>CM049429.1:30953107-35753107 GCA_026929855.1 Poa annua | reverse complement strand
CCACTGCGATCTCCGCAAGCTGCTCTTGCGCACCGAAGGACTCGGATGTCCTGCTGATTTCCCTATCACAGTCGTCAGAACGCCGAAAGTCGCCGCGGACTGTGATGATTCCCTTTGGTCCAGGCAGTTTGAGCATAAGATACGCATAGTGTGGCACTGCCATAAACCGGGCAAACGTTGGTCGCCCTAGCATTATGTGGTGCTGAGAAGGCCAGTCGACAACCTCGAACTCGACACTTTCCTTTCTGAAGTGGTCCTCGTCACCCAGGACAACCTCGAGCCATAAAGAACCCAGAGGATACACTGCCTTGCCCGGCACTATGCCGGGGAATGTGTTTTCAGACTGTTTTAAATTGTCGAGTGACATATTCATCTTGCGCAAAGTGTCTGCGAAAATGATGTTGATGCCGCTGCCCCCATCCATAAACACTTTGTTCATTCTGAACCCTCCAATCAAATCCTGAATGACAAGAGGTGCGTGGCCTGGACGCACGACTCGTGGCGGGTGATCCGCCCGAGTGAAGCCGATTGGAGTTTCTGAGCCCTGCAGGTACTCTAGGACTGCTGGTGGTGCTGCAATGGCCAAATGAACTTGGCGACTGATGAGCTTCTGACACCTGTTAGATGGCCGTCCTTTCTGTATCATCTACATTGCCCCCCTGGTTTGCGGGTACTGATCTCGGGGTGCTTCCGAGTTTTCCTGCTGTCGGTTTTCCTGAACCACTCTCGCGATTTGCCCTGCCGGCGGCTGAGGTAACGCTGCGTGCGCGGGCAGAGCCGGATTTGCCGCGGCGTTACGCCGTATCTCAAATTGCATTGCGATGAAGTCGCGGCAGTTTTTTAGTATGTGTGTTGGTCGCAAATTGCCGAAATCATCCTTGAACAGGTGCAGTCTGCACGGGTCGTTGAGTAGCTGATCCGGTGATCGATAGGGCCGCTCGAACCGGGATCCTCTTGGCTTGAAATCACGTCTTCAGTTGGCACCCTGTCGATTTCTGTCGAGAAGGTTCCCGTCCTCCCGCTCTTCGCGCGAGTTCTCCCTCTGCTGAGTGCCGCGATTTGCCCCGTTATCCTGGAACCCCGCCGCTACTTGCTCGACTCCATCCATTCCCCCGTACGGCCTTGGCCTGATTCTTCTGTCGAAACGGCCGTGACGCTCGTTATTGCCCTGTTGGCGATCGGCTTCTGGTGATGGCACTCTGTCGTTCCTTACCGAGTCTTCCCCGTCAGCCCATTTATTGGCTATTTCCATGAGGTGCGCAATTGACTTGGGGTCTTCACGACCTAATGTTTCCTGCAAGTCATTGCGCCTAACACCTTCTATAAATGTGAATATGGCGTTGTCCTCGGAGATGTTTGTGTCTGAGTTTTTCATGGTAGTTCAGCGCTGAATGTACTCGCGCAGTGTTTCACCAGGCTTTTGCTTGCAAACCCAGAGCTGCTGGAAAGACGCAGGTCGTTTGAACGTGGAAGAAAAGTTTCTCTTCAAGTCGCTACAAAAAGCTTCCCATGTACCATACGAATTACGCGGCAGTCCTCTGAGCCAAGCACGGGCTGATCCCGTCAATATTAGCTGGATGTATTGCATGGCAGTCGTGGTATTCCCTCGCTGACATGCTACTGCCGTTGTATAGTCCTCTAACCATGCTGACGGCTCTTGACTGCCATCATACTTGGGAGTCTCCGAAGTTAGTTTGAACCTTCTTGGCATGCGATTTTCCCGTACCGCCGAAGTGAAGCACATTGCGCCGCATGGCTCGACATCAGATTTCGAATCTGAACTGCTATGACTAGAACCTGGAGTGCGACTACGATGCCTACGCTGGTGTCGGCGCCTGTTTATTAACCGCTGAGTGATTACATCTCTTGCATCGAATCCCTCCTCTGCATAATCATGATCAAAACTATCGGCTTGTCTCTGCTGCCGCCGCTCATCTCTACTACGCTTGCGTTCTTCTCTCTCGCAACGACGTCGAGTGGACCTCTCTTCCTCGGTCTCTTCTCTGTCTCGGCTGCTCCGATTCCGTTGCCTGGGCCTGCTCCACTCCAAGTCTTCTCGATCTCGCTCGTCGTGGTGACGGCGCCTGGACCTGCTACCTTCTGGCTCGTCTTGAGCGCCTTCCTCCTGTCGCTGATTGCCGCGTCGGGTGTTACCGCCCGGGGCCGACTGATCCACTGGTCTATTGCCGTTTGCACGGGTGCCCGTACCAGGCGGACTCTGACCAGGGCTGTTCCCTGGTCGGCCCGTCGGGGTAATGACTGGTACAAAAGCTGACCCAACATGCCCTAAAGCCTCGATCTGAGCTCGGTGAAGAGCGTGCCGTGGGTCATCCTGCGGAGGCATGATGGATCTGAGGTAGGTTGCTACAGAAGCTACGGCTGCTGCTGTGGTTTTTGGGATGGGAATACTGTCCTCCGCGATAGTCATAAACTTCTGCCTGACGTTATTCAGATTTTGCCTAGCCCCGGGTAACCTGGACCTGGTCCTTACATGCTCTGTTGTGTCCGGATCCGCACCAGTCGAATGCGAGGATGAATAAGCCAGTCTTCTTGCACTGAGCGAATCAGCTCTGGCCTGCCTCTCGTCGAGGGTTTTTGCAGCTCAACTAACTCGAGGTTTTTCCTGCGTAATAGGTACTGGTATGCCAATAAATCCTCCCTGGCGGAGTCGACAGGTAACAACGCGCCTCTGTTAACAACATCTTCGAACCTGGTGGCCATCTCCTCTGTGATTTCCAGATCCTCACCCGCCATCCGTACTATGATAGGGTACTGGGTGCCTTGAGGCGCCGGGTGTTGCGTAGGTGTGGCTCCTGGGGTGGCATCCACCGTGCATACTTGAATAACCTGCTGACTGTGCGTGCTGCGCACCCTGCACCTATACTCGCGCTTGCTATCCAAGGACGAGCCCCCACTACGAAGTATGGACGTGACTTGGGAAGCGACGTAGTCAGAGCAATAGCACGCCACGCCTAACTCCTTGACGGAAGCGAACGGATTTATAATATCCGAAGACGACGCGGGCGTGGATTTGGTTGCTGATGATGACGCGGGAATCGAAACTCCCGTGAATGATGCAGATGCGATCTTGACTGTTGAAGAAGATGCAGGAGTCGAGGATCCCGCGAGTGACGCAGATGCGATCTTGACTGTTGATGAAGACGCGGGAGTCGAGGATCCCACGAGTGACGCAGATGCGATCTTGACTGTTGATGAAGACGCGGGAACCGAGGATCCGGCGAGTGACGCAGATGCGATCTTGACTGATGATGAAGACGCGGGAGTCGAGGATCCCGTGAGTGACGCAGATGCGATGTTGATGCCCATAATTGTCGATCGGACGGGGCTCGCCACGTGTAGAGTTCCCCACTGGTTGACCAGGAAACGGAAGCTGCCAAAGGTCAGATCCATACCTGAGTGTACATACGCGAACGCTGATCGCTCCGTAGTCGAGTGCGGGATGAACTCAAAGGTCCCGAGTGCGTATGGCTTCTTCAGATCCAGGGGAAACCGTGACGGCCCTGCCATTGCTGCTGCTGATGGAGCCGCCGACTCCGTTGATCCAACGCCCTTCTTTCCCACAGACGGCGCCAATTGACGAGGGATTAACTTGACAGGTCCCATGATGATGTACCTAGGGTTGTATCGATAGGAAGAATATATGGGTGTTGGCGAATTCGGACGGCTGGCAAGCCAATAACTGCTCGTCGGATTTATATTATCGATCTCACAATATGAATACAGGGATAACCCGGCGAGTCGTTGCCTCGCTAGGGATTCAGGTATAAGATTGCATGTAGTCCTTCACCTCCCTCCTGACCCATATATATAGGGATCCAGGTCTCAGGAGTTCGAGTACGACTAGGATTACAGCTATTAGATACCTAAGTCGGCACGAAACCGGCTAACTTGTTCCATACTCCAGCTATTAAAAAGCCCTTCGTCTTCTCTTTATATAGGCCAACGACTGGGCCTTGTAGGAAACCAGCCTTTAATATAGCCCGCTGGGTGTACCCATCGGTGTAACCACATCATTGATCATTATAGTGTTATATTCATGATAAAATGTATAAAACAACCACATATTATGGAACAAACAACAGCTAGACAAATACGAAATACATCACAAACTGAATCTGGACATCAGCCCAACCGAAGGTCCCTATACGAGCAAGAAAAATTCAGACAAGAAAGTCCAGCATACAACATGGTGGTGCGGAGACGGTGTGTCTCTGCCTCCATCTCTGAGGCCGTTTGGGAAGAGGAGGCCGGCCTCCTGGATGCATCTCCGAGCTGCAGCGCCATGGGAGCAGGCGGCATCGTGCAACACACCCTCACCCACCCTTGACGCCTTGACGGGAAGGCTGCGTTGTTGGGCGGTTACAGACGGGCCGGAAGTGGCGGCGTGGCGGAAGGCGGCGGCGATGCGCGGGCAGGGGATGCCCTCTCCTTCCTCTTCTGTGGCGGCGCGGAGTAGGCTTCGAATCGACTCGCAGGGCACGCGAATCAGCACCAATTAATGGCGGGCCTTGTGAAGGGGCGGCGTGCGGTACAAAGAAGCCACAGAACGGGAGGAGCTCACCTGCTTGAAGATGGCGTGGGAGCTCAGCGGGCTCTCTTTTTCCTTCCGGTGGACCGGCGAAGCCGCGCAGAAGCTAAACGCGATGAAGTACCCGCCTCCTCGTCTGCCAGCGGAGGACGACGCTTCCTCACTCGAGTCGCGGCGGCGGTGCGACGAGGAGGGCTCAAAAGAGGCGGACTCGTCTCCGGAGTCCGCTTCGAAGCTAGCGCGTGCGGCCATCGTGGCGCCGGAGCAGAGGCGGCGGACTTCGCCTCTACGCGGGCGCGGCGGACGCCAGTGGGCCACGACCGGCGACGCCTCGATCTCACCGCTGTCCGAGACCTCCATTCATACGAGGCGAGCGAGGCGAGGGGGAAACATAGATGAGGGAGACGAGCAGAGCGGTACGCGAGGAGCGAATATCCCACGATGTCGAGCCTCTCCCCTCGACATTCGCTGGGTTCTATTTTTTGCCGTTGTCGTAGTATCGGCATACTTGATAGGAGACGGGGGTCCTCTAGCCTGCGTATGGATTGTGGGGAAGAAGGCTGGAGTCGTCAAGGATGGGATTGAACACGGCGAGTTTACCCAGCTTCGGATCCCACAGCGGTGGCGAGATCCTACGTGCTGCTATAATTCACTATAAGGCAATAGCCGTGAACAGGTTACAATGTGTATGATGCGTATTGGAGCGTGCCCTAAAGGCTTCCTAGTGGCCGGCTTATATAGGCGGCCAGACCCCAGGATACAAGGCAAGTACTTGTCCGGCAAGTAATCAGAGTCCTAGACCTAGCCGTCTTAGTTGCCGCCTTCCGTCTTGGGCTTGGTGGCTTGATGGGCTTTGGCCTCCCGCCTCCCTTGGACCGTCCGCCTACTTCCTTGTACGTCAGCTATCTGGGCCGCCTGGCAGGCTTCAGCCTTATCACCCTTGGGCCACCCTGGACTAGCCGGATTGATCCATGTTGGAGATACCCCTTGTCGGTATATCCCCAAGATTATCCCCCAGAAAGGTTGAAGTTCTCCAGGCGCCGGCTACTTCTTGAATCTTCATTCTTCAATGTTGGCAGCTGTAGAGCTTGAACCATTCTGAAAATAATGGGGAACGTGTACCTCAATGTTGGCACACGGCCTCTTTATCCTACATGGGAAAGACGGCTTAGTAAAACTTGCCGGATAGCTTCACGAGAAAGCCTGATCCTTGGCGGCAAGTCAAACTTATCTTTGACGGATGATGCCAGTTGGCTCACGACAATTTGAAACCAAATGGAGCGAAAATCACGCCATGATTGCAAATCGCGGGAAAAGAGGAGTCGTGGTGATCGTGCGAGCGTGCATTGCTCTGCGGCAACGGATGGCCAACATGTGTCCGACTAATCGAGTCGTTGCACAGAGAGCAACGCCCGGGCTAATAAATAGGGAGCCGAGCAGTTCATTATTTTCCTATGCACTTCACCTCCTCTGTCCTTTGCTCTCCCATGCACTCGCTCTCTCGAGCTTTCTTGCGACCTCCGAGAGAACTCCGACGAGCACCTCTACCTCGGCGACCTCCACGCCCGGCGATGGCCACCGGACCTCAAGCCACCACCTCGGCGGCGTCCAGCGAGCTCGCAACGGAGACTACCGCGCCCAAGACGATGGGCGGCACGGTTTCGCGCTCCGCGGCGGCGCATGCGGGCATTCCCGCCGCCGCTCCATCTTCTACTCCGGCCGCGCACGCCCAAGCGGCGGCGTCCTCGGCGCCCTCGTCCTCCACCGCGCCGGCAGCGGCCGGCGGCGCGCCCATCGACGAGGAGGAGGAGCCAGCCGACCTTGGGTCGCGCTACTGGCTCCCCTCCATTGTCGACGAAGACGCGCTCAAGGACCTGGAGGCGGCCGACTACCTGCCAACTCGGGAGGACTGCAGCTGGCGGCCCGTCTTCGGGGATGTCGTCCCGGCTCCGAAAGCCGGCGAGCGGGTTATCATCACCTCCCACCTAGTTAGGGGAATGGCCCTGCTGCCTTCCGCCTTCTATAGCGAGGTGCTGGATCATTATGGGCTCAAGCCCCACAACATAGCGCCCAATAGCATATTAGTCTTAGCCGACTTCACAGCTCTATTTGAGGGCTATCTTGATATTAGGCCTAGTTTAGATTTCTTCAGATACTGCTTCCGTTGCCGGCGTCAGACTGTGCCGGATAGCGGACTGGCAACCTGCGGCAGTATCACCTTCAACTGCCGCCAAGGACGCCAATGGTATCCCAAGATACCATACATCAAGTCCGTCAAGGGCTGGACGTCCACCTTCTTCTACTGCCAAGACATGGAAGCACAGGGGCGCCAATTTGGCGTCCCGGACTTTGTCAACGCGCGGCCTATGCTCAGGCCATGCTGGGACGAGGCGGTCCCCAAGTTGACGGAGGAGCTCCGCCTTATCCAAAGGCGGATCGAGTTCCTCACTCGGACGATGGCTCCCCCCTTGCTAGACGGGGTGGACACCGTCATCTACTGGCTTAGCCGGCAAATACTGCCTCTGCGGTATAGCTCGCATAAGATGTGTCAGTATTCGCCTACTGCCACAGCTTCTCTTCGCGTTAGCGAAGAGGAGTTACAAGCTGCCGAATTGGCGGCCCGACTTCGCAGCCTTGTCAAATCAGGGCTGGTGAAGGCGGTGGAGGGTGTGCCCATGCACACCCACGACAACCCTCCCCTCGAGGTAGACATTTCTCTTTTTTGCCTTTCTTTGGCGGCTCTGCCGGCTTACTTGAGTCTTCTTAACACTTGCTCTTTTTTGGTTAACAGCTCTCTGCTCTGGGGGAGAACGACCTGGCTGCCGAGTTTTACGAGCCGGAAGCCGGGAAAACCAAGAAGCACAAGGCGTCCGGCTCTGCTTCTTCTACGGCTAATGCCGAGAGGAAGAAACGGACCGCAACGGCTACCGAGCCGTTGCTCGTCAACCTCGACGAGAACATGGGGATTAACATCCCCCGAAGGTACTCATTTCCTCCTTAGTCATTTGTCGGCCTTCTTCATTACTAGTATTCATCTGGCTAACTTTACTTTGTTGCCAAGGAGCGGGTGGCAACTTCCAAGTTGTCGGCCAAGTCCCTTTTGTCCAGGGGAAAGCGGCCCCAGGGCAACTCACCGGGGACCGTGCCGCCTACTCCTCAGCCCCGGGCCGGTGGCTTCATGAGCGACGCCCGCCGCCAGCCCCAGGTTCCGGCTTCTAGTCCGTCCACAAGGACCTCCTCTGCTGGCCGCGCAACCAGCGCTTCCTTTCCATCGACCGAGCATACGGCCAATGAAGCCGTCCGATCACGCGCCGCCAAGGAGGAGCTGCTGGTGGAGGTTGTCGGCGGGCCGCGAAGGGCAGCCCCAACTTCTGGAGGCGGCAGGGTTAGGGACCCCTGGGAATCCTTTAAGGAGGCCAAGGAGTCCACCCTGGCTTTTGCCGACTTCGCCGTCCAGACTTTTGCCCACTTGGAGGGCGACATTGTTGTAAGTTGTCTTTTGGGAACTTGGTAGCATATACATAGTCTTCCCCCCCGAGCACTTAGATGGCAAATCAATGATATTGGTTGCCGGCTTAGTGGTTTTTTTACAATATGTTATTTTCTTTTGTCTTTGTCCGCAGGGCGTCCTGTCCGCCAACGTGGAGCTTATCTCCTCCAGGTCGGAGATAAACAAGCGGTATCGCGATCTGAAAAAGGATTGCGATGCCAAGGATGCATGGATTGCCGACTTGGAAGCGGCCCGCAGGAAGGATGAAGGTAAAATCACTGAGTTTTTGCCTTCCGCCATGTTTTGTGTTTGCTGCCACCAATAATTTAGCTAGCATATCCATATTGTAGAATTGCTAGATAACGCCCAAGATATACTGAAGGCGTCTACTGATATGCAAGCTATTATGAATGAAGCCTCTGATCTGGCGGCCGCCAACCTGAAGATGAAGGAAGAGCACCGGAAGGAGATGGAGGCGCAACAAGTTGAGTTTGCGCAGGAGACTAGCCGGCTGACTGGCGAGCTGGATAGCCTGCGTAAAAAGTTGGCGGAGGTGGAGAAGGCGGCTGCTGAAGAGATATCCCAGCAGACTTCTCGCGCCAAGACTGCAGAGGATGTGGTGGCAACTCACATGATCCAGCTGTCCGCCTTCCATAACTCGGTCCTTGGTAAGTTTTTCCTCACTCTTCATGTTTGCCGTCAATTTGTTAGCCTGAGCCAAACCGGCGCTTTTATTTTTTGATACAGTTGCTGCCGGCTTAGGCGATGACAAGGTTGTCTGCCCCCGCCTAGATCGCCTGGTGCGACTGGGTGAGCTGATCACCGAGACTTTGGTGGCGGCCAAGCGGTTTGCCGCCAAGTTCTTCATCTCCTCCGGCAGCTAGGAGCCCGCCGAGTTCAGCGATGTGCCCAGCATGCTGGAGCAAGCCACGAAGCTACACAAGAGCTCGCAGAAGTCGGCGGCGCGGGGTGGTGCCAAGACTGCACTGGGATTATTCATGGCGCACTACCCCGAGGCGGAGATAGAAGTCATCACCGAGGGCATGCCGTCTACCTATGAAGACGGCAGCGAGGTCCAGCCAGCTGCTGTACTGAACAGTGTTGCCGGCTACGCCACGCGGGTTGCCGACATGGTGGGCACGACGGTCTTCTATCGGCGCCATCCTGTGCCGGTTGCTGGAGAAGCTGGAGCTGCCGACACGTCCGAGGCAGAGGGGAGCGATAGCTCTAGGGCTGAAGTTGTCAACCCCTAAGCCTGATGTAGGCAGCCCCCGAGCCAAAGTCGTTGCTGCCTGCTCTCTTTGTTTTTATCTTAACGGCTAGCCTCCTCCTACCCCTGAAATAATTACATCTCAACTTGTAATATTTGTAAATATCTTTTGGAGATGCACTGCTAGGCGGGAAGCCAGCTAACTTGTTTTATTTTGCTACTTAAGTAGGCTTTTGCCTTGTTTTATTTGGCCCGCCTTAATTTTATTTTGACTCATATGATTGACTGTTTGTATGTTGGCAAAATCTCAGCCGGGAACTTTAGCTGATGCACTGCTAGGCGGGAAGCCAGCTAACTTGTTTTATTTTGCTACTTAAGTAGGCTTTTGCCTTGTTTTATTTGGCCCGCCTTAATTTTATTTTGACTCATATGCTTGACTGTTTGTATGTTGACAAAACCTCAGCCGGGAACTTTAGCTGAAACAACCAGGGCTAGTACCATGAGTTTAGAATCAGGAACCAAAGCCAACATATTGGCGCCAAAGACATACTACTAGGCGAACCACATATAAGTAATCAAAGTAAAGGAATTAGGCGGCGCAAAAAGTTGATTTTTTCTTTGGTTTGGCTTGAAAGCTGCAAGTATCTACTAGTTTGAACCTTTGCACGGAGCTAGAAAATAGGTAACTTAGATACATAGGGGATATATGATTGCAAGAAAAGACAAAAGATGGCATGCTTCTCAACACAGATGAGGAACCACAAACTTTTATTTCATAATCATATATAACTTATTACAATTATAAATTGCTAAGTGTAGAAAGGACGTAGCTGCTCAATATTCCAAGGCCGTCTTGTTTGCTCGAACAGGTCGTCAATGCCTCTTTTACGCTTGGTTCCTCTCCTTCCTGCCGCCTTCTTGCGCATTTTCTTTTCTTCTGCGTCGCGGATGTCGGCTAGGTAGTAGGAACCATTGAGGAGCGCCTTTGTGACTATAAACGGTCCTTCCCATGACGGGGATAGCTTGTGCAAGCCTTTTCTGTCTTGAATTAGGCGGAGAACCAGGTCACCTGTTCTGAAGCCTCGCTTCCGCACTCTCCGGCTATGATAGCGGCGAAGTTGTTGCTGGTACAAGGCGTGGTGATGTAGAGCAACGTCTCTTTCTTCATCTAACAAGTCTAGGCTATCCTGTCTTGCACCTTCTACATCTTGCTCGATGTAGGCTTGAACTCTTGGGGAATCGTATTTCATGTCGGTGGGTAGCACTGCCTCTGCACCATATACTAAGAAGAAAGGAGTGTAGCCGGTAGATCTGTTTGGTGTTGTGCGCAAACTCCAGAGTACGGACTGTAGCTCTTCTGCCCAAGCGCCGGCTGCCCTATGTAATGGAGCTTCGAGACGGGGCTTAAGTCCGGAGAGGACTAAGCCGTTTGTACGCTCGACTTGTCCATTTGATTGAGTGTGTGACACAGATGCCAAATCAAGTCGGATGCCTAGATCACTGCAGTATTCTTCGATGTCGCCTTGAGATAGGTTGCTGCCCTTATCAGTGATAATGTTGTGTGGAACTCCGAATCGAGAGATAATTCCCCAGAGGAAATTGGTGGCTGTTCGGGCGTCAAGTTTGCTGATCGGCTTGGCCTCGACCCATTTAGTGAACATGTCGACAGCGACCAATAGGTGGGTATACCCACCACGTGCCTTCTTGAAGGGACCAACCATGTCTAAGCCCCAGACCACGAACAGCCAAGTGATTAGAATTGTCCTGAGCTCTTGAGCCGGCATGTGAGGTTGGCGGGCGTACAACTGGCAGCCTTTCCATGTTTTCACGATGCACTCAGCGTCTTCTTTGGCGGTTAGCCAGCAGAAACCTTGGCGGAAAGCTTTGGACACAATGGACCTGGCGGAGGCATGATGCCCACAAGTGCCGATATGTATGTCCTTCAGAATTTCCCGGCCTTCTTCTGGCAATATGCACCGCTGATAGATGCCGCACGTGCTTCGCTTGTACAGCTCGCCTTTAATTATTGTGAATGCTTTGGCCCGCCTTATGATCTGCCTTTTCAACACCTCATCGTCCTCCGGCAACTTCTGATCGACTAAAAAATCGAGATATGGGACAGTCCAATCCGGCTGTACCGAGTAGACGGCAAGACTTGCCTCTTCTACTGGTTCTTCTACATCGGGGTCCAACAAGTCGGCGCCCTTAATGGACGGCTTATGCAAATGTTACAGGAAAATGTCCTTTGGCACTTTTTTGCGTTCTGACCCGAGTCTGGCGAGGGTATCTGCCGCCTCGTTCTCAGCTCTTGGAACATGCCGGACTTCGTAGCCCATGAATTTTTTGGCGAATTCGTCAACTTTGGCCCTGTAAGCCGCCATTGTTGCACTCTTCGCATCCCATGTGCCGCTTACTTGTTCCGCGACCAAGTCGGAGTCGCCATAACAGAGGATTCTCTTGACGCCAAGGTCGTTTGCCACATGTAGCCCGTGAAGCAAAGCTTCATACTCTGCGACGTTATTGGTTGCTGTGAAATGAATCTGCAATACGTAGCTGAGCTTATCACTTTTGGGTGTGCGCAAAACAATTCCAGCCCCCGAGCCTTTAAGCATCTTTGATCCGTCAAAGTGCATGACCCAATATTCTGACTCGGGGAGTATTGTTTCCTCCATGGCTTATGTCCACTCGGCAACAAAGTCTGCAAGTGCTTGAGTCTTAATGGCGATCCGTGGTTTGTAGACTATATCGAAGGCGTCAAGCTCGATGCCCCATTTGGCAACTCGGCCCGTTGCCTCTGCGTTGTTGATTATGTCTCCCAACGGTGCCCTGCGGACAACGGTCACTGTGTGCTCCTGGAAATAATGCCTAAGCTTTCCGGCGGCAAAAAATACACCATAAGCCAGCTTTTGGTAATGTGGGTACCTCTGCTTAGAGGCGGAGAAGACTTCACTGATGAAGTAGACCGGACGTTGCTCAGACGTCGCGGCTTCGCTTTCCTTTCTTTCCACAGCCAAGACAACGCTGACAACTGCTCTAGTTGCCGCGATGTAGAGCAGCATTGATTCCTGTGATTGAGGTGCTGCCAATATGGGAGCGGATACGAGAGCCTCCTTAAGTTGTTGTAAGGCGGCGTCTGCTTCTTTTGTCCACTCAAAGTTTTCAGATTTCTTCAACAGCTGGTAGAGGGGCATTGCCTTTTCTCCAAGGCGGCTTATGAAACGACTGACGGCTGCCGCCGATCCGGCTAGGTGTTGCACGTCCTTCAGACAAGTAGGTCTGGATATGTTTTGGGTAGCCTTGATCTTCTCCGGGTTAACTTCGATCCCTCGTTCTGAGACGATGAATCCAAGGGGTTTGCCGGCTGGAACACCGAAAACGCACTTGGCGGGATTGAGTTTCATCTGGTATTTCCGGAGATTCTGAAAAGTTTCTTCCAAATCCTCTAGGAGATCCGCCTTCTTTTTTGACATCACCGCAATGTCGTCAACATAGAAATGAACATTGCGGCCGATCTGTTCGTGTAGGCAATTTTGCATACAGCGCTGGTATGTTGCCCCTGCATTATTCAGGCCAAAAGGCATCGTGATGTAGCAGAAAGTCCCGTATGGAGTGGTGAAAGATGTTTTCACCTGATCCGACTCCCTCATCTTGATTTGGTGGTACCCTGAGTAGGCGTCCAAAAAACAAAGCAACTCGGAGCCTGTTGTGGAGTCTACGACCTGGTCAATTCTAGGCAGCGCAAAGGGATCCTTTGGGCATCATTTGTTAACACCAGTACAGTCGATACACATCCTCGGCTCTTTATTCTTCTTTGGAACAAGTACAGGATTTACCACCCAATCGGTGTGTACAACTTCTTTTATGAAATTGGCGGCCTTCAGCCTATTTTATCTCCTTTCCTATAGCCTTGCGTCTCTCATCACCAAAGTGTCTTGTTGCTTGATTCACCGGCTTGGATCCCTTGATGACGTTGAGTGAGTGCTCGGCAAGTTCCCTCGGTACACCAGGCATGTCGGATGGCGACCATGCAAAGATGTCCCGATTCTCACGGAGGAACTCGACGAGCACGCCTTCCTATTTGCTGTTAAGGTTGGAGCCGATGACGACTTGCTTAGACTTGTCGCCTGGGATGAGGTCCGCCTTTTTGGTGTCTTCTGAAGCTTCGAAAGTCTTCTTGACATCAACCTTTGGCTTGGGCATGGAGTTGTCTGGATCCGCCTTAAGTAGCGTGAGCTCTTCCTTGTGGATGACGGCTTCTGCGAAGGCGGCCATGCCACGCTCGCACTCCTTAGCGTTCTTGAAGTTGCCGGAAACCGTGATGGTTCCATGTTCCCCCGGCATCTTAAGCTTGCTGTATATGTAGCACGGCCTTGCCATGAATTTGGCAAAAGCCGGTCGTCCAAAGATTGCATGATAGGCACTTTTGAAGGGGACAACTTCGAACCGGAGGAACTCTGAGCGGTAGTTCTCCTTTGGTCCAAAAGTTACCTTCAGCCTAATGCTCCCCATTGACTTTGCTTGTCTGCCGGGCACTATGCCGTGAAAAGTGAGGTTGCTATGATCAAGCTGATCCTTAGACAAGTTCATGCGGCTTAGTGTATCATAGTACAGGATGTTGAGGCTGCTGCCGCCATCCATGAGTACTTTTGTGAGCCTGAAGTTGTCGACAATGGGGTCGACGACAAGGGCGTATTTGCCTGGGTGAGGGACATGATCAGGGTGGTCGGAACGGTCCCAAGTGATTGCCGCCCGGACCAATTCAAATATTGAGGGACGTCCGACATTGTCGTGTTGAGTTCGTGCGTCTCCGCCTTGTCCGCCTTAGCCGAAGGTGTGCCGACAAAGCACACGAGTGACTCTTTGACCTTCGGGCACACGAGTGTCTTCATCGCTTGAGATTGACATGTCGTCGTCATCCTCGTCGTTCTTGTTGTCTTTCTTGTCGTACTTCTTTGACTTTTTTGACTTCCAGCCAACGGTGGGGTCCTTTTTGAAGTCGTCCATGAAGCGACATTCACTAAGCATGTGGTTGACTTTGCCAAGTGAGGCGTGGATGGGGCATGGCAGAAGTTTTGCCTGCTCGTAAGTGATGCGTCCCGCCTTAGGGCCTGAGCCAGCGTCACGGTTATCTTTCTTGTTCTTCCACTTCTTTTTGTCGGCGTTCCCTTGGAAAGCGATGGCTACCTCGTTAGATGGCCCGGCTTTGTCTTCCGATGCTTGCTTGCGCTTGTTATTCCGCCTCGGCGTGGTGTTGACGTCCGGATCATCGTCACGTGTGTCATCGTCTGCTGCCGCGTATTGGGCGGCTAGGTTGAGCATCTCGCCAAGGTCCGTGACTTGCTCGCGGACGGAGTAAGGACTTCTTATGTAGGCCCGTGTAGAAGGCATGGATAGCCTGCGCATTGGAAACACCATGGCAATTGGCCTTCTCGGAGATCCAACGGCTGACAAAATCTGTCATGGTTTCGTCCGGCTTCTGAACACAGCGTTGCAAATCCGTGTAGGTATTGGACGCTTGTATGTTCCTTGGAAGTGCTGGGAGAAAACTTTTTCCATGTCGTACCAGCTATGTATAGACTTTTCGGGAAGGTTGTCGGTCCAAGCCCTTGTCGTGCCTTCTAACATGAGAGGGAGGTAGCGGACGGCAATGTGATTGCTTCCGCCGGCAATCTCTATGGCCATGGCATAGTCGGCTAGCCATGAATCCGGCTTAACGAGGCCGTTGTATCTAGGACAATTTCTAGACACTGATGTCATGTCCTTGGGGAACGGCTCTCTGCGGATGGCATCGCCAAAGCACTTTGGGCCAGAGTATAGCGGCTCCCTTCCTCTTGCTATGTCTTGTAGGCGATGTCTTGCGTCTTTTGGATTGAGTTGTTGTCCGCCTCTGTTGGCATTTGGCTCGTCCTGTGCTGCCCGGCTTACGCTGCACCTGGGCCCATCTACCGCCTCCTTCCTTTTGCTGCCGGTGCTGCGCTGCGGAGACCGGCTTCGACCTCTCCTGGGAGGGCCGTTACCGGCATCTTTTTTAGGCGGCTGGCCGTTATCCCGGCTACCGCCATCGCCGCGCCTTGGCTGGGCTGGAGGTGGTAGGTCTCATATGCTTCCTGCCCGCGAGTTGTCATCCCGCCTTGGTTTTGGCGGTGGCGTCTTCTTTGGAGGTGGCGTTGCTTTCCTTTTGTCGCCATGGCTACTGGAGCCGGACGGGCCTTCGGGGTCAGCACCAGGTGCGGCTTTGCATGTTCCTGACTTGGATTCTAGATCTCCCCCGCGGGCATCCGCCATATGGCCATAGGAGTCAGCGCGAGCTTGCTGTTTTAGGGCCTTGCTCATGAAGTGTCTTGCATTGGCCACCTTTTCTTCCGCTGTGTAGGTCTTGTCGTCTAGGGTGTCCAGCGCAGCAGCATCGTTAAGGATGTGGGTGCAGAAGACAACATCCCCCCTTCTGTCCGTACGCTGTGGTGATGTGCGCCAGTCAAAACCTAGATCTTGAGCTGTCGTGGTCGCAGGAATTGGCAGCTCCTTATCACGGCGGTGTTTTGATGACCTTTTTTTCTTCGAAGAGCTGCATGTTCGGTTTTGCCGACATCTTTTCTTGCTCCCGCTCGATCTTCTTTGCAAGGCTCTCGCCATGCTCCTCTCTTTTGCGCAGGAAGTCGGAGTGCTTAAGCATATTAAGCCTAAGTTCTTCCACCTCGTCGAGTGGGGTATCTTTATTCACCGGAGTGTTCATGATTTCGTCTACTTCTTTGATGACGGAGAGCAAATCCGTGGGTTTGCTGCTGCCGCCTTTTTCGAGACCAACTTTCTTCTTTGCGCGCACCTTGTCGGAACCGTCAATGAGTTGACCGGTAACGGTGTTGCCGGCATCTTCAGTCGGTTTATCTTGCAGCTCAGAAGCGACTGGGGTTGACTCGTGACCGACGACAACCATCATAGCCAGCTTATCAGGCATATCTGTATCCGATGTGTTCTCTGAAGCAACCGGATTATCACTGGAAAAGCGATTTTTGATTCTCTCTTCGAAGAGACTAGCATCATCATCAGAATCAAAATCTACGTTGACTTGAACTGAAGATCTGGATCCGGCATCTGACATCGCATCCTCCTGAAGAGCAGGAAGAATTGACTCAGGATCGTTGTTTTCCGGTTGGGAGTCGGATCCCAGTCCGACAACTCCGACAAAGTGGAAGTCAGATCCGGCCGACTCCTGGGAGTAGGCGGATTCAGATCCATCTTGTCGGTCGGCTGCTTGGTCGAAGGGTTGGTGGGTGGGGTTGTAGAAACGCGGTAGGCCGTACGCCTCTGGCGTGTACCCGATGAAGACGTCAATTCCTCCGATCGGTACGATTGCGCACCCGATGAGGTAGTCATCCGCCGGGAGCCAGGACACATCTGAGTTGAGGTAGCTGTGGCCGCCATACCTTGTGACGCGGCCGACGGGGATCTGCTTGCCTATGCCGCCAAGTGTTCCCGTCTAGAACGTGACGCCAGAAATCTTATGCCCCACGGTGGGCGCCAACTGTCGTAGTATCGGCATATTTGATAGGAGACGGGGGTCCTCTAGCCTACGCATGGATTGTGGGGAAGAAGCCTGGAGTCGTTAAGGACGGGATTGAACACGATGAGTTTACCCAGCTTCGGATCCCACAGCGGTGGCGAGATGCTACGTGCTGCTATAATTCACTATAAGGCAATAGCCGTGAACATGTTACAATGTGTATGATGCGTATTGGAACGTGTCCTAAAGGCTTCCTGGTGGCCGGCTTATATAGACGGGCAGACCCCAGGATATAAGGCAAGTATTTGTCCGGCAAGTAAACAGAGTATTAAACCTAGCCGGCTTGGTTACCGTCTTCCGTCTCAGGCTTGGTGGCTTGATGGGATTCAGCCTCCCTCCTGGCTTGGACCGTCCGCCTACTTACTTATACGTCAACTATCTGGGCCGCCCGGCAGGTTTCAGCCTTACCACCCTTAAGCCACACTGGACTAGCCGGATTGATCCATGTTGGAGATACCCCTAGTCGGTATATACCAATAGCCGTTAGAGCCGATAACTAGATATTGACCCCGAATATCTAGACTGAATATCAACCACATCCAAACAGGTCAAAATCGGATATTCGGGACTGCAAACTCGTGAATATCTAATATCTAGGCTGAATATGAACATCCGAACAAGGCATAAAAGATCTTTTTTTTAATCTTGGGACGATATGGAAATGCTTGTTTGTTCAGCTGTTCGCATTCTGAAGCTTTTTTTTTAGTGTATCACTATCTTTTTTAGCGATATGAGTTGGCTTTGGAAATGATTTATACCAGTTCTGAACTGACATTCCATGTATTGCCGTAATTCACCAACCAACTGACCAAACATTCAATTTACTACTGGAAAATAATCACAACCTCCACGCATAGGGGCAACTGATCAAACGATACTTTAACAGTACTATGATAAAAAAAAGTACATGCAAGCAAGGTTATTAGCTTATAACACGGGTGAGATTAAACGTGCAACCCTTCTATTTTTTTCAAGTACAAACACCAAATGAAGTAACTGAGTCTGATGAAATAGCCACAGACGGGTATGCAAGCGCCTCAAGGTACAAGAACATTAAAGTCACAGAGGCGATTATCCACAAATTATCTCTAGTGTTGATCATGTCACAGTAGGAAATAAGCACCCCGTTTAATCCTTCGTTGACTCATTTGTAGAAGTCAAAATCTGTCTCAGGCTTCTTCACGTTGGTTCGGTAACCCTTCTCAAAGTCCTTGGGGAGGATAACATACCGATTTTTGCGGACAGCATGCATACCAGCTTCTTGGCAAATAGCCGTGATCTGAAAACAAATGCCGCAAAAAATGTCACAGCAGGAGGAAGAGAATGGGATGCCTGATATGCGGTAGCAATTATATAATAAGATGTAAAGTATTAACAAAAAACAACAATACATCAAATTTAAGACCCCAGAGAAATTGTTAATATATTATCATGGAAAAACAAATGATAATCTATACCACAATTGTAGATTAAAAAACAACAAAAACAATCATGTCCAGATATGAACCACTAAAATGACCTCCCTCATCTGGTTTGGAGTTAGGACTGACAACAACGCATTTGCTACAAAGAACTGCAGGCTTATAAAGATCAAACTTGGAATATCGGGAGAATCACAACAGATTTCGTAGATGTCAATGTTCTCAAGATATGAAACGTAAATGTACTACGATGAACATCAAGAGTAAAGATATAATTAATTATCATCTAGACGAATCAAACACGATGAGTTTCTTCTGCTGCACCAGCAAAGAGTGCAGATTTAAGAATGTTTAAAATAGTGGGGAAGGCAACTCACATCAGCAGCACTGATTTTATCTGGTCTGGAGACATAATCTTCCAAATCAACTTCGTCACTCAAGTTCATTTTAGCAGTACAGACCTGGAGAAAAATGAACAGTCAATTACCAGATGCAAACAAAAATATTTCTCAGCAAGGACCATGAAACTATGTTTTCATTAGTTGAATCTTAATGCAAGCTTCTAAGTAATCAGTTAGCTGGAGCTCCAGATTAGTGTTTTTTTTCAGCCAAGAACAGTGGGGAAGACCCCCACTGTTCTCCAGATTAGTGTTTTTTTTCAGCCAAGAACAGTGGGGAAGACCCCCACTGCTCTCCAGATTAGTGTTTGAGAGCCACTCACAGTTTTAACTACAATGAGTGCAATGAATGAACTACAATTACAAGGCCATCAATACAGTCTGCTATATTCAAATAGTTGTGTAATATACATAGGTCCTTCTAAGCAACACCGAACAATTGAAAAGCATACCACAAAGATCTTACAAAGAAACTTACTTGGAAGACGAGCCTCTTTTGCCTCCTGTCCGGCAGAGGGAACTCAATTTTCCTGTCCAGTCTTCCTGGACGCAAAAGAGCAGGATCTAGAGTATCTGCACGGTTGGTCGCCATTATAACCTTTACATTCACTGTCTGGTCAAATCCATCCATCTGCATTGCATACAACAATCAGAATGAGTATACTATGACCACTCAATTAGAGAGGAAGCTGCACATAACAGTCCTAACGATTTCCTAACAATGGCCTTGAAACCCACAGATATTAATTCTAAGAGCATATATGATTTTTCAAGATCAGATCAAAATTTCAAAGCGTTACAATTCAAAGTATTATTTTACTAATCTCCATACCTATGCATGTTCCTGATTTTCTAGGATTCAAAGTTGCAAACTTGACTTCTAGAGAACCCATTATAGCTAGGACCTTACCTGATTGAGTAGCTCCATCAGAATACGCTGAACTTCTCGGTCAGCACCGGTCTGAGCATCAAATCGAGCAGTGGCTATAGCATCAACCTCATCAATGAATATTATAGCTGGGGCATTCTCTTTAGCTAAGCGGAATACATCGCGAACCATTCTCGGGCCCTAAGATAGGAGTGACACAACGCATCAATAGAAGAATGGATAAGTCTAAGGAAAGTGGAACATATGAAATTCTAGTGCTAGAGAATACATGAACCATTTGATACCAGAAACATCATAATCGTGCATCATATTAGTGACAGCAGAAAGTGTAGGCATTTTAACAATGGAAAATTGGGTAATTTAACAGTACAGTTACAAAATCTAATTTAGATGTAAGATGTATAGTCCTATACAAAATACAAACAAAATAAAAGGTGTTACAGATGATCGCAATCTCAAGCATAAGTAGTTTCATAGCTATCTCAAAACACTTCAATCCAAACAAGTGCAATAGTTTGACAATAACATCAATGAAAACGCTAGGCAACCTAGCTAGCACTTGACAAACTGGGCATCTATTATGCGGTCAAAGCATAAAGCATGCAACAACATTTTTAAGAACAAAAGGACATCAAAATGCTGAGATCAAGGTTATAAATAGATGAAAAGTATTCCCATCTTACCTCCCCCAAGTACTTCTGCACAAATTCTGAACCAACCACTCTGATGAAAGCAGCGGTAGTGTGATGTGCCACAGCTTTCGCAAGCATGGTCTTGCCAGTGCCTGGAGGACCATACAGCAGCACCCCTCTGGGTGGATCAATACCAATCTGCTTGTACAGCTCATGGTGGGTCAGCGGTAGCTCGACAGCCTCCCGAATTTCTTGCTTCTGGATATCGCATCCTCCAATGTCCTGAACATAATCAGGAAAGAGAAATATGTAATTGACTATCTTAATTTATAAAGAAGATAGACTCCAGAACATGAGAAGTCTCAGTCATGTTACGCACACATATCTTGTACATTCATACAAACATTCAATTTGCACCACAGTAACACATTCATAAAGACTGTAACAAAAGGGTGTGATATAATTGACTATCTTTATTATAAAGAAGATAGACTCCACACGTGAGAAGTCTCAGTCATGTTATGCACACATATCTTGTACATTCATACAAACATTCAATTTGTACCACAGTAACACATTCACATTCATAAAGACTGTAACAGAAGGGTGTGATGTTCTACACGGAGCAGGACCAAACTGGACACAAGGCTAATCGAACTTTCTACAGTTCTTTCTGCTAATATATATGGTTCGCTCAATAATTAAGCAATACGCCTAAAATTACCACACAGATAATAACGTAGCCGGCCGACAAAGCAGAAAAATTAGGATCCCGAGCTGATGAAACAACTAAGAATCCAAATCTATCTAGGGTTGGGGGAAAGTGAAAACTAGATCGCATATGCAGATCCAACGCATCAGATTGAGCCAGGGTTCATAATGCGGATCAGAGAAATCCCACAGAAACTCACCGAGTATAGGACGTTGGGTTTCTCCGACGACCCGAGCAGCGAGATGCTGGAGTCCGCCTCGGGAGGCAGCACATCGACGAGCGCGTTGGAGTGGCGGTGGAGTGCGACCGACGCCGACGGCTTGAGCAGCTCGCGGTTGATGGTGCTGAGGATCCGCACGTAGTAGTTGCTTCCGGTGGTGGAGCCCACGATGCCGTTGTTCCCGTCGACCATCTCCATGAACTGGCCAATTACGAGGGGCACGGACTGGATCCGCTTCACCTCCTCCTGCGCGCGCAGCAGCTCGCGCTTCAGATTCTTCTGCTCGTCCTTGACGTACTCCTCCTGGATCTCGACGAACTCCATGTGACGCTGGAGCGATTTGAGGCGGCCGTAGAGGTCGTCGTCGTCGTCGCCACCGGAGGAGCCGGAGGCGGAGAGGCTGGAGGTGGCGGGATAGGATGGAGGGGGCGCCATCGGGAGAGTCGCAGGAGGGTTTGGGGCGACGGCTGCTGCAGACATCCGGTATTCCGGCGGGCTAGGGTTTGGAGGCGGGCTCGAGTCTGGTGTTCTGATCCGTCGGGCGGAGAGGTGTGGGTAAATAACGCAAGGCGATGCGGGCAGAACGGAAGACGGGTTTGCTTGGAAGAAGGGAAAGAGCAGCTGTTGGCTTGAAATTCAATGTGTGTTTTTGTTTGAGTCAAATACACGTCCCACAACTTGCGTGCTTTGCACCTTTTAGTCCCACCACTTATAAAATGGAATTTTTAGTCCACAACTTACACCCGGAAAACGTATTTAGTCCCAGCGAATCGGGGGACGACACGTGGCTGCCAGCGTGGACACAATAAAAAGTTGTGCTCGTGTAACAATAAAAAGTTGTGCTCGTGTAACAATAAAAAGTTGTGCTCGTGTAACATTTACATAACTCCCCGTGAGAATTTAATGTATCACAGATAGGTTCTTCCACAAATTAATTAAGGGTTCCCAGGAAAATCGCTGCTTACCTTCTTCTGGCGTATTGCTGCGGCGACGAAAAACTCTCCTCGACCTCGCCGAGGCGGCGGCGAGCTCGGAGGGCGCGGCGATTCAGCTCAGATTCGTCTGGCGATGCACCGCCGCGAGTACAATGAGGACCCGTCGGACTACAGTGAGTGAATTCATCCCTAGAAATCGTCGATTTTGTGCTTGCCACGGGGTATGGTCGTCGGGCGGATAGTGGGCGTGTGATCGTGGTCGATTGAGCCAACTTTTCTTTGAGAAATCGGCTGAAATACAACCAGTACGAGTAGGGGAATGTTATAGAACGATTTTTAGTCCCGATTCATCTCAAAAAAATTGGCGCCACCGTGCCCTGTGCCGCTTGGAGCATGAACTCCGTTTTTCCAAACAATCCATTCGTGTTTTGATGTTCTTAGGTACTAAGGTGTAGATTTCCTTGTCTGGTATAATGTACTACATGCAAATTGATATAAAATATTGAATTTTTATGAATTTTTGGGTAAGGCCACTGTTAATTGAATTTTCGACAATGTTAACTGAATTTCGACAGTGCAGCAGTTAACTGAATTTTGTCAACTAACTGAATTTTTGTTTTGTGCTTCAGTTCTGAATGCAAGAGCAGGAGAGGTTACCAATAATTTCACAGTTGATGTAGCTTATAATGTATTCTTCTTTGGCTTGAGGGATGATCTGCAATATGTTAGTTCTTCTACAACATCTTTTGATTACTGCACTATAGATACATGGTCACTTCAGTGGATTGATGAAATTCTAAGAATTTTGGGGGAGAAGAGAGATGGTAAACTACATGTCTACTGGAGTTTGCCAGAAAAGGATCTGCAAGATAGTTTGGTTTTGGTTGAATCTCATGGACACATAGTCCAGATGGCTAAAGCTTGCAGGATACACAAGACCCTGATATTGTTTGTTGATCACACCAATTTCCTGCAGATGTTAAGGCCAGATGTGATTGTGGAACTGGCAGGGTTGCCCTATAGCTTCAAGACTGCACAGAAATGCACACCAAATCCTACAACTGAAGCTTCAAGTTCTTGCATTGCACCAGTTAGAAGGCAGGTTGCGGAACCTGATGTACACACTGTTCATGTTCCAGAACATGTGCATTCCGATGATTCAAGTTCTGACAGTGACTATGAGTTGGTTGACAATGATTTTGATGTTGAAGATGGTGATGATGATCGGTTTATAGAGAATATTGATAAATCATTGAATGACCACAATGAAGAAGAGTTATGTGATGAAAATGAAGATGAGGCTGCCTTGGAGGATAAGGATCTGAACCTGCAAGAAGGAGACAGACTGCATCTTGTGAAGCATCTTAAGGCATTTACTCCAGAGGTTGATATGGATAATCCTTCATTCAAAGTTTGAATGGTTTTCAGCTGTGTTGATGAGGTTTGGAAGGCTCTCAGTAATTATTCTATAATGAACAGAGTGAAACTCAGGAAAATTAAGAATGACAAGAGGAGAGTTGATGCTGTTTGTGTTGATGATTGCACATGGATGCTTAAAGCATCTAATGATCTTAGAAGGACAGGTGGCTTTGTTATTACACAATATGAACCATCTCATACTTCTGAAGGATGTTGGCCACTCAATACAATAACTGTCAGGATCTTAGCTGACAAGTTCATGCATGAGTTCAAGGATAATCAGAAGCTAGATATAGGTAGCTTTGTTGAAAAGGTGATAAGAGAATTTAAAATGTGCCCACCTAGATGGAAGCTAAGCAGAGCCAGGAGAGCAGTCCTTTGATGCACATGGTGGGTGTGTTGTTGGAGACCCCAAGAGGAAGGTGTGAAGTAGTGCAGCAGCAAGTTTCGCTAAGTATGAAAACAAGGTTATCGAACCAGTAGGAGATGAATGTTCACTCGAGGTTGTTGGCGGCGACGTTGGCACGACGCAACACCAGCGTCAGCAACGAACGTGGAGCCTGCACACAACACAATCAAAGTATTTTGCCCCAACTCAACGGTGAGGGTGTCAATCCCACCGGCTCGCTGTAACAAAGGATTAAACGTATGTGTGGAAGAAAGATTTATGTTTGCAGAAAGTAACAGGTTTGCAGTTGTGGTTTTATCAGATTAATGAGAAGGACCAGGGTCCACGGTTCACTAGTGGTGTCTCTCCATAAATAATAATAACATTCATCCATGCGTGGTAAACAAATTACAGCTAGGCAATTGACAGAATAATGATAAGCAACCCAATGCATATACTAATGATATGGTGTCTAGTGTGAGATTCATTCGGGCATTACAACAATATACATAGACCGTTCCAACCGCATCTATGACTAATAATCCACCTTCCGGTTAGCGTCCACACCCCTTTCAGTATTAAGTTGCATGCAACAGATTATCGCCTTAAGCACGGTGTGTAAAGTAAGTAAGTAACATCATCCTTAGACAAAGTACTACTGTTTTATCCCTAGTAACAACAACACATCTACAACCTTAGAGCTTTCTTTCACTGCCCCAGATTAAATAGAGAGATGAACCTACTATCGAGCATAAATACCCCATGTTGGAGTTACAAGCATCTACTTGGCCAGAGCATACACAAGTAACGGAGAGCATGCAAGATCATTAAATAGCACACACATGATATATTATGAAGCAATAAGTTTAGTACTCAAATTCATCGGATCCCAGCAAACACAACATGGAGAATTACATAAAGATGATCTTGATCATGATAGGCAGCTCACAAGATCTAAACATGATAGCACAAGAGGAGAAGACAACCATCTAGCTACTGCTATGTGAAGGGGATCGTGTGTAGAAAACAAAAAATTTCCTACCGACGATATCCTAAAAGCATGCCAAGATCTATTCTATGCAGATATAGTAGTACGAACGGAGATCGGAATACGTACCCTTGTAGACCGAAAGCGGGGATTACGTTCCCGCACAAACGTTGTCGATGAAGACCGACGAAGCCGACCTCAAGGTCGTGTAGAGGAAGCAGGCCTCCGAGTACCGCTAGCGCAGCACCTCGCAGGGAGTCGCACACGTACGGTGGAGACGACGGCCTCCGAAGCTCCAGTCCAGGACGAGCAGCGGAAGACTTGGACCGGAACACCAGCAGCGCGGCAGCGGGCTATGGTGGAGGAGATCCCCTTGCTCTGCTCGGCGCGGCTCCAACTTGGGAACCACGAGATCGAGAGAGAAATCGGGAATTAATTGGTGAATTAAAAGGCTGGGGCTGCCCCTTCTTATATAGGCTCCCGGGAGAGCCAACCTTGCCAGCCAGGCAATGTGGGACTATCCCCACATGCCTGGCTCGGCACATGGTGCGCCGGCCCCTTGGTGGGCCCCATCTGGCCCACCTAGGCCGGCCACAGCTTCCCCACCGAATTCCCAAGGGGGTTCCCCCCCTCTTGGGCCTTCTTTCGTCCGGAAGGCCCATTTAGGGAAATCTGACTAAATAAATTCGAAAATAAAGATATAAAATCATATTTGCATATTAATAACACTAATTAATATCAAACATAATATATATATAATTTTTCCTAGCTCCGAAAACTCTTTCGGCGCTGCCCGATCTCCATCGGACCCCTCCCGGTGATCCCCTTCCTTTCCGGTTGTCTTGTCGAAACCCCTTAAGTGTGTTACCCTAGCGGTTCGATATAATATCAGGTATGATCAAGACTCCTCAATGATCAACGACTAACTCGTAGGCCTGGACCCCATGAATTAATCCCTGAGATATAACAAATGACTTTCATCTATCAAACCTGAACATAAAGTCTTAGACCTTTTTCCATAGCGATACTTAGCACGTCCGAGCGTCGTTCCATAGATATCTCCATACCTAATCCCGACCTCGTTACCGACGACGCTATCTTCTACTCGTTCATGATCTCATGTCTCCGTGACCTAGTCACATGCTTGCAAGCTCATTAGACATGATCTCACGAGTGTGCCCGAGAGTATCTATCCTGCTATGCGGACTGGCAAATCCCGCTCTTGACCCCTCGTCTCAACTACTCCTTTCCGATACCCAAAAGTATCACCGTTATTGTCATACTAAATAAGATACGATGTTTGGTGCAATCAAAGTATCTTCCAGGAATAACAATAAGAGTTGATCTCACGGTCAAAGGCGTAACAACTACGTTCTCCAAATCTAGGTATGTCCATCACATCGTTCTCTAGCGATATGACTCTCATTGCCGACCGGCGCCATGCCACATGACCGGGAAACCTCGATCATCAATCGCGCAACGAAACTAGTCTTAGTAGAGGCTACTAGGGACCTGGTTGTTTACGTATCACACCCGCATTAATGTTTCCGCTCAATACGGTTCTAGCATGACACAAAAATCTATTATGAACAAACGAGATATGATAAAGAATACACTTTATTAATTGCCTCTAGGGCATATCTCCTTCAGTCTCCCACTTGCACTAGAGTACAACTTAATCTAGATTACAACTTGGTAAAAGCTTAACACCCATAGCTAACTGGTGCTGTTCATGCTTATCAAGCGGGAGAGGCTTCGTCAGCGGATCTGCCACATTCAGATCCGTATGCACTTTGCAAATCTTCACATCGCCTCCTTGTACGCACTGACGTATCACATGGAAGCGTCGGAGAATGTGTTTGGCGGTGGAGTGAGACCTTGGCTCCTTGGCATTCGCAATGGCACCCGTATTGTCGCAGAAGAGGATCACGGGGTCTTACACGCTCGGGAACACTCCAAGTTCGATGACGAACTTCCTCAGCCACACAGCTTCATTCGCGGCCTCGCAGGCAGCAATGTACTCCGACTCCAATGTAGATTGTGCGACTATGGGTTGCTTCCCACTTCTCCAGCACACGGCGCCTCCATTCACTTTGAACACGTAACCTGTCTGTGACTTACAGTCATCGGGGTCTGAGCAGAAACTTGCATCTACGTAACCCGTTACGCCAAGTTCTTCATCGCAGCCACCATACACAAGGAACATTTCCTTTGTCTTATTGAGATACTTAAGAATGCTCTTAACAGCTACCCAATGCGGCATTCCAGGATTACTCTGGAACCGGCTTGTCAAACTTAGAGCTAATGCCACATCCGGTCTAGTACTCAACATTGCATACATGATCGATCCTATGGCCGAAGCATAAGGATGTTTCGTCATTTCGGCCTTACCCAGTTCCGTCACCGGACACTGCGCCTTACGCAATATCTTATTCTTGATAACCGGCAGAGAACCCTTCTTTGCCTTCTCCATACGGAAACGCTTCAGTATTATATCAAGATAAGTACTCTGACTTAGTGCTAATAGGCGCCTTGATCTATCGCGATAGATTTTTATGCCTAAAACATACGCAACTTCTCCTAAGTCCTTCATGGAAAACTTACTGTTTAAATATTCCTTCACGCTATTCAGAAGTTCCACATCATTCCTTATTAGCAATATGTCGTCAACATACAGTGCTAAGAACACAACCAAGCTCCCACTCATTTTCTTATAAATACAGGTCTCTTCCACATTCTGGATAAATCCAAAACCTTTGATTACCTCATCAAAGCGAAGATTCCAGCTCCGAGATGCCTGCTTCAATCCATAGATGGATGGCTGAAGCTTGCACACCTTGTTAGCATTTCCTGGATCGACAAAACCTTCCGGCTGTACCATGTACAACTCTTCCTCAATGTTTCCATTTAGGAAGGCCGTTTTGACGTCCATCTGCCAGATTTCATAATCATAGTAGGCAGCTACCGCTAACAAAATCCGAATAGACTTAAGCATCGCTACCGGTGAAAAAGTTTCATCGTAGTCAATTCCATGAACTTGTCGGAAACCCTTTGCGACAAGCCGAACTTTATAGACGGTCACATTACCATCAGCATCCGTCTTCTTCTTAAAGATCCATTTATTCTCGACGGCCTTGCGCCCTTCGGGAATATCCACCAAAGTCCACACTTTGTTATCATACATGGATCCTATTTCGGATTTCATGGCTTCAAGCCATTTCTCGGACTCTAGACTCTCCATCGCCTCCTTGTAGTTCGTAGGTTCGTCTTGCTCGATTAGCATGATGGTGCAAACCATGTTGCCATACCATTCTGGTGCGATCCGAGATCTACCAGACCTACGAGGTAGAACATCTTCCTCGATAGTTTCTCCCACTCCTTCCACGGAGGACGTTTCCGGAATTGCTTCCGTTGCGCCACTCGGAATCTCGAGTTCAGGATCAACGATTTCATCGAGGTCTACCTTCCTCCCACTTACTCCTTTCGCGAGAAACTCCTTCTCTAGAAAGGTACCGGTCTTCGCGACAAAAGTTTTGCCCTCAGCTTGGTTGTAGAAGGTGTACCCAACGGTTTCCCGCGGATATCCTACAAAGACGACTTTCTCCGACTTCGGTTCGAGTTTGTCGGGCTGTAGTTTCTTAACGTACACCTCACAACCCCAAACCTTCAGAAACGATAACTTAGGCTTTTGGCCATACCATAATTCATACGGCGTCGTTTCAACGGACTTGGACGGAGCCCTATTTAAAATGAATGCGGCTGTTTCTAACGCATAACCCCATAAGGACACTGGCAGATCGGTAAGAGACATCATAGATCGGACACTATCCAGTAGAGTACGATTACGTCGCTCGGACACGCCGTTACGCTGCGGCGTTCCGGCTGGCGTAAGTTGGGGTACTATGCCACAACTCTTCAGATGTGTGCCAAACTCAAAACTCAAGTACTCTCCACCTCGATCGGATCGGAGATGCTTGATTTTCCTATTAAGCTGATTCTCAACTTCACTCTGGAATTCTTTGAACTTTTCAAACGTTTCAGACTTGTGTTTCATTAAATAGATATAACCGTATCTACTCAAGTCATCAGTGAAGGTGACGAAGTAACGATAACCATTGTGTGTCGAAACGCTCATCGGTCCACACACATCTGTATGTATGATCCCCAATAAATCCGACGCCCGTTCAACGAAACCTTTGAACGGTGTCCTGGTCATTTTGCCCATAAGGCACGGTTCGCATGTATCGAGGGATCCGAAATCCAACGAGTCCAAGAGTCCATCGGAGTGGAGTCGCTTCATGCGCTTTATACCAATATGACCAAGACGGCAATGCCACAAAAACATGGCGGTATCGTCACTACACTTAATCCGTTTGGCTTCTATGTTATGGATGTGAGTACTACGATCGAGATTCAACAAGAATAAACCGTTATTCTCGGGAGCATCAACATAAAAGATATCATTCATATAAATAGCACAATTGCTTGACACTGATTTAAATGAATAACCGTCTTGTAACAGGCAAGACCCACTTATAATGTTTACACTCAAGGATGGCACAAAATAACACTTATTTAAAACCAAAACTAATCCCGATGGTAGATGCAGAGGGAGCGTGCCGACAGCCACCACGTCGACTCTCGATCCGTTGCCGACGCGCATCGTCACCTCATCCTTCGCCAGCCGCCTTCTATTCCGTAACTCCTCCTGAGAGTTACATATATGAGCAACAGAACCAGTATCAAATACCCACGTGTTGCTCCGGGTGGATGTAAGGTACACATCTATAACATGTATATCAAATATACCTTGCTCTTTGTCGACCGTCTTGCCAGACTTCCTATCCTCCAGATACTTGGGGCAGTTGCGCTTCCAGTGGCCCTTCCCCTTGCAGTAGAAACACTCCACGCTAGCTCTGGGACCAGACCTGTTAGTCCTGGGCTTGGCAGCCAACTTTGCCTCCCTCCGGGACTTCCAGCTCTGCTTTCCCTTGCCACCGGACTTCTTGAAATCAACGGTCTTGTTGACCATCAACAGCGTGTGCTCCTTCTTAATCTCTACCTCAGCAGTCTTGAGCATCACGAACACTTCACCCAGGGACTTAGCCATGCCCTGCATGTTGTAGTTCATGACGAAGCCTTTGTAGCTTGGCGGCAACGATTGCAACACCCTGTCAATCGCCAGCTCATCGGGAATCTTGCATTCCAGAGCATTCAGGCGTTGAACGTAGCCATACATCTTGACTACATGCTCGCTCACACTGCTATGCTCTTCCATCTTGGCCGAGAAGAAAAGCTCAGAAGCCTCATATCTCTCAGCCTTAGCCTGCGGCGCGAAGACAGCCTTAAGATCCGAAATGATCTCAAAGGCGCTCATCTTCTCAAAGCGCTTCTGCAGGTCGGCTTCCATGGCGTAGAGCATGCCACTCTGGACAAATGCAGAATCCTCCGATCGGGTCTGGAAGACCTTCTTCTCATCCTCAGAGGCTTCATCTGCAGGAGGGTCACCTATGGCGGCCTCAATGACGTAGGCCACCCTATGGGGAGTGAGGAGGATCCTCAGGTTGCGGAACCAGGCCATGAAGTTTGACCCATTGGTCTTAAACCTTTCTTTCTCAAGGAACAGACCTAGGTTAAACGAGGGGCGAGACATCTACAATGGAATTTGCAACAACATAAGACTTTGTTCATAATAATTTTGAGTTATAGTATTTTAGAAAATAACTAACATAACTCCCACTCAAACGAACATCCCTCCTGGTCGTTTAAGCGATTACACGACCCCTATCCATTGCACCACCCCTCATCATCAAAGCCAGCGGCACAACTTCAAGAGTAGACAAAATCGTCCGCCACACCAATTTTGTGACTCGTGCTCGACCTTTCGGTCTTCCTGTTCCGAGGCCATACCTCTGAGTATGCTAGGCTCGCCACCAAAGACCTCCACGCTGACGCTTGTGCAACATGGCTTACACCCACTGTATGCGAACGACGAGATGTATGACACCCGATCATCACGGCCTGCCTCATAACGTAGAACTTTCTTGGTGGTGCGCGTTAGAGGGAGAACACTAGTGGTATTTTGAAGGGATCATCTTATTCAGCTACCGCCGTGTAACTAATGTATACTATACACACAATCACACAAAATAAGATGCACACAAAACATCAAATGTAATGCAATGTGATATAGTCCATTGCGCCATGGTCTTCTTGGCGCCCGCAGTTTATAAACAATTTAATAAACCTACCTTGACCATATCACATAGCCCCTGCAAAATAAAGTTAGACGCTTCTACTTTATCTTTTGCATGTTTTACGTGGCTTGGGGCTTTCGTAAATAGAACCGCTTCATACCTACGAATCTTATGACCACAACAACGATCCAATAATTGCATGTTTAAGCATACCTTTCGGGCCCTCCATTGAAAATGCGAAGACCAACTAAAGAGAGAGAAACTGTCACCCGCCAGCCACATATACGGTACAAGCCGTATGTCAGCAGTGGAACCAGTCTCGCGTAAGCGTACGCGTAAAGTCGGTCCGGGCCGCTTCATCAACTCAATGCCGCTGGAATACACAAGTGCACGCTAGAGGGTAGCAAATAACAGGAACGGTGCCCCCGTGCAGAGCACGGGTTCTAACAGCGTACAACTATATCTACGATAGATCGGCTCTGATACCACTGAAGGGGACCGTGTGCAGAAAACAAATTTTTTCCTACCTACGATATCCTAAAAGCATGCCAAGATCTATTCTATGCAGATATAGTAGTACGAACGGAGATCGGAATACGTACCCTTGTAGACCGAAAGCGGGGATTACGTTCCCGCACAAACGTTGTCGATGAAGACCGACGAAGCCGACTTCAAGGTCGTGTAGAGGAAGCAGGCCTCCGAGTACCGCTAGCGCAGCACCTCGCAGGGAGTCGCACACGTACGGTGGAGACGACGGCCTCCGAAGCTCCAGTCCAGGACGAGCAGCGGAAGACTTGGACCGGAACACCAGCAGCGCGGCAGCGGGCTATGGTGGAGGAGATCCCCTTGCTCTGCTCGGCGCGGCTCCAACTTGGAAACCACGAGATCGAGAGAGAAATCGGGAATTAATTGGTGAATTAAAAGGCTGGGGCTGCCCCTTCTTATATAGGCTCCCGGGGGGAGCCAACCTTGCCAGCCAGGCAATGTGGGACTATCCCCACATGCCTGGCTCGGCACATGGTGCGCCGGCCCCTTGGTGGGCCCCATCTGGCCCACCTAGGCCGGCCACAACTCCCCCACCGAATTCCCAAGGGGGTTCCCCCCCTCTTGGGCCTTCTTTCGTCCGGAAGGCCCATTTAGGGAAATCTGCCTAAATAAATTCGAAAATAAAGATATAAAATCATATTTGCATATTAATAACACTAATTAATATCAAACATAATATATATATAATTTTTCCTAGCTCCGAAAACTCTTTCGGCGCTGCCCGATCTCCATCGGACCCCTCCCGGTGATCCCCTTCCTTTCCGGTTGTCTTGTCGAAACCCCTTAAGTGTGTTACCCTAGCGGTTCGATATAATATCAGGTATGATCAAGACTCCTCAATGATTAACGACTAACTCGTAGGCCTGGACCCCATGAATTAATCCCTGAGATATAACGAATGACTTTCATCTATCAAACCTGAACATAAAGTCTTAGACCTTTTGCCATAGCGATACTTAGCACGTCCGAGCGTCGTTCCATAGATATCTCCATACCTAATCCCGACCTCGTTACCGACGACGCTATCTTCTACTCGTTCATGATCTCATGTCTCCGTGACCTAGTCACATGCTTGCAAGCTCATTAGACATGATCTCACGAGTGTGCCCGAGAGTATCTATCCTGCTATGCGGACTGGCAAATCCCGCTCTTGACCCCTCGTCTCAACTACTCCTTTCCGATACCCAAAAGTATCACCGTTATTGTCATACTAAATAAGATACGATGTTTGGTGCAATCAAAGTATCTTCCAGGAATAACAATAAGAGTTGATCTCACGGTCAAAGGCGTAACGACTACGTTCTCCAAATCTAGGTATGTCCATCACATCGTTCTCTAGCGATATGACTCTCATTGCCGACCGGCGCCATGCCCCATGACCGGGAAACCTCGATCATCAATCGCGCAACGAAACTAGTCTTAGTAGAGGCTACTAGGGACCTGGTTGTTTACGTATCACACCCGCATTAATGTTTCCGCTCAATATGGTTCTAGCATGACACAAAAACCTATTATGAACAAACGAGATATGATAAAGAATACACTTTATTAATTGCCTCTAGGGCATATCTCCTTCACTATGGACTCGTAGTCCAAGGTAGACTACTCACGCATCAGTCCGGAGGCGGTCATGGCGACGTAGAAGCCTCCAGGGACGATTCCCCCTCCCGGCAGGGTGTCGGGGAGCAGTTCTGATCTCTCCCGAAGTGGTGGTGACGACGGCGGCGAGTCGGGACCCGTGGAGGAAAAAGTGATTAATCGTGCTCTGTTTAAGGTCAAGGGGGTATTTTTAGGCGAAAGACCTAGGTCGGTGGGCTCCCGAGGGCGCCACACCGCCTCCCGCCGCGGCAGGCATGTGGCCCGCTCCACGAGGCAATGTGGCGTCCTCGTGGCCTGTAGCGTACCTGCACTTTAAATAAGGCAGATACCTGTGTATAGTGCAAATCACTAGATCGATTCGTTTGCACACACAGTTTACGATGTAATATCACAACAAAGTATCAATTTATTACATCGATGATCCAGACTTACAAAATATTCGATACAACTTGCATAGCATAAAGCTAACATTGAAAAAGTACACAACGGAAATACAATAGCAGTGGGTCTCCAACAACTTCAAGTTGGCACAGGCGAAAACATTTTTGTTGTAGACTCGAAATCCCTTAACGAAACCTCACTCGTCATTTGAATAACCTGTAACAAATAAATTTTTGCAACAGAGTGGGTCAGATTCAATTAAAAATGGAGTCTGGCAAGTGACACTATGGTGGACACTTAATGAAATAACTCTATAGCCTATATGCATATTTGGTTGGTGGAGTTCAAGGCTATTTTGCATAAAGCCAATTTTTCCTATCTCTTTGGAAAACACTTTCTTGAAATCAAGACAAGTATGGCATGAAAACCATAAATCTCATCTTCCCTTGTTCACCCATCAAGTTTTATTTCTGAAGTTGGAATGGTGGAATCCTTCGTTTGACGTCTGTGATCAGCTGCTCAAATTATCCGTACCGGGGACACGACTAAGTACTTAGTTTTACACTCTGCAGAGGTTGTCTACGTTCACCATTGTACCCATTTAACCTAAATTATCCTTTACACACCATTTGTGATAAGGAAAGGAGAAGAATGAGACGAGATCTTTCAGAAGCATTTTCCCTCCCACCTGCCTTGACCCGTTCCACCTAACACCCCCTACATCTGCTTGTCAAGTCGGAGAGAGTCCACGCAACATAATTGATCAAGCAAGAGCCCATATGGCAATGGCTGCACTGGAAGCAATCGTCACTCGGAGTTCTTCAGATTCCTCTGTTCCTGGGTGGCCATTCACAAGTGTACATACTCCAGGAACCATAGACATGGCCTGAGTAGCCACTCAACATAAACCATACAACCTCTTACCACCCAGGTGTTTCATTAACTTAGTGGATGTACTCTCAGGTGAAAATCACCATGCTCACGGCCCTAAGTAGAATATACATTCATCCTAGGCGACGACAACCGTGAGCACAGCCCTGAGTAGTCACTTAATATTTTGTAAAACTTTTCATCAATTGCATGGCATCAATATTTCTGGTAAGTATGATATAGGAACCTAGACACAGGAGTAAGTGTTTCTACACAGGTTTTGCATAGCAATACTATCCTACACATGCTTATATAAAAATACACTAAGTAATGCATATAGAAATAATAGGAAGTTTATGAGGTGTGCCACTTGCCTTTGAATGTTGTCGTTGTTCACAAACTCTTTTCAACAACGAACGTTTGCTCTCCGTTCAATCTAAACAATATAACCAAACAAAAATACAACAATCAACAAACAACAATAATCAAACATACATGCTCATATCTAGCGAACAAACAAGTTTCATAAAACTTCTAAGGAAAACATGTCATGCATGATATGCAATTTATTTCTAAGGACTAGAGATGCATGTCATGCCATGAAAATCTCTTAAGTCTTAAGTGAAAGACAAGATTAGGAAACATGGAAAAGGTAGAAGAAATATGTAGTTGGTCTTCCAGGCTTCATCTCCAGACTTGTAATATTCTCCTTGGTGATGTCTTGATTGAATTCTTGGTAGACTTGAATAATCTTCAGACTTGATGATTTTTGTATCACCTAGGCTGATCTTGGATTTAACTTAGTCTTCAAGAGGTCTAAGAGAAGAAGGAGAAATGAAAGAGAGAGGGAGCAAGACTTAGAAAATATTTCTGGTTGGACTTCATGAACTTCCTCTTGATTTTTCTTCTAAGTGCTTCTACTTCTTGGAGATTCTTCTGGAGTCTTGTTTTGGCTAAGTCCTTCATTGGTCTTCTAGCTCCATGTTGAAAATCCTAAGTGTCTAAGTGTATCACTTTACCAAAATGCTAAGTTGAAAATATTTCTAACTTAGAGAAAATGGGGAAGGAGTTTTTCTTATGGGAAATATAACTACAAAATAAAATATGATCTGCATGAAATGCAAATTTTAATCACATGAACAATAATGCTAGTGCAATTTAATTAATTTATATTTTCACAAAATATAATAAAGGAATAAATATAAGATTAAAGTTTTATGTGATTTACATTTTTTTATAAGAAAATTTTATAATTAGTATTAATAGACAGAGAGGATTTAAATAAATTTATAGCAATTTGATTTACTCAAAAACAATGTTTATATCAAAGGTTATGTCAAATTTACTCAAACATCATATTTTGAATTTGAATAAATCTAAATTTCTCAAGGTTGGAAAACAACAGAACTAGCACAATCTATAGGTCATGGGCTTTTCAAATATATTTTATTTACAAATTTTGACCTTACAGAATTAAAACTATAATTAAAATAATGTTTTACATGTTTCTGTAAATACCAAGTTAGTGTACGACTCAAATACAAGTTTTTATTATACCAGTATTTTCTACACGTTCATACGATTCCATAGACTACAAAAACATTAAAAACGGAGTTACGGTTGATTTAATATGAATTTTGGAAGTTATGTCTAGTGAGAAAAACGAAAATGAAAAATAGCTGCGCGGCGCGATGCTATTGGCTGATACCGATTCAAACATGTCATCTAATCTACACCGCTGGATCAAGATCTAAGGGCTTACAGCGAGATGATCTGGAGGTGGCGGCGCGGTTCGCCGGAGTTGAGGGAGACGGCGGTGCCGGCGTCGGATGGAGTAAGTGTTTCTACACAGGTTTTGCATAGCAATACTATCCTACACATGCTTATATAAAAATACACTAAGTAATGCATATAGAAATAATAGGAAGTTTATGAGGTGTGCCACTTGCCTTTGAATGTTGTCGTTGTTCACAAACTCTTTTCAACAACGAACGTTTGCTCTCCGTTCAATCTAAACAATATAACCAAACAAAAATACAACAATCAACAAACAACAATAATCAAACATACATGCTCATATCTAGCGAACGAACAAGTTTCATAAAACTTCTAAGGAAAACATGTCATGCATGATATGCAATTTATTTCTAAAGACTAGAGATGCATGTCATGCCATGAAAATCTCTTAAGTCTTAAGTGAAAGACAAGATTAGGAAACATGGAAAAGGTAGAAGAAAGATGTAGTTGGTCTTCCAGGCTTCATCTCCAGACTTGTAATATTCTCCTTGGTGATGTCTTGATTGAATTCTTGGTAGACTTGAATAATCTTCAGACTTGATGATTTTTGTATCACCTAGGCTGATCTTGGATTTAACTTAGTCTTCAAGAGGTCTAAGAGAAGAAAGGAGAAATGAAAGAGAGAGGGAGCAAGACTTAGAAAATATTTCTGGTTGGACTTCATGAACTTCCTCTTGATTTTTCTTCTAAGTGCTTCTACTTCTTGGAGATTCTTCTGGAGTCTTGTTTTGGCTAAGTCCTTCATTGGTCTTCTATCTCCATGTTGAAAATCCTAAGTGTCTAAGTGTATCACTTTACCAAAATGCTAAGTTGAAAATATTTCTAACTTAGAGAAAATGGGGAAGGAGTTTTTCTTATGGGAAATATAACTACAAAATAAAATATGATACGCATGAAATGCAAATTTTAATCACATGAACAATAATGCTAATGCAATTTAATTAATTTATATTTTCACAAAATATAATAAAGGAATAAATATAAGATTAAAGTTTTATGTGATTTACATTTTTTATAAGAAAATTTTATAATTAGTATTAATAGACAGAGAGGATTTAAATAAATTTATAGCAATTTGATTTACTCAAAAACAATGTTTATATCAAAGGTTATGTCAAATTTACTCAAACATCATATTTTGAATTTGAATAAATCTAAATTTCTCAAGGTTGGAAAACAACAGAACTAGCACAATCTATAGGTCATGGGCTTTTCAAATATAGGTCATGGTAAGTATGATATAGGAACCTAGACACAGGAGTAAGTGTTTCTACACAGGTTTTGCATAGCAATACTATCCTACACATGCTTATATAAAAATACACTAAGTACTGCATATAGAAATAATAGGAAGTTTATGAGGTGTGCCACTTGCCTTTGAATGTTGTCGTTGTTCACAAACTCTTTTCAACAACGAACGTTTGCTCTCCGTTCAACCTAAACAATATAACCAAACAAAAATACAACAATCAACAAACAACAATAATCAAACATACATGCTCATATCTAGCGAACAAACAAGTTTCATAAAACTTCTAAGGAAAACATGTCATGCATGATATGCAATTTATTTCTAAGGACTAGAGATGTATGTCATGCCATGAAAATCTCTTAAGTCTTAAGTGAAAGACAAGATTAGGAAACATGGAAAAGGTAGAAGAAAGATGTAGTTGGTCTTCCAGGCTTCATCTCCAGACTTGTAATATTCTCCTTGGTGATGTCTTGATTGAATTCTTGGTAGACTTGAATAATCTTCAGACTTGATGATTTTTGTATCACCTAGGCTGATCTTGGATTTAACTTAGTCTTCAAGAGGTCTAAGAGAAGAAAGAAGAAATGAAAGAGAGAGGGAGCAAGACTTAGAAAATATTTCTGGTTGGACTTCATGAACTTCCTCTTGATTTTTCTTCTAAGTGATTCTACTTCTTGGAGATTCTTCTGGAGTCTTGTTTTGGCTAAGTCCTTCATTGGTCTTCTAGCTCCATGTTGAAAATCCTAATTGTCTAAGTGTATCACTTTACCAAAATGCTAAGTTGAAAATATTTCTAACTTAGAGAAAATGGGGAAGGAGTTTTTCTTATGGGAAATATAACTACAAAATAAAATATGATATGCATGAAATGCAAATTTTAATCACATGAACAATAATGCTAGTGCAATTTAATTAATTTATATTTTCACAAAATATAATAAAGGAATAAATATAAGATTAAAGTTTTATGTGATTTACATTTTTTATAAGAAAATTTTATAATTAGTATTAATAGACAGAGAGGATTTAAATAAATTTATAGCAATTTGATTTACTCAAAAACAATGTTTATATCAAAGGTTATGTCAAATTTACTCAAACATCATATTTTGAATTTGAATAAATCTAAATTTCTCAAGGTTGGAAAACAACAGAACTAGCACAATCTATAGGTCATGGGCTTTTCAAATATATTTTATTTACAAATTTTGACCTTACAGAATTAAAACTATAATTAAAATAATGTTTTACATGTTTCTGTAAATACCAAGTTAGTGCGCGACTCAAATACAAGTTTTTATTATACCACTATTTTCTACACGTTCATACGATTCCATAGACTACAAAAACATTAAAAACGGAGTTACAGTTGATTTAATATGAATTTTGGAAGTTATGTCTAGTCAGAAAAACGAAAATGAAAAATAGCTGCGCGGCGCGATGCTATTGGCTGATACCGATTCAAACATGTCATCTAATCTACACCGCTGGATCAAGATCTAAGGGCTTACAGCGAGATGGTCTGGAGGTGGCGGCGCGGTTCGCCGGAGTTGAGGGAGACGGCAGTGCCGGCGTCGGATGGAGGTCGGAGACGACGTTCCCGTGGTTCTCCGGGCGTGTAGAGGGGCTCCCCGTATGCGGGGCGTCGCGACAGAGAGGATGGTGGCGTCGACGTTGTGGCGGGTGTTCGAGAGTGGCGTGGACGTTCCGCCGGAGAAGCTCGGGTAACCGGCGAGCTCGGTGAGCACGAACTCCACGTCTGCGCTGTGTTAAAAGAGGTAAGACGGTGTTAGTGGATGCGCACAGGGGTGGGGAGAAAGAGGAGAGGGTTCTCGGCCTCGGGGGTCGCCTCACCTCGCCGGAATCAATAAAATCGGCCGTGGATGTGAAAAACTCCGATGAGCAAATTCGTCGGCCTGGGGGCGTATTGGAGAGGCCTTTTGGAGGGGAATGGAAGAGGAGGTCGAGGGCTATTTATAGAATCCGACGGTGCTTGATTTGGTGCAGTAATTTGCCCGCAATCAATCGGACATGAAATTCCACCAAAAACGCTCATGTTTAATGGTGGACGAAATTAGAGCAATTTAGTGCGTTTAAAAGAGGGCTTTTATGGGGGAATAAAAGAGGAGATCAAGGGCTTTAATTAGAAAGAAACGCTGCGTCATTTGGTGCTCTAAATCAACGGGAATCATGTAGAGAAGAGGGCACGGGAGAGATTTTCGCGTGCGGGCGGTGCTGGAGTTGAAGACGATGCTGACATCATCATGACGTCAGCATTTTTTTCTTTTTCTTATTTTTCTTATTTCTTTCTTAAGACTCCAAATCAAGTCAAATAAATTTTTAAAAATTTGTAAAAATAATATCTTTATGTTAAACCAGTTGTGGGCATGTTTTGAACACTTTTAAAAAATCAAAATTTTGAATTATTGATTAATTACAAATTTGCCACTTAATGTCAAATTTGAAAACATGGCTTAAATAATTTCGTTTTTGGCAAAATAAAATTTATAAAAATACAACACTTATATAAGTTTAAAATTAAGTTATTTAAACTCATTTTCCAAAATTAAATCATTTTTGGCTTTAGTACAATGTTAAATAACCTCACACATTTATTTGAAATGAAAAGGGAAATATAATGTATTCATTTTTTAATTCAAAATATTATGTGCACCATTAAGTTTTATATTAAGATAACTCAATTGAAATTTCATAACAACTTTGGAAAAGATTTTAGTTTTACTTCATTTCTTATATAGAAAATATATTCATGAAAGTCATTTTATGTTTTGAAAATAAATGAAAATCATTTAAGCTAATGAAATGTTTATTTGGGTTGTTAAGTAATTATAAATTCTATGAGGTTTTAAGTTATAAACTATAGACTTGTAATATCCAAATTATGTTTTGAACTCAGGTAAATGAATAATAATCTTTTGGCAAATAGATAATGTTTTTAATAGTTTAAAATAACACTTGTAATTATTATTTTAATTTATTTATAGCTAAGGCTAAGTGGTTAAAATAAATTACTTATAAGTAAACTATTTACTTAAAATAAAATGGTTTGTACTTTATACAACATTTGTCAAATTACATATTGAGGTTTTTGAAATACAATGGATAATTTAATGTTTAATTGGAAATAACTTTTGAAAATAATGACACAATGGAAATTTTGAAATAATAGACTTTTTCAAATTGGTTGAAGTCTTTTATAGTTAGTTTTCTTATGCATTTTAATATTTTCTTTTAATCAAAACAAAAGTTTTAAAGTTTAGTGATTTTTGAACATTCCAAAATATTGGGATGTCACATGGCCCCACTTCGTCTCGTCTTCGGTTTTCCTGAACGCATATTTTCCGAAAATAATTCCTGGTTGGCTCGTTTCCAATTTGGCGGATATTTCCTGAAGAGCTTTTCTGAAACCAAAGACAACATAAAACAGGGAACTGACACTGTGGCATGTTGTTAATAGGTTAGTCCCAGAAAATGCATAAAACTATATAAAATGCATATAAAACATGTAATAATATGATATAACATAGCATGGAACATAAGAAATTATGGATACGTTGGAGACGTATCAACATCCCCAAGCTTAGTTCTACTCGTCCCGAGTAGGCAAGAACGATAAAAGAAGAATAATTTCTGAAGTGACATGCTTAAACATAATCTTGATCATTTAATAATGTAAGGCATGTAAACTGAGATCAAATGAATAAGGGTTGTAGTTTATATTGATATCAAACGAGTAATGAATAAACAAGTAGGTGAAGCAAGCAAGCTTTTAATGATATAGTACTAGATAGCAATCAACTGTGTAAGGTAGATATTAGATATGATTTAAGCTTCAAGCACAATAATATAACCATATAATGCTTCCAACAAACATGACAACTTTATGAAAGAATCAAATCAAGTAATAGCAATATGCACGTAGAAGATCAATATATTATTTGTTCAGAAGAAACAAGCAAGCGTTCAACGTTGGTTCCTGGCACCAGGATGTTATGGCTAAGAGAATGTTAACAGAGGTTTGGAATGACAATGGAAGAAAGGCTCACAAAGCTGTAGATGATCATTAGACAAGAGAAAGTCATACAATCGAAGCTATGCAAGGAGTAGTGATTGCCATACAACGGATGCACAATGAGCTATAAGTATATGAAAGCTCTCCAATGGAACTAGTGGGGGTGCATCCAACTTGCTTGCTCACGAAGACCTAGAGCACTTTTGAGGAGGCTCGTCATTGGAATATACAAGCCAAGTTCTATAGTGTAAAGTTCCCCATATAGTTATGCAACTAAGACATGAAAACTCTCTCATATGGAGTAAAGGTGCTAAACATGAGCACAAATGATGATAAAAAATGATATGGTGTTATAACATGAGCACAAGTGATGACTATATATGATATGGTGTTGTAACATAAGCACAAGTGTGTGATAAAGAATAGTAATGCTGCCCCCCTTTTTATTTCTTTCTTTTCTTTTTCTCTTTTTTTCTTTTTTTTTTCTTTTTTTGTTTCTCTTTTCGATGGCCTCCTGAATGGGATCGCAGGCAGAAAACAAAAATTTCCTAGCAACGATATCCTTAAACTAGCCAGAATCTATGCTATGCAGATATAGAAGTACAACGGAGATCGGAATACATACCCTCGTAGACCGAATAGCGGGGATTACGCTCCCGCACAAGCGTTGACGACGAAGACGACGTAGTCGACCTCTAGGTCGCGAAGAACTCGGCGCGACAAAGATGACGAAGATGACCTCGAGGTCGGGTGGAGGAAGTAGGCCTCCGAGCACCGCTAGTGCAGCACCTCGCAGGGCGTTACACACATACGGTGGAGACGACGACCTCCGAAGCTCCAGTCCAGGACGAGCAGCGGAAGACTTGGACCGGAACACCAGTAGCGTGGCAGCGGGCTATGGTGGAGAGACCCCCTCTCTTCTCGGCGCAATTCCGACAAAGGGAATCACGTTATCGAGGAGAGAAAGAGAAATTAATTGGTTGAATTAAAAGGCCAGTGGTTCCCCTTCTTATATAGGCTCCCGGGGGGAGCCAACCTCGCCAGCCAGGCAATGTGGGACTATCCCCACATGCCTGGTGCGGCTCAAGAGTATGCGCGGGCCGCCCACCTAGGCCGGCCAAGCCTTCCCCACTGAATTCCCTTGGGGTTCCCCCCCATGGGCCTTCTTTCCACCAGAAGGCCCATTTAGGGAAATCAGTCTAAATAAATTCGAAAATAAATATATAAAATCATATATTAAACATTACTTACACTAATTAATATCAAACATATTATATATAATTTATTCTTGCTCTGAAAACTATTTCGTCGCTGCCCGATCTGCATCAGACCATTCCCGGGACGTTCCCGGTGATTTCTTTCCTTTCCGGTTGTCTTGTCGAAACCCCTTAAGTGTGTTACCCTAGCGGTTCGATATAATAACAGGTATGATCGAGACTCCTCTCTGATCAACGACTAACTCGTAGGCCTGGACCCCATGAATTAATCCCTATGATATAACGAATGACTCTCAACTATCAAACCTGAACGTTAAGTCTTAAACCCTTTGTCATGGCCATACTTAGCGTGTCCGAGCGTCGTTATTAGATATCTCCATATCTAGCTGACCTCATTACCGACATCGCTATCTTCTACTCGTATATGATATTATGTCAGCTGGTGACCTAGTCGCATGTTTGCAAACTCATTTGACATAATCTCACCGAGTGGGCCCTAGAGTATCTATCCGGCTATACGGACTGACAAATCCCGTTGTTGACCCCTCGTCTCAACTACCCCCTTCCTCTCTCAAAAAAAAACCTACCCCCTTCCGATACCCAAAAGTATCACCTATCATTGTCACACTATATAAGATATGACGTTTGGTGCGATCAAAGTATCTTCTAGGGATAGCAATAAGAGTTGATCTCATGGTCTTAAGGCGTAATGACTACGTCCTATAAATATGGGTATGTCCATCACATCGTTCAACCAACGACACGACTTCCATTGCCGATCGGCGCCATGCCCTATGATCGGAAAACCTCGATCATCAATCACGCACCAAAACTAGTCTTAGTACATGCTACTAGGGACCTAGTTGTTTATCTACCACACATGTATTAATGTTTCTGCTTAATACAGTTATAACATGGTATAAAACATATAATGAACAATTGGAATATAGCTAATAAACTATCTTTATTAAGTGCCTCTAGGGCATATTCCCTTCAGTCTCCCACTTGCACTAGAGTAACACTTAATCTAGTTTACAACTTGGTAAAACCTCAGCACCCATGGCATATTGGTGCCTGCTCGTCTCGTGGAAGAGGAATACAGTCAATAGATCTCACACATTGAGATCTATATGTGCTTTGCAACACTTCTATGTCACCTAGTTTAACATCATCCCGTATCTTACAATGACAATGAAATATATCCTAGTGGATGGAGTCAGACAGTCCAATCACACTTGCTACTTCTGAAGTTGCCATATATTTCTATACCTACGTAGATTATGCAACAGTGCATTCATATGCGACTTCACAAGCTAACCATGTCTTTCTTCAAAACAAAGGACATCTCCTATATGAGATTTCTAGTCGTACGGGTCAGTGTCACAACTTGCATCATCGTAACCGTTTTACGGCAAATTGTCTTTCCACTCTTACCCTTTACTAGAAAACATATCTTCAGTTCTCATAGACACTGAAGAACATACTTAACGTTTGTTCATTGATCCACACAAGGATCACTCTAGAACCTGTTCTTCAACCAAGAACTCGGGTCACACCAAGTCGAGCTTTCAGTCTTGATAGAATCTATGTCTGATACATAGAGAATATCGAACATCATTTTCTATCACTGAAAATGCCAAGATAAGCTTAATATTTTACCTAGTCATACAAGCAAGAAATCTTCTTCGCTTGTTCTATTCTGTAACACTTCAGAATCTTAACTTAGGACAGGTTCATAGAAAATGCCAAGAATCTAATGTTATTAAGCCCCTTACGATCTATACAATTATATATTGGATGCCTAATACTCCTAACTTCATTCATAGAAAATTTAATCACTTAAATAATCCTTTACACTCTACTAGAGGATCTGTGTCATTCAATATGTCGTTATATACAAAATCACGAACGGCACCTAGCTCCCACTCAAATAAGCCTTCCGCATATAAGATCAAGGAAAACTACTTAGCACCCACTCAAATATGCCTTCCGCATATAAGATCAAGATAAGCTACTTTGCTCCCACTTACTTCTTTGCAAATGCAAGTTTTTTCAACTATTTTGGACAACTCCAAAAACCTTTGATCACATCATCAAAGTGAAGATTCCAGCTCCGATATGCTTGCTTCAACCCATGAATGGACAACTGAAGTTTGCATACATGCTTAGCATCCTTAGGATCACCAAAGCAGTATTGTACTGATTACAACTCTTTCTTAATGACACTATTAAGAAACATGGTTTCCTTATCCATCTATCAATTTCTCATTCGAAATTATAGTAATTGCTAAACGACCCAGAATAGATTGAGGCTTCGCCACTTGAGACAAAATCTCGTTGTGGTCAACCTTTGAATCTGTCGGAACTGTTTTACGACAAATCGATCCTTATCAGTATCTACTCTCTCATAAATTCCATATTCTATTAACAGCCTAGATGCCATCAAGAAGATCTCCCAAGTCATTACCTGGTAATCGTACATGGTCTCCCATAAGCGCTTTTCTTTAAAGCCTTTTAGCTAGGCAAGGAGATTCGTATGATGCTCTCATAAAAATGAGAGTTGAAAAACATAGGAGAGCATCAAGAGGTAAACATCAAACACATTTAAGTCTAACCCACTTCCTATGCAAAGGAGTCTTGTTATAGAATAAATTATTGAAACATAAAGCAACTATCATAGCAACATGAAACAAATGCAACTTCAAAACTTCCAACATAAAGAGAGGTGTTTTAGTAACTTGAAAACTTTGACAACCGTGTTTTCCTCTCTCATAATATCTTTCGTAGCATCATTGTTAAAATCTACAATATAACCATCACATTAAACATTCTTATCATGATCCATATGCATAAAGTATCATTATCTCCCTTATAAGAAAAGTTCTTCTCATTAATGACAAAGGGAGTAGGATCATCATAAAGAACTTCAACATGATAGAGAAGTTCTATATTAAAAGGATTGGTTTGAGTGATTCCTCTATAATTATGACAAGTTTCAAAAGGATAATTGTAATTATAACCCATGTCATAGTATTCTTTATAATTATCAAAGACCGGAGGTATAGTATCATCATAAGCAATAGAATAATTATCCTCTAAAGTGTGTTCATTTGCAAACATGTCATCATTTTTACTATAAGGAGATGTATCAAATATATAATCATTAGTAGCAACATGATTTTCAAACACCTCATCCCCGAGCTCCGAGCTCTCTATATCATCATGGGAAGGAAAATGGATAGTATTAATACTGCAACAATTATTAACATCATCATTTTCAGAATTATTATCCCAAAAATCTTCAATATCAAAAGAAGTGTTTTTCCCAATCATGATCACTAATATAAATAACAGGCATAGGTACATCATCAAGTTCAGAATCATCGAATTCAGAATTATAAGTATTAATTGTAACAGGAGCAATAAGTTTAGGGGAAGATACCGTTTCCTCTCTCCTTTTAGTCCTCTTCTTCTTCTTCTTCTTCTTCTTCTTCTTCTTCCTCTTTCCATTTTTCTTCTTCATTTCCTATTTTGGAGGGAGAGGCTAGAAAGGAAGCTTCTCCACATAACCTGGTTTAGTATTAGAGACAATGGAAGAAACTTGGGAGAATTCCTCTCTTTGATTAATAAGATGAAAACACAGATTAGTCCTGTCATACTTTGGTGAAGTCTCATCCTTTATAATATTTTGTATGTAGGTGTTAGCATCGAAATTATAAACACAATAGAGATAACATCCATGCAACAAATCAATCATATCGATATCACTCATATTTAACAAAGAAGTTTTTCTTGATATCTCTTCACACCCCAAAAATAATGTAAGTTCATCATGTTGATTAGGGGTGATCATAATATCAAAAAAGTCTCCTGCAATTTCTTTATGAGAACCTGAGCATTGAAATTTGGAATGACCCTTGTCATAGCAAAGTTCACAAATAAAAGGATAGGTGGCACAAATCGTTTTACCAAGATTTCTTAAAACTTTATACCAACCTCTAGTATTTTCATTCCTATGATGGATACAATATTCATCTTCAGTTTGATTAATTCCACAAGGTCTATGCATTCCACAAAAATTAACATGCTTATAAGAAATAGTATATCAGAAGTTTGAGCATGTTTATTGCAATCATTAACAACAATTTCATTTTCCATGCAAGTGTCTTTGAAAGGTTCATGACACGTCCCAATTTTCTTTAGGAACATTAATATGAGAAGCAAAGGTCCTAAAATATACAAAAATAATAGGAGAATCAAGACCATATTTAGCACTAAGCTCTTAAAAATCAGCAGTTTCAACACAATACTTAATGCAATTATATTCATAGTTTATACCTGATTCTTTACCTTTGTCATTCTCCCAGTTTTCAACATTGTTTCGAATTGTTTCAAGTAGATCCCATCTAGTTTCAACCTTCTTACTTGTGAAAGAGCCCTCCGAACAAGCATCTAGATAATCCTTGCAATGTCCTTAAAGCCTTGCAAAAATATTATATCCAATTATATTATCAGGAAGCTCATGGTTAGGACATTTGAGTATTAATGTTTTCAACCTTCCCCAGGCTTGAGCAATGCTTTCTCCTTCTAGAGGCCAAAAATTATATATAGAATTGCGATCTTGGTGAATCTCACTTGGAGGATAAAATTTAAAATAAAAGAGAGATACAACCTCCTCCCATCCAAGAGAGTGCCTATTCTTCAAAAATTTATACCAACTCGCAGCTCTGCCACCAAGTGATATAGAAAATAATTTCTTCTTAACTTTGTCCACTGAAATACCTGCACACTTGAACAATGCGCATAATTCATGTAAAAGTAGCAAATGATCACCAGGATGGCAAGTTCCATCCCCTATATAGCGGTTATTCATAACACGATCAATAATTTTCATAGGTATTTTAAATGACACTATTTCTTTAGGTGGCTTTAGAATATCACAAGCATCATTAGAATTATCACATATTGGAGGTAAAATCTTAGGCTAAATAATTCCTACAAAGTTGAGGAGCAAAAACGATTATTTTGTTTAAACTAGCTCCCCCAAGCTAAGTTTTTTCCTCAGCCTTAGCAGTAATTGTGTCCAAAGAATTTATACTAATGACATTACTACCACTATTATGTAAACGAACTTCCATAAGTTTTTAATTTCCTGTTCAAAAGTATCATGTCCTAATGCAATATAAATTTCATAGAGATCCCTAATTTTGTTGTTGTTTTCCATTATCCTTACCAGTGAAAATAAAAATAAGAAACAAAAAGTAATAACTGCAGAATCTAAAGGAGATACATTCAAGCGCTCACCTCCCCGGTAACGGCATGTCAGACCCTGAATTCAGGCTACACAATCAAAGCGTATCGGTTGGGCCACACAACCAAGAGCATACTTGGGAATAGCAATCCTTGGAAACATGCAGGCCATGCTCGGAATGGATCATCGGCCGACAGCTCTTGGCGGTCCCAACGTCACATACGTTTCAAGATTGTGCACGCAAGAACCCAAAAAGTCTTCCAACTCGTATACTTCAACCATACACACATGGTATACGAGTCAGATTTTTAACAACTTGAAACCACAGAATAAACCTAAGACACAAAGAAAGAAAATAATTATCCAAAAGCTCTCACTGAGCAAAATATAGCGGATGGCACCAATCAGAGGACACATGTCCCAAAATTACATCATGCAGCGGAAAACAAACCGGTCTGAGTACAGACAAGAAGAAAAGGGCTCAAGGACAAAACGGAAAAAGAAGACCCATCTACGCGGTCCACACGGAAGAACCCAGGGGAACTCTAACTACTCGTCGTAGATCTCGTCATCGAACTCCACGTAGTATCCACCCACCTGTTCGTGCGAAGAATCCTCAACTGCAGAAAAACCACAGCCCGCGAACGGGTCAATACACCGAAGCGTATCGAACAAGCTTAAGCTAACAGGTTACAAAACGGTAAGATTCCCAAAGTATGGGGGGTAGGTGTACTTAGCGGCAGCAGCACTAGCAACCTAAAGAGACGCGCTAAAACTTCCGTCTAATTAGAGGGGGATAAGAGAGCGTTTAAGTAGCCATCTAATGCTTACACCACTCATAACCCATTCTCGAATTAACCCTCTCGACCAAGTATGAGGAAGCAATCCGGGAATACTCACACGTTAACAATTTTTGTTACCATTTAGGGTGTAAGTAATTCTATATTACTAGTCAAATTAATTAACAATGATTAGGTGTAAGTTGTCTAGATCTTGTTAGCCAGCATCATCACCAAAGTCGTCCATAACCGTGGACACGGCTCATCGATAAGATTATACCCTACAGGGGTGCACTACTGGACCTATACTCGCATGATCAACCCAGTAAAAAACATTAGGGCCTCTCAACACGACTCATTCCTTCACTACAACAAGTCCAAGTGCCACCCATATGAGTTGTTACCCGTGTCAGGAGTCCGGCCGAAACTCAACTACAGACTCATTAGTTTGTGCCTGCGCGCCATGCGGCTCAAACCACAGTAGGAACTGTCCGCTTCGTGCGCACCACCCCTATATGACCCCCCGTATCAAGTAACCTCTCATCGAACATCATCATCATGCACATGCATATGAGCGAATGGAAAACCCGAACTACTTGCGGCACATGGACGAGCTGAGGATCCGTTCAAAGTCGAGGGGGGCTCCATTGGGCCACCCACAAGTGGTTAGTGCGCTGAAAATTGGATCCGAGGACAAAATCTCAGTTCCTAGGTCGACACTGAGCAGAACAAAGCACCTCGCAATGCCTTCCGCCTGGTGCCTTATCTTTTAATTATAATACCCCAACATAAGACAACAATTTATTAAAGTAGAACAATCTATCATACTAAGCATATGAGATAAAAGACAAAGGAACGACTCACTCAACCAATTCTAAGCATGCACTACGACTCGCAAAGGCCAACAGATAAACATGCAAGGGGTTATAGGTTGTGGGGATATAGCTGTATAGGCTGCAGGATAAACATGTGATGGGATCGCAGTTCAAGAATCGATAACTAGGATAGCATAGATCAAAAGGCAAGAATGAAAATCAAACAATCGTGTAACCGGTTAGCAGAAGCTTGCCTGGCAGCTCATGGCCTGACACAAAAGCTGGAACCTCGATATCGTAGGTACTCGCAGCAGACACGTCGTCGTCTACCCAGAGAAAGACAAACACAGACAATAGGAAGCAGTAATCAATACAAGGAAATGCACAAACAAAAGATGGTGCATTATGGTATGAGATGATTAGGTCATATTTAAAGCGGGGATGAAATCCCGGCAAAAGATTAGGTTGCAAGTTATTTGTGTATCCAACAAATTAAATGTTGCTTAATAGATATAGCAGGTATGGTGATCTAACTAATTTAAATGGAATAGACATTAATTAATTATTTGCCCAACACATTACATATTTAGTAATTAATTGCAGATTATTCATCTTCAACTCAAATTAAATATTTATATTTATTACCCCACACATTCCATATTTAATTATTTAGTTGCATTTGTTAAATTAAACTAAGCATTAAAAATAAATGATGCAAAATGACATAAGAATGTTATATTAATGTTTATTGCATTTTTCTGATATAAAAACATGTAAAGTTTATTTTACTTGAGTTTATAGATCTAAAGTTATTGCATTTATAAATCTAGGGGTGTTTTCTGAAATTTTCAGGACTTATCCGTGAGGAAACAGTGCTGGAAAGGGCTTCTGTGCAATTCCAGGGAACCAGGGGGCTCGGTGTAATTGCGCAGCGCCCTTGGGATTTTTCTCACCGAAGCAGAGTACACCCAGCGACTGCCGTGCGGGCCCATCTTGCCTCGCTGGCACGCGCGGTGCTCTCTCTCTCCCGCGGTCACTGACCCTCGGGGACCACCTGTCAGCGAGCGCAGCAAAAATGGGCCTTTTCCACTGCGCCCGGGGGGATTCGAACTCGCGTGCGCGGGCGAGCAGGGGTGTTACGCGCTGTTAGCCAGTGGACCGGATTAGTGCTAGTATTAGCTATCGTTTAGCTTAGGTTTTAGGTAGTTAAGCGCTCAGTGTTTCGTTTCTGATGAAACTGACAGACGAGCGAGCGACAGAGAGCTCCGACGGACGGACCTCGCCGACGGCGACGTTTTCCTGGCGGCGCCGCGCAAACGTGGGTGTGTCGGGTATGAAAAAAACGTGTCGCGGTTCCGTTTCTTCGCTCGGATTCGAAGCAGGAGGAGTGGCGTGGTCTCGTTTGTGCTCGGAAGCGGCCGGTGCGCCACGGCCGTGACGAGCTCACTCCGGCGCGGCGGAAAATTCGACTAACCGAGATGGGAAAGGAGGGGAAAAGGGGGGATCTGGCGCTGCTCACCGAGAGGAAACGGATGGCGAGCGAAGGTAGGTCGAGGAGGCCGGAGGCGGAGAGGACGGTGTGCGGAGGGGAGGCTGAGCCGCGGCGGTCGTCGAGGAAGGAGCTCCATGCGTTGCTCTTCTCGGCTCCGGAGCGCGTCGAGGAGGTAGAGGAGGCAGAGGCGAACGTCCTGGCGCGCGGAGGATGAAGGAGGACGTCACTGGTGCGCCGGCGCCGAGCTCGGAGGTGCGGTTCTCATGGCGACGGCGGGTGCGGAGGAGGGCGCGTGGCGGCGGGAAAGGGGAAGAAAGGTCTAGGGTTAGGGTTTCACTCCGGGCCGTGCGGTTTAAAGAGAAGGGGGAGAAAGAGGGGAGTCGCCGGCGGGGGCGGCGTGGTAGTGGCCAGCGCCATGCTCCTCCACGCTGGAAAGGCAGTCGCTCTCCTCGTCCGTACGAAGACGATGATGGATGTGGGCCGGCCCAGGAGGGAAAGTCAGGAGGTGACTAGCCTGGGCCCATTTCGGACAGGAGCCCATCTCCTCCTTTTTTATTTTTCTTTCTACAGAGTTTTTCTTTTTATCTCTTTTCTGGTTTTTGTCTTTTTACAAAATCAGAGAAAGAAAACATGACAACACTTTTACACAATTTGTAGTAGTTTCAAAATAGTCATTTTAATATCTGGTTTAATTATTTATGAATAATTTGAAACTTCATTTGAATTGATTTGAGAAGCATTTGAATTTAAAATAAGAACTTAAATTGGAAAAAAGATGTTGATTCAATCATATTTAATTAAATGCAACCACATATGTAAATGATGACATGATTCAACATTTTATTGCACAACCAAACACCTATTTTTGGAAAGTTACAAATGGGCTGTTACAACACTCCCCCCCTCAAAGGAATCACGCCCCGAGATTCTTCATGAAGCAACAAAGAGATCGGGATACTCGACACGGAGGTGGTCTTCACGTTCGCATGTAGTTCCTTGTCACAATGATGAGACCACTGAACCTTGTAGAACTTGACAGTGTTGTTGCGGGTGCGACATTCAGCTTCGTCGAGAATGCGAATCGGTTGTTTCACATAAGAGAGATCTTCTCGAAGTTCAATTGATCCATGATCAACTGCACGTCCTGGATCTTGGAAGCACTTCTTGAGTTGTGACACGTGGAAGACATCTTGCACTTTGGAGAGGTTTGGAGGAAGTTCCAGACGGTAAGCCAATTCACCACGCCTTGAAAGAACGTTGAAAGGTCCAACATAACGCGGAGCGAGCTTTCCTTTGATGCCAAAGCGTTGCGTGCCTCTCAGAGGAGTGACACGAAGGTAAGCTTGATCACCAGGTGCATAGACCATGTCCCTGTGTTTGCTATCATAATAGCTTTTCTGCCGAGACTGGGCAATCTTTAGATTGTCACGAATGATGTGAACCTTTTCTTCAGCCTCCTGGATAATATCAGGGCCAGAGAATTGACGTTCACCAGCTTGAGACCAATTGATAGGAGTTCTACATTTGCGGCCATAGAGAGCTTCGAAGGGAGCCATGCCTAGACTTGCTTGGAAGCTGTTGTTGTAGGAGAACTCAGCATACAGAAGGCAATCCTCCCATTTCATGCCAAAGGAGATAACACAAGCTCTGAGCATATCCTCCTGAATTTGATTCACTCTTTCAACCTGTCCACTTGTCTGTGGATGGTAAGCTGTGCTGAACAGAAGTTTGGTACCCAAGGCTTTCTGATAGCTATCCCAGAATCGAGAAGTGAAGATACTTCCACGATCTGATCTTATTGCCAAAGGAACACCAAGTAAAGGAACCAGTCTTGTCATATAGAGTTCTTCCAACTGACTAGCTGATACTGTCTCTTTGACTGGGAAGAAGTGAGACACTTTGGAGAGACGATCAATGACAACAAAGATTGCATCATTGCCTTTCTTGGACTTTGGAAACCCAGTAACGAAGTCCATCTCGATCTTCTCCTATTTCCACTCAAGAATTTGCAGTGGTTGAAGAAGTCCAGGTGGTCTCTGATGAACTGACTTGAGACGACAGCAAACATCACAATGAGACACATAGCGAGCAATTTCACGCTTCATCCTGGTCCACCAATAGATTTGCTTGAGATCCTGGTACATCTTTGTGCTTCCAGGGTGGATAGAAAGCGGAGTATCATGAGCCTCCTTGAGAATGAGCTCTCTTAAGCTGTCAAGCTTGGGCACTACAATGCGTTCTTCAAATAGCAAGGTACCCTTGTCATCGAGAGAGAAACTCTTGTACTTATTGTAACACCCCAATTCTCTTAGCTTTAGTATTGTGGTGTTATTCTAGATTTGCACCTCTTGCAGAAACTTTTGTGTGTAGAAGTTTGAGTAAAGATTTAATTTGTTTGCACATCTTATGCTTGTTGAGCTCCACTAGTGTTCCCTGATATTGAAAACACTAAAATCACATCACACCAAAAATAAAATATCCACTATTAGGATCTTCATGGTTGTTAAAACTTAGCCAAACTAGGAGCTATTATTAAGCAAACCATAAATAGTTTTTGGCATGCATTTTAAACATTGTGATCTAGGTCATGTGTATTTTCTTACCCTGTTCTAAAGTCTCTCAAAAGAGCTTGTTTGCACATAAACATCACTAGCTTTTGTGGTCATCAAATTAACATGACCATTTGAGATATTCTTTTCTTTATCACTAAAAGATTTCTTTTCTTTGAAAGCTAAATGAGATAGTTGACTTGGGCATTTGTAAGTTCAGTACCTTCTCTTAATCTAGATAAGTTTGGGATGTTGACCCATTTTATTTTTGTGGGTCATGTTTGAATAATTCAAACTTAGGTTTTCAAATTCTTTTGAGCTAATTACTCAAACCTCTCACCTTTTTATTCTCTCTCACTCTTTTCCACTCCACCTGCTGATGAGGAGAGCAGCAACCTCACCCCTGGTCCCACTTGTCATGGACTAGGGCCAACCCCTCCTCTCTCCTCTCTCTTTTCTTCTCTTTTCCACCCAACCGAAGGCCACCTCCCTTCTTCTCACTGGCTAGGGCTGGTCATCCGACCAGACCCCTCTCTGTCCCCTCTCCACCGCCCACCTGAGCCAGTAGGAACGAAGGAGACACTCCCCTCCCTCTCTCCTGCCCGAGCTAACCCTAGATCGGGTGGAACTCGTTATAACCACCCGAGCCCCTCCTCTGCCCATTTCTCCCCCTCCCTGGCTCCTACCAACCCACTCCTCTCCCCCCTGGCGAAAACCACCATGCTCTCCCCCTCATTCGCCCTGTAGACGAGGAGATTTCCTTCGGTGGCCGACAGAAGGAAACTGCCGTAGCACTCGTTCCTCTCTACCATTCCTCGCCATTTTTGGTTCCCTGGTTTCCCCTCTGCTGGATCTAATTCCCCTCTCCTCCCTTGGCTCTGTTGCAGCTCGAGAGCACCTAGTTCGTCCACGACCCGAGGAAGACGCCGTCGTCGCCACCATGGACTCCGGCGTTGCATGCAAGCTTTGCGACCACCCCTGAGCTCCCCTTCGACGCCGCGTCCACCTCCAACCACCGCTTCGTCCATACGCGAGCCCTAGGTGAGCCCTCCGTGCTCGGTGTCGTTGTTTCGAGCTCCTGCTCGTGTTTTCTGGTCGGGAGGAAGATGATGGCCGGAGGCCGTCGATTTTCAGATCGGCGGCTGTCTTTGAACCGCGCCCGATCTATTCTGGATCGTTGGATCCCAGATCCACGGCCGCTTACCGTTTCGCCGGCGCGCGCACAGCGATCGGGCCGGCCCAGTTCGCCCCCGCGGCCCAGCGCCGGATCTGGCTGTTTCGGCCTGCTTTTCTTTTATTCTTTTTCCTGTGATTTTCCAGTAAATCTTCAGTCTAGCTTTTAATTTTTTGTGGTAAATCTAGAGTGGCTAAAATGATGGGATTAATTTTGTAGCATGCATGCACGTTTTCTTAACCATGTGGCATTGGATTTGTTCCAAAATGTGTTTCCTGTTGAGTGTTAAAATAGATCTAGTAAAAAGTATCTGTTGCACCATTTGTTTAATAACTTGTGTTCTGTTAATACAAATCATGCAATCTTGGATCTGTTGGAAAGCTTATAAAAATGTCTATCCAAATTGGTAAATCTTGCATGCAGGAGGTTAATCTAGCAAAAGTTGTGTTTAGTCTAAGAATAACTTCAGTAGGTGTTTGGTGATTTTTAGTTCTTCAATAGAAACACTTTTTGAGGTAAATCCACTTGGAAGTGTTAGATAGGAGTTGGAGTTATCATATACTACAAATGTAGATTTTTCCAGTAACTAGTTATTTATTAGTGAATAAATCCCTGAAAAACAGGGAGATAATCTCTTAAAATGCATTTCTGAAATTTCAGAGATTATGACATGACTAGTTTTAATTGGTGGAGCCACCTCTGTCCATAGATAAATGTTGGGGATATTTTAATGGAATAGCCACAGGTTTTATCTAACTCACCCCACTGTTTTGACACCAAAATAATTCTTATTATTTTCTGCACTTAGATAATGGTCAGAAGTATACTTTATTTTAAAACTGGGATAACTTGAGCTAGGAGTATCCAAATCTGATGAATAAAATCTCCACTTAAAGAGAAAACTCATATCTCACCAGAAAGGTTAATTATGAATTCGGGAGATCTATAAAACTGAACCTATTTTCTGTTTAAATTTGACATCAGTAGCTCTTATCTGATTTTTAATTCTTGTATGGTGATAGATGTTCATGCACAGCTAATTTTCAGAGTTCCACATGATTGTTAGGATTAATGTGGTAGAAGGGTTTAATTTTAGGAGCAGTACCTTAAGAGTTATGCTTAAACCATGTAAACAACCCCTAATAACTATTAAACGCATTAGTTGTGTTTTCTGTTTGTGATGCTTGTTGTTTGTTGATATACTTTAGATTGTTATCAACTCGCATCTTAGGGCTTACGCTAGTCTCGTTTGTTTTTCATATTACGGTAGAACCGCAACCCGAGGACGAGCAGTACGAGGTAGCTGAGCACGACTACGCTGAAGACCAAAACCAGGGACAGTACTTTGAGCAAGGCAAGCCCACCTCACCACTATAATGAATCATATTATTTTATCAAGCATGTTTTGTTTTCAAAAATAAAATAATGCATGTTTCACTTCCTTTGTGGCATCTTGTCACCCGAAAACTATTTTACAAAATATTGTTTGGCCAAAGTTATCTACTAGAATATCTGTAGGTATTATAAAAAGGGGTTTACTTGATGAGCCTTGTTGTTGAAGGCTCCATCAAGAAGATTAAGTTTTCTAGTAGTATACTCTGTTGTCTTACCTCAAAACTATAGGATGGGGACCTATTTGATAAAAATGTTTTATGGAGGAAAACCCGAGCTGCTGAGAGCAATCGGCGAGCAAGTGTTTTATTAAAACCCGAGTTGCTGGGAGCAATCGGAGATGTTTGCGAAAACCCGAGCTGCTGGGAGTAGTCGGAGAAGAAAGTGTTTTGAAAAACAAAGTGCGACCCTAGCTGCCGCTTGAACAATTAAACCGTGCAACCACATTACCTCAAAATGGGCACGAGGCTTAACGGAAGCTTGTTGGTGTTGGTATTCGAATATTCCTCAATGGGCTAGATGGGGTTAGAGTCCCCGGAACCGAATGCTGCCAGGGAATGGGCATACGGAGTGTGGACTTCGTGTGCCACCGGGAAGCAATGGTGGGTCTCCTGTCATGGCGGTGTGAGACTAGGGGAAACCGGATCGATACGGCTAGCTCACTCGGTGCCGGGGAGAACAAACCCACTCGAAGAGGATATTCTTGTACCAGCATTAACATAGTGGAAATTAGGATTGGCCGTCTGATGTGTGCATGCTGTCTTTGTACAGTCCGTGGTTGATCCACGGCAGACCATACGAATCTTGTGGGAAAAATGTACAACCTCTGCAGAGTGTAAATCTATTCGAATAGCCGCGTCCGCGGTCATGGACGGTTGGGAAGGTCCCACTAGGCATGTTGGATGCTTTATGGTTTCAAAAGAGAAATGATTTCAAAGGAAAACAAGGAGGCAACAAAGTGGTACCTGGGAGGTACGGAATTTGGGCAAGGATGGTTGATCTCGGAAAGACAACCAGTCCGACCTCAAGTCTGGAAAAAGGGTTACCCCTATCCTAGTGTTTTAAAAGATTTTACAAAAGAAAGTTTTGTACTCATATATGTCCTTGTTATATCTAAGAGAAGAGAATTCTATCTCTAAATGTTTTCTTCAACAAAGATACAGAGATGTCGTATTCTCTATGTCTAAAATCATGGTATTCAAAAACTAAGCCCTATAGTCAAATATAGCAGCTATCCCAGTTTTCGCAAAGTGTTTTCTTGCATTATCATGAAAACTTAAGCCTTAGAGGTGGTCTTGCGAGTACGTAAATATATTCATATGGCTTTGTCCCTGGATATTCAAATGTCCAAATTTTAATGAGGAGGCTTGCGTCGAGGAGGAGGTGTATGACGACGACTTCGCCACTTAGCTGTCACCGGTCAACTGCACTTGTGGGAATCTGCGCTCGGAGGTGTTAAGAGCCGTCGCTAGCCACGAGCTTCCGCTATCTTAGTTAATTCCGTCCTGCGTGACGAGGTTTGTTGACTTTGGTCGTATGACCGTCTATGTGCTGTAAGACTTTTATTCGTACGACTTGAATGATGTAACTCTTTGATACCTATGTTGGTTATGTGATTGCGATGCACCGATCATTGGGATCGTGATCTCTTACATAACGTGGGCATCTCGGACTTGTCCGAGGGGTCCTTAACAGACTTGGTTTCAGAGCCATCGGTGACCTTAGGAGACTTTAGTTAGGTTGGGCGTCGACGTCACGCAAAAATGTTTTCCTGAATAGTTAGGAGAAAAATACTTAAAAATGTGCAGAATATACTGCTACTCCTCCCTCCCCTCTGTTATTACTCACTGATTAATATTATACCTGCATTAAGTCTTATGATTTTACCTGTTTAAAATTTTGTACATCGTTCACTAATTAAACCTCCATTTAAAATTTTGTGTAGATGAGCGGAGAGTTCTCGTCGTCGATTCAGTTGGGAGCGGTGCCAGACACCGGAGTTTCGCGTCTGTTCCAGGCCGACCTCCTCCAGTTGACCCGACACCTGAGGCGTCCGCTACCAAAGCTGCTGATTGGACGTTGTCTGCCCATGGTGGGAGACGAGATGTCCTGGACTGTGAGGTGCATCCTTCGATGACCGTTGGTGCCACCTTTGGCCGAGGAGCTGATTGAGGATGCCCTTGCATCGACTCAGATGGAGCGTTCGTCACCGTACTGCAGAGAGCTCTCGCCCGCTTGGTGTGTGCTCACAGTTCCGAGCTGGGCGGCACCCGCTTTGAGTTTTACTCTGGCTTGGACGAGCAGAGTAACCCTGTGCCGCCACGTCCCCACCCCACTTTCGGGAACCACTTGGCCGAGCTGGGACTCCTCGTCGAGTACACCCAGTCCCAGCTGGTCACTAGTCGGTTCGAGAGTGACCTTCACCGTCTTAATCACGACGGAGCTGAGGTGCGAATCTCGGCAGCGGAGCTGAGGATAGAGGACTTGGAGACGCAACTCAAGGCGTCTCAGGACAAGCTGAAGACCGTGGAGCTGAAGCTCAAGACCAGGAGGAGCGCTTAGTGGAGTCCCAGGCAGAGCTCAAGACGGAGCGCAAGGAGCGCCGTTCCACCTTTGCGCATCTCCAGACTACTCGCTTCTACAGGTTTCAGCTTGACGGGATGGTTGACATGCTCAAGTCGACCATTGATGCCCGTGACGAGAGGATCAACGAGCTGGAGAGCGAGGTGGAGGCTCTGAGCAAGGAAAATGACGATCTTCTGCCTGATGATGAGGATCGTACTGAGGATATGGATATGGAGCCTGTGAGCGAGCAGGACGACGACGACCTGCGAGGCGAGGGTGGTGAGGACTCGGGAGCTGTGATGTCTGAGGATGAGGACCCCGACGAGCCACCCTTTGACAGTGACGCTGCCGTGGACGTGGAGTAGCTAGTTGCGTAGTACCTTTTGGGTTAGGACCGAACCATCGCGATAAGTGGATGCGATTGTGTGGTCTAGTTAGTATGAGTGTGTGTCGGAATTATTGTAAGACTATGTCAGTCCGTGTTTTGTGGTTGTGAACTATGTGATGATGCTTTTGGAACCTTGCTATGGAATGGAATCATGTCTTCTTAGGAGTAATGTTTTGCTGTGATTTGTATGCTTTTGTGTATGCTTGATGAACTCTCTTTCGCAATCTATCTTAAAAACTTCTAAGTAGAGAATTTAATTTGTGTTTATTCTGATATTCAGAATGGCTAGGGATCCACCACCCCACCACCCGAGCCATCTATGGCTCAAGTGCTACGTCTTCTCTTGGAGGATCGTGAGGCAACTCGCACTGAGAGGAATGCCAACCTCGCCACCCTGCAACATCTGGCTCAGATTGCCGTCAACCAGAATGGCAGCCAAGGAAATGAAGAGCCTCGCTCCAAGCTTCGTGACTTTCAGAACACCAATCCTCCAGTTTTCTCCATGAGTGAAGTGCCACTGGATGCTGATGACTGGATCTGTACCATCGAGAACAACCTAAGGGTCGCCCAAGTGGGTGAAAATGAGAAGGTGGTCTACGCCACTCACTACCTCTCTGGGTCTGCCGGAGCATGGTGGGAGGCCATTCGTGCTCTGTTGCCACCGGAGAAAGTTGTGGCTTGGCCGGCGTTCAAGACCAAGTTCTTGAAGCGTTATGTGCCCTGTGGACTCGTCAGTATTATGCGAGAAAGGTTCCTGCAGCTCAAGCAAGACAGAATGTCTGTGGGCGAGTACTTGGAGAAGTTCACATCTCTAGCAAGGTACGCACCGCCGATACCGATACCGAAGACAAGAAGAAAGAGAGGTTCATGAATGGACTTCATGATGAGATGCAGTGCATTCTGGTGGTGATGCCTTTCACCGACCTGGAGTCCTTGGCGGATGCAGCCATTATGATGGAGCACAAGCGCAAGGCTTCGTTCGACAACCGCAAGCGTCGCCAACTGATGCAGCAAGGCAGTAGCAGCAGCAGCCATACCGGAAGTTACCCCTGTCCGCGCCCTTCACCTCCACCGAGGCCTTCTTATCCATCACCAAGGCCTCCAACCTTTGCACCAAGACCCAGCTACTCTCCTCGCCCGCCTGCACCTCGTCCTGGAGGTAGTTTCAACCCCCGCCTCAACTTTAATAGGCCGCCTGCTCCGAAGCCAACAGGAGGATGTTTCACTTGTGGACAGCCTGGACACTTCTCGCAGGAGTGTCCCACTAGACAGCCCGCCGGTGGTCGCCCTAATGCGACAAAGATGAATCAAGGGCCACCCCGTCCACCTGGAGGCAAGAACCCGTATCCCAAGAATGCAGCCCCTGTCACCCGAGGCCATCTGAACCATATCAGCGCAGAAGAAGCCAGGAGGCACCAGACCTGGTTATGGGTACGTTCCCTGTCAACTCAGTTTCTGCCTCAGTTTTTTTTTGATTCGGGAGCTTCCCATTCTTTCGTTACGGAGCCGTTTGTTAGGAAGAGTGGTATGGTTCCAACTGTGATGCATCGTCCTATGAGGGTACAAATTCCGGGGGCCACTACCAAGGCCATTTTGTCTTGCAAGGTGTAACGTACCTGCTCTTTAAATAAGGCAGATACCTGTGTATAGTGCAAATCCCTGGATCGATTCATTTGCACACACAGTTTACGATGTAATATCACAACAAATCATCAATTATATTTCATCGATGATCCAGATTTACAAAATATTTGATACAAGTTGCATAGCATAAAGCTAGCATTGAAAAAGTACACATCGGAAATACAATAGCAGTGAGTCTCTATAACTTTCATGCTGCCACAGGCGAAAACATGTTGGTTGTAGACTCGAAACCTTTAAACGAAACCTCACTCGTCATCTGATCAAATCTGCAATAAGAAAAATATTGCAACAACGTGGGTCAGATTCCATTAAAAATGGAGTCTGGCAAGTGACACTATGGTGGACACTTAATGGAATAACTCTAAAGCCTATATGCATATTTGGCTGGTGGAGTTCAAGGCTAATTTGCATAAAGCCAATTTTTCCTACTCTTTTGAAAACACTTTTCTTGAAATCCAGATGAGTATGGCATGAAAACCATAAATCTCATCTTCCCTTGTTCACCCATCATGTTTTATTTCTGAAGTTGGAATGATGGAATCCTCCGTTGACGTCCGTGATCAGCTGCTCAAATTGTACGTACCGGGGACACGGCTAAGTACTTAGTTTTACACTCTGCAGAGGTTGTGCACGTTCACCATTGTACCCATTCGACCCAGATTATCCTTTACACACCATTTGTGATAAGGAAAGGAGAGAATGAGACGAGATCTTTCAGAAGCATTTTCCCTCCCACTCTGGCTTGACCCGTTCCACCTAACATCCCCCTACATCTGCTTGTCAAGCCGGAGAGAGTCCACGCAACATAATTGATCAAGCCAGAGCCCATATGGCAATGGCTGCACTGGAAGCAATCGTCACTCGGAGTTCTTCAGATTCCTTTGTTCCTGGGTGGCCATTCACAAGTGTACATACTCCAGGAACCATAGACATGGACCTGAGTAGCCACTCAACATAAACCATACAACCACTTACCACCCAGGTGTTTCATTAACTTAGTGGATGTGCACTCTCAGGTAAAAATCACCATGCTCACGGCCCTAAGTAGAATAGAAATTCTTCCTAGGCGACGACAACCATGAGCACAGCCCTGAGTAGTCACTTAACTTTTTGTCAAACCTTTCATCAATTGCATAGCATCCATATTTCTGCTAAGTATGATATAGGAACCTAGTCACAGGAGTAAGGAATTCTACACAGGTTTAGCATAGCAATACTATTCTACACATGCATAAAAATACACTAAGTAATGCATATAGAAATAGGAAGTTTATGAGGTGTGCCACTTGCCTTTGAATGTTGTCGTTGTTCACAACTCTTTTCAACGATACTCGGGACTCTCCGTTCAATCTAACAGTATAGACAAGCAACAATGCAACAATCAATAGCAAGCACAACTCCACAATGCATACAAACACATACTAGATGAATAAATAAGTTTTATAAAACTTTCTAAGGAAAATATGTTTATGCATGATGTGCAAAATATTCCTAAGGGCTAGAAATACTTTTTCATGCCATGAAAATCTTTTAAGTTAATGCAAGGCAAATAGGTGGGTCAAGAATGACTAAGGACTAAGACCTTAAGTTGGATAAACATACTTTGTTTTATATCTTCTTGAAGCAAGCACTCTAATGGCTTAGCCATGATGTGCAAAATACTTAGAGAGAAATACTAAGTCATTTGTTCAAGATGATCAACAATTATTATCAACTCTTTGTAAATTGGACATTCACTATAGTGAGAGAGACAGACACCCGGCCAGCCACTTAAAGTGTGGAACAGGTCTCATGTACGTGGACATGTAAGGTTTGTTTCCAGACCGCTTCATCCCACTATGCTGCTAGGATCCAACAACTTCAAGATGATAACATCATGATCAAAATTTGTTTAAGTCTAAAAGACAAGATTAGGAAAGAGGGAAAAGATAGAAAGAAAGATGTAGTTGTCCTCCAGGCTTCATCTCCAGACTTGTAACTTTCTTCTGGATGATGTCTTGATTGAGTTCTTGGTAGTCTTGATGAATCTTCAGGCTTGATGATTCTTGTATCCTCGAGGCTGGTCTTGGATTTACTTAGTCTTCATGAAGTCTAACAGAAGAAGGAGGGAGAAAGAAGAAAGAGGGAGAAAGACTTAAAAAATATTTCTGGTTGGTCTTCATGAACTTCGTCTTGATATTTCTTCTAAGTGCTTCTTCTCCTTGAAGATACTTCTGAAGTCTTGTTTTTGGCTAAGTCCTTCATTGGTCTTCCAGCTCCATGTTGAAAATTACTAAGTGTCTAATTGTAGCAATTCATAAAAGTGCCAAGTTGAAATTATTTTCTAACTTAGAGAAAACTAATGAAGAGGGGTTTTTCTATGAGAATAAAATATGCATGAATGAAATGAAATTTTAAATCACAAGAAACATAAAAAAAACTTTTGTGATTTCCTTATAAATATGCATGAATTTATAAATGCAAATTAATTAATTTCTAATTTTGGACAATATAATAAAAGGAATAATTATAAGATTAAAGTTTCCTATGATTAAATTTTTATAACAAAATTTTATAATTAGTGTTAATAGACAGAGAGCATTTAATTAAATCTATTGCAATTGGATTTAATCGAAAATAATGTTTCTATTAAAAGTTATTTAAACAAAATAGTCAAACTTATTCAAATTGAACACACAACTATGAAATCATTCAAAAATTACTCAAAAATATTTTATAGCAGTGGCATTAATTTACAAATATTTTAAAGTTTCTAAAACATATTTATTTGCAATTTTTGGATTTATAGATTTAAAGTTATTACAAATATACTCAAATTCACCATTTGAAATTTGAATATTTTATACTAAGTCAAATTTGAACTTTGGCCGATCTAAAATAATCTACATAGCTTTCCAAATATATAAAAATTATTAAATTTGGAGTTGTGGTTAAAAAGTTATAGATGTTTTAATTACATGGACTAATCTGCAAATTTTCCAATTAAAATTAAAATAGAAAATGATTTACACGCTGGCGCTGACGAGGCGCTGACGTGGATCCACGTGGCTTCCTCTGATTGGACAAAACTGTTTCGAATAAGTGATTAAAACAGAGCCGTAGGATCACGATCTAACGGCCTAGATTGGATCGACCAGATCCGAGCGGCGCTAGGTCGCCGGAGTTGCTCCGGTGCGGTGGTGCCATGGCCGGAACGCGCGTTCGAGATCATCTAGGGGTTCCCGAGAAGAGTAGAGCATACCCGAAGCTAGAGGAGGTCTTCGCGGTGTCGGTGGCGAGGTGGCGTAGCCCGGGTCTCCTCGGTTCGCCGTGAAATCTTCGCCGGAGTTGCGTCTGGCGGCGGTTTGCTTCGGTGGAGCACGGATCGCTCGATCTGGCGCACGATAGCAAACAAGACCGTGTCAAAACGAAGCGCAAGAAGAAAGGAAGGAGAGCAGGGGGAGTAGGAGGGCTCGGGGTCGACGGAGCTGACCGAGGGGCGAGCTTCTTGCCGGCGGCAATGGGGACGCTACGAAGCTCGAATTCGGCGGCCTGGAGGCGAGTCCTGTTTAGGGTTTGAGGGGAAAACGGAGGCGGTGCCTCGGGCTATTTATGGGGCGCACGGAGGTGGTTTATCCCGCAAGAATCGGCGAAGATTTGGTTGTAACCAAATCGGTGTTCTCCGGAGTTCGGACGGGATACGTCTGGAGGTTGACGGTTCGATGGGAGGGGATGACGTGTGGGTCCCGCACGTAAGTGAGAGGAGGAAGAAGATGGGCCGCTGCTGGGCTACTGGCGGCTGCGCGCGCGGGAGAGAAAGGAATGGGCTTCGGCCCACTGGCTCGGCTGCTCTTCTCCCTTTTTTTTTGACAATTCTTTTTCTATTTTCTGTATTTTAAAATAACTTTTAAAATATAACTCCAATTCAACTCAAATTAGATTCTAAAAATTTGTAAAATCATTATCCCTCTGTTAAACCAATTGTGGGAGTGTTTTGAACATTTTTCAAAATAATAATTTCAACTATTGCTTAATTGTAAAAATAAACACTTTATGTTTAATTTAAACTAGGGTTTAATAAATTTTAATTTTGGCTAAATAATTTATATGAAATACCCATATTCAATTATGTTTGGATTTAAGTTATTTAAACTTGTTTTCAAATTCTAAATTCATTTTTGGCTTTGGTATAATTATTAATGATATGACACAACTATATGAAAATGGAAAAGGGAAGATATAATGTATTCATCTTAATTCAAAATAAATGGTGCACCAATATAGTTTATATTATGATAATTCATTTGAACCTTTATAACAACTTTGGAAAAGATTTTTGTTTTAATTTTATTCTTATTTAGAATATATTAATCATTTCATGCTTTGAAAATAGATTAAATTCAATTGAGCAAATGAAATGTTTATTTGGCTAATTCATTAAAATCTATGGAGTTTATAGTTATAAATTATAGAATTGAAATTTTAACACCATGTTTTGAACTTAGTTGAGATAATGAAAACCATTTGGCAACTAACACCATTTTTAAATAATTTGTGAATTTATGAATAGATATGGCTAAGTGGTTGAAATCAATTACTTATAAGTAAACTATTTACTTAAAATAAAATGGATTGTAGTTTGTAAAATATTTGTCAAATTATATTTTAAGGTTTTTGAAACACAGTGGATAATAAAATGTTTAACCGTGACATTTGAAATATTAAACTCAAGTTTAAAGTCTTTCATAGTTGGTTTCCTTATACTTTTAATATTTTATTTTAATAAAAAGAAAAGTTTTAAATTTTAGTGATTTTTGAATATTATAAAATGTTGGGATGTTACACAAGGAGACTCCTGTGGAAATTCAAGGAGCCCGATTCCATGCAGACCTAGTGGTATTAGGAAAGCAAGGGATAGAAGTGGTTTTAGGAATGGATTGGATGGCAGTAAATCGAGGAAAAATAGATTGCACTAACAAGTCTGTCACCCTAACCACCCCGGAAGGAGAAGAGATTACACACTTCTCAACCTACCACTCCACCTCAAGTCATTGCCATAAGAGTGTAGCGGGAGCCATTTTGGATGAGGTACCGGTAGTGTGTGACTTTCCCGATGTTTTTCCCGAAGAGTTGCCCGGAATGCCACCGGATTGGGATATTGAGTTTATTATTGAGCTGGTACCCGGTACTGGGCCTATAGCTCAGAAACCGTACCGGATGAATCCTGAAGAATTGGAAGAACTAAAGAAACAGTTGGATGACCTACTTAGGAAGGGTATGATACGCCCTAGTGCGTCACCCTGGGGGTCACCAATCATCTTCGTGGATAAGAGAGACGGTACCACTCGTTTGTGTGTGGATTACCGTAAGTTAAATGATGTGACTATTAAAAACAAATACCCCCTACCCAAGATTGAAGATCTGTTTGATCAACTCAATGGAGCTCGAGTCTTCTCCAAGATCGATCTCCGCACCGGTTACCATCAGTTGAAAGTCAGAGAATCTGATATCCCTAAGACGACCTTTGTCACTCGTTACGGATTGTTCGAGTACACAATGATGTCATTCGGCCTGACCAATGCTCTAGCCTATTTCATGAATCTCATGAACAAGGTGTTCATGGATTACTTGGATAAATTTGTGGTTGTCTTTATTGACGACATCCTGATCTACTCCAAGTCGGAGGAGGAGCATGAAGAGCATCTGAGATTGGTTCTCGGTACCCTTCGAGAACATCAGTTGTATGCTAAGTTCAGCAAGTGTCAGTTTTGGTTGAAGGAAGTAGGATTTCTTGGTCATGTTATCTCGGCTGGAGGAATATCTGTTGACCCAACCCACATCAAGTCCATCCTTGATTTCCCGACCCCCACCAACCAAACCGAAGTGAGGTCCATCCTTGGATTAGCAGGTTATTACCGCAAATTTGTTGAACGATTTTCGAGTATCGCCAAGCCTCTTACCCAACTATTGAAGAAAGATCAGAAGTTCGTTTGGACCGACAAATGTGAAGCCAGCTTCCAGGAACTGAAAAAGCGCCTTACTACCGCACCTATCTTAACCATGCCTGATGTGACCAAAGATTTTGTGGTTTATTGCGATGCCTCCAAACTCGGACTTGGCTGTGTCCTTATGCAAGAGGGCAAGGTGATTTCATACTCGTCGTGACAACTCCGCAAGCATGAGCAGAATTACCCAACCCATGACCTAGAGCTTGCTGCAGTGGTTCATGCGCTCAAGACTTGGCGACACTTTCTGATGGGCAACCGTTGCGAAATTTACACCGATCACAAGAGCCTGAAGTACATCTTCACCCAGAGGGGCTTGAACATGAGGCAGCGAAGATGGATGGAACTCATCAAGGATTACGACTTGGACATCCATTACCACCCTGGAAAATCTAACGTTGTGGCTGATGCCCTTAGCCGACAGCGGTGTTCTTTCAACTCCATGATCAGGACTCAGCAGCCAGAACTCTGGGAAGAGCTGGATAATATGGGTATAGAGGTGGTCAGTTATGGGGCAGTCGATCAACTCCTGTTGCAACCCACCTTACGGGAGCAGATCAAGGAAGCACAGAAAGGTCACGGGAGCATTGAGGGCATCAAAAGAAGATTGGACAAAGAGGAAGTCCCAGGGTTCACCATCGACTCTGCCGGTATTCTTTGGTACGAGGGACGCATCTGCGTACCGTCAGATCCTGTTTTGAAGCAGTTAATTATGAAGGAAGCCCACGAGACTTTGTATTATATCCACCCCGGTGGAACCAAGATGTATCAGGATTTAAAACAAAATTTCTGGTGGCACGGCATGAAGCGCGAGATTGCACTGTTCGTCCAGAACTGCGATATCTGCCAAAGGGTCAAAGCAGAGCATCAGCGACCCGCTGGATTACTTCAACCTCTCAAGTTGCCCGAGTGGAAATGGGATGAGATCGGCATGGATTTTATCACCGGATTGCCCCGGTCCAATCGCGGGCATGATGCCATTTGGGTTATTGTGGATAGACTCACCAAGGTTGCACATTTTCTCCCGGTAAGCACTCGTCATCGAGCTGATCAACTTGCGGATCTTTACATGTCACGTATCGTCAGCCTTCATGGAATACCTAAGACTATCGTGTCAGAACGGGGAACTCAATTCACCTCTCGCTTTTGGACTAAGCTTCAAGAGGAACTCGGAACGAAGCTCTTTTTCAGTACTGCGTATCACCCTCAGACAGGAGGACAAACGGAAAGAGTCAATCAGATCCTTGAAGATATGCTTAGGTCTTGTGTGTTAGCTTATGGGGCCAAATGGGAGAATTGCTTGCCGTTTGCCGAATTTTCGTACAACAACAGCTATCAGGCCAGTCTGAAGATGGCACCGTTTGAGGCTTTGTACGGGCGCAGATGCCGTACACCCTTGAACTGGTCGCAAACCGGAGACAGCCAAATTTTTGGAGTTGACACCTTGAGAGAAGCCGAAGAGCAAGTTCAACTCATTCACGACCGTCTTAAGGCCGCCCAATCCAGGCAGAAAAGTTACGCAGATTCCAGGAGGCGTGAACTCAACTTCAAGGAAGGAGATATGGTTTACTTGCGCGTTACACCACTCAAGGGAATGCAACGTTTCCATGTCAAGGGGAAATTAGCACCAAGATATATTGGCCCTTTTAAGGTGGTCAGTCGTAGAGGAGAAGTATCTTATCAGCTAGACCTGCCACCCCATCTGTCGGAATTTCATGATGTGTTTCATGTATCTCTGCTCCAGAAGTGTCTGCAAGTTCCTGGTGATACTCATTCATATCAAGAGGTAGATCATCGCACCATTGATCTCAACCATGATCTAACCTACCGAGAGCGACCTCTTCGTGTTCTCGCTGAAGACGTTTGTCTAACCAGGAGACGGAAGATCAGGTTCCTGAAGATCCAATGGAGCAACCATTCGGAGGAAGAAGCCACCTGGGAGCGTGAAGATTATTTGGAGCGTGAATTTCCCGGTTTTCTTTCTTCTTCAAATCTGGAATCTCGGGGACGAGATTCTCCTAAGGGGGGGGGGGGGGGGGGGAAGGTCTGTAACACCCCAATTCTCTTAGCTTTAGTATTGTGGTGTTATTCTAGATTTGCACCTCTTGCAGAAACTTTTGTGTGTAGAAGTTTGAGTAATGATTTAATTTGTTTGCACATCTTATGCTTGTTGAGCTCCACTAGTGTTCCCTGATATTGAAAACACTAAAATCACATCACACCAAAAATAAAATATCCACTATTAGGATCTTCATGGTTGTTAAAACTTAGCCAAACTAGGAGCTATTATTAAGCAAACCATAAATAGTTTTTGGCATGCATTTGAAACATTGTGATCTAGGTCATGTGTATTTTCTTACCCTGTTCTAAAGTCTCTCAAAAGAGCTTGTTTGCACATAAACATCACTAGCTTTTGTGGTCATCAAATTAACATGACCATTTGAGATATTCTTTTCTTTATCACTAAAAGATTTCTTTTCTTTGAAAGCTAAATGAGATAGTTTACTTGGGCATTTGTAAGTTCAGTACCTTCTCTTAATTTAGGTAAGTTTGGGATGTTGACCCATTTTATTTTTGCGGGTCATGTTTGAATAATTCAAACTTAGGTTTTCAAATTCTTTTGAGCTAATTACTCAAACCTCTCACCTTTTTATTCTCTCTCACTCTTTTCCACTCCACCTGCTGATGAGGAGAGCAGCAACCTCACCCCTGGTCCCACTTGTCATGGACTAGGGCCAACCCCTCCTCTCTCCTCTCTCTTTTCTTCTCTTTTCCACCCAACCGAAGGCCACCTCCCTTCTTCTCACTGGCTAGGGCTGGTCATCCGACCAGACCCCTCTCTGTCCCCTCTCCACCGCCCACCTGAGCCAGTAGGAACGAAGGAGACACTCCCCTCCCTCTCTCCTGCCCGAGCTAACCCTAGATCGGGTTGAGCTCATTATAACCATCCGAGCCCCTCCTCTGCCCATTTCTCCCCCTCCCTGGCTCCTACCAACCCACTCCTCTCCCCCCTGGCGAAAACCACCAAGCTCTCCCCCTCATTCGCCCTGTAGACGAGGAGATTTCCTTCGGTGGCCGACGGAAGGAAACTGCCGTAGCACTCGTTCCTCTCTACCATTCCTCGCCATTTTTGGTTCCCTGGTTTCCCCTCTGCTGGATCTAATTCCCCTCCCCTCCATTGGCTCTGTTGCAGCTCGAGAGCACCTAGTTCGTCCACGACCCGAGGAAGACGCCGTCGTCGCCACCATGGACTCCGGCGTTGCATGCAAGCTTTGCGACCACCCCTGAGCTCCCCTTCGACGCCGCGTCCACCTCCAACCACCGTTTCGTCCATACGCGAGCCCTAGGTGAGCCCTCCGTGCTCGGCGTCGTTGTTTCGAGCTCCTGCTCGTGTTTTCTGGTCGGGAGGAAGACGATGGCCGGAGGCCGTCGATTTTCAGATCGGCGGCTGTCTTTGAACCGCGCCCGATCTATTCTGGATCGTTGGATCCCAGATCCACGGTCTCTTACCGTTTCTCCGGCGCGCGTGCAGCGATCGGGCCGGCCCAGTTCGCCCCCGCGGCCCAGCGCCGGATCTGGCCGTTTCGACCTGCTTTTCTTTTATTTTATTTTCCTGTGATTTTTCCAGTAAATCTTCAGTCTAGCTTTTAATCATTTGTGGTAAATATAGAGTGGCTAAAATGATTGGATTAATTTTTTAGCATGCATGCACGTTTTCTTAACCATGTGGCATTGGATTTGTTCCAAAATGTGTTTCCTGTTGAGTGTTAAAATAGATCTAGTAAAAAGTATCTATTGCACCATTTTTTTAGTAACTTGTGTTTTGTAAATCCAAATCATGCAATCTTGGATCTGTTGGAAAGCTTATAAAAATTTCTATCCAAATTGGTAAATCTTGCATGCAGGAGGTTACTCTAGCAAAAGTTGTGTTTAGTCTAAGAATAACTTCAGTAGGTGTTTGGTGATTTTTAGTTCTTAAATAGAAACACTTTTTGAGGTAAATCCACTTGGAAGTGTTAGATAGGAGTTGTAGGTATCATATACTACAAATGTAGATTTTTCCAGTAACTAGTTATTTATTAGTGAATAAATCCCTAAAAAACAGGGAGATAATCTCTTAAAATGCATTTCTGAAATTTCAGAGATTATGACATGTCTAGTTTTAATTGGTGGAGCCACCTCTGTCCATAGATAAATGTTGGGGATATTTTTGTGGAATAGCCACAGGTTTTATCTAACTCACCCCACTGTTTTGACACCAAAATAATTCTTATTATTTTCTGCACTTAGATAATGGTCAGAAGTATACTTTATTTTAAAACTGAGATAACTTGAGCTAGGAGTATCCAAATCTGATGAATAAAATCTCCACTAAAAGAGAAAACTCATATCTCACCAGAAAGGTTAGTTATGCATTCAGGAGATCTATAAAACTGAACCTATTTTCTGTATAAGTTTGACATCAGTAGCTCTTATCTGATTTTTAATTCTTGTATGGTGATAGATGTTCATGCACAGCTAATTTTCAGAGTCCACATGATTGTTTGGAGTAATGTGGTAGAAGGGTTTAATTTTAGGAGAAGTACCTTAAGAGTTATGCTTAAACCATGTAAACAGCCCCTAATAACTATTGAATGCATTAGTTGTGTTTTCTGTTTGTGATGCTTGTTGTTTGTTGATATACTTTAGATTGTTATCAACTCGCATCTTAGGGCTTACGCTAGTCTCGTTTGTTTTTCATGTTACGGTAGAACCGCAACCCGAGGACGAGAAGTACAAGTTAGCTGAGCACGACTACGCTGAAGACCAAGACCAGGGACAGTACTTTGAGCAAGGCAAGCCCACCTCACCACTATAATGAATCCTATTATTTTATCAAGCATGTTTTGTTTTCAAAAATAAAATAATGCATGTTTTACTTCCTTTGTGGCATCTTGCCACCCGAAAACTATTTTACAAAATATTGTTTGGCCAAAGTTATCTACTAGAGTATCTGTAGGTATTATAAAAAGGGTTTTACTTGATGAGCCTTGTTGTTGAAGGCTCCATCAAGAAGATTAAGTTTTCTAGTAGTATACTCTGTTGTCTTACCTCAAAACTATAGGATGGGGACCTATTTGATAAAAAAAATTATGGAGGAAAACCCGAGCTGCTGGGAGCAATCGGCGAGCAAGTGTTTTATTAAAACCCAAGTTGCTAGGAGCAATCGGAGATGTTTGCGAAAACCCGAGCTGCTGGGAGTAGTCGGAGAAGAAAGTGTTTTGAAAAACAAAGTGTGACCCTAGATGCCGCTTGAACAATTAAACCGTGCAACCACATTACCTCAAAATGGGCACGAGGCTTAACGGAAGCTTGTTGGTGTTGGTATTCGAATATTCCTCAATGGGCTAGATGGGGTTAGAGTCCCCGGAACCGAATGCTGCCAGGGAATGGGCATACCGAGTGTGGACTTCGTGTGCCACCGGGAAGCAACGGTGGGTCTCCTGTCATGGCGGTGTGAGACAAGGGGAAACCGGATCGATACGGCTAGCTCACTCGGTGCCGGGGAGAACAAACCCACTCGAAGAGGATATTCTTGTACCATCATTAACATAGTGGAAATTAGGATTGGCCTTCTGATGTGTGCATGCTGTCTTTGTACAGTCCGTGGTTGATCCACGGCAGACCATCCGAATCTTGTGGGAAAAGTGTACAACCTCTGCAGAGTGTAAATCTATTCGAATAGCCGCGTCCGTGGTCATGGGCGGTTGGGAAGGTCCCACTAGGCATGCTGGATGCTTTATGGTTTCAAAAGAGAAATGATTTCAAAGGAAAACAAGGAGGCAACAAAGTGGTACCTGGGAGGTACGGAATTTGGGAAAGGATGGTTGATCTCGGGGAGACAACCAGTCCGACCTCAAGTCTGGAAAAAGGGTTACCCCTATCCTAGTGTTTTAAAAGATTTTACAAAAGAAAGTTTTGTACTCATATATGTCCTTGTTATATCTAAGAGAAGAGAATTCTATCTCTAAATGTTTTCTTCAACAAAGATACAGAGATGTCGTATTCTCTATGTCTAAAATCATGGTATTCAAAAACTAAGCCCTATAGTCAAATATAGCAGCTATCCCAGTTTTCGAAAAGTGTTTTCTTGCATTATCATGAAAACTTAAGCCTTAGAGGTGGTCGTGCGAGTACGTAAATGTACTCATATGGCTTTGTCCCTGGATATTCAAATGTCCAGATTTTAATGAGGAGGCTTGCGTCGAGGAGGAGGTGTATGACGACGACTTCGCCACTTAGCTGTCACCGGTCAACTGCACTTGTGGGAATCTGCGCTCGGAGATGTTAAGAGCCGTCGCTAGCCACGAGCTTCCGCTATCTTAGTTAATTTCGTCCTGCGTGACGAGGTTTGTTGACTTTGGTCGTATGACCGTCTATGTGCTGTAAGACTTTTATTCGTACGACTTGAATGATGTAACTCTTTGATACCTATGTTGGTTATGTGATTGCGATGCACTGATCATTGGGATCGTGATCTCTTACATAACGTGGGCATCTCAGACTTGTCCGAGGGGTCCTTACACTTATCCTTGCCGATGTTTGCTTTGATATTCTTGACACCAGAATCACGCAACTGTGCGGCACGGATCTTATCCTCAAGTGTAGGAGTGGCAATCAAACTTGCCAGATAACCAGAAGGAACCACTTGAAGATTGAGCTTCTTGAATTCTTCGTGAAGAGGAGGTTGGATGTCCTCAACCATGAGGTTGTTGCAATAGGATTTGCGACTGAGAGCATCAGCCATTACATTAGCTTTGCCTGGAGTGTAAGAGATGGTAAGATCGTAATCTGAGAGCTTCTCAAGCCACCTTGTTTGCCTGAGTTTCAAATCTGGTTGAGTGAAGAGATATTTGAGACTTGTGATCAGTGAAGATCTCATAGCTGTGCCCAACAAATAAGGTCTCCAAGCCTTGAGGGCATACATGATTGCTGCAAGTTCAAGATCATGTGTAGGATAGTTGAGCTCATGAGGCTGCAACTGTCAAAATGCATAAGACACAACTTTGCGTTCTTGCATGAGGACTGCGCCTAGTCCTTGAAGAGATGCATCGCAGAAGATTTGGAAAGGTTTGGAAGTATCTGGGCCAACTAGAATAGGAGTAGAAGTGAGTTTAGCTTTCAAGAGATTGAAGCTCTCATCACACTTTGGAGTCCAAAGAAACTTTCTATCCTTCCTAGTAAGATCGGTGGAAGGCTTAGCGATTTTGGAGAAGTTCTCAACAAATCGACGACAATAGCTAGCCATGCCAAGGAAACTCCTGACTTGTTTCACCGATGTAGGAGGCAACCATTCAACAATGGCCTTCACTTTTTCTGGATAACCAGAAATGCCTTCAGAAGAGCTGACATGACCAAGGTAGGATACTTTAGGAAGCCAGAATTCACACTTGGAGAACTTGGCGTAGAGACGGTGTTCTCGGAGCTTCAACACGATAAGGCGTAGATGTTCTCCGTGTTCTTCTTCAGTTTTTGAATAGATAAGAATGTCATCGAGATAGACTACCACGAACTTATCGAGGTATTCCATGAAAACGAAGTTCATGAGACATGAGAAAGTCGCCGGAGCATTTGTGAGACCGAAAGACATGACAGTGTATTCGTAGAGACCATAACGAGTGGTGAAAGATGTCTTAGGAATGTCTTCTTTGCGGATCTTGATCTGGTGATAACCTGACCTCAAGTCCAACTTGGAGAAAACTTTAGCACCATCGAGTTGATCAAACAGGTCATTGATGCGAGGAAGGGGATACTTGTTCTTGATGGTTTTCTTGTTCAGAGGACGGTAGTCAACAACCAGTCGCTCAGTCGTGTCCCTCTTTTTCACAAACAGAGTAGGACAACCCCAAGGAGAAGTACTAGGTTGAATATGACCTTTACTTTCCAACTCCTCTAGCTGTCTGTTAAGCTCAGCCAGTTCTTTGGGGCCCATCTTGTAAGGACGTTTGGAGATAGGAGCAGTGCCTGGTTCTAGTTCAATCACGAACTCCACGGCTCTGTCAGGTGGCATACCTGGCAATTCTTCAGGAAAGACGTCAGGAAAGTCTCGGACCACCGGAATAGCTTCTATGGAAGGAAGAGGATCAACATTGAGAGCGAAAAGCTGAGTTGAAGAGGTTTGGTTTGGAGAATAGACTATCTGTCCAGAAGGATGGGAAAGAGTTACAGTCTTTGTGGACCAGTCTATCTTAGCTTGATTGGCCTTCAACCAATCCATGCCCAGAATGACATCAATATCTGAATTGCCGAGAATTATTAGAGATGCCAAGAAGGTGTGGTCTCCAATTTGGATTTCATTGTCGTGGCTTATCTTGGAAGAAGTCATTTGCATGCCAGGAGAAGTAACCGCGATGTTTTTGGGAAGAGGATCGAGAATTAGCCCATGTAAATCCGCAAAGCTAACTGATACGAAAGAATGAGATGCTCATGTATCAAACAACACCCTAGAAGAGATAGAGTTGACGGGTAGTGTACCAAGAACAACTTCTGGAGCCTCTTCTGCTTCCTCGTCCCTGATGTGGTTCACCCGCGCCGCATGTGCCGGAGGCCTATTGTTGGGGACGAAAGGCCTAGTCGGGGCAGGTGCGCGGACCATGGCCTGAGTCGGAGCAGGGCGAGGTGGTGATGGAGGAGGACGGGTCTCCGGGCAGTTGTTGGAGTAGTGGCCCGGTTTCCCGCACTGTTAGCAGGTCATGTTGGGGCGAGCGCCCGTTGGCCTTGGCGGTCCTCCGAAACCCCTCATAGCAAGAGCCGGGTTCGGTGGGCGATACGCGAGTCCTGGAGGTCCTGGCACGTAGGTAGCTCGTGCGAAGGCGCTGTTAGGCACCCATATCCGATGCTTCTGAGTAGGAGCGCCGACGATTGACGATGAAGAAGAGTTGCTCTCACGAGAGTGCTTGCGCGACTCCTCGAAGATCTTGCGCCCTTGCTCCGCATTGAGCGCGACGAGGTCCTCGAAGTTATCAGCCTTGATGAGGTTCAGCTTGTACTTGAGCGCGGGGTTGAAACCCTTGCGGAACTTGGCCATTTTCTTGACCTCAGTGTTCACCTCATCTCCAGCGTAACGAGCAAGGCGATTGAACTCGCCATTGTACTCCATCACGTCCATCTTGCCTTGTGTCAGCGAGTTAAATTGCTTGCGCATCCTGTCCATGAGACCTTCTGGGATGTGGTGGCGCAGGAAGGCTGTCTTGAAATCCCCCCAAGTGGTGACCACCCCGGGAGCTCTCATAGCCTGGAAATTTTCCCACCATGAGGCAGGTTTGCCCCTCAGCAGGTAGGACACGTAAGGCACCCTGTCGTGCTCAGCCACGTGGGCGATAGCAAGGGTCTTTTCCATCTCGCGAAGCCAATCATCAGCTTCCAACGGCTCAGTGGGGGAAGCGAAGTTCCTTGGGCCTAGACTGAGGAAGTCCTTGACGGTCACACGTGCATTGCCTTCATTGCGATGCCCGTGGTTGTTCTGGTAGGCTTGCTGCTCAGCCATTTGAGCCAGAACTTGGGTCATCTGCCCAAGCAACTCAGTGATCGGTGGTGGCTCATTGCCTTCCGCATTGCGGTTGTTCCTGGTGTTCGGCATCCTGGAGTCATTGGATATTAGAACAGCAACAAGATACATAAAGACATGGAAAACTTGGAAAGTCGAATTCTTGCTCAGAAAACAGTTGCAAACTGTAGGATAACAAGGATAAGCTTCTCATAGCAAAGGTTCATAACCATACACTTAGTTAGCCATTAATACAACCACCAAGGTTTCAGTACTACAAGGACAACTACTAGTACAAAGTTAACCATCCGTACAACCAACACGGTTTCAGTACAAAGGATATAGCTACTACAACAAAGGAAGATATACAACTCGAAGACTAGCTCGCGCTTCCCTCGGAAGACGAAACTGTGCACCCCTCTCTGGTGATGCGATGGGTGTAGCGACGATCGTAGTACACGTGGTACTCTGGCACAATGCGGCGAAACTCAGGGGAGTAGGCATATGGCGTCTGTCTCCCGTACAGCAGTGGTCCAACGTGGTCTAGAGAAGTAGTGATCAGAGGACCACGCTCTGGAGTGTATCCGCCCACAGCAGACAAGCGACTCGGAAAAGCGAGATGGAACCTCGGGAAAGCGTCTGGTGTGACGTTCCCCCTGTCGTACTGACCCAGGTGAGGGAGTGCCCGCTGCAACTGTTGACGGACTGCTGCTAGCTCCAAGCGTAGAGTCCCAGCAACTGAGTCTGAAGACTGGCCAAACTGAGCGGTCCTGTCAAGAACATCGGTCTCGTACTGAGAGTCCGTGTAGGGGTGGTATGGAACGTAGCAGAATGGAGGGTAGGTTAAACAGTAGTAGTCCCTGCGCAGAGCCAGCGCTGCATCATAAGCTGCCAAGTGTACTGTCATGTCCACAGTGGAAGCCTCGGCCACGTGCTTGTGCACAGTATCAGCATCATCTCCCCTGATTCAAACAGTAGCTCTGTAGAAGGTCTGTCCGTAATCTCTGGGGATCTCGGACACATGGTAATCCGGCTGAAAGCGGAAACCGACATAGTCAACCATGCCTCTGAGAAGCTTCGGGTAACCGGTAGTCCGCTCAAAGTGGGTCTTACGCACCACCTGATAGTGCGCCATCTACATAGCAGTTTGAAGTAGAAGTTAGCCTCCGGAAACAAAAGGATTGATTGCACAGAAAGAATTGTACAATGACAAAGAGATGATTCCATTGAAAGGTAGAACAACAACTGACTGGTTCAAGATTGAAACTGAACATAGCCGAAGAGGTTGATAACTACCAAATCGACAAAAACAACCTTCAAACACCTGGAACTATGGTACTACGGAAAACCCAGAACACGTGATGTCCTAAATTTAAATTAGAGATGAGAAGGGAAAAAAACATCGTTACACTTCCTTACCAGAAGAACAGGGAGGGTGGGTGGGGAAAGAATTAAAAGAACAGAATTCCTACTCTCACGTTTAAGATTTTCCTGATAACTACAAAATATTTTTCTAGACTCAAACAACGACCAGTAGAAGGGAACCTGAGGGCGTTTAAGCTCTGATACCAACTGTCAGACCCTGATTTCAGGCTACACAAACAAAGCGTATCGGTTGGGCCACACAACCAAGAGCATACTGGGGAATACCAATCCCAGGAAACATGCAGGCCAGGCTTGGAATGGATCATCGGCCGACAACTCTTGGCGATCCCAACGTCACATACGTTTCAAGATTGTGCACGCAAGAACCCAAAAAGTCTTCCAACTCGTATACTTCAACCATACACACATGGTATACGAGTCGGATTTTTAACAAGTTGAAACCACCGAATAAACCTAAGACACAAATAAAGGAAATAATTATCCAAAAGCTCTCACCGAGCAAAATATAGCGAATGACACCAATCAGAGGACACATGTCCCAACATTACATCATGCAGCGGAAAACAAACCGGTCTGAGTACAGACAAGAAGCAAAGGGCTCAAGGCCGAAACGGAAAAAGAAGGCCCATCCACGCGGTCCACCAGGAAGAATCCCAGGGGAACTCTAACTACTCGTCGTAGATCTCGTCATCGAACTCCACGTAGTATCCACCCACCTGGTCGTGCGAAGAATCCTCAACCGCAGAAAAACCACAGCCCGTGAACGGGTCAATACACCGAAGCGTATCGAACAAGCTTAAGCTAACAGGTTACAAAACAGTAAGATTCCCAAAGTATGGGGGGTAGGTGTACTTAGCGGCAGCAGCACTAGCAACCTAATGAGACGCGCTAAAACTTCCGTCTAATTAGAGGGGGATAAGAGAGCGTTTAAGTAGCCATCTACAGCTAACACCAGTCATAACCCATTCTCGAATTAACCCCTCAACCAAGTATGAGGAAGCAATCCGGGAATACTCACACGTTAACAATTTTTGTTACCATTAAGGTGTAAGTAATTCTATATTACTAGTCAAATTAATTAATAATGATTAGGTGTAAGTTGTGTAGATCTTGTTAGCCAGCATCATCACCAAAGTCGTCCATAACCGTGGAGACGGCTCATCGATAAGATTATACCCTGCAGGGGTGCACTACTGGACCCATACACGTATGATCAACCCAGTAAAAAACATTAGGGCCTCTCAACACGACTCATTCCTTCACTACAGCAAGTCCAAGTGCCACCCATATGAGTTGTTACCCGTGTCAGGAGTACGGCCGAAACTCAACTGCGGACTCATTAGTTTGTGCCTGCGCGCCATGCGGCTCAAACCACAGTAGGAACTGTCCGCTTCGCGCGCACCACCCCTATATGACCCCCCGTATCAAGTAAACTCTCATCGAACATCATCATCATGCACATGCATATGAGTGAATGTAAAACACGAACTACTTGCGGCACATGGACGAGCTGAGGATCCGTTCAAAGTCGAGGGGGGCTCCATTGGGCCACCCACAAGTAGTTAGTGCGCTCAAAATTGGATCCGAAAACAAAATCTCAGTTCCTAGGTCGACTCTGAGCAGAACAAAGCACCTCGCAAGGCCTTCCGCCAGGTGCATTATCTTTTAAATATAATACCCCAACATAAGACAACAGTTTATTAAAGTAGAACAATCTATCATACTAAGCATATGAGATAAAAGAAAAACGAACGACTCGCTCAACCAATTCTAAGCATGCACTACGACTCGCAAAGGCCAACAGATAAACATGCAAGGGGTTATAGGTTGTGGGGATATAGCTGTATAGGCTGCAGGATAAACATGTGATGGGATCGCAGTTCAAGAATCGATAACTAGGATAGCATAGATCAAAAGGCAAGAATGAAAACCAAACAATCGTGTAACCGGTTAGCAGAAGCTTGCCTGGCAGCTCGTGGCCTGGCACAAAAGCTGGAATCTCAGTATCGTAGGTACTCGCAGCAGACACGTCGTCGTCTACACAGAGAAAGCCAAACACAGACAATAGGAAGCAGTAATCAATACAAAGAAATGCGCAAACAAAAGATGGTGCATTATGGCATGAGATGATTAGGTCATATTTAAAGCGGGGAAGAAATCCCGGCAAAAGATTAGGTTGCAAGCTATTTGTGTATCCAACAAATTAAATGTTGCTTAACAGATATAGATATAGCAGGTATGGAGATCTAATTAATTTAAATGGAATATAGATTAATTAATTATTTGCCCAACACATTACATATTTAGTAATTAATTACAGATTATTCATCTTCAACTCAAATTAAATATTTATTAGCATGGCAAGACATGGTATAAAAGATATGAGCAAATTAAATGGAATTAGGGCATTATATATTTATTACCCCACACATTCCATATTTAATTATTTAGTTGCATTTGTTAAATTAAACTAAGCATTTAAAATAAATGATGCACAATGACATAAGAATGTTATATTAATGTTTATTGCATTTTTCTGATATAAAAACATATAAAGTTTATTTATTTGAGTTTATAGATCTAAGGTTATTGCATTTATAAACCTAGGGGTGTTTTCTGAAATTTCCAGGACTTATCCGTGAGGAAACAGTGCTGGAAAGGGCTTCTGTGCAATTCCAGGGAACCAGGGGGCTCGGTGTAATTGCGCAGCGCCCCTGGGATTTTTCTCACCGAAGCAGAGTACACCCAGCGACTGCCGTGCGGGCCCATCTTGCCTCGCTGGCGCGCGCGGTGCTCTCTCTCTCCCGCGGTCATTGACCCTCGGGGACCACCTGTCAAAGAGCGCAACAAAAATGGGCCTTTTTCCACTGCGCCCGGGGGGATACGAACTCGCGTGCGTGAGCGAGCGGGGGTGTTACGCGTTGTTAGCCAGTGGACCGGATTAGTGCTAGTGTTAGCTATCGTTTAGCTTAGGTTTTAGGTAGTTAAGCACTCAGTGTTTCGTTTCTGACGAAACTGGCAGACGAGCGAGCGACAGAGAGCTCCGGCGGACGGACCTCGCTGACAGCGACGTTTTCCTGGCGGCGCCGCGCAAACGTGGGTGTGTCGGGTATGAAAAAAACGTGTCGCGATTCCGTTTATTCGCTTGGATTCGAAGGAGGAGGAGTGGCGTGGTCTCGTTTGTGCTCGGAAGCGGCCGGTGCGCCACTGCCGTGTCGAGCTCACTCCGGAGCGGCGGAAAATTCGACTAACTGAGACGGCAAAGGAGGGGAAAATGGGGGATCTGGCGCTGCTCACCGAGAGGAAACGGATGGCGAGCGAAGGGAGGTCGAGGAGGCCGGAGGCGGAGAGGACGGTGCGGGGAGGGGAGGCCGAGCCGCGGCGGTCGTCGAGGAAGGAGCTCCGTGCGTTGCCCTTCTCGGCTCCGGAGCGCGTCGAGGAGGTAGAGGAGGCAGAGGCGAACGTCCTGGCGTGCGGAGGATGGAGGAGGACGTCACTGGTGCGCTGGCGCCGAGCTCGGAGGTGCGGTTCTCATGGCGACGGCGGGTGCGGAGGAGGGCGCACGGCGGCGGGAAAGGGGGAGAAAAGTCTAGGGTTAGGGTTTCGCTCCGGGCCGCGCGGTTTAAAGAGAAGGGGGAGAAAGAGGGGAGTCGCCGGTGGGGGCGGCATGGCAGTGGCCAGCGCCATGCTCCTCCACGCTGGAAAGGTAGTCGCTCTCCTCGTCCGTACGAAGATGACGACGGACGTGGGCCGGCCCAGGAGGGAAAGTCAGGAGGTGGCTAGCCTGGGCCCATTTCGGACATGAGCCCATCTCCTCTATTTTATTTTTCTTTCTACTGAGTTTTTCTTTTTATCTCTTTTCTGGTTTTTGTCTTTTTACAAAATCAGAGAAAGAAAACATGACAACACTTTTACACAATTTTTAGTAGTTTCAAAATAGTCATTTTAATATCTGGTTTAATTATTTATGAATAATTTGAAACTTCATTTGAATTGATTTGAGAAGCATTTGAATTTAAAAATAAGAACTTAAATTGGAAAAAAATGTTGATGCAATCATATTTAATTAAATGCAACCACATATGTAAATGATGAAATGATTCAACATTTTATTGCACAACCAAACGCCTATTTTTGGAAAGTTACAAATGGGCTGTTACACGACACCAGAAAATAGCATGATGTCTACGTACGCTTCTATTCTCGTAGACAGTGTTGGGCCTCCAAGAGCAGAGGTTTGTAGAACAGCAGCAAGTTTCCCTTAAGTGAATCACCCAAGGTATATCAAACTCAGGGAGGTAGAGGTCAAAGATAACCCTCTCGAACAACCCTACAATTAAGATACGAGAAGTCTCTTGTTTCCCCAACACACCCAATACACTTGTCAGATGTATAGGTGCACTAGTTATGCGAAGAGATAGTGAAATACAATTAATATGGATGATTATGAGTAGTAATTGCAATCTGTAATAAAAATGGCAGCAAGCAAACATGTAGCACAACTTGTTGGAAATGGTGTTTCAATGCTTAGAAACAAGGCCTAGGGATCCTACTTTCACCAGTGGACATTCTCAACAATGACATCAAAGTTAAATAAATAAACACTAGTCTCAAATACTCTCATGTTGGATAACAAACACCATTCATTGTGTAGGGATACAAGAGCACCCTCATAGTCAGAGTAAACTAACACCAACAATGTCATAAAGGAATCACACACGATGCACATACTGTCACCATTACAACCGTGAATATCCCCGAAGTTCATATTAAAGTAACCTCTAAAGTGTATAATAGATAAAGAGTAGCATCACATATTCGACTAAATTACAATGCTGATGATCAGATAAACATCACATGTGAGAGAGAGATAAACCACATGGCTACCGTAGATCCCGCAGCACCCGGGGAGAACTACTCACTCCTCATCATAGGAGTCAGCAACGGCGATGGAGATGGCGGTGGAGTCGATCTAGATGGCTCCGGGGGCAATTCCCCGTCCCGGTACGGTGCCGGAACAGAGACTTATGTCCCCGAATCTTGTCTTTGCTGGCGGCGGCGCTCTGGACCCGTGGAGGAAATATCTAACACCATGCTAGGGTTTTTATTCGAAGGGGTATATGTAGGTGAAAGGGCGAAGGCGGTGGCGCCCCAAGGGGCCCACACCTGGTCCTCGCGCGGCTCCAGATCCTGCCGCGCGAGCACGGGGTGGCGCCGCCTCGGTGGCCCACTTCGTCTCGTGTTCGACTTTCTAGAACGTTCCCGATGAAAAACTGACTTACAAGATAAAAATCGTCCAATTCCGAGAATATTTCCTTAAGTACTTTTCTGAAACCAAAAACAGTAGAAAATAGGGAATTGCCACTGTGGCATCTTGTTAATAAGTTAGTCCCAGAAAATGCATAAAACTATATAAAATGCATACAAAACATGTAATAACTTGGTATAATATAGCATGGAACATAAGAAATTATAGATACGTTGGAGACGTATCACTATGCATCTTCGTGCACGGCCATCGCTCATCGCCGTATTTCATGACGCCTGGAGAAGAGATGCCGCTTCATCCCGGTGAGGGGGAAAAATGCGAACCAAGTCAGAGTTTCACCTTTGGCCATGGCTCATCACCGTTCCCATGGGCAACACCAGTTGAAACGGTCCCGTAGCCTCGGCTGAGCCGGCTGAGTATTCTGGCTTCGCCGACGCCGTTTTCGATTCACCCCCCTGACATGCGAGGGGGGGGGGGCGTTTTATGGTAAGACTCTTCGTCTTGCGCCACCCCTTTCTTCGGTGACAGCGACACTGCTGACCAAGATGCAACCGGTTGTAGAGGCAGATCGGGCAGCTCGGGGTCATCGTCGTCGTCGCTGGCGTTGCCGTCCTCGCCATCACAGTCGTCGTCCGTTGAGGACAACTCCGGCGTTGGCTCTCATCGACCGCTAAGACGCGCCTCGTACTCCTTGTCCACCACGGCGTGCCAGTAGGGCGCCGAGATGGAGTACTTGGGGTCGAGCTTTTGCTCGCACGACATATCCGTCCACTTGCGCTTGATGAACTCGACATTGTCCTACCCGCTGAGCCGCGGCGCCACCAGAATGTACACGACGCTCTCACCCACCCGTCCGGAAGGGTGGCGTCGTCGTCCACCGGCAGCTGGTGGCGGCTACTCAGCTGCACGGTCTCCAGCGAGAGCACGTAGGGAGGAGCGATCTTGGCCTCCTCGCCCCACATGACTCGCTCGAATGCCTTGGCCATCTCCGCGTCCTCGTTGTGATGCCGGAGTTCCTCCACCTGGAAGTGGCGTTGCTGCCCGCCAGGGCTGTAGCGTACCTGCACTTTAGATAAGGCAAATACCTGTGTATAGTGCAAATCCCTGGATCGATTCGTTTGCATACACAGTTTACGATGTAATATCACAACAAAGTATCAATTTTTATTACATCGATGATCCATACTTACAAAATATTCATTACAAGTTGCATAGCATAAAGCTAGCTTTGAAATAGTACACAACGGAAATACAATAGCAGTGGGTCTCCAACAACTTCATGTTGCCACAGGTGAAAACATGTTGGTTGTAGACTCGAAACCTTTAAACGAAACCTCACTCGTCATTTAATCAATCTGCAATAAGAAAAATTATTGCAACAACGTGGGTCAGATTCCATTAAAATGGAGTCTGGCAAGTGACACTATGGTGGACACTTAATGGAATAACTCTATAGCCTATATGCATATTTGGCTGGTGGATTTCAAGACTATTTTGCATAAAGCCAATTTTTCCTATCTCTTTGGAAAACACTTTCTTCAAATCAAGACAAGTATGGCATGAAAACCATAAATCTCATCTTCCCTTGTTCACCCATCAAGTTTTATTTCTGAAGTTGGAATGATGGAATCCTCCGTTGACGTCCGTGATCAGCTGCTCAAATTGTCTGTACCGGGGACACGGCTAAGTACTTAGTTTTACACTCTGCAGAGGTTGCGCACTTTCACCATTGTACCCATTCAACCCAAATTATCCTTTACACACCATTTGTGATAAGGAAAGGAGAAAAATGAGACGAGATCTTTCAGAAGCATTTTCCCTCCCACCTGCCTTGACCCGTTCCACCTAACACCCCCTACATCTGCTTGTCAAGTCGGAGAGAGTCCACGCAACATAATTGATCAAGCCAGAGAACTGGAAGCAATCGTCACTCGGAGTTCTTCAGCAATCGTCGCTGGAGTTGCGCATGGCGGCGGTTTGCTTCGGGTCCGTACGGACACGTCGACTCGCTGCAGAAAAACATATCACGCCAAGTCAGGAAGAGTCGCAAGACCAAAGGAGGAAGAAGGAAAGAGAAACGAGGCCGTTGGGTCGACTGAGTTCACCGGAAACGGAGGAGTTCCCAGGCGGCAATGGCGCTGGCGCAGCTTCAAATCCGAGCAGCCCGGGGGCTCTCGGGCTAGGGTTTTGGAGGGGAAAGGAGGCGGTGTCGAAGGGGGATTAAATAGAGGCAGAGGGGGAACACAATCACGTAAACTGAGCTTGGATTTTGGAAGGGAATCGGAGAAGGAATCGGGCGCGATTTTGGACAGAGGAGGAAGACGACTCGGGCTGACAGGTGGGTCCCGCTGTCAGGTTTTTCTCTTTTTCCTTTTCTGATTTTCTATTTTCTTAATAACTTTTCATTTATAACTCCAAATGAAGTCAAATCAATTGCTAAAAATTTGTAAAATTCTTATCTTTGTGTTAAGCCAGTTGTGGGAATGTTTTGAATCATTTTTGAAAAATTATATTTTGAATTATTGCTTAGATACAAATTTGACACTTTATGTTAAATTTAAAACTAGGGTTTAATAATTTTTTTTTGCTAAAGTAAATTATATGAAATACCCATATTCACAATGTTTGAATTTAAGTTATTTAAAGTCATATTCCAATAATACATAATTTCTAGCTTTAATAGATTATTAAATATCATATTACAACTATTGTAATGAAAAGAGAAAATGTAATGTAATCATTTTTAATTCAGATTATTTTGTGCCCATTATATTTTATATAATGCTAATTCATTTGGATACTCCATAAAATATCTTTGAAAGATGTTCTAGATTTAATTTATTTCTTATGTTGAACATATTCATGAGATCATTTTATGTGTTGCAATTTGATAAAGTAATTTAGTTTATTGAAATGACTATTTGAATGAATCATTAGTTATAAAATCTATGAAGTTGTACAGATATAAACTACAGGCTTAAAATTTTCAAATCTACATTTTGAACTTAGTTAATGAACGAAAGTTATTTGGCAGATAGAGCATGTTTTAAATAGTTTAAATGAACACTTGAAATTTTCAGTTTAATTTATGATTAGTTATGACTAAGCTGTTGAATCATATACTTATAAGAAACTATTTTATTACATTAAAATGGTTTGAAGGTTTGTAACACATTTGTCAAATTAGATATTGAGGTTTTAATAATTATAATGGATAATAAATTGTTTATCTTGTAACCACTTTTGAAAATAATGTTTACTTAAGGTATTTGAATTATTAACTCCTTTAAAAATGTTTGAAATCTTTTATAGTTTGTTTTCTTAAGCATATAAGGTTTTAATTTTAATCAAAACAAAAAGTTTTAAATTTTAGTGATTTTTGAACATTATGAAATGTTGGGATGTTACAAGGGCTGCCCGCCATGGTGGCCTATATTTCCTTGGGGAGAAGAAGAGAGAGGATGAAGTGTTGGTGTTAGGAGAGGAGGGCTGCGTTGCGTCGGGTTTTAAATGCGGTCAGAGGAGCAGGGTTGGGAGGCCTGCATTAACGCGACCAGCCCTTCTCCTAACCGCGCATTGACGCCGACGCATCATCTGCAGGGCGCCGACGTGACCAGACACTGCGACTGCAACACGCATCGCTTCCGTCTGTAGGGCGCCGACTGCAGCACCCGTCGCTTCGGTCTGCGCCCGCCAGGGGAACGGGATGCGTGGTGCCATGGAAAAGACAAGTAAGAAGGGTAAAACTAAAGACCACTTGCGCAGACAGAAGAGAGGCGTGCTGGAGTTTTTTTTCAAAAAGATCATCACCAGCAATATTTGTTATTGTACTTCTGTCAAACACCTTAAGTGCGCACTCAGGACGCGCTCAGGGCGTGTCGGGCGTGCTCTGGGCCCGCACATGTGCACATTTGTGTAAAAGTTGGGCGCGAACTAAGCCTAGACCATTCAGTCACTCATAAATGATGCATTCGTGAGTAATTTGAATTTAGCATGTCGCAATTCTCATATGCACATTTGAGTTATGTGATATCACATGAGATCCATGCCCTCCTCATAGACCATGTTTTTCAACTTCAGTCGTTAGTATATGACATATGAAGACTATGTGTGTCGGTTTTTCAATTTTTTGATAATTTTTGAATTTATTATGGTTATTTCAAATTCGGTCAAACCAAACTTTGACCAACATTTAAACAAGTTTAAAACATGAAAATGAAAAATTAAGCATGGATCTTTCTTAGTCACTCCAAAATGAAGCTTTTGTGAGGTTTTTGAAAATTTAATATTGCAATTCCAAAACCACTTCTCCTTGGCGCAACTCGAACAGGGGAATCATGTTATTCCAGGAGTAAATAGAGAGAGAATTGGTGTGTTGAGAGTGGTTATCTCCCCCACTATATATAGGAGAAAAGGGGCACCCCACCTTGCTAAACTAGCAAGGTGGGACTAAACCCCAGCTGCACCACAAAGGGGAAGGGGGGAATCCGGCCCCTACATGGGCCCGTAGGGCCCTGATAGATCTTCAACGTATCTATAATTTCTTATGTTCCATGCTATATTATACCAAGTTATTACTTGTTTTATAAGAATTTTATATAGTTTTATGCATTTTCTAAGACTAACCTATTAACAAGATGCCATCGTGCCAGTTCCCTGTTTTCTGCTGTTTTTGGTTTCAGAAAAGTAGTTAAGGAAATATTCTTGAAATTGGACGATTTCTTTCCTGTAGTCCGTTTTCATCGGGAAAGTTCCAAAAAAACGAACACGAGACGAAGTGGGTGACCGAGGCGCCGCCACCTTGTCATCGCGCGACAGGCTTCTGAGCCGCGCGAGCACGTGGTGTGGGCCCCTCGAGGCGCCACCGACCTCGCCCTTTCACCTACATATACCCCCCAGACTAAAACCCCTAGCACGGTGTTCGGTATTCCTCCACGGGTCCAGAGCGCCGCTGCCATCGAAGACAAGATTTAGGGGACATAAGTCTTTGTTCTGGCACCCTGCCGGGACGGGGAATTGCCCCCGGAGCCATCTCCATCGACTCCACCGCCATCTCCATCGCCGTTGCTGACTCCTATGATGAGGAGTGAGTAGTTCTCCCCCGGGGCTGCGGGATCTACGGTAGCTGTGTGGTTATCTCTCTCTCCCATGATGTGATCTTTATGTGATCATGAGCTTTGTAATCTAGTTGAATATGTGATGCTACTCTTTATCTATTATGCACTCTAGAGGTTACTTTAATATGAACTCCGGGGTTATTCACGGGTGTAACGGTGATAGTGTGTGCACTGTGCGAGATTCCTTTATGACATTGTTGGTGTTAGTTTACTCTGACTGTGAGGGTGCTCTTGTAGCCTTACACAGTGAATGGTGTTTATTATCAAACATGAGAGTGTTTGAGAGTAGTGTTTATTATTTAACTTTGATGTCATTGTTGAGAATGTCCACTGGTGAAAGTAGGATCCCTAGGCCTTGTTTCTAAGCATTGAAATACCGTTTCCAACAAGTTCTGCTACATGTGAAATACCGTTTCCAACAAGTTCTGCTACATGTGAAATACCGTTTCCAACAAGTTCTGCTACATGTTTGCTTGCTGCCATTTTTATTACAGATTGCAATTACTACTAATAATCATCCATATTACTTGTATTTCACTATCTCTTCGCATAACTAGTGCACCTATACATCTGACAAGTGTATTGGGTGTGTTGGGGGCACAAGAGACTTCTCGTATCTTAATTGCAGGGTTGTTCGAGAGGGTTATCTTTGACCTCTACCTCCCCGAGTTCGATATATCTTGGGTGATCTACAAACCTCTGCTCTTGGAGGTCCAACACTATCTACCTCCCTGTGTACTCATAAGAACCATATCTCGTAACAAACGTTGTTTTTGGTATATCCATTTCTCTAACTTTCATTTGAAGGTAACTTGATCGAAGATCAATCTTGGAGAAGACACAAGCACCTTCCAGTTGATCAAATAGTTCATTTATCTTGGGTAACGGGTACTGGTTCTTGATGGTGTGCTCATTAATATCCCTGTAGTCCGTGACTAGTCTCTAGGTTTGATCTTTCTTTTTAACAAATAGAACAGGTGCTCCCCATGGCAAAGAACTTGGACGGATAAATCCTTTCTGAAGGTGTTCCTCCAGTTGCTTCTTGAGCTCTTTTAGTTCATCGACGGCCATAGGATAAGGTCTCTTAGCTATTGGTCCAGTACCCGGTTTTAGTTCAATGAGAAACTCCACATCTCTATCGGGTGGCATTCCCGGTAGTTCTTATGGGAAAACATCTGGGTACTCCTGGACAATCAACACATCACCAAGGCTAACCCCCTTAAGAGAGTTTAGCCTAACTTTCTTAAGTTCGAAAGTTGATCTGAATTTAATCTTCTGTTTCTCTGGGGTGGTGAGGGTGATTGCTCTATTTGCACAGTCTATGATTCCTTCAAAACGAGTCATCCAATCCATTCCGATGATAACATCCAAACCTTGGGTTTCTAGGATGACTAAGTCTGTTGGAAAGGTGTGCTTACCAATCTTCAAGTCTAACTGCCTACACCCAGAATTTACTATCATCTCCCCTCCAGGTGAACTTACCCTAATAGGTTTTCCTAGACTTTACTCAGCTAACCCATGTTTATTTACGAAAGCTCTTGATATGAATGAATGCGATGCTCCAGTATCAAATAAAACAAATGCTGGAAAAGAATTGAGCAAGAACGTACCAATCACAGCATCAGGTTCATCATGAACTTCTTCCACATTGATGTGGTTCACTTGTCCCTTCTGGAAAGGACTGGGCTTGGAATTTTCATCAGCCTTCCTCTCTGGGCATTCAGTTGATAATGTCCTGTCTTCTTGCACTTGAAGCAAGTCACATTAGACAAATCTTTATTCCCTTCATAGTTAGGACGGTGATTACCATTTCCATGATTATGGCCATGGTGATGGTTTCCCATGAATCCACCATTATTTCCTTTGTATCCTCCATTGTAGTTATGACCATGATGTTTTTGGCCACTGACTTCAGAGGAGTGTTGTTTCCTGTGTGTCCCTTCAGAGTGAACCTTACTTGCAGTGAACTACCTCTTCCTATTCTCTTCCTTTCTTATGTTGTTGTCCAGAGTGATTGCTTGATCCAGCAGAGCTTGATAGTTAGGAGCATATGCCACAGACAAGGGTATCTTCAGTTCTCCTCTAAGTCCATTGAGGAATTTTTCCTTCCTCTTAGCATCACTGTCGATGTCTTCTTGTGCATACCTTGATAGCATACAGAAGTCATCCATATACTCCTTCAGAGTTCTACCTCCCTGCCTCAAGCTGCCAAATTCCTCTTTCTTTAGGTTCATTATGCCAGAGGAAATGTGAGCATTGCGGAAACCTTCCTTTAACGCATCCCAAGTCATGCCACCACAGTGCAGCAGGTCCTTCCAACAGGTGTGCAGTGAACCTCACTTTTTCGGCCTCAGAACACTCACAAGTTACTAAGTCCTTGTTGACTGAACGGAGCCAGTCATCCACCACTATAGGTTCAGTAGCAGAGGAAAACTTATTAGGCTTAAGCCTTAGGAATCTAGCAAGTCTGTCCACTGGAGGTGGTGGTGGTGGTGGAGGTAGCGGGTTGTTGTTATTGTTGTTGTTGTTGTTGGTTGCTGCAATGAACTGAGTCATCATAGTCATCAGTTGGGCTTGAGCTGCCATCAGCTGTTGCATAGCCTCGTTGTTGTCGGAATCACGACGTGGAGGCATCTGTGGGGTTTTTAGCATGGATGAGTAAAGGATAGATAGAACTAAAAGGAGGAATCCTACCCATGCACAAAACAAACAAGTCCAGCAATCCATCAACAACGAACATCTTATAAAAGCAACCAACACACAAATCAAAGCCTTTGGATTGAAAGAAAACGATATAAAAGTTTGGAAAATAAACTCGCGAGGTTCCGAGGGTACAAGGGAAAGTACTGCCTTACCACAAGTTGGTAGGTCAATACCAGACTAAGATAACGATGAGATGTAAGGTAAATGGTAGTCTCACTAACTAATTACTCGACCATGTCATCTTCTTCCTCTTCAATTTCCTGAATCTCAATTCCTTCATTGTCGAGTACCTCCTTGAGTTCCTTCACTTCTTTCTCCAGGGCAGAGTTCTTTTCTTGCAGCTCCCTCTTCTCCGTACGAAGCCGTTTGATCAAGTCACTATCGGCCTCAAACTCGACTTCATTGCTCTCGAGTTCTGCCTTCTGTTCTCTGATAGTCTTGTTCTTCTCTTGAACTCTTTTCTCCTGTCTCTTGTACCTCTCCTCTTGCGCAGCAAACCTCTCTTCTTGGGCCTTAGTCACTTCCTCCTGAGCCTTCATCTTCTCCTCGTTCTCCTTGAGTAAGGCACATATCTCATCGTTCAATAGGAGCTCGGTGCGCCTATCCTCATAAAGTTATGTGACGAGGATTTCCAACTCCTGGAAATAAAGACTAAGGGGCTTTGCTTTGCCTCTATCTCCGACATAAAAAAGGTAAGGTTCTCCATCCTCGTTTCTCCTTCCAAAGAAAATGGAGTAGTGGCCCCTCAACTCTGTACTGTAGCGTCCGCAGAGGCGCCCAATCAGATTTTGCATGACTAGATTGAGTCCTTTATCTTTGGAGTCGTTAACAATTTTGGTCTCTAGCGGGGGCTCTTCTCCACGTCCTGGCTGAGTTGCTTTTATTCCCCAACAACCCTCTTTGTTAAACTTCTTCAGGATAAAGCCCTTAACTTGAGGTAGCGGTAACCCTATCTTCTCACCGATGTCGAGGAGGTAGCAGCCAAAACGGGTGTTCTCGAAGTCCTGCGCGGTGGTGAAGTGGAAGCTCGTCATCCTTTAGGTAAAAAGAAAAGAATTAAAACAAGAAATGAATAAGGTACAGAAGTACTAGTCATGGTGTGCATTATTAATCAAGAAAATACTAAGTCAAAATCTTAAGGTGATCAACAAATATTAACAACTCTTTGTAAATTGGATTTTCACTATAGTGAGAGAGACAGACACCCGGCCAGCCACTTATGTTGTGGGACATGTCACATGTACGCGGACATGTAAGGTTAGTCCCGGGCCGCTTCATACCACTATGCCGCTAAGATCCAACATACTTCAAAGATGGTAATATTACGATCAAAAAGGGGCTTGACCAATCCTAAGGGCTCGAACCTACAGGCAACACTTTGCTCTGATACCATTTTGTAGCACCCCAACTCTTATTAAAGTTGGAACACCTGTGTTATGTGCTAGTCCCTGGATCACTGCCAGCACCACTGTACAAAATATAAAGTATCATTGCATAAATATCAAATTGCTACAACGACATCCAAAAATAGCTAAGTATAGCTTTATTACAAGGTGCATAGCCATGAGGGCTAGCTAAAATTCAGAGTTAACAACAAAAGCGAAAAGCAATGAGCCTCATCTTCAAGCATGCGCCGCAGGCAGACATGTTGGGTGCAGACTCGAGTCCAAACTTATTCTTCATCTTAATTATCTGCACATTTGAATATGCCGCCCCCGAAGGAGGTCAATACAATGAAGTATTGGCAAGTGACTATGGTAGATATAAAATGACAAGTCTAGAATCTATATGCATTTTTGGCTTGGTGGAGTTGGAGGCTAATTTGCAGAAAGCAAGTTTTCTCCTACATTTTAATAAACATTTTTATTTCCAAAGTCTTGGCACCAAGGGATGAAGGCCAAGTGCACCAACAATTCTTTCCTTAGTCAAATTTTACTTCATGAAAAAAACAGTGTTGAGATTCTTCCGCCCTTCCTTATCCATCAGCTCGAAGTAGTCCATTTCCGGGGACACGGCTAAGTACTCAGATTGTCGACTCTGCAGAGGTTGTGCACTTTCATCTTTAGACTCAATTAACCCAAACATCCTATACACGTTGAGTGCATTAAGGAAAGGAGAGAACTGAAACAAGAACTTTTAGAAGAAGAATGCAACCATACTAGCAAGACCCGTTCCACCTACCAACTCTACATCTGCTAGTCAAGCTGACAGGTTGCACTCTCACAACTTAATTATTCTAGACAGATCCCATTGTCAAAAGGCTGCACGGGAAGGTTCTAAACTAGGAGGGACTTAGTAATCTCTTTGTTCCTGAGTGGCCGTCCACAAGTGCACTTATGGGTAACAACCACCATGCTCATGGCCCTAAGTAGAATAGACATTCATCCTAGGCGACGACAACCACAAGCATAGTCCCAAAAGCCACTCAACATAAACCATATCAACCAATTCTACCCAGATGTGCATTTTAAGTTTAACACTTAGAAACATTTCTATAGCATGGTATGTAAACACTTTTATAGCATAGCTAAGCTTCTAATAAAAAATTTCATGGCTGCATGGAAAGAGGGTGGCTACACACTACTAGGATATTTGCAAAGTATAAACTAACTTAGCATTATAAAATAGTTCAAAAATTCCTATCTTGCATACTACTCAAAATATACTACTAATGCATATAGAAAATATTGGGTATATTATGAATGTCGCTTGCCTTGGTAGCAGGAGGAGCAAGCACAACAAGAATAACAATCACAAGCAAGTCCTTCCTCTTCTTCACAATCTAGCACAAGCAATACATAAAATAAATACCCACACAATATCACACAACACCAAACATAAATATGTATGCATGCATGATATGCCATGAGTATAACAAGACACACTTATTAATAATTTATATCTTCTGTTATTAAATATATAAAATGAAATTTCTAGGAATTTCTTATTTTATTTATCAATTAAATAATTGAAAACAATATAGCAAAACTTGAATTCTACAACTACAACTTTTATTGTTTTATGAAAGTTTTCAAATAAGACACATATTAATATTTCTGGACAGAGGGCAATAATACAACACTAAAACAATTAAATTTATTTGAAAAACATTTTTATTAGTTAAGTTATGGGTTTAATAGCCGAAATACTCCTCGAATAATTACACGAATTTTAATTTATGAAAATGCAAAACAAATGATGTAGGAATAAACTACACTAGCAGGGCTATCCGTGGATATAAAATTTATCAAATTTGAACTTACAGATCAAAAGTTATGAATTTTCTAAGTTTTGCATGTTTTCTGTTTTATTTATAATACTTCCTGCGAAAAGAATAAAGGAAGGGCTACGTGGCGCGATCCTATTGGACGATACCGATTCACGCGGATCGCGGGCGCGAGCCGTTCGATCTAATTAGAAACGGACGCGCGAGATTAGATCGATCTAGATCCGTTGGATCTGGATCTAACGGCCCACGACGCGAGGACCAAAAATGGGCGACGCGGTTCGCCGGAGACCACTCGACTGCGGCAGCGCCATGGCCGGCGTCGCGTGCTCTCGCGTTTCTAGAGGCTACGGGACGGGCGGGTCTTACCGAGGCGTAGCGGGCGTCGTGGCGGAGTTGGTTGCGCTGCGGTGGTCGTCGGCGTTGCCTCCTCCTCCTCGCATCGCTCGTCGGAGTTGCTTGCGGCGGCGGTTCCTCTCGGGCGTGGATGGATACGGCGGCTCGCTGCGAGACAAGACACGCGACCGTTTGAAGAAGAAGCACAAGGACAAAAGAAAAGAGAGGAGGGGATGAGAGGGTCCGGGGTGGCCGGAGTTGCGCGCACGGTTGAGTTCTCACCGACGACGACGGCGGGAAAGCGAGAGCTCGAGCGGGCAGCTTAGGGGCTCTCGGGAGGAGTGGTTTGGGGCAATCGGACGAGAGCGGAGAGGGATATTAGTAGGGGAAGGAGGCGGTGTAAATGGAGGAGTAAATCGCCGTATTGAAACGAAATCAAATCGGCTGTTTTCGGTCGGAGGCGAGGGCGTGATTTGGGGAAGAACTGCTCCGCGGGGGAGATGACAGGTGGGTCCCACCTGTCAGTGACAGCGAGCGAGAGAGAGAGGGAACTGGGCTGCTGGCGGGCCGTTGCGCTCCGCGCGCGCGGTGAATAATAAGGAGAACTATTAAACAACTTTATGGAATTATAGTTTATTTAATTTATAATTGAATTTTTTTATTTAGTTCTTATGTGATTGAAATGTGATGTCTATGTGATGAATGATGCATGAATGCAAGGTTTTAAATTTTTGAAAAATCTGGGATGTTACAGGATTCCACCATTCCAACTTCAGAAATAAAACTTGATGGGTGAACAAGGGTAGAATGAGATCGTGGTTGTCATACCATGAATTCTCGAATAGAACAAAAGTGTTTTCCAAAGAGTTAGGAAAAATTTGCTTTATGCAAAATAGCCTTGAACTCCACCAGCCAAATAAGCATATAGGTTATTAGAGTTTTCCACTAAGTGTCCACCATAGTGTCACTTGCCAGACTCCATTTTTAATAGAATCTGACCCACGTTGTTGCAATATTTTTCTTGTTACAAAATTATTAAGATGACGAGTGAGGTTTCGTTTAAAGGTTTCGAGTCTACAACCAACATGTTTTCACCTGTGGCAACATGAATGTGATGAAAACTCACTGCTATTGTATTTCCGCTGTTTACTCTTTCAAAGATAACTTTATGCTATGCAACTTGTATTGAATATTTTGTAAGTCTTGATCATCGATGTAATAAAATTGATACTTTGTTGTGATATTACATCGTAAACTGTGTGTGCAAACGAATCGATCCAGTGATTTGCACTATACACATGTATCTGCCTTATTTAAAGTGCAAGTACGCTACAGATGGTATCAGAGCACTGTGTTGCATGTTGGTTCGAAACTCTAGGTTTGGATAGAAATAGGAATTGGCCATAGGATTTGAAAATCTATTTCATTATGTTTGCTAAAAATAAGAACTTTTCAAACATCATTCTTGTAACTATCTTAACTATTTCCTTTCTAAGTATCTACTCTTGTTTTTCTTTAGATGACCGCCCTCATTGAATCACTTAAGAAAGGACCAGGTACGCTACAACATGACTCCATTGTCAACTGACATCAATGTCACATGATCGGAAACCTCGATCATCAATTTGCCAATGAACTAGTTAGATAGAGGCTACTAGGGACCTGGTTATTTATCTACCACACATGTATTCCGCTTAATTCAGTTATAACATGGAATAAAACATATAATGAACAATTGAGATATGACGAATAAACTATCTTTATTAAGTGCCTCTAGGGCATATCTCCTTCAGTCTCCCACTTGCACTAGAGTAACACTTACTCTAGTTTAAAATTTGATAAAAGCTCAACACCCATAGCAACTTGGTGCATCCTTGTCTCGTAGAAGAGGAATACAGTCAACAGATCTCACACATTGAGACCTATATGTGATTTGCAACACTTCTATGTCACCTAGTTTGACACTATCCCGTATCTTACGATGACGGTGAAATATATCTTAGTGGATGGAGTGAGACTCGAACCTTCGCGTAGCATGGGCCTTAAAATTCTAAGAGATCTATTAAGGGGAACCACATATGCTCGGAAAACTGTTCAATCCAATCACAATTGCTACTTCTGAACTTGCCATATATTTATACCTATGTAGATTATGCGACAGTGCATTCATATGCGACTTCGCAAGCTAACCATGTCTTTCTTCAAAAATAAAGGACATCTCCTGTATGAGATTTCTAGTCGTATAGGTAAGTGTCATAACTTGCATCATCGTAACCGTTTTACGACAAGTTGTCTTTCCACTCTTACAGTTTACCAGAAAACATATCTTCAGTTCTAATAGACACTGAATAATATCCTTAACGTTTTTTCATTGATCCACACATGGATCACTCTAGAACCCGTTCTTCAACCAAGAACTTGGGTCACACTAGTCGAGTTTTCAGTTTGATAGAATCTATGTCTGAGGCATAGAGAATGTCGAACATCATTTTCTTTAATTATCTATCACTAAAAATGACAAGATAAACTTAATATTTTACCTCGTCATACAAGCAAGAACCTTTTTCTTCGCTTGTTCTATTCTGAAACACTTAAGAATCTTAACCTAGGAAAATATTCTGACCTACTGTTATTAAACCCCTTTTGATCTATACAATTATAGATCGGATGCCTAATACTCCAAACTTCATTCATAGAAAATTTAATCATTTAAATAATCCTTTATACTTTACTAGAGGATCTATATCATTCTCAATATGTTCTTACATGTAAAATCATGAATGAATCCTAGCTCCCACTCAAATATGCCTTCCACATATATGATCAAGAAAAGCTACTTAGCTCCCACTCACTTCTTTGCAAATGGAAGTTTATTCAACTATTTTGGACAACTCCAAAATCCTTTGATCACATCATCAAAGTGAAGATTCCAGCTCCGACATGCTTGCTTCAGCCCATGAATGGACAACTGAAGTTTGCATACATGTTTAGCATCCTCATGCTCACCAAACCATTTCATTGTACTAATTACAACTCTTTCTTAATGATACCATTAAGAAACATGGTTTCCTTATCCATTTATCAATTTCTCAATTTGAAATTATAGTAATTGCTAAACGACCCCGAATAGATTTAGGCTTCTCCACTAGAGGCAAAATCTCGTTGTGGTCAACTTTTGATTATGTCGGAACTATTTCACGACAAATCGATCCTTATCAGTGTATTCTCTCTCATAAAATTCCATATTCTATTAACAGCCTATATGCCATCAAGAAGATCTCCCAAGTCATTACCTGATAATCGTACATGGATTTTATCTCGGATCATATATGACTCATATCCATTTCTCGGACTTAGGTCTACCATCTCTTCTTCGTAGTTCGTAGGTCTGTCATATTCCATTAACATAACCTTCATAACAAGAATGTCGTACCACGCAGTGTGGAACACAACCACGTACGCCTACGTTCATAACATGACCTTCATAACAAGAATTCTGGCAATGTTTTTGCCTATGTCGTGAGACATGTACCCAACTAATTATTTAGATACAGTACACTATAGAGATTTATCCATTTAAGGTTTGATCACATTGAAACACTAAATTGTTGAAATGACAATCTAGGCTAAAAGTCATGCCATCACTCATATGGTATTGTCTCCATGGATTTAAATGGTTTTCCTTTTATCTAACGTCAATGTCGTGTTTCTACCATATGACTCTAATGATCACAATAATTTGATTAGAGATTTATTTACCACACACTATCCCATAGGGTGCGATTACGACGTCCTAACATACCATAATTCTATGGTATTCCATGCGACGTAATTTGTGTAACTCTTCTCACAAGTCTTCCAATGATATGCCGACATTATAACTCAAATCTTTATTTCCTCGATCTGTATCAAGAAATTTATCTCCTTGTTAAATTTATTTTCGAACTTGTTTGATCGAATCAAAATTTCCAGACAAACATTTCCTAAGTGGATATCCATATATCTACTCGGAATATTCATGAAATCTATGAAAAAAGACTTCCACTATACGTTAAAGTACCTCATTGATTCACATACACCCATATGCATGATTCTTAACGAGTTATACTCAAAACGTTTAGTGAAGTTTATGAAATAAAGGTCTCCACTACACATTAAGTATTTCATTGATCCACATACTTATATATGCATGATTATCAATAGGTTATATGCCCGCTTTCCGAAAATGGTGTCTTAGTTATCTTGCAAGTGTCAAAAGATCAAATCTAAGGACTTTTAGCTCCATCCATATGGAGCTTGTTCATTGACTATAACATTCACATGACTTAAACGGTAGTGCCACACGAATGAGGTGTCTTTTTAAAGTTTGTATCCTTTGGCATTAATATTATGAATGTGAGAGCTTCTACTACTAAATTCAAATCGGCTTATGAACATGTAACATCCCAATTTTTTAGAAAGTTTAAAAAAATCACTAAAATTTAAAACTTTTACATAAAATCATCAACGTCCTAGAGGGCCAACTAAGAAGGATTATTCTGACTTAGTCAAATGCATTATGATGTTAATTCAATCAAGTAAACTTTTTTGAAAACTTGAGTATTGAGCTATAAATAAATAATCTAAATACTTATTTAACCCTAACACCATATTTCTAAAGTACCTTCAATTATTTAAGGAATGACTATTTAAAAATGTTTTGGATAAATTATCTAATTCCAAAATCATTATATTTGGATTCTTAATAAACCCTAGGTCAAAAAATATGATCACAAAACTATTTGGAACAGTTTCTATTTTAAAAATATAGTTTTTAATCAAGTGTTTGATATGAAAAGAGTTTAGGAAGACTTATTTTAAACATATGGATTTGTGATATTTTTCTTGATTTTATTATGACATAATTCTTTATTAAAACTCTATTTTAAATCCTACAAATTCTTTTCAAAATATGTTCTTCAAAGATTTAAATGAAAGATCTCCATTTTACAAATTTTTTGAAATTTGTTTGAAGTCATTTGAATGAATAAAACAAAAGTTATAAAATAAATCAAAAAAGGATAGAAAGAGAAAATAAAAGAACCAGAAAAAAATGTAACTGGGCCGAGCCAAGCATAAGCCCGCCCCGACCTCTCTCGCTCTCCCCTCACTGACGAATGGGCCCCACTCGTCATCCCCTTCCTCCAACCGCTGCCACGACCAGAGAACATCGCCACGACCCCCACGACCTCCACTCCCGCCCTCCCTTCGGATACCGCGAAACCTACCATCCAGCACCCCTATTTGATTCCCACGATCCCGACGTCCTTTCCCCTCTCCCCTTTGTTCGTATCGTTTAGCCTATCCGACGAATTTCGACGCCGGAATAACCACTACCGCCGTGTGTTTTCGTTGATTCCAGCGAGGTTCGTACCCCCTCGGAGCTTGAGACCCCGTGCAACGTTTTGCCCATGTTCTTCCGCACCTCCTGGCGCCTTTTCGGATTGTATCCGCAGTCGGAACGCCTAGTTCGTCTCCACCCGTAAGTCACCGGAGTTTGCCGCCTCCGCCCGAGCAGCGCCGTCGCTCGAGGACGCCCGAACCGTCGAAAACTACCCCATCCTCTTCGCCGTGACGAGAGGAGTTTCTCCGTCGCCTCCTGGATCCCAGAAGACCACCGCAACACCGTTCCCGTGGACGCCGGAATCGTCAGCGCCGCCGCGCTCACCATCTCCGGTGAGGTCCGCTGCCCCTTTATTGTCTTTGGATCTGGACCATCAGATCAACATATGACGATTCAGTTTTAATTGATTTCCAAACCGGTACCTTTTAATCTCGGGCGTTCGTTTAAGTTCGATCGGACGACCGTGATTAAATGATTTTCTAAGAATTGATTAAATAGACAGAAATCAAACAAAACTTCCAAAATTTATAATTTTCAAACCCCAACTCCAAATTTAACAAACATTATACCGTTGGAAAGCCCTTCTCATGTAGATCATTTTGATATCAATAGTTTTCCATTTTTCATAATTTAAATTGGATCAAAATACAGAGAGATATTTCGGCCATTTAATTCATAAATCATTTCTAAAATTATTTTAAAAGTGAATCCTTTTGCAAGATGTATTAAATTACATCCTCTGTGCAGAGAATATAAAACTTAGTTTTTATGATTAATAAACTATAAGAGTAACAATTTTTCATGCTAATCCTCTAGTGTTTAAAAAAAATATTTTTGAATAATAAATTTTATTAAATCTTGCCCATGTCATAATGCATTATATTTGCAACCAGAGAGATAATAGTACCGATTTAACCCATTATTAATATATTGATTGCATTTAGTCATGCAAATCATGTTTCCATGAATTGAATATAAGATTGATTGGTATGTTGATTGAGTGCTATTTATTTATTTAGATTGTGCGGAGTGTTCCCCTTGCGGTGGTAGTTACACGTGTTCCCGCTAAGACTAAGGCAAGTGATACTCACTCATAAATGTCCTACTATTTTTATTTTATTGCATTTAGTGTTTTCAGTAGTATGCATGATAGGCTTACAACCAGATTTGGTATAATATGCTATGTTATGGGAATCCTATTTAGAATAGCCATCCACTCACACCCCTCTAGGCTTAGTGAGCCACTGAACTAAGTTCCTACTTGGATATGCTATGGAAAATGTTTTTAGTAGTTGAGTATTGAAAAAACAACTAAGCTTAATGAACTACCTGGGTGTTGGTGCAAAGTTGGAAATGGTGATCCCCTGGGGTAACCCTGGGATGGGCGGATGGATTGCAAGTGTGGAAAGCCACCCAGGATCAAAGAGATTCGAAGTTACTCCATGTTTAGATTGCTTCCAGTGCAGCCACATGTCATATGGGCTCTGTCTAGACCATATAAGTTGTGAGACCCCGAAATCCGCGTGACCCGCAGATGTAGGGATGATAAGAGGGGATGGGTCCGCAGTATGATTTTGGCGAATTACTTCTGAAAGGTCTCGTCTCGGTCTTCTCTTTTCCATTTCATAATTGGGTGACATGGGCGAGGGAATGATTGGGTCTTGTGGTGAAAGTGCACAAACTCTCGAGAGTGAAAAACTAAGTATTTAGCCGTGTCCCCGGTTACGGACAATTTGAGCAGCTGGACAAGGAACTGACGGAGGATCTTATCATTCTAATTTCTAAATAAAATTTGATGGGTTGAACAAGGGTAAAATATGACAGTTGTGGTGATGCCAACCGACAAGGTGGCATAGGAAACCCACATGATCATATTAAGTGGTGATGCTAACCGATAAGGTTGCGCAGGAAACCCACAAATGGTTAGTTAAATAATTAGTGGTGATGCTAACCTATAAGGTTGCACATGAAACCCACAAATGAATAGTTGCACATAAAGTGGTGATGCCAACCAATAAGGCACAGGAAACCAGATAAAATATTTATTGAAAAATATAGGATACAACTGGCTTTAAGAAAATCAGCCTCAAACTCCACCAAGCCAAATATGCATGTAGATGATAGGATGCCATTTATATCCACTAGTATCACTTGCCACCACAATTCAATTGTGCTGACCCAATATAGTTTTGGCTGCAACTCACCATTGCAGGACCCTATGACGAGAAGTAAGGATTGATAGGGTTGCGAGTCTCCAACCAACATGCCTTGCCTGTGGCACATGATGAAGATGGAGCTCACTTATCCATTTGCTTTCCGCTGTGTGTTTATTTCGGTTTGAGCTAGCCATGAGCTATGCACCTTGTATCGAACCCCTTTTATTTTTGGATCATCGTGTAATGAATATTGATGCAATGTTATGGTATTTCGTCTTAAACTGTGTGTGCTAGCAAGTCGATCCAGGGACTCGCACTATACACAAGAGGTCGCTACCTTATAATAAGGAGGGCCTTTACAGATGGTATCAGAGCACTGTGTTGCCTGTAGGTTCGTGAGCCTAGGTTTGGATAGAATTAGGTTTTGACCATAGGATTCAAGATCTATTTTTATTCAGATTTCTAAATTAAATATATATTTTATTTTACCTTTTTCTTATACCCTCGTCTACTATCAACCTTCTGAAAATATCTCTCCTTACTCTAGAAGACCATGTTCTTGAAGTCTGAGTCTAATACTTCTTATGGATTTCTCAATATCAATCCGAATCACTACACTGAAGACCTTTGGAGGACCAATATTCGGCAAATACTTCAAATATATTCAATAAGTGGAAGAACCTGAAGTACCCCACAAGGAGTTAGACAATAGACCACCATTTATTAGAACCACGATATCATGTTGTGTATTGTACATACCACCTTAGGTTGTATGTCGATACTAGATTGATTTTCTTGTTTGTGGTTGAATCTTGTTGATTGGTTAAATAATTAGGTTGTTGTGTTATGAATGTTTGTGTGTTCCTTTGGTCATGTTTGTTTGTGAGGGTAGGATTTTCTATTCTTGGAGCTCTCCATCTCTGCTTATCTATGCTAAACGAATAGATGCCTCCTCGTTGAGAAACCCACAACAACAATGAAGACAACAATGGTAACGACAACAATGGGATGCAACAAGTGTTGACCCAACTCATGCAAGTGATGACTCAATTCCTAGCAAACACCAACAACAACAACAATAACAACCAACCGCCACCACCACCCCCTCAAGTGGACATGCTCACCCGATTTCTGAGGTTGCAACCAGCAACATTCACTAGCGCCTCAGAGCCAGTTGTAGCAGATGACTGGTTACGCTCGGTGAATAAGAATCTGGTAACCATTGGGTGCACAGAGGCAGAGAAGGTCAGGTTTTCGGCATACCTGCTAGAAGGACCTGCAGCCAGCTGGTGGGACAACTATCAGATCACTCACCCAAATGAGGATGTCACCTGGGAGATGTTCCAAGAAGGTTTCCGTGCTGCACACATATCAACTGGTGTGATGATCTTGAAGAAAGGAGAATTCCGTAATCTGCGTCAGGGAAGCCGCACAGTTGCAGGATATATAGAGGATTTCAACAATCTAGCACGCTACGCCCCAGACGATGTTGACACAGATGCCAAGAGGAAGGAGAAATTCTTGGATGGTCTGAATGATGAGTTAGCCATTCAGTTATCAGTTGTCTACACCCCCAACTATCAGTTACTTCTCGACAAGGACACTATCTTGGAGAACAAACACACACAAGGCGAAAATAGAAAGAGGAACCATAGCTCAAGCAAGTACCACTCTGAAACTTCACACAAGAGGCACAATCATTATGAGGGAAGTAGTGGCAATAAATTCCACAACCATGGAAACAATCAAATTGGTGGAAATGGCCACAACCATCATGGTCACAACCATAATGAAGACCAAAAGGGAAGCAATAGTGACAACAAGGATGATAACCACAATGGCAATGGAAATAGCAATGGTCAGCATAGCCACCAAGGCAAGAAGGACCCGAGTCATATAAAATGCTATAAGTGTAAGAACATGGGGCATTATTCTAGTGGTTGCCGTGAAAAGAAGGATATTGTAGCAGCCAAGCCCAACCCATTCCAGAGAGGATATGTGAATCATGCCAATGTGGAAGAAGTGTTTGAGGCGCGTGAAGCGGTGAACAGTAAGTCCTTAATCAGTTATTTTCAGCGTAAATATTTCTCGAGACTAGTTCATGCTATATATATGGAATCAAGGATGATGAAGCACAACTGAAAAACTAAAGATCTAGCCATCTCACCCGAGTTACCTCGACGGTGGAAACAGTAGTCCTGGACAACCAACAAAACTTTAATTTAAGAGTGGTAGCCCACCCAACTCTAATAAACCCACATATCCAAACCCATCATTCTTTCTAGCCTCTTCGAATCTCGGGACGAGATTCCTTTTAAGGGTTGTAGTCTGTAACATCCCAATTTTTAGAAAGTTTTAAAAAATCACTAAAATATCAAACTTTTAAATAAAATCATCAACGTCCTAGAGGGCCAACTAAGAAGGATTATTATGACTTAGTCAAATGCATTATGATGTTAATTCAATCAAGTAAATTTTTTAAAAACTTGAGTGTTGAGCTATAAATAAATAATCTAAATACTTATTTAACCCTAACACCATATTTCTAAAGTACCTTCAATTATTTAAGGAATGACTATTTCAAAATGTTTTAGATAAATTATCTAATTACAAAATCATTATATTTGGATTCTTAATAAACCCTAGGTCAATAATTATGATCACAAAACTATTTGGAACAGTTTCTATTTTTAAAATATAGTTTTTAATAACGGAAATGATAATATACATGCACATATGGGTATGAGACATATTGTGTCCATTAACAGCTATGTCTGTGCTTTGAGATCCGTGGAAAGCATAGACATAAAAATGTTTTCTGATTTTTGCATACAGTTCTGTCAACTGTGCAAGATGGGACAAAAAGTTAGCAGGACGTGGCATGTCCTGTTCCACGTCTCACGTCGGGTGCTGTTCGCATGGCCTATCCCACTCCCTCCTTCACTTCTCGAGCCAGCACACAACGTCTTCCTCCTCCATCTCTGCCGACCTCCGCCGTCGCGCCGTCGACAAGCACCGGCTCCTGCGCGCCACGTTCGCCTCCCTCTCCACTCTCCAGGCGTTCGGAGCTGCTCGCCGCCGCGTCCGAGGACCTACAGCTGTGCGTGGAGGCCCTGCCGGTGTCGGCGTCGCTATGCCTGCGGTTCAAGGCCGGTCGTCGTTGGCGACTGCTCTGCGTGTAGCTGGACGCTGCTACAGTCAGACGAGATGGAGGCCGAGATGAGCGACATGCACCACGACCTGGGCACGCGCTGCTTGACCTCCTGCCCGTCGTCGAGCTCGGCCTTGTCAACGACGTCACAGACCTCGCCATCGTGTTGCGCCGGTGCTGCCGCTGCTCGTCGGGCCTCGGGCGCAGCAGACAAGTCCCGGCCAATCTGGGTCTTGTGCTCAACATGTCGCGATAACAGAGCGGGTGCAGCGACACGAGGCCTACGTCGTGGAGAAGCGGCACGGTCTCGGCGAGCAGCACAAGGACGAGACGGGGACGCAGTCATGGCGTGAGCCCGTCGTAACTGCTGCCCCGGGAAGTGGCCCTCCCCTCCACTCGGGCCTTGAGCAGCACGACGCGCGACGGCGCCACGCACGACGACGCATATGACATCGACGGTGCAGAACACACCAGGCTCCGCGGAGGTCACCGGGCGAGGCGGGCGGCGCGGTTATGTCGTCGACGCAGTGCGCAGGGAGGCTGAGATGCGTTAGGCGCATGCAGAGGCGCGAGGACGTCGCGCACGAACACGCGCTGCAACGAGTGGCCGCGGCGGCGAAGTGATGAAGACAGAACATGGCTGGTCTCCTCCGTGCCGGTCTCCTCCGCGCGCCGATGCGGCCATGCGGGTCGTCACGGGGCCGTGTCCCCGGATGTAAGGAGAGCTCCGCGGTCGTAGCCGGCGTGGCCGTGGTCAACGACACGTTCGTCATGCATTTGGAATGAGAGCTCCGCGGTCATGGCCGGCTGGCCGTGGTCAACGACGCATTCCTCATCCGCCTGAAGGAGAGCTCCGCGATCGTGGCCGGCGTGGCCGTGGTCAACGACGTGTCCGTCCAGCGTGAGCCAGTACTGGCTGGCCGACTGTGGCTGCCGGCGGCGGGCGGCCCGACGGCCGGGGCGGAGTAGGACGTCCACATGCAGTAGCGACAACGCGAGCTCCGACAATGGACAACCACTGACGGGGAGGAGGCGCGAACTCCAACAAGAAAGGCAGTCGTTGACGTTTGACCTGTACAACAGCGGTGGCGCAGAGCCAGGCCACGGAGGCTTCCTTGCCGTCGGGAGGAGGGGAAGGATGTGCAATGGAGGGATCGACGGGAGAAGGGGAAAGTAAGGGGAGGAGAAGAGAGAGAAAGGGAATAAAAATAGTACTGTACATTTGACTTATAGTACATGCACAACAGATTTCCCACAAAACCTGGCAGAGAATATGGAGAAAAGTACAAATCGACGTGACAGATTAATTTGCAACTCTCCATATAGAGAAACCAAAATGTTTTGTGGCACACATCAGGATGAAACAATCAAGGGACATGATAACCCTCATACCCATGCATGCAGGTATAAAATCCACTCTTTTAATAAAGTGTTTCATTTGAAAAGAGTTTAGGAAGACTTATTTTAAACATATGGATTTGTGATATTTTTCTTGATATTATGATGACATAATTCTTTATTGAAACTCTATTTTAAATCCTACAAAAAAATGTCAAAATATGTTCTTGAAAGTTTTAAATGAAAGATCTGCATTTTACAAATTTGTAGAAATTTATTTGAAGTCATTTGAATGAATAAAAAGAAAGTTATAAAATAAATCAAAAAAGGATAGAAAGAGAAAATAAAGAACCAGAAAAAAAAGTAACTGGGCCGGGCCCAGCATCAGCCCGCCCCAGCCTCTCTCGCTCTCCCCTCAATGACGAGTGGGCCCCACTCGTCATCCCCTTCCTCCAACCGCTGCCACGACCAGAGAACGGCGCCACGACCACCACGACCTCCACTCCCTCCCTCCCTTCAGATACTGCGAAACCTACCATCCCGCACCCCTATTTGATTCCCACAATCCCGGCGTCCTTTCCCCTCTCCCCTTTGTTCGTATCGTTTATCCAATCCGACGAATTTTGACGCCGGAATAACCACTACCGCCGCCGTGTTTTCGTGGAATCCGGCGAGGTCCGCCGCCCCTTTATGGTCTTTGGATCTGGACCATCAGATCAACATCTGACGGTTCAGTTTTTATTGATTTTCAAACCGGTACCTTTTAATATCGGGCGTTCGTTTAAGTTCGATCAGACGGCCGTGATTAAATAATTTTCTGAGAATTGATTAATTAGATAGAAATCAAACAGAACTTCCAAAATTCATAACTTTCAAACCCCAACTCCAAATTTAACAAACTGTACACCGTTGGAAAGCCCTTCTCATGTAGATCATTTTGACATCATTAGTTTTCAATTTTTCATAAGTTAAATTGGATCAAAATTCAGAGAGATATTTCGGACATTTAATTCATAAATCATTTCTAAAATTATTTTAAAAGTGAATCCTTTTGCAAGATGTATTACATTACATCCTCTGTCCAGAGAATATAAAACTTAGTTTTTATGATAAAATAACTAAAATAGTAATAATTTTTCATCCTAATCCTCTATTGTTTTAAAAAAAAAGTTTTCAAATAATAAATTTCATTAAATCTTGCCCATGTCATAATGCATTATTGTGGCAACCAGAGAGCTAATAATACTAATTTAACCCATTATTAATATATTGATTGCATTTAGTCATGCAAATCATGTTTCCATGAATTGAATATATGATTGATTGGTATGTTGATTGAGTGCTATTTATTTATTTAGATTGTGCGGAGTGTTCCCGTTGCGGTGGTAGTTACACGTGTTCCCCCTGAGAACAAGGCAAGTGATACTCACTCATAAATGTCCTACTATTTTTATTTTATTGCATTTAGTGTTTTCAGTAGTATGCATGATAGGCTTACTACCAGATTTGGTATAATATGCTATGCGATGGGAATCCTATTTAGAATAGCCATCCACTCACACCCCTCTAGGCTTAGTGAGCCACTGAACTTAGTTGATACTTGGATATGCTATGGAAAATGTTTTTAGTAGTTGAGTAAGGAAAAAACAACTAAGCTTAATGAACTACCTGGGTGTTGGTGCAAAGTTGGAAATGGTGATCCCCTGGGGTAACCCTAGGATGGGAGGATGGATTGCAAGTGTGGAAAGCCACCCAGGATCAAAGAGATTCGAAGTTACTCCATGTTTAGATTGCTTCCAGTGCATCCACATGTCATATGGGCTCTGTCTTGACCATATAAGTTGTGAGACCCCGAAATCCGTGTGACCCGCAGATGTAGGGATGATAAGAGGGGATGGGTCCGCAGTATGATTTTGGGGAATTACTTCTGAAAGGTCTCATCTCGGTCTTCTCTTTTCCATTTCATAATTGGGTGACATGGACGAGGGAATGATTGGGTCTTGTGGTGAAAGTGCACAAACTCTCGAGAGTCAAAAACTAAGTACTTAGCCTTGTCCCCGGTTACGGACAATTTGAGCAGCTGGACAAGGAACTGACGGAGGATCTCATCATTCCAATTTCTAAATAAAGTTTGATGGGTTGAACAAGGGTAAAATATGACAGTTGTGGTGATGCCAACCGACAAGGTGGCACAGGAAACCCACATGATCCTATTAAGTGGTGATGCTAACCGATAAGGTTGCACAGGAAACCCACAAATGGTTAGTTAAATAATTTGTGGTGATGCTAACCTATAAGATTGCACAGGAAACCCACAAATGAATTGTTGCACATAAAGTGGTGATGCCAACCAATAAGGCACAGGAAACCCACATGATATTATTTGAAGGATAAAATATTTATTGAAAAATATAGGATAAAAATGTCTTTTTGCAAATCAGCCTCAAACTCCACCAAGCCAAATATGCATGTAGATGATAGGATGTCATTTATATCCACTAGTATCACTTGCCACCACAATTCAATTGTGCTGACCCAATATAGTTTGGGCTTCAACTCACCATTGCAGGACCCTATGACGAGAAGTAAGGATTGATAGTGTAGCGTACTTGCACTTTAAATAAGGCAGACACCTGTGTATAGTGCAAATCCCTGGATCGATTCGTTTGCACACACAGTTTACGATGTAATCTCACAACAAAGTATCAATTTTATTACATCGATGATCCAGACTTACAAAATGTTCAATACAAGTTGCATAGCATAAAGCTAGCTTTGAAAGAGTAAACAACGGAAATACAATAGCAGTGAGTCTCCATCACATTCATGTTGCCACAAGCGAAAACATGTTGGTTGTAGACTCGAAACCTTTAAACGAACCCTCACTCGTCATCTGATCAATCTGCAATAAGAAAAATATTGAAACAATGTGGATCAGATTCCATTAAAAATGGAGTCTAGCAAGTGACACTATGGTGTACATTTAGTGGAATAACTCTAAAAACCTATATGCTTATTTGGCTGGTGGAGTTCAAGGCTATTTTGCATAAAGCCAATTTTTCCTAACTCTTTGGAAAACACTTTTCTTCTATCCGAGACATTTGTGGCGTGACAACCACTGTCTCATTCTACCCTGGTTGACCCATCAAGTTTTAAATTTTGAAGTTGGAATGGTGGAATCCTCCGTTGACGTCCGTGATCAGCTGCTCAAATTGTCCGTACCGGGAACACGGCTAAGTACTTAGTTTTACACTCTGCAGAGGTTGTGCACGTTCACCATTGTACCCATTCAACCCAAACTATCCTTTACACACTTATAGTGATAAGTAAAAGGAGAAGAATGAGACGAGATCTTTCAGAATCATTTTCCCTCCCACTCTGGCTTGACCCGTTCCACCTAACACCCTCTACATGTGCTTGTCAAGCCGGGGAGAGTCCACGCAACATAGTTGATCAAGCCAGAGCCCATATGGCAATGGCTGCACTGGAAGCAATCGTCGCTCGGAGTTCTTTAGATTCCTCTGTTCCCTGGGTGGCCATCCACAAGTGCACTCTCAGGTGAAAACCACCATGCTGATGGCCCCAACTATTGTAGAGACTACCTTAGGCGAAGACAACCACAAGCACAGCCCTGAGTAACCACTCAACATAAACCTCAACCAATCAACCCAGGTGATTCATTAACTTAGTGAATGTGTACTCTCAGGTGAAAACCACCATGCTCACGGCCCTAAGTAGAATAGAAATTCATCCTAGGCGACGACAACCATGAGCACAGTCCTGAGTAGTCACTTAACATTTTGTAAAACTTTTGATCAATTGCATAGCATCAATATTTCTACTAAGTATTATGTAGGAACCTAGACACAGGAGTAAGGAATTTCTACACAGGTCTAGCATAGCAATACTATCCTACCCATGCTTATAGAAAAATACACTAAGTAATGCATATAGAAAATAGTAGGAAGTTTATGAGGTGTGCCACTTGCCTTTGAATGATGTCTTTGCTCACAACTCTTTTCAACGTTATTCGGAGCTCTCCGTTCAATCTAACAATATAGGCAAACAACAATACAACAATCAACAAACAACAATCATCAAACATACATGCACATACATAGTGAACAAACATGTTTCATAAAACTTCTAAGGAAATTATGTTTATGCATGAGGTGCAAAATATTCCTAAGGACTAGAGATGTATGTCATGCTAAGAATTTTTTCTAAGTTAATGCAAGCGAAAATGGGTGTCAAAATGACTAAGGACTAAGGTCATACGTTGAATAAAATACTTTTTTATAGTTCATCTTGAATAAGCACTCTAATGGTTTAGTCATGATGTGTAAAAATACTTAGAGAAAATACTAAGTCTATAAGGTGATCAACTTTTATTATCAACTCTTTGTAAATTGGATATTTTTTTAGGCACAAAACAGTAGGGAAATCCCTACTGTTTAATTTTCTATTTTCTCAACAAAACAAAGGATACAGGAACATACAGAAGTTCATAATGTGTCAACCCATTGGGTCATACCCTCTTTAAGTGAGGGTTTGGCTCTATGTCTAATAAGCGAAAAGGAATCAACAAAATCAAGGAAACAAACATCCAGATCAATAGGCTGGTGATCAAAAATGCACTTATTCCTGTGAGTCCAAATGCTCCAGCATCCCACAATCAAAGACTCCTTGAAACAAATAAGTTTATATCTCCTCTTGGCATCAATCAGCATGTTAATCAAATCCAGGTCTGTATCCCATTCAAAATTCAGCTTGAGCCAAAAATTCTTGCTAAAGTCACACTCAAAGAAGAGATGGGCAAGATCCTCAGATAAACCATCCTCGCAAAGCTCACAAGAATAAGTTTCAATTTGGAAAAAATTTCTGGCAAGCAATTCCCTCGTGTTCAACCTGTCCTTCAGGAGAAGCCAGAAAAAAATCTTATGTTTGGGAAGTACGCAAGATTTCCAGATCCATCTCATTGGAGGAGGTGCATGACTGACAGGGGTGATCGCATTATAAACTCTTTTACAAGAGTAATTTTTATTCTGCTCTCTCATGGTCCATTTATCAGGCTCAATGGAATCAGGATAAGAATGCAGAAGCTGCCCAAGTTGGTCACATTGCTGAGAGGCTATCATGGATATAGGAGTGTGGAACAATTCAAATATATCATTGTTAAATACCCCAACTGCTTTCTGAAGGGAATGAAGGGAATATGCCCTAGAGGCACTTAATAAACATAGTTTATTGGCAATATCCCAATCGTTCATAATATGTTTTATACCATGCTATAACTGTATTAAGCGGAAACATTAATACAGGTGTGGTAGATAAACAACCAGGTCCCTAGTAGCCTCTACTAAGACTAGTTTCATTGCGCGATTGATGATCGAGGTTTTCCGATCATAGGGCATGGCGCCGGTCGGCAACGGAAGTCATATCGTTAGGAGTAACGATGTGATGGACATACCAAGTATTTATAGGACATAGTCGTTACGCCTTAAGACCGTGAGATCAACTCTTATTGGTATTCCTGGAAGATACTTTGATCGCACCAAACGTCGTATCTTATTTAGGATGACAATAACGGTGATACTTTTGGGTATCGGAAAGGAGTAGTTGAGACGAGGGGTCAACATCGGGATTTGTCAGTCCGCATAGCCGGATAGATACTCTAGGGCCCACTCGGTGAGATTATGTCAAATGAGTTTGCAAACATGTGACTAGGTCACCAGCTGACATAATATCATAGACGAGTAGAAGATAGCGATGTCGGTAACGAGATCATGCTAGGTATGGAGATATCTGAGAATGATGCTCGGACACGCTAAGTATCGCCATGACAAAGGGTTTAAGACTATACGTCCAGGTTTGATAGATGAAAGTCATTCGTTATATCTCAGGGGTTAATTCATGGGGTCCAGGCCTACGAGTTAGTCGTTGATCATTGAGGAGTCTTGATCATACCTGATATTATATCGAACCGCTAGGGTAACACACTTAAGGGGTTTCGACAAGACAACCAGAAAGGAAAGAGATCACCGGGAGCGTCCCAGGAGGGGTCCGATGGAGATCGGGCAGCGCCGAAAGAGTTTTCGGAGCTAGAAAAAATTATATATATTATGTTTGATATTAATTAGTGTAATTAATATACAAATATGATTTTATATATTTATTTTCGAATTTATTTAGGCTGATTTCCCTAAATGGGCCTTCTGGTCGAAAGAAGGCCCATGGGGGGGGAAACCCTCAAGGGATTTTTGTGGGGGAGGCTTGGCCGGCCTAGGTGGGCCAAATGGGTCCCACCTAGGGCCGGCGCACCTGGTTTGGCCGAACCAGGCAATGGGGGATAGTCCCACATTGCCTGGCTGGCAAGGTTGGCTCCCCCTGGGAGCCTATCTAAGAAGGGGCACCCCTGGCCTTTTAATTCACCAATTAATTCCCAATTTCTCTCTCGATCTCGTGGTTCCCTTGACGGAGCCGCGCCGAGTAGAGGAGGGGGATCTCTTCCACCATAGCCCGCTGCCGCGCTGCTGGTGTTCCGGTCCAAGTCTTCCGCTGCTCGTCCTGGACTGGAGCTTCGGAGGCCGTCGTCTCCACCGTATGTGTGCGACTCCCTGCGAGGTGCTGCGCTAGCGGTACTCGGAGGCCTACTTCCTCCACCCGACCTCGGGGTCATCTTCGTCATCTTCGTCGCGCCGAGTTCTCCGCGACCTAGAGGTCGGCTACGGCGTCTTCATCGTCAACGCTTGTGCGGGAGCGTAATCCCTGCTATTCGGTCTACGAGGGTATGTATTCCGATCTCCGCCGTACTACTATATCTGCATAGTGTAGATCTTGGCTAGTTTAAGGATATCGTTGCTAGGAAAAATTTTGTTTTCTAGCACACGATCCCCTTCAGTGGTATCAGAGCCGATCTATCGTAGATATAGCTATACGCTGTTACAACCCATGTTCTACACGGGGGCACCGTTCCTGTTATTTGCTACCCTCTAGCGTGCACTTGTGATTCCAGCGGCATCGAGTTGATGAAGCGGCCCGGACCGACTTTACGCGTTCTCTTACGTGAGACTGGTTCCACTACTGACATACGGCTTATACCGTATCTGTGGCTGGCGGGTGCCTGTTTCTCTCTCTTTAGTTGGCTTTGCATTTTCAATGGAGGGCCCGAAAGGGATGCTTAAACATGCAATTATTGGATCGTTGTTGTGGTCATAAGGTTCGTAGGTATGAAGCGGTTCTATTTACGAAAGCCCCGAGCCACGTAAAACATGCAAAAGATAAAGTAGAAGCGTCTAACTTTATTTTGCAGGGGCTATGTGATATGGTCAAGGTAGGTTTATTAAATTGTTTATAAACTGCGGGCGCCAAGAAGACCATGGCGCAATGGACTATATCACATTGCATTACATTTGATGTTTTGTGTGCATCTTATATTGTGTGATTGTGTGTATAGTATACATTAGTTACACTGCGGTAGTTATATAAGATGATCCCTTCAAAATACCACCAGTGTTCTCCCTCCAACGCGCACCACCAAGAAAGTTCTACGTTATGAGGCATGCCGTGATGATCGGGTGTCAGACATATCTTCGTTCGCATACGGTGGGTGTAAGCCATGTTGCACAAGCGTCAGCGTGGAGGTTTTTGGTGGCGAGCCTAGCATATTCAGAAATATGGCCTCGGAACAGGAAGACCGAAAGGTCGAGCACGAGTCACAAAATTGGTGTGGCGGACGATTTTGTCTACTCTTGAAGTTGTGCCGCCGGCTCTGAGGATGAGGGGTGGTGCAATGGATGGGGGTCGTGTAATCGCTTAAACGACCAGGAGGGATGTTCGTTTGAGTGGGAGTTCGGATAGTTATTTTCTAAAATACTAGAACTCAGAATATAATGAACAGAGTCTGTTTTGCAAACCTTTGTAGATATTAACCATTGTGATAGCATCTTTTCAAATTAGGCGCATTCCTGCGATTGAGAAACTTAAAAGGTTGGGTCCAAACTTCATAGTTTTATACTTTAGCTTGAGGATACTCCTTGTTTAAACTGTTAGCTCTTTGTGATACAATACCCGCTAGGAGATAAACCCGGAGATTCCGCTAGCAAAAGATAATTTGGATTATCGGATTTTGAGCGGATGATATCATCATAGTCCAGTGTATGCTATGATCTCTGCCATAGAGAACCAACGGTGGGTACGAGTTATTGGATCGCGGACATATGATATGGTCGCTAAAACTCGGGGTACCCCTAAAGTTGGGTTGATGAAGTTTATCAGTACGTTGACTGATTGTCTTCTCAACCAAGATGGAAGAGAATACACACATTGAGGGAGCACGTGGCGGTCATACTTAATGACATATGTTCATGATTAATGAACATTGAGACGCCTCGCTCAGCTTAATCACTGGATGACAAACATCGTTGCCAAGTGCAAATCCTCTGTCATAGACTATGTCATGCAAGGGGAATCGTTCACCTTCATGGTTCTTGATTACGGTGGAAGTATCAAGAAGATGAAACAGATCGCCGGAAGTCATCAATGATGATGGTGTATATATGATATACATGTTATGAATGTTTTAGCTAAGCAAGTGCTCGCATTAGTGACTAAGTCTTGAACTAGTCATGTTTTGTGAAAAACCAGGTTTACTGCTTGAGTATCTTGAAAGGATGAGGCGACATTGCGTGTTGATAACGGCAGTCAAGTTGTTGTGACGGCCATAGACACTCTCCCTCTAGATCTACCATTTGAATAAATTCTTTATGATCGGGTGTTGGTATGATCGTTACGGGTGTGTCTCCTCTAGCGAGACACTTGTTCATACATGATAGTGACAAATTGGTGTCCTATATTTATGAAGTAATGATCATATGCCGATTTGAATTTAGATGGTAGAAGCTCCCACATTCATAATATTAATGCCAAAGGATACAAACTTAATAAAGACACCACATATGTGTGGCACTACCGTTTAGTCATGCCAATGTTATATGCATTAGCTCCACACTGGATGGACCTACAAGTCCTAAGATTTGATCTTTTGACACTTGCAAAATAACTGTGACACCGTTTTCGGAAAACGGGCGTGTAACTTATTGATAGTCATACATGGAGATGTATGTGGTTCAATGAAGTAATTGACGGGTAGTGGAGACCTTTATTTCGTGAACTTCACTGAACGTTTTGAGTATAGCTTGTTGAGAATCGTGCATATGGGTGTATGTGAATCAATGAAGTACTTTAACGTGTAGTGGAAGTCTTTATTTCATAGACTTCATGAATATTCCGAGTAGATATATGGATATCCACTCCGGGGAATGTTAGTCTGAATTTTTGATTCGATCAAACGAAGTTCAGAATGAAGTAGGAAATAAACTTAACAAGAAAATCAAATTCCCGCGATGCATATCGAGGAATGAAGATTTGAGTTATAATGTTGGCACATCATTGGAAGATTTGTGAGAAGAGTTCCACAAATTACGTCGCATGGAACACCATAGTGTTATGGTGTGTTAGGGCGTCGTAATCGCACCCTATCGGATAGTGTGTGGTAAGTGAATCTCTTACCGAATTATTGTAATCATTAGAGTCATATGGTAGAAACGTAAACACTCACGTTAGCAAATAGGGAAACCATTTGAATCCATGGAGACAATACCATATGAGTGATGGCATGGCTTTTGAGCCTGGATTGTCGTTTCAGCAATTTAGTGTTTCGATGTAATCGAACCTAAAATGGATTAATCTTTGTAGTATACCCTACCTAAAGAGTTAGTTGGGTACATGTCTCACGACATAGGCAAAATCTTTGCCGGGATATACCTTGCGAAAGAAATAGTTTCTTGTCCGAGGGTATAAGTGAGAAAGAAAGTAGAGCAAGACGAAGTTGGTGAACTTCCTCTCCAAACATCAGAGTGGCGCAATCGAAAGTGTTTTCGGTGTCAGGCTCCACAGCTTGAAAAAGATGATGATTCAAAATCATGATGTTCTGAGCTCATACTAAGAGCGTAGGCATACGAGGTTGTGTTCCACACTGTGTGTTACGACAATCTTGTTATGAAGGTCATATTAATGGACTATGATAGACCTACGAACTACGAAGAAGAGATGGTGGACCTAAGTCCGAGAAATGGCTATGAGTCATTTATGATCCGAAATAAAATCCATATACGATTACCAGGTAATGACTTGGGAGATCTTCTTGATGGCATCTAGGATGTTGATAGTATATGGAGTTTTATGAGAGAGTAGATATTAAGCAGATTCGATTTGTCGTGAAACAGTTCCGACATACCACATGAGAGTTTGTCTCAAGTGGCGAAGCCTAAATCTATTCTGGGTCGTTTAGCAATTACTATAATTTCGAATGAGAAATTGATAGATGGATGAGAAAACCATGGTTCTTAATAGTGTAATTAAGAATGGTTTGTAATCCTGAGGATGCTAAACATGTATGCAAACTTCGGTTGTCAATTCATGGGCAGAAGTAAGCACATCAGAGCTGGAATCTTCACTTCGATAATGTGATCAAAGGATTTTGGAGTTGTCCAAAATAGTTGAAGAAACCTACATTTGCAAAGAAGTGAGTGGGAGCAAAGTAGCTTTTCCTTGATCTTATATGCGGAAGGCATATTTGAGTGGGAGCTAAGTAGCTTTTCCTTGATCTTATATGCGGAAGGCATATTTGAGTGGGAGCTAGGTGTCATTTGTGATTCTGTATGTAACGACACATTGAATGACACAGATCCTCTAGTAGAGTGTAAAGGATTGTTTAAGTGATTAAATTTTCTATGAAATGAAGTTAGGAGTATTAGGCATCCGATTTATAATTGTATAGATCAGAAGGGGCGTAATAACATTAAGTCGGAGTATTTCCTAAGTCAGGATTCTGAAGTGTTTCAGAAAAGGACAAGCGAAGAAAGAGGTTCTTGCTTGTATGACTAGGTAAAAGATTAAGTTAATCTTGGCTTTTTCAGTGATAGAAAATGATGTTCGACATTCTCCATGTATCAGACATAGAGTCTATCAGGCTGAAAGCTCGACTTGGTGTGACCCGAGATCTTGGTTGAAGAACAGGTTCTAGAGTGATCCTTGTGTGGATCAATGAACAAACGTTAAGTTTATTCTTCAGTGTCTATGAGAACTGAAGATAGGTTTTCTAGTAACGGGTAAGAGTGGAATGGCAACTTGCCGTAAAGCGGTTACGATGATGCAAGTTATTACACTGACCCATAAGACTAGAAATCTCATATAGGAGATGTCCTTTATTTTGAAGATAGACATGGTTAGTTTGCGAAGTCGCATATGAATGCACTGTCGCATAATCTACATAGGTATAGAAATATATCGCAACTTTAGAAGTAGCAAGTGTGATTGGACTGAGCAGTTTTCCGAGCGTAGGTGGTCCCTTAATAGATCTTTCAGACTTTTAAGGCGCATGCTACGCGAATGCTCGAGTCTCACTCCATCCACTGTGATATATTTCACCGTCATCGTAAGATACGGGTTGATGTCAAACTAGGTGACATAGAAGTGTTCCAAAGCACATATAGGTCTCAATGTGTGAGGTCTATTGACTGTATTCCTTTTCCACGAGGCGAGCAAGCACCAAGATGCTATGGGTGTTGAGCTTTTACCAGGTTGTAAACTAGATTAAGTGTTACTCTAGTGCAAGTGGGAGACTGAAGGGAATATGCCCTAGAGGCACTTAATAATCATAGTTTATTGGCAATATCCCAATCGTTCATTATATGTTTTATACCATGCTATAACTGTATTAAGTGGAAACATTAATACAGGTGTGGTAGATAAACAACCAGGTCCCTAGTAGCCTCTACTAAGACTAGTTTCATTGCGCGATTGATGATCGAGGTTTTCCGATCATAGGGCATGGCGCCGGTCGGCAACGGAAGTCATATCGTTAGGAGTAACGATGTGATGGACATACCCAGTATTTATAGGACATAGTCGTTACGCCTTAAGACCGTGAGATCAACTCTTATTGGTATTCCTGGAAGATACTTTGATCGCACCAAACGTCGTATCTTATTTAGTATGACAATAACGGTGATACTTTTGGGTATCGGAAAGGAGTAGTTGAGACGAGGGGTCAACAGCGGGATTTGTCAGTCCGCATAGCCGGATAGATACTCTAGGGCCCACTCGGTGAGATTATGTCAAATGAGTTTGCAAACATGTGACTAGGTCACCAGCTGACATAATATCATAGACGAGTAGAAGATAGCGATGTCGGTAACGAGATCATGCTAGGTATGGAGATATCTGAGAATGATGCTCGGACACGCTAAGTATCGCCATGACAAAGGGTTTAAGACTATACGTCCACGTTTGATAGATGAAAGTCATTCGTTATATCTCAGGGGTTAATTCATGGGGTCCAGGCCTACGAGTTAGTCGTTGATCATTGAGGAGTCTTGATCAAACCTGATATTATATCGAACCGCTAGGGTAACACACTTAAGGGGTTTCGACAAGACAACCGGAAAGGAAAGAGATCACCGGGAGCGTCCCGGGAGGGGTCCGATGGAGATCGGGCAGCGCCGAAAGAGTTTTCGGAGCTAGGAAAAATTATATATATTATGTTTGATATTAATTACTGTAATTAATATACAAATATGATTTTATATATTTATTTTCGAATTTATTTAGTCTGATTTCCCTAAATGGGCCTTCTGGTCGAAAGAAGGCCCATGGGGGGGAAAACCCTCAAGGGATTTTTGTGGGGGAGGCTTGGCCGGCCTAGGTGGGCCAAATGGGGCCCACCTAGGACCGGCGCACCTGGTTTGGCCGAACCAGGCAATGGGGGATAGTCCCACATTGCCTGGCTGGCAAGGTTGGCTCCCCCTGGGAGCCTATATAAGAAGGGGCACCCCTGGCCTTTTAATTCACCAATTAATTCCCAATTTCTCTCTCGATCTCGTGGTTCCCTTGACGGAGCCGCGCCGAGTAGAGGAGGGGGATCTCTTCCACCATAGCCCGCTGTCGCGCTGCTGGTGTTCCGGTCCAAGTCTTCCGCTGCTCGTCCTCGACTGGAGCTTCGGAGGCCGTCGTCTCCACCGTATGTGTGCGACTCCCTGCGAGGTGCTGCGCTAGCGGTACTCGGAGGCCTACTTCCTCCACCCGACCTCGGGGTCATCTTCGTCATCTTCGTCGCGCCGAGTTCTCCGCGACCTAGAGGTCGGCTACGGCGTCTTCATCGTCAACGCTTGTGCGGGAGCGTAATCCCCGCTATTCAGTCTACGAGGGTATGTATTCCGATCTCCGCCGTACTACTATATCTGCATAGTGTAGATCTTGGCTAGTTTAAGGATATCGTTGCTAGGAAAAAAAAATTCTGCACACGATCCCCTTCAGGGAAATATTCTGATCTTTGGCAAAGGAACAAAGTTGTGGCATGTGCACTCTTAGGATCTCATCTGACCACTTATCCATCCACATACGAATAGTGGATCCATCACCTGGATTACAAGCAGCAATATCAATGAAAGTGTTCATTATTTTCAAGCAATCTTTCCACCAAAAAGATCCACATGGGGAAGCATTCCGTGGCATCTTGTCAGAATAATGGGCCTGCCAAACTAGCTGAACCCATGGTGTATCGTGTTTATTCATGAATTTGAACAGATGTTTCATCAGCAAAGCCACATTTTGAGTCCTTAAACTCAGCACACCCAGACCACCAGCCTCCTTAGGTTTACAAACCTCAGCCCATTTAACAAGGCATTTGCCCTTTTTATTGATGTCCTTTCCAGCCCAAAAGAACCCCCTGGTGGAACCTTCAATATAGTCTAGAAACCCCAGGGGTAGTTTGAGTGTACACATAGAAAAATTTGGTATAGCTTGAATAATGGATTTAACCACAATGAGTCTACCATCATAGGACAGAGTATCTGCAATACCAACTAACCTCCTGTCAATCTTGTGTATAATGCCAATCAGATCTTCCATTCTTGGTTTAGTGGTACCCATTGGTAGACCAACATAAGGGAAAGGCAGAGATTCAACTTTGCAACCAAGTACAGTAGCCAACTCAGAGCTAAGGACAGAACTGATGTTAAGTGGCACTAAAGAGGATTTCTGAAAATTAACCTTGAGGTCAGTAGAGGCAGCAAAATTGTCAAGTAGCACTTTCAACCTTCTCAGTTGAGTAGAGCAAGCTGGCATTATCAACAAGGTATCATCAGCATATTGGATAATGGGGTAATCTAAACCAAAAGAACAATCCAGAGGCAGATCAAGTTGGCCATTTCTCCAGGCATCATTTACCACATACTGTAGTAACTCGGCTGTAGAGACAAAGAGTAGTGGTGAGAGTGGATCACCTTGTCGTACTCCTCTTTTGCATAAGATTTTTTTTCCAGGAACCCCATTGAGCAAGACAGAGGGAGATGCTGACCGAAGAACAACCTCAATCCATTTGATCCATTTAATCCCAAATCCAAGATGCTTCAGCATAGCCAGGATGGCACTGTACTCCACTTTATCAAAGGCCTTTTAGAAATCCAGTTTAAGAATAACAATCTTCTTTTTGGACTTCTGACAAAGGAGAATGTATTCAAAGGCCCACGCAAGACAGTCCTGGATATTCCTGGTTTTAATAAAACCATATTGGTTCTTATGAATGAGTGAGACAATCACTTTCTGCATTCTGTTAGCAAGCAACTTAGTCAGAAATTTAAGTGTGAGGCTAACCAAAGAGATAGGTCTGAAATCATTGACAGATTCAAGACTTGATTTCTTAGGAATCAGAGTGATGAATGCAGAGTTAATACTCTGGATGTTAAAGTTCCCTTCAAAAAATTTGAAGCAAAGATCATAGAACTGAGTTTTAATCTGTGGCCAACATTTCTTGAGAAAAGCACTATTAAACCCATCAGGACCTGGTGACTTATTTGCTGGCATATCCTTCACAATCCCATCAATCTGTTCGATGGTGAAGGGGACCTCCAGCTGATCAAAATCCATTGTGACATTAGGGTTAACAATTCTCTGCAGATCAAATAGCATAACAGGATTATCAGAACAACCAATTCTGTTTTTTAATGAATGCCAAATAATGGCAGCCTTTTCCTCATGATCACATGCCAATCTGTCATCTTCTGTCCTAAGACAAGCAATGAAATTACTCCTGTAGCTCTTGGTCGCAAATGTGTGGAAAAAGCTGGTGTTCTCAGCACCCAATTTGGTCCATCTGATTTTCTCCCTAGATCTCCAATAAATGCGCTTAGCTTCTAACAACTTTATCAACTGAGATTTAAGTGCAAGTCTGAAGTTAGTCTCAAAGATAGATAACTGTCTCTGATCCTCCAAACCATCCAGCAAAGCAAGAACAAAGCTGCAAAATTGAATAATTTTACTGAGCTGCGAGATTTGTTTACTCCATTTCTTCAAACCATACCTAAGTGACTTAAATCTAGCAGAGATGTCCTGAGCAGCATTTTTAAAGCTCCCAATATACTGCCATTTTTTTACCAATGCCTCAATAAATCCAGGGAAGTCCATCCAGTAATCCTCAAATCTGAACAAATGGACCTTAGGGATAGAAGTGTTAATTTGGATTTTGATAGGGATATGGTCTGAAGAAAGTCTGGCTAATGGAGTAGCCAATGTATTGGGGAATGTGGTGGTCCAGCCAGGAGAGGTGAAAATCCAGTCTAACTTTTCAAGCAGTGGATCAGCCTGCATATTCGACCAGGTGTAAGCGCGACCTTTGAGAGAGATTTCCACTAGATCATGCTGAGAAATGATTCTGTTAAACAGCAGCATATTATTAATGTTACCCCCACCTCTGTTCCTATCTTCAGGCCTTCTTAGAAGGTTAAAGTCTCCCAAGATCATCCAAAGATGCATGGGTGTGGTATCAATGTTTTCTAACCAATCAATGAAACGAGATCTATCTTCAGCAATGGTGGGGCCATACACATTAGTAAGATACCAGACATGTGCACTGAGTTTACAAACCAGCTGAACAGTGACATGGAAACGTGAGACACTAATTTGCTGACCATCAAACAGAGCACTGTTCCAAATAGTGATAATACCTCCAGAGCTGCCAACTGAAGGCGAATAAGCAAACTGATCAAACCGACGAGGACAAAACTTTCTCAGGTAACTGTGGTCAAAATGTTCACGTTTAGTTTCTTGCATACATATGATGTTGCAGTTGGATTCATCAATTTTCTGTCTAATATCATCCCATCGTAGCTGGGAATTAATCCCTCTGAGATTCCAATCAAATACTGTCCAGTTTCTACTCATTGGAAACAAATGTAGAGAGAGGTACTATTGGGCAGAATTAATAAGACCAAACAAGCAACAGGAGCAAAGCAAGCAGGTTCACCAACGTGAGCTACACAAACAGGCCTAAACCAATAATCCCTTTCGTGAAATAAGGCAGGTGACAGTGAACATAAATAATGCTCACAGATAGCAAATGAACAAACACTCCAACTGTAGCTCCAATCGCTGAAGATGATCAAACATGCACATGCCATAAATGCAAGACTAAGCAACCAGCAGCAACACATAGATACCAAAATACCCAATATATCAGACAACCAAGTCCAAGGACAGGGTAACCATAAACATAGGAATAGGCAGTAGTAGACCACAATATAAAGCAGAACAAAGTGTCTCACACGTCGAGAGTAGTGCCAAAATACATAACCAGACTTAACAAAGTATAGGAGTAGCAGGGAGAACAGAATAACATAAAGTGTAACATAAAGTGTAACATGATAACTCTCCATTGTGAAGACCTCCACCCGATAATACTTATTCAATGCTATCATTGGTACTGTCATAATCTAATGCATCCTCAGATACATCTGTAGGGTGCATCTGACAGGGACCAGTGCCCAGAGCTTGAAGCAGATCAAGAGGCAGGTGAGGCGGTGGTGGAGCTTCAGTGTTCAACACCTGGGCATGAAAGATGTTCTCCTCCTCGTCAGAGTCGTCCAACTCGCAGGTTTGCTCTGGCCTACCATCCTTGAAGCCTCCCTTCAGCTTGGCCAGCCTGGAATTTCTCCTGACCGAGTCCATGGTGTGAGGAGCTTTCTCCTTAAGTTTCCTCTTCCTGGCTACAGTGAGTTTGGGGGAGCTGATCTGGGCATCCCTACTAGATGAGGCAGTGAGTGGCAAAATGGATACATGATATTGAGCAGATGCAGAGACTGAAACATCAAGATTCAGAGGTGCAACAATTGAATCATCAACTGCAGCAACATGGGGGCTCTGTGAAGCTAAAACTGTCTCAGGTGCAACAATGGGAGCCTCTTGAATCTGCACAGGATCATCAGGAACTTGATCAGCAACTTCAACAAAATCCTGAACAGGGGCAACCAGGTTCACAACAACAGGATCAATCTGCTGTAAATTTTCTTGCAGTGCTCCAGGGCTCTGAGGAGGGGTGGCAAGTTGCGGTTCATCATTGTTAATAGGAGCTGGAACATGATCGACAACAGGTCCCTCATTCTCGGCATGCCAGAACCCAAAGTCATCAACTATAATGGGGATAGGATGAGGATTTCCCCATCTGGTGGTAAAGGGTCTTCATCCCCAGCTACAGCACCAATCATCTTGGTATTCAGAATCACACAAGGGCAGGCCCAGCTACCACCATTGCCCTCATCACTGAAGTTCTGAATAACCACAATGCTCCCTGGGATCTTATCAATCTCATAGGCTCTGATCTTAGCGATAATTCTAGCCTTGTTATTATCATCTTTGTTCCAGATCAAGAATCTGCCATAGGGTGCTAAAGTAGTGACAATCGACTTTAAATCCCAACATTCAATCGGATAGTTCAGAAGCATCAACCAGATATCATGGGTAAAGGTTGCGGACCTATAGTTTCTGCCTCTATCATGCTCAGTGATCCTCATAACTGAATCACCGATAAAATAAGGGCTGGACCTAATTGCAGTATCCCGATCAATAACCCCATCAAACCTAACAAGAGCCATGCCCATCGCACATCGGCTAATCTGTTTAATCTCAAACTGACGCTGCTCAAGTTGGGCTCTGATCAAGACTTCCGTACCTTCAAAGTGAGTCAGGTCAGGCTCAGGCTCCAGGCTACAATGGCCCAGTCGTCGCAAACCGCTGGCAGGGAACCACCGAGGACGACGTAGCCACGTTGTGGCCGCAGAGGATTGAAAGGCACAAAACCCGCCCCCGGAGGGAGATGAGGCACCGGGTCGCAGGGATAGTTTGCCATCTCGACGCCGAGGGTGGACAGTGAAAGTGCATGGTTGCCCCCATGCGTGGTTTTGGTAATTAATGACAATCCTTATGGACTAATGTTTGCTTTGAGATATACTTGTAGATCTTGTCCATAGGAAAAGATTGGAGTTCATGTGTTGGACTCTAGTAGATTACATGATGATCAACGCTCTACTCAAGGGTTTATATGAAGAATGGTCATGTGAAGAGTTGAGCTCATTGCAAGTATGGTTTGGAATAGAAGATTGAGTGAACAATCATGTTTACCACCAAGCCATCATACATATCAAGAGAAGAAGATGAAGTGCAAGCTCAATATGATGCATCTCGAAGATATCATTTGATTGAAGCTTGCAAAGGAGTCATGAAGACGATGCTTAGCGAGGCCCTCCCATAATGGAGTATGGGGGAGCATTTGGAGAAGTCTTCATCAAGCATGTGCTAGCAAGCACAATCAAGAAAGGTGTTTCAACTTGAGAGAGTCAAGATCGTCATCATCGAGCTCAAGTGGAATGCGCAAGGCAAAGGTATGATCTTGATAGGTTTTCTATTTTACCGGTCTCATGGTGTTAGTGGGAGACCGGGTTTTAGGATAGACGGCGTACTATCAAGAGGGGCTCTCAAGTGAGTAACTTGATCGCATCGTTGTGGAGAGCTCAAACCTTTGCATACTTGGCATATCATATTTCTTGGTTCTTATTTGGCTTTTATGGTGGTGAGGAATTAGAGCTTGGTTCATCTCCATGTCAAGCTCTAGTTCATCGAAAACGGTTTTACCTTGGAAAACTAGTTGCGTTTTCGGTGGCGGAAATATTGCCGGTTCAACCGTGAGGAAAGTCCCACACCTTGCCATGTGTGGTGATTTTACTCTATTTATGGGATGCAATATTTTCACTTTTTGTAGCCTTCTCCTTGTCGGTACCTTTCCAACGGAGTTGGTCTCACCTCATTCGGAGTTCATTTGCAAAAGTTATAGCTGTGTTTTTGGTGTTCGGACAGGCCCGGTAGTACCGGAGAGTTTTGTTCCGGTAGTACCGCAGTCAGCCGGTAGTACCGGGCTCGCTGCGGTAGTACCGGGATCTCTGCGGTACTACTCTCTGAAGTTGGTTTTTCGGGCGTTTTGGCTCGGATGGTCCCGGTAGTGCCGGGGTTGGAGCCCGGCACTTGGGCCCGGTAGTACCGGGGTATTTTTCCCCGGTAGTACCGCGCGCTCGGTTTTCTGCGTTGACGAAGGTACCGCAGGGCCGGTACTACCGGGCTTTAGGCCGGTACTACCGCCCTTGCGGAAGAAGATGCTGTTGCAACGGCCAGATATTTGTGCTAGACTATAAAAGGGGCCTTCTTCCCCAATGGTTGACTAGCTCAAGAGCAAGTCTTTCTCCTCTCTCTCCTCCATTGTTGCCCTTTGTAAAGCTTGCTCTTCCTCTCAATCCCTCCCATGGTTCTTGCTAATATTTGAGGGAAAGTGAGAGGTGATCTTGATCTACGTTTCCACCGATCGATTTCTCCTCTATGTGAGGGAAACCTTGTAGATCTTGATCTTGGAGTTCTTGGTGCATCTCCTCTTTGTTCTTCCTCTCTTATTCCCCCATAAGCATTTGTTGCTTTGTTGGAATTTGAGAGTGAAGGATTTGAGCACTTGTGCTCTTGCCTTTTGCATTTGGTGCATCGGTGTGCTCTCCACGAGGATTCGTGGAAGTTGAAAACTTGTGAACTTGTTACTCTTGGGTCCTTGGACCCTAGACGCCTTTGTGGTGGTTGGACCCTTGTGTGGTCACTTGAAGCCGTTCGGGAGCCCCCAATCCCATTGTGGGTTGTGCCCCGGATTGTTGTTGGAGGCCGTTCGGGAGCCCCCAATCCCATTGTGGGTTGTGCCCCGGATTGTTGTTGAAAGGCTCCGGATTCCGCCTCGAAGGAATTCCGATAGTGGAAGGTGAACCAAGCCTTTGTGGTGCGGTTCATCGGAGAAGAAGGTGAAACCTTTGTGGTTGTTGAACCGTTGTGTCGGTTCACACCTCTCCAACGAGACGTACTCCCTTAACAAGGAGGAACTCGGAAATACATCCTCGTCTCCGCGTGCTTCGGTTATTTCTATACCCGAGCTTTTACTTATGCACTTTACATTGTGATAGCCTTCGTGCTTGAAGTATTCTATATTGCTATCACCTTGTTGTTTGTCTTGCTTAGCATAAGTTGTTGGTGCACATAGGTGAGCCTAGTTTATTTAGGTTGTCGGCTTGTTAATTTAAACATCTAGTTTTATTCCGCAATTATCAAGCCTAAACCGGAAAAGTTTTAAACCGCCTATTCACCCCCCCCCTCTAGGCGACATCATTGTCCTTTCAATTGGTATCAGAGCCTGGGCTCTCTTGTTGGGCTTTACCGCCTAGAGAGTAAAAGATGTCGTTTAGAGAATTAGTGCACGATCCCACTTTCATATTCGATGGCACAAATTATGATGTTTGGAAAATTCGCATGCTTAATCTTTTTAGGGCCATGGGTCCAAATTATATTAAGAGGATTGTAGATGTGAGCTTATCTCCTCCAAAGGATTCCCAAGAATTATCTTTAGAGGATGAGATAAACTCTCATCTCGAGACTCAAGTTACTAATGGTCTTATATGTGTTTTGACCGATGTAGTTCTTGCTTCAATCATGCCTTTTCGAAATGCACATGAGCTTTGGACCAAGCTTCAAGATATATATGAAGTGTCCAAAATTATTGAGGATGATTGTTCTCCCTCCACCTCCGGCCGTGATGAGTTCACAACTTCTTCCACTTCACCAACATGTGATTCGTCACAAGGAAATGATATGGTGAGTGGTGATAGAAATTGCATTGGTGATGGTGAACTTACTATTGATTATACTTCTTCTCTATCACATTGTAATGTTCTATCTTTGGACTTAAACTCTTCTAGCACTCCAAATGTCATACATGCTAGAGTTGATTGTCCTTGCATATCAAGTAATAGTTGTTTAACTAAATATGATGATGATATGCTCTCTATGTCTTGTTGTGATGAAAATTACTCTTCCATATCCTCTAGTATTTGCATGACTAACAATGTAGAGGAATCCCAACACTTGTTGGAACAAGACATGGAACTCAATGGAGCTTCAAGTATTTCTTCATCCTCTTCAACCATTAATCATGTTTGCCTTATGGCTAAGGATTCCGAGGTATCTCCCACCTCGAATCCAAATAGTGATGATGTGGATGAGGATTCTCATGAAGAAGGTTTTGACTTTGAATCCTTAACCAAGATGGGTGAGATGGTACTTGGTGCTCTCCCCAAAGGTAGTAAAGCTATCCCTCCTCTTTGTGAAATCATTGATTATGTTACTAAGAGTAGGGAATTCATTGAGGATTTGGAAAGTCAATTTGATGAGAAATGTCAAATTGAGAGAGATGACTCTATCACCATAGCTTCTTTGAACGCTTCTCTTGAAAAAGAAGAAGAGCTTAGGTCTTCTCTTGAAGAGAAACTTGAATCCCTTGATGAGTCTAATGATCTTATTATTGCTAAAATCATTAAGGAAAGAGATCATGCTATTGCAAAATATAAAGTGCTTAAAAAGGAAAAAGTTGAATTTGGTGTTGACAATGCTAGACTAAGTGAGGACATAGAGAAACTTGACAAAGCTCTCAAGGCTTTAGAAAGTGAACACTCTCTCCTCATCAAGTCTCATGATCAACTCCAAACTCAACTATCTAAGAATGATAAGCTTACCAATTTGTCTTCTTCCATTTCTAATGTTAATGATGCTTGTGCTACTAACTCCACTTCTTGTGAAGCATCTATTTTGAAGGAGAATGTTGAGCTAAGGGCTCAACTTGAGTTGCTATCTAGTAAGTATGGGAAATTGGAAGAAAGTCATGAAAAGCTTTCTAACTCTAATGATGATCTTCTAGCATCCCATGCTAGGCTAAAGTTAGCTCATGAGGCTATCTCTACAAAGGTAACATCTTGTGAGCCTCATGTGGATATTGGCACAACTTCTTCTAGAAATGCCTTATTGCCATGTGCTAGTCCGAGTGATTCATCCACTCACAATGCTTCTACATCTTGTGATGAATTACTTTCCATACCTTGTTGCTCTAACAATGAAGCGTCTACTTCCTCTAGTGTTTTTGTTGATACTAACCATGTAGAGGAATTAAATGAGCTCAAGGCCCAAGTCACTTCTTTGAAGAAAGACTGGGAAAAGCGTCATGTTGGGAAGTCCACACTTGACAATATGTTGAGTGTTCAAAGACGCCCCAATGATAAGAGTGGACTTGGATTCAACTCAAACAACAAGAACAAGTCCAAGATCATTAAGAAGAAAAAGGGCCAAGAACAAGTCAAAGACTCGGCCAAGATTGTTTGCTTCAAGTGCAAAGTTGAAGGGCATCATGTTAGATCTTGCCCTTTGAAGAAGAAGGCTCTTAGTGAGAAGCAACAAGGGAAGAAGCCTCAAGTTCAAACTCAAGCTCCTCAAGTTAAAGAACGGTCTATTCCCAAGAAGAATCAAACTACCCCTCCTCAAGTCAAGACTCCAACTAAGAAGAAAGGAGGAAGTAGATGTTGCTACCTATGCCGAGAGAAGGGTCACTTTGCTTCTTCATGCACTAATGGTACCTTATCCAACCCCATTATAGTTGATGATGTTTATTCTCTTCGGAAGGATAAGGTTGGCAATGTGTTTGCCAAATTTGTTGGTACTCAAAGTGGTGTCAAGAAAAGAACCATTTGGGTTACCAAACCTATTGTGACTAACCTCTTAGGACCCAACTTGGTTGGGGACCAACAAGCTAAAACTTGATCAATAGGCGTTGTTGGAGGGCTTTGGAGACTTGGCTACACTATGAAGAATTAAGGGATCTTCATCAATTATATTCTCTCAAGTCAAGTCATATGGATTATATTGTTCTATCTCATATCCAATGTTCCTCCTTGCGGTAACTTTTATTTAAATCATATATACATTGAAAGTTGCTTGCACCCTTGCATGTGTTAGGTTTTGTACCTTGCTAGTGTTTGTATGTGTTGTGCTCTCTACTTACTTATCTTGAGAAATCAAGCATGTGTATTTTGGTTTGCACACCATCTACTTGTTTTGAGCCTTATTGCTTTTATATCATATCTTATCTTGTTGGCTCTCTTTGAGAGATAAATGGACTATCCATTTTTGGAGAGTGATATGCTTCGTGCACTTCACAATCCTAAAAATGTGTGTACATGAGGAACACCACTTAGTTTTGATATATCAATATTATCTATTCTCTTTGTGGTATGTCATGCTCATGAGAAATTCAAATTATATAATGTCCATTAATTTCTCTAGTTGTTTTTGTCTGCCTCTTGTGTTAAAATAAATGGATTATCACATTATGGGGGAGTAATAAGCTATGTGCATATTACAAGCCTAGAAAATGTGAAAATGTGAGGTTTTGCCACCTAGAATTGATATTGCTAATTATCTTATTCCTATGTGGCATGTTGCTCAAACAAGTTCCCATTTACTTAAATGCTCTTTGTCTCTCACTCTTTTGGATCTTGTTTGTGGAGGATGTTCTTGATATGGCTTTCCCTAAATATGTTCTCATATATCTTTTTGGGAAGCCAATTGATTCAAGCTACTCCTTGGAGTTGCTTTGCATTATCACATGATTTGTGAATCTATCAAGAATATCTATCTAAGCATGGCTTTTAATTCCTATTCTTTGCCTCATGCTTATGTTTTGTGAATATGATCTTGAATATATCCTTGCAATCCACCACCGAGAAATATCTCCATACGTTACTTGTCTTGACAAGTGATAATCATATTTGGGGGTAAATATGTTGATCATATTCACTTTGGCTCTTGCTTTGAATTGCCTTATTTGATTGCCAAGGATTTGCTTTTGATCTAACTCTTATTTGTCTTCCTTGTATCTTTTGGATACTTTATTACTCTACTTGAAATTTGTTTTGTGCTTTCTTGAGTTGGGAAAAGCAATGATCCAATTCTTGTGCATTGACATTCAAAAGTCATACTTTTTGATAATGCACTATTCTTTGGGAAGCTATCCTACTTTGAGTGGAACATCGTTCTTTAAATTGGTATTGCAATTTCTTACCTTTCTTGAATATGACTAGTGTTTGAATATCTATATAAATATATATATGGAGAGTGATGATCTCATTTGTGTGCATTTTGTATTCAAATGCAAGATCATAAATAATGCACACATCTTGGGGGAGCAATCCTATGTGCTTTCGAACATTAGTTGTCTTCATTTGGTATTTGATCCCGATGACGTGTCTCTTTGGAAGACAAACATTTTTCGTTTTGTCACTTTGTGCCATCATGAAAAGTGTAGAGGGTTTGGTTTATTATTTGATGTTATTTTCTTCAATTGGTTTCTTGCTTTCATTTGGTATCTTTTCAAAGTGGTTTCTTCAATCATGTGTTGATTTGGGCCTTTGATATAATTTGGACAATTCTTTTTCTTGTCGCACTTGTGTGTGCTTTCTTGGTTTAATTGGTGTTTTGTCCAAATTATATCTCTTTTGGTTCTTGAAAGTCTTGTGCATGCATATTTACTACATGTATTTCTTTGGCATGCTTACTTTCGTTGAACCAATATATAGGATAAACTCCATCAAATCCTATATGGCTAAGATGTGCATGAAATTCAATTTCACATTAATATGCACATATTTATGTGGAGTTTGTCCTATGTATTGTAGTTGCTCTAACTACTTTGGACCCAATGAGTTTGGGTACCATTTTGTACTTGAATTTGTTTTAGGTACATGTGGAGATGCATTGGAAGCTTGTCTCATTTACAAGGAAGGTGGTGTCACCATGTGTTCATTGGAGCCAAGTTTGGATGATCGGTAACTCTTATACTATACATCACCAATGCTATCTCGGTAACAAGTATCTACCTCATGCATACATTTCTAGTTTTCAACCTTGTGTAGGTTGTATCTTGGCATGAATCTTTTTGTTGCAATTAATTTGATTCTTGCAAAACGTCTTTATTGCAAATGTGAGTAAGCCGGGATGATTACATATAAGAGGACTATATATTCATTTCTATGATTCATCGATCCCAATTATGTCAATCTAGCACTTTCTACTTAAAGTCTCTCACGTGCAACATTGATGAATTTTCAAAATCATTTGCGTTTTGTGTTACTTGTTATCTTACTCGGAGCATCCATTTGTTAACCTTTATCCCTCGTGGATAGTTTTTGATGCTATGATGAGTATGTGTTGGAAGTTCATTTATATTCCGTTAAGATATAATTCGGCTTTGTGCTATGTTATTAAGCAAAGATCTTATTGGTGTATTTATGACTTCCTCTTGGATATCATGATTCTTTACCCTTGTATCTATCTTGTGTGTACATGTTTATTTGTAGACCCATATCTTAGTGATTCGTGTCTACTTAGAAACTTATACACATAAGAAAAGTTACATCTTTAATTGATATTCCAATTCTTTAGTGACCACCTCTTTTTGCTTTTGATTCTTTGGTGGTTTCTAAAAGGCACAAGCTTCATTTTTTGTGCTATGCTTTTTGCATTTTACTAAGCTTGTGGAGCTATTTGCTTTATCTCTTTTGGTGTGGGGGTATGGGAAAGACATGATATGCACTATGTGCAACTCTTTTTGAAAGACTATGTTGATGCTTTGGCTCATCCTTGTATTAGTCTCCTAAAATGTCTTTGTATCTCACACCCATTCTTTTATTTGCCGCTCCTTGCTCTTGTTGCAAAACATTTTATTAGGTGAAAGTTGTTTTGCCTCCTTTATCATTTACATTCTCTTGCATGAGCTTGTGTTCGAATTCATCTAGGAGGGAGTGAGGATTCCATGTTGTGCACACTATATTGAAATACAAATCCTATTTATGCACGTACCTTGGGGAGTTCCCTCATGATATTTAGAACACTTTTCGGATCCTTTTGATTGCTTGCTTCTTTCGTTGAAGTATCTTTCCATTTGATATTCTTTTGCAATCTTTGGATCCTCTATATAGTTTGATCTCCCTCCATCTATTCGTCATTGGATATGTGCATTTGATTTCACTCATATTATGAGAAATGCACACATTATGGGGGAGCTCTCACTATATTTGCCTTCTAAGTTTTTCTTTCCATTTCGGCAATCGATGCCAATGGGGGAGAAATTTAGAGGGTTTAAGGGAATATGGGTTTGTTCTCTTGCGGTTCTCATGCATCCTTTCTCTTTGTGTTGCATGGTTGGTTAAATTCATTATATAAACCCTCGTAAAAGGGATTGTCATCAATTACCAAAATGGGGGAGATTGAAAGTGCATGGTTGCCCCCATGCGTGGTTTTGGTAATTAATGACAATCCTTATGGACTAATGTTTGCTTTGAGATATACTTGTAGATCTTGTCCATAGGAAAAGATTGGAGTTCATGTGTTGGACTCTAGTAGATTACATGATGATCAACGCTCTACTCAAGGGTTTATATGAAGAATGGTCATGTGAAGAGTTGAGCTCATTGCAAGTATGGTTTGGAATAGAAGATTGAGTGAACAATCATGTTTACCACCAAGCCATCATACATATCAAGAGAAGAAGATGAAGTGCAAGCTCAATATGATGCATCTCGAAGATATCATTTGATTGAAGCTTGCAAAGGAGTCATGAAGACGATGCTTAGCGAGGCCCTCCCATAATGGAGTATGGGGGAGCATTTGGAGAAGTCTTCATCAAGCATGTGCTAGCAAGCACAATCAAGAAAGGTGTTTCAACTTGAGAGAGTCAAGATCGTCATCATCGAGCTCAAGTGGAATGCGCAAGGCAAAGGTATGATCTTGATAGGTTTTCTATTTTACCGGTCTCATGGTGTTAGTGGGAGACCGGGTTTTAGGATAGACGGCGTACTATCAAGAGGGGCTCTCAAGTGAGTAACTTGATCGCATCGTTGTGGAGAGCTCAAACCTTTGCATACTTGGCATATCATATTTCTTGGTTCTTATTTGGCTTTTATGGTGGTGAGGAATTAGAGCTTGGTTCATCTCCATGTCAAGCTCTAGTTCATCGAAAACGGTTTTACCTTGGAAAACTAGTTGCGTTTTCGGTGGCGGAAATATTGCCGGTTCAACCGTGAGGAAAGTCCCACACCTTGCCATGTGTGGTGATTTTACTCTATTTATGGGATGCAATATTTTCACTTTTTGTAGCCTTCTCCTTGTCGGTACCTTTCCAACGGAGTTGGTCTCACCTCATTCGGAGTTCATTTGCAAAAGTTATAGCTGTGTTTTTGGTGTTCGGACAGGCCCGGTAGTACCGGAGAGTTTTGTTCCGGTAGTACCGCAGTCAGCCGGTAGTACCGGGCTCGCTGCGGTAGTACCGGGATCTCTGCGGTACTACTCTCTGAAGTTGGTTTTTCGGGCGTTTTGGCTCGGATGGTCCCGGTAGTGCCGGGGTTGGAGCCCGGCACTTGGGCCCGGTAGTACCGGGGTATTTTTCCCCGGTAGTACCGCGCGCTCGGTTTTCTGCGTTGACGAAGGTACCGCAGGGCCGGTACTACCGGGCTTTAGGCCGGTACTACCGCCCTTGCGGAAGAAGATGCTGTTGCAACGGCCAGATATTTGTGCTAGACTATAAAAGGGGCCTTCTTCCCCAATGGTTGACTAGCTCAAGAGCAAGTCTTTCTCCTCTCTCTCCTCCATTGTTGCCCTTTGTAAAGCTTGCTCTTCCTCTCAATCCCTCCCATGGTTCTTGCTAATATTTGAGGGAAAGTGAGAGGTGATCTTGATCTACGTTTCCACCGATCGATTTCTCCTCTATGTGAGGGAAACCTTGTAGATCTTGATCTTGGAGTTCTTGGTGCATCTCCTCTTTGTTCTTCCTCTCTTATTCCCCCATAAGCATTTGTTGCTTTGTTGGAATTTGAGAGTGAAGGATTTGAGCACTTGTGCTCTTGCCTTTTGCATTTGGTGCATCGGTGTGCTCTCCACGAGGATTCGTGGAAGTTGAAAACTTGTGAACTTGTTACTCTTGGGTCCTTGGACCCTAGACGCCTTTGTGGTGGTTGGACCCTTGTGTGGTCACTTGAAGCCGTTCGGGAGCCCCCAATCCCATTGTGGGTTGTGCCCCGGATTGTTGTTGGAGGCCGTTCGGGAGCCCCCAATCCCATTGTGGGTTGTGCCCCGGATTGTTGTTGAAAGGCTCCGGATTCCGCCTCGAAGGAATTCCGATAGTGGAAGGTGAACCAAGCCTTTGTGGTGCGGTTCATCGGAGAAGAAGGTGAAACCTTTGTGGTTGTTGAACCGTTGTGTCGGTTCACACCTCTCCAACGAGACGTACTCCCTTAACAAGGAGGAACTCGGAAATACATCCTCGTCTCCGCGTGCTTCGGTTATTTCTATACCCGAGCTTTTACTTATGCACTTTACATTGTGATAGCCTTCGTGCTTGAAGTATTCTATATTGCTATCACCTTGTTGTTTGTCTTGCTTAGCATAAGTTGTTGGTGCACATAGGTGAGCCTAGTTTATTTAGGTTGTCGGCTTGTTAATTTAAACATCTAGTTTTATTCCGCAATTATCAAGCCTAAACCGGAAAAGTTTTAAACCGCCTATTCACCCCCCCCCTCTAGGCGACATCATTGTCCTTTCAGACAGAGCAATGCGGTGGCGGGTGGAGTTGGCGGAGTCGCCGGAGCTGTTCTGGTGGAGGACGAGGGTTTGGTCGGTGGGAGGCGAGACGACAACCCTCTGTTTTATTAAAGGAGCAGAGTCCAGAACTTTTCTGATCGGCCGATAAATCCGTTTAGCAGAGTCCAGAACTTTTCCGATCGGCCGATAAATTGGATATTCACTATAGTGAGAGAGACAAACACCCGGCCAGCCACTTATTGTGGAACAGGTCTCATGTACGTGGACATGTAAGGTTTGTCTCCCGGCCGCTTCATCTCACTATGCTGCTAGGATCCAGTAAACTTCAAGATGGTAATAATATGATCAAAATTGTTTAAGTCTTAAGTGAAAGACAAGATTAGGAAAGAGTGAAAAGATAGAAAGAAAGATGTAGTTGTTCTCCAGGCTTCATCTCCAGACTTGTAACTTTCTTCTGGATGATGTCTTGATTGAATTCTTGGTAGACTTGAATAATCTTCAGACTTGATGATTTTTGTATCACCTAGGCTGGTCTTGGATTTAACTTAGTCTTCAAGAGGTCTAAGAGAAGAAAGGAGAAATGAAAGAGAGAGGTAGCAATACTTAGAAAATATTTCTGGTTGGTCTTCATGAACTTCTTCTTGATTTGTCTTCTAAGTGTTTCTGCTCCTTGAAGGTACTTCTGAAGTCTTGTTTTGGCTAAGTCCTTCAATGGCCTTCTAGCTCCGTCTTGAAAATCCTAAGTGTCTAGGTGTATAACAATTTACCAAAATGCTAATTTGAAAATAATCCTAACTCAGAGAAAATGGGGGGTGGAGTTTTCTTATGGGAGATATAACTACAAAATAAAATATACTATGCATGAAATGCAATTTTAAATCACAAGAAACATAATACTATTTTTTGTGATATTTATAAAGTATGCATAAAGTTATAATTGTAATTTAATTTGTTTCTAATTTTGTAAAATATAATAAAAGGGTTAAATATAATATTAGAGTTTTATGTGATTAAATTTCTATAACTAAATTTTGTAATTAGTATTAATAAACAGAGGTGATTTAAATAAGTTTCTAGCAATTGGATTTTTTCAAAAATAATGTTTATGTTAAAAGTTATGTTAAAAATATTCAAACTATTCAATTTAAATATGTAACTATGAATTCATACAAATACTACTCAAAATTATTTTATAACAGAGGCATCAACTTACAAATATTCCAAAGTCTCTAAAATAATTTTATTTGCAATTTTTGGATTTATAGATTTAAAGTTATTACAAATATACTCAAATCCACCATTTGAAATTTGAATAATTTATACTAAGTAAAATTTGAATTCTAACAGTTCCAAAATATTCTACATGTCGAGGGCTTTCCAAAAATATAAAGTTTGTTAAATGTGGATAGGTGGTTAAAAAGTTATAACAGATCTAAGTGGCAGGGGCTTTTCTGTAAAACTTCCATTTAAATAAATCGAGAAAATCATTTTCCACATCAGCGCTGACTGGGCAGTGACCTGGCCGCTGACCTGGCGCTGAGCTGGATAAGTGGATAGATCTGGGCCGCCAGATCTGGATCTGGCGGTCCAGATCAAATCGTACCGGTTCGTGTTAAATATCTAATCGCGTGCATTGATTTCAGATCGGACGGTCTGGGTCGCGTTGACCAGTCTGTGCGGCGCGACCGGCCGGAGTTACTCCAGCGACCTCAATCCGCGGCGGCGACGCATCGGCAACGGCTGTTCCCGGTGTTCTACTGGGTTCCGAGACGAGCGGGTCATACCTACGGGTCGAGGGCGTCAAGGCGAGGTCGTTGGCGCGGTGGTGAGCTTCAGTGCATCCTCCCTTCTCCTCTTTTTGCTCGCCGGAGTCGCGGGTGGCGGCGACGTGCTTCGGTCGCACACGGGATCGTCGATCTGGCGCATGAAAGGACACACGACAATATCAGCCGGACGCGCACGGTCAAGGGAAGGAGTAGAAGACAGGAGGGAGAGCTCGGGGTCGACAGTGCTCACCGGAATCCGAAGAAACGGGCGGCGGAAATGGCGGCGGTGGCGGCTCCAAATCGAGCAGCCCGACGACGATTGGGATAGGGTTTTCGGGGGGAAACGAGAGAGGAGGGGTAGGGGATTTATAGGGGGCAGGACAGGGAGCAATTTGCGCAGTTTATGCTCGGATTTTGAAATGGAAATCGGAGTTGATTTCGGAGGAAATCCCGGCGAGACGTTGAAGAAGGTCGGCTGACGGGTGGGTCCCGCTGTCAGGATTTTTTCCTTTTCATTTTTGTTTTATTTATTTCCTTTATAACTTTTGATTTATAACTCCAAATGAAGTCAAATAAATTTCTAAAAATGTGTAACATTAATATCTATGCTTTAAAACATTAGTGGGCATGTTTTGAAAACTTTTTAAAATTAATAATTTTGAAATATTGGTTTAATACTAAATTGATACCTAATATCAAATTTTAAATTAAAGCCTAATAAATTTCATTTTGGCCAAATATTTTTTTTAATAATATAACACTTATACAAGTTTGAAAGTAAGTTAATTAAACTCATTTTCCAATATTAAAACATTGTTGGCTTTAGTGTAATATTAAATAGTACAACACCACTATATGAAAATGAAAAAGGAATTCTAATGTATTCATTTTTTTTAATCGAAAATATTTTGTGCACCATTATATTTTATATTTTGCCAAATCATTTGAAAATTTCATAAAACAACTTTGGAATTAGATTTAATTCATTTCTTATATTGGATATATTCATCATTTGATGTTTTGAAAATAAATGAAATGCCTATTTGGATAATTCATTAATTATAACATCTATGAAGTTTTAAAGTTATAAACTATATACTTGTAATTTCTAAAACTATGTTTTGAAATTAAGAAGAATGAAAACCATTTGGCAAATAGATCATGTTTTAAATAGTTTAAAAGAACACTTGTAAATATTAATTTAATTTATGAATAGCTATGGCTAAGTGGTTGAAGCCAAATACTTAAAAGAAACTGTTTATTATATGAAATTGGTTTGAAAGTTTGTCAAACATTTATCAAATTACATATTAAGGTTTTTGAAATACAATGGATAATGTAATGTTTAATTGGAAATAACTTTTGAAATTAATGACACATTGAGAATTTTAAAATAATAGACTTTTTCAAATTGGTTGAAGTCTTTCATAGTTGGTTTTCTTATGCATTTAATGTTTTATTTTAATAAATAAAAAATAGTTTTAAATTTTAGTGATTTGTGAACATTATAAAATGTTGGGATGTTACAGATAGGGTCGCGAGTCTCCAACCAACATGCCTTGCCTATGGCACATGATGAAGATCGAGGTCACTTATCCATTTGCTTTCTGTTGTGTGTTTATTTCGGTTTGAGCTAGCCATGAGCTATGCACCTTGTATCGAACCCCTTTTATGTCTGGATAATCGTGTAATGAACATTGATGCAATGTTATGGTATTTCATCTTAAACTGTGTGCTAGCAAGTCGATCCAGGGACTAGCACTGTACACAGGAGGTCGCTACCTTATAATAAGGAGGGCTTTTACAGATCATTACTTCATAAATATAGGAGAACGATTTTGTCACTAACATATATGAACAATCGTCTCGCTAGAGGAAACACACTTATAATGATCATACTAACAGGCGATCATAAAAGAATTTATTCAAATGTTAGATCTAGAGGGAGAGTGTCTATGGCCATCATAACATTTTGTCAATCATCATCAACACACATCGTCACCTCATCTTTTCAAGCTACTCAAGTAGTAAATCTGGTTTTCATAAACATGACTAGTATCAAGAACTTAGTCACTACTGCGAGTACTTGCTTAGGTAAGACATTCATAACGTGTATATCATATATACACATCATCATTGATGACTTCTCGGCGATCTGTTTCAGCTTCTTGATTCTTCCAACACAATCAAGAACCATGAAGGTGAACGATTCCCCTTGCATGACATAGTCTATGACAAAGCATTTGCATCTGGCAACATTGTCTGTCATCTAGTGATCGAGCTGAGCGAGGCGTCTCAATTTCATGAAGTATGACCAATGTCATCAAGTATGACCAGTTTCATCAAGTATGACTGCCACATGCGCCTTCAATGTGTGTATTCTCTTCCATCTTGGTTGAGAAGAAAAACAGTCAACGTACTGATAAACTTCATCAACCCAACTTTAGGTGTATCCTGAGTTTAGCGATCATCTCATATGTTTGCGATCTAACAACTCGAACCCACCGTTAATTCTCTATGGCAGAGATCATAGCATACACTAGACTATGATGATATTATCCGCACAAAAACTTGATTAGCCAAATTATCCTTTTGTTAGCGGAATCTCCGAGTTTTTCTCCTAGCGGTTATTGTATCACAAAGAGCTAATGGTTTAAACAAGGAGTATCCTCGAGCTAAAATATAAAACTATGAAGTTTGGACCCAACCTTTTAAGTTACTCAATCGCAGGATTGCGCCTAATTTTAAAAGAAGGCTATTACATTGGTTAATATCAACAAAGCTTTTGCAAAACATAAAGACTTTGTTCATTATAAAATAGGGTTCAAGTTTTAATAAAATAAAACTACCAGAACTCCCACTCAAAACGAATATCCCTCTAATCGTTTTAGTGATTACACGATTCTAATCCATTGTGCAACCCCTCATCATCAGAGCTGGCAACACAACTTCAAAGGTAGACATCGAAATGTCGATCACAACAACTCTGTGACTCATTCTCGACCTTTAGGTCACCGTTTTCCGAGGCCATGTCCGTATATGCTAGGCTCGCCATAATAACATTCAACGTAAACGCTCGTGCAAACATGTCTTACACCCACTGTATGCGAACGGCGATATGTATGACACCCGATCGTCACGGCCTGCCTCATAACATAGAACTTTCTTGGTGGTGCATGTTGAAGGGAGAACACTAATGGTATTTTGGAGGGATCATCTTATATTACTACCTCTGTGTAACTAATAAATAACCACACAATATAAGATGCACTCAAAACATCAATATATAATGCGTCGTGACATGGTCCTTGCGCCGATGGTCTCCTTCGCGCTCACAGGTTATAAACAATTTAATAAACCTACCTTGACCATATCACATTGCCCCTGCAAAATAAAGTTAGACGCGTTCTACTTTATCTTTTGCATATTTTACGTGGCTGTCGGCCCAGTGAGGACCAGGGTGTGCAAAGCCCACTCTCTACAGCCCTCGCATGCGACAGACTCGACGAAATGACTAAGTACCAAGCTACCGCTTGGAGAGACTCTCGAGAGGCAACTCCTCCCGAGGGCCTGAAGAGGTAGCGCGGGCCTGAAGAGGACCCTGCGCTTCAAGAGACACCCCAAGGCTCCACCCGCCTGGAGAGGAGTCAACGTAAATCCCTCCACAAGGCCAACGATGCCCTGTGGAGACACTTCGCGGCTAAGCAACCGCTGCAGGGCGCACGTGGCCTCTGCAGGTGCCACAGACCGACTCGCTCGTCTGCGGACAGTGACGTTGGCACCGTAGTTGCCGTTTGGTGATTAAAGGAGTCAACAAAGCTGCGCCGCCACTGCCGGATGGCAAGACCTTTCCTCTTTGGTGATAAAGCGGCTGGACGGCGCAACGCTCCAAGAAGATCGTCATCATGGCTCCGCCACGATCGCTGCAGCGCCTGCTGGCCGTTCTGCGCGGACTTCGAGTTGTCGGCCACCGTGGAAACTTTAGCACGAATGTGTCGGGCCAGTGGAGACTGGGGTACGAAGAGCCCACTCTCCCCAGGCCCCGCACGCGGGCTGATCAGACGAAACAACTTAGGACCAAGCCCTCGCTTGAAGAGACCCCGGAGAGGCAAATCCCCTCGAGGGCCTGAAGAGAAAGCCGGGCCCTGAAGAGGACCTGCGCTTCAAGAGACCCTCCCGAGGCGCAGCGCGCCTGGAGGGAAGTCAACAGAAACCCCTCCACAGGCCTCCCTAGGCCTGGGGGGAAACTTCACGGCCAAGGAAGTACGGCCAGATGCACATGGCCTCTGCCTTACCCACAGGGTGACGCAGGCGCCCCCCTTTGCCATTTTGGTGATAAAGGAGTCAATAAAGTTGCGCCGGCTGCGCCAGGACAGTTGGTACCTTCCTCTCTGATGATAAAGCAGCTGGACGGCACACCACTCCAAGAAGATCATCATCGTGGGCTCCAACCCGGAGACTGTGGACCCAGCGGGCTGTTCTGCGCGGTCTGCATCTTGTCGGCCACCGCACCCAACTTTATCGACGATGGACCGCGTCCAGGGACGAGCCCGCAGCGGTGGACTCCAACTCCTTCACGCCGCTGCCATGTGGGAGCCCACCTTGGAGGCCAAGCGGAAGGAAGACGCCTGCAGCGCCTATAAAAAGAGCAAGACCTCCACCGTAGAGGCGGTCGGCAAATTTGCTAAGAGAACACTTGTAAACCCTAGCTCGACTGAGTAGGATAGCCTTGGCCTAGAGGAGGAAGAAGACCTTTGCTTCCCTCCCCAGGCACGAACTGCCACAAGAGAGCCCTCGGCAAGCTCAACTGTATTGTAACCTCCGCAGTGCAATACAGACAAGCAGGAGTAGCGGTATTACCTCCTCCTGAGGGCCGTGAACCTGGGTACGGGCTGGTATCTTTCTCTGTCGTGGGTGTTTCCTCTCCAGGCCCGGCAAGCACCGTCGTCGTGCCAGTCGAGGGTCTCAACCTCCGCCTTCTATCCCCTTCACGAACTACTCTTCAGGAAGTGACTACCCCTGTTCCGTGGGAGTCATGACCCGACATTTGGCGCGCCAGGTAGGGGATTGAGGCGCGTCAACGACCTTCGAGCCGCCTCCGCGCCATGGCGAACACCCGCGCTACCCGCGCCGCCCCCGCCAACAGATGCGCGCCTGAAGGAGCGCGCGCCACGCCAGGCGCCACGGCCACACATGCACGACAGGGGCGACCCCGCCGTGAAGAGCGCGCCAACTCGGGCCCTCATGCGGAAGAGCTCGAGCACAACCCCGAGCACCAGGAGGACGCGCATTCGTCACACCCGACCCGGCGCCCAAGCGGATCCGGTTCTGGCAGGACGGACCCCGCGCCTCACACCGCACTGCTCATGGCGCAGGAACTCCTCCGCTATCATCCTACCGCTGAGGCCCACAAGAAGTGTCTGGAGCGCCTCAACCACCTCGTCAGCATCGCCACGACGCGCTCCGCCCCGTCGCAGTCCATCTTGCACCCCTCCCTCGCGAGCACGGCCACGCCAGACTCGCCTCCGCCTCCGCCAGGACCTGCGCCGGCTGCAACACAGAGGGCTGCCTCGCACGCGTCCTCGACGCACGATTGCTTGACCGTGCAACGCACCGCGCCCGACGCTCGCGTGGGATGGAGCTCCAGCGCAACCGCCAGAACAGGCTCATGGAAGAAATCGGCCAGGCGGGCCAGCAGAACCGTAGCGCACTGCAGCACGGAGTCGCCACGTACGCCACCGGCTGCATGGCGTTCACCCGCTACCTGCGCTGCGTGGTTTGGCCCCCGAAGTTCAGGCCGGCTCTCCCCAAGGGCTACGACGGCTCCAACAACCCCATCGAGTTCCTGTAGCTTTACACCACCTCCATCCAAGCAGCTGACGGAGACGACAAGGTCATGGCCAACTGGTTCTCCCACGCGCTTCGCGACTCTGCGCTGTCGTGGCTCCTGAACCTCCCCGAGGACTCTGTGAACTCTTGGGAGGAGCTCTGCAAGCAGTTCGTCTCCAACTTCAAGGGGACGTACGAGCGCGCACTCACCCACAACGACCTGCGCGCTGTGGTGCAGAAGAAGGATGGGACCCTCCGAAGTACATCCAGCGCTTCAGCCAAGTGCGCAACAAGATCCCGAACATCCCTGACACCCAAGTCATCGCCGCCTTCCGCGAGGGCGTCACCAACAGCAGGATGCTCGAGAAGCTGGGTATCCACGACAAGCTCACCTCTGTGGTGAAGCTGTTCGACCTGGCGGACAAGTGCGCCAAGGCTGAAGAGGGACTCCTCTTTGTCAAAATGTCCTCGAGAGGGGACGAGCACGCTGAGGGGTCCAGGGGCCAGAAGAAGAAGGAGGAGCCCAAGCGCAAGGCCACCGCGGTCCTCGCGACAGAGCCTGACGCGAAGGGCACCCGCAGGGACTCTCTCGAGCCTGGGGAGAGGAAAGACGACCACCGCCCATTCTGCATCTACCACAACAGGCGCGATCACTCTACCGAGATTTGCTTTGACCTCAAGAGGTTGAGCAAAGAGTGCGAGCAAGCAGAAGGCAGTGGCAGCCGCGGTTGAGGCCGTGGCTACCGCGGAAGTGCGGGCAAGAGCGGCTACCAGAAACCATCTGGCAACCAGGCCAACGCTGCGGAGAAAAATGGCAACCTCCCTGACGAGGAAGATGGTGGCTATCAAGCTCCAAGAGGCGCCATGGCCCGCATCCTCGGTGGGGCGCAGGCGTCAAAGTCGAATAATCAGTTCTAGTAGTTTGCTCGTGAACTCAATGCCGCCCTCCCCAGCCTCGAGACCTCCAGGCCCCTCAAGTGGTCGTAGTACACCATCGCCTTCGACGCTCAGGACCACCCCAAGTCCACTAAGACTGTTGGAACCCTCCCGCTGGTCTGCAGCCCTACCATCGACAACATCACCGTCTCCAAGACGCTCATTGATGGTGGAGCAGGCCTGAATGTCTAATTCGTTGAGACGTTCGAAGCGCTTCAAGTGCCCTACGAGCGGCTCATGCCCTCTAGACCCTTCACGGGAGTCACCAGCGGACGAGCCTCTGGGGCAGGTCAGGCTTGCCGTCACCTTCAGAAGCGAGGAAAACTACCGCACCGAGCACATCGATTTCGATGTGGCGCACATCGGCCTGCAATACAACGCCATCCTCGGCTACCCCGCGCTCGCGAAATTCATGGCAGTCACGCATCATGCCTACAACATGGTCAAAATCCCCGGCAGCGCTGGCACAATCACCATCCGTGGACATGTCCTGGATGCTTCGCGCGCTGTCGAGACAGCCTACACGGCAGCCGCCATGGAGTTCCTAGCAGATGAGGACATGGAGCCTCTCGAGAGACCCAAGAAGAAAAAGCAGTTATTCTCCCAGGAGCCAGCCGCTACAAAGAAAGTATCTCTAAGCTCCCGCAGCTCGGGGGCTGAGGGCTCGAGGACTAGCGTCACCATTGGCGCCGCGCTGCCTCCCAAATAGGAAAGCGCGCTCGTCGCCTTCCTCCGGGCAAACTCTGACATGTTCGTGTGGATACCGTCAGATATGTCCGGTGTACCAAGGGAGGTGATCGAGCACCACTTAGCCGTGTGTTCAAACGCGCGCCCTGTCCAGCAAAAAGCAAGAAAACAAGCCCCCGAGAAGCAAGCATTCATCGTCAAAGAGGTCGAGAAGCTAAAAGCGGCAAAGGTCGTCCGCGAAGTCGCACACCCCACTTGGCTCTCCAATGGCGTGGTCGTCCCAAAACCCGCCGGAGGAGGCCGCCTCTACATCGACTACACTGATGTGAACAAGGCTTGCCCCAAGGACCCTTATCCCATGCCAAGAATCGACCAGATTGTGGACTCCATGGCAGGCTGCGACCTCCTCTGCTTCCTTGATGCCTTCTCTGGTTATCATCAGATAAAAATGGCTAAGGAAGATGAGGAGAAGACGGCTTTCCTCACCCCTTGCGGTGTGTATTGCTATGTCTGCATGCCCTTCGGCCTAAAAAACGCCGGAGCCACTTTCCAGAGGCTAATGAGGATAGCGCTTGGCAAGCAAATGGGCAGAAATGCCGAGGCTTATGTCGATGACATTGTCGTAAAATCTCGAGAGGGAAATACTCTCCTCAGGGACCTTGAAGAGACTTTCGCCAGCTTGCGCAAGGTGAACATCAAGCTCAACCCCGCCAAGTGCGTCTTCGGAGTGCCTTCAGGCAAATTGCTTGGTTTCCTCGTGTGCCACCGGGGCATAGAGGCAAACCCTGACAAAATCAAGGCCGTAGAGGAAATGCAACCTCCACGCCGGCTCAAGGACATGGAAGGCCTAGCAGGCTGCATGGCCAGCTTGGGTAGATTAATCTCCAAGTTCGGCGAAAGAGCCATGCCGTTCTTCAAGATCATGAAAAGAACCGGCACTTTCAAGTGGACCCCTGAAGCAGAAAAAGCATTTGAGGACTTGAAGAGGTACCTGGCCAGCCCACCAGTCATGGTCGCCCCAAGGACAGGCGAGCACCTGAAGCTGTATCTATCAACCACTCCACAGACCGCCAATGCCGTCCTTGTGGTAGAAAGGGAAGAGCCAGTACTCCACAAGAAGAGCGCAACCACTCAAAAGCCAAAACCCCCTGACGAAGAGCTCGACAATGGACCAGGCCTCGCAAACCCACTGCCAGGCCCAAAGCCACAAGCGGGGCCAGTCCCAAGTCAACCGCTACAGGATGATCCCGCCAGGGAGCCTGAAGAGCCTCCACAGGCCAACCCCCTCGAGGGCCCCAAAGAGACTCCAGAGGCCAACCCCCTTGAGTGCCCTGAAGAGCCTCCACAGGCCAACCCCCTCGAGGGCCCTGACGAGCCTCCAGAGGCCAACCCCTTGAGGGCCCAGCAGAGCCCCTTTAGGCAGAAGGCACCAAGGCTAAACTGACAAACCTTGTCGAGCATCCAGTCTATTTCGTCAGCATAGTACTGCGCGATGCTCGCGAGCGGTACACAATGCAGCAGAAGCTCCTCGTTGCACTCCTCATCGCCTCAAGAAAGCTGCAACACTACTTCCAGGGCACCCCATCACGGTGGTCACCTCCTTTCTCCTGGAGCAGATACTGCGCAACCCTAATGCCACAGATCGTGTCGCATGATGGAACATAGAGCTACATCCATTCAACCTGCGCTTCGATACCACAAGGGTAATCAAAGGAAGAGCGTTGGCAGACTTCGTCGCCGAATGTACTGACCCAACCCCTGAAGAGCCTTGGGGAGAAGGGCAAGAGCCCTCTGGAGACAAAATGCCCAGCCACTTGAAGTTTGACGAAGCTTTCTCTTGTCGCCACGGTGGGGCTGGCGTGGTCCTGATCTCACCAAAAGGCGACAAGCTATATTACGTGGTCCAGCTGTGCTTCGGAATCGACAAGATCTCCAACAATATTGCTGAGTATGAAGGCCTACTTGCTGGCCTACGCGCCGCAATCGCTCTAGGTATCAAGCACCTGCTCATCAAGGGCGACTCCCAGCTGCTCGTCAACTTCTCCAACAAAAGCTATAAGCCTAAGGACGACCACATGGCCGCATACCTTGAAGAGGTCTGTAGGCTTGAGAAGCACTTCAGGGGAATGGAGCTCATGCACATCCCAAGAAAGGAGAACCAAGAGGCTGATGACATCGCCAAGCGCGCATCAAAGAGCAAGCTCAGCTGCCAGGCGTCTTTGAAGAAAACTCGTCAAGGCATCCATAAAGTACCCTCAAGAGGCCATGCACGCAAGCACAGACGAAGCGCTCCCGCGACCACCTGCAAACGGGGCTCCAGATTGTGGGCTCCCTACAGGAGAGCGTCTGTTGCTCACAGCGGTGCATCAAGAAGCAGGATGGATTGACAAGATCAAAGGCTACCTCGACAAGGGGACCCTTCCCGAGGAAGATGTTGAAGCGGAGCGAATTGCCCGCCAGGCAAAATCATACCAAATCCTCGAAGGAAATCTCTACCGCAAGCGCCCAAACGGCATCACGCTCAAGTGTGTCCCTCCTGAAGAAGGCAAAATGCTGATCAAGGATGTCCACAGCGGGGAATGCGGCCACCATTCGTGTGCCCGCACCCTCGTAGGCAAGGTCTTCAGGAGCGGCTTCTACTGGCCTCAAGCACTTCAGGATGAAGTTGACATCGTTCAAGCATGTGAAGCTTGCCAATTCCACGCCAAGCAAATCCACCAACCTGCGCTGGGGCTACAGACCATTCCGCTCTCCTGGCCATTCGCGGTCTGGGGGCTGGACATCCTAGGACATTAACAGCGCAAGGAGGATATCGCTACCTCTTCGTGGCCATCGACAAGTTCACTAAGAGGCTCGAAGTGGAAGCGACGCGCACAATTACAGCAGGCGCGGCGGTTAAATTCATCACAGGCTTGGTCTGCCGCTTCGGAGTGCCTAACCGCATCATCACCGACAATGGCTCACAATTCACCTGTGGCATCTTCAGAGCTTACTGCGAAATAATGGGCATCAAGCTCTGCTTCGCCTCAGTGCTCATCCGCAGAGCAACAGACAGGCTGAGCGAGCAAACGCAGAAGTCCTTAAGGGCCTAAAGACCAGGACCTTCGACATCCTCAAAGGCCACGGCAAGGGCTGGATCAGCGAGATCCCTTCGGTGCTCTGGTCCATCCGCACAACGCCACCCAAGCCTACGGGGGAAACACCGTTCGCCCTCGTCTATGGAGCCGAAGCAGTCCTCCCCACAGAGATAAAGCATGGATCCCCATGGGTCCTTGCTTTTAACGAGGACCAGCAAGAGGACCTCCACAATGACGACCTGCTACTCCTCGAGGGACTACGACGCCGCGCCGCCCTCCGGGCGGCAAAAAAACAGCAGGACCTGAGACACTACCACAGCCGCAAAGTGCGCTCGCGTACCCTGGAGGCTAGCGATCTCGTCCTCAGGCGAATCCTCTCCAGGGAAGGCCTCCACAAGTTGTCACCGTTGTGGGAAGGTCCCTACAGGGTCACCCACATCGCCAGGCCTAGCACGGCTCGTCTCGACACTGAAGATGGCATCCCCGTCAAAAACCCATGGAACATCATGCACCTGCGCAAGTTCTACCCATAATCATTGTCACGCTCGTGATCATTGTCACGCTCGTGATCATTGTCACGTCAAGGCATCTAGCGGAAGAGGCAGCTTACGGCTCAACCTCCAAGCATTTTTTGTCTCTAGAGGTTAAAAGCTCACGGCTTAAACCTACCAACCATTTTTTGTCTCCCAAAGGAACAAACGCAAACGTGATCATTGCCACGCCCGTGATCATTGTCACGTCAAGACATCTGGCAGAAGAGGCAGCTTACGGCTCAACCTCCAAGCATTTTTGTCTCCAGAGCTTAAAAGCTCACAGCTTAAACCTCCAAGCTCCAAAGGCTTCTCTCGAGGGTCAACCCTCCAAGCTCTCCATGTAACAAGCCACCTCAGGCCGTTGCGAGTCTCTGCCACTAATGGGTGGTCCCCATGCCTCGACATGGTCAAAACATTAACTTGGCAACCCCAAGCATAATGAGACAATTTCGTTCCCAAGTGAACTTAGCGCTACATCGCCGCTATGTAATATTTGGTGGTGAGTTTTATTTATGCATTACTTCATTCAAATGTGCGCTTATATCTCTCCACATGCGTACCTCATGAGCGGGGGCTGAGTACGGTGCTAGTGCCTCAAACGACACACCAGCAGCACTGCAAAATCCAAGGATCCGAGCTCTGGCTGGAGGGCAAGATCCTACAAACACGCCATCTCTACAGAGGACCTTGGTACTTACTCTCCTCACGAGGAACGCCTGAGGGTACCTATAAGCGCACACGAGTCCCCTGTACCGTGCACCAGCGTTTGGGTTCGCCTCGCTAACATCTACAGGGAAGAAATGCTCCCGGAAGCCTGAGGAGGCGTCCGGGAACGATCCCTCAAGAGGACCTCCTCTCCAGGCAAAAAGCCTCTACATGGCGAAAACCTCGAGAAGCTAAGTCTCGCACCCGCGCCTGAAGAGCGTTTTCCCCACTAGCGCACATTTGCCCCTCAAGCGACTTCGCTTTCCCCTACGCTTCATGGACTACTCATACGTCTAAGGGGAGTACTTGAGCATCGCGACTCAGGGCTCTTTCCTCTCCTAGGCCTGAACTCCCCCTGGCCTTGTAGATTCATTGCTCTAGCATACTGAAGTGGCGGAGTCATGGCACGAAGAGATGGGTCCTACCGATGCAGAGAACAAATAGACATGAAGATGAGTCCAAAGAGACCTCTCGAGGGGCAAGCAAGCTATAAGAAAATTGCAAACAAGAGTATATTACATGCCCAAAAGATCACAAATGTCTAAACATAAAGGTCTTTCAGATACAAGCGCACGCAGGCGCAATGGCAAATAGCTCAGGCGCAGTCGTCATCATCCTGGACCTCCTCCACCGCGCCCTCCTCGGTCTCGACAGAGGCGGCCTCCTCCTCGTTGTCCTCAACCGCGGCCTCCGCACGCTTGAAGCGGCTGCAAAAAGCATCGACTTGCTCGCGGAGGGAGTTGGAGACCCTGCTCGCGTCCTCACCCTGCGGAGCCTCCGTCACGGTGGAGAAGTCGAAGCCTGGCATGAGGATCCTGAGGTTGGTAAAGATGCGGTCGACGACCACCCCCAGGAGCTGCCGGCTCTCGTCCTCTATCACCTCGCAGAGATCAGCGACAGGGCCCTCGAGCGCCGTGAAGAGCTGGTCGAAATAGACCAGGTACATGGCGGCATCGCCACGGCCTCGGGCCTCGGTGTGCGGCGCGTCCGCGCTAATCCGCGCAGCGAGCTCGTTGCCCCGGGCGACCAGCGCCTCGAACATGCACTCACGCTGCCTCGTAAGCGCGTGAGCCTCCTGGGTAGAGTCGGTCGCCTCCGTCGCCCGCTCCATCGCGGGAGCCACCTGCTCCTCCACGTCCTTGGCCAAGGAGTTGAGGTCATGAACAACCTCGTTGCGGGACTCCTCCGCCCGGCGTTGACCATCCTTGGCGCGTTTGAGGCGGGCCTCCAGCTGGGAGTTGGCCTTCTCAAGCCCAGCGATCCGCTGAGCATCGGCGGCGTGCCTGGCCTTGAAGCGATCCTCCTGCTTCTGGGCCAAGTCACAGTACTCCTAAGACTTGGTCAGCCGGAACTGCTTCTCGCGCTCCGCAAGGGCGTCCTCCGCTTCCTTCTTCTTCTCGGCGAACCGCTGCTCGAAGCGTTCATAATCACGCTTCTGGGCAGCGACGTTCTCGTCGTACCGCAGGAGCGCCTGGGCCAGGTCTCCTTCACGCGCCTCAAGCTCCTCACGTTGGGTGGCCAGGTCCTTCTCCACCTGAGCCGCTGCTCGTCGTGCTGCCGCAGTTCCCTCTCCTTAAGGGCCAGCTGCCGCTCGCGCTCGGCAAGGCCCTTGCGGTCCTCCTCCAGCGTTGCATGTCGTGGTATCGGCATAATTGATAGGAGACGGGGGTCCTCTAGCCTACGTATGGATTGTGGGGAAGAAGGTTGGTGTCGTCGAGGTCGGGATTGAACACGGCGAGTTTACCCAGCTTCGGATCCCACAGCGGTGGCGGGATCCTACGTGCTGCTATAATTCACTATGAGGCAATAGCCGTGAACAGGTTACAATGTGTTTGATGCGTATTCAAGCGTGCCCTAAAGGCTTCCTGGTGGCCGGCTTATATAGGCGGCCAGACCCCAGGATACAAGGTAAGTACTTGTCCGGCAAGTAATCAGAGTCCTAGACCTAGCCGGCTTAGTTGCCGCCTTCCGTCTTGGGCTCGGTGGCTTGATGGGCTTAGGCCTTCCGCCTTCCTTGGACCATCCGCCTACTTCCTTGCACGTCAGCTATTTGGGCCGCCCGGCAGGCCTTGGCCTTACCACCCTTGGGCCACCCTGGACTAGCCGGATTGATCCATGCTGGTTATACCCCTAGTTGATATATCCCCAACATTAGCCCCCAGAAAGGTTGAAGTTCTCCAGGCGCCGGCTTCTCCTTGATTCTCCATCTGCCAAGGTTGGCGGCTGCAGGACTTGAACCATTCTGAAAATCAAAGAGGCATGCGTGTCTTGATGTTGACAGGCGGCCGCCTTTGTCCATCATGGGAAAAGACGGCTACTCGGCAATCTTTGCCGAGCATTCTTCTTGACGGTTTCCGCCTAGCCGGCTTCACGACAGTTTGAAAACAGCCTAGGCGGGAATCTTGCCATGATCACAAATTGCGGGAAAAGAGGAGGCGTGGAGATCGTGCAATCGTGTGCCGCAACGGATGCGGGACACGTGTCCGACTAAAATGCCGTTGCACAGGGAGCAACGCCTGGCCCTATAAATAGGTAGCCAAACGGTCCATTTTCTTTACCCTGCCTTTGCTCTCCGTGCGCCCTTGTCTCTTACACTTCCTCGCTCCTCGCCTCCGAACGAACTCCGGCGAACTCTTCTCCCCCGGCGACCTTTCCTCGCGGCGATGTCCACCGGTCCCGCTCATTCGACGGCGTCGAGCGGCCCGGCGACCGAGGCCGCGCTTGCGACGCCGATGGGCGGCGCCATTACTCGTCCCGCGGCGGCGGCGACGGCGGGCAATGTCACCTTCGTCGTCCCTCGGACTTCCTCCGCGCGCGCTCCCGCGGCGGGCTCCTCGGCTCCTCCACCGACCACCACGGCAACGGCGACGGCGAACGCCCCCGGCGACGAGGAAGAAGAAGCGGCGGACCTCGGGCCCCGCTACTGGCTGCCTTCTATCGTCGACGAAGACGCCCTCCAAGATTTGGAGGCTGTCGGCTACCTCCCCACTCGGGAGGATTGCCGGTGGAGGGCCGCCTTGGGAGACATCATCCCGGCTCCGGAAGCCGGAGAACGGGTAATCCTCACCTCCCACCTGGTCAGGGGAATGGCGCTTCCGCCTTCCGCCTTCTTTAGTGAGGTCTTAGATCACTACGGGCTCCAGCCCCATAATATCGCACCCAATAGTATATTAGTCTTAGCCGGCTTCACAGCTCTTTTCGAAGGCTATCTAGGTATTAGGCCTAGTTTAGACTTCTTTAGATACTGTTTCTGTTGCCGGCGACAGACGGTGCCGGACGGCGGGTTGGCGACCTGCGGTAGCGTCACCTTCAACTGCCGCCAAGGCCGCCAATGGTATCCTCAGATACCATACCTCGAGTCTGTCAAGGGCTGGACCTCCACATTCTTCTACTGCCAAGACATGGCAGCGCCGGGCCGTCAAATCGGCATTCCGGCATTCGTCAACGCGCCGCCCATGCCTCGCCCATGCTGGGACGAGGTGGTGCCCAAGTTGACGGAGGAACTCCGCCTTATTCAAAGGCGGATCGAGTTCCTCACGAGGACGATGGCTCCCCCCCAGCTGGATGGGGTCGACACCGTCATTTGCTGGCTTGGCCGGCAAATCCTCCCCCTGCGGTACAGCCCGCACAAGATGTGTCAGTATTCGCCTACTGACACAGCCTCTCTTCGCGTGAGCGAAGAGATATTGCCGGTCGCCGACTTGGCATTCCGGCTCCGCAGCCTCGTCAAGGCGGGGTCGTTGAAGGCGGTCGAGGGCGTGCCCATGCACACCCACGACAATCCTCCCCTCGAGGTGAATATTTTCTTCCTTTGCCCCTTACTTGACAGCTTTGCCGGCTAGGATTGAGTTCCTTTAACATGTCTTCTTTTTCAGCTCTCCGAGTTGAGGGAGGATGACCTGGCTCCCGACTTCTACGAGTCGGAAGCCGGGAAGACGAAGAAGCGCAAGGCGTCCGGCGCTGCTTCCTCCACGGCGAACGCCGAGAGGAAGAAACGGATCGCATCGGCTACCGAGCCGACTCTCGCCAACATTGGCGAGAATGCGGGGATTAACATCCCCCGAAGGTACTTCAACTTTGCCTTTTCCAGATGGCGAACCTTTTGAACATTGGCTGACTTATTGTGCTTGCTTTTTGTTTGACAGGGAAAGGGTCGCAACCTCCCGGTTGACGACCAGGCTCCTTGGCAAAGGAAAGCGGCCGCAAGGCGGCTCGCCGGCCACCGTGCCGCCAACTCCCCCGCTCCACGCCGGCAGCTTCATGGCTGACGCTCGGCGCCAACCTCCAGCTCCGGCTTCAGGTGCTCCGCCAAAGATCCCCTCCACCGATCGCGCGCCGACAACTCCTCTACTACTGGCTGAGGCTACGGCCGATGATGCCGCTCAATCGCGCGCCGCCAATGAAGGGTTGCTGGAAACGACTGCCGGCGGGTCTCGGAGGGCAGCTCCGACTGAGGGAGGCGGCATAGTCAGAGACCCTTGGTCTACATTTAAGGAGGCCAAGGAGTCAACTTTGGCTTTTGCCGCCTTTGCCTCGCAGGCCTTCGACGACTTGGAGGGCGACCTATCTGTAAGTTTCTACCCCTCCGTCATATACATAGTCTTTCCCCCGAGCACTTAGATGGCTAGTCAAAAGAGACTTTGACTGCCGGCTTAGTGGTTATTCGACAATATGTTATATGCTTATGGTTTTTGTTGCAGGGCCTTGTGTCCGCCAACGTCGAGCTCGTCTCCTCGCGAGTCGAGATAAACCGGCGCCACCGTGACCTCAAGAAGGAGTGCGAGGCCAAGGACAGGCGGATCGCCGAACTGGAGGCGGCCCGCAAAAAAGATGAAGGTAGGGTTGATCCCTTTCTCCAACTATGCTTTTGACCTATGTATCCGTCAATCATTTAGCTTAGCGAATCCATATTTGTAGAACTGCTAGACCACGCCCAGGATATCCTGAAGGCGTCCACTGATATGCAAGCTCTTATGAATGAAGCTTCAGACTTGGCGGCCGCCAACTTGGAGTTGAAGGCGGCTCATCAAAAAGAGATGGAGGCCCAGCAACTCAAGTTTGCGAAGGAATCCAACCAGCTCACTGGTGAGCTGGAAAGTCTGCGCAACAAGTTGGCGGAGGCGGAGAAGATGGCTGCGGAAGAGATATCCAAGCAGACTTCTCGCACCCAAACTGCAGAGGACGCGCTGGCAACTCATATGATTGAGTTGTAGGCTTTCCATAACTCGGTCCTTGGTAATTTCTCGCTCCTTTTTTGATACTGCCATGTTGCTTTAGCCTGAGCCAAACTTATGGCTTTATTTTTGATGCAGTTCCCGCCGGTTTAGGCGATGACAAGGTTGTCAGCCCCCGCCTGGATCGCCTTGCGCGTCTGGGCGAGCTGATCGCCGAGACTTTGGCGGCGTCCAAGAGTTTTGCCGCCAAGTTCTTCACTTCGTCTGGCAGCCAGGAGCCGACCGAGTTCAGCGACGTGCCCGCCATCTTGGAGCAGGCGACCAAATTGCACAAAAGCTCGCTGAAGTCGGCGGCGCGGGGAGGAGCCAAGACTGCCCTTGGGTTGTTCATGGCGCACTACCCCGAGGCGGAGATAGAAGCCGTCACCGAAGGCATGCCGTCGACTTACGAAGACGGTAGCGAGGTTGAGCCGGTCGCTGTGCTGGACAGCGTTGCCGGCTACGCCACGCGAGTCGCCGACATGGTGGATACTTCAATCTTCTACCGGCGCCATCCTGTGCCTGGCGAAGAGGGAGCTGAAGCTGCCGGCGCGGCCGAGGCGGAGGGGAGTGACAGTTCCGGGGCTGAAGTTGTCAGCCCCCAAGCCTGATGTAGACGCTCCCCCGAGCCATATGTTTTCTTGTCCTTGCCTCCCACCAGCCTTATTTTGTCGGCCCCTGAAACAATGCAACATTTGTAATATTTGTATATACTTTTGCTGTTGCCTTCTTAGGCGGAAACTAGCTGACAAGTTTTACTTTGTCTTTATTTATATGGCCCGCCTTAATTTTACCCTGACTTATATGCTTGACTTTTTGTATGTTGACGAAACCTCAGCCGGTAACTTTAGCTGAAACAACCAGGGCTAGACCATTTGTTTAGAATCAGAGACCAAAGCCAACATGTTGGTGTCAAAGACATACTACTAGGCGAACCACATATAAGTAATCAGAGGCAAAGGAATTAGGCGGTGCAAAAAGTTTGTTTTTGCTTTGGGTTGGCTCGAAAGCTGCAAGTATCTACCAGTTTGAACCTTTGCACGGAGCTAGAAAATAGGTAACTTAGATACATAGGGGAATGATTGCAAGAAAAGATAAAAGATGGCATGCATCTCAACACAGATGAGGAACCATAGACTTTTATTTCATAATCATATTTAACTTATTACAATTATAAATTGCTAAGTGTAGAAAGGACGTAGCTGCTCAATATTCCAAGGCCGTTTTGTTTGCTCGAACGGGTCGTCAATGCCTCTCTTGCGCTTGGTTCCCCTTTTTCCTGCCGCCTTCTTGCGCATTTTCTTTTCTTCTTCGTCGCGGATGTCGGCTAGGTAGTAGGAACCATTGAGCAGCGCCTTTGTGACTATAAACGGTCCTTCCCATGGCGGGGATAACTTGTGCAAGCCTTTTCTATCTTGAATTAGGCGGAGAACCAGGTCACCTGTTCTGAAGCTTCGCTTCCGCACTCTCCGGCTATGATAGCGGCGGAGTTGTTGCTGGTACAAGGCGGAGCGATGGAGAGCGACGTCTCTTTCCTCGTCTAGCAGGTCTAGGCTATCCTGTCTTGCACCTTCTACGTCTTGCTCGATGTAGGCTTGAACTCTTGGGGAATCGTACTTCATGTCGGTAGGTAGCACTGCCTCTGCGCCATATACTAAGAAGAAAGGAGTGTAGGCGGTGGATCTGTTTGGCGTTGTGCGCAAACTCCATAATACCGACTGTAACTCATCTGCCCAAGCGCCGGCTGCCCTATGTAATGGAGCTTCGAGACGAGGCTTAAGTCTTGATAGGACTAGGCCGTTTGTACGCTCTACTTGCCCATTGGATTGAGGGTGTGACACGGATGCCAAATCAAGCCGGATGCCCAGATCATTGCAGTATTCTTCTATATCGCCTTGAGACAAATTGCTGCCATTATCGGTGATAATGCTGTGTGGAACTCCAAACCGAGAGATAATTCCCCAGAGAAAGTTGGTGGCTGTTCGTGCGTCAAGTTTGCTGATCGGTTTGGCCTCGACCCATTTGGTGAACTTGTCGACAGCGACCAATAGGTGAGTGTACCCACCGCGCGCCTTTTTGAAGGGACCCACCATGTCTAAGCCCCAGACCGCGAACGGCCAGGTGATTGGGATCGTCCTTAGCTCCTGTGCCAGTAAGTGAGGTTGACGGGCGTACAACTGGCAACCTTTGCATGTTTTGACGATGTTCTCGGCATCTTCTTTGGCGGTGAGCCAGTAGAAACCTTGGCGGAAAGCTTTGGATACAATGGACCTAGCGGAAGCATGATGCCCGCAGGCGCCAATATGTATGTCCTTCAGAATTTCCCGGCCTTCCTCCGGCTGTATGCACCGCTGATAGATGCCACATGTGCTTCGCTTGTATAGCTCGCCTTTTATTATCGTGAATGCTTTGGCTCGCCTTATGATCTGCCTTTTTAGCACCTCATCGTCCTCCGGCAACTTTTGGTCGATTAGAAAATCGAGATATGGGACTGTCCAATCCGGCAGTGTTAAGTAGACAGCGAGACTTGCCGCTTCTACCGGTTCTTCTGAGTCGGGGTCCATCAAATCGACGCCTTTAATGGATGGCTTGTGCAATTGCTCCAGGAAGATATCTTTTGGTACCTTTTTGCGTTCCGATCCCAGTCTTGCAAGTGTGTCTGCCGCCTCATTCTCAGCTCTTGGAACATGTCGGACTTCGTAGCCTACGAAGTTTTTTGCAAATTCGTCAACTTTGGCTCTGTAAGCCGCCATTGTTGCGCTTTTCGCATCCCATGTTCCGCTTACTTGCTGTGCGACCAAATCTGAGTCGCCGTAACAGAGGATTCTTTTGACGCCTAGGTCGTTTGCCACGTGTAACCCATGAAGCAAAGCTTCGTACTCGGCAACATTGTTGGTTGCTGTGAAGTGGATTTGTAACACGTAGCTAAGCTTGTCACCTTTAGGCGTACGTAGAACGACTCCAGCCCCCGAGCCTTTGAGCATCTTTGATCCGTCAAAGTGCATGACCCAATATTCTGACTCGGGGAGTGTTGTTTCCTCCATAGCCTCTGTCCAGTCGGCGACAAAGTCTGCAAGTGCTTGAGATTTGATGGCGGTCCGTGGTTTATAGACTATATCAAAAGCGGCAAGTTCGATGCCCCATTTGGCGACTCGACCTGTTGCCTCTGCATTGTTGATTATGTCTCCCAACGGTGCCTTGCTGACCACTGTCACTGTGTGTTCCTGGAAGTAATGCCTAAGCTTTCTGGCGGCGAAGAATACACCATAAGCCAGCTTTTGGTAATGCGGATACCTCTGCTTGGAGGCGGAGAACACTTCACTGATGAAGTAGACCGGTCGCTGCTCACACGCCGCGGCTTCGCTCTCCTTTCTTTCCACAGCCAAGACAACGCTGACAACAGCTCCTGTTGCCGCGATGTACAGCAGCATTGGTTCCTGTGATCGAGGTGCTACCAATATCGGAGCGGATATGAGGGCCTCCTTAAGTTGTTGCAAGGCGGCGTCTGCCTCTGCTGTCCACTCGAAGTTGTCGGATTTCTTCAGTAGCCGGTAGAGAGGCATTGCCTTTTCCCCTAGGCGGCTTATGAAACGACTGACGGCTGCCGCCGATCCGGCTAGGCGCTGCACGTCCTTCAGACAAGTAGGTCTGGATATGTTTTGTATGGCCTTGATCTTCTCCGGGTTAACCTCAATCCCTCGTTCTGAGACGATGAAACCGAGGAGTTTGCCGGCAGGGACGCCGAAAACGCACTTGGCGGGATTGAGCTTCATCTGATACCTCCGGAGGTTCTGAAAAGTTTCTTCCAAGTCCTCTAGGAGATCTGCCTTCTTTTTTGACATTACCGCGATGTCGTCTACATAGACGTGAACATTGCGACCGATCTGTTCGTGCAGGCAATTTTGCATACAGCGCTGGTATGTTGCCCCTGCATTCTTCAGGCCAAAAGGCATGGTAATGTAGCAGAAAGTCCCATATGGAGTTGTGAAAGATGTTTTCAGCTGATCTGACTCTCTCATCTTGATTTGGTGGTATCCTGAGTAGGCGTCCAGAAAACAAAGCAGCTCGGAGCCTGCTGTGGAGTCTACGACTTGGTCAATCCTAGGCAGCGCAAAGGGATCCTTTGGGTAGCACTTGTTAACACCAGTATAGTCGATACACATCCTTAGCTCTTTATTCTTCTTTGGGACAAGTACAGGATTTGCCACCCAATCGGTGTGTACAACTTCTTTTATGAAATTGGCGGCCTTCAGCCTATTTATCTCCTTCCCTATAGCCTTGCGTCTCTCATCTCCAAAGCGTCTTGTTGCTTGCTTTACCGGCTTGGATCCTTTTATGACGTTGAGCGAGTGCTCGGCAAGTTCCCTCGGTACACCAGGCATGTCGGAAGGCGACCATGCAAAGATGTCACGATTCTCACGGAGGAACTCGACGAGCGCGCCTTCCTATTTGCTGTCAAGGTTGGAGCCGATGACAACTTGCTTAGACTTGTCACCTGGGATGAGGTCCGCCTTTTTGGTGTCTTCTGAAGCTTCGAAAGTCTTCTTGACATCCATCTTTGGCTTTGGCATGGAGTTGTCTGAATCCGCCCCGAGCAGCGCGAGTTCTTCCTTGTGGATGACGGCTTCTGCGAAGGCGGCCATGGCACGCTTGCACTCCTTGGCTTTCTTGAAGTTGCCGGAAACCGTGATGGTTCCGTTTTCCCCCGGCATTTTAAGCTTGCTGTATATGTAGCACGGCCTTGCCATGAACTTGGCGAAAGCCGGCCGTCCGAAGATTCCATGATAGGCGCTTTTGAAGGGGACAACTTCGAACCGGAGGAACTCTGAGCGGTAGTTCTCTTTTGGTCCGAAAGTTACCTTCAGCCTGATGCTTCCCATTGACTTTGCTTGCCTGCCGGGCACTATGCCATGAAATGTGAGGTTGCTGTGATCCAGCTGATCCTATGACAGGTTCATGCGGCTTAGCGTGTCGTAGTACAGGATGTTGAGGCTGCTGCCGCCATCCATGAGTACCTTTGTGAGTCTGAAGTTGTCGACAATGGGGTCGACGACAAGGGCGTACTTGCCTGGGTGAGGGACGTGATCAGGGTGGTCGGACCGGTCCCAAGTGATTGTTGCCTCCGACCAGTTCAAGTACTGAGGGACGTCCGGCATTGTCGCGTTGAGTTCGCGCATCTCCGCCTTATCCGCTTTAGCCGAAGGCGTGCCGACAAAGCACACAAGAGATTCTTTGACCTTCGGATACGGCTTCTTTTTCTTGGCGGTTGTGTCCTCTTCGCTTGAGATAGACATGTCGTCGTCATCCTCATCCTCCTTGCTGTCTTTCTTGTCGTTCTTCTTTGACTTCTTTGACTTCCAGCCGACTGTGGGATCCTTTTTGAAGTCGTCCATGAAACGGCACTCTCCAAGCATGTGGTTGACCTTGCCCAATGAGGCGTGGATGGGACATGGCAAGAGCTTTGCCTGTTCGTAAGTGATTCGCGCCGCCTTAGGCCCTGAGCCGGCTTCGCGATTATCTTTCTTATTTTTCCACTTCTTTTTGCCGGCGTTTCCTTGGAACGCTACGGCTACCTCATTGGAAGGACCGGCTTTGTCATCCGCCGCATGTTTGCGCTTGTTGTTCCGCTTTGGTATGATGTTGACGTCTGGGTCATCGTCCCGGGCGTCGTCATCCGCCGCCGCGTATTGGGCGGCTAAGTTGAGCATCTCACCAAGGTCCGTGATTTGCTCGCGGACGAGTCTATGACGGAGCAAGGACTTCTTCTGTAGGCCCGTGTAGAAGGCATGGATAGCATGTGCGTCCGAAACACCATGACAGTTGGCCTTTTCGGATATCCAGCGGCTGACAAAATCTGTCATGGTTTCGTCCGGCTTTTGGATACAGCGCTGCAAATCCGTGTAGGTATTTGGACGCTTGTATGTTCCTTGGAAGTGCTGGGAGAAAACCTTTTCCATGTCGTACCAGCTATGGATGGACTTTTCAAGGAGGTTGTCGATCCAAGCTCTTGCCGTGCCTTCCAACATGAGAGGTAGGTAGCGGACGGCAATATGGCTGCTCCCGCCGGCAATCTCTATGGCCATGGCGTAGTCGGAAAGCCATGAGTCCGGCTTAACAAGGCCGTTGTACCTAGAACAGTTTTTTGACACTGATGTCATGTCCTTGGGGAACGGCTCTTTGCGGATGGCGTCGCCGAAGCACTTTGGTCCCGAGTATAGCGGCTCCTTTCCTCTTGCTATGTCTTGTAGGCGGTGTCGTGCGTCTTTTGGATCGAGCTGCCGTGCGCCTCTGTTTGCGTCCGGCTCGTCCTGCGCCGCCCGGCTTATGCTGCGCCTGGGCCCTTCTACCTCCTCTCTCCTCTTGCTGCCAGTGCTATGCTGCGGAGACCGGCTGCGGCCTCTCCTTGGAGGGTCGTTGCCGGCATCTTTTCTAGGCGGCTGCCTGTTGTTCCGGCTACCGCCATTGTCGCGTCTTGGCTGAGGTGGAGGTGGTAGGTCTCCTCTGCTTCCCGTCCTTGAATTCTCGTCCCGCCTTTGTTTTGGCGGCGGTGCCTTCTTTGGAGGTGGCGTTGCCTTCCTTTTGTCGCCATGGCTACTGGAGCCAGACGGGCCTTCGGGGTCGGCACCTGGTGCAGCTTTGCACTTGCCTGACTTAGACTCTAGGTCTCCCCCGCGGGCATCCGCCATGTGGCCGTAGGAATCAGCGCGAGCTTGTTGTTCTAGGGCCTTGCTTACGAAGTGTCTTGCGTTGGCCAACTTCTCTTCCGTCGTGTAAGTGTTGTCGTCCAGGGTATCTAGCGCGGCAGCCGCGTTGAGGATAGGGGTGCAGAAGACAACATCCCCCCTTCTATCCACTCGCTGTGGTGCCGTACGCCAATCGAACCCTAGGTCTTGAGCCGCTGTCGTTGCTTGCGTAGGCGGCTCTTTTCCACGGCGGTTTTTTGATGACCTTTTCTCCTCGAAGAGTTGCCGGTTTGTTTTGGCCGACATCTTCTCCTGCTCTTTCTTGATCTTCTTCGCAAGGCTCTCAACGTGCTCCTCTCTTTTTCGCAGGAAGTCAGAGTGCTTAAGCATGTTAAGCCTAAGCTCTTCCACTTCGTCGAGTGGGGTGTTTTTGTTCACCGGAGTATTCATGATCTCGTCTACTTCTTTGATGACGGAGAGCAAATCCGTGGGTTTGCTGCTGCCGCCTTTCTCGAGGCCAGTTTTCTTCTTTGCGCACACCTTGTTGAAACTTTCAATGAGTTGGCCGGCAGTGGTGTCTCCGGCTTCTTCCGTCGGCTTGATTTGCGCTTCCGAAGTAACTGGGGTTGTCTCGTGACCGACAACAACCATCATAGCCAGCTTGTCAGGCATGTCTGTATCCGCTGTACCCTCTGAGGGAGCCGGATTTCCACTGGAAAAGCGGGTTTTGATCTTCTCTTCGAAGAGACTAGCATCATCGTCGGAGTCAGAGTCTATGTTGGTTTGAACGGTAGATCTGGATCCGGCATCTGACATCGCATCCTCCTGCAGAGCAGGGAGGATTGATTCAGGATCGTTGTTTTCCGGCTGGGAGTCGGATCCCAGTCCGACAACTCCGACGAAGTGGAAATCAGATTCGGCCGACTCCTGGGAGAAGGCGGATTCAGATCCATCTTGCCGGTCGACTGCTTGGTCGAAGGGTTGGTGGGTGGGGTTGTAGAAACGCGGTAGGCCGTACGCCTCTGGCGTGTACCCGATGAAGACGTCGATCCCTCCGATCGGCACGATTGCGCATCCGATAAGGTAGTCGTCCGCCGGGAGCCAGGACTCATCCGAGTTGACGTAGCTATGGCCGTCAAACCTTGTGACGCGACCGACGGCGATCTGCTTGCCCACGCCGCCAAGTGTTCCCGCCTGGAACGTGACGCCAGGAACCTTATGCCCCACGGTGGGCGCCAACTGTCGTGGTATCGGCATAATTGATAGGAGACGGGGGTCCTCTAGCCTACGTATGGATTGTGGGGAAGAAGGTTGGTGTCGTCGAGGTCGGGATTGAACACGGCGAGTTTACCCAGCTTCGGATCCCACAGCGGTGGCGAGATCCCACGTGCTGCTATAATTTACTATGAGGCAATAGCCGTGAACAGGTTACAATGTGTTTGATGCGTATTCAAGCGTGCCCTAAAGGCTTCCTGGTGGCCGGCTTATATAGGCGGCCAGACCCCAGGATACAAGGTGAGTACTTGTCCGGCAAGTAATCAGAGTCCTAGACCTAGCCGGCTTAGTTGCCGCCTTCCGTCTTGGGCTCGGTGGCTTGATGGGCTTAGGCCTTCCGCCTTCCTTGGACCGTCCGCCTACTTCCTTGCACGTCAGCTATCTGGGCCGCCCGGCAGGCCTTGGCCTTACCACCCTTGGGCCACCCTGGACTAGCCGGATTGATCCATGCTGGTTATACCCCTAGTTGATATATCCCCAACATTGCCTGCGCAGCCTGGTGGGCGGAGAGCAGCTGGGTCTCCAGTTGGCCTAGCTCGCAGCGTTTCTGCGCCAGCGAGCCCTCCATTTCCTCGCGCTCGGTCGTTGCTGCGCGCAGGAGCTCCGTAGCAGCATCACGTTCCTCTTGGAGGGGCGCGAGAAGTTCTGCGGCGTCGCGGATGGCCCCCTCGTGGACCTCCTTGGCGAAGCCGAGGGCCTCCTCGTGCGCGGCCTGCAGCACCAAGTCCTCCTCCCGGCGGGCCTCGACAGCCGCATTGAGAGACACCCACGACCGCGTGAGTTCCTCCCGCTGCTGGGCGAGCTGTATGTCCCAAGGGCGAGATGCGCCTCCAGGCCCTCTAGAGACTCCCTCACGAGGCCATAGGCGACCTCGCGGCGGCCAGCGCTCCAGTCCCAGCTACGGAGGACCAGCTCTTCGCCTGTAGAGGGCCCGGCCCCGACGTCAAGTCCCGAGAGCCTTGCCCCAGGGTGCGCTCGGGGGCTAGGCAGTGCTCCACCTCCGCCCGCGCCAGCGTCCTCCTCGGCGCCCACGTCAGCCAGGCGCTCATCCCCTGCAGCCTGATGAGGCAAAGAAGAGGAACCTCCCCCTGCGGACTCGCCCGCGCCCTGTGGCGCCTCGCTCGCCTTTGCTCCAGGTTGCGCAGGAGCCATGGGCGCGCCCGGTGGAGTTGGCGCGCGCGGCGGCGTCATCACGCACGGTGGCGTTGGCTCGCGCGGCGGAGTCGTCTCGCACGGAGGCGTGACCACGCGAGGGGGAGTAGGGGCGCGAGGTGGAGTGGAGATCCTCTCCTCCGAAGCCTCCACCACCATTGGCTCGCGACGCGGCCTAGAGGCCTCTGGGTGAGGCGCGTCCTCCTCCGCCTGAGGCTCTGCAGCCACGGCCCGAGGCGCAGCCGCCTCCCCATGAGGCACCTACTTAGTGGGGCCTGTGGAGGCCGTCTCCACAGGCTTCGTGGCCTCTTCAGCCACGGCCTCAGCCGTGGCTCTCTTCACATCAGCAGCCTTGCAAAGCCTACGGCTCTTCGCAGGCACAAGATCACTGGCAAAAACCAAGGAAAGATCTTCAAGAGAGGATAAAGAGAAAAGAAACAAGAATCAAACGACCAAGTGCCATGAACACTTTCCCGGATGGTGCAGCGCCGGTGTCGACCCACGCCAGGCCTGGCGAGCGCCAGGATGGCATGGTGTGGGCGCCTGACCCCTCCGGGGGCGTCACCGCTTTCCTTTTAGAGGGAACGTCAGATGGCCTCGCCCTAGAGCGGTCCACGGCCGCCTTGGTGCGTTGCTTGCGCCGCCCCGGCGTGGCCTCCGCGTCGGAGCCCTCCCCCTCCTCGTTCTCCTCCTCCACGGGGCGCGAGGGAGCCACCACAAAGGCATCGTCATCGCCTGACGAGATGTCACAAACCTCGTCAGTAAATGGCCCGGCCCTTGAAGAAGACACCTCCCCTGCCGCGGCCTCCTCCACACCTGGCACAGCTCCCGAGACCGAGGGAGAATTCGCTCCCTCCGCTCCTCGCGCCGCCGGTAATGGCCCCTCCATCCCCGCCAAGCCTGTCGGGGTGAACGGAGGCATCCCCTCCAAGATGGCCATGCGCTCCGTCATGTTGTATTGATGGAGAGGCCGGAGCGTGATGGGGAGCTGATCCGCGGCATGCACCATTAGGTTGATGAAGAACGCGGACAGGACATTGTCAACGGTGTCCTTGTCCTTGTCCTCACGATGGAGCCGCATCTTGTCGTTTGGCCCAGAGTACATCCACATGGGCACCGAGTGTGCCTGGAGGGGAGCGATGCGGCGCATCACAAAATCGCCCACAATGGTCTAGCCCGTGAGGCCCTCCTCGCGGAGAAAACTCAGGCGCCCCATCAGGCTCGCGTTCTTCATGCCGTCGAAAGACGCCTTGCCCCAGTGGGAGTTCTTCAGCGGCGGCTCATCGGGGACCTCGAGGAAGGCGCAGGGATGCTCCACCCCAACGAAAAACCACTTCTGGCGGAAGTCGTCCACTTTCTTCGTCACCGAGGTGACGGCCTTGCCGTCACTCCATGACATGGGGATGTAGACACTCCCCATGTCGTCCACGATGCGGAACGAGATGAACCCGGAGCGCTCGTTCTTCGCCGTGTTCCGGAGCGCGTAGAAGCACCGGAAGAGCCCCACCGTGGGCTCAGAGCCCAGCTATGCCTCGCAAAGGTATGCGAAGATGGCGAGGATGAGGATGGAGTTGGGGTGCAGATGCAGCAACTGCACCTGGTAGAACGCCAGTACCGCCTCCAGGAACGGCGAGAATGGCAGCACCAACCCAGCGGCGAGGCAGTGCTGAAATATCGGAAAATACCCTCGGGGGCGTTTCCCGTGCGCCGCGGGCTTCAGCGCGGTGGCGCCATGCTCGTTCGTCTGGTGCGCTACCAGAAAGCAGACCTTGGTGAGCGCCTTGTCGTTAACGCGCACGCCCAGCAGAGCCACGGCGTGCGCGACCTCAGCGGTCTCCGCCTGGGAAGAGGAGCCCACGGCAGCCTTTCCCTTGCTCTTGGCGGGACTCATCGCTGGGGTTCGGTGTGCGCTGGAGGCGAGAGGTGAAGAGAGCGAAGGTGGAGAGCTCGAGATGGCGGAGGCTTCTGCGAGTAGAATGGGAAACAGTAACGGCTCCCCGCTCCGGCGCTCGGGCTTTATGTCCCCTCCAAGAGCAGTTACCGGGGCGTGGTGGGACCCCCCACGACGCATGCCCCAGATCGTGCGCGACCGTGACTCGTCTGAGTGACGTGTGGCTCGGGCCGGCCGGGCACTTTGGGCCCACGACGCTTCGCCTGCGCCCATGGGCTCATTCTCGCACATCGCGGGCCCGGGGGCTACTGTCGGCCTAGTGGAGACTGGGGTATGAAGAGCCCACTCTACCCAGGCCTCGCACGCGGGCTGATCAGATAAAACGACTAAGGACCAAGCCCTCGCTTGAAGAAACCCCCGACAGGCAAATCCCCTCGAGGGCCTGAAGAGAAAGCCGGGGCCTGAAGAGGACCCGCGCTTCAAGAGACCCTCCCGAGGTGCAGCGCGCCTGGAGGGAAGTCAACAGAAACACCTCCACAGGCCTCCCTAGGCCCGAGGGGAAACTTCACGGCCAAGGAAGTACGACAGGACGCACATGGCCTCTGCCTTACCCACAGGGTGACGCAGGCGCCCCCCTTTGCCGTTTTGGTGATAAAGGAGTCAATAAAGTTGCGCCGGCTGCGCCAGGACAGCTGGTACCTTCCTCTCTGATTATAAAGCACCTGGACGGCGCAACACTCCAAGAAGATCGTCGTCGTGAGCTCCACCCCGGAGACTGCGGACCCTGCAAGCTGTTCTGCGCGGTCTGCATCTTGTCGGCCACCGCGCCCAACTTTATCGATGATGGACCGCCTCCAGGGACGAGCCCGCAGCGGTGGACTCCAACTCCTTCACGCCGCTGCCGTGTGGGAGCCCACCTTGGAGGCCAAGCGGAAGGAAGACGCCTGCAGCGCCTATAAAAGGAGCAAGACCTCCACCGTAGAGGCGGTCGGCAAATTTGCTAAGAGAACACTTTTAAACCCTACCTCGACTGAGTAGGATAGCCTTGGCCTGGAGGAGGAAGAAGACCTTTGCTTCCCTCCCCAAGCACGAACTGCCTCAAGAGATCCCTCGGCAAGCTCAACTGTATTGTAACCTCCGCAGTGCAACACAGACAAGCAGGAGTAGCGTCTTACCTCCTACTGAGGGTCATGAACCTGGGTACGGGCTGGTGTCTTTCTCTGTCGTAGGTGTTTCCTCTCCAGGCCCGGCGAGCACCGTCGTCATGCCACTCAAGGGTCTTGACCTGCGCGTTCAATCCCCTTCACGAACTACTCTTCAGGAAGTGACTACCCCTGTTCCGTGGGAGTCATAACCCGACAGGATGGACCGAGTCCATGAACTATTCTGCAGCGGTGAACTCCACTCCTTCGCGCCACTGCCATGTGGGAACCCATCCTCTGCATAAAGTGCAGGGATGAGGCTCGGGGCGCATATAAAAGCAGGTGGAGTGTCTCCGTAGCAGGGGATCACATTCTGAATCCTTGGAACCCTAGCCAAGTGCGTAGGATAGCCAACTAGCACGAGGAGGAAGAAGACGATAGCTTCCTTATTCAAGCACCAAACTACATCAAGAGAGCCCTCGGCAAGCTCATCATAGTGTAACCTCTCCAGTGCAATACGGACAAGCAGGAGTAGCGGTGTTACCTCCTCCTGAGGGCCGTGAACCTAGGTACGGGCTGGTGTCCTTTTGTGTCGTGTCGCTCCTCTTCAGGCTCGACGAGCATCGTCGCCGAATCTCTTGAGGGTCGTTTGACCTCCGCGTTCAGTCCCCTTTGAACTACTCTTCATGGTGTGACCATCCCTGTTCCGTGGGAGTCACTCTTTGACATTTGGCGCGCCAGGTAGGGAACTGAGGCGCATCAACAACCTCCGAGCCGCCTCCGCGACATGACGGACACTCGCGCCACTCGCGCCGCCAGCGCCAACAAGCCCGCGCCTGGAGGAACCCACACCGCGCCCGGCGCGACCACCACTCGTGGACGACTGGGTTGCCCTTGCCGTGAGGAGCGTGCCAACACCGACCCACATGTCGATAGGCCCGAGAGCGAGCCCGAGCGCGACGGGGCGGAGCATCCCGAGCACCAAGCGGACGCAGAGTCCTCGCACAGGACGCAACAACCGAGCGGCTCCTCCAAGGACGCGCGGAGCCCGGTCCGCACACCGCTCTGCTCATGGCGCAAGAACTTCTCCGCTACCTGCCTACTCCAGAGGCTCACGAGCAGTGGCTGGAACGACTCAACCACCTCGTCGACATCTCCACGACTCGCACTGCTCCGTCGCGGTCGATTGTGCACCACTCCCTTGCAGGCATAGCTGCGCCTGACGCGCTCCCTCCTCCTTTGGGACCCGCTCCGTCCGCGACACAAAGAGTTGTCTCGCACGCGTCCACGCCGCGCGACTGCCAGATCGTGCAGCGCACCGCGCCGGACGCACGCCTAGGGATGGAGCGCCAGCGAGACCGACAAAACCGCCTCATGGAGCATATTGGCCAGGCGGGCCAGCAAAACCGCGGAGCTCTTTAGAACGGGGTCGCCACGTACGCCACTGGCTGCATGGCGTTCATCTGCGCTCTGCGCCGTGTGGTCTTGCCTCAGATGTTCAAGCCAGCCCTCCCCAAGGGCTACGATGGCTCCAGCAACCCCATCGAGTTCATGTAGCTCTACACCACCTCCATCACAGCTGCAGGAGGAGACGACAAGGTCATGGCCAACTGGTTCTCCCACGCGCTTCGCGACTCCGAGCTGTTGTGGCTCCTAAACCTTCCGGAAGACTTCGTGGGCTCGTGGGAGGAGCTCTGCAAGCAGTTCGTCGCTAACTTCAAGGGCACGTACGAGCGCGCACTCACCCATAACGACCTGCGCGCTGTGGTGCAGAAGAAAGATGAGACCCTCTGCAAGTATATCCAGCGCTTCAGCCAGGTACTGAACAAGATTCCAAACATCCATGACACCAAGGTGATCACCGCCTTCCGCGAGGGCGTCACGAACCACAGGATGCTCGAGAAGCTGGGCATCCACGACAAGCTCACCTCTGTGGTGAAGCTGGTTGACCTGGCGGACAAATGCGCCAAAGCTCAAGAGGGACTCCTCTTCGTCAAGATGAGCTCGCGTGGAGACGACCCTGGTGAGCACTCCAAGAGCCACAAGAAGAAGAAGGAGCCCAAGCACAAGGCCACCGCGATCCTCGCAGCAGAGCCTGACGCCAAGGGCTCCTGCAGGGACTCCCCAGAGCCCGGCGAGAAGAAAGAGGACAACCGTCCATTCTGCGTCTACCACAACAGGCGCGGCCACTCCACAGAGACCTGCTTCGACCTCAAGAGGTTAAGCAAGGAGCGCAAGCAAGCTGAGGGCAGCGGCAGCCGCGGCCGAGGCCGTGGCTACCGTGGAGGCAGACGCAAGGGTGGCTACAAAATCTACCTGGCACTCAGGCCAACGCCGCCGAGAAGAACATCAACCTCCCTGACGAGGAATATTGAGGCTACCAAGCCTCGAGAGGGGCTATGGCCTGCATCCTCGGCGGGGCTCAGGCTCTTAAGTCGAATAACCAGTTCAAACAGCTCGCCCGCGAGCTCAATGCCGCGCTCCCCAGCGTCGAGACCTCCAGGCCCCTCAAGTGGTCACAATACACCATCGCTTTCGACGCGCAAGACCACCCCAAGTCCACCAAGACTATTGGAACCCTCCCGCTGGTCTGCTCCCCCACCATCAACAACATCGCCGTCTCCAAGACGCTCATTGATGGAGGCGCAGACCGGAACATCATCTCTGTGGAGACCTTTGAGACGCTTCAAGTGCACTACGAGTGGCTCATGCACTAGTAGGAAAAAGACTACTCCTGGCGAGCTGCTTTTGCCTAGCGCTCGTGAACAGCTGTCTGCCAGCAGAGCTACGCCAGTGGTAATATTTACCGCTGGCGAACAGCAGCTGTTCGCCAGCGGTAGTGGCGGCCACCGCTGGCGAACGGCGGCTATGTTCGCCAGCGACATTAGAGAATAGTGCTGGCGAACAAGCCATGTTCGCCAGCGGACCTGCATCCGCTCGCCAGCGCTTGTCTCTACGGGGGCGTGTTTGCCAGCGCTACCTAAACGGTTCGCCAGCGGTATAATTTCAGAATAATTTTTTACATTAAAATATTGCATTACATATATATATATGGGAAATAGCCTCCTAACATGGTGGCTACCTATGCACCACTTCCCATCCGTTGGATAACCCCTAAGATATATTGAGAGGATATGAGTATACATATGAAGTTAACAGAACCATTAACGCCATACTCCACAGTTTTATTCTTTCCCTCGTGTACTACTACGAGGCTTTTGTTTTCGTAGGGGATATTTTGCGATTACTAAAATCTATCATTTTGAAAAAGTTTCAGCCTTTCGTTTTTTATAGGCGATATATCCCGAGTACTAAAATCTATCTCAGAGTGTTAGACATTTCCGACAAGCACGCGGTTTCTCGACCGTCTACAAACAAAAATCTATATCATTATGATCGGGAGGAAAATGTGTGCTTCTTTTGCTTTTTAGCTTGATGGATTTGTTTGCTGCTACCATAAGCTTTATTTTCGATGATTATGTAAAATTTGGAGCTAGCTTGAACGATTTGTGTTTAAAAAATGGTAGGATTTGCACAACGCTAAAACTCAGTACATGTTTTGTAAGTCTTTTTTTCATCCTTAAATTTTTTTCATCAGAAATATACTATCCAAACGTTAACATGAATATTGTTTTGTCCAATTTTACTTATTTTAAAATTGGGTATACTAAAATAGACAAGAAGCATGCAACTACTATCCAGTACTATGTATCAAAAACCACAATGCACACTAAAATAGACAAGAAGCATGTAAGCACTTATCCATCAGAAACCACCATGCAGAGATATCACTAATAACGTCAATGCATGTAAGCACTATCCAGTGGAGTCCAAACCATAGAGATATCCAAGGGCTCGCAGGGTACATAATAGAAAATCCACGCTATTGATCCAGCCGAACAGGTGTTTTCCACCGAACCTGTTGCGATCAAAACCCCCGCCTGCTTCCCACCGATGTTACAATAATTTTATTTGTTTTTTTACAGCAACGGTTTATCCCCTGCTTCCGGTCGTGGGTACTGCCATACCGGGGGTTTCAAGCTAGTACGTGCGTGTGTGCGGTTTCTTATTGTAATCAGGCGGAGGCCATTGCTCCCGGCGGCGATTGCTGCAGCTGTGTAGTACTCCCGGCTATGAGGTCTGGGTCGCCGACGGCTAGCTGCTGCATCTCCGTTTGCGGGGTGGTCCGGAGCCGGGGATTACGGCGGGCGTCGACGGCTGCACCTGTGGAATGCTGCCAGCGGCGAGCGGCCAATTACGACGGTCGGAGACGGTTGGGAGCTCTGGAAAACGGTGGGCCGCGAAGCGCTGCCGCTCGAATCTTCTGCTCTGAATATCAGCTCGAATCTTCGAATCTTCGGCTGCCGTAATTTATTTTTGCCCTTTTTACATTGCTTACCCACTCCCCGCAGTTTATCGATCTATTCTAATTTGGGGCAAATTCGGCGAGCAGTTTCTGAAGGCAAGCGTGCGGCAGCTGCAGGAGGCCTCGTCGGCCGGCGGAAGCTTTGAAGCATGCGACCCTCACGTCGTTATTGGTGGCTGGAACTCGCGACGAGGAAGAGAAGCAGCAGCTCGCCCTCATCCATGAACTCATTCGCCCCTGGAATAATAAGCCCGCCGGAATTGATCGCTGCTTCCATCCGTAAGCACAACTAGTTTACTCAAACTCCAGATCCGTCAAAGTTACCCGAGGAGCAGACATTCAGGTGAGGAATCGATCTCGGCATTTCTTCTTCCTAATGCCTCACGTTTGTGATCTTGATCCACCTCCCCTATGTCATCTTCTTAATCCATACCCGTATTTTTGTTTAGATGTTTCTCGTGCTCTTGAAGTCTTGATCCCCGTCCACACATTTGGATTATTGGTATTTATGTTTGGATCTGACTGTACAAGCTGGCTTGTTTTTTATGAGAGTACAGTACACCGTGAACCAATCCCCTTCATCACCAATTTGTATCACGTTCCGGCAGAGAAAATACTTATTAGCTAGTAATTTATTTCCCGTTATTGAAGATCGTATAGGAGTGTAGAACCACGGTTAAGATAGTATTTCTCGAATGACAATGGAATATTGAAAACCTTGCATGATCCAGTCTTGACTAGATTGACAAAAACTACATGCCGTTAAGCATTAGGAGAACTGGTTGTATTTTTCAGAAGGCAAATCATATTGGCTGCAAGCAGATTTCCATTTTCATACATTTTCAGCGCAAATATATTGTTTTGTTATTTAGTGTTGCCAATTAGTGGGTGCTTCAGATTTTTGTATGAGTTTTCTTTTGCAAGATGTGAAGATGCGATTCCTAGTTTGTAAGTTGTTTGGAAGAACTTACACTCTGAGCAGAAACTTGTCAGTTCAGTTGTGTCGGAATAGAAGCTTATCACTTGTCAGTTCAGATATTAAAAGAATGCTGAATTTTGTACATAAATAACTAGCTCTCTCTTGGCAAAAGAAAATGAAGTAGCTAACTCTCATATAAATGTGCATTTAGGTCTTCTTATGCCTGACATATTCAAATCAACATTATGCAGTTAGTTTCTTGTGCGTTCATATGCCTGAACATAATTTTTATACTGGTCTAGATCGTTCTTTGTCTTATCTTGTGTATACGAAAGCAACTTGTGAAATTACGTCGCTTATCATGTTAGATATGTTCCCAGTGATGTTAAGTGAATCATTTGTTTCTTCTGTAGACCACACATGCCAAGAATGATTACTGCATCATATTGTAGTATGAAGATGGTCATCTCAATGTCATAAGTGTCTGCCTGCTTTTAGTTAGATCATGTAAGAAATTTAGTTAGCTCATTTTTGTTAGCTTATGTCCCCAAATGCAGAGGCGAAACATTGAGTATTCTAACTCTCAAGAGCAAGTATCTGATGGTTATCTTTTTCTAGGCACTATAAATATTTGTAGCCATAGGATCCTCTGTTCAAGATATCGGCCGATATCCCGATTTATCAGCCGATTTATCGCTTATCATTGTCTGACCGATATGATAAATTGGCCGATAAGTCGGCCGATATACCGATAAATCGGCCGATATGCCGATAAACCGGCCGATTTAGCCCTTATCATAGGTCGACCGATAAGTTTCCGATAAGCGATATCCCCAACATAGATAGGATCCAATGACGCCATTCAGAGTGAAGCTCGCTGCTTGCTGGGTATTATTTTGATCAGCTGCATTTTCCACTTGAATGATAGCATGTAAGATCAAGTTACGTCATTCTTCATATATAACCTTATTTCTTGATCTCCTCTCCTTTTCGTACAGGCGTCCAAAATCATTCTAAGAGGAAATAATTCCCAACTCTACATGTGCACGTGGGTCCTGAGCAGCAGCTGGCTTGCAGTAGCTGCCATCATCAGTAATTTCGGTATCTGCAACCTAATGCAGTCCTACTATTTCATAAGTTTTTATCGTGCATTTTTATTTGGGAAGTCCTGATTAAGTCTCAGTTTTTTCACGAGTAAATTGTCCGTAGCAAGCAGCAGGGAGGCAAACATCGCCAGTTTGCATGATGTGTCTTCGTTTCTACTATACGAAGCAACAACGAACTCTTCGTACATGTGCGAAAGATGCAATCCAATGATTGATCCTAGAGCTCCCGTCCGCACCGGCGGCCTGAGGTGTATGAGATCTTATGGTGACTCCAAGTCTCCAACAAAAACGCCTTCATACGGAACATGAGCTTCCCGAACAATTCCCTCCTAGACCACTTTCTTGCGCGGACTAGCTGCCTATTAGAAGATATAAAGCTTTGGAAAAAACTATGTGATTCTAGACATTATACGGAGGGAGGTGAGAGCTAGCGTGCAAAACACTTACAGGATTTTGTTGGTCAGGTGTGTTATTTCCCGGGGTAGCTAAGTTATTTGAGTAATCAGTGACGACTTGAAGTAAACTGCTCTATAAATCCCTCTTTCTGAAAGTCAAAATTTCTATGAAGTATATTGTTTAATGTGTAAATCTTACAGTGCAAACAAGAACAACTGATTCAATCCTTTTGAGATAACTGTATCTATTTTATTTTTGCATACCCTAAACAATGGCATACGAGTTGTTTACAAGTTGTTTACAAATTTATCAGGCTGTCCCGGTCAATTTGACAACATGTCATTATGCCATGTAATCAATCAAATTCTTATGTCGTGTAATCAGGCAATTTAATTAAGATTAATCTTACTCTTTGTGTAATTAGGCCACCGGACATAATCATGTCAGGGAATCAGTTTTCACCATTACATGATGAATGGTACTTAACAAAAAAGAAAAAGTTGAAGAAAGAACCGCAATGTAATCTTACGTTGGCTGGCAAATTCATCAATGGTTCTGTAATGATTCTTGGCCACTATTTTTACTACGGTGGTTGGAGAAAATATGTATTAGGGTCTACGAGCTGGATCGGTATGCAGCATGCAGTTTTCTTACGTTGGACTCAACTTTTTTTACGTTGGTAGTTTGAACCAGACGTGGGTACCGTAAGGGCGAGTGGGCTGGTTCGGAACGGCAGCATCGCGTGGGATCTGGCGCCGGGTGATGAATAACTATTCTGCTCCCAGGGAGTAGAATAGGGTAGCGCTATTTGACTCCTTGGGAATATAATAGTTATTCTACACCCACCCGGTATTTTTTGAACCGTAAAGAATTTTTACGTCACGTATATTTTGCCGTACTTCGTAAGTTTATAGGAACGTAAGAAAATATTAACATGACGTAAAAATTTATTTATGTGTCATATAAAAAATATTACGTAAAATACGCATTTTACCTATTTTTACACTGTTATGACCTATATATTGCAGCTCTTATGTACATTTTTTAGTTATGGGGCAAAATAAATGTAATTATTTGGATCATAAATATTTTTTTTTATAAAAAACAATGTAAAAACTTTCGGTTGCAAAATAATTTATCCTGCACCTGGATGCAGAATAAGGGTTTCTCCTCTCTCTCTCCATATATATATAGGACAAAGTTTTTGTATGTTACATGATTAGGGTGCTTACAATCGGCACCGTTCGTTTCTTTGAGATCCGTGTAGCTTTTTCCATTCGGTGCCATTTTAGAAAACTTGATCAGACCGAAATTATCAAATAGGAATGGAAGCCCAGAACCTTTCGAAACTAGGCACATCTAATACGGAAACTTGTCTGGCAAGTCCGGCCAAAAAATTGTTACCGCATGCATGACTTCAACACGGGTGTTGCGCTCTTTTTACCATGTATTCTGTTACTCACGCCCATCGTTGCATAAATTTAATTTTTTGCCATCTTGCTTAAATTTAATTATTTTGTTAAAAGCAACAAAGTAGTTGCTTCGGTTCTCTTTTTGACCAGCCAGTTTCTTGCACAGACGGAGCCCAGGGTTACTCATTCGGTGCCTATGTTAATTCACATACGGTGCTCTCCACAGAAATAAAGGGTGCTTCCACAGATCATCACAAAAATCATATGAGCAATAGATGGAACATCTGATACACGACAGAATATTGCAACATCAGGAAAAAATTCAAAGGATTCCTATGCATTAACAAAAGCATGGAAGAACAAAAGCATGTCTAGAAAAAAATTCAAAGGAAACTCCTAATCCTATGCATCGAAGAACAACATGTCGGTGGCCGAGTGCCCTCCCTCCATCCGGTGCCCTAGGGGAGGAGGAGGTAGACACCTGGCTTGGGTTGAGGAGATGAACTCGAGGAGGTGGCTGGGGATGGCGCCGCCCGGGCCCGGCGGCGCTGGTGGAGGTCCGGGGTCGCGCCTTGTCGCCGGGTGAAAGAGCATTTTCCCTCATGTGTGGTTTTGGTAATTAAATGACAATTCCTAAGGACTAATGTTTGCATTGAGATATCTTTATAGATCGTGTCCATGGGAATAATGGAGTTCATGTGTTGGACTCTAGAATCTTATTTGATGACCAAGGTTCCATTCAAGGATGTATATGATGGATGGTCATGTGTTGAGTTGAGCATATTGCAAGTATGTCTTGAAGTATTCAAGACATCATATTAGGAAAGAAATGTTGGAAGATACAAGGTTGATCAAGATGTTGATCAACACACAAAGCTACAAGATGTACCAAGAGGGATCTTGTATCTCTTGGGATGGTAAACACTTGTCCGTATAGCTTTGTGAACTAACCCATGATATATGTGTGTGTGGTATCTTTATATGAGGTTAGGTATCTTCCCATGAGCTTGCAACAAATGAAGATTTCTTATAGCTCATGGAGGATGACGCCATGTGGTGATCGTCATCGAGCTTGAGATGTTCAAGACCAAGAGAAGCTTTTTGAAGATCTCCTATGCTTGGAGCTTGCTATGGATACATGAAGACGGAGCATAGCGAGACTCTCCCATTATGGGTATGGGGGAGTATTTGGAGAAGTCTTCATCAAGCATGTGCTTGGACGCGCAATCAAGAAAGATGAACCACTTGAACAGGTGAAGATAGTCATCATCTAACTCAAGTGGAATGCTCAAGGTAAAGGTATGATCTTGATATGGCTTTATGATAGATATGCATATTATCAAGAGGGGCTCTCAAGTGAGTAACTTGATCGCATCGTTGTGGAGAGCTTAAACCTTTGCATACTTGGCATATCATATTTCTTGGTTCTTATTTGGCTTTTATAATTGTGAGGATTAGAGTTTGGCTCATCTCCATGTCAAGCTCTAGTTCATCGAAAACGGGCTTACTTTGGAAAACATGTTGCGTTTTTTATGTTGGAGGTTTAACCGCTTGTTCTATTATCTAGAGATCTTATATTTCCCATTTGGTTTTAACCTCACTTGTTGGACTATAATGTTTCTCTGCATGATCTTATAGAGCTCTTTGTGATGATTCCAACGAGCCAAAAATCATCGAAAACGGAGTTCGGATGGTAAAGATATTATCGTTTTTGTGTTGACGTTTCTGTCGGGGGGAAATTCCGGCACTAGGCCGGAAGTTCCGACCAAACTTCCGCCCAAACTTCCTGCTTGTCCAGAGTGCACTTCCCTGGCACGTTTTGGGTTGTCCGGGGGGTCCGGAAGTTCCGGGGTAATCCCAGAACTTCCGGCCCGAGTGAGAAAAACTGTCCCCAACAGGCAGATTTGTTGGGAACCTATTTAAGGGGTCATCTTCCCCAATGGTTCCTAAGTTTTGGTGCTCTCTCTCCTCCTCCATTGTTGACCTCCAAAGCTTTAAGATCTCTCAATCCCTCCAATGATTCTTGCTATTTCTTGAGAGAAAAGAGAGAGGAGATATAGATCCACATTTCCACCAATCCATCTCTCCTCTAAGTGAGGGGAACCTAGTGGGTCTAGATCTTGGAGTTCCTTTGTGGATCTTCTCCTTTGTTCTTGCTCTCTTCTCCCCCATAAGCATTAGTTGCTTTTGGTGGAATTTGGGAGTGAAGGATTTGACTCCTTTGTGGTTTCCTTTGTTCTTACTCTCTTATTCCCCCCATAAGCATTTGTTGCTTTATTGGAATTTGAGAGTGAAGGAATTGAGCACTTTGTGTGCTCATGCCATTGCATTTGCATCAGTTTGAGCCCTTCACGAGGATTCGTGGTGGTGTTACTTGTGAGTTTGTTACTCTTGGGTCTTTGGACCCTAGACGCCTTTTGTGGCCAAGACCTTTTGTGGTCAAGATCTTTTGTGGTCACTTGAGAGCCCCCAATTAAGTTGTGGGTGTGTGCCTCAAGACTTGGTAGCACCCAATTAAGTTGTGGGTGTGTGCCTTAAAAGTGTTGTACGGGATTCGATCTCTGCCCTAAAAGGGTCTCAATAGTGGAAGGTGAACTCGCAACCTTTTGTGGTTGAGTTCATCAGGAGAACAATGTGAGCCATTGTGGCTAACCTGTTGTGGTTGCGCACACCTCTCCAAACGAGACGTACACCCTTTGGGTGGAACTCGGGAATACATACTCGTCTCCGTGTGCCTCGGTTATTTCTATACCCCGAGCTTTTTACTTATGCACTTTACATTGTGATAGGCTTCGTGCTTGAAGTCATCTATCTTGCTATCACCTTGTTACTTGTATTGCTTAGCATAAGTTGTTAGTGCACATAGGTTAGCCTAGTATATTTATCTAAGTTGTATGCTTGTTAAAGTAAACCTCTAGTTTTATTCCGCCTTTATCAAGCATACCGGAATTTCCGGGTCATTCGTGGACCGGATATTCCGGCTCCTCGGAAAAAGTTTTAAATCGCCTATTCACCCCCCTCTAGGCGACGTCTATCCGTTCAATTGGTATCAGAGCCAGGTTATCTCATTATTAGGACTAACCGCCTAGAGATAAAGATGTCGTTTAGAGATCTAGTGCACAATCCCACTTATAGATTCGATGGCATAAATTATGATGTTTGGAAAATTTGCATGCTTAATCTTTTTAGAGACATGGGTTCAAATTTAGAGAGTATTGTAGATATGGGTTTTTCTCCTCCAAAGGGTTCACAAGAATTATCTTTAGATGATGAAAAAAACTCTTATCTCGATACTCTAGCATCTAATGGTCTTATATGTGCTTTGAGCGATATAGTCCTTGCGTCAATCATGCCTTTTCGGAGCGCTCACGAATTATGGACAAAACTTCAACATATATATGAGGTGTCCAACATTTCCAAGGATGATTGTCCTCCTTCCACATCCGGTCGTGATGAGCTCACGTCTTCTTCCACTTCACCGACATGTGGTTTGCCACAAGGTAATGATATGGTGAGTGGTGATATAAATTGCATTTTTGATGATGAATCTACTATTGACTATACTTCACACTCATCTTTTTGCAATGCTCTATCTTTGGACTTAAACACCTCTACCACTCCAAATGTCATACATGCTAGTGTTGATAGTTGTTGCATATCATGTAGTAGTTGCTTAACTAAATCTCATGATGATATGTTTTCCTTGTCTTGTTGCCATGATCAAAATGTTTCTACTTCCTCTAGTACTTGTTTGGCTAACAATGTAGAGAAATCTCAACAATTGTTGGAACAAGACATGGACCCCATTGGTGTTTCAAGTAACTCTTCATCGTCTTCATCCACTACTCACCTTTGCCTTATGGCTAAGAAGTTTAAGGTATCTCCTACCATGCACTCCAATATATCTCATGGTGATGATGATGATGATGTTGATGATGATACTAGTCTTGAAATCAAACAAGAAATTATTGGTTTTGATCATTTCATGACTAACTTGCAAGGAGTTGGCAAGAAACACTTTGGCTCTCTTATGAGCCGTATAGGTGAGCTTGAGGATGTTCTTGAGCTAACAGGTGAGATTGAGAGAGAAGATGCCTATGAAAAGGTGTGGTGACCAAGCATACCACTGCATGGTTTAGTATTCTATAATCGTTGACATAGCACCAATGGATCACCGCCCACCAGTGTTACGTCATCAGAGTGGTACAACAGAAGCATCGCAGGTCCAAGGCATGACTATAGATTACAAGAAGAAGGTCCAAAACAACAGATCTTTAGAACCTCCTCGAAACAATGATGCAAGGCCCTAATAAAAGAACATCAAATGGAAAATCTCGGAGGAACTAACCTATACTTAGCCTACTGCTAGTACGGCTAGGCTTGCAATTGCGCTATAGCAACGCCTACAGAGATATGTTCTATGACTAGGAATCTGTCCTCTTCTACACGACGCCTTCATTGGTCCTCCGTCTTCCTTCAATAGCTTCAACTCGATGTAGTTGCCTTTTGTGGTATCTTGAGTTTATCCGCCATCGACGTCTTCATAGCCTAAAGTGTTGCCTTCTTGAGGTCCTTCATGTCTAGCAGGCGTTTAGGAGGCAAGGGTGAGTAACAACGTTACCCAGCAAGTTCAATATATATAAGGTGGGAAGTTTGATGCATAAACACAGCCACAACAATGGATTGTCGTAGGCTAATGCAAGCTTTCGAAAACATTTCTTCAAAAGGTTACTTTTATTCTGAAGACTATGCTCGTCAGGAGTCACAGGGCTAGGGCTTTGAGGAGCCTCCTTTCCTGCTGCATTCGTCGTTCCGTCCTGGAACGTGGAGTAACATGTCACATTAATACACTCTGCAGAGGTGCGCTGCTTTACCCATATGAGATCAAGACCTTGTTGCACAACCAGGCGTACTTTCCCGTCCACACTTCCTTGGTGTGGGGCCCAGTCAGTAATCCAAGACAATCACCGCGCCTTTCCACCATCCCCGCACACACCCCATTACTTCAGTTGCAAGCTAGTGGGAACCATCCCAACCTACAACTTGCTGACTCGTGGGCGCCATCCCAACCTAGTCCTGAAGCCAACCTTCAATAGATGCTAGAAGCCACAACCCGAAGGTGAAGTTATTATCCTGGCCACCTCAAGCTCAACGGATTTACACACCGCCCGACTTTGATCTAGTCACCCGTTGGTGTACGAGAGGAAAATGATACAACTGACTTCTCCGTCCCATTTCAGATCTCATGGTTGCGCGTGATATACGGCGCAAGAATCACTGGAGACATTTGTTATTAAGTCCTAAGTGATACTTTCCCGTGCAAATGGGACCTCCACCACAACATTCTTACCGTGGTCCCATCTGCCAACCATATGAGATTACCACCTCACTGGTGGATAACCATATTCATATTATTATAAAATAAGTTTTCTGCCCTTTTTGTGTGATATGCAATACTAACAATTTGAAATAGTTTCTTAACAAATACTTCAAGAGGGCATGAATAAAAAGAATGAACTTGCCTTTTTGTCTGCAAGATTATGCAACAAAGGTCTTTGATATAGTATAAACTCCGAGAAGTCTGAAAACAACATCATTGGTCTGGTAAGGACTAATGTTTAAAGAAGCAGCATGATTAATGCATAAGTATGAGATGCGTCGCAAAGTACCCCGTATCTCACTCTCGATGTTTGTGTGTTGTTTGAGTTGAGTGATTACATTTAGGGTTGTCTTATTTTCAAGCTTACTTCATAAGGAAAATGGATTCTTTAGCCTTAGATAAATAACATCAATTTAAGCATATGAGACAATGATTGTTTTAGGTTGTGCTCATCTTTTGTTGGTAGAAAACATGTATTAACTTTAATGAAGTAGAGAGCTAGTGTTATGTTATATGATGGCAAAAAGAATAACTTTTGACAAACATAAGAATGTAAACAATCATTGGTATTATACGAAGTAGTTAAGAGAAAAGTTATATGATTATGCTTCTTTGCGTGTTTTACCCAAGACTTTGCAATATAAACAACTTTTATTTCATTTAGGCAATTACTTCTAACTATGCATTGTTTCTTGAATGAATGCTTGATGTTCAGAATATAACAAGTTGCCTTACTATCTCGGTGTTATGAATTTTAGATTGTTCCTACTTGTTTTACTTACACATAATGTAAATGAAAGAAAGTTATAAGAATAATGATATATGTGGAACATTTACTTAAAATGAACTTAGCAGTTCAAAGTGTCGTGAGATTTTTATTTGTTTTCAAATGATCATCAAATAGTAGGAGAACAAAGTTCAGATGCTTTTAACTTTATTTTCAAAATTAGGAAAAATAATTCTTATTAATTATTATTTTAAAATAGAATATCATTTTGAAATAGATTTCTTGAAATAAATAATTCATATCGTAATAAAAACACATTACTAAATTTATGGAGGTGAGACAATTTCAATGAAGCTTGAAATGCATCCAAAATAGCATTTCAAATAACTTCATATTTAAAAGATTATGTGGTTTGTATTTCAAATTTTATTGTGTTTCAATTTTATTCAAACACAAATAAGAATGATAAAAAATATAGATTTTATTTTTCTGGTCATTTTGGTGTAAATATTATATTTTTCTGATTTAAAATGAATTAGTTATGAATTTACAAAGTTTAATCAATTTAAATCAATTTCTAAAATTATTAAATTAAGTTGGGCCCACATGTCAGGGTTTTAATATTTACAGAATTTTCCTAAAAGAATAATAGTCTGACAGAGGGGTCCCACATGTCATCAATTTAATTTACTAAAAGAATTAAGGAATAATGGTTTAATTTGAACTGTTGACGTCATGATGACGTCAGCACTTGGAGTTCATCTCCTGCCGAAGATGAATTCGATACCTACGAAGGTATTGGGACGATTTGGTCGGGTCCTAAGCTACAGAACGGTCTGGCGGTTCTTTTGGTGGCGGCGCATGGACCAAATGGTCACCGGAGCATCGCCGACGGCGATGGTTTGCGGCGGCGGCATTCGGTTCCCGACAAACTACTATTCCTGAACAAATTAGGACACAAGGGGAATACTGGTGGATGCGTGAGCTCACCCTGAGCACGACGAGACGCTCGGTGAAGTGAATGGAGGTCGGGCGGCGACGAGCTTGTCCAGAATGGCCGGCAGCCGGAGTTGGAGAAGGCGACGCAATACTCGGCACTCCGAGCTCCTCCACACAAACGGCTCGAAGAGAAGGGAGAAGGCTTCATGGTAGATCTTCCTAGACGCTCGGAATGGTGAGCGATGACCCGAATCGGCGGCTATTGACGGCGCACAACGGCGGCCGGAGAAGCTAGGGTTAGGTTTTTGGGAGAGGATTTGAGAGATAGAGAGAGACGGGAGCGAGTGAAGGATGGTGAGGAAGATGTGGACGTCTCCGCATCCCTATCCTCGCGGGAGAGAGGCGAGTAGGAGCGGCACGGTAGGTCGGGCGCAAGGACACGACTCATCCCTGCTTTCTATCCGGAGGAAGAAGAAAGAGAACTAAAAAGATTTTTGCAGAAAACCCCTTGGACTTTAGGAAATTAGCGGAAACAGTTGAAACAGTTGAAACTTGCCCCTGGTTTCTGTTTTGGGTCTTTTTTTTATTTTGAAAACTACAGAGAGGTCCTGAAATTTTTATTTTTGAATTACATGTTTATTTCCACTTAAATCATTTGTCTCCTTGATATATTTTAATATTTGGTATAGTTTTGAATTCTTCTATCACATAACTTGAATTTGGCCTTATTTTCTATCTTTCTTTCATTAATGTCTTTTACTTAAATAATTTTTGGTAGTGCATATTACGCACATGGAAATATTTTCTATGTTATAATTCCAATTAAATTGCTTTGAGGTTTTGGTTAAAAGACTATAGATAAAATAAATATCCAATTTGTTTCTATTCATGGTTTTCACTTATTTGTTTTTATGGTGCATTATAACCATGTGAAATTTTTTCTATGGCCTTATTTATTTATTTATTTCTATTTGTTTCCATCAACTTCTAAAATGATCTAGGTTATGGATTTTAAAATATTGAAATATTGGAGTACACCAATTGGTGGTATGGTGATTTAAGTATTTCATACCACACAAAATTATGGTTTGATGGAAATAACAAAATGGGTCATTGTGATTCCTAAGAACAGTATACACAATGCTTTATGTCAAATCCATGCTAAGCATGAGAGATTGCCAAATGGCTTTTATTTGTGATCCTTAATAAATAAATCATGTGAGAACATGATCAATTGTTTATGAAAGCACAAGATAGGAATTCCTGCCTAAGGTTAGGTCTTATGGTGATAAGATGATGAGTTTAGATGTAAAGGCCCTCCTTATTATAAGGTAGCGACCTCCTGTGTATAGTGCTAGTCCCTGGATCGACTTGCTAGCACACACAGTTTAAGATGAAATACCATAACATTGCATCAATATTCATTACACGATGATCCAGAAATAATGGGGTTCGATACAAGGTGCATAGCCCATGGCTAGCTCAAACCGAAATAAACACGCAGCGGAAAGCAAATGGATAAGTGAGCTCCATCTTCATCATGTGCCACAGGCAAGGCATGTTGGTTGGAGACTCGCGACCCTATCAAACCTTACTTCTCGTCAGAGGGTCCTGCAATGGTGAGTTGCAGCCCAAACTATATTGGGTCAGCACAATTGAATTGTGGTGGCAAGTGATACTAGTGGATATAAATGGCATTCTATCATCTACATGCATATTTGGCTTGTTGGAGTTTGAGGCTGATTTGCATAACCCAAGTTTTATCCAATATTTTTCAACAAACATTTTTATCCTTCAATTAATATCATGTGGGTTTCCCATGCCATATTGACTGGCATCACCACTTTATATGAGACTATTCATTTGTGGGTTTCCTGTGCAACCTGGTAGGTTAGCATCACCACTAATTATATAACTAACCAGTTGTGGGTTACCTGTGCAACCTTATCGGTTAGCATCACCACTATATATGATCATGTGGGTTTCCCGTGCCACCTTGTCGGTTGGCATCACCACAACTGTCATATTTTACCCTTGTTCAACCCATCAAATTTTATTTAGAAATTGGAATGATGAGATCCTCCGTCAGTTCCTTGTCCAGCTGCTCAAATTGTCCGTAACCGGGGACACGGCTAAGTACTTAGTTTTTGACTCTCGAGAGTTTGTGCACTTTCACCACAAGACCCAATCATTCACTGGTCCATGTCACCCAATTATGAAATGGAAAAGAGAAGACCGAGACGAGACCTTTCAGAAGTAATTCCCCAAAATCATACTGCGGACCCATCCCCACTTATCATCCCTACATCTGCGGGTCACGCGGATTTCGGGGTCTCACAACTTATATGGTCAAGACAGAGCCCATATGACATGTGGCTGCACTGGAAGCAATCTAAACACGGAGTAACTTCGAATCTCTTTGATCCTGGGTGGCTTTCCACACTTGCAATCCATCCTCCCATCCTGGGGTTACCCCGGGATCACCGTTTCCAACTTTCCACCAACACCCAGGTAGTTCATTAAACTTAGTTGTTTTCCTTACTCAACTACTAAAAACATTTTCCATAGCATATCCAAGTATCAACTAAGTTTAGTGGCTCACTAAACCTAAAGGGGGTGTGAGTGGATGACTATTCTAAATAGGATTCCCATAGCATAGCATATTATACCAAATATGGTAGTAAGCCTATCATGCATACTACTGAAACACTAATTGCAATAAAATAAAAATAGTAGCACATTTATGAGTGAGCATCACTTGCCTTGGTCACAGGGGCAACATGTGTAACTACCACAGCAACGGGAACACTCCGCACACTCTAAATAAATAAATTAACACGCAGTCAACATACTAATCAATCACATACACATACCAACATAATATTATGAAATTATGGATGAAAACAACATTATTAAAAGTGCAGAACACTTTAATAGTTCTCTGGTTGCTAAATATATGAATGATGGCATGATTCAAATTTTAAATAAATTTTTATTTGAAAATCATTTGATTTAAATAAGTTTTACACAAAACCATTGCTCTTGTGTAAATAATCATTCATAAAAATTATTTTTTAGTTCCTCTGGACAGTGGGTACAATTTGGAAACATTTGTCAGAAGGTTTCACTTTAAAAATATTTTTGAAAATTCAGATATGGTAATATGGCCGAAATGCCCCTCTGCATATTATTCCAATTTAACAGTTGCAAAATGCACAAATATTGATTTCGAAATGATCTACATGAGAAGGGCTTTACAACGGTATAAAGTTTGTTAAATTTGGACTTACGGTTTGAAAGTTATGAATTTTTGAAGTTTGAATATTTTCTGTTTTTTTATTTATCTATTTTCTAGCGGAAAAGAAATACAGCGGCGACGTGGCGCCATCCGATTGGCCGGTACCGGTTCATTAGGTGATCTAATCGCGGACGTTGGATAGAAATCGGAGGGCTCGGGATCGTTGACCATACCCCGGCGGCTTACTTCACCGAAAAATGGAGGTGCGGTGGCCGGCGGCTCGGGCGGGGGTGGAGACGGCGACGGAGAAGGTCTCCGGACTCGTGGAGGAGAGAAGGAGGCGCGACTCGGCACGGAGAACTCGATGGGGGTGGCGGTGTCGTCGAACTCGTCCGGAAGCCGCTGGGACGCACGGACGGATGGGCCGAACTCCGGCGACTTTCGGGTACGGATGCTCCGCTCGAACTTCTGCGTGGATGAATCGAAGAAGGGCATCAGGAGGGCGTGTAATCAAGAGGGGAGGGCATGAGATGAAGAATCGGAGGCGGAGACTTGCCGTGTCGGCTGAAATCGCAAAACACGGCGGCGGCCGACGTGGATTCCGGCGACGAAATTCGTCAGCCCGACGACGAGATTGGAGTGGGCATTAGGGGGATATGAGAGAGGAGCGAGGGGGCTTTAAAGGGGTCCGCGCGGGAGAGGTCGGGGGCATGCGTGGAGAGCGAACCGTGCAAGGGATCGTGCTCGGGTCGTGGCCGTGTGGGCAGTTGCTAGAGGTTAGGGACGATGGTCTACTAACCGGTGGGCCCCGGTGGATAGTGAGAGAGAAAGGAGAGAGACCGGGTGGACTTGAGTTGGGCCTCTACGCGGCGCTCGCGCAGCACATAAGAGCTGGGCCGGCTCGGGCTGGCCCGGTTAATCCATTTTTTTCCCGTTTCAATTTCTTATTCTATTTTTCTTAATTCTTTGATATATTTTATTCTATTGATCCAAATGACCTCAAACCAATTTCTAATTTTTTTTACAGTCCATATCTTTCTGTTAAAACATTCATACTCATGTTTTAATACATTTCAAAATACAAATATTTTCTTTCAATTAACATGATTTAACACTCTATGTATAATTTAAATTAGGGTCTTGATAAAGGAATTTGTGTCTTATTAAATATTAAGAGAAATCTCATAAATACATATGTTCAAAATAAATCATTCTAAACCCATTTTTAAAATCAAACACTTGAATCAGATCTATATTTTAAAAAATAGAGGATGTCCCAAATAGTTTTGTGACTATAAATATTGCCCTAGGGTTTTATTAAGAACCCAAATGTAATGTTTTTGAATTAAATAACCTATACAAATCATTTTGAAGTAGGCATACAAAATAATTTAAAGTGCTTTGCAAATATGGTTTTAAGGTTTAACAAATATCTACAGGTTTATCTCTATCTCGACACTTAAGTTTGAAAAATAAATTTTATTGATTCAATTAAATTCATAATACTTTTGGATAAGTCAAAATAATCTTTTTTAGTTGTTCTTATTGGTTATTGATGATTTTATTTTAACGTGAGATAAAAGTTTTAAATTTTAGTGATTTTTAAACATTCCAAAAATTTGGGATGTTACATTAGACTTCTTCTCATTCCATCCTCTAGTTAAGATGGAGTAAGAAGGATACATTCGTTCTTGATAGAGTTAATGTATTAGGAATCTATCTAATAATAGATATATTTGAGTTTGTGACATGGGTATCCTTGAACATATATCAACTAATGCTTCCAGATGATTAATTTGCCATATGTCCAAGATTATCTTTTATTGAGAATGAATTCTTGGTTCAACCAATGGATGATTATCCATTAGTGATCTAGTGGCTCCTCTCTTATATCATTCTTCATTCACATGGTCATGAAAGATGATACATGTGACTCTGAGATATGTATATTGATTATATACACTTATGATTTGGCATTACTTTCTCTTTGGTTATGATCCCCTTGGAGAAACACCATAAATCCATATGTGACTTTACTTTGGCATTGATCCTTTTGAACAAGAAGTAGATATTCAAGACAAGTTCTTCTTGTCCTGTATTGAATTTCCAACATCACTTGTCTCACCCTTGTGGTGAGGACAATTCTATTTAACCAAACCAACTTTCTTGAGTTGGTGGTATATGAACGTATGTGTATTTATGTCATCGAAGAACTTGATGTACTGGATGATCTATCCTACTATGCATGTGTATATGGCACTCCATTGTATGTGCATACCAAAATGAGTTGTTAACCAGGTTGCAAAGCCTGTTATCAACCTATTTCTATATAACACTAACATTGTAATGTCATATAATTTCCAGAGGTATTAACATGGATGGATTAGGAGATAAGAGTTTCCAATTCTTCAGGATAGATTGACATAACACTTCTATGTCCATCTAAGGAATGCTTCTCTAAGTCTTCTTGTTGTGTTCTTCCCTTTTTGTTATCTTCTCTTGTTGATGCCTTCGAGAAGATTGGGAGATAATAAAATATGATGTCTAGATCAAGTAAGAGGATCTGGGTTAAGGTTTAGGTAATTCGGTTTGGTCTCCAAGAATGTCATGGTTTCCATGTACTAGAAATATGTCTAGCACAATTGATAAGAATAGATGATTAGAGAATAACTAGGAATTGTTGTTTTGGTCATTAACTCCTAAATAAGGTTGAGGTATATTAGGGTTTCTTTTACTTGGTTTTATGCTCACTTGGTGTAACATTGTATCGTATATCTCTCTACCCCAAAATAAGGTTTAAGCCAAGATCATCTCGAAGTTTATAACGCTCAAGTTGATGATCTACTTCAATTCCACCAACTCAAGTGAAACTTCAATCACTTAGTGTTTTGAAAATTAAATGCGCGAAAATTATCCGGATTTTCTGATGCATGAATGCAATGCACACTCCTGTGTCCAGTCTATTTCCGGACCCTAAGTTCTGGGATGTTACAAAAGGTATCTCTTCAATCATCTTTAGAAGATGAACAAGAAACTAATGCTCACCTTCAAGAGCAACTTGAAACTATCATGGAGTCTCATAACTCCAAAATTGCTAAACTCACTAAAAACATGACCATGCTATTGCTAAATGTAATGTGCTTAGTAAAGAAAATGCTAAGTTAAATAATGACCTTGTCATGTTGTCTCCTTCCATTTCTAGTGTTAATGATGCTTGTGCTACTAACTCCACTTTGTGTGAAGCATCTATTTTGAAGGAGAATGTTGAGCTAAGGGCCCAACTTGGTTTGCTAACTAGTAAGTATGGGAATTTGGAAGAAACTCATGAAAAGATTTTTAGCTCTAATGAGGATCTTCTAGCATCCCATGCTAGGCTAAAGTTAGCTCATGAGGCGGCCACTACGAAGTTAACATCTTGTGAGCCTCTTGTGGACACTAGCACAACTTCTACCACTAATGCTTTATTGCAATGTGCTAGTACTAGCAATTCTATATCACATACCATTGCTAAATCTTGTGATGAATTACATTCCATGCCTTGTTGCTCTAAAAATGTAGCATCTACTTCCTCTAGTATTTGTGTTGAAACTAACCATGTAGAGGAACTCAAAGAGCTCAAGGCACAAGTCACTTCTTTGAAGAAAGACTTGAAGAAGTGTCATGAAGGGAAGTCCACCCTCGACAACATGTTCAGAGTGCAACAACTTCCTCATGACAAGAGTGGACTTGGATTCAAATCCAATAACAAGAACAAGTCCAATGTCAAGAATAAGCACAAGTTCATCAAGAAGAAGGGCCAAGAACAAGTTATTGATTCGGCCAAGATTGTGTGCTTCAAGTGCAAGGTTGAAGGGCACCATGTTAGATCTTGCCCTTTGAAGAAGAATCCTCTTAGTGAGAAGCAACAAGGGAAGCAAACTCAAGTTGAAACTCAAGCTTCCCAAGTTGAAGAACTTCCCCTTCCCAAGAAGAAAGTTAAAAGTCGACTTTTCTACAAATGTCGTGGGAAGGATCACTTTGCTTCTTCATGCACTCACGGTACCTTATCCAACCCCACTACTTGTAAGGACCCCTCAGACAAGTCCGAGATGCCCACGTTATGTAAGAGATCTCGATCCCAATGATCAGTGCATCGCAATCACATAACCAACATAAATATCAAAGAGTTACATCATTCAAGTCGTACGAATAAAAGTCTTACAACACATAGACGGTCATACGACCAGAGTCAACAAACCTCGTCACGCAGGACGGAATTAACTAAGATAGCGGAAGCTTGTGGCTAGCGACGCCTCTCAACATCTCCGAGCGCAGATTCCCACAAGTGCAGTTGACCGGTGACAGCTAAGTGGCGAAATCGTCGTCGTACACCTCCTCCTCGATGTAGGCCTCCTCATTGCAATCTGGACATTTGAATATCAAGGGACAGAGCCACATGAGTACAATTACGTACTCTCAAGACCACCTCTAGGCTTAAATTCTCATGATAGTGCAAGAAAACACTTTTGGAAAACCGGGATAGCTGCTATATATACGACTATAGGGCTTAGTTTTCGAATACCATGATTTTAGACATAGAGAATACGACATCTCTATATCTTTGTTGAAGAAAACATTTAGAGATAGAATTCTCTTCTCTTAGATATAGCAAGGACATATCCAAGTTCAAAACTTTCGTTTATAAAAGTTTATCAAACACTAGGATAGGGGTCACCCTTTTTCCTGACTTGAGATCGGACTGGATGTCTCCCCGAGATCAACCATCTTCACCCAAATTCCGTACCTCCCAGGTACCAACTTATGCCTGGTTGAATCTCCCGGAGAAAACTTTCTTTTCCTCTTTTCAAGACCCAAAATGCCCATACGCCTAGATCAGTGGCCTTTCCAACCGTCCATGACCGCGGACGCGGCTATTCGAATAGATTTACACTCTGCAGAGGTTGCACACTTTACCCACACCTATCGGATATTCCGCCGTGTCTGCCACGGCCCGTCATACGACAGCATGCGGGGGTCCGGATAACACGATCAAAACTTTCCACTATGACCACCCTAGTATCGGGGCCTCCCGGTAGGTTTGTTCTCCTCGGCACCGTGTGCTCCACTAGACCTCTTGGTCTTTCCTCGTGACACCACACCGCAACGTCAGGAGACCCACCGTAATCGTCCGGCTGTTGGTCCTCAACAGTGTATTGTCTCTTCCGGACGACAACCCGGCTTCGAGGGCCCAGCCCTCATAGAAAGTATGGGAGCCCCAACACTAAAACAGACAAGCTTCCGGCTAAGCCCTACCCATGTCAGGTAGTGTGGTTGCACGGGTTAATTGTTCGAGCGGCTGCTAGGGCAGTACTTTGTTTTTCAAAAACAACCTCCAGTCCTCCGACTACTCCCAGCAGCTCGGGTTTTCGCAAACATCCCCGCTTGCTCCCAGCAACTCGGGTTTTAATAAAACACTTGCTCGCCGATTGCTCCCAGCAACTCGGGGTTTCTTCCTCGAAACATTTTTATCAAATGGGTCCCCATCCTATAGTTTTTGAGGTAACACAACAGAATATACTATTTGAAAACTTAATCTTCTTTATAGAGCCTTTAATGACAAGACTCATCAAGTAAAACTCTTCTTATAATACCTACAGCTATTCTTGTAGATAACTTTGGCCAAACAATATTTGGTAAAATAGTTTTCGGGTGGCAAGACGCCACAAAGGAAGTAAAACATGCATTATTTTATTTTTGAAAACAAAACATGCTTGATAAAATACTAAGATTCATTATAGTGGGGAGGTGGGCTTGCCTTGCTCAAAGTACTGTCCCTGGTCTTGCTCTTCAGCGTAGTCGTGCTCAGCTACCTCGTACTGCTCTTACTCGGGTTTTGATTCTACCGTAACAAGAAAAACAGACGAGACTAGCGTAAGTTCTAAAATGCGAATTGATAACAATCTAAAGTATATCAACAAACAACAAGCATCACAAACATAAAACACATCTAATGCATTCAATATTTATTAGGGGCTGTTTACATGGTTTAAGCATAATTCTTAAGGTACTGCTCCTAAAATTAAACCCTTCTTCCACATCACTGCTGACACACATGTGGAGCTCTGAAAATTAGCTGTGCATGAAGATCTATCATCAAACAAGAATTAAAAATTAGATAAGAGCTACTGATGTCAAACTTAAGCAGAAGATAGGTTCAGTTTTATAGATCTACTGAACGCATAATTAGCCTTTCTGGTGAGATATGAGTTTTCTCTTTAAGTGGAGATTTTATTCATCAAATTTGGATACTCCTAGCTCAAGTTATCCCAGTTTTAAAATAAAGTATACTTCAGACCATTATCTGTGTGCAGAAAATAATAAGAATAATTTTGGTGACAATCCTGTGGGGTGAGTTAGATAAAACTTTTGGCTACCCCACAAAAATATCCCCAACATTTATCTATGAACAGAGGTGGCTCCTTCAATTAAAACTAGACATGACATAATCTCTGAAATTTCAGAAATGCATCTTAAGAGATTATTCCCCTGTGTTTCAGTGATTTATTCACTAAGAATTAACTAAGTACTGGAAAAATCTACATTTGTAGTATATGATACCTCTAACATATAGCTAACACTTCCAATTGGATTTACCTTAAAAAGTGTTTTTATTGAAGAGTTAAAAATCACCAAACACATACTGATGTTATTCTTAGACTAAACACAACTTTTACTAGACTAATCTCCTGCATGCAAGATTTACCAATATAGATAGACATTTTAACAAGCTTTCCAATAGATCCAAGATTGCATGTTTTGGATTTACAGAACACAAGTTATTAAGCAAATGGTGTAATAGACACTTTTTACTAGATCTTTTTCAACACTTAACAGGAAATACATTTTGGACCAAATCCAATGCCACATGGTTCAGAAAACGTTCATGCATGTTAAAAATTAGTCTCAGAATTTTAGCTAATGTAGATTTACCACAAATGAATAAAATATAGACTAAAGATTCTCTGGAATTATTAACAGGAAAAGAATTCCTAAAAAGAAAAAGGGCCGAGCGGCCGAAACAGGCGATGGGCCGAGGTGCCGAGCTGGGCCGGCCCAGTCGCTGCGCGCGCGCTGGCAAAACGGCGCGCGGCCGCCGGATCAGGAGCGAGCGGCTGAGATTAGAAGGGGAGGGTTTCAAACAGGGCCGTCGATCTCAGATCGGGCGGCTCTGGATCTTCTTCTTCCTCGCGCTGGCGACGCGAGCGGGAACAGAGAAGAAAAAAAGGGAGAATAAGAGGGACGCGACGAGGAGCTCACCTCGGGCGTCCAGAGCTCGAGCGCGGGGTGGGGTTTGGCGGAGAAGAGGCAGGGCAGCAGATCCTCACGCGAAGAAAAGCCCGGGAGGTCCTCTGCATGCCGCCATGGCGTTTCCTCCGAGCTCGAGTCGAGGATGAGTACGACGCCTATGGAGGTTCTCTGCGCAAAAGAGAGGGTGGGGGAGTTAGATCTTGGCGAGACGTGCTCGAGGGGCCAAAAATGGTGAAGGATGGAGGAGAGAAGCGACGGCTACGGCGATTTTCTTCCGTCGGCTACCGAGGTAAGATTCTTCTTCTCCTGGACAAATGAGCTTGAGAGCTCGAGTGAGGGGCAGAGGGAGTGGAGTGTGGGAGGTAGGGGATCGTTTGGGACGAGAGAAATAGAGAGGGGAGGCTGCGGACGCGAGTTGGACTCGGTGTTAGTTTCTAGGGTTTGCCTCGGGTCCGAGAAAGAGAGGTGAGTTTGGGGCGTGTCCATTGGCTGGGGAGGGCGGTGGAGAGGTGCAGGGGGATTTTGGTCGGCTAGGGATACGTCCAAACCAGTAGGAGCGAAGGGGGTGAGCTCGGGTTGGGCAATGGAGAAAAAAGTGAGGGATGAGTGGAGGAGAGGGAAAAGGAGAGGCTGGCAGGTGGGGTAGGGCACGGGGGTGCTGTCCCCTTCTTCATCAGCAGAGAGGGTAGAGAGAGAGGGATCGGGGGGGGGGGGGGGGGGGGTTTAGATAGGGTGCGGTTTAGATTAGGTTCTTCTTCTCCTCCAATTTTTTTTTTTAAATATCCTAAGGAAAATTTTGAATATGAAAATTCAAAACAAAAGATGAACAAACACTAGATAATGTTGGAACTTGCTAGATTTAGTGTTTGCTAATTAATTCCCTAAATAACAGATGAGAGAAATAAAATCAGAAAAGAAAAGATGAGCTAATGGTCATTGACATTTGATGCACACTTAAACTAGTGATAATTATGTGCAAACAAGTCCTTTTAAGAAAACTTTGAACAGGGTGTGAAACTATAGATTCCTTAGACCAAAATGTTTCAGATGCATGTCAAAAACCATTTATGGTTTGCTTAATAATAGCTCTTAGTTTGGCTAAGTTTTAACAACCATGAAGATCCTAATAGTGGATATTTTATTTTAGTTGTTGTGGTTTTAGTGTTTTCAATTATCATGGAATGTTAGTGACACCCAACAAGCATAAGGTATGCAAGCAAATTAAATCATTACTCAAACTTCTACACACCAAAATTTCAGGAATAGGTGAAAATCTAGAATAACACCACAATGCTAAAGCTAAGAGAATTGGGGTGTTACACTACTATTGATAATGCTCATTCTGTTCGGAAGGATAAGGTTGGCAATGTGTTTGCCAAACTTATTGGTACTCAAACTGGTGTCAAGAAAAGAACCATTTGGGTTGCCAAGCCTATTGTGATTAACCTCTTAGGACCCAAGCTAAAACTTGATCAATAGGTGTAAGCGGAGGACATTGGAGCCTTGACTATATCATGAAGAATTAAGGGATCTTCATCATTCATATTCTCTCAAGTCAAGTCAATTGGATTATATTGTCTTAGCATATATCCAATTCTCCTTCTTGCGGTAACTTGTATTTAATTCATTTGTATAGACTGAAAGTTACTTGCACCCTTGCATGTGTTTGGTTTTGTACCTAAAAAGTGTTTATATGTCTTGTGCACTCTACTTACTTATGTTGAGTAATCAAGCTTGTGTATGTTGGTTTGAACATCATGTACGTTTTGAGCCTCTTGTCTATTTGCGTTCATTTTAATTGGCTCTTGTAGGGATATTAATGGACTACCCCATTTTGGGGGAGTGATGTGATTTTTGCTAACTCACCACCCTAAAATGAGTATTCATGAGGAATACCACTTAGTTGTGATATTTGAATATTATCTACTCTCTTTGTGGTATGTCTTACTCATGAAAAATTCAAATTCTTATGTCCATTAATTATTTCTTGTTGGATTTCTTTTGCCTCGTGTTAAAAAGAATGGATTATCACATTATGGGGAGTAATAAGCTATGTGCATATTGCAAGCCTAGAAAATGTGAACATGTGAGGCAGTGTCAGCTAGAGTTGATAGTTGTTGATTATCTTCTTCCTAGGTGGCATGGTACTCAAACAAGTTCCATATTTGACTAAATGCATTTTGTTCACCCATCTTTTGGTATCTTGTTTGTGAGAGAGTTTCTTGATGCTTAGTATGATCATTGAATATGTGAAGTCATCAAGAATCTCTATATAAGCATATTTTTTGTAACATCCCAACATTTTGGAATGTTCAAAAATCACTAAAATTTAAAACTTTTGTTTTGATTAAAATAAAATATTAAAATTCTTAAGAAAACTAACTATAAAAGACTTCAACCAATTTGAAAAAGTCTATCATTTCAAAATTCCCAATGTGTCATTATTTAGTTTCAAGTTAAACGTTATAATATCCATTGTATTTGTTAAAACCTCAGTATGTAAATTGACAAATAATTTACAAACTCTCAAACCATTTTCATAATAAAAAGTCTCTTTGTAAGTATTTGATTTAAATAACTTAGCCTTAACTATTCATAAATTAAAATAATACTTAGAAGTATCCTTTTTAAACTATTTAAAACATGGTCAAATTTTCAAATAGGTTTCATTATCTTACATGAGTTCAAAACATAGTTTTCGAAATTACAAGTCTATAGGTTATAACTTTAAAACTTCATAGATTATATAATTAGTGAATTATCCAAATAAACATTTCCTTAGCTTAAATGATTTTCATTAATGTTCAAAACATAAAATGATTCTCATGAATATTTTCAATATAAGAAATGAAATAAATCTAAATTCTTATCCAAAGGTATTTTATAGAGTTTTAAAATGATTTATAATAATATAAAACTTAATGGTGCACAAAATATTTTGAATTAAAAATGAATACATTATATTTCCCTTTTCATTTCAAATAAATGTGTGATATTATTTAATATTGTACTAAAGCCAAAAATCAGTTAAAGTTGGAAAATGAGTTTAAATAACTTAATTTTAAACTTATATAAGTGTTGAATTTTTATAAATTTTATTTAGCCAAAAACAAAATTATTTAAGCCATGTTTTCAAATTTGACATTAAGTGTCAAATTTGTAATTAATCAATAATTCAAAATTTTGATTTTTTTAAAAGTGTTCAAAACATGCCCACAACTGGTTAAACACAAAGATATTATTTTGACAAATTTTTAGAAATTTATTTGACTTGATTTGGAGTCTTAAATCAAAAGTTATGAAAGAAATAAGAAAAATCAGAAAAAAAATGCTGACGTCATGATGACGTCAGCGTCGTCTTCAAGCTCCAGCAACGCCCGCACGCGAAAATCTCTCCCGTGCCCTCTTCTCTACATGATTCCCGTTGATTTAGAGCACCAAATGACGCACCGTTTCTTTCTAATTAAATCCCTTGATCTCCTCTTTCATTCCCCCATAAAAGCCCTCTCTTAAACGCACTAAATTGCTCTAATTTCGTCCGCCATTAAACATGAGCGTTTTTGGTCGAATTTAATGTCCGATTGATTGCAGGCAAACTACTGCACCAAATTAAGCACCGTCGGATTCTATAAATAGCCCTCGACGTCCTCCTCCATTCCCCCCAAAAGCCCTCTCCAATACGCCCCTAGGCCGACGAATTTGCTCGCCGGAGTTCTTCACATCCACGGCCGATTTCATTGATTCCGGCGAGGTGAGGCGATCCCCGAGGCCGAGAACCCTCTCCTCTTTATCCCCACCCCCGTGCGCATCCACTGACCCCGTCTTACCTCTTTTAACACAACGGAGACGTGGAGTTCGTGCTCACCGAGCTCGCCGGTGACCCGAGCTTCTCCGGCGGAACGTCCACGCCACTCCCGGACACCCGCCACAACGTCGACGCCACCATCCTCTCCGTCGCGACACGCCGTATACGGGGAGCCCCTCTACACGTCCGGAGAACCACGGGAACGTCGTCTCCGACCTCCACCCGACGCCGGCGCCGCCGTCTCCCTCAACTCCGGCGAACCACGCCGCCACCTCCAGACCATCTCGCTGTAAGCCCTTAGATCTTGATCCAGCGTTGTAGATTAGATGACTTGTTTGAATCGGTATCAGCCAATAGCATCGCGCCGCGCGACTGTTGTGTCAGCTATTTTCCATTTTAGTTTTTCTGCCTAGATATAACTTCCAAAATTCATATTAAATCAACCGTAACTCCGTTTTTGATGTTTTTGTAGCCTATGGAATCGTATGAACGTGTAGAAAATAGTGGTATAATAAAAACTTGTATTTTAGTCGTGAACTAACTTGATATTTACAGAAACATGTAAAACATTATTTTAATTATACTTTTAATTCTGTAAGGTCAAAATTTGTAAATAAAATATCTTTGAAAAGCCCATGACCTGTAGATTGTGTTAGTTCTGTTGTTTTCCAACCTTGAGAAATTTAGATTTATTCAAATTCAAAATATGATGTTAGAGTAAATTTGACATAACCTTTGATATAAACATTATTTTTGAGTAAATCCAATTGCTATAAATTTCTTTAAATCCCCTCTGTCTACCATTACTATTTATAAAATTTGGTTATAAAAATTTATTCATAGAAAACTTTAATATTATATTTATTCCTTTATTATATTTTGTGAAAACAGAAATTAATTAAATTGCATTAGCATAATTGTTCATGTGATTAAAAAAATTGCATTTCATGCATATCATATTTTATTTTGTAGTTATATTTCCCATAAGAAAACTCCTTCCCCATTTTCTCTAAGTTAGAAATATTTTCAACTTAGCATTTTTGTAAAGTGATACACTTAGACACTTAGGATTTTCAACATGGAGCTAGAAGACCAATGAAGGACTTAGAAGAAAACAGACTCTGTAAGCATTCCAAGATGTCACACACTTAGAAGAAAAGTGAGAACAAGTTCAAGAAGGCCAACCTCCCTTCTATTCTCTAAGTCTTTCTGTCTGTCCTTTTTTCTTCTCTGAGACTTCATGAAGACTAAGTAAATCCAAGACCAGCCCAGGTGATACAAAAATCATCAAGTCTGAAGATTATTCAATTCTACCAAGAATTCAATCAAGACATCACCAAGGAGAATATTACAAGTCTGGAGATGAAGCCTGGAAGACCAACTACATCTTTCTTCTATCTTTTCCCTCTTTCCTAATCTTGTCTTTCACTTAAGACTTAAAAAGATTTTCATGGCATGACATGCATCTCTAGTCCTTAGAAATAATTTGCATATCATACATGACATGTTTTCCTTAGAAGTTTTATGAAACTTATTTGTTCACTATGTATGTGCTTGTATGTTTGATGATTGTTGTTTGTTGATTGTTGTATTGTTGTTTGCTTATATTGTTTAGATTGAACGGAGAGCAGACGTTCGTTGTTGAAAAGAGTTTGTGAACAACGACAACATTCAAAGGCAAGTGGCACACCTCATAAACTTCCTACTATTTTCTATACGCATTACTTAGTGTATTTTTATATAAGCATGTGTAGGATAGTATTGCTATGCTAAACCTGTGTAGAATTCCTTATTCCTGTGTCTAGGTTCCTGTGCAATACTTAGTAGAATTATTGATGCTATGCAAATGATGTTTTGTGAAAATCTAAATTCTACTAAGTTAAGAATGAAACACCTGGGTGGTAAAAGGTTGTATGGTGGGGAGGTTGAGTGGCTACTCAGGCCCATGTCTATGGTTCCTAGAGTACGTGCACTTGTGAACGGCCACCCAGGAACAGAGGAATCTGAAGAACTCCGAGTGACGATTGCTTCCAATGCAGCCATTGCCATATGGGCTCTGGCTTGATCAATTATGTTGCGTAGACTCTCTCCGGCTTGACAAGCTGATGTAGGGGGATGTTAGGTGGAACGGGTCAAGCCAGAGTGGGAGGGAAAATGCTTCTGAAAGATCTCGTCTCATTCTTCTCCTTTCCTTATCACAAATGGTGTGTAAAGGATAGTTGGGTTGAATGGGTACAATGGTGAACGTGCACAACCTCTGCAGAGTGTAAAACTAAGTACTTAGCCGTGTCCCCGGTACGGACAATTTGAGCAGCTGATCACGGACGTCAAACGGAGGATTCCACCATTCCAACTTCAGAAATAAAACTTGATGGGTGAACAAGGGAAGATGAGATTATGGTTTTCATGCCATACTTGTCTTGATTTGAGGAAAGAGTTTTCCAAAGAGATAGGAAAAATTGGCTTTATGCAAATTAGCCTTGAACTCCACCAGCCAAATATGCATATAGGCTATAGAGTTATTCCTTTAAGTGTCCACCATACTGTCACTTGCCAGACTCCATTTTTAATGGAATCTGACCCACGCTGTTGCAATATTTTTCTTATTGCAGATTGATCAGATAACGAGTGAGGTTTCGATTAAATTTTTCGAGTCTACAACCAACATGTTTTCGCCTGTGGCAACATGAATGTGATGGAGACTCACTGCTATTGTATTTCCGCTGTTTACTCTTTCAAATCTAGCTTTATGCTATGCAACTTGTATTGAATATTTTGTAAGTCTGGATCATCGATGTAATAAAATTGATACTTTGTTGTGATATTACATCGTAAACTGTGTGTGCAAACGAATCGATCCAGGGATTTGCACTATACACAAGTATCTGCCTTATTTAAAGTGCAGGTACGCTACATTTTTAAATTCTTAACTTTTGCCACATGCTTATGTTTTGTGAATATGATCTTGAAAATATTAGCCATATACCACCGAGAAATATCTCAATACATTCATTGTCTTTGACAAGTGATAATTATATTTGTGGTAAAATTATTGATCATATTTACATTGGCTATTGTTCCTAAATTGTATTATTCTATCGCCAAGTTTGTTTAGGTTTAACCATCCTTTTGTCTTCTTTGATTCATTTGGATCCTTTTGTTGCTCTACTCATAATTTGTGTTGTGCTTTCTCGAGTTAGCAAAAGCAAGGATCCCATTGTTGTGCATTTACATTCTAAGACTTAATTCTAAGCAATGCACCATACTTGGGGGAGCTATCCTACATTGAGTAGAACATCATCCTTTTAATTGTTATCAGGTCTTATTGCTTTTCTTGAACTTTGTGCTCAAAAGGATATATGGAGGGTAATGATCCCACTTGTGTGCATTTTGTATTTACATACAAGATCTCAAATAATGCACTAATCATGGGGAAGCTACTCTATACTCTTTAGAACACCATTCTTTAAATTGGTTTGGTATCTTATTGCTCTTCTTTAACATGACTAATGTGTTAACAATGTATATGGAGAGTAATGATCTCATTTGTGTGCATTTTGTATTCATATACAAGATCATAAATAATGCACAAATCTTGGGGGAGCAATCCTATATGTTACTGAACATTAGTTATCTTCAATTGGTATTTGATCCCGATGACATGTCTCTTTGAAAGACAAATGTTTTTTTGTCTTGGTACTTTATGCCATCATGAAAAGTGTAAAGGGCTTGGTTTATTTGTTGAAAGCTTACTCTTCTTTGTGGAGTTGGCTATCTCATCCCATGGTTCCTAGTCTACCTTCTTGGATGAGATAAACCTTCGAGCATGCTTGTTTGATTTATTTCTTATGCTCATTGGTTTAGCCTTGACCGTGTTTTCATGTTATATCTCTTCAAATTGGTTTCTCCAATCATGGGTTGGTTTGAGTCTTTGATACAATGAGGACAAATCTTTCTCTTGCCACTCTTTTGTGTAGCTTCTTGATTTAATTGGTGTTTTGTTTAAATTGTATCTCGTTTGGTTCAATAAAGTTTTGTGCATTCATATTTACTATATATATATCTTATGGCATGCTTACTTTCATTGATCCAATATATAGGATAAACTCCATCAAATCCTAAATGGATAAGATGTGAATGAAATTCTATTTCATATCAATATGCACATATTTATGTGGAGTTTGTCCTATGTATTGTAGTTGGTCTAACTACTTTGGACCCAATTAGTTTGGGTACCATAGTGTACTTGATTTCTTTTAGATACATGGGAGATGCATTGGAAGCTTGCCTCTTTTTAAAGAAGATGTCTTCACCATGGGCTTCTTGGAGCCAAGCTTGGATGATTGTGACCTCTCATCTTCTACACCGTCAATGCTATCTCGGTAACAAGTATCTAACTCATGCATATACTTCTAGCTCTCAACCTTGTGAAGGTTGTTCTTTGGCATGAGTTTCTCTAAGTTGCATTTGATATGGTTCTTGCAAAGTTTCTTTCAAAATATCTTCATTGCTAATGTGAGTAAGCCGGGATGATTACACATCAAGGGGATTTATATAATCATCTTCATGATTCACCGTTCCCCAATATGTTAATCTAGCAAATTCATTTCAAAGTCTCTCATGTGCAATATTGATGAATTCTCATAAATAATTTGCCTTATGTGATATTTGTTTTGTGTCTCGAAGTATCCCAACTATCACTTATCCTATGTGGGTATTTGTGATGCTTTGAGAATTTGGTGTTGGAAGTTCATCTATACCCTCTAAGAATAATTTGAGCTATGTGCTTTGCTTTTAAGCAAACATCTTATCGGTGTATTTATAACTTCCTCTTGGATACCATGTTCTTTACCTTGTATCTACATTGTGTGTGCATGTTTCTTTGTGGACTTAGTGTCTACTTAGAAACTTATACACATGAAGGTAGTTACATATTTAATTGGTATTCAAAATCTTTAGTGATCAAATTTATTTCTTTCTTGATTATTTGGTGATCTCTAAAAGGCACAAGCTTTGTTTTTCTATCTGTATAACATTGCCTCTTAATAAGCTTGTGATCCTATTTGATGTATCCTCTTTGGTGTGCTTGAATGCGAAATACATGATATGCACTATGTGCCTCATAATTTGAAAGACTATGATGTTGCTTAGGCTCATACTTGTTTAGTCTCCTAAATTGTATTTCCATGCCACACCCATCCTTTGCCGGTTGAGCAAGCCTTTATTCAATCTTGCACCTTTTTGTGTTCGAAATTTTCTTGGAGGGAGTGAGGATTCCATGTTGTGCACACTATATTGAAATGCAAATCCTTCATTGTGCACGTACCTTGGGGAGTTCCCTCTTGATTTTTAGAACACTTGGTTGATCTTATCATAATATCTTCTTGTGCTCAATTGGTTTTTGGATCTCTTGATTGTTTGCTTCTTTGTGAATGCATTCCTCTTTTGCAATTGATATCCTTCTAGTGGATTTCAATTGATATATTTCTTGTGCAATTGTTGGATCCTCAATATAGTTTGATCCCCTCCATCTATTCGTCATTGGATATGTGCATTTGATTTCACTCATATCATGAGAAATGCATAATTTATGGATGACATTTTATTATGTTACCTTTCTAAAGCTTTTCGCCCATTTCGGCAACCGTTGCCAATGGGGGAGAAGTTTTGGAGGGTTGTATGGAATTGGCTTTCTACTTTGGTTTCTTCTTAAGTATTTTTTCTTCCTTGCCTTTGCTTTTGTTGCTTGGTTTTATATATATTGGAAACTCCACCATCGGTAATGGTTGACAATATATGCAATGAATTCATGTTCATACACACGTGCATAAATTATGGGGGAGTTTGCTCTATATATGTGGATGGACTAACATCACATACCTTTGTAGTATTTTATGTTAGTACAATCATTCTTGTTCGTTAATTTCCATATTATAAACCCTCTCAAAAGAGATTGTCATCAATTACCAAAATGGGGGAGATTGAAAGAGCATTTTCCCTCATGTGTGGTTTTGATAATTAAATGACAATCCCTATGGACTAATATTTGCATTGAGATATCTTTATAGATCGTGTCCATGGGAATAATGGAGTTCATGTGTTGGACTCTAGAAGCTTATTTGATTACCAAGGTTCCATTCAAGGATGTATATGATGGATGGTCATGTGTTGAGTTGAGCATATTGCAAGTATGTCTTGAAGTATTCAAGACATCATATTAGGGAAGAAATGTTTGGAAGATACAAGGTTGATCAAGATGTTGATCAAGATGTTGATCAACACACAAAGCTACAAGATGTACCAAGAGGGATCTTGTATCTCTTGGGATGGTAAACACTTGTCCGTATAGCTTTGTTAACTAACCCATGATATATGTGTGTGTGGTATCTTTATATGAAGTTAGGTATCTTCCCATGGGCTTGCAACAAATGAAGATTTCTTATATCTCATGGAGGATGACGCCATGTGGTAATCGTCATAGAGGTTGATATGTGCATGACCAAGAGAAGCTTCTTGAAGATCTCCTATGCTTGGAGCCAGCTATGGATACATGAAGACGGAGCCTAGCGAGACTCTCCCATTATGGGTATGCAAGCATGTGCTTGGAGGCGCAATCAAGAAAGATGAACCACTTGAAGAGATGAAGATAGTCATCATCTAACTCAAGTGGAATACTCAAGGCAAAGGTATGATCTTGATAGGGCTATATGACATATATGCATACTATCAATAGGGGCTCTCAAGTGAGTAACTTGATCGCATCGTTGTGAAGAGCTCAAACCTTTGCATACTTGGCATATCATATTTCTTGGGTCTTATTTGTATTTTATCCTTGTGAGGATTAGAGTTTGGTTCATCTCAATGTCAAGCTCTAGTTCATCGAAAACGGGTTTACTTTGGAAAACATGTTGCGTTCTTTATGTTGGAGGTTTTACCGTTTGTTCGATTATCTAGAGATCTTACATTTCAATTTGGTTTTATCGTCACCTGTTGGACTATGATGTTTCTTTGCATGATCTTATAGAGCTCTTCGTGGTGATTCCAACGAGCCAAAAATCATCAAAAACGGAGTTTGGATGGTAAAGATATGATCGTTTTCGTGTTGACGTTTCTGATAGGGGTGGAAATTCCGGCCCTAGGTCGGAAGTTCCGGCCGGCCAGAAAGTTCTGGCCAAACTTCTGCCCAAACTTCCGGTTTGTCCAGAGTGCAGTGTGTCCAGGCAGATTTGTTGGAATTTGAGAGTGAAGGAATTGAGCACTTTGTGTGCTCTTGCCATTCCATTTGCATAGGTTTGAGCCCTCCACGAGGATTCGTGGTGGTGTTACTTGTGAGCTTGTTACTCTTGGGTCATTGGACCCTAGACGCATTTTGTGGCCGGCCTTTTGTGGCCAAGACCTTTTGTGGTCAAAACCTTTTGTGGTCACTTGAGAGCCCCCAATTAAGTTGTGGGTGTGTGCCTCAAGACTTGGGAGCCCCTATTAAGTTGTGGGTGTGTGCCTCAAGAGTGTTGTACGGGATTCGATCTCCGCCCTAAAAGGGGATCAATAGTGGAAGGTGAACTCGCAACCTTTTGTGGTTGGGTTTATCAGGAGAAGAAGGTGAGCCTTTGTGGCGTTGCGGCTCACCTGTTGTGGTTGCACACACCTCTCCAAACGAGACGTACACCCTTTGGGTGGAACTCGGGAATACATCCTCGTCTCCACGTGCCTAGGTTATTTCTATACCCGAGCTTTTTACTTATGCACTTTACATTGTGATAGCCTTCGTGCTTGAAGTCATCTATCTTGCTATCACCTTGTTACTTGTATTGCTTAGCATAAGTTATTGGTGCACATAGGTGAGCCTAGTATATTTATCTAAGTTGTATGATTGTTAAAGTAAACCTCTAGTTTTATTCCGCCTTTATCAAGCATACCGGAATTTCCGGGTCATTCCTGGACCGGATATTCTGGCTCCTCGGAAAAAGTTTTAAATCGCCTATTCACCCCCCCCCCCCCTCTAGGCGATGTCTATCCGTTCACCGGGGAGAAGCACGGCGAGCTTGACGCGCAGGGAGGCCAACCGGCAGATGACGCGCGGCGCGCTGCTCGCGGGAGGGCTGCCGACGATGCCGCCGCCTCCGGCCTCAGGTGTTCGTGCTTCCGGCATCCGGTGCCGCCGCATCGGTGCCGCGACGGAGCATGACTCCAAGAGGTCGCGACGGGAGGGCGCCGCCACCGGAGGTCACGGTGGTCATGGCTATGGGGGCCGAGGCAAGGACCGTGGGGGGCGGGTGCCATGGGAATCGGCGCCGGCGAGGCATGGCCGGAGCGACGACAGGGGGAGACACGGGCGTCGGGGTTGGTGGTGGGAGCACCGAGAACGGAGGTCGGGGCGGGCGCCGCGGTGGCGCATCTGGTGCCTCCTCTCCGGCAGGGGGTCGCCGGGATCGTCCGGATCGTGGGGATGTGGGTGGTTGCTGCATTAGAGGGAGAGAAGAGAGGATAAGAATGAGAGAGATAGAAGAGGAACACGGGAAATGAGAGGAGATGGGGTTCGTGGGGGTTCACGGGATCTCCGCATGCCTAGTCTCAGACTCTTTGTCCACATTTACAGAAATTTGGGACCATTTTGAACCAAAGAGGAAATAGCAAAAGCTGCTGAAAATTAGCTAAACTAAAACAGGAAAAAATTTGTCCACCTTTGGAACCGAATCTCAAAGACATGTGCGCGGCACAGATTGCACTCGCCACAATGTTGCAACATAGCTAGTATTTTAACAGAATTGCAATCAGTTACCCAGAATTCCAGATATGTATTACGAACAATTTGACAATGCCCAAATATAGATTCACACATATGGATTACAAACATGTTCATGGCATTAAAGATTCACACATATGCATAACAAACATGTTCACGAGGAAATTTGACAATGCGCAAATACAAGGTTCTCATGCACAATTTGACAATGGCCAAGCTTCTAGCTTCCGGCTCCTCCTTCGGTTACTCCACTCCTTCATCCTACTACACAACATGACTTACAAAGTGAGAAATAAAAAAATTGGTGTTGTCAAGGTAAAATATGCCTCACATAGTGAAACACACAAGCAATCCTGATAGATTTGTTGAACCAAGTAGGAAAACACACAACTTATATGTGTGCATATTACAAGGTTCAACAAACTATCAGGATATCATATAGTGTGCGACATCATCATTTTAATCATCGGCATATAAAAAAGATGGAAACAAGATGGTAACATACAAGTTTAAAAGCACTGAAATTTAACACACACATGAGAACTTTAGAAAATAAGTCCAATGCCTTATATGGACTTGCTTCATGGATGGAGCCAGCGAGCCAGGTAGGATGCGACATCATTTTAATCATCGACATCTACAGAATAAAAAGTACTATAAACAAGATTTAAAGAAAGGCCTCATACTTAATCAATTATTAAAACAAACAATGGATCCTGATAACCTCGTTGAACCAAGTCGGAGGCACACAACTTATATGTGTGCATCATACAAGGTTCAACAAACTGTCAGGATATCATATAGTGTGCGACATCATTTTAATCATCGGCATTCTATAGAATACAAAATACCATCAACACAAGCGCATGACTCATATATTGGACACAAATTTAGAGATGGCGTTTCCGAAATTCAGTGAGATGCAGAAAATGTGTATTGTGCACATCACAGGTTTCAGAGACACCACCTCTGAATCACACTGTGTCACAATGGTTTAATCATTGGCATATTAAAAGAAGGCACTAAAGAAAAACAATAAACAATGCCTCAGCCGGAATTGCTTCAGAGACGGAGTAAGCGAACAACGTGGAATGAACACTGCATATGCGTTTAGACCACATGGTTCGCTCACTCCTGCCTGAAGATGCAACGTGCGAATCATCTGTTCTAATCATAAGCCGAATAGTGAAACAGTAAAATCCAGTGGAAAAGAATAGTGCAACTCTTATTTAATGCAATAAAATGGAAAAGAATGCCTCATACTTAATCAATTATTAGAAACACACATTGAATCCATATAACCTTGTAGAATCAAGTCAGAGGCACATAACTTATATGTGTGTATCATACAAGGTTCAACAAACTATCAGGATAGCATATAGTGTGCGACATCATTTTAATCATTGGCATTCTATAGAATACAAAATACTATCAACACAAGCGCATGCCTCATATATTGGACACAAATTGAGATGGCATTTCTGAAATTCAGTGAGATGCAGAAAATATGTATTGTGCACATCACATGTTTCATATACGCCACCTCTGAATCACACGGTGTCAAAACGGTTTAATCATTGGCATATCAAAAGAAGGCACTCAAGAAAAACAATAAAAAAGACCTCATATGGAATTGCTTAAGAGATGGAGTGAGCGAACAACATGGAATGAACAGTGCATATGCGTTCATACCACATGGTTCGTTCACTCCTCCCTGAAGATGCAATGTGCAAATCATCTGTTCTAATCATCGGTCGAATAGTGAAACAGTAAAATCCAGTGGAAAAGAATAGTGCAACTCTAACAGATTTTAATACCATAACATGGAAAAGAATGCCTCATACATAGACTGGACACACAAATTCAGGGATGGCGTCAGTGAAATCCAGTGGGATGCAGAAAATATGAATATATTCGTGCACATCACAAGTTTCACTGATGCCACCCCTGTATCACATAGTGTGCGGCAACATTTAATCATCGTCATTCTAGAAATGAAGAACATTTTAATCATCGGAAAGAGAGAACAGAGAACATGATTAATTGATATCGCAACAAATTATGAAGCACATCTATAATAACATGTGGCTAATAGATGGCATAAAATTACCACTCAACATCTATGCACGGTGGATATCCATGTCCTCTCTCGAGGTTCAGATAATCAATGGGTGTATGATTATCGCGGCGCATCTAGCTTCCTGGTTTGATTGACCTACGCATCCATCGATTTGCATCTCGAACCTCTCCAAATCGAAAAAAGGAGGTCGTACCTCAGTACGGCGAGTCGGGGAGGGTTCGTCGGCCGAGCTTGGCAAGCAGCTCGGTGACGAGCTGGTGTCAGCGCTCCTCGACGCGTCCTGCTCGCAGACGAGGAAGAGACGCAGCGCACGGAGAGCTAGAGGTCGAGGTCCGGGCGCTCGGGCGGCGGCGGTGGTTCAAACTGAAGACCGGGCAGCTCACCCGAGAGGAGGAGGAGCGGCGGCGGCGAGCATGCCGATGAAGGAGGAGGCGGGGAAGCAGGAGGCGCCGCGGTCCACGCCTCCGCGGCGGCGGCAAGCAGCCCGATGAAGGAGGAGGTGGGGAATCAGGAGGTGCCGCGGTCCACCCTTCCGCGGCGGCGGTGAGCAGGCCGATGAAGGAGGAGGCGGGGGCTTCAGATCCTGCCGCGCCGGTGGGGAAAGACGGTGGAAAGGAGGAGAATGGGCGACGGCGGAGGGTGTGGGCGCGCTCGATCGCCATCTGGAGAGGCGTGTGTGGTAGGTACCGGCCGGTGTGCGGCGATATTAAAGGCGCTCGATCGCTGGTATCGGTGCCTAAACACCGCTGCCGCACTTTTTCTTGTTCGCCAGTGCTAAGGACGCTACCGCTGGCGACCACCTGTGTTGTTCGTCAGCGGTATGCTTAGATCACAGCCCTGCCCAGCCAAGAGCTACTGCTGGCGGACGGTTTATTTTGTCCGCCAGCGGTAGCAGTTTTACCGCTGGCTGTGACGGCTCTGTGTTCGCCAGCGCTATGTTTGCTGGCGCACTTTTTTGGTAGTTCGCCAGCGCAATTATGGTGGCTATAAGCATATTCCTACTAGTGATGCCCTCCAGGAACTTCACGGGAGTCACAAGTGGCTCCATCGAGCCTCTGGGGCAGGTCCGGCTCGCCGTCACCTTCGGCACGCAGAAGAACTACCGCACCGAGCTCATCGACTTCGATGTTGCACACATCGGCTTGTCGTACAACGTCATCCTCGGCTACCCTGCCCTCGCGAAGTTCATGGCCGTCACGCATCATGCCTACAACATGGTCAAGATTCCTGGCAGCGCGGGCACCATCTCCATCCACGGCACGTTCTGGACGCCACACGCGCTGTCGAGAGCGCCTACAAGGCAGCCGCTATGGTATTTACGGCTGAAGAGGACATGTAGCCTCTCGATAGGCCCAAGAAGAAGGTCTCCCTGAGCTCCAGCGGCTCAAGGGCTGAGGGCTCAGGGGCTAGCGTCACCATTGGCGATGCTCTGGCTCCCAAATAAGAAAGCGCGCTTGTCGCCTTCCTCTGGGCAAACTCTGACATGTTCGCATGGACTCCATCATATATGTCCGGTGTACCGAGGGAGGTGATCCAGCACCACTTAGCCGTGTGTCCAAATGCACGCCCCGTCAAGCAAAAGGCAAGGAAGCGACCTCCTCTGTTTCCTTGACGCCTTCTCTGGTTATCACCAGATCAAGATGGCTAATGAGGACGAGGAGAAGACAACATTCCTCACCCCTAGCGGTGTGTACTGCTATGTGTGCATGCCCTTCGGCCTAAAGAACGCTGGCTGTAACATCCCTATATTTTGGAATGTAAAAAATCACTAAAATTTAAAACTTTTGAAAACATTTATGTATTTTGCTTTGAAAAGAAAATTTAAGCATCGCATTCATGCATACATGCATCTCATCATTCATCATCTTATTAAATCACAAAAGGTTTAAATTAAAAATCCATTATATTTCATATTACTCTAAAAATATTTATTTCTATTATCCTACTATTATGCCAAAATAAAGGTGAATGATTTCAGCAAATGAGTTTAAATAACTTAAATTCAAACAAATTTGAATATGGGTATTTTACAAATTTTATTTAACAAAAAGAAAATTTAATTAAGTTATAATTTCAAAATTGATATTAAGTATCAAATTTGTGTTTAATCAATATTTCAAAATTATTAATTTTGAAAATTGTTTAAAACATGCCCACAACTGGTTTAACACAAAGATATTGTTTTTGCAAATTTTTAGAAATTTATTTGACTTCATTTGGACAATTAAAACAAAAGATATGAAATAAAGAAGAAAAATCAGAAAAAGGAAAATTGCTGACGTCAGCGATGACGTCAGCTCGTCTTCAATCTCCGGCCGGAGACCACGCCCGAAAACGGCCGGCGTTACCTCGCTTCAATTCGCATAATTTAGGACCGGATTCAACGCCCCTTCGAGCTCCTTTTAATCTCTTCCTCCTCCGCATCATTTCTCCTCTCCTTCCCCACTGTTTCGTGTCGTGAGGCTGCGCAAAAAGCTCGCCGGAGTTCCGTGTAGCCGCCGCCGCGTTTCTTCTTTTCCCGGCGAAGTAAGCCACCCCCGTGCCCGAGACCGACCCCCTCTTCTTCCCCGCGTTCTTGCGCACCTGCTCATGCCCTCGGGCTATTTTTTCGTACAGGGAGACGAGAAGAGCGAGCTCGACCGAGCTCGCCGGAGTTGCCGTAGCTCCGCCCGCTCTTCCACGCCGCCCCAGGAAGAATGAGTAGGCGCCGTCGCCTCCATCGCCTTCCCCGCGACGAGCCGCATCCGTAGCCGTCGTTCTCACGTCCGGGGAACTGCCGGAGCGCCGTCCCCGTCCTCGCCGAGCGCAGCGCCGCCGTCGTCCTCGTCTCCGGCGACCGGAGCGCCGGCACCCTTTGGTCAACCACCGTGAGCCCTCCGATCTCCTGGCAACGACCGAGATTAGATTTTTAAATCGAACTGGTACCTTTCAATTAGATCCGTTAGATCTAAATCCTACGGCCTAGATCCATTGACTTAACCACGTCAGCGGCACAGTCAGCGCACAGTCAGCATCCCAGTCAGCTGCCACGTCAGAAAATAAATTCTTTTAATTAGATTAAATGGCAGTTTTGCAGAAAAGCCCTTGTCACATAGAATTGTTATAACTTTTTACTCACATATCCAAATTCAAATATTTTTATATATTTGGAAAGCCCTTGACATGTAGAATATTTTAGATCTGTTGGAATTAACATTTGACTTAGTTTAAAATATTCAAATTTGAAATGGATGATTTGAGTATATTTGTAATAACTTTAAATCTATAAACCCAAAAATTGTAAATAAAATTGTTTTAGAAACTTTAGAATATTTGTCACTTGATGCCTCTGTTATAAAATATTTTTGAGTATTATTTTCATGATTTGATAGTTGTATGTTTAAATTGAATAGTTGACTATTTTTGACATAACTATTAGTAGAAACATTATTTTGATTAAATCCAATTGCTATAAATTTAATTAAATGCCCTCTTTCTATTGACACTATTTATAAAATTCTGTTATAAACATTTAATCATAGAAAACTTTAATCTTATATTCATTTCTTTAATTATATTTTGCAAAAATAGAAATTAAATTGCATTTACAACCTCATGCATATTTATAAAGCAATCACAAAAGCTAATTTGATGCTTTCTTGTGATTAAAAAGTGCATTTCATGCATAACTTATTTTATTATATAGTTATACTCCTCATAGGAAAACCTCCCTATTATTTTCTCTAAGTTAGGATTATTTTCATCATGGTGCTAGAAGGCCAATGAATGACTTAGCCAAAACAAGACTCCAGAAGAATCTTCAAGAAGTAGAAGCACTTAGAAGAAAAATCAAGAGGAAGTGCAAGAAAACCAACCCCCTCTATTCTCTAAGTCTTTCTTTCTCTTTTTCTTTTCTTCTCTCTAAGACATGATGACTAAGTTAAACCCAAGACCAACCTCGATGATACAAGATTCATCAAGTCTACCAGGAATTCAATCAAGACATCACTAAGGAGAATACTACAAGTCTGGAGATGAAGCCTGGAAGATAACCTACATCATTTTCTTCCATCTTTCCTAAAATTGACTTAAACAATTTTTGATCATGTTATTACCATCTTGAAGTTGTTGGATTCCACAACTTAAGTGGTTGGCCGGGTGTCTGTCTCTCTCACTATAGTGAATATCCAATTTACAAAGAGTTGTTGATAATTGTCGATCACCTGAAAGAATAGACTTAGTATTTTCTCTAAGTATTTTACGCATCATGCATAACATATTTTTGTATTGTTACTTTGTTAGTATGTTTATGTGTGTTTTGTTTGATTCGGAGGAAAACGACAACAGTTGCAGTTGCTGTTGCTATTCTTCTTGTTGCCAAGTCAAGTGGCACACCTCATAAACTTCCCAATACTTTTCTATGCATGAGTAAAGTATTTTTCTATAAGCATGTGTAGGATGGTATTGCTATGCAATACATGTTTAGAATCCCCTATTCCATTGTGTCTAGGTACCTATGAAATGACTTAGTAGAATTTTGATGCTATGCAATTGATCAAATGTTTTATAAAATGTTAAGTGGCTACTCAGGACCATGTCTATGAGGGTTGTCACCTGAGATAGTTTCTACTATACTTAGGATCATAGTATGTGAGGGTTTTCACCTGGGAGTGCACATCACTAAGTTAATGAATCATCTGGGTGGATTGGTTGTTTGGTTTATGTTGAGTGGCTACTCAGGACCATGTCCATGACGGTTTTCACCTAAGATAGTTTCTACTATACTTAGGATCATGAACGTGGGAGTTTTCACCTGAGAGCACACTTGTGGAAGGCCACCCAGGAACAAAGGGATGTGAGGAATAAATGGAGAAGATTGTGAAGAACTCAAGGAGAAGTATTCCAAGTAAAGACTACAGCTGATCAAGGAACATGCAGGAATCCCAACATTCTAATTTCTTAATAAAATTTGGATAAACAATAGTGGACTACTCAGGACCATGTTCATGGGGATTTCACCTAAGATAGTTTCTACTATACTTAGGACCATGAATGTGGGGGTTTTTCACCTGAGGGTGCACCTAAGGACGTGATATATTTTGGCTCACCTGGGTTAACCAGTGTTGTCAATTATGATGTTAATAAGTTTGTTTTACAAAGAGTTAGGCAAAACTGGTTTTATGCAAAATAGCCTTGAACTCCACCAGCCAAATATGCATACAGGTTATAGAGTTATTTCTATTAAGTGTCCACCATAGTGTCACTTGCCAGATCCATTTCTAATGGAATCTGACCCACTCTGTTGCAAATTATTATTTGTTGCAGAAATATCTGACGAAGAGTAAGGATTATGTTTGGGTTTCGAGTCTGCACCAACATGTTTTTGCCTGTGGCGTATCATGAAGTTGGAGGCTCATTGAAGATTTATTTCCGCTGCTTTATTGTTTTGAGCTAGCTTTAAGCTATGCAAAGATGTATAGAACTATTTATTTTACCAAGTCTGGATTATTCGTGTAATATTGATACAATGTTGTGATAATTCATTGTAAACTGTGTGTGCAAAGGAATCGATCCAGGGGTTTGCACTATACACAGGTACCTGCTATATTTTTCAGTGCAGGTACGCTACAGATGGTATCAGAGCACTGTGTTGCCTGTAGGTTCGAAACCCCTAAGTCTGGATAGAAATAGGATTTGACCATAGGATTGAAAATCTATTTTTATTCAGTTTACTAAAACAAAACTTTTCTAATGTTCCTCTTGTACTATCTTATGTAATTGCTTTCTAAATACCTTATCTTATTTTTTTTAGATGACCAACCTCATTGGATCACTCAAGAAAGGACCAATGATGACCATGACCCTACAAAGTGAGACTGATTTTCCAAGAGCACTTAAGGATAACATGAAGAGCTTGGGATTTGAAGGAGAAGCAATATACAAAGGTTTTCCTTTCATGGGGGAAGGTCAAGAGTACTGGTGGGTGCAACTCCATCTATACAAGAGAAAACAAGATGACCACAAGACCAATGGCTACTGCATGTTCACCAACCCAATACTTCACACATCATTCTTTGCTTCAGCAAGAAGTGCAGCATGGGAAGCTATCGAACACCTTAGAGCAAGACTTCGATTTAGACTTCATAACACCAGAAGTACCTTGACAAACTCAAGGAAATAGAAGAGGAACTTGATACACTCAGGAAGGAGATAGACTAGACCACCTATCTATTAGAATAACGAGATACTAAGGATGTATTGACCTATCAAATTGTGGTATGGCAGTATCATCGTATGTGTTCACCATAACCTCGGGTGCTTCGTTATAGAACGATTAATTCGGTTTTCTCAAAACATGTTTGGAAATGTATTGATTTTGGTAGATTGTGTCAATTGCTTGTATAGGTAGGAATATTTCTCCTAGATCTGTCTATCTTTTACTCATCTATGCTAAAACCCACAGATGCCTCCCCGCCGTGCTCCTGAGAACAATAACAACAATGATGTCATGCAACAACTGATGGCCGCTCAAGCTCAGCTGGTGACTATGATGACTCAGTTTATTGCAGCAAGCAACAACAACAATAACAACAACAACAACAACAACAATCCTCCACCACCACCACCTCCCCAAGTGGACAGGCTTACCAGATTTCTGAGGATTAGGCCAAACAAGTTCAAGAACGCAACAGAGCCAATGGTGGCTGATGACTGGCTACGCTCTGTACAAAAGGATCTGGTGAAAACTGAATGTGATGATGCTGAGAAAGTTAGGTTCACCGCACATCTACTTGAAGGACCTGCTGCCCAGTGGCGGGAAAGTTATTAGATTACTCACCCATTGGACACCTTGACCTGGGAGGAATTCAAGGAAGGATTTCGCAATGCTCATGTCTCCACGGGAATTATCAATCTTAAACGGGAAGAGTTGCGCAATCTGCGTCAGGGAAACAGAAGTCTTAAGGAGTATATGAACGACTTCCATTCCCTGTCTCGATATGCGCCTGAGGACATTGACACAAATGTATGTGCATGTATGTTTGATGATTGTTGTTTGTTGATTGTTGTATTGTGTAACATCCCAACATTTTATAATGTTTGAAAATCACTAAAATAAAAAACTTTTGTTTTGATTAAAAATAAAAACATTATATGCATAAGAAAACCAACTATAAAAGATTTCAAACATATTTAAAGGATTTAATATTTCTAACATCTCAGTTTATCATCATTTTCAAAAATTGTTTCAGGTTAAACATTTTATTATCCATTGTAATTCTTAAAACCTCAATATCTAATTTGATAAATGTTATACAAACTTTCAAACCATTTCCCTGTAATAAAAAGTTCTTTGTAAGTATTTGATTTAAACCACATAGCCATAGCTAATCATAAATTAAAATAATATTTATATCAAATTAAAACATGGTCTAATTGCCTAATAAGTTTTCATTATTGTAACTAAATTCAAATTATAGTTTTGGAAATTATAACCTTATAATTCACAGCTTTAAAACTTCATAGATTTTAAATTAATGAATTAGCCAAATAAACATGTCATTGCTTAAATGAATTTCATTTATTTTCAAAGCATGAAATGATTAATATATTCTAAATAAGAAATGAATTAAAAAAAATCCTTTCCAAAGTTGTTATGAAGTTTTCAAATGAATTATCATAATATAAAATATAATGGTGCACAAATTATTTTCAATTAAAAATGAATACCTTATATATTTCACATTTCCTTAAAATTATTTATATTTAGTTCTTTAATACTGTGCCAAAATAAAGATGAATGATTTCAGCAAAACAAAATTAAATAACTTAAATTCAAACATAATTGAAAATGGCTATTTCATAAAATTTATTTTTAGCCAAAAATTAAATTAATGAAACCCTAGTTTTAAATTTAACATAAAGTGTCAAATTTGTATTTAATAAATATTTCAAAATTATAAAATTTAAAAAGATTTTAAAACATGTCCACAACTGGTTTAACACAAAGATATGGTTTTTACAAATTTTTAGGAATTGATTTGACTTCATTTGGAGTTATAAATCAAAAGTTATTAAGAAAATAGAAAATCAGAAAAGGAAAAAGAAAAATCCCTGACAGTGGGACCCACCTGTCAGGGGAGGCGTCTTCAACCTCCAGAAATCCCGCCCGAGATCGCCGGAGCTCGAATCCGCGCCATGATCAACGCGAGCGTTCCCTCCTCTGCCCTATAAGTAGCCCGTGTTCTCCTCTCTCTTTTCCCCCTCAAACCCTAACAAACCGTGCCCCCAGGCCGGAGAATTTTGCCGCCAAAGCCGCACACCGCCGCAGCCGTGTTTCTTCTATCCCGGCGAAAAGAAGCCACCTCCCACCCGGAGACCACCTCATCCTACTCCCCACCACTTTACGCACCACCCCAGCGCCCCCTCGGAGTTTTTCCGCGACGAAATCATCGATCCCGTGCACGACCCGATAGTCACCGCCGCCACCGCCACTTCGTCCACGCCTCCATGCCACTCCGGGAACACATCGACGCCGATACGACGCCCATCGCCTCAGCGTCGTCTCGGCGCACCTCGCCGTAACCTCCCCGGAGCGAGGCGAGCACCGTAGCGACCGGAGCGTCCTCGCCCGAGCCCAGCGCCGCCGTCTCCTCCAACTCCGGCGACCATCCGCGCCTCCCGGTGAGCTCCTCTTCTCCCGACCGTCCGATTCCAATCCTACGGCCGAGATTAGATTCCGTCAGCGAATCGGTACTGCCAGATCTAGATCTGACGATCCTGATCTGTTAACTTATCCACGTCGGATCCCAGTCAGCTCACAGTCAGCGCCCAGTCAGCGGTGACGTGTAAAATCATTTTTCTCGATTTATTTAATTTGGCAGTTTTACAAAAAAGACCCTGTAACTTAGATCTGTCATAACTTTTTAACCACTTATCCAAATTAAACAAACTTTATATTTTTGGAAAGCCCTCGACATGTAGAATATTTTAGATCTGCCAAAATTCAGATTTGACTAAGTTTAAAATATTCAAATTTCAAATGGAAGATTTGAGTATTTTTGTCATAACTTTAAATATGTAAATTCAAAAATTACAAATAAAATTGTTTTAGAGACTTTGGAATATTTTTAAATTGATGCCAGTGCTATAAAATATTTTTGAGTAATATTTAAATGAATTCATAGTTATATATTTAATTTGAATAATTTGAGTATTTTCAACATAACTATTAATAGAAATATTATTTTTTGAGTATTTGAAGAACTCCGAGTGACGATTGCTTCCAGTGCAGCCATTGCCATATGGGCTCTGGCTTGATCAATTATGTTGCGTAGACTCTCTCCGGCTTGACAAGCTGATGTAGGGGGATGTTAGGTGGAACGGGTCAAGCCAGAGTGGGAGGGAAAATGCTTCTGAAAGATCTCGTCTCATTCTTCTCCTTTCCTTATCACAAATGGTGTGTAAAGGATAGTTGGGTTGAATGGGTACAATGGTGAACGTGCACAACCTCTGCAGAGTGTAAAACTAAGTACTTAGCCGTGTCCCCGGTACGGACAATTTGAGCAGCTGATCACGGACGTCAAACGGAGGATTCCACCATTCCAACTTCAGAAATAAAACTTGATGGGTGAACAAGGGAAGATGAGATTATGGTTTTCATGCCATACTTGTCTTGATTTGAGGAAAGAGTTTTCCAAAGAGATAGGAAAAATTGGCTTTATGCAAAGTAGTCTTGAACTCCACCAGCCAAATATGCATATAGGCTATAGAGTTATTCCTTTAAGTGTCCACCATAGTGTCACTTGCCAGACTCCATTTTTAAGGGAATTTGACCCACGCTGTTGCAATATTTTTCTTATTGCAGATTGATCAGATAACGAGTGAGGTTTCGATTAAAGGTTTCGAGTCTACAACCAACATGTTTTCGCCTGTGGCAGCATGAATGTGATGGAGACTCACTGCTATTGTATTTCCGCTGTTTACTCTTTCAAATCTAGCTTTATGCTATGCAACTTGTATTGAATATTTTGTAAGTCTGGATCATCGATGTAATAAAATTGATACTTTGTTGTGATATTACATCGTAAACTGTGTGTGCAAACGAATCTATCCAGGGATTTGCACTATACACAAGTATCTGCCTTATTTAAAGTGCAGGTACGCTACATTTTTTAATTCTTATCTTTTGCCACATGCTTATGTTTTGTGAATATGATCTTGAAAATATTAGCCATATACCACCGAGAAATATCTCAATACATTCATTGTCTTTGACAAGTGATAATTATATTGGTGGTAAAATTATTGATCATATTTACATTGGCTATTGTTCCTAAATTGTATTATTCTATCGCCAAGTTTGTTTAGGTTTAACCATCCGTTTGTCTTCTTTGATTCATTTGGATCCTTTTGTTGCTCTACTCAAAATTTGTGTTGTGCTTTCTCGAGTTAGCAAAAGCAAGGATCCCATTGTTGTGCATTTACATTCTAAGACTTAATTCTAAGTAATGCACCATCCTTGGGGGAGCTATCCTACATTGAGTAGAACATCATCCTTTTAATTGTTATCGGGTTTTATTGCTTTTCTTGAACTTTGTGCTCAAAAGGATATATGGAGGGTAATGATCCCACTTGTGTGCATTTTGTATTTACATACAAGATCTCAAATAATGCACTAATCATGGGGAAGCTACTCTATACTCTTTAGAACACCATTCTTTAAATTGGTTTGGTATCTTATTGCTCTTCTTGAACATGACTAATTTGTTAACAATGTATATGGAGAGTAATGATCTCATTTGTGTGCATTTTGTATTCATATAAAAGATCATAAATAATACACAAATCTTGGGAGAGCAATCCTATACGTTATTGAACATTAGTTATCTTCAATTGGTATTTGATACCGATGACATGTCTCTTTGAAAGACAAACGTTTTTTGTCTTGGTACTTTATGACATCATGAAAAGTGTAGAGGGCTTGGTTTATTTGTTGAAAGCTTACTCTTCTTTGTGTAGTTGGCTATCTCATCCCATGGTTCCTAGTCTACCTTCTTGGATGAGATAAACCTTCGAGCATGCTTGTTTGATTTATTTCTTATGCTCATTGGTTTAGCCTTGACCGTGTTTTCATGTTATATCTCTTCAAATTGGTTTCTCCAATCATGGGTTGGTTTGAGTCTTTGATACAATGAGGACAAATCTTTCTCTTGCCACTCTTTTGTGTAGCTTCTTGATTTAATTGGTGTTTTGTTTAAATTGTTTCTCGTTTGGTTCTATAAAGTTTTGTGCATTCATATTTACAATATGTATATCTTATGGCATGCCTACTTTCATTGATCCAATATATAGGATAAACTCCATCAAATCCTAAATGGATAAGATGTGAATGAAATTCTAATTCATATCAAAATGCACATATTTATGTGGAGTTTGTCCTATGTATTGTAGTTGGTCTAACTACTTTGGACCCAATTAGTTTGGGTACCATAGTGTACTTGATTTCTTTTAGATACATGGGAGATGCATTGGAAGCTTGCCTCTTTTTAAAGAAGATGTCTTCACCATGGGCTTCTTGGAGCCAAGCTTGGATGATTGTGACCTCTCATCTTCTACACCGTCAATGCTATCTCGGTAACAAGTATCTAACTCATGCATATACTTCTAGCTCTCAACCTTGTGAATGTTGTTCTTTGGCATGAGTTTCTATAAGTTGCATTTGATATGGTTCTTGCAAAGTTTCTTTTAAAATATCTTTATTGCTAATGTGAGTAAGCCGGGATGATTACACATCAAGGGGATTTATATAATCATCTTCATTATTCACCGATCCCCAATATGTTAATCTAGCAAATTCATTTCAAAGTCTCTCCTGTGCAATATTGATGAATTCTCATAAATCATTTGCCTTATGTGATATTTGTTTTGTGTCTCGAAGTATCCCAACTATCACTTATCCTATGTGGGTATTTGTGATGCTTTGAGAATTTGGTGTTGGAAGTTCATCTATACCCTCTAAGAATAATTTGAGCTATGTGCTTTGCTTTTAAGCAAACATCTTATCGGTGTATTTATAACTTCCTCTTGGATACCATGTGCTTTACCTTGTATCTACATTGTGTGTGCATGTTTCTTTGTGGATTTAGTGTCTACTTAGAAACTTATACACATGAAGGTAGTTACATATTTAATTGGTATTCAAAATCTTTAGTGATCACATTTTATTTCTTTCTTGATTATTTGGTGATCTCTAAAAGGCACAAGCTTTGTTTTTCTATTTGTATAACATTGCCTCTTAATAAGCTTGTGATCCTATTTGATGTATCCTCTTTGGTGTGCTTGAATGCGAAATACATGATATGCACTATGTGCCTCATAATTTGAAAGACTATGATGTTGCTTAGGCTCATCCTTGTTTAGTCTCCTAAATTGTATTTCCATGCCACACCCATCCTTTGCTGGTTGAGCAAGCCTTTATTCAATCTTGCACCTTTTTGTGTTCAAAATTTTCTTGGAGGGAGTGAGGATTCCATGTTGTGCACACTATATTGAAATGCAAATCCTTCATTGTGCACGTACCTTGGGGAGTCCCCTCTTGATTTTTAGAACACTTGGTTGATCTTATCATAATATCTTCTTGTGCTCAATTGGTTTTTGGATTTCTTGATTGTTTGCTTCTTTGTGAATGCATTCCTATTTTGCAATTGATATCCTTCTAGTGGATTTTAATTGATATATTTCTTGTGCAATTGTTGGATCCTCAATATAGTTTGATCCCCTCCATCTGTTCGTCATTGGATATGTGCATTTGATTTCACTCATATCATGAGAAATGCATAATTTATGGAGGACATTTTATTATGTTACCTTTCTAAAGCTTTTCGCCCATTTAGGCAATCGTTCCAACGGGGGAGAAGTTTTGGAGGGTTGTATGGAATTGGCTTTCTACTTTGGTTTCTTCTTAAGTATTTTGTCTTCCTTGCCTTTGCTTTTGTTGCTTGGTTCAATATATAGTGGAAACTCCACCATTGGTAATGGTTGACAATATATGCAATGAATTCATGTTCATACACACGTGCATAAATTATGGGGGAGTTTGCTCTATATATGTGGATGGACTAACATCACATACCTTTGTAGTATTTTATGTTAGTACAATCATTCTTGTTCGTTAAATTCCATATTATAAACCCTCTCAAAAGAGATTGTCATCAATTACCAAAATGGGGGAGACTGAAAGAGCATTTTCCCTCATGTGTGGTTTTGGTACTTAAATGACAATCCATATGGACTAATGTTTGCATTGAGATATCTTCATAGATCGTGTCCATGGGAATAATGGAGTTCATGTGTTGGACTCTAGAAGCTTATTTGATGACCAAGGTTCCATTCAAGGATGTATATGATGGATGGTCATGTGTTGAGTTGAGCATATTGCAAGTATTAGGGAAGAAATGTTGGAAGATACAAGGTTGATCAAGATGTTGATCAACACATAAAGCTACAAGATGTACCAAGAGGGATCTTGTATCTCTTGGGATGGTAAACACTTGTCCGTATAGCTTTGTGAACTAACCCATGATTTATGTGTGTGTGGTATCTTTATATGAAGTTAGGTATCTTCCCATGGGCTTGCAACAAATGAAGATTTCTTATAGCTCATGGAGGATGACGCCATGTGGTGATCGTCATAGAGGTTGATATGTGCAAGACCAAGAGAAGCTTCTTAAAGATCTCCTATGCTTGGAGCCAGCTATGGATACATGAAGACGGAGCCTAGCGAGTCTCTCCCATTATGGGTATGGGGGAGTATTTGGAGAAGTCTACATTAGGCGTGTGCTTGGAGGCGCAATCAAGAAAGATGAACCACTTGAAGAGATGAAGATAGTCATCATCTAAGTCAAGTGGAATGCTCAAGGCAAAGGTATGATCTTGATAGGGCTATATGACATATATGCCTACTATCAAGAGGGGCTCTCAAGTGAGTAACTTGATCGCATCGTTGTGAAGAGCTCAAACCTTTGCATACTTGGCATATCATATTTCTTGGTTCTTATTTGTCTTTTATCCTTGTGAGGATTAGAGTTTGGTTCATCTCAATGTCAAGCTCTAGTCCATCGAAAACGGGTTTACTTTGGAAAACATGTTGCGTTTTTTATGTTGGAGGTTTTACCGTTTGTTCTATTATCTAGAGATCTTACATTTCACATTTGGTTTTAACCTCACCTGTTGGACTATGATGTTTCTTTGCATGATCTTATAGAGCTCTTTGTGTTGATTCCAACGAGCCAAAAATCATCAAAAACGGAGTTCGGATGGTAAAGATATCATAGTTTTCGTGTTGACGTTTCTGATAGGGGTGGAAATTCCGGCCCTAGGTCGGAAGTTCCGGCCGGCCAGAAAGTTCCGGCCAAACTTCTGCCCAAACTTCCGGTTTGTCCAGAGTGCAGTGTGTCCGGGCAGATTTGTTGGGAACCTATTTAAGGGGTCATCTTCCCCAATGGTTCCCAAGTTTTGGTGCTCTCTCTGCTCCTCCATTGTTTACCTCCAAAGCTTTGAGATCTCTCAATCCCTCCAATGATTCTTGATATTTCTTGAGGGAAAAGAGAGAGGAGATCTAGATCCACATTTCCACCAATCCATCTCTCCTGTAAGTGAGGGGAACCTAGTGGGTCTATATCTTGGAGTTCCTTTGTGGATCTTCTCCTTTGTTCTTCCTCTCTTCTCCCCCCATAAGCATTAGTTGCTTTTGGTGGGATTTGGGAGTGAAGGATTTGACTTCTTTGTGGTTTCCTTTGTTCTTACTCTCTTATTCCCCCATAAGCATTTGTTTCTTTATTGGAATTTGAGAGTGAAGGAATTGAGCACTTTGTGTGCTCTTGCCATTCCATTTGCATCGGTTTGAGCCTTCCACGAGGATTCGTGGTGGTGTTACTTGTGAGCTTGTTACTCTTGGGTCATTGGACCCTAGACGCCTTTTGTGGCCGGCCTTTTGTGGCCAAGACCTTTTGTGGTCAAAACCTTTTGTGGTCACTTGAGAGCCCACAATTAAGTTGTGGGTGTGTGCCTCAAGACTTGGGAGCCCCAATTAAGTTGTGGGTGTGTGCCTCAAGAGTGTTGTACGGGATTCGATCTCCGCCCTAAAAGGGGATCAATAGTGGAAGGTGAACTCGCAACCTTTTGTGGTTGAGTTCATCAGGAGAAGAAGGTGAGCCTTTGTGGCGTTGTGGCTAACCTGTTGTGGTTGCACACACCTCTCCAAACGAGACGTACACCCTTTGGGTGGAACTCGGGAATACATCCTCGTCTCCGCGTGCCTCGGTTATTTATATACCCGAGCTTTTTACTTATGCACTTTACATTGTGATAGCCTTCGTGCTTGAAGTCATCTATCTTGCTATCACCTTGTTACTTGTATTGCTTAGCATAAGTTATTGGTGCACATAGGTGAGCCTAGTATATTTATCTAAGTTGTATGCTTGTTAAAGTAAACCTATAGTTTTATTCCACCTTTATCAAGCATACAAGAATTTCCGGGTCATTCGTGGACCGGATATTCTGGCTCCTCGGAAAAAGTTTTAAATCGCCTATTCACCGCCCCCCCTCTAGGCGATGTCTATCCGTTCACCGGGGAGAAGCACGGCGAGCTTGACACGCAGGGAGGCCAACCGGCAGATGACGCGCGGCGCGCTGCTCGCGGGAGGGCTGCCGACGGTGCCGCCGCCTCCGGCCTCAGGTGCCCGTTCTTCCGGCATCCGGTGCCGCCGCATCGGTGCTGCGACGGAGCAGGACTCCAGGAGGTCGCGACGGGAGGGCGCCGCCACCGGAGGTCGCGGTGGTCATGGCTATGGGGGCCGAGGCAAGGACCGTGGGGGGCGGGTGCCATGGGAGTCGGCGCCGGCGAGACATGGCCGGGGCGACGACAGGGGGAGACACGGGCGCCGGGGTTGGTGGTGGGAGCACCAGGGTGGGAGGTCGGGGCGGGCGCCGGGGTGGCGCATCTCGTGCCTCCTCTCCGGCAGGGGGTCGCCGGGATCGTCCGGATCGTGGGGATGTGGGTGGTTGCTGCGAGAGGGAGAGAAGAGAGGATAAGAATGAGAGAGAGAGAGAAGAGGAACACAGGAAATGAGAGGAGATGGGGTTCGTGGGGGTTCACGAGATCTCCGCATGCCTAGTCTCTGACTCTTTGTGCACATGTACAGAAATTTGGGACCATTTTGAACCAAAGAGGAAATAGAAAAAGCTGCTGAAAATTAGCTAAACTAAAACAGGAAAAAATTTGTCCACCTCTGGAACCGAATTTCAAAGACATGTGCGCGGCACAGATTGCACTCGCCACAATGTTGCAACATAGCTAGTATTTTACCAAAATTGCAGTGAGTTACCCAGAATTCCAGATATGCATTACGAACAATTTGACAATGACCAAATATAGATTCACACATGTATTACAAACATGTTCATGGCATTAAAGATTCACACATATGCATTACAAACATGTTCACGAGGAAATTTGACAATGAGCAAATACAAGGTTCACATGCACAATTTGACAATGGCCAAGCTTCTAGCTTCCGGCTCCTCCTTCGGTTGCTCCACTCCTTCATCCTACTATACAATATGACTTACAGAGTGAGAAATAAAAAAATTGGTGTTGTCAAGGTAAAATATGCCTCATATAGTGAAACACACAAGCAATCCTGATAGATTTGTTGAACCAAGTAGGACGACACACAACTTATATGTGTGCATATTACAAGGTTCAACAAACTATCAGGATATCATATAGTGTGCGACATCATCATTTTAATCATCGGCATATAAAAAAGATGGAAACAAGATGGTAACATGCAAGTTTAAAAGCACTGAAATTGAACACACACGAGAACTTTAGAAAATAAGTCCAATGCCTTATATGGACTTGCTTCATGGATGGATCCAGTGAGCCAGGTAGGATGCGACATCATTTTAATCATCGACATCTACAGAATACAAAATACCATAAACAAGATTTAAAGAAAGGCCTCATACTTAATCAATTATTAAAACACACAATGGATCCTGATAACCTCGTTGAACCAAGTCAGAGGCACACAACTTATATGTGTGCATCATACAAGGTTCAACAAACTGTCAGGATATCATATAGTGTGCGACATCATTTTAATCATCGGCATTCTATAGAATACAAAATACTATCAACACAAGCGCATGACTCATATATTGGACACAAATTTAGAGATGGCGTTTCCGAAATTCAGTGAGATGCAGAAAATGTGTATTATGCACATCACAGGTTTCAGAGACACCACCTCTGAATCACACTGTGTCACAATGGTTTAATCATTGGCATATTAAAAGAAGGCACTAAAGAAAAACAATAAACAATGCCTCAGCCGGAATTGCTTCAGAGACGGAGTAAGCGAACAACGTGGAATGAACACTGCATATGCGTTTAGACCACATGGTTCGCTCACTCCTGCCTGAAGATGCAACGTGCAAATCATCTGTTTTAATCATCAGCCGAATAGTGAAACAGTAAAATCCAGTGGAAAAGAATAGTGCAACTCTAACATAATTTAATGCAATAACATGGAAAAGAATGCCTCATACTTAATCAATTATTAGAAACACACATTGAATCCATATAACCTTGTAGAATCAAGTCAGAGGCACATAACTTATATGTGTGTATCATACAAGGTTCAACAAACTATCATGATAGCATATAGTGTGCGACATCATTTTAATCATTGGCATTCTATAGAATATAAATACTATCAACACAAGTGCATGCCTCATATATTGGACACAAATTTAGAGATGGCATTTCTGAAATTCAGTGAGATGCAGATAATGTGTATTGTGCACATCACAAGTTTCATAGACGCCACCTCTGAATCACACGGTGTCAAAACGGTTTAATCATTGGCATATCAAAAGAAGGCACTCAAGAAAAACAATAAAAAAGACCTCATATGGAATTGCTTAAGAGATGGTGAGCGAACAACATGGAATGAACAGTGCATATGCGTTCATACCACATGGTTCGTTCAGTCCTCCCTGAAGATGCAACGTGCAAATCATCTGTTCTAACAATCGGCCGAAAAGTGAAACAGTAAAATCCAGTGGAAAAGAATAGTGCAACTCTAACAGATTTTAATACAATAACATGGAAAAGAATGCCTCATACATAGACTGGACACACAAATTCAGGGATGGCGTCAGTGAAATCCAGTGGGATGCAGAAAATGTGAATATATTCGTGCACATCACAAGTTTCACTGACGCCACCCCTGTATCACATAGTGTGCGGCAACATTTAATCATCGTCATTCTAGAAATGAAGAACATTTTAATCATCGGAAAGAGAGAACATAGAACATAATTAATTGATATCGCAACAAATTATGAAGCACATCTATAATAACATGTGGCTAATAGATGGCATAAAATTACCACTCAACATCTATGCACGGTGGATATCCATGTACTCTTTCGAGGTTCAGATAATCAATGGGTGTATGATTATCGCGGCGCATCTAGCTTCTTGGTTGATTGACCTACGCATCCATCGATTTGCATCTCGAACCTCTCCATATCAAAAAAAGGAGGTCGTACCTCAGTACGGCGAGTCGGGGAGGGTTCGTCGGCCGAGCTTGGCAAGCAGCTCGGCGACGAGCTGGTGTCAGCGCTCCTCGACGCATCCTGCTCGCAGACGAGGAAGAGACGCAGCGCATGGAGAGCTGGAGGTCGAGGTCCGGGCGCTAGGGCGGCGACGGTGGTTCAAACCCTAGATCGGGCAGCTGCGTCTCTTCCTTTCAAAATTAAGTATCAAATTTGTGTTTAATCAATATTTCAAAATTATTAATTTTGAAAATTGTTCAAAACATGCCCACAACTGGTTTAACACAAAGATATTGTTTTTGCAAATTTTTAGAAATTTATTTGGCTTCATTTGGACAATTAAAACAAAAGATATGAAATAAACAAGAAAAACCAGAAAAAGAAAAATTACTGACGTCAGCGATGACGTCAGCTCGTCTTCAATCTCCGGCCGGAGACCACGCCCAAAACCCGCCGGCGTTACCTCGCTTCAATTCGCATAATTTAGGACCGGATTCAACGCCCCTCCGAGCTCCTTTTAATCCCCTCCTCCTCCGTATCATTTCCCCTCTCCTTTCCCACTGTTTCGTGCCGTGAGGCCGCGCAAAAATCTCGCCGGAGTTCCATGTAGCCGCCGCCGCGTTTCTTCTTTTCCCGACGAAGTAAGCCACCCCCGTGCCCGAGACCGACCCCCTCTTCTTCCCCGCGTTCTTGGGCACCTGCTCATGCTCTCGGGCTATTTTTTTTCGTACAGGGAGACGAGAAGAGCGAGCTCGACCGAGCTCGCCGGAGTTGCCGTAGCTCCGCCCGCTCCTCCACGCCGCCCCAGGAAGAACGAGTAGGCGCCGTCGCCTCCATCGCCTTCCCCGCGACGAGCCGCATCCGTAGCCGTCGTTCTCACGTCCGGGGAACCGCCGGAGCGCCGTCCCCGTCCTCGCCGAGCGCAGTGCCGACGTCGTCCTCGTCTCCGGCGACCGGAGCGCCGCCACCCTTTGGTCAACCACCGTGAGCCCTCCGATCTCCTGTCAACGACCGAGATTAGAATTTTAAATCGAACCGGTACCTTTCAATTAGATCCGTTAGATCTAAATCCTAAAGCCTAGATCCATTGACTTAACCACGTCAGCGGCACAGTCGCGCACAGTCAGCATCCCAGTCAGTTGCCACGTCAGAAAATGAATTCTTTTAATTAGATTAAATGGCAGTTTTGCAGAAAAGCCCTTGTCACTTAGAATTATTATAACTTTTTACTCACATATCCAAATTCAAATATTTTTATATATTTGGAAAGCCCTTGACATGTAGAATATTTTAGATCTGTTGGAATTAAAATTTGACTTAGTTTAAAATATTCACATTTGAAATGGATGATTTGAGTATATTTGTAATAACTTTAAATCTATAAATCCAAAAATTGTAAATAAAATTGTTTTAGAAACTTTAGAATATTTGTCACTTGATGCCTCTGTTATAAAATATTTTTGAGTATTATTTTCATGATTTGATAGTTGTATGTTTAAATTGAATAGTTGACTATTTTTGACATAACTATTAGTAGAAACATTATTTTGATTAAATTCAATTGCTATAAATTTAATCAAAAGCCCTCTGTATATTGACACTATTTATAAAATTTTGTTATAAACATTTAATCATAGAAAACTTTAATCTTATATTCATTTCTTTAATTATATTTTGCAAAAATAGAAATTAAATTGCATTTACAACCTCATGCATATTTATAAAGAAATCACAAAAGCTATTTTGATGCTTTCTTGTGATTAAAAAGTGCATTTCATGCATTACTTATTTTATTATATAGTTATACTCCTCATAGGAAACCTCTTTATTATTTTCTCTAAGTTAGGATTATTTTCAACATGGAGCTAGAAGGCCAATGTATGACTTAGCCAAAACAAGACTCCAGAAGAATCTTCAAGAAGTAGAAGCACTTAGAAGAAAAATCAAGAGGAAGTGCAAGAAAACCAACCCCCTCTATTCTCTAAGTCTTTCTTTCTCTTTTTTCTTTTGTTTTCTCTAAGACATGATGACTAAGTTAAACCCAAGACCAACCTCGATGATACAAGATTCATCAAGTCTACCAGGAATTCAATCAAGACATCACTAAGGAGAATACTACAAGTCTGGAGATGAAGCCTGGAAGATAACCTACATCATTTTCTTCCATCTTCCCTAAAATTGACTTAAACAATTTTTGATCATGTTATTACCATCTTGAAGTTGTTGGATCCTAGCGGCATAGTGAGATGAAGCGGCCTGGAGACTAACCTTACATGTCCACGTACATGAGACCTGTTCCACAACTTAAGTGGCTGGCCGGGTGTCTGTCTCTCTCACTTTAGTGAATATCCAATTTACAAAGAGTTGTTGATAATTGTCAATCACCTGAAAGAATAGACTTAGTATTTTCTCTAAGTATTTTACGCATCATGCATACCATATTTTTGTATTGTTACTTTGTTAGTATGTTTATGTGTGTTTTGTTTGATTCGGAAGGAAACGACAACAGTTGCAGTTGCTGTTGCTATTCTTCTTGTTGCCAAGTCAAGTGGCACACCTCATAAACTTCCCAATACTTTTCTATGCATGATTAAAGTATTTTTCTATAAGCATGTGTAGGATGGTATTGCTATGCAAGACATGTTTAGAATCCCCTATTCCATTGTGTCTAGGTACCTATGAAATGACTTAGTAGAATTTTGATGCTATGCAATTGATGAAATGTTTTATAAAATGTTAAGTGGCTACTCAGGACCATGTCTATGAGGGTTGTCACCTGAGATAGTTTCTACTATACTTAGGATCATAGTATGTGGGGGTTTTCACCTGGGAGTGCACATCACTAAGTTAATGAATCATCTGGGTGGATTGGTTGTTTTGTTTATGTTGAGTGGCTACTCAGGACCATGTCCATGCGGGTTTTCACCTAAGATGGTTTCTACTATACTTAGGATCATGAACGTGGGGGTTTTCACCTGAGAGCACACTTGTGGAAGGCCACCCAGGAACAAAGGGATGTGAGGAATAAATGGAGAAGATTGTGAAGAACTCAAGGAGAAGTATTCCAAGTAAAGACACAGCTGATCAAGGAACATGGAGGAATCCCAACATTCTAATTTCTTAATAAAATTTGGATAAACAACAGTGGACTACTCAGGACCATGTTCATGGGTTCTTCACCTAAGATAGTTTCTACTATACTTAGGACCATGAATGTGGGGGTTTTTCACCTGAGGGTGCACCTAAGGACGTGATATCTTTTGGTCCACCTGGGTTAACCAGTGTTGCCAATTATGATGTTAATAAGTTTCTTTTACAAACAGTTAGGCAAAACTGGTTTTATGCAAAATAGCCTTGAACTCTACCAGCCCAATATGCATACAGGTTATAGAGTTATTTCTATTAAGTGTCCACCATAGTGTCACTTGCCAGATCCATTTCTAATGGAATCTGACCCACTCCGTTGCAAATTATTATTTGTTGCAGAAATATCTGACGAAGAGTAAGATTTACGTTTGGGTTTCGAGTCTGCACCAACATGTTTTCGCCTGTGGCGTATCATGAAGTTGGAGGCTCATTGAAGATTTATTTCCGCTGCTTTATTGTTTTGAGCTAGCTTTAAGCTATGCAAAGATGTATCGAACTATTTATTTTACCAAGTCTGGATTATTCGTGTAATATTGATACAATGTTGTGATAGTTCATCGTAAACTGTGTGTGCAAATGAATCGATCCAGGGGTTTGCACTATACACAGGTACCTACTATATTTTTAAGTGCAGGTACGCTACACTTGCGCCACCTTCCAGAGGCTCATGGGGATATCCCTTGGCGAGCAAATGGGCAGAAATGCAGAGGCATATGTCGACGACATCATCTATAAGTATCGAGAGGGAGATACTTTCCTCAGAGACCTCGCAAGGTGGACATCAAGCTCAACCCCGCCAAGTGCGTCTTTGGAGTGCCTTCAGGAATATTGCTTGGATTCCTCGTGTCCCACCGCGGCATAGAGGCAAACCCTTACAAGATCAAGCCTATAGAGGAAATGCATACTCCTCGCCGACTCAAGGACATGCAACGCCTAGCAGGCTGCATGGCCAGCTTGGGACGCTTCCTCTCCAAGTTCGGCGAGAGAGCCCTGCCATTCTTCAAAATCATGAAGAGGTCTGGCACCTTCGAATGGACGCCTGAAGCGCAGAAAGCCTTTGAGGACTTGAAGAGGTACTTGGCCAGCCCACCAGTCATGGTTGCGCATGGACAGGCGAACATCTGAAGCTGTATCTCTCAGCCACTCCTTAGACCGCCAGCGCCGTCCTGGTGGTAGAAAGAGAAGAGCCAGTCCTCCCCAAGAAAAGTGCAACCACTCCAAGTCCAAAGCCACCTGACAAAGAGCTCGACAAAGGGATAGACTCCACAATCCCACTGCCAGGCCAAGAGCAACAAGTTGAGTCTGCCCCAAGTACCCATGCCAAGGCACCTCCACAGGCTAATCTCGCCAAGGGACCTGAAGAGCCTCCACAAGCGGATCTCGCCAATGAGCCTAAAGAGCCTCCACATGGCGATCTCTTCAAGGGCCCTGAAGAGCCTCCTCAGGCAGCCCACGCTGTGCCTAAACTGACAACCTTGTCGGGCACCCCGTCTACTACGTTAGTACAGTACCGCAGGACGCTCGGGAACGGTACACAATTCAGCATAAACTCCTCATTAGGCTCCTAATCGCCTCAAGGAAGTTGTGACACTACTTCCAGGGCCACTCCATCACGGTGGTCACCTCTGTTCCCCTCGAGCAGATCCTACACAACCCTAACGCCACAGATCGTGTCGCGGGATGGAACATAGAGCTACAGCCATTCAACTTGTGTTTTGATACCACAAGAATCATCAAAGGAAGAGCGATGGCTGACTTTGTCGCCGAATGGACTGACCCAACCCCTGAAGAGCCTCTAGGAGAAGAGCTAGAGACCTCTGCAGAGAAGATGCCCAGCCACTGGACCATGAAGTTTGATGGAGCCTTCACCTGCCGCAGTGGTGGGGCTGGCGTCGTTTTGATGTCGCCCAAGGGCGACAAGCTCTACTACGCGGTCCAGTTATGCTTCATAATCGACAAGATCTCCTATAACATCGCGGAGTACGAGGGCCTGCTCGCCGGCCTACGGGCCGCCATCGCTCTAGGCGACAAGCACTTGCTCATCAAAGGCGATTCCCAGCTGCTCATCAACTTCTCCAACAAGAGCTACAAGCCTAAGGACGACCACATGGCCGCATACCTTCAAGAGGTCTGCAAGCTTGAGAAGCACTTCAGGGGCATGGATCTCATGCACATCCCGAGGAAGGAAAACCAAGAGGCTGATGACATCGCCAAGCGCGCATCAAGAAGGCAAGCTCAGCAGGCACGCGCCTTTGAAGTGAGAATCGTCAATGCATCCATAGAGCAGCCGCAAGAGGCCGTAGCCTCAAGCACAGACGAAGCGCTCCCACCGCCTCCTGCAACTCGGGCTCCCGACTGTGCCCCCTAGACAGGTGAGCGCCTGTTGATCAAGGCAGTGCATCAAGAAGCAGGCTAGATTGACGAGCTCAAGGACTACCTCGCCAAGGGAATCCTCCCCGAGGAAGATGTCAAAACAGAGCGAATCGCTCGACAGGCAAAATCCTACTACATCCTCGAGGGAAATCTCTACCGCAAGCGCCCAAATGGCATCGCGCTCAAATGCGTCCCTCCTGAAGAAAGAAAAAAGTTTATCAAGGACATCCACATCGGGGAATGCGGCCACCATTCGTGCGCACTTCAAGATGCAGTTGAGATCGTCCAAGCGTGCGATGCCTGCCAATTCCACGCCAACATTAATCAGCCGACGCTGTGGCTGCAGACCACCCCGCTCTCCTGGCCATCGCGGTGAGGGGGCTGGACATCTTGGGACCATTCCCCAAGTCTCAAGGGGGCTATCACTACCTCTTCGTGTCCATTGACAAGTTCACTAAGTGGCCCGAGGTCGAAGCGACACGCACGATCCCAGCAGGCGCAGCGGTGAAGTTCATTAGAGGCCTGGCCTGCCGCTTCGGAGTGCCTAATCGCATAATTACCGACAACGGCTCGCAATTCACAAGCGGCATCTTCAGTGCTTAGAGCGAGACTGGGCATCAAGCTCTGCTTCGCCTCGGTGGCTCATCCACAGAGCAATGGCCAAGCCGAGCAAGCAAATGCAGAAGTCCTCAAGGGCTTCAAGACCAGGACCTTCAACATCCTCAAGGGCCACGGCAAGGGCTGGATCAACGAGTTCCCTTCGGTGCTCTGGTCCATCCACACAACGCCGCCCAAGCCCACAGGAGAAACACCGTTTGCCCTCGTCTATGGAGCCGAAGCAGTCTCCCCACAGAAATCAAGCATGGATCCCCACGGGTCCTTGCCTTCAATGAGGACGAGCAAGAGGACCTCGACAACGACGACCTGCTGCTTCTCGAGGGACTACGCCGCCGTGACGCCCTCTGGGCGGCAAAATACCAGCAGGACATGCGACGCTACCACAGTCGCCATGTGCGCTCGCGCACCCTGGAGGCAGGCGATCTCGTCCTCAGGCGAATCCTCTCTAGGGAAGGCCTCCACAAGCTATCACCAATGTGGGAAGGTCCCTACAGGGTCACCCACATCGCCAGGCCTGGCGTGGCTCGCCTCGACACTCAATATGGTACCCCAGTTAAAAATCCGTGGAACATCATGCACCTACGCAAGTTCTACCCGTGATCATCATCACGCCCTTGATCATTATCACGTCAAGACATTTGGCTATAGAGGCAGCTTACGACTCCAGTTCCAAGCATTTTTCGTCTCTAGAGGTAAGCTCGCGGCTTCACCTCCAAGCTTCAAAAAATATTCTCTCGATGGTCATCCCTCCGAGCTCTCCTTGTAACGAGCCACCGCAGGCCGTAGAGAGTCTCTGCCACTAATGGGTGGTCCCCATGCCTCGACATGGAAAGCACATTAACTTGGCAACCCCAAGCATAATGAAACATTTTGTTCCTAAGTGAACTATGCGCTACATCGCCGCTATGTAATAGTTTGGTGGTTAGTTTTTATTCCCGCATCATTGTTTTTCAATGTGCGCTTATATCTCTCCCCATGCGCACCTCGCAAGAGAGGGATGAGTACGGTGCTAGTGCCTCAAATAAGACACCAGCAGCACTTCAAAACGCAAGGAATCCGAGCGCTGGCTAAAGGGCAAGCTCCCACAAACACGACATCTCTCCAAAGGACCTTGGTACTCACTCTCCTCGCGAGGAACGCCTGAGGAGACCTATAAACGCGCATGAATTCCTACTGCCGTGCACAAGCGTTTGGGTTTACCTCTCTAACATCCATAGGGAACAAGTGTCCCCCGAGCCTGAGGAGGCAAGATACGCAACCCGTGAAGATGAAATCCCTATAGAGAAATATCTCAATAGGGCAAAGAGCCTCGAGAAGCTAAGTCCTGCACTCATGCCTCACGAGTCTTTTTTCTCCTCCGCAAGCGAACGTTGTCCCTCGAGCGTTTAATTTTTGCCTTACTCTTCATGGACTACTCATACGTCAAAGGGGGGCACTTGAGCATCGCGACTCAGGGCTCCTACCTCTCCAAGCCTTAAACTCCGCCCCGGCCTTGCTGAGTCATTGCCCAGTGAGAACCAGGGTGTGCAGAGCCCACTCTCTAGAGGCCTCGCACGCGACAGACTCGACATAACGACTAAGGACCCAGCTACCGCATGTAGAGACTCTCGAGAGGCAACTCCTCTCGAGGGCCTAAAGAGGAAGCGCGGGCCTGAAGATGACCCTGCGCTTCAAGAGCCTACCCAAGGCTCCACCCGCCTGGAGAGCAGTCAACGTAAATCCCTCCACAAGGCCTCTGATGCCCTGTGGAGACACTTCGCGGCTAAGCAACCGCTGTAGGGCGCACATGGCCTCTACAGCTGCCGCAGTGTGACACGAGCGTCTGCGGACAGTAACGCGGGCGCTGCATGTGCCGTTTTGGTGATGAAAGGAGTCAACAAAGTTGCGCCGCCACTGCCGGACAGCAATACCTTTCCTCTTTGGTGATAAAGCGGCTAGACGGCGCAACGCTCCAAGAAGATCGTCATCGTGGGCTCTGCCACGATCGCTGCAGTGCTTGCTGGCCGTTCTGCGCGAACTGCGAGTTGTCGGCCATCGTGGCAACTTTAGCACGGATGGACCGAGTCCATGAACTATTCTGCGGCGGTGAACTCCACTCCTTCGCGCCATTGACATGTGGGAACCCATCCTCTGCATAAAGTGCAGGGATGAGGCTCGGGGCACCTATAAAAGGAGGTGGAGGCTCTCCGTAGCAGGGGATCGCATTCTGAATCCTTGGAACCCTAGCCAAGTGCGTAGGATAGCCAACTTGCTCGAGGAGGAAGAAGACGATAGCTTCCCTCTTCAAGCTCCAAACTGCCTCAAGAGAGCCCTCGACAAGCTCATTATACTTTAAACCTCTGCAAGGCAATACAGACAAGCAGGAGTAGCGGTGTTACCTCCTCCTGAGGGCCGTGAACCTGGATACGGGCTGGTGTCCTTCTCTGTCATGTCGCTCCTCTGTAGGCTTGACGAGCATCGCCGCCAAGTCTCTCGAGGGTCGTTTGACCTCCGCGTTCAGTCCCCCTTCGAACTACTCTTGAGGGTGTGACCATCCCTGTTCCGTGGGAGTCACTCTCCGACAGTGGCTTCGGGCCGTCATAAATAGAACCGCTTCATACCTACAAACCTATGACAACAACAACGATCAAATAATTGCATATTTATATATCCCTCATGGGCCCTCCATTGAAAATGCAAAGCCAACTAAAGATAGAGAGACAGACACTCGCCAGCCACATATATGGTACAAGCCGTACGTCAGTAGTGGAACCAGTCTCGCGTAAGCGTACGCGTAAAGTCGGTCTGAGCCGCTTCATCAACTCAATGCTGACGGCAATGCAAGGGCACGCTAGAGGGTAGCAAATAAACAACGATGTCCCCGTGACGAACACGGGTTCTAAAAGGGTACATCTATATCTATGCATAGATCGGCTCTGATACCATTGAAGGGGATCGCAGGCAGAAAACAATAATTTTTCTAACAGCGATAACCTTAAACTAGCCAGGATCTAAAGTATGCATATACAGTAATACGGAGGAGATCGATATACATACCCTTATAGACCGAAAAGCGGGGATTACGCTCCGCACAAGCATTGTCGATGAAGCCGACGAAGACGACCTCGAGGTCGTGTAGAGGAAGCAGACCTCCGAGCACCACTAGCGTGGCACCTCGCTGAGTTTCACACACGTACGGTGAAGCCGACGACCTCCAAGCTCCCATCCAGGACGAGCAGCGGAAGACTGGGACCGGATGACCAGCAGCACCGCGGCGTGCGTATGGTGGAGAGAACTTTCTCCTTGGCGCAACTCCAACAAGGGAATCACGTTATTGAAGGAGAAAATAGAGAGAGAATTGGCGTGTTGAGAGGGGATCTCTCCCCCACTATATATAGGAGAAAAGGGGCACCCCACCTTGCTAAACTAGCAAGGTGGGACTAAACCCCAGCCGCACCATCAAGGGGAAGGGGGAATGCGGCCCCTACATGGGCCCCTTGCGGCTCCGCTATTGTTGCTCTAGCCCTTGGGGGGGGGGGGGGGGGGGGGGGGAATTTGACACCATATGGGCCTTCTCCCCTCCGGGGAAGGCCCATTTAGTGCGCTGCATGTTTAAATACGAATTTAATCATTATAAATTCATTAAAATAATATTAATTCACTAATTAACATTAGTTTAAGCATATATAAACAATTTCCTCTCTTCCGGAACATTCCAAAACTCTCCGAACTATCTTTGTTTCTCCGATACGACTTCAGATTCTCTCCCGGAACTTTTCTGGTGCTTTCTCTTTTCTATCTCGATAAACTTGTCGACTCGCCTTCAGTGTGTTACCCTAGAGGTTCGAGATCTCTCCAGACATGATCGAGACACGCTCTCCGATCAATGACTAATTCGTGGGCCTAGACCCCCAGAATTAATCCCTGCGAGATAATGAATAACTTTGTCGTTCGAACCTAGACGTTGAGTTTTAAACCTTTTGCCATGACGATACTTAGTGTGCCCGAGATCCATTCATAGATATCTCCATACCTAGCTTGATCTCGTTACTGACAACAATATCTTCTACTCGTCTATGATATTATGTCCGGGTGACCTAGTCACATGCTTGCAAGCTCATTTGACAAAATCTCACCGAGTGGGCCCTAGAGTATCTATCCTGCTATGCGGACTGGCAAATCCCGCTCTTGATATCTCGTCTCAACATACTCCCTTCCGATACCATAGAGGGACACCTTTGTTGTCATACTATTAAGACATGACGTTTGATGCAATCAAAGTATCTTTCAGGAATAGCAATAAGAGTTGATCTCACGGTCAAAGGCGTAATGACTACGTCCTACAAATATTGGGTATGTCCATCAGGTCATTCACCCAATGACATGACTCCATTGTCAACTGACATCAATGTCACATGATCGGGAAACCTAGATCATCAATTTCCCAATGAACTAGTTAGATAGAGGCTACTAGGGACCTGATTGTTTACCTACCACACGTGATTAATGTTTCCGCTTAATACAGTTATAGCATGGTATAAAACATATAATGAACACTTGAGATATGAGGAATAAACTATCTTTATTAAGTGCCTCTAGGGCATATCTCCTTCATGTAGAACATGTTTTTCAACTTGAGTCGTTAGTATATTACATAAGACGACTATGTGCGCATGATTTTTTGTTTTTTTAACGTTTTTGAATATGTGAAGCTCATTTCAAATGTCGGTGAACCTGCAGCCGTCCGATTTCCTCTACAAGGAATCTGCAGGCAGACTCAGGGCGATCCGTAAGAAGTTCATTCTGCGATCTGATTGGACACGCGCGTAGAACAAGGGTTGTACACCCCCTGACGAGTGGACCACGGTGGCCCCAACGGGGATTTTGGCTCGCCCACCCGCATTTGCCTCAGTGAGACAAAATGGATATTTTGGCACACCAAATGCGGATTTTGGCTGTTACCTGTCATCGTAACTTAAATGGGGATTTTGGCAAACCAAATGGGGATAGCCATGATCTTGCTCAAATCTAGTTCGAATCCAAATAAATTTTCAAATGAGCTTGGACTCGCTGAAAAATGAGTTTTAAATGAGCTCGAAAGGTAGGGTAAAAAACCTCATTTCTAAGCAAAAATTGTGGACTCGGCAAAAAATGTGTTTCAAATGAGCTCCAAAGGTAGGGTGGTGGACTCGCTGAAAAATATGTTTCAATGAGCTCCAAAGGTTGGGTGGTGGACTCGCTGAAAAATGTGTTTCAAATGAGCTCGAAAGGTAGGGTAAATGGCCACATTTCTAAGCAAAAATGGTGGACTCGCCGAAAAATGTGTTTCAAATGAGCTCCAAAGGTAGGGTGGTGGACTCGCTGAAAAATGTGTTTCAAATGAGCTCGAAAGGTAGGGCAAACGGCCTCATTTCTAAGCAAAAATGGTGGACTCGCCGAAAAATGTGTTTCAAATGAGATCCAAAGTAGGGTGGTGGATTCGCTAAAACATGTGTTTCAAATGAGCTCGAAAGGTAGGGTAAACGGCCTCATTTCTAAGCAAAAATGGTGGACTTGCCGAAAAATGTGTTTTAAATGAACTCCAAAGGTAGAGTGGTGAACTAGCTGAAAAATGTGTTTCAAAATAGCTTCAAAGATAGGGTAAACGGACCCATTTCTAAGAAAAAATGGTGGATTCGCTCCAAAGGTGACTTATAAACCGGATGTAGGGAGTACTGGCTATAGCAGAACGAGCGACACGTTTCCGTTCATGTTAGGGTTACCTTCATGTTTATCCATTCTAGCGTGAAAGCAAGAATCCGAAGCAAATAAACTTTTACGAGTCGTACGATGAGAGTATGAGACATATCTGAGAGCCTTCCAGTTCGTGGCACTGCGTGCGCATTGAATACGTGTGTGGCATTCCGTAGTCCACCTTGTCGTATATGTAGCGTGCACGGATAGACATCGCCATTGAAATGAAAGCTTTATCTATTGGAAGGGTCTGCTTCGCTAGCCACTCCTCCCGCTCCTCTGGTTTCATCTCCTTCATGGCGTGCATATTTCCTCAGGCGAATAGAGCTCCGAGTCCGGCATCGGTGAGTAGTGGCTCTGCGGCGAGGGCGTGCTCCGCCATATTTTCGAGGGAGGGAGGGGGAGAGAGGGAGAGAAAATGGCATTCTCCGGCGAGGGCGGACCCCTTTTATTAGCCGTGGCGGGGGTAGGCGGGCAAACCCTAACCGACCCACACTGACCCCATGCACCGACCCCACGCGCCAACCCCACGCCGACCCCACGTGTCGTCCCTACAAGTCAGACTAGTGCCCCAACCCCACCAGTCAGATTAGTGCCCCGGCTGTCGGAGAGTGACTCCCACGGAACAGGGATAGTCACACCCTGAAGAGTAGTTCGAAGGGGGATTGAACACGGAGGTCAAACAACCCTCAAGAGGCACGACGACGGTGCTCGCCCGTCCTCGAAAGGGACAACACGATAGAGATGAACACCGGCCCGTACCCAGGTTCACGGCCCTCAGGAGGAGGTAACACCGCTACCCCTGCTTGTCTGTATTGCACTGCGGAGATTACAGTACAATGAGCTTGCCGAGGGCTCTCTTGAGGCAGTTGGTGCTTGGAGAGGGAAGCTATGGTCTTCTTCCTCCTCCATCTGCTGGCTATCCTATCCGTTGGCTAGGGTTCCAAGGGTTTAGAATGCAATTAGCCGATCCTATGCTGCGGTGGAGCTCCTGCTCCTTTTATAGGCGCCTCGGGCCTCTTCCTTGCGCTATACGCAGAGGGTGGGTTCCCAAAGGGCAGTGGCGCGAAGGAGGGGGAGTCCACCGTCGCCGAAACGTCCATGGACGTGGTCCATCCGTGCTAAAGTTGGGCGCGGTGGCCGACAAGATGCAGAATGCGCAGAACGGCTCGCAGGCGTTGCAGGGTTCATAGTGGAGCCCACGATGATGATCTTCTTGGAGCGTTGCGCCGTCCAGCCGCTTTATCACCAAAGAGGAAAGTCCTGGCTGTCCTGGGGCGGGCGGCGCAACTTTGTTGACTCCTTTATCACCGGAATGGCAACAGGGGTCCTCGCGTCACTCTGCGGATGCTGTAGAGGCCATGTGCGTTCTACAGCGCTTGCTTAGCCGCGAAGTGTATCCACGGGGCCGTGGTGGCCTGTGGAGAGGTTTCTGTTAACTTCTCTCCAAGCGTGTTGAGCCTTGGGGAGTCTCTTGAAGTGCGGGGTCCTCTTCAGGCCCTCAAGAGGAGTTGCCTCTCGACGGTCTCTCCAAGCGGTGGCTTGGTCCTTAGTCGTTTTGTCGAATCTGTCGCGTGCGAGGCCTATGGAGAGTGGGCTCTGCACACTCTGGTCCTCACTGGGCCGACAGTAGCCCCCTGGCCCGCGATGGGTGCGGCTCAGCCCATGGGCGCAGCCGGAGCATCATGGGCCCAAAGTGTCCGGCCGGCCCGAGCCACGCGTCACTCAGATGAGTAACGGCCACGCACGATCTTGGGCGTGCATCGTGGGGGGCCCCACCGGGCCCCGGTAACTGCTCCTCGACGGGACATAAAGCCTGCACGCCGAGGCGAGGAGCCGTTACTGCTTCCCATTCTTCTCGTAGAAGCCTTGTTCGTCTCGAGCTCTCCGCTCCTGCTCTCCGGCGCGCTCAACCCCTTCCTCTTCCAACTTCTTCTGCCGCCGTCCTCACCTCTTCTCCGGCGATGAGTCCCGCCAAGAACAAGGGCAAGGCGGCCGCGACGTCTTCTTCGCAGGCGAAGCCTACCGAGGTCGCACACGGCGTGGCATTGTTGGGGGTGCGTGTCAACGACAAAGCCCTCGCCAAGGTCCGCCTCCTGGTGGCGGACCGGACCAACGAGCACTGGGTGGAGACGCCCTACGCCTTCCTCGAGGTCCTGACGCGCCGCCCGTGAAGAATTCTCACTGGGGACCCCCTTCAGCGGCGCGCAGAACGCAATCTTGATGGGCCGCCCGAGCAACTCCGGGAGGAGGGCCTCACGGGGAAGATCATCGTCGCGGACTTCGTGACGCGCCGCATTGCTCCACTCTAGGCGCACGCGACGTTAATGTGGATGTACTCCGGCCCCCAGGACAAGATGCGGCTCCACCGTTAGGTCAACGACAAGGACACAGTCGACAACGTCCTGTCTGCGCTCTTCATCAACCCGGTGGTGCCTGCTATGGAGGAGCTCCCTCTCATGCTGCGGCCTATGCACCAGTACAACAAGACCGAACGCCTGGCCATCCTGGAGGGCATGCCCTCGTTCACCCCGTCAGGTCCGGCGGGAAAAGAGGTGCCTGTACCGGTGGTGCAGGAGCCGGAGGGAGCAGAGTCGCCCTCTACCTCAGGAGCCGGGCGAGGCGAGGAGGAGGCCGCAGCAATTCCCTCCGCAGGGGAGGTCTCCTCTTCAAGGGCCGGGCCCTTTACTGACGACATTTGCGGTATCTCGTCAGGCGATGATGATGACGCCTTCGTGGTGGCGCCTTCGTGCCCCGTGGAAGAGGGGAGGAGGAAGAGGAGGAGGCCTCTAACGAGGAGGCCGCGCCAGGGCGGCGCGAGCCCCGCTCCAAGGCGGCCGTGGACCGGTCAGGGACGAGGCCGTCCGATGTCACCTCCAAGAGGAAGGCCGAGGCGCCCCGGAGGGGTCTGGTGCCAAGGCCAAGCCCTCCTGGCGCTTGGCAGGCTTGGCGTGGCTCGACACCGGCGCCAAGCAGTCCGTGTAAGTGCTTCTAGCTTTTAGTTGCTTGACTCTTGCTCTTTTCTTTTTAGCCATCTACCGTAAGGGAAAACCCCTCCGGTTATTTTATATATTTAAAGAGGTACCAACACTAATGAATTACATGGGTGAACACAGGGGGGAGAGGGGCAGGAAGAGTCAAGGATTGATGACTCAAGCCCAAAAGAAAATATTGCTAGAACACCAAAGAAAAGAAAAGCTAGCTGATCGGTCTAAAACCCCAAGTACTAGAGAGTACTAGGCCAACAAAAGTTCCACTGAGTCCAGCAAGCTCTGAACTAGAGAGTTGCTCACGCGATAATGATGCAGCAGAAGATCATTCCTCGTACACCTCTTCCAGCAAGCCATAGACGACACTACTCCATTGAATCCAGTCATTCCGTTCCTTCCATATATTCCACGCAGTACAAGCAACGAACTCACATAAGTGCTGATGTGGGAAGGAGGTCGCAACCAATGCCAAACGATCACGGATATTTAAAGTAAGATCGCAGGTGATGCCAACCACAGCCCAACATTTTTTTGCAAACTCACAACTGAAGAAAAGATGCTCTGAAGTTTCCAAGCTCTGACTCTGACATAGTATACAATCATGTCCTCCTTCAACATGCCAATGTTTGCGCTGCATAATATCTTTGGTGTTCAAGCGATCATTGATCAACAGCCAACAACAAACCTTTAGTTTCGAGATACATTTGGACTTCCAAACTTGCGTCAGCAGCTTGTACTTGGGGAAGCATTCGAACATGAATTTGTAATACTGTTTTGAGGTGAAGCCATCTTTCCCCCAAACGAATGTTCTCTTGTCTGCCTCTTTCTGTAAGATTGATTGCATCACATATGTGTTGGAAGTTTTGATATTCGACAAAAGCCTGTACCGACAAGGTCAACATAAACATGGAACTGGGGTTTTGAAGAGACAGAGTTTCCTTAACCGAAAGATCTTGCTTATCAACGAAAGAGTATAGCCTTGGTAGTGAATCCGCAAGTAGACCTTGATATCTCCAAAGATCTTTCCGTAAATCTCCACTAGGCTGAACATATCACGCCACCAAAAAGAGCCCTTATCAGTATGAGCATGAGAAGCACCCTTTGGGTAAAGACACCACACCAACTTAACCCACAGAATATCCGCTTTTGAGTAGAATTTGTGTAACTGTTTGAGAAGAAGTGATGTGTTTTGAATTTCTAGATTAATGATACCAAGCCCCCCTCTCTCTTTTGTCTTACAGCACATGTCCCCGGCCGCCAGACCAGCAAAAGATGAAGAATCTTCTCTCTTGTCCCAAAGATAGTTACGTCGAGCACGGTTAGCAGTTTTGATGAAAGATTTATGCACCTTCAGAGTACATAAGAGGAACATGGGTAGCGCTGAGAGATATCTAGAAAGAAAGAAAGATATGGGGATGGCGTTTCCCACTGTAGCGACCCGTGGCGAAAATGGCGGAACCACCTCGGGTCCCGGCCATGGCGATGGCGGGCCAGGGACTGCAGCGCCGGGCAGCCACGCGGCGTTCCACGGGCACCACGCCGGCCTTCCTCTTCCCCTCGCGCCTATCGCCCCCCCGACTCCCTACCTTTCACCATCTCTCCTCACTCGAACTCCTCGTTTCAGATCCAAAATCGTCCGACGCTTGACGCTGGCGATCAACGCGAATGGAAGCGAGGATGAATCGAGCAGTGGCTCGCCTCGGAGGGCGAGGTGGGGGCCGAAGGACGGGGAGACGGAGTTCCTGACGGAGCTTCGGAGAAACCCTAGCCCTGATTGGGGGATTTTGGGGGAGGAAGGACCGGAGATCATCGAGAAGGCCGTCTCGCCTCTTCGGGATGAGGAATCGCCTGAGATCAGCCTCCGCATTGGGACTTTCGGACCTTTCGCTCTCCATTCAGGAGTTCCTCGCAAGGGCTTGGGCGGCCCACAGCTTAAGCTTTGCGGTTTCGCGGCAGCATCGAGTACAGGGGCGACTGCGGCCGAGGAAGCAGCCGTGTCCGAGAAGATTCATCCCGCTTCAGACGCAGGAGGGGGGAGAAACGGCGGCGGGGGGTGTACCTACAACCTCGGGACCCCCCTTGCTACCGATCGCTCGGATCCCGGCGGAAGAGCTGCAGTTCACTCTGAGGGAGGTCAGGGCGGCAATGGCGCTGTGCCAAATCAGCCAGAGTGCTCTGTTCATGCTGGATCTGATGCAAGTTACAGCGGTTGCAACTCTGCTGATGCTAAGCAGAAACGGCAGTCTCTGAGTTATCTGAAGAAACTGCAACTGAAGGAAGGCGGGAAATCGCAGTGGTTTCAAGCTTTTGGTTCACCGGGTACGGCAGGGAAGGGACGATGTGGTGGTACAGTTGGTGGTGCTTTTGATAATATTCATGGAGATGGGGCTGTGGAGGTCTTTTTCTCCCAACTATGGAATAAACCTTTCCTGCCCAACCAGCCACTACATAAGCTGCTGTGCAAGCTCCCACCTACCACTACCAAACCTAGGGTTCCTCCCCCAACTTTGGCGGCGGTGTCGGGAGACTCTGGCCACCAGAACTCGCTTGTTGAAGATCTGGGAGGAGTAAAACCACCGTTGCTCTATGGAGAGATGGGAGATCAAGGCAGAGGCAGGGGGAGAGGTAGGGGGGCGGCAGATCAAGGCAACTGGCAGCAGAGGCCGCCGCCGCAGCAGATGCAGCAGCCTCAGCAGCAGCAGATGCAGCAGTTCGGCTTCGATCAGGGGTCTCAACAGTTTGGATTCCCACCGCAACCCTATGGTTTCCACCCTGGTAACATGCCTCCACCTTGGGCTTTCCCGGGTGCTTTTCCCCCTTATCAGCAACAGTTTGGTATGCAGTCGAATCAGTGGATTGCTCCACAGCAAACAGGGTCCCAGCAACAGCAAGCTCAGGAGGGACCAAGGAAGCAGGCAAAGAAAAAGAAACGCCCTAATCTGGTCGTTCAACGTGAAGCTCCACTTCCTATTGGGGTTCCTGCGCAGATGAGCTACTCTAACTACATTTGTATGTGCTGTGGAGAAGCAGGGCACCATCAGGTGGCATGCGACAAAACACCGATGTGTTTCATATGTAAGAGTACCCTACATGCTGTGGAGAACTGCCCATTCAAGAAGAGACCACACCAGATAGCAAGGTATGGAGTGCTGCCAATGGTCTTGGCTTCTACCACATAGAGATGCCAGAGACGATCCAAAACCCTGTTTGCTCCACCAAGAACAGTGGCCTGGTACTGGTGGAGGAAGGAGAGATCTCAAAGGAAGAACTGGCCCTGGAATTCTCCAAGATCTACAAGACTAACTGGCCTTGGCAGATCTGAGAGTTGGGTCATGATGGCTCTTACCTGGTCAAGTTCCCACCTCACATCTTAGTGGACCAAGTGATTGGATATCCCAGGTTTGGTCTGGCTAAGGAGGGGGTCTGGGTTAAAGTGGAAGCATGGGCTGATGATCCAGACCCTGTGGAGTCTCTGCAGGCTGTATGGATTACTGTAACTGGCCTACAGGCAATGTGGTGTGAGTGGAATACTTTAGATCAGGCTGTCTCTGTGTGTGGGATCTTATTGGATGTAGACTGGCTAAGCTGTTTCAAGAACAATGCTCAGAATGTCAGACTGAAGATCAACTGTAGAGACCCCTCTAAAATCCCAACAGGCAGGTTGTTTGAATTCCATGGAGGGCTTTTCCATCTTGGTTTCACTCTGGACCTTGTGAATGGGGAGGCTGGAGCAGAGGTGCTAGAAGATGAGCTAGATAAGAATAGCAAAGGAAATGGGGAAGCTTCTGACACTCAGAGTGAGAGCATGGATACAGATAGCAAGACTAGTAACACCTCTAGAGGCACTGCTCACTCTCTGACCAATGTGGGGGGAGCTGGTGGAAATTCTGTGCCAACCAGATCTTTGGCTGGGATCTCTGCTAGTAACAGTGAAGTCACAGAAGGAATGGATGCTTCGGCTGTTTTTCAGCTCCTGGAGAAGAAAGGACTGGTGGATAGCAAAGGGGATTTTCTGTGAGATACTTCCCCACTATCTCAGACCACGAAGGAAGTGAGCAATTTCTGGGCTGAGGAGCAACTGGACAACCTGACCTTCCAACAGAAAATCCAGCAATGTGAGTCAGGGGATGAGGAGGTCCAGGTGTTGGTAAACTCTTTGCCTACCATTGAGGAGTTTGGCTCTGCTATCTTTGAAGAGATCATGCCGCAACCCTTGAAGAAACAGAAATGGGGGCCGGTGCAAGTTCAGAGGATTAGTTCTCGTATTGACAGATCCAAGAACATTCTGGAGAAAGCAATGGAGAGAAAGCAGATTGCCAACCTGGAGAAACCAAAAGCAGGGAAAGGTATATCTGCAAACCCCTTCTCTGTTTTACAGGATGTAGATGTAGCTAATGTCTCTGAAGTTATTGGTGTTAAAGTTAACATAGAGTTGATTAGCCCCACTGATAGTCCTAAGACACCATGTAATTGTGGTGATCCTGAGGATTGTGCAGAGGATTGGATAGAAGTAGTTAGGAAATCTCGGGGCAAGCACCCCAGGAAGCAGTTTTTATGATTAGTGCTTTCTGGAATCCTAGAGGGATTACTGCCCCTGGTAGAAAAGTGTTCATTGAGCAGAATATAATTCCTCTTAAAGTGGATTATATTGGTTTTCAGGAAACTAAAAAGGAAACTTTCAGTAAGTCCTTTTTGAAAGCTTTATTAGGGAATAGAGATTTTTCCTGGAATTACTTGCCTGCTGTTGGCTCTGCTGGAGGTATTCTAGTTGGCATTAATTGTGATCTCTTTGAGATTCTCTCTTGGGATATTAGAAGTTTTTCAGTTAGTGTTGTTGTTAAAAACAAAGTTAGTACTTTGATTAGTAGAATTACTACTGTTTATGGCCCTGCTTATGCAGACAAGAAGCAGGAGTTTATTTCTGAATTGCATGAACTTTTCATAGATTGTGAGGTCCCTGCTATGATTGGTGGGGATTTCAATTTAGTTAGGTCCCATTTAGATAAAAATTAATGGTAATATAGATATTAGATGGGTAGAAAAATTTAATGCCTGGATTGACATGTGGGCTCTTATTGAGATCCAAATGTCAGGAAGGGCATACACCTGGGGGAATAATCAAGCTGACCCCATCATGTGCAAACTAGATAGAATCTTCTGTTCCACTAGTTATGATGCTTTATTTCCTCTTGCAAATGCTAGGACCTTATCTAGATCAGGTAGTGACCATACTCCTATAGTTTGGGACTCTGGAGAGTTACATCCTCCCAAAAAATCATCTTTCAAGTTTGAAAAATGGTGCCTAGGGAGAAGTGATTTTAAAGATGTAGTAGCAAAAGCCTGGAGTGCTAGCTGTAATAGTATTAATGTTGTGGATAGGTGGCAGAAGAAAGTCATCTACTTTAGAAGGCTTGCTAGAGGTTGGAGTGCCAACCTAGAGGCTGAGATTAGGAGAAATAGAAAAGACCTAATGGAGGAGTATGATGCTTTGGATATTAAATCCGAACATAATCCCCTCAATGAGGTGGAGAAAACTAGACTAGATACTGTGCTTAGGGAACTCAATGACTACTGGGTTATTGAGGAAACTAAAGCCAAGCAGAGGTCGAGAGACAGGGATATTGTAGAAGGAGATAGAAACACTGCCTATTTCCATGCTGTAGCTAATCAGAGGAGAAGGAAAAAACTAATTCATATTTTAGATGGGCCTGATGGGCCTGCTTCTGACACCAAAGAAATGCTTAAGATAGCAACTAGCTATTACAAGAACCTCTTTGGTAAAGAAGATAGGGTAGACATTAGACTTAGGGATGATTTCTTCTCTCTAGATGAGAAGGTCACAGTAGAGGAGAATGAGAATCTCCATAAGCCTTTCTCAGAGGAGGAAATTAAAATAGCAGTCTTTGGTTCTTACTCTGATGGGGCTCCTGGTCCTGATGGCTTATCCTTTACGTTCTACCAGAAGTTCTGGGATTTGGTTAAGATTGACCTTATTGACATGTTCAATGCTTGGTTGTCAGATAAATTAGATATCTATAGACTAAACTTTGCTATGATTACTCTTATCCCAAAAGAAAATGATGCTAGAACCATGAATAAGTTTAGACCAATTAGCCTTCTAAACTGCTCCTTTAAAATCTTTACTAAAGTAATGACTAACAGGCTAGCTGTGGTCATTGATAGACTGATCTCTTATCAGCAATCAGCTTTCATTCGTGGGAGGTTCATCCTAGAAAGTGTGGTTACTGCTCATGAGGTAATCCATGAGGTCCATAAAAAAAATGAAAAAGGCCTAGTTCTTAAAATAGACTATGAGAAAGCCTATGATAAGGTTAACCTAGATTTCCTTTATGAGGTGCTGGAGTTGAGGGGCTTCTCCCCTCTTTTTATTAGGCTGATTAAGCAAATTACACAAGGGGGCTCTGTAGGAATTAAAGTAAATGACATAGAGGGGGATTTTTCCTTACTGGAAAAGGTCTTATGCAGGGGGATCCCATTGCTCCCATTCTCTTTAATTTAGTAGTAGATGTCTTCTCTAAGATGCTAATTAGGGGGTGTGATAGAAACCTTATCAAAGGCCTCTGCCCCAACTTTAATCCAGGGGGGGGGTGGTCTGCCTGCAATATGCAGATGATACACTCCTGTTCCTTGGAAATGATGTTGATGCAGCCAGGAACCTTAAGTGTATCCTGACTTGTTTTGAACAAGTGTCAGGAATGAGGATTAATTATCATAAGAGTGAGCTCATTCCCATTAACATGGACAATGTAGAACTACAACCTTTCTTAGATATTTTTAGATGTGTAGCTGGTGATTTCCCTGTCAAATACTTAGGGATTCCCTTGCATTATGATAGACTTAGAAAGGAGGATCTTCTGCCTCTAATAGAGAATATTATTAAAAGAATAGCGAGTTGGAGAGGGAAATTGCTCTCGACAGCAGCTAGAATTGTCCTGATTCAGGCTTGCTTAGCTAGTATTCCAATCTATCTCTTGTCTTTCTTCAAATTCCCAAAGTGGGCGTTGCAACTAATTAATTCGCAACTGTCAAACTTTATGTGGAGTGATGAGGAAGGCAATCATAAGATACATCTTGCTAATTGGACTTCAATTTGCATGAAGAAGGAGTTTGGGGGTTTGGGGATTCCTAACCTACAAGACCTTAACCTCTGTTTGTTAGGGTCTTGGGTTAAGAGATACATCCAGGGAGAGGGATCCCTTTGGAAAAGAGTTATAGATGCTAAGTATAACACTAGGGACCCAAATATCTTGTGCTGCCATGATGTACAGCCTTCCCTGTTCTGGAAAGGAGTCATGTGGGCTACTAGGGCTGTTAAATTAGGCTACAAATGGCAGCTAGGAAATGGTAGATCAATTAGATTTTGGGAAGACGTCTGGTTTGGTAATGCACCTCTAGCTTCTCAGTTCTGGGACATCTATTTTGTGACTAATCAACAAACTCAAACTATAGCTGAGCTTTGGGATGGGGAACAACTTAAGTGCACCTTTAGAAGGACTTTCTCTGAGGAGATGATGTCTCAGTGGCATGATTTAATTTCCATTACTAGAAGTATAGTGTTAACTGTGGATGAAGACCAGCTGATCTGGCAACATGAATCCAAAGGAGTTTACTCCTCCAAATCCATGTACTCTATAGTTAATTTTAGAGGTGTCACACAGATTTACCTCCCTGTAGTTTGGCAGCTGAAAATTCCCCCTAGAGTTCAAGTCTTCCTCTGGTTGTTCTCTCAGAACAAGATTATGACCAGGGACAATCTGAGAAAAAGGGGGATTGCAAAACCTTTGGAATGTGAACTCTGCAAAGAGGTTGAATCTGTTCGACATTTATTTTTTGAATATTTAATCTCTACACATCTTTGGCAGCTAGTGTTCGAAGTATTTGATATTGTGGTCTCTAACTTTGAATCTGTTGCTTCTAGATGGCTTTGTAATAAGAGATTTCTGCATTTTAGTGTAGTTACTTCGGCTGTCCTATGGGGCATCTGGAACAATAGAAATAGCCTAGTTTTTAATCGCTGTTCTTGGGTTAACATGAAGCAGGTTTGGCGCTTGATTGCGAATTACCTGAAGAACTGGCAGAACTCTTTCAAGGCCCTGGAGCAGGGGGGGACAAAGCTTTTCCTGGACCTGCTGCTCGCCAAGCTGAGGGCACCGCTGCAGTTGCCAGGGAGCTGAGTCCTCTGTGGACTGACTCTTGGCGATATGAAGCAAAGCCCGAAGCCCACCTAGGTCATGCCTCTCTCCTTCTCTTTGCTGCTGCTGAGGGAAGAGGCAAACGTGGGGTGGCGTGAAGCTGTCCGATCACCTCTGCTGCGAGCTGATCACAGGCGCGCGTGTCTGTCGAGCGGAAAAGCTCCCTCTACTCCGGTGTCTCTGTTTTCCCTGGCTGTGTTGCCAGTTAACTTGTAAAGGCTTTTGGCTGTCTAGGCTATAGGGTCGCTGTGAGCGAAAACTTGTCCTTGTAGTTTAGGTCCTTTTGTGGGTGGTACTCGTTTTGGTTACTTTCGGTCTTCCGAATCCTGGTTTCGTTATGATTAATGGAACCGGGGGGTCGTTGGGCCTCCTGTTTTTTCTAAAAAAATGGGTAGCGCTGAGAAAACAAAATTCACCAGTTGCAAACGACCCCCATAAGGCAAGAAGCGAGCACATGCATTCAACCTTCGTTCAATCTGATCACTGACCAGGGCGAGATCTTTCACCATGGGTCTAGAAATGCCAAGTGGCAGTCCTAGGTAAGTGAAGGGTAGAGTACCCACTGCACATCCAAAACTATCAGCCAGTTGCGCCAACTTCTCGACTGAAACATTGATCGGTAGGACGCATGATTTGGCAAAATTAACTTTTAGACCTGTCGCTTTACCAAACTCATGAAGCAAGTTTTTCAGAATGAGCAGCTGGTCAGGGCAAGCTTTAAGGATGAGAAGGGTATCATCTGCATACTGAACGATCGGGAAGTCAGTGTTCGGTAAAGGGATAGGAGCCTGAAGTTGTCCTTCCAAGAAGCTTAGGGTCACCATTGATTGGATCAGATCTGAGCCAGCAACAAATAACGTTGGCCACAGTGGGTCACCTTGCCTAAACCCACGTTTGCATGCAATTTTTTCCCGGGTGTCCCATTTAACAGAATAGAGGAGGTTCCACTCCTCATGATGCACTCCATCCAACCAAGACATCTGCTGTCAAAACCCATACATCTCAAAACTTCCAAGATTGCTCTGTGCTCAATCGTATCAAAAGCTTTTGAGAAGTCAAGTTTTAGGATAATGCATTCCCTTTTGGACAGCTTGCAACGGTGAATATACTCGTATGACCAAGCAACACAGTCTTGGATAGTTCTTGTTTTCACAAACCCATACTGGTTGACATGAATGAGTTGTCTAATTTTTGATTGCAGTCTATTGGCTAGAACCTTTGTGATAAACATCAAAGAGCAGTTAAGCAAAGAAATTGGTCTGAAATCATTTGGTCCTTCAGAAAATAACATCTTGGGAATCAGTGTGATGTAGGAGTCATTTATACTTTGCAGATTTAAGTTGCCACTCCAAAAGTCTCTCAAGAGGTCAAAAAAATCCCACTTTACCGTGTTCCAGCATTTCTTAAGGAATAAGCCCGTGAATCCATATGGTCTTGGTGCCTTCGCATTTGACATCGCCTTAAGGACGTCTTCAATTTCCTTCATTGTGAAAGGGTCCGATAACAAACCCAAGTCGTCATGATGCTGAATGTATCTTCTGAAGTCAAAGTTTCTATCAATATCCAGGGCTACCCCCAATCTTTGCTTATAAGTGTGCCAAAGAATCCCCGCTATCTCCTCATGTTCAACCGCAATGGATCCATCTTCACGCGTCAGCGAAGTGATAGAATTACGCCAAAAGTTGATAGTTGCCATAGCATGAAAAAAAGATGTGTTCTCCTCACAGAATTTGGCCCAATGGGCCGTGCATCGTTGCTTCCGGTACATACTTTTGCATTTCAGCAGTTGTTCCAGCTTGTTTTTTACAATTGATCGAAAATTCCATTCCAAAACATGCAAGTGCCTCTGAGCTTCTAGCTCATCCAACATGAGGATCACCTCGTTATAGTTGTGATGGTAATGTTCAGATGAGAAATACTAGCACACCATTTTTAAGACCTTTTCTAAGTAACTTGAATTTACCCGAAAGATGTTTAGCATTGTCTCTAGGGCAGTGAATTTGCCAAATAGTTTCCACCAGATTTTGGAAGCCCGGGAGATTGGCGCGCTCCTCACGGCGGGGGCGACCCCGCCGTCCACGAGTGGCGGTGGCGCCAGGCGCGGCAGTGGTTCCTTCGGGCGCGCGCCTGCTGGCGCGGGCGGCGCGAGTGTCCATCATGGCGTGGAGGCGGCCCGAAGGTCGTCGACGCGCCTCAGTCCCCTACCTGGCCCTCAAAATGTCAGAGAGTGACTCCCGCGAAACAGGGATAGTCACACCCTGAAGAGTTGTTCGAAGGGGGATTGAACACGGAGGTCAAACAACCCTCTAGAGGCATGAAGACGGTGCTCGCCGGGCCTGGAGAGGGACAACACGACAGCGATGAACACCGGCCCATACCCAGGTTCACGGCCCTCAGGAAGAGGTAACACCGCTACTCTTGCTTGTCGTTATTGCACTGCGGAGATTACAGTACAATGAGCTTGCCGAGAGCTCTTTTGAGGCAGTTCGGTGCTTGGAGAGGGAAGCTATGGTCTTCTTCCTCCTCCAGCTGCTGGCTATCCTATCCGCTTGGCTAGGGTTCCAAGGGTTCAGAATGCAATTAGCCGATCCTTTGCTTCGGTGGAGCTCCTGCTCGTTTTATAGGCGCCTTAGGCCTCTTCCTTGCGATGTACGCAGAGGGTGGGTTCCCACAGGGCAGTGGCGCAAAGGAGGGGGAGTCCACCATCGCCGAAACGTCCATGGACGCGGTCCATCCGTGCTAAAGTTGGGCGCGGTAGCCGACAAGCTGCATAATGCGCAGAATGGCTCGCCGGCGTTGTAGGGGTCATGATGGAGCTCACTATGACGATCTTCTTGGAGCGTTGCGCCGTCCAGCCACTTTATCACGAAAGAGGAAAGTCCTGGCTGTCCTGGGGCGGGCGGCGCAGCTTTGTTGACTCCTTTATCATCAGAATGGCAACATGGGTCCTCGCGTCACTCTGCGGCTGCTGCAGAGGCCATGTGCGTTTTGCAGCGCTTGCTTAGCCGCGAAGTGTCTATACGGGGCCGTGGTGGCCTGTGGAGAGGTTTCTGTTGACTTCTCTCCAGGCGTGTTGAGCCTTGGGGAGTCTCTTGAATCGCGGGGTCCTCTTGAGGCACTCAAGAGGAGTTGCCTCTCGAGGGTCTCTCCAAGCGGTGGCTGGTCCTTAGTCGTTTTGTTGAATTTGTCACGTGCGAGGCCTGTGGAGAGTTGGCTCTGCACACCTTTGTCCTCATTGGGCCGACACAGGCCCCACGCACGCCGACCCCTGGAAATCCCAACCGAGCCGACACACTAGTCGAGCCGCGCCAGGCCGACCCCACCAGTCAGACCAAGTGTAAAGTATGTTGACTAGAGGAAAATGAGCGTTTGGCTGATATGTGAGCAAACTAGGCCACAAACGAGAGAAACAACGCGGGTATGGCACAAACAGATAAAACTAAGGTAGGTATAGCACATAAACAATTGACCCAAAAATATTCCATAGATGAACCACTAAAAAAAATTCTATTTGGATAATCGGAGGAGTCACATACCGGAGAGTGAATACCCCAAATCTCAGCAACAAAGATGGGCTGAGGAAGGAGATCGAAAATCCGAGGGCAAGAACTCGAAATTTTCTTTGTGGTTGTGTTTGGTCGGGAGAGAGAAAGGCAGGGGAGGAAGGAGAGTAAGTGGGGGGTCATGTGGGACCCACACCATGTGCTGGCGCAGCCCAAGGGCTGCCGTGCCACCATGTGGTGTGGTAGCCCTGTGGGTCACCCTGGCCACTCTCTGGCACTCCCAGGTCCTTCCTCAAAAAACAGGAATTTTGACATAAATTTTTTAATTTTCTAAGAAATTTATTTTTCACATTTTCTGGTATTTTCTATTATTAAATTCAATATTGAAAATTGTTTTCTAACACCAAATACAACTAAACTTTGCAAACTAAATATCATTACAGTAGGTAAAACAAGAATGAGAGAAAGAAAATTGTTTAGCCTCTTTATGCATTTAAAATGCACTTGTTAACAAGGTTGATCAAGTCTTGCCACCAAATGAATTTTATATGACATAAAAAATTTAACCATATGAGACACTCGTGTTACCTTATATTGAATTGATATGGATCCAATCATGAGAGTTTTGTATTCTTCTTTATATGGACAATCAATAATTCCTACATTAATAGACCTCAAATTGGTAATTGTATTAACTCCAGGCATTTTATCTGTCGGGTTATGACTCCCTAAGAACAGGGGTAGTCACTTCCTGAAGTGTAGTTCGCGAAGGGGACTGAAAGCAGAGGTCAAGACCTTCGAGGGGCACGACGACGTTGCTCGCCGGACCCGAAGACGAAACACCCACGACAGAGATAGACACCGGCCCGTACCCAGGTTCAAAGGCCTCGTGAGGAGGTAAGACCGCTACTCATGCTTGTCAGTATTGGATTATGGTGGTTACAGTACAACAGAGCTTGCCGAGGGCCCCCTTGAGGCAGTTCTAGCCTGGGGAGGGAAGCGATGATCTTCTTCCTCCTCCAGCCAGACGCTATCCTACTTGGTATTGCTAGGGCTTACAAGCGTTGTCGTAAGCAACTGGCCGACCCTTGCTACGACGGAGGTCTTGGTGCTTTTATAGGCGCCTTCGGCGCTCTCCTTCTCTTTAGCCTTCAAGGTGTTCCCACATGGCAGAGGCATGGTGGAGCAGGAGTCCACCGTGGCCCGTTCCTCTATGGATGCGGTCAACCACTGATAAAGGTGGGCGCGGTGGCCGACAGGCGATCGACCGCGCAGTACTGCCTACAGGGGAGGTAGTCTCTGAGGTGGAGCCCGCGATGACGTCCTCTTTGGAGGGTTGCGCCGTCCACCTGCTTTATCACCAGAGTGGAAGGTCCTGGCAGTTCTGCAGCAGGCGGCGCAACTTTATTGACTCGTTTATCACCAAAACGGCAACAGGGGTGCTTGCGTCACCACGTGGGCGTCGCAGAGGCCATGTGCGCCACGCCGTACTTCCTTGGCTGCGATGTTTCCCCACAGGCCTGAGGAAGCCCGTGGAGAGATTCCTGTTGACTTCCCCACGAGGCGCGCTGGCGCCTCGGGAGGGTCTCCTGAAGCGAGGGACCCCTTGAGGCCCTCGTTTCCTCTTCAGGCCCTCGAGGGGAATTGCCTCTCGAGGGTCCCGCCAGGCGGCGAGGCCTGGTCCTTAGTCGTTTCGTCTGATCAGCCCGCGTGCGAGGCCTGGGGGGAGTGGGCTCTCCATACCCCAGTCCCTACTAGGCCGACAGTAGCCACCGGGCTCGCGATGGGTACGATTGAGCCCATGGGTTCAGGCGAAGCGTCGTGGGCCACTCAGACGAGTAACGGTCTAGCACGATCCGGGGCGTGTGTCGTGGGGCGTCCCACCATGCCCCGGTAACTGCTCCTCGAGGGCATATAAAGCCCGAGCGTCGCAGCAGGGAGCCATTACCGTTTCCAATCTTTCTCGCAGAAGTTTCCGCCATGTCGAGCTCTCCGCCTCCGCTCTCTCCTGCGATTCTTCTCCTTCCGTCTTCCTCAGCACTCCAAGCCCTCGACGATGAGTCCCCTCAAGAGCAACGGCAAGGCCGCTGCGGGGTCTTCCTCCCAGGCGGAGGCCTTCGAGGTCGTGCTGGGCGCGGCACTCGTGGGGGCGCACACCAATTATCCGGCCTTGGAGAGAATCCGCCACCTAGTTGCCAGTGCGCTTCGTTCCGCTCGGTTCGGGGGGTTCCCTCAAGGGTTCTACCCCATTTTTCTCCACACCATCACCGCCGGGCTGGTGCCCCCGTACTCGCCGTTCCTGGAGGCGGTATTGGAGTTCTACCAAATCCAGCTCCTTCATCTTCATCCAAATTCTGTCCTCATCCTCTCCATCTTTGCCTACCTCTGCGAGGCGTATCTGGGCGTGCACCCCTCCGTGGCACTCTTCAGGAATTTTTGTTCACTGCGGTGTACGGCTGCCAGCGAGCGAACCGGGTGTGTCTCCTTCCGCATTGCGGATGGCATGGGGAGTGCATACATCCCTATGTCAGGGAGTGGGGACAAACCTGTCACGACCGTTCTCAAGAAGGTGGATGACTTCCGTCAGAGGTGGCTCCTCATCGGCGTCAAGTCGCACTGCGCATTCCTAGACGTCCCGGAGGCGGCGCCCGTGAAGAATTCTCATTGGGGCAATGTGACGCCCTAAAATCGGTACTATGTAGATTTAAGCGATCCCGCCGAAATCCGCATAATAACGATTTTAGGTCGCCCACCAGACATAATGTGCACGCCGAAACATGCGCATTATGTGGGTGGAATTGTGATAACATTACAACAGTTCCGATACATCCACAAATACAACAAAAGGTATAATTACAACAACGACTCTAACGAGTCAAGATACAAAATATACAATACAAAGATTCAAATGACAACGGAAGCAAAATAGTATCCGACTACGGATAAGATGCAAAATTGGACTAAGAGTTCTGAAGATAAGCGATGGCGCCATATCCCTGCCCAGCCAAGCCGGAGGGATTCCCAAGCTAACGTCGTCAGATTTCAAACCCGTTAACTGCACATAAAGCATATCCTAAAAGAGCGTCAGGGCACTCCCTGGCAAGCAAAGCCGACTTGCCTACTTTCTAAACCATCTCCCAAAATAAAGGGGAGGTGGACTTAGCGGCAGCAGCACTAGAAACCTAAAGAGACACGCTACAACTTCCGTCTAATTAGAGAGGGATAAGAGAGCGCATAAGATAACCAGGTACAACTAACACCAAACATAACCCCTTCTCGAATTAACCCCCTCAACCAAATATGAGGAAGCAATTCGGGAAACTCACACATTGAACAGTTTTAGTTATAATTTATGGTGAAAGTAATTCTATATTACTATTCAATTTAATTAACATCAATTAGGTGTAAGTTGTCTAGATCTTGTTAGCCAGCATCATCACCAAAGTCGCCCATAACCGTGGACACGGCTCATCGATAAGATTATACCCTGCAGGGGTGCACTATTGTACCCATACTCGTATGATCAACCCAAGCAAGCATCAGGGCCTCTCAACTCGACCCATTCCTTCAATACAGCAAGTCCAAGTGCCACCCATATGAGTTGTTACCCGCGTCAGTAGTACGGCCGAATCTCAATTGCGGACTCATTAGTTTGTGTCCACGCGCCATGCGGCTCAAACCACAGTAGGAACTGTCCGCTTCGCGCGCACCACCCCTATATGACCCCCCGTATCATGTAACCTCTCATCAATCATCATCATCATGCACATGGATATGAGAAAATGGAAAACCCGAACTAGTTGCGGCACATGGACAAGCTATAGATCCGTTCAAGGTCGAGGGGGGCTCCATAGGGCCTCTCACAAGTGGTTAGTGCGCTCAAAATTGGATCCGAGGACAAAATCTCAGTTCCTAGGTCGACACTGACCAGAACAAAACACCTCGCAAGGCCTTCCGCCTGGTGCCTTATCTTTAAATTATAATACCCCAATATAAGACAACATTTTATTAAGGTAGAATAATCTATCATACTAAGCAGATGAAACATAAGACAAACAGACGACTCGCACAATCAACTCTAAGCATGCGCTACGACTCGCAAGGCCAACAGATAAAACAAACAACAGGGGACGGGATGTGGGGATAAAGCTGTAAGGGCTGCGGGATAAACATGTGATGGGATCGCGATAAGAATCGAATACTAGGGTAGCAGAGATCAACGGCAAGGATGAAAGACAATGTATAGGTAAACAAGCAAACTTTGCTTGCCTGGAATCCCGCATGGAAGCAGAACTTGTCGTTGCTCACACATCTCAACGTCGTATCCGCGAAGAAGCAACAAACACTGGAAGCGCAAAAGATGCATTTTACAACTACGGCAAAAGATCCAGCATGATCATATGAGAATGATGCATGGTATGGCAAGATGCAGTATGAGATGCACTTAATCCAAATAAAGCGGAACCGGGATTCCGACAATTAGTATTTAGGTGCAAGTTATTTATTTACCAGCAATATTAAATGTTGGTTAGCATGGCAACACATGGCATGGGTGATCTAATTAAATTAAATGGAATAGGACATTATATATTTATTACCCCACACATTCCATAATTATTATTTAGGTGATTTGCTACACCCGCAAACCCAAGAGATGCAACACATGTAATTATGATGTAAAATGCACAAGATAGATGACATTTAATAAAATAGGTATAGGCTTAGGGTTTGCACACGTTGGATCGGGAGACATAGGGTTCGAAACCGACGTCTTCGGTCCGTAGAGGAATTAGTCGCCGTCGGGGAAGTAGTCGTCGCGGAACAGGGGCATCGTCGTTTGTCGGTGTCGTGGAAGTGGTCAGGTAGTCGTACTCGGTCATCCTCGTTGACGGGCGCGGGCACAGAGGAGCACGGCAAACGGACACCGGAAAGAAAGCGCGCACGAGCGGGCACCGCGACATGTACACGGGCGGTCACGGCAACGGACACCGGAAGAGGACGCGCACGCGCATGTAGCAACACCACGAGGGTGGACATCTCGGACAAAATTGCGACGCCGAAGGTCTTTCATACATTGTGTCGAACACCTTGCGGGCGGTGGATGTGGGGACGCCACCGGACGGAGAAACCGGCGAACGGAAGGAGGCCCGCGCGGGCTGCGAGCTCGCGCACGGCGGCGGGTGCGCATGTGGACGGCATGGAGCGTGTGGTGGATCAGCGGCGCGAGGAGCGCGGCGGGGAGGCGGCGCGGGCGACTGCGGCGTGGAGGTCGCGGCGCGCGGCCGGCGACAGGAGGAGGCGTGGGCGGCGACGTGAGCGGGAGATGCGGCGGTGCGAGCGGGAGACGCGGCCGGCGGCGGCTGGCGTCGGTGCACACGGGAGGCGGCCGGCGGCGGCTCGGAGGAGGGAGCAGGGCCTGCTGGAGGTGCACGGCGCGGCGGCGGGGCGAGGCGGCCGGAGCAGGGCACTGGTGGCGGCGGCAGGCGGAGGGCGGAGGCGGCCGGGCCGGTGGGCACAGGGCGCGCGGGGGCGGAGGCGCGGCCAGCCGGGGAGCGCACGGCATAGGAGGCCGGGGCGGCGCGGCACGGGGCGGCGCGGGCCCGGTGCGCGACGCGGAGGAGCAGGCGGCGGCGGAGTCGCGGCGGCGGCGCTGGAGGCGGCCGGGCGCGGCGCAGGCGGCGGCGGCTGCAGGCGCGGTCGCGGGGAGCGGGCGGCGTGAGGGTGCGTGTGGGCACGGGCGGGTCAGCGAGGCGCGGCGGCCGCGGGCGACAGCGGACGGCAGCCCGGTGAGGCGCGGCGGCGCGGGGTCGCTCGGGCCGGGAGGAGAAGGCTGGCGTCGGGTGCGACGGGAGGAAGAAGGAAGACAAGGGAAAAAAGAAAAGAAGAAAAAGAAAAAAAGAGAAAGGAGGGGGAAAAAGAAAAAAGAGAGGGGTGGGCGGACCTTTTGCAAAAACAGAAAACAGGAGGAGGGTGGCTGCAAAATTTTCAAGGGGTGGGAAAGAATTTTCTGGGGAAAAACCTAGGGTTTGGTTAGATGGGCTTTTGGGCTTTTTTATTTCTCCCCGTTTATTTATTTTCGGTTTTATATTTTTAAAACAAAAACGAAAAGAAATTTGAACACGAAACCTTTACAAAATATTTTTAGTTTTGAATAGACAATTTAATAAACTAGTTTTTAACATTTTTAAAAGATTTGAAAATAACACTTTTTTAATTAATTTGAAATGCATTTGAATTTAATTGTGTGAATTAAATTTAAATGCAAGAATTAAATTAATGCGATGCAATGCGATGCTATGTCGATGCAAAAAGAAAAACACACAAAACGAAAGGGGATAAATACCGGGGCGTTACAGGCAAGTCTGCCCTTCGTGGAGCAGACAACGCGCACCTGGTGGGGTGCTTGGAGTATCTCTGGGAGCAGGGTCTCACGGGGCAGTTAGTCGTGGCGGACTTCGTGAAGCGCCGCATTGCTCCTCTTCAGGCCCACGATCAGCCGATGTGGATGTATTCGGGCCCCTCGGACCCGATGCGGCTTCACCCTGAGGACCACGGCTTGGATGTTGTCGACACCATTTTGAGTATCCTCTTCGTCAATCCGGAGGTGCCCGGGAAGATCTTAGGCTCCACGCAACCTCTGCACCAGCTCCCTTTGGGCGACCGTATGGACATCCTGGACGGAATGCCGGACTTCACCCCGTTTGGCCTGGCGGGGGAGATGGATGAGGTGGTTGCTCCGGCGGCGCGTGTAGTTGTAGAACTGGATTCTCCCTCAGCCTCCAGTGCCTGGTGTGGCGTGTAAGAGGCCGCGATGGGAGAGATGTCCGCCTTGAGGCATGGGCCATTCACTAACGAGGTTTGTGACATCTTGTCAGGTGATGACGGTGCCTTCATGGTGGCGCCCTCGCGCCCCGTGGAGGAGGAGACCGAGGAGGGGGAGTCCTCCGAACCGTAGGTCTCTCCAGGAAGGCGCGTGCCTCGCACCAAAGCTGTTGTGGATCGCTCTGGGGTGAGGCCCTCCGATTTCCCCTCCAAAAGGAAAGCGGGGACGCCTCCAGGGGGATCAGGCGCCAAGACCACGCCCTCCTGGTGCTCACCAGGCCTAGCGTGGGTCGATGCCGACGCTTCCCCTTCAGGATGAGTGTTTATGACGCCTGGTCGTCTTGGTTCTTGTTTTTCTCTTTGTTTTGCCCTCTCTTGAAAGTCTTTTCTTGAGCTTTTTGCCAGCGATATTGTGCCTGCGAAGCGCCGCAGGCTTCGCAAGGCTGACGATGTGAAGAGAGCCACGGCTGAGGCCGTGGATAACGAGGCCACAAGGCCTGTGGAGACGGCCTCCACATGCCCCATTGAGGGGGCGCCTCAAGTAGAGGCGGTTGCGCCTCACGCGGGGGCGACCGAGCCTTATGCGGGGGCGACCGAGCCTCAGGCGGAGGAGGAAGCGTCTCGCCCAGAGGCACCTTTACCGCACCCCCAGCCAATGGTGGTGGAAACCATGGAGGAGAGGGCCTCTACGCCACCTCGCGCTCCTCCCCCCCCCCCTCGCGCGGTCACGCCTCCGCGCGAGGCAACTCCGACGCGCGAGCCAACGCTGCCGCGCGTGTCGACGCCACCGCGTGCGCCCACTCCGCCGTCTGCGCCCACGACTCCCGTGCAACCTGTGACGGAAGCGCGCGAGGCGCCAGCGGGCGTGGGCGCGTCCGCAGGGGGAGATTCTTCCTCGCCTCCTCGTCCAGCTAGAGGCGATGAGCGCCCTGCTGTCGCGGGCCCCGAAGAGGACACTGGCGCGGGCACTGGCGAAGCCCAGGCTAGCCCCCGTGCTCTCCCCGAGGTCGGGCTCTCAGGGCTCGACGCCGGAGCCGGGCCCTCCTCCAGCCAGGAGTTGGTCCTTCGAGGCTGGGACTGGAGCGTGGGGCGCCGCGAGGTCACCTTCGGCCTCGTGAGGGAATCCTTGGAGGGCTTGGAGGCGCACCTTGCCCTCGGGGACATATGGCTCGCCTAGCAGCGGGAGGAGCTCGTGAGGTCGTGGGCGTCCTTCCATGCGGCGGTCGAGGCGCGCCGGTAGGAGGACCTGGCGCTGCAGGCCGCACGCGAGGAGGCCGCCCGCTTCGCCAAAGAGATCCGCTAGGGGGCCATCCGCGATGCTGCAGAACTCCTTCCGCCCCTCCAAGAGGAACGTGATGCCGCTGCCGAGCTCCTGCGCGAACCCATGGCCGAGCGCGAGGTGATGGAGGGCTCGCTGGCGCAGAAGCACCGCGAGCTAGGTCAACTGGAGGCTCAGCTGCTCCCTGCCCATCAGGCTGCGCAGGCTACCCTGGAGGGGGACCGCAAGGGCCTCTCTGAGCGTGAACAGCGGCTGGCCCTCAAGGAGAAAGGACTGCAGCAGCGCGTCGAGCAACGCCTTCAGGCGGAGAAGGACCTGGTCACTCAGCGCGAGGCCCTCAAGGTGCGCGAAGGAGACCTGGCCCAGGCAACCTCGAAGTACGACGAGAACGCCGCTGCCCAGAAGCTTGCTTATGAGCGCTTCGAGCGGTGTTTCGCCGAGAAGAAGAAGGAGGCGGAGGATGCCCTCGTGGAGTGCGAGAAGCAGTTCCGCCAGTCCAACTCTCAGAAGTACCATGACCTGGCCCAGAAGCAAGAGGACCGCTTCAAGGCCAAGCACGCCGCGGACGCTCAGCGGATCGCTGAGCTCGTGAAGGCCAACTCCAAGCTGTAGAACCGCCTGAAACACTCCAAGGATGGCCGACACCGAGCGGACGAGGCCCGCGACGAGGCAGTTCACGGCCTCAACTGCTTGGCCAAGGACGTGGAGGAGCAGGTGGCTCCTGCGATGGAGCGGGCGGCGGAGGCGACGGACTCAGCCCAAGCGGCTCGTGCGCTCACGAAGCAGCGTGAGCGCATGTTCGAGGCGTTGGTCGCCCGGGGCAACGAGCTCGCTGTGCAGCTCGGCGCGGACGCGCCGCACACCGAGGTTCGAGGCCGTGGCGATGCTGCCATGTACCTGGTCTATTTTGACCAGCTCTTCGTGGTGCTCGAGTGCCCTGTCGCGAGCTTCGCGAGATGATCGAGGACGAGAGCCGGCAGCTCCTGGGGGTGGTTGTTGATCGCATCTTCACAAACCTCATGCTCCTCACGCCGGGCTTCGACCTCTCCACCGTGACGGAGGCTGCCCAGGGCGAGGATGCGCACAGGGTCTCCAATTCCCTCCGCGAGCAAGTTGACACTTTCTGCAACCGCTTCAGGCGTGCGGAGGCTGCGGCGGACGACAGCGAGGAGGAGGCCGCCTCTGCCGAGACCGAGGAGGGCACCATGGAGACGACGACACCTCCGCCTGAGCTGCACCTCTATTGCGCCTGCGTGCGCTTGTATCTGAAACACTCTTATGTTTAGACATTTACGACCTTCTGGCCTGTAATATACTCTTAACTGCTATTTGCTTTTAGCTTGCCTGCCCCTCGAGAGGTCTCTTTGGACTCATCTTCATGTCTATTTGTTCTCTATGTCGGTAGGACCCACCTCTTCGTGCCATGACTCCGCCACTTCGGTATGCAGGAGCAATGACTCCGCAAGGCCGGGGGGAGTTTAAGCCTAGGAGAGGTAAGAGCCTTGAGTCGCGATGCTCAATTGCCCCCCTTAGACATACGAGTAGTCCATGAAGTGTAAGGTAAAGTGAAGTCGCTTGAGGGGCAAACGCGCGCTTAGAGGAGAAAACGCTCTCAAGGTGTGGGTGCGAGACTTAGCTTCTCGAAGTTTTCGCTCTATAGAGGATCTTTGCCTGGCGAGGAGGTCCTCTTGAGGGATACTTCCCGGATGCCTCTTCAGGCTTGCGGGGGCATTTCTTCCCTGTAGATGTTAGAGGGGCGAACCCAAACGCTGGAACACGGTACAGGGGACTCGTGCGTGCTTATAGGTCCCCTCAGGTGTTCCTCACGAGGAGAGTAAGTACCAAGGTCCTCTGTAGAGATGGCGTGTTTGTGGGATCTTGCCCTCCAGCCAGAGCTCGGATCCTTCGGTTTTGCAGTGCTGCTGGTGTGTCATTTGAGGCACTGGCACCGTACTCAGCCCCCGCTCATGGGTACGCATGTGGAGAGATATAAGCACACATTTCAATAAAGTAATGCGTAAATAAAACTCACCACCATATATTACATAGTGGCGCCGAGGCGCTAAGTTGACTTGTGAACGAAATTTTCTCATTATGCTTGGGGTTGCCAAGTTAATGTTTTGACCATGTCGAGGCATGGGGACAACACATTAGTGGCAGAGACTCTCAATGGCCTGAGGTGGCTCGTTACAAGGAGAGCTCGGAGGGTTGACCCTCGAGGGAAGCCTTTGGAGCTTGGAGGTTTAAGCCGTGAGCTTTTAACCTCTAGAGACAAAAAGTGCTCGGAGGTTGAGCCGTAAGCTGCCTCTTCCGCCAGATGTCTTGACGTGACAATGATCACGGGCGTGACGATGATCACGTTCTGCGTTTGTTCCTTCTGGAGACAAAAAATTCTGTGAGGTTTAAGCCGTGAGCTTTTAACCTCTGGAGACAAAAATGCTTGGAGGTTGAGCCGTAAGCTGCCTCTTCCACTAGATGTCTCGACGTGACAATGATCACGGGTGTGACGATGATCACGGGTAGAACTTGCGTAGGTGCATGATGTTCCATGGATTCTTAACGAGGATGTCGTCTTGAGTTTCGAGGCGAGCCGCGCAAGGCCTGGCGATGTGGGTGACCCTGTAGGGGCCTTCCCACATCGGGAACAGCTTGTGGAGGCCTTCCCTGGAGAGGATTCGCCTGAGGACGAGATCGCCTGCCTCCAGGGTACGCGAGCGCACGTTGCGGCTGTGGTAGCGTGTCAGGTCCTGCTGATATTTGGCCGCCCGGAGGGCGGCGCGGCATCGTAGTCCTCCAAGGAGGAGCAGGTCGTCGTTGTGGAGGTCCTCTTGCTGGTCCTTGTTAAAGGCAAGGACCCGCGGGGATCCATGCTTTATCTCTATGGGGAGGACGGCTTCGGCTCCATAGACGAGGGCGAACGGTGTTTCCCCCGTAGGCTTCGGTGGCGTTGTGGGGATGGACCAGAGCACCAAAGGGAGCTCGTTGATCCAACCCTTGCCGTGGCCTTTGAGGATGTCGAAGGTCCTGGTCTTTAGGCCCTTTAAGACTTCTACGTTTGCGCGCTCAGCCTGTCCGTTGCTTTGCGGACGAGCGACTGAGGCGAAGCAGAGCTTGTTGCCCATTCTTTCGCAGTAGGCTCGGAAGGTGCCACTGGTGAATTGCGAGCAATTGTCGGTGATGATGCGGTTAGGCACTCCGAAGCGGCAGACCAGGCCTCTAATGAATTTCACCGTCGCGCCTACTGTGATTGTGCGCGTCGCCTCCACTTCGGGCCACTTGGTGAGCTTGTCGATGGCCACGAAGAGGTAGCGATATCCGCTTTGCGTTGTTGGGAAATGTCCTAGGATGTCCAGCCCCCAGACCATGAACGGCCAGGAGAGCAAAATGGTCTGTAGCCCCAGCGCAGGTTGGTGGATTTGCTTGGCGTGGAATTGGCAGGCTTCACATGCTTGGACGATGTCCACTGCATCCTGAAGTGCTTGAGGCCAGCAGAAGCCGCTCCTGAAGACTTTGCTGGGAGGGTGCGGGCGCACGAATGGTGGCCGCATTCCCCGCCGTGGATGTCCATGATCAGCATTTTGCCTTCTTCAGGAGGAACGCATTTGAGCGTGGTTCCGTTTGGCGCTTGCGGTAGAGATTCCCTTCAAGGATTTTGTAAGATTTTGCTTGGCGGGCGATTTGCTCCGCTTCAACATCTTCCTCGGGAAGGATCCCTTTGTCGAGGTAGCCTTTGATCTCGTCAATCCATTATGTTTCTTGATGCACCGCTGTGAGCAACAGACGCTCCCCTGTAGGGGGCCCACAATCTGGAGCCCCGTTTGCAGGTGGTGGCGGGAGCTCTTCGTCTGTGCTTGCGGTCATGGCCTCCTGAGGATGCTTTATGGATGCCTTGACGAGCCTTTTTTCAAAGACGCCTGGCGGCTGAGCTTGCCTCTTTGATGCTCTCTTGGCGATGTCATCAGCCTCTTGGTTCTCCTTTCTTGGGATGTGCATGAGCTCCATTCCCCTGAAGTGCTTCTCCAGCCTACGGACCTCTTCAAGGTATGCGGCCATGTGGTTGTCCTTAGGCTTATAGCTTTTGTTGGAGAAGTTGACGAGCAGCTCAGAGTCGCCCTTGATGAGTAGATGCTTGATGCGTAGGGCGATTGCGGCGCGGAGGCCAGCAAGCAGGCATTCGTACTCAGCGATATTGTTGGAGATCTTGTCGATTCTGAAGCACAGCTGGACCTCGTAATACAGCTTGTCGCCTTTTGGTGAGATCAGGACCACGCCAGCCCCACCGTGGCGACAAGCGAAAGCTCCGTCGAACTTCATGGTCCAGTGGCTGGGCATTTTATCTCCAAGGGGCTCTTGTTCTTCTCCCACAGGCTCTTCAGGGGTTGGGTCAATCCATTCAGCGACGAAGTCTGCCAGCGCTCTTCCTTTGATTACCCTTGTGGTATCGAAGCGCAAATTGAATGGATGTAGCTCTATGTTCCATCCTGCGACACGATCTGTGGCGTTTGGGTTGCGCAGGATTTGCTCCAGGGGGAAAGAGGTGACCACCGTGATGGGGTGCCCCTGGAAGTAGTGTCGCAGCTTTCTTGAGGCGATGAGGAGTGCGAGGAGGAGATTCTGCTGCATTGTATACCGCTCGCGAGCATCACGCAGTACTGTGCTGACGAAGTAGACTGGATGCTCGACGAGGGTAGTTTGTGTAGCCTTGGCGTCTTTTGCCTGAAGGGGCTCAGCTAGGCCCTCAAGGGGGTTGGCCTCAGGAGGATTGTCATGAGCCTCGAGGGAGCTTCTTAGGCTCCCTGGCGGGATCTTCTTGCAGCGGTTGAATTGGGGCGGGCCTCTCTTGGGGCTTAGGGCCTGGCGGTGGTTTTGTGAGGGCTGCCCTTTCGTCGAGCTCTTGATCAGGAGGCTTTGGCTTTGGAGTGGTTGCACTCTTCTTGTGGAGTACTGGCTCTTCCCTTTCTACCACAAGGACGACACTGGCTGTCTGTGGGGTGGCTGATAAGTACAGCTTCAGGTGCTCGCCTGACCTTGGTGCGACCATTACTGGTAGGCTGGCCAGGTACTTCTTCAAGTCCTCAAACGCTTTTTCAGCTTCAGGGGTCCACTTGAAAGTGCCCGTTCTTTTCATGATCTTGAAGAACGGCAGGGCTCTTTCGCCAAACTTGGAGATGAATCTACCCAAGCTGGCCATGTAGCCTGCTAGGCGTTGCATGTCCTTGAGCCTGCGTGGAGGTTGCATGCCCTCTATGGCCTTGATTTTGTCTGGGTTTGCCTCTATGCCTCGATGGGACACGAGGAACCCAAGCAATTTGCCTGAAGGTACTCCAAAGACGAACTTGGCGGGGTTGATCTTGATGTTCACCTTGCGCAGGTTGGCGAAAGTCTCTTCAAGGTCCCCGAGGAGAGTGTTTTCCTCTCGGGATTTTACAACGATGTCATCGACATATGCCTCGGCGTTCCTCCCCATTTTCTCGCCAAGTGCTATCCTCATTAGCCTCTGGAAGGTGGCTCCGGCATTTTTTAGGCCAAAGGGCATACAGACATAGCAATACACACCGGAAGGGGTGTGGAAAGCCGTCTTCTCCTCATCCTCCTTAGCCAGAGAAAGCACCGAGGAAACAGAGGAGGTCGCAGCCTGCCGTGGAGTCCACGATCTGGTCAATTCTTGGCATGGGAGAAGGGTCCTTGGGGAAGGCCTTGTTTAGATCAGTGTAGTCGATGCAGAGGCGGCCTCCTCCGGCGGGTTTTGGGACTACCACACCGTTGGAGAGCCAAGTAGGGTGCGCGACTTCGCGGACAACCTTTGCCGCTTTTAGCTTCTCGACCTCCTTGACGATGAATGCTGGCTTCTCGGGGGCTTGGTTTCTTGCTTTTTGCTTGACGGGGCGCGCGTTTGGACACACGGCTAAGTGGTGCTCGATCACCTCCCTCGGTACACCAGACATATCTGACGGTGTGCAAGCGAACATGTCAGAGTTTGCCTGGAGGAAGGCCACGAGCACGCTTTCCTATTTGGGAGGCAGCGCGGCGCCAATGGTGATGCTAGCCCCCGAGCCTTCAGCCCCCGAGCTGCTGGAGCTCAGAGAGATTTTCTTCGTTGCGGCTATCTCCTGGGAGAACAACTGCTTTTTCTTCTTGGGTCTCTCAAGAGGCTCCATGTCCTCGTCTGCGGGGAATGCCATGGCGGCGGCCTTGTAGGCCGTCTCGACAGCGCGCGTCGCATCCAGGTCATGTCCACGGATGGTGATCGTGCCAGCGCAGACGGGGATCTTGACCATGTTGTAGGCATGATGCGTGACAGACATGAATTTCGCGAGCGCGGGGCAGCCGAGGATGGCATTGTATGGCAGGCCGATGTGCGCAACATCAAAGTCGATGTGCTCCGTGCGGTAATTTTCCTCGCTTCCAAAGGTGACGGCAAGCCTGACGTGGCCCAGAGGCTCGATCGAGCCGCTGGTGACTCCCGTGAAGGGCCTAGAGGGCATGAGCCGCTCGTAGGGCACGTGAAGTGCTTCGAACGTATCTGTCGAGATAACATTCAGGCCTGCTCCACCATCGATGAGAGTCTTAGAGACAGCAACATTTTTGATGGTGAGGCTGCAGACCAGCGGGAGGGTTCCAACAGTCTTGGTGGACTTGGGGTGGTCCTGAGCGTCGAAGGCGATGGTGTACTGCGACCACTTGAGGGGCCTGGAGGTCTCAGTGCTTCGGAGGGTGGCGTTGAGCTCGCGGGCGAACTGCTTGAACTGATTGTTCGACTTTGACGCCTACAACCCACCAAGGATGCAGGCAATGGCGCCTCTTGGGGCTTGGTAGCCACCATCTTCCTCGTCAGGGAGATTGCCATTCTCTTCCGCGGCATTGGCCTGATTGCCAGATGGCTTCTGGTAGCCGCTCTTGCGTCCTCTCCCGTGGTAGCCATGGCCTCGGCCACGGCCGCCACTGCCCTCTTCTTGCTCGCGCTCCTTGCTCAACCTCTTGAGGTCAAAGCAAGATTCTGTAGAGTGACCGCGCCTGTTATGGTAGATGCAGAATGGGCGGTGATCATCTTTCCTCCCTCCAGGCTCGGGGGAGTACCTACGGGTGCCCTTCGCGGCAGGCTCTGCCGCGAGAACCGCGGTGGCCTTGCGTTTGGGCTCCTCCTTCTTTTTCTGGCTCCTGGACCCCTCAGCGTGCTCGTCCCCTCTCGAGGAAATCTTGACGAAGAGTAGTCCCTCTTCAGCCTTGGTGCACTTGTCCGCCAGGTCGAACAGCTTCACCACAGAAGTGAGCTTGTAGTGGATGCCCAGCTTCTCGAACATCCTGCTGTTTGTGACGCCCTCGCGGAAGGCGGCGATGACTTGGGTGTCATTGATGTTCGGGATCTTGTTGCGCACTTGGCTGGAGCGCTGGATGTACTTGCGGAGCGTCTCATCCTTCTTCTGCACCACAGCACGCAGGTCGTTGTGGGTGAGGGCGCGCTCGTACGTCCCCTTGAAGTTGGAGACGAACTGCTTGCAGAGGTCCTCCCAAGAGTTCACGGAGTACTCGGGGAGGTTCAGGAGCCACGACAACGCAGAATCGCGAAGCGTGTGGGAGAACCAGTTGGCCATGACCTTGTCGTCTCCTCCTACAGCTTGAATGTAGGTGGTGTAGAGCTGCAGGAACTCTATGGGGTTGTTGGAGCCATCGTAGCCTTTAGGGAGAGCCGGCCTGAACTTCGGGGGCCAGACCACGCGACGCAGGGAGCGGGTGAACGCCATGCAGCCTGTGGCGTATGAAGCGACCCCGTGCTGCAGCGCGCCGCGGTTCTGCTGGCCCGACTGGCCGATCTCCTCCACGAGCCTGTTCTGGCGGTTGCGCTGGAGCTCCATCCCCACGCGAGCGTCGGGCGCGGTGCGCTGCACGATCAAGGAGTCGTGCGGCGAGGACGCGTGCGAGGAAGCCCTCTGCGTCGCAGCCGGTGCAGGCCCTGGTGGAGGCGGAGGCGCGTCTGTCGCAACCGTACCCACGAGAGAGGGATGCATGTTGGACTGCGACGGAGCAGGGCGCGTGGTGGCGATGCCGACTAGGTGGTTGAGGCGCTGGAGCCACTGCTCATGGGCCTCATCGGTGGGCTGGTAGCGGAGAAGCTCCTGCGCCATGAGAAGCGCGGTGTGAGGCGCGGGGTCCGTCCTGCCAGGGCCGGAACCACTCGGGCGCCGCGTCGGGTGCAACGACTGCGCATCCTCCTGGTGCTCGGAGTTGCGTTCGGGCTCCTCCACATGAGGGCCCGAGGGGGCGCGCTCTTAATGGTGGGGTCGGCCCCGTCGCGCGTGGGTGGCCGTGGCGCCTGGCGTGGCGCGCGCTCCTTCAGGCGCGCGTCGGTTGACGCGGGCGGCGCGGGTAGCGCGGTTGTTCGCCATGGCGCGGAGGCGGCTCAAAGGTCGTTGACGCGCCTCAAACCCCTACCCGGCGCGCCAAATGTCGGGTTATGACTCCCTAAGAGTAGAGGTAGTCACTTCATGAAGTCTAGTTCGTGAAGGGGACTGAACACGGAGGTCAAGACCTTCGAGGGGTACGACGACGTTGCTCGCCGGACCCGAAGAGGAAACACCCACGACAGAGATAGACACCGTCCCGTACCCAGGTTCACGGCCCTCATGAGGAGGTAAGACCGCTACTCCTGCTTGTCTGTATTGGATTATGGTGTTTATAGTACAGCAAAGCTTGCCGAGGGCCCCCTGAGGCAGTTCTAGCATGGGGAGGGAAGCGATGATCTTCTTCCTCCTCCAGCCAGAGGCTATCCTACTTGGTATTGCTAGGGTTTAAAAGCGTTGTCGTAAGCAACTGGCCGACCCTTGCTACGATGGAGGTCATGGTGCTTTTATAGGCGCCTCCGGCGCTCTCCTTCTCCTTAGCGTTCAAGGTGGTTCCCACATGGCAGAGGCATGGTGGAGCAGGAGTCTACCGCGGCCCGTTCGTCCATGGATGCGGTCCACCACTGATAAAGGTGGGCGCGGTGGCCGACAGTCGGCCGATCGCGCAGTACTGCCCGCAGGGGAGGTAGTCTCTGAGGTGGAGCCCGCGATGACGTCCTCTTTGGAGGGTTGCGTCGTCCACGTGCTTTATCACCATAGTGGAAGGTCCTGGCAGTTCTGCAGCAGGCGGCGCAACTTTATTGACTCCTTTATCACCAAAACCGCAACGGGGGTGCTTGCGTCACCACGTGGGCGTGGAAGAGGCCATGTGCGCCACGCCGTACTTCCTTGGCCGCGACGTTTCCCCACAGGCCTGAGGAGGCCTGTGGAGAGATTCCTGTTGACTTCCCCCCGAGGCGCTCTGGCGCCTCGGGAGGGTCTCCTAAAGCGAGGGACCCCTTGAGGCCCTTGTTTCCTCTTCAGGCCCTCGAGGGGAATTGCCTCTCGGGGGTCCCGCCAGGCGGCGAGGCCTGGTCCTTAGTCGTTTCGTCTGATCAGCCCGCGTGCGAGGCCTGGGGGGAGTGGGCTCTCCATACCCTAGTCCCCACTGGCCGACATTATCAACTTTTTTGGGGAAATAGATAGTATGATCTTTGTCAAGAACATTAAAAGTAACTTTTTCCTTTATTGCAATCAATAACAGCCCCTGCAGTATTTAGAAAAGGTCTTCCAAGAATAATAGACATATTATTATCTTCGGGCATTTCAAGAACAATAAAGTCAGTCATAATTAAGCAATTAGTAGTTACTTGAACAGGAACATCCTCACAAATGCCAACATGAATAGTAGTAGATTTATCAGCCATTTGCAAAGATATATATCAGTTTATCAAGGTAAAGCTTCTTGTAAAGAGAGAAAGGCATAACACTAACTCCTGCTCCCAAATAACATAGAGCAGTTCTAATATAATTATTTTTGATAGAGCAAGGAATGGTTGGTATAGCTGGATCACCTAACTTCTTTGGAACCTTGCCATGTAAAGAGTAATTAGCAATCATAGTAGATATTTCCTCATTAGGAATTTTCCTTTTGTTAGTTACAATATCTTCATATATTTAGAATAAGGAGGCAACTTAATAGCATCAGTCAAAGGAGGTCTCTTGGCTTGAAACCTTTATCTTGTGCTTTCTCTTGGCGGCAAGGGATTTCAAACAATGGGTCTTGCTCTTCATCATGGGAGGTCTCTTCCTCTTGGTTATTGGGAATGAGGGGTGGAAGATTCTTCTTGATCATCAACTCCTTGACATGGTGAGTGGTGAGGCCCTCATGAGTATCTAAACCGGCCATGTCCAAAACCTTTCCCCATCCATGCAAACTTGATTAGCTTCATGATAATAGGACCAAAGACGAGGGCCCTCTTTTACATCACCATGGCGTACATCTCATGCCAAATAATATCCATGAAATCCAACTTCTTTCCTTCTCCAACCATGTAGTAGCACTTGTTCATGATGTTGATGAGCATACCATGGATCTTGTCAAAGTTGCCAACACGAGGAGCAATGGTTTTGCGAAAGATCCTATGCGTTATGTTCCACTCCCGAAGCAAGTTCTTTTGTTCTCCAACCATGGCTCTTCCTTGAATATAGAGGTCAAAGAGCTCATCGGGCTTCGTAGCATGTTAAGAGTAGTCCACACGGAAGTATTGCTCAACGGTGATGTTGCTTAAGACAAAACCAAGCTCTTCAACATGAAGCAAGTTAGCAAACTCCGCCCAAGTGGCTTCAAGAATGATACTCTTGGACATCCATTTGACGCTCCTTGGCTCATCCTCAAAGAAATGAACGGTAGCATATAATTGAGTCACAAGGTGCTCAGTGAAGTATTCTTGCACAGTAATGAAGTCATAGATTCCGAACTCTTTGCAAATCTCAATAGCACCCCCAAAGTATTTCGGATGAGACTCCATATGCTCCGTGTTGATGCTAAAATGCCCCACAACTTTGGTCTTGTGACTAGAAAGGACCTAATTGAACAAACTCTCTTGGAACAAACTGTGAAACTCAAGGTTGGTGTAGTTTCGGTTCGTTGGAGCGGCATAAGCATTCTCCTTTCTTAGCCTCACATAATCATGGGTGGACACTGAGTTGAGAGACCTAGGTGGAGGAGCACTTGGAGTTGATTTTGTCCTAGCTTTGGCCGCATTGGGCAACACTTCTTCGCTGCTCTCTTCTTGAATCTCTTGTTGATAGATAGGACCCTTGCGTCCATGCTTTGCCACATGCTTGGTACCATGACTTCCATGAGCCACTTACTAGGACCTAAGACCACATAGAGAGGTCGCAAGGGGATAAGTATTGCATTACATAAGACCAAAAGGAAAAGGATCAGAGTTGCACAGTTTCTGGAAAAATCCCAGCTAGCGGTAGTACCGTTGTTCCAATGATAGTACCGCCAGTTTTTGATCTGATGGTTTTGAACACGAGTCGGCCCCTATCTTTGGATTTGTCCAACCAAACTTTGCAAAACTGATTCTAAACTGAGTACCTACACATCCCTAACCATTCTATCAACTAGAATCTCGGGAAAACGCAATCTCCGACAAATCTCAACGAATCTACTAAGTTGAAAAAGAGGGGAAAAGTTACCGGAACTCATGGTGGAGAAGGGAAGGGAGGAGGGTCCTCAAGCTTCTCAATGGCGGAGAGGAGCCGTCCAATGCCGGTGAGAGGCTCTCCCGGCGGCGAGGTTGACTCTGGTGGCGGTTGAGTAGTTTTTCGAGTGGGGGTCGGGTGTGGAGAGGTAAAAGTGAAGAACTTCACCCATCCACGCCGTACTTAACCCCACAGGAAAAACCCACAGCGGTACTACCGCTAGCTCAGCGGTAGTACCGTCACCTCGTACACACCGGTACCGTAGTACTACTACCGCTCCTGGGATGGAGCGATAGTACCGCTGCACTAGCGGTAGTACCGCTGCCTAATGCCAACTATGGCTCAAAATGGTACTCCTGCTGCCTGCGAACTGAAGTTCCAAGAAACGGTAGTACCGCAGGGCCAACGGTAGTACAGAGCTGCTGAGTCAAAAACGCTGCTGAGATGGTCAGAAAAATGCAATTTTAGATAGAAGGTTGCTGAAATGGCCAGGAAGGGCCCCGCGCCACCACGTGATGTCGTCGCCTCAGACTTCGTGTTCTCTTCGCTTTCGTCTCGTATTTTTCCATATTTTCCAAAAATAAATATTCCATAACTCAAAATTAAATTCACGAACTTCCTCTTACCGAAATTGTACCTTTTCGGATTCAGGTTCTACAGACTCAGAAATATTTTCTTTAATAAAATCTTCCAGAGTAATTGCTTGAATAATATCATCTTCATTATAAGATTCTCCAGAAATATAATGCTTGAGTCTTTGTCCATTTACCACTTGTGTAGAGTCATCCTTGAGCGAAGCAATTTTTATCGCACCCGAACGAAACACCTCCACAATGACATATGGTCCTTCCCACTTGGAGAGTAATTTCCCTGCAAAGAATCTAAGACGAGAGCTATACAATAGAACTTTTTCACCAACATGAAATTATCTCTTAAGGATTCTCCTATCATGCCATTTCTTAACTTTTTGTTTCAAGAGTATAGCATTTTCATAAGATTCACTTCTCCATTCATCTAAAGAACTTAAATCAAGTAATCTTTTCACACCAGCAAGTTTAAAATCTCTTTTTAGTTCTCTCACTGCCCAATAAGATTTGTGTTCTAATTCTAAAGGCAAGTGACAAGCTTTTCCATAAACCATTTTATAAGGAGACATACCCATAGGATTTTTGTAAGCAGTTATATTAGCCCATAATGCATCATTTAATTTACTACCCCAATTCCTCTTCGTTCTATTAACAGTCTTTTGCAAGACGGATTTAATTTCTCTATTTGATAGTTGTACTTGCCCGCTAGTTTTAGGATGATAAGCCGAAGCAATTCTATGATTAACACCATATTTAGCAAGAACTTTTCTAAAACCACTCTGAATAAAATGAGAACCTCCATCAGTCATAAGATATCTAGGAACACTGAACCTAGGGAAAATAATATCTTGAAGCATTATTAATGATGTCTCACCATCAGCACTTTTAGTAGGTATAGCTTCTACCCATTTAGTAACATAATCAACATTAACAAGTATCTGAGTATTACCTTCTGAATAAGGGAAAGGACCCATAAAGTCAAATCCCCAAAAATCAAACGGTTCAATAACAACATAATAATTCATAGGCATTTCATTGCGTCTAGAGATATTACCAACCCTTTGACATTCATAACAAGATAAAATAAACTTTCTTGCATCTTTAAAGAGAGTAGGCCAGTAAAAACCTGATTGTAAAACCTTTTGTGCAGTTCTATCTCCAGCGTGATGTCCTCCGTAAGCACTACTATGGCATTTTCTCAGTATCTATTTTTGTTCATACTCCAGAACACATCTTCGCATAATACCATAAACTCCTTGTTTATATAAGTGTGGGTACTCCGCCTCAAGTCATAAAAGAATTTTCTTCTTTGTTGAGCTGAAAAGGTTGGAGGCAAATACTTCGAAACAATAAAGTTAGCATAATCTGCATACCAAGAACTATCTCGTGAACTCACCCGTATTGCAGCCAATTGTTCATTCGGAAAACTATCATTAACAGGTATAGGATCATATGCAATATTTCCCAATCTAGACAATTATCAGCATCAGGATTTTCAGCACCTTTCCTATCCACAATATGCAAATTGAATTCTTACAAAAGTAATACCCATCTAATAAGCCTAGGCTTTGCATCTTTCTTTTCCATAAGGTATCTAATTGTAGCATGATCAGTATGAATAATACCTTAAGAATCAACAATATATTGTCTAAATTTATCACAAGCAAAGACAACAGCTAGAAATTTTTCTTCTGCTGTAGCATAAGTCTTTTGAGCAGCATCAAGAGTCTTACTAGAATAATGAATAACATTTAACTTCTTATCTATTCTTTGTCCAAGAACAGCACCAACAGAAAAATCACTAGCATCACACATAATTTCAAATGGTAAATTCCAATCAGGTGGTTGAACAATAGGAGCAGTTATTAAAGCTTTCTTAAGAGTCTTAAAAGCTTCGTTACAATCATCATAAAAAACAAATGGTATATATTTCTGCAAGAGATTAGTTGTAACATCCCAACATTTAGTAATGTTTGAAAATCACTAAAATTTGAAACTTATGTTTTTATTAAAATGAAATATTAAATTTTAAATAAAAACCAATATATGTTGTTAGGTATTTTAAAATTGTCCAAGACACCTTCACCATAAAATGTTTTAATTCCAAATAGTTGATTTTGCATATTTTACTTTTGGTTATTTATTAAACTCAAAAACCATATTTTCAAAGTGCCTAAAGTTATTTAAAAGTATGCCTAATCTGTAAAGTAAATTTCATGATTATATTAAATAGAAATAATTGAATATTTCCAAATGTAATTTAGAGAGTTTAAAATATTGTATAACTTTTTTTTAAACTTATTGGTGCACAAAGTATTTTAAATTAAAAATGAATACATAATATTTCCCTCTTCATTCAAATAGTTGTGTTATACTATTTAATATTATACTAAAGCCAAAAATGAATTTAGTATTTGAATATGAGTTTAAATAACTTGAATTCAAACAGATTTGAATGTGGGTGTTTCATAAATTTTATTTAGCCAAAATGGAAGTTAATAAAAATATAATTTAAAATTTGACATTAAGTGTCAATTTGTATTAAACCAATATTTCAAAATTATTAATTTTAAAAAGTTTTCAAAACATGCCCACTAATATTTTAAAGCATAGATATGAATTTTACAATTTTTAGAAATTGATTTGACTTCATTTGGACACATAAATCAAAATTTATAAAGAAAATAGAAAATCAGAATAGAAAAAGAAAAATCCCTGACAGGCGGGACCCACCTGTCAGGGGGAGTCGTCTTCAACCTCTAGCAGAATTTCACGCCCGAAACCTCCGGCGATTTCCTTCTTTAATCCGCGTGATTAAGGCACCAAATCAACGCACGGTCGTTGCTATAAAAACCCCACGCCCCCTCTCTCTTTTCCTTTAAGAACCCTAGCCCGAGCGCCCCCAGGGTGTCCACAATCACCGACACCGTTCATCCATTGCCGCCGCCGCGATCTGCATGTTCCGGTGAGAGTCGTCCTCCCCGAGCTCTCCCTCGTGTCCCCTACTCCCTCCCTTGTCCGTGCGCGTCCATTTGACATTGCCGTTCGTCCTTTTCTGCACCAGATTGTTTCTTCTGATTAAAAAGTGCATTGCATGCATATCATATTTTTTCATATAGATATACTTCTCATAGAAAAACCTCTTCATTATTTTCTCTAAGTTGGGATTATTTCCAACTTAGTATTTTGTTAAAGTGCTATGTACTTAGACACTTAGGATTGTCAACATGGAGCTAGAAGGCCAATGAAGGACTTAGAAGAAAACAGACTCTGGAAGCATCTCCAAGAAGTAGAAGCACTTAGAAGAAAAATCAAGAGGAAGTTCAAGAAGACCAACCCCTTTATTCTCTAAGTCTTTCTTTTCTTCTTCTCTGAAACTTCATGATGACTAAGTTAAATCCAATACCAGCCTCGATGATACAAGAATCATCTAGTCTAGAGATGAAGCCTAGAAGACAACCTACATCTTTCTTTCTATCTTTTCCCTCTTTCCTAATCTTGTCTTTCACTTTAGACATAAACAATTTTGATCATGTTATTACCATCTTTGACGTTTGTTGGATCCTAGCGGCATAGTGAGATGAAGCGGCCCGGAGACTAACCTTACATGTCCACGTGCATGAGACCTGTTTCACAACTTAAGTGTCTGGCCAGGTGTCTGTCTCTCTCACTATAGTTAATATCCAATTTACAAAGAGTTGTTAATAATTGTTGATCACCTTGAAGAATAGACTTAGTATTTTCTCTAAGTATTTATGCACATCATGGCTAAGCCATTAGAGTGCTTATTCAAGATGATTTATAGCAAAGTATTTTATCCAACTTATGACCTTAGTCCTTAGTCATTTTTGACCAACCTATTTGACTTGCAATAACTTAAAAGATTTTCATGGCATGACATGCATCTTTAGTCCTTAGAAATAGTTTTGCACATCATGCATGACATGATTTTCCTTAGAAATTTTTGAAACTTGTTTGTTCATTATGTATGTGTTTGTATGCGTTGTGATGTTGTCTTTTATGTTGACTGTGGCATTGTGGTTTGTCTATATTGTTTAGATTGAACGGAGAGCCCCGAGTTACATTGAAAAGAGTTTGTGAGCAAAGACATCATCCAAAGGCAAGTGGCACATTCATAAACCTCCTACTATTTTCTATATGCATTACTTAGTGTATTTTATATATAAGCATGTGTAGGATAGTATTGCTATGCTAGACCTGTGTAGAAATTCCTTACTCATGTGTCTAGATACCTATATAATACTTAGTAGAATTATTGATGCTATGCAAATGTTGTTTTGTAAAAATCTAAATTCTACTAAGTAAATAAAGAACCTCCTGGGTGGATTGGTTGTATATGGTGGCGAAGTTGAGTGGCTACTCAGGACCATATCTATGGTTCCTGAAGTACGTGCACTTGTGGATGGCCACCTAGGGAACAAAGGGATCTGAAGAACTCTGAGTGAAGATTGCTTCCAGTGCAGCCATTGCCAAGGGGCTCTAGCTTGATCAACTAAGTTGCGTGGACTCGCCCCGTTTTGACAAGCAGATGTATAGGGTGTTAGGTGGAACGGGTCAAGCCAGAGTGGGAGGGAAAATGCTTATGAAAGATCTCGTCTCATTCTTCTCCTTTTCCTTATCACTATAAGAGTGTAAAGGATAGTTTGGGCTGAATGGGTTCAATGGTGAACGTGCACAACCTCTACAGAGTGTAAAACTAAGTACTTAGCCGTGTCCCGAGTACGGACAATTTGAGCAGCTGATCACGGACGTCAACAGAGGATTCCACCATTCTAACTTCAAAATTAAAACTTGATGGGTGAACAAGGGTAGAATGAGATAGTGGATTTCATGCCATGGATGTCTCGAATAGAAGAAAAGTGTTTCCAAAGAGTTAGGCAAAATTGGCTTTATGAAAAATAGTCTTGAACTCCACCATCCAAATATGTATATAGGTTATTAGAGTTATTCACTAAGTGTCCACCATAGTGTCACTTGCCAGACTCCATTTTTAATGGAATCTGTCTCACGTTGTTGCAATATTTTTCTTATTGCGGATTGTTCAGATGACGAGTGAGGTTTCTTTTGAAGGTTTCGAGACTACAACAAACATGTTTTCGCCTGTGGAACATGAAGATGATGGAGACTCACTGCCATTGTATTTTCGTTGTTTACTCTTTCAGTGCTAGCTTTATGCTATGCAAGCTGTAAAGAATATTGTTTGTATCGTCGATGTAATAAAATTGATACTTTGTTGTGATATGTAGCGTACCTGCACTTAGAATAAGGCAGATACCTGTGTATAGTGCAAATCCCTGGATCGGTTCGTTTGCACACACAGTTTCCGATGTAATATCACAACAAAGTATCAATTTTATTACATCGATGATCCAGACTTACAAAGTATTCAATACAGACAAGATTAGAAAAGAGGGAAAAGATAGAAAGAAAGATGTAGAATCTTCTCCTTGCTTCCTTTTCTTCTTGATGTGATGACTCCATTGCAGTTTTGTAGACTTGATGGCTTTGAATACTTGATGGTGTGGATAGCCTCCAGGTTGGTCTTGAATATAGCTTAGTCATCAAGAGGTCTAAGAGAAGAAGGGAGAAAAAGAGAGAGAGAGAGATAGGAAGCAACACTTAGAAAATATTGCTGGTTGGTCTTCATGAACTTCTTCTTGATTTTCTTCTAAGTGCTTCTACTCCTTGAAGATACTTCTGAAGTCTTGTTTTGACTAAGTCCTTCATTGGTTTTCTAGCTCCATGTTGAAAATCATAAGTGTCTAAGTTCATAGCATTTTACCAAAATACTAAGTTTGAAAATAATCCTAACTTAGAGAAAATAATGAAGAGGTTTTCCTATGAGGAGTATAACTATATAATAAATTAGTTATGCATGAAATGCACTTTTTAATCACAAGCAACATCATACTAATTTTTGTGATATTTATAAAGTATGCATGAGGTTATAAATGCAATTTAATGAATTTCTTTTTTTAGAAAATATAATAAAAAGAATTAAAAATAAGATTGAAGTTTTATGTGATTAAATTTTATAACAAAATTTTATAAATAATATTAATAGACAGAGGGGATTTAATTAAATTTATAGTAATTGGATTTAATCAAAAATAATGTTTCTATCAAAAGTTATGTCAAATTTTACTCATATTGCCCATTTGCAAATTAAATAAATTTAACCTACTCAAAGATGTAAATCAACAGAACCAAGGTATTCTACACGTCAGGGGTATTCGAAGGATATTTTATTTACAAATTTTGAACTTACAGAATTAAAACAATAACTAAACAATGTTTTACACGTTTCTTTAAATAACAAGTTAGTGCACGACTAAAATACAAGTTCTTATTATATCATTGTATTTTACACGTTCATACGATTCCATAGACTACAAAAACATTGAAAACAGAGTTACGGTTGAATTGATATGAATTTCTAAAGTTTGCCTAAAATTTGTCCAAAGTCAAATCCGAAAATGAAAATGTTTGACGCATGGCGATATTCTATTGGCTGAACTGGTTATGCAGGTGCCGACCAAGCAGCTGACTTGTCAATTTCTATATGGCGCTATCCTATTAGCCAACATGACATCTAATATGAACCATGGATTGACGATCAAACGGTCGAAAACGAATTCAGCCAAGACACAGTGGTGCTCACCGGAAGACGACGGCGGCGACACAGGCGATGGACGGAGCCGGCGTTCAGATCCCTCCCCGCGCTCGAGAAGGCGACGGCGAGGACCGTCTCATCACGGCGGAGTCGATGGTGGCGGCGGCGGCGAGTATCGCATCTCAGTGCGGCGTGGCTGCGTGGCCGGAGGCGCGGCTTGCTCCGGCGACCTTCGGTTCATGCACTAACTACTCATTCGGCTGCAGGAAAGAAGCGATTAAGGGGTCGGGGAAGAGCAAGGGGAGGGTACGGGGAAGAGCAAGGGGAGGGTCTCGGTCTCGGGCCTTGACTCACCTTGCCGGAAAAGAAGAAAACGACGGCGGCAATGGACGAACTCCGGCAAGCAAATTCGCGAGCCTGGTGGCGTTTCAGAGAGGGCTTTCGGGGGGGGGGGGGGATGATGGAGGAGGCCGAGGGCTCTCTATAGGGAGAAACGGTTTGCAGTTTGGTGGAGTAAATCGCCCGCAATCAAAGATATAAATTTCGGCCGTTTTTGAGTTCCGGGGATTCGTCGAATAAATTCTCCATAATGGGGCTGTTTTGGAGAGGGCTTTTAGGGGGAAAAGAAAGAGCACATCAAGGGCTTCAATTAGCAACAAATAGCGCATTAAACGGTGTAGTAAAAAATCAGGAATCAAGAGCTCAATTTCGGCCGGGCGTTTCGGCCGCGTGTTGCGTGCGTGCTGTTCCTAGAGGTTGAAGACGATGCTGACGTCAGCATTTTTTCTTTTTCTTTTTCTTATTTTTCTTATTTCTTTCATAACTTTTGATTTAAGACTCCAAATCAAGTCAAATAAATTTCTAAAAATTTGTAAAAATAATATCTTTGTGTTAACCCAGTTATAGGCATGTTTTGAACACTTTTCAAAAATCAAAATTTTGAATTATTGATTAAATACAAATTTGACACTTAATGTCAAATTTGAAAACATGGCTTAAATAATTTTCTTTTTGGCTAATTAAAATCTATAAAATACAACAATTATATAGGTTTGAAATTAAGTTAATTGAACTCATTTTCCAATATTAAAACACTTTTGGCTTTAGTACAATATTATATAACATCACACATTTATTTGAAATGAAAAGGGAAATATTATGTATGCATTTTTAATTCAAAATATTTTGTGCACATTAAGTTATATATTATGATCAATCATTTGAAAACTCCATAAAATACCTTTGGAAAAGATTCTAGATTTATTTCATTTCTTATATTAAATATATTCATGAAAATCATTTTAGCAAATATACCATGTTTTAAATAGTTTAAGAGAACATTTGTAAATATTATTTGAATTTATGAATAGCTATGGCTAAGTGGTTAAAATCAAATACTTATATAGGAAATTTTTATTACAAGAAAATGGTTTGAAAGTTTGTAAATCATTTGTCAATTTACATATTGAGGTTTTAAGAAATACAATGGATAATAATTTTTTTAACTTGAAACAACTTTTGAAAATAATGATAAACTGAGATATTTGAAATATTATACTCTTTCAATATGTTTGAAGTCTTTCATAGTTTGTTTTCTTATGCATTTAATGTTTTGTTTTAATCAAAAACAAAAGTTTTATATTTTAGTGATTTTTAAACATTACAAAATGTTGGGATGTTACATGATATTACATCGTAAACTGTGTGTGCAAACGAACTGATCCAGGGATTTGCACTATACACAGGTACCTTGCCATATTTTAAGTGCATGTACGCTAAGATGGTATCAGAACACTGTCTTGCATGTAGGTTCGAAACTCTAGGTTTGGATAGAAACAGGTTTGGACCATAGGATTGAAAATCTATTTTATTCACTTTTCTAGAAACAAAACTTTTTTATTTTATCTTCCTCTTACTCTTTTCTACTATCAACCTTCTTAAAATACCTTATCTTACTCTAGATGACCATGTTTTTATAGTCTGAATCTGATTCTGCTGCCTCATATGGAAATGCTACGATTCAACATGAAGTTCTACATGCATGGAACACCCCTAACGTACCAGGATTCGGCCAACACTTTGAATATATCAAAGAAAGATGAAGAAGATCTTGGAACACTCAAGAAAAAGATATATTTGACCACCACTTAAAAAGAACGACGATGTCGTGTTAGTGTATTGGCCATGCCAACTTAGGTTGTATGGCAATACTAGATTGTTTGTTTGTGTTGAACCTTGTTGCTTGATGTTTGTTAGATGTTATTTGTAATTAATTGTCTTGATCTTCTTGTATAAGTTAGAATGTTTGACTATCTACAAAACTTTTCTTTAAGGGTGGTAGCTACCCAGATAATTCAAACCTAGTTGCTTAAACCCTGAGATCCCAAACCATCTTTCTTTCTAGCCTCTCCGAATCTCGGGGACGAGATACCTTTTAAGGGTGGTAGTCTGTAACATCCCAACATTTTGTAATGTTTGAAAATCACTAAAATTTGAAACTTTTGTTTTTATTAAAATGAAATATTAAAATTTTAACAAAAACCAATATATGTTGTTAGGTATTTTAAAATTGTCCAAGACACCTTCACCATAAAATGTTTCAATTCCAAATAGTTGATTTTGAATATTTAACTTTTGATTATTTCTTAAACTCAAAAACCATATTTGCAAAGTGCCTAAAGTTATTTAAAAGTATGCCTAATCTGTAAAATAAATTTCACGAATAAAGTCAACAGAAATAATGAAATATTTCCAAATGTAATTTAGAGAGTTCAAAATATTGTAGAACATTTTTTTTTAAAACTTATTGGTGCACAAAGTATTTTGAATTCAAAATGAATACATAATATTTCCCTCTTCATTCAAATAGTTGTGTTATATTATTTAAAATTATACTAAAGCCAAAAATGAATTTAGTATTTGAAAATGAGTTAAATAAATTGAATTCAAACATATTTGAATGTGGGTATTTCAAAAAAATTAATAGCCAAAATGGAAGTTAATAAAGCTATAATTTAAAAGTTGACATTAAGTGTCAATTTGTATTAAACCAATATTTCAGAATTATTAATTTTAAAAAGTTTTCAAAACATGCCCACTAATGTTTTAAAGCATAGATATGAATTTTACAAATTTTCAGAAATTGATTTGAATTCATTTGGACACATAAATCAAAAGTTATAAAGAAAATAGAAAATCTGAATATAAAAAGAAAAATCCCTGACAGGCGAGACCAACCTGTCAGGGGGGGTCGTCTTCGACCTCTGGCCGAATTTCACGCCCGAAACCTCCGACGATTCCCTTCTTCAATCCGCGCGATTAAGGCACCAAATCAACGCACGGTCGTTGCTATATAAACCCCACGCCCCCCTCTGTCTTTTCCCCTAAGAACCCTAGCCCGACCGCCCCTAGGCTGTCCACAATCACCGCCGCCGTTCATCCATTGCCGCCGCCGTGATCTGCATGTTCCGGTGAGAGTCAACCTCCCCGAGCTCTCCCTTGTGTCTCCTACTCCCTCCCTTGTCCGTGCGCGTCCATTTGACATTGCCGTTCGTCCTTTTCTGCGCCAGATTGACGAGCCCGTGGTCGACCGAAGCTCACCGCCGCCATCCCCTACTCCGGCGAGCAATTGGCAGCAGACAAGGACGCATCGAAGACCACTACCTCGCCACCTAGACCACCGCGGCGTCCTCTTCATTTTGGTATGATCCGTTCTTTCCAGGACCCCCTAGATCGCGTAGAACGCGTGTTGCCGCCGCGCGCATCGTCTCCGGCGAGGTCTCCGGTGACCTAGCGCCGCTAGCCTCTGTCGATTAGTTCTGGACCGTTGGATCTAGATCCAACGGATCCTTTTTATTTTAATTACCGAACCGGTACCAGCGAATCAGAACGTGCCATGTCGATGCCTCGTTAGCGCCCAGTCAGCATCCACGTCAGAAAATGATTTTTCTATTTAATTCATTTTTGCAGTTTTGCAAAAAAACCCCTATATATTAGATTTATCATTACTTTTTCTCTGTTTATCCAAATTCAAATAATTTTATATATTTGGAAAGCCCTTGACTTGTAGAATATTGTAGATCTGTTAGAATTCAAATTTGACTTAGTTTAAGTTATTGAAATCTCAAATGGATGATTTGCGTATATTTGTCATAAATTTAAATCTATAAGTTCAAAAATTGAAAATAAAATTGTTTTGGAATCCTTAAAATATGTGTTATATTATGCTTCTGTTAGAAAATAAATTTTGAGAATAGTTTTGACGATTTAATAATCATACCCTTAATTTGAATAGTTTGACTATTTTTGACATAACTTTTGAGAGAAAGATTTTTTTGATTAAATCCAGTTGCTATAAGTTATTTAAATCCCCTCTGTCTATTAGCACTATTTATAAAAAAAAATTAAAATTTTAATCATATAAAACTTTAATCTTGTATTTATTCCTTTCATTATATTTTCCATAATAGAAATTAATTAAAATTGCATTTATAGCCTCATGCATACTTTATAAATATCAAAAAAACTAGTATGATGTTTCTGATGATTCAAAAGTGCATTGCATGCATAACATATTTTCTCATATAGATATACTTCTCATAGAAAAACCTCTTCATTATTTTCTCTTAGTTGGGATTATTTCCAACTTAGTATTTTGTTAAAGTGCTATGTACTTAGACACTTAGGATTGTCAACATGGAGCTAGAAGGCCAAGGACTTAGAAGAAAACAGACTCTGGAAGCATCTTCAAGAAGTAGAAGCACATAGAAGAAAAATCAAGAGGAACTTCAAGAAGACAACCCCTTTATTCTTTAAGTCTTTCTCTCTTTCTTTTCTTCTTCTATGATACTTCATGATGACTAAGTTAAATCCAAGACCAGCCTCGATGATACAAGAATCATCAAGTCTGAAGATTCATCAAGTCTACCAAAAATTCAATCAAGACATCACCAAAGAGAAAGTTACAAGTCTGGAGATGAAGACTGGAAGACCAACTACATCTTATTTTCTATCTTTTCCCTCTTTTCTAATCTTGTCTTTCACTTTAGACATAATTTTTTTTGATCATGTTATTACCATCTTTGACATTTGTTGGATCCTAGCGGCATAGTGAGATGAAGCGGCCTGGAGACTAACCTTACATGTCCACGTACATGAGACCTGTTCTACAACTTAAGTGGCTGGCCAGGTGTCTGTCTCTCTCACTATAGTGAATATCCAATTTACAAAGAGTTGTTAATAATTGTTGATCAACTTGAAGAATAGACTTAGTATTTTCTCTAAGTATTTATGCACATCATGGCTAAGCCATTAGAGTGCTTATTCAAGATGATTTATAGCAAAGTATTTTATCCAACTTATGACCTTAGTCCTTAGTCATTTTTGACCAACCTATTTTCCTTACAATAACTTAAAAGATTTTCATGGCATGACATGCATCTCTAGTCCTTAGAAATAGTTTTGCACATCATGCATGACATATTTTTCCTTAGAAATTTATGAAACATGTTTGCTCATTATGTATGTGTTTGTATGCGTTGTGATGTTGTGTTTTATGTTGATTGTGGTATTGTGGTTTGTCTATATTGTTTAGATTGAACAGAGAGCCCCGAGTTACGTTGAAAAGAGTTTGTGAGCAAAGATATCATCCAAAAGCAAGTGGCACATTCATAAACCTCCAACTATTTTATATATGCATTACTTAGTTTATTTTTATATAAGCATGTGTAGGATAGTATTGCTATGCAAGACCTGTGTAGAAATTCCTTACTCCTGTGTCTAGGTACCTATATAATACTTAGTAGAATTATTGATGCTATGCACATGTTGTTTTGTGAAAATCTAAATTCAACTAAGTTAATAAAGATCCTCCTGGGTGGATTGGTTGTATATGGTGGCGAAGTTGAGTGGCTACTCAGGCCCATGTCTATGGTTCCTGAAGTACGTGCACTTGTGGATAGCCACCCAGGGAACAAAGGGATATGAAGAACTCCGAGTGAAGATTGCTTCCAGTGCAGCCATTGCCAATGGGCTCTGGCTTGATCAACTAAGTTGCATGGACTCGCTCCGGCTTGACAAGCAGATGTAGAGGGTGTTAGGTAGAACGGGTCAAGCCAGGATGGGATGGAAAATGCTTCTGAAAGATCTTGTCTCCTTCTTCTCCTTTTCCTTATCACTATAAGAGTGTAAAGGATAGTTTGGGCTGAATGGGTACAATGGTGAACGTGACAACCTCTACAGAGTGTAAAACTAAGTACTTAGCCGTGTCCCCAGTACGGACAAATTGAGCAGCTGATCACGGACCTCAATGGAGGATTGCACCATTCTAACTTCATAATTAAAACTTGACGGGTGAACAAGGGTAGAATGAGATAGTGGATTTCATGCCACGGATGTCTCGAATAGAAGAAAAGTTTTTTCCAAAGAGTTAGGAAAAATTGGCTTTATGCAAATAGCCTTGAACTCCACCAGCCAAATATGCATATAGGTTATTATAGTTATTCCACTAAGTGTCCACCATAGTGTAACTTGCTAGACTCCATTTTTAATGGAATCTGACCCACATTGTTGCAATATTTTTCTTATTGCAGATTGTTCAGATGACGAGTGAGGTTTCATTTAAAGGTTTCGAGTCTACAACCAACATGTTTTCGCCTGTGGCAACATGAAGATGATGGAGACTCACTGCTATTGTATTTCCGTTGTTTACTCTTTCAGTGCTAGCTTTATGCTATGCAAGTTGTAAAGAATATTTTGTAAGTCTGGATCGTCGATGTAATAAAATTTATACTTTGTTGTGATATTACATCGTAAACTGTGTGTGCAAACGAATCGATCCAGAGATTTGCACTATACACAGGTACCTTGCCATATTTTAAGTGCAGGTACGCTACATTAGTAAGAGGCTTTGATACCTTAGAAAAATCTTTGATAAACCTTCTATAGAAACCATCATGACCAAGAATACTACAAATACCTTTAACATCTCTGGGCAAGGGATTTTCTCAATTGCCTCCACTTTGGCTCTATCAACTTTAATTACTCTTTCAGAAATTTTATGTCCAAGAACAATCCCTTCATTAACCATAAAGTGGCATTTCTCCCAATTAAGAACAAGATTAGTTTCTTCACATCTCTGCTAAACTTTATCAAGATTGTGCAAGCAATTATCAAAAGAAGTGCCACAGACGGAAAAATCGTCCATGAACACCTCCACAATTTCCTCACAAAAACCATGAAAGATAGCATAAATACATCTTTGAAAAGTAGCAGGAGCATTACATAAACCAAAAGGCATACGAGGCATACGTCTATAAGCATAAGTACCATAAGGACAAGTAACGTGGTTTTCTCTTGATCTTGAGTTTTGACAGCAATTTGAGAGAAACCAGAATAACCATCAAGAAAGCAAAAATGAGTCTTATTGCCTAATCTCTCCAACACTTGATCCATAAAGGGTAATGGATAATAATCTTTCTAGGTAACTTTATTAACCTTTCTAAAATCAATGCACATTCTATAACCAACAACTACTCTTTGAGGAATAAGCTCAACATTAGGTATAACAGTAATTCCACCTTTCTTAGGGACACAATGCACAAGACTAACTGATGCAGACGATGGGTGGGTTGTTGGGAGACCCCAAGGGGAAGGTATGAATGTCGGGTTATGACTCCGTCGGAACAGGGGTAGTCACTTCCTGAAGAGTAGTTCCTGAAGGGGATTGAACGCGGAGGTCAAGACCCTCGAGAGGCACGACGACGGTGCTCGCCGGACCTTGAGACGAAACACCCACAATAGAGAAAGACACCGGCCCGTACCCAGGTTCATGACCCTCATGAGGAGGTAAGACCGCTACTCCTGCTTGTCTGTATTGAACTGTGGAGGTTACAGTACAGTTGAGCTTGCCGAGGGCTCTCTTGAGCCAGTTCGTGCCTGGGGAGGGAAGCAATGGTCTTCTACCTCCTCCAGCCGAAGGTTATTCTACTCAGTCGAGCTAGGGTTTACAAGTGTTTAGCAAGCAATTGGTCGACCTTCTCTAGGATGGAGGTCTTGCTCCTTTTATAGGCGCCGCAGGCGCCCTTCTTCCGCTTGGCGTCCCAAGTGGCTCCCACACGGCAGCGGTGGGGAGGAGAAGGAGTCCACCGCTGCGGGATCGTCCATGGACGCGGTCCATCATCGATAAAGTTGGGCGCGGTGGCCGACAAGCGGCCGACCGCGTAGTACCGCTCGCAGGGACGGTTGTCTCTGAGGTGGAGCCCGCAATGACGTTCTCCTTGGAGGGTTGCACCGTCCAGTTGCTTTATCATCAGAGAGGAAGGTCCTGGCTGTCCTGGAGCAGGCGGCGCAACTTTATTGACTCCTTTATCACCGAAACGGCAAAGGGAGTGCCTGCGTCACCCTGTGGGTGCGGCACAGGCCATGTGCGCCCTGCCGTACTTCCTTGGCCGTGACGTTTCCCCACAAGCCTGGGGAGGCCTGTGGCGGGGTTTCTGTTGACTTCTCTCCAGGCGTGCTGCACCTCGGGAGGGTCTCCTGAAGCACGGGTCCTCTTCAGGCCCTGGTTTTCTCTTCAGTCCTTCGAGGGGATATGCCTCTCGAGGGTATCTCCAAGCGGTGGCTTGTTCCTTAGTCGTTTCGTCTGATTAGCCCGTGTGCGAGGCCTGGGGAGAGTGGGCTCTTCATACCCCAGTCTCCACTGGGCCGACAGTAGCCCCCGGGCCCGCGATGGGTGCGAGTGAGCCTATGGACGTAGGCGGAGCATCGTGGGGCCAAAATGCCCGGCCAGCCCAAGCCATGCGGCACTCATACGAGTAACGGTCGTGCACGATCTAGGGCGTGCGTTGTGGGGGGCCCACCATGCCCCGGTAACTGTTCCTTGAGGCGACATAAAGCCCGAGCACCGGAGCAGCGAGCCGTTATTGTTTCCAATTCTTCTCGCATAAGCCTCCGCCATCTCGAGCTCTCCGCCTCCGCTCTCTTCGGCGATCTGTGCTCCAGCGACACACCGAACCCCGGCGATGAGTCACACCAAGAGCAACGGCAAGGCTACCGCGGGGTCCTCTTCCCAGGCGGGGGCCGCCGAGATCGCGCACGGCGCGGCTCTGCTAGGCGTGCGCGTTAATGATAAGGCGCTCGCCAAGGTCCGCTTCCTGGTGGCGGACCGGACGAACGAGCACGGCGCCACCGCGCTGAAGCCCGCGGCGCACGGGCAACGCCCCCGAAGGTATTTCCCGATCTTCCAGCACTGCCTTGTCGCCGGGCTGGTGCCGCCTTTCTCGTTGTTCTTGGAGGCGGTACTGGCGTTCTACCAGGTGTAGTTGCTGCATCTGCACCCCAACTCCATTTTCATCCTCGCCGTCTTCGCATACCTCTGCGAGGCGTACCTGGACTTGGAGCCCACGGTGGGGCTGTTCCGGTGCTTCTATGGGCTCCGGAACACGGCGAAGAATGAGCGCTCTGGGTGCGTCTCATTCCGTGTCGTCGACGGCATGGGGAGTGTCTACATCCCCATGTCATGGAGTGAAGACAAGGCCGTCAACTCGGTGACGAAGAAAGTGGACGACATCCTCCAGAAGTGGTTCTTCGTCGGGGTGGAGCATCCGTGCGCCTTCCTCGAGGTCCCTGATGAGCCGCCGCTGAAGAATTCCCACTGGGGCAAGGCGACTTTCGACGGCGCGAAGAACACGATCCTGATGGGGCGCCTGAGTTTCCTTCGCGAGGAGGGCCTCACGGGGCAGATCATCGTGGCGGACTTCGTGACGTGACGCATGGCCACCCTCCAGGCCCACTCGGTGCCCAAGTGGATGTACTCTAGGCCGAACGACAAGATGCGGCTTCATTGTGAGGACAACGACAAGGACACCGTCGATAACGTCCTGTCCGCGCTCTTGATCAACCCAACAGTGCCTGCCGTGGATCAGCTCCCCATCCCGCTCCGGCCTCTCCATCAATACAACATGACGGAGCGCATGACCATCTTGGAGGGGATGCCTCCGTTCACCCCGATAGGCTTGGCGGGGATTGAGGTGCCACTACCGGCGACGCGAAGAGCGGAGGGAGCGGATTCTCCCTCGGCCTCGGGAGCTGGGCTAGGTGAGGAGGAGGCCACGACAGGGGTGGTGTCTTCTTCGAGAGCTGGACCATTCACTGACAAGGTTTGCGACATCTCGTCAGGCGATGACGATGCCTTCGTGGTGGCTCCCTCACACCCCGTGGAGGAGGAGGCTGAGGAGGGGGAGGCCTCCGACGCGGAGGCCATCCCAGGAAGTCGCGGGCCTCGCACCAAGGCTTCCGTGGACCGCTCTGGAGTGAGGCCATCCGACGTCCCCTCCAAAAGGAAAGCGGTGACGCCTCCGGAGGGGTCAGGAACCAGGACCATGCCCTCCTGGCGCTGGCCAGGCCTGGCGTGGGTCGATACCGGCATTCCTCCATCTGGGTGAGTGTTCATGACGCTTGGTCGTTTGATTCTTGTTTTCTCTTCGCTTTACCCCCTCTTAAAGATCTTTTCTTGGGTTTTTTCCAGTGATATTGTGCCTGCGAAGCGCCGTAGGCTTCGTAAGGCTGCAGATGTGAAGAGAGCCACGAGGCCTGTGGAGACGGCCTCCACAGGCCCCACTGAGGAGGTGCCTCAACGGGAGGCGGCTTCGCATCGGGCGGAGGCGGCAGAGCCTCAGGTGGAAGAGGACGCGCCTCGCCCAGAGGCCTCTAGACCGCCCCCCGAGCCAAGGGTGGTGGAGGCTGCGGAGGAGAGGATCTCCACTCCACCTCGCGCACCTACTCCCCCTCGCGCGGTCACGCCTCCGCGTGAGGCGACTCCGCCGCGCGAGCCAACGCCGCCGCGTGCGCCAACTCCGCCGTGCGCGCCTATGGCTCCCGCGCAGACTGTATTGGAGGCGAGCGAGGCGCCAGCGGGCACGGGCACGTCCGCAGGGGGAGATTCTTCTTCGTCTCCTCGTCCGCCTGAAGGTGATGAGCTCCCTGCCGACGCAGGCGCCGAAGAGGACGCTGGCGCGGGTGGGGGCGGAGCCCAGCCTAGCCCCCGAGCGCACCCTGGGGCCAGGCTTTCGGGACTCGACGTTAGTGCTGGGCCCTCGACAAGCCAGGAGCTGGTCCTCCGTGGCTTGGATTAGAGCATTGGGCGTCGCGAGGTCGCCTTTAGTCTCGTGAAGGAGTCCCTGGAGGGCCTGGAGGCGCACCTCGCCCTCGGGGACATACAGCTCGCCCAGCAGCGGGAGGAGCTCGCGAGGTCGTGGGCGTCCTTCAATGCGGTTGTTAAGGACCGCCGACAAGAGGACTCGGCGCTGCAATCCGCGTGCGAGGAGGCCACCCGCTTCGCCAAGGAGGTCCGCGAGGGGGGCATCCGCGACGCCGTAGAACTTCTCGCGCCCCTCCAAGAGGAACGTGACGCTGCTGCTGAGCTCCTGCGCGTAGCCACGGCCGAGCGCGAGGCAATGGAGGGCTCGCTGGCGCAGAAGCGCCGCGAGCTGGGCCAAATGGGAACCCAGCTGCTCTCTGCCCACCAGGCTGCGCAGGCAACCCTAGAGGAGGACCGCAAGGGTCTTGCCGAGCGTGAACGGCAGCTGACCCTCAAGGAGAAGGAACTGTGGCAGCGCGACGAGCAGCGGCTTCAGGTGGAGAAGGACCTAGCCACCCAGCATGAGGAGCTTGAGGCGCGCGAAGGATACTTGGCCCAGGCGCTCCTGAGGTACGACGACAATGTCGCTGCCTAGAAGCATGCTTATGAACGCTTCGAGCAGCGGTTCGCCGAGAAGAAGAAGGAGGCGGAGGACGCCCTTGCGGAGCGCGAGAAGCAGTTCCGGCTGACCAAGACTCAGGAGTACCGTGACTTGGCCCAGAAGTAGGAGGACCGCTTCAAGGCTAGGCATGCCGCAGATGCTCAGCGGATCGCCGGGCTTGAGAAGGCCAACTCCAAGATGGAGGCCCGCAACGAGGCAGTTCATGACCTCAACTCCTTGGCCACGGATGTGGAGGAGCAGGTGGCTCCCGCGATGGAGCGGGCGACGGAGGCGACCGACTCTGCCCAAGCGACCTGCGCGCTTTCGAAGCAGCGTGATCGCATGTTCGAGGAGCTGGTCGCCCGGGGCAACAAGCTCGATGCGCAGCTTGGCGCGGACGCGCCGCACACCGAGGTCCGAGGTCGTGGAGATGCTGCCATGTACCTGGTCTACTTCGACCAGCTCTTCACGGCGCCCGAGGGCCCTGTCGCTGATCTTTGCGAGGTGATAGAGGACGAGAGCCGGCAACTCCTAGGGGTGGTTCTCCCTCGCATCTTCACCAACCTCGGGATCCTCACGCCAGGCTTCGATTTCTCCACCATGACGGAGGCCACCCAAGGCGAGGATGCGCGCATGGTCTCCAACTCCCTCCGCGAGCAAGTCGATGCCTTCTGCAACCGCTTCAAGCGTGCGGAGGCTGCGGCAGAGGACAACGAGGAGGAGGCTGCCTCTACCGAGACCGAGGAGGGCGCAATGGAGGAGGTCCAAGATGGTGACGACTCCGCCTGAGCTACACGTCATTGCGTCTGTGTGCGCTTGTATCTGAAACAATCTTATGCTTAGACATTTGCGAGCTTTTGGCCTGTAATACTCTCTTAGTTGCAATTTGCTTTTAGCTTGCTTGCCCCTCGAGAGGTCTCTTTAGACTCTTCTTCATGTCCATTTGTTCTCTGCGTCGGTAGGACCCATCTCTTCGTGCCATGACTCCGCCACTTCGGTATGCTGGAGCAATGACTCCGCAAGGCCGGGGGGGAGTTTAGGCCTAGGAGAGGTAAGAGCCCTGAGTCGCGATGCTCAAGTGCCCCCCTTAGACGTACGAGTAGTCCATGAAGCGTATGGGAAAGCGAAGTTGCTAGAGGGGCAAACGTGCGCTAGAGGGGAAACACTCTTAAGGCGAGGGTGCGAGACTTAGCTTCTCGAGGTTTTCGCCCTGTATAGGCTTTTTTGCCTGGAGAGGAGGTCCTCCTGAGGGGTCGTTCCCGGACACCTCCTCGGGCTTGTGGGAGTATTTCTTCCCTGTAGAGGTTAGAGAGGCGAACCCAAACGCTGGAGCACGGTACAGGGGACTCATGCGCGCATATAGGTCCCCTCAGGCGTTCCTCGCGAGGAGAGTAAGTACCAGGGTCCTCTGTAGAGATGGCGTGTTTGTGGGATCTTGCCCTCTAGCCAGAGCTCGGATCCTTGGATTTTGCAGTGATGCTGGTGTGTCGTTTGAGGCACTGGCACCATACTCAGCCCCCGCTCGTGAGGTCCGCATGTGGAGAGATATAAGCACACATTTCAACGAAGTAATGCGTAAATACAACTCACCACCGAATATTACATACGGCGCCGTAGCACTAAGTTCACTTGGAAACGAAATTGTCTCATTATGCTTGGAGTTGCCAAGTTAATGTTTTGACCATGTCGAGGCATGGGGACCACCCATTAGTGGCAGAGACTCTCAACGGCCTAAGGTGGCTCGTTACATGGAGAGCTCGGAGGGTTGACCCTCGAGAGAAGCCTTTGGAGCTTGGAGGTCTAAGCCGTGAGCTTTTAACCTCCGGAACAAAAATGCTTGGAGGTTGAGCCGTAAGCTGCCTCTTTCGCTAGATGTCTTGACGTGAAAATTATCACGGGCGTGACGATGATCACGGTTGCGTTTGTCTCTTTAGGAGACAAAAAATGCTTGGGAGGTTTAAGCCGTGAGCTTTTAACCTCTGGAGACAAAAAATGCTTGGAGGTTGAGCCGTAAGCTGCCTCTTCCGCCAGATGTCTTGATGTGACAATGATCACCGGCGTGACGATGATCACGGGTAGAACTTGCGTAGGTGCATGATGTTCCATGGGTTCTCGACGGGATGCCGTCTTGAGTTTTGAGGCGAGCTGCGCCAGGCCTGGCGATGTGGGTGACCCTGTAGGGACCTTCCCACATCGGTGACAGCTTGTGGAGGCCTTCCTGGAGAGGATTCACCTGAGGACGAGATCGCCTGCTTCCAGGGTGCGCGAGCGCACATTGCGACCGTGGTAGCGTCACAGGTCCTGCTGGTATTTGGCCGCCCGTACGGTGGCGCAGCGTCGTAGTCCCTCTAGGAGCAACAGGTCGTCATTGTGGAGGTCATCTTGCTGGTCCTCGTTAAAGGCAAGGACCCGTGGGGATCCATGCTTTATCTCTGTGGGGAGGACTGCTTCGGCTCCATAGACGAGGGCGAACAGTGTTTCCCCCGTAGGCTTGGGTGGCATTGTGCGGATGGACCAGAGCACCGAAGGGAGCTCGTTGATCCAGCCCTTGCCGTGGCCTTTGAGGATGTCGAAGGTCCTGGTCTTTAGGCCCTTAAGGACTTCTGCGTTTGCTCGCTCAGCCTGTCCGTTGCTCTGCGGAAGAGCAACTGAGGCGAAGCAGAGCTTGATGCCCATTCTTTCGTAGTAAGCTCTAAAGATGCAACTGGTGAATTGTGAGCCATTGTCGGTGATGATGCGGTTAGGCACTCCGAAGCGGCAAACCAGGCCTTTGATGAATTTTACCGCCACGCCTGCTGTGATTGTGCGCGTCGCCTCCACTTCGGGCCACTTAGTGAACTTGTCGATGACCACGAAGAGGTAGCGATATCCCCCTTGCGCTGTTGGGAAATGCCCCAGGATGTCCAGTCCCCAGACCGTGAATGGCCAGGAGAGCGGGATGGTCTGTAGCCCAGCGCAGGTCTGTGGATTTGCTTGGTGTGGAATTGGCAGGCTTCACATGCTTGGATGAAGTCAACTGCATCCTGAAGTGCTTGAGGCCAGTAGAAGCCGCTCCTAAAGACTTTGCCTGGGAGGGTGCGGGCGCAAGAATGGTGGCCGCATTCCCCGCTGTGGATGTCCTTGATTAGCATTTTGCCTTCTTCAGGAGGAACGCATTTGAGCGCGATGTCGTTTGGGCGCTTGCGGTAGAGATTTCCTTCGAGGATATGGTAAGATTTTGCCCGGCGGGCAATTCGCTCCACTTCAACGTCTTCCTCAGGAAGGATCCTATTGTCGAGGTAGCCTTTGATCTCGTCAATCCATCCTGCTTCTTGATGCACCGCTGTGAGAAACAGACGCTCCCCTGTAGGGGGCCCACAATCTGGAGCCCCGTTTGCAGGTGGTGGCGGGAGTGCTTCGTCTGTGCTTGCGGGCATGGCCTCTTGAGGCTGCTTTATGGATGCCTTGACGAGTCTTTCTTCAAAGACGCCTGGCAGCTGAGCTTGCCTCTTTTATGCGCGCTTGACGATGTCATCAGCCTCTTGGTTCTCCTTTCTTGGGATGTGCATCAGCTCCTTTCCATGAAGTGCTTCTCAAGCCTACGGACCTCTTCAAGGTATGCGGCCATGTGTTCGTCCTTAGGCTTATAGCTTTTGTTGGAGAAGTTGACGAGCAGCTGGGAGTCGCCCCTGATGAGAAGGTGCTTGATGCCTAGGGCAATTGCAGCGCGTAGGCCAGCAAGAAGGCCTTCGTACTCAGCGATATTGTTGGAGATCTTGTCGATTCCGAAGGACAGCTGGACCGCGTAATATAGCTTGTCGCCTTTTGTTGAGATCAAGACCACGCCAGCCCCACCGTGGCGACAAGCGAAAACTTCGTCGAACTTCAAGGTCCAGTGGCTGGGCATTTTGTCTACAGAGGGCTCTTGTTCTTCTCCCAAAGGCTCTTCAGGGGTTGGGTCATTCCATTCGGCGACGAAGTCTGCCAGCGCTCTTCCTTTGATTACCCTTGTGGTATCGAAGCGCAAATTGAATGGTTGTAGCTCTATATTCCATCCTGCGACACGATCTGTGGCGTTAGGGTTGCGCAGGATCTGCTCCAGGGGAAAAGAGGTAACCACCGTGATGGGGTGCCCCTGAAAGTATTGTTGCAGCTTTCTTGAGGCGATGAGGACCGCTACGAGGAGCTTCTGCTGCATTGTGTACCGCTCGCGAGCATCACACAGTACTGTGCTGACGAAGTAGACTAGATGCTCGACAAGGGCTGTTAGTTTAGCCTTGGTGCACTCCGCCCGAGGGGGCTCTGTTGGGCCCTCGAGGGGTTTGGCCTGTGGAGGCTTTTTGGTGCCCTCGAGGGGGTTGGCCTGTGGAGGCTCTTCAGGCTCCCTGGCGGGATTGTCTTGCAGCGGTTGACTTGGGGCAGGCCTCTCTTGTGGCTTTGGGCCTGGCGGTGTGTTTGGGAGGCATGTTCCTTTGTCGAGCTCTTCATCAGGTGGTTTTGGCTTTGTAGTGATTGCACTCTACTTGTGGAGTACTGGATCTTCCTTTCTACCACAAGGACGGCACTGGCGGTCTGTGGAGTGGCTGATAGATACAGCTTCAAGTGCTCGCCTATCCTTGGGGCGACCATTACTGGTGGGCTGGCCAGGTACTTCTTCAAGTCCTCAAATGCTTTTTCAGCTTCAGGGGTCCACTTGAAAGTGCCTATTCTTTTCATGATCTTGAAGAACGACAGGGCTCTTTCGCCGAGCTTGGAGATGAATCTACCCAAGCTGGCCATGCAGCCTGCCAGGCGTTGCATGTCCTTGAGCCGGCGTGGAGGTTGCATGTCCTCTATGGCCTTGATTTTGTCAGGGTTTGCCTCTATGCCCCGGTGGGACACGAGGAAACCAAGCAATTTGCCTGAGGGCACTCCGAAGACGCACTTGGCGGGGTTGAGCTTGATGTTCACCTTGCGCAGGCTGGCGAAAGTCTCTTCAAGGTTCCTGAGGAGAGTGTTTCCCTCTCGAGATTTAACGACAATGTCATCGACATAAGCCTCGGCATTTCTTCCCATTTTCTCGTCAAGCGTTATCCGTATTAGCCTCTGGAAAGTGGCTCCGGCGTTTTTCAGGCCGAAGGGCATGCAGACATAGCAATACACACCGCAAGGGGTGAGGAGAGCCGTCTTCTTCTCATCTTCCTTAGCCATTTTTATCTGGTGATAACCAGAGAAGGCATCGAGGAAGCAGAGGAGGTCGCAGCCTGCCGTGGAGTCCACAATCTGCTCGATTCTTGGCATGGGATAAGGGTCCTTGGGGCAGGCCTAGTTCACATCAGTGTAGTCGATGCAGAGGCGGCCTCCTCCGGTGGGTTTTGGGACGACCACGCCGTTGGAGAGCCAAGTGGGGTGCACGACTTCGCGGACTACCTTTGTCGCTTTTAGCTTCTCGACCTCTTTGACGATGAATGCTTGCTTCTCGGGGGCTTGCTTTCTTGCTTTTTTCTTGACGTGGCGCGCGTTTGGACACACGGCTAAGTGGTGATCGATCACCTCCCACGGTACATCGGACATATCTGACGGTGTCCATGCGAACATGTCATAGTTTGCCCGGAGGAAGGCGATGAGCGCGTTTTCCTATTTAGGGGGCAGCGCGGCGCCAATGGTGACGCTAGCCCCCGAGCCCTCAGCCCCCAGGCTACTAGAGCTTGGAGAGACTTTCTTCGTAGCGGCTGTCTCCTGGGAGAAAAGCTGCTTCTTCTTCTTGGGTCTCTCGAGAGGCTCCATGTCCTTGTAGGCCGTCTCGGCAGCGCGCGTAGCATTCAGGACATGTCCACGGATGGTGATTGTGCCAACGTTGCCGGGGATCTTGACCATGTTGTAGGCATGATGCGTGACGGCCATGAACTTCGCGAGCGCGGGGTAGACGAGGATGGCGTTGTAGGGCAGGCCGATCTGTGCAACATCGAAGTCGATGTGCTCGGTGCGGTAATTTTCCTCGCTTCCGAAAGTGACGGCGAGCCTGACCTGCCCCAGAGGCTCGATCGAGCCACTGGTTATTCCCTGGTGACTCTCGTGAAGGACCGAGAGGGCATGAGCCACTCGTAGGGCACTTGAAGCGCTTCGAACGTCTCTGTGGAGATGACATTCAGGCCTGCTCCACCATCAATGAGTGTCTTGGAGACAGCGACGTTGTCGATGGTGGGGTTGCAGACCCGCGGGAGGGTTCCAATAGTCTTGGTGGACTTGGGGTGGTCCTGAGCGTCAAAGGCGATGGTGTACTGCGACCACTTGAGGGGCCTGGAGGTCTCGGGGCTGGGGAGGGCGGCGTTGAGTTCACGGGCGAACTGCTTGAACTAATTGTTCGACTTTGGCGCCTGCGCCCCACCGAGGATGCAGGCAATGGCGCCTATTGGAGCTTCATAGCCACCATCTTCCTCGTCAGGAGGTTGCCATTCTTCTCCGAAGCATTGGCCTGATTGACAGATGGCTTCTAGTATCCGCTCTTGCGCTCACTTCCGCGGTAGCCACGGCCTCGACCGCGGCTGCCACTGCCTTCTGCTTTCTCGCGCTCTTTGCTCAACCTCTTGAGGTCAAAGAAAGTCTCGGTAGAGTGACCGCGCCTGTTGTGGTAGATGCAGAATGGGCGGTGGTCGTCTTTTCTCTCCCCAGGCTCGGGAGAATCCCTGCGGGTGCCCTTCCAGTCAGGCTCTGCTGCGAGGACCGCGGTGGCCTTGCGCTTGGGCTCCTCCTTCCTCTTCTGGCTCCTGGACCCCTCAGCGCGCTCGTCCCCTCTCAAGGATATTTTGACGAAGAGGAGTCCCTCTTCAGCCTTGGCGCACTTATCCGCCAGGTCGAACAGCTTCACCGCAGAGGTGAGCCTGTCGTGGATACCCAGCTTCTCGAGCATCCTGTTGTTTGTGACACCCTCGCGGAAAGCGGCGATGAGTTGGGTGTCAGGGATGTTCGAGATCTTGTTGCGCACTTGGCTGAAGCGCTGGATGTACTTGCGGAGAGTCTCATCCTCCTTCTGCACCACAGCGCGCAGGTCGTTGTGGGTGAGAGCGCGCTCGTATGTCCCCTTGAAGTTGGATACGAACTACTTGCAGAGCTCCTCCCAAGAGTTCACAGAGTCCTCGGGGAGGTTCAGGAGCCTCGACAGCGCAGAGTCGCGAAGCGCGTGGGAGAACCAGCTGGCCATGACCTTGTCGTCTCTGCCTGCCGCTTGGATGGACGTGGTGTAGAGCTGCAGGAACTCGATGGGGTTGCTGGAGCCGTCATAGCCCTTGGAGAGAGCCGGCCTGAACTTCGGGGGCCAGACCACGCGGCGCATGGACCGGGTGAACGCCATGCAGCCGGTGGCGTACGTGGCGACTCCGTGCTACAACTCGCTTCGGTTCTGCTGGCCCTCCTGGCCGATTTCTTTCATGAGTCTTTTCTGGCGGTTGCGCTGGAGCTCCATCCCCACGTGAGCGTCGGGCGCGGTGCGCTGCACGATCAAGCAATCGTCCGGTGAGGACGCGAGCAAGGCAGCCCTCTGCGTCGCAGCCGGTGCAGGTCCTGGCGGGGGCAGAGGCGCGTCTGGCGCGGCCGTGCCCGCGAGGGAGGTGTGCGCAATGGACTATGATGGAGCGGGGCGCGTCGTGCTGATGCCGACGAGGTGGTTGAGGCGCTCCAGCCACTGCTCGCGGGCCTCAGCGGTAGGCTGATAGCGGAGAAGTTCCCGCACCATGAGCAGTGCGGTGTGTGGCGCAGGGTCCATCCTGCGAGGACCAGAGCAGCATTGGGTGCGACGACTGCGCCTCCTCCTGGTGTTCGGAGTTGTGCTCGGGCTCTTCCACATGAGGGCCCGAGTTGGCGCGCTCTTCATGGCGGGGTCGCCCCCGTCGTGCGCGAGTGGCCTAGGCGCCTGGCGTGGCACGCGCTCCTTCAGGCGTGCGTCGGTTGACGCGGGTGGCGCGGTTGTTCGCCATGGCGCGGAGGCGGCTCGAAGGTCGTGTACGCGACTCAATCCCCTACCTGGCGCGCCAAATGTCGGGTTATGACTCCTTCGGAACAGGGGTAGTCACTTCCTTAAGAGTAGTTTGTGAAGGGGATTAAACGTGGAGGTCAAGACCCTCGAGAGGCACGACGACGGTGCTCGCCGGACCTGGAGACGAAACACCCACGACAGAGAAAGACACCCGCCCGTACCCAGGTTCACGGCCCTCGTGAGGAGGTAAGACCGCTACTCCTGCTTGTTTGTATTGAACTGTGGAGGTTACAGTACAGCTGAGCTTGCCGAGGGCTCTCTTGAGGCAGTTCGTGCCTGGGGAGGGAAGCAATGGTCTTCTTCCTCCTCCAGCCGAAGGTTATTCTACTCAGTCGAGCTAGGGTTTAAAAGTGTTTAGACGGCAATTGGCCGACCTTCTCTACGATGGAGGTCTTGCTCCTTTTATAGGCGCCACAGGCGCCCTTCTTCCGCTTGGCGTCCCAAGTGGCTCCCACACGGCAGCGGCGTGGAGGAGAAGGAGTCCACCGCTGCGGGATCGTCCATGGACGCGGTCCATCATCGATAAAGTTGGGCGCGGTGGCCGTCAAGCGGCCGACCGCGCAGTACCGCTCGCAGGGACGGCAGTCTCTGAGGTGGAGCCCACGATGACGTTCTCCTTGGAGGGTTGCACCGTCCAGCATCTTTATCATCATAGAGGAAGGTCTTGGCTGTCCTGGAGCAGGCGGCGCAACTTTATTGACTCCTTTATCACCAAAACGGCAAAGGGAGTGCCTGCGTCACCCTGTGGGTGCGGCATAGGCCATGTGCGCCCTGCCGTACTTCCTTGGCCGCGACGTTTCCCCACAGGCCTGGGGAGGCCTGTGGAGGGGTTTCTGTTGACTTCTCTCCAGGCGTGCTGCGCCTCGGGAGGGTCTCCTGAAGCGCGGGTCCTCTTCAGGCCCTGGCTTTCTCTTCAGGCCCTCAACGGGATGTGCCTCTCGAGGGTCTCTCCAAACGGTGGCTTGGTCCTTAGTCGTTTCGTCTGATTAGCCCGCATGCGAGGCCTGGGGTGAGTGGGCTCTTCATACCCCAGTCTTCACTGGGCCGACAATAAGTACTGCAGCAGCAAATTTCCCTCAATTATAAAACCAAGGTTATCGAACCAATAGGAAATGAGAATTCCCTCGAGGTATCAACGGCACCAGAAAAGAGTGGTGCTAAGTTGACGTGGAGTCTACACACAAACAATTAAGATACTTTGCCCCATCTTAACAGTCAGGTTGTCAATCTCACCGGCTTGCTCTAACAAAGGGTTAAACGTATGCGTGCAAGAAAGATGTTTGTTTGTAGAAAGTAACATGTTTGCAGTTTGTGGTATATCGGATTAAAGAGAAGGACCGGGGTCCACAATTCACTAGTGGTGTCTCTCCATAAATAAAATAACATTCATGCGGGTAAACAAATTACAACTGGGCAATTGATAGAATAATGATGAGCAAACCAATGCATATACCAACGTTACGATGTCTAGTGTGAGATTCATTCGGGCATTACAACAATATACATAGACTGTTCCAACCGCATCTATGACTAATAATCCACCTTCTGGTTAGCGTCCGCACCCCTTTCAGTATTAAGTTTCATGCAACAGATTATCGCCTTAAGCACTGTGTGTAAAGTAAGTAAGTAACGTCATCCTTAGACAAAGTACTACTGTTTTATCCCTCGTAGCAACAGTACATCTACAACCTTAGAGCTAGCTGTCACCACCCCAGATTAAATAGAGACATGAACCTACTATCAAGCATAAATACCCCCTCTTGGAGTCACAAGCATCTACTTAGCTAGAGCATCTACTAGTAATGGAGAGCATACAAGATCATTAAATAGCACACACATGATATATTATAAAGCAATAAATTTAGTACTCAATATTCATCGGATCCCAACAAACACAACATGAAGTATTACATAACGGTGATCTTAATCATGATAGGCACAAGAGGAGAAGACAACCATCTAGCTACTGCTATGGACCCGTCGTCCAAGGATGAACTACTCACGCATCAGTCCGGAGGCGGCCATGGTGACGTAGAGCCCTCCGGTGACGATTCCCCCTCCCGGCAGGGTGCATGGGAGAAGTTCCGATCTCTCCCGAATTGGTGTTGACGACAGCGGCGGCTCGGGACCCGTGGAGGAAATAATGAACATGTTGCTAGGGTTTTTGGTTCGGGGAGTATATGTAGGCGAAAGGGCGAGGTCGGTGGACCCCGAGGTCCCTGATACGTCCATTTTGCATCACTATTTATATCATAATTTACTACTATTCACTGATATATTTCGAATTTAGCGATGATACTTATGTTATTTCATTTATTTTGCACGATTGATGATCATTGGGGGATGGAACTCCGGAGTCTGAATTCTGCTGGAAAAAGCATCGTCAAGATACAATATTTGCGAAGACCAGAAGAACAAAATAGACATCTGGGAATTATTTTCCATTTATTTCACGATGGAGGCCAAGAGGAAAGCCTGGGGTGGGGCCCAAGGGGCCCACACCACCTCCTGGCCCAGCCAGGAGGGCTGCCGCGCGAGCAGGGCGTGAGGTGATGTCTACGCGCGCTTCTATTCTTGTAGACAGTGTTGGGCCTCCAAGAGCAGAGGTTTCTAGAACAGCAGCAAGTTTCCCTTAAGTGGATCACCCAAGGTATATCGAACTCAGGGAGGTAGAGGTCAGAGATAACACTCTCGAACAACCCTGCAATTAAGATACGAGAAGTCTCTTGTGTCCCCAACACACCCAATACACTTGTCAGATGTATAGGTGTACTAGTTATGCGAAGAGATAGTGAAATACAAGTAATATGGATGATTATAAGTAGTAATTGCAATCTGTAATAAAAATGGCAGTAAGCAAACATGTAGCAGAACTTGTTGGAAACGGTGTTTTAATGCTTAGAAGCAAGGCCTAGGGATCCTACATTCACCGGTGGACATTCTCAACAATGACATCAAAGTTAAATAAATAAACACTACTCTCAGACACTCTCATGTTGGATAACAAACACCATTCATTGTGCATGGCTACAAGAGCACCCTCAAAGTCGGAGTAAACCAACACCAACAACTTCATAAAGGGAATCACACACGGTGCACACACTGTCAGCATTACACACGTGAATAACCCCGGAGTTCATATTAAAGTAACCTCTAGAGTGCATAATAGATAAATAGTAGTATCACATATTAAACTAGATACAAAGCTCATGATCACATAAATAGATCACATCATGGGAGAGAGAGAGATGAACCACATGGCTTCCGTAGATCCCGCAGCCCCGGGGGAGAACTACTCACTCCTCATCATAGGAGTCAGCAACGGCGATGGAGATGGCGGTGGAGTCGATGGAGATGGCTCCGGGGGCAATTCCCCGTTCCGGCAGGGTGCCGGAACAGAGACTTCTGTCCCCCGAATCTTGTCGGCGATGGCGGTGGCGTTCGGGACCCGTGGAGGAAAAATCGTCTAACGTGTTAGGTTTTTTGACCGAAGGGGTATATGTAGGCGAATGGGCGAACGCGGTGGACCTCCGTGGGCCCCACACCACCTCCCGACGCGGCCAGAAAGGGAACCGCGCCAGGAAATGATGTGGGCCCCTCGGGCATCGTCTTCGTCTCCTCTTCGGCTTCCTGGAAAGCAAATATTCCAAAAAGAATTCCTGGTTGATTTATTTCCAAATTGGAGGATATTTCCTTAAGTACTTTTGTGAAACCAAAAACAGCAAAAAACAGGGAACTGGCACTGTGGCATCTTGTTAATAGGTTAGTCTCAAAAAATGCATAAAACTATATAAAATGCATATAAAACATGTAATAACATGATACAACATAGCATGGGACACAAGAAATTATGGATACGTTGGAGACGTTTCAACATCCCCAAGCTTAGTTCTACTCGTCCTGAGTAGGCAAGAACGATAAAAGAAGAATAATTTCTGAAGTAACATGCTTAAACACAATCTTGATCATGTAATAATGTAAGGCATGTAAACTGAGATCAAATGAATAAGGGTTGTAGTTTATATTGATATCAAATGAGTAATGAATAAACAAGTAGGTGAAGCAAGCAAAGCTTTCAATGATATAGTACTAGATAGCAATCAACTGTCCAAAGTAGGTATTAGAGATGATTTAAGCTTCAAGCACAACAATATTGTCATCTCTTCCAACAAACATGACAACTGTAGCGCCCCAACTTTTATTAGAGTTGGAAACACCTGTGTTATGTGCTAGTCCCTGGATCACTACCAGCACCACAGTACAAAATATAAGGTACCATTGCATAAGTATTAAATTGCTACAACGAGATCCAAAAAGATTAGCCAAGTATGGCTTTATTACAAATTGCATAGCCATGAAGGCTAGCTAAAATTCAGAGTTCACAACGAAAGCGAATAACAATGAGCCTCATCTTCAAGCATGCGCCACAGGCAAACATGTTGGGTGTAGAATCGAGTCCAATCTCATTCTTCATCAGAATTACCTGCACATTTGATTATGCAGCCCCCGAAGGAGGTCAATACAATGATGTATTGGCAAGTGACTATGGTGGATATAAAATGACAAGTCTAAAATCTATATGCATATTTGGCTTGGTGGGGTTGGAGGCTATTTTGCAGAAAGCAAGTTTTCTCCTAACTTTTGTAAAACAATTTTATTTATCAAGACATGGCACCAAGGGATAAAGCCCAAGTGCACCAACAAATCTTTTCTTTAGTCAGATTTTACTTTATGAAAACAATGTTGAGATTCTTCCGCCCATCCTTGTCCAGTTGCTCGAAGTAGTCAATTTCCGGGGACACGGCTAAGTACTAAGATTGTTGACTCTGCAGAGGTTCTACACTTTCACCTTTAGACTCAATTAACCCAAAAATCCTATACACGCGGAGTGTATTAAGGAAAGGAGAGAATTGAGACAAGAACTTTCAGAAGAAGAATGCAACCATACTAGCAAGACCCGTTCCACCTATCAACTCTACATCTGCTTGTCAAGCTGACAGGTTGCACCCTCACAACTTAATTATTCTAGACAGAGCCCATTGTCAAAAGGCTGCACGGGAAGCTTCTAAACTTGGAGGGACTTGGTAATCTCTTCGTTCCTGTGTGGTCGTCCACAAGTGCACTTCTGGGTAACAACCACCATGCTCATGGCCCTAAGTAGAATAGACATTCATCCTTGGCGACGACAACCACAAGCATAGCCCCAAAAGTCACTCAACATAAACCATAACAACCAATTCCACCCAGATGTGTATTTTATATTTGAAACACTTAGAAACATTTCTATAACATGGTAAACATTTTAATAGCAGAGCTAAGCAACTAATAAAAACTTTTCATGGCTGCTTTGGAAAAAGGGTGGCTACACACTACTAGGATATTTGTAAAATACAAACTAACTTAGCATTATAAAATAAATCAAAATTCCCTATCATGCACACTACTCAAAATATACTACATATGCATATAGAAAATATTGGGTATAATATGAGTGTCACTTGCCTTGGTAAGAGGAGGAGCAAGCACAGCAAGAATAACAATCACAAGAAAGTCCTTCCTCTTCTTCACAATCTAGCACAAGCAATAAAAAAATAAATACCAACACAATATCATCACAACACCAAACATAAATATGTATGCATGAATGATATGCAATGATAATTGGACACACTTATTAATAATTTTTATCTTCTGTTTAAATGAATGAAATATAATTTCTAGGTATTTCTTATTTTATTTATCAATTAAATAATTGAAACAAAATATCAAAACTTGATTTTCATCATTACAACTTTTATTGTTTTATGAAAATTTTCAAATATGACATTTATTAATATTGCTGGACAGATGGAATTAATACAACCCTAAAACAATTAAATTTATTTCCAAATTATTTTTATTATTTAAGTTATTATTATAATAGCCGAAATACTCCTCTGATAATTACACATATTTTAATTTGACAAAAAGAAAATAAAATGATGTAGAATTAAACTACACTAGCAGGGCTATCCGTGCATATAAAATTTATCAAATTTGAAGTTACAGACCAAAAGTTATGAATTTTCTAAGTTTTGCATATTTTCTGTTTTATTTATAAAAATCCCTGCGAAAAAGAAATAACAGGGGCTACGTGGCGCGATCCCATTGGACGGTACCACTTCGACGTGGATCAGCTGAGCCGTCCGATCTAATTTAAAATGGACGCGCGAGATTTGATCGATCTAGATCCATTGGATCTAGATCTAACGGCCCACAGTTCGTTGACTAAGAACGGGCGGTGCGGTCGCCGGAGTTTGCCCGACCGCGGCGGCGCCACGGCCGGCGTTGCTCGTTCTCGCGTCCTAGGGGGCTATGGGACGAACGGAGCTTACCGAGGCGTAGCGGACGTCGAGGCGGAGTCGATGGCGTGGTGGTGGTCGTCGGCGTTGTCCTCCCCGTCTCGTGTAGCTCGCCGGAGTTGCTTGCGGCGGCGGTTTCCCTCGGGCGTGGACGAATACGGCGTTCCGCTGCAAAATAACCCGCAAGACAAGTCACAAACATGCGCAATGGAAAGGGGAATCGAGGAGGGGCAAAACCGGGTTTGGGGGTGGTCGGAATACTCCGTACGGCGAGGTTTTCGGCGGCGGAGGTGGCGGAGGTCCGAGCTCGCTCGCGAGCTGCCCGGTGGCGGAAAATTTATGGTTTGAGGTGGGGAGGGTTGCGGCGGAGGTGGGGGTTTAAGTAGGGGGGCGCGGGGAGCAACCTCGCGCTGATTCCGCTCGGGAATCACGGCCGGTCTCCGATTCGAATCGGGCGCGATCTCCGGCGGGAGGAAGACGAAGCTGACAGGTGGGTCCCACCTGTCAGCGAGAGGGAGAGAGAGAGATGGGCCGCGCGGCTGGCTGGGCCATTTCGGACGCGCGCGCGGTGGATAGCTAAATGGGCCGGCCCGATCTCTTTTCTTTTTAATAAAATTAATATATGTTTTCTAATACTGATTTCAAAAATGATTTTTAAACCTATTCAAAACATTTCAGAAAAATCATAAAAATATGTTTTGGAAATTTTATTAAAAATGTAACCTTTTAACATTATACTTGCCCATAAAAAATTGATAAAAATAATATTTATTAAAGGAGTTTAAATAAACACTTTCTGGAATTATAAATTATTTAAACTTATAATTTGAAGTTTTATTTAATATTTTTGTGATGAAATTTTATGCCTATTGATGAATGATGCATGGATGCAAAGTTTTAAATTTTTGCAAATTTTGGGATGTTACAACAACTTTATGAAAGGATCAAGTCAAGCAATAGCAATATGCACGTAGAAGATCAATATATTATTTGTTCAAAAGAAACAAGCAAGCGTTCAACGTTGGTTCCTGGCACCAGGATGCTATGGCTCAGAGAATGTTAACGGAGCATTGTAAGGCCAATGGAAGAAAGGTTCACAAAGTTGTAGATGATCATTAGACAAGAGAAAGTCATACAATCAAAGTTATGCAAGGAGTAGTGATTGCCATACAACCGATGCACAATGAGCTATAAGTATATGAAAGCTCTCCAATAGAACTAGTGGGGGTGCATCCAACTTTCTTACTCATGAAGACCTAGAGCACTTTTGAGGAGGCTCATCACTGGAATATACAAGCCAAGTTCTATAGTGTAAAGTTCCCCACATAGTTATGCAACTAAGACATGAAAACTATCTCATATGGAGTAAAGGTGTTAAAAATGAGCACAAATGATGATCAGAAATGATATGGTGCTATAACATGAGCACAAGTGATAACTATAAATGATATGGTGCTGTAACATAAGCACAAGTGCGTGATAGAGAATAGTAATGATGCCCCATTTTTCTTTCTTTCTTTCTTTCTTTTTTCTGTTTTTTTCTTTTTCTGTTTCTCTTTTCGATGGCCTCCATGGCTCTTTTCACTTTTAGGGGAAAGCATCCTGATATGATTCATGATGTATGAGAACACACTAATGATGATAAAACAACATACTGATGATATAAGTAACTAATATGAATGTGCCATAAGAATACATATGACAACGGTGCCTCTGCCAGTGTAGCAGGTTATGCAGTGATCTAGCGTAACATGGGTAAAACCACACATCAGTTTTATAGAAACACGCAAAGCAATAAACACGTAATGAATGACAACAAGTCCTGTAATGTAAGATGGATGTTGCATGACAATATATCTCGGAACAGCTATGGAAATGCTGTAGTAGGTAGGTATGGTGGCTGTTTGGAGGAAGATATTTGGTTTATGTATAGGAGAACAAGATGAAGATCTCCCACGAGTTTGCATGTACCCGCAAAAAATGCACCAACTCTCAATGTGAGAAAGGGCAAAGCAAAGTACCGAAGAGGCTAGCAATATGGTGGTGTAAGTGCCATGAAAACCGCAGTTTTAGAACTCACAAGTAAAAAGATTCCAAATAAAAATATGATCATGCAAGACATAATGAAAATTACTCCTAGGGGTCCTGTGGAAAATGAACAAGTCACTGTCGGGTACCCGACCGTAGCGCATAACATAAAGTCATTACGGTTGCCTTAGGCAAAAAGAAGTCATATACCATTATGCAATCCACTGAAAATTTAAGTGTGGCACAGTTTTCAAATTTCTCTAGACCAACCATTCAATCATTCCACTTTACTAGACCATCATGTTTACCATTAAGAAAATTAAAATCTCAAAACAACATCAATGATTCAAGTAACACAATTTAATGATCTATAAGATTAATGTATCATTTAATTATACTATTTACCACATTTAGCATTTTCTGTTCTCAACCAAACACCAATCAAATTATTTAGAAGATAAACTGTCCAAGTAATTAAACAATGAGATATGAGAGTATGATATAATAGAGCTAACAGCTCTAACAAGATATGCATGAAAAATAAGAGCTATAGAGCAAACGATAACAAAAGACGAATACTCAACGAATATAAGTGAATAATACGAGTATTCATATGAAAAAGTGGAAGTGTCTCTCTCCCACACAAAAGAATTCTATGATCCATTTTATTCAGAGAAGGAAATTATCAAAAACAAAAACAAAACCAAACAGACGCTTCAAGATAAGCACATAAGATGCGACGGAATTAAAATATAGTTTCACTTGAAAGGACCTGATAGTTTGTCGATGAAGAAGGGGATGCCTTGGGCATCCCCAAGATTTGATGCTTGAGTCTTCTTGAATTATATTGGGGTGAACCACCGAGGCATCCCCCAAGCTTTGTCGTTACTATCCTTTTGATCATATTATATCATTCTTCTTTCTTGATCCTTGAAAACTTGCTCCACACCAAACTTACAGTAACTTCATTAGAGGGTTAGTGCATACAAAAATATGATATTCTGTAGGAACACAATTGCTACCAATTCTACTGGACATTATCTACAGCCACTGATAATTAAAAGGATAAAAATATCCAATCAAAATAGCAAAAGAGTCATTGCAAAAGAAAATGGCAGAATCTGTCAAAAATAGAACAGTCTGTAAATACGAATTTACAGCGCCGTTGCTCTGCGGGATTCCAGATAAGATCTACTCCTGTGATTTCAGCTGGATCTGAATGACCGGGAGTTGTCGCTAGGCTCCGTATGTTTGCGAGTGCTCGGAGGCTACTCTATTGAGGAGCTTGGGCGACGTCGTCTCGCCCCCTGCAGCCGCCGCGCCTCCCCCCCTCTGCTGCCGGCGCGCCAGCCCCGGTGCTGGCGCTCTGCCTTCTTCCGCCCGACGCCCGTCGACGCAGATCATCGTCGACACCCCGGCGTCATCGACTCCGACATCGCGGCAAGTTCTCCGCGACCTCGAGGTCGGCTACGTACGACTTCATCGTCAACGCTTGTGCGGGAGCGTAATCCCCGCTATCGGTCTACATGGAGGTAATGTAACCCGTTCCGCCACCGTTATCGCATGTACTAGATAGATAGATCCTGGCTAGTTAGGGTTTCGTTCGCTAGAAAATTATTGTTTTCTGCCCCGTAACCCCTACAGTGGTATCAGAGCCGATCTATGCGTAGTACTGCTGGCACGGTTAGAACTCATGTTGAATGAGGGCGTCTTTCTTTTATTTGCTACCCTCTAGCGTGCACTTGCGATGCCTTCGGTATTGAGTTGATGAAGCGGCCCGGACCGACTTTACGCGTACGCTTACGCGAGACTGGTTCCACTACTGACATACGGCTTGCACCGTATCTGTGGCTGGCGGGTGCCTGTTTCTCTCTCTCTAGTCAGCAAAGCATTTTCAATGGAGGGCCCGAAAGGGATGCTTAAACATGCAATTATACGATTGACGTTGTGGTACAAAGTTCGTAGGTAGGGAAGCGATTCTCTTACGAATAAGCCTATTTGCCACGTAAAACTTGCAAAACTAAATAAAGCTAGAGGCGTCTAACTTTGTTTTGCAGAGGCGTTATTTTATGTGACATGGTTACGGTAAGTTATGATATTACTCGTACTGTCGGAGGCAATGGAGGGCTCTGTAGACTCGGAGCCATGCCGGGGCGCCGGGGGCTAGGCACATGGCACCATGAAGGTCCAGGCGCATCGACCATGTCACATCGCACTTCATTGCATCATTATTGTGTGTTGTTGTGTGTGCATCCTATTGATTGCTTATATGCTAGATATACAACGGTAGCATCATAAATAGGATGATCCCTAACAAAATACCAAAATTGTGTTCTCCCTCGTTACGCACCACCAAGAAAGTTCTACGTTATGAGGCAGGCCGTGATGATCGGGTGTCACACATCTCGTCGTTCGCATACAGTGGGTGTAAGCCATGTTGCACGCGCAGGGTCTTCGAGGTTTGATTGGCGAGCCTAGCATACTCAGAGGTATGGCCTCGGAACACGGGAAGATCGAAAGATCGAGCACGAGTCATAGAGTTGTTATGATCGACATTTTATGTCCACCTTTGAAGCTGTGCTGCCGGCCGTGATGATCGGGGGTGGTGTAGTGGATGGGGGTCGTGTCATCGCCGCTATTATTTTAGGGATAATAATTTTGGTGTGGTGTGTTTTTGATAATGAGATTATAGGACTAAAACTCACCTACATGTTATAAACTTAAACCTTACCTCTTTTGCGATCACATCTGTAGACTACGCAACTATACTTCGGTTACTTCCTCAAGAGCCCGGATGCTACATTAGAAGCCGACGGGTCCAACTTCATCAGATGGTACAGGGGTTTTAGAAATATTCTCGAACACAACAACATTCTATATGTTCTCGATGAACCATTAGGAGAAGGACCAGGAGATTCTGCAAGCGAGGAGGAGGAAGATGATTTCCGTAGGCGTCGAGACATATTCATTGAAGTGGAGATCACCATGACCGTATGCCTGGCACCCGAGTTGAAAGAGATGTTTCGACGCAAGGAGCCAAGCGTCATGATGGATGCGATAAAGACGCACTTCGGGGATGAATTAAAGCGTGAGCAGTTCAGGCAGCTTAGAATGTTCCAGACCATTCACATGGAGGAGCATACCTGTCTGAAGACACATTTGAAGAGATTGTATGACATCTACTTCCAGCTGACGATGGTCTTCGATTACTGGATGGCGGATTCTTGCGCCATTCGGACTGTCCTGATATCTCTACCTCCTAGCTATGAGAGGCATGTACGTAAGTACATTTTGAAAGCCGACGATATGAACTTCTACGTATTCATACGTGAGTTCCAGTCTTTGAAGGTTGATTCCATCGAAGGAGAGATCTTCGATGCTACAGGTATATATTTGATATATGCAGAATTATGAATTCGCCCATGGAATATGATGAAATTTTGATAATTGCTCTGTTTGTGAAACAGGTCCTGATTATCACGTATATGCGGCGCAGTTTGATGTGACCAGGCGCTGAAGCTGGTAGTCAAGGAGTTGATGGCCTTTTGGTGTTCACGTCCTCAAGTTATCATAGTTATCATTAATAGTTTTTGATACGATCTTTTGTAATAGTGAGCGAGTGTGTGTGTCTTGATTGTTGCAAGACAAAGTTATTCATGTAATAAGACAAAGTCAGTTGTTTTATGTTGTGAAACAAGTCAGTTGTTTTATCTTATGAATAAAGTTTCCACATCTCAGTTACATTGATTGTATGATAAGTATTCATAATTGTAGATATGATAAAATAGCTTGTCCCATGAACAAAGGTTCTATTGCTAGAATAAACACCGTTCGAGTTTAGTCATAAAAGCAATGAAAGAAGTAATGGATGTTTTTGGTCCGTTTAAGTATTTCGAGTGCTGAGTTGATTAAGCTTGAAATCAAGTATTGAAGTTGCAATACTAGCGGAAATTAATTGAGTATCATTTTTAAATGATTAATTAATGGTGTTTATTGATTGATCCGAATTCCTCCATGACTTTGGCATATAGGAGTATTTGCCCGATGAATCGTGGAGTCTGAGATTAATTTGATAATAGATCAAATGGGTTTTTTCAGAAGAAACATTTGTGAACATTGTATTCACAGAATTCGATCAAAGGACAGTATTTTTGAATTATGTTTTCAACACAAGAGACTTGTGGTGATTTGCTTCACAGAATTATAATGTCATATATAGTGATATGTGCGGAATTATAATCATGCTCTATTTCAAATAAAGTGTGGTCTGTCAGAATCAGTCTTAGAATCTCCTAATACGTTCGAAACATTATAGTCGATGTCCACTTTAGAAATAGATATATATATTTCTCAACGAGAATTCGTAGGATCGACAGTAGTGTCGACATGTATATGGTTATGCGATAATTCGGAATATACATGAGTAGTTCTTTGTAGATTGCTCGCATTGGATGAGGGTGTATTCCAAAAACCAAATAGAAACAAAGTTCAGTTTGTTGTCTGTGTAATTCCGAGAAAAGATGACTTTTCGAATTATGGTTTGTGGATTGGAATTAGAAGTTTGGAATAAAGTGTCAGACTTATGTTGGAAGGTCTTCCAAGGAGTATATGTCTGCTAATGAAAGTTAAGTGATTAAGAGTGAGGGAGACTAGAAAATTGCTTTCTGCTTGCAATCCTCTTCATAAAGATCATAATATTTTCATGAAAGAAACTTCTAAATAAAGTGCTGTTATATTTAAATTGTTGTCAGGTCACAACACTGTATTAAGTATTTCAGATCTTGTTGACAGATCAAGGTGCACTTTATGAATACAAAGAAAGTTGAGAAAATATCGGAATACGAACAAAGGCTTTTCTGCCTGGAAATCCAAAGTTGCATTTGAAAGGATTAAGAGAGTAATTGTTGCTGCAATTCTTATTAGAGGAATAAGATTGTTTAATCGTCATATAAGGTGTTATATGAGAAATGTGACTATAAGAAAGACGCGGTAGCATGTCTTGTCGAGAAATGTGTCTTGGACAAGATCAAATCTGTTGACTACATTTATGTAGACATGCTTGAAGTCTGAGGGATTTGTATTAATGTAATACTGTAGTTTGTATTAAATTCGAATTGATAGTAGATCAATGATTTTGGTTTAACCAAGATGTCGACTTAAGTGGGAGTCAAAGTTAGTTTACTCAGGTGGAATATGTATGGAACATATTTTTGAGTATGAGCTTAGGAACTCAAATATGTGGATAACACGTTTTTGAGTGGGAGCGTGTGTTGTCAAATATGTGGAGACATAATTTGAGTGGGAGTCGAATTCATCTTGTGTAGTTAACACATTGTGAAACTGTACCAATAGAATAGGATGAAGTTGTGAAACTATTTAAAAGTTAGTGTCTATTTTGAAATAGAACGGGAATTTTAAATAGTTAGTCGAGTTGTGTTGGATTATATCTGAGGAGTCAGAATAGAATCAAAAGGATGGTCCTTTGGAATCCAATTGGTCATTAAGAGTAATCATGCATGAAGGTAATGGTTGTATGACATATGGGTCTATTATGTATATATTAGACATCATACAGAAACCATATTATCTGCTCGATAAAATATAACCGATGTTCTTGGAGTAAAGAACAGTTGTGAAAGTAAATTTGGAATTTAATGGAAGCAGAAGTGCGTTAGTTAAGGGATTGACATTTGAATGTCAAGTTTTCTACATCGATGTGAAAGTATGTAGATATCGCGAGTTTGTAATTGTTACAAGGGGCTCTGCATGGCTGAGTGTGTTTTTCAGGGCAGTTATCTGGTTAGTATAATCAGAGTAAGCACTGGGAAGCAGAAGTCTCACTTAGTTACGGTATTTGCATATATGTTGTTAGACGACGTGATGATATCAAGCGAGTTGATACTAAGTGAATCGCAAAAGCGTGCACAATCATGGATTGTGCAGTAACACTTTTCCACAAGCAAGCATTATCAAATGATTCTTATTTGATAAGGGATTCTGATAAAGTAAAATGCAGCTGGTTTATTTGTACTCTAGTGCAAGTGGGAGACTGAAGGAGATATGCCCTAGAGGCAAATAAATAAGTAGTATTTATTGCATTATCTCATAAGTTTATAATAGGTTTGTGTATTATGCTATAACTGTATTAATCGGAATTATTAATACACGTGTGATACATAGATAACCAGGTCCCTAGCAAGCCTCTATATGAGCTAGTCCATTGGGCAACAGTTGTCCGAGATTCCCGATCAAGGACAATGACGTCGGTTGACAATGGGGTCATCTTTTTAGTAGAATAAGGTGGCGGACATACGCAAAGTATTGCAATAAGATCGTATTACGATGTTTGTCATTTGCAATAGATAAGAGTGTGATAGCTTATTCCTTAGACCGTGAGACCGTACTTATTGTTGCTTCGTAGGAATGCTTTGAGAGCATCAAACGTTGTGTCTTATATAGCATGACAATAACGGTGTCCATCTTGGGTATTCCGAAAGAGCATCAAGACGTAAGGATCAAGAGCGGGATTTGTTCATTCTTGTAATGGAAAGATACTCTGGGCCCGCTCGGTGATATTGCATCTATATAGCTGCGCAGCTTATGACTAGGTCATGGAGATGTAATATCGCAGACGAGTTAATAACCTTCGTCGGTAACGAGATACAGCAAAGGCATCGGTGTGTCTACGATCATATCTCGGACAAGGTAGTATCGCAGAGACAAAGGGAATGAATATCATACTTATGGTTCAACGACGATATTCATGGAATGCACAGGGGTCGTCATATATTTCCAGGTATCCCTGACGATCATTGGTGAGCGGAGTGTCTCGACCATGTCTGGAGTGTTCCCGAACCGTAGCGTAACAAACTTAAGGTCTTAGCGACACTAGGAGATAGGTTCTGGAATTTTATAGGTTTTTATTGGAGAGAGAAAATTGATCCGGAAAGAGTTCCGGTGGTCCGGAAGGAGTTCCGGGGAGCTATGGAATGGTTCCGAGAATGTCCGAAAGTTGTTCGGCTGGTTCCGAAATAGTTTCGGAGTCATGGGATATTGAATTATATATAAATATATTAATTATGAATTAATGGGATTTTTATATTAATTTAATATTAATTAAATAAAGGAAAAAGGGGGCTCCCACCTAAATGGGCCCTAAGAGGGCCCAAGAGGGGGGAGCCGCACCCCACAAGGGGGGGTGGGCCCTATGGGATCGGCCGGTGTCGGGGGACTACACCCCGGGTAGGGGCAGATCCCGGTATAATCCGGTAAATATCAACAGTGCTTGACCTTTGGCGACAGCAAGGGACACCTCCTGGTGTGCCGGAAGGGCAACCTGACCCTTAGGCACTGGAAGAGGGCAAAGTGCCTCCTGGCAACCGCAAGGGTCAGCTCTGGCAGCTATAAATAGACACCCCCAGTCCTCACAGTCGCAGCACAAGCATGAGCGGGTGGTTCCTCTAAGAACTAGCTTCTCGAAGATGTCTTTGCGGGTAGGCTAAGACATCTTCGGGAGGCTAGGCCTAGAGATACTCATCCTGAGACGAGCTCGGACGTCTCCGGGAAGGATCCCGGATTTAGGACTCCGGGGAGACTTCCGGGTGGAGGTGTACCCGGCTCTACCGGATAGGTATTCCGGGTAAGAATTAACCGGAATGTGTATCTCGGTCTTGATCTTGTACAGGAGGCTCAGTGGCAAGCAAGGAGGTATCCGGAGTAAGGGCTCCCGGTAGAACGTCAACGGTCCGTAGCAGGCTTTCCCGTTTATAGCGGGGGGAAGTACCATTCCGCCGGACACGGAAGCATGGTCACCTCCCGCCTGACACGGAAGCATGGTCACCTCCCGCCTGACACGGGAGCGCGTCAGCCGGTACGAGCGTGGTACGACAAGACCTGACATGCCTAGCCCGGCAATCCGGAAAAGGCTATCCGGGATGGGCAAGGACATGTCTTGTCTCTGACAAGGGGACAATGATGATGCAGGACGGCGCCTGCCGTCCTTAACGAGATGATGACGAAGGGGCTACACCGGATAGTCCGGCGACTAGGTCGCACTAGCCGGTGACGACATCCCGACTAGGCCTGTCCGGTGGGGTCAAGCCAAATTAGGGTTTCCGGCCCTCCTGGCCGGACCTCTATAAAAGGCGCCATAACTGCTCCTGAGAGGGAGAGACCAACTTCAGGGCCAAAGCTATAGTCACATTTACTCCTAGAGCAGTTACTCCTCTTCACCTTGAGTTCATCTAGTCCTTCGTACTTCATCCTTTGGCAGATCTTGTAGCAAGTTGTAGTCCTTATATCACCAATATATAGAGAGGAAAGGCAGGAGTAGGGGTGTTACCTCCTCACGAGGGCCCTGAACCTGGGTATATCGTGTGTGTGTTGTGTGCCTTCGTGCATTTGTTTGTATTTGTTAGATCTTCCCCTTTGCATTTTGTTCTTGTTCCCTGTTCTTGAGAGATCTCGGTTTTACCGGGATCCTCCCCGTGTGAGCTCTCCAGCTCGCTATCCCTCCCCGGATCCACCAACGTCCATCGGCCCCACAAATTAGCCATCCTATGGCATCTGCCGTGACACCACCACGACAGTTGGCGCCCACCGTGGGCCAGACAGAGGCGTTGGCTGGCGTACACATCCGGACGGGCTCCCCCGTTCATTTCGACGTTCGGGTTCTCTCTGGCCTAGTCGTAAGACTGGGAGAGATGGACTTCGTCTGCGACAATGCAGGATGTTTCCGGAACAGACCGTTCCCGGTAAACGGTTGTCTCATCGATTTCGGTGGTTTCACCACCTACGTGGCCACCGAGGTTGTCCGAAGCTATCCGGACGTAGTCCTGGAAGCTGAGGATCCTCCCATGCTCTGCGCATCTCGGGGTCTGCGTGCCGATCGCCCCCCGAGTTCCGTCGCAGTGATGATGGTCGCGGCAACCGAGGAAGAATATCAAGAATCGTATGGCGATACTGACGGCCACCCCCGTTTGGCCAAACCCCCGCAGGAGAGGCCTGCGGCCCGGGATGGAGATCCGCAGTCATCCCATCCGCGACGTCATACGGATCCCCTCTCGGGACTCGTGACAAAGTTGACTGTACCGGTAACTACCGGAGCAGATGCACAGGCCACGTCGGCTGAGTTAGAGGAGCAGCGGAAGTTGCTACTCGCTGAGGCGCAGGAGATCGCCGAGATCCGCCGCGAGCTCAGCGCTAGCCTCCGGGAGTACAATGCAGCACACGGATTCCCTAAGATCGACTCCCGGGAGAAGCGCATTGCAGATCTGCGCAAGAAAGGAAGAATGGTGAATGAGGAGCTGGCTGGTGGAGCCACCACCAGTAACACAGGGAGTCGGGTTTCTGCGGGAAAGCTGGTGTACAGCTCACCAGCGAAGACCCTTAGGGCCGCCAAAGCCGCCATGGCCGAGTTGGCGGGGCTATCCGGTGAAGCCCTGCGCAAGCAGCAGGAAAGGGTGAACGAGTTGGTGATAGAAGCCAATCGTCAGAATCTGGCCTTCAAGAAGAAGCACCCCGGGGCAGGATCCCAGGTGTACTCGGCCAGACCCGACAGCCAGAGGTCAGATGGGGAGGCCTCTTCCCCGCATCCAAGCAGAAGCAAGAGCAAAAGCAAGAGCCGGAGCCGGAGCCGGAGCCGAGGTTCCGGGAAGAACAAACAGCTACAGACGTATGACCCAGCTTTCGCCGGTATCCAGCAAGCCGTGCAGGCCGGACAGCGCAACTCGGGACAGGCGGGAAGTACCCCGTGGGGATGGTTACCTGGGTGTAGGAAATAATAACCCGGCTAGCCGTGGTAATCCACCCCGGAATCCTCCGCACGTTCAGGGAAACCCGCAGAGGGAGGTCGTCTCCGTTCCCCAGCAGGCCCTGGTCCCTGCACAAGACAGGCTCAATGATGGCAACTCAAGGTTGCAGCAGCTCGGATATCAACCGGACGAGAACCCTTTGGGATCTCGGATAGGAACCAGGCAGTTGAACCCGGCAGACGCCAGATTCCGGCTCGACCGGATTCACCAGTCCGAGTTGGTGGAAGAGCAAGGACCTCCGGGACCTGCCTGCTTTGGACCTCGTATCATGCGAGAGCCTCCTGTTCGGAACTTTCAGCTCAACCGAGGTGCCAAGACCTATGACGGTAGCAAGAAGCCGGAGGATTGGCTGACCGACTATGTAACTGCAGTAAGCATAGCCGGTGGAAACAGACGGTGGGCGGTACGTTATGTACCGCAGATGTTGGAAGGACCAGCCCGAATCTGGTTGAACAATCTGAGAACTGGCAGTATAGACTGCTGGTTAGATTTTGAAGAGGCATTCATCAGTAACTTTACCAGCACGTACAAGAGGCCCAACCGTCCTCAACAGCTCGCCATCTGTAGGCAAAGGAGCAATGAGACTGACCGGGAGTACCTTACCCGGTGGAGCAATATTCGCAACTCTTGCGAAGGAGTGGTGGAGGCACAGGCCATCTCCTGGTTCGCGCAAGGATGCCGGCATGGCTCTATGCTGTGGCAGAAATTGCAGAGAAAGATGCCAACAACCTTGGCAGAAACCCTGCACATCGCCGACACCTATACGCTTGGAGATCCCATGCAACCCCTGGTGGATGTCGGAGACTCCAACAGGAGGAATGCGGGACCTCAGCGTTCGGGACCAAGCAGGAGCCATGATCGCCAGGAGTTCGGCCACAAGAGGAATCAGCCCGAATACCACCATGCCGCGCAGCATGTCGCAACAGTGACCCGGGAGCAGGAGGATGCCGGCAACAGCCAGCGTCAAAAGACAAGCGGCCCGGCTTGGGGTCAGAGTCAGGAGGGGCAGAAGACTTGGGTAGAGCAGAAGAAGCCCTTGACGTATGAAGAAATGCTGAACAAGCCATGCTGCTACCACACTCTGGAGGCCAACAAGCCCGCAAACCATTCTACTCGGCAGTGCAGCTGGTATCAGCGTACGTTGCAGGAGGGCAGCTCGGGAGCTGTTCAGCAGAATGCTCCGGCATCTCGGCCCAATATCCCGAGACCCGCTCCTCCGACATCGGGGGCCAACGCTGTGCGACTTCCCCCTCCTCCGAGAGGACCCCCACCTCGCCCAGTGAATGTGGTGCATACCCGGAATGAGAACGGTAACCAAGCCGGACACCAGCAGAGCAACTATCGGGAAGCACATCAGAGCTACGTGATCTTTGTGACCGAGCCCACTGACCGGAAAAGTGTGCGGCAGTGTGCCCTGGAGGTGAATGCTGTGATCCCGGCAGTGCCCAAATTCTTGCACTGGTCCGAGATGGAGATTACCTGGAGTCGGAAGGATCACCCCCGGGTTATGCCCAAGCCGGGAGCATACGCCTTGGTGGTAGACCCAACTTTTGTCGGACCCAACCTCAACGTCCGTTTCAGCCGGGTTCTAATTGACAATGGCAGTGCCATTAACATCATGTACAAGGACACGATGCTAAAGTTGGGAGTATCCATGAACACCGTGCTGCCCACCGAGACAACCTTCCATGGCATTGTGCCCGGAGTATCTTGCTCGCCCATGGGAAAGATCTGGGTTGAGGTGCTATTCGGAACCCGGGAAAACTGCCGAACCGAGAGCTTGGAGTTCGAGGTCGTGGACCTCGAGAGCCCGTATCATGCACTGATCGGCAGACCGGCCCTTGCCAAATTCATGATCTCAACTCATGTGGGCTACCTCAAGATGAAGATGCCGGGACCTAACGGTGTAATCACCATCTCGGGAGACCACAAGCGCTCCATGGAATGTGCCTCGGCGGGATCGTGCTTGGCAGAATCTCTGGTGATCGCGGAGGAGAAGAAGAGGATCCAGCAGGTGGTGGCGATGGCCAAGACCTCCCAACTCGGAATGCCCGGGATGGTGAACCCGGAGCAGGGGGCGTCATTTCAGCCCCCCAAGGAGACCAAGAAGGTGTGCGTGGAACCCAGCAACCCGGAGCGCCAAGTCATCATTGGCAGCAACCTGGACAGCAAATAGGAAGGCGAGCTCGTCGACTTCCTCCGTGAGAATCGGGATGCCTTTGCGTGGTCGAGTGACGATCTGCAAGGCGTCCCGAGGGAGTTGGCCGAGCACTCTCTATTTGTTCGACCGGATGCGAAGCCGGTGAAGCAACCAACTAGGCGCCTCTCGGATGAGAGAAGAGCTGCCGTCATGGAGAATCTGGCTATACTGCTGGCCGCCGGATTCATCATGGAGGTACTGCACCCGGATTGGATTTCAAATCCGGTCCTGGTGGAAAAGAAGAAAGACGATCCCCTCCTGCTTAAAGTGTGGCGCATGTGCATCGACTTCACCAACCTCAACAAGGCATGCCCGAAAGATCCCTTTCCGCTACCCCGGATAGATCAAGTGATAGATTCCACTGCCGGGAGCGAGCTTTTAACTTTCCTAGATGCTTACTCTGGTTTTCACCAGATACCATTGAATCCGGATGATCAATTAAAAACTGCTTTCATTACCCCTTATGGGGCTTATTGCTATCGTGTTATGACTTTCGGGTTAAGAAATGCTGGTGCTACATACCAGAGATGCATGCAGAAATGCTTGCATGACCAGATAGGCCGAAATGCCGAGGTCTATGCCGATGACATAGTCATAAAAACTAAAGAAAAAGCCTCGTTAATAGATGATCTGAGGGAAACGTTTAAGAACCTGAGAAGATTCCGGATGAGGTTGAACCCGGATAAGTGTACATTTGGTGTGCCAGCAGGAAAGTTACTCGGTTTCCTCATCTCCAGCCGAGGAATTGAGGTCAACCCGGGTAAAATTCGTGCTATTGAGAGCATGAAGTTGCCCGTGCGTCTCAAGGATGTGCAGAAGTTTACCGGGTGTCTGGCATCCCTAAGTCGGTTTGTGAGCCGACTTGGGGAGAAGGCCTTGCCTCTGTATCAACTGATGAAGAAGAGCAAAACATTCGTTTGGACCCCGCAGGCTGATGCGGCGTTCAATGATTTGAAGAGAATGCTCTCAACAGCACCTGTGTTGACATCCCCATTACCCAAGGAACCTATGTTGCTGTATATTGCCGCAACCAACCGAGTAGTCAGTGTGGCGATGGTAGTAGAAAGGGAAGAGGGGGGTAAGCTGATACAGAGGCCGGTGTATTACCTCAGTGAGGTGATCTCGGAATCAAAGCAGAACTACCCGCACTACCAGAAGATGGCATATGGAGTGTACATGGCAGTGACCAAGCTCAAGCACTACTTTCAGGAACATCCGATCACAGTGGTCTGCGAAGCTCCTCTAGCCGAGATCATCGGTTGCAAGGATGCTAGCGGCCGGGTAGCCAAATGGGCCATCCAGTTGTCTCCGTACGCTCCGGCATACGAGAGACGAGATGCCATCAAGTCGCAGGCGCTGCCGGACTTTTTGGTAGACTGGGCCGAGATGCAGTATGAACCTCCGATACCGGATTACAATTTCTGGAGGATGCATTTCGATGGCTCAAAGGCTAAGATCGGATTGGGTGCCGGAGTGGTCCTCACTTCCCCAAAACAAGATGTACTGAAGTATGTGTTGCAGATCCATTTTCGGGCATCTAACAATGTCGCGGAATATGAGGCCTTGGTTCATGGACTGAACGTCGCCAAGGAGATCGGCATCCGCCGGATAGAGTGCTTTGGTGACTCGGACCTCGTAGTCCAACAGGTGTCGGGAAATTGGGATGCTCTTGATGCAAACATGGCCATGTACAGGTTTCATGTGCAGAAAATTTCTGGATTTTTTTACGGGTGCGAGTTCAAACATGTGCCCAGAGGAGAGAACGAAGCAGCGGATGTCTTGTCCAAGCTAGGATCATCCCGGGATGCAATCCCACCCGGAATAGCCCTAGAACATCTGAGGAAGCCATCTATTCAACCCTCACCCGAGTCGGAATCTATCTTCATCCCCAAGGAGCCTGGTTCAGATGCCGTACCCATGAAGTGGATGTCGGGAGCATAACGTCGAACCCGGGACTGCGTCCCAGTGCTCGGAGAGGCAAAGAAAGATGATGATAGAGGTGATGTCGGCAGAACCAATGGACATAGACACTCCCGTGTTCCCGGTTAGACCAGTCCCGGGATGGGCAAAGCCTATTATGGCTTACATCTTGGAGGGAACTCTCCCGGAGAATGAGGTGGAAGCCCGGCAAGTACTGCGGAGATCAAAAGCATACACTGTCATCAATCAAGAGCTGTACAAGAGAAGTGTCACCGAAGTACTCCAGAGATGTGTGGAACCAGCAGAAGGACAAGAGATGCTGGTGGAAATACATCAAGGGGAGTGCGGACATCATGCATCATCCCGGGCCCTGGTGGCAAAGGCGTTCCGGCATGGGTTCTACTGGCCCACTGCATTGCAGCAAGCAGAAGATATTGTCCGGAAGTGTGGGGGATGTCAGAGATTTGCTCACCGGATACACATGCCGGCGTCAGCACTGAAAACAATCCCCATCACTTGGCCATTCGCAGTATGGTGTCTGGACATGGTCGGACAATTCAAGCCGGCAAGGGGCAATATGACACACATACTTGTCATGGTGGACAAATTCACAAAGTGGATAGAGGTCAAGCCAATCCGGAAGTGCGATGGACACACCGCTGTGCAATTCCTGAAAGACATCATATTGAGATACGGATACCCACACAGCATTATCACAGATAATGGAACAAACTTTGCTGTGGGGGAGTTCGCTCGATTTTGTGCTGAAAAGGGAATCCGGCTGAATGTAGCATCAGTCGCACACCCGGAAGCAAATGGGCAAGTCGAAAGAGCAAATGCCTTAGTCTTAGCGGGCATCAAAGCTCGCTTGATCGAACCACTATTGAGAACTCCAGGATGCTGGATAGAGGAATTACCGGCAGTATTATGGGGTCTCCGGACTACACCGAATAGATCTACCGGGTACACCACATTCTTCATGGTATATGGAGCTGAGGCAGTACTCCCAACCGACATACAATATGATTCTCTGAGAGTAACAATGTTCACCGAAACTGAGGCAAAGGAGGCCCGAGAAGATGATGTTGACCTACTCGAAGAGGCCAGAGAATTGGCACTATCTCGGTCTGCAATTTATCAGCAAAACCTCCGTCGCTATCATAGCCGGAAAGTACACCCGAGGGTGTTCCGAGAGGGGGATCTGGTGCTGAGGCTCATCCAACGCACGGCAGGAATGCATAAGTTGTCACCTCCATGGGAGGGACCTTTCGTGATAAGCAGGGCATTGCACAATGATTCCTATTACCTTGTAGATGCACAGGAAGCTAGGAAAGGTGTAATGGACAAATCCGGTGAGGAAACCAAACGTCCATGGAATGTAGCTCTACTTCGCCCCTTTTTCGCTTAAAGGACTCAGTGTATGTGTATCTCAATTTTCAATATTTATGGAAGTAAGGCACCCCGGGAGAAACCCGTGGACTGCGTGGTGCTGTGCCCCTTATTACTTCTGTTTTGTTAAGCTTGTTTATTATTCTTTACCGGCATCCCGGGAAGGAACCCGGGGACTGCCGGATAGTTATTTTTTGTATTGAGCGCATGCCGGGAAAGTTCCGAGTTCGATTCTCAAGGACAAAGTAATGTATGTCATGTGAAATCATCTTGTGACTCGACTGACGAACGCCGAAATGGTAGTCAAGAGCAAAGGGAGGGAAGGTGGGAAACACGAAAATGGTCTCGGGGACTTGGAGTAGGAACTTATCCGGCATGCTTGTTTTACTAACTTAGTTGTTTTTTATGTCGGGAATCCGGTTAGTAGGAACTCGGATTGTTTTAAGTAATGTATGCCGTATGTGGAGTTTTGTGACTCGACTGTCGAACGCTGAAATGGTAGACAAGAGCAGAAATTACCTAAGTACGGTAAACATGAAAGGCAATTCGGGAACTAAAAGTTGTGTGCATTGACATAAGTTGTTCGAATAAATAGTTCACAGTGAAACGGAAATAACATAAGTGTACGATACATCTTGCACCCGGCATCCCGGGGATTTAACGAATTTGCTACTAAGTGTTTTAAGCAGTGGGGGAAGTAGGCTTCTCGGCGACGACTTCCGGAGCAACGACCTCGGGAGCGACGACCTCGGGAGCAGGGGCAGCAGCAGCAGCGGGAGCAGCGACGGGGGCGACTTCAGATTCGGTGACGGCAGCGATACTCGGGGCCTCGGGAAGCACCTCGGTCTCGGGGACCTCCGGTCTTGGCGAAGTCGCCGGATCCTGGGAGACCACCTTCTCGGGCGCGGCACCGGAAGCGGCGTCGTCTCCTTCCGGGGATTCGTCTTCCGCATCGCCGGAAACGGCATCGTCTTCGTCGTCCTCGTAGTCTGATTCCGAGTCGGAAGGGATGACGCTAGGGATGAACGTACGGAAGCTTGACCACGCAGCGGTGCGATGCGCCACCTCTTGTCGGCGCCGGACCTTCTCCGGATCAGTGACCCACGAAGAGACCGTCCGCAGGCGCAGGATCGCCTCCAGATCGAGACCCTCGTACCAGCTGAGTACTTGGGTCAAGACCTGGTCGGCGCCAGCTCGTGCACCGGAAAGCTTCCAGGCGTGGATGCGCCTCCCGGCACCCCGAAGTGCGCTTGAGAGCTCGGGCAGCGAGAGCGTCCCCCGGATACTTGGCCACAATGCGCCGTGGATGTGGACCGCAGCGCTGAGCAGATCCGTCCCGATAGACCGGAGGGGTACTATCCGGGCCTTCAGGGCGACGAGGTGATCCTCGATGTCCCAGTCATCCGAGATGGGACCCTTCCCGGCGCGCTTCTCGCGGAAGACGGCAACAGCTTTGGCAGCAGCTTCCCGGGAGTGCTCAAACTCTCCTTTAAAAAGAAGAGCTGTCAAACGGCTAAGTCATAAGAAAAGCAACAACAAATAAAGACAGTAACAGGAGAAGAGGGATGTCGGATAACTCACTGTTGAGATCCCGGTTCAACACGGTGAGTTCGTTGAGCCAAGAATCGGAGCGCGACCGGAGAAGACCCAGCTCAGTCTCGGCGTTATCCGCACGCGCCACCGATTGGTCCAGGGTCTCTTTCTGCTTCTTGGTCGCCTCGATGATGCGCGTCTTCATCTCGGACATAGCAGCCTGGACCTTTCCGAGCTCGCCGTTCAGCCGCGCGGCCTCGGATTGCGCGGTGGAAAGAGCAGTCTTCTGGTCCACCGAGATCTGGCGTGCTGCGTCTTCCTCTTCCCGGAAGCGCTCCTCGGATTTCTTGGATTGGCCGAGTTCAGAGAGAACCCGGTTGAAGATGTTGCGGCGTTTTTGGCTGCACTCCTGGAAGCAAGACAAAGAAGGCAAAGTGAGTATGGAAAAAGTGTAAAAAACACAGGTGAGAGGATCTCGGGGACTCGGTGTCCGAGTCGTGAATTTTTATCTAAGATTGGAACCTAGTGATCTGCTATTCGGTGGAGTCTAGAGCACTAGGCACCAATCTCGGGGACTAGTGGTGGAGAAAATTTTGAAGCAACCTATCCGGTTGGGAGGATCTCGGGGACTCGGTGTCCGAGTCGTGAATTTTTCTCTAAGATTGGAACCTAGTGATATGCTATTCGGTGGAATCTAGAGCACTAGGCACCAATCTCGGGGACTAGTGGTGGAGAAAATTTTGAAGCAACCTATCCGGTTGGGAGGATCTCGGGGACTCGGTGTCCAAGTCCTGGATTTCTCTCTAAGATTGGAACTTAGTGATCTGCTATTCGGTGGAATCTAGAGCACTAAGCACCAATCTCGGGGACTAGTGGTGGTGGAAGGAACAAATGCGTTTTTCGAAAGAGGGAAAGCTTACCTCGCTTACTCGGGTGACATCCAGCGCGGCCACCTGGAGAGCATGCAGGGCTTGAGCGCTGCGGCTCGGGCCTGCAGCGTGCAAGTCCCCTGCAGTCTCGGAAGCGTCGGCGGCAAGCCAGGCCTTGTTGAAGTCATCCACAACCCGAATGCCGGAGCTGCCGGCAGCGCGGGTGGCAGCAACATCCCGGGATCCTGAAGATACAAAGGAGCTAACCGTTGCTCGCAACATCCGCAAGGCAGCAGTAGGGATCTCGGCGGGAGGCGGTGGTAACGAGGAAAACGTACCCGGGCGCAGCACCAAGTCCTGAGACGACGGTGTCGGGGCAGCTGCGGGTGGGGCAGAAGGCGTTTTATGCCCAGCAGCCTTGCCGCGAGACTTGGGAGCTTGCTCTGCTGGCCGGGAGGAGGCTGTACGCTGCTTCTCCGGGATGATCTTAGTCGCGGCTGGCCGAGAGGCGCCACTTTCCGCAGGTTCCCGGCGGGGGCTGAGGATCTCTGCCTCCAGCCCAGGAACCCGGCGCGGGCTCTCCGGAAGAAGCACTTCTCCCGAGATGGTCGTGGCCTGCACCGCGATCTCGTCGATCAACGGAGGTGCATCTGAGGTCGCGACGCTTGCCGGTGCGGCACCGGAGGCGGCGGCTTCACTTCCCCGAGCAGAAGGTCGAAGAGGTGAAGGAGAGGCCCGAGCCGGGCTAGGAGTCCGGGTTCCCGGAGGAGGAGGAACAGCAGGTGTCGGGAGCTCGAGCGCATCACTGAAAGGAAATGTCTTAGTAAGAGTTGTGGAGAAAACGAAGTCAAATAACATGAGGCAAGAAAGACGTACCCGGAATCCACAAGGGGAGGACCCCTCTGCCGATGGCGAGCAGGCTTCTCGGTGGTCTGTTTAGTCGGTTTGCTCTTCTTGGGGGGGTTGCCGGAATTATCGGCCCCCTCGGTGTCGGAAGCCGCGCGCTTCCGGCTCTCGGCACGTTTGGTCCCGGTTGTCGGTTTTGGAACCACTGCTGGGGCCCAATTCAGAGGAAGAGCGTCAATAACGTCAAGGATCTCGCAGTAAATCTCATCCTCATCATCCGAAGAAATGAAAACTGCCTCTGAAGTTGAAGGATTACCCGGGGCCTTGACGAAAGGGATGGCGAGGTGGTCCTCGCCGTCGGGATCCTCTCTCGGCATCGCGTCCGGTTTCGGGAAGTCTGCCGTGTAATTCCCGTTGACGTGGACGGCGTCTTCTTCGTGTTGACGCTCGAACAACTGCGCAAACAAGTTAGGCCGTGTTGGTGTCCAGGTCAGCGCATGCACGAAGGCGAAGGCACGAAAGACTGATATAAGCACTTGATCGCATGGTCTTCTCCGACATCCCCCAAGGAGCCCCCAAGTATAGTCCTCCGTCATCTCCGTCCGGGCAATAGCTCGGACACGACGGACGACCCCCCCGTGGTTTAACCCAAGGATACTGGTCCTAGTGGGATCGAAGTTCCCGGACATGTGGCACATCTTGTGCACTCGGTTTTGAAGGGGGCAGACCCGGCGGACAATAAAGCAGCGCAAGAGATCATCCCCAGTCATCTGCCGAGTTAGCACATGCAGAACATCGTGCATGGAGTTGATCTCGTCGTTGTCGGGAAGATGCTTCCAGCGACGGAATTCGCGCGGAGGACCCATGACGAAGTCCGGCAGATTGATGAAGTCCGGGTTCGAGGACCCCGGACCATCTCCCGAGGGCTCCCGGTTCTTCACGTAGAAGAAGCTACGCTGCCATTTCCGGCAGGACTCTAGTCCCTTGACTATGGGGAATCCGGAATCCGCGCGGGGTATGACGGTGGCCGCTCCGCAATCGACTAAATCCTTTATCTTCTGATCCGGATTGGGGATGGCTTGGCGGCGAAGGATGAAATACTTGGCCCAGAGATCCACAAATGGCCAGATGCCGAGATACGCCTCCGCGTAGGTGGTGAAGACCGAGAGCATCATGATGGCGTTGGCGGGAAGATGATGAGGTTGGACGTCGTACGTGTCGAGGAAGTCGCGGAAGAAGGGGCTAGCCGGAAGCCCAAACCCGCGCTCAAAGTGCGATAGGAATACCACGAATTCCCCGGGTTGGGGTTCCGGCGCAACTTCCTCTCCCGGTAGACGGCTCTCGACTTCCGGAGGAATCCGGTGAGTCCGATACAGCCAGTCAAGATCCGACTGCTTCGTCTCGGACCCATCCCAACACCCCCGAGCATGTTCTTCACCCATGTCGGAGAAGTAGGCAGGGGTATCCGGGCTACTCTGCAGACGCAGCGGCGGTTAGTCGGAGTTAGTCTATCGGAAACGAGGATGTCGGGGCATAAACTGCTAAAAACTATCGGATTCATGGGAAGCAAGATCTACCGTGGGTCAAATAATCAAAACTAAATGAAGGAAAAATGGGTCGCGCTAAACTCAAGCGAGACACGAATAAGGGTGACCGATATACATCCTAGCGTCACGGTGGTTCTTCGCCGTACGCCTCGTGCACGCCGCTCGAATGTGGTCGCCGGCGGCGGCTCAACCGCGCTCGTGCTGGGGCACGGCCGGAATCGGGCAGTTATCCTACCGAAGAAACGCATCGGGGAGGAGAGACTCACCGGTGAACGAGGAGATCGGCGACGCGCGAAAGGGACGGCGGGGTGTGAACTCCGGCGAACGGCGAGCGCGATGTCGTGCGGGCGACGAGCGCGGCGGCGACGACGAGCTCGAGACGGTGGAGAAGAGGAAGTGCGAAGAAGAAGAAGAAGTGAAGGAGACCGTTCCGGTCCCCTATTTATGGGGGGGGGGTTCCGGAGCGGTTTCCGTTTTTCCCGCCCACGATCTCCTCGATCGTGGGTGGGATCTGTTTTGTGCCGCGAGCCACGTGGCGCTATCCGGAGCGCTCGATCCGGCCACACCGAGGGCCACACCGCCCCAACGGTTTGATTCCGGATCGAATGCGGCTCCCCGGCGCGGGAACCCAAGCGACACCGTGCGTGCGCAGAAGCACTCGAGTGCGCCTCTGCGCAGACGGGACATCGGGTGGGCCCAGGCTAGCTGTCTCGAATTCATCGGGAGATCAACGGTCAAGATTTGCGGAGATGACATTACCCTGTCGCAGGCTTCGCCTCCCGATTAAAACCATCTCGGTGAAAAGATCTCGGAAGGAATTGATCTCGGCATAGAATAAAAGGATGGTATAATTGGTTCTCGGAAAATGGTTGTTGTTTAAAGCTGATCCCGCACAGCATCCGAGGTCGCTGTGCAGCACCAGCTTCGGGGACTAGTGTCGGGGGGCTACCCCCCGGGTAGGGGCCGATCCCGGTATAATCCGGTAAATATCAACAGTGCTTGACCTTTGGCGACAGCAAGGGACACCTCCTGGTGTGCCGGAAGGGCAACCTGACCCTTAGGCACTGGAAGAGGGCAAAGTGCCTCCTGGCAACCGCAAGGGTCAGCTCTGGCAGCTATAAATAGACACCCCCAGTCCTCACAGTCGCAGCACAAGCATGAGCGGGTGGTTCCTCTAAGAACTAGCTTCTCGAAGATGTCTTTGCGGGTAGGCTAAGACATCTTCGGGAGGCTAGGCCTAGAGATACTCATCCTGAGACGAGCTCGGACGTCTCCGGGAAGGATCCCGGATTTAGGACTCCGGGGAGACTTCCGGGTGGAGGTGTACCCGGCTCTACCGGATAGGTATTCCGGGTAAGAATTAACCGGAATGTGTATCTCGGTCTTGATCTTGTACAGGAGGCTCAGTGGCAAGCAAGGAGGTATCCGGAGTAAGGGCTCCCGGTAGAACGTCAACGGTCCGTAGCAGGCTTTCCCGTTTATAGCGGGGGGAAGTACCATTCCGCCGGACACGGAAGCATGGTCACCTCCCTCCTGACACGGAAGCATGGTCACCTCCCGCCTGACACGCGAGCGCGTCAGCCGGTACGAGCGTGGTATGACAAGACCTGACATGCCTAGCCCGACAATCCGGAAAAGGCTATCCGGGATGGGCAAGGACATGTCTTGTCTCTGACAAGGGGACAATGATGATGCAGGACGGCGCCTGCCGTCCTTAACGAGATGATGAAGAAGGGGCTACACCGGATAGTCCGGCGACTAGGTCGCACTAGCCGGTGACGACATCCCGGCTAGGCCTGTCCGGTGGGGTCAAGCCAAATTAGGGTTTCCGGCCCTCCTGGCCGGACCTCTATAAAAGGCGCCATAACTGCTCCTGAGAGGGAGAGACCAACTTCAGGGCCAAAGCTATAGTCACATTTACTCCTAGAGCAGTTACTCCTCTTCACCTTGAGTTCATCTAGTCCTTCGTACTTCATCCTTTGGCAGATCTTGTAGCAAGTTGTAGTCCTTATATCACCAATATATAGAGAGGAAAGGTAGGAGTAGGGGTGTTACCTCCTCACGAGGGCCCTGAACCTGGGTATATCGTGTGTGTGTTGTGTGCCTTCGTGCATTTGTTTGTATTTGTTAGATCTTCCCCTTTGCATTTTGTTCTTGTTCCCTGTTCTTGAGAGATCTCGGTTTTACCGGGATCCTCCACGTGTGAGCTCTCCAGCTCGCTATCCCTCCCCGGATCCACCAACGTCCATCGGCCCCACAAATTAGCCATCCTATGGCATCTTCCGTGACACCACCACGACAGCCGGCCCATGGTGGGGCGCACCAACCCCCCCCAACCTTTAGTCCCACATGGGGGAGCCAAGGGGTTTGCACACCCCCTTCCCCCTTTATATAGCAAGGCATATTAATTGATTTAATTCATAGGAAATTCAATTAATTCCCAATTTCTCTCTCGATCTCGTGGTTCCCAAGTCGGAGCCGCGCCGAGCTGAGGAAGGGGGTCTCTCTCCACCTAAGCCATACCGCAGAGCGCCGTTGCTCTGCGGGATTCCAGATAAGATCTACTCCTGTGATTTCAGCTGGATCTGAATGACCGGGAGTTGTCGCTAGGCTCCGTATGTTTGCGAGTGCTCGGAGGCTACTCTATTGAGGAGCTTGGGCGACATCGTCTCGCCCCCTGCAGCCGCCGCGCCTCCCCCCCCTCTGCTGCCGCCGCGCCTCCCCCCCCTCTGCCTTCTTCCGCCCGACGCCCGTCGACGCAGATCATCGTCGACACCCCGGCGTCATCGACTCCGACATGGCGGCAAGTTCTCCGCGACCTCGAGGTCGGCTACGTACGACTTCATCGTCAACGCTTGTGCGCGAGCGTAATCCCCGCTATCGGTGTACATGGAGGTAATGTAACCCGTTCCGCCACCGTTATCGCATGTACTAGATAGATAGATCCTGGCTAGTTAGGGTTTCGTTCGCTAGAAAATTATTGTTTTCTGCCCCGTAACCCCTACATTTCGAACACCTCATCCCCGAGCTCAGAGCTCTCTATATCATCATGGGAAGGAACATGGATAGTATTAATAGTGCAGCAATTATTAACATCATCGTTTTCAGAATTATTATCCCAAAGATCTTCAATATCAAAAGAAGTGTGCTTATCCTAATCATGATCACTAACATAGATAACATGCATAGGTACATCATCATGTTCAGAATCATCGAATTCAGAATTATAAGTATAAATAGTAACAGGAGAAACAAGCTTGGGAGAAGATACCGTTTCCTCTCTCCTTTTACTCCTCTTCTTATTCCTCTTTCCCTTTTTCTTCTTCTTTTCCTCTTTAGGAGGGAGAGGTTTGAAAGGAAGTTTCTCCACATAATATGGTTTAGTATTAGAAACAATAGAAGAAACTTGGGAGAATTCCCCTCTTTCATTAATAAGATGAAAACACATATTAGTCCTATCATATTTTGTATGTAGGTGTTAGCATGCCAATTATTAACACAATAGAGATAACATCCATGCAACAAATCATTCATATCAATATCACTCATATTTAACAAAGAAGTTTTTCTTGATATCTCTTGACATTCCAAAAATAATGTAAGTTCATCATGTTAATTAGGGGTGATCATGTCATCACCAAACTCTCCTGCAATATCTTTATGAGAGCCTAAGCATTGAAAATCGAAATGACCTTTTTCATAGCAAAGTTCACAAATAAAAGGATAGGTGGCACAAATCGTGTCACCAAGATCTCTTAAAATTTTATACCAAGCTCTAGTATTTTCATTCCTATGATGGATACAATATTCATCTTCAATTTGATTAATTCCACAAGGTCTATGCATTCCACAAAAATTAACATGCTTAGAAGAAATTGTATTTTCAGAAGCTTGAGCATGTTTATTTCAATCATTAGCAACAATTTTATTTTCCATGCAAGTGTCTTTGGAAGGTTCATGATACACGTCCCAATTTTCTTTAGGGACATTAATATGAGAAGAAAAGGTTCTAAAATAATCAACAATAATATGAGAATCAAGACCATAATTAGCACTAAGCTCTTGAAAACCAGTAGTTTCAACATAAGACTTAATGCAATCATATTCATAGTTCATACCTGATTCTTTACCTTTGTCAATCTCCCAATTTTCAGCATTGTTTCGAATTGTTTCAAGGAGATCCCATCTAGCTTGAACCTTCTTACTTGTGAAAGAGCCTTCCAAACAAGCATCTAGATAATGCTTGCAATGTCCTGAAAGTCTTGCATAAAAATTATTAACAATTATATTATCAGGAAGCTCATTGTTAGGACATTTGAGTATTAATGTTTTCAGCCTTCCCCAGGCTTGAGCAATGCTTTTTCCTTTAAGAGGCCAGAAATTATATATAGAATTATGATCTTTGTGAATCTCACTTGGAGGATAAAATTTAAAATAAAAGAGAGATACAACCTCCTCCCATTCAAGAGAGTGCTGATTCTTCAACAACTTATACCAATCCTTAGCCTTCCACCAAGTGATATAGGAAATAATTTCTTCCTAACCTTCTCCATTGAAATACCTGCACACTTGAACAACTCGCATAATTCATGTAAAAATTCCAAATGATCAACAGGATGGACAATTCCATCCCCTACATAGCGGTTATTCATAACACGTTTAATAATTTTCATAGGTATTTTAAATGGCACTATTTATTCAGGTGGCTTAAGAATATCACAAGCATCATAAGAATTATCGTATATTGGAGGCACAACATTATCAAGGCAAAATAATTCCTCCAAAGCTGAGGAGCAAAAAAGATTTCTTTTTAAAACTAGCTCCCCCAAGCTTAGGTTTTTCCACAACCTTAGCAATAATAGTATCCAAAGAATTTATACTAATAACATTACTACCACTATTATGCAAACAAATTTCCATAGGTTTTTAATTTTCTCTTCAAAAGTATCATGTACTAATGCAATATAAAATTCATAAAGATCTCTAATTTTTTTGTTGTTTTCCATTATCCTAACTAGTGAAAATAAAAACAAGAAACAAAAAGTAATAACTGCAGAATCTGAAGGAGATACCTTCAAGCACTCACCTCCCGGCAACGGCGCTACAAAATACATTGATGTCTACGCACGCTTCTATTCTTGTAGACAGTGTAGGGCCTCCAAGAGCAGAGGTTTGTAGAACAGCAACAAGTTGCCCTTAAGTGGATCACCCAAGGTATATCGAACTCAGGGAGGTAGAGGTCACAGATAACCCTCTCGGACAAAACTGCAATTAAGATACGAGAAGTCTCTTATGTCCCCAACACACTCAATACACTTGTCAGATGTATAGGTGCACTAGTTATACGAAGAGATAGTGAAATACAGTTAATATGAATGATTATAAGTAGTAACTGCAATCTGTAATAAAAATGGCAGCAAGCAAACATGTAGCAGAACTTGTTGGAAACGGTGGTTTAATGCTTAGAAACAAGGCCTAGAAATCCTACATTCACCGGTGGACATTCTCAACAATGACATCAAAGTTAAATAATTAAACACTTCTCTCAAACACTCTCATGTTGGATAACAAACACCATTCATTGTGTAGGGCTACAAGAGCACCCTCAAAGTCGGAGTAAACCAACACCAACAACTTCATAAATGGAATCACACACGGTGCACACACTGTCAGCATTACACACATGAATAACCCCGGAGTTCATATTAAAGTAACCTCTAGAGTGCATAATAGATAAAGAGTAGCATCACATATTCAACTAGATTACAAAGCTCATGATCACATAAAAGATCACATAATGGGAGAGAGAGATGAACCACATGGCTTTCGTAGATACCGCAGCCACGGGGGAGAACTACTCACTCCTCATCATAGGAGTCAGCAACGGCGATGGAGATGGCGGTGGAGTCGATGGAGATGGCTCCGGGCCAATTCCCCGTCCCGGCAGGGTGCCGGAACAGAGACTTCTGTCTCCCGAAACTTGTCAACCATGGAGGCGGCGTTCGGGACCCGTGGAGGAAAAATCGTCTAACGTGCTAGGGTTTTTGGCCGAAGTGGTATATGTAGGCGAAAGGGCGAAGGCGGTGGACCTTCGTGGGCCCCGCACCACCTCCCGGCGTGGCCAGAAAGGGAGCCGCGCCAGGGCATGATGTGGGCCTCTCGGGCATCGTCTTCGTCTCCTCTTCGGCTTCCTGGAACGCAAATATTCCAAAAATAACTCCTGGTTGATTTATTTCCAATTTGGCGGATATTCCTTAAGTACTTTTCTGAAACCAAAAACAACAGAGAACAGGGAACTAGCACTGGGGCTCTTGTTAATAGGTTAGTCCTAGTAAATGCATAAAACTATATAAAATGCATATAAAACATGTAATAACATGATATAACATAGCATGGAACACAATAAATTGTGGATACGTTGGAGACGTATCATGAGGCCGCCCTGGTCCACCTCCTGGCGCACCCCTTCGTGTACTTCTCCCCCCTGAAGACCTAAAAATTGTAGGTTGTCCAGAATTCCTCTCCGCCGCCACCACGAGGCGGAGAAGACAGAGAGAGAAAAGCTCTCCGGCAGGCTACGTTGCCACCGGGGAAATTCCCTCCCGGAGGGGGGAAATCGTAGCCATCATCACCGTGATCAAGTTGCACTCCATCATCTCCATCCATCCACTCTGTTCCCGTTGTAACATCTAGGGCTAACCTCTGTGTATTTCATAGGGGAAACTCTCCCAGTGTCTAGTGCTATAGTTATTGATGCTATTGAGTGAAACCGTTCAATTAGGGTTTACGTTCAGATTGTTATCTGTCGGGTTATGACTCCCAAGAATCGTGGGTAGTCACTTCCTGAAGAGTAGTTCGTAAAGGGGGTTGAACACGGAGGTCAAGACCCTCGAGGGGATCCACGATGTTGCTCACCGGACCCGAAGACGACACGCTCACGACAGAGATAGACACCCGTCTTTACCCAGGTTCACGACCCTCGTGAGGAGGTAAGACCGCTACTCCTGCTTGTTTGTATTAGATGATGGAGGTTACAGTACAGTGGAGTTTGCCGGAGGCCCCCTTGAGGCAGTTCTTGCCTAGGGAGGGAAGCGAGGGTCTTCTTCCTCCTCCGGCCCAAGGCTATCCTAACAAGAGTTGTTAGGGTTTACAAGGGTTGTAGCACGCAAAGAGCCGACCCGTGCTACGATGGATGTCTTGTCCCTTTTATAGGCCCCTCTGGCGCTCTCCTTCGGCTTGGCCTTCAAGGTGGCTCCCACACGACAGAGGCATGATGGAGTAGGAGTCCACCGCGGTCCGTTCGTCCATGGACGCGGTCCATTGTTGGTAAAGGTGGGCGCGGTGGCCGACAAGCGGTCGACCGCGCTGTACTGCCCGCAGAGAGGGCAATCTCTAAGGTGGAGCCCGCAATGACGGTCTCCGTTGGAGGGTTGCGCGGTCCACCTGCTTTATCGTCAGAGTAGAAGGTCCTGGCAGTTGTGCAGCAGTCGGAGCCGCTTTATTGACCCCTTTATCACCAAAACGGCAACGGGGGTGCTTGCGTCACCACGTGGGCGTGGCAGGGGCCATGTGCGTCTTGCCGTACCTCCTTGGCCGCAAAGTTTCCCTTCAGGCGCGGGGAGGCCTGTGGGGAGATTCCTGCGGGACTCTCTCGAGGCGAGCTCTCACCTCGGGAGGGTCCCCTGAGGCGAGGGATCCCTTGAGGGCAAAGCTTCCACTTCAGGCCCTCGAGGGGAGTTGCCTCTCGAGGGTCCCGCCAGGCGGTGATGCCTGGTCCTTAGCCGTTTTGTCGGACTGGCGAGTGTACGAGGCCTGAGGGGGAATGGGCTCTTGCCATACCCCAGTTCCCACTGGGCCGACAGTAGCCCCCGGGCCCATGATGGGCACGGTTGAGCCGATGGGCACGGTTGAGCTGATGGGCTCAGGCGAAGCGTCGTGGGCCCTTAGTGCCCAGCCGGCTCGAGCCACGCGGCACCTGGACGAATAACGGCTTCGCACGATCCGGGGTGCGAGTCGGGGGGGGGGGTCCCACCACGCCCCGGTAACTGCTCCTCGAGGTGACAGAAAGCCCGAGCGAGGCGACAGGGAGCCGTTACCGTTTCCAATTCTTCTCGTAGAAGTTTCCGCTTCCCGGAGCTCTCCGCCTCCGCTCTCTCCTGCGATTCTCTCTTCTCCGTCTCCTTCAACCTTTTGCGCCCCCGATGATGAGCCCACTCAAGAGCAAGGGCAAGGCCGCCGCAGGGTCTTCCTTCCAGGCGGAGGCCCCTGAGACCGTTGTGGGCGCGGCGCTGCTGGGCGTGCGCGTCAACGAGAAAGCGCTCGACAAGGTCCGGTACCTGGTGGCGGACCGGACGAACAAGCATTGCGCCACTGCCCTGAAGCCCGCGACGCCCGGGAAGCGTCCGTGCGGGTTCTTCCCGATCTTCCAGCATTGTCTTGCTGCGGGAATGGTGCCCCCCTTCTCGCCGTTCCTGGAGGCGGTGCTGACATTCTACCAGGTGCAGCTGCTGCACCTACACCCCAACTCCGTCCTCATCCTCGCCGTCTTCGCCTACCTCTGCGAGGCGTACCTGGGCCTGGAGCCCACGGTGGGGCTGTTCCGGTGCTTCTACGCGCTCCGGAACACGGCGAAGAACGAGCGCTCCAGGTGCGTCTCGTTCCGCATCATCGACGGCATGGGGAGCGTCTACATCCCCATGTCTTGGAGCGAGGGCAAGGCCATCACTTCAGTGACGAAGAAGGTAGACGACTTCCGTTAGAAGTGGTTTTTTGTTGGGGTGGAGCGTCCCTGCGCCTTCCTCGAGGTCCCCGACGAGCCCCCGGTGAAGAACTTCCACTGGGGCAAGGCCACCTTCAACGGCGCCAGGAACGTGAGCTTGATGGGGCGCCTGAGCTTCCTCCGCGAGGAGGGCCTCACGGGGCAGATGGTTGTGGTGGACTTCGTGACGCGTCGCATCGCGCCCCTCCAGGCACACTCGGTCCCCATGTGGATGTACTCGAGGCCGAGCGATAAGATGCGGCTCCACGTCGAGGACAACGACAAGGACACCATCGACATCATCCTCTCCGTGCTCTTCGTTAATCCATCGGTGTTTGCCGTGGATGAGCACCCCGCGGCGCTCCGGCCCCTTCACCAATACAACCTGACGGAGCGTTTGGACCTCCTGGAGGGGATGCCTCTGTTCGTCCGACAGGCCAGGGGGACTTCGAGGTGCCGACGCCGGCCACGCGGGGAGCGGAGGGGGCCGATTCTCCCTCGGCCTCAGGAGCTGGCCCAGGTGAGGAGGAGGCCGCTGCAGGGGAGGTTTCCTCCTCGAGGGCCGGGCCATTTACTGACGAGATTTGTGATATCTCGTCAGGCGATGAAGAGGCCTTCGTGGTGGCGCCCTCGCGCCTCATGGAGGAGGAGGCTGACGAGGAGGAGGCCTCTGACGCGGAGGCTTCTCCGGGAGGGCGCAGGCCCCGCACCAAAGCCGCCGTGGACCGCTCGGGGGCGAGGCCGTCTGCCGTTCCTTCCAAAAGGAAAGCTGAAGCGCCCCCAGCAAGGCCTGCTTCCAAGCCCTTCCCCTCATGGCGCTCGCCAGGCTTGGCGTGGGTTGATGCTGTCGCCCCCCCCCCCCCCCTTCAGGGTGAGTCTTTCTGATGTTGGATCGTTTGCCTTTTAGCTTTCTCCTTCACTTTAACCTTTACTGAAGGTCTTTTCTTGGACTCTTGTCAGTGATCTAGTGCCTGCGAAGCGCCGCCGGCTTCGCAAGGCGGCTGACGTGAAGAGCACCACGGCCGGGGCCGTGGCTGAAGAGGCCGCGAGGCCTGTGGAGACGGCCTCCACGGGCCCCCTTGAGGGGGCGCCTCAAGCGGAGGCGGCTGTGCCCCAGGCGGGGGCAGCAGGGCCTCAGGTGGCACGCCTAGAGGCACCTGCACCGCCCCCCGAGCCTCTGGTGGTGGAAAGCTCAGAGCAAAAATCTTCCCCGCCGCCTTGCGCTCCTACTCCTCCTCGCGCGGCTACGCCTCTGCGTGAGGCTACTCCACCGCGCGAACCAATACCGCCGCGCGTGTTGACGCCTCCGCGCGCGCCTACCCTGCCGCCTGCGGCCTCTGCTCCCGCGCAGCCTGCAAGGGAAGCGCGCGAGGCAGCAGCAGGCACAGGCGGACCTACTGGGGGAGATGCTTCCTCGCCTCCTCGTCAAGCTGTGACCGAGGAACGCCCTCCAGCCGCAGGGCCAGAAGAGAATGCATGTGCGGGCACAAGCAAGGCCCAGGCTAGCCCCCGAACTTTCCCCGAGGCCGGGCCTGTGAGACTTGGCGCCGGCGCCGGGCCCTCCTCGAGCCCGGAGCTAGTACTCCGCGGCTTGGACTAGAGCGCGGGGCGCCGCGAGGTCGCCTTCAGCCTCGTGAGGGAATCCTTGGAGGGCTTGGAGGTGCACCTTGCCCTCGGGGACATATGGCTTGCTCGGCAGCAGGAGGAGCTGACGAGGTCATGGACATCCTTCCACGCGGCGGTCGAAGCGCGCCGGCTCTAGGATGCGGCGCTGCAGGCCGCGCGTGAGGAGGCCACCCGCTTTGCCAAGGAGGTCCGCGAGGGGGCCGTACGCGATGCCGCAAAGCTCCTTGAGCCCCTCCAAGCGGAACGTGACGCCGCAATGGAGCTCCTGCGCCAGGCCAAGGCGGAGCGCGAGGCAATGGAGGGCTCGCTGGCGCAGAAACGCCGCGAGTTGGGCCAGCTGGAGACCCAGCTGCTCTCGGCCCATCAGGCCGCGCAAGTCGCTCTGGAGGACGACCGCAAGGGATTTGCCGAGCGTGAGCGGCAGCTGGCCCTCAAGGAGAAGGAGCTGCAGCTGTGTGAGGAGCAGCTCCTTCAGGCGGAGAAGGACCTGGTCGCCCAACGCGAGGCCCTTGAGGAGCGTGAAGGAGACTTGGCCAAGGCGACCTTGAAGTACGACGAAAACGTCGCTGCCCAGAAGCTAGCTTACGAGCGCTTCGAGCGGCGTTTCGCCGAGAAGAAGAAGGAGGCCGACTATGCCCTCGTGGAGCGCGAGAAGCAATTCCGCAAGTCCACCTCTCAGAAGTACCGCGACCTGGCCCAGACGTAGGAGGACCGCTTCAAGGTCAAGCATGCCGCGGATGCTCGGCGGATCGCCGAGCTCGAGAGGGCCAACTCCAAGCTGGAGGCTCGCCTCAAGCGCGCCAAGGATGGCCGTCGCCGAGCGGAGGAGGCTCGCACAGAGGCTGTCCACAACCTCAACTCCTTGGCCAAGGATGTGGAGGAGCAGGTGGCCCCGGCGATGGAGCGGGCGGTGGAGGCCTCGGACTCTGCCCAGGCGGCTCGCGCGCTCTCGAAGCAGCGTGAGCGTATGTTCGAGGCGCTGATAGCTCGTGGCAACGAGCTTGCCGCGCAGCTTGGCACAGACGCGCCGCATACTGACGTCCGAGGCCGTGGCGATGCTGCCATGTACCTGGTCTACTTCGACCAGCTCTTCGAGGCCCTCGAGGGTCCCGTCGCCGAGCTTCGTGAAATGATCGAGGACGAGAGCCGGCAGCTCCTGGGGGTGGTTGTTGATCGCATCTTCACCAACCTCAAGCTCCTCACGCCAGGCTTCGACTTCTCCTCCGTGACAGAAGCCGCTCAGGGAGAGGACGTGCAGCGGGTCTCCAGCTCCCTCCGCGAGCAAGTTGACGCCTTTTGCAACCGCTTCAGGCGCGCGGAAGCTGCGGCTGAGGACAGCGAGGAGGAGGCCTGCTCTGCCGAGGCTGAGTAGGATGCCGCGGAGGAGGTCCAAGACGGCGCTGCTTCCCCCTGAGCCTCTTCTTACTGCGCCTGCGTGCGCTTGTATCTGAAACAACTGTGTGTTTAGATTTCGTAAGACCTTTTGGCCTGTAATATACTCTTTATTTCTGTTTAATTCGAGCTTGTTTGCCCCCCCGTGAGGTCTCTTTGGACTCAGCTTCATGTCTATTTGTTCTCTGCGTCGGTAGGTCCCATCTCTTCGTGCCATGACTTCACCACTTCGGTATGCAGGAGCAATGGCCGGGGGGAGTTTAGGCCTAGGAGAGGTAAGAGCCCTTAGACGTGCGAGTAGTCCATGAAGCGTAAGGGAAAGCGAAGTCGCTTGAGGGGAAAACGTGCGCTAGGGGGAGAAAACGCTCTTAAGGCGTGGGTGCGAGACTTAGCTTCTCGAGGTTTTCGCCTTGCAGAGGCTTCTCGCCTGGCGAGGTTGCCCACTTGAGGGGTCGCTCCCGGATGCCCCTTCAGGCTCGTGGGGGGGGGGGGGGGGGGGGTTCCCTGCAGATGTTAGTGGCGCGAACCCAAATGCTGGAACACGGTTCACGGGACTCGTGCGCGCTTATAGGTCCCCTAAGGTGTTCCTTGCGAGGAGAGTAGGTACCAAGGTCCTCTGTAGAGATGGCGTGTTTGTGGGATCTTGCCCTCCAGCTAGAGCTCGGACTCTTGGATTTTGCAGTGCTGCTGGTGTGTCATTTGAGGCACTGGCACCGTACTCAGCCCCCGCTCGTGAGGTACGCATGTGGAGAGATATAAGCACACATTTCAACAAAATAATGCGAAAATAAAACTTACCAAATACGTTACAAAGCGGCGCCGTGGCGCTAAGTTCACTTGGTAACGAAATTGTCTCAATATGCTTGGGGTTGCCAAGTTAATGTTTTGACCATGTCGAGGCATGGGGACCACCCATTAGTGCCAGAGACTGTCAACGGCCTGAGGTGGCTCGTGAAATGGAGAGCTCGGAGGGTTGACCCTCGAGAGAAGCCTTTGGAGCTTGGAGGTTTAAGCCGTGAGCTTTTAACCTCTAGAGACAGAAAGTGCTTGGAGGTTGAGCCGTAAGCTGCCTCTTCCGCTAGGAGTCTCGACGTGACAATGATCACGGGCGTGACAATGATCACGGTTGCATTTGTTCCCTTAGGAGACAAAAAATGCTTTGGAGGTTTAAGTCGTGAGCTTTTAACCTCTAGAGACAAAAATGCTTGGAGGTTGAGCCGTAGGCTGCCTCTTCCGCTAGAAGTCTCGACGTGACAATGATCACGGGCGTGACAATGATCACGTTTTGCGTTTGTTCCCTTAGGAGACAAAAATGCTTTGGAGGTTTAAGTCGTGAGCTTTTAACCTCTAGAGACAAAAATGCTGGGAGGTTGAGCCGTAGGCTGCCTCTTCCGCTAGAAGTCTAGACGTGACAATGATCACGGGCGTGACAATGATCACGTTTTTAATTTGTTCCTTGTGGATACAAAGATCTGTGAGGTTTAAGCCTTGAGCTTTTAACCTTCAGGGACAAAAAGTGCTTGGAGGTTGAGCCGTGGGCTGCCTCTTTCGCTAAATGCCTTGACGCGACAATGATCACGGGTAGAACTTGCGTAGGTGCATGATGTTCCATTGATTCTTGACGGGGACGCCGTCTTGCGTCTCGAGGCGAGCCGCGCCAGGCCTGGCGATGTGGGTGACCCTGTAGGGGCCTTCCCACATCGGGGACAGCTTGTGGAGACCTTCCCTGGAGAGGATTCGCCTGAGGACAAGATCGCTTGCCTCCAGGGTGCGCGAGCGCACGTTGCGGCTGTCGTAGCGTCTCAGGTCCTGCTGGTATTTGGCCGCCCGGAGGACGGCGCGGCCTCGTAGCCCTTCAAGGAGCAGCAGGTCGTCGTTGTGGAGGTCCTCTTGCTGGTCCTCGTTAAAGGCAAGGACCCGTGGGGATCCTTGCTTTATCTCTGTGGGGAGGACCTCTTCGGCTCCATAGATGAGTGCGTACGGTGTTTCCCTGGTGGGCTTGGGTGGCGTGGTACGGATGGACCAGAGCACCGAGGGGAGCCCATTGATCCAGCCCTTGCCGTGGCCCTTGAGGATATCGAAGGTCCTGGTCTTTAGGCCTTTAAGGAACTCTGCGTTTGCACGCTCAGCCTGTCCGTTGCTTTGCGGATGGGCGACTAATGTGAAGTAGAGCTTGATGCCCATTCTTTCACAGTAGGCTCTGAAGATGCCACTGGTGAATTGTGAGCCATTGTCGGTGATGATGCGGTTTGGCACTCCGAAGCGGCAGAATAGTCCTTTGATGAATTTCACCGCCGCGCCTGCTGTGATTGTGCGCGTCGCCTCCACTTCAAGCCATTTATTGTCAATGGCCACGAAGAGGTAGCAATATCCACCTTGCGCCGTTGGGAAATGTCCCAGGATGTCCAGCCCCCAGACCGCAAACGGCCACGAGAGCGGAATGGTCTGTAGTCCCAGGGCTGGTTGGTGGGTTTGCTTGGCGTGGAATTGGCAGGCTTCACATGATTGAATGATGTCCATTGCATCTTGAAGTGCTTGAGGCCAGTAGAAGCCGCTTCTACATACTTTGCCTGCGAGGGTGCGGGCGCACGAATGGTGGCCGCATTCCCCGCTGTGGATGTCCTTGATCAGCAGTTTGCCTTCTTCAGGAGGGACGCATTTGAGCACGATGCCGTTTGGGCGCTTGCGATAGAGAATTCCTTCGAGGATTTGGTACGATTTTGCTTGGCGGGCAATTCGCTCCGCTTCAACGTCTTCCTCGGGAAGGATCCCTTTGTGGAGGTAGTCCTTGATCTCGTCGATCCATCATGTTTCTTGGTGCACCGCTGTGAGCAACAGACGCTCCCCTGTAGGGGGCCCGCAGCCTGGAGCCCCGCTTGCAGGTGGTGGCGGGAGCTCGTTGTCTGTGCTTGCGGACAGGGCCTCTTGGGGCTGCTTTATGGATGCCTTGACGAGCCTTTCTTCAAAGACACCTGGCGGCTGAGCTTGCCTCTTTGATGCGCGCTTCGCGATGTCAGCAGCCTCTTGGTTTTCCTTTCTTGGGATGTGCATGAGCTCCATTCCCCTGAAGTGCTTCTCAAGCCTACGGACCTCTTCAAGGTATGCGGCCATGTGTTCGTCCTTAGGCTTGTAGCTTTTGTTAGAGAAGTTGACGAGCAACTGGGAGTCGCCCTTGATGAGTATATGCTTGACACCTAGGGCGATTGCGGCGCGTAGGCCGGCAAGCAGGCCTTCATACTCGGCGATATTGTTGGATATCTTGTCGAATCCGAAGCACAGCTGGAGTGCGTAATACAACTTGTCGCCTTTGGGTGAGATCAGGACTACGCCTGCCCCGCCGTGGCGACAAGCGAAAGCTCCGTCGAACTTCATGGTCCAGTGGCTGGGCATTGCGGCTCCAGAGGGCTCTTGCTCTTCTCCCAATGGCTCTTCAGGGGTTGGGTCAGTCCATTCGGCGACGAAGTCAGCCATCGCTCTTCCTTTGATTACCCTTGTGGTATCGAAGCGCAAATTGAATGGCTGTAGCTCTATGTTCCATCCTGCGACACAATCTGTTACGTTTGGGTTACGCAGTATTTGCTCCACGGGAAAAGAGGTGACCACTGTGATGGGGTGCCCCTGGAAGTAGTGTCGCAGCTTTCTTGAGGCGATGCGGAGTGCGAGGAGAAGCTTCTGCTGCATTGTATACCGCTCGCGAGCATCACGCAGTACTGTGCTGACGAAGTAAACTGGAAGCTCGACGATGGTAGTTCCTGTAGCCTCGTCGTCTTTTGCCTGAGGTGGCTCAGCTTGGCCTTCGAGGGGGTTGGCCTGGGCCCCGAGGGGGTTGGCCTCGAGGGGGTTGGCCTCGAGGGGGTTTGCCTCGAGGCGGGTGACCTTGGCCTCGAGGGGGTTTGCTTCGAGGGGCTTGTCCTGGGCCTCGAGGGGGTTTGCTTCCTGAGGCTCCTTGGCAGGATTTTCTTGCAGCGGTTGGCTTGTGGCGGGCCTCTCTTGGGGCTTTGGGCCTGGCGGTGGGTTTGTGAGGGCTTCCCTTTTGCCGAGCTCCTTATCAGGAGGCTTTTTCTTTGGAGTCGCTGCACTCTTCTTGTGGAGTATTGGCTCTTCTCTTTCCACCACAAAGACAACACTGGCTGTTTGCGGAGTAGCTGATAAGTACAGCTTTAGGTGCTCGCCAGGCCTTGAGGCGACCATTACTGGTGGGCAGGCCAGATACTTCTTCAAGTTCTCAAATGCTTTTTCAGCTTCAGAGGTCCACTTGAAAGTGCCCGTTCTTTTCATGATCTTGAAGAACGGCAGGGCTCTTTCACCGAACTTGGAGATGAATCGACCCAAGCTGGCCATGCAGCCTGCTAGGCGTTGCATGTCCTTGAGTCTGCGTGGAGGTTGCATGTCTTCTATGGCCTTGATTTTGTCTAGGTTTGCCTCTATGCCTCGATGAGACACGAGGAACCCAAGCAATTTGCCTGAAGGTACTCCAAATATGCAGTTAGCGGGGTTGAGCTTGATGTTCACCTTGCGCAGGCTGGCAAAAGTTTCTTCAAGATCTCCGAGGAGAGTATTTCCTTCTCGTGATTTCAGGATGATGTCATCGACATATGCCTCGGCGTTCCTCCCCATTTGCCCGCCAAGGGCTATCCTCGTCAACCCATTTGCTGCGGCATTTTTTAGGCCGAAAGGCATGCAGACGTAGCAATACACACCGCACGGGGTGAGGAAAGCCGTCTTCTCCTCGTCCTCCTTAGCCATCTTTATCTGGTGATAACCAGAGAAGGCATCGAGGAAACAGAGGAGGTCACAGCCTGCCGTGGAGTCCACAATCTGGTCAATTCTGGGCATGGGATACGGGTCTTTGGGGCATGCCTTGTTTACATCAGTGTAGTCGATGCAGAGACGGCCTCCTCCGGCGGGCTTTGGGACAACCACGCCGTTGGAAAGCCACGTGGGGTGCGCCACTTCGCGAACTACTTTTGCCGCGATGAGCTTCTCGACCTCCTTGACGATAAATGCTTGCTTCTCGGAGGCTTGCTTTCTTGCTTTTTGCTTGACGGGCGCGCGATTGGGCACACGGCCAAGTGGTGCTCAATCACCTCCCTCGGTACCCCAGACATATCTGATCGTGCCAGTGCTGCCGGTGATCTTGACCATGTTGTAGGCATGGTGCGTGACGGCCATGAACTTCGCGAGCGAGGGGTAGCCGAGGAAGGCATTGTACGGCAGGCCGATGTGTGCGACATCGAAATCGATATGCTCGGTGCGGTAATTTTCCTTGCTCCCGAAGGTGACGGCAAGCCTGACCTGGCCTAGAGGCTCGATCGAGCCGCTGGTGACCCCCGTGAAGGGCCTCGAGGGCATGAGCCGCTCGTAGGGCACTTGAAGCGCTTCGAACGTATATATGGAGATAACGTTCAAGCCTGCTCCGCCATCAATGAGAGTCTTGGAGACAGCCACGTTGTCGATGGTGGGGCTGCAGACCAGCGGGAGGGGTCCAACGGTCTTGGTGGACTTGGGGTGGTCCTGAGCGTCGAAGGCGATGGTGTACTGTGACCACTTGACGGACCTGGAGGTTTCCGTGCTTGGGAGGGCGGCGTTGAGCTCGCGGGCGAACTGCTTGAACTGGTTGTTCGACTTCGGCGCCTGCGCCCCCCCCCCCCGAGGATGCAGGCAATGGTGCCTCTCGGGGCTTGGTAGCCGCCATCTTCCTCGTCAGGGAGGTTGCCGTTCTTTTCTGCGGCGTTGGCCTTATTTCCAGACGGTTTCTGGTAGCCGCCCTTGCGTCCGCTCCCGCGGTAGCCACGGCCTCGGCCACGGCTACCGCTGCCCTCTGCTTGCTCGCGGTCCTTGCTCAACCTTTTAAGGTCGAAGCAGGACTCTGTAGATGCAGAAAGGGCGGTGGTCATCTCTTCTCTCTCCAGGCTCGGGGGAGTCCCTGCGGGTGCCCTTCGCGTCAGGCTCTGCCACGAGAACCGCGGTGGCCTTCCGCGTGGGCTCCTCCTTCTTCTTCTGGCTCTTGGACCCCTCTCGAGGACATTTTTACGAAGAGGAGTCCCTCTTCAGCCTTGGCACACTTGTCCGCCAGGTCAAACAGCTTGACCACAGAGGTGAGCTTGTCGTGGATGCCCAGCTTCTCGAGCATCCTGCTGTTTGTGACGCCCTCGCGGAAGGCGGCGATGACTTGAGTGTCAGGGATGTTCGGGATCTTGTTGCGCACTTGGCTGAAGCGTTGGATGTACTTGCGGAGCGTCTCATCCTTCTTCTTCACAACAACGCGCAGGTCGTTATGGGTGAGGGCGCGCACGTATGTCCCCTTGAAGTTGGAGACGAACTGCCTGCAGAGTTCCTCCCAGGAGTTCACGGAGTCCTCAGGGAGGTTCAGGAGCCACGACAGCGCAGAATCGCGAAGCGCGTGGGAGAACCAATTGGCCATGACCTTGTCATCTCCACCCGCGGCTTGGATGGAGGTGGTGTAGAGCTGCAGGAACTCGATAGGGTTGCTGGAGCCGTCGTAGCCCTTAGGGAGAGCAGGCCTGAACTTTGGGGGCCAGACCACACGATGCAGAGAACGGGTGAACGCCATGCAGTCTGAGGCATACGTGGCGACCCCGTGCTGCAGCGCGCTGCGGTTCTGCTGACCCACCTGGCCAATCTCCGCCACGAGCCTGTTCTGGCGGTTTCGCTGGAGCTCCATCCCCACGCGAGCGTCGGGCGCGGTGCGCTCCACGATCAAGCAATCGTGCGGCGAGGACGCGTGCTGGAACATCCCAACATTTTATAATGTTCAAAAATCACTAAAATTTAAAACTTTTGTTTTGATTGGAATAAAATACTAAAATGCTTAAAGAAACCAACTATCAAAAACATCAACCAATTTGAAAAAGTCTATTATTTCAAAATTCCCAATGTGTCATTATTTTCAAAAGTTATTTCCAATTAAACATTACATTATCCATTGTATTTCAAAAACCTTAATATGTAATTTGACAAATGTTTTATAAAGCACAAACCATTTTATTTTTAAGTAAATAGTTTACTTATAAGTAATTGATTCAAGCACTTAGCCTTAGCTATAAATAAATTAAAATAATAATTACAAGTGTTATTTTAAACTATTGAAAACATTGTCTATTTGCCAAAAGGTTATGACTCATTTACCTGAGTTCAAAATATAATTTGGAAATTATAAGCCGATAGTTTATAATTTTAATAACTTCATATATTTCATAATTAATTGATTATCCAAATAAACATTTCATTAGATTCAATGATTTTCATTTATTTTCAAAACATAAAATGACTTCAGGAATATATTATTGTATATAAGAAAAGAATTAAATCTAAAATCTTTTCCAAAGTTGATATGAAGTTTTTCACATGAATAAGCATAATATAAAACATAATGGTATACAAAACATTTAGAACTAAAAATGGAATTCATTATATTTTCCATTTCCTTCAAATTAGTTATATTTTGTTCTTTAATATTATGCCAAAATAAAGATGAATGATTTCAGCAAAACAAGTTTAAATAACTTAAATTCAAACATAATTGAATATGGGTATTTCATATATATTATTTAGCCAAAATTAAAATTAATTAAACCCTAGTTTTAAATTAAACATAAAGTGTCAATTTTACATTTAATCAATATTTCGAAATTATTATTTCTGAAAAGTGTTCAAAACACTCCCACAACTGGTTTAAAACAAAGTTAATAATTTTACAAATTTTTAAAAAATTTGTTTGACTTCATTTGGAGTTTTAAATCAAAAGTTATAAAACAAATAGAAAAACAGAAAAGAAAAAGAAAAATTCCTGACAGCGGGACCCACCTGTCAGGGAAGGTTGTCTTCAACCTCCAGCCCAAAAATCGCGCCGAAACGCCGGCGACTTCCTTCCTCCAATCCTCGCGAATTACGGCAGCAAATCAACGCCCCTCCGGTCCTATATAAACCCCACGATCTCCTCTACATTTCCCCCATGAAACCCTAGCCCAATTCGCCGCCAGGCCGGCGCAATTGCTCACCGGACTTCACCGAGCCGCCGCCCCTTTTTCCTTCGAGTTCTGGCGAGAAAAACAACCCCAACCCCTGAGACCTCCTCCCCTCTCCTTCCCCCGCTCGTGCGCATCCGTGGACACCTTCCCCGTGTCTCCTCCTCTACCAATCGTGCGGTGCCCGAGCAAGCAAACCTCGCGGGCGCCCGAGCATCTTCGGCAACGCCTCCACGGAGCTCCGGCACGCCCGAGACGACACCGTCACCTCCATCTACTCCGCCGCGACGCGCCGCACTCGGGGGAATCTTCCGCGTGTCGGGGGAGCCACCCCAACGTCCGCGCCGTTCGTGCCCGAGCCCGCGCCACCGCCATCCTCTTCTCCGGCGACCAAAAGCGCCGCCCGGTGAGCCCCCTCTCCCCCAGCCGTCCGATCTACCTTGTGTGGCTAAGATTAGATGACTTATTTTGAAACGGTACGATCCGATCTGGTCCGCCAGATCCAGATCTGACGGCCCAGATCCAATAACTTATCCACGTAGGATCCAGTCAGCGCCACATCGTGCCTCGTCAGCGTCCAGTCAGCTGCCACGTGGAAAATGATTTTCTTAATTGAATTTAATTGGCAGTTTTGCAGAAAAGCCCCTGCCACTTAGATCTGTCGTATCTTTTTAACCACTTAGCCAAATTTAACAAACTTTATATTTTTGGAAAGCTCTCGACATGTAGAATATTTTGGATCTGACAAAATTCAAATTTGACTTAGTTTAAAATATTCAAATTTCAAATGGAAGATTTGAGTATATTTTTCATAACTTTAAATCTATAATTCCAAAAATTGCAAATAAAATTGTTTTAGAAACTTTAGAATATTTGTAAATTAATGCCACTGCTATAAAATAATTTTGAGTAATATTTGAATGAAATCATAGTTATATATTTAATTTGAATAGTTTGAGTATTTTCAACATAACTATTAATAGAAATATTATTTTTGATTAAATCAAATTTCTATAAATATAATTAAATGCCCCATGTCTATTAACACTAAGTATAAAACTTTGTTATAAAAATTTAATCATTGAAAACTTTAATCTTTTAATTATTCCTTTTATTATATTTTCCAAAAATAGAAATTAATTAAATTGCATTTATAATTCATGCATATTTATAAAGAAATCACAAAAGTTATTTTGATGTTTTCTTGTGATTTAAAATTGCATTCCATTCATAGCATATTTTATTTTGCGGATATATTTCTCATAGGAAAACTCCTCTTCATTATTTTCTCTAAGTTAGGATTATTTTCAACTTAGCATTTTGGTAAAGTGTTATACACTTAGACACTTAGGATTTTCAAGATGGAGCTAGAAGTCCACTGAAGGACTTAGCCAAAACAAGATTTCAGAAGAATCTTCAAGGAGTAGAAGCACTTCGAAGAAAATCAAGAAGAAGTTCATGAAGACCAACCAGAAATATTTTCTAAGTCTTGCTCCCTCTTTCTTTCTTTTCTCCCTCCTTCTCTGAGACTTCATGAAGACTAAGTAAATCCAAGACCAGCCTAGGTGATACAAAAATCATCAAGTCTGAAGATTATTCAAGTCTACCAAAAATTCAATCAAGACATCACCAAGGAGAATATTACAAGTCTGGAGATGAATCCTGGAGGACAACTACATCTTTCTTCTATCTTTTCCCTCTTTTCTAATCTTGTCTTTCACATTTGACTTAAACAATTTTTTATCATATTATTATTCCCATCTTGAAGTTTGTTTGATCCTAGCGGCATAGTGAGATGAAGCGGCCTGGAGACAAACCTTACATGTCCACGTACATGAGACCTGTCCCACAACTTAAGTGGCTGGCCGGGTGTCTGTCTCTCTCACTATAGTGAATATCCAATTTACCAAGAGTTGTTAATAATTGTTGATCACCTTGAATAATAGAGTTAGTATTCTCTCTAAGTAGTTATGCACATCATAACTAAGTCATTGAGTGCTTATTCAAGATGATTTATACCAAAGTACTTTGTCCAACCTATGACTTTAGTCCTTAGTCATTTTGACCAACCTAATTGCATTGCATTAACTTAAAAGAATTTCATGGCATGACATGCATCTCTAGTCCTTAGAAATAATTTGCATATCGTGCATGACATGTTTTCCTTAGAAGTTTTATGAAACTTATTTGTTCACTATGTATGTGCATGTATGTTTGATGATTGTTGTTTGTTGATTGTTGTATTGTTGTTTGATTATATTGTTTAGACTGAACGGAGAGACCCGAGTTCGTTGAAAAGAGTTTGTGAGTAAAGACTTCATTCAAAGGCAAGTGGCACACCTCATAAACTTCCTATTATTTCTATATGCATTACGTAGTGTATTTTTATATGCATGAGTAGGATAGTATTGCTATGCTAAACCTGTGTAGAATTCCCTTACTCCTGTGTCTAGGTTCCTATATAATACTTAGTAGATGTATTGATGCTATGCAATTGATGAAAAGTTTTACAAAATGTTAAGTGACTACTCAGGGATGTGCTCATGGTTGTCGTCGCCTAGGATGAATGTATATTCTACTTAGGGCCGTGAGCATGGTGATTTTTACCTGAGAGTGCACATCCTGGGTGGATCGGTTGTATGGTGGCGAAGTTGAGTGGCTACTCAGGTCCATGTCTATGGTTCCTGGAGTACGTGCACTTGTGGATGGCCACCCAGAGAACCGAGGAATCTGAAGAACTCCGAGTGACGATTGCTTCCAGTGCAGCCATTGCCATATGGGCTCTGTCTTGATCAATTATGTTGCGTGGACTCTCTCCGACTTGACAAGCAGATGTAGTGGGTGTTAGGTGGAACGGGTCAAGGCAGGTGGGAGGGGAAATGCTTCTGAAAGATCTCGTCTCATTCTTCTCCTTTCCTTATCACAAATGGTGTGTAAAGGAAAATCTGGGTTGAATAGGTACAATGGTGAACGTGCACAACCTCTGCAGAGTGTAAAACTAAGTACTTAGCCGTGTCCCCGGTACGGACAATTTGAGCAGCTGATCACGGACGTCAACGGAGGATTCCACCATTCCAACTTCAGAAATAAAACTTGATGGGTGAACAAGGGAAGATGAGATTTATGGTTTTCATGCCATACTTGTCTTGATTTGAAGTGTTTTCCAAAAAGATAGGAAAAATTGGCTTTATACAAAATAGCCTTGAACTCTACCAGCCAAATATGCATATAGGCTATAGAGTTATTCCATTAAGTGTCCACCATAGTGTCACTTGCCAGACTCCATTTTTTATGGAATCTGACCCACGTTGTTGCAATATTTTTCTTATTGCAGATTGTTCAGATGACGAGTGAGGTTTCGTTTATAGGTTTCGAGTCTACAACCAACATGTTTTCGCCTGCAGCAACATGAAGTTGTTGGAGACCCAGTGCTATTGTATTTCCGCTGTGTACTTTTTCAATGCTAGCTTTATGCTATGCAACTTGTATCGAATATTTTGTAATTCTGGATCATCGATGTAATAAAATTGATGCTTTGTTGTGATATTACATCGTAAACTGTGTGTGCAAATGAATCGATCTAGGGATTTGCACTATACACAGGTATCTGCCTTATTTAAAGTGCAGGTACGCTACACGTGCGAAGCAGCCCTCTGCGCCGCAGCCGGTGCAGGTCCCGGAGGTGGCGGAGGCGCGTTTGTCGCGACCCTGCCCGCGAGAAAGCGGTGCAGGTTGGACTGCGACGGAGCGGGGCGCGTCGTGGCGATGCCGACGAGGTGGTTGAGGCGTTGGAGCCACTGCTCGTGGGCCTCAGCGGTGGGCTGGTAGCGGAGAAGCTCCTGCGCCATGAGCAACACGGTGTGAGGCGCATGGTCTGTCCTCCCCGGGCCCGAGCCGCTCGGGTGCTGCGTCGGGTGCGACGACTGCGCGTCCTCCTGATGCTCGGAGTCGCGTTCCGGTGCCTTGGCATGAGGGCCGGAAGGGACGTGCTCTTTGTGACGGGGTCGTCCCCGTCGTGCGCGGGTGTTCGCGGTGCCCGACGGCGCGCGCGCTCCTTCAGGCGTGCGTCGGTTGACGTGGGCGCCCCGGGCGGCGCGTGTGTTCACCATGGCGCGGAGACGAACTCGAAGGTTGTTTACGCGCCTCAAACCCCCTACCTGGCGCGCCAAATGTCGGGTTCTGACTCCCAAGAATCGGGGGTAGTCACTTTCTGAAGAGTAGTTCGTAAAGGGGGTTGAACACGGAGGTCAAGACCCTCGAGGGGCTCCGCGACGTTGCTCGCCGGACCCGAAGACGACACGCTCACGACATAGATAGACACCCGTCTTTACCCAGGTTCATGGCCCTCGTGAGGAGGTAAGACCGCTACTCCTGCTTGTCTGTATTCGATGATGGAGGTTACAGTATAGTGGAATTTGCCTGAGGCCCCCTTGAGGTAGTTCTTGCCTGGGGAGGGTAGCGAGGGTCTTCTTCCTCCTCCGGCCCAAGGCTATCCTAACAAGAGTTGCTAGGGTTTACTAGGGTTGTAGCACGCAAAGAGCCGACCCGTGCTACGATGGATGTCTTGTCCCTTTTATAGGCCCCTCTGGCGCTCTCCTTCGGCTTGGCCTTCAAGGTGGCTCCCACACGGCAGAGGCATGGTGGAGTAGGAGTCCACCGCGGTCCGTTCGTCCATGGACGCGGTCCATTGTTGGTAAAGGTGGGCGCGGTGGCCGATAGGGCGGCCGACCGCGCTGTACTGCCCGCAGAGAGGGCAGTCTCTGAGGTGGAGCCCGCGATGACGGTCTCCGTTGGAGGGTTGCGCTGTCCACCTGCTTTATCGTCAGAGTAGAAGGTCCTGGCAGTTGCGAAGCAGGCGGAGCCGCTTTATTGACCCCTTTATCACCAAAACGGCCACGGGGGTGCTTGCGTCACCACGTGGGCGTGGCAGGGGCCATGTGCGTCTTGCCGTACCTCCTTGTCCGCAACGTTTCCCTTCAGGCGCGGGGAGGCCTGTGGGGAGATTCCTGTGGGACTCCCTCGAGGCGATCTCTCATCTCGAGAGGGTCCCCTGAGGCGAGGGATCCCTTGAGGGAAAAGCTTCCACTTCAGGCCCTCGAGGGGAGTTGCCTCTCGAGGGTCCCGCCAGGCGGTGATGCCTGGTCCTTAGCCATTTCATCTGACTGGCCAGTGTGCGAGGCCTGAGGGGGAATGGGCTCTCGCCATACCCCAGTTCCCACTGGGCCGACATTATCCATCATTATATCACCTCTGATCATGTTCCATATGTCGTGTTGTGAGTAGTTCATTGTGTTTTGAGAACTTGGGAGAAGTCTAGATGTTAGTAGTGAACTATGTTGAATAATATTTGATGTTTTGATATTTAAGTTGTGGTGCCATTCTTCTAGTGATGTCATGTGAACGTCGACTACATGACACTTCACCTTTATAGGCCTAGGGGAATGCATCGTGTACTCGGTTATCTTTTGTGGGGTTGCCGGAGTGACAGAAACCTAAATCCCCGTTGGTATTCTGATGCACGAGGGATCGCAGGATCTCAAAGTTTAAGGCTATGGTTAGATTTATCTTAATTACTTTCTTGTATTTGCGGATGCTTGCAAGGGGTTTAATCATAAGTATGTATTAGTCCTAGGAAGGGCGGTGGATTAGCATAGGTTCACCCACACGACACTTATCTAAACACTAAACATTATTCATCAATATGACGCGAAAGCACTAGACAGAAATCTCGTGTGTCCTCAAGAACGTTTGGTCATCATAAGTAAACAAACCGGCTTGTCCTTTGCTCTCAAAAGGATTGGGCCACTCGCTGCCATTATATTTGCCTCACTCTATTTACTCGCACTGCATTTCTCTGTTATATCAAAGTCTACTGAAAACTTGTCTGCTACTGTTTACACTGAATTCCTCATCAAAACCACTTGTGAACACCTTCTGCTCCTCGTTGGGTTCGACACTCATATTTATTGAAAGTACTGCGATACACCCCCTATACTTGTGGGTCTTCAAAACTATTTTCTGGTGCTTTTGCCGCGGAGTGAATCGCTATTGGTAAGAGGAATTGGTAAGGAAAACTTCAACTGTAAGTGATGTTTTTATTTCTGTCTCCTTATTTGCTTAATAATGGAGAGATGAAATGTTGCTTTCCTGTTTTGGAAGTCTTCTACCGCTGCTGAGGTAGAACGTGAGGCGCCACCTGATGATATTGTGATATTTAAAATACCTATGAAAATTGTTAAACGTGTTATGAATAACCGCTATGTTTGGGATGGAACTGTCCACCCCGGTGATCATTTGCTGTATTTACATGAATTATGCGAGTTGTTCAAGTGTGCAGGTATTATGATGGACGAAGGCAGGCAGAAATTATTCTCCATATCACTTGGTGGGAGAGCTGCGCATTGGTATAAACTGCTGAAGAACAGGGATTCTCTTGGATAGGAGGAAATTGTACCTCTCTTTTATTATAAATTTTATCCTCCAAGTTAAATTCATCAAGATTGGAATTCTATATATAACTTTTGGCCTCATGATGGAGAAAGTATTGCACAAGCGTGGGGGAGATTGAAGGCATTAATGCTCAAATGTCCCATTCATGAGCTTCTTGGTAATATAATTGTTGATAACTTCTATGCAAGACTCTCATTTGAAGATAAAACATTATTGTATACTTCATGTGCTGGATCATTCACTCGTAATAAGGAGTTTAAGTGGGATCTTCTTGATCGTATTGAAGAAAATAGAAGCATGGGAGAATGACAAAGGTAGGGAGTCAGGTATAAAATATGACTTTGAATGCATTAAAACTTTCATGGAAACTGATGCATTTTGAAATATTGATAATACTTATGGTCTTGATTCTCAAGTTGTTGCAAACTACTATAAAACCTTTACTGACTATTTCGGTTTGCCCAAGAAGGGGTTTGAAAAATATCATGAACCTTATAAAGATAAATCTGTTGCTCCTTTAGCTAAAAGCATTGAAGTTAATATTGTTGATCATATCATTCCTGAGCCTTATATCGATAAAATTCCTTTTCCTGTTAAAGTGAAAGAACATTCTATTATGTCTAGTGTGGTTAGTAAAAGTGATAAAAAGCTAAAGAACTTGATGAACAAATTAAAGTTGAACCTTCTATGGCTATAGTTAAAGAACTTGTTTCTGAAAATGTGGGAAAAGAGTATATTATATTTTGTGATGATGCTTCTAATTTTGTCTCTCATCCTGTAAAGCCAATAAAGGCTAGTGTTCCTGTGTTATGTGTTAAAATTGGTGATCATTGTTATTATGGTTTATGTGATATTGGTGCAAGTTCAAGTGCTATTCCTTATGAGCTTTACAAAGAAATTATGCATGAAATCGGTCCTAGCCAACTTGATGATATTGATGTGGTTATTCAACTTGCTAATAGAGAGACTATCTCTCCCATTGGTATTGTTAGAGATGTTGAAGTTCTATGTGGTAAGAGTAAATATCCCGCTGATTTTCTTGTACTTGGTTCTGCTGCTAGTAAGACTTGTCCTATCATTTTTGGTAGACCTTTTCTGAATACTTGTGGTGCTGTTATAGATTGTAGGAAAGAGAAAATCCTTACTAAATTTGCTGGTGAATCGTATGAATTCAATTTTTTGAAATTTACCAAAAGTCCTTATGAATCCGAATTTCCTAATGAGAATTTTAGAGTAGAACAACTTGCTTCTGTTGCTCTTGCTCCTACTAATTATATTCAGCAATTTATGGAAGATCATGAGGATGGAACTTTTATGGAAGAAAGAAATGAACTTGAGGACATATTCCTTCGTCAACCTATTCTTAAACATAATTTAAAAGTGGAAGACTTGGGTAAAACACTTCCACCTAAAGAGGATCATGCCCTTGATTTAAAACATTTGCCTAATAATCTTAAGTATGCTCGTCTTGATGATAAGAAAATATATCCTGTTATTATTAGCGCTAACCTTTCAGGTAAAGAAGAAGAAAGATTATTGGAAATATTGATGAAACACCGTGGAGCTATGGGTTATACTTTGGATGATTTGAAAGGGATTTCTCCTTCCATATGTCAGCATTCTATTAATATGGAGCCCGATGCGAAGCCAGTTTTTGAACATCAACGCCGTTTAATACCTAAGATGAAGGAAGTGGTAAGAAATGAGGTATTAAAATTTCTTGATGCTGGTATCTTTTATCCTATTGCTGATAGTAGATGGGTTAGTCATGTGCATTATGTCCCTAAGAAGGGTGGAATTACTATTGTACCTAATGATCATGATTAACTTATTCCTCAAAGAGTAGTTGTTGGTTATAGAATGTGCATTGATTTTAGAAAGGTTAATAAAGTTACTAAGAAAGATCATTATCCATTACCCTTTATTGATCAAATGTTGGAAAGATTGGCCAATAAAACTCATTTTTGCTTTCTTGATGGTTATTCTGGTTTCTCTCAAATTACTATTAAAACTCAAGATCAAGAGAAAACCACATTTACTTGTCCTTATGGCACTTATGCTTATAGACGTATGCCTTTTGGTTTATGCTCCTGCTACTTTTCAAAGATGTATGTCTGCTATCTTTCATGGTTTTTGTGAAGAAATTGTGGAGTTGTTCATGGACGATTTCTCCGTCTATGGCACTTCTTTTGATAATTGCTTGCACAATCTTGATAAGGTTGTGCAGAGATGTGAAGAAACTAACCTTTTTCCTAATTGGGAGAAATGCCACTTCATGATTAATGAAGGGATTGTTCTTGGACATAAAATTTCTGAAAGAGGTATTGAAGTTGATAGAGCTAAAGTGGAGGCAGTAGAGAAAATGTATTGCCTCCGTGATGTTAAATGTAGCATACCTGCACTTAAAAATATGGCAGGTACCTCTGTATAGTGCAAACCCCTGGATCGATTCATTTGCACACACAGTTTACGATGAATATCACAACATTGTATCCAGACTTGGTAAAATAAATAGTTCGATACATCTTTGCATAGCTTAAAGCTAGCTCAAAACAATAAAGCAGCGGAAATAAATCTTCAATGAGCCTCCATCTTCATGATACGCAATAGGAGAAAACATGTTCGTGCAGACTCGAAACCCAAAACGTAGTCCTTACTCTTCGTCAGAAATATCTGCAACAAATAATAATTTGCAACAGAGTGGGTCAGATTCCATTTAAAAATGGAGTCTGGCAAGTGACACTATTGTGGACACTTACTGGAATAACTCTATAGCCTATATGCATATTTGGCTGGTGGAGTTTCAAGACTATTTTGCATAAAGCCAATTTTGCCTCACTCTTTATAAAAAAAACTTATTAACATCATAATTGGCAACACTGGTTAACCTAGGTGAGCCAAAAGATATCACGTCCTTAGGTGCACCCTCAGGTGAAAACCCCCACATTCAATGGTCCTAAGTATAGTAAAAACTATCTTAGGTGAAAACCCCCATGAACCTGGTCCTGAGTAGTCCACTGTTGTTTATCAAAATTTTATTAAGAAATTAGAATGTTGGGATTCCTCCATGTTCCTTGATCAGATGTAGTCTTTACTTGGAATACTTCTCCTTGAGTTCTTCACAATCTTCTCCATTTATTCTTCATATCCCTTTGTTCCTGGGTGGCCATCCACAAGTGTGCTCTCATGTGAGAACCCCCACATTCATGATCCTAAGTAAAGTAGAAACTATCTTAGGTGAAAACCCTCATGGACATGGTCCTGAGTAGCCACTCAACATAAACCAAACAATCAATCCACCCAGATGATTCATTAACTTAATGGATGTGCACTCCCAGGTAAAAACCCCCACATACTATGATCCTAAGTATAGTAGATACTATCTCAGGTGAAAACCCTGATAGACATGGTCCTGAGTAGCCACTTAACATTTTATAAAACCTTTCATCAATTGCATAGCATCAAAATTCTACTAAGTCATTTGATAGGTACCTAGACACAAATGGAATAGGGGATTCTAAACATGTCCTGCATAGCAATACAATTAAGTTCTACACATGCATAGGAAAATAACTAAGTTATGCATAGAAAATAATTAGGAATTTTATGGGGGGTGTGCCACTTGCCTTGGCAACAAGAAGAATAGCAACAGCAGCTGCAACAGTTGTAGTTTCCCTCCGAAATTTCTAACACATCAAACAAAACACACATAAACATACTAACAAAGTAACAATACAAAAATATGTTATGCATGATGTGCAAAAATACTTAGAGGAAAATACTAAGTCTATTCTTCAAGGTGATCGACAATTATTATCAACTCTTTGTAAATTGGATATTCACTATAGTGAGAGAGACAGACACCCGGCCAGCCACTTAAGTTGTGGAACAGGTCTCATGTACGTAGACATGTAAGGTTTGTCCCCAGGCCGCGTCATCTCACTATGCCGCTAAGATCCAACAAACTTCAAGATGGTAATAACATGATCAAGTTGTTTAAGTCTAGATTAGGAAGGAGGGAAACGATAGAAAGAAAAATGTAGTTGGTCTTCCAGGCTTCATCTCCAGACTTGTAACTTGCTTCTTGGGGGTGTCTTGATTGAATTCTTTGGTAGACTTGATAATTCTTCAGACATGATAATTCTTGTATGATCGAGGTTGGTCTTGGGTTTTAACTTAGTCTTCATGAAGTCTCAGAAGGGAAGGGAGAAAAGAGGGAGAGGGAGCAAGACTTAGAAAATATTGTTGGTTGGTCTTTATGCACTTCTTCTTGATTTTCTTCTAAGTGCTTCAACTCCACGAAGATACTTTTGAAGTTTTGTTTTGGCTAAGTCCTTCATTGGCCTTCTAGCTCCATGTTGAAAATCCTAAGTGTCTAGTGCATAGCACTTTTATCAAAATACTAAGTTTTGAAAATAATCCTAACTTATATCTATATGGGAAATATATCTATATGTGAAAATAAGTTATGCATGCAATGTACTTTTTAATCCTAAGAAATATCATACAAAATTTGTGATATTTATAAAGTATGCATTAGGCTATAAATGCAATTTAATAAATTTCTATTTTTGCAAAATATAATAAAAGGAATGAATATAAGATTAAGTTTTCTGTGATTAAATTTTTATAACAAAATTTTATAAACAGTGTTAATATACAGAGGGGATTTAAATAAATTTATAGCAATTGGATTTATACAAAAAAATAATGTTTATATTAAAAGTTATATCAAAATTACTCCAGTTATTCAATTTAAACTATAATTATTAAAATATCAAAATAATTCTCAAAATTATTTATAACAGAGGCATCATATTACACATATTATAAAGTTTCTAAACCAATTTTATTTGCAATTTTTGGATTTATAGATTTAAAGTTATGCCAAAAATACTCAAATCATCCATTTGAATATTTTTAACTAAATCAAATCTGAAATCTAACATATCTAAATATTCTACATGTCAAGGGCTTTCCAAATATATAAAATTTGTCAAATTTTAGTAAGTAGTTAAAACGATATGATAGTTTGAATAGACAGGGGCTTTTCTGCAAAACTGCCATTTAATCTAAATAAAAGAAATCAATTTCCACGTGTGCGCTGACTGGGCTGCTGACTGTGTGCTGACTGGGATCTGACGTGGATAAGTGAAATGATCTGGATCGCTCGATCCAGAACTGACGGTCTTGATTGGACCGTATCCGTTCAGCGCAAGGATCTAATCGCAACCGTTGATTCACAATCTGACGGATCTCGGGCGTTGGTCCGAGCCTGGCGGCGTTAGGTCACCGGAGCACGTTTGCCGACGGCGGCGCCGGCTCGGCATTCACGTGTACGCGCTCTAGGGGAGGAAGGGAAGAACTGATCATACCAAGACGAAGAGGAGACCGTGGCGGACTCGGTGGCGAAGTTGACGATGATGGGGTGCACGGACGCACCGGAGGTTGCTCGCCGGAGTTGCTCCCGCGGGCGGCTTTCTTCGGGCGAGGAAGAACGTGACGACCTGATGCACGAAAAATTACTCGGGCGAGTCACGAGGATGCGCAAGGACTTGGAGAAGTGCAAGGAAACGGTCTCGGGCTCGGGGGTTGCTCACCTCGCCGGAGAACGGAGAAAAACGGCGGTAGAAATGGCGGACGGTGGCGGCTTGAACTCGAGTAGCCCGACGGCGATTTGGGCTAGGGTTTTCGGGGGAAACGAAGAGGAGGGCAGGGGTATTTGTAGGGCAGGAGAGGAGAAACAAATCGCGTGATTTGAGCTCGAATTTGGAAAGGAATCGGAGGAGGAATCGGGGGCGCGGTTTCCGGCTGGATGAAGACGACGATGACGTTTTGCAGTGACGTCATCAATTTTTCTTTTTCTGTTTTTCTTTTTAATTCATATCTTTTGATTTAAGACTCCAAATCCATTCAAAAAAATTTAAAAAAAAAGTTGTAAAAGCAATATCTTTGTGTTAAACCAGTTGTGGGCATGTTTTGAATTTTTTTTAAAATTAATAATTTTGAAATATTGGTTTAATACAAATTTGACAGTTAATGTCAAATTTGAAATTATAGCTTAATTAAATTTTCTTTTGGCTAAATAAAATTTGTAAAATATCCATATTCAAATATGTTTGAATTTAAGTTATTTAAACTTATTTTGTTGAAATCATTTACCTTTATTTTGGCATAATAGTAGAAATAAATATTTTTAGAGTAATATGAAATATAATGGATTTTTTATTTCAACCTTTTGTGATTTAATAAGATGATGAATGATGAGATGCATGTATGCATGAATGCAATGCTTAAATTTTCTTTTCATAGCAAAATACATAAATGTTTTCAAAAGTTTAAAATTTTAGTGATTTTTTACATTCCAAAATATAGGGATGTTACATTAAAGGTATTCGTAGTATTCTTGGTCATGCTGGTTTCTATAGAAGGTTTATCGAAGACTTTGCTAAGGTATCAAAGCCCTTTACTAATCTCCTACAAAAAGATATACCATTTGTTTTTATGATGATTGTAAGGAAGCTTTTGAAACTCTTAAGAAAGTTTTAATACCTGCTCCTATTGTTCAACCACCTGATTGGAATTTTACCATTTGAAATTATTTGTGATGCTAGTGATTTTTCTGTTGGTGGTGTTCTTGGACAAACAGTAGATAAGAAATTAAATGTTATTCATTATGCTAGTATGACCCTTGATTCTGCTCAAAAGAATTATGCTACAACTAAAAAAGAATTTCTAGCTGTTGTATTTGCTTGTGATAAATTTAGACAATACATTGATGATTCTAAAGTTATTTTTCATACTGATCATGTTGCAATTAGATATCTTATCGAAAAGAAAGATGCAAAGCCTAGGCTTATTATATGGGTATTACTGTTGCAAGAATTCGACTTACACATTGTTGATAGGAAAGGTGTTGATAATCCTATTGTTGATAATTTGTCTATATTGGAAAATATTGCTTATGATCCTATACATGTTAATGATAGTTTTTGAAATGAACAATTGGCTGCAACAAGGGTGAGTTCGCGAGATAGTCCTTGGTATGCAGATTATGCTAACTTTATTGTTTCGAAGTATTTGCCTCCAACCTTTTCAGCTCAACAAAGAAGAAAATTCTTTTATGACTTGAGGCATTATTTCTGGGATGACCCACACTTATATAAAGAAGGAGTTAATGGTATTATGCGAAGATGTGTTTCGGAGTATGAACAAAAAGAGATATTGAGAAAGTGCCATAGTAGTGCTTATGGAGGACATCACGCTGGTGATAGAACCGCACAAAAGGTTTTACAATCAGGGTTTTATATGCCTACTCTCTTTAAGGATGCGAGAAAGTTTATTTTATCTTGTGATGAATGTCAACGAGTTGGTAATATCTCTAGATGTAATGAAATACCTATGAATAATTCTCTTGTTATCGAACCGTTTGATTGTTGGGGATTTGACTTTATGGGTCCTTTCCCTTCTTAAGAAGGTAATACGCATATACTTGTTGCTGTTGATTATGTTACTAAATGGGTAGAAGCTATTCCTACTAAAAGTGCTGATGGTGAAACATAATTAAAAATGCTTCAATATATTATTTTCCCTAGGTTTGGTGTTCCTAGATATCTTATGACTGATGGAGGTTCTCATTTTATTCATGGTGGTTTTAGAAAAGTTCTTGCTAAATATGGTGTTAATCATAGAATTGATTCGGCTTATCATCCTCAAACTAGTGGGCAAGTAGAATTATCAATAGAGAAATTAAATCTATCTTGCAAACGACTGTTAATAGAACGAGGAAGAATTGGGCTAGTAAATTAAATGATGCATTGTGGGCTTATAGAACTTCTTATAAAAATCCCATGGGTATGTCTCCTTATAAAATGGTTTATGGAAAAGATTGTCACTTGCCTTTAGAATTAGAACACAAAGCTTATTGGGTAGTGAGAGAATTAAATAGAGATTTTAAACTTGTTGGTGAGAAAAGATTACTTAATTTGAATTCTTTAGATGAATGGAGAAGTGACGCGTATGAAAATGCTAAACTCTTTAAATAAAAAGTTAAAAGATAGCATGATAAGAGAATCCTTAAGAGAAAGTTCCATGTTGGTGAGAAAGTTCTGTTGTATAGCTCTCGTCTTAGATTCTTTGCAGGAAATTACTCTCCAAGTGGGAAGGTCCATATGTTATTGTGGAGGTGTTTTGTTCGGGTGTTGTCGCCCCAGTGAGGACCAGGGTGTGCAGGGCCCACTCTCCACAGCCCTCGCACGCGACAGAACCAAGGAAATGACTAAGGACCAAGCTACCGCTTGGAGAGACTCTCGAGAGGAAACTCCTCTCGAGGGCCTGAAGAGGAAGCGAGGGCCTGAAGAGGATCCCCTCGCTTCAAGAGACTCCACAAGGTTCCACCCGATTGGAGAGGAGTCAACACAAATCCCTCAACAAGGCCACCGCGGCCCTGTGGAGACACTTCACGGCTAAGCAACCGCTGTAGGGCGCACATGGATTCTGCAGCAGCCGCAGAGTGACGCTCGCGTCTGGAGAAAATGACCCGGGCGCTGCAGTGGCCATTCTGGTGATTAAAGGAGTCAACAAAGTTGCGCCGCCAGAGACGGACTAAGAAACCTTCCTCTTTGGTGATAAAGCGGCTGGACAGTGCAACACTCCAAGAGGATCGTCATCGTGGGCTCCGCCATGATCGCTGCAACGTCTACTGGCCGTTCTGCGAGGACTGCGAGTTGTCTGCCACCGCGGCTGCTTTGGCACGGATGGAACAAGTCCATGAACTATTCTGCGGCGGTGAACTCCACTCCTTCGCGCCACTGCCATGTGGGAACCCATCCCCTACATAAAGTGCAAGGATGAGGCCTGGGGCGCCTTTAAAAGGAGCAGGAGCACCTCCGTAGCAAAGGACCGCATTCTGAAACCTTGGAAACCTAGCCAAGTCTGTAGGATAGCCAACTAGCTCGAGGAGGAAAAAGACCATAGCTTCCCTCTTCAAGCACCAAACTGCCTCAAGGGAGCCCTCGGCAAGCTCATTCTACTTTAACCTCTGCAGTGCAATACAGACAGGCAGGAGTAGCGGTGTTAGCTCCTCCTAAGGGCCGTGAACCTGGGTATGGGCTGGCGTCCTTCTCTGTCGTGTCGCTCCTCTTCAGGCTCGACGAGCATCATCGCCGTGCCTCTCGAGGGTCATTTTACCTCCACGTTCAGCCCCCTTTCGAACTACTCTTCAGGGTGTGACTATACCTGTTCTGTGGGAGTCACTCTCCGACATTTCGCGCTAGGTAGGGGATTGAGGCGCGTCAACAACCTTCGAGTCGCTTCCGCGACATGACGGAAACTCGCGCCACTTGCGCCAGCAAGCGCGCACCTAGTGGGACTCACACCGTGCCCGGCGCCACCGCCACTCGTGGACGGCGGGGTCGCCCCCGCTGTGAAGAGCGCGCCAACACCGGCCCGCACATGAAGGAGCCCGAGAGCGAGGCCGAGCGCGACAGGGATGAGCATCCCGAGCACCAAGAGGACGGGGAGTCCTCGCACCAGACGCAGCGCCCGAGCGGCTCCTCCCACAGACGCGCAGAGCCCGGTCCGCACACCGCTCTGCTCATGGCGCAAGAACTTCTCCGCTACCGGCCTACTCCAGAGGCTCACGACTAGTGGCTGGAACGCCTGAACCACCTGGTCGGCATCGCCACGACGCGCCCTGCTCTATCTTGGTCGATTGTGCACCACTCTCTCGCGGGGACGGCTGTGCCTTACGCGCCTCCGCCTCCTCCGGGACCCGCTCCGCCCGCGACGCAGAGGATCGTCTCCCATGCGTCCTTGCCGCGCGACTGCCAAATCGTGCAGCACACCGCGCCGGATGCATGCGTGTGGATGGAGCGCTAGCAAAACCGCCAGAACCGCCTCGCGCAGGAGATTGGCCAGGCGGGCCAGCAGAACTGCGACGCTCTGCAGAACGGGGTCACCACGTACGCCACGGGTTGCATGGCGTTCACTCGTGCCCTGCGCCGCGTGGTCTGGCCTCAGAAGTTCGGGCCAGCTCTCCCCAACGGTTATGACGGCTCCAGCAACCCCATCGAGTTCCTGCAGCTCTACACCACCACCATCCAAGCTGCAGGAGGTGACGACAACGTCTTGGTCAACTGGTTCTCCGACGCGCTTCGTGACTCCGCGCTGTCATGTCTCCTGAACCTGCCGGAGGACTCCGTGGGCTCGTGGGAGGAGCTCTGCAAGCAATTTGTCGCCAACTTCAAGGGCACGTACGAGCGCGCGCTCACTCACCACGATCTGCGCGCTGTGGTGCAGAAGAAGGACGAGAACCTCTGCAAGGACATCCAGCGCTTTGGTCAGGTGTGGAACAAGATTGCGAACATCCCTGACACACAGGTCATAGCCGCCTTTCGCGAGGGCGTCACGAACCGCATGATGCTCGAGAAGCTCGGCATCCATGACAAGCTCACCTCTGAGGTGAAGTTGTCCGACCTGGCGGACAAGTGCGCCAAGGCTGAAGAGGGACTCCTCTTCGTCAAGATGAGCTCGCGGGGAGATGACCCTGCTGAGGGATCCAAGAGCCACAAGAAGAAGGAGGAGCTCAAGCACAAGGCCACAGCGTTCCTCGCGGTAGAGCCTGACGCCAAGGGCTCTTGCAGGGACTCCCCAGAGCCTGGCAAGAAAGAGGACAATCGTCCATTCTGCGTCTACCACAACAGGCGTAGCAACTCTACAGAGACCTGCTTCAACCTCAAGAGGCTAAGAAAGCAGCACGAGCAAGCTGAAGGCAGCTGCAACCACGGAAGAGGCCGTGGCTACCGCGGAGGCGGACGCAAGGGTGGCTACCAAAAGCCAACAGGCACTCAAGACAACGCCGCCGCGAAGAATAGCAACCTCCCTGACGAGGAAGACTGAGGCTACCAAGCCCCCAGAGGGGCTATGGCTAGCATCCTCGGCGGGCTCAGGCGCCCAAGTCGAACAACCAGTTCAAGCAGTTCGCCCGCGAGCTTAATGGCGTGCTCCCCAGCGTCGAGACGTCCAGGCCCCTCAAGTGGTCATAGTACACCATTGCTTTCGACGCGCAAGACCACCCCAAGTCCACCAAGACCGTTGGAACCCTCCCACTGGTCTGCTCCCCCACCATCAACAACATCGCCGTCTCCAAGATGCTCATTGATGGAGGTGCAGGCCTGAACGTCATCTCTGTAGAGACCTTTGAGACGCTTCAAGTGCCCTACGAGTGGATCTTGACCTCCAGGCCCTTAACGAGGGTCACCAGTGGTTCAATAGAGCCTCTGGGACAGGTCCGACTCGCCGTCACCTTTGGCACGCAGAAGAACTACCGCACCGAGCTCATCGACTTTGATGTCACGCACATCGGCTTGCCGTACAAAGCCATCCTCGGCTATACCGCCCTCGCGAAGTTCATGGCCGTCACGCATCATGCCTACAACATGGTCGAGATTCCCGGCAGCGCTGACACCATCTCCATCCACGGCCATGTCCAGGACACCACGCGCGCTATCGAGACCGCCTATAAGGCAGCCGCCATGGCATTTCCGGCTGAAGAGGACATGGAGCCTCTCGAGAGGCCCAAGAAGAAGAAGCAGTTGTTCTCTAAGGAGCCAGCTTCCACGAAGAAGGTCTCCCTGAGCTCCAGCGGCCCAGGGGCTGAGGGCTCGGCGGCTAGCGTCACCATTGGCGCTGCTCTGCCTCCCAAATAGGAAAGCGCGCTCGTCGCCTTCCTCCGGGCAAACTCTGATATGTTCGCATGGACTCCGTCAGACATGTCTCGTGTATCGAGGGAGGTCATCGAGCACAACTTAGCCGTGTGTCCAAACGAACGCCCCGTCAAGCAAAAGACAAGAAAGCAAGCCCCCAAGAAGCAAGCATCCATAGTCAAGAAGGTTGAGAAGCTCAAAGCGGCAAATGTTGTCCGCGAAGTCACGCACTCCACTTGGCTCTCCAATGGCGTGGTTGTCCCCATGCCTCGACATGGAAAATACATTAACTTGGCAACCCCAAGCATAATGAAACATTTCGTTCCTAAGTGAACTATGCTCTACGGTGCCGCTATGTAACATTTTGGTGGTGAGTTTTTATTCCCGCATTATTGTCTTTCAATGTGTGCTTATATCTTTCCCCATGAGCACCTCGCGAGAGGGGGATGAGTACGGTGCCAGTGCCTCAACTGACACGCCAGCAGCACTGCAAAACCCAAGGGATCCGAGCTCTGGCTAAAGGGCAAGCTCCCACAAACACGCCATCTCTCCAAATGACCTTGGTACTTACTCTCCTCGCGAGGAACGCCTGAGGAGACCTATAAGCGCGCATGAGTTCCTACTACTGTGCACAAGCGTTTTGGGTTTGCCTCTCTAACATCCACAGGGAACAAGCGTCCCTCCAAGCCGAGGAGGCAAAATATTCAACCCTTGAAGAGAAAATCCCTACAGGGCAAAGAGCATCGAGAAGCTAAGTCCTGCACTCATGCCTCAAGAGTTTTTAAACCTCCGCAAGCACACGTTGTCCCTCGAGCGTTTCATTTTCCTTATACTTCGTGGACTACTCGTACTTCAAAGGGGGGCACTTGAGCATCGCGACTCAGGGCTCTTACCTCTCCAAGCCTTAAACTCCCCCCGGCCTTGCTGAGTCATTGCTCTAGCATACCGCAGTGGCGGAGTCATAGCGCGAAGAGACGGGTCCTAACGACGCAGAGCAAACAAAGACATGAAAATAAAATAAAGGGCCTTTCAAGGGGCACACGAGCTAAATTAAACTACTTACGAGTATATAGTACAAGCCAAGCCTCAGATTGTCTAAACAAAAAGTTTTTCAAATACAAGCGCTCCAAGCGCATCACAGATAAAGCTCAGGAGGAATCCGCGCCATCGCCTCTGTCCGCGGCGTGCTCCTCACCAGCATCGGTGGAGCCAGCCTCCTCACCATCATCAGCATCCGCCTCAGTAATCCTGAGGCGGTTGCAGAAGGATTCCACTTGGTCGCGGAGGGAGTTGGAGACCCGCCACAGTTCTTCGCCGTCGAGAGGCTCGGTCACCAACGAGAGGTCGAAGTCGGGCGTCAGGAGTTTGAGGTTGGTGAAGATACGGTCGACGACCACCGCCAGGAGTTGGCGGCCCTCCGCCTCAAACACCTCGCGAAGCTCGGCGTCAAGGCCCTCAAGCACCGTGAAGAGCTGGTCAAAGTAGACCAGGTACATGGCAGCGTCGCCATGGCCTCGGGCAGCAGCATGCGGCTCCTCCGCACCAAGCTTCACGGCGAGCTCGTTGCGCCTAGTCACTAAGGACTGGAACATGCGCTCCCGCTACTGCGTCAGCACGCAAGCCGCCTGGGCGCTCTCGGCAGCTTCCACCGCGCGCTCCACCGCAGGACCCACCTGCTTGTTCATCTCCTCCATATCCTTGATGAGGGAGTTCAGGTCCTGGGTGGCCGCCTTGCTAGCTGCCTCCGCTTGGCAACGGGCCTCGTTGGCGCATTGGACGCTGCTGTCTAGCCTGGCGTTGGCTTTCTCACGCTCGTCGATCCTCTTGGCATCCGCGTCGCGCTTGAGCTTGAAGCGGTCCTTATGCTTCTTGGCCTTGTCGCGGTAGTCCTGGGCAATGGACTGTTTATACTTCAGCTCCCTGTCTTTGAAGTCCGCCTTCGCCTCGTCCTTCCTCTGGGCGAACTTGGCCTTGAGGCGCTCCTTGTTCTGCTGCTGGGCGGTAACGTCTTGGAGGTGCTTCTGGAGGACCTAGGCCAAGTTCCCCTCCCGGGCCTCGAGCTCCTCGCGCTTGGTCCCGAGGTCATTCTCCGCCTGCAGCCGCTGCTCGTCACGCAGGGGCACCTCCTTCGTGGAGATCAGCTTCTGCTCCCTAACGACCAAGCCCTTGCGGGCATCCTCCAGAGAGGCTCGCTCAGCCTCGTGGGTGGAGCGAAGCTGAGACTCGAGCTAGGCGAGCTCGTGGTGCTTCTGCGCCAACGAGCACTCCATGGCTTCCCGCTCCGCCCTCGCCTCAGCCAGGAGGTCCGTGGCCACGTCGCGCTCAGCCTGAAGGGGCGCGAGGAGCTCGTCAGCGTCGCGGATGGCCCCGTCGTGCACCTCCTTGGCGAAGCGAATCGCCTCCTCGCGCTTGGTCTGCAGGGCTAGTTCCTCCTAGCGGCGAGCCTCCACCGCAGCATGGAAGGACGCCCATGCCTCCGCGAGCTCGCCCTGCCACTGGACGATATGCGCATCTTCGAGAACGAGGTGGGCCTCCAGCCCCTCCAGTGACTCCCGCACCTGGCGGAAGGCGACTTCGCGGTGCCCCTTCCTCCAGTCCCATCCGCTGAGGACTAGGTCGCGACAGGAGGAGGACCCCGCTCCTGCGTCGAGCCTGGAGAACGGAGCCTCGGAGTGGGCTTTGGGGCTAGGCAGCGAGCCATCCTCCTTGGCAACCACGTCCTTCTCACCGTCCTCGCCGCCCTGGCACACCATTTCCTGCGGCAGGGCACGGTCGGGAAGATGAAAGGGCCTCTCCCTCGCGCTCACCAGCGCCAGGCTGGCCCTGGCCCGCCTCAGCCTCTTGCTGCGTGGGAGTAGTGACCACGTGGGGCGGAGTAGACACGCGAGGCGGAGTTGCCTCGCGAGGTGGAGTCTGCACATGCGGTAGCGTTGACACGCGAGGTGGAGTAGGTGCGCGAGGGGGAGTACGCACCCTCTCCTCCTGCCCCTTAGGCCTCGCCTGCTCGAGAGGCGGCGCAGTAGCCTCCACCTGAGGCACTTCTTCAGTAGGGCCTGTAAAGCCCGTGTCCACAGGCCTCGAGGCCTCCACCTGAGGCACTTCTTCGCGGAGGCCGTGGCTTTCTTCACATCAGCTGCCTTGCAAAGCTTATGGTGCTTCGTAGGCACAAGATCACTGGCAAGCACCAGGAAAAATCTCCAGAAAAGATTCAAGAGGCAAACACCAAGAAACATGCAAAATGAAAGTTAAAACACTTACCCAGATTTCTTGGCCTTGGCGCCAGGCCCCTCCGGAGACGCGTTAGCTTTCCTCTTGGAGGGGACATCGGACGGTCTCGCCCCAGGCCTGTCAACGGCCGCTTTAGACTGAGGCTCTCGCCGCCCCGCCGCGGCCACCTCGTCGTCGACCTTGTCGTCCTCCTCCTCCATAGGGCGCAAAGGCGCCACTACGAAGGCCTCGTCGTTGCCTGACGAGATCTCGTAGATCTCATCAGTAAAGGGCCCAGCCCTTGCAGAGGATGCCTCCCCTGTGGACGGATTCGCAATGGCCTCCTCCTCGCCTTGCCCCGCTCCCAAAGTGGAGGGTGACTCAGTGGCCCCCGCCTCCTGCACCACCGGCGCGGCCTCCACCCTGTTGTCCCCCGCCATGCCTGTCGAGGTGAACGTGGGCATCCCCTCCAAGACAGCCAGGCGTTCGACCATCTCGAGCTGATGCAGAGGCCTCAGCGAGAGCGGGAGCTTGTCCACGGCCGACACCTCCAGGTTGATGAAGAAGATGTACATGACGTAGTCGACAACGTCCTTGTCGTTGTCGCCAGGATGGAGCCGCATCGGGTCCTTGCCGCCCGCGTACATCCACATCGGCTTCTTGTGAGCCTGAAGTGGAACGATGCAATGCGTCACGAAGTCGGCAATGATCATCTGCCCCGTGAGGCCCTCCTCCCGGAGATAGCTCATACGACCCACCACGTTCGCGCTCTCCGCTCCGCTGAAGGTGGACTTGCCCCAGTGGGAGTTCTTCACGGGCGGCGTGTCCGGGATGTTGAGGAAGGCGCACGATGACTCCACGCCAATGTAGAACCATTTCTGGCGGAAGTCGTCCACCTTCTTCGTCACCGCCATGATGGGCTTGTCCCCATTCCACGACATGGGGATGTAGATGCCCCCATGCCGTCCATGATGCGGAAGGAGACGCACCCGGACCGCTCGTGCCCCGCGGTGCACCGGAGTGTGTAGAAGCGTCTGAAGAGGTAGGCGAAGATGGAGAGGATGAGGATGGAGTTTGGATGTAGGTAGAGGAGCTGGATCTGGTAGAACTCCAGCACTGCCTCTAGGAAGGGCGAGTACGGGGGCACCAGCCCAGCGGCGACGCAGTGGAGGAAGATGGGGAAAAACCCCTACGGACGCTCCCCGAGTTGCGCGGCCCAGGGCATGCTGGCGCCATGCTCGTTGGTCCGCCCCGCGACCATGAAGCGGATCTTGTCCAGCACTGCCTCCCGGGTGTACGCCGCAATCAGCGCCGCACCGTACACGGGCTCGACGGACGCCGCCTGAGAGGACATCGTCATCGCCGCCTTGCCCGTGCCCTTGGTGGGACTCATCGCCGGGGAGGAAGAAGGCAGAGGTGCAAGAAGGATTTAAGAAAGAAGGAGACGAGTTCGCCGGAGAGCACAGGCGGAGAGCTCGAAAGAGGAAGGCTTGTGCGTGAAGAATGGGAGCAGTAACGGCTATCCGTCGCGGCGCGTAGGATTTATGTCTCGTCAGGAGCAGCTACAGGGACGTGGTGGGACCCCCCACGACGCACGCCCCTATGATCGTGCGAGGCAGTTGTGCAGCGGCGCGACACGTGTCTCAGGCCGGCCGGACAGTTTGGGACCACGACGATTCGGCTGTGTCCATGGGCTCAACCGTGCCCATCTTGGGGGCGGGGGCTACTGTCGGCCCAGTGAGGACCAGGGTGTGCAGAGCCCACTCTCAGCAGCCCTCGCACACGATAGAACCGACGAAACGACTAAGGACCAAGCTACCGCTTGGAGAGACTCTCGAAAGGAAACTCCTCTCGAGGGCCTGAAGAGGAAGCGAGTGCTTGAAGAGGATCCCATCGCTTCAAGAGACTCCACAAGGCTCCACCCGCCTGGAGAGGAGTCAACACAAATCCCTCCACAAGGCCACCGAGGCCCTGTGGAGACACATTGCGGCTAAGCAACCGCAGCAAGGCGCACATGGCCTCTGCAGCAACCGCAGAGAGACGCGGGCGCCGTAGTGGCCATTCTGGTGATTAAAGGAGTCAACAAAGCTGCGCCGCCAGAGACGGACTATCAAACCTTCCTCTTTGTTGATAAAGCAGCTGGACGGTGCAACGCTTCAAGAGGATTGTCATCATGGGCTCCGCCACGATCTCTGCAGCGCCTGCTAGCCGTTCTACGTGGACAGCGAGTTGTCAGCCACCGCAGCTGCTTTAGCACGGATGGATCGAGTCCATGAACTATTCTGCGGCGGTGAACTCCACTCCTTTGCGCCACTGCCATGTGGGAACCCATTCCCTGCATAAAGTGCAAGGATGAAGCCCGGGGCGCATAAAGGAGCAGGAGCACCTCTTAGCAAAGGATCGCATTCTGAAACCTTGGAACCCTTGCCAAGTGTGTAGGATAGCCAACTAGCTCGAGGAGGAAGAAGAGCATAGCTTCCCTCTTCAAGCACCAAACTGCCTCAAGGGAGCCCTCGGCAAGCTCATTGTACTGTAACCTCTGCAGTGCAATACAGACAGGAAGGAGTAGCGGTGTTAGCTCCTCCTGAGGGCCGTGAACCTGGGTACGGGCTGGTGTCCTTCTCTGTCGTGGCGCTCCTCTTCAGGCTCTACCAGCATCATCGCCGTGCCTCTCGAGGGACATTTGACCTCCGCGTTCGGTCCCCCTTCGAACTACTCTTAAGGGTGTGACTATCCCTGTTCCGTGGGAGTCACTTTCCGACAGGTGCGATTAAAATTGCTTCGCTCAAGGATGACTCTACACAAGTCGTAAATGGACAAAGACTCAGGCATTATATTTCTGGAGATTCTTATAATGAAGATGTTGATATTATTCATGAAATTACTCTGGAAAATTACATTAAGGAAAATATTTCTGAGTTCGCAGAACCTGATTTCGAAAAGGTACAGTTCGGTAAGAAAAAGTCCGCGAATTTAATTTTTGGACTGTTATTTATTTTTGGAAAACATGGAAAAATATGAGACGAAAACGAATAGGACACAAAGTTTGAGGCGACCACAACACCTCGTGGCACGGGCCCCATGCTGGTCGCGCCAGCACATGGTGAGGAGGCCTCGGAGCCCCTCTCCTACTCGGTTTCTCCCTGTTGCCTTCCTTTTTATTTCGTAATTTTTTGCTATATATTCACCCGAGGCCCCCGAGGTCCGTAGATTGTGTTTTCGACGTGTTTTTGTTTCGAGCTGTTTCTGCCGGAATTTTGTCCTAGTTTTAGAGGCACCATGGTCTCCACCAGCGGCAAGGGAAAGAAGACTTTGGAGGATGGACTTTAACATCCCAAGCTAGAGGAAGATATAAGAGAGCAAAGACGAAGTGGAGGAAGAAGAAGACATGCGTCGTCACCTTCGTGCAACTTTCGCGGGCATTGGAGTGGTGGAGAACCCCTCCAACTGCAGGATGAGCGCACATATGAGCACCGGAGGGAGAGTTCCACATCATCTTTTGGCTCCAAGAACATCTTCATCAAGCACCAACTACGCATTCCACAGCTTAATCCACCTGGATCAAATTGAAAAGATGCATGAGGTGATGCGGCCAAACCTTTGGAATATGGATCGTTCTAACAATGCAGGGAAAAGGAGCTCCAAGTCTGATATATTCATGAGCCGTATTGAGCACAATATGGAAATGATTCGTGCTCTTACTTACAAGATCGATGAATTGAAGGAGTTGGTTGAGAAGCTTATCGGGGATTCACCATCGCCACCGAAGTACTAATTCATCATCGGTATTGGCAACTCCCTTAGCTTGTCCAAGCTTGGGGGGAGTTTCGCGGTATCACCATTATCTTTCATATTTTACTTTTTAGTAGTGTCATATCATGAGTCGGGAAGTTATCTTATATTAGGGTTTGCAATGTGGAAGTATCTCTCTTTTAGTTGGTTATTTATGTATCCCTTGGTGTGAGTTGCTATTACGGAATATTAATGAGAAGTGTTATTATTTATTTTCTGCACACTTGATTTTAGGTTGCAACTTTTATCATGTGTGATTGATCTTGCCATTTAGTATTGGTAATCACTTTGGGAACATATAGTAAATCTTTTGGCTTTGGCAAACTTAGCATTGGTGTGTAGCTACAATACTTTGAGACTTAAGAGGAAAAAGAATTACGTGTAGAATATAGCATTCATTGGTCTTTCTCACTTGTCAATGACAAGCTTAGTATTCACAACTTAAAATTGTGTGTGCTTCCAAGTAAGAATTGCAAGATTGTCTTTTACTGCATGTATGTTTGTTTGTATCCATCAACTCTTATGCTTGCTACCCAACCTTCCTAGCCAAAGACCTGTATCGAGAGGGAATGCTTCTCATACATCCAAACCTTAAAAAAACCATTGGCATATCTGTCCACAATATATACCTACTATGTGGTATTTTGCGCAACTCCAAGTAAATACATCTTATTCTATCTTTATTCAAAATTATCCCTTATTTCTGTCAATGTTCACTAGCTCACGAGGAAATAATAGTTGGGTTTGTTATCTTACATACTAATTAAGTAACCCATGACTTGCATGCTACATTTGCTCGTCATTAATATTGCAAAGGGGTGGTCAGACACTTATAATATAGGTTGAGTTTTTAAAAAATATAGGCACTCCTCCATGGTTTGCGATTGATTGGTGGGCACCCGAGGATTCGGCTAGCCATGGTTATGTTAGAAAGTTGGGGAGGAGTGTCATGGTTTTGAAAGTAAAGAGACAAAGAAGATGAATATGATAAAGGTTGTTTTAAAAAAATAATCATAACCACCCCTCACTTGCTTAGTATGGAAGATGACAAGAACTCTATTACAACTCGTTGAGAACAACAAACACCGCTCAAATACTTACTTTTATGCTCTCTATATGATTTTGACAAATTATAAAACCAAAAGCTCTAGCACATGCTTGTATCTCTGCTTCCCTCTGCGAAGGGCCTATCTTTTAATTTATGTTAAGTCATTAAACCTATCTCCTTCTATATTAAGCAAGCTTTCGAGTTGATTGTGATTCAACCATTCATACATTAGTATTGTTAATCATGTCTTTCATTTTTTCTTGTTTAGCACATTGTTGGCATCTAATGAATTTGATTTTTGGAGCTATCAGCCAATAAAAAGGGCTGTTTTATAAACTAAGCTCAATTGCTCATTGTTCTCTGGTCAAGGACTAAGTTTGCCAATACCAACTATGGTTTTCTCTATGTACTTTACTGTCGTTTTCCTCTACTTGTTACAAGGTTGATTTATACATGAACGGAGTTAATATCTAAGATGACTTGTGCATTTATAGATGTGATGCTTCTTGTCTGTATATTGTATATGGACACTTCACTCCATAAAACTGTGGTCATGTTTACCGAGTTCAATTTCGCTTGGGGACAAGCGAGGTCTAAGCTTGGTGGGAGTTGATACATCCATTTTGCATCACAATTTTATATCATTTACTGCTATTCATTGATATATTTCGTATTTAGCGATGATACTTATGTTATTTCATCTATTTAGCATGATTGATGATCATTGGGGGATGGAACTCTGGAGTCTGAATTCTGCTGGAAAAAGCATCGTCAATATACAATATTTGCGAAGACCAGAAGAACAAAATAAACATCTGGGAATTTTTTTCCATTTATTTCACGAAGGAGGCCAAGAGGAGAGCCTGGGTGGGGCCCAGGGGGCCCACACCACCTCGTGGCGCGGCCAGGAGGGCTACCGCGTGAGCAGGTGGTGAGGCCGCCCTAGCCCACCTCCTGGCGCACCCCTTCGCGTACTTCTTCCCCCCGAAGACCTAAAAATCGTAGGTTGTCCATAATTCCTCTCCGCCGCCACCACGAGGCGGAGAAGACAGAGAGAGAAAAGCTCTCCGGCAGGCTGCGTTGCGCCGGGGAAATTCCCTCTCGGAGGGGTGAAATTGTCGCCATCGTCACCGTCATCGAGCTGCACTCCATCACCATCGCCAACACCACCATCTACACCGCTGATGCCGTCATCTCCATCTATCCACTATGTTCCCGCTGTAACATCTAGGGCTAAATTCTGTGTATTTGATAGGGGAAACTCTCCCGGTGTTGATTGCTATTGTTATTGATGCTATTGAGTGAAACCGATGAATTAGGGTTTATGTTCATATTGTTATCCATCATTATATCACCTCTGATCATGTTCCATATGGTGTGTTGTGAGTAATTTGTTCTGTTCTTGAGGACATGGGAGAAATCTAGATGTTAGTAGTGAACTATGTTGAATAATATTTGATGTTTTGATATTTAAGTTGTGGTGCCGTTCTTCTAGTGGTGTCATGTGAACGTTGACTACATGACACTTCACCTTTACGGGACTAGGGGAATGCATCGTGTACTCGGTTATCATTTGTGGGGTTGCCGGAGTGATAGAAACCTAAACCCCCATTGGTATTCTGATGCACGAGGGATCGCAGGATCTCAGAGTTTAACGCTATGGTTAGATTTAACTTAATTATTTTCTTGTATTTTTGGATGCTTGCAAGGAGTATAATCATAAGTATGTATTAGTCCTAGGAAGGGCGGTGCATTAGCATAGGTTCACCCACACGACCCTTAGCTAAACACTAAAGATTATTCATCAATATGAAGCGAAACACTTGACAGAAATCCCGTGTGTCCTCAAGAACGTTTGGTCATCATAGTAAACAAACCGGCTTGTCCTTTGCTCTCAAAAGGATTGGGCCACTCGCTGCAATTATATTTGCCGCGCTCTATTTACTCACACTGTATTTCTCTGTTATATCAAAGTCTACTGAAAACTTGTGTTTACAGTGAATTCCTCATCGAAACCACTTGTCAAACCTTCTGCTCCTCGTTGGGTTCGACACTCTTATTTATCGAAAGTACTGTGATACACCCCCTATACTTGTGGGTCATCAGGGCCCACATCATGTCCTCACGCGGCCAGGAGTGCTGCCGCGCGAGCACCTGATGACGGCGCCTCGGTCGCCCACTTCGTCTCTTGTTCGGTCTTCTGGAACGTTCCCGATTAAAAACGGAATTCAGAAAAGAAATTGTCCAGTCCCGAGAATATTTCCTAAAGTACTTTTCTGAAACCCAAAACAGCAGAAAACAGGGAGCTGGCACTGTGGCATCATGTCTATAGGTTAGTCCCAAAAAATGCATAAAACTATATAAAATGCATATAAACCATGTAATAACTTGGTATAATATAGCATGGAACATAAGAAATTATAGATACGTTGGAGATGTATCAACATGCAAAGTACAACAATATAACAACATAAGAAAGCTTTCAGTGATATAGTACTGGATAGGAATCAACCGTGCAAAGTAGATATTAGAGATGATTTAAGCTTCAAGCACAACAATATAATCATCTAATGCTTCCAACAAATATAACAACTTTGTGAAAGAATCAAGTCAAGCAATATCAATATACACATAGAAGATCAACTCTTTATTTGTTCAAAAGAAACAAGCAAGCATTCAACATTGGTTCATGGCACCAAGATGTTTTGGCTAAGAGAATGTTAACGGGGGTTTGGAAGGCCTACGGAAGAAAGTCTCACAAAGCTGCAAGTGATCATTAGACAAGAGGAAGTGTTATAATCGAAGCTATGCAAGGAGTAGTGATTTCCACACAACGGATGCATGAAGAGCTATAAGTATATGAAAGCTCTCCAATGGAACTAGTGGGGGTGCATCCAACTTGCTTGCTCACGAAGACATAGAGCACTTTTGAGGAGGCTCATCATTGGACTATACAAGCCAAGTTCTATGGTGTAAAGTTCCCAACATAGTTATGCAAGTAAGACATGAAAACTCTCTCATATGGAGTAAATGTGCTAAACATGAGCACAAATGATGATAATAAATGATATGGTGCTCTAAAATGAGCACAAGTGATGACTATAAATGATATGGTGCAATAACATGAACACAACTGTGTGATAAAGAATAGTAATGTGCCCCCTTTTTATTTTTTTTCTTTCTTTCCCTTTTCTTTCTTTTTTTTTTTTCTTTTCTGTTTCTCTTTTCGATGGCCTCCATGGCTCTTTTCACTTTTAGGGGCAAGCATCCTAATATTATGATATGACAACACACTAATGATGATATGACAACACACTGATGATACAAATAACTAATATGATTGAGACATAATATGTATATGACAACGGTGCTTCTGCCAGTGTAGCTGGTTATGTAATGATCTAGCGCAACATGGGTAAAACCACACATCAGCTTTATAGAATCACGCAAAGCAATATATAAGTAATAAATGACAACAAGTCATGTAATGTAAAATGGATGTTGCATGGCAATATATCTCGGAACAGCCATGCAAATGTTGTAATAGGTAGGTATGGTGGATGTTTTGAGGAAGATATTTGGCTTATGTGTAGGAGAACAAGATGAAGATCTCCCACGAGTTTTGGATGTACCCGCGAAGTATGCACCAACTGTCAATCTGAGAAAGGGCAATGCAAAGTACCGAAGAGTCTCGCAATATGGTGGTGGAAGTGCCATGAAATCCGCAGTTTTAGAACTCACAAGTAAAAAAATTCCAAATAAAAATATGATCTTACAAGGCATAATGAAAATCACTCCAAGAGGGATCGTGGCAAATGACACAGTCACTGTTGTCTTCCCCGACCATAGCGCATAACATAAAGTCATTATGGTTGTCTTAGGCAAATAGAAGTCATATATCATTATGCAATCGACTAGAAATTTAAGTGTGGCACATATTCAAGTTTTTCTAGACCAACCATTAATCATTCCACTTTACTAAACCATCATGTTTACCATTAAGAAAATTAATATCTCAAAACAGCATCAATGATTCAAGAGACACAATTTAATGATCTACAAGATTATGTATCATTTAGTTTGACCATCTACCACATTTATTATTTTCTGTTCTCAACCAAACACCAATCAACTTGATTAAAAGATAAATTCTGCAAGTAATTAAACAATGAGATATGAGAGTATGATATAAGAAAGATAACAGCTCTAGCAAGAGATGCATGAAAGACAAGAGCTAGAAAGCATTGTAGTAGCTAAAGAAGAATACTCAACGAATATAAGTGAACAATACGAGTATTCATGAGAAAAAGCGGAGTATGAGGAATGCTAGGGTCCATTTTATTCAGAGAATGAAAATAACAAAAACAAACCGACGCTTCAAGAAAAGCACATAAGATGTGGCGGAATTAAAATATTGTTTCACTAGAAAGAACCTGATAGTTTGGTTATGAAGAAGGGGATGCGTTGGGCATCCCCATGCTTTGACGCTTGAGTCTTCCTGAAATATGTTGGTTGAGCCACCGGGGAATCCCCAAGATTTGGCGTTACTATCCTCTTGATCACATTATATCATCCTTCTCTCTTGATCCTTGAAAACTTCCTCCACACCAAACTTAGAGTAACTTCATTAGAGTGTTAGTGCACAAAAATGATGATATTATGTAGGAACACAATTGCTACCATTGCTACTGAACATTAGCTACAGCCACTGATACTTAAAATGATAAAAAGATCCAATCAAAATAGCAAAAGAGGCATTGCAAAAGTAAATGGCAGAATCTGTCAAAAACAGAATCGTCCATAAAGAAGAATTTTTTCGAGGCACTTAACTTGCTCAGATCAGAAAAATCAAATTACCGAAAGTTGCATATATATCTGAGGATTACACACAAAAAAGGGCATATTATTTAGAATTCTCTGTGAAGAGTTACAAATTAAACGGTGGACAAAACTTTCAACTAGAAGCTTATCTTGACACAATAATGCAATAAAATAAAGATACAAAGGAATTGCAACAGAGGTAGCATGTAACGCCCCGGGATTTATCCCCTTTTAGTTTTGTAAAAGAATGGTCGGATTTTGGAAATTTCGGCAATTTAGGTGAAATTTCGGATGAAAATACATAAATAAAATTTGAAACTTAGAACAAAAAATAACCGGAATTTGAATTTTTTCAAGCAAATTTTATTTAAACTTAAATTTGATGAAAATATATTGCCAAAATTGTCCAATTTTCGAAAGATTTCATTCGGTAAATACTTTTACCTGTCCTGACCGGAATTGCCGGATTTTGGTGGAATTTCGTTTTTCTCGGCTGAAATACAAATCCCTGGCAACCACCACTCAAAAACAATTTTACCTCTGTTTTCAAAATAATAAGAAGCTCTAACATGTTGAATCCCTACTTCCCTCAGTGAAGGCCATATCTTTTACTTTACTATTGAGTCACCATTCTTCTTTAAGCACCTTCTCGAGAGCATAATTATCATTCATAGGATAATGTGCTTGTCCCTTAATATGTTAACCGCGGTGTAATCTTGAAGCTTTTATCTTTGATATCTTTATCTCTAGTCTTCCCTTGAAACTTAGAGGTGCCTGGGTATTTATATTTTGTTGTTCCATTCGGGCAAGCGAGATACCACTTTATCATACTTTCTTATGAGCTTGCAATCCTGTGAATTTATATGTTTCATGTTATTATCATCGGTATAATTGCCATCTTTTCACTGTCTACATAACTATTGGGTGACACCGTTTATATATGTCTTATTATGAATAGTCTATGTATTTGTCCTCATAATGAGAATATTTACATCACATGGGCAAATGAGTTCGTAAAAGTTCTTTTATCGCACTCAGTTGTTAATTGAATTGCTTGAGGACAAGCAATAAGCTAAGCTTTGGGGGAGTTGATACGTCCAAAACGTATCTACTTTCCCGAACACTTTTGCTATTATTTTACCTCTAATTTGTGTGTTTTGAATGCAACTAACGCGGACTAACGTTGTTTTCAGCAAAATTACCCTAGTGTCTTGTTTTTTTGCAGAAATATCAACTTTATGGAAAAACCCCAAAAAACACGTGGGAGTCGTTTTCTATCCGAAAGGGACCAGGAACCACGAAACCAAACGGAGAGGAGGCACGAGGGCTCCACACCATGTGCTGGCGCGGCAGGCTCCTGGCCACGCCAGCAGGTGGTGGGACCCACTCGGTCGCCTAGTCGCGACCCCCTTGCGGCTACATAACCCCTCTGACCTACAAACCCAAGGCGGGCATCCACTTTTCCAGAGAACATATTCGTACGCGAACTCTAGTTCGGGGTCCAGAAGTCTCTGTTCCGGCACCCTGCCGAGACGGGGAATCGAAGGTGATCATCGTCATCGTCATCGCCAACGCCTCTCCATCAACCATCCATGTTTCCCCCATCCATGTGTGAGTAATCCACCGCTGTAGGCTTGAGGGGATGGTAGGGATTGGATGAGATCATTCATGTAATATCTGTAATATCGTTAGGGCATGGTGCCTAGTATCCGTTATCGGTGTTTTCGTCATTGTTGCAACTTGTTATACTTAATGCTTGACACTAGGGCCCGGGTGCCATGATTTCAGATATGAACATGTTATTGTATCATGATAATAATTATTGTTTTGGATCATATCTATGAGTTGTATACACATATTATTGTCCGGAACCGATGGCCCCAAAATGATAGCAATTGGGATAACGGGAGGGAATGGCTGTGATGTGAGGATCACATGTGTTCACGGAATGTTAATGCTTTGCTCCGGTACTTTATTAAAAGGAGTACCTTAATTGACAGTAGTTTCCCTAGAGACCCCGCTTCAAACGGGCTGGCAGGACAAAAGATGTTGTGCATGTTTCTCATTGCGAGTACGCACAACTCCTGTATTATTTATGATTAGTTAATGCTTGGAGGCTTTATATTATTTATCTGCAAATTCCTATGCTATGATATTACATGAATTATCTTATCCATGCAACGCCCGTACATCTGTTCCTATGCCTACAATATTATAATCCTGCTGTCTACTGCAATCACAATCGCTGTCTTAATTCTACTGCTGTTGTTATTTCACTACTGTCACTATTATGAAAGTGTTGCTACTGATATTCCATCTCGTGCAAGTCTACTCACAGGTGCAGCTGATCTGACAAATCATCTGTTAAAGCTTATAAATATTCTTTGGCTCTCCTTGTGTCGAATCAATAAATTTGAGTTTTACTTCCCTCGAAGACTGTTTTGGGTCCCCTATACTTGTGGGTCATCAAGATGCATGAATGTACTTTGGGATAAGACAATATTCAGACTTAATATCACAACGGGTAAGAAAAAATTCATCACCAAAAGTGATTTTCAAGGTAGGGAGCCACAATGATGGTTTAGAGTTTATTGGAACATAGTCAGGTTTTTCACGAATCTTGTTGTAACCATCTTTTAAGAATGAAATACTTGTCTCAAGGTTATTTGATCTAGTATCAATATTACAAATGCTTGTACCATATTTATTAGTTGAAGAAGAGGACATAATTAATTTCTTTATTGCATTAAAAGCTTGATCTCCATCACATTGAAGGAACTCTCCTCCCACTACAGCGTCTAAAGCATACCTATAGCAAAGAACAAGCCCAAAATAGAAGCTACTAAGAAGCACACTTAAGGTCATTTTAGGTTCGGTTTCCCCATAAGTTTCAAAAAATTTAGACCAAGCCTCTCCAAAATTTTCCTCATTCCCTTGTTTAAAAGTGATGATTAATTACTCAGGTGACACAGTAATAGGGAATATGCTAGACATTATGATTAACTAAACTATTTTTTTATTTTTGATGATAAAGAGAATGCAAGTAAAAGACAAACCGAAATAAAAAAAACAAAACGCTGAAAATCAAAAACTATACCGAAATAAACAAAGTAATGCAAGTAACTATATTTTTTATTTTTTTTATTAAGCAAACAAGATAGTAATAAAAATAAACTAAGCAAGACATTAACAAAATAAAAAGATTGGATGTGCGAAAACTCCCCTCGCAGAAAAAAATCTTATTTCCCCGGCAACGGCGCCAGAAAAGAGCTTGAGGCACACGGTGGGTGTGTTGTTGGGAGACCCCAAGAGGAAGGTATGAAGTAGTTCAGCAGAAAATTTCCCTCAGTTATGAATGAAGGGGATCGTGTGCAGAAAACAAAAATTTTCCTACCAACGATATCCTAAAAGCATGCCAAGATCTATTCTATGCAGATATAGTAGTGCGAACGGAGATCGGAATACGTACCCTTGTAGACCGAAAGCGGGGATTACGTTCCCGCACAAACGTTGTCGATGAAGACCGACGAAGCCGACCTCAAGGTCGTGTAGAGGAAGCAGACCTCCGAGTACCGCTAGCGCAGCACCTCGCAGGGCGTCACACACGTACGGTGGAGACGACGGCCTCCGAAGCTCCAGTCCAGGACGAGCAGCGGAAGACTTGGACCGGAATACTAGCCGCGGGCTATGGTGGAAGAGATCCCTCTCCTCAGCTCGGCGCGGCTCCGACTTGGGAACCACGAGATCGAGAGAGAAATCGGGAATTAATTGGTGAATTAAAAGGCCAGGGGTGCCCCTTCTTATATAGGCTCACAGGGGGAGCCAACCTTGCCAGCCAGGCAATCTGGGACTATCCCCACATGCCTGGTGCGGCTAGGCTTGGTGCGCCGGCCCCCTGGTGGGCCCCTTGGCCCATCCAGGCCGGCCACCATGGCCCCCACAGAATCCCCTAGGGATTTTCCCCCTCTTGGGCCTTCTTTCGACCAGAAGGCCCATTTAGGGAAATCAGCCTAAATAAATTCGAAAATAAATATATAAAATCATATTTGCATATTAATTACACTAATTAATATCAAACATAATATATATAATTTTTCCTAGCTCCGAAAACTCTTTCGTTGCTGCCCGATCTCCATCGGACCTCTCCCGGGACGCTCCCGGTGATCTCTTTCCTTTCCGGTTGTCTTGTCGAAACCCCTTAAGTGTGTTACCCTAGCGGTTCGATATAATAACAGGTATGACCAAGACTCCTCTGTGATCAACGACTAACTCGTAGGCCTGGACCCCATGAATTAATCCCTGTGATGTAACGAATGACTTTCATCTATCAAATCTGAACGCAAAGTCTTAAACCTTTTGCCATAGCGATACTTAGCACGTCCGAGCGTCGTTCTATAGATATCTCCATACCTAATCCCGAACTCGTTACCGACGACGCTACCTTCTACTCGTTCATGATCTCATGTCTCCGTGACCTAGTCACATGCTTGCAAGCTCATTAGACATGATCTCACCGAGTGGGCCCGAGAGTATCTATCCTGCTATGCGGACTGGCAAATCCCGCTCTTGACCCCTCGTCTCAACTACTCCTTTCCGATACCCAAAAGTATCACCGTTATTGTCATCCTAAATAAGATACGACGTTTGGTGCGATCAAAGTATCTTTCAGGAATAACAATAAGAGTTGATCTCACGGTCAAAGGCGTAACGACTACGTTCTCCAAATCTGGGTATGTCCATCACATCGTTCTCCAAAGATATGACTCCCATTGCCGACCGGCGCCATGCCCCATGACCGGGAAACCTCGATCATCAATCGCGCAACGAAACTAGTCTTAGTAGAGGCTACTAGGGACCTGGTTGTTTACGTATCACACCCATATTAATGTTTCCGCTTAATACGGTTCTAGCATGACACAAAAACCTATTATGAACACACGAGATATGATAAAGAACACACTTTATAATTGCCTCTAGGGCATATCTCCTTCAATGAAACCAAGGTTATCTAACCAGTAGGAAATGAGAATTCCCCCGAGGTATCAACAGCGCAAGAAAAGAGTGGTGCTAAGTTGATGTGGAGCCTGCACACAAACAATCAAGATACTTTGCCCCAACTTACCAGTGAGTTGTCAATCTCACCAACTTTCAGTAACAAAGGATTAAACGTATGTGTGAAAGAAAGATGTTTGTTTGCAGAAAGTAACAGGTTTGCAGTTTGTGGTTTATCAGATTAAAGAGAAGGACCGGGGTCCACAGTTCACTAGTGGTGTCTCTCCGTAAACAATAATAACATTCAAGCAGGTAAACAAATTACAGTTGGGCAATTAATAGAATAATGATGAGCAAACCAATGCATATACCACCGTTATGATGTCTAGTGTGAGACTCATTCGGGCATTACAACAATATACATAGACCATTCCAACCGCATTGATGACCCCAAGTATAGGGGATCGCAACAGTCTTCGAGGGAAGTAAAACACAAATTCATTGATTCGACACAAGGGGAGCCAAAGAATATTTATAAGTTTTAACAGATGATTTGTCAGATCAGCTCACCTATGAGTAGACTTGCTCGAGATGGAATATCAGTAGCAACAGTTTTATAATAGTGACAGTAGTGAAATAACAGCAGTCGTAGAATTATGACCGCGATTGTGATGCAGTAAACATCAAGATTAAAATACTGTAGGCATAGGGACAGATGTACGGGCGTTGCATGGAAAAGATAATTTATGTAATATCATAGCATAGTCATTTGCAGATAAATAATATAAAGCAACCAAGTATTAACTAATTATAAGAATGTATTCCAATTTAGTTGTGCGTGCTCGCAATGAGAAATTTGCACAACATCTTTTGTCCTGCCAGGTCGTTTGCAGCGGGGCCTCTAGGGAAACTACTGGCAATTCAGTACTCCTTTTAATAAAATATCGGAGCAAAGCATTAACATTCCTTGAACACATGTGATCCTCACATCACAGCCATTCCATCTGGTTATCCCAATTGCTGTCACTTTGAGGCCATCGGTTCCACACAATAATATGTGTATACAACTCATAGATATGATCTAAAACAATAATTATTCTCATTATACAATAACATGTTCAGGTCTGAAATCATGGCACTCGGGCCCTAGTGTCAAGCATTAAGCATAACAGTTGCAACAATGACGTAAAACACCGATAACGGATACTCGGCACCATGCCCTAACGATATTATAGCTATTACATTAATGATATGATCCAATCCCTACCATCCCCTCAAGCCTACAGCGGTGGATTACTCACTCATGGATGGGGGAAAGATGGATGGTTGATGCAGAGGCGTTGGCGATGACGATGGCGATGATTTCCTTCGATTCCCCGTCCCGGCAGGGTGCCGAAACAGAGACTTCTGGTCCCCGAACTAGGGTTCACGACGGCGGCGGCGTACAGAGATGTTATCTAGAAAAGTGGATACCCCCGTGCGTTTTTAGGTCAGAAGGGACTTGTCACCGAGAGGGCGCCGCGAGGGGGTGAGCGAGGTGGCCACACCGCCTGCTGGCGCGGCCAGGAGCCTACCGCACCAGGAGGTGGTGGCGTGGCCTCCTCGCTCCCCTTCGTTTGTTCCTGGTCCCTCCCGATGAGAAAATGAATTCCAGGTGTTTTTCGAGCTTTTTCCATAAAGTTGATATTTCTGCACAAAAACAAGACATCACGGTAATTCTGCTAAAAACATCGTTAGTCTGCGTTAGTTGCATTCAGAACACACAAATTAGAGGTAAAACATTAGCAAAAGTGTTCGGGAAAGTAGATATGTTTTGGACGTATCAACTCCCCCCAAGCTTAGCTTATTGCTTGTCCTCAAGCAATTTAGTTAACAACTAAGTGCGATAAAAGAACTTTAACGAACTCATTTGCTCATGTGATGTAAATATTCTCATGATGAGGAAAAATGCTTAGACTATTCATAATAAGACATATATAAACGGTGTCTCCCAATAGTTATGTAAACCATGAAAAGATGCCAATTATACCGATGATAAATAAGATGAAACATATCAATTCACAGGATTGCAAGGCTCATAAGAAAGTATGATAAAGTGGTATCTCGCTTGCCCGAATGGAACAACAAAACATAAATGCCCAGGCACCTCTGAGTTTCAAGGAAAGACTAGAGATAAAGATATCAAAGATAAAAACATTAAGATTACACCGCGGTTAACATATTAAGGGACAAGCACATTACACGAAGAATGAAAATTATGCTCTCGAGAAAGTGCTCAATTATTTTGAAAATAGAGGTAAACTTGTTTTTGAGTGGTGTTTGTTTGGTCAACGAATGGAAATAGAGTTTTTGGGTGATTATTTTTAAAACAAAGCACTTATGATATGCATCTTTATATTCATTTTGATACCTTGACACTCCTCCCCACCATGCTAACAAACCATGGCTAACCGAATCATCGGGTGCCCACCAAACAATCTCAAACCACGGAGGAGTGCCTAATTTTATTTTCTCAAATCCCTTTTTTATATTATAATGGTCTGACCAGCCCTTTGCAAAATTAGTGACGAGCAGATGTAGCATGCAAGTCAATTACTTAATTAGTATGGAAGATAACAAGACCAACTACCACTTCCTCATGAGCTCAAAACAGTGGTACAAATTGAGAAGTGTTTGAAGGTTTTAGAGGTAGCACATGTGAATATACTTGAATGGTTTGAAATTGCCATGCATATGTATTTTTGGTGGACTCTTGGGAATAACTTGGTTTTCAGGGAATTGGAGGCACAAGCATTTTGAGCTTAGTACAAGTAAAGGCTAGCAAAAGATGGGAAAGAGACAATTCAAGAGAGCAATAATCGTTGTAATCATGCTTGCGACGAAATAGAATTAACGGATGCATAATAATGATACTAGAACTCTGAGGAAAAATATGTCATCAAGGCTTAATTGACTTCCTTTTTTCAGTAATAGCACATGTAAACATGTGCCAAGTCAATTCAAATGAATTATTCAGGGGAGGGTTCCACAATGTCATATTCTATTATGAGCAAACAATGCAATCAAATATCCATAGAGACATGACATCCATCATAAATAAATTGGAAACGATCATAGAGAACAGGACTACTAAGCATCCACCAATCGACTTATACCTTATGCGAACCATCTAAGCATGCTCATATGAATGAGTATATGTACAAAAATGAGAAACAAATAGAGCTCATTACAAGTCTCTTACCCAACTCGAAATTGTCATAGATCATCATAATTACCTTATCACATGTGTGCTTGAAAGACATGAGATAATAACCAAGCTCCATGGAGTAACTGAAGGTAATGACCTCTGAAACAAACAATATAAAACCAAAGAGAAACACCAAATATTTTTGGGTTTTCGGATTTAGGAACTAAAAACATAACAGCGAGCAAAGACGAATTTTTTCAAGGACCTTAACATGCCCAGATCAGAAAACTCAAAATTATGAAAGTTGCGTACACATCATAGGAATATGCACACGAAATTTCAGGTCATTCCGACGTTTCTGTGAAAAGTTATGAATTTAACGGTGGACAGCAGAAATCTGTCTCTACGCGAAACAACACACAACAAAGCAATTTTTTTTTGTGTTTTTGCATATTGAACTAAAAAAATACTAAGCATATCAATACTATATACTAAAACAAACCAGTAAGAGAAATAACAAAAATAGTTTTGGAGTTTTTGAGTTTATAGAAAGCAAACAAAGCATGAACAAATGAAAGAAAGAAAGAAAATTAAAACGAAACATGGATATACAGAGTACTGAATGATAATGATGTGTAAATGAGTGTGCTACCGGTATACCTCCCCCCAAGCTTAGTATTTTGGTGTAAGTGGAGATCAGCCCCAATGTCCCCATCAGTCGGTGTTGCTGGGGTAGGCCGAAGAGATTTCCCTGTGGTATGAGCTCGAGGATGCGTCGGCGTGGTATCCGGTGTATTCCTCCTCCGGTGGCTCCTGCCTGCGATGCGCCTGGTGAAAACCAAGCGTGCTCAACTGTTCCTCCAACTCCACCATCGAGTACGACCATGGTCTCCTGTTAAGACTGAACAAAGAAGGTTGTGGCAAGGGGACCTCCTTTTCACGATCGTTAGAAAAAACGACCCTAAACACAATGTTCTCCAAAGTGGAGGTGGTAGTGACAAATTTATGGCCTTTCATTGCAGCAAGGCCAAGATAACAAGGAGCAAATTGTGTATCATAAAGATCAATAAACAGCCCCAGATATTCAACAATGCGTGAGGCAATAATACCTCCAAAGATGGGGCCCCTAGCAGCTAAACGGCGAGCAATCAAAGAACCAAGGTTGTACGGGAATTCACCCTTAAGGGCGCCCGTAAGAAATGCAAGGTGCAAGTTAGAAACATTGCTAGTGTTTTCCCTACCAAGTACACTAGTGGCAATATAGTAGGCAAAATATTTGATAGCTGGGAATTGCATGTCCCTTATCTTGCCGCATTGTGCGGAGCGGGTGTCATTGTTGGTCACCTCTTGGTAGGTTTGTGCCAACTCTGGGGGATTCCCAACAATTCTCACTGTTGTCCCAACGTTTGTTGTACCTATCACCCCACAAAATTCTTGTAAGATTAGGCTACAAGGCATATCATATATCTTTAAAGAAATAGCCTTCCCAAATGACTTGGTGTTAAAAGTGACAGTCTCCGAAAAAGTCTTGGTAAGCCCATAGTATTGGGGCCTCTCATCCATCATGTAGGAGGTCAAGCCTACATTCTCCACAAGAGTTCGGAAATCCTCGAGTAAACCTGCAGCATGAAGGAAATTATTACATGGGTGAGGGCGGAGTGTGGAACTCCCGCATCTCCCTCATCTCCAAACGTCGGCGCTAGTATTTCCTCATTGTAGGATTGCCTAACACGAGTGGCAGCCCTTGGAGGCCTTTTCCTCCTCTGAAAATCTCCCTCAAACACCTCATCAAAGTCACGGTTATGCATCTTCCTTTTCTGAAATTTTCAACAAACTTCATAAAAATCCATTTTTAGCCAACTAAATGAAGGGAAACTACTATAGTGACTTGCTAGAGGCTTAAGCATGCATCAAAACTAGTTATTTCAACTTAGAACAAGCATTCAAACTCACTAAACAAGATACCTACAACAGCAAAATACTTCATACATACACCACTAAACAAAATTCTACTTGGATATCCGGAGTAGTCACATACCGGAGAGGATATGCACCAAATTTCAGCAACAGAAACTGGTTTAATGTGGAGATCGAAATCTCAGGAGATGAGCAGCAAGAAAACGAGTTTGAGATATCGAACAGTGATTTTTCGGGCAGGAGAAAGGGAGGGGAAAGAGAGAGAGAAAGTGGGGGGGGGGGGCGTGGGCTCCACACCATGTGCTGGCGCGGCCAAAGGCCAGCCGCGCCACCATGTCGTGGGGTGGCTGTCGGCCCAGTGAGGACGAGGGTGTGCAGAGCCCACTCTCCACAGGCCTCGCACGCTGGCAGATCAGACGAAACGACTAAGGACCAAGACATCGCTTGGAGAAACCCTCGAGAGGCAACTCCCCTCGAGGGCCTGAAGAGGAAGCCATGGCCTGAAAAGGACCGCGCGCTTCAAGAGACTCCCCAAGGCTTACTTCGCTGGAGAGAAGTCAACAGAAACCTCTCCACAGGCCTCCGTGGCTCTGTGGAGACACTTCGCGGCCAAGCAAACGTTGCAGGGCGCACATGGCCTCTGTCGCAGCCGCAGGGTGACGCGGGCACTCCAGTTGCCATTCTGGTGATAAAGGAGTCAACAAAGTTGCGCCGCCCGCACCATTTCAGTTGGGACTTTCATCTATGGTGATAAAGCGGCTGGATGGCGCAACGCTCCAAGAAGATCGTCATCGTGGGCTCCACACGATCACTGCAACCCCTGCAAGCCGATCTACGCGGTCTGCTGCCTTTCGGCCACCGCGCCCAACTTTATTGCGGATGGACCGTGTCCATGGAGGTTTCTACAGCTGTGGACTCCATCTCCTCCATCGCCATTGCCGTGTGGGAGCCCACCTTGGACGCACTTCGCAAGGAAGATGCTCGTGGCGCCTATATAAGGAGCAAGAGCTCCACCGTAGAGAAGGATCGGCATATTGCTTGCTATCTCCTTGTAACCCTAGCCAAGCAAGTAGGATAGCCATCTGCTGGAGGAGGAAGACAACCATTGTGTCCCTCTCCAAGCACAAAACTGTCTCAAGAGAGCCCTCGGCAAGCTCATTGTGCTGTAACCTCTGCAGTGCAATACAGACAAGCAGGAGTAGCGGTGTTACCTCCTCCTGAGGGCCGTGAACCTGGGTACAGACCGGTGTCCACCTCTGTCGTGATTGTTGCTTTGCAGGCATAGCGAGCACCATCGTCGTGCCTCTCGAGGGTTGTTTGACCTCAGTGTTCAATCCATCTTTCGAACTACTCTTCAGGGTGTGATTTTCCCTCTTCCGTGGGAGTCACTCTCCGACATTAGGCGCGCCAGGTAGGGGCTTGAGGCGTGTCAACGACCTTCGAGCCGCGTCCGCGCCATGCCGGACACCCGCGCTACTCGCACCGCCCACGCCAACAGATGTGCGCCAAAAGGAGCTTGCGCCGCGCCCGGCGCCACCGCCACGCGCGGACGGCGGGGACGTCCCCGCCGTACGGAGCGCGCCAACTCCCGCCCTCATGTGGAGGAGCCCGAGCACGACGCCGAGCATCAGGAGGACGGGCAGTCCTCGCACCCACCGCAGCGCCCGAGCGACTCTGCCCAAGGAAGGACGGACCCCGCGCCACACACCGCCCTGCTCATGGCGCAAGAACTTCTCCGCTACTAGCCTACCGCTGAGGCCCACGAGCAGCGGCTGGAGCGCCTCAACCACCTCGTCGGCATCGCCACGACTCGCCCCGCTCTGTTGCAGTCCATCGTGCACCAATCCCTCGCGGGCATGGCTGCGCTAGACGCGCCTCAGCCTCCTCCGGGGCCTGCACCGGCCGCTACGCAGAGGGCTGCCTCCCATGCGTCCTCGCCTCACGACTGCCTGATCGTACAGCGCACCGCGCCAGACGCACGCGTGGGGATGGAGCTCCAGCGCAACCGCCAGAACCGCCTTGTGGAAGAAATTGGCCAAGCGGGCCAGCAGAACCGCGGCGCGCTGCAGCACGGAGTCGCCACGTATGCCACAGGCTGCAGGGCGTTCACCCGCTCCCTGCGTCGAGTGGTCTGGCCCCCGAAGTTCAGGTTGGCCCTCCCCAAGGGCTACGACGGCTCCAGCAACCCCATCGAGTTACTGCAGCTCTACACCACCTCCATCCTGGCGGCAGGCGGAGACGACAACATTATGGCCAACTGGTTCTCCCACACGCTTCGCGACTCTACGTTGTCGTTGTCGGGTTATGACTCCCAAGAATCGGGGGTAGTCACTTCCTGAAGAGTAGTTCGTGAAGGGGATTGAACGCGGAGGTCTAGACCCTCGCGTGGCCCCGCGACGTTGCTCGCCGGACCCGAAGAAGACACGCACACTACAGCGGAAGACACCGGCCTTTACCCAGGTTCACGGCCCTCGTGAGGAGGTAAGACCGCTACTCCTGCTTGTCTGTATTAGATGATGGAGTTTACAGTACAGTGGAGTCAGCCGGAGGCCCCCTTGAGGCAGTTCTTGCCTGAGGAGGGAAGCGATGATCTTCTTCCTCCTCGGGCTCAAGGCTGTCCTCACAAGTGTTCCTAGGGTTTACAAGGGTTGTAGCACGCAAAGAGTCGACCTTTGCTACGATGGATATCTTCTCCCTTTTATAGGCGCCTCTGGCCTTCTCCTTCGGCTTGGCCTTCAAGGTGGCTCCCACACGGCAGAGGCACGGTGGAGCAGGAGTCCACCGCCGTCCGTTCGTCCATGGACGCGGTCCACTGTTGATAAAGGTGGGCGCGGTGGCCGACAGGCGGCCGACCGCGCTGTACTACCCGCAGAGAGAGTAGTCTCTGAGGTTGAGCCCACGATGACGTTCTCCGTTGGAGAGTTGCACCGTCCGCCTGCTTTATCATCAGAGTAGAAAGTCTAGGCAGCTGCGCAGCAGGCGGAGCCGCTTTATTGACCCCTTTATCACCAAAACAGCAACGGGGGTGCTTGCGTCACCAACGGCCCGAGCCACGCGGCATTTGGACTAATAACGGTCTCGCACGATCGGGGGTGCGAGTCGTGGGGTGTCCCACCACATCCCGGTAACTGCTCCTCGAGGTGACATAAAGCCCGAGCAAGGCAGCAGGGAGCCGTTACCGTTTCCAAATCCTCTCGCAGAAGTTTCCGCTCTACAGAGCTCTCCGCCTCCGATCTTTCCTGCGAATCTCTGTTCTCCAACTCCTCCGGACTTCCGCTCCCGCGACGATGAGCCCACTCAAGAGCAAGGGCAAGGCCGCCGCGGGGTCCTCCTCTCAGGCCGAGGCTACTGAGACCGTGGTGGGCGTGGCGCTGCTGGGCGTGCGCATCAATGAGAAATCGCTCGCCAAGGTCCGGTGCCTGGTGGCGGACCGGACGAACGAGCACGGTCCACATGGGTTCTTCCCGATCTTCCAGCATTGCCTGGCTGCGGGGCTGGTGCCGCCCTTCTCGCCGTTCCTGGAGGCGGTGCTGGCGTTCTACCAGGTGCAGCTGCTGCACCTGCACCCCAACTCCGTCCTCATCCTCGCCGTCTTCGCCTACCTCTGCGAGGCGTACCTGGGCCTGGAGCCCACGGTGGGGCTGTTCCAGTGCTTCTACGCGCTCCGGAACACGGCGAAGAACGAGCACTCTGGGTGCGTCTCGTTCTGCATCGTCGACGGCATGGGGAGCTTCTACATCCCCATGTCCTGGAGCGAGGGCAAGGCCATCACCTCGGTGACGCAGAAGGTGGACGACTTCCGCCAGAAGTGGTTCTTCGTTGGGGTGGAGCGTCCCTGCGCCTTCCTCGAGGTTCCCGACGAGCGTCCGGTGAAGAACTCCCATTGGGGCAAGGCCATCTTCGACGGCGACAGGAACGTGAACTTGATGGGGCGCCTGAGCTTCCTCCGCGAGGAGGGCCTTACGGGGCAGATGATTGTCGCGGACTTTGTGACGCGCCGCATTGCGCCCCTCCAGGCGCATTCGGTCCCCATGTGGACGTACTCGGGGCCGAAGGACAAGATGCGGCTTCATGTCGAGGACAACGACAAGGACGCTGTCGACAACATCCTCTCCGCGCTCTTCGGCAATCCATTAGTGCTTCACGTGAATGAGCTCCCCGCGGCGCTCCGGCCCCTTCACCAATACAATCTGACGGAGCGCATGGCCCTCCTGGAGGGGATGCCTCTGTTCACCCCGACAGGCCAGGCGGACCTTGAGGCGCCGATGCCGGTCGCGCGGGAAGCGGAGGGGGCCGGTTCTCCCTCGGCTTCAGGAGCTGACCCAGGTGAGGAGGAGGCCGCGGCTGGGGAGGTTTCTTCTTCAAGGGCTGGGCCATTTACTGACGAGATTTACGATATCTCGTCAGGCGATGAAGACGCCTTCGTGGTGGCGCCCGCACGCCTCGTGGAGGAAGAGGCTGAGGAAGAGGAGGTCTCAGCCGCGGAGGCCTCTCCGGGAAGGCGCGGGCCTCGCACCAAAGCCGCCGTGGACCACCCGGGGGCGAGGCCGTCTGACGTCCCCTCCAAGAGGAAAGCGGAGGCGCCACCTGCGAGGCCTGCTTCCAAGCCCTTCCCCTCATGGCGCTCGCCAGGCCTGGCGTGGGTCGACGCTGGCGCCCCCCTTTCAGGGTTAGTGCCCATAATCTTGGATTATTCGTCCTTTAGCTTTCTCTTTCGCTTTACTTCTTCCTGAAATCTTTTCTTGGGCTCTTGCCAGTGACCTTGTACCTGCGAAGCGTCGCCGGCTTCCCAAGGCATCTGAGGTGAAGGGCGCCACGGCAGGGGCCGCGGCTCATGAGGTCGCGAGGCCTGCGGAGGCGACCTCCACGAGCCCCCTCGAGGGGGCGCCTCAAGCGGAGGCGGCTGTGCCCCAAGCGGGGGCAGCAGGGCCTCAGGTGAAGGAGGGCTTGGTACGCCCAGAGGCTCCTGCACCGCCCTCCGAGCCTCTGGTGGCGCAAGGCTAGGAGGAGACAATTTCCGCGCCGCATCGCGCTCCTACTCCTCCTGCGCGAACCAACGCCGCCGCGCGCGTTGACGCCTCCGCGCGTGCCTACCCCACCACCTGCAGCCACTGTTCCCGTGCAGCCTGCAAGGGAAGCACACGAGGCAGCAGCATGCGCAGGCGGTGCTGCTATGGGAGAAGCTTCCTCGCTTCCTCGTCAAGTTGTGACCGAGGGGTGCCCCGCAGCTGCAGGGCCGGAAGAGGATACCGACGCGGTCGCAAGCGAAGCTCAGGCTAACCCCCAAGCTTTCCCCGAGGCCGGATCCGAGAAACCCGTAGCTGGGGCCGGGCCCTCCTCGAGGAAGGAGTTGGTCCTCCGCGGCTGGGACTGGAGCGCGGGGCGCCGCGAGTTCGCCTTCGGCCTCGTGAGGGAATTCGTGGAGGGCTTGGAGGCCCACCTCGCCCTCGGAGTCATATGGCTCGCTCAGTGTAACATCCCAAGTTTGCTAAATAGAAATATAAGGTGTGTTTGGAGCATTGCATGCATCTCATTTAATTTGGACAAGAATTTGCATTTAAAATTCATATGTTTGCTTTTGAAAGAAAGGGGTAAACTCTTGTTATTCTTGGTGAACTCAAAATATTCTAAATTTTCAAAATCCAAGGCTGACATTGGCTTCCTTGTGAAATTTTGAATCTCCTAGTATTTTTCTGCAAATTTTCCTCTTTACAGAAAAGCCCCAAACTATTTAAACAAGGAACCAGGGGCCTGTTTGTAAAGAAAACTGGAGATTTTTATTTTTGTCAGGGGGTTTTCTGGAAAAGGTTGCCGTCCTCTTCCTTCTCACGTCGCCGCCGTGCCGTGGCGCATGCTCCGCCGTCCCCTTCCTCCTCTGCGCTGCGATGCGCGCCGCCGCCCTCCCCTGGACTACGAGGAGACCTCCTCCGCCGTGGGAAAACCCTAGCTTCTCTTCTCACCTCCTCTTCTTCCCCCTTTTCTGCAAACCCTAGCCGCGTAGACCTCCACCGTTCTCCGGCGACCGCTGCCGATTCCGGCCACCTCCTTCTCCGGTGAGAAGCTCAGAAGCACCGCCGTGCTCTGCTCTTCCTCCTCCTCGAGTTGTTCGTGCCAGGAAGCCACGGATCAACGGGAATCATCGATTCCCTCCGCCGAGTCCGCCGCCGTCGACCTCGAACTCCGGCCGTTCCCGAGCTCCCCTCGCCTCCCCGACGCTTCCACGAGCTCTAGGTCGTCCCCGCGGTCTTCCCCGTGCCCTCCTTCTTCTCCCTCTTCCTCAGATTAGCCCGGCCGCCGAGCGCCGCCGTCGGCCTCCGCTCCGGCGAGGCACCGGAGCAACTCCGGTGACCATTGAGGGGCGGCGCCACCACCAAATGGTGCGCCTCGACCCCCTCTGGCGATTACCGCAAGTCAATTCGAACAATTTGCTCGAATTCGAGCAGTTCGTGCTCGGCAGGGAGATTTGGGCGTTGATGACGTCAGCTGACGTCATCATCTCTTTTTAATTTCCTAAAATCATTTATTTCTTTTCTGTAAATGTTTTATTATGACATGTGGGGTCATGTTGTCAGAGTTTTAATCTTTTTCCATTACTATTTTCTGAAATGATTAAAAGTATGATATGTGGGGTCAATTTATTTAAATTTGAAATTTGAATTAAATTGTTTAAACTTTGAAAATTCATAACTAATTCATTTTAAATTAGAAAAATATGATTTTTATATCAAAATATTCAGAAAAATAAAATCTATTCAATTATAATTTAATCATACACATTCTATACAAGGAAAATAATGTTACTAGTCTTACATTAATAAACCCTAATTTTAATTATGGGTATATTTTATTCACCCATTTAATTAATGCTTGCATCTAGGATATTCTAAAAATGACATATCATTCATGTGATTGCGCATTGCATCAATATTGTATTGATTGTGTCAATCCTTTCCGGTATTTGGTTCTTCGCGATAGGATTCGAGCCTGAGAGTGTTTGCAACGCCTCCGAAGATCAATACCCAGCTACTGAAGAGCAAGGCAAGCATAACCTTATATCTGCACATATAAGATTTCCAAAGTATTTGATTCTTGTGTTATGCATACGGTTCAAAGATGTTTTCGTCAAGGTATAGAGTGTCACTTGCGTTGCATTGCCGCTTAGACTTGCTTAGTTGTTCCTTTCCCCATCCAGTTGAGAAGATTGGGATGGAATAAGTATACATGATTTATTTATTGTTAAAGACTTGGACGAGAGGCCACATTGGGATTGTGGTGGATTGTCTTGTTCTCGTCGACAATAGGAACTGAGTTCCTGGGTTCGGAACCAAGACTATTCGTGCATCCACACGGGGCTCGGAAACCCCTCGACTCCAACTTTCCTAGCCTACTACGTGAAGCCACTAGTTTGAGTGTTCCATCTGCGTGTGCGGTAAAATGGTTTGAGGAGAAAATTTAGGGCTCGGGTCAGGAGAGTGTGACGCTCTGATCTTGACCCTGGCAACCCACACTAGGGATCGCTGAGATGGCGGTCTGACCTACTGCTGTGGCTCATGGACATAGGCGGAGCTTGGGAAAGGTCGGGGCCAACTCTCCAGCCGGCACTCCCAGGTAGAGTGCTAATGTCTGGCGTATCGGTTGGTTGGCGCGTGTGGGTAGTTACACCCCCTACAGGGTAAATCTTTTCGGAAAGCCGTGTCCACGGTTATGGACGACTTGGTACCTTATTTCGCTGATCATAGACAACTTAAAATTAATCATAAAACTGTCAACTAAGGGTGGTTAGGGTTACTTCCTCGGGTTGAGCGAGGGGGTGATTCCTGAGGGTGGTGCAAGCGATGACATCTCGGTGGCTACAAAAGATGGAGGATGAGGTGTTGTTTCCTTATCCCATTTTAAAAGTCTACTGATGCGAGATTCTCTCCTCCCTCGATTTGAAAACAAAGATGGCTTTATGCAAAGACATTCATGAATACTCTCTGAACGGGCAGATATATAATAGGTTAAATAAGTCTTGTTGAGTACCTCCTGTACTCAGCCTTGCGCACTTTTTGGACAGGTGAAGGTTCCTACTCCACTGCTGGTTTCTACATGGACATCGACGAGTAGATCGGGGTTCCCGGGCAGCAGCCTGGAATCCATGGGCGGGACGTCGCTTATGTTATGGCCTCTTAGGCCTTTTGGTTCTTGTTATGTAGCATAACATAATTTTCTTTCGTTGTTTGATGTACTGTTGGGTCAGTGACCTTTGCTTGTAATATTTGCTATCTTCACTTTGCTAAGAGTTTGTATAATATTGCTTTGAGTCGTAGAGTCACTGTTGTGTTAACGAATGTTCAACTGTTGGCTCTCGAGATCAAGGTTAAGCTTATATCAGAAGGATATCTGGGATCTGTCTAGCCTGGCTCTCGGGGGTGCTACAGGTTTTGGTATCAGAGCAGGACTGCCTGTAGGAAACCCTTTTTGTTGGTCGATGTTGAGTTTAGTGTTTGTGAAAAACTATTTGAAAGCTAAAATTTTCTACAAAAATCTTGATAGGATGTTTTTTCTCCTTATCCATGAATCTATTCTTGGAGCCTCTTTTCTTGATTTGATTTCCAAAGGTTTACTATCTCATCTATTATTTCAAAATCTTAGGATTTCGAAGGTTGGGTAGTGTTCTTTCGTACCTATTTTCAGTTGCGATTCTAAGAGTGTTCCATACGCTTCAACTCCGCTGAAGCATGTATCCTTGTTCCTCCAAGCTTGAATTCTACTGCTTGACCATCTCTTATCATTGATATCCTGTTACTTTCCACGTCTTTTCATCTATCATGTTTACCGGTGGATCTAATCTTCGTGGTCTCTGTTCTATTCTATCAGGATGTCAAGTGGTACTCGTGGCCAGGGCCGTGGTGGTCGTCACCATGGTGATGATGAACTGCCGCCACCTCCCACAATGGCGCAGGTTCTTCAGAACATCGAGAACAACCGTGTGAATACTGAACGCCTCCTTGAGCGTGTGGCCCAGAACACAGAACGTCGCCCCAATGTCTGTGCTACACTTGGAGATTTCCTTAAAGCTCAGCCTCCTACCTTTGGAGAATACAAGGAGCCCCTTGAAGCTGATGACTGGATCGGTACAATCGAGCGTAAGTTTGCTGCTCTCCATGTTCAAGCCAATGACCGTGTGAACTTCGCCACCTACCAGCTAGAGGGTGCAGCTGGCGCTTGGTGGGAAGGTTTCTTGGCGTTGCAGGCGCCGGGACATGAGGTCACTTGGGAAGAATTCCGTACTGCTTTCCGTGCTGCCTGTATCCCTAAGGCAGTAATGGACATCAAGAGAAGGAGTTCCTGGAACTGTCTCAGGGAAGGCTGAATATCGAGGCTTACGGGCGTGAGTTCACTCGTCTCGCTCGCTATGCCCCTCGAGATGTTACTGATGATGCGGATAAACAAGAGCTATTCCGCAAGGGCCTAAACCCAGCACTTCGGTATGAGATGTTACCCTTTAAGTTCCAGACCTTCCAGGATCTGTACAATCAGGCTATCACCCTTGAGAATGGAAGGAAGGAAATGGATTCTACTATGAAGTCTGTCTCCGGGGATCCTCGTGCATCTGGCTCCGGCTTCAAGAAGCGCCGTGTGTTCATTCCATATAGCGCTGTTCCAAGAGCCCCATATGCACCCAAGCCTGCTGGTTATGCTCCTCGCCCAACTGCACCCCATTCTACTTCGACCTATGGTGGTGGGCAAAGTTATCGTCCCTCAGGTGCTGCTCCAGCTGGACTTATTTGCTACACTTGTGGTCAGCTCGGACACTATGCTTGGGGATGTCCTCAAAGGAACATTGGTGGTGGAACACCTCCGCCAAAGAAGGATGCTAAACCATCTGGTGCTGGACGTGGTCGTCTGACCCATGTCACTGCTGAGGCTGCTGAAGAAGATTCAAGCGCCATTCTTGGTACGCTTCACCTCAACTCAATTCCAGCTACCGTTTTGTTTGATTCTGGAGCATCGCATTCATTCATTTCGCAAGGGTTTGCTCAAAAGCATGGTATCCTCTTAGAGGAAATGTCTATCTCTATGGAGATTAATACCCCAGGATCTCGTTGGCGGGCAATCTGGACTGCCCCTGAGCCCAACATTGTTATATGCTCTTTATCTTATCCCGTTTCTCTCATTGCCCTCAAGTCAACTGACCTTGACGTCATCTTGGGCATGGATTGGCTGGTACGGTACAAGGCCGTTGTTGACTGTGCAGCCAGATCTGTAAATATGACCCATCCCTCCGGTGAAACTGTTCGGTACTGGTCTCCTTCCTCAGTACCTTCCTCGGCAACATCTTTTCCAAGCTCAGAGTTGTGTGCCATGGACGCCTCACCTACCCTTGAAATTCAAGACGTTCAGGTGGTTCGTGATTTTCCAGATGTTTTTCCTGAGGAGTTGCCTGGTATGCCACCTGATCGAAGTGTGGAGTTTGTTATTGAGTTGATTCCTGGAACTGCTCCCGTCTCCAAAAGACCTTACCGCATGCCTAAGGAAGAGTTGGTGGAGTTAAAGAGACAGCTAGAGGAGATGGAAGAAAAGGGATTTATCCAACCTAGCACCTCTTCTTGGGGATGCCCTGCACTCTTTGTTAAGAAGCGGGACACCAACATTCCTCGACTGGTGGTTGACTATCGACCAATGAACGCTGTGACAATCAAGAACAAGTACCCTCTTCCTCGGATCAACGATCTATTTGACCAACTAGCTGGTGCTACTGTCTTCTCCAAGATGGATCTGAGGTCTGGTTATCATCAAATCAAAATCCGGGAGGATGACATTCCAAAGACGGCATTTCAAACTCGTTATGGTCTCTATGAGTATACCGTGATGTCCTTTGGTCTTACCAATGCTCCAGCCACTTTTATGCGGCTTATGAACTCAGTATTCATGGAGTACCTTGACAAGTTCGTCGTGATCTACATCGATGATATCCTAATCTATTCCAAAACCGAAGAAGAACACGCAGAGCATCTGCGTTTGGTGTTGACTAAGCTTCGTGAGCATCGTCTCTACGCCAAGTTCTCCAAGTGTGAGTTCTGGTTGAAAGAAATCATCTTTCTTGGCCATGTTGTGTCAGCCGACGGTGTTACCGTCATTCCCGAGAAAGTTCAAGCTGTTTTGGATTGGGAGACACCTAAATCAGCTAAGGAGATTCGGAGTTTTGTCGGACTTGCTGGTTATTACAGTCGCTTTATTGAGAACTTCTCCAAGATTGCAAAGCCCCTGACTGATCTTCTCAAGAAAGGAAAGAAGTTTGAATGGTCAGAAAAGGCCGAAGAAAGCTTCCAGATTTTGAAAACTAAGTTGACCACTGCTCCAGTTCTTGTTCTCCCAGATACGAGCAAGGATTTCGTTGTTTTCTGTGATGCTTCTCTTCAAGGGCTCGGATGTGTGCTAATGCAAGATGGTCATGTCGTGGCCTATGCCTCTCGGCAGCTGAAACCACATGAGCTAAACTATCCAACCCATGATCTAGAGCTATCTGCTGTGGTACATGCTCTAAAGCAATGGCGTCATTATCTATTTGCTAATCGCTGCGAGATCTTCTGTAGCGTACCTGCTCTTTAAATAAGGCAGATACCTGTGTATAGTGCAAATCCCTGGATCGATTCATTTGCACACACAGTTTACGATGTAATATCACAACAAGGCGTCAATTTTATTACATCGATGATCCAGAATTACAAAATATATTTGATACAAGTTGCATAGCATAAAGCTAGCATTGACAAAGTACACAGCGGAAATACAATAGCAGTGAGTCTCTATAACTTTCATGCTGCCACAGGCGAAAACATGTTGGTTGTAGACTGGAAACCTTTAAACGAAACCTCACTCGTCATCTGATCAAATCTGCAATAAGAAAAATATTGCAACGACGTGGGTCAGATTCCATTAAAAATGGAGTCTGGCAAGTGACACTATGGTGGACACTTATGGAATAACTCTAAAGCCTATATGCATATTTGGCTGGTGGAGTTTCAAGGCTAATTTGCATAAAGCCATTTTTTCCTACTCTTTTGAAAACACTTTTCTTGAAATCCAGATGAGTATGGCATGAAAACCATAAATCTCATCTTCCCTTGTTCACCCATCAAGTTTTATTTCTGAAGTTGGAATGGTGGAATCCTCCATTGACGTCCGTGATCAGCTGCTCAAATTGTCCGTACCGGGGACACGGCTAAGTACTTAGTTTTACACTCTGCAGAGATTGTGCACTTTCACCTTTAGACTCAATTTGTCCGAGAAATCCTATACACGCGGAGTGTATTAAGGAAAGGAGAGAATTGAGACAAGAACTTTCAGAAGAAGAATGCAACCATACTAGCGAGACCCGTTCCACCTATCATCCCCCTACATCTGCTTGTCAAGCTGACAGGTTGCCCCCTCACAACTTAATTATTCTAGACAGAGCCCATTGTCGAAAGGTTGCACGGGAAGCAATCGTCACTCGGAGTTCTTCAGATTCCTCTGTTCCCTGGGTGGCCATCCACAAGTGTACTTCTGGGTAACAACCACCATACTCGTGGCCCTAAGTAGAATAGACATTTATCCTAGGCGATGACAACCACAAGCATAGTCCCAAAAGCCACTCAACATAAACCATAACAACCAATCCACCCACGAGTTTCATTAACTTAGTGGATGTGCACTCTCAGGTAAAAATCACCATGCTCACGGCCCTAAGTAGAATAGAAATTCCTCCTAGGCGACGACAACCCTGAGCACAGCCCTGAGTAGCCACTTAATAACTTGTAAAACTTTTCATCAATTGCATAGCATCAATATTTCTGCTAAGTAAGATATAGGAACCTAGACACAGGAGTAAGGGAATTCTACGCAGGTGTAGCATAGCAACACTATCCTACACATGCATATAAAATACACTAAGTAATGCATAGAAAATACTTAGGAAGTTTATGAGGTGTGCCACTTGCCTTTGAATGTTGTCTTTGTTCACAACTCTTTTCAACGATACTCGGGACTCTCCGTTCAATCTAACAGTAGAGACAAACAACAATACAACAATCAACAGCAAGCACAACTCCACAATACACACCAAACACACATTAGATGAATAAATAAGTTTTATAAAACTTTCTAAGGAAATATGTTTATGCATGATGTGCAAAATACTTAGAGGAAAATACTAAGTCTATAAGGTGATCAACAATTACTATCAACTCTTTGTAAATTGGATATTCGCTAAAGTGAGAGAGACAGACACCCGGCCAGCCACTTAAATTGTGGAACATGTCTCATGTACGTGGACATGTAAGGTTTGTTTCCAGGCCGCTTCATCCCACTATGCCGCTAGGATCCAACAACTTCAAGATGATAACATCATGATAAAAATTTGTTTAAGTCTAGAAGACAAGATTAGGGAAAGAGGGAAAAGATAGAAAGAAGATGTAGTTGTCCTCTAGGCTTCATCTCCAGACTTATAACTTTCTTCTGGATGATGTCTTGATTGAGTTCTTGGTAGTCTTGCTGAATCTTCAGACTTGATGGTTCTTATATCATAGAGGCTGGTCTTGGATTTACTTAGTCTTCATGAAGTCTCAGAGGGGAGAAAAGACAGAGAGAGAGACTTAGAGAATAAAAGGGGGTTGGCCTTCTTGAACTTCTTCTCACTTTTCTTCCAAGTGCTTGACATCTTTGGGATACTTCCAGAGTCTGTTTTCTTCTAAGTCCTTCATGAACTTCTTCCTGATTTTCTTCTAAGTGCTTCTTCTCCTTGAAGATACTTCTGAAGTCTTGTTTTTGACTAAGTCCTTCATTGGTCTTCCAGCTCCATGTTGAAAATCCTAAGTGTCTAGTGCATAGCACTTCACAAATATGCTAAGTTGAAATGATCCTAACTTAGAGAAAACTAATGAAGAGGGGTTTTCCTATGAGAATAATATATGCTATGAATGTAATGCAATTTTAAACCACAAGAAACATAATACTAATTTTTATGATATTTATAAGGTGTGCATTTGGCTATAAATGCAATCTAATTAATTTCCATTTTTGGAAAATATAATAAAAGGAATAATTATAATATTAAAGTTTTCTTTAATTAAAATTTGTATAGCAAAATTTTGTAATTAGTGTTAGTAGACAGGGGCATTTAATTAAATTTATAGCAATTTGATTTAATCAAAAATAATATTTCTATTAATTGTTATGTGGAAAAATACTCAAACTATTCAAATTAACTATATATCTATGAATTCATTCAATATTACTCAAAAATATTTTATAGCAGTGGCATCAATTTACAAATATTCTAAAGTTTCTAAAACAATTTTATTTGCAATTTTTGAATTTACAGATTTAAAGTTTTGACAAAAATACTCAAATTCACCATTTGAAATTTGAATATTTTAAACTAAGTCAAATTTGAATTTGGGCAGATCCAAAATATTCTACATGTCAAGGGCTTTCCAAATATATAAAAATATTTGAATTTGGATAAACAGATAAAAAGATATGATAATTTGAATAGACAGGGGCTTTTCTGCAAAACTGCCAATTAATTAAATCGTGAAAATGATTTTACACGTCAGCGCTGACTGGGCGCTGACTGTGCGCTGACTGGGCTGCTGACGTGGTTAAGTCATCAGATCTGGATCGTTGGATCTGGATCTGACGGCTGAGATCTACTGACACCGGTTCGGAGGATGGATCTAATCGTGACCGTGGAAAAAGAATCGGAGGGCTCACCGTGCTTTGACCACCGGGCGGCGACGCGAGTTCGCCGGAGACGAGGCCGACGGCGGCGCTGCGCTCGGCGAGGACGAGGATGACGCTACGGTGCTCCCCCGGACGCGCGGATGACGCCCTCGGGTGCGGCTCGTCGCTGCGGGGAAGATGGTGACCGCGGCGTCCTCGAGTTCTTGCCGGAGTGGCGTGGACGAGCGCGGCGGCGGCTCCGGCCACCTCGGGCGAGTGCCTGCTTGATAAATCGGTGATGCTTTGGACAAGGGGGAGGGTCCTACGGGATCGCACGAGTACGAGGGAGATGATGGAGGCGGTTTCTGGTGTCGGGGTGGCTCCCACTCGCCGGAATTCGAAGGAAACGGTGGCGGTGGCGGAGAACTCCGGCGAGCTCGTACCGCATCCTGGGGGAGTGATTTTGAGGGGAAGGAGAGGGGAAATGGAGAGGAGCGTCAGGGCTACAAATAGGCAGGCAGGGGCGTTGAATCCGGGTCTTAAACGCCCGCGTTGAAGCGAGGTAACGCCGGCCGTTTTCAGCCGTGGACGTCGGTGTCGTCTCCGGGAGGTTGAAGACAACCTGACGTGTGGGCCCCACACGTCAGTGAGAGAAGGAGGGGACGCGGGCTGGGCTGCGCTGGGCAGCTGCTGTCCGCTGCGCGCGTGGGCGATAGATGCTGGGCTTCGGCCCAGTTAGCTTTTCTTTTTCTTTTTCTGTTTTCTGATTTTTTTACATAACTTTTAAATTAAGAAACCAAATCAACTCAAATTAGTTTCTTTAATTTTGTAAAAACAATGTCTATCATTTAAAACACTTATGGTTATGTTTGGAAGACTTTTCAAAAATAATATTTTTGAAATACTGATTATTTGCAAAATGGACACCTAATGTCAATTTTGAAATTTAGGGTTTTAACAATTTCATTTGGGGTTAAATAAAAATCTATGAATTTCCACAATCTTATAAGTTTGATATTAAGTTTATTTAAATCTGATTTCTAATAACCATCATTATTCTTTGTTTTGGTATAATAGTAAAATAACTAAATACAAAAAAAAATTAAGGAAATGGGAGACATAATAAATTCCATTTTTAATATTATTTTGGGCACCATTATATTTCATATTAATATAATTCAACTGAAACTTCATAACATCTTTGGAAAAGATTTTAGTTTTAATTCATTTCTTATTTAGAATATATTAATCATTTCATGCTTTGAAAATAAATGAAATTCATTTAAGCAAATGAAATGTTTATTTGGATAATTCCTTAACTTTAATTTATGAAGTTTTAAAGTTATGAATTATAAAGTTATAGTTTCCAAAACTATAATTTAAATTTAGTTACAATAAAGAAAACTCATTAGGCAATTAGACCATGTTTAAATTTGTTATAAATATTATCTTAATTTATGATTAGCTATGGCTATGTGGTTTAAATCAAATACTTACAAAGACCTTTTATTACAGGGAAATGGTTTGAAGTTTGTATAACATTTATCAAATTAGATATTGAGGTTTTAAGAATTACAATGGATAATAAAATGTTGTAACCTGAAACAACTTTTGAAAAAGATGATAAACTGAGATATTTGAAATATTAAATCCTTTAAATATGTTTGAAATCTTTTATAGTTGGTTTTCTTTGCATATAATGTTTTTATTTTTAATCAAAACAAAAGTTTAAAATTTTAGTGATTTTCAAACATTATAAAATGTTGGGATGTTACATCTATTCGGATCATCAAAGTCTGAAGTATCTATTCACCCAGCCGGATCTGAATCTCAGACAGAGAAGATGGTTGGAACTCATCAAAGACTATGATTTGGGTCTCAACTACCAACCCGGCAAGGCGAATGTTGTCGCCGACGCGCTAAGCCGGAAGTCTTACTGCAACAATCTGATACTTAAGAAAGCTCAACCCTCCCTCTATGAGGAGTTTGCACGACTCAACCTTGAAGCTGTTCCTAGTGGATTCCTGGCAAATCTAGAGGTGAAACCCTCTCTTGAACAACGGATCATAGCTGCCCAAAAGAATGATTCTGATATCACCCAGATCAAGCGGAACATTGCTGACGGAGCAGCTACATGCTTCGCCATCGATGATCAAGGTACCGTTTATTTCGGCAAGCGTCTAGTGGTGCCCAAGAAGCGAGATCTGAAACAGCTTATCCTTCGAGAAGCTCATGAGTCACCTCTTTCTATCCATCCTGGTGGCACTAAGATGTATAGGGATCTTCGTCAAAGATTCTGGTGGTCCCGGATGAAGCGAGAAATAGCTAAGTTTGTGGCAGAATGTGACGTCTGCCGTCGCGTTAAAGCTGAACATCAAAGGCCAGCTGGTACCCTTCAACCCCTTTCTATTCCTGTCTGGAAATGGGATGAAGTTGGCATGGATTTCATCACTGGTCTCCCAAAGACTCAAAAGGGAAACAATGCTATCTGGGTAGTCGTGGACCGCCTTTCTAAAGTTGCTCACTTCCTTCCTGTTCGAGAAGATATTACCGCTATTCAGCTAGCAGATCTGTATGTCTCCCGGATAGTTGCTCTTCATGGTATTCCGAAGAAGATCATCTCTGACCGTGGAAGTCTGTTTACCTCCAAGTTCTGGTCTAGTTTCCAACAAGCTATGGGAACACATCTTTCTTTTAGCACAGCTTATCATCCTCAAACCGGTGGTCAGACAGAACGAGTCAATCAGATTCTTGAGGACATGTTGAGAGCCTGTGTCATATCCTTCGGAAAGAATTGGGAGAAGTGTCTTCCATTCGCTGAATTCAGTTACAACAACAGCTTCCAATCTAGCATTGGTATGGCACCCTTTGAAGCTTTGTATGGCAGGAGATGTCGTACTCCTTTGAATTGGTCCGAAACCGGTGAAAGATCACTCTTTGGGCCAGATATCATCAAAGAAGCAGAAGATCAAGTCAATATCATCCGTGAGCGTCTCAAAACAGCCCAGTCCCGTCAGAAGAGCTACTATGACAGCCATCATCAAGATGTTCACTATGAAGTTGGCGAGCATGCCTATCTAAGGGTCACTCCTCTTCGGGGTGTCCGTCGATTCGGTATCAAAGGCAAACTGGCTCCTCGCTATGTTGGTCCCTTTCGCATTCTTGCTAAGCGTGGAAAGCTTGCCTACCAATTGGAACTACCCTCAAAATTTCTAGACGTCCATGACGTCTTCCATGTTTCCCAGTTGAAGCGTTGCTTCAAAAATCCCATTCGTGGTGTTGATCATGAGACTCTTGACCTTCAAGAGGATCTAACCTATCGTGAATATCCTATCCGTATCCTTGATGAATCCGAGCGTAAAACTCGACGTCAGAGCATCAAGTTCCTCAAAGTTCAATGGTCCCATCACTCTGAGGAGGAAGCAACGTGGGAACGCGAGGATCGTCTCCGATCTGAATATCCCGACTTCTTTTCTAAAACCCAGGAATCTCGGGGCGAGATTCTTGTAAGGAGGGTAGATCTGTAACATCCCAAGTTTGCTAAATAGAAATATAAGGTGTGTTTGGAGCATTGCATGCATCTCATTTAATTTGGACAAGAATTTGCATTTACAATTCATATGTTTGCTTTTGAAAGAAAGGGGTAAACTCTTGTTATTCTTGGTGAACTCAAAATATTCTAAATTTTCAAAATCCAAGGCTGACATTGGCTTCCTTGTGAAATTTTGAATCTCCTAGTATTTTTCTGCAAATTTTCCTCTTTACAGAAAAGCCCCAAACTATTTAAACAAGGAACCAGGGGCCTGTTTGTAAAGAAAACTGGAGATTTTTATTTTTGTCAGGGGGTTTTCTGGAAAAGTTTGCCATCCTCTTCCTTCTCACGTCGCCGCCGTGCCGTGGCGCATGCTCCGTCGTCCCCTTCCTCCTCTGCGCTGCGATGCGCGCCGCCGCCCTCCCCTGGACTACAAGGAGACCTCCTCCGTCGTGGGAAAACCCTAGCTTCTCTTCTCACCTCCTCTTCTTCCCCCTTTTCTGCAAACCCTAGCCGCGTAGACCTCCACGGTTCTCCGGCGACCGCTGCCGATTCCGGCCACCTCCTGCTCCGGTGAGAAGCTCAGAAGCACCGCCGTGCTCTGCTCTTCCTCCTCCTCGAGTTGTTCGTGCCTGGAAGCCACGGATCTACGGGAATCATCGATTCCCTCCGCCGAGTCCGCCGCCGTCGACCTCGAACTCCGGCCGTTCCCGAGCTCCCCTCGCCTCCCCGACGCTTCCACGAGCTCCAGGTCGTCCCCGCGGTCTTCCCCGTGCCCTCCTTCTTCTCCCTCTTCCTCTGATTAGCCCGGCCGCCGAGCGCCGCCGTCGGCCTCCGCTCCGGCGAGGCACCGGAGCAACTCCGGTGACCATTGAGGGGCGGCGCCACCACCAAATGGTGCGCCTCGACCCCCTCTGGCGATTACCGCAAGTCAATTCGAACAATCTGCTCGAATTCGAGCAGTTCGTGCTCGGCAGGGAGATTTGGGCGTTGATGACGTCAGCTGACGTCATCATCTCTTTTTAATTTCCTAAAATCATTTATTTCTTTTCTGTAAATGTTTTATTATGACATGTGGGGCCATGTTGTCAGAGTTTTAATCTTTTTCCATTACTATTTTCTGAAATGATTAAAAGTATGACATGTGGGGTCAATTTATTTAAATTTGAAATTTGAATTAAATTGTTTAAACTTTGAAAATTCATAACTAATTCATTTTAAATCCGAAAAATATGATTTTTATATCAAAATATTCAGAAAAATAAAATCTATTCAATTATAATTTAATCATACACATTCTATACAAGGAAAATAATGTTACTAGTCTTACATTAATAAACCCTAATTTTAATTATGTGTATATTTTATTCACCCATTTAATTAATGCTTGCATCTAGGATATTCTAAAAATGACATATCATTCATGTAATTGCGCATTGCATCAATATTGTATTGATTGTGTCAATCCTTTCCGGTATTTGGTTCTTCGCGATAGGATTCGAGCCTGAGAGTGTTTGCAACGCCTCCGAAGATCAATACCCAGCTACTGAAGAGCAAGGCAAGCATAACCTTATATCTGCACATATAAGATTTCCAAAGTATTTGATTCTTGTGTTATGCATACGGTTCAAAGATGTTTTGGTCAAGGTATAGAGTGTCACTTGCGTTGCATTGCCGCTTAGACTTGCTTAGTTGTTCCTTTCCCCATCCAGTTGAGAAGATTGGGATGGAATAAGTATACATGATTTATTTATTGTTAAAGACTTGGACGAGAGGCCACATTGGGATTGTGGTGGATTGTCTCGTTCTCGTCGACAATAGGAACTGAGTTCCTGGGTTCGGAACCAAGACTATTCGTGCATCCACACGGGGCTCGGAAACCCCTCGACTCCAACTTGCCTAGCCTACTACGTGAAGCCACTAGTTCGAGTGTTCCATCTGCGTGTGCGGTAAAATGGTTTGAGGAGAAAATTTAGGGCTCGGGTCAGGAGAGTGTGACGCTCTGATCTTGACCCTGGCAACCCGCACTAGGGATCGCTGAGATGGCGGTCTGACCTACTGCTGTGGCTCATGGACATAGGCGAAGCTTGGGAAAGGTCGTGGCCAACTCTCCAGCCGGCACTCCCAGGTAGAGTGCTAATGTCTGGCGTATCGGTTGGTTGGCGCGTGTGGGTAGTTACACCCACTGCAGGGTAAATCTTTTCGGAAAGCCGTGTCCACGGTTATGGACGACTTGGTACCTTATTTCGGTGATCATAGACAACTTAAAATTAATCATAAAACTGTCAACTAAGGGTGGTTAGGGTTACTTCCTCGGGTTGAGCGAGGGGGTGATTCCTGAGGGTGGTGCAAGCGATGACATCTCGGTGGCTACAAAAGATGGAGGATGAAGTCAGAGGTGTTGTTTCCTTATCCCATTTTAAAAGTCTACTGATGCGAGATTCTCTCCTCCCTCGATTTGAAAACAAAGATGGCTTTATGCAAAGACATTCATGAATACTCTCTTAACGGGCAGATATAAAATAGGTTAAATAAGTCTTGTTGAGTACCTCCTGTACTCAGCCTTGCGCACTTTTTGGACAGGTGAAGGTTCCTACTCCACTGCTGGTTTCTACATGGACATCGACGAGTAGATCGGGGTTCCCGGGAAGCAGCCTGGAATCGATGGGCGGGACGTCGCTTATGTTATGGCCTCTTAGGCCTTTTGGTTCTTGTTATGTAGTATAACATAATTTGCTTTCGTTGTTTGATGTACTGTTGGGTCAGTGACCTTTGCTTGTAATATTTTCTATCTTCACTCTGCTAAGAGTTTGTATAATATTTCTTTGAGTCGTAGAGTCACTGTTGTGTTACCGAATGTTCAACTGTTGGCTCTCGAGATCAAGGTTAGGGTAATATCAGAAGGAAATCTGGGATCTGTCTAGCCTGGCTCTCGGGGGTGCTACACTCAGCGGTAGGAGGAGCTGGTGAAGTCATGGTCATCCTTCCACGCGGCAGTCGAGGCGCGCCGGCTGGAGGATGCGGTGCTACAAGCCGCGCAGGAGGAGGCCACCCGCTTTGCCAAGGAGGTCTGCGAGGGGGCCATTCGCGACGTTGCGGAGCTCCTTGCGCCCCTCCAAGCGGAACGTGACGCCGCCGAGGTGCTCATGCGGCAGGCCAAGGCTGAGCGCGAGGCGATGGAGGGCTCGCTGGCGCAGAAACGCTGCAAGTTGGGCCAGCTGGAGACCCAGCTGCTTTCCGCCCACCATGCCGCGCAAGCCAATCTGGAGGAAGACCGCAATGAATTTTCCAATCGGGAGCGGCGGTTGGCCCTCAAGGAGAAGGAGCTGCAACAGTGCAAGGAGCAGCGCCTTGAGGCGGAGAAGGGCCTGGTCACCCAACGCGGGGCCCTTGAGGAGCGCGAGGGAGACCTGGCCAAGGCGATCGTGAAGTACGACAAAAATGTCGCCGCCCAGAAGATAGCTTACGAGCGCTTCGAGCGGCGTTTGGCCGAGAAGTAGAAGGAGGCCGATGACGCCCTCGAGGAGCGTGAGAAGCAATTTCGTAAGTCCACTTCTCAGAAGTATCGCGACCTGGCCCAGACACAGGAGGACCGTTTCAAGGTCAAGCACGCCGCGGATGCTCGGCGGATCGCCGAGCTCGAGAGGGCCAACTCCAAGATGGAGGCTCGCCTCAAGCGTGCCAAGGACGGTCGCCGCCGAGCGGAGGAGGCTCGCACCGAGGCCGTCCACAACCTCAACTCCTTAGCCAAGGACGTGGAGGAGCAAGTGGCCCCGGCAATGCAGAGGGCGGCGGAGGCCTCAGATTCTGCCACTGCGGCTCCCGCACTCTCGAAGCAGCGCGAGCGCATGTTTGAGGCGTTGGTCGCCCGTTGCAACGAGCTCGCCGCGCAGCTCGGCGCAGACGCGCCGCACACCGACGTTCGAGGCCGCGGTGATGCTGCCATGTACCTGGTCTACTTCGACCAGCTCTTCGAGGCGCTCGAGGGTCCCGTCGCTGAACTTCGCGAGATGATCGAAGACGAGAGCCGGCTGCTCCTGGGGGTGGTTGTTGATCGCATCTTCACCAACCTCAAGCTCCTCACGCCAGGCTTCGATCTCTCCTCCGTCACAGAAGCTGCTGAAGGTGAGGACGCGCGGCGGGTCTCCGGTTCCCTCCGTGAGCAAGTTGACGCCTTTTGCAACCGCTTCAGGCGCGCGGAGGCTGGGGCTGAAGACAGCGAGGAGGAGGCCTGCTCTGCCGAGGCTGAAGACGGTGCCGCGGAGGAGGTCCCAGGCGTCGCTGCTTCCCTCTGAGCCTTTTCTTATTGCGCCTGCGAGCGCTTGTATCTGAAACAGTTGTGTGTTTAGATTTCTTAAGACCTTTGGCCTGTAATATACTCTTTAATGCTGTTTAATTTGAGCTTGTCTGCCCCCCGTGAGGTCTCTTTGGACCCATCTTCATGTCTATTTATTCTCTGCGTTGGTAGGTCCCACCTCTTCGTGCCATGACTCTGCCACTTCGGTATGCAGGAGCAATGACTCCGCAAGGCCGGGGGGAGTTTAGGCCTATCAGAGGTAAGGGCCCTGAGGCGCGATGCTCAAGTGCCCCTCTTAGACGTGCGAGTAGTCCATGAAGCGTAAGGGAAAGCAAAGTCGCTTGAGGGGAAAACGTGCGTTAGGAGGAGAAAACGCTCTTGAGGCGTGAGACTTAGCTTCTCGAGGTTTCCGCCCACCAGAGGCTTTTCGCCTGGCGAAGTTGCCCACTTGAGGGGTCGCTCCAGGATGCCTCTTCAGGGTTGTGGGGGGATTTTTGTCGGCAGATGTTAGAGGGGCGAAACCCAAACGCTGGAACACGGTTAAGGGACTCGTGCGCGCTTATAGGTCCCCTCAGGCGTTCCTTGCGAGGAGAGTAAGTACCAAGGCCCCCCTGTAGAGATGGCGTGTTTGTGGGATCTTGCCCTCCAGCCAGAGCTCAGACTCTTGGGTTTCGCAGTGTTGCTGGTGTGTCATTTGAGGCACTGGCACCGTACTCAGCCCCCGCTCGCGAGGTACGCATGTGGAGAGATGTAAGCGCACACTGCAAGAGAGCAATGCAAAAATAAAACTCACCAAATACATTTTAAAGCGGCACCGAGGCGCTAAGCTCACTTGGGAACGAAATTGAGTCATTATGCTTGGGGTTGCCAAGTTAATGTTTTGACCACGAGAGAAGCCTTTGGAGCTTGGAGGTTGAAGCCGTGATCTTTTAACCTTTAGAGACAAAGACGCTTGGAGGTTGAGCCGTAGGCTGCCTCTTCCGCTAGGAGTGTCGACGTGACAATGATCACGGGCGTGGCAATGACCACGGTTGCATTTGTTCCCTTAGGAGACAAAGCATGCTTTTGAGGTTTAAGCCGTGAGCATTTTAACCTCTAGAGACGAAAAAGCTTGGAGGTTGTAGCGTACCTGCACTTTAAATAAGGCAGATACCTGTGTATAGTGCAAATCCCTGTATCGATTCATTTGCACACACAGTTTACGATGTAATATCACAACAAAGTATCAATTTTATTACATCGATGATCCAGACTTACAAAATATTCATTACAAGTTGCATAGCATAAAGCTAGCTTTGGAATAGTACACAGCGGAAATACAATAGCAGTGAGTCTCTATCACTTTCATGCTGCCACAGGCGAAAACATGTTTGTTGTAGACTCGAAACCTATAAACGAAACCTCACTCGTCATCTGAACAATCTGCAATAATAAAGATATTGCAACAACATGGCTCAGATTCCATTAAAAATGGAGTCTGGCTAGTGACACTATGGTGGACACTTAATGGAATAACTCTATAACCTATATGCATATTTGACTGGTGGAGTTCAAGGCTATTTTGCATAAAACCAATTTTTCCTATCTCTTTGGAAAACACTTTCTTCAAAGCAAGACAAGTATGGCATGAAAACCATAAAACTCATCTTCCCTTGTTCACCCATCAAGTTTTATTTCTGAAGTTAGAATGATGGAATCCTCCGTTGACGTCCGTGATCAGCTGCTCAAATTGTCCGTACCGGGGACACGGCTAAGTACTTAGTTTTACACTCTGTAGAGGTTGTGCACGTTCTCCATTGTACCCACTCAACCCAAACTATCCTTTACACACCATTTGTGATAAGGAAAGGAGAAGAATGAGACGAGATCTTTCAGAAGCATTTTCCCTCCCACTCTGACTTGACCCGTTCCACCTAACATCCCCCTACATCTGCTTGTCAAGCCGGAGAGAGTCCATGCAACTTAATTGATCAAGCCAGAGCCCATATGGCAATGGCTGCACTGGAAGCAATCGTCACTCGGAGTTCTTCAGATTCCTCTGTTCCCTGGGTGGCCATCCACAAGTGCACTCTCAGGTTGACAACCCACATTCTCATGGCCCCAAGTTTAGTAGAAACTACCTTAGGCGAAGACAACCACAAGCACAGTCCTGAGTAGCCACTCAACATAAACCATTCAACCAATCCACCCAGGTGTTTCATTAACTTAGTGGATGTGTACTCCCAGGTTGACAACCACCATGCTCACGGCCCTAAGTAGAATAGAAATTCATCCTAGGCGACGACAACCATGAGCACAGCCCTGAGTAGTCACTTAACATTTTGTAAACTTTTCATCAATTGCATCGCATCAATATTTCTGCTAAGTATGATATAGGAACCTAGACACAGGAGTAAGGGAATTCTACACAGGTTTAGCATATCAATACTATCCTACACATGCATATAAAAATACACTAAGTAATGCATATAGAAATAATAGGAAGTTTATGAGGTGTGCCACTTGCCTTTGAATGTTGTCGTTGTTCACAACCTATTTTCAACAACGAACGTTTGCTCTCCGTTCAGTCTAAACAATATAAACAAACAACAATACAACAATCATAAAACAAAACAACACAACACATACAAACAAGTTTCTTAAACTTCTAAGGAAAACATGTCATGCATGATATGCAATTTATTTCTAAGGACTAGAGATGCATGTCATGCCGTGAAATTCTTTTAAGTTAATGCAAGGCAACTAGGTTGGTCAAAATAACTAAGGACTAAAGTCATAGGTTGGACAAAATACTTTGTTATAAATCATCTTGAATAAGCACTCAATGACTTAGTCATGATGTGCATAACTACTTAGAGAAAATACTAACTCTATTCTTCAAGGTGATCAACAATTATTAACAACTCTTGGTAAATTGGATATTCACTATAGTGAGAGAGACAGACACCCGGCTAGCCACTTAAATTGTGGAACAGGTCTCATGTACGTGGACATGTAAGGTTAGTTTCCAGGACGCTTCATCTCACTATGCTGCTAGGATCCAACAAACTTCAAGATGGTAATAACATGATCAAAAATCATTTATGTCTAAAGTGAAAGATAAGATTAGGAAAGAGGGAAAAGATAGAAAGAATGATGTAGTTGGACTTCCAGGCTTCATCTCCTGACTTGTAACATTCTCCTTGGTGATGTCTTGATTGAAGTTTTGATAGACTTGATAAATCTTCAGACTTGGTGGTTCTTGTATCCTCGAGGCTGGTCTTGGATTTAACTTAGTCATCATGAAGTCTAACAGAAGGAGGGAGAAAAGAAAGAAAGAGGGAGCAAGACTTAGAAAAATATTTGTCGGTTAGTCTTCATGAACTCCTGCTTGATTTTTCTTCTAAGTGCTTCTACTTCTTGGAGATTCTTCTGGAGTCTTGTTTTGGCTAAGTCCTTCATTGGTCTTCGAGCTCCATGTTGAAAATAACTAAGTGTCTACGTGTAGTAATTTACCAAAATGCTAAGTTGAAAAATACTTCTAACTTAGAGAAAAATTAATGAAGAGGTTTTCCTATGAGGGATAATTATATAATAAAATTTGTTATGCATGAAATGCAATTTTTAATAACAAGAAGCATCAAAATAACTTTCATGATTTCTTTATATAAATATGCATGAATTTATAAATGCAATTTAATTAATTTCTATTTTTGGAAAATATAATAAAAGGAATAATTATAAGATTAAAGTTTTCTATATTAAATTTGTAGCAATTTGATTTAATCAAGAATAATATTTTTATTAATAGTTATGTTGAAAATACTTAAATTATTCAAATAAAATATATAACTATGAATTCATTTAAATATTACTCAAAATTATTTTATAGCAGTGGCATCAATTTACAAATATTCCAAAGTTTCAAAAACAATTTTATTTGCAATTTTTGAATTTACAGATTTAAAGTTATGACAAACATACTCAAATTCACCATTTGAAATTTGAATATTTTAAACTTAGTCAAATTTGGAATCTAACAGATCTTAAATATTCTACATGTCAAGGGATTTCCAAATATATAAAAATATTTGAATTTGGATATGTGAGTTAAAAGTTATAACAATTCTAAGTTGCAGGGTCTTTTCTGTAAAATTGTCATTTAATTCTATTTGGAAATAAAACAGAAAACATAGAGCGCCACTTGGCAGTTCGTGATTGGCTGGGCTGGGCTCGGCTGAGTCTGAGTCTGAGCTCGGCTCGGCTCGGCTCCATTAACTCTGGATCGTTAGATCCAGATCCAAGGGATCTGAACGCATACCGATTCGGATCGGCTAGACCTAATCTAAGCCGTTGGATCGCGAACGAATGGCTCACCTCGCTTTGACCGGAAGATGGCGGCGCCGGTGGCCGGAGATGAAGAAGACGTGGCGCAGCAGCTCGGCCGTGGACGCCGGCGACGTTGCAGGGCTCGCCCGACCTCCAGAAGACGACGGAGAGATGCGGCGCTCCAAGGCAGAGGTGATGGACGCCACCTAGTCACCTCGCGCGTCCTCACATGGCGACACGGAGCGACCGAGTGGTGCGGCTCCGGCGAGCTTCGGATTGCGCTCTCCCCGCTTGAATTGCTGCACGGGAGAAGCGGGGCAGGGGTCACGGGGTGCGCACGGTCCAGGGAAAGAGGAGGAGGGGTCTCGGGTGCAAGGGGGGTGGCTCACCTCGCCGGAAAAAGGGAATTCGTGGCGGCGGTTGGTGGAACTCCGGCGAGCAACCGTGGCGGCCTGGCGGCGTTATTTTGATGGGGAGGAGAGGGGAAAACGGAGAGGAGTAGCTAGGGATTTATATGGGGGCAGAGGAGGGAACAGAACGCGCAATATTTGCCCTGATTTTGCGATGGAATCGGAGAGCATTTCGGAGGATTTTCCGGCTAGAGGTTGAAGAAGGTGACGTCACCGCTGACGTCAGCAGGTATTTTCTTTTTCTGTTTTATTTATTTAATTCATATCTTTTGATTTAAATGTCCAAATGATGTCAAATTAATTTCTAAAAATTTGTAAAATCTTAATCTTTTTGTTAAACCAGTAGTGGGCATGTTTTGATCATTTTTGAAAAATAATATTTTGAAATATTGATTAAATACAATTTTGACACTTAAAGTCAAATTTGAAATTATATTATATTTTAATTAAATTTTCTTTTGGCTAAATAAAATTTGTAAATTACCCACATTCCAATATGTTTTGAATTTAAGTCATTTAAACTCATTTCTCATTACTAAGTTCATTTTAGGCTTTAGTATAATACTAAATAACATAACACATTTTATTTGAAAATAAAAAGGGAAAATATAATGTATTCATTTTTAATTCAAAATAACTGGTGCACCATTATATTTTATATTAAGATGATTCATTTGAAAACTTCATAACAACTTTGGAAAAGATTTTAGGTTTAAATTCATTTCTTATATAGAACATATTCATAAAGATCATGTTATGTTTTGAAAATAAATGAAAATCATTTAAGCTAATGAAATGTCTAATTGGATAATTCATTAGTTATAAAACATATGAAGTTATTTTAGTTATAAACTATAGACTTGTAATTTATAAAACTATGTTTTGAACTCAGGTGAAAGAGTGAAACTATTTGGCAATTATACCATGTTTTAAATAGTTGTAATATTATTTTAATTTATGATTAGCTATGGCTAAGTGGTTGAAATCAAATACATACAAAGAAACTTTCCATTACATGAAAATGATTTGACATTTTGTAAGACATTTGTCAAATTACATATTGAGCTTTTTAAGAAATACAATGGATAATAAATTGTTTAACTTGAAACCACTTTTGAAAATAATTTTTACTTGCGATATTCAAATTATTAAACTCTTTCAATATGTTTGAAGTCTTTCATAGTTGGTTTTCTTATGCATTTAATGTTTTATTTTAATCAAAAAACAAAAGTTTTAAATTTTAGTGATTTTTGAACATTATAAAATGTTGGGATGTTACAGACTACCACCCTTAAAAGGAATCTCATCCCGAGATTCGGAGAAGTTAAAAGACAAGGCAAGTGCTTGGAATGATTCTGATAAATTCGAGATGTTTTCAGAAATGAAATTTCCGATATGGAAACTGGAAACTAGCAGGGGATGAATTTTCTGATTGGGGAGGCTCGAAAGAAAGATGGTTTGGGATCTCTGGGTTTAAGGCAGCTGGGTTAGAATTATCTGGGTAGCTACCACGCTTAAAAGAATTTTTTTGTTGATACTCAAAATGTTCTAACTTATATAAGAAGATCAGTACAAATCATTACAAACAACATCTAACAAGCATCAAGCAACAAGGTTCAAACACAAGCAAACACATCTGTGAAAAATTTTGAAACTTATTTTGAGAAATCGAACTAATCGTTTATCGAACAAAACACACCAATGTCATGGAAAGACAAAATTGATAGTACTGCCATACCACAATTTGATAGGTCAATACATCATCGGATCTCGTTCTAAGGGGATAGGTGGTCTAATCTATGTTTTTCTTGAGTGCCTCGAGTTCTTCCTCAACTTCCTTGAGTTCTTTGAGATACTTCTGGGTGTTGTGAAGTCTAGATTGAAGTCTTTCTGCAAGGTACTCGATGGCTCTCCAGGCTGCATTCCTTGCTGAATCAAAGAATGATGTGTAAAGTATTGGGCTCGTGAACATGCAGTCACCCTCAGTCTTGTGGTCAGCTTCCTTGCTCCTGTAGAGATGGACTTGCACCCACCAATACTCTTGGCCTTCATCCATGAAAGGAAAACCTTTGTATACTACTTGTCCTTCAAAAACCAAGCTCTTCATGTTATCCTTAAGTGCTCTTGGAAACTCTGTCTCACATTCCAAGGTCATGGTCATCACTGGTCCTTTCTTGAGTGATTCAACGAGGGCGGTCATCTAAAGAAAACAAGAGAAGAAGCTTAGAAATGAAATAGTTAAGATAGTTACAAGAATGATGTTTGAAAAGTTCTTATTTTCAGAAACTGAATGAAATAGATTTTCAATCCTATGGCCAAATCCTATTTCTATCCAAACCTAGGGTTTCGAACCTACATGCAACATAGTGCTCTGATACCATCTGTAGCGTACCTGCACTTTAAATAAGGCAGATACCTGTGTATAGTGCAAATCCCTGTATCGATTCGTTTGCACACACAGTTTACGATGTAATATCACAACAAAGTATCAATTTTATTACATCGATGATCCAGACTTACAAAATATTCATTACAAGTTGCATAGTATAAAGCTAGCTTTGGAATAGTACACAGCGGAAATACAATAGCAGCGAGTCTCTATCACTTTGATGCTGCCACAGGCGAAAACATGTTGATTGTAGACTCGAAACCTATAAACGAAACCTCACTCGTCATCTGAACAATCTGCAATAAGAAAAATATTGCAACAACGTGGGTCAGATTCCATAAAAAATGGAGTCTGGCAAGTGACACTATGGTGGACACTTAATGGAATAACTCTATAACCTATATGCATATTTCGCTGGTGGAGTTCAAGGCTATGTTGCATAAAGCCAATGTTTCCTATCTCTTTGGAAAACACTTTCTTCAAATCAAGACAAGTATGGCATGAAAACCATAAATCTCATCTTCCCTTGTACACCCATCAAGTTTTATTTCTGAAGTTAGAATGATGGAATCCTCCGTTGACGTCCGTGATCAGCTGCTCAAATTGTCCGTACCGGGGACACGGCTAAGTACTTAGTTTTACACTCTGTAGTGCACGTTCACCATTGTACCCACTCAACACAAACTATCCTTTACACACCATTTGTGATAAGGAAAGGAGAAGAATGAGACGAGATCTTTCAGAAGCATTTTCTCTACCACTCTGACTTGACCCGTTCCACCTAACATCCCCCTACATCTGCTTGTCAAGCCGGAGAGAGTCCACGCAACATAATTGATCAAGCCAGAGCCCATATGGCAATGGCTGCACTGGAAGCAATCGTCACTCGGAGTTCTTCAGATTCCTCTGTTCCCTGGGTGGCCATCCACAAGTGCACTCTCAGGTTGACAACCCCCATGCTCATGGCCCCAAGTATAGTAGAAACTACCTTAGGCGAAGACAACCACAAGCACAGTCCTGAGTAGCCACTCAACATAAACCATTCAACCAATCCACCCAGGTGTTTCATTAACTTAGTGGATGTGTACTCCCAAGTTGACAACCACCATGCTCACGGCCCTAAGTAGAATAGAAATTCAACCTAGGCGACGACAACCATGAGCACAGCCCTGAGTAGTCACTTAACATTTTGTAAACTTTTCATCAATTGCATAGCATCAATATTTCTGCTAAGTATGATATAGGTACCTAGACACAGGAGTAAGGGAATTCTACACAGGTTTAGCATAGCAATACCATCCTACACATGCATATAAAAATACACTAAGTAATGCATATAGAAATAATAGCAAGTTTATGAGGTGTGCCACTTGCCTTTGAATGTTGTCGTTGTTCACAAACTCTTTTCAACAACGAACGTTTGCTCTTCGTTCAATCTAAACAATATAAATAAACAACAATACAACAATCATAAAACAAAACAACACAACACATTCAAACAAGTTTCTTAAACTTCTAAGGAAAACATGTCATGCATGATATGCAATTTATTTCTAAGGACTAGAGATGCATGTCATGCCATGAAATTCTTTTAAGTTAATGCAAGGCAATTAGGTTGGTCAAAATAACTAAGGACTAAAGTCATAGGTTGGACAAAATACTTTGTAATAAATCATCTTGAATAAGCACTCAATGACCTAGTCATGATGTGCATAACTACTTAGAGAAAATACTAACTCTATTCTTCAAGGTGATCAACAATTATTAACAACTCTTGGTAAATTGGATATTCACTATAGTGAGAGAGACAGACACCCGGCCAGCCACTTAAATTGTGGAACAGGTCTCACGTACGTGGACATGTAAGGTTAGTTTCCAGGCCGCTTCATCTCACTATGCCGCTAGGATCCAACAAACTTCAAGATGGTAATAACATGATCAAAATCGTTTATGTCTAAAGTGAAACATAAGATTAGGAAAGAGGGAAAAGATAGAAAGAATGATGTAGTTGGTCTTCCAGGCTTCATCTCCTGACTTGTAACATTCTCCTTGGTGATGTCTTGATTGAAGTTTTGATAGACTTGATAAATCTTCAGACTTGGTGGTTCTTGTATCCTCGAGGCTGGTCTTGTATTTAACTTAGTCATCATGAAGTCTAAGACAAGGAGGGAGAAAAGAAAGAGAGAGGGAGCAAGACTTAGAAAAATATTTGTCGGTTAGTCTTCATGAACTTCTTCTTGATTTTTCTTCTAAGGGCTTCTACATCTTGGAGATTCTTCTGGAGTCTTGTTTTGGCTAAGTCCTTCATTGGTCTTCGAGCTCCATGTTGAAAATTACTAAGTGTCTAAGTGTAGCACTTTACCAAAATGCTAAGTTGAAAAATACTTCTAACTTAGAGAAAAATTAATGAAGAGGTTTTCCTATGAGGGATAATTATATAATAAAATTTGTTATGCATGAAATGCAATTTTTCATAACTAGAAGCATCAAAATAAATTTTATGATTTCTTTATATAAATATGCATGAATTTATAAATGCAATTTAATTAATTTCTATTTTTGGAAAATATAATAAAAGGAATAATTATAAGATTAAAGTTTTCTATGATTAAATTTTGTAACATCCCAAATTTCTCAAAAATTTAAAACTTTGCATTCATGCATCATGCATCATGCATCATAAAAGTATGATATTGAAATCACATAAGGAGTAAATAGAATTGTAATTATAATATTAAATGGAATTGCTTTTCATTTAAGAGGTTTAATTGAGCTCTATACAAATCAGTATTTTATTATTTTATTTATTCAGAAAAATGATATCAAAAAGTTACAAATTTAATTAGCTTTTCAAAACATATTTTTATGAATTTTTCTGAAATGTTTTGATAAGTTTTAAAAATCAAAATGGAATTAAAGGATTTAAATCAGAAAAGGTTTTGTTTAAAAAAAAAAGGAGAGAGAGGCTAAGTGGGCCGAAGCCCACTGCTTATCCGCCGCGCGCGCAGTGCAGAAGCCACGCCGCAGCCCATCTCCCCTTCTCTCTCGCTGACGACCGGGTCCCGCATGTCATCCCTCTCCCCACGTCATGTTGAACACGAACTCGACTCACCGAACCCTAGCGATTTTCGGATCAAATTCGTTGAGATATTCGCGAGGAATCGATCTCTCCGCCCCCCATATAAACCCCCCCCCCCCCTTCCACCGCCTCCCCGAGCACCAAAACCCTAAGAAATAGCCCCAAGGCCGCTCGGGAAAAGCTCGCCGCCGTCCGCCATTGCCGCCGCCAGTTTTCTCGTTATCTGGTGAGCACCGACCCCCTCAAACCCTCCCGTGGACTCCCTTCGATTCACAGATCTCCCGCGCACGTCCCTGACACTTCCCTTGCCATCCTATTGCACCAGATCATCGAGAACGTGCGCAACCGAGGCAAGCCGCCGCCGATTCGATCTCCGGCGAGCTCTAGGAGGAGGAAGGAGGCACGTCGAGGACCCCAGCCGCGCCAACAGCTCCGACGCGACCTCCCCTTTGCTGCGGTATGACTCGTTCTTGCTCGCACCCCGTAGATGGCCGAAATCGAGTTTACCGACGAGGGCGCCGCCGCGGGCACGAGAACTCCGGCGTGCTCCGGCCGGCCGCGCTGCTCCTTAAGATCTGAGCCGTCCGTGCGAGATCAGACGATCGAGATTAGATTCTGCTTACCGCTTCGTCGATTAGATCTGGTTCGTTAGATCTGTTTTAGATCGTACGGTCCTCGCGCGCGATCCGCGCGAACCGGTACCAGCCAATCAGCGGCCGCCGCGTGGCATTTTCTTTTTCTATTTTCGGCAGAGAATTGTTTTAAAAACAGAAAATAGCACAAACTTGTAAAAATCATATCTTTTGATCTGTTCATCCAAGTTTGATGAATTTTATATCCACTTGTAGCTCTGCTCGTGTAGTTTAATATGGTATCATTAGTTTATCCTGTTAGAGCATATTAAATTGTGAAATTAAATTGTTTAACTTTCGGATATTAAATCAATAACTTAATTAATAATTTTTCTCTCCAAATAAATCCAATTGTTTTGCAGAGATATTAATGCCCTCTGTCCAGAGGGTGCAACAAGAGATTTATTTGATACTTTTCTAATAGACTTAAAGAAATTGGTTTTATAATTTAAAACTACTAATATGTTCATTTATTTAAATGATTAATTAAAATATTTAAAATATTGATCATTTCATTTTTATGCATGAATAACAGAGAACTTAATATAGTAATTAATTGGTCTTGTGAAATTCATTGCATATTAAGCATGCATACATATTTTTGTATTGATATTCTAAGTGTTATGCTTGTGTGTTTATTGAGTGTTATTATTTTGTCTCTAGATTGTGAAGAGGAGGAAGGTCCTTGTGATTGTTATTCCTGTTGTGCTTGTTCCCTTTGTTACCAAGGCAAGTGACATTCATCTTCTATCCTATGTTTTCTATATGCATTATTAGTAGATTTTGAATAGTATGCATGATAGGGAAAATTTGATACTATCTTAGAATGCTAAGTTAGTCTACACTTTGAAAATATCCTAGTAGTGTGTAGCCATCCCTTTCCTTGCAGCCACTAAAAGTTTTATTAGATGCTTAGCTATGCTATAAAGAAGTTATTATCTTGTCATGGAATTATTGCTAAGTGTTGAAAACATTGAATACACTTCTGGGTGGAATTGGTTGTTTGGTTTATGTTGAGTGGCTTTTGGGACTATGCTTGTGGTTGTCTTTGCCTAGGATGAATTTCTATTCTACTTGGGGCCATGAGCATGGTGGTTTTCACCCAGAAGTACACTTGTGGACGGCCACCCAGGAACAAAGAGATTACTAAGTCCCTCCAAGTTTAGAAGCTTCCCGTGCAGCCTTTTGACAATGGGCTCTGTCTAGAACGACTAAGTTGTGAGAGTGCAACCTGTCAGCTTGACAAGCAGATGTAGATTTGATAGGTGGAACGGGTCTTGCTAGTATGGTTGCATTCTTCTTCTGAAAGTTCTTGTCTCAATTCTCTCCTTTCCATAATACACTCCGCGTGTATAGGATATCTCGGACAAATTGAGTCTTAAGGTGAAAGTGCACAACCTCTGCAGAGTCGACAAACTGAGTACTCAGCCGTGTCCCCGGTGATGGACAACTTCGAGCAACTGGACAAGGATGGACAGAAGAATCTCAACATGGTTTTCGTAAAGTAAAATTTGACTAAGGAAAGAATTATTGGTGCACTTGGGCTTCATCCCTTGGTGCCAAGTGTATGAGATACAAAAGTGTTTTACAAAAGATAGGAGAAAACTGGCTTTCTGCAAAATAGCCTACAAACTCCACTAAGCCAAATTTGCATATAGAATTAGACTTGCCATAATTTTATCCACCATAGTCACTTGCCAATACTTCATTGTATTGACCCCCTTCGGGGGCTGCATATTCAAATGTGCAGGTAATTCTGATGAGGAGTAAGTTTGGACTCGATTCTACACCCAACATGTCTGCTCGTGGCGTATGCTAGAAGAGGAAGCCCATTGCTTTTACTTTCGTTGTGAACTCTGAATATTTTAGCTAGTCTTCATGACTATGCACTTTGTAATAAAGCTATACTTGGCTATTTTTGGATCTCGATGTAGTATTTTGATACTTATGCAATGATACTATATATTTTGTACTATGGTGCTAGCAGTGATCCAGGGACTAGCACATAACACAGGTGTTCCATCTTTATTTAAAGATGGGGTGCTACAAATTTTTATAATAGAATTTTATAAATAGTGTTAAATGACAGGGGTCATTTAATTAAATTTATAGCAATTTGATTTAATCAAAAATAATATTTTTATTAATAGTTATGTTGAAAATACTTACACTATTCAAATTAAATATATAACTATGAATTCATTTAAATATTACTCAAAATTATTATATAGGAGTGGCATCAATTTACAAATATTCCAAAGTTTCTAAAACAATTTTATTTGAAATTTTTGAATTTACAGATTTAAAGTTATGACAAACACTACTCAAATTCACCATTTGAAATTTGAATATTTTAAACTAAGTCAAATTTGAAATCTAACAGATCTAAATATTCTACATGTCAAGTGCTTTCCAAATATATAAAAATAATTGAATTTGGATATGTGAGTTTAAAGTTATAACAATTCTAAGTTGCAGGGTCTTTTCTGTAAAATTGTCATTTAATTCTATTTCGAAATAAAACAGAAAACACAGAGGGCCACTTGGCAGTTCGTGATTGGCTGGGCTGGGCTCGGCTGAGTCTGAGTCTCAGCTCGGCTCGGCTCCATTAAATCTGGATCGTTAGATCCAGATCCAAGGGATCTGAACGCATACCGATTCGGATCGGCTAGATCTAATCTAAGTCGTTGGATCGCGAACGAATGGCTCACCTCGCTTTGACCGGGAGATGGCGGCGCCGGTGGCTGGAGATGAAGAAGACGTGGCGCAGCAGCTCGGCCGTGGACGCCGGCGACGTTGCAGGGCTCGCCCGACCTCCAGAAGACGACGAAGAGATGCGGCGCTCCAAGGCAGAGGTGATGGACGCCACCTAGTCACCTCGCGCGTCCTCACACGGCGACACGGAGCGACCGAGTGGTGCGGCTCTGGCGAGCTTCGGATTGCGCTCTCCACGCTTGAATTGCTGCACGGGAGAAGCGGGGCAGGGGTCACGGGGTGCGCACGGTCCAGGGAAAGAGGAGGAGGGGTCTCGGGTGCGAGGGGGTGGCTCACCTCGCCGGAAAAAGGGAATTCGTGGCGGCGTTTGGTGGATCTCCGGCGAGCAACCGCGGCGGCCTGGCGGCGTTATTTTGATGGGGAGGAGAGGGGAAAACGGAGAGGAGTAGCTGGGGATTTATATGGGGGCAGGGGAGGGAACAGAACACGCAATATTTGCCCGGATTTTGCGATGGAATCGGAGAGCATTTTGGAGGATTTTCCGGCTAGAGGTTGAAGAAGGTGACGTCACTGCTGACGTCAGCAGGTATTTTCTTTTTCTGTTTTATTTATTTAATTCATATCTTTTGATTTAAAATACCAAATGATGTCAAATTAATTTCTAAAAAATTGTAAAATCATTATCTTTGTGTTAAACCAGTAGTGGGCATGTTTTAATCATTTTTGAAAAATAATATTTTGAAATATTGATTAAATACAATTTTGACACTTAAAGTCAAATTTGAAATTATATTTTAATTAAATTTTCTTTTGGCTAAATAAAATTTGTAAATTACCCACATTCCAATATGTTTTGAATTTAAGTCATTTAAACTCATTTCTCATTACTAAGTTCATTTTAGGCTTTAGTATAATACTAAATAACATAACACATTTTATTTGAAAATAAAAAGGGAAAATATAATGTATTCATTTTTAATTCAAAATAATTGGTGCACCATTATATTTTATATTAAGATGATTCATTTGAAAACTTCATAACAACTTTGGAAAATATTTTAGGTTTAAATTCATTTCTTATATAGAACATATTCATAAAGATCATGTTATGTTTTGAAAATAAATGAAAATCATTTAAGCTCATGAAATGTCTAATTGGATAATTCATTAGTTATAAAACATATGAAGTTATTTTAGTTATAAACTATAGAGTTGTAATTTATAAAACTATGTTTTGAACTCAGGTGAAAGAGTGAAACTATTTGGAAATTATACCATGTTTTAAATAGTTGTAATATTATTTTAATTTATGATTAGCTATGGCTAAGTGGTTGAAATCAAATACTTACAAAGAAACTTTCCATTACATGAAAATGATTTGAAATTTTGTAAGAAATTTATCAAATTACATATTGAGGTTTTTAAGAAATACAATGGATAATAAATTGTTTAGCTTGAAACCACTTTTGAAAATAATGTTTACTTGAGATATTCAAATTATTAAACTCTTTCAATATGTTTGAAGTCTTTCATAGTTGGTTTTCTTATGCATTTAATGTTTTATTTTAATCAAAAACAATAGTTTTAAATTTTAGTGATTTTTGAACATTATAAAATGTTGGGATGTTACAGAGGTTGAGCCGTAGGCTGCCTCTTCCGCTTGATGTCTCGACGTGACGATGATCACGGGCGTGACAATGATCACGTTTTGCGTTTGTTCCTTTAGGAGACAAAGCATGTTTTGGAGGTTTAAGCCGTGAGCATTTTAACCTCTAGAGACGAAAACGCTTGGAGGTTGAGCCGTAGGCTGCCTCTTCCGCTTGAAGTCTCGACGTGACAATGATCTCGTTTTGCGTTTGTTCCCTTAGGAGACAAAGCATGTTTTGGAGGTCTAAGCCGTGAGCGTTTTAACCTCTAGAGACGAAAATGCTTGGAGGTTGAGCCGTAGGCTGCCTCTTCCGCTTGAAGTCTTAACGTGACAATGATCACGGGCGTGACTATGATCACTTTTTCTTAATTTGTTCCTTGTGGATACAAAGATTTGTGAGGTTTAAGCCTTGAGCTTTTAACCTTGAGGGACAAAAAGTGCTTGGAGGTTGAGCCGTGGGCTGCCTCTTTCGCTACATGCCTTGACGTGACAATGATCACGGTTAGAACTTGCGTAGGTGCATGATGTTCCATGGATTCTTGACGGGGACGCCATCTTGCGTCTCGAGGCGAGCCGTGCCAGGCCTGGCGATGTGGGTGACCCTGAGGGGACCTTCCCATATCGGGGACAGCTTGTGGAGGCCTTCCCTGGAGAGGATTCGCCTGAGGACGAGATCACCTGCCTCCAGGGTGCGCGAGCGCACGTTGCTGCTGTGATAGCGTCTCAGGTCCTGCTGGTATTTGGCCGCCCGGAGGGCGGCGCGGCGTCGTAGCCCTTCAAGGAGCAGCAAGTCATCGTTGTGGAGGTCCTCTTGCTGGTCCTCGTCAAAGGCAAGGACCCGTGGGGATCCGTGCTTTATCTCTGTTGGGGGGACTGCTTTGGCTTCATAGATGAGGGCGAACGGTGTTTCCCTAGTGGGATTGGGTGGCGTGGTACGGATGGACCAGAGCACCGAGGGGAGCTCGTTGATCCAGCCCTTGCTATGGCCCTTGAGGATATCGAAGGTCCTGGTCTTTAGGCCTTTGAGGACCTCTGCATTTGCGCGCTCAGCCTGTCCGTTGCTTTGCGGATGGGCGACTGAGGCGAAGCAGATCTTGATGCCCATTCTTCCACAGTAGGCTCTGAAGATGCCACTGGTGAATTGGGAGCCATTGTCGGTGATGATGCGGTGAGGCACTCCGAAGCGGCAGACCAGGCCTCTGATGAATTTCACCACCGCGCCGTCTCCACTTCAGGCCATTTTGTGAACTTGTCAATGGCCACGAAGAGGTAGCGATATCCACCTTGCGCCGTTGGGAAGTGTCCCAGGATGTTCAGCCCCCAGACCGCAAACGGCCACGAGAGCGGAATGGTCTGTAGTCCCAGCTCTGGTTGGTGGATTTGCTTGGCGTGGAATTGGCAGGCTTCACATGTTTGAATGATGTCCATTGCATCTTGAAGCGCTTGAGGCTAGTAGAAGACGCTCCTGAAGACTTTGCCTGCGAGGGTGCGGGCCCACGAATGGTGGCCGCATTCCCCGCTGTGGATGTCCTTGATCAGCAGTTTGCCTTCTTAAGGAGGTACGCATTTGAGTGCGACGCCGTTTGGGTACTTGCGGTAGAGAATTCCTTCGAGGATTTGGTACGATTTTGCTTGGTGGGTGATTCGCTCCGCTTCAACGTCTTCCTCGGGAAGGATCCCTTTGTGGAGGTAATCTTTTATCTCGTCTATCCCTTCTGTTTCCTGGTGCACCGCTGTGAGCAACAGATGCTCCCCTGCAGGGGGCCCGTAGCCTGGAGCCCCGCTTGCAGGTGGTGGCGGGAGCGCTTCGTCTGTGGGGCAGGACCTCTTGGGGCTGCTTTATGGATGCCTTGACGAGCCTTTCTTCAAAGACGCTTGGCGGCTGAGCTTGCCTCTTTGATGCGCGCTTGGAGATGTCATCGGCCTCTTGGTTTTCCTTTCTTGGGATGTGCATGAGCTCCATTCCCCTGAAGTTCTTCTCAAGCCTACGACCTCTTCAAGGTATGCGGCCATGTGGTCGTCCTTACGCTTGTAGCTTTTGTTAGAGAAGTTGACGAGCAGCTGGGAGTCTCCCTTGATGAATAGATGCTTGACGCCGAGGGCGATTGCGGCGCGTAGGCCGGCAAGCAAGCCTTCATACTCGGCGATATTGTTGGATATCTTGTCGATTCCGAAGCACAGCTGGACTGTGTAATACAAATTGTCGCCTTTGGGGGAGATCAGGACTACGTCTGCCCCGCCGCGGCGACAAGCGAAAGCTCCGTCGAACTTCATGGTCCAAAGGCTGGGCATTGCGGCTCCAGAGGGCCCTTGCTCTTCTCCCAAAGGCTATTCAGGGGTTGGGTCAGTCCATTCGGCGACCAAGTCAGCCAGCGCTCTTCCTTTGATTACCCTTGTGGTATCGAAGCGCAAATTGAATGGCTGTAGCTCAATGTTCCACCCTGCGACACGATTTGTTGCGTTTGGGTTGCGCAGTATTTGCTCCAAGGGAAAAGAGGTGATCACTTTGATAGGGTGTCCCTAGAAATAGTGTCGCAGCTTTCTTGAGGCGACGAGGAGTGCGAGGAGAAGCTTCTGCTGCATTGTATACCGCTCGCGAGCATCACGCAGTACTGTGCTGACGAAGTAGACTGGATGCTCGACGATGGTAGTTCCTGCAACCTCGGCGTCTTTTGCCTGAGGTGGTTCGGCTTGGCCCTCGAGGGGGTTTGCTTCAGGGGGCTTGCACTGTGCCTCGAGGGGGTTGGCCTCAAGGGGCTTGCCCTGTGCCTCGAAGGGGTTGGCCTCAAGGGGCTACTCAGGCTCCTCGGCATGAATTCCTTGCGGCGGTGGACTTGGGCCGGCCCTTTCTTGGGGCTTTGGGCCTGGCGGCAGGTTTGTGAGGGCTGCCCTTTCGTCGAGCTCCTTATCAGGGGGCTTTTTATTTGGAGTGGCTGCACTCTTCTTGTGGAGTACTGGCTCTTCTCATTCCACCACAAGGACAACACTGGCTGTTTGCGCAGTAGCTGATAAATACAGCTTCAGGTGCTCGCCATGCCTTGGGGCTACCATTACTGGTGGGCTGGCCAGATACTTCTTCATGTCCTCAAATGCTTTTTCAGCTTCAGGGGTCCACTTGAAAGTGCCTGTTCTCTTCATGATCTTGAAGAACGGCAGGGCTCTTTCGCCGAACTTGGAGATGAATCGACCTAAGCTGGCCATGCAGCCTGCTAGGCGTTGCATGTCCTTGAGCCTGCGCGGAGGTTGCATGTCTTCTATGGCCTTGATTTTATCTGGGTTTGCCTCTATACCTCGATGGGACACGAGGAACCCAAGCAATTTGCCTGAAGGTACTCCAAAGACGCACTTGGCGGGGTTGAGCTTGATGTTCACCTTGCGCAGGCTGGCGAAGGTTTCTGCAAGGTCTCCGAGGAGAGTATTTCCTTCTCGTGATTTCACAACGATGTCAACGACATATGCTTCGACGTTTCGCCCCATTTGCCCACCAAGGGATATCCTCATCAACCTCTAGAAAGTGGCTTCGACACTTTTTAGGCCGAAGGGCATGCAGACGTAGCAATACACACCGCACGGGGTGAGGAAAGCCGTCTTCTCCTCGTCCTCCTTTGCCATCTTTATCTGGTGATAACCAGAGAAGGCATCAAGGAAACAGAGGAGGTCGCAGCCTGCCGTGGAGTCCACAATCTGGTCAATTCTGGGCATGGGATAAGGGTCTTTGGGGCAGGCCTTGTTTACATAAGTGAAGTCGCTGCAGAGGCGGCTTCCTCCGGCGGGCTTTGGGACTACCACGCCGTTGGAGAGCCAAGTGGGATGCGCGACTTCACGAACGACTTTTGCGGCTTTTAGCTTCTCGACCTCCTTGATGATGAATGCTTGCTTCTCGGGGGCTTGCTTTCTTGCTTTTTGCTTGATGGGGCGTGCGTTTGGGCATACAGCCAAGTGGTGCTCGATTACCTCCCTCGGTACACCGGGCATATCTGACGGTGTCCATGCGAACATGTCAGAGTTTGCCTGGAGGAAGGCGACGAGCTTTCAGCCCCCGAGCTACTGGAGCTCAGAGAGATTTTCTTGGTAGCAGCTGCCTCCTTGGAGAACAACTGCTTCTTCTTCTTGGGTCTCTCGAGAGGCTCTAGGTCCTCTTCTGCGAGGAAAGCCATGGCGGCGGTCTTGTAGGCCGTCTCAACGGCGCGCGTAGCGTCCAGGATATGCCCACGGATGGTGATTGTGACGCCCGAAAATCGGTACTATGTAGATTTAAGCGATCCCGCCGAAATCCGCATACTAACGATTTTAGGTCGCCCACCAGACATGATGTGCACGCCGAAACATGCGCATTATGTGGGTGGAATTGTGATAACATTACAACAGTTCCGATACATCCACAAATACAACAGAAGATATATTACAACAACGATTCGAATGAGTCAAGATACAAATGATACAATACAAAGATACAAGGGACAGCGGAAGCAAAATAGTATCCGACTACGGATAAGATGCAAATTGGACTAAGAGTCCTGAAGATAAGCAATGACGCCATATCCCTGCCCAGCCAAGCCGGAGGGATTCCCAAGCTAACGTCGTTAGACTTCAAACCTGTTAACTGCACATAAAGCACATCACAAAAGAGGGTCAGGGCACTCCCTGGCAAGCAAAGCCGACTTACCTACTTTCTACACCATCTCCCAAAATATAGGGGAGGTGGACTTAGCGGCATCAGCACTAGCAACCTAAAGAGACACGCTACAACTTCCGTCTAATTAGAGAGGGATAAGAGAGCGCATAAGATAAACATCTACAACTAACACCAAACATAACCCATTCTCGGATTAACCCCCTCAACCAAGTATGAGGAAGCAATTCGGGAAAACTCACACATTGAACAATTTTAGTTACAAGTTGTTGTGAAAGTGATTCTATATTACTAGTCAGGTTAATTAACAATGATTAGATGTAAGTTGTCTATGATCTTGTTAGCCAGCATCATCACCAAGTCGTCCATAACCGTGGACACGGCTCATCGATAAGATTATACCCTACAGGGGTGCACTACTGGACCCGTACTCGTTCGATCAACCCCAAAAGCAAGCCAGAAGGTAGGGCATCTCAACACGGCAAATCTCTTCTCTACGACCCATCCAGGGAACCGCATGATTGTGTGCACAGCTAATCAGGTCCAGTGCCCGCGGGATACGACCTTCATAGCACTCTAAGAACGTGCCACCCTATATGAGAATCGACTACTCCATCATCATGAGATCGTTAGGTAACCATATGCATGCATCAAATGGAAAGCCCGAACTACTTGCGGCGCCCTAGATAAGAAGCGGATTAGATCGAAGCCGCGGGGGGCTCCATAGGGCCTCCCACAAGCGGTTAGTGCGCTCAAAATTGGACCCGAGGACAAGAACGGAGTTCCTAGGTCGACACTTAGCAGAACAAAGCACCTCACAAGGCCTTCTGCCGGTGCCTTATCTTTTAATTATAATACCCCAATATAGAACAACATTTTATTAAGGTAGAATAACCTATCATGCTAAGCAGGTGAAATAAAATAAGACATACAGACGACTCGCACAAACAACTCTAAGCATGCGCTACGACTCGCAAGGCCAACAGATAAACATGCAACAGGTATTAGGATGTGGGGATAAAGCTGTATGGGCTGCAGGATAAACATGTGATGGGATCGCGATAAAGAATCGAATACTAGGGTAGCAGAGATCAACGGCAGGAATGAAAGACAATGTATAGGTAAACAAGCAAACTTTGCTTGCCTGGAATCCCGCATGGAAGTAGATCTTGTCGTTGCTCACACATCTTAACGTCGTATCCGTGAAGAAGCAACAAACACTAGAAAGCGTAAAAGATGCATTTTATAACTACGGCAGAGATCCAGCATGATCATGTGAGAATGATGCATGACATGGCAAGATGCAATACAAAAGCAATTAATCCAAATTAAGCGGGAAAACAATCCCGGCAATTAATATTTAGGGGCAAGTTATTTATTTACTCAACAATATTAAATGTTGGTTAACATGGCAACACATGGCATGGGTGATGTAATTAAATTAAATGGAATAGGGCAATTATTAAGTAAAGCCCAACACATTCCATATTTAATTATATAGGTGCAACAAATAAATTACACTAAGCAATTAAAATAAAATATGCAAAATGGCATACAAATGGCATATTAATATTCATTGCATTTTTCTGATATAAAAACATATCAAGATTATTTTAATTGGAGTTATATAATAAAAGTTATTAGCAATTTAAGGTTAGGGTGTTTTCTGCAAAAGTCAGGGGCTTGTCTGTGATGGAAAAGTTACTGACAGGGGCTAAAGCACTAAACCCGAAAGGAGAGGGTGCTCGGTGTAAAACTGCTGCGTAAGATAACCTCCTCGGTCTTTTCTCACCGTGCGGGGATCCACACATGAGGCTGACCGGTGGGACCCTGGCGCCACGCGGGCGGTTACGTGCTTCGCTGGCCTCCGCTGTCGATGATAGGCGGGGCCCGCACGTCAGTGGGAGCAACAAAGGAGAAAAAGGGGTTTTTTATTCGTGAGTCGGGGATTCGAACTTGCGGGGCGCGGTGAGCAGAGATCGGTGGTGTTAACCACTTGGTTGGGTGCGTGTTGGTGTTAGATAAAGCATCGACCTGTTTTTAACCACACAACCGTGTGTTTCTCTCTGACGAAACTGAAGCTCGCCCGAGACCGTGCGCGCGGCAGAGCAGAAGACCGGCGGCGACCTCCAACGGGCGGCGCGGGGCTGGCGTGGGTGTCGGCGTGCGTACTGGAGGGTGGGGGAACCCATTCCCGTGCTCAGATGTGAAGGGGGGGCTCGGGGCACCACCCGTTCTTGCTCGACATAGCTGGGGCCGTGCGACGCGACGATGCACTCCGGCGCCGGCAAACTCGAGCCGCTACGAGGACGAAACGGAGAGGGAGAGGGGTCGAGGGGACGAGGCTTACCTCGGGGAGCTCGATGACGAGGTGTCGTGGTTCGGGGAGGCCGGAGGAGAGAGGAAGGTGCCGGGGAGGTCATGGCCGCGCGGTGGCCGGCGTCGTGGACGAAGAGGTGTAGTGGCTCCCTGGTCCGGCTACTTGTCGACGAAGGAGGGGGGGGGTAAGGTGTCGTGGCTCCTGGCGTGAGGGAGAGGTCGGGGAAGCCGAGGTTCATCGGCGGCGAGCTTCGGCGATTTCTCTCTTGGTGGAAGAGAGACAGAGGAGAAAACAGAGGGGGAGAAAAAGGGAGGTGGCGGCGGATGGAGGAAGGAGGGAGGAGAGGTGCGGCTAGAGTTTCAGTATGGCTCGGTGGCTTTAAGGGGAGGGGAGCAGGTGAGGAGAGAACGTGGTGGGGATCACCATGGTCGAGCTGGAAAGTGCCTCGCTCTCCTCTGAACGGAGGTTGGGTGTGAGGGGAGCGGGCCGGAGCTGGGCTTTTGAGATGGGCCAGAGGAGAGAAGTGGCCCAGGGAGGTTATTCTTTTCCAGTTTTCAAAATGTTTTGCTTTTTATTCTTTTCTGGTTTTTGTAATTTGAAAACAAATCAGAAAGAAACATAAATAAAACTTTTGAACAATTTTTAATAGTTTCAGTTTAGTCATATTAATTACTGGTTTGATTATTTATAAATAATTTGAAACTTTATTTGAATTTATTTGAAAAGGGCATTTGAATTTAAAAGTGGAAAGAATTTAAATGAAGTTGAATTTAAATGCAATAATTTAAATTAAGCTTGACAAATGCAAATGATGCATGATGATGTCATGTTGATGCAAAAAGAAAAACAAACAATTTTCTAATTGGGAAAAATCCCGGGGCGTTACAGTGATCGTGCCAGCGCTGCCGGGGATCTTGACCATGTTGTAGGCATGGTGCGTGACGGCCATGAACTTCGCGAGCGCGGGGTAGCCGAGGATGGCATTGTACGACATGCCGATGTGTGCTACATCGAAATCGATGTGCTCGGTGCGGTAATTTTCCTTGCTCCCGAAGCTGACAGCAAGCCTGACCTGGCCTAGAGGCTCGATCGAGCCGCTGGTGACCCCCGTGAAGGGACTCGAGGGCATGAGCCGCTCGTAGGGCACTTGAAGCGCTTCGAACGTATCTATGGAGATAACGTTCAAGCTTGCTCCGCCATCGATGAGAGTCTTGGAGATAGCCACGTTGTCGATGGTGGGGGTGTAGACCAGCGGGAGGGTTCCAACAGTCTTGGTGGACTTGGGGTGGTCCTGAGCGTCGAAGGCGATGGTGTACTGCGACCACTTGAGGGGCCTGGAGGCTTCCGTGCTTGAGAGGGAGGCGTTGAGCTCGCGAGATACTGCTTGAACTGGTTGTTCGATTTCGGCGCCTGCGCTCCCCCGAGGATGCAGGCAATAGCGCCTCTAGGGGCTTGGTAGCTGCCATCTTCCTCGTCAGGGAGGTTGCCGTTCTTTTCTGCGGCGTTGGCCTGATTTCCAAATGGTTTCTGGTAGCCTCCCTTGCGTCCGCTTCCGCGGTATCCACGGCTACAACTACCCTCTGCTTGCTCGCGCTCCTTTCTCAACCTTTTGAGGTCGAAGCAGGACTCTGTATAGTGGTCGCGCCTGTTGTGGTAGATGCAGAAAGGGTGGTGGTCATCTCTTCTCTCTCGAGGCTCGGGCGAGTCCCTGCGGTTCCCTTCGCGTCAGGCTCTGCCACGAGAACCGCGGTGGCTTTGCGCTTGGGCTCCTCCTTCTTCTTCAGGCTCTTGGTCCCCTCAGCGTGATCGTCCCCTCTTGAGGACATCTTGACGAAGAGGAGTCCCTCTTCAGCCTTGGCGCATTTGTCAGCCAGGTCGAAAAGCTTGACCACAGAGGTGAGCTTGTCGTGGATGCCCAACTTCTCGAGCATCCTGCCGTTAGTGACGCCCTCGCAGAACGCGGCGATGACTTGGGTGTCAGGGATGTTCGGGATCTTGTTGCGCACTTGGCTGAAGCGCTGGATGTACTTGCGGAGCGTCTCATCCTTCTTCTGCACTACGGCGCGCAGATCGTTGTGGGTGAGGGCGCGCTCGGATGTCCCCTTTAAGTTGGAGACGAACTGCTTGTAGAGCTCCTCCCAGGAGTTCACGGAGTCCTCAGGGAGGTTCAGGAGGAACGACATCGCAGAATCGCGAAGCGCGTGGGAGAACCAATTGGCCATGACCTTGTCATCTCCACCAGCAGCTTGGATGGAGGTGGTGTAGAGCTGCAGGAACTCGATGGGGTTGCTGGATCCGTCGTAGCCCTTGGGGAGAGCACGCCTGAACTTCGGGGGGCAGACCACGCGACGCAGAGAACGGGTGAACGCCATGCAGCCTGAGGCGTACGTAGCGACCCCGTGTTGCAGCGCGCCGCGGTTCTGCTGACCCGCCTGGCCAATCTTCTCCACGAGCCAGTTCTGGCGGTCTCGCTGGAGCTCCATCCCCACGTGAGCGTCTAGCGCGGTGCGCTGCACGATCAAGCAATCGTGCGGCGAGGACGCGTGCAAAGCAGCCCTCTGCGCCGCAGCCGGTGCAGGCCCCGGCGGTGGCGGAGGCGCGTTTGTCGCGACCGTGCCCGCAAGAGAGGGGCGCAGGTTGGACTGCGACGGAGCGGGACGCATCGTAGCGATGCCGACGAGGTGGTTGAGGCGTAGGAGCCACTGCTCGTGGGCCTCAGCGGTGGGCTGGTAGCGGAGAAGCTCCTGCGCCATGAGCAGAGCGGTGTGAGGCGCAGGGTCTGACCTCCCCGGGCCCGAGCCGCTCGGGCGCTGCGTCGGGTGCGACGACTGCGCGTCCTCCTGGTGGTCGGAGTTGTGCTATGGCGCCTCTACGTGAGGACCAGAAGGGACATGCTTTTCTTGGCGGGGTCGGCCCCGCCGTGCGCGGGTGGTCGCGGTGCCTGGCGGCGCGCGTGCTCCCCCAGGCGCACGTCGGTTGACGCGGGCGACGTGGGTGGCGCGGGTGTTCACCATGGCGCGGAGACGAACTCGAAGGTTGTTGACGCGCCTCAATCCCCCTACCTGGCGCGCCAAATGTCGGGTTATGACTCCCAAGAATCGGGGGTAGTCACTTCCTGAAGAGTAGTTCGTGAAGGGGATTGAACGCGGAGGTCTAGACCCTCGAGTGGCCCCGCGACGTTGCTCGCCGGACCCGAAGAAGACACGCACACTACAGCGGAAGACACCGGCCTTTACCCAGGTTAACGACCCTCGTGAGGAGGTAAGACCGCTACTCCTGCTTGTCTGTATTAGATGATGGAGTTTACAGTACAGTGGAGACAGCCGGAGGCCCTCTTGAGGCAGTTCTTGCCTGAGGAGGGAAGCGATGATCTTCTTCCTCCTCGGGCTCAAGGCTATCCTCACAAGTGTTCCTAGGGTTTACAAGGTTTGTAGCACGCAAAGAGTCGACCTTTGCTACGATGGATATCTTCTCGCTTTTATAGGCGCCTCTGTCCTTCTCCTTCGGCTTGGCCTTCAAGGTGGCTCCCACACGGCAGAGGCACGGTGGAGCAGGAGTCCACCGTCGTTCGTTCCTCCATGGACGCGGTCCACTGTTGATAAAGGTGGGCGCGGTGGCCGACAGGCGGCCGACCGCGCTGTACTACCCGCAGAGAGAGTAGTCTCTGAGGTGGAGCCCACGATGACGTTCTCCGTCGAAGGGTTGCACCGTCCGCCTACTTTATCGTCAAAGTAGAAGGTCCTGGCAGCTGCGCAGCAGGCGGAGCCACTTTATTGACCCCTTTACCACCAAAACGGCAACGGGGGTGCTTGCGTCACCACGTGGGCGTGGCAGAACCCATGTGCGTCTTGCCGGACTTCCTTGGCCGCATTGTTTCCCCTCAGGCGTGGGGAGGCCTGAGGGGAGATTCCTGCGGGACTCCCTCGAGGCGAGCCGGCGCCTCGGGAGGGTCCCCTGAGGTGAGGGATCCCTTGAGGCCCTTGTTTCCTCTTCAGGCCCTCGAGGGGAATTGCCTCTCGAGGGTCCCGTCAGGAGGTGACGTCTGGTCCTTATCCGTTTCGTCTGTCTGGCCGGCGTGCAAGGCCTGGGGGGAATGGGCTCTCCATACCCCAGTTCCCACTGGGCCGACAGTCGTGGCTACTGAACCTCCCGGAGGACTTTGTGAACTCTTGGGAGGAGCTCTTCAAGCAGTTCGTCTCCAACTTCAGGGGGACATACGAGCGTGCGCTCACCCACTGCACGCTGTGGAGCAGAAGAAGGATGAGACCCTCCGCAAGTACATCCAGCGCTTCAGCCAAGTGCGCAACAAGATCCCGAACATCCCTGACACCCAAGTCATCGCCGCCTTCCGCGAGGCCATCACAAACAGCAGGATGCTCGATAAGTTGGGAATCCACGACAATTTTACCTCTGTGGTGAAGCTGTTCGACTTGGCTGACCAGTGCGCCAAGGCTGAAGAGGGACTCCTCTTCGTCAAAATGTCCTCGCGAGGGGACAACCCTGGTGAGGGGTCTAAGAGCCAAAAGAAGAAGGAGGAGCCCAAACGAAAGGCCACTGCGGTCCTCGCGGCAGAGCCTTACGCTAAGGGCACCCGCAGGGACTCCCCCGAGCCTGGGGAGAAAAAGGACGATCATCGTCCGTTCTGCATCTACCACAATAGGCGCGGCCACTCTACGGAGACCTTCTTTGACCTCAAGGGGCTGAGCAAGGAGCACGAAAAGCAGAGGGCAGCGGCAGCCTCGGTCGAGGCCGTGGCTACCGCGGAGGCGGACACAATGGCAGCTACCAGAAGCCATCAGGCAATCAGGCCAACACCGCTGAGAAGAACGGCAACCTTCCTGACGAGGAAGATGGAAGCTACCAAGCCCCGAGAGGCGCTATTTCCTGCATCCTCGGTGGGGCACATGCGCCCAAATCGAACAACCAGTTCAAGCAGTTCGCTCGCGATCTCAATGTCGCCCTCCCCAGTGTGGAGACCTCCAGGCCCCTCAAATGGTCGAAGTACACCATCGCCTTCGACGCGCAGGACCACCCCAAGTCCACCAAGACCGTTGGAACCCTCGCGCTAGTCTGCAGCCCCACTATCGACAACATCGCGGTCTCCAAGACGCTCATCGATGGCGGTGCAGGCCTGAATGTCATCTCAATCGAGACGTTTGAAGCGCTTCAAGTGCCCTACGAGCGGCTCATGCCCTCTAGGCCCTTCACGGGAGTCACCAGCGGCTCAATCGAGCCTCTGGGGCAGGTCAGGCTTGCCGTCACCTTCAGCAACGAGGAAAACTACCGCATTGAGCACATCGACTTCGATGTTGCGCATATCGATCTGCCGTACAACGCCATCCTCGGCTACCCGGCCCTCGCGAAGTTCATGGCTGTCACGCATCATGCCTACAAAACATGGTCAAGATTCCCGGTAGCGCTGGCACCATCACCATCCGTGGACATGTCCTGGATGCTACGCGCGCTGTCGAGACAGCCTACAAGGCAGCCGCCATGGAATTCCCTGCCGATGAGGACATGGAGCCTCTCGAGAGGCCCAAGAAGAAGAAGAAACTGTTCTCCCAAGAGCCAGCCGCCACGAAGAAGGTTTCTTTGAGCTCCAGCAGCTCGGGGGTTGAGGGCTCGGGGGCTAGCGTCACCATTGGCGCTGCTCTGCCTCCCAAATATGAAAGCGCGCTTGTCGCCTTCCTCCGGTAAAACTCTGACATGTTCATAGGGACTCCGTCAGATATGTCCGGTGTACCGAGGGAGGTGATTGAGAACCACTTCGCCGTGTGTCCAAACGCACGCCCTATCGAGCAAAAGGCAAGAAAGCAAGCCCTCGAGAAGCAAGCATTCATCGTCAAAGATTTCGAGAAGCTATAAGCGGCGAAAGTCGCCCGCGAAGTTGCGCACCACACTTGGCTCTCCAACGGCGTGGTTGTCCCAAAACCCGCCGGTGGAGGCCGCCTCTGCATCGATTACACTGATGGCAACAAGGCCTTCCCCAAGGACCCGTATCCCATGCCATGAATCGACCAGATTGTGGACTCCACGGCAGGTTGTGACATCCTCTGCTTTCTCGATGCCTTTTCTGGTTATCACCAGATCAAGATGGCCAAGGAAGATGAGGAGAAGACGACATTCGTCACCCCTTGTGGTGTGTATTGCTATGTCTGCATGCCTTTCGGCCTGAAAAACGCAGGCGCCACCTTCCAGAGGCTCATCAGAATAGCCTTTGGCGAGCAAATGGGCAGAAATGAAGAGGCTTACGTCGATGACATCGCCGTCAAGTCTCGAGAGGGAGATACCCTCCTAAGGGAACTTGAAGAGACCTTCGCCAGCCTGCGCATGGTGAACATCAAGCTCAACCCCGCCAAGTGCATCTTCGGAGTGCCTTCAGGCAAATTACTTGGTTTCCTCGTGTCCCACCGGGGCATAGAGGCAAATCCTGACAAGATCAAGGCCATAGAGGAAATGCAACCTCCTCGCCGGCTCAAGGACATGCAACGCCTAGCAGGCTGCATGGCCAGCTTGGGCCGCTTCATCTCCAAGTTAGGCGAGAGAGCCCTACCCTTCTTTAAGATCATGAAGAGGTCTGGCACCTTTAAGTGGACGCCTGAAGCTGAAAAAGCCTTTGAGGACTTGAAGAGGTAATTGGCCAGCCTACCAGTCATGGTTGCCCCAAGGACAGGCGAGCACCTGAAGCTGCATCTATCAGCCACTCCAAAAACCGCCAGCGTCGTCCTGGTGGTAGAAAGAGAAGAGTCAGTCTTCCACAAGAAGAGTGCAACCACTCCAAAGCCAAAACCGCCTGACGAAGAGCTCGACGAGGGGACATACCCCACAAACCCACCGCCAAATCCAGAGGCACAAGCAGAGTCTGCCCCAAATCAGCCTCTACAGGCTGATCTCCCCAAGGAGCCTGAAGAGTGTCCACATGCCAACCCCCTTGAGGGCTCTGAAGAGTCTCCACAGGCCAACCCCCTTGAGGGCCCTGAAGAGCCTCCCCAGGCAGACAGCGTTGCGCCTAAACTGACAACCCATGTCAAGCATCTTGTCTACTTCGTCAGTAAAGTACTGCGGGAAGCTCGGGAACAGTACACAATGCAGCAAAAGGTCCTCATTGCGCTCCTCATCGCCTCAAGAAAGCTGCGACACTACTTCCAGGGACACCCCATCACGGTGGTCACCTCATTCCCCCTGGAGCAAATCCTGCGCAACCCTAAAGCCACCGACCATGTCGCGGGATGGAACATAGAGCTACAACAATTCAACTTGCGCTTCGATACCACAAGGGTAATCAAAGGAAGAGCGCTGGCAGACTTTGTCGCCGCATGGACTGATCCAACCCCTGAAGAGCCTCTAGGAGAAGAGCCAGAGCCCTCTTTAGACAAAATGCCCAGCCACTGGACCATGAAGTTCGACAGAGCTCTCGCTTGCCGCCATGGCGGGGTTGGCGTCGTCCTGATCTCGCCCAAGGGTGACAAGCTCTATTACGCGGTCCAGCTGTGCTTCGGAATCCACAAGATCTCCAACAACATTGCCGAGTACGAGGGCCTGCTCGGCGGCCTACGTGCCGCCATCGCTCTAGGCATCAAGCACCTACTCATCAAGGGTGACTCCCAGCTGCTCGTAAACTTCTCCAACAAGAGCTACAAGCCTAAGGACGACCACATGGCCGCATACCTTAAAGAGGTCCGTAGGCTTGAGAAGCACTTCAGGGGCATGGAGCTCATGCACATCCCGAGGAAGGAAATCAGGAGGTTGATGACATCGCCAAACACACATCAAGGAGGCAAGCTCAGGTGCCAGGCATCTTTGAAGAGAGGCTCGTCAAGGCATCCATAAAGCAGCCTCAAGAGGCAATGCCCGCAAGCACAGACGAAGTACTCCCGCCACCACCTACAACTGGGACTCCCGATTGCGGCCCCCAGACAGGGGAGCGCCTGTTGCTCACAACGGTGCATCAAGAGACAGGCTGGATCGACGAGCTCAAGGACTACCTCACCAAGGGAATTCTCCCCGAGGAAGATGTCGAAGCATAGCGAATCGCTCGCCAGGCAAAACCCTACCACATCCTCGAGGGAGATCTCTACCGCAAGCGCCCAAATGGCATCGCGCTCAAATGCGTCCCTCCTGAAGAAGGTAGAATGCTAATCAAGGACATCCACTGCGAGGAATGTGGCCACCATTCGTGCGCCCGCACCCTCGCAGGCAAAGTCTTCAGGAGTGGCTTCTACTGGACGCAAGCACTTCAGGATGCAGTTGACATCGTCCAAGCATGCGAAGCCTGCCAATTCCACGCCAAGCAAATCCATCAGCCCGCGCTGGGACTACAGACCATCCCGCTCTCCTGGCCGTTCGCGGTCTGGGGGCTGGACATCTTGGGACCATTCCCAACAGCGCAAGGTGGCTATTGCTACCACTTCAAGGCCATCGACAAGTTCACCAAATGGCCCGAGGTGGAGGCAACGCGCACAATTCTAGCAGGCGCGGCGGTGAAATTTATCAGAGGCCCGGTCTGTCGCTTCGGAGTGCCTAATCGCATCATCACCGAAAATGGCTCACAATTCACCAGTTGCATCTTCATGGCTTACTGCGAGAAAATGGGCATCAAGCTCTGTTTCGCCTCGATCGCTCATCAAGCAATGGCCAAGCCGAGCGAGCAAATGCAGCAGTCCTCAAGGGCCTAAAAACCAGGAACTTCGATGTCCTCAAGGGCCACAGCAAGGGCTGGATCACCGAGCTCCCTTCGGTGCTCTGGTCCATCTGCACAACGCCGCCCAAGCCTACGGGAGAAACACCGGTCGCCCTCATCTATGGAGCCGAAGCAGTCCTTCCCACAGAGATAAAGCATGGATCCCCACGAGTCCTTGCCTTTAACGAGGACGAGCAAGAAGATCTCTACAACGATGACCTGCTGCTTCTCAAGGGACTACGCCGCCGTGCCGCTCTCTGGGTGGAAAAATATCAGCAGGACCTGCGACGCTACCACAGCCGCAACATGCGCTCACGCACGCTGGAGACAGGTGATCTCGTAGTTAGGCGAATTCTCTCCAGGGAAGGCCTCCACAAGGTGTCACCAATGTGGGAAGGCCCCGACAGGGTCACCCACATTGCCAGGCCTGGCGCGGCTTGCCTCGAAACTTAAGACGGCATCCCCGTCAAAAATCCGTGGATCATCATGCACCTGCGCAAGTTCTACCCATGATCATAGTCACGTCAAGACATCTAGCTAAAGAGGCACCTTACGGCTCAACCTCCAAGCATTTTTTTTGTCTCCAGAAGGATAAAAAGCAAATGTGATCATCGTCACGCCCGTGATCATTGTCACATCAAGACATCTGGCGGAAGAGGCAGCTTACGCTCAACCTCCAAACATTTTTTGTCTCTAGAGGTTAAAAGCTCACAGCTTAAACCTCCAAGCTCCAAAGGCTTCTCTCGAGGGTCAGCCCTCAGAGCTCTCCATGTAACGAGCCACCTCAGGTCGTAGAGAGTCTCTGCCACTAATGGGTGGTCCCCATGCCTCGACATGGTCAAAACATTAACTTGGCAACTCCAAGCATAATGAGACAATTTTGTTCCTAAGTGAACTTTGCGCTAAGGCGCCGCTATGTAATATTTGGTTGTGAGTTTTATTTCCGCCTTATTTTCTAAAAAATGTGCGCTTATATCTCTCCACATGCGCACCTCGCGAGCAGAGGTTGAGTACGGTGTCAGTGCCTCAAATTACACACCAGCATCACTGCAAAATCCAAGGATCCGAGCTCTGGCTGGAGGGCAAGCTCCCACAAACACGCCATCTCTACAGAGGACCTTGGTACTTACTCACCTCGCGAGGAACCCCTGAGGGCACCTATAAGAGCGCACGAGCCCTACTACCGTGTACAAGCGTTCGGTTTCGCCCCTCTAACATCTATAGGGAAGAAATGTCCCTGCAAGCCCGAGGAGGCAACAGGGGAAAAGCCCCCTGAAGAGGACCTGCTCGCCAGGCAAAAACCTCTATAGAGCAAGAACCCTCGAGAAGCTAAGTCTCGCACCCAGGCCTCGAGAGCCTTTTCTCCTCCACAAGCACACGTTTGTCCCTCGAGCGATTTCGTTTTCCCTTGTACTTCATGGACTACTCGTATGTCAAAGCGGCGCACTTGAGCATCGCGACTCAAGGCTCTTACCTCTCCAAGGCTTAAACTCCCCCCCGGCCTTGCTGAGTCATTGCTTTAGCATACTGAACTGGCGGAGTCATGGCGCGAAGAGACGGGTCCTAACGACGCAGAGAACCCATAGACAGGAAAATAAGACAAAAGGGACCTCTCGAGGGTCACACAAGCTAACAACAAATTGCCAAAGAGAATATGTTACATGCTCAAATGTTCCATAGTGTCTAAACATGAAATTGTTTCAGATACAAGCGCACGCAGGCACAATAGTCAGGCTCAGGCGGAATCCACGCCATCGTGCTCCTCCTCTGCGACACCCTCCTCCGTCTTGGCAGGGGCGGCCTCCTCCTCGTTCTCCTCCGCAGCGACCTACGCGCGCTTGAAGCGGTTGCATAAGGCGTCGACTTGCTCGCGGAGGGAGTTGGAGACCCGCCACACGTACGCGCCCTAACGAGCCTCAGTCACGGTGCAGAGGCCGAAGCCCGGCGTGAGGAGACTGAGGTTGGTGAAGAGGCGATCAACGACCAAGCCCAGGAGCTGGCGTCTCTCGACCTCGATCACCTCGCGGATATCAGCGACGGAGCTCTCGAGCGCCGTGAAGAGCTGGTCGAAGTAGACCAGGTACATGGCGACGTCGTCGCGGCCTCGGACATCAGAGTTCGGCGTGTCCGCTCTAAGCTGGGCTGCAACCTCGTTGCCGCGGGTCACCAGCGCCTGGAACATGTGCTCCCACCTGCCCCTCCACGTCCTTGACAAGGGCGTTCAGGTCCAGGACGGCAGCCTTGCGACCATGCTCGGCTTGGTGGTAGGCCTCCTTGGCGCGCTTGAGGTGGGTTTTGAGCTTGGAGTTGGCCTTCTCGAGCTCCGCAATCCGCCTGGCATCCGTGGCGTTCTTGACCTCGAAGCGGTCCTCCTACTTCTTGGCCTTGTCGCGGTACGCCTTGAGGGTGGTCTTCTTGAACTCCTTCTCACGCTCCACAAGGGCGTCCTCCGTCTCCTCCTTCTTCTCGGCGTACCGCCGCTCGAAGCGCTCTAGGGCTTGCTTCTGGGCGATGACGTTCTCGTCATATTTCTGGAGCGCTTGGGCTAGGTTCCCCTCGCGCGCCTTTAGCTCTTCACGCAAGGTGGCGAGCTCGCCTTCCGCCTGGAGCCACTGCTCGTCGCGCAGCAGCGCGTCCTTCTCTTTGGAGGCCAGCTATCGCTCTCGCTCCGCCAAGCTCTTGCGATCCTTCTCCATGGTCTCCTGCCCGGCTTGGTGGACCGAGAGGAGCTGGGTCTCCAGCTGAGACAGCTCGTAGCGCTTCTGCGCAAGCGAGCCCTCCATGTTTTCGCGCTCGGCCTTCCCCTCCGCCAGGAGCGCAGCAGCCGCGTCGCGCTCGTCCTGGAAGGGCCCATGGTGCTCTTCGGCGTCACGGATGGCCCCCTCGCGGATCTCCTTGGTGAAGCGAATGGCCTCCTCGCGTGCGGCCTACAGCGCCTGGTCCTCCTGACGGCGGGCCTCTACCGCGGCGTGGAAGGACGCCCACGCCCCCGCGAGCTCGTCGCGCTGCCGAGCGAGCTGCGCATCCTCCAGAGACAGGTGCGCCTCCAGGCCCTCCAGAGACTCCCTCACAAGGCCGAAGGCGACCTTGCAGTGCCCCACGCTCTATTCCCAGCCGCCAAGGACCAGGTCGCGGCGCGTGGAGGACCCTGCCGCGGCATCGAGCTTGGAGAACCTGACCTCAGGGCTCGCCTAGGGGCTAGCCTGTGCTCCGTTTCCTGCGGCGCCCAAGCTGGCCTCGCCGCCCTCGCTATCCTTGAGCGTCCTCGCATGCGGCTCGCTCCTGCAGCGGCGCGCGTCGGAGATGAAGGAGCTCCCACTGTAGAATCGCTTGCTCCTGGTGGCCCCTGGCCCTCCTTAGTCCCTGGCTGCGCGGGAGGCGTGGACACGCGGGGCAGAGCAGCCGCGCGGGCTGGCGTGGCCTCGCGCGGTGGAGTAGGCACGCGCGGTGGCGTGGCCGCGCGAGGCGGAGTAGGGGCGCGCGGAGGGGTAGCAACCCGCTCCTCCTGCGGCTCCACCACCATCTGCTCGGGAGGTGTTGCCGGTGCCTCCTCCGCCTGAGGCGCTGTAGCTCCTGCCTGAGGCACAACTGCCTCCGCTTGAGGCGCATCCTCCTCCGCCTGAGGCATCACCTCGGTTGGGCCTGTGGAGGCCATCTCGACAGGCCTCGTGGCCTCTCCAGCCACGGCCTCAGTCGTGGCTTTCTTCACCTCTGCTGCCTTGTGAAGCTTACGGCGCTTCGCAGGCACAAGATCACTGGCAAGCACCAAAGAATGATCTTCAGAGATGGTGAAGAGGGAAAGAGCTAGAATCAAACAGCTAACAGCTGGGAACACTTACCCAGACTGTTGGGCGCCGGTGTCGACCCACGCCAGGCCTGGCGAGCGCCAGGAGGGCTTTCCCTTGGGACCTGACCCCTCCGGCGGCGCCTCGGCTTTTCTCTTGGCCGGGACGTCGGACAGCCTCGCCCCCGACCGATCCACGGCTGCCTTGGAGCGTGGCTCGCGCCGCCCCTGCGTGGCCTCCTCATCCAAGGCCTCCTCCTCCTCCACGAGGCGCGAAGGCGCCACCATGAAGCCATCATCATCGCCTGGCGAGATCTCGCAGATCTCGTCAGTAAAGGGCCCAGCCCTGAAGGGTGACGCCCCTCCCGTGAAGGGGATCGCAAGGGCCCCCTCGTCGCCCTGCTCGACTCCGGGAGAGGGGGGAGAGTCCGTGGACCCCACCTCCAGAGCCACCGGTGTGGCCACCTCTCTCTCCTCTCCTGCCAGGCCTGTCGGGGTGAAGTCTGGCATCCCCTCCAAGATGCTCAAGCGATCGCCCAAGGGGAGCTGGGGCAGAGGTTGGACAGAGCCAGCAATCTTCCTTGGCACCTCCGGGTTGATGAAGAGGATGCTCAAGGTGGTGTTGACGACATCCTGGCTGTGGTCACCAGGGTGAAGCCGCATAGAATCTGAGGGTCCCGAGTACATCCACGTCGGCTAGTAGTGAGCTTGGAGAGGAGCGATGCGGCGCTTCATAAAGTCCGCCACAATCATCTGCCCCGTGAGACCCTCCTCCCGGAGGTATTTCAAGCGCCCCACAAGGTTCACGTTGTCCGCTCTGCGAGAGGCAGACTTGCCCCAGTTGGAGTTCTTCACAGGCGGTGCCTCCGGAACTCCCAGGAAGGCGCAGGGCGATTCGACGCCAATAAGGAGCCACTGGCGGAAGTCATCCACCTTCTTGACCACCGCCGTGACGGGCTTGTCCCTGCTCTACGACATAGGGATGTGTACACTCTGCATGCCGTCCGCAATGCAGAAGCAGACGCACCCTGACCGTTCGCTGGCTGCGGTGCACCGCATCGAGTAGAAATTCCTGAAGAGCACCACGGAGAGGTGCACGCCCAGATAAGCCTCGCAGAGGTAGGCGAAGATAGAAAGGATGAGGATAGAGTTTGGGTGAAGATGGAGAAGCTGGATTTGGTAGAACTCTAGTACCGCCTCCAAAAACGGCGAGTATGGGGCCACCAGCCCTGCGGTGATGGTGTGGACAAAAATGGGGTAGAACCCTTGCGGGAACCCCCCGAGCCTCGCGGAACGGAGCGCGCTGGCGCCGTGCTCATTGGTCCTCCCTGCGACCAAATGGCGGACTCTCTCCAAGGCCTTGACATCGGTGCGCGCCCCCACGAGTGTGGCGCCGTACACGGACGCGGCAGGCTCCGCCTGAAAAGAGGACCCCGCGACTGCCTTGCCCTTTCTCTTGGCTGGACTCATCGCCGGAGATGGGTAGGTCGCGGCGGCGAAAGAAGCTGGAGGAGAAAGGAGACGAGAGCGCCGGAGAACAGGAGCGAAGGGCTCGAGACGGAGAAGGCTTCTATGAGAAGAAATGGAAACAGTAACGGCTCCCTGCCCCGGCGCACAGACTTTATGTCTCGTCAAGGAACAGTTACCGGGGCGTGGTGGGACCCCCCACTACGCGTGCCCAGATCGTGCGTGGCCGTTACTAGTCTGAGTGACGCGTGGCTCGGGCCGGCCGGAAATGATGCTCCAACTGCGCCCATGGGCTCAGTCGCGCCCATCGCGGGCCCGAGGGCTACTGTCGGCCCAGTGAGGACTGGGGTGTGCAGAGCCAACTATCCACTGCCCTCGCACGCTGAGAGATCAGACGAAACGACTAAGGACCAAGCCACCGCTTGGAGAGACCCTCGAGAGGCAACTCCCATCGAGGGCTTGTAGACGAAGGCAGGGCCTGAAGAGGACCACGCGCTTCAAGAGACTCCCCAAGGCTTACTTCGCCTGGAGAGAAGTCAACGGAAACCTCTCCACTGGCCTCCGTGGCCCTGTGGAGACACTTCGCGACCAAGCAAGCGCTGCAGGGCGCACATTGCCTCTGCAGCAGCCGCAGGGTGACGCGAGCACTCCAGTTGCCATTCTGGTGATAAAGGGGTAAACAAAGTTGCGGCGTCCGCACCAGGACAGCTGGGACTTTCCTATCTGGTGATAAAGCGGTTAGACGGCGCAACGCTCCAAGAAGATTGTCATCGTGGGCTCTACCATGATCGCTGCAACCCCTGCGAGCCGTTCTGCGCAGTCTGCTGCCTGACGGCCACCGCGCCCAACTTTATCGCGGATGGACCATGTCCATGGAGCTTTCGGCAGCGGTGGACTCCATCTCCTCCGCGCCACTGCCATGTGGGAGCCCACCTTGGACGCACTACGCAACGAAGATGCTTGTGGCGCCTATAAAAGGAGAAGGAGGTCCACCGTAGAGAAGGACCGGCGAATTGCTTGCTAACTCCTTGTAACCCTAGCCAAGCAAGTAGGATAGCCATCTGCTGGAGGAGGAAGACAGCCATTGTTTCCCTCTCCAAGCACAAAACTGCCTCAAGAGAGCCCTCGCAAGCTCATTGTGCTGTAACCATTGCTGAAGGCCGTGAACTTGGGTACGGGCCGGTGTCCACCTCTGTCATGATTGTTCCTCTCCAGGCCCGGCGAGCACCATCGTCGTGCCTCTCGAGGGTTCTTTGACCTCCGTGTTCAATCCCCCTTTCGAACTACTTTTCAGGGTGTGACTATCCCTGTTACCTGGGAGTCACTCTCCGAAAGTGGCCTTGTGGGTCCCCCAGGTTTCTCTCTGACACTTCCAGGAGCCTCCTCGAAAAATATGATTTTTGATATAAAATTTTAATGTTATGAGAAACTTTATTTTTTTTCATTTTCGGGTATTTTGCATTATTAAATTCAATATTGATTTTTTTTCTAACAACTAATTCCACTAAACATTGCAAACTAAATAACATTACAGTAGGTAAAACAAGAATGAGAGAAAGAAATTGTTTAGCCTCTTTATGCATTTAAAATGTATTTGTTAACAAGGTTGATCAAGTCTTGCCACCAAATGAATTTTATATGACATGAAAGATTTAAACCATATGAGAGACTCATGTTACCTTATATTGAATTGGTATGGATATAATCATGAGAGTTTTGTATTCTTCTTTATATGGGCAATCAGTACTTCCCACTCTAATAGACCTCATATTGGTAATTGTATTAACTCCAGGAATTCTATCAACTTTCTTGGGAAAATAAACAGTATGCTCCTTGTCATGAACATTAAAAGTAACTTTCGCTTTATTGCAATCAATAACAGCCCCTGTAGTATTTAGAAAAGGTCTTCCATAATAATAGACATATTATCATCTTCAGGCATTTTGAGAACAACAAAGTCATTCATAATTAACAATTGGTAGTTATTGTAACAAGAACATCCTCACAAATTCCAACCGGAACAACAGTAGATTTATCAGCCATTTGCAAAGATATATCAGTAGGTATCAATTTATCAAGGTAAAGTCTCTTGTAAAGAGAGAAAGGCATACCACTTACTCCAGCTCCAAAATCACATAGATCAGTTTTAACATAATTATTTTTGATAGAGCAAGGAATAGTTGGTATACCTGGATCACCCAGCTTCTTTGGAACCTTACCAGTGAATGATTATTTAGCAAGCATAGTAGATATTTCCTCATTAGGAATTTTCCTTTTGTTAGTCACAATATCTTTCATATATTTAGAATAAGGAGGCAACTTAATAGCATCAGTCAAAGGAATTTGCAAGAACAATGGTTTCATCGAATCACAAAATTTATTATAATGTTCTTCCTCTTTAGTTGAAGTTTCTTAGCAGGAAAAGGCATCGGTTTTTTGACCCAAGGTTCTCTTTCATTGCCATGTTTCTTAGCAATAAAATCTTCTTTAGTGTACTTTTTACTTTTAGCATGTTTTTTAGGTTCTAGTTCTATTTCTTCCTGATCCGAATTAACATTTTTATCATTATCATTGTTATTAGCATTATCATTGTTGTTGTCATTACCACTTTCAGTTTCAACATCAGAAACATATATACTATTAGGATCATTAACAGGTTTAAAGGATTCTACAACAGTTTTATGTTTTCTTTTTCTTTTTCCGAGAAGGAGTACTAGGTTCATTAACTCTTTAGGAATCATGTTCAATTCTTTTATAATGTCCTTCAGGATACAAAGGATCTTTAGTAGATTTACCACCACTAGTTGTTACTTCACAAACAAGTTTTTCTTTAGCTATAGAGTTATTTACTAGCAATTCTTTTTGCACTTTAGTGAGTTGATCTATTTGAGTTTGAGCCATATGAAAACGTTAAAGAGTACTTTAACATCATTAGAAGTTCTATCAACAATATCATGCAAATAACTAATAGCATGAGCATTTTCCATTAAATGATTTTCTATTCTCATATTAAAATTGCATTGCTTAGTAATAAAATCATCAAATTCATCTAAACACTGAGCAGGAGGTTTAGAGTAAGGGATATCTCTATCATAAAATATTTGGAGAGAGTGTACCTCAATTACGGTTGAAGGAGGAATTGGCTTACATAATTCTTCAATACGAGGTAAATACTTCACATCTTCGGATTTAGTACCACTTCCTTGAAGAGATCTTTTGGCTTCTATCATCGTTTCTTCATTTAATTCAATCATGCCCCTCTTCTTCGGTGTGGTGGTGGCGTTGGAGTAGGTTCAGGAATATCCCAATCATCATTATTTTTTCATATCGTAGCCACTAATTCTTCAGCTTCTTCGGGAGTCCTTTTCCTGAAAACACAACTAGCAAAACTATCCAGGTATGTCCTAGATTCAGCAGTTAGTCCACTATAAAATATATGCAGTAGATCATTTTTCTCCAAATCATGGTTCGGCTGGCCTCTTAATATGGAACAAAAGCGTGTCCAAGCTTTAGACAATTTTTCATCTTCATCTTGATTAAAATTATAGATTCTTAACAAAGCATCATGTTGAGCACTGGCAGGAAAATATTTTTGAAAGAAAGCATCAAGGAAATCCATAGGACTTGTGATGGAACCAGGAGACAAATTATTATACCAGGTTTTAACTTCTCCTTTTAAGGAGAAAGGAAATATTTTAGCAACAAAGTAAGTGCTTCTTTTAATGTCCTCAGCAAATATTCCACTTAAATCAGAAAAAAACATTCATGTGTTCTACTACACTTTTATTTTCAGTTCCACAGAAAGGTTCTCTTTCAATAATAGCTATATGAGCCAAATCAAGAGAGAAATCATCACAAGCTTTATCTTTAATGTTTATAGGAGATGTAGCAAATTTAGCATCAGGAGATAATTTATATCCAACATCACGTTTTTCAACAAGTTTTTCAAAGAACTAGCATCTTTCATAGCACTAATTTCTTTAACAAGAGCATCATCAATATCCTCATATATATCATACGCTCATTATAAGTATCACGAATAAATTCAGGTGAATTAACAGGTGTTTCAATATTTTCATTAGGAATTTCAACATTTTCAATTTGTTTAGATTTAGCAATAGTAGCATCTAAAAAAGAACATAATGAACCAGTTTCATAAAAAACAGTAGAAGCATCATCAAAAGTAATTTCAGATTCAGCAGTGGTAACAGAACATGCATGTTGTGGTGGTGTAACAACCTTACTCAACATAGACGGAGAATCAAGTGCAGCAACGGAGTTCAGAGTTGTACCTTTCCTTTTAGTGGATGGCACGATGGGAAACTTTTTATCAGTATTTCTTCCCATGATGAATAAATTCCAGTGAACAATATCACACTCAGGTGGGCTTATGAATAAAACTATGCTCCCCGGCAACGGCGCCAGAAAATAGTCTCGATGACCCACAAGTATAGGGGATCGCAAGAGTCTTCGACGGAAGTAAAACCCAAATTTATTGATTCGACACAAGGGGAGCCAAAGAATATTTATAAGATTTAACAGATGATTTGTCAGGTCAGCTGCACCTGTGACTAGACTTGCTCGAGATGGAATATCAGTAGCATTAGTTTTATAATAGTGACAGTAGTGAAATAACAGCAGTAGTAGAATTAAGACAGCAATTGTGATTGCAGTAGACAGCAGGATTAAAATATTGTAGGCATAGGGATGGATGTACGAGCGTTGCATGGATAACACAATTCATGTAATATCATAGCATAGGCATTTGGTGATAAATAATATAAATCATCCAAGTATTAACTAATCATAAGCATGTATTCCAATTTAGTTGTGCGTGCTCGCAATGAGAAACTTGCACAACATCTTTTGTTCTGCCAGCCCGTTTGCAGCGGGGCCTCTATGGAAAATACTGGCAATTAAGGTACTCCTTTTAATAAAATACCGGAGCAAAGCATTAACATTCCGTGAACACATGTGATCCTCACATCATAGCCATTCCCTGCGGTTATCCCAATTGCTGTCACTTTGGGTCCATCGGTTTCGGACAATAATATGTGTATACAACTCATATATATGATCTAAAACAATAATTATTCTCATGATACAATAACATGTTCATATCTGAAATCATGGCACTTGGGCCCTAGTGTCAAGCATTAAGCATAACAAGTGGCAACAATGACGTAAAACACCGATAACGGACACTAGGCACCCTGCCCTAACGATATTACATCTATTACATGAATGATCTCATCCAATGCCTACAATTCCCTCAAGCCTACAGCGGTGGATGGATGGGGGAAACATGGATGGTTGATGGAGAGGCATTGGCGATGACGATGGCGATGATCCCCTTCGATTCCCCATACCGGCAAGGGTGCCGGAACAACGACTTCTGGTCACTGAACTAGGGTTCACGCTGGCGGTGGCGTACGGAGATGTTTTCTGGAAAAGTGGATACGCGCCGTGCGTTTTTAGGTTAGAAGGGACTTATAGCCGAGAGGGGGTCACGAGGGGGTGAGAGGAGGCCCAACCCCCTGTTGGCGCGGCTAGGAGCCTGCCGCGCCCGGAGGTGGTGTCGTGGCCTCCCCGCTCCCCTCCATTTGATCTTTGTGGTTCCTGGTCCCTCCAGATGAGAAAATGACTTCCAGGTGTTTTTTCGGGCTTTTTTCCATAAAGTTGATATTTCTTGTCGGGTTATGACTCCCAGGAATCGGGGGTAATCACTTCCTGAAGTGTAGTTTGGAAAGGGGATTGATCGCGGAGGTCTAAACCCTCAAGTGGCTCCATGACGTTGCTCGCCGGAACCGAAGAAGAGACACACACGAAAGAGGAAGACACCGGCCTTTACCCAGGTTCACGTCCCTCGTGAGGAGGTAAGACCGCTACTCCTGCTCGTCAGTATTAGATGTGGAAGGTTACAGTACAGTGGAGCTTGCCGGAGGCCCCCTTGAGGCAGTTCTTGCCTGAGGAGGGAAGCGATGGTCTTCTTCCTCCTCCAGCTAGAGGCTATCCTAATAGGTGTTGCTAGGGTTTACAAGGGTTTTTAGCACGCAAAGGGCCGACCTTTGCTACGATGGATGTCTTATCCCTTTTATAGGCGCCTCTGGCCTTCTCCTTCGGCTTGGCCTTCAAGGTGGCTCCCACATGCCAGGGGCAGGGTGGAGCATGAGTCCACCGCTCTCCGTTCGTCCATGGACTTGGTCCATTGTCGATAAAGGTGGGCACGGTGGCCGACAGGCGGCCGACCGTGCTATACTGCCCGCAGAGAGGGCAGTCTCTGAGGTGGAGCCCACGATCACGTTCTCCGTTGGAGGGTTGCGCCGTCCACCCGCTTTATCGTGAGAGTAGAAGGTCCTGGCGGCTGCATAGTAGGTGGAGCCGCTTTATTGACCCCTTGATCACCAAAACAGCATCGGGGGTGCTTGCGTCACCACGTGGGCGTGGCAGAGGCCATGTGCGTCTTGCCGTACTTCCTTGGCCGCGACGTTTCCCTTCAGGCCTGAGGGGACCTGAGGGGAGATTCCTGTTGGACACCCTCGAGGGGGGTCTTCGCGTCGGGAGGGTCCCCTGAGTCGAAGGATCCCTTGAGGCCTTCGTTTCCTCTTCAGGCCCTCGAGGGGAGTTGCCTCTCGAGGGTCCCGCCAGGCGGTGAGGCCTGGTCTTTAGTCGTTTCGTCCGACTGGCCCGCATGCGAGGCCTGGGGGGAATGGGCTCTCCATACCCCAGTTCCCACTGGGCCGACAGTAGCCCCCGGGCCCATGATGGGCACGACTGAGCCCATGGGCTTAGGCGAAGCATCGTGGGCCCTTAGTGCCCAGCCGGCCCGAGCCACGCGGCACTTGGACGAATAACGGTCTCGCACAATCCGGGGTGTAGGTCGCGGGGGGTCCCACCACGCCCCGGTAACTGCTCCTCGAGGGGACATAAAGCCCGAGCGCAGCGGCAGGGAGCCGTTACCGTTTCCAATTCTTCTCGCAGAAATTTCCGCTTCCTAGAGCTCTCCGCCTCCACTCTCTTCTGCGAATTTCCGTTCTCCAATTCCATCAATCCTCAAGCCCTCTCGATGGGCCCAGTCAAGAGCAAAACCGCCGCAGGGTCTTCGCCTCAGGTAGCGGCTCTAGAGGTAGTGCAGGGAGCGGCTCTCGTGGGGGCGCGCACTGATCTTCAGGCGTTGGAGTGGATTCGCCACCTGGTCTCGGGTCCGACCAACGAGCACGGCGCCAGCGCGCTTCAAGCCGCTCGGTTCAGGAGATTCCCTCAAGGGTTTTATCCCATTTTTCTCCATGCCATTACCGCCGGGCTGGTGCCGCCGTACTCGCCTTTCTTGGAGGCAGTGTTGGAGTTTTACCAAATCCAACTCCTTCATATTCATCCAAACTCCGTACTTATCCTATCCATCTTCGCCTACCTCTGCGAGGCTTATTTGGGCGTGCGCCCCTCGGTAGCGCTCTTCCGGAACTTCTACTCGCTGCGGTGCACGGCTGCCGACGAGCGAACTGGGTGACGCCTCCTCCGCATCGCGGACGGCATGGGGAGCGTATACATTCCCATGTCCTGGAGTGGAGACAAGCCCGTCACGGCCCTGCTCAAGAAGGTGGGTGACTTTCGTCAGAGGTGGCTGCTCATCGGCGTCCATTCGCCCTGCGCATTCCTAGACGTCCCGGAGGCGCCGCCCGTGAAGAACTTTCACTGGTGGAAGTCTGCCCTTCACGACGCAGATAATGCACATCTGGTGGGGCGCTTGAGCTTCCTCTGCGAGGAGGGCCTCACGGGGCAGATGGTCGTGGCGGACTTCGTGACGCGCCGTATCGCACCCCTACAGGCGCACTTGGAGCCGATGTGGATGTACACTGGCTCCTCGGACCCAATGCGGCTTCACCCTGAGGATCTTGGCTCGGACGTCGTCGACACCATTTTGAACATCCTTTTTGCTAATCCGGAGGTGCCTGGGAAGATCGCCGGCTCCCTGCGACCTCTGCATCAGCTCCCCCTGGGTGACCGCGTGGACATCTTGGAAGGAATGCCGGACTTTACCCCGTACGGTCTGGCGAGGGTGATGGACCAGGTGGTCGCTCCGTCGACGCGTGCAGCCGCCGGAGTTGACTCTTTGTCAGCCTCCCGTGCCTGGAGTGGCGAGGAAGAGGCCGCGACGGGGGGGCGTCCCCCACGAGGCATTACCCATTCACCGACGAGATTTGCGATATCTCGTCTGGTGACGACAACGCCTTCGTTGTGGCTCCTTCGCGCCCCGTGGAGAGGGGGACCGAGGCGGGGATGACCTCCGAGACATATGCCTCGCCTGGAAGGCGCGAGCCTCGCACCAAGGCGATGGTGGATTGCTCTGGGTTGAGGCCCTCAGACACCCCCATCCAAAAGAAAAGCGGGGACGCCTCCTGAGGGATCCGGCGCCAAGTCCACACCTTCCTGGCGCTCTCCAGGCCTGTCGTGGGTCGATGCCAGTGCTTCCCCTTCAGGGTGAGAATTCGCGGCACTTGGTCATTCCGGGTTCTTGTTGTTTCCCCGCTTCGTCCTCTCCTGAACATCTTTCCTTGGACTTTTTGTCAGCGATCTGGTGCCCGCGAAGCGTCGCAGGCTCCGCAAGGCAGCAGACGTAAGGAGAGCCACAGCTGCAGCAGCGGCCGACGAATGCATGAGGCCTGCGGGGATGTCCACCTCAGGCCCAGTTGAGGAGGTGCCTCAGGTGGAAACATCCGTGCCCCTAGTGGGGGTGGCTGAGCCTCAAGCTAAGGATGGCGTGCCCCGCCAAAAGGCTTCTACACTGCCTCCCGAGCCTCTGATGGTGGACAGTGCGGAGGAGAAGGCTTTTGCGTCACCTCGTGCTCCGACTCCCCCTCGCGCGGCTACGCCTCCACGCGAGGCGACTTCGCCCCGCCTGCCGCCATCGCCGCGCGAAGTGACGCCGATGCATGCGTCATCTCCACCGTGCTCGCCCGCGGCTCCCACGCCGCCTCTGGAGGAAGCGATCGAGGCGCCAGCAGGTGCAATTGCGTCTGTAGGAGGGGGTGCTTCCTTGCCGCCTCGTCCTGCCGGAGAAGATGAGCGCCTTATTGGCTCGAGCGCCGAAGCGGAGGCAGGCGCGGACGGAGGTGGAGCCACACCCAGCCCCCGAGCTCGAACTGGGCTGGGCTCACGGGACCGGACGCCGCGGCTGGGCCCTCGTCTAGCCAGGAGCTGGTTCTACGAGGCTGGGATTGGAGCGCGGGACACCGCGAGGTGGCATTCGGCCTTGTGCGGGAGTCCTTGGAGGGCCTGGAGGCGAACCTCGCCCTCGGCGTCATACAGCTCGCCCAGCAGAAGGAGGAACTTGCGAGGTCATTGGCGTCCTTCCATGCGGCCGTCGAGGCGGGCCGGCTGGAGGACTTGGCGCTGCAGGCAGCCCGCGAAGAGGCCACTCGTTTTGCCAAGGAAATCTACGACGGAGCCATTGCCGGTTGGAGTCCCAACTACTTTCCGCCCACCTGGTCGCGCAGGCTGTTCTGGAGGAGGACCGCAAGGGCTTGGCCGAGCGCGAGCGGCAGCTAGCCCTCATGGGGAGGGAGCTACAGCGGCGCGAGGAACAACGCCTTCAGACGGAGAAGGACTTGTTTGCCCAGCGCGAGGCCTTCGAAGCGCGCGAGGGAGGCCTGGCCCGGGCGATCTCGAAGTTTGACGAGCATGTCGCTGCTCAGAAGCTTTTTGATGAGCGCCTCGAGCGGCGTTTCACCAAGAGGACGAGGGCGGCGCAGAAGGCCCTCGTAGAGCACGAGAGACAGCTCTATCGGTCCCTCCTTCAGAAGTACTGCGCTCGGGTATGGAAGCGGGAGGACCGCCTCAAGGCCAAATATGCTGCGGACGCTCAGCGGCACGCTGAGCTCGAGAAGGCCAACTCCAAGCTGGGCCGCCGCCTCAAGCGCGCCAAGGCCGGTCGGCGCCGAGCGGAGGAGGCTCGCGACGAAGCAATTCATGGCCTCGGCTCTTCGGCCAAGGGCGTGGCATTGCAGGTGGCTCCGACGACGTTGTGGGCGGAGGAAGCGCCAGACTCAGTCCAGGTGGCCAGTGCGCCCGCGAAGCAGTGTGAGCGCCTGTTTGAGGCGTTGGTAGTACGCGGCGGCGAGCTTGCGGCGCGGCTCTGCGCGGACGCGCCGTTCCCCGGGAACCGAGGCCATGACGACGCCGCCACGTACCTGGCCTTCTTCGACTAGCTCTTCGCGGCTCTTGAGGGTCCCGCCGCCGAGCTTCGTGAGATGATCGAAGACGAGAGCAGGCAGCACCTGGGGGTGGCTGTTGATCGCATCTTGACCAACCTCAGGCTCCTCATGACCGGCTTTGACCTCTCCTTCGTAACGAAAGCTGCTCAAGGCGAGGATGCGCAGCGGGTCTCCAGTTCTCTCCGCGAGCAGGTTGAAGCCTTCTGCAACCGCTTTAGGCGCGTGGATGCTACGCCGGAGGACCGCGAGGAAGAGGCCTGCTCCGCCGAGCTTGAGGAGGGTGCCACAGAGGAGGTCCAACGCGGCGATGCTTCCCCCTGAGCCTTTCCTTATTGCGCCTGCGAGCGCTTGTATCTGAAACAACTGTGTGTTTAGATTTCACAAGACCTTTGGCCTGTAATATACTCTTTATTGCTGTTTTAATTCGAGCTTGTTTGCCCCCCGTGAGGTCTCTTTGGACTCATCTTCATGTCTATTTGTTCTCTGCATCGGTAGGTCCCATCTCTTCGTGCCATGACTCCGCCACTTCGGTATGCAGGAGCAATGACTCCGGAAGGCCAGGAGGAGTTTAGGCCTAGGAGAGGTAAGAGCCTGAGTCGCGATGCTCAAGTGCCCCCCTTAGATGCGCGAGTAGTCCATGAAGCGTAAGGGAAAGCGAAGTCGCTTGAGGGGCAAACGTGCGCTAGGGAGAGAAAAACGCTCTTAAAGCGTGGGTGCGAGACTTAGCTTCTTGAGGTTTTCGCCCTGCGAAGGCTTTTCGCCTGGCGGGGTTGCCCACTTGAGGGGTCGCTCCTGGGTGCCTCTTCAGGCTTGTGGGGGATTTTTTCCTGCAGATGTTAGAGGGGCGAATCCAAACGCTGGAACACGGCTCAAGAGGCTCGTGCGCGCTTATAGGTCCCCTCAGGTGTTCCTTGCGAGGAGAGTAAGTACCAAGGTCCTCTGTAGAGATGGCGTGTTTGTGGGATCTTGCCCTCCAGCCAGAGCTTGGACTCTTAGATTTTGCAGTGCTGCTGGTGTGTCGTTTGAGGCTTTGGCACCGTACTCAGCCCCCGCTCGCGAGGTACGCCTATGGAGAGATATAAGCGCACACTCCACCGAGTAACGCGATAATAACACTCACTAAACACATTTTAAAACGGTGCCGAGGCGCTAAGTTCACTTAGGAACGAGATTGAGCCATTAAACTTGGTGTTGCCAAGTTAATCTTCCGACCATGTCGAGGCATGGGGACCACCTATTAGTGGCGGAGACTCTCGACGGCCTGAGGTGGCTCGTTTTGATTGAGAGCTCGGAGGGTTTTCCCTGTAGTGCAGCCTTTGGGGCTTGGAGGTTTAAGCCGTTGGCTTTTAACCCCTAGAGACAGGGATGCTTGGAGGTTTTAGTCGTAGGCTGCCTCTTCCGCTCGCGGTCTCGACGTGACAATGATCACGGGCGGACAATGATCACGTTTACGTTTTGTTCCTTTAGGAGACATAAGTTTTTGGGAGGTTTAAGCCGTGAGCTTTTAACCTCTAGAGACTATGACGGTTGGAGGTTGCCGTAGGCTGCCTCGTCTGCTAGGAGTCTCGACGTGACGATGATCACGGGGGTGGCAATGACCACGGTTGCATTTGTTCCTTTAGGAGACAAAGCACGTTTTTGGAGGTTTAAGCCATGATCATTTTAACCTCTAGAGACGAAAATGCTTGGAGGTTGAGCCGTAGGCTGCCTCGTCCGCTTGAAGTCTCGACGTGACAATGATCACGGGCATCGCAATGACCACGGTTGCATTTGTTCCTTTAGGAGACAAAGCACGTTTTTGGAGGTTTAAGCCGTGAGCATTTTAACCTCTAGAGACGAAAATGCTTGGAGGTTGAGCCGTAGGCTGCCTCGTCCGCTTGAAGTCTCGATGTGACAATGATCACGGGTGTGGCAATGACCACGGTTGCATTTGTTCCTTTAGGAGACAAAGCACGTTTTTGGAGGTTTAAACCATGAGCATTTTAACCTCTAGAGACGAAAATGCTTGTAGGTTGAGCCGTAGGCTGCCTCTTCCGCTTGAAGTCTCGACGTGACAATGATCACGGGCGTGGCAATGACCACTTTTTTACCTCGTTCCTTCTGGATACAAAGATTTGTGAGGTTTAAGCCTTGAGCTTCTAACCTTTGGAGACAAAAGGTGCTTGGAGGTTGAGCCGTGGGCTGCCTCTTTCGCGAAATGCCTTGACATGACTATGATCACGGGTAGAACTTGCGTAGGTGCATGATGTTCCATGGATTCTTGACGGGGACGCCGTCTTGAGTCTCGAGGCGAGCTGCGCCAGGTCTGGCGATGTGGGTGACCCTGTAGGGGCCTTCCCACATCGGGGACAGCTTGTGTAGGCCTTCCCTGGAGAGGATTCGCCTGAGGACGAGATCGCCTGCCTCCAAGGTGCGCGAGCGCACATTGCGGCCATGGTAGCGCCTCAGGTCTTGCTGGTATTTGGCCGCCCGGAGGGCGGCGCGGCGTCGTAGCCCTTCAAGGAGCAGCAGGTCGTCGTTGTGGAGGTCCTCTTGCTGGTCCTCATTAAAGGCAAGTACCCGTGGGGATCCATGCTTTATCTCAGTGGGGAGGACTGCTACGGCTCCATAGACGAGGGCGAACGGGGTTTCCCCGGTGGGCTTGGGTGGCGTGGTACGGATGGACCAGAGCACCGAGGGGAGCTCGTTGATCCAGCCCTTGCCGTGACCCTTGAGGACATCGAAGGTCCTGGTTTTTAGGCCTTTAAGGACCTCTGCGTTTGCGCGTTCGGCCTGTCCGTTGCTTTGCGGATGGGCGACTGAGGCAAAGCAGAGCTTGATGCCCATTCTTTCACAGTAGGCTCTGAAGATGCCACAGGTGAATTGTGAGCCATTGTCGGTGATGATGCGGTTAGGCACCCCGAAGCGGCAGACCAGGCCTCTCATGAATTTCACCACCGTGCCTGCTATGATTGTGCGCGTCGCCTCCACTTCAGGCCACTTCGTGAACTTGTCAATGGCCACAAAGAGGTAGCGATATCCACCTTGCGCCGTTGGGAAATGTCCCAGGATGTCCAGCCCCCAGACCGCAAACGAACACGAGAGCGGAATGGTTTGGAGCCCCAGCGCTGGTTTGTGGATTTGCTTGGCGTGGAATTGGCAGGCTTCGCATGCTTGAATTATGTCCATTGCATCTTGAAGTGCTTGAGGCCAGTAGAAGCCACTTCTAAAGACTTTTCCTGCGAGGGTGCGGGCGCACGAATGGTGGCCGCATTCCCCGCTGTGGATGTCTTTGATCAGCATTTTGCCTTCTTCAGGAGGGACGCATTTGAGTGCGATGCCGTTTGGGCACTTGCGGTAGAGAATTCCTTCGAGTATTTGGTACGATTTTGCTTGGTGGGCAAGTCGCTCCGCTTCAACATTTTCCTCGGGAAGGACTCCTTTGTCTAGGTAATCTTTGATCTCGTCGATCCATCCTGTTTCTTGGCGTACTGCTGTGAGCAACAGACGCTCCCCTGTCGGGGGCCCGCAGTCAGGAGCCCCGCTTGTAGGTGGTGGCGGGAGCGCTTCGTCTGTGCTTGCGGTGATGGCCTCTTGGGACTGCTTTATGGATGCCTTGACGAGCCTTTCTTCAAAGACACCTGGCGGCTGAGCTTGCCTCTTTGATGCACGCTTGGCGATATCAGCGGCCTCTTGGTTTTCCTTTCTTGGGATGTGCATGAGCTCCATTCCCCTGAAGTTCTTCTCAAGCCTACGAACCTCTTCAAGGTATGCGGCCATGTGGTCGTCCTTAGGCTTGTAGCTTTTGTTTGAGAAGTTAACGAGCAGCTGGGAGTCGCCCTTGATGAGTAGATGCTTGACGCCTAGGGCGATTGCGGCGCATAGGCCGGCAAGCAAGCCTTCATACTCGGCGATATTGTTGGATATCTTGTCGATCCCGAAGCACAGCTAGACTGCGTAATACAACTTGTCGCCTTTGGGGGAGATCAGGACTACGCCTGCCCCGCCGCGGCGACAAGCGAAAGCTCCGTCAAACTTCATGGTCCAGAGGCTGGGCATTGCGGCTCCAGAGGGCCCTTGCTCTTCTCCCAAAGGCTCTTCAGGGGTTGGGTCAGTCCATTCGGCGACGAAGTCAGCCAGCGCTCTTCCTTTGATTACCCTTGTGGTATCGAAGCGCAAATTGAATGGCTGGAGCTCAATGTTCCACCCTGCGACACGATCTGTTGCGTTTGTATTGCGCAGTATTTGCTCCAGGGGAAAATAAGTGACCATTGTGATGGGGTGCCCCTGGAATTAGTGTCGCAACTTTCTTGAGGCGATGAGGAGTGCGAGGAGAAGCTTCTGCTGCATTGTATACCGCTCGTGAGCATCACACAGTACTGTGCTGACGAAGTAGACTGGATGCTCGACGATGGTAGTTCCTGTAGCCTCGGCGTCTTTTACTTGAGGTGGCCCAGCTTGACCCTCGAGGGGGTTTGCTTCAGGGGGCTTGCCCTGTGCCTTGAGGGGGTTGGCCTCAAGGGGCTTGCCTTGTGCCTCGAGGGGGCTGGCTTCAAGGGGCTTGCCCTGTGCCTCGAGGGGGTTGGCCTCAGGGGGCTTGCCCTCGAGGTGGTTTGCCTCAGGGGACTCCTCAGCATGAATTCCTTGCAGCGGTTGACTTAGGGCAGTCCTCTCTTGGGGCTTTGGGCCTTGCGGTGGGTTTGTGAGGGCTGCCCTTTCGTCGAGCTCCTTGTCAGGAGGCTTTTCCTTTGGACTTGCTGCACTCTTCTTGTGGAGCACTGGCTCTTCTCTTTCCACCACAAGGACAGCACTGGTTGTTTGTGGAGTAGGTGACAAGTACAGCTTCAGGTGCTCGCCATGCCTCGGGGCTACCATTACTGGTGGGCTGGCCAGATACTTCTTCAAGTCCTCAAATGCTTTTTCAGCTTCAGGGGTCCATTTGAAAGTGCCCATTATTTTCATGATCTTGAAGAACGGCAGGGCTCTTTCGCCGAACTTGGAGATGAATCGACCCAAGCTGGCTATGCAGCCTGCCAGGCGTTGCATGTCCTTTAGCCTCCGCGGAGGTTGCATGTCTTCTATGGCCTTGATTTTGTCTGGGTTTGCCTCTATGCCTCGATGGGACACGAGGAACCCAAGCAATTTGCCTGAAGGTACTCCAAAGACGCACTTGGTGGGGTTGAGCTTGATGTTCACCTTGCGCAGGCTGGCAAAGGTTTCTTCAAGGTCTCCGAGGAGAGTATTTGCTTCTCGTGATTTCACAACAATGTCATCGACATATGCTTCGGCGTTTCGCCCCATTTGTCCGCCAAGTGCTATCCTCATCAACCTCTGGAAAGTGGCTCCGGCATTTTTCAGGCTGAAAGGCATGCATACGTAGCAATACACACCGCACGGGGTGAGGAAAGTTGTCTTCTCCTCGTCCTCCTTAGCCATTTTTATCTGGTGATAACCAGAGAAGGCATCGAGGAAACAGAGGGGGTCGCAGCCTGCCGTGGAGTCCACAATCTGGTCAAGTCTGGGCATGGGATAAGGGTCTTTGGGGCAGGCCTTGTTTACATCAGTGTAATCGATGCAGAGACGGCCTCCGCCGGCGGGCTTTGGGACTACCACACCATTTGGAGAGCCATGTGGGGTGTGTGACTTCGCGAACGACTTTTGTCGCCTTGAGCTTCTCGACCTCCTTGACGATGAATGCTTGGTTCTCGGGGGCTTGTTTTCTTGCTTTTTGCTTGACGGGAGGCGCGTTTGGGCACACGGCCAAGTGGTGCGCACCTCCCTCGGTACACCAGACATATCTGACGGTGTCCACGCGAACATGTCAGAGTTTGCCTGGAGGAAGGCGACGAGCGCGCTTTCCTATTTGGGAGGTAGCGCGGCGCCAATGGTGACGCTAGCCCCCGAGCCTTCAGCCCCCGAGCTGCTGGAGCCCAAAGAGATCTTCTTTGTAGCAGCTGCCTCCTGGGAGAACAACTGCTTCTTCTTCTTGGGCCTCTCGAGAGGCTCCAGGTCCTCGTCTGCGGGAAATGCCATGGCGGCAGTCTTGTAGGCCGTCTCAACAGCGCGCGTAGCGTCCAGGACATGCCCACGGATGGTGATCGTGCCGACGCTGCCGGGAATCTTGACCATGTTGTAGGCATGGTGCGTGACGGCCATGAACTTCGTGAGCGCGGGGTAGCCGAGGATGGCATTGTATGGTAGCCCGATGTGTGCGACATCGAAATCGATGTGCTCGGTGCGGTAATTCTCCTTGCTCCTGAAGGTGACGGCAAGCCTGACCTGGCCTAGAGGCTCGATCGAGCCGCTGGTGACCCCCGTGAAGGGCCTCGAGGGCGTGAGCCGCTCGTAGGGCACTTGAAGCGCTTCGAACGTATCTATGGAGATAACGTTCAGGCTTGCCCCACCATCGATGAGAGTCTTGGAGACAGCCACGTTATCGATGTGGGGCTGCAGACCAGCGGGAGGGTTCCAACAGTCTTGGTGGACTTGGCGTGGTCCTGAGCGTCGAAGGCGATGGTGTATTGCGACCACTTGAGGGGCCTGGAGGTTTCCGTGCTTGGGAGAGCGGCGTTGAGCTCGCGAGCGAACTGCTTGAACTGGTTGTTCGATTTTGGCGCCTGCGCCCCCCCCCCCCCCCGAGGATGCAGGCAATGGCGCCCCTCGGGGCTTGGTAGCCGCCATCTTCCTCATCAGGGAGGTTGCCGTTCTTTTCCGTGGCGTTGGCCTGGTTTCCAGATGATTTCTGGTAGACGCCCTTGCGTCCGCTTCCGCGGTAGCCACGGCCTCGGCCGCGGCTACCACTGCCCTCTGCATGCTCGCGTTCTTGGCTTAACCTTTTGAGGTCGAAGCAGGACTCTGTAGAGTGGCCGCGCCTGTTGTGGTAGACACAGAAAGGGCGGTGGTCATCTTTCCTCTCTCCAGGATCGGGGGAGTCCCTACGGGTGCCCTTTGTGTCAGGCTCTGCCGCGAGAACTGCGGTGGCCTTGCGCTTGGGCTCCTCCTTCTTTTTCTGGCTCCGGGACCCCTCAGCATGGTCGTCCCCTCTCGAGGACATCTTGACGAAGAGCAGTCCCTCTTCAGCCTTGGCGCACTTGTCCGCCAGGTCGAAAAGCTTCACCACAGAGGTGATCTTGTCGTGAATACCCAGCTTCTCGAGCATCCTGCTGTTCGTGACGCCCTCGCGGAAGGCGCCGATGACTTGAGTCTCAGGGATGTTCGTGATCTTGTTGCGCACTTGGCTGAAGCGCTGGATGTACTTGTGGAGCCTTTCATCCTTCCTCTGCACCACAGCGCGCATATCGTTGTGTGTGAGGGCGCGCTCGTATGTCCCCTTGAAGTTGGAGACGAACTGCTTGCAAAGCTCTTCCCACGAGTTCACGGAGCTCTCAGAGAGGTTCAGGAGCCACGACAGCGCAGAATCGCGAAGCGCGTGGGAGAACCAGTTGTCCATGACCTTGTCGTCTCCCCCCGCAACATGGATGGAGGTGGTGTAGAGCTACAGGAATTCGATGGGGGTGCTGGAGCCGTGGTAGCCCTTGGGGAGAGCCGGCCTCAACTTCTGTGGCCAGACCACGCGACGCAGAGAGCGAGTGAACGCCATGCAACGCGCCACGGTTCTTCTGGCCCGCCTGGCCGAGCTCTTCCACGAGCCTGTTCTGGCGGTCTCGCTGGAGCTCCATCCCCACCCGAGCGTCGGGCGCGGTGCGCTGCACGATCAAGCAATCGTGTGGCGAGGTCGCATGCGAAGCAGCCCTCTGCGCCGCAGCCGGTGCAGGCCCCGGAGGTGGCGGAGGCGCATTTGTTGCGACCGTGCCCGCGAGAGAGGGGTGCATGTTGGACTGCGACGGAGCGGGGCGCGTCGTGGCGATGCCGACGAGGTGGTTGAGGCGTTGGAGCCACTGCTCGTGGGCCTCTGCGGTGGGCTGATAGCGGAGGAGCTCCTGCGCCATGAGCAGCGCGGTGTGAGGCGCCGGGTCCGTCCTCCCAGGGGCGGAGCCGTTCGGGTGTTGCGTCGCGTGCGACGACTGCGCGTCCTCCTGGTGCTCGGAGTTGTGCTCCGGCGCTTCAGCGTGAGGGCCAGAAGGGACGCGCTCTCCACGGCGGGGTCGGCCCCGCTGTGCGCGGGCGGTCGCGGTGCCGGGCGGCACGCGTGCTCCTCCATGTGCATGTTGGGTGACGCGGGCGACGGGGGTGGCGCGGGTGTTCACCATGGCGCGGAGATGAGATCGAAGGTCGTTGACGCGCCTCCATCCCCTACCTGGCGCGCCAAATGTCGGGTTATGACTCCCAAGAATCGGGGGTAGTCACTTCCTGAAGTGTAGTTCGGAAAGGGGATTGATCGCGGAGGTCTAAACCCTCAAGTGGCTCCGCGACGTTGTCGCCGGACCCGAAGAAGAGACACACACGACAGAGGAAGACACCGGCCTTTACCCAGGTTCACGACCCTCTTGAGGAGGCAAGACCGCTACTCCTGCTCATCTGTATTAGATGTGGAAGGTTACAGTACAGTGGAGCTTGCCGGAGGCCCCCTTGAGGCAGTTCTTGCCTGAGGAGGGAAGCGATGGTCTTCTTCCTCCTCCAGCCAGAGGCTATCCTAACAGGTGTTGCTAGGGTTTACAAGGGTTTTTAGCACGCAAAGGGCCGACCTTTGCTTCGATGGATGTCTTATCCCTTTTATAGGCGCCTCTGGCCTTCTCCTTTGGCTTGGCCTTCAAGGTGTCTCCCACATGCCAGGGGCAGGGTGGAGCATGAGTCCACCGCTCTCCGTTCGTCCATGGACTCGGTCCATTGTTGATAAAGGTGGGCACGGTGACCGACAGGCGGCCGACCGCGCTGTACTGCCCGCAGAGAGGGCAGTCTCTGAGGTGGAGCCCACGATGACGTTCTCCGTTGGAGGGTTGCGCCGTCCACCCGCTTTATCGTCAGAGTAGAAGGTCCTGGCGGCTGCACAGCAGGTGGAGCCACTTTATTGACCCCTTTATCACCAAAACGGCATCGGGGGTGCTTGCGTCACCACGTGGGCGTGGCAGAGGCCATGTGCATCTTGCCGTACTTCCTTGGCCGCGACGTTTCCCTTCAGGCCTGAGGGGACCTGAGGGGAGATTCATGTTGGACCCCCTCGAGGGGGGTCTTCGCCTCGGGAGGGTCCCCTGAGGCGAAGGATCCCTTGAGGCCTTCGTTTCCTCTTCAGGCCCTCGAGGGGAGTTGCCTCTCGAGGGTCCCGCCAGGCGGTGACGCCTAGTCTTTAGTCGTTTCGTCCGACTGGCCCGCGTGCAAGGCTTGGGGGGAATGGGCTCTCCATACCCCAGTTCCCACTGGGCCGACATTTCTGCTAAAAAACAAGACACCAGGGTAATTGTGCTGAAAACCGCGTTAGTTGCATTCAAAACACACAAATTAGAGGTAAAACATTAGCAACAGTTTTCGGTAAAGTAGATACGCTTTGGACATATCACGCATCTATGACTAATAATCCACCTTCCGGTTAGCGTCCGCACCCCTTTCAGTATTAAGTTGCATGCAACAGATTATCGCCTTAATCACTTTGTGTAAAGTAAGTAAGAAACATCATCCTTAGACAAAGTACTAATGTTTTATCCCTAGTAGAAAAAGTACATCTACAATCATAGAGCTAGCTGTCACCACCCCAGATTAAATAGAGACATGAACCTACTATCGAGCATAAATACCCCCTCTTGGATTCACAAGCATCTACTTGGCCAGAGCATCTACTAATAACGGAGAGCATGCAAGATCATTAAATAGCACATATATGATATATTATAAAGCAATAACTTTAGTACTCAATATTCATCAGATCCCAGCAAACACAACATTAAGTACTCCCTCTGTTTCTGAATGTAAGAGCTATAGTTTTATGCACGAATATTAAGACAAGAGTATTTGACATACTATGGACTCATTTGGTTTAGACAAAATTCAGAAGAGAGGACTCCCTAATAGACAACAAATGAAAACAATCCATAAAATCACTCTGTTCGAGAATGAAACTCACTTTTTCATCGGTGAAGTCATCCAAAAATCGTTGTAAACCATATATTTTGGAACTTTTCTCAAAAAACTATAGCTCTTACATTCAGGAATGGAGGGAGTATTACATAACGGTGATCTTAATCATGATAGGGAGCTCACAAGATCTAAACATGATAGCACAAGAGGAGAAGACAACCATCTAGCTACTGCTATGGACCCGTAGTCCAACGATGAACTACTCACGCATCAGTCCGGAGGCGGGCATGGTGACGTAGAGCCCTCCGGTGACGATTCCCCCTCCCGGCAGGGTAACAGGGAGAAGTTCTGATCTCTCCCGAATTGGTGTTAACGACGGCGGCGGCTTGGACCCGTGGAGGAAATAATGAACAAAGTGCTAGGGTTTTTGGTTTGGGGGGTATATGTAGGCAAAAGGGTGAGGTCGGTGGACCCATGAGGGTCCCACATCATGTCCTCGTGCGGCCAGGAGTGCTGCCGCGCGAGCACCTGATGACGGCGCCTCGATCGCCCACTTCATCTCGTGTTCGGTCTTCTGGAACGTTCCCAATTAAAAACGCACTTTAGAGAATAAATCGTCCAATTCCGAGAATATTTCCGTAAGTACTTTTCTGAAACCAAAAACAACAAAAAAAAGGGAACTGGCACGGTGGCATCTTGTTAATAGGTTAGTCCCAGAAAATTCATAAAACTATATAAAATGCATATAAAACATGTAATAACTTGGTATAATATAGCATGGAACATAAGAAATTATACGTTGGAGACGTATCACTAACCCATCTACTATAAGCAAATACCAGCATCAAGAAGTTTTAATACCTCATTTCTTACGACTTCTTTCATCTCAGGTATTAAACGGTTTCTATGTTCAACAACTGGCTTTGCATCGGGCTTCATATTAATAGAATGTTGACATATAGTAGGATAAATCCCTTTTAAATCATCCAAAGTATAACCCATAGCTCCACAGTGTTTCTTCAATACTTCCAATAATCTCTCTTCTTCTTTACCTGAAAGGTTAGCACTAATAATAACATGATATATTTTCTTATCATCAAGATGAGCTTACTTAAGATTATCAGGCAAAGGTTTTAAATCAAAGACAAGATCCTCTTTAGGTGGAAGTTTTTACCCAAGTCTTCCACTTTTAAATTATGTTTAAGAATAGGTTGACGAAGGAATATGTCCTCAAGTTCATTCCTTTGTTCCATAAAAGTTTCACTCTCATGAACTTCCAAAATTGCTGAATATAATTACTAGGCGCAAGAGCAATAAAAGCAACTTGTTCTACTCTAAAATCCCCATTGGGCAATTCGGTTTCATAAGGAGTTTTGGCAAATTTCGAAAAATTGAATTAATATAAATCACCAGCAAATTTAGTAAGGATTTTCTCTTTCTTACAATCTATAACAGCACCACAAGTATTTAGAAAAGGTCTACCAAAATTGACAGGCCATGTCTTACTAGCAACAGAACCTAGTACGAGAAAATTAGCAGGATATTTAGTCTTACCACATAGAACTTCAACATCTCTAACAATACCAATTGGAGAGATATTTTCTCTATTAGCAAGTTGAATAACCACATTAATCTCTTCAAGTTCACTAGACCAATCTCATGCATAATTTCCTTATAAAGATCATAAGGAATAGCACTTGAAGTTGCACTAATATCACATAAACCATAATAGCAATTGTAACATCCCAACATTTTATAATGTTCAAAAATCACTAAAATTTAAAACTTTTCTTTTATTAAAATAAAATATTAAATGCATAAGAAAACCAACTTTGAAAGACTTCAAACATATTGAAAAAGTTTAATATTTCAAATATCTCAGTTTATCTTTAGTTTCAAAAACTGTTTCAAGTTAAAAGATTTTATTATCCATTGTAATTATTAAAACCTCAATATCTAATTTGACAAATGTTTTACAAACCTTCAAAACCATATTCATGAAAATAAAAGTTTTCTTTATAAGTATTTGATTTCAACCACTTAGCAATAGCAATTCATAAATTAAAATAATAATTACATGTGTTATTTTAAACTATTGAAAACATTGTCTATTTGCCAAAAGATTATTATTCATTTACCCAAGTTCAAAACATAGTTTTGTATAATTCAAGTCTATAGTGTATAACTTTAAAACTACATAGATTTTATAATTAATGAATTATCCAAATAAGCATTGCATTAATTTGAATTAATTTCATTAATTATCAAACATAAATTGATCTTCTTGAATATATATCCAATATAATAAATGAAATAAATCTAGAATATTTTCCACAGATATGTTATGAAGTTTTCAAATGATTTATTATAATATAAAACATAATGGTGCACAAAATATTTTGAATTTTAAAATGAATGCATTGTATTTCCCTTTCCATTTCAAATAAATGTGTTATGTATTTAATATTGTACTAAAGCCAAAAATGATTTAATATTGGAATATGAGTAAATAACTTAAATTCAAATATATTTAAATGTGGGTCATTTCATAAATTTTGTTTAACCCCAAATGAATTATTAAATCCCTAATTTCAAAGTTGACCTAAATGGGCAATTTTTCATTTTATGAATATTTCAAAATATTAATTTTCAAAAATGTTCAAAACATACCCAAAACTGATTTAACACAAAGATAATGCTTTTACAAATTTTTAGAAATTTATTTAACTTGATTTGGAGCCATAAATCAAAAAATATGAATTAAACAGAATATTTAAAAAAACACAGCGCGCAGCGTAGCGGTGCAGCTGGGCCGGCCGGCCCAGCAGCAGGCGTGATCTGCTGCTCGCGCATGCGTACGCAGGCCGGTCAAGACTGTGCGTGCAGCGCTGCCTCCTTTTGCCTTGTTTTAGTACCACATTGCTAGTTTAGTAACACCTCTACCCAATTTTAGCCTATATATATACCCCATATGTATGGGCAAAATCACAAATCCAAATTCGGGTTGAACCATTTATTTTGGTTTGATTAGAATAAAATAAAATATTTATTTTATCTCCGGTGGGATTTCTCTTCTTCTCTCGACGGCGCTTCTCACACAATGGAGGTACTGCGCATATCTTCTCTTTTCCGCCTTTTATATTTAGTTTTGTAGATTAGTTTTTATAGAGTAATTTAGTCTACAAATTTAGTAGTAGTATATTTTCCGTAGCGTAGTTTCTGAGAAGTTTTAGATTTTAGTCTAGCATAATATTTACTCGTACACTGTACGATCCATTTTTAGACCGAGTAGTGTTGTAACTTTAGCTATTTGCTTTTTGATCCTACGATATAGTTAGTTTGTCTAAACCAACCTGTCCACCAATCACCATCTTGCCTCTTTGCCTAGCTGTTTTCTGGGTTGACCCCAATAGAAAATTCTTATGCAGATTTTGCAGAAACACCCCTATAACTTAAAACTCTCATAACTTTTGAACCAAATGTCCAAATTTGATGAACTTGATGTCTATGGAAAACTCTTGACCTGTAGAATCTTTTGGCACTGTTATTTTCCTACTTTGACTAGTTTAAACTCGTTCAAGTGTTCAAATGCATGATTTAAGTAAATTGGACATAGATTTTATTGTGTATGTCCAAGAAATTTTCAAATGAAATAATTTTGGAATCATTTGATGTAGAATAAGTATTCGATTATACATTATTTTGACCAACCTTCAAATGATTTAGTGTAAAAATTTGATTTTAAAACTTGATGCTAATTTAAATAACTAGATTATTAATTTATTGATATGAATATTTTAGTTTGGATTTAAAATGATTTGTTATGTTAATTTAATAAAACTTGAATTTTAAATTAGGTTAAAACCTTTTCCAAAGTTAATGTGTGATCATTTGAACAAGTTTAACACAAAGCCTCATTAAATCAATTTTGAAACATAGACTTGTGTAATTGTATTTAAATCTGCTGGATAACTTAAAATTGAGAATCTTGCTTTTAAATTGTTTTCAAACCATCTCGGCATTCGTTGGTATAAATATTTTTCAAGACCATCCACTGACCAAATTGGCAAACCCTTAACTCAATCACATTAATTCCTTTTGCATATCAAATTATGTGATACCCTTGACCAAACCCCGTGCTAAGACTTTTTACGCTTGTTTGTTTTAATTGTTATGTGCTTGTTGAATTGCTTGTTTATTGTATGTCTTTTTACTTTATAGATTGAACAGAGTGCAACGTTCGTTGTCGACAATGAGTGTGTGAGAAACGACAACATTCATCAGGCAAGTGACTTCATAAAACACCTACTATTTTATTCTATTGCATATCTAGTGTTTTAAGCAGTATTTACAAAAGTAGTATGCATGATAGGTTTTTGGGAGATTGTAGTATACTATGCAAACCTTTTAGGTTACCCCTTAGAAATTCCAGTTAGACCCCTATTATAATTTAGTGGAAGTACCTGCTGCAAAAATGATTGTTTTATGGTTGATGTGATAAATGAAATTTTCCACTAAATTAATTTAACGCCTGGGTGGATTGGGTCGATCGAGGAGGTTTCAAGTTGAGTGGCTTCTCAGGGCCAAGTCATGGTTGTCTTCGCCCAAGATAGTTTTCACTTACTTGGTGTCATGATATGCGGTGTTAACCTGAGTTGCTCACTTGTGGTAGGCCACCCAGGGCTATGAAATTTAAGTTTACACTGAGTTTAGTTGCTTATCGTGCAACCATTGGTCAATATGGGCTCTGTCTTGATGGAGTAAGTTGATGTGGACCTGGGTCAAGAGATTGATGGTGGTAGAGTTGATAGGATGGTGGTAATCTCTTAGTATGATCATGGGAAAGAAACTTCTGAAAAGTCTCGTCTTGATCTTCTCCTTTTCCTTCTCACTAAATGAGTGTAGAGGATAGTTTGGCTTGATTAAGTCTAATGGTGAAAGTGCACACACTCTCGAGAGTTAAAATCTAAGATCTGAGCCGTGTCCCCGGCATCGGACAAATTGAGTGACTACACAAGGCTGTCTTCTGAAAATCTCTTCATCCCAATTTCTTAATAAAACTTTGATGGGTGAACATGGGTAGGAGACATGGATTTGTCTCGAGATTGTCTTATAAAGAGAAGATATTGTTTCAAAAAGTTGTTTACCAAAAGTAGGACAAAACTTGCTTTGCGTAGTAGCCTTGAGCTCCACCAGCCAAATAAGCATATAGATATAGCTTAGTAGAATATTAGCTTTTAAAAGTCACTTGCCACCACAATTCAATTGTGCTGACCCTTTATAGCTGGGCTGCAACTAAACCTTGCAGATTCGATAGTCGACGAGTGAGTATTCGATAGGATTTCGAGTCTACAACCAACATCCTTTGCCTGTGCCACATGAAGATGATGAGGCTCTTTGTATCTACTATTTTCCGCTGCTACTCTTGGAAATTTTGCTAGCCTTTTCAGGTTATGCAAGTTGTAAGAGATATTTTTAACACTGGATCATGGATTTAATAAAGTATTTGACACTTTTGTATGATATACATCTTAAACTGTGGTGCTAGCATTTGATCCAGGGACTAGCACATTAACACAGGGACTTCCACCATATAATAAAAGGTGAGGTCACTATAGCAATGATCACCAATTTTAACAGATAGCACATGAACACTAGCTTTTCTTGACTTTGAAGGATGAGAAACAACATTAGAAGCATCATCACAAAATATAATATACTCCTCTCCAACATTTTCAGGAACAAGTTCTTTAACTATAGCTACAAAATGTTCAATTTTAATTCATTAATCAGGTTCCTTAGCTTTCTTTTCACTTTTGTTAACCACACTAGCCATAATATAATGTTCTTTCACTTTAACAGGAAAAGAAATTTTATCAATATAAGGCTCACGAATGATATGATCGACAATATTAACTTCAATTTATAGGGATCAAGGGGATGATCCTCTGTTCGTTGTCCCGATCTTTCACAACGAGTAACCCGGACGGTAAATCGTTCCAACAACACCAACGGTGTCACCTGAAGATGGGGAATAAATCCAGCAAGAAACGTGATGAAGATCACCACGCCTCTAACCCGAGCACGATAACACTTGATGAACACAAGCACCCTCGCAGCAATCTTTATTACAAACTGATAAATGGCAACGCCGTCCCCGGAGGGATGCTTCACCAACGAGCTCAAAGTCTATGGACTGTTTTTAATCTAAACTCAAGCTAACCCTAAAACGATGCCTAGCAACTCCTTATATGAGGGGAGGGATGCTACAGTACCGCGCTACAGTACCGCCCCCCCTAATGGACCCTACGTTGACTTGGTTGGACAGGCCCAAACCAAGCCCAAACTCATAATTATTGAAAACTCTAATTATTTAAAATAGCAACACACGACGAATACACCTAACTTGGTGGAGTCCTGAAATTGGGCTGCACCTCCCCCGTCGTTCCCATATCATCCTCCCCCCCCCCCCCCCTTCAAGAAGCGTTGTCCTCAACGCTTGAGGATCGGCTCGAAAGGATGGCGTGATAGCAGCAGCAACATCACGCGTCTTTGTCATCTTCAAATCTCGCTTGGCTTCCTCACCACATCCTCCTGCTCGGCCTGCTCGACTTGATACAGTCTTCGGCGGCTGCATCTCTTTCCTTTTCCACATGAGCTTGGACCTAGGCGCCACCATATTCTTCTTCTCAACTCTTGCTGGAACCTCGTGTTGCTGAACATGAACCTTCTTTGCACGACCCTGCACAAGATGAGTAATGCCTGGGCCACACAACTGACGAACACGTCCATCCTTGCCTTTATGCACACGTACTACTGCTCCAACAAAACGTTTCCGAGGTGTTCTCACAAAACTGTGGCTAACTACCCGCGGCACCGTATGCACCAGAAAACGATTAGCACCACTATCATCGGTCTAAACACCCATGTCAACACGAACTGGAATTTCCTTCTTCTCATCAATCAGAGGCATAACTTCAACCAGCTTGTCACTAACAAGTACAACTGGCTTGTCATCTACAGGCATGGCTGAAACAATGTCAACACTGACGCTCCGTGCATCATGCTCCTCAGGCTGCGGCGTAGCTAGCTCAGATTTTGGCTTAGCCTTGTGCAACTTCTCCTTGTGTACCACCAGCTCAACATCAGACTTTATTTGATCATCCTGCATAGGTTTCAAAGTCCGATGTTTGCCATCATGCACAAAAGAATATGTATTTGCTCTCCCAGCATGAGTAACATTGCGATCATACTGCCATGGACGTTCAAGTAACAGTCCACATACCTCCAATGGAAACACATCGCATTCCACCTCATCAACATAGTCACAAACTACAAATGGCACACGAACCTTGTGAGTAATCTTCATCATACCGCAGCTATTAACCCACTCAACATGCCTCGGTTCTGGAATACGCCATGTGGATAAACCAAACGCTTCCACAACATCCTTTCTAATGCCATTACAGTAGCTACCACTGTCAATCATCAACTTGCATGCTTTGCCCTTGATCATGCACTGCGCCTGAAATAAATTCCATCGCTGGCCTCTATCCACTGTCATACAAGTATCACCATGTACTCTCTTGAGTTGCATATTCAGCCCACTCAATGGTACCACATCCTCCAACGGAATTTTGTCCAAATCCGTAGACGGCTCCACAAATTTGGTGCGCATAAATTGTTTGAATTCCTCCCAATTAGATGTTTGCCATGTGATGCCTCTCACACGCATTTCTTCCCGCCACCAACTCGACAACTTTGTATCTACTCACCGGTACGCAATAACTAATGCAGTAGGGTCACCAAAATTGTAATCAAGCGTACGACATTTTGCAAAACCATTGTCCATGTCTGATTCCCAAGATTGATATTCTGCAGGCGTCGCCGAGCTGTCCAATCTCCACTTGATTTTAGTTGGATCAAAGGCGAAACCAACAATGATACCAGTGTAGTCATGATAAACATCACCGGACCTTTCACAAGAAACACACCTCTTGCCATAAAAATCACCCTGAAACGAACTCATTATCACGTCAAATTCGGTTCAGACTGACAGAAACTCTGAATTTAAAACGGACGTGGTTTCCTCGTAGGAAGTCTGAAACAAGCAAATAAGCACTTGTAGGAAAGATAATTTTATGTACTTTCCAAGTGGTAGCCTCCCAAGTCCCGACTCCTCATGTGTAGGTCACTGTGGGTGAACAAGACGACGGTCGTTTCTGGACTGGGCAGAACGCGAGATCAAAGCTAACCTCTTGCCTTTTCCTTTCCTCTGGTATTTCCTTTCCTTTCTTATCGGCCAAGTAAATCTGAATCTGCCTCTTGTTTACTTTCCTTTCCTGCCAAAACTCCACGTCAGAAAACAAAACGAGAAAGAATCCCACCAAATCCGGAACTAATGAAATCCGAGATTTATCTTTCCGTTTTTATCAGATCCGATCTTGCTTGGAATTTCCTATCCGGTTTGAACTTTCCTTTTCCTTGACTTGATGATCAAACACCACCACGTGTTGTCCCTTGCTGCTCCTCCACGATCTGATGTTTAGTGTTTGAAATTGACTAGCAGATCTAGCAGGAACCGCACTGCCTGGACTTCACGTGCTGCTCCAGCCAACCTCCACACAACCACGATAAAAAGCAACCACGATCGGGACTGCAGCAGAAAACGATCTTAGCAAATTTGCAATCGATCTAACCTCCTTGCCGGCTGTACGCTGGACTCCCTGCAGGACGACCACCGACACGATCTGTACGAACGCGATGTCCAACAACCTCCGCCGGAACCAATCTCCACCGAAATCAATCTAGCAGATTGATCAAACAAAACTCGCTGCGATAAACCCAGTAATCTGATACCACATGATAGGGATCAAGGGGATGATCCTCTGTTCGTTGTCCCGATCTTTCACAACGAGTAACCCAGAAGGTAAATCCTTCCAACAACACCAACGGCGTCACCTGATGGTGGGGAATAAATCCAGCAAGCAACCTGATGAAGATCACCACGCCTCTAACCCGAGCACGATAACACTTGATGAACACAAGCACCCTTGCAACAATCCTTATTACAAACTAATAAACGGCATCGCCGTCCCCGGAGGGATGCTTCACCAACGAGCTCAATGTCTATGGACTGTTTTTAATCTAAACTCAAGCTAACCCTAAAACGATGCCTAGCAACTCCTTATATGAGGGGAGGGATGCTACAGTACCGCGCTACAGTACCGCCCCCCCCTAATGGACCCTACGTTGACTTGGTTGGACAGGCCCAAACCAAGCCCAAACTCATAATTATTAAAAACTCTAATTATTTAAAATAGCAACACACGACGAATACACCTAACTTGGTGGAGTCCTGAAATTGGGCTGCACCTCCCCCGTCGTTCCATATCATCAATACTTTTAGCTAAAGGAGTAATAGAATTATCTTTATAAGGTTCATGATATTTTTCAAACCCCTTCTTGGACAAACCGAAATAGATAGCAAATGATTTATAATAATTTACAACAACTTGTGAGTCAAGACCATAAGCATTACTAATATTTCGAAATGCATCAGTATTCATGAAAGTCTTAATGCATTCAAAGTCATATTTTATTCCTGTATCCCTACCTTTGTCGTTCTCCCATGCTTCAGTATTTTCTTCAATATGATCAAGAAGATCCCATTTAAACATCTTCTTATTACGAGTGAATGATCCTGCACGAGTAGTATCCAATAAAGTTTTGTCTTCAAAGGAGAGTCTTGCATAGAAGTTATCGACAATGATATTACCAGGAAGCTCATGAATGGGGTATTTGAGCATTAATGCCTTCAATCTCCCCCATGCTTGGGCAATACTTTCTCCATCATGAGGCAGAAATTATATACATAATTCCGATCTTGGTGAATTTCCCTTGGAGGATAAAATTTAGAATAAAAGAGAGGTACAATTTCCTCCAATCTAAGAGAATCTCAGTTCTTCAACAGTTTATACCAATGCGCAGCTCTCCCAGCAAGTGATATGGAGAATAATTTATTCCTGACTTCGTCCCTTGTAATACCTGCACACTTGAACAACTCGGATAATTCATGTAAATACAGTAAATGATCACTGGGGTGGACAGTTCCATTCCCTAGATAGCGGTTATTCATAACACGATCAATAATTTTCATAGGTATTTTATATGGCACAATTCCTCAGGTGGCGCCTCATTTTCCACCTCTGTAGAAGACTTTCCAAACAGGAAATCAACATTCCAGTATTAAGCAAATAAGGAGACAGAAATAAAAACATCACTTACAGTTAAAGTTTTCCTTGCCAATTCAAGGCAGCGCTTCACTCCCCGGCAACAGCGCCAGAAAATAGTCTTGATGACCCACAAGTATAGGGGGTGTATCGCAGTACTCAGAAGGTGCTGACAAGCAGTTTTGATGAGATTTTCACTGTAAAAACTAGCAGACAAGTTTTCAGTAGACTTTGATGTGACAGATAAATAAAGTGCGAGTAAATAGAGCGTGGAAATTATAATTGCAGGGAGTGGCCCAATCCTTTTGAGAGAAAAGGACAAGGCGGTTTGCTTACTTATGATGACCAAACGTTCTTGAGTGCTTTCGCTTCATATAGATGATTAATCTTTAATTAGTGTTTAGATAAGTGTCGTGTGGGTGAACCTTTACTAATGCACCGCCCTTCCTCGGACTAATACATACTTATTATTATACCCTTGCAAGCATCCGCAAATACAAGAATGTAATTAAGATAAATCTAACCATAGCCTTAAACTCTGAGATCCTGCTATCCCTCATGCATCGAAATATCAACGGGGGTCTAGGTTTTTGTCCCTCCGGCAACCCCACATTTAATTACCGAGTACGCGATGCATTCCCCTAGGCCCATAAAGGTGAAGTGTCATGAAGTCAACATTCACATGACACCACTAGAAATATGGCACCACAACTTAAATATCAAAACATTAAATATTACTCAACATAGTTCACTACTAACATCTAGACTTCTGCCATGTCCTTAAGAACTTAACGAACTACTCGCAACACATCCTGTGGTATATGATCAGAGTTGATATAATGATGGGTAACAAAATGAACATAAACTCTAATTCAACGGTTTCACTCAATAGCATCAATAACAAGAGAAATCAACACTGGGAGAGTTTCCCCTATCAAATAAACAAGGTTTAGCCCTAAATGTTACAGCGGGAACGGAGTTGACCGATGGAGATGACGACGTCGGCGGTGGAGATGGTGGTGAGGATGATGCTGATGGAGTGCAGCTCGATGGCGGTGAGGATGGCGGCGATTTCCCCCCTCCGGGAAGGAATTTCCCCGGCGGCGACGCAGCCTATCGGAGAGCTTTTCTCTCTCTGTCTTCTCCGCCTCGTGGTGGAAGCGGAGGGGAATTCTGGACAACCTACGATTTTTAGGTCTTCAAGGGGATGAAGTACGCGAAGGGGTGCGCCAAGAGGTGGGCCAGGGCGGCCTCACCACCTACTCACGTGGCAGCCCTCCTGGCCGCGCCACGAGGTGGTGTGGGCCCCCTGGGCCCCACCTCAGGCTCCCCTTTTGGCCTCGTTCATGATCTGGTGAAATAATAACTTCCTATTTCTCCGTTTGGTCTTCTGAGCTTTGCAAATAGTGTATCTCGATGATGCATTTTCCAGCAGAATTCAGACTCCAGAGTTCCATCCTCCAATGATCATCAATCATGCAAAATAGAGGAACTCCTCTTCGTCAAGATGAGCTCGCGAGGGGACGACCCCGCTGAGGGGTCCAAAAGCCACAAGAAGAAGGAGGAACCCAAGCACAAGGCCACCGCGGTCCTTGCGGCAGAGCCAGATGCTAAGGGCTCCCGCAGGGACTCTCCAGAGCCTGGCGAGAAGAAGGAGAACAACCGTCCATTCTGCGTCTACCACAACTGGTGCGGCCACTCTACAAAGACATGCTTCGACCTCAAGAGGCTGAGCAAGGAGCACAAGTAGGCAGAGGGCAGTGGAAGCCGCGACAGAGGTCGCGGCTCTTGCAGAGGCGGACACAAGGGCGGCTACCAGAAGCCACCAGGCACTCAAGCCAATGCTGTCGAGAAGAAAAACAACCTCCCCGACGAGGAAGACGGGGGCTACCAAGCCCCGAGAGGGGCTATGGCATGCGTCCTCGGTGGGGCTCAGGCGCTCAAGTCGAACAATCAGTTCAAGCAGTTCGCCCTCGAGCTCAACGGCGCGCTCCCCAGCGTCGACACCTCCAGGCCCCTCAAGTGGTCGAAGTACACCATCGCTTTCGATGCTCAAGACCACCCCAAGTCCACCAAGACTGTTGGAACCCTCCCCCTAGTCTGCTCCCCCACCATCAACAACATCGCCGTCTCCAAGACGCTCATCGATGGTGGTGTAGGCCTGAACGTCATCTTCGTCGACCCCTTTGAGACGCTTCAAGTGCCCTACGAGTGGCTCATGCCCTCCAGACCTTTCACGGGGGTCACCAGTGGCTCAATCGATCCTCTGGGCAAGTCCGACTCAGCGTCACCTTTGGCACGCAGAAGAACTACCGCACCGAGCTCATCGACTTTGATGTCGCGCACATCGGCTTGCCGTACAACTCCATCCTCGGCTACCCCGCTCTCGCAAAGTTCATGGCCATCACGCATCATGCCTATAACATGGTCAAGATTCCCGGCAGCGCTGGCACCATCGCCATCCATGGTCACATCCTAGACGCCACGCGCGCTGTCGAGACCGCCTATAAGGCAGCCGCCATGGCGTTTCCGGCTGAAGAGGACATGGAGCCTCTCGAGAGGCCCAATAAAAAGAAGCAGTTGGTCTCGCAGGAGCCAGCTTCCTTGAAGAAGGTCTCCCGGAGCTCGAGTGGCTCGGGGGCTGAGGGCTCGGGGGCTAGCGTCACCATTGGCGCCGCTCTGCCTCCCAAATAGGAAAGCGCGCTCGTCGCCTTCCTCCGGGAAAACGCCCCGTCAAGCAAAAGGCAAGAAAGCAAGCCCCCGAGAAGCAAGCATTCATCGTCAAGCAAGTCGAGAAGCTCAACGCGGCAAATGTTGTCCGCGAAGTCGCGCACCCCACGTGGCTCTCCAACGGCATGGCCGTCCCAAAGCCCGCCGGAGGAGGCCGTCTCTACATCGACTACACCCATGTATATAAGGCCCGCCCCAAGGACCCATACCCCATGCCAAGGATCGACCAGATCGTGGACTCCACTGCAGGCTGCGACCTCCTCTATTTCCTTTACGCCTTCTCTGGTTATCACCAGATCAAGATGGCTAAAGAGGACGAGGAGAAGACAGCATTCCTCACCCCTTGTGGTGTGTATTGCTATGTCTGCATGACCTTCGGCCTGAAGAACGCTGGCGCCACCTTACAGAGGCTCATGTGGATAGCTCTTGGCGAGCTAATGGGCAGAAATGCAGAGGCTTATGTCGACGACATCGTCATCAAGTCTCGAGAGGGAGACACTCTCCTGAGGAGCCTCGCGGAAACCTTCGCAGCCTGCGGAAAGTGAACATCAAGCTCAACACCGCCAAGTTCATCTTTGGACTACCTTCAGCCAAACTTCTCAGATTCCTCGTGTCTCACTGATACGTCTTCAACGTATCCATAATTTCTTGTGTTCCATGCTATGTTATATCATGTTGTTACATGTTTTATATGCATTTTATATAGTTTTGTGCATTTTCTGAGACTAACCTATTAGCATCATGCCACAGTGCCAGTTCCCTGTTTTCTGCTGTTTTTGATTTCAGAAAAGCTCTTAAGGAAATATCCGCCAAATTTGAAACGAGCGAAGCAGGAATTATTTTTGGAAAATATGCGTCCAGGAAAACCGAAGACGAGACGAAGTGGGGCCACGAGGCCGCCACATCGCCTCGTGGCGCGGGACAGAAACCTGCCGCACCGGGAGGTAGTGAGGCGCCCTCGGCCCCCCACCGACCTAGGTCTTTCGCCTACAAATAGCTCTTTGACCTAAAAACAGAACACGATGAATCACTTTTTCCTCCACGGGTGCCGAGCCGCCACCGTCATCACCACCACTTCGGAAGAGATCAGAACTGCTCCCCGGCACCCTTCCGGGAGGGGGAATCGTCCCCGGAGGCCTCTTAGTCGATAGCAGTAGCTAGATGGTTGTCTTCTCCTCTCGTGCTATCATGTTTAGATCTTGTGAGCTACCTATCATGATCAAGATCATCTTTTATGTAATTCTCCATGTTGTGTTTGCTGGGATCCGATGAATATTGAGTACTAAAGTTATTGCTTTATAATATATCATGTTTGTGCTATTTAGTGATCTTGCATGCTCTCCGTTACTTGTGTGTGCTCTGGCCAAGTAGAAGGTCCTGACTCCAAGAGGGGGTATTTATGCTCGATAGTTTTCATGTCTCTATTTAATCTGGGGCAGTGACAGAAAGCTTTAAGGTTGTAGATGTGTTGTGGCTACTAGGGATAAAATAGTAGTACTTTGTCTAAGCATCATACTTACTTACTTTACACACAGTGCTTAAGGAGATAATCTGTTGCATGCAACTTAATACTGAAAGGGGTGCGGACGCTAACCGGAAGGTGGATTATTAGTCATAGGTGAGGTTGGAACGGTCTATGTATATTCTTGTAATTCCCGAATGAATCTCACACTAGACACCATATCATTAGTATATGCATTGGGTTGCTCATCATTATTCTGTCAATTGTGTCGGCCCAGTGGGAACTGGGGTACCAAGAGCCCATTCCTCCCAGGCCTCGCTCGCGGGCCAGACGGACGAAACGACTAAGGACCAGGCCTCACCGCCTGACAGGACCCTCGAGAGGCGCTTCCCCTCGAGGGCCTGAAGAGGAGGCGAGGGCCTCAAGCGACCCCTCGCCTCAGGGGATCCTCCCCGTCAAGGAACCAACCCGCCTGAGGGAAGTCCGGCATAAATCTCCCCTCATGCCTGGAGGGAAACGTCGTTGCCAAGGAACCCCGGCAGAGCGCACGTGACCTCTGCCACACTCGTACAGAGGCGCTCACACCCCCATCGCTGTCCCTGGCAATAAAGCGGTCAACAAAGCTGCGCCTCCTGCTGCACAGCTGTGAGGACCTTCTACGCTGACGAAAAGGCAGGTTGACGGCACAACCCTCCAACGGAGATCGTCATCGCGGGCTCCACCACAGAGACTCCCCGCTCTGCGGATAGTACGAGCGCGGTCGGCCGCTTGTCGGCCACAGCGCCACCTTTATCAGCAATGGACCAAGTCCATGGACGAATGGAGCGCGGTGGACTCGTGCTCCACCCCGCCACTGGCAAGTGGGAGCCACCTTGAAGGCCAAGCCGAAGAAGAAGGCCCGAGGCGCCTATAAAAGAGGGAAGACGTCCATCGTAGAAAGGGTCGGCCCTTTGCGTGCAAAACACCCTTGTAAACCCTAGCATCTATGGTTAGGTTAGCCTCTGACTGGAGGAGGAAGAAGATCATCGCTTCCCTCCCCAGGCAAGAACTGCCTCAAGGGGGCTTCCTGGAAGCTCAATTGTACTGTAATCCCCCACATATAATACAGACAGGCAGGAGTAGCGGTCTTACCTCCTCACGAGGGTCGTGAACCTGGGTAAAGGACGGTGTTTTCCTTGGTCGGGTGTGCGTCTTCTTCGGGTCCGGCGAGCAACGTCGCGGAGCCACTTGAGGGTTTAGACCTCCGCGTTCAATCCCCTCTCAAACTACACTTTAGGAAGTGACTACCCCCGATTCCCGGGAGTCATAACCCGACATTTGGCGCGCCAGGTAGGGGATTGAGGCGCGTCAACAACCTTCGAGTTCGTCTCCGCGCCATGGTGAACACGCGCGCCACCCGCACCCCTCGAGTCAGCCGGCGTGCGCCCGCGGGAGCACGCGCGCCCCCAGGTGCCGCGACCACCCGCGCGACCACCCGCGCAAGGCGGGGCCGACCCCGCCAAGAGGAGCATGTCCCTTCTGACCCTCACGCGGAGGCGCCAAAGCCCGACGCCGAGCACCAGGAGGACGCGCAGCCGTCGCACCCAACACAGCGCCCGAGCGGCTCGGGCCCGGGGAGAACCGACCCCACGCCACACACCGCGCTGCTCATGGCGCAGGAGCTGCTCCGCTACCAGCCCACCGCTGAGGCCCACGAGCACTGGCTCCAACGCCTCAACCACCTCGTCGGCATCGCCACGACGCGCCCCGCTCCGTCGCAGTCTAACGCGCACCCCTCTCTCGCGGGCAACAATTGTGCCTCCGCCACCTCCGGGGCCTGCACCGGCTGCGGCACAGAGGGCTGCGTCGCACGCGATGTCGCCACGCGATTGCATGATCGTGCAACGCACCGCGCCCAACGCTCGTGTGGGGATGGAGCTCCAGCGAGACCGCCAGAACAGACTCGTGGAGGAGCTCGGCCAGGCGGGACAGCAGAACCGCGGCGCGCTTCAGCATGGGGTCGCTACGTACACCTCGGGCTGCATGGCGTTTACTCGCTCCTTACGCCGCGTGGTCTGGCTGCAGAAGTTCAGGCCAGCTCTTCCCAAGGGCTACGACGGCTCTAGCAACCCCGTCGAATTCCTGCAGCTCTACACCACCTCCATCCAAGCTGCGAGGGGAGACGACAAGGTCATGGCCAACTGGTTCTCCCACGCGCTACGCGACTTTGCGCTGTCGTGGCTCATGAACCTCCTGGAGGACTCTGTGAACTCCTGGGAGGAGCTCTGCAAGCAGTTCGTCTCCAACTTCAAGGGGACGTACGAGCGCGCCCTCACCCACAACGATCTGCGCGCTGTGGTGCAGAGGAAAGACGAAACGCTCCGCAAGTACATCCAGCGCTTCAGCCAAGTGCGCAACAAGATCCCGAACATCCCCGACACTCAAGTCATCGCCGCCTTCCGCGAGGGCGTCACCAACAGCAGGATGCTCGAGAAACTGGGCATCCAGGACAAGCTCACCTCTGTGGTCAAGCTGTTCAACATGGCGGACAAGTGCGCCAAGGCTGAAGAGGGACTCCTCTTCGTGAAAATGTCATCGAGAGGGGACGATCACGCTGAGGGGTCCAAGAGCCAGAAGAAGAAGGAGGAGCCCAAGCGCAAGGCCACCGCAGTTCTCGCGGCAGAGCTGGACACAAAAGGCACCCGCAGGGACTCCCCCGAGGCCGGAGAAAGAAAACATGATCACCGCCCATTCTGCATCTACCACAACAGGCGCGGCCACTCTACGGAGTCCTGCTTCGACCTCAAAAGGTTGAGCAAGGAGCGCGAGCAAGTAGAAGACAGCGGTGGACGCAAGGGCGGCTACCAGAAACCATCTGGAAATCGAGCCAAGCCGCAGAAAAGAACGGCAACCTCCCTGACGAGGAAGATGGCGGCTACCAAGCCCCGAGGGGCACCATCGCCTGCATCCTAGGGGGGGCGCAGGCGGCGAAGTCGAACAACCAGTTCAAGCAGTTCGCCCGCGAGCTCAACGCCGCCCTCCCAAGCACGGAAACCTCCAGGCCACTCAAGTGGTCGCAGTACACCATCGCCTTCGACGCTCAGGACCACCCCAAGTCCACCAAGACTTTTGAAACCCTCCCGCTGGTCTGCACCCCCACCATCGACAATGTGGCTGTCTCCAAGACGCTCATCGACGGCGGAGCAAGCCTGAACGTCATCTCCATAGATACGTTCGAAGCGCTTCAAGTGCCCTACGAGAGGCTTATGCCCTCGAGGCCCTTCACGGGGGTCACCAGCGGCTCAATCGAGCCTCTAGGCCAGGTCAGTCCTGCCGTCACCTTCGGGAGCGAGGAAAATTACCGCACCGAGCACATCGACTTCGATGTTGCGCACATCGGCCTGCCGTACAACGCCATCCTCGGCTACCCCGCGCTCGCAAAGTTCATGGCCGTCACGCACCATGCGTACAATATGGTCAAGATCCCCGGCAGCGCCGACACGGTCGCCATACGTGGGCATGTCCTGGACGCTACGCGCGCGGTGGAGACGCCCTACAAGACCGCTGCCATGGCCTTCCCCGCACACGGGGACCAAGAGCCTCTCGAGAGGCCCAAGAAGAAGAAACAACTGTTCTCCCAGGAGGCAGCTGCTACAAAGAAGATCTCTCTGAGCTCAAGTAGGTGGAGGGCTGAAGGCTCGGGGGCTAGCGTCACCATTGGCGCCGCGCTGCCTCCCAAATAGGAAAGCGCGCTCGTCGCCTTCCTTCAGGCAAACTCTGACATGTTCGCATGGACACCGTCAGATATGTCTGGTGTACCGAGGGAGGTGATCGAGCACCACTTGGCCGTGTGCCCAAACGCGCGCCCCGTCAAGCAAAAAGCAAGAAAGCAAGCCCCCGAGAAGCAAGCATTCATCGTCAAGGAGGTCGAGAAGCTCAGAGCGGCAAAAGTAGTACGCGGAGTCGCGCACCCCACTTGGCTCTCCAACGGCGTGGTAGTCCCAAAACCCGCCGGCGGAGGCCGCCTCTGCATCGACTACACCAACGTGAACAAGGCCTGCCCCAAGGACCCTTACTCTATGCCCAGAATTGACCAGATCGTGGACTCCACGGCAGGCTGCGACCTCCTCTGTTTCCTCGATGCCTTCTCTGGTTATCACCAGATTAAGATGGCTAAAGAGGACGAGGAGAAGACGGCTTTCCTCACCCCATGCGGTGTGTATTGCTACGTCTGCATGCCCTTCGGCCTAAAAAATGGCGGAGCCACGTTCCAGAGGTTAATGAGGATAGCCCTTGGCGGGCAAATGGGGCGAAACGCTGAAGCATATGTCGATGACATCGTCGTGAAGTCACGAGAAGGAAATAATCTACTCGGAGACCTGGAAGAAACCTTCGCCAGTCTGCGCAAGGTGAACATTAAGCTAAACCCCGCCAAGTGCGTCTTCGGAGTACCTTCAGGCAAATTGCTGGGTTTCCTCGTGTCCCATCGGGGCATAGAGGCGAACCTAGACAAAATCAAGGCCATAGAAGGCATGCAACCTCCACGCAGGCTCAAGGACATGCAACGCCTGGCAGGCTGCATGGCCAGCTTGGGTCAATTCATCTCCAAGTTCGGCGAAAGAGCCCTGCCGTTTTTCAAGATCATGAAGAACGGGCACTTTCAAGTGGACCCCTGAAGATGAAAAAGCATTTGAGGACTTGAAGAAGTACCTGGCCAGCCCACCTGTAATGGTCGCCCCAAGTCCTGGGGAGCACCTGAAGCTGTACTTGTCAGCTACCCCACAAACAGCCAGTGCTGTCCTTGTGGTGGAAAGAGAGGATCATGTACTTCACAAGAAGAGTGCAAACACTCCAAAGAAAAAGCCTCCTGATAAAGAGCTCGACGAAGGGGCGGTCATCACAAGACCCACGCCAGGCCCAAATCCTCAAAAGGGGACCGCCCCGAGTCAACTGCTGCAAGAGGTTCATGCCGAAGGGACCGAGGAGCCTCAAAAGGCTAACACACTCGAGGGCCAGGAGGAACACTGCGAGGCCACGCCCCTAGAGGCCACGTCCCTCGAGGCCAAGCTCCTCGAGGCCACGTCCCTCGAGGCCAGGCCCCTCGAGGCCACGTCCCTCGAGGCAAAGTCCCTTGAGGCCAAGTCCCTCGAGGCCAAGCCCCTCGAGGCCAATACCCTCGAGGCCCAGGACAAGCCCCTCGAAGCCAACCCCATCGGGGGCCAAGCTGGGCCACCTCAGGCGAAAGACGCCAAGGAAACAGGAACTACCCTCGTCGAGCACCCAGTTTACTTCGTCAGCACAGTACTCCGCGATGCTCGCGAGCGGTACCCGATGCAGCAGAAGCTTCTCCTCGCACTCCTCATCGCCTCAAGAAAGCTGTGGCACTACTTCCAGGGCCACCCCATCACGGTGGTAACCTCTTTCCCCTGGAGCAAATTCTGCGCAACCCAAATGCAACAGATCGTGTCGCAGGATGGAACATCGAGCTACAGCCATTTAATTTGCACTTTGATACCACAAGGGTAAGCAAAGGAAGAACGCTGGCAGACTTCGTGGCCGAGTGGAATGATCCAACCCCTGAAGAGCCCTGGGAAGAAGAGCACGAGTCCTCTGGAGCCACAATGCCCAGCTACTGGACCATGAAGTTCGACGGAGGTTTCGCTTGTCGCCACGGTGGGGCAGGTGTAGTCCTGACCTCACCAAAAGGCAACAAGTTATATTACGCAGTCCAGCTGTGCTTCGGAATCGACAAGATATCCAACAACATCGCCGAGTATGAAGGGCTGCTTGCTGGCCTACGCGCCGCAATCGCCCTAGGCGTCAAGCATATACTCATCAAGGGCGACTCCCAGCTGCTCGTCAACTTCTCCAACAAAAGCTACAAGGCCAAGGACGACCACATGGCCGCATACCTTGAAGAGGTCCGTAGGCTGGAGAAGAACTTCAGGGGAATGGAGCTCATACACATCCCAAGAAAGGAGAACCAAGAGGCTGATGACATCGCCAAGCGCGCATCAAAGAGGCAAGCCCAGCTGCCAGGTGTCTTTGAAGAAAGGCTCGTCAAGGCATCCCTAAAGCAGCCCCTCGAGGCCCTGCCCGCCAGCACAAACGAAACGCTCCTGCCACCACCTGCAAGCGGAGCCCCAGGCTGCGGGCCCCCAACAGGGGAGCGTCTGTTGCTCACAGCGGTGCACCAAGATGCAGGATGGATCGACGAGATCAAAGACAACCTCCAAAAAGGCATCCTTCCCGAGGAAGATGTCGAAGCGGAGCGAATTGCCCGCCAAGCAAAATCGTACCAAATCCTCGAAGGAATTCTGTACCGCAAGCGCCCAAACGGCATCACGCTTAAGTGCGTCCCTCCCGAAGAAGGAAAACTACTGATTAAGGACATCCAAAGTGGGGAATGCGGCCACCATTTGTGCGCCCGCACCCTCGCAGGAAAAGTCTTCAGGAGCGGCTTCTACTGGCCTCAAGCACTTCAAGATGCAACGGACATCATTCAAGCTTGTGAAGCCTGCTAATTCCACGCCAAGCAAATCCACCAACCAGCGCTGGGCCTGCAAACCATTCCGCTCTCGTAGCCGTTTACGATCTGGGGGCTGGACATCCTGGGACATTTCCCAACGGCGCAAGGTGGATATCGCTACCTCTTCGTGGCCATCGACAAGTTCACAAAATGGCCTGAAGTGGAGGCGACGCGTACAATCACAGCAGGCGCGGCGGTGAAATTCATCAGAGGCCTGGTCTGCCGCTTCGGAGTGCCTAACCGCATCATCACCGACAATGGCTCGCAATTCACAAGCGGCATCTTTAGAGCCTACTGCCAGAAAATGGGCATCAAGCTCTGCTTCGCCTCAGTCGCCCATCCGCAAAGAAACGGACAGGCTGAGCGGGCAAACGCAGAGGTCCTCAAAGGCTTGAAGACCAGGACCTTCGATGTCCTCAAGGGCCACGGCAAGGGCTGGATCAATGAGCTACCCTCGGTGCTCTGGTCCATCCGCACCACGCCACCCAAGCCCACCGCGGAAATGCCGTTCGCACTCGTCTATGGAGCCGAAGCAGTCCTCCCCGTAGAGATAAAGCATGGATCCCCACGGGTCCTGGCCTTTAATGAGGACCAGCAAGAGGACCTCCACAATGACGACCAGCAAGAGGACCTCCACACCTGTACGGGCGGCCAAGTACCAGTAGTCCCTGAGGCGCTACCACAGCCGGAATGTGCGCTCGCGCACCCTTGAGGCAGGCGATCTCGTCCTCAGACGAATCCTCTCCGGGGAAGGCCTCCACAAGCTGTCCCCGATGTGGGAAGGTCCCTACAGGGTCACCCACATCGCCAGGCCGGGCGCGGCTCGCCTCGAGACGGAAGACGGCGTCCCCGTCAAGAATCCATGGAACATCATGCATCTACGCAAGTTCTACCCGTGATCATCATCATGTCAGGGCATTTAGCGAAAGAGGCAGCCCACGGCTCAACCTCCAAGCACCTTTTTGTCCCTCAAGGTTAAAAGCTCAAGGCTTAAACCTCACAAACCTTTGTATCCGCCAGGAACAAGCAAAAAAAGTGATTATTGTCACGCCCGTGATCATTGTTACTACGAGACGTCAAGCGGACGAGGCAGCCTATGGCTCAACCTCTTAGCATTTTTTGTCTCTAGAGGTTAAAACGCCGAAAGGCTTAAACCTCCAAAAATATAGCTTTGTCTCCTAAAGGAACAAATGCCAAAGTGGTCATTGCCACACCCGTGATGATTGTCACGTCGAGAAAACAAAGCGGAAGAGGCAGCTTACGGCTCAACCTCCAAGCAATGTCGACTCTAGAGGTTAAAACGCCAAAAGGCTTAAACCTCAAACAAATGCTTTGTCTCCTAAGGGAACAAACGCAATCGTGGTCATTGCCACGCACGTGATCATTGTCACGTCGAGACTCCTAGGGGACGAGGCAGCTTACGGCTCAACCTCCAAGCATTCTTGTCTCCGGAGGTTAAAACGCCAACGGCTTAAACCTCCAAAGCCCCAAAGGCTTCACTAGAGGGAAAAACCCTCCGAGCTCTCAATTAAAACGAGCCACCTCAGGCCGTTGAGAGTCTCAGCCACCAACAGGTGGTCCCCATGCCTCGACATGGTCAAAGCATTAACTTGGCAATCCCAAGCATAATGACTCAATCTCGTTCCTAAGTGAACTTAGCGCTTCGGCGCCGCTTAAAAAACGTTTTTGGGGGGTTTTTATTTACGCATTACTATTGTTCAAGTGTGCGCTTATATCTCTTTCATTAATCCACATGCGTACCTCGCGAGCGGGGGCTGAGTATGGTGCCAGTGCCTCAAACGACACACCAGCAGCACTGTAAAATCCAAGAGTCCGAGCTCTGGCTGGAGGGCAATTCCCCACAAACAAGCCATCTCTACAAAGGACCTTGGTACTTACTCTCCTCGCAAGGAACGCCTGAGGGGACCTATAAGCGCGCACGATCCCTCGATCCGTGTTCCAGCGTTTGGGTTCGCCCCTCTAATACCTGCAGGAGAGGATTTCCCCACGAGCCTGAAGGGGTATCCGTGAGCGACCCCTCAAGTGGGCAACCTCGCCAGGCGAAGAGCCTCTCTAGGAGCGACCCCTCAAGCAGGCAACCTCGCCAGGCAAAATGCCTTTCCAGGAGCGACCCCTCAAGCGGGCAACCTCGCCAGGCAAAATGCCTCCCCAGGAGCAACCCCTCAAGTGGGCAACCTCGCCAGGCAAAAAACCTCCACAGAGCGAAAACCTCGAGAAGCTAAGTCTCGCACCCACGCTTTAAGAGCGTTTTTCTCTCCCTATCGCGCGCTTCTGCCCCTCGAGCGACTTCGCTTTCCCTTACGCTTCATGGACTACTCGCACGTCTAAGGGGGGAACTTGAGCATCGCGGCTCAAGGCTCTTACCTCTCCTAGGCCTAAACTCCCCCCGGCCTTGCGGAGTCATTGCTCCTGCGGACCGAGGTGGCGGAGTCATGGCACGAAGAGATGGGACCTAACGACGCAGAGAACAAATAGACATGAAGATGAGTCCAAAGAGACCTCAAGAGGGGCAGACGAGCTCGAATTAAAACAGCAATTAAAGTATATTACAAGCCGAAAGGTCTTAAGGTGTCTAAGGCACACAGCTGGTGCAGTTACAAGCACCCGCAGGCGCAGCCAAGAAAGGCTCAGGGGGATGCAACAACGCTTTGAGCCTCCGTTGTGCCAGCTTCGACCTCGGTGGAGCGGGCCTCCCCCTCCGTAGCGCCAACTTCGACCTCGGCGGACCGGGCCTCCTCCATCGCAGCGCCATCTTCGACCTCGACGGAGCGGGCCTCCTCCTCCGCAGCGCCTCCTTCGACTTCGGCGGAGCGAGCCTCCCCCTCCCTGAAGTCTGGCGCAGCCTCCACACGCCTGAAGCGGTTGCAGAGTGCATCCACCTGCTCGCGGAGGGAAGACGAGGCGTGCTGCGCGTCCTTCCCTAGAGCAACCTCGGTCACCAAGCGGAAGTCGAAGTCCGGCACAAGGAGCTTGATGTTGGTGAAGATGCGATCAACAGCCACCCCCAAGAGCTGCCTGCTCTCGGCTTCGATCACCTCGCGGAGCTCAGCGGCGGGGCCCTCCAGCGCCGTGAAAAGCTGGTCGAAGTAGGCCAGGAACACGGTGGCGCCGTCGTGGTCTTGGGTCCAAGGATACGGTGCGTCTGCGCCGAGCCGCGCCGCAAGCTCGCTACCACGCACAACCAGCTCTTCAAACAGGCGGACGCACTGCATCGCAGGCGCACTGGACGACGGGCCATCGCCGCGGGACGCCATGTCGCGGGCCTCCTCCGCTTGGCGCCAATGTGCCTTGGCGCGCTTGAAGCGGCGCGCCAGCTTGAAGTTGGCCTTCTCAAGCTCAGCTAGCCGCTGAGCGTCCGCAGCATGCTCGGCCCTGAGGCGGTCCTCCCGCTTCCGCAGCTGAGCACGGTACTTCCGGAGGAGGGTCCGACGGAGATGTCTCTCGTGCACCGCGAGGGCCCTCTGCGCCGCTCTCGTCTTCTTGGCGAAGCGCCGCTCCGAGCGCTCGTCAGAGCGCTTCTGAGCAACGACGTGCTCGTCGAACCTCGAGACCGCCTATGCCAGGCCTCCCTCGCGCGCTTCAAGGGCCTCGCGCTGTGCGGCCTGGTCGTTCTCCATCTGGAGACACCGCTCCTCGCGCTGCTGCAGCTCACTCCCCCTGAGTGCCAGCAGCCGATTGCGCTCGGCCAAGCACTTGCGGTCCTCCTCCAGAGCGGCTTGCGCAACCTGGTGGGCAGAGAGACGCTGGGACTCCAATTGGTCCAGCTCGCGTTGCTTCTGTGCTAGCGAGCCTTCCATCGCCTCACGCTCGGCTGTGGCCCCCCGCAGGAGCTCCTCTGCGGCTTCGCGTTCTGCCTGGAGGGGCTCGAGTAGCTCCGCGGCATCGCGAATGGCTCCGTCGCGGACTTCCTTGGCAAAGTTGATGGCCTCGTCGCGGGCTGCCTGCAGCGCCGAGTCCTCAAGCCGGCGCGCCTCGACGGCCGCATGGAATGACGCCCACGATCTCGCAAGTTCCTCCTGCTGCTGGGCGAGCCGTACGTCACCAAGGCAAGGGGGGCCTCCAGGCCCTCCAACGACTCCTGCACAAGGCCGAATGCCACCTCGCGGCGCCCCGTGCTCCAGTCCCAGCTTCGGAGAACCATTTCCTGGCTGGATGAGGGCCCAGCTGCGGTGGCCGGTCCCGAGAACCCTGTCCCAGGTCGGGCTCGGGGGCTGGGTGTGGCTCCACCTCCAACCACGCCGCCTTCAGCTGCGGCGCTCCAGTCGCAGGGGTGCTCATCTTCTCCGGCAGGGCGGGATGGTGAGCCCGCACCCCTTCCTGCGGCTGCACTTGCGCCCGCGGGAACCTCGGTCGCTCCCTCCAAAGGAGGTGAGGCCGCACCCCCTCCTGTGGCCGCACTTGCACCTGCTGAAGCCTCGGTCGCTCCCTCGCAAGGTGGCGCGGGCGAGCATGGTGAAGCTGACGCAGGCGGCGGCGTCGCTGCACGCGGCGATGGCAGCATACGAAGCAAAACTGCCTTGCGTGGTGGCGTAGCCGCGCGAGGAGGAGTCAGAGCGCGAGGCGGCGCCGGAGTCGTCTCCTCCGCATTGTCCACAAGCAGAGACTCGGGAGGCGCCGTTTGAGCCTCGGGCGCCCCCACCAGGGGCACGGCCGCTCCCTCCTGAGGCGCTCCCTCCACTGGGCCTGGAGTGGATGTCTCTACAGGCCTCGAGCGCTCGGCAGCCGCCACCGAAGCTGCGGCACCCTTCACACCTGCCGCCTCGTGAAGCTTGCGACGCTTCGCAGGCACCAGATCGCTGGAAAAAGACCGAAGAAAATTGTTCAAGAGAAGACGGAGTAGGGGAAACTATAAAAGCCAAAAATGACCAAGTAGTGGGAATGCTAACCATGAAGGGGAAGCACCAGCGTCGACCCACGACATGCCAGGAGAGCGCCAGGAAGGTGTGGGCTTGGCACCTGATCCCTCCAGAGGCGTCGCCTCTTTTCTCTTGAAGGGGATGCTAGAGGGCCTTGCCCCGGAGCGATCCACCACCGCCTTGGTGCGAGGCTCGCGCCTCCCCGGCGAAGCATCTGTCTTAGAGGCCGCCCCCGCCTCAGGCGCCTCCTCCTCGAAGCGCGAAGGCGCAACAACAAAGGCGTCGTTATCGCCCAACGAAATGTCGCAAACCTCGTCGTTGAATGGCTCGTACCTCGCAGGGAGCGCCTCTCCCGTCGCGGCTTCTTCCTCGCCGCTCCAGGCACGGGAGGTGGATGAAGAATCAACACCCACGACTGCACGCACCGGCGGAGCGACCACCTGATCCATCGAGCCCGCCAGACCTTGAGGAGTGAAATCCGGCATTCCGTCCAGGATATCCATGCGGTCGCTCAAAGGAAGCTGGTGTACGGGACGCACGGAGCCGGCGATATTCCCTGGCAAATCCGGACTGGCAAAAAGGATGTTTAGGATGGTGTCGACCACGTCCGAGCCAAGGTCCTCTGGATGAAGCCGCATTGGGTCGGAAGGGCGGCATACATCCACATCGGCTCCGAGTGCGCCTGAAGGGGGGCGATGCGGCGTGCCACGAAGTCCGCCGCGACCATCTGACCTGTGAGACCCTCCTCGCGGAGAAATCTCAAACGCCCCTCCAAGTAAGCGTTGTCTACACCATGAAGAGCAGACTTGCACTAGTGGGAGTTCCTCACGGGCGGCGCCTCCGGGACATCCAGGAATGCGCAGGGCGACGAGACGCCAATGAGCAGCCCCTTCTGGTGAAAGTCACCCACCTTCTTGAGCAGCGCCGTAACAGGCTTTTCCCCACTCCAGGACATGGGGATACATACATGCCCCATGCCGTCCGTGATGCGGAAGGAGACGCACCCCGTCCTCTCGCCACCAGCCGTGCACCGCAGCGAGTAGAAGGTCCTGAAGAGCGCAACCGAAGGATGCACGCCCAGATAAGCCTCGCAAAGGTAGGCGAAGATGGACAATATGAGTATGGAGTTCGGGTGAAGATGGAGGAGTTTAATTTGGTAGAATTCCAGTACTGCCTCCAAGAAAGGCGAGTACGGCGGCACCAGCCCGGCGGTGATGGCATGGAGGAAAATAGGGTAAAACCCTTGAGGAAATCTCCCGAACCGGGCGGCTTGGAGTTCGCTGGCTCCGTGCTCATTGGATGGCCCCGCAACCAGATGGTGGATCTTCCCCAACGCCTGAAGATCGGTGCGCGCCCCCTCGAGTGCCGCGCCCCGCACTACCTCCATGGCCGCCGCCCGGGAAGAAGACCCCGCTGCGGCCTTACTTTTTCTCTTCACCGGGCCCATCGGGGAGGACTTGGGTTATCGGTCGGGCAAAGGTGGGGGATGCGCAGGGGAGAGCGGAGGCGGAGAGCTCTGGGAAGCGGAAACTTCTGCGGGAAGAACTAGAAACGATAACGGCTCTGCGCGGCAACGCCTGGGCTTTATGTCTACTCCAAGAACAGTTACCAGGGCGTGGTGGGACCCCCCACGACTCACGCCCCAGATCGTGCGAAGCCGTTAGTCGTCCAAGTGCCGCGTGGCTCGGGCCGGCTGGGCACTAAGGGCCCACGACGCTTCGCCTAAGCCCATGGGCTTAGTCGTGCCCATCATGGGCCCGGGGGCTACTGTCAGCCCAGTGGGAACTGGGGTACCAAGAGCCCATTCCCCCCAGGCCTCGCTCGCGGGCCAGACGGACGAAACGACTAAGGACCAGGCGTCACCGCCTGACGGGACCCTCGAGAGGCGATTCCCCTCGAGGGCCTGAAGAGGAGGCGAGGGCCTCAAGCGACCCCTCGCCTCAGGGTATCCTCCCCGTCAAGGAACCAACCCTCCAGAGGGAAGTCCGGCAGAAATCTCCCCTCAGGCCTGGAGGGAAACGTAGTCGCCAAGGAACCCCGGCAGAGCGCACGTGACCTCTGCCACGCTCGTACAAAGGCGCTCACACCCCCGTCACTATCCCTGGCGATAAAGCGGTCAACAAATCTGCGCCTCCTGCTGCACAGCTGTGAGGACCTAATACTCTGACGATAAAGCAGGTGGACGGCGGAACCCTCCAACGGAGATCTTCATCGCGGGCTCCACCACAGAGACTGCCCGCTCTGCGGATAGTACGAGCGCGGTCGGCCAAGGCGCCACCTTTATCAGCAATGGACCAAGTCCAGAATGGAGCGCGGCGGACTCGTGCTCCACCCCGCCACTGGCAAGTGGGAGCCACCTTGAAGGCCAAGCCGAAGAAGAAGGCCCGAGGTGTCTATAAAAGAGGGAAGACGTCCATCGTAGCAAGGGTCGGCCCTTTGCGTGCAAAACACCCTTGTAAACCCTAGCAACTCTGGTTAGGTTAGCCACTGACTGGAGGAGGAAGAAGATCATCGCTTCCCTCCCCAGGCAAGAACTGCCTCAAGGGGGCTTCCGGGAAGCTCAATTGTACTGTAATCCCCCACATATAATACAGACAGGCAGGAGTAGCGGTCTTACCTCCTCACGAGGGCCGTGAACCTGGGTAAAGGACGGTGTTTTCCTTGGTCGGGTGTGCGTCTTCTTCGGGTCCGGCGAGCAACGTCGCGGAGCCACTTGAGGGTTTAGACCTCCGCGTTCAATCCCCTCTCGAACTACACTTCAGGAAGTGACTACCCCCGATTCCTGGGAGTCATAACCCGACAAATTGCCTAGCTGTAGTTTGTTTACCACGCATGGATGAATGTTATTATTATTTATGGAGAGACACCACTAGTGAACTTTGGACCCGGTCCTTCTCATTAATCTGATAAAACCACAACTGCAAACATGTTACTTTCTACAAACAAATATCTTTCTTCCACACATACGTTTAGTCCTTTTGTTACAGCAAGCCGGTTGGATTGACACCCTCACTGTTGAGTTGGGGCAAAATACTTTGATTGTGTTGTGTGCAGATTCCACGTCAACTACGTCAAGCTCTTTTCTGGCATCGTTCATACCTCGAGGGAATTCTTCATGTCCTACTGGTTCGATAACCTTGGTTTCATAACTGAGTGAAATTTTCCGCTGCACTACTTCATACCTTCCTCTTGGGGTCTCCCAACAACACACCGACCGTGTGCTTCAAGCACTTTTCTGGTGCCGTTGCCGGGTATTTGAGTGTTCTTCACGAGGGAAGTTTTCGCACTTCCATTCTTTTTATTTTGTTATTGTCTTGCTTAGCTTGTTTGCTTAATATCAAAACTACAAAAAAAATAGTTCCTTGCATTGCTTTTCTTATTTTGGTTTAGTCATTTATTTTCAATTTTCTTTGCTGTGTTTATTTCGGTTTGCAATTATTTTCTAAATTTTGTTATTTCGGTTTGTTATTTTAAATTTCTAAAATGAGTTCCGCTGAAAACACTAAGTTGTGTGACTTTACAAGCACCAACAATAATGATTTTATATGGACACCTATTGATCCACCTTCATCTAAAGCTGAGTTCTTTGAAATTAAACCTGCTTTATTGAATCTTGTTATGAGAGAGCAATTCTATGGTGTTAGTTCTGATGATGATGCTGCCCATCTAAATAACTTTGTTGAATTATGTTAAATTCAAAAATATAAGGATATAGATGGTGATATTATAAAACTGAAATTATTTCCTTTCTCTTTGAGAGAAAGAGTTAAAGAATGGTTGCTTTCATTGCCTAGGAATTGCATTGATTCATGGGTAAAATGCAAAGATGCTTTTATTGGAAAATACTATCCTCCTGCTAAGATTATTTCTCTAAGAAGTAGCATCATGAATTTTAAACAACTATAATGAACATGTTCCTCAAGCTTGGGATAGAATGAAATCTATAATAAAGAATTGCCCAACCCATGGACTGACTGCTTGGATGATCATCCAAACCTTTTATGCCCATCACTTTGGGGGCTGTAACAAAACTCTTGGATGATATGATGGTAAATTATTCTGAATGGAATACGGAGAGTACACTTCAAGGTAAGAAGTTAAATTTTGTTGAAGAAACTTCCTCTTTGAGTGAAAAGATTGATATTATTATGTCTACTCTTGCTAGTGGTAAATCCCATATTGATACCAATAATGTTCCTTTAGCTTCTTTAGTTGCACAAGAAGAGCATGTTGATGTAAACTTTATTAAAAGCAACAATTTTAACAACAATGCCTATAGGAACAACTATGGTAACAACAATTATAAGCCATATCCTCCTAATAATGGCAACTTGTATGGTAAATCTTATAACAACAATAGGACTACCACCTCTGAACTTGAAACCATGCTAAAAGATTTTATCACTACACAAACTTTGTTTAATAAAACTGTTGAGGAAAAGTTTGGGAAAATTGATATTGTTGCGTCTAAAGTTGATAATCTTGTCCTTGATGTTGATCTTTTAAAATCTAAAGTTATGCCTACAGAAACTAAAGAGAATAACCCCTTTGCTAAAATTAATGCCATCCAAGTTCAAATTGATGAAAATGTTAGATTGATGGCTCAATTACGTGCTAGATGGGAAAGAGAGAGAGAACTAGAGAAAGATGCTATTATTGTTAAAGTTTTTAATATTACTGCCTCTGAAAATAATTGTGTTTGACATGTTAGTAAGCCTACTACTATCCATGGTAACATAATTGGTGTTGGAAATGTCTCCTCTACTTACTCCAAAAATTTAGAATTGCCTAAAACTGCTGAAACTAGTATTGACAAAAGTGCTAAAATATTTAAGAACGTGAGAGAATGTGGTTCGGTTTGCTTTGATGATAATAATTTTTATTTTGATAATTGTAATATCTCTAAAGTTATTAATTTCTTGAAAAAATTGGCCACAAGTCCTAATGCTAGCTCTCTTAATTTGGCTTTTACTGCTCATATTATAAATGCTCTCATTAAAGCTGGGGAAGATAAATTAAAACTTGAAGCTTCTATCCCTATGAAGTTAGAAGATGGTTGAGAGCCCATCATTAATATGAAAGTAGATAATTTGATTGCGATTATTTGTGTGACCTTTGTGTAAGTATTTCTGTAATGCCCAAAAAGCTCTATGATATGTTTGACTTGCCACCATTGGAACATTGCTATTTGGATGTTTTTCTTTCTGATAATGCTTTGAAGAAACCTTTGGGGAGGATCAATGATATTACTATTATGGTTAATAATAACTTGGTCCCCATTGATTTTATTGTCTTCGACATTAAATGCAATCCATCTTGTCCAATTGTGTTGGGAAGACCCTTTCTGAGAACTGTGGGTGCTATTATTGATATGAAAGAAGGTACCATCAAGTACCAATTCCCACTGAAGAAAGGTATGGAACACTTCCCTAGGAAAATAATGAAGCTACCTTTTGATTCTATTGTTCGTTCAAATTATGGTGTTGATGATTCATCTCTTGATAATACTTGAGTTTTACTTTGTGCGTGGCTCAAAGGCGTTAAACAAAAGCGCTTATGGGAGACAACCCATTTTTATTTCTGTTATTATATTTTGTTTTACTTATGTCAAGGACTTGTCCTACCTCTGTAGCAATTCCTTTGTATCTTATTTTTATTGCAATGTTGTGTCAAGTTAAGCCTCTAATTGAAAGTTGATGCTTAAATTCAATTCCTGTGCTGAAACAGATTTCTGCTTTCCACCGTAAAATTCATATCTCCCTACTGGAACGTCAGGACAATCTGCCCTCTTTTATGCGCAATCCTCAGATGTATACGCAACTTTCATTAGTTTTTAGTTTTCTGATCTGAGCAAGTTAAGTGCCTCGATACATTTCGTCTTTACGGACTGTTCTGCTTTTGACAGATTCTGCCATTTTCTTTTGCAATGCCTCTTTTGCAATTTTGATTGGATCATTTTATCCTATTAAGTATCAGTGGATGTAGCTAATGTCCAGTAGCAATGGTAGCAATTGTGTTCCTACATAATATCATAATTTTTTGTGCACTAACCCTCTAATGAAGTTAGTCTAAGTTTGGTGTGGAGGAAGTTTTCAAGGATCAAGAGAAGAGGATGATATAATGTGATCAAGAGGATAGTAAAGCCAAAGATTTGGGATTCCCTGGTGGTTCACCCCAATATAATTCAACAAGATTCAAGCGTCAAAGCTTGGGGATGCCCAAGACATCCCCTTCTTCATCGATAAACTATCAGGTCCATTCTAGTGAAACTATATTTTAATTCTGTCACATCTTATGTGCCTATCTTGAAGCTTCTGTTTTTTTTTGTTTTTTTGTTTTGTTATTGTTATTTTCATTCTATGAATAAAATGGATCCTAGCATTCTTTTGTGTGGGAGAGAGACACGCTCCGCTTTTTCATATGAATACTCGTATTCTTCACTTATATTCGTTGAGTATTATTTTCATGTTATTGTTTGCTCTCAAGCTATTGTTTTTCATGCATCTCTTGTTATAGCTGTTAGCTTTGTTATATCATACTCTCATATCTCATTTTTTTAATAACTTGGACAGTTTATCTTTAAATAAGTTGATTGGTGTTTGGTTGAGAACAGAATATGCTAAATGTGGTAGATGGTATAACTAAATGATTCATAATATTGTAGATCATTAAATTGTGTCACTTGAATCATTGATGTTGTTTTGAGATATTAATTTGCTTCATGGTAAACATGATGGTCTAGTGAAGTGGAATGATTAAATGATTTGTCTAGAGAAACTTGAAAACTGTGCCACACTTAAATTTCCGGTTGATTGCATAATGGTATATGACTTCTTTTTGCCTAAGGCAACCGTAATGGCTTTATGTTATCGCTACGGTCGGGTCCCCAACAGTGACTTTTTAATTTGCCACAGCACCCCTAGGAGGATTTTCATTATGCCTTGTATGATCATATTTTTTTTTTGGAATCTGTTTACAAGATTTCTGAATGTCTTCCTATCTTTGATCAGAGTTTCAACATATTGACGGACGCTGCAAGCCTGTCCTCGCGTCGAGTATATTTCACGAACCGAGAGATGTCACCTATTCATAAATGAATGCGACATCTCTCGTTTTATTGCAAGATGCCACGATGGAGTTGGAAGAGATCCCTCAATACTATGTGCGCAAGATTGAGAATGATTCTTTAGATGAATATTCTCTGGTATTCTGATACGATGCTCGTGTTGTCATTTGAATGATCTCTCAGTTCTGTCATTTGAACTATCCTGATATGATGCTCATGTTGTTTTCATAGTATCTCAAGATTGAGTTACTAGATGGCTACCCCGAGGTTTTTCCACCGCAGGAGCTCATATTACGGCAAGATCACAGAGTTTCTCGTCTTTTGGGGAATGATGTCGAGATCTTTGGATCATATCATGTGGTCAACGGCTACGAATACCTCGAGTTCAAGAGGAACTGTGATCTATTCTAGGAGCAACTGCCAATTTGATTTGGTGATCTCTATGTTATCAAGGTGATCATTAAGGTGGAGTACATCCAGCTGACATTTGTGAAGATCAGTGAAGAAATCGAGCAGTCGGGCGAAGAAATCGAGCAGTCGGACGAAGTTATCAGCGACCCAAGCGAAGAGATCGACAAGTGGGTTGACGAGATGTTGTCCGGCTTTGACGACGACAGCGAAGAGACTGATTAATATTACTAATCCCTTGTATTTTGGTCGGATGTAATTTGGTCGAACACCTTATGGGCTCTCGGCATGAAATGTGCGCGCTCTTGGCATGAACATTCAAATGATCATAAATGATTCAAAAAAATCGGAAAAATGTGAAACCAGCTCACATTGTCTTATTCTGTGACATAGTTATGATAAAAAAATATAAACATGGGTTTGGTTAATTTCATGAAAGATGGTATGCACAAATGAGTTATCACGTACAAAGAGTTATAGACTTCGTAGAAGAGTGAGAGGGTTTGGGTTTCGATAAAATAAAAAAATCACAAAAGCTTCATTTCATTGTTACTAAGAAGCATCTGCACTTTGTTTTTCATTTTCATATTTTAAACTTCTTTTGGAGACGTTCAAAGTGCGTTTGACCAGGTTTGACCAGACATTCAAATGATCATAAATGATTCAAAAAAATCGAAAAAATGTGAAACCAACGCAAATTGTCTTATTATGTGACATAGTTATGATAAAAAAATATAAACCTGAGTTTGGTTAATTTCATGAAAGATACGCACAAATGAGCTATCACGTACAAAGAGTTATAGAGTTCGTACAATAGTGAGAGGGTTTAGGTTTCGATAAAATCAAATAAATCACAAAAATCACAAAAGTTTCAATTCATTGTTACTAAGAAGCATCTGCACTTCGTTTTTCATTTTCATATTTTAAACTTATTTTGGGGACGTTCAAAGTGCGTTTGACCAGGTTTGACCAGACATTCAAATGATCATAAATGATTCAAAAAAATCGAAAAAATGTGAAACCAGCGCACATTCTCTTATTATGTGACATAGTTATGATAAAAAATATAAACATGGGTTTGGTTATCTCATGAAAGATGGTTCGCACAAATGAGCTATCACATACAAAGAGTTATAGAGTTCGTAGAAGAGTGAGAGGGTTTAGGTTTCGATAAAATAAAAAAAATCACAAAAATTATAAAAGCTTCATTTCATTGTTACTAAGAAGCATCTGCACTTCGTTTTATATCTTCATATTTTAAACTTCTTTTGGAGACGTTCAAAGTGAGTTTGACCAGACATTCAAATGATCATAAATGATTAAAAAAATCGAAAAAATGTGAAACCAACTACATTGTCTTATTATGTGACATAGTTATGATAAAAAATATATACCTAGATTTGGTTAATTTCATGAAAAATCGTACGCACAAATAAGTTATCACGTACAAAGAGTTATAGAGTTCGTAGACGAGTGAGACAGGGTTTAGGTTTCGATAAAAATGACTTCTTAGCCACTTCAAAATGAAACTTGGACACTTTATCAAACTTCTCAAAACCCCGTTGAGTGCCTCCAAACCCCATTTGAACAATGACCGTTGATCTAACCCTACCGTTGAACTGCAGCCGTTGGATCGTCCTAGAAGGAATCTGGCAGACTAGGGGCTCATTCTGCTGTAACATCCCAATTTTCAGAAAAATTTAAAACTTTGCATCCATGCATCATCATCATTAAACTTGTCATTTAAATCATATAGTTTTTAAATTAAATCTTTATATATGTTTTAATTGATATTATGTCTATAAATTGTTATTTGAATTTATAATAATATTCCTTTTTATTCTATTTTTACTTCAGACAAAAATAATATCAAAAGGATCTATTTTTAATAAGCTTTTCAAATTATATTTTTATAAATTTCTCTGAGAAGTTTTGATATAGTTTTGAAATTGTATTATATTCAAAACATTTAAAAACAGAAAAATGATTTATAAAAGAAAAATTGAGCCGGGCCAGCAAGTGGGCCGAAGCCCACAAGCTATCTACCGCGCGCGCGGCACCGCAGCCCGCCAGCAGCCCGTCCCGCCCGCACGCGCTCTCTCTCTCTCTCTGACAGGTGGGCCCCACCTGTTATCCCTTCCCCGGCAACGGCTCGCCCCAAATCACGCCCGCGACGACGCCGAGAAACGGCCGAATAATTTTGATTCATTGCGAAGGATTCATCGCTCCATTTACGTCGCCGATTCGTGCTATAAGAACCACTCGATCACCTCTCTTTTGCCCACGACCTTCCGAGAGCCACCAGGCCGCCCGCGAACATCCCTGGAGCTCCGCCGTAGCCGCCGACAAAATTTCGCAACTCCGGCAAGCATCGTGAACCCCGAGACCTCCCTCCACTCCTTTTCCTTTTACCTTGACCTTGCGCATCGTTTTGACAAGTTTTTGCATCTTCTCGGGCAGCAGAACAACGACTCCGTCCACACCCGAGGAGGACCGCCGCCAAGCACGACTCCGACGAGCAACCTCCGGCGCGTCAGAGCACCCCATCGTCGACCACCTCGCCATCGTCTCCGCCTCGACCTCCTCCACGCACGGGTATTACTCGTTCGTCCTCGTAGACAGTAGATCATAGGAAACGAGCATCGCCGGCGAGGGCGCCACCGCGAGCACGCCTCGGGCTAGGGTTCCGGCCGGCCGCGCCGCTCGTTTCTGGTCGATTGGATCTGGACCGTTAGATCTCCCGTGCACGGCTAGGATTAGATCACTTAAAAACGAAGCGGTACGCTTGCGTGGCATGCACAGTCACCGCACAGTCAGCACCACGTCAGCGCCGCGTCGGATATTATTTTCTACGAATTTCTTAAAATCATTTTATTTGGCAGTTTTGTAGAAAACACCCTGCATACTGTTTTTATCATTACTTTTTATCTGGTTATCCAAATTTAAATATTTTTATATATTTGGAATCCTTAGAACCAGTAGAATCTTTTGGCTTCATTAGTTTTCTGGTTTGACACATTCAAAATGTTCAAATATTTTTGAGAGAAGTTTTAATGTTTTTGACATAACTTTATTTAGAAAAATTATTTTTGAGTAAATCAAATTGCTAAAAACTTGTTTAGATGCCCTCTGCCCAAATATCATTTTTACAAAATTTGATTATGAAACTTTATTTAAGGGAATTAAGACTCTTGATGTTACCCTTTATTCATGTCTAAATAAATGAAAACAAATTAAAAATTTATTCATGCATACATCACAAACATTCAAAGAGATACATTTAATTGTTTCTTGACATTAAAATAAATTATTGCATCTCAGGCATAGCATATATTTTTCTTGGTATGAACATATTGCTTGTGTGTTTATGTGTGGCTCTTTATTTCTTTTGTTAGACTATTCGGAGGGAAACTAAAGTCTTTGCAACTGTAACTGTTGTACTCCCGGTTGCCAAGGCAAGTGGCACACCCCCATAAAAGTCCTATTATTTTTCTATGCATGAGTAGATTATTTTTCTATAAGCATGTGTAGGATAGTATTGCTATGCAAGCCATGTTTAGACTTCCTTATTCCTGTGTCTAGGTTCCTATGAAAATACTTAGTAGAATTGTGATGCTATGCAAAACTATTTTTATGAAAGGTTAAATTCTACTAAGTTATAATGAAACACCTGGGTGGAATTGGTTGCTTGGCTGTATGAGTTGAGTGTTGTCCCCAGGGGATTTACCTGTGGGATATTCACTTGTGGATGGCCACCCAGGAACAAAGGGATCTGAAGAACTCCGAGTGAAGATTGCTTCTCGTGCAGCCATTGCCAATATGGGCTCTGGCTTGATCAACTAAGCTGCGTGGACTCTCCCCGGCCTGACAGGTGGTGGTAGAGGATTTGTAGGTGGAGCGCGTCAGGCCAGAGTGGGAGGGAAAATGCTTCTGAAAGATCTCGTCTCATTCTTTCCTTTCCTTATCACAAATGGTGTGTAAAGGGTAACCTGGGTTGAATGGGTACAATGGTGAACGTGCACAACCTCTGCAGAGTGTAAAACTAAGTACTTAGCCGTGTCGCCGGAAATAGACAATTGAGCAGCTGAACGAGGACGTCAACGGAGGATTCCACCATTCCAATTTTTTTTAAATTAAAACTTGAAGGGTGAACAAGGGTAGAATGAGACTATGGCTTTCATACCATATTTGTCTCAACGAGGTAAAGTTGTTTCAAAAAGTTAGGGAAAAACTTGCTTTCTGCAAAATAGCCTTGAGCTCCACCAGCCAAATAAGCATATAGGTCATAGAGTTATTCCTCTAAGTGTCCACCATAGTGTCACTTGCCTGTTCCATTTTAATGGTTCTGACCCACGTTGTTGCAATATATATCTTATTGCAGACTGTTCTGATGATGAGAGAGAATTTTACTAACGGTTTCGAGTCTTCAACCAACATGCTCGCCTGTGGCACATGATAATGATTGGGGATTCCATGAAGAATATTTTTCAGCTGTTTACTCTGTTCACTGCTAGCTTTATGCTATTTAAATTTGTAATGAATATTTTCAAAGTCTCGGTCAGCGTTGTAATAAATTGATACTTTGTTGTGATATTTCATCGTAACTGTGTGTGCAAACGAATCGATCCAGGGATTTGCACTATACACAGGTATCTGCCATATTTTAAGTGCAGGTACACTACAGATGGTATCAGAGCACTGTGTTGCCTGTAGGTTTGAGCCCTTAGGATTGGAAAAACCTTTTGATCATAGTATTATCTACTTAAGTATTTTGGATCCTAGTGGCATAGTGAGATGAAGCGGCCTGGAAACAAACCTTACATGTCCGCGTACATGAGACCTGTTCCACAATTAAGTGGCTGGCCTGGTGTCTGTCTCTCTCACTATAGTGAATATCCAATTTACAAAGAGTTGTTTATATTTGTTGATCACATTGAGATTTGACTTAGTATTGTCTCTAAATTAATAATGCACATGTGACTAGTACTTACTTACCTTATACATTTCTTGTTTTAAATTCTTTTCTTTCTTCCTAAAGGATGACGAGCTTCCACTTCACCACTGCGGAGGACTTCGAGGACACCCGTTTTGGCTGCTACCTTCTCGACATCGGCGAGAAGATAGGTTTACCGCTACCTCAAGTTAAGGGCTTCATTCTGAAGAAGTTTAACAAACAAGGCTGTTGGGGAATAAAAGCAACCCAGCCAGGACGTGGAGAAGAGCCCCCATTGGAAATCAAAATTGTTAGTGACTCCAAAGATAAAGGACTCAATCTAGTCATGCAAGACCTGATTGGGCGTATCTGTGGACGCTACAGCACATAGTTGAGGGGCCACTACTCCATTTTCTTTGGAAGGAGAAACGAGGATGGAGAACCTTACCTATTTGATGTCGGAGATAGAGGCAAAGCAAAGCCCCTTAGTCTTTATTTCCAGGAGCTGGAGATCCTCGTCACAGAACTTTATGAGGATAGGCGCACTGAGCTCCTGAAAAACGATGAGCTATGTGCCTTACTAAAGGTGAACGAGGAAAAGATGAAGGCTCAGGAGGAAGTGACTAAGGCCCAAGAAGAGAGGTTTGCTGCACAAGAGGAGAAGTACAAGAGACAGGAGAAAAGGGTTCAGGAGAAGAACAAGACTATCAGAGAACAGAAGGCAGAACTCGAGAGCAATGAAGTCGAGTTTGAGGCTGATAGTGACTTGATCAAGCGGCTTCGTACTGAGAAGAGGGAGCTGCAAGAGAAGAACCTTGCCCTGGAGAAAGAAGTGAAGGAATTAAAGGAAGTACTCGACAATGAAGGAATCGAGATTCAGGAGATTGAAGAAGAAGAAGATGACATGGTCGAATAGTTAGTTAGTGAGACTACCATTTACTTTACACCCCATCGTTATTTTAGTCTTGTATTGACTTACCGACTTGTGGTAAGGCAGTACTTTCCCTTGTATCCCCGGAACCTCGCGAGTTTTATTCTCCAAAAAATTTGCATGTCTTTTTAATCCAAAGTTTGAGTTGTGTGATTGTTGTTCTTATAAGTTGTTTGCTTGTTGGGGTATTTTTTCTTTAGACCTTCCCGTCTAAAAACTCATCTATGCAAAAACGGCAGATGCCTCCCCGCCGTGTGCCCGATAACAACAACAACAACGACCACAACAATAACGATGCTATACAACAGTTGATGGCCGCTCAAGCTCAGCTAATGACTATGATGACCTAGTTCCTTGCGGCGACCAACAACAATAACAACAACCATAACCACAACCCACCACCGCCACCACCCACCCAAGTGGATAGACTTACCAGATTTCTGAGGCTCCGGCCCAACAAGTTCTCCACTGCAACTGAGCCAATTGTGGCAGATGACTGGCTGCGTTCCGTTGACAGAGATCTAGTGACTTGTGAATGTACCGACGCTGAGAAGGTGAGGTTCACTAATCATCTGTTGGAAGGACCAGCAATTCAGTGGTGGGAAACTTATCAAATCACTCACCCACTAGAAACCTTGACTTGGGAAAACTTCAGGCAAGGTTTTCGTAATGCTCATATCTCCTCGGGTATTATGAACTTGCAGCAAGAGGAATTCCGAAACCTGAGACAAGGAAACAGGAGCCTTAAGGAGTACATGGCTGATTTCCATGCCCTTTCTCGATATGCCCCTGAGGACATCAACACAGAGGCTAAGAGAAAGGCAAAATTCCTAAATGGGCTGAGTGACGAGCTGAAGATTCCTTTAACAGTAGCATATGCCCCAAATTATCAAATCCTCCTAGATCAGGCTATCATACTGGAGGACAACGTCAAGAAGGCTGAAAACAGGAAGAGAAATTTGAATGTTCACAAACACCATTCTGAAACTTCTTTCAAGAGGCCTTTCCCTCAAGATACAAACCAGGGTCATAAGCCTGGGCACTATCCTAGTGGAGGAAGCAACCACAAACATCATGGTCACAACCATAGTGGTGGTATCAAGGGAAACAATGGGAATCACAAGGGAAATGGAAATGCTAGCCACAACAACGGACATCATCGCCCAAATCCTGAATATAAGAAAGATATCAGCCGAGTCTTATGCTTCAAGTGCAATAACAAGGGCCACTACGCCACTGACTGCCCCGAAAAGAAGGCCGCAGAAGCTGCCAAGCCCAATCCCTTCCAGAAAGGACAGGTGAACCACATCAATGTGGAAGAAGTGTACGATGAACCTGATGCTGTCATTGGTACGTTCTTGCTCAATTCTTTCCCAGCATTAGTTTTATTTGATACTGGAGCATCGCATTCTATCATTTTAAGAGCTTTTTTAAACAAACATGGGTTAGTAGTGGAAAATATAGGAAGCCCCATTAGAGTAAGCTCTCCGGGAGGATAGATGCTAGTAACCTCTGGCTGTAGACAGTTGAGTCTCAATATTGGAAAGCATCAGTTTCCTACAGACTTGATCATCCTGGAAACACAAGGCCTGGATGTTATCATAGGGATGGATTGGATGTCCCGCTATGCAGGAATCATAGACTGTGCAAATAGAACCATCACTCTCACCACTCCAGAAGGCTCGAAGATCAACTTTCGATCAAAGTTTGAACTAAAGAAGGTTAGGCTTAATTCTCTTAAGGGGGTTAGTCTCGGTGAGGTCCTTATAGTTAAGGAATACCCTGATGTGTTTCCGAAAGAACTACCAGGAATGCCACCCGATAGAGATGTAGAGTTCCTCATTGAACTAAAGCCGGGTACAGGACCAATAGCTAAAAGGTCCTACCCAATGGCAACTGATGAACTGAAAGACATCAAGAAGCAATTGGAAGAGTTTATGCGGAAAGGCTTTATCCGTCCAAGCTCATCACCCTGGGGAGCCCCAATCCTTTTCGTCAAGAAGAAGGATAGTACCCAGAGATTTGTCACCGATTACCGTGACATAAATGAGCATACAATCAGGAACAAGTATCCGCTACCCAAAATCAATGAGCTTTTCGATCAACTAGAAGGGGATGTCCTGTTCTCCAAGATTGATCTCAGATCGGGGTACTTTCAGATGAAAGTTAGAGAGATGGACATACCCAAGACTGCCTTTGTTACAAGATATGGTTCGTATGAGTACACCGTAATGCCTTTTGGGTTAACCAATGCTCCAGCCTATTTCATGAATATGATAAATAAGGTATTTATGGATTTTCTGGACAAGTTTGTTGTTGTCTTCATCGATGACATCCTAGTCTACTCCAAAAGTCACATAGAACATGAGGAACATTTGCGTCTGGTGTTGCAAAGACTCCGAGAGCATAAGTTATATGCTAAATTCAACAAGTGTGAATTCTGGTTAAAACAAGTAGGATTTCTAGGACACCTGGTGTCTAAATATGGGATAGCAGTGGATCCTGAAAAAGTTGCTGCTGTGACGAATTGGGAATCACCCAAAAATGTGGGGGAAATCAGCAGTTTTCTAGGACTGGCAGGATACTACCGGAGATTCATTGAAAATTTCTCCAAGATTGCCAAAGCCTTGACTGAACTACTGAAAAAGGGAAAGAAATTTGAGTGGACAGAAGCTTGTGAGACCAGTTTTCAAGAATTAAAGAAGCGCTTGGTGTCGGCACCAGTATTATGCTTACCAGATCTAGAGAAAGACTTCCAAGTCTATTGCGACGCTTGATATCGTGGCCTAAGAAGTGTATTGATGCAAGAAGGCAAAGTAGTGTCTTACGCCTCAAGACAACTCAAAAATCATGAAGTAAACTACCCCACTCATGATCTAGAGTTAGCTTCTGTGGTACATGCGCTAAATATATGGAGACCATATTTATGGGGAAAGAGATGTGAAGTATTTACAGATCATAAAAGCCTCAAATACTTCTTTACCTAGAAGGAATTAAACATGCGACAAAGGAGATGGTTAGAATTGATCAAAGACTATGATTTAAGTCTACAATACCACCCAGGGAAAGCCAACGTAGTGGCCGATGCATTGAGCCGTAAGACTTATGTAAACGGACTCACGACAGGAGAATTGCCTGAAGATCTATGTAAAGGATTTAAGGACCTTCGATTGGAAGTGGTACCTGAAGGATTCATAGCATCCTTAGAAGTTCAACCTCTTCTATTTAACAAAGTCAAGGCAGCTCAGTTAGAAGATAAAGCCGTAAAAGAAATAAAAAAGAATCTAAGTAAAGGCAAAGCCAGGGACTTTAGAGAAGATGAAGAAGGAACCGTATGGTATAAAGAACGCATATGTGTCCCTGACAATGCCGATCTTACAAAGTTAATACTTCAAGAAGCTCATGACTCACCTTATTCCATACATCCGGGTAACACCAAGATGTATATGGATGTAAAAGTGAGGTATTGGTGGATCAATTTGAAGCGGGATATTGCTGATACATTGCAAAGTGTGACGTCTGCAGTCGTGTGAAAGCAGAACACCAAAAACCAGCAGGGTTACTGCAACCCTTACGAATACCAGATTGGAAATGGGAACAGATTGGTATGGATTTCATTACTTGTCTGTCCAGGACTAAATCAGGGTACGATTCTATATGGGTTATAGTCGATCGTCGGACGAAAGTATCTCACTTTATACCCGTAAAGACTACTTACACTAGTGCCAAGCTAGCTGACATCTATATGAAGAGGATTGTGTGTCTACACGGAGTTCCCAAGAAAATTGTGTCAGATAGGGGTACTCAGTTTACTTCTCATTTCTGGAATCAATTACATGAGTCTCTGGGAACCAGATTACAATTCAGCACAGCGTTCCATCCGCAGACGGATGGACAGACAGAAAGAGTAAGCCAAATCCTAGAAGATATGCTGAGAGCATGCGCTCTAGATTACAAGTCAAGCTGGGATGATAATCTCCCATATGCCAAGTTCTCCTATAACAACAACTATCAAGCGAGCATAGAGATGTCGCCATTTGAAGCACTATATGGAAGAAAGTGCACTACCCCACTACTATGGAGTGGCGTAGGAGAACGTAGTTTGTTTGAACCAGACATAATCAAGGAGGCTGAGGAAAAAGTCAGACTGATTAAAGACCGTTTAAAGATAGCACAATCCAGACAGAAGAGTTTCACCTATGCGGGGAGTTAAGAGATTTGGAATCAAATGAAAATTGGCACCTAGATTTATGGGATCTTTCAAGGTATTATCCCGCAAGGGAGAGGTTGCCTATGAATTGGAACTCCTGGAAGCACTTTCCGCAGTTCACAGTGTGTTTCATGTCAGCCAGCTGAACAAATGTCACCCAGAAATGGCAGAAACGTTGCTAAGAGATACGGTGCCACTAGAGGAAGTACAACTAGAAAGTGATCTCACTTATGAAGAAAAACCCATTAAGATTTTCGAGACAGCAGAACGTGTCACCCGAACAAAGACCATCAAATTCTGTAAAGTACAGTGGAATCACCATTCAGAAGAGGAAGCTACTTGGGAAAGAGAAGATGACCTGAAAGAAGACCACCCTCACCTATTTGCTAGCCAATCCGAATCTCGAGGGCGATATTCATCTTAAGGGGGTTAGGTTTGTAACATCCCAATTTTCAGAAAAATTTAAAACTTTGCATCCATGCATCATCATCATTAAAATTGTCATTTAAATCACATAGTTTTTATATTAAATCTTTATATATGTTTTAATTGATTTTATGTCTATAAATTGTTATTTAAATTTATAATAATATTCCTTTTTATTCTATTTTTACTTCAGACAAAAATAATATCAAAAGGATCTATTTTTAATAATCTTTTCAGATTATATTTTTATGAATTTCTCTTGGAAGTTTTGATATAGTTTTGAAATTGTTTTATATTCAAAAGATTTAAAAACAGAAAAATGATTTATAAAAGAAAAATCGAGCCGGGCCAGCAAGTGGGCCGAAGCCCACAAGCTATCTACCGCGCGCGCGGCACCGCAGCCCGCCAGCAGCCCGTCCCGCCCGCGCGCTCTCTCTCTCTCTCTCTGACAGGTGGGCCCCACCTGTCATCCCTTCCCCGGCAACGGCTCGCCCCAAATCACGCCCGCGACGACGCGAAGAAACGGCCGAATAATTTTGATCCATTGCGGAGGATTCGTTGCTCCATTTACGTCGCCGATTCGTGCTATAAGAACCACTCGATCACCTCTCACTTTTTCCCCAAGCACGACCTCCCGAGAGCCACCAGGCCGCCCGCGAACATCCCCGTAGCTCCGCCGTAGCCGCCGGCGAAATTTCGCAACTCCGGCAAGCATCGTGAACCCCGAGACCCCCCTCCACTCCCTTTCCTTTTACCTTGACCTTGCGCATCGGTTTGACAAGTTTTTGCATCTTCTCGGGCAGCAGAACAACGACTCCGTCCACACCCGAGGAGGACCGCCGCCAAGCACGACTCCGACGAGCAATCTCCGGCGCGTCAGAGCATCCCATCGTCGACCACCTCGCCATCGTCTCCGCCTCGACCTCCTCCATGCACGGGTATGACTCGTTCATCCTCGTAGACAGTAGATCGTAGGCAACGAGCATCGCCGGCGAGGGCGCCACCGCGAGCACGCCTCGGGCTAGGGTTCCGGCCGGCCGCGCCGCTCGTTTCTGGTCGATTGGATCTGGACCGTTAGATCTCCCGTGCACGGCTAGGATTAGATCACTTAAAAACGAAGCGGTACGCTTGCGTGGCACGCACAGTCAGCGCCGCGTCAGCGCACAATCAGCACCACGTCAGCGCCACGTCAGATATTATTTTCTACGAATTTCGTAAAATCATTTTATTTGGGAGTTTTGCAGAAAACACCCTGCATACTGTTTTTATCATTACTTTTTATCTTGTTATCCAAATTTAAATATTTTTAAATATTTGGAATCCTTAGAACCAGTAGAATCTTTTGGCTTCATTAGTTTTCTGGTTTGACACATTCAAAAATTTCAAATATTTTTGAGAGTAGTTTAAATGTTTTTGACATAACTTTATTTAGAAAAATTATTTTTGAGTAAATCAAATTGCTAAAAACGTGTTTAGATGCCCTCTGCCCAAATGTCATTTTTACAAAATTTGATTATAAAATTTTATTTAAGGGAATTAAGACTCTTGATGTTACCCTTTATTCATGTCTAAATAAATGAAAACAAATTAAAAATTTATTCATGCAGACATCACAAACATTCAAAGAGATACATTTAATTGTTTCTTGACATTAAAATAAATTATTGCATCTCATGCATAGAATATATTTTTCTTGGTATGAACATATTGCTTGTGTGTTTATGTGTGGCTCTTTATTTCTTTTGTTAGACTATTCGGAGGGAAACGAAAGTCTTTGCAACTGTAACTACTGTACTCCCGGTTGCCAAGGCAAGTGGCACACCCCCATAAAAGTCCTATTATTTTTCTATGCATGAGTAGATTATTTTTCTATAAGCATGTGTAGGATAGTATTGCTATGCAAGCCATGTTTAGACTTCCTTATTCCTGTGTCTAGGTTCCTATGAAAATACTTAGTAGAATTGTGATGCTATGCAAAACAATTTTTATGAAAGGTTAAATTCTACTAAGTTATAATCAAACACCTGGGTGGAATTGGTTGCTTGGCGGTATGAGTTGAGTGTTGTCCCCAGGGGATTTACCTGTGGGATATTCACTTGTGGATGGCCACCCAGGAACAAAGGGATCTGAAGAACTCCGAGTGAAGATTGCTTCTCGTGCAGCCATTGCCAATATGGGCTCTCGCTTGATCAACTAAGCTGCGTGGACTCGCCCCGGCCTGACAGGTGGAGGTAGTGGTTTGTAGGTGGAGCGCGTCAGGCCAGAGTGGGAGGGAAAATGCTTCTGAAAGATCTCGTCTCATTCTTCTCCTTTCCCTATCACAGATGATGTGTAGAAGAATCTTTGGGTTGAATGGGTACAATGGTGAACGTGCACAACCTCTGCAGAGTGTAAAACTAAGTACTTAGCCGTGTCCCCGGAAACGGACAATTGAGCAGCTGAACGAGGACGTCAACGGAGGATTCCACCATTCCAATTTTTTTTGAATTAAAAACTTGAAGGGTGAACAAGGGAAGAATGAGACTATGGCTTTCATACCATATTTGTCTCAACGAGGTAAAGTTGTTTCAAAAAGTTAGGGAAAAACTTGCTTTCTGCAAATTAGCCTTGAGCTCCACCAGCCAAATATGAAGGGGATCGTATGCAGAAAACAAAAAATTTCCTACCAACGATATCCTTAAACTAGCCAAGATCTACACTATGCAGATATAGAAGTACGGCGGAGATCGGAATAGATACCCTCGTAGACGATGTAGCCGACCTCTAGGTCGCGGAGAACTCGGCACGACGAAGACGAAGACGATGACCCCGAGGTCGGGTGGAGGAAGTAGGCCTCCGAGTACCGCTAGCGCAGCACCTCGCAGGGCGTCACACACATACGGTGGAGACGACGGCCTCCGAAGCTCCAGTCCAGGACGAGCAGCGGAAGACTTGGACCGGAACACCAGCAGCGCGGCAGCGGGCTATGGTGGAAGAGATCCCCCTCCTCTACTCGGCGCGGCTCCGACAAGGGAACCACGAGATCGAGAGAGAAATTGGGAATTAATTGGTGAATTAAAAGGCTAGGGGTGCCCCTTCTTATATAGGCTCCCGGGGGGAGCCAACCTCGCTAGCCAGGCAATGTGGGACTATCCCACAGCCTTGGTGCGGCTAGGGATGGTGCGCCGGCCCTAGGTGGGCCCCATTTGGGCCACCTAGGCCGGCCAAGCCCCCCCCTACCGAATTCCCTTGAGGGTTCCCCCCCCCCCCATGGGCCTTCTTTCGACCAGAAGGCCCATTTAGGGAAATCCGCCTAAATAAATTCGAAAATAAATATATAAAATCATATTTGCATATTAATTACACTAATTAATATCAAACATAATATATGTAATTTTTCCTAGCTCCGAAAACTCTTTCGGCGCTGCCCGATCTCCATCGGACCCCTCCCGGGACGTTCCCGGTGATCTCTTTCCTTTCCGGTTGTCTTGTCGAAACCCCTTAAGTGTGTTACCCTAGCGGTTCGATATAATAACAGGTACGATCAAGACTCCTCTATGATCGACGACTAACTCGTAGGCCTGGACCCCATGAATTAATCCCTGTGATATAACGAATGACTTTCATCTATCAAACCTGGACGTATAGTCTTAAACCCTTTGTCATGGCGATACTTAGCGTGCCCGAGCATCATTCTCAGATATCTCCATACCTAGCATGATCTCGTTACCGACATTGCTATCTTCTACTCGTCCGTGATATTATGTCAGCTGGTGACCTAGTCACATGTTTGCAAACTCATTTGACATAATCTCACCGAGTGGGCCCTAGAGTATCTATCCGGCTATGCGGACTGACAAATCCCGCTGTTGACCCCTCGTTTCAACTACTTTCTTTCCGATACCCAAAAGTATCACCGTTATTGTCATACTAAATAAGATACGACGTTTGGTGCGATCAAAGTATCTTCCAGGAATAACAATAAGAGTTGGTCTCACGGTCTTAAGGCGTAATGACTATGTCCTATAAATACTGGGTACGTCCATCACATCGTTACTCCTAACGATATGACTTCCATTGCCGACCGGCGCCATGCCCTATGATCGGAAAACCTCGATCATCAATCGCGCAACGAAACTAGTCTTAGTAGAGGCTACTAGGGACCTGGTTGTTTATCTACCACACCTGTATTAATGTTTTCGCTTAATACAGTTATAGCATGGTATAAAACATATAATGAACGATTGGGATATTGCCAATAAACTATGTTTATTAAGTGCCTCTAGGGCATATTCCCTTCAGTCTCCCACTTGCACTAGAGTAACACTTAATCTAGTTTACAACCTGGTAAAAGCTCAACACCCATAGCATCTTGGTGCCTGCTCGCCTCGTGGAAGAGGAATACAGTCAACAGATCTCACACATTGAGACCTATATGTGCTTTGCAACACTTCTATGTCACCTAGTTTGACATAATCCCGTATCTTACGATGACGGTGAAATATATCCCAGTGGATGGAGTGAGACTCGAGCATTCGCGTAGCATGCGCCTTAAAAGTCTAAGAGATCTATTAAGGGGACCACCTACGCTCGGAAAACTGCTCACTCCAATCACACTTGCTACTTCTAAAGTCGCGATATATTTTTATACCTATGTAGATTATGCGGCAGTGCATTCATATGCGACTTCGCAAACTAACCATGTCTTTCTTCAAAATAAAGGACATCTCCTGTATGAGATTTCTAGTCGTATGGGTCAGTGTAATAACTTGCATTCGCGTAACCGCTTTACGGCAAGTTGCCACTCCACTCTTACCCGTTACTGGAAAACCTATCTTCAGTTCTCATAGACACTGAAGAATAAACTTAACGTTTGTTCATTGATCCACACAAGGATCACTCTAGAACCTGTTCTTCAACCAAGAACTCGGGTCACACTAAGTCGAGCTTTCAGCCTGATAGACTCTATGTGTGATACATAGAGAATGTCAAACATCATTTTCTATCACTGAAAAAGTCAAGATTGACTTAATCTTTTACCTAGTCATACAAGCAAGAACCTCTTTCTTCGCTTGTCCTTTTCTGAAACACTTCAGAATCCTGACGTAGGAAATACTCCGACTTAATGTTATTAAGCCCCCTCTGATCTCTACAATTATAAATCGGATGCCTAATACTCCTAACTTCATTTCATAGAAAATTTAATCACTTAAATAATCATTTACACTCTACTAGAGGATCTGTGTCATTCAATATGTCGCTACATACAGAATCACAAATGACACCTAGCTCCCACTCAAATATGCCTTCCGCATATAAGATCAAGGAAAAGCTACTTAGCTCCCACTCAAATATGCCTTCCGCATATAAGATCAAGGAAAGCTACTTTGCTCCCACACACTTCTTTGCAAATGTAGGTTTCTTCAACTATTTTGGACAACTCCAAAATCCTTTGATCACATTATCAAAGTGAAGATTCCAGCTCCGATATGCTTGCTTCTGCCCATGAATGGACAACCGAAGTTTTCACACATGTTCAGCATCCTCAGGATTACAAACCATTCTTAATTACACTATTAAGAACCATGGTTTTCTCATCCATCTATCAATTTCTCATTCGAAATTATAGTAATTGCTAAAAGACCCAGAATAGATTTAGGCTTTGCCACTTGAGACAAAGTCTCATGTGTTCTGTCGGAACTGTTTCACGACAAATCGAATCTGCTCAATATCAACTCTCTCATAAAACTCCATATACTATCAACATCCTAGACGCCATCAAGAAGATCTCCCAAGTCATTACCTGGTAATCGTATATGGATTTTATTTCGGATCATAAATGACTCGTAGCCATTTCTCGGACTTAGGTTCACCATCTCTTCTTCGTAGTTCGTAGGTCTATCATATTCCATTAATACGACCTTCATAGCAAGATTGTCGTAACACACAGTGTGGAACACAACCTCGTATGCCTACGCTCTTAGTATGAGCTCAGAACATCATGATTTTGAATCATCAGCTTTTTCAAGCTGTGGAGCCTGACACTGAAAACACTTTCGATTGCGCCACTCTGATGTCTGGAGAGGAAGTTCTCCAACTTCGTCTTGCTCTACTTTCTTTCTCACTTATACCTTCGGACAAGAAACTATTTTTTTCGCAAGGTATATCCCGGCAATGATTTTGCCTATGTCGTGAGACATGTACCCAACTAACTCTTTAGGTAGGGTATACTACAAAGATTAATCCATTTTAGGTTCGATTACATTGAAACACTAAATTGCTGAAACGACAATCCAGGCTAAAAGCCACACCATTACTCATATGGTATTGTCTCCATGGATTCAAATGGTTTACCTATTTGCTAACGTGAGTGTTTACGTTTCTACCATATGACTCTAATGATCACAATAATTCGGTAAGAGATTTATTTACCACACACTATCCGATAGGGTGCAATTACGACGTCCTAACACACCATAACACTATGGTGTTCCATGCGACGTAATTTGTGGAACTCTTCTCACAAGTCTTCCAATGATGTGCCAACATTATAACTCAAATCTTTATTTCCTCGATATGCATCACGGGAATTTGATTTTCTTGTTAAGTTTATTTCCTACTTCATTCTGAACTTGATTGATCGAATCAAAATTTCAGACTAACATTCCCCGGAGTGGATATCCATATATCTACTCGGAATATTCATGAAGTCTATCAAATAAAGACTTCCCCTACACGTTAAAGTACTTCATTGATTCACATACACCCATATGCATGATTCTCAACAAGCTATACTCAAAATGTTCAGTGAAGTTCACGAAGTAAAGGTCTCCACTACCCGTCAATTACTTCATTGAACCACATACATCTCTATGTATGACTATCAATAAGTTATATGCCCGCTTTCCGAAAACGGTGTCACAGTTATTTGCAAGTGTCAAAAGATCAAATCTTAGGACTTGTAGGTCCATCCGGTGTGGAGCTAATGCATATAACATTGACATGACTAAACGGTAGTGTCACACATATGTGGTGTTTTTATTAAGTTTGTATCCTTTGGCATTAATATTATGAATGTGGGAGCTTCTACCATCTAAATTCAAACCGGCATATGATCATTACTTCATAAATATAGGACACCAATTTGTCACTATCATGTATGAACAAGTGTCTCGCTAGAGGAGACACACTTGTAACGATCATACCAACACCCGATCATAAAGAATTTATTCAAATGGTAGATCTAGAGGGAGAGTGTCTATGGCCGTCACAACAACTTGACTGCCATTATCAACACGCAATGTCGCCTCATCCTTTCAAGCTACTGAAGCAGTAAACCTGGTTTTCACAAAACATGACTAGTTCAAAACTTAGTCACTACTGCGAGTACTTGCTTAGCTAAAACATTCATAAGATGTATATCATATATACACCATCATCATTGATGACTTCCGGCGATCTGTTTCATCTACTTGATACTTCCACCGTAATCAAGAACCATGAAGGTGAACGATTCCCCTTGCATGACATAGTCTATGACAGAGGATTTGCACTTGGCAACGATGTCTGTCATCCAGTAATTGAGCTGAGCGAGGCGTCTCAATGTTCATTAATCATGAACAAATGTCATTAAGTATGACCGCCACGTGCTCCCTCAATGTGTGTATTCTCTTTCATCTTGGTTGAGAAGACAATCAGTCAACGTACTGATAAACTTCATCAACCCAACTTTAGGGGTACCCCGAGTTTTAGCGACCATATCATATGTCCGTGATGCAATAACTCGTACCCTCCGTTGGTTCTCTATGGCAGAGATCATAGCATACACTTGACTATGATGATATCATCCGCTCAAAATCCGATAATCCAAATTATCTTTTGCTAGCGGAATCTCCGGGTTTATCTCCTAGCGGGTATTGTAACACAAAGAGCTAACGATTTAAACAAGGATTATCCTCAAGCTAAAGCATAAAACTATGAAGTTTGGACCCAACCTTTTAAGTTTCTCAATCGCAGGAATGCGCCTAATTTGAAAAGATGCTATCACAATGGTTAATATCTACAAAGGTTTGCAAAACAGACTCTGTTCATTATATTCTGAGTTCTAGTATTTTAGAAAATAACTATCCGAACTCCCACTCAAACAAACATCCCTCCTGGTCGTTTAAGTGATTACACGACCCCCATCCATTGCACCACCCCTCATCATCAGAGCCGGCGGCACAACTTCAAGAGTAGACAATTGTCCGCCACACCAATTTTGTGACTCGTGCTCGACCTTTCGGTCTCCCTGTTCCGAGGCCATATTTCTGAATATGCTAGGCTCGCCACGAAAAACCTCCACGCTGACGCTTGTGCAACATGGCTTACACCCACTATATGCGAAAGACGAGATGTCTGACACCCGATCATCACGGCCTGCCTCATAACGTAGAACTTTCTTGGTGTTGCGCGTTGGAGGGAGAACACTAGTGGTATTTTGAAGGGATCATCTTATATACCTACTGCCGTGTAACTAATGTATACTATACACACAATCACACAATATAAGATGCACATAAAACATCAAATGTAATGCAATGTGATATAGTCCATTGCGCCATGGTCTTCTTGGCGCCCGCACTTTATAAACAATTTAATAAACCTACCTAGACCATATCACATAGCCCCTGCAAAATAAAGTTAGACACTTCTACTTTATCTTTTGCATATTTTACGTAATATGTGGCTGGGGGCTTTCGTAAATAGAACTGCTTCATACCTACGAACCTTATGACCGCAACAACGATCCAATAATTGCATGTTTAAGCATCCCTTTCGGGCCCTCCATTGAAAATGCGAAGACCAACTAAAGAGAGAGAAACTGACACCCCCAGCCACAGATACAGTACAAGCCGTATGTCAGTAGTCGAACCAGTCTCGCGTAAGCGTACGCTAAAGTCGGTCCGGGCCGCTTCATCAACTCAATGCTGCTGGAATCACAAATGCATGCTAGAGGGTAGCCAATAACAGGAACGGTGCCCCCGTGCAGAACACGGGTTCTAACAGCGTACAACTATATCTACGATAGATCGGCTCTGATACCACTGAAGGGGATCGTGTGCAGAAAATAAAATTTTTCCTACCAACGATATCCTTAAACTAGCCAAGATCTACACTATGCAGATATAGAAGTACGGCGGAGATCGGAATACATACCCTCGTAGACCGAATAGCGGGGATTACACTCCCGCACAAGCGTTGACGATGAAGACGACGTAGCCGACCTCTAGGTCGCGGAGAACTCGGCGCGACGAAGACGAAGATGATGAACCCGAGGTCAGGTGAAGTATGCCTTCGAGTACCGCTAGCTCAGCACCTCGTAGGGCGTCACACACATACGGTGGAGACGACGGCCTCCGAAGCTCCGGTCCAGGACGTGCAGAGGAAGACTTGGACCGGATCACCAGCAGCGCGTCAGCGGGCTATGGTGGAAGAGATCCCCCTCCTCTACTCGGCGCGGCTCCGACAAGGGAACCACGAGATCGAGAGAGAAATTGGGAATTAATTGGTGAATTAAAAGGGCAGGGGTGCACCTTCTTAAATAGGGTCCCGGGGGGAGCCAACCTCCCTAGCCAGGCAGTGTGGGACTATCCCACAGCCTTGGTGCGGCTAGGGATGGTGCGCTCGCCCTAGGTGGGCCCCATTTGGCCCACCTAGGCCGGCCAAGCCCCCCCCCACCGAATTCCCTTGAGGGTTCCCCCCCCCATGGGCCTTCTTTCGACCAGAAGGCCCATTTAGGGAAATCCGCCTAAATAAATTCGAAAATTAATATATAAAATCATATTTGCATATTAATTACACTAATTAATATCAAACATAATATATATAATTTTTCCTAGCTCCGAAAACTCTTTCGGCGCTGCCCGATCTCCATCGGACCCCTCCCGGGACGTTCCCGGTGATCTCTTTCCGTTCCAGTTGTCTTGTCGAAACCCCTTAAGTGTGTTACCCTGGCGGTTCGATATAATAACAGGTACAATCAAGACTCCTCTATGATCGACGACTAACTCGTAGGCCTGGACCCAATGAATTAATCCCTGTGCTATAGCGAATGACTTTCATCTATCGTTACCGACATACCTAGCATGAATTAATCCATAGTCTTAAACCCTTTGTCATGGCGATACTTAGCGTGTCCAAGCATCATTCTCAGATATCTCCATACCTAGCATGATCTCGTTACCGACATCGCTATCTTCTACTCGTCCGTGATATTATGTCAGCTGGTGACCTAGTCACATGTTTGCAAACTCATTTGACATAATCTCACCGAGTGGGCCCTAGAGTATCTATCCGGCTATGCGGACTGACAATTCCCGCTGTTGACCCCTCGTCTCAACGACGTTTGGTGCGATCAAAGTATCTTCCAGGAATAACAATAAGAGTTGGTCTCACGGTCTTAAGGCGTAATGACTATGTCCTATAAATATTGGGTACGTCCATCACATCGTTACTCCTAACGATATGACTTCCATTGCCGACCGGCGCCATGCCCTATGATCGGAAAACCTCGATCATCAATCGCGCAACAAAACTAGTCTTAGTAGAGGCTACTAGGGACCTGGTTGTTTATCTACCACACCTGTATTAATGTTTTCGCTAAATACAGTTATAGCATGGTATAAAACATATAATAAACGATTGGGATATTGCCAATAAACTATGTTTATTAAGTGCCTCTAGGGCATATTCCCTTCAAAATAAGCATATAGGTCATAGAGTTATTCCTCTAAGTGTCCACCATAGTGTCACTTGCCAGTTCCATTTTAATGGTTCTGACCCACGTTGTTGCAATATATATCTTATTGCAGACTGTTCTGATGATGAGTGAGAATTTCACTAAGGGTTTTGAGTCTTCAACCAACAGGCTCGCCTGTGGCACATGATGATGATTGGGGATTCCATGAAGAATAATTTTCCGCTGTTTACTCATTCACTGCTAGTTTTATGCTATGCAAATTTGTAATGAATATTTTCTAAGTCTGGGTCAGCGTTGTAATAAATTGATACTTTGTTGTGATATTACATCGTAACTGTGTGTGCAAACGAATCGATCCAGGGATTTGCACTATACACAGGTATCTGCCATATTTTAAGTGCAGGTACACTACATCTGCGATCTGATTGGCGGTGCTCATTCTGCACAACCTGTTCGATGTGTTTAAAATGAGCTCCAAAGGTAGGGTAAATGTAACATCCCAACATTTTATAATGTTAAAAAATCACAAAAAATTAAAACTTTTGTTTTTGATTAAACATAAAACATTAAAATGTATAAGAAAACCAATTATGAAAGACTTCAAACATATTGAAAGATTTAATATTTTCAATATCTCAGTTATTATTATTTTCAAAAGATGTTTCAAGTTAAACATTTTATTATCCATTGTATTTCTTAAAACCTCAACAACTAATTTGAAAAATGTTTTACAAACTTCAAACCATTTTATTGTAATAAATTAGTTTCTTTATAAGCATTTGAATTCAACCACTTAGCCATAGCTATTCATAAATTAAAATAATATTTGCAAGTGTTCTTTGAAACTATTTAAAACATGATCTATTTGCCAAATGGTTTTCATTATTCTACCTAAGTTCAAAACATAGTTTTGGAAATTTCAAGTCTATAGTATATAACTTTAATAACTTCAGAGATTTTATAATAAATGAATTATCCAAATAAACATTTCTTTAGCTTAAATTTTTTCATTTATTTTCAAAACATAAAGGGATTTTCATGAATATATATTCTATATAAGGAAATGAATTAAATCTAAAATCTTTTCCAAAGTTGTTATGAAGTTTCCAAATGATTTATCATAATATGAAACTTAATGGTGCACAAAATAAAATTGAATTAAAACTTGAATCCATTATAATTTCTGTTACTTTAAAAATATTTATATTATGTTATTCTACTCTTATGTAAAATGAGTTTTAATAACTCTATTTCAAACATATTTGAATGTGGGTATTTTACAAATTTTATTTAGCAAAAAGAAAATTTAATTAAGTTATAATTTCAAAATTGATATTAAGTATCAATTTTGTATTAAACCAATATTTCAAATTTGTTAATTTTAAAAAGTTTTCAAAACATGCTCACAACTGGTTTAACACAAAGATATTAATTAAAAAAAAAATTAGAATTTTATTTGAAATTATTTGGACATTTAAATCAAAAGTTATGAATTAATTGGAAAAAAATCAAAAAAAGGAAAACCGTTGACGTCAGCGATGACGTCAGCTCATCTTCAACCTCCGGCCGAGATTTCCGCCGCGATCCCTTTCCAAAATCCGGGCGCAATCGTCGCGGTTTGTTTCTCCTCTCCGGCCCATATAAATCCCCTCGCTCCCCTCCGTCATTCCCCTCTTCTTTCTCACCTTTTAGTGCCCCCAGGCCGCCGCAATCCACCATCGCCCTCCGCCACGGCCGCTGGCGAGAAGATTCAATTCCGGCGAGCTCCGTGATCCCCAAGACCACCCACCTCCTCCATTCTTATGATTTCTTCATTGCACATCGTTTTGACTGGGTGCGGCATTTTATTTTGCAGTAGATCGAGCAACCCGTGCATAACCGAGGTTTGCCGCCGCTCCATCGACTCTGGCCGGTCTCCATCACCGTTCTAGGACGGGATCGAATACACCGTCGCGTCCATCGTCTCCGCCGCGACGTTCCGCACCGCGTGATCGTCTTCCCCAAGCCCGAGCGTCACCGGAGCGTCGAGCGTGTCCACACCCGAGCCACCACGCCACCTTCCACTCCAACTCCGGCCATCCCCCGCCGCCACTCTCAAGTCAACCCTCTCCTAGTCGTTCGATCTACAACCAACACACACGATTAGATCTTTTAAAACAAAGAGGTACGGTTAGATCTGAGCCCTTATATCCAGATCTGACGGTCCAGATCTAATCACTTATCCACGTCGGATCCCAGTCAGCAGCCCAGTCAGCGCACAGTCAGCGCTGACGTGTAAAATCATTTTTCTCGAGTTATTTATTTTGGCAGTTTTGCAGAAAAGCCCCTGTCACTTAGAATTGTTATAACTTTTTACTCACACATCCAAATTCAAATATTTTTATATATTTGGAAAGCCCTCGACATGCAGATTATTTTAGATCTGTCGAAATTCAAATTTGACTTAGTGTAAAATATTCAAATTTCAAATGGATGATTTGAGTATATTTGTAATAACTTTAAATCTATAAATCCAAAAATTGCAAATAAAATTGTTTTAGAAACTTTGGAATATACAATGGATGCCTCTGTTATAAATTAATTTTGAATAATATTTTAAATGATATCATAGCTGTGTGTTCAATTTGAATAGTTTGACTATTTTGACATAACTTTTAATAAAAACATTATTTTAATTAAATCCAATTGCAATAAATTTTATTAAATGCCCTTTGTTGAATTAAACACTATTTATAAAATTTGGTTGTAAAAAAGTATAATCATTGAAAACTTTAATCTTATAATTATTCCTTTTATTATATTTTGCAAAATTAGAAACTAATTGAATTGCAATTATAACTTTATGCATATTTTATAAATATCACAAAAAATTTAGTACTATGTTTCTTGTGATTAAAAAATTTCATTTCATGCATAAAATATTTTATTATATAATTATATCCCTCATAGGAAAACCTCGTCATTATTTTTCTCTAAGTTAGAAGTATTTTCAACTTAGCATTTTGGTAAAGTGCTACACTTAGACACTTAGTAATTTTCAAGATGGAGCTAGAAGGCCATGGAAGGACTTAGCCAAAACAAGATTTCAGAAGTATCTTCAAGGAGAAGAAGCACTTAGAAGAAAATCAAGAAGAAGTTCGTGAAGGACTTAGAAGAAAACAGACTCTGGAAGCATCCCAAAGATGTCAAGCACTTGGAAGAAAAGTGAGAAGAAGTTCAAGAAGGCCAACCCCCTTTTATTCTCTAAGTCTTTCTCTCTGTCTTTTCTTCTCCTCTGAGACTTCATGAAGACTAAGTAAATCCAAGACCAGCCTCGAGGATACAAGAATCATCAAGTCTGAAGATTCATCAAGACTACCAGGAGCTCAATCAAGACATCATCCAGAAGAAAGTTACAAGTCTGGAGATGAAGCCTGGAGGACAACTACATCTTTCTTTCTATCCTTTCCCTCCTTTCTAATCTTGTCTTTCACATTTGACTTAAACAAATTTTTATCATGATGTTATCATCTTGAAGTTGTTGGATCCTAGCGGCATAGTGAGATGAAGCGGCCTGGAGACAAACCTTACATGTCCACGTACATGAGACCTATCCCACAACTTAAGTGGCTGGCTGGGTGTCAGTCTCTCTCACTCTAGTGAATATCCAATTTACAAAGAGTTGATAATAATTGTTGATCATCTTGAAGAAATGACTTAGTATTTTCTCTAAATATTTCTACCCATCAGGACTAAGCCATTAGAGGGCTTATTCAAGATGATATAAAACAAAATATTTTATTCAACTTATGACTTTAGTCCTTAGTCATTTGACCAACCTAATTGCATTGCATTGACTTAAAAGATTTTCAGGGCATGATATGCATCTCTAGTCCTTAGAAATAAATTGCATATCATGCATGACATGTTTTCCTTAGAAGTTTTACAAAACTTGTTGGTTCACTAGATATGAGCATGTATGTTTGATGATTGTTGTTTGTTGATTGTTGTATTGTTGTTTGCTTATATTGTTTAGATTAAACGGAGAGCAAACGTTCGTTGTTGAAAAGAGTTTGTGAACAACGACAACATTCAAAGGCAAGTGGCACACCTCATAAACTTCCTATTATTTCTATATGCATTACTTAGTGTATTTTATATGCATGAGTAGGATAGTATTGCTATGCTAAACCTGTGTAGAATTCCTTTACTCCTGTGTCTAGGTTCCTATATAATACTTAGTAGATATATTGATGCTATGCAATGATGAAAAGTTTTACAAAATGTAAGTGACTACTCAGGGCTGTGCTCATGGTTGTCGTCGCCTGGGATGAATGTCTATTCTACTTAGGGCCGTGAGCATGGTGATTTTCACCTGAGAGTGCACATCCACTAAGTTAATGAACCTCCTGGGTGGATTGGTTGTATGGCGGCGAAGTTGAGTGGCTGCTCAGGTCCATGTCTATGGTCCTGGAGTATGTGCACTTGTGGATGGCCACCCAGGGAGCAGAGGAATCTGAAGAACTCCGAGTGACGATTGCTTCCAGTGCAGCCATTGCCATATGGGCTCTGGCTTGATCAATTATGTTGCATGGACTCTCTCCGGCTTGACAAGCAGATGTAGGGGGATGTTAGGTGGAACGGGTCAAGCCAGAGTGGGAGGGAAAATGCTTCTGAAAGATCTCGTCTCATTCTCTCCTTTCCTTATCACAAATGGTGTGTAAAGGATACCTTGGGTTAAATGGGTACAATGGTGAACGTGCACAACCTCTACAGAGTGTAAAACTAAGTACTTAGCCGTGTTCCCGGTACGGACAATTTGAGCAGCTGATCACGGACGTCAACGGAGGATTCCATGTAACACCCCAATTCTCTTAGCCTTAGCATTGTGGTGTTATTCTAGAGTTTTCACCTCTTGCTGAAATTTTGGTGTGTGTTGAACCTTGAGTCAAGACTTAATTTGCTCACATGTCTTATGCTTGTTGGGTATCACTAACATTCCATGATTATTGAAAACACTCAAAGCACATCAACTAAAATAAAAATATCCATTATTAGGATCTTCAGGGTTGTTAAAACTTAGCCAAACTAGGAGCCATTATTAAGCAAACCCTAAATGGATTTTGGCATGCCTTTGAAACATTTCCATCTAGGTCACACATACTTCCATACCCTGTTCTGAATTATCACAAAAGAGCTTGTTTGCATATTAATCTCACTAGCTTTTGTAGCCATCTAAATAACATGACCATTTGAGTGGTTCTTTTCTTTATCACCCAAAAGTTCTCTTTTCTTTAAAAGCTAAATGAGATAACTAAATTAGGCTTTTGTAAATTCAGTACCCATCCTTAAATTGGGTAAGTTTGGAGAGTAGACCCATGTTTGCTTTTGTGATGTCATGTTGGAGTTTTTCAAACTTAGGAATTTAAATTCATTTGAGCAAAATACTCAAACTTCTCACCTTTTCTTTCTCTCTCACTCCTTTCCACACCACCTGCTGAGGAGGAGAGCAGCAACCTCACCCCTGGCCCCACTTGTCATGGACTAGGGCCAACCTCTCTTCTCTCTTCTCTCTTTTCTCTCTTTTTCCACCCAACCCGAGCTCCCCTCCTCTCTTCCCACTGGCCAGAGCTGGTCATCCCGACCAGCATCTCCCCTGTCCCCTCTCCACCGCCCACCTGAGCCAGTAGGAGCACAGGAGACGCTCCCCTCCCTCTCTCCTGCCCGAGCCAACCCTAGATCGGGTGAGCTCGTTAAAGCCACCCCGAGCACCTACCCTGCTCATTTCTCCCCCTCCAGAGCACCTCTCCACCCCACTCCTCTCCTCCCCGGCGAAAAACCCCAAGCTCTCCCCCTCTTTCGCCCTGTAGACGAGAAGTTCTACCTCGGTGACCGACGAGAGGAAGCCGCCGTAGCTCTCGTTTCTCTCAGCCATTCTTCGCCATTCTTGGTTCCCTGGCTTCCCCTCCTCTGGATCTAACTCCTCTCCCCTCCCTTGGCTCTGTTGCAGCTCGAGAACGCCTGGTTCGTCCTCAACCCGAGGAGAGCGCCGTCGTCACCATCTCGATCTCCGACGTTGCATGCGAGCTTTGCGACCACCCCTGAGCTCCCCTTCGACGCCGCGTTCACCTCCGACCTCCCCCTCACCCGTGCGCGAGCACTAGGTGAGCTATCCGTGCTCGGCATCAATTCCTCGAGCTCTGCTCGTGTTTTTCTCGGTCGGGAGGAAGACGATGGCCTGGAGCCGTCGATCTTCGGATCTGCGGTTGCATTTGAATCGCGCCCGGTCTGTCCGTGGCCGTTGGATCCCAGATCCACGGTCGCTTACCGCTTCGCCGGCGCGCGCGCAGCGCTTGGGCCGGCCCAGCTCGTCCCCGCGCTGCTCTGCTTTGCAGCTGGGCCGATCTGGCCCAGATCTGGCCGTTCGGCCTGTTTCTCTTTTATCCTTTTTCTGATTATTTTTCTAGTAAATCTAGAGCTTAGCTTTAATTCATTTGTGGTCAATCTATAGAAGATAAAATTTTGAGATTAATTTTGTATCATGCATGCACGTTTTCTTAACCATGTGGCATTGGAATTGGTCCAAAATATGTTTTCTGTTGTGTGTGAAAATAGATTTAATCAGAAGTGTCTAATACACCATTTTTTTAATAACTTGTGTTCTGTAAATCCAAATCATGCAATCTTGGATCTGTTGAAAAGCTTGTAAAAATGTCTACCTATATTGGTCAATCTTGCATGCAGGAGATTAATCTAGAAAATGTTACTTCTAATCTAAGAATGACATCAGTAGGTGTTTAGGGATTTTTAACTCTTAAATAAAAACACTTTTTGAAGTAAATCCAATTGGAAGTGGTAGATATGTGTTGGAGGTACCACATACTACAAATGTGGATTTTTCCAGTAACTTGATAATTCTTAGTGAATAAATCCCTGAACAGCAGGGAAATAATCTCTTTATTTGCATGAATGATAATTCCAGAGATTATCTCATGTCTAGTTTAATTGGTGGAGCCACCTATGTCCATAAAAAAATGTTAAAGATAATTTTGTGGAATAACCACAGGTTTTATCTAACTCACCCCACTGGTTTGAACCCAAAATAATTCTTATTATTTTCTGCACATAGAAAATGGTCAGAATTATACTTATTTTTAAAACTGCTATAACTTGAGCTAGGAGTATCCAAATCTGATAAACAAAATCTACACTTAAAGAGAAAACTCATATCTCACCAGAAAGTTTAATTATGCATTCATGAGACCTATGAAACTGAACCTATCCTTTGTTTGAGTTTGACATCAGTAGCTCTTGTCTGATTTTTAATTCTTATATGGTGATAGATTTTCATGCACAGCTAATTTTCAGAGCTCCACCTAATTGTTAGGAATAATGTGGTAGAAGGGTTTGATTTAGGAGCAGTACCTTAAGAGTTGTGCTTAAAACTTGTAAACAACCCCTAGTGACTATTGAATGCATTAGTTATGTTTCCTGTTTGTGATGTTTGTTGTTTGTTTATATGTTTTAGATTGTTATCAACTCGCATTCTAGGACTTACGTTAGTCTCGTTTGTTTTCGTGTTACGATAGAATCGCAACCCGAGGAAGAACCGTACGAGGTAGCTGAGCACGACTACGCTGAAGAACAAGACCAGGGGCAGTACTTTGAGCAAGGCAAGCCCACCTCACCATCTTTATGCAAATCCTACTATTTACAAAGCATGTTTTGTTTTAAAATAAAATAATGCATGTTTTACTTCCTTTGTGGCCCCTTGCCACCCGAAAACTATTCTTCAAAATATTGTTTGGCCAAAGTTATCTACTAGAATAGCTGTAGGTATTATAAGAAGAGTTTTACTTGTTGAGTCTTGTCATTGAAGGCTCTATAAAGAAGATTAAGTTTTCAAATAGTATACTCTGTTATCTTACCTCAAAACTATAGGATGGGAACCCGTTTGATAAAACTATTTTATGGCGGAAAACCTGAGTTGCTGGGAACAATCAGCGAGTCAGAACTGTTTTATGAAAACCCGAGATGCTGAGAGCATTCGGAGATGTTGCAAAAACCCGAGCTGCTGGGAGCAGTCGGAGATGGAAGTTTAATTTCGAAGTCCCTGCTGCCGCCCGAACAATTAACCCGTGCAACCACATTACCTCAAAATGGGTACGAGGCTTAACGGAAGCTTGTTGGTGTTGGTATTCGAATTTTCCTCAATTGGCTAGATGGGGTTCGAGGCCCCGGAACCGAATGCTGCAAGAGAATGGGCATACAGAGAGTGGACTTCGTGTGCCACCGGGAAGCAACGGTGGGTCTCCTGTCATGGCGGTATGAGGCTAGGGGAAACCGTAAAGATACGGCTAGCTCACTCGGTGCCGGGGAGAACAAAACACTCGACGAGGATATTCTGATACCAGCATCAACATAGTGGAAATTAGGATTGACCGTCTGTTGTGTGCATGCTGTCTCTGTACAGTCCGTGGTTGATCCACGGCAGAGCATCCGAATCTTGTGGTGAAAGTGTACAACCTCTGCAGAGTGTAAATCTATTCGAATAGCCGTGTCCGCGGTCATGGACGGTTGGAAAGGCCACACTGGGCGTCTGGAGAAAGAAGTGGTTTTAAAAAGAAAAGTGTTTAAGTGGAATAAGGAGGTACCTGGGAGGTACGAAATTTGGGCAAGGATGGTTGATCTCGGGGAGACAACCAGTCCGACCTCAAGGAAGGAAAAAGGGTTACCCCTATCCTAGTAGTTTTAAAGTTTTGCACTTGGATATGTCCTTGCTATATCTAAGAGAAGAGAATTCTATCTCTAAATGTTTTCTTCAACAAAGATATAGAGATGTCGCATTTCAGCGAAGAGAATTCTATCTCTAAATGTTTTCTTCAACAAAGATATAGAGATGTCGTGTTCTCTATGTCCAAAGTCATGGTATTCGAAAACTAAGCCCTATAGTCGTATATAGTAGCCATCCCAGTTTTCGAAAAGTGTTTTTCTTGCATTATCATGAAACTTAAGCCTTAGAGGTGGTCTTGCGAGTACGTAATCGTACTCATGTGGCTCTGCCCCTGGATATTCAAATGTCCAGATTTCAATGAGGAGGCTTGCGTCGAGGAGGAGGTGTACGACGACGACTTCGCCACTTAGCTGTCACCGGTCAACTGCTCTTGTGGGAATTGGCGCTCGGAGATGTTAAGAGCCGTCGCTAGCCACGAGCTTCCGCTATCGTAGTTAATTCCGTCCTGTGTGACGAGATTTGTTGACTTTGGTCGAATGACCATTTATGTGTTGTAAGACTTTTATTCGTACGACTTGAATGATGTAACTCTTTGATACCTATGTTGGTTATGTGATTGCGATGCACTGATCATTGGGATCGTGATCTCTTGCATAACGTGGGCATCTCGGATTCGTCCGAGGGGTCCTTACAACCTCCCTCCCCGAGACCACGCTCATTCTACTCCCTACCCCACTACGCACCACCGCAACGTCCCCTCCGAGTTTTTCCGCGACGAAATCGTCGATCCCGTGCACGAACCGATAGTCACCGCCGCCACCACCACTTCGTCCACGCCTCCGTGGCATTCCGGGAATACATCGACGTCGACACGACGCCCATCGCCTCCGCCTCGTCTCGGCGCACCTCGCCGTAACCTCCTCGAGTCCGGGGAGAGGTCGTGACGACCGGAACATCAACGCCCGATGCAGCGCTGCCATCACCTCCGTCTCCGGCGACCCCAGCACCGGCGAGGAAAGAACCTAATGATCTGGTCCGTCCGATCTAGTGTGAACGCTCAAGATTAGATCTTATTTAACGAATCGGTACGAATCTTTTCTGGTCGTGAAATCTGGATCTGATGATCCAGATCAGATCCAGTCAGCGATCCCAGTCAGCGGCCACGTCAGCGCACAGTCAGCGCCAGCGTGGAATTCCTTTTTCCATTTAAATTAAATTTACAGTTCTATAGAAAACACCCTACACCTTAGTTTTATCATATCTTTTTATCTGTTTATCCAAATACAAATATTTTTATATATTTGGAATGCCTTTGTCATGTAGAATATTTTAGATCTGTTAGAATTCAAATTTGAGTTAGTTTAAAATATTCAAATTTTAAATGGTGAATTTGAGTACTTTTGTAATAACTTTAAATCTATAAACCAAAAAATTGCAAATAAAATTGTTTTAGAGACTTTGGAATATTTTTAATTTGATGCCTCTGTTATAAAATAATTTTGAGTAGTATTTGAATGATTTTATAGTTATATATTTAATTTTAATAGTTTGACTATTTTTGACATAACTATTAATAGAAATATTATTTTTGATTAAATCAAATTGCTATAAATTTAATTAAATGCCCCTTGTCTATTACCACTATTATTAAAATTTTGTTATAAAAATTTGATCATCGAAAACTTTAATCTTATATTTATTCCTCTTATTATAGTTTCCAAAATTAGAAATTAATTAAATTGCATTTATAAATTCATGCATATTTATAAAGAAATCACAAAAGTTATTTTGATACTTTCTTGTGATTAAAATGTGCATTTCATACATTACTTATTTTATCATATAGTTATACTCCTAATAGGAAAGCCTCTGCATCATTTTATCTAAGTTAAGATTATTTTCAAACTTAGTATTTTGATAAAGTGCTATGCACATAGACACTTAGAATTTTCAACATGGTGCTAGAAGACCAATGAAGGACTTGGAATAAAACAAGACTTCAGAAGTATCTCCACGGAGTAGAAGCACTTAGAAGAAAAATCAAGAAGAAGTTCATGAAGACCAACCAGAAATATTTTCTAAGTCTTGCTTCCTCTCTCGTTCTTTTCTCCCTTCTTCTCTGAGACTTCGTGAAGACCAAGTTAAATCCAAGACCAGCCTAGGCGATACAAAAATCATCAAGTCTGAAAGATTATTCAAGTCTACCAAGAATTCAATCAAGACATCACCAAGGAGAATATTACAAGTCTGGAGATGAAGCCTGGAGGACAACTACATCTTTCTTTCTATCTTTTCTCTCTTTCCTAATCTTGTCTTTCACTTCAGACTTAAACAATTTTGATCATATTATTACCATCTTGAAGTTTGTTGGATCCTAGCAGCATAGTGAGATGAAGCGGCCTGGAGACAAACCTTACATGTCCACGTACATGAGACATGTTCCACAATTTAATTGGCTGGCCGGGTGTATGTCTCTCTCACTATAGTGAATATCCAATTTACAAAGTTATTTTTATCCAACTTGACCTTAGTCCTTAGTCATTTTTGACCAACACATTTCCTTGCATTAACTTAAAAGATTTTCATGGCATGACCCGCATCTCTAGTCCTTAGAAATAATTTGCCTATCATGCATGACATATTTTACTTAGAAGTTTATAAAACTTGTTTGTTCATTATATATGTTGTATGTGTTGTGTTGTTTTGTTTTATGATTGTTGTATTGTTGTTTGCCTATATTGTTAGATTGAACGGAGAGCTCCAAATAACGTTGAAAAGAGTTTGTGAGTAAAGACTTCATTCAAAGGCAAGTGGCACACCTCATAAACTTCCTACTATTTTCTATATGCATTACTTAGTGTATTTTTTTATATAAGCATGTGTAGGATAGTATTGTTATGCTAAAAAACCTGTGTAGAATTCCTTACTCCTGTGTCTAGGTTCCTATATAATACTTAGTAGATATATTGATGCTATGCAATTGATGAATTTTTTTTACAAAATGTTAAGTGACTACCCAGGGATGTGTTCATGGTTGCCGTCTCCTAGGATGAATGTCTATTCTACTTAGGGCCGTGAGCATGGTGATTTTCACCTGAGAGTATACATCCACTAAGTAAATGAACCTCCTGGGTGGATTGGTTGTTTATGGTGGCGAAGTTGAGTGGCTACTCCGGTCCATGTCTATGGTTCCTGGAGTATGTGCACTTGTGGATGGCCACCCAGGGAACAGAGGAATCTGAAGAACTCTGAGTGACGATTGCTTCCAGTGCATCCATTGCCATGTGGGCTCTGGCTTGATCAATTATGTTGCATGGACTCTCTCCGGCTTGACAAGCAGATGTAGGGAGTGTTAGGTGGAACGGGTCAAGCCAGAGTGGGAGGGAAAATGCTTCTGAAAGATCTCGTCTCATTCTTCTCCTTTTCCTTATCACTATAAGTGTGTAAAGGATAGTTTGGGTTGAATTGGTACAATGGTGAACGTGCACAACCTCTGCAGAGTGTAAAACTAAGTACTTAGCCGTGTCCCCGGTACGGACAATTTGAGCAGCTGATCACGGACGTCAACGGAGGATTCCACCATTCCAACTTCAAAAATAAAACTTGATGAGTGAACAAGGGTAGAATGAGACCGTGGTTGTCATACCACAAATGTCTCGAATAGAAGAAAAATGTTTTCCAAAGAGTTAGGAAAAATTGGCTTTATGCAAAATAGACTTGAACTCCACCAGCCAAAATATGCATATAGGTTATTAGAGTTATTCCTCTAAGTGTCAACCATAGTGTCACTTGCCAGACTCCATTTTTAATGGAATCTGACCCACGTTGTTGCAATATTTTTCTTATTGCAGATTGTTCAGATGACGACTGAGGTTTCACTTAAAGGTTTCGAGTCTACAACCAACATGTTTTCGCCAGTGGCAACATGAATGTGATGGAGAATCACTGCTATTGTATTTCCGTTGTTTAATCTTTCAAAGCTAGCTTTATGCTATGCAACTTGTATTGAACATTTTGTAAGTCTGGATCATCGATGTAATAAAATTGATACTTTGTTGTGATATTACATCGAAAACTGTGTGTGCAAACGAATCGATCCAGGGATTTGCACTATACACAGGTATCTGCCTTATTTAAAGTCCAGGTACGCTACATGACTGGTGGGGCCGGGTCACAAGTCTGACCTGGTGGGGTATTGATTTGGTGGGCCCGGGCCCACCGGATATGGAACCCACAGAGAATCACCACCGCTAGTTGGGTGTGTGCGCGACCTCTTTATATTATACTCACTCCGTTCTAAATTGACTTAGAAGAGGGAGTAAATTTAAAAAAAATCAGAAGAGGGAGTATATCACAATATTCCAAAGCTGTCGTTAGCATTGAACGTGTTAGTGTATAGATCTGCCTCTAATTTATGGAGTAGAAGCGGTTGGTCCAAATGAGACGACTGGCTTATCGTAAAAGCGGTTGGTTACATAGAGGGTACATTCATTAATTATGCTTACATCGCATTAATTACTATGACTGACAATCAGCAGATAAACAAATCCTACAGCGACAATACATAGATTAAATCCTGCAGCTATCAAATTAGCCTGCTTCTTCAGATCATTCATCTGCCTTAAGTGCTTGTTCAACTTGTTCAGTTCGCCTCTCGCTTCCGCTTCTGGAAGCCCCATCGGCGGAGCAGAGGGTGCAATCTCCACATCAGACGGTAGAGGAAGGTCGATGTGCGCGCACCTCTCCTGTTTAAGTTGCGCAACATATTCATCCAACCACTTGAAATAGTTTCATGGATCTATACCCTGAAAAAGTCAACTTGAACCCTCAATCCCAGATCTGAGCAAGAAATTGAAAATACTGAAAAAATCAAATCAAAAGGATGCGAGAGAAAGATCTTTACATCTTGTGGTAGGCTCCCGCATGTCAAATATTCGCGCCCCATGTTCCTTCCATGCTTAGTAATCTGACGGAGCAGTGGTTCCTTGCGTTTGCATTTAGAACATGGCGACAACGTTACCTCAGGCTGCCTTGGCCAATTGGGACGAGCGGATGAAGTGGAGGAGCTCGACATTGCTACTGCCCTTCGTCGTCGGAGAGGAAGAATAGGAAGGAATAGGAAGAAGAAGATGGTCGAAAGAGGAGGATGGATGCTCTGTCTATGCGAGCAAGGATGGGTGCTCTGCCTATGCAAGCAAGAATGGATGCTCTGTCTATGCGAACAAGAATGGATGCTCTGTCTATGCGAGCAAGAATGGATGCTCTGTGAATGCGAGGAAGAAGAAGAGGAACAGGGGGAAGGAGGAGGATGGGTGCTCTATCTATGAAAAGGAGGCAAATGGTGGGTCCGTGGTGAGCATGTAGCGGCCACATGCGGCGGTGCGGCTGTTGCAAGTCCACCAACCCTTTTAGCTTAGAAATATGGCCGTTTACTGTAGCGTACCTGCACTTAAAATAAGGCAGATACCTGTGTATAGTGCAAATCCCTGGATCGATTCATTTGCACACACAGTTTACGATGTAATATCACAACAAAGCGTCAATTTTATTACATCGATGATCCAGAATTACAAAATATTCGATACAATTTGCATAGCATAAAGCTAGCATTGAAAAAGTACACAGCGGAAATACAATAGCAGTGGGTCTTCAACAACTTCATGTTGCCACAGACGAAAACATGTTGGTTGTAGACTCGAAACCTTTAAATGAAACCTCACTCGTAATTTGATCAATCTGCAATAAGAAAATATTGCAACAACGTGGGTCAGATTCCATAAAAAATGGAGTCTGGCAAGTGACACTATGGTGGACACTAAATGGAATAACTCTATAGCCTATATGCATATTTGGCTGGTGGAGTTCAAGGCTAATTTGCATAAAGCCAATTTTTCCTACTCTTTTGAAAACACTTTTCTTGAAATCAAGACGAGTATGACATGAAAACCATAAATCTCATCTTCCCTTGTTCACCCATCAAATTTTATTTCTGAAGTTGGAATGGTGGAATGTAAGGACCCCTCGGACGAATCCGAGATGCCCACGTTATGCAAGAGATCACGATCCCAATGATCAGTGCATCGCAATCACATAACCAACATAGATATCAAAGAGTTACATCATTCAAGTCGTACGAATAAAAGTCTTACAACACATAAACGGTCATTCGACCAAAGTCAACAAATCTCGTCAAGCAGGACGGAATTAACTACGATAGCGGAAGCTCGTGGCTAGCGACGGCTCTTAACATCTCCGAGCGCCAATTCCCACAAGAGCAGTTGACCGGTGACAGCTAAGTGGCGAAGTCGTCGTCGTACACCTCCTCCTCGACGCAAGCCTCCTCATTGAAATCTGGACATTTGAATATCCAGGGGCAGAGCCACATGAGTACGATTACGTACTCGCATGACCAACTCTAAGGCTTAAGTTTCATGATAATGCAAGAAAAACACTTTTCGAAAACTGGGATGGCTACTATATACGACTATAGGGCTTAGTTTTCGAATACCATGACTTTGGACATAGAGAACACGACATCTCTATATCTTTGTTGAAGAAAACATTTAGAGATAGAATTCTCTTCGCTGAAATGCGACATCTCTATATCTTTGTTGAAGGAAACATTTAGAGATAGAATTCTCTTCTCTTAGATATAGCAAGGACATATCCAAGTGCAAAACTTTAAAACTACTAGGATAGGGGTAACCCTTTTTCCTTCCTTGAGGTCGGACTGGTTGTCTCCCCGAGATCAACCATCCTTGCCCAAATTCCGTACCTCCCAGGTACCTCCTTATTCCACTTAAACACTTTTCTTTTTAAAACCACTTCTTTCTCCAGACGCCCAGTGTGGCCTTTCCAACCGTCCATGACCGCGGACACGGCTATTCGAATAGATTTACACTCTGCAGAGGTTGTACACTTTCACCACAAGATTCGGATGGTCTGCCGTGGATCAACCACGGACTGTACAGAGACAGCATGCACACAACAGACGGCCAATCCTAATTTCCACTATGTTGATGCTGGTATCAGAATATCCTCGTCGAGTGGGTTTGTTCTCCCCGGCACCGAGTGAGCTAGCCGTATCTTTACGGTTTACCCTAGCCTCATACCGCCATGACAGGAGACCCACCGTTGCTTCCCGGTGGCACACGAAGTCCACTCTCTGTATGCCCATTCTCTTGCAGCATTCGGTTCCGGGGCGTCAAACCCCATCTAGCCAATTGAGGAAAATTCGAATACCAACACCAACAAGCTTCCGTTAAGCCTCGTACCCATTTTGAGGTAATGTGGTTGCACGGGTTAATTGTTCGGGCGGCAGCAGAGACTTCGAAATTAAACTTCCATCTTCGACTGCTCCCAGCAGCTCGGGTTTTTGCAACATCTCCGAATGCTCTCAGCATCTCGGGTTTTCATAAAACAGTTCTGACTCGCTGATTGCTCCCAGCAACTCAGGTTTTCCGCCATAAAATAGTTTTATCAAACGGGTTCCCATCCTATAGTTTTGAGGTAAGATAACAGAGTATACTATTTGAAAACTTAATCTTCTTTATAGAGCCTTCAATGACAAGACTCAACAAGTAAAACTCTTCTTATAATACCTACAGCTATTCTAGTAGATAACTTTGGCCAAACAATATTTTGAAGAATAGTTTTCGGGTGGCAAGGTGCCACAAAGGAAGTAAAACATGCATTATTTTATTTTAAAACAAAACATGCTTTGTAAATAGTAGGATTTGCATAAAGATGGTGAGGTGGGCTTGCCTTGCTCAAAGTACTGCCCCTGGTCTTGTTCTTCAGCGTAGTCGTGCTCACCTACCTCGTACGGTTCTTCCTCGGGTTGCGATTCTATCGTAACACGAAAACAAACGAGACTAACATAAGTCCTAGAATGCGAGTTGATAACAATCTAAAACATATCAACAAACAACAAACATCACAAACAGGAAACATAACTAATGCATTCAATAGTCACTAGGGGCTGTTTACAAGTTTTAAGCACAACTCTTAAGGTACTGCTCCTAAAATCAAACCCTTCGACAACATTATTCCTAACAATTAGGTGGAGCTCTGAAAATTAGCTGTGCATGAAAATCTATCACCATATAAGAATTAAAAATCAGACAAGAGCTACTGATGTCAAACTCAAACAGAGGATAGGTTCAGTTTCATAGGTCTCCTGAATGCATAATTAAACTTTCTGGTGATATATGAGTTTTCTCTTTAAGTGGAGATTTTGTTTATCAGATTTGGATACTCCTATCTCAAGTTATAGCAGTTTTAAAAATAAGTATAATTCTGACCATTTTCTATGTGCAGAAAATAATAAGAATTATTTTGGGTTCAAACCAGTGGGGTGAGTTAGATAAAACCTGTGGTTATTCCACAAAATTATCTTTAACATATTTTTATGGACATAGGTGGCTCCACCAATTAAACCAGACATGAGATAATCTCTGGAATTATCAGACATGCAAATAAAGAGATTATTTCACAGTTGTTCAGGGATTTATTCACTAAGAATTATCAAGTTACTGGAAAAATCCACATTTGTAGTATGTGGTACCTCCAATACATATCTACCACTTCCAATTGGATTTACTTCAAAAATTGTTTTTATTTAAGAGTTAAAAATCCCTAAACACCTACTGATGTCATTCTTAGATTAGAAGTAACATTTGCTAGATTAATCTCCTGCATGCAAGATTGACCAATATAGGTAGACATTTTTACAAGATTTTCAACAGATCCAAGATTGCATGATTTGGATTTACAGAACACAAGTTATTAAACAAATGGTGTATTAGACACTTCTGACTAAATCTATTTTCACACACAACAGAAAACATATTTTGGACCAATTCCAATGCCACATGGTTAAGAAAACGTGCATGCATGATACAAAATTAATCTCAAAATTTTATCTGCTATAGATTTACCACAAATGAATTAAAGCTAAGCTCTAGATTTACTGGAAAAATAATCAGAAAAAGGATAAAAGAGAAACAGGCCGAACGGCCAGATCTGGGCCAGATCGGCCCAGCTGCGAAGCAGAGCAGCGTGGGGACGAGCTGGGCCGGCCCAAGCGCTGCGCGCGCACCGGCAAAGCGGTAAGCGACCGTGGATCTGGGATCCAACGGCCACGGACAGACCAGGCGCGATTCAAATGCAACCGCAGATCCGAAGATCGACGGCTCCAGGCCATCGTCTTCCTCCCGACCGAGAAAAACACGAGCAGAGCTCGAGGAATCGATGCCGAGCACGGATGGCTCACCTAGGGCTCGCGCACGGATGAGGGGGAGGTCGGAGGTGAACGCGGCGTCGAAGGGGAGCTCAGGGGTGGTCGCAAAGCTCGCATGCAACGTCGGAGATCGAGATGGTGGCGACGGCGCTCTCCTCGGGTTGAGGACGAACCAGGCGTTCTCGAGCTGCAACAGAGCCAAGGGAGGGGAGAGGAGTTAGATCCAGAGGAGGGGAAGCCAGGGAACCAAGAATGGCGAAAAATGGCTGAGAGAAACGAGAGCTACGGCGGCTTCCTCTCGTCGGTCACCGAGGAAGAACTTCTCGTCTACAGGGTGAAAGAGGCGGAGAGCTTGGGGTTTTTCGCCGGGGAGGAGAGGAGTGGGGTGGAGAGGTGCTCTGGAGGGGGAGAAATGAGCAGGGGAGGTGCTCGGGGTGGCTCTAACGAGCTCACCCGATCTAGGGTTGGCTCGGGCAGGAGAGAGGGAGGGGAGCTTCTCCTGTGCTCCTACTAGCTCAGGTGGGCGGTGGAGAGGGGACAGGGGAGATGCTGGTCCGGATGACCAGCTCTGGCGAGTGGGAAGAGAGGAGGGGAGCTCGGGTTGGGTGGAAAAAGAGAGAAAAGAGAGAAGAGAGGTTGGCCCTAGTCCATGAAAAGTGGGGCCAGGGATGAGGTTGCTGCTCTCCTCCTCAGCAGGTGGTGTGGAAAGGAGTGAGAGAGAAAGAAAAGGTGAGAAGTTTGAGTATTTTGCTCAAATGAATTTAAATTCCTAAGTTTGAAAAACTCCAACATGACATCACAAAAGCAAACATGGGTCTACTCTCCAAACTTACCCAATTTAAGGAAGGGTACTGAATTTACAAAAGCCTAATTTAGTTATCTCATTTAGCTTTTAGAGAAAAGAGAACTTTTGGGTGATAAAGAAAAGAACCACTCAAATGGTCATGTTATTTTGATGGCTACAAAAGCTAGTGAGATTAATATGCAAACAAGCTCTTTTGTGATAATTCAGAACAGGGTATGGAAGTATGTGTGACCTAGATGGAAATGTTTCAAAGGCATTCCAAAATCCATTTAGGGTTTGCTTAATAATGGCTCCTAGTTTGGCTAAGTTTTAACAACCCTGAAGATCCTAATAATGGATATTTTTATTTTAGTTGATGTGCTTTGAGTGTTTTCAATAATCATGGAATGTTAGTGATACACAACAAGCATAAGACATGTGAGCAAATTAAGTCTTGACTCAAGGTTCAACACTTGAAGGAGAATTGGTTCCCGATAGTGATACACCACAATGCTAAGGCTAAGAGAATTGGGGTGTTACAGACCTTCCCCCCTTAGGAGAATCTCGTCCCCGAGATTCCAGATTTGAAGAAGAGAGAAAACCAGGGAATTCACGCCCCAAATAATCTTCACGCTCCCAGGTGGCTTCTTCCTCCGAATGGTTGCTCCATTGGACCTTCAGGAATTTGATCTTCCGCCTCCGCGTCAGACGGACGTCTTCGGCGAGAACACTAAGTGGTCGTTCTCGATAGGTGAGATCATGATTGAGATCAATGGTGCGGTGATCAACCTCCTGATAGGAATGAGTATTGCCAGGAATTTGCAGACACTTCCGGAGTAGGGATACATGAAAAACATCATGAAATCCTGACAGATGGGGTGGCAGGTCTAGCTGATAAGACACTTCTCCTCTGCGACAGACCACTTTAAAAGGGCCGATGTACCTCGGTGCTAATTTCCCCTTCACGTGGAAACATTGCATTCCCTTGAGTGGTGTAACACGCAAGTAAACCATATCTCCGCCTTGGAAGTTGAGCTCGCGCCTTCTGGAATCTGCATAACTTTTCTGACGAGATTGGGCGGCCTTAAGGCGGTCGCGAATGAGTTGAACTTGCTCTTCGGCTTCCCTCAAGGTATCAACTCCAAAGATTTGACTGTCCCCCGTTTGCGACCAGTTCAAGGGTGTACGGCATCTGCGCCCGTACAAAGCCTCAAATGGTGCCATTTTCAGACTGACTTGATAGCTGTTGTTGTAGGAAAACTCAGCAAACGGCAAGCAATTCTCCCATTTGGCCCCATAAGCTAACACACAAGACCTAAGCATATCCTCAAGGATCTGATTTACTCTTTCCGTTTGACCTCCTGTTTGCGGGTGATACGCAGTACTGAAAAAGAGCTTCGTTCCCATGGCTTCATGCAGCTTGAACCAGAAGCGAGAGGTGAATTGAGTTCCTCGATCAGACACGATAGTCTTAGGTATTCCATGAAGGCTGGCAATACGTGACATGTAGAGATCTGCAAGCTGATCCGATCGATGCGTGGTCCCTACTGGCAAAAAGTGTGCTACCTTAGTGAGCCTATCCACGATAACCCATATGGCGTCATGCCCACGATTGGACCGGGGCAATCCAGTGATAAAATCCATGCCTACCTCATCCCATTTCCACTCGGGCAGCTTGAGAGGTTGAAGTAATCCAGCGGGTCGCTGATGTTCTGCCTTGACCCTTTGGCAAATATCGCAATGCTGGACGAACAGCGCAATCTCGCGCTTCATGCCGTGCCACCAGAAATTCTGCTTCAAATCCTGGTACATTTTGGTTCCACCGGGGTGGATAGAATACAAAGTCTCGTGAGCCTCCTTCATAATTAACTGCTTCAACCCAGGGTCTGAAGGTACGCAGATGCGTCCCTTATACCAAAGAATACCGTCAGCGACAATGGTGAATCCAGGGACTTCCTCTTTGTCCAATCTTCTCTTGATGCCCTCAATGCTTTCATGGCCTCTATGTGCCTGCTTGATCTGCCCCCATAAGGTGGGTTGCAACAGGAGTTGATCGACTGCCCCATAGTTGACCACCTCAATACCCATCTTATCCAGCTCTTCCCAGAGTTCTGGCCGTCTAACCTTGATCAGGGAGTTGAATTAACATGGCTGACGACTAAGGGCATCAACTACAACGTTAGCCTTTCCAGGGTGGTAATGGATGTCCAAGTCGTAATCCTTGATGAGTTCTATCCATCTTCTTTGCCTCATTTTCAAATCCCTCTGGTGAAGATGTACTTCAGGCTCTTGTGATCGGTGTAAATCTCGCAACGGTGGCCCATCAGAAAGTGCCGCCGGGTCTTGAGTGCATGAACCACTGCAGCAAGCTCTAGATCATGGGTTGGGTAATTCTGCTCATGCTTGCGGAGTTATCGCGACGAGTAAGAAATCACCTTGCCCTCTTGCATAAGGACACAACCAAGTCCGAGTTTGGAGGCATCGCAATAAACCACAAAATCCTTGGTCACGTCAGGCATGGTTAAGATAGGTGCGGTAGTAAGGCGCTTCTTCAGTTCCTGGAAGCTGGCTTCACACTTGTCGGACCAAACGAACTTCTGATCCTTCTTCAACAGTTGGGTAAGGGGCTTTGTGATGCTTGAGAACCCCTCAACAAACTTGCGGTAATAACCGGCTAATCCAAAAATGGACCTTTCTTCGGTTTGGTTGGTGGGGGTTGGGAATTCAAGAATAGACTTGATGTGGGTAGGGTCTACCGATATCCCTCCAGCTGAAATAACGTGGCCGAGAAAGCCTACTTCTTTCAACCAGAACTGGCATTTACTGAACTTAGCATACAACTGGTGTTCTCGTAAGGTACCGAGAACCAGCCTCAGATGCTCTTCATGCTCCTCTTCAGACTTGGAATAAATCAAGATGTCGTCGATAAAGACAACCACAAATTTATCCAAGTAATCCATGAACACCTTGTTCATGAGATTCATGAAATAGGCTGGAGCATTTGTCAGGCCAAATGACATCACTGTGTACTCGAACAATCCATAACGAGTGACAAAGGCTGTTTTAGGGATATCAGATTCTCTGACTTTCAATTGATGATAACCGGTGCGGAGATCGATCTTGGAGAAGACTCGAGCCCCGTTAAGTTGATCAAACAGATCCTCAATCTTGGGTAGGGGGTATTTGTTTTTAATAGTCACATCATTTAATTTACGGTAATCCACACACAACCGGGTGGTACCGTCTCTTTTATCCACGAAGATGATTGGTGACCCCCAGGGTGACGCACTAGGGCGTATCATCCCTTTCCTAAGTAAATCATCCAACTGCTTCTTTAATTCCTCCAATTCTTCTGGGTTCATCCGGTAAGGTTTTTGAGCTATAGGACCAGTACCAGGTACCAGCTCGATAATGAACTCAATATCCCTATCCGGTGGCATTCCGGGCAACTCTTCGGGAAAAACATCCGGAAACTCACACACTACCGGTACTTCTTCCAATATGGCTCCCACTACACTCTTATGGCAATGACTCAAGGTGGAGCGGTAGGTCGAGAAGTGTGTAATATATTCTCCTTCCGGGGTGGTTAGGGTGACAGACTTGTTAGTGCAATCTATTTTTCCCCGGTTTACTGCCATCCAATCCATTCCTAAAACCACTTCTATCCCTTGCTTTCCTAATACCACTAGGTCTAAATCGAATCGGGCTCCTTGAATTTCCACAGGAGTCTCCTTGCAAGACAAGATGGCCTTGGTAGTGGCTCCCGGGATTTGTACTCTCATAGGACGATGCATCACAGTTGGAATCATACCACTCTTCCTAACAAACGGCTCCGTAACGAAGGAATGGGAAGCTCCCGAATCAAACAAAACTGAGGCAGGAACTGAGTTGACAGGGAACATACCCATAACCAGGTCTGGTGCCTCCTGGGCTTCTTCTGCGCTGATATGGTTCAGAAGGCCCCGGGTGACAGGGGATGCTTTCTTGGGATACGGGTTCTTGCCTCCAGGTGGACGGGGTGGCCCTTGATTCATCTTTGTCGCATTGGGGCGACCACCAGCGGGCTGTCTAGTGGGGCAATCCCGCGAGAAATGTCCAGGCTGTCCGCAAGTGAAACAACCTCCTGTGGGCTTCGGAGCAGGCGGCCTGTTAAAGTTGAGGCCGGGGTTGGAACCACTTCCCGGAAGGGGTGCAGGCGGGCGAGAAGAGTAGCTGGGTCTTGGCGCAAAAGTTGGAGGCCTTGGTGATGGATAGGAAGGCCTGGGTGGAGGTGAAGGGCGCGGACGGGGATAGCTTCCAGTTGGACTGCTGCTGCTACTGCCTTGCTGCATCAATTGGCGACGCTTGCGGTTGTCAAACGAAGCCTTGCGCTTGTGCTCCATCATAATGGCTGCATCCGCCAAGGTCTCCAGGTCGGTGAAAGGCATCACCACCAGAACGCACTGCATCTCGTCATGAAGTCCATTCATGAACCTCTTTTTCTTCTTGTCCTCAGTATCGGCATCAGTGGGCGCATACCTCGCTAGAGAAGTAAACTTCTCCAAGTACTCGCTCACAGACATACTGCCTTGCTTGAGTTGCAGGAATCTTTCTCGCATGATGCTGACGAGTCCAGAGGGCACATAACGCTTCAAGAACTTGGTCTTGAATGCAGGCCAAGCCACTACTTCCTCCGGTGGCAAAAGAGCACGAATAGCCTCCCACCATGCTCGGGCAGAACCAGAGAGGTAGTGAGTGGCATATACCACCTTCTCATTTTCGCCCACTTGGGCGACCCTCAGATTGTTCTCAATGGTACGGATCCAGTCATCAGCATCCAGTGGCACTTCGCTTTTGGAGAAAACTGGAGGATTGGTGTTCTGAAAGTCACGAAGCTTGGAGCGGGGTTCCTCATTTCCTTGGCCGCCATTCTGGTTGACGGCAATCTGAGCCAGATGCTGCAGGGTAGCTAGATTGGCATTCCTCTCAGCGCGAGCTGCCTCGCGATCCTCCATGAGAAGACGGAGAACTTGAGCCATAGATGGCTCAGGTGGTGGGGGTGGTGGTGGATCCCTTGCCATTCTGAATTTCAGAATAAACACTTATTAATTTCTCTACTTATAAGTTTCTACACAAGTTAAAGAAAAGAGTTCATCAAGCATACTAATTACAACAGAGTATTACTCCTAAGAAAGCATGATTTCATTCCATAGCAAGGTTCCAAAAGCATCATCTCATAGTGCACAATCACAAAACACGGACTGACATAGTTCTTACAATCATCCAAACACACACATGCTAACTAGACCACACAATCGCATCCAATTATCGCGATGGTTCAGTCCTAACCCAAAAGATACTACGCAGCTATCTACTCCACGTCCACGGCAGCATCACTATCAAAGGGTGGCTCCTCAGGGTCCTCGTCCTCAGACATAACAGCTCCCGAGTCCTCACCGTCCTCGTCTCGCAAGTCGTCGTCGTCCTGCTCACTCACAGGCTCCATATCCATGTCCTTTGTAGGGTCCTCATCCACAGGCAGGAGATCATCATTCTCCTTGCTCAGGGCCTCCACCTCGCTCTCCAGCTCGCTGATCCTATCATCACGGGCATCAAGGGTCGACTTGAGCATGTCAACCATCCCGTCAAGCTGAAACCTGTAGAAGCGAGTAGTCTGGAGACGCGCAAAGGTAGAACGACGCTCCTTGCGCTCTATCTTCATCTCTGACTGGGACTCCACTAAGTGCTCCTCCGAGGTCTTGAGCTTCAGCTCCACGGCCTTTAGCTTGTCCTGAGATGCCTTGAGTTGCGCCTCCAAGTCCTCAATCCTCTGCTCAGCTGCCGAGATCCGCACCTCAGCTCCGTCATGATTAAGACGGTGAAGGTCACTCTCGTACCGACTAGTGACCAGCTGGGACTGGGTGTACTCGACGAAGAGTCCCAGCTCGGCCAAGTGGTTCCCGAAAGTGGGGTGGGGACGGGGTGGCACAGGGTTACTCTGCTCGTCCAAGCCTGAGTAAAACTCAAAGCGGGTGCCGCCCAGCTCGGAACTGTGAGCACAAACCAAGCGGGCAAGGGCCCTCTGCAGCACAGTGACGAATGCTCCCATCTGAGTCGATGCAAGGGCATCCTCAATCAGCTCCTCGGCAAAAGGTGGCACCAATGGTCCTCGAAGAATGCACCTCACGGTCCAGGACATCTCATCTCCCACCATGGGCAGACAACGTCCAATCAGCAGCTCTGGTAGCGGACGCCTCAGGTGTCTAGTCAGCTGGAGTAGGTCGGCCTGGAACAGACGCGAAACTCCGGTGTCTGGCACCGCTCCCAACTGAATCGACGACGAGAACTCTCCGCTCATCTACACAAAATTTTAAATGGAGGTTTAATTAGTGAACGATGTACCAAATTTTAAACAGGTAAAATCATAAGATTTAATGCAGGTATGAAATTAATCAGTGAGTACTATCAGAGAGGAGTAAGGAGTAGCAGTAGATTCTGCATATTTTAAGTTTTTTTTTCCTCCTAGCTATTTAGGAAAAAGCATTTTTGCATGACGTCGACGCCCATCCTTGCTAGAGTCTCCTAAGGTCAACGATGGGTCTGATACCAAGTCTGTAAGGACCCCTCGGACGAATCCGAGATGCCCACGTTATGCAAGAGATCACGATCCCAAGGATCAGTGCATCGCAATCACATAACCAACATAGGTATCAAAGAGTTACATCATTCAAGTCGTACGAATAAAAGTCTTACAACACATAAACGGTCATTCGACCAAAGTCAACAAATCTCGTCACGTAGGACGGAATTAACTACGATAGCGGAAGCTCGTGGCTAGCAAAGGCTCTTAACATCTCCGAGCGCCAATTCCCACAAGAGCAGTTGACCGGTGACAGCTAAGTGGCGAAGTCGTCGTCGTACACCTCCTCCTCGACGCAAGCCTCCTCATTGAAATCTGGACATTTGAATATCCAGGGGCAGAGCCACATGAGTACGATTACGTACTCGCAAGACCACCTCTAAGGCTTAAGTTTCATGATAATGCAAGAAAAACACTTTTCGAAAACTGGGATGGCTACTATATACGACTATAGGGCTTAGTTTTCGAATACCATGACTTTGGACATAGAGAACACGACATCTCTATATCTTTGTTGAAGAAAACATTTAGAGATAGAATTCTCTTCGCTGAAATGCGACATCTCTATATCTTTGTTGAAGAAAACATTTAGAGACAGAATTCTCTTCTCTTAGATATAGCAAGGACATATCCAAGTGCAAAACTTTAAAACTACTAGGATAGGGGTAACCCTTTTTCCTTCCTTGAGGTCGGACTGGTTGTCTCCCCGAGATCAACCATCCTTGCCCAAATTCCGTACCTCCCAGGTACCTCCTTATTCCACTTAAACACTTTTCTTTTTAAAACCACTTCTTTCTCCAGACGCCCAGTGTGGCCTTTACAACCGTCCATGACCGCGGACACGGCTATTCGAATAGATTTACACTCTGCAGAGGTTGTACACTTTCACCACAAGATTCGGATGGTCTGCCGTGGATCAACCACGGACTGTACAGAGACAGCATGCACACAACAGACGGCCAATCCTAATTTCCACTATGTTGATGCTGGTATCAGAATATCCTCGTCGAGTGGGTTTGTTCTCCCCAGCACCGAGTGAGCTAGCCGTATCTTTACGGTTTCCCCTAGCCTCATACCGCCATGACAGGAGACCCACCGTTGCTTCCCGGTGGCACACGAAGTCCACTCTCTGTATGCCCATTCTCTTGCAGCATTCGGTTCTGGGGCCTCGAACCCCATCTAGCTAATTGAGGAAAATTCGAATACCAACACCAACAAGCTTCCGTTAAGCCTCATACCCATTTTGAGGTAATGTGGTTGCACGGGTTAATTGTTCGGGCGGCAGCAGGGACTTCGAAATTAAACTTCCATCTCCGACTGCTCCCAGCAGCTCGGGTTTTTGCAACATCTCTGAATGCTCTCACCATCTCGGGTTTTCATAAAACAGTTCTGACTCCCTGATTGCTCCCAGCAACTCAGGTTTTCCGCCATAAAATAGTTTTATCAAACGGGTTCCCATCCTATAGTTTTGAGGTAAGATAACAGAGTATACTATTTGAAAACTTAATCTTCTTTATAGAGCCTTCAATGACAAGACTCAACAAGTAAAACTCTTCTTATAATACCTACAGCTATTCTAGTAGATAACTTTGGCCAAACAATATTTTGAAGAATAGTTTTCGGGTGGCAAGGTGCCACAAAGGAAGTAAAACATGCATTATTTTATTTTAAAACAAAACATGCTTTGTAAATAGTAGGATTTGCATAAAGATGGTGAGGTGGGCTTGCCTTGCTCAAAGTACTGCCCCTGGTCTTGTTCTTCAGCGTAGTCGTGCTCAGCTACCTCGTACGGTTCTTCCTCGGGTTGCGATTCTATCGTAACACGAATACAAACGAGACTAACGTAAGTCCTAGAATGCGAGTTGATAACAATCTAAAACATATCAACAAACATCACAAACAGGAAACATAACTAATGCATTCAATAGTCACTAGGGGCTGTTTAAAGTTTTAAGCACAACTCTTAAGGTACTGCTCCTAAACTCAAACCCTTCTACCACATTATTCCTAACAATTAGGTGGAGCTCTGAAAATTAGCTGTGCATGAAAATCTATCACCATATAAGAATTAAAAATCAGACAAGAGCTACTGATGTCAAACTCAAACAGAGGATAGGTTGAGTTTCATAGGTCTCCTGAATTCATAATTAAACTTTCTGGTGAGATATGAGTTTTATCTTTAAGTGGAGATTTTGTTTATCAGATTTGGATACTCCTAGCTCAAGTTATAGCAGTTTTAAAAATAAGTATAATTCTGACCATTTTCTATGTGCAGAAAATAATAAGAATTATTTTGGGTTCAAACCAGTGGGGTGAGTTAGATAAAACCTGTGGTTATTCCACAAAATTATCTTTAACATTTTTTTATGGACATAGGTGGCTCCACCAATTAAACTAGACATGAGATAATCTCTGGAATTATCATTCATGCAAATAAAGAGATTATTTCACTGCTGTTCAGGGATTTATTCACTAAGAATTATCAAGTTACTGGAAAAATCCACATTTGTAGTATGTGGTACCTCCAACACATATCTACCACTTCCAATTGGATTTACTTCAAAAAGTGTTTTTATTTAAGAGTTAAAAATCCCTAAACACCTACTGATGTCATTCTTAGATTAGAAGTAACATTTTCTAGATTAATCTCCTGCATGCAAGATTGACCAATATAGGTAGACATTTTTACAAGCTTTTCAACAGATCCAAGATTGCATGATTTGGATTTACAGAACACAAGTTATTAAAAAAATGGTGTATTAGACACTTCTGACTAAATCTATTTTCACACACAACAGAAAACATATTTTGGACCAATTCCAATGCCACATGGTTAAGAAAACGTGCATGCATGATACAAAATTAATCTCAAAATTTTATCTGCTATAGATTGACCACAAATGAATTAAAGCTAAGCTCTAGATTTACTAGAAAAATAATCAGAAAAAGGATAAAAGAGAAACAGGCCGAACGGCCAGATCTGGGCCAGATCGGCCCAGCTGCGAAGCAGAGCAGCGCGGGGACGAGCTGGGCCGGCCCAAGCGCTGCGCGCGCGCCGGCGAAGCGGTAAGCGACCGTGGATATGGGATCCAACGGCCACGGACAGACCGGGCGCGATTCAAATGCAACCGCAGATCCGAATATCGACGGCTCCAGGCCATCATCTTCCTCCCGACCGAGAAAAACACGAGCAGAGCTCGAGGAATTGATGCCGAGCACGGATAGCTCACCTAGTGCTCGCGCACGGGTGAGGGGGAGGTCGGAGGTGAACGCGGCGTCGAAGGGGAGCTCAGGGGTGGTCGCAAAGCTCGCATGCAACGTCGGAGATCGAGATGGTGACGACGGCGCTCTCCTCGGGTTGAGGACGAACCAGGCGTTCTCGAGCTGCAACAGAGCCAAGGGAGGGGAGAGGAGTTAGATCCAGAGGAGGGGAAGCCAGGGAACCAAGAATGGCGAAGAATGGCTGAGAGAAACGAGAGCTACGACGGCTTCCTCTCGTCGGTCACCGAGGTAGAACTTCTCGTCTACAGGGCGAAAGAGGGGGAGAGCTTGGGGTTTTTCGCCGGGGAGGAGAGGAGTGGGGTGGAGAGGTGCTCTGGAGGGGGAGAAATGAGCAGGGGAGGTGCTCGGGGTGGCTTTAACGAGCTCACCCGATCTAGGGTTGGCTCGGGCAGGAGAGAGGGAGGGGAGCGTCTCCTGTGCTCCTACTGGCTCAGGTGGGCAGTGGAGAGGGGACAGGGGAGATGCTGGTCGGGATGACCAGCTCTGGCCAGTGGGAAGAGAGGAGGGGAGCTCGGGTTGGGTGGAAAAAGAGAGAAAAGAGAGAAGAGAGAAGAGAGGTTGGCCCTAGTCCATGACAAGTGGGTCCAGGGGTGAGCTTGCTGCTCTCCTCCTCAGCAGGTGGTGTGGAAAGGAGTGAGAGAGAAAGAAAAGGTGAGAAGTTTGAGTATTTTGCTCAAATGAATTTAAATTCCTAAGTTTGAAAAACTCCAACATGACATCACAAAAGCAAACATGGGTCTACTCTCCAAACTTACCCAATTTAAGGAGGGTACTGAATTTACAAAAGCATAATTTAGTTATCTCATTTAGCTTTTAAAGAAAAGAGAACTTTTGGGTGATAAAGAAAAGAACCACTCAAATGGTCATGTTATTTTGATGGCTACAAAAGCTAGTGAGATTAATATGCAAACAAGCTCTTTTGTGATAATTCAGAACAGGGTATGGAAGTATGTGTGACCTAGATGGAAATGTTTCAAAGGCATGCCAAAATCCATTTAGGGTTTGCTTAATAATGGCTCCTAGTTTGGCTAAGTTTTAACAACCCTGAAGATCCTAATAATGGATATTTTTATTTTAGTTGATGTGCTTTGAGTGTTTTCAATAATCATGGAATGTTAGTGATACACAACAAGCATAAGACATGTGAGCAAATTAAGTCTTGACTCAAGGTTCAACACACACCAAAATTTCAGCAAGAGGTGAAAACTCTAGAATAACACCACAATGCTAAGGCTAAGAGAATTGGGGTGTTACAGAGGTTGCTTCCTTTCGCCGGAATAGAAGAAACACGGTGGCGGCGGTGTGCGGCTCCGGCGAGTTATTTTGGCGGCATGGGGGCACCGTTTTGAGCGAGATGAGAGGGGAAAGAGGGAGGGGAGCGAGGAGATTTATATGGGCCGGAGAGGAGACACCAATCGCGACGATTGCGCGCAGATTTTGGAAAGAGATCGATCGCGTGATTTCCGTGCAGGAGGTTGAAGACAATGCGGACGTCAGCATGAAGTCAGCGATTTTTCTTTTTCTTTTTCTGATTTTTAATTTTATTAATATCTTTTGATTTAAATGTCCAAATGATGTCAAACAAAATTCTAAAAATTTGTATAATTAGTATCTTTGGGTTAAACCAGTTGTGGGTATGTTTTGAAAACTTTTTAAAATTAATAAATTTGAATTATTCATAAAATGCAAATTTGCTCATTTAGGTCAACTTTGATATTAATAATTTAATAAATTCATTTGGGGTTAAATTAAATTTATGAAATTACCACAATGTTATATGGTTGATATTAAGTTATCTTAAACTCATATTCCAATATTAATTAAATTTTAGCTTTAATAGGTTATTTAATAACATATTACAACTATTTGTAATGAAAGTGAAAATGTAATATAATCATTTTTAATTCAAAATATTTTGTTCATAATTATGTTTTATATTAAGATAATTCATTTGAAAACCTTATTACAACCTTGGAAAAGATTTTAGAGTCAATTCATTTCTTATATAGAAAATATATTCATGAAAATCATTTTATGTTTTGAAAATAAATGAAAATCATTTAAGCTAATGAAATGTTTATTTGGAAAATTAATTAATTATAAATCTATGAAGTTTTAAGGTTATAAACTATAGACTTGTAATTTCCAAAACTATGTCTTGAATTCAGGTAAAGAATGAAAACCATTTGGCAAAATAGATTATGTTTAAATAGTTTAAAAGAACACTTGTAAGATATTATTTTAATTTATGCATAGCTATGGCTAAGTGGTTGAAATCAAATACTTACAAAGAACTTTTTACTACAGGAGAATGGTTTGAAAGTTTGTAAATTATTTGTCAAATTACATATTGAGGGTTTAAGAAATACAATGGATAATAAATTGTTTACTTGAAACAACTTTTGAAATTAAAGATAAACTGAGCTATTTGAAATATTAAACTCTTTGAAGATGCTTGAAGTCTTTTATAGTTGGTTTTCTTATGCATTTTAATATTTTAATTTAATAAAAAGAAAAGTTTTAAATTTTAGTGATTTGTAAACATTATAAAATGTTGGGATGTTACAGACTACCACCCTTAAAAGGAATCTCGTCCCCGAGATTCGGAGAGGCTAGATAGAAAAGCAAAGGCTTGGAACGATTCTGAAAATTTCAAGATGTTTTGAGAAATGAAATTTCTGACATGGAAACTTGAAAACTAGCAGGGATGATTTTTCTGATTGGGGGCTAGAAAGAAAGATAGACTTGGATCTCCGGGATTAGGCAACTGGTTTGAATTATCTGGGTAGCTACCACCCTTAAAAGAAAAGTTTTGTTGATACTCAAAATATTCTAACTCATATAAGAAGAACAATACAAATCATTACAAACAACATCTAACAAGCATCAAGCAACAAGCTTCAAACACAAGCAAACACATACGTGAAAATTTCAAACTTCTTTTGAGAAATCGAACTAATCGTTTATCGAATGAAACACACCAACGTCATGGAAATACAAAAATGACAGTACTGCCATACCACAATTTGATAGGTCAATTCGTCATCGGATCTCGTTATTCAGATGGGATAGGTGGTCTAATCTATCTTTTTCTTTAGTGCCTCGAGTTCTTCCTCCACTTCTTTGAGTTCTTCAAGATACTTCTGGGTGTTGTGAAGTCTAAAACGAAGTCTTTCTGCAAGGTACTCGATGGCTCTCCATGCTGCATTTCTTGCTGAATCAAAGAATGATGTGTGAAGTATTGGGTTGGTGAACATGCACTCACCCTCAGTCTTGTGGTCATCTTCTTTGCTCTTGTATAGGTGGACTTGTACCCACCAGTACTCTTGGTCTTCATTCATGAAAGGAAAACCTTTGTATACTTCTTCTCCTTCAAAACCTTAACTCTTCATGTTATCCTTAAGTGCTCTTGGAAACTCTGTCTCACATTCCAAGGTCATGGTCATCACTGGTCCTTTCTTGAGTGATTCAATGAGGGCGGTCATCTAAGAAAATCAAGAGAAGATACTTAGAAAGGAAATAGTTAAGATAGTTACAAGAATGATGTTTGAAAAGTTTTATTTTCAGCAAACGGAATGAAATTAGATTTTCAATCCTATGGACAAATCCTATTTCTATCCAAACCTAGGGTTTCGAACCTACAGGCAACACAGTGCTCTGATACCATCTGTAGCGTACCTGCACTTTAAATAAGGCATATACCTATGTATAGTTCAAATCCCTGGATCGATTCGTTTGCACACACAGTTTACGATGTAATATCACAACAAAGTATCAATTTTATTACGTCGATGATCCAGACTTACAAAATGTTCAATACAAGTTGCATAGCATAAAGCTAGCTTTGAAAGAGTAAACACCAGAAATACAATAACAGTGAGTCTCCATCACATTCATGTTGCCACAGGCGAAAACATGTTGGTTGTAGACTCGAAACCTTTAAGTGAAACCTCACTCGTCATCTGAACAATCTGCAATAAGAAAAATATTGCAACAACGTGGGTCAGATTCCATTAAAAATGGAGTCTGGCAAGTGACACTATGGTTGACACTTAGAGGAATAACTCTAATAAGCTATATGCATATTTTTGCTGGTGGAGTTCAAGGCTATTTTGCATAAAGCCAATTTTTCCTAACTCTTTGGAAAACACTTTTCTTCTATTCGAGACATTTGTGGTATGATAACCACGGTCTCATTCTACCCTTGTTCACCCATCAAGTTTTATTTTTGAAGTTGGAATGGTGGAATCCTCCGTTGACGTCCGTGATCAGCTGCTCAAATTGTCCGTACCGGGGACACGGGTAAGTACTTAGTTTTACACTCTGTAGAGGTTGTGAGCGTTCACCATTGTACCCATTCAACCCAAACTATCCTTTACACACTTATAGTGATAAGGAAAAGGAGAAGAATGAGACGAGATCTTTCAGAAGCATTTTCCCTCCCACTCTGGCTTGACCCGTTCCACCTAACACCCCCTACATCTGCTTGTCAAGCCGGAGAGAGTCCACGCAAAATAATTGATCAAGCCAGAGCCCATATGGCAATGGCTCCACTGGAAGCAATCGTCACTCGGAGTTCTTCAGATTCCTCTGTTCCCTGGGTGGCCATCCACAAGTGCACATACTCTAGGAACCATAGACATGGACCGGAGTAGCCACTCAACTTCGCCACCATAAACAACCAATCCACCCAGGAGGTTCATTAACTTAGTGGATGTATACTCTCAGGTGAAAATCACCATGCTCACGACCCTAAGTAGAATAGACATTCATCCTAGGCGACGACAACCATGAACACAGCCCTGAGTAGTCACTTAACATTTTGTAAATACTTTTCATCAAATGCATAGCATCAATATATCTACTAAGTATTATATAGGAACCTAGACACATGAGTAAGAATTCTACACAGGTTTAGCATAGCAATACTATCCTACACATGCTTATATAAAAAAATACACTAAGTAATGCTTATAGAAAATAGTAGGTAGTTTATGAGGTGTGCCACTTGCCTTTGAATGAAGTCTTTACTCACAAACTATTTTCAACGTTATTCGGAGCTCTCCGTTCAATCTAACAATATAGGAAAACAACAATACAACAATCATAAAACAAAACAACACAACACATTCAAGGATACATAATGAACAAACAAGTTTTATAAAACTTCTAAGAAAAACATGTCATGCATGATATGCAAATTTTTTCTAAGGACTAGAGATGCAGTTCATCCTATAAAAATATTTTAAGTTAATGCAAGGAAATGTGTTGGTCAAAAATGACTAAGGACTAAGGTCAAGTTGGATAAAAATAACTTTGTTAAAAAAATTATCTTGAATAAGCACTCTAATGGCTTAGCCATGGTGTGCAAAATACCTAGAGAAAAATACTAAATCTATAAGGTAATCAACTTTTATTATAAACTCTTTGTAAATTGGATATTCACTATAGTGAGAGAGACAGACACCCGGCCAGCCACTTAAATTGTGGAATAGATCTCATGTACGTGGACCAGTCTGGTTTGTCTCCAGGCCGCTTCATCTCACTATGCTGCTAGGATCCAACAAACTTTAAGATGGTAATAATATGATCAAAATTGTTTAAGTCTTAAGTGAAAGCCAAGATTAGGAAAGAGAGAAAAGATAGAAAGAAAGATGTAGTTGTCCTCCAGGCTTCATCTCCAGACTTGTAATATTCTCCTTGGTGATGTCTTGATTGAATTCTTGGTAGACTTGAATAATCTTTCAGACTTGATGATTTTTGTATCGTCTAGACTGGTCTTGGATTTAACTTGGTCTTCACGAAGTCTCAGAGAAGAAGGGAGAAAAGAAAGAGAGAGGAAGCAAGACTTAGAAAATATTTCTGGTTGGTCGTCATGAACTTCTTCTTGATTTTTCTTCTAAGCGCTTCTACTCCTTGGAGATACTTCTGAAATCTTGTTTTCTTCTAAGTCCTTCATTGGTCTTCTAGCACCATGTTGAAAATTCTAAGTGTCTATGTGCATAGCACTTTATCAAAATACTAAGTTTGAAAATAATCTTAACTTAGCTAAAATGATGCAGAGGCTTTGCTATTAGGAGTATAACTATATAATAAAATAAGTTATGCATGAAATGCACTTTTTAATCACAAGAAAGTATCAAAATAACTTTTGTGATTTCTTTATAAATATGCATGAATTTATAAATGCAATTTAGTTAATTTCTATTTTTGGAAACTATAATAAGAGGAATAAATATAAGATTAAAGTTTTCTATGATTAAATTTTTATAACAAAATTTTAATAATAGTTTTGATATACATGGGGCATTTAATTAAATTTATAGCAATTTTATTTAATCAAAAATAATATTTCTATGAATAGTTATGTCAAAAATAGTCAAACTATTCAAATTAAATATATAACTATAAAATCATTCAAATACTACTCAAAATTATTCTATAACAGAGGCATCAAATTACAAATATTCCAAAGTCTCTAAAACAATTTTATTTGCAATTTTTGGATTTACAGATTTAAAGTTATTACAAAAGTACTCAAATTCACCATATGATATTTGAATATTTTAAACTAAGTCAAATTTGAATTCTAACAGATCTAAAATATTCTTCATGACATGGGCATTCCAAATATATAAAAATATTTGAATTTAGATAAACAAATAAAAATATATGATAAAACTAAGGTGTAGGGTGTTTTCTGTAAAACTGGCAATTTAATTTAAATGGAAAAAGCAATTCCACGCTGGCGCTGACTGTGTGCTGACGTGGCCGCTGACTGGATCTGATCTGGATCATCAGATCCAGATCTGACGGCCAGAAAAGATTCATACCGATTCGTTTAATAAGATCTAATCTCGAGCGTTCACACTAGATCGGACGGATCAAATCATTAGGTTCTTAACTCGCCGGTAGGGGTCACCGGAGACGGAGGTGACGGCAGCGCTGCATCAGGCGTTGATGTTCGGGTCGTCACGGCCTCTCCCCGGACTCGAGGAGGTTACGGCGAGGTGCGCCGAGACGAGCGGAGGCGATGGGTGTCGTGTCAGCGTCAATGTATTCCCGGAATGCCACGGAGGCGTGGACGGAGTGGCGGTGGCGGCGGTGAGTATCGGTTCATGCACGGGATCGACGATTTCGTCGCGGAAAAACTCGGAGGGGACGCTGGGGTGGTGCGTAGTGGGGTGGGGAGTAGAATGAGCGTGGTCTCGGGGAGGGAGGTTGCTTCCTTTCGCCGGAATAGAAGAAACACGGCGGCGGCGGTGTGCGGCTCCGGCGAGTTATTTTGGTGGCCTGGGGGCATCGTTTTGAGCGAGATGATAGGGGAAAGAGGGAGGGGAGCGAGGAGATTTATATGGGCCGGAGAGGAGACACCAATCGCGACGATTGCGCGTAGATTTTGGAAAGAGATCGATCGCGTGATTTCCGTGCGGGAGGTTGAAGACAATGCTGACGTCAACATGGAGTCAGCGATTTTTCTTTTTCTTTTTCTGATTTTTAATTTTATTAATATCTTTTGATATAAATGTCCAAATGATGTCAAATAAAATTCTAAAAATTTGTATAATTAATATCTTTGTTTTGAACCAGTTGTGGGTATGTTTTAAAAACTTTTTAAAATTAATAAATTTGAATTATTCATAAAATGCAAATTTGCTCATTTAGGTCAACTTTGATATTAATAATTTAATAAATTCATTTGGGGTTAAATTAAATTTATGAAATTACCACAATGTTATATGGTTGATATTAAGTTATCTTAAACTCATATTCCAATATTAATTAAATTTTAGCTTTAATAGGTTATTAATAACATATTACAACTATTTGTAATGAAAGAGAAAATGTAACGTAATCATTTTTAATTCAAAATATTTTGTGCATCATTAAGTTTTATATTAAGATAATTCATTTGAAAACCTTATTACAACCTTGGAAAAGATTTTAGATTTAATTCATTTCTTATATAGAAAATATATTCATGAAAATCATTTTATGTTTTGAAAATAAACGAAAATCCTTTAAGCTAATGAAAAGTTTATTTGGAAAATTAATTAATTATAAATCTATGAAGTTTTAAGGTTATAAACTATAGACTTGTAATTTCCAAAACTATGTCTTGAATTCAGGTAAAGAATGAAAACCATTTGGCAAAATAGATTATTTTTAAATAGTTTAAAAGAACACTTGTAAGATATTATTTTAATTTATGCATAGCTATGGCTAAGTGGTTGAAATCAAATACTTACAAAGAACTTTTTATTACATGAAAATTGTTTGAAAGTTTGTAAATTATTTGTAAAATTACATATTGAGATTTTAAGAAATACAATGGATAATACATTTTTTACTTGAAACAACTTTTGAAATTAAAGATAAACTGAGATATTTGAAATATTAAACTCTTTGAAGATGATTGAAGTATTTTATAGTTGGTTTTCTTATGCATTTTAATATTTTAATTTAATAAAAAGAAAAGTTTTAAATTTTAGTGATTTTTAAACATTATAAAATGTTGGGATGTTACAAGTCAGACTAGTGCCACAGCCCCACCAGTCAGACTTGTGCTACAGCCCTACCAGTCAGACTTGTGCCACAGCCCAACCTGTCAGACTAGTGCCCCGGCCCCACGCGTCGACCCCACGAAATCCCAAACGAGCCAACAAACAAGCCGAGCCGCGCCAGGCCGACCCCACCAGTCAGGCCAAGTGCGGTCAAAGGAGGTTGACCAGAGGGAACCGAGCGTTTGGGCGATATGCGAGCACACCAGGGCACATACCAGAGAAACAGCGCGTGTATGGCACAGACCGATAAAACTCAGCGAACCATGGCACATAATCAATTATCCCAAATAAAAAAAGGGGGCAACATTACTATTCTTTATCACACACTTGTGCTTATGTTACAACACCATATCATTTATAGTCATCACTTGTGCTCTTGTTATACCACCATATCATTTGTGATCATCATTTGTGCTCATGTTTAGCACCTTTACTCCATATGAGAGTTTTCATGTCTTAGTTGCATAACTATGTGGGGAACTTTACACTATAGAATTTGGCTTGTATATTCCAATGATGAGTCTCCTCAAAAGTGCTCTAGGTTTACGTGAGCAAGCAAGTTGGATGCACCCCCACTAGTTCCATTGTAGAGCTTTCACATACTTATAGCTCATTGTGCATCCGTTGTATGGCAATCACTACTCCTTGCATAGCTTCGATTGTATGACTTTCTCTTGTCTAATGATCACCTACAACTTTGTGAGCCTTTCTTCTGTTGTCCTTCCAAACCTCTTTAACATTCTCTTAGCCATAACATCCCGGTGCTAGGAACCAACGTTGAACACTTGCTTGTTTCTTTTGAACAAATAATATATTAATCTTCTACATGCATATTTCTATTACTTGACTTGATCCTTTCATAAAGTTGTCATGTTTGTTGGAAGCATTAGATGATTATATTGTTGTGCTTGAAGCTTAAATCATCTCTAATATCTACTTTGCACAGTTGATTGCTATCTAGTACTATATCATTGAAAGCTTTGCTTGCTTCACCTACTTATTTATTCATTACTCCTTTGATATCAATATAAACTACATCCCTTATTCATTTGATCTCAGTTTATATGCCTTACATTATTACATGATCAAGATTGTTTTTAAGCATGTCACTTCAGAAACTATTCTTCTTTTATCGTTCTTGCCTACTCGGGACAAGTAGAACTAAGCTTGGTGATGTTGATACATCTCGAACGTATCCATAATTTCTTGTGTTCCATGCTATGTTATATCATGTTATTACATGTTTTATATGCATTTTATATAGTTTTATTGTAACACCCCAATTCTCTTAGCTTTAGCATTGTGGTGTTATTCTAGATTTTCCACCTCTTGCCAAAACTTTTGTGTGTGTAGAATTTTGAGTCATGATTTAATTTGCTTGCACACCTTATGCTTGTTGTGTGTCACTAACATTTCATGAGATTTGAAAATACTAAAAATCACAACACACTGAAATAAATAACCACTATTAGGATCTTCATGGTTGTTAAAACTTAGCCAAACTAGGAGCTATTATTAAGCAAACCATAAATGGTTTTTGACATGCATCTGAACCATTTTGATCTATGGCATATATAATTTCACACCCTGTTCTCTCAAAAGAGCTTGTTTGCACATAAATATCACTAGCTCTTGTGGTCATCAAATTAAGATGACCATTTGAGTTATTCTTTTTCTTTTCTCTAGAAGTTTTCTTTTCTGTGAGAGCTAAATGAGATGTTTGACTTGGGCATTTATAAATTCATTACTTTATCCTAATTTGAGTAAGTTTGGGGGGTTGACTCATTTTATTTTTGAGGGTCCTGTTTGAATAATTCAAACTTAGGTTTTTAAAATGCTTTTGAGCTAATTACTCAAACCTCTCACCTTTTTATTCTCTCACACTCTTTTCCACACCACCTGCTGAGAAGGAGAGCAGCAACCTCACCCCTGGTCCCACCTGTCATGGACTAGGGCCAACCCCTCCTCTCTCTTCCCTCTTTTCTCTTCCTTTCCACCCAATGTGAGCCCCTCTCCTCTCTTCTCACTGGCCAGGTCGTGTCACCCCGACCATCATCCTCTCTGCCCCTCTCCACCGCCCAGGAGGACCAACCAGGACTGCCCTCCCCCTCCCCAAACCGCTCCTGCCCGAGGGAGCCCGAAAACCAGCCCCTGGTTTTGGAGCTGTCCTCAGCTCTGCCTCCCCTCTTAAAACCCTGCCCGAGGCTCCCCCTCACCTCCTCTGCCCACCCCTACCACCCTCACCCAAAGCCACTCCCTCCCTCGAGCTCTGGAAGTGGAAAAACCTCGCCGGAGACCGAGCTCTTCCCGCCGTGCTCATCGTCGTTCCTCTCCACCTCTCTCCGCCATTTCTGGCCCCTCGAGCACGCCTTGTCGAGATCTAACTCCCCCTGCCTTTCTTTGCTCTTCTAGGTGACCGTAGCCTCCGCGCTCGTCCTCGACCCGAGAAGCTCGCCGTCGCCGTCGCCATGATCTCCGACGTTGCCTGCGGGAGTTGAGGACACCGTCGAGCTCGCCTGCCTCTGCTGCGTCGATATCTACCCTCCCCCTGACCCCGCGTGGTCCCTGGTGAGCACCGTCGCCGCCGTTCTCCTCCCCCTCGTCTGGTTCATCCGCGCTGCGTCGCGAGGAGGACGACGACCGTGAGCCGTAGATCACGAGATCTACGGCCAGGTTTGAACCTCCCCGTGCGTGCGCAGCCTCGCGCGTTTGGGCCGGCCCAGCTCAGCCCCCGCGCGGATCCGCGCTGTTCTGCATCGCCTCTGGGCCGATCTGGCCCAGATCTGGCCCGTTCAGCCTGCTTTTCTTTTATTCTTTTCCTGTTATTTTTCCAGTAAATCTATAGCCTAGCTTTTAATCTTTTGTGGTAAATCTAGAGTGGCTAAAATGATGGAATTAAATTTTTTAACATGCATGTACGTTTTCTTAACCATGTGGCGTTGGATTTGTTCAAAAATATGTTTCCTGTTGAGGGTTAAAATAGATCTAGTAAAAAGTATCTATTACACCATTTGTTTGATAACTTGTGTTCTGTAAACCCAAATCATGAAATCTTGGTTTTGTTGGAAAGCTTGTAAAAATATCTATCTAGATTGGTTAATCTTGCATGCAGGAGATTACTCTAGCAAAAGTTGTTTCTAATCTAAGAATAACATCAGTAGGTGTTTGGTGATTTTTAAATCTTAAATGAAAACACTTTTTGAAGTGAATCCACTTGGAAGTGTTAAATATGAATTGAAAGTATCCTATGCTATAAGTGTAGATTTTTCCAGTAACTATTTATTACTTAGTGAGCTAATTTCTGAAAAACAGGTAGATAATCTCTTAAAATGCATTTCTGTAATCTCAGAGATTATTGCATATCTAGTTTTATTTGGTGGAGACACCTCTGTCAATAAATAAATGTTGGGGATATTTTTGTGGAATAGCCACAGGTTTTATCTAACTCACCCCACTGGTTTGGCACCAAAATAATTCTTATTATTTTCTGCACTTAGATAATGGTCAGAAGTATACTTTATTTTAAAACTGGGATAACTTGAGCTAGGAGTATCCAAATTTGATGAATAAAATCTCCACTTAAAGAGAAAACTCATATCACCCCAGAAAGGTAAATTATGCATCCAGGAGATCTATAAAACTGAACCTATATTCTGTTTAATTTTGATATCAGTAGTTCTTATCTGATTTTTAAGTCTTGTTTGGTGATAGATTTTCATGCACAACTAATTTTAAGAGCTCCTCATGTGTGTTAATAGTAATGTGGTAGAAGGGTTTAATTTCAGGAGCAGTACCTTAAGAATTATGCTCAAATCATATAAACAGCCCTTAATAACTAATAAATGCACTAGTTGCGCATCTGTTTGTGATGCTTGTTGTTTGTCAACATACTTTAGATTGTTATCAACTCGCATCTTAGGACTTACGCTAGTCTCTTTTGTTTTCCATGTTACGGTAGAACCGCAACCCGAGGAAGAGCAGTACGAGGTAGCTGAGCACGACTACGCTGAAGAACAAGACCAGGGACAGTACTCTGAGCAAGGCAAGCCCACCTCACCACCTTTATGCAAATCCTACTATTTACAAAGCATGTTTTGTTTTAAAATAAAATAATGCATGTTTTACTTCTTTTGTGGCACCTTGCCACCCGAAAACTATTTTACAAAATATTGTTTGGTCAAAGTTATCTACTAGAATACTATAGGTGTTACAAAAAGAGTTTATTTGTTGAGCCTTGTTGTTGAAGGCTCCATCAAGAAGATTAAGTTTTCTAGTATTCTACCTTCATCTACTTACCTCAAAACTATAGGATGGGAACCTGTTTGATAAAACTGTTTTACGGAGGAAAACCTGAGTTGCTGGGAGCAATCAGCGAGAAGGAAATGTTTTATGAAAACCCGAGATGCTGAGAGCATTCGGAGGTGTTGCGAAAACCCGAGCTGCTGGGAGCAGTCGGAGATTGAGGTTTAATTTCGAAGTCCCTGCTGCCGCCCGAACAATTAACCCGTGCAACCACACTACCTGACATGGGTAGGGCTTAGCCGGAAGCTTGTCTGTCTTAGTGTTGGGGCTCTCATACTTTCTATGAGGGCTGGGCCCCTCGAAGCCGGGTTGTCGTCCGGAAGAGACAATACACTGTTGAGGACCAACAGCCAGACGATTACGGTGGGTCTCCTGACGTGGCGGTGGGGCGTCCCGAGGAAAGACCAAGAGGTCTAGTGGATCACACGGTGCCGAGGAGAACAAACCTACCGGGAGGCCCCGATACTAGGGCGGTCATAGTGAAAAGCTTTGATCGTGTTATCCGGACCCCCGCATGCTGTCGTATGACGGGCCGTGGCAGACATGGCGGAATAACCGATAGGTGTGGGTAAAAGTGTACAACCTCTGCAGAGTGTAAATCTATTCGAATAGCCGCGTCCGCGGTCATGGACGGTTGGGAAGGCCACACTGGGCGTCTGGAGAAAGAAGTTGTTTTAAAAAAAAAGTGTTTCTGTGGAATAAAGAGGTACCTGGGAGGTACGGAATTTGGGTGAGGATGATTGGTCTCGGGGAGACAATCAGTCCAATCTCAAGAAAGGAAAAAGGGGTATCCTCATCCTAGTGCTTTTAATGGTTTTACAAAAGAAAGTTGTGTACTTAGATATGTCCTTGCTATATCTAAGAGAAGAGAATTCTATCTCTAAATGTTTTTCTTCAACAAAGATATAGAGATGTCGTATTCTCTATGCTTGAAATCATTGTATTCGAAAATAAGCCCTGTAGTTGTATTAAGGAGCCTTCCCAGTTTTCGAAATGTGTTTTCTTGCATTATCATGAAAACATAAGCCTAGAGGTGGTCTTGCGAGTACGTAATTGTACTCATGTGGCTTTGTCCCTGGATATTCAAATGTCCAGATCATAATGAGGAGGCCTACATAGAGGAGGAGGTGTATGACGATGACTTCGCCACCTAGCTGTCGCCGGTCAACTGCACTTGTGGGATCTGCGCTCGGGGATGTTAAGAGCCATCGCTAGCCACGAGCTTCCGCTATCTTAGTTAATTCCGCCTGCTTGGCGAGGTTTGTTGACTTTGGTCGTATGACCGTCGTTGTGTTGTAAAACTTTTATTCGTACGACTTGAATGATGTAACTCTTTGATACCTATGTTGGTTATGTGATTGCGACACACTGGTCATTGGGATCGTGATCTCTTACATAACGTGGACATCTCCGACTTGTCCGAGGGGTCCTTACAGACTTGGTATCAGAGCCATCGTTGACCTTAGGAGACTTAAGTTAGGTTGGGCGTCTACGTCACGCAAAAATGTTTTCCTAAATAGATAGGAGAGAAATACTTAAAAATGTGCATAATATACTGCTACTCCTCCCTCCCCTCTGTTATTAATTACTGAGTAATATTATACTTGCATTAAACTTTATGTTTTTACCTGTTTAAAATTTTGCACACCATTCACTAATTAAACCTCCATTTAAAATTTTGTGTAGATGAGCGGAGAGTTCTCGTCGTCTATTCAGTTGGGAGTTGTGCCCGACACTGGAGTTTCGCGTCTGTTCCAGGCAGACCTACTCCAGCTGACCAGGCATTTGAGGCGTTCGCTACCGGAGCTGCTGATTGGGGGTTTTCTACCCATGGTTGGAGACGAGATGTCCTGGACTGTGAGGTGCATCCTTCGAGGACAGTTGGTGCCATCCTTCGCCGAGGAGCTGATTGAGGATGCCTTGCATCGACTCAGATGGGGGCGATCGTCACCGTACTGCAGAGGGCTCTTGCCCGCTTGGTGTGTGCTCACAGTTCCGAGCTGGGCGGCACCCGTTTTGAGTTCTACTCTGGCTTGGACGAGCAGAGTAACCCTGTGCCGCCGCGTCCCCACCCCACTTTCGGGAACCACATGGCCGAGCTGGGACTCCTCGTCGAGTTCACCCAGTCCCAGCTGGTCACTAGTTGTTTCGAGAGTGATCTTCACCGTCTGAATCACGACGGAGCTGAGGTGCGGATCTCGGCACCTGAGCTGAGGATCGAGGACTTGGAGGCGCAACTCAAGGCGTCTCAGGATAAGCAGAAGACCGTGGAGCTGAAGCTCAAGACCTCGGAGGAGCGCCTAGTGGAGTCCCAGGCAGAGCTCAAGATGGAGCGCAAGGAGCGCCGTTCCACCTTTGCGCGCCTCCAGACTACTCGCTTCTACAGGTTCCAGCTTGACGGGATGGTTGACATGCTCAGGTCGACCGTTCATGCCCGTGACGAGCGGATCAGCGAGTTGGAGAGCGAGGTGGAGGCTCTGAGCAAGGATAATGACGATCTCGTGCCTGATGATGAGGACCCTACGGAGGATATGGATATGGAGCCCGTGAGCGAGCAGGACGACGATGACCTTCGAGGCGAGGGCGGTGAGGACTCGGGGGCTGTGATGTCTGAGGACGAGGACCCCGACGAGCCACCCTTTGACAGTGACGCTGCCGTGGACGTGGAGTAGCTAGTTGCGCGGTATCTTTTGGGTTAGGACCGAACCATCGCGATAAGTGGATGCGATTGTGTGGTCTAGTTAGCATGAGTGTGTGTCGGAATTATTGTAAGACTATGTCAGTCCGTGTTTTGTGGTTGTGAACTATGTGATGATGCTTTTGGAACCTTGCTATGGAATGGAATCATGTCTTCTTAGGAGTAATGTCTTGCTGAAATTTTTATGCTTCTGTGTATGCTTGATGAACTCTTTTTCAAAACCTGTTTTAAAACTTCTAAGTAGAGGAATTAATGTGTGTTTTATTCTGAAATTCAGAATGGCAAGGGATCCACCACCACCCCCACCACTCGAGCCATCTATGGCTCAGGTGCTACGTCTTCTTATGGAGGATCGCGAGGCAGCTTGCACCGAGAGGAATGCCAACCTTGCTACCCTGCAGCATCTTGCTCAGATTGCCGTCAACCAGAATGGCGGCCAAGGGAATGAGGACCCCCGCTCCAAGCTTCGTGACTTTCAGAACACCAATCCTCCAGTTTTCTCCAAGAGTGAAGTGCCACTGGATGCTGATGACTGGATTCATACTATCGAGAACAACCTGAGGGTCGCCCAAGTGGGTGACAACGAGAAGGTGGTCTACGCCACTCACTACCTCTCTGGTTCTGCCCGAGCGTGGTGGGAGGCCATTCGTGCTCTGTTGCCGCCGAAGGAAGTTGTGGCTTGGCCAGCGTTCAAGACCAAGTTCTTGAAGCGTTATGTGCCCTCTGGACTCGTCAGTATTATGCGAGAGAAGTTCCTGCAGCTCAAGCAAGGCGGGATGTCGGTGAGTGAGTACTTAGAGAAGTTTACTTCTCTAGCGAGGTATGCGCCCACCGATACCGATACTGAGGACAAGAAGAAAGAGAGGTTCATGAATGGACTTCATGATGAGATGCAGTGCATTTTGATGGTGATGCCTTTCACCGACCTGGAATCCTTGGCGGATGCAGCCATTATGATGGAGCACAAGCGCAGGGCTTCGTTTGACAACCGCAAGCGTCGCCAACTGATGCAGCAAGGAAGTAGCAGCAGCAGCCCAACTGGAAGTTATCCCCGTCCGCGCCCTTCACCTCCACCGAGGCCTTCTTATCCATCACCAAGGCCTCCAACCTTTGCACCAAGACCCAGCTACTCTCCTCGCCCGCCTGCACCTCGTCCTGGAAGTGGTTCCAACCCCGGCCTCAACTTTAACAGGCCGCCTGCTCCGAAGCCCACCGGAGGATGTTTCACTTGTGGACAGCCTGGGCACTTCTCGCGGGATTGTCCCACTAGACAGCCCGCCGATGGTAGCCCCAATGCGACAAAGATGAACCAAGGGCCACCCCGTCCACCAGGAGGCAAGAACCCGTATCCCAAGAAAGCGGCCCCTCTCACCCGAGGTCATCTGAATCATATCAGTGCAGAAGAAGCTCAGGAGGCGCCAGATCTGGTTATGGGTACGTTCCCTGTCAACTCAGTTCCTGCCTCGGTTTTGTTTAATTCGGGAGCTTCCCATTCCTTTGTTACGGAGCCTTTTGTTAGAAAGAGCGGTATGGTCCCAACCTTGTTGCATCGCCCTATGAGGGTGCAAATCCCGGGGGCCACCACTAAGGCCATTGTATCTTGCAAGGAGACTCCTGTGGAAATTCAAAGAGCCCGATTCCATGCGGATTTAGTGGTATTAGGAAAGCAAGGAATAGAAGTGGTTTTAGGAATGGATTGGATGGCAGTTAACCGGGGAAAAATTGATTGCACCAACAAGTCTATCACACTAACCACCCCGGAAGGAGAGGAGATTACAGACTTCTCGACCCAGTACTCCACCACGGGTCATTTCCACAAAGCGTTGCTGGAGCCATTTTGGAAGAGGTACCGGTAGTATGTGATTACCCGGATGTTTTTCCCGAAGAGTTACCCGGTATGCGACCGGATCGGGATATTGAGTTCATCATTGAGTTGGTACCCGGTACTGGCCCTATAGCTCAAAAACCTTACCGGATGAACCCCGAGGAGTTGGTGGAACTAAAGAAGCAGTTGGATGACCTGCTTAGAAAAGGGATGATCCACCCTAGTGCGTCACCCTGGGGGTCACCAATCATTTTCGTGGATAAAAGGGACGGTACCACTCGCTTGTGCGTGGATTACCGTAAGTTGAATGATGTGACTATTAAAAACAAGTACCCCCTACCCAAAATTGAAGATCTGTTTGATCAGCTCAACGGAGCTCGTGTCTTCTCTAAGATCGATCTCCGCACCGGTTACCATCAGCTTAAAGTAAGAATCTGACATCCCTAAGACGGCCTTCACCACTCGCTATGGATTGTTTGAGTATACGGTGATGTCTTTCGGCCTGACCGATGCACCTGCTTATTTCATGAACCTCATGAACAAGGTGTTCATGGAACACTTGGATAAGTTTGTAGTTGTCTTCATCGATGACATCCTGTTTTATTCCAAGTCAGAAGAAGAGCATGAAGAGCATCTGAGGTTGGTTCTCGGTACCCTGCAAGAGCACCAGTTGTATGCTAAGTTCATTAAGTACCATTTTTGGTTAAAAGAAGTAGGTTTTCTTGGCCACATTATCTCAGCGGGAGGAATATCTGTAGATCCTACCCACATCAAGTCCATCCTTGAATTCCCAACCCCCACCAACCAAACCGAAGTAAGGTCCATCCTTGGATTAGCAGGTTATTACCGCAAGTTTGTTGCGGGATTCTCAAGCATCGCAAAGCCTCTTACCCAACTATTGAAGAAGGATCAGAAGTTCGTTTGGACCGACAAATGTGAAGCCAGCTTCCAGGAACTGAAAAAGCGTCTTACTACCGCACCTATCTTAACCATGCCAGATGTGACCAAAGATTTTGTGGTTTATTGCGATGCCTGCAAACTCGGACTTGGCTGTGTCCTTATGGAAGAGGGCAAGGTGATTTCATACTCGTCGTGAGAACTCCGCAAGCATGAGCAAAATTACCCAACCCATGACCTAGAGCTTGCTGCAGTGGTCCATGCGCTCAAGACATGGCGGCACTTTCTGATGGGCAACCGTTGCGAAATTTACACCGATCACAAGAGCCTGAAGTACATCTTCACCCAGAGGGACTTGAACATGAGGCAGCGAAGATGGATAGAACTCAACAAGGCTTATGACTTGGACATCCATTACCACCCTGGAAAAGCAAACGTTGTAGCTGATGCCCTTAGCCGTAGGCCGTGTTCATTCAACTCCCTGATCAAGGTTCGACGGCAAGAACTCTGGAAAGAGCTCGATAAGATGGGTATAGAGGTGGTCAGCTATGGGGCAGTCGATCAACTCCTGTTGCAACCCACCTTATGGGAGCAAATCAAGGAAGCACAGAAGGGTCACGGAAGTATTGAGGGCATCAAAAGAAGATTGGACAAAGAGGAAGTCCCTGGGTTCACCATCGACTCTGACGGTATTCTTTCGTACAAGGGACGCATCTGCGTACCGTCAGATCCTGTTTTGAAGCAGTTAATTATGAAGGAGGCCCACGAGACTTTGTATTCTATCCACCCCGGTGGAACCAAGATGTACCAGGATTTGAAGCAGAATTTCTGGTGGCATGGCATGAAGCGCGAGATTGCACTCTTCGTCCAGAGTTGCGACATCTGCCAAAGGATCAAGGTAGAACATCAGCGGCCCGCTGGATTACTCCAACCTCTCAAGTTGCCCGAGTGGAAATGGGATGAGGTCGGCATGGATTTTATCACTGGATTGCCTCGGTCCAATCGCGGGCATGACTCCATATGGGTTATCGTGGATAGACTCACTAAGGTAGCACACTTTTTGCTAGTAAGGACCACCCATCGATCGGATCAGCTTGCAGATCTCTACATGTCACGTATCGTCAGCCTTCATGGAATACCTAAGACTATTGTATCTGATCGAGGAACCCAATTCACCTCCCGTTTCTAGTTTAAGCTGCGTGAATCCATGGGGACGAATCTCTTTTTCAGTACTGCGTATCACCCTCAGACAGGAGGACAGACGGAAAGAGTCAATCAGATCCTTGAAGATGTGCTTAGGTCTTATGTGTTAGCTTATGGAGCCAAATGGGAGAATTGCTTGCCGTTTGCCGAATTTTCGTACAACAACAGCTATCAAGCCAGTCTGAAGATGGCACCATTTGAGGCTTTGTACGGGCGCAGATGCCGTACCCCCTTGAACTGGTCGCAAACCGGAGACAGCCAAAGTTTTGGAGTCAACACCCTAAGGGAAGCCGAAGAGCATGTTAAACTCATTCGCGACCGTCTTAAGGCCGCCCAATCCAGGCAGAAAAGTTACGCAGATTCCAGAAGGCGTGAACTCAAATTCAAGGAAGGAGATATGGTTTACTTGCGTGTTACACCACTCAAGGGAATGCAACATTTTCATGTGAAGGGGAAATTAGCACCGAGATATATTGGACCTTTTAGAGTAAGCGGTCGAAGAGGAGAAGTATCATATCAGCTAGATCTGCCACCCCATCTGTCAGGATTCCATGATGTATTTCATGTATCTCTACTCCGGAAGTGTCTGCAAGTTCCTGGTGATACTCATTCATATCAGGAGGTAGATCATCGCACCATTGATCTCAATCATGATCTCTCATATCGAGAACGACCACTTCGTGTTCTCGCTGAAGACGTCCGTTTGACCCGGAGACGGAATATCAGGTTCCTGAAGATCCAATGGAGCAACCATTCGGAGGAAGAAGCCACCTGGGAGCGTGAAGATTATTTGGAGCATGAATTTCCTGGTTTTCTCTCTTCTTCAAATCTGGAATCTCGGGGACGAGATTCTCCTAAGGGGGGAAGGTCTGTAACACCCCAATTCTCTTAGCTTTAGCATTGTGGTGTTATTCTAGATTTTCCACCTCTTGCAAAACCTTTTGTGTGTGTAGAATTTTGAGTCATGATTTAATTTGCTTGCACACCTTATGCTTGTTGTGTGTCACTAACATTTCATGATATTTGAAAATACTAAAAATCACAACACGCTGAAATAAATAACCACAATTAGGATCTTCATGGTTGTTAAAACTTAGCCAAACTAGGAGCTATTATTAAGCAAACCATAAATGGTTTTTGACATGCATTTGTACCATTTTGATCTAGGGCATATATAATTTCACACACTGTTCTAAATTCTCTCAAAAGAGCTTGTTTGCACATAAATATCACTAGCTCTTGTGGTCATCAAATTAACATGACCATTTGAGTTATTCTTTTTCTTTTCTCTAGAAGTTTTCTTTTCTGTGAGAGCTAAATGAGATGTTTGACTTGGGCATTTATAAATTCATTACTTTATCCTAATTTGAGTAAGTTTGGGGGGTTGACTCATTTTATTTTTGAGGGTCCTGTTTGAATAATTCAAACTTAGTTTTTTAAAATGCTTTTGAGCTAATTACTCAAACCTCTCACCTTTTTATTCTCTCACACTCTTTTCCACACCACCTGCTGAGAAGGAGAGCAGCAACCTCACCCCTGGTCCCACCTGTCATGGACTAGGGCCAACCCCTCCTCTCTCTTCCCTCTTTCCTCTTCCTTTCCACCCAATCTGAGCCCCTCTCCTCTCTTCTCACTGGCCAGGTCGTGTCACCCAGACCAGCATCCTCTCTGCCCCTCTCCACCGCCCAGGAGGACCAACCAGGATTGCCCTCCCCCTCCCCAAACCGCTTCTGCCCGAGGGAGCCCGAAAACCAGCCCCTGGTTTTGGAGCTCTCCTCAGCTCTGCCTCCCCTCTTAAAACCCTGCCCGAGGCTCCCCCTCACCTCCTCTGCCCACCCCTACCACCCTCACCCAAAGCCACTCCCTCCCTCGAGCTCTGGAAGTGGAAAAACCTCGCCGGTGACCGAGCTCTTCCCGCCGTGCTCATCGTCGTTCCTCTCCACCTCTCTCCACCATTTCTGGCCCCTCGAGCACGCCTCGTCGAGATCTAACTCCCCCTTCCTTTCTTTGCTCTTCTAGGTGACCGTAGCCTCCGCGCTCGTCGTCGACCCGAGAAGCTCGCCGCCGCCGTCGCCATGATCTCCGACGTTGCATGCGGGAGCTGAGGACGCCATCGAGCTCGCCTGCCTCCGCTGCGTCGATATCTACCCTCCCCCTGACCCCGCGCGGTCCCTGGTGTGCACCGTTGCCGCGGTTCTCCTCCCCCTCGTCTGGTTCATCCGCGCTGCGTCGCGAGGACGACGACGACCGTGAGCCGTAGATCACGAGATCTACCAGGTTTGAACCTCCCCGTGCGCGCGCAGCCGCGCGCGTTTGGGCCGGCCTAGCTCAGCCCCCGCGCGGATCCGCGCTGCTCTACGTCGCCTCTGGGCCGATCTGGACCAGATCTGGCCCGTTCGGCCTGCTTTTCTTTTATTCTTTTCCTGTTATTTTTCCAGTAAATCTATAGTCTAGCTTTTAATCTTTTGTGGTAAATCTAGAGTGGGTAAAATGATGGAATAAAATTTTGTAACATGCATGCATGTTTTCTTAACCATGTGGCGTTGGATTTGTTCAAAAAATATGTTTCCTGTTGAGGGTTAAAATAGATCTAGTAAAAAGTATCTATTACACCATTTGTTTGATAACTTGTGTTCTGTAAACCCAACTCATGCAATCTTGGTTTGTTGTAAAGCTTGTAAAAATATCTATCTAGATTGGTTAATCCTGCATGCAGGAGATTACTATAGCAAAAGTTGTTTCTAGTCTAAGAATAACATCAGTAGGTGTTTGGTGATTTTTAACTCTTAAATGAAAACACTTTTTGAAGTGAATCCACTTGGAAGTGTTAAATATGAATTGAAAGTATCCTATGCTAGAAGTGTAGATTTTTCCAGTAACTATTTATTACTTAGTGAGCTAATTTCTGAAAAACAGGGAGATAATCTCTTAAAATGCATTTCTGTAATTTCAGAGATTATTGCATGTCTAGTTTTGTTTGGTGAGCCACCTCTGTCAATAAATAAATGTTGGGGATATATTTGTGGAATAGCCACAGGTTTTATCTAACTCACCCCACTGGTTTGGCACCAAAATAATTCTTATTATTTTCTGCACTTAGATAATGGTGAGAAGTATACTTTATTTTAAAACTTGGATAACGTGAGCTAGGAGTATCCAAATTTGATGAATAAAATCTCCACTTAAAGAGAAAACTCATATCTCCCCAGAAAGGTAAATTATGCATCTAGGAGATCTATAAAACTGAACCTATCTTCTGTTTAAGTTTGATATCAGTAGTTCTTATCTGATTTTTAAGTCTTGTTTGGTGATAGATTTTCATGCACAGCTAATTTTCAGAGCTCCACATGTGTGTTAATAGTAATGTGGTAGAAGGGTTTAATTTTAGGAGCAGTACCTTAAGAATTATGCTCAAATCATATAAACAGCCCTTAATAACTAATAAATGCACTAGTTGTGCCTTTGTTTGTGATGCTTGTTGTTTGTCAACATACTTTAGATTGTTATCAACTCGCATCTTAGGACTTACGCTAGTATCATTTGTTTTCCATGTTACGGTAGAACCGCAACCCGAGGAAGAGCAGTACGAGGTAGCTGAGCACGACTACGCTGAAGAACAAGACCAGGGACAGTACTCTGAGCAAGGCAAGCCCACCTCACCACCTTTATGCAAATCCTACTATTTACAAAGCATGTTTTGTTTTAAAATAAAATAATGCATGTTTTACTTCTTTTGTGGCACCTTGCCACCCGAAAACTATTTTACAAAATATTGTTTGGCCAAAGTTATCTACTAGAATACTATAGGTGTTACAAAAAGAGTTTATTTGTTGAGCCTTGTTGTTGAAGGCTCCATCAAGAAGATTAAGTTTTCTAGTAGTCTACCTTCATCTACTTACCTCAAAACTATAGGATGGGAACCTGTTTGATAAAACTGCTTTACGTAGGAAAACCTGAGTTGCTGAGGGGGAATCGTCCACCGACCTAGGTCTTTCGCCTACAAATACCCCTTGACCTAAAAACTGAGCACGGTTAATCACTTTTTCCTCCACGGGTCCCGAGCCGCCACTGTCGTCACAACCACTTCGGGAGAGATCAGAACTGCTCCCCGACACCCTGTCGGGAGGGGGAATCGTCCCCGGAGGCCTCTACGTCGCCATGATCGCCTTCAGACTGATGCTTGAGTAGACTACCTTGGACTACGGATCCATAGCAGTAGCTAGATAGTTGTCTTCTCCTCTTGTGCTATCATTTTTAGATCTTGTGAGCTGCCTATCATCATCAAGATCATCTTTATGTAATTCTCCATGTTGTGTTTGCTGGGATCCGATGAATATTGAGTACTAAAGTTATTGCTTCATAATATATCATGTGTGTGCTATTTAATTATCTTGCATGCTCTCCGTTACTTGCGTGTGCTCTGCCCAAGTAGATGCTTCTAACTCCAAGAGGGGGTATTTATGCTCGATAGTAGGTTCATGTCTCTATTTAATCTGGGGCAGTGACAGAAAGCTCTAAGGTTGTATATGTGATGTTCCTACTAGGGATAAAACAATAGTACTTTGTCTAAGGATGATGTTACTTACTTACTTAACACACAGTGCTTAAGGCGATAATCTATTGCATGCAACTTAATACTGAAAGGGGTGCGAACGCTAACCGGAAGGTGGATTATTATTCATAGATGTGGTTGGAACGGTCTATGTATATTGTTGTAATGCCCGAATGAATCTCACACTAGACACCATATCATTAGTATATGCATTGGGTTGCTCATCATTATTCTGTCAATTGCCTAGCTGTAATTTGTTTACCACGCATAGATGAATGTTATTATTATTTATGGAGAGACACCACTAGTGAACTGTGGACCCCGGTCCTTTTCTTTAATCTGATAAAACCACAACTCCAAACCTGTTACTTTCTGCAAACAAACATCTTCCTTCCACACATTCGTATAATCCTTTTGGTACAGCAAGCCGGTGGGTTGGGGCAAAATACTTTGATTGTGTTGTGTGCACATTCCACGTCAACTACGTCAAGCTCTTTTCTGGCGATGTCGATACCTCGAGGGAAATCTTCATCTCCTACGGGTTCGATAACTTTGGTTTCATAACTGAGTGAAATTTGCTGCTGCACTTCTACATACCTTCCTCTTGGGGTCTCCCAACAACACACCCACTGTGTGCATCACTCACCGCGACATAGAGGCAAACCCTGACAAGATCAAGGCTATAGAGGAAATGAAGCCTCCTCTCCGGCTCAAGGACATGCAACGCCTAGTAGGCTATATGGCCAGTTTGGGCCGCTTCATTTCCAAGTTCGTCGAGAGAGCCCTACCATTCTTCAAGATCATGAAGAAATCTGGCACCTTCAAGTGGACGCCTGAAGCGGAAAAAGCCTTTGATGACTTGAAGAGGTACTTGGCCAGCGCACCAGTCATCGTAGCACCAAGGACAGGCGAACATCTGAAGTTGTATCTCTCAGCCACTCCTCAGACCGCCAGCGCCGTCCTGGTGGTAGAAAGTGAAGAGCCAGTCCTCCCCAAGAAGAGTGCAACTACTCCAAGTCCAAAGCCGCCTGACGAAGAGCTCGACAAAGGGACAGACCCCACAAACCCACCGCCAGGCCCAGAGCCACAAGACGAGTCTGCCCCAAGCACCCTTGCTGAGGCACCTCCATAAGCTGATCTCGCCAAGAGCCCTGAAGAGTCTCCACAAGCCGATCTCGCCAAGGGCCCTGAAGAGCCTCCTCAGGCAGCCAACGCTGCGCCTAAAATGTCAACCCTTGTCGAGCACCCCTTCTACTTCGTCAGTATAGTACTACAGGACGCTCGGGAACGGTACCCAATGCAGCAGAAGCTCCTCATTACGCTCCTCATCGCCTCTAGGAAGCTGTGACACTACTTCCAGGGACATCCCATCATAGTGGTCACCTCCTTTACCCTGGAGCAGATCCTTCGCAACCCTAACGCTACAGATCGTGTCACGGTATGGAACATAGAGCTGCAGTCATTCAATTTGTGCTTTGATACCACAAGAGTCATGAAAGGAAGAGCGCTGGCAGACTTTGTCGCTGAATGGACTGACCTAACCCCTGAAGAGCCTCGAGGAGAAGAGCCAGAGCCCTCGCCTGGAGAAAAGATGCCTAGCCACTAGACCATGAAATTCGACGGAGCCTTCGCCTGCCGCAATGGTGGGGCTGGCGTCGTCTTGATCTCACCCAAGGGGACAAGCTCTACTACGTTGTCCAGATGTGCTTCGCAATCGACAAGATCTCCAACAACATCGCTGAGTACGAGGGCCTCCTCGGCGGCCTACGGGCCGCCATTGCTCTTGGTGTTAAGCACCTGCTCATCAAAGGCGACTCCCAGCTGCTTGTCAACTTCTCCAACACAAGATACAAGCCTAAAGATGATCACATGGCCACATACCTTGAAGAGGTCCGCAAGCTTGAGAAGCACTTCAGGGGCATGGAGATCACGCACATCCCGAGGAAGGAAAACGAAGAGGCTGACAACATTGCCAAGCGTGCATCAAGAAGGAAAGCTCAGCAGGCAGGCATCTTTGAAGAGAGGCTCATCAAGGCATCCATAAAGCAGCCTCAAGAGGCCATAGCCGCAAGCTGGGGCTCCCGATTGCAGTCCTCACACAGGGGAGCGCCTATTGTTAACAGCGGCGCATCAAAAAATAGGCTGGATCGACGAGCTCAAAGACTACCTCGCCAAGGGAATCCTTCCAAAGGAAGACGTCGAAGCAGAGCAAATCGCTCGACAGGCGAAATCCTACTACATCCTCGAGGGTGATCTCTACCGCAAGCGCCCAAATAGCATCGCGCTCAAATGCTCCCTCCTAAAGAGGGCAGAAGGCTGATCAAGGACATTCACAGCGGGGAGTGCGGCCACCACTAGTGCGCCCGCACCCTCGCAGGCAAAGTCTTCTGGAGCGGCTTCTACTGGCCACAAGCAGTTCAAGATGCAATCGACATCGTCTAGGCTTGCGAGGCCTGTCAGTTCCACGCCAAGCAAATCCATCAACTAGCGCTGGGGCTCAAGACCATTCCCCTCTCCTGGCCGTTCGCGGTCTGGGGCCTAGACATCTTGGGTCCATTCCCCAAGTCGCAAGGGGGCTATCGCTACCTCTTTTTGGCCATCGACAAGTTCACCAAATGGCCCGAGGTCGAAGCGACACAGACCATCCCAGTAGGCGCAGTGGTGAAGTTCATCAGAGGCCTGGTCTACCGCTTCGGAGGGCCTAATCGCATCATCACCGACAATGGCTCGCAATTCACTAGCGACATCTTCAGGGCTTACTGCGAGAAACTAGGCATCAAGCTCTACTTTGACTCGGTGGCTCATCCACAGAGTAATGGCCAAGCCGAGCGAGCAAATGCAAAAGTCCTGAAGGTCTTAAAGACCAGGACCTTCAACATCCTCAAGGGCCACGACAAGGGCTGGATCAACGAGCTCCCTTCGGTGCTCTGGTCCATCCGTACAACTCCGCCAAAGCCCACGGGAGAAACACCGTTCTCCCTCATCTATTGAGCCGAGGGAGTCCTCCCCACAGAGATTAAGCATGGATCCCCATGGGTCCTTGCCTTCAATGAGGACGAGCAAGAGGACCTCCATAACGACGACCTGCTGCTTCTCAAGGGACTATGTCGATGTGCCGCCCTCCGGGCGGCAAAATACTAGCAGGACCTGCGACGCTACCACAGCCGCCATGTGCGCTCGCACACCCTGGAGGCAGGCGATCTCATCCTCAAGCGAATCCGATCCAGGGATGGCCTCCACAAGCTGTCACCAATGTGGGAAGGTCCCTACAGGGTCACTCACAACACCAGGCCTGGCGCGGCCAGCCTCGAGACTCAAGACGGCATCCACGTCAAAAACCCGTGGAACATAATGCATCTACGCAAGTTCTACCCGTGATCATAGTCACACCCGTGATCATTGTCACGTCAAGACATCGGGCTCTAGGGGAAGCTTACGGCTCCACCTCCAAGCATTTTTTGTCTCTAAAGGAAGCTCACGGCTTTACCTCCAAGCTTCACAAAAGCTTCTCACGAGGGTCATCCCTCCGAGCTCTCCTTGTAACGGGCCACTGCAGGCCGTAGAGAGTCTCAGCCACTAATGGGTGGTCCCCATGACTCGACATGGAAAATGCATTAACTTGGCAACCCCAAGCACAAGGAAACATTTCGTTCCTAAGTGAACTTCGCGCTATGGCGCCGCTATGTAATATTTTGGTGGAGAGTTTTTAATTTCGCACTATTGTTTTTACATGTTCGCTTATATGCTTCCCCATGCGCACCTCGCAAGAGGGGGCTGAGTATGGTGCCAGTGCCTCAAATGACACACCAACAACACTGCAAAACCGAAGGGATCCGAGCTCTGGTAAAAGGCCAAGCTCCCACAATCACGCCATCTCTGCAAAGAACCTTGGTACTTACTCTCCTCGCAAGGAACGCCTGAGAAGACCTATAAGCGCGCATGAGTCCTACTACCATGCACAAGCGTTTGGGTCTGCCTCTCTAACATCCGCAGGGAACAAGTGTCCCTCCAAGCCTGAGGAGGCAAAATGCTCAACCCCTGAAGAGGAGCTCCTCGCTAGGGAAAAATCTCTACACGGCAAAGAACCTCGAGAAGTTAAGTCTTGCACCCATGCCTCGAGAGCTTTTTCTCCTCGGCAAGCACACGTTGTCCCTCGAGCGTTTCGTTTCTCCCTTACACTTCATGGACTGCTCGTACGTCAAAGGAGGGCACTTGAGCATCGCGACTCAAGGATCTTACCTCTCCAAGCCTTAAACTCCCCCCAGCCTTGTTGAGTCATTGCTCTAGCATACCGTTGTGGCGGAGTCATAGCGCAAAGAGGCGAGTCCTAACAACGCAGAGCGAACAAAGACATGAAAATAAGATAAAGGGCCTCTCGAGGGGCACACATGCTTAATTAAAATACTTAAAGAGTATATTACAGACCATGGTTCAAGTCGTCTAAGGAAAAGTGTTTCAAATGAAAGCGCTCCAGGCGCCTGAAAGATACAAGAGAACTTCAGGTGGAGTCCTCGCCCGCTCCCTTTTTGGAGCTCTCCTCTCCAGTGCCTGCGGAGCCAGCCTCCTCGCCTTCATCGGCTGGTGCCTCAGCACGCTTGAAGCGGCTGCATAAGGCGTCAACTTGGCCGCGGAGGGAGTTGGAGATCTTCCACCCTTCTTAACCCTCGAGAGGCTCGGTCACTGTCGAGAAGTCGAAGCCAGGCGTGAGGTGCTCGAGGTTGGCGAAGATGCGGTCGACGACCACGACCAGGAGCTGGCGGCTCTCCTCCTCGATAACCTCGCGGAGCTCAGCGGAAGGACCCTCAAGTGCCGTGAAGAGCTGGTCAAAATAGACCAGGTACATTGTAGCACCGCCGTGCGGCAGGACCCTCCATGCCAAGCTTGACGGCGAGCTCGCTGCCCCTGGTCACTAAGGACTGGAACATACGCTCCCGCTGCTGCGTCAGCACCCGAGCCGCTTGAGCGCCCTCGACGGCCTCCACCGCCCGCTCCACTGCAGGACCACCTGTTTGTTCATCTCCTCCATAACCTTGATGAGAGAGTTCAGGTCCTACGTGGCCGCCTTGCGAGCTGCCTCTTCTTGGCGACGACCCTCCGCGGCACGCTGGACGCGGCTCTCCAGCTTGGCGTTGGCCTTCTCGAGCTCACTGATCCGCTAGGCGTTCTCGGCGTTCTTGCTCTTGAAGCGGCTCTCCTACTTCTTGAGCTTCTCGCGGTAGTCCTGGGCAACAACGTCGCGGAACTTCTTCCCCAGAGCCACGAGATCCGCCTCATCCTCGTCTTTCTTCTTAGCGAAGGAAGCCCTGAAGCGCTCCATGATATTCTGTTGGGAGGCCACTTCTTCGGCGTGCTTGGAGAGGGCATCGGTCAAGTTGCTCTCCCGGGCCTCAAGTTCCTCACGCGTGGTCGCGAGCTCGTTCTCCGCCTGCTGCCGCTGCTCGTCGCGTAGACGCACCTCCTTCTCGGTGGAGAGCAGCTGCTGCTCCTGGACGACCAGGCCCTTGCGAGCCTCCTCTAGAGAGGTTCGCTCAGCATCGGAAGCGGATGGGAGCTGGCTCTCAAGCTGGGCGAGCTCTCGTTGCTTTTCCGCCAGTGAGCCCTCCATGGCCTCCCGCTCCGCCCTTGCCTCAGCTAAGAGCTGCTCGGCCACGCCGCGCTCGGCCTGAAGGGGCGCGAGGGTCTCGTCAGCCTCGCGAATGGCCCCATGGCGCACCTCTTTGACGAAGCACAACACCTTCTCACGCTTGGTTTGCAGAGCCAAGTCTTCCTGGCGGCGAGCCTCCACCGCAACATGGAAGGACGCCCACGCCTCCGCAAGCTCGCCCTGCCGCTTGTCGTGTTGCGCATCCTCAAGGGCGAGGTGGGCCTCCAGCCCCTCCAGAGACTCCCGCACCAGGTGGAAGGCGACGTCGCGGCGACCCCTGCTCCAGTCCCAGCCGTTGAGGACTAGGTCTCGGCAGGCGGAGGACCCCGCTCCTGCATCGAGCTTGGAGAACAGGACCTTAGAGCGGGCTTGGGGGCTGGGCAGCGAGCCGTCCTCCTCGGCTCCCGTGTCCTCCTCGCCGTCATTTCCGCCCTGGTGCACCATCTCCTGTGGCGGCTCTGCTCCTGCTGCGGAGCATGGCGAGGGCGGCGAAGGAGCTCCCCCCTCTTGCTCACCAGCGCCAGGCTGGCCCTGGCCCGCCTCAGCCTCCTAGTGCGTGGGAGGAGTGGTCGCGCGAGGCGGGGTTGGCACGCGAGGTGGCGTTGGCGCTCGAGGCATCGTCGGGGCGCGAGGCGAAGTAGGGGCGCGAGGGGGAGTAGGCACCCTCTCCTCTCGCTCCTCATGCCTCGACTGCTCGAGAGGCGAAGCTGACGCCTCCGCCTGAGGCATTTCCTCAGTAGGACCACTACTGCTCGTCTCCACATGCCTCGTGGCCTCGTCAGCCACAGCCTCTGTCGTGGCCTTCTTCACGTCAGCAGCCTTGCGATGCTTGCGACGCTTCATAGGCACCAGATCACTGGCAATCAACAAGGAAAACCTTCAGAAAAGGTTGAAATAAGCAATCAAGATCGAGGTTTTGATAGTTACCCTGCTCGCTGGTCACCGGTGTCCACCCACGCCAAGCCTGGCGAGTGCCACGAGGGATTGTCCTTGGCACCAGACCCCTCCGGAGGCGCCTCGGCCTTCCTCTTGGAGGGGACGTCAGACGGCCTCGCCACAGGCCTGTCGACGGTTGCCTTCGACCGGGGCTCTCGCCGCCACGCCGCGGCCACCTCGTCCTCCTCCTCCATAGGGCGCGAAGGCGCCACCCTGAGGCCTCGTCATTGCCTGACGAGATCTAGCTGATCTCATCAGTGAAGGGCCTGGCCCTTGACGAGGTCACCTCTGCCGTGGCCTCCTTGTAGCCTAACCCGACTCCCAAAGCGGAGGGCGACTCCATGGCCCCCGCCTCCGGCGCCACAGGCGCGGCCTCCTCCCTCTTCTTCGCCGCAAGGCCTGTTGGGGTAAACGTAGACATCCCCTCGAAGATGGCCAGGCGTTCGGCCATGGAGAGCTGATGCAGTGGCCTCAGCGAGGGCGGAAACTTGTCCACGGCCGGCACCTCCGGATTGGTGAAGAGGACGGCCAGGATTAAGTCGAAAGCGCCCTTGATATTGTCATAAGGCTGGAGCCGCATCCGGACCGAGAGGCCCGCGTACATCCACATCGGCTTCTTGTAAGTATGAAGCGGAGCGATGCGGCGCGTCACGAAGTCCGCAACGATCATGTGCCCCGTGAGGCCCTCCTTCCGGAGATAGCGCATGTGGCCCACCAGGTTCGCGCTCTCCGCGCAGCTGAAGGCGGACTTGCCCCAGTGGGAGTTCTTCACAGGCGGCGCGTCCGGGATGTCGAGGAAGGCGCACGCTGACTCCACACCAATGAAGAACCATTTCTGGCAGAAGTCATCCACCTTCTTCACCACCGCCATGACGGGCTTGTCCCCATTCCACGACATGGGGATGTAGACGCCCCCCATGCCGTCTGTGATGCGGAAGGAGACGCACGCGGACCGCTCGTTGGCCTCGGTGCACCGGAGCGCGTAGATACTCTGGAAGAGGGCCACCGAGGGCTCCACGCCCAGCTAGGCCTCGCAGAGGTATGCGAATATGGAGAGAATGAGGACGGAGTTTGGATGAAGGTAGAGAAGCTGGATCTGGTAGAACTCCAAGACCGCCTCGAAGAAAGGCGAATACGGAGGCACCAGCCCAGCGGCGACGCAGTGGAGGAAGACGGGGTAGAATCCCTTCGGGCGCTTCCCGAGCTACGCGGCCCGGAGCACGCTGGCGCCGTGCTCGTTGGTCCGCCTGGCGGACAGGAAACGGATCTTGTCAAGCGCCGCCTCTTGGGTGCGTGCCCCAACCAGCGCTGCGCCAAACGCGGACTGCGCGGGCGCATCCGGGAAGGACCTCGATATCGCCGCCTTGCCCTTGCCCTTGGCCGGACTCATCACTGGAGCGGAGGAGCACGGAGGAGCAAGGAGGAGTGAAGGAAGGGAGCAAAGTTCGCCGGAGTTTGCGAGCGGAGAGGTCAAAAATGGAAGGCCTGTAAGAGAAGAATGGGAGCACTAACGGCTCTCCGCCGCGGTGTGCAGACTTTATGTCTCGTCAGGAGCAGTTACCGAGGCGTGGTGGGACCCCCCACGTTGCACGCCCCTGTGCTCGTAAGAGGCAGTTGCGTAGCAGTGCGACGCGTGTCTCGGGCCGGCCGGACACTTTGGGCCCACGACAATTCGGCTGAGTCCATGGGCTCCGCCGTGCCCATCTTGGGCCCGGGGGCTACTGTCGGCTCAATGAGGACCAGGGTGTGCAGAGCCCACTCTCAACAGCCCTCGCACGTGACAGCATCGAAGAAACGACTAAGGACCAAGCCACCGCTTGGAGAGACTCTCGAGAGGCAAGCCCTCTCGAGGGCCTGATGTAACATCCCAACATTTTATAATATTCAAAAATCACAAATCCATTTTCCTTCACTTTTCTAAAAACAAATCTTTTCACTATGTCTTTCTCTTATTCTCATCTACTATCAACCTTCTAAAAACCTCTTATCTTTTTCTAGATGACCATGTTTTTATAGTCTAAGTCTGATTCTGCTGGCTCATATGGAAAAGCTACGATTAATCATGAAGTTCTGCATGTATGGAAGACCACTGAAGAACCAGGTTTCGACCAACACTTCTAAGATATCCAAGAAAGTTGAACAAGAACTTGAAGCAGTCATGAAGGAGGTAGATTTGACCACCACCAAAAATAAAATGACGATATCGTGTTAGTGTATTGATCATATCAACTTAGCTATATGACAATACTAGATTGTTTGGTTGTTGTGAACCTTGCTGCTTGATGTTTGTTAGATGTTGATTGATTATGTTATAGATTGGTTGCCTTGTTTTGTTTTCTTGAACTAGGATTCCTCCATCGTACAAATAATTCAACTCATTGCTTTCTAAACCAAACAGATGTCTCACCCCAATACCAACACCAGTGATTTGCATACAACTATGCGACTACTATTAGAGAACCAGAGTCAGCTGTTGAAGATGATCAATGAGCAACTGCCTAAGATTGATCAGAACCATAGTGATTTTGAAAAGGACCTTATGACCAAACTAAAGGCATGCAAAACCTGTGGAGAGATAGGACATACGTCCCAAGAATGCACTGATGAGTGGCCCCATAGTCATACCGGACATACAGTTAGGGAATGCCCCACAAGTCAGATTTCTTGCTGTTTGTGTGAAGCAACAAATCACGTTCCAACGCAATATCAACTCTACCCCGTGGTGCAAGAAGTCTGTCAGCAAGCCAAAAAGGGGATGCAACAAAATCTTATGAATTATGTGGAAGTACAAGAAAACAAGGAGGAACACAAAAGAGATACTAGCCATATAACATGTTTTACCTGTGGAGAACTAGGACATTATTCATGGGACTGCAAAGAGAAAAGGACTGATCAGGATACTGAACCAAATCTTCATCAAAATGAGACTGTGGGTCATACTAAGGTGAAGAATGAAATAAGAGTAAGGTCACTTCCGAAGATATCCAAAAGTACCTCCAAGTGTTGTTATAAATGTGAAGGAGATCACCTAGCTCGAAATTGTCACATCAAACGAGACTGGCTTCTTTAATTGAGATAGAATATAGCAAACAAGATTTGAAAGAACTGTTAGCCCTGGAAACACCAAAGAAGAAGAGGAACTTAAGTGACGTAATTTGCTACAAATGTAAAGGCAAAGGACATTATGCTGATAAGTGCCCAGTAAAGATGAAGGAGAAATGCCTTACCCGCTCACACAAGAAAATCATCAGTCCCGTTACATGTCGCAGATGCGGAGCAACAGGACACTATGTCAGTGGCTGCCCAGAGTGGAAGAAGGATAAATCTCTCCAAGTACCGAGTGGAAAACGTGAGTGCTAAAAACTTTCTGTATCCACCACATGCCATTGTATTTTGAATACTTGTACGCTCTACATCAGAGAAATAAACAAGATTAAACAAAGTTTCTAGACTGACCACAAAAATTTCTTTTAAGGGTGGTAGCCACCTAGATAATTCAAACACAGTCGCTTAAACCCAGAGATCTCAAACTATCTTTCTTTCCATCCTCCTAATCAGAAAAATCATTCGCTGCCAAGTTTTCAAATTTCCATGTCAGAAAATTCATTTCTCAAAACATCTTGAGTTATCAGAATCATTCAAGCATTTGCTTTCTTTCTAGCTTCTCCGAATCTCGGGGACGAGATTCCTTTTAAGGGTGGTAGTCTGTAACATCCCAACATTTTATAATATTCAAAAATCACAAAATTTTAAAACTTTTCTTTTTATTAAAATAAAATATTAAATGTATAAGGAAACCAACTATGATAGAATTCAAACTTATTGAAAGAGTTTAATATTTCAAATGTCACAGTTTAAACATTTTATTATCCTCTGTATTTCAAAAAAAAACTAAAAATGTAGTTTGACAAATATTTTACAAACTACAATCCATTTTATTTTAAGTAAATAGTTTACTTATAAGAAATTGATTTCAACCACTTAGCCATATCTATCCATAAATTTTCAAATTAATTAAAAATTGGTGTTAGTTGCCAAATGGTTATCATTCTCTCAACTAAATTCAAAACATGGTGTTAAATTTTAAATTCTGTAATTTATAACAATAAACTTAATAGATTTTAAATTAATGAATTAGCCAAATAAACATTTCATTTGCTCAAATGAATTTCATCTATTTTCAGAGCATGAAATGATTAATATATTCTAAATAAGAATGGAATTAAAACAAAAATCTTTTCCAAAGTTGTTATGAAGTTTTCAAATGAATTATCATAATATAAGATATAATGTTGCACAAATTATTTTCAATTAAAAATGAATACCCTATATTTCACATTTCCTAAACATTTTTATATTTAGTTCTTTAATATCATGCCAAAATAAAGAAGAATGATTTTAGTAAAACAAGTTAAATAACTTAAATCCAAACATAATTGAATATGGGTATTTCATATAATTTATTTAGCCAAAATTAAAATTAATTAAACCCTAGTTTAAATTAAACATAAAGTGTCAATTTTACATTTAATCAATATTTCGAAATTATTATTTTTGAAAAGTGTTCAAAACACTCCCACAATTGGTTTAACAGAAAGATAATAATATTACAAATTTTTAGAAATTTATTTGACATCATTTGGAGTTATAAATCAAAAGATATAAATAAAATAGAAAAATCAGAAAAGAAAATACCTGTGACGTCATGCTGACGTCAGCAGATCTTCTTCAACCTCCAGCCGAGATTTCCGCCGGCGATCTCCTTCCAAAATCGAGCGAGATTGTCGCGGATTCGTTTTTCCCCTTCGGCCTATATAAACCCCGCGCTCTCCTCTTCCTTTTGCCCCAAACCCTAGCCCCTAAGACGCCGCCAGGCCGCCGGAAAAGCTTGCCGGAGCTCCATTGCTACCGTCGCCATTTTTCTTTGTTCCCCGGCGAGGTGAGCCTTCCCCGATGCCCCTGACCCTCTCCTCTTCCATGCCGTCCTCGTGCGCATGTCCTAAGTCACGCGTTCGGTTGTTTCCTGCAGTGTTTCGAGCGCATCGTGCACGACCGGACATCACCGGAGCCGCCGGCGCACTCGTCCTCGCCTCTCCGCTGTCCGAGGACGCCCGAGACAACCTCAGCGTCACCATCCACCTCGCCAGGCCGCGCCGCGTCCGCCCATCGCCCCCACGAGCCCAGGAAGGCACGGCAACGACGGGAGCATCCACGCCCGAGCGCAGCGCCACCGTCGGCCTCGTCTCCGACAAAATCCCGCCGCCGGTTTTTGGTCAACACACGGTGAGCGTCCGATCCAATCTCAACGGCCCAGATTAGAAAATCTCAGACGAATCGGTACGATCCGATCTGGACCGTCAGATCCAGATCTGACGGCCCAGATCTGTTGACTTATCCAGTCAGCGCCCGCGTGGCAGCCATGTCGGCGCCTCGTCAGCAGCCACGTCAGCGCCAGCGTGTAAATCATTTTCTATTTTAATTTTAATTGGAAGTTTTGCAGATTAGTCCCTGTAATTAAAACATCTATAACTTTTTAACCACAACTCCAAATTTAATAATTTTTATATTTTTGGAAAGCTCTTGAGATGTAGATTATTTTAGATCGGTCAAATTTCAAATTTGACTTAGTATAAAATATTCAAATTTCAAATAGAAAAATTTAGTATATTTGTAATAACTTTAAATCTATAAATCCAAAAATTGCAAATAAAATTGTTTTAGAAACTTTAGAATATTTGTAAATTAATGCCACTGCTATAAAAAATTTTTAGTAATTTTTGAATGAATTCACAGTTATATATTTAATTTGAATAGTTTGAATATTTTCAACATAACTATTAATATAAATATTAATTTTGATTAAATCAAATTGCATTAAATATAATTAAACCACCTCTGGCTATTAACACCATCTATAAAGAAAATTGTGTTATAAAATATAAATCACATAAAACTTTAATCTATATGTTTCCTTTTATTATTTTTTTGCAAATTAGAAACTAATTAAATTGCAATTATAACTTTATGCATATTTTATAAAATTCACAAAAATTAGTGTTATGTTGCTTGTGATTTAAAATTGCATTTCATGCATAGCATATTTTATAGTTATATTCTCCATAAGGAAAACTCATCCCCATTTTCTCTAAGTTAGGATTATTTTCAAACTTAGTATTTTGGGAAAAGTGCTATACACTTAGACACTTAGGATTTTCAACATGGAGCTGGAAGACCAATGAAGGACTTAGCCAAAAACAAGACTACAGAAGTATCTTCAAGGAGAAGAAACACTTAGAAGAAAATCAAGAAGAAGTTCATGAAGGACTTAGAAGAAAACAGACTCCGGAAGCATCCCAAAGATGTCAAGCACTTGGAAGAAAAGTGAGAAGAAGTTCAAGAAGGCCAACCCCCTTTTATTCTCTAAGTCTCTCTCTCTGTCTTTTCTTCTCCTCTGAGACTTCATGAAGACTAAGTAAATCCAAGACCAACCTCTAGGATACAAGAACCATCAAGTTTGAAGATTCAGCAAGAATACCAAGAACTCAATCAAGACATCATCCAGAAGAAAGTTACAAGTCTGGAGATGAAGCCTGGAGGACAACTACATCTTTCCTTCTATCTTTTCCCTCTTTCCTAATCTTGTCTTTTAGACTTAAACAAATTTTGATCATGATGTTATCATCTTGAAGTTGTTGGATCCTAGCGGCATAGTGAGATGAAGCGGCCTGGAAACAAACCTTACATGTCCACGTAAATGAGACCTGTTCCACAGTTTAAGTTGCTGGCCGGGTGTCTGTCTCTCTCACTTTAGCGAATATCCAATTTACAAAGAGTTGATAGTAATTGTTGATCACCTTATAGACTTAGTATTTTTCTCTAAGTATTTTGCACATCATGCATAAACATATTTTCCTTAGAAAGTTTTATAAAACTTATTTATTCATCTAGTATGTGTTTGTATGCATTGTGGAGTTGTGCTTGCTGTTGATTGTTGTATTGTTGCTTGTCTATACTGTTAGATTGAACGGAGAGTCCCGAGTATCGTTGAAAAGAGTTGTGAACAACGACAACATTCAAAGGCAAGTGGCACACCTCATAAACTTCCTATTATTTCTATATGCATTACTTAGTGTATTTTTATATGCATGTGTAGGATAGTATTGCTATGCTAGACCTGTGTAGAATTCCTTATTCCTTTGTCTAGGTTCCTATGCAATACTTAGTAGAATTATTGATGCTATGCAAATGTTGTTTTGTGAAAATCTAAATTCTACTAAGTTAAGAATGAAACACCTGGGTGGTAAGTGGTTGTATGGTTTATGTTGAGTGGCTACTCAGGTCCATGTCTATGGTTCCTGGAGTATGTACACTTGTGAATGGCCACCCAGGAACAGAGGAATCTGAAGAACTCCGAGTGACGATTGCTTCCAGTGCAGCCATTGCCATATGGGCTCTGGCTTGATCAATTATGTTGCGTGGACTCTCTCCGGCTTGACAAGCAGATGTAGGGGGATGTTAGGTGGAACGGGTCAAGCCAGAGTGGGAGGGAAAATGCTTCTGAAAGATCTCGTCTCATTCTCTCATTTCCTTATCACAAATGGTGTGTAAAGGATACCTTGGGTTGAATGGGTACAATGGTGAACGTGCACAACCTCTGCAGAGTGTAAAACTAAGTACTTAGCCGTGTCCCCGGTACGGACAATTTGAGCAGCTGATCACGGACGTCAACGGAGGATTCCATCATTCCAACTTCAGAAATAAAACTTGATGGGTGAACAAGGGAAGATGAGATTTATGGTTTTCATGCCATACTCGTCGATTTCAAGAAAAGTGTTTTCAAAAGAGTAGGAAAAATTGGCTTTATGCAAATTAGCCTTGAACTCCACCAGCCAAATATGCATATAGGCTTTAGAGTTATTCCATTAAGTGTCCACCATTGTGTCACTTGCCAGACTCCATTTTTAATGGAATCTGACCCACGTTGTTGCAATATTTTTCTTATTGCAGATTTGATCAGATGACGGGTGAGGTTTCGTTTAAAGGTGTCGAGTCTACAACCAACATGTTTTCGCCTGTGGCAGCATGAAAGTTATAGAGATTCACTGCTATTGTATTTCTGCTGTGTACTTGTTCAATGCTAGCTTTATGCTATGCAACTTGTATCAAATATTTTGTAATTCTGGATCATCGATGTAATAAGATTGACGTTTTGTTGTGATATTACATCGTAAACTGTGTGTGCAAATGAATCGATCCAGTGATTTGCACTATACACAGGTATCTGCCTTATTTAAAGTGCAGGTACGCTACAGATGGTATCAGAGCACCGTGTTGCCTGTAGGTTCGAAACCCTAGGTTTGGATAGAAATAGGTTTGACCATAGGATTGAAAATCTATTTTCCTTCACTTTTCTAAAAACAAATCTTTTCACTATGTCTTTCTCTTATTCTCATCTACTATCAACCTTCTAAAAACCTCTTATCTTTTTCTAGATGACCATGTTTTTATAGTCTAAGTCTGATTCTGCTGGCTCATATGGAAAAGCTACGATTAATCATGAAGTTCTGCATGTATGGAAGACCACTGAAGAACCAGGTTTCGACCAACACTTCTAAGATATCCAAGAAAGTTGAACAAGAACTTGAAGCAGTCATGAAGGAGGTAGATTTGACCACCACCAAAAATAAAATGACGATATCGTGTTAGTGTATTGATCATATCAACTTAGCTATATGACAATACTAGATTGTTTGTTTGTTGTGAACCTTGCTGCTTGATGTTTGTTAGATGTTGATTGATTATGTTATAGATTGGTTGCCTTGTTTTGTTTTCTTGAACTAGGATTCCTCCATAGTACAAATAATTCAACTCATTGCTTTCTAAACCAAACAGATGTCTCACCCCAATACCAACACCAGTGATTTGCATACAACTATGCGACTACTATTAGAGAACCAGAGTCAGCTGTTGAAGATGATCAATGAGCAACTGCCTAAGATTGATCAGAACCATAGTGATTTTGAAAAGGACCTTATGACCAAACTAAAGGCATGCAAAACCTGTGGAGAGATAGGACATACGTCCCAAGAATGCACTGATGAGTGGCCCCATAGTCATACCGGACATCCAGTTAGGGAATGCCCCACAAGTCAGATTTCTTGCTGTTTGTGTGAAGCAACAAATCACGTTCCAACGCAATATCAACTCTACCCCGTGGTGCAAGAAGTCAGTCAGCAAGCTAAAAAGGGGATGCAACAAAATCTTATGAATTAGGTGGAAGTACAAGAAAACAAGGAGGAACACAAAAGAGATACTAGCCATATAACATGTTTTACCTGTGGAGAACTAGGACATTATTCATGGGACTGCAAAGAGAAAAGGACTGGTCAGGATACTGAACCAAATCTTCATCAAAATGAGACTGTGGGTCATACTAAGGTGAAGAATGAAATAAGAGTAAGGTCACTTCCGAAGATATCCAAAAGTACCTCCAAGTGTTGTTATAAATGTGAAGGAGATCACCTAGCTCGAAATTGTCACATCAAACGAGACTGGACTTCTTTAATTGAGATAGAATATAGCAAACAAGATTTGAAAGAACTGTTAGCCCTGGAAACACCAAAGAAGAAGAGGAACTTAAGTGACGTAATTTGCTACAAATGTAAAGGCAAAGGACATTATGCTGATAAGTGCCCAGTAAAGATGAAGGAGAAATGCCTTACCCGCTCACACAAGAAAATCATCAGTCCCGTTACATGTCGCAGATGCGGAGCAACAGGACACTATGTCAGTGGCTGCCCAGAGTGGAAGAAGGATAAATCTCTCCAAGGACCGAGTGGAAAACGTGAGTGCTAAAAACTTTCTGTATCCACCACATGCCATTGTTATTTGAATACTTGTACGCTCTACATCAGAGAAATAAACAAGATTAAACAAAGTTTCTAGACTGACCACAAAAATTCCTTTTAAGGGTGGTAGCCACCTAGATAATTCAAACACAGTCGCTTAAACCCAGAGATCTCAAACTATCTTTCTTTCCATCCTCCTAATCAGAAAAATCATTCGCTGCCAAGTTTTCAAGTTTCCATGTCAGAAAATTCATTTCTCAAAACATCTTGAGTTATCAGAATCATTCAAGCATTTGCTTTCTTTCTAGCTTCTCCGAATCTCGGGGACGAGATTCCTTTTAAGGGTGGTAGTCTGTAACATCCCAACATTTTATAATATTCAAAAATCACAAAATTTTAAAACTTTTCTTTTTATTAAAATAAAATATTAAATGTATAAGGAAACCAACTATGATAGAATTCAAACTTATTGAAAGAGTTTAATATTTCAAATGTCACAGTTTAAACATTTTATTATCCTCTGTATTTCTAAAAAAAAACTAAAAATGTAGTTTGACAAATATTTTACAAACTACAATCCATTTTATTTTAAGTAAATAGTTTACTTATAAGAAATTGATTTCAACCACTTAGCCATATCTATCCATAAATTTTCAAATTAATTAAAAATTGGTGTTAGTTGCCAAATGGTTATCATTCTCTCAACTAAATTCAAAACATGGTGTTAAATTTTAAATTTTGTAATTTATAACAATAAACTTTATAGATTTTAAATTAATGAATTAGCCAAATAAACATTTCATTTGCTCAAATGAATTTCATCTATTTTCAGAGCATGAAATGATTAATATATTCTAAATAAGAATGGAATTAAAACAAAAATCTTTTCCAAAGTTGTTATGAAGTTTTCAAATGAATTATCATAATATAAGATATAATGTTGCACAAATTATTTTCAATTAAAAATGAATACCCTATATTTCACATTTCATAAACATTTTTATATTTAGATCTTTAATATCATGCCAAAATAAAGAAGCATGATTTTAGTAAAACAAGTTAAATAACTTAAATCCAAACATAATTGAATATGGGTATTTCATATAATTTATTTAGCCAAAATTAAAATTAATTAAACCCTAGTTTAAATTAAACATAAAGTGTCAATTTTACATTTAATCAATATTTCGAAATTATTATTTTTGAAAAGTGTTCAAAACACTCCCACAATTGGTTTAACAGAAAGATAATAATATTACAAATTTTTAGAAATTTATTTGACATCATTTGGAGTTATAAATCAAAAGATATAAATAAAATAGAAAAATCAGAAAAGAAAATACCTGTGACGTCATGCTGACGTCAGCAGATCTTCTTCAACCTCCAGCCGAGATTTCCGCCGGCGATCTCCTTCCAAATCGAGCGAGATTGTCGCGGATTCATTTTTCCCCTTCGGCCTATATAAACCACGCGCTCTCCTCTTCCTTTTGCCCCAAACCCTAGCCCCTAAGACGCCGCCAGGCCGCCGGAAAAGCTCGCCGGAGCTCCATTGCTAACGCCGCCATTTTTCTTTGTTCCCCGGCGAGGTGAGCCTTCCCTGATGCCCCTGACCCTCTCCTCTTCCATGCCGTCCTCGTGCGCATCTCCTAAGTCACGCGTTCGGTTGTTTCCTGCAGTGTTTCGAGCGCATCGTGCACGACCGGACATCACCGGAGCCGCCGGCGCACTCGTCCTCGCCTCTCCGCTGTCCGAGGACGCCCGAGACAACCTCAGCGTCACCATCCACCTCGCCAGGCCGCGCCGCGTCCGCCCATCGCCCCCACGAGCCCAGGAAGGCACGGCAACGACGGGAGCATCCACGCCCGAGCGCAGCGCCGCCGTCGGCCTCGTCTCCGACAAAATCCCGCCGCCGGTTTTTGGTCAACACACGGTGAGCGTCCGATCCAATCTCAACGGCCCAGATTAGAAAATCTCAGACGAATCGGTACGATCCGATCTGGACCGTCAGATCCAGATCTGACGGCCCAGATCCGTTGACTTATCCAGCCAGCGCCCGCGTGGCAGCCACGTCGGCGCCTCGTCAGCAGCCACGTCAGCGCCAGCGTGTAAATCATTTTCTATTTTAATTTTAATTGGAAGTTTTGCAAATTAGTCCCTGTAATTAAAACATCTATAACTTTTTAACCACAACTCCAAATTTAATAATTTTTATATTTTTGGAAAGCTCTTGACATGTAGATTATTTTAGATCGGTCAAAATTCAAATTTGACTTAGTATAAAATATTCAAATTTCAAATAGGAAAATTTAGTATATTTGTAATAACTTTAAATCTATAAATCCAAAAATTGCAAATAAAATTGTTTTAGAAACTTTAGAATATTTGTAAATTAATGCCACTGCTATAAAATATTTTTAGTAATTTTTGAATGAATTCATAGTTATATATTTAATTGAATAGTTTGAATATTTTCAACATAACTATTAATAGAAATATTAATTTTGATTAAATCAAATTGCATTAAATATAATTAAACCACCTCTGGCTATTAACACCATCTATAAAGAAAATTGTGTTACAAAATATAAATCACATAAAACTTTAATCTATATGTTTCCTTTTATTATGTTTTGCAAATTAGAAACTAATTAAATTGCAATTATAACTTTATGCATATTTTATAAAATTCACAAAAATTAGTGTTATGTTGCTTGTGATTTAAATTGCATTTCATGCATAGCATATTTTATAGTTATATTCTCCATAAGGAAAACTCATCCCCATTTTCTCTAAGTTAGGATTATTTTCAAACTTAGTATTTTGGGAAAAGTGCTATACACTTAGACACTTAGGATTTTCAACATGGAGCTGGAAGACCAATGAAGGACTTAGCCAAAAACAAGACTACAGAAGTATCTTCAAGGAGAAGAAACACTTAGAAGAAAATCAAGAAGAAGTTCATGAAGGACTTAGAAGAAAACAGACTCCGGAAGCATCCCAAAGATGTCAAGCACTTGGAAGAAAAGTGAGAAGAAGTTCAAGAAGGCCAACCCCCTTTTATTCTCTAAGTCTCTCTCTCTGTCTTTTCTTCTCCTCTGAGACTTCATGAAGACTAAGTAAATCCAAGACCAACCTCTAGGATACAAGAACCATCAAGTCTGAATATTCAGCAAGAATACCAAGAACTCAATCAAGACATCATCCAGAAGAAAGTTACAAGTCTGGAGATGAAGCCTGGAGGACAACTACATCTTTCCTTCTATCTTTTCCCTCTTTCCTAATCTTGTCTTTTAGACTTAAACAAATTTTGATCATGATGTTATCATCTTGAAGTTGTTGGATCCTAGCGGCATAGTGAGATGAAGCGGCCTGGAAACAAACCTTACATGTCCACGTAAATGAGACCTGTTCCACAGTTTAAGTGGCTGGCCGGGTGTCTGTCTCTCTCACTTTAGCGAATATCCAATTTACAAAGAGTTGATAGTAATTGTTGATCACCTTATAGACTTAGTATTTTTCTCTAAGTATTTTGCACATCATGCATAAACATATTTTCCTTAGAAAGTTTTATAAAACTTATTTATTCATCTAGTATGTGTTTGTATGCATTGTGGAGTTGTGCTTGCTGTTGATTGTTGTATTGTTGCTTGTCTATACTGTTAGATTGAACGGAGAGTCCCGAGTATCGTTGAAAAGAGTTGTGAACAACGACAACATTCAAAGGCAAGTGGCACACCTCATAAACTTCCTATTATTTCTATATGCATTACTTAGTGTATTTTTATATGCATGTGTAGGATAGTATTGCTATGCTAAACCTGTGTAGAATTCCTTATTCCTTTGTCTAGGTTCCTATGCAATACTTAGTAGAATTATTGATGCTATGCAAATGTTGTTTTGTGAAAATCTAAATTCTACTAAGTTAAGAATGAAACACCTGGGTGGTAAGTGGTTGTATGGTTTATGTTGAGTGGCTACTCAGGTCCATGTCTATGGTTCCTGGAGTATGTACACTTGTGAATGGCCACCCAGGAACAGAGGAATCTGAAGAACTCCGAGTGACGATTGCTTCCAGTGCAGCCATTGCCATATGGGCTCTGGCTTGATCAATTATGTTGCGTGGACTCTCTCCGGCTTGACAAGCAGATGTAGGGGGATGTTAGGTGGAACGGGTCAAGCCAGAGTGGGAGGGAAAATGCTTCTGAAAGATCTCGTCTCATTCTCTCCTTTCCTTATTACAAATGGTGTGTAAAGGATACCTTGGGTTGAATGGGTACAATGGTGAACGTGCACAACCTCTGCAGAGTGTAAAACTAAGTACTTAGCCGTGTCCCCGGTACGGACAATTTGAGCAGCTGATCACGGACGTCAACGGAGGATTCCATCATTCCAACTTCAGAAATAAAACTTGATGGGTGAACAAGGGAAGATGAGATTTATGGTTTTCATGCCATACTCGTCGATTTCAAGAAAAGTGTTTTCAAAAGAGTAGGAAAAATTGGCTTTATGCAAATTAGCCTTGAACTCCACCAGCCAAATATGCATATAGGCTTTAGAGTTATTCCATTAAGTGTCCACCATAGTGTCACTTGCCAGACTCCATTTTTAATGGAATCTGACCCACGTTGTTGCAATATTTTTCTTATTTCAGATTTGATCAGATGACGAGTGAGGTTTCGTTTAAAGGTTTCGAGTCTACAACCAACATGTTTTCGCCTGTGCCAGCATGAAAGTTATAGAGACTCACTGCTATTGTATTTCCGCTGTGTACTTGTTCAATGCTAGCTTTATGCTATGCAACTTGTATCAAATATTTTGTAATTCTGGATCATCGATGTAATAAGATTGACCCTTTGTTGTGATATTACATCGTAAACTGTGTGTGCAAATGAATCGATCCAGGGATTTGCACTATACACATGTATCTGCCTTATTTAAAGTGCAGGTACGCTACACCTGAAGAGGCCACCCTCGCTTCAGGAGACTCCACAAGGCTCCACCCTTTTGGAGAGGAGTCAACACAAATCTCTCCACAAGGCCACCAAGGCCCTGCTGAGACACTTCGCTATGAAGCAACCGCTGCAGGGCACATATGGCCTCTGCAGCAGCCGCAGGGTGACGCGCGCAGACAGTGGCGCGAGCGCCGTAGTTGCCCTTCTGGTGATTAAAGGAGTCAACAAAGCTGCGCTGCCAGAGCCGGACTATGAAGCTTTCCTCATTGGTGATAAAGTGGCTGGACGGCGCACCGCTCCAAGGGAGATGTCATCATGGGCTCCACCACGATCGCTGCAGCGCCTGCTGGCCGTTCTACGCGGACTGCGGATTGTCGGCCACCACGGCTAGCTTTAGCACGGATGGACCGAGTCCCTGAACTATTCTACGGCGGTGAACCCTACTCCTTCGCGCCACTGCCATGTGGGAACCCATCCTCTTTGTAAAGTGCAAGGATGAGGCTCGGGGCGCCTATAAAAGGAGGAGGAGCACCTCCGTATCAAGGGATCGATCAATTGAAGCTCTGGAGCACTAGCCTAGAGCAAAGGATAGCCAACTAGCTTGAGGAGGAAGAAGACCATAACTTCCCTCTTCAAGCACCGCATTGCCAAAAGAGAGCCCTCAGCAAGCTCATTGTAATGTAACCTCTGCAGTGCAATATAGACAAGCAGGAGTAGCGGTGTTACCTCCTCCTGAGTGTCGTGAACCTGGGTATGGGCTGGTGTCCATCTCTGTCGTGTTGTTCCTCTTCAGACTCGACGAGCACCGTCGTGGTGCCTCTCGAGGGTTGTTTGACCTCCGTGTTCAGTCCTCCTTCGAACATCTCTTCAGGGTGTGACTATCCCTGTTCCGTGGGAGTCACTCTCCGACAGGCTCCGAGTATACGGTGCCCTCCTTTGCCTCCGACAGTACGAGTAATATCAAACTTACCGTAACCATGTCATATAAATTAATGCCTCTGCAAAACAAAGTTAGACGCATCAACCTTTATTTAGTTTTGCAAGTTTTACGTGGCTTTTAGGCTTATTCACGAGAGAACCGTTTTCCCTACCTATGAACATTGTACCACAACGTCGATCATATAATTCCATGGTTAAACATCCCTTTCGGACGCCATGTGCCTGGACCGGGCGCCCTGGCATGGCTCCGAGTCTACGGTGCCCTCCTTTGCCTCTGACAGTAAGAGTAATATCAAACTTACCGTAACCAAGTCATATAAATAAACGCATCTGCAAAACAAAGTTAGACGCCTCTTCCCTTATTTAGTTTTTCAAGTTTTACGTGGCTTATAGGCTTATTCGCGAGAGGACCGTTTTCCCTACCTACGAACTTGGTACAAGGTACCTAGATCATATAATTGCATGTTTAAGCATCCCTTTCGGGCGCCATGTGCCTGGACCGGGCGCCTTGGCATGGCTCCGAGTCTACGGTGCTCTCCTTTGCCTCTGACAGTACGAGTAATATCAAACTTACCGTAACCATGTCATAAATAAACGCCTCTGCAAAACAAAGTTAGATGCCTCTACCTTTATTTACTTATGTAAGTTTAACGTGGCTTATAGGCTTATTCGCGAGAGAACCGTTTTCCCTACGTACGAACTTTGTACCACAACGTCGATCATATAAATGCATGGTTAAGCATCCCTTTCGGGCGCCATGTGCCTGGACCGGGTGCCCTGGCATGACTCCGAGTCTTCGGGGCCCTCCTTTGCCTCTAACAGTACGATTAATATCAAACTTACCGTAACCATGTCATATAAATAAACGACTCTGGAAAACAAAGCTAGACGCCTCTATCTTTATTTAGTTTTGCAAGTTTTACGTGGCTTATAGGATTATTCGCGAGAGAACCGTTTTCCCTACCTACGAACTTGGTACCACAACGTCGATCATATAATTGCATGTTTAAGCATCAATTTCGGGCGCCATGTTCCTGGACCGGGCGCCCTGGCATGGCTCCGAGTCTACGGTGCCCTCCTTTGCCTCTGACAGTACGAGTAATATCAAACTTACCGTAACCATGTCATACAAATAAACACCTCTGCAAAACAAAGTTAGATGCCTCTACCTTTATTTAGTTTTGTAAGTTTTACGTGGCTTATAGGCTTATTCGCGAGAGAACCATTTTCCCCCTACGAACTTTGTACCGCAACGTCGATCATATAATTGCATGTTTTAGCATCCCTTTCGGGCCCCTCCATTGAAAATGCTTAGCCGACTAAAGAGAGAGAGACAGACACTCGCCAGCCACAGATACGGTACAAGCCGTATGTCAGTAGTGGAACCAGTCTCGCATAAGCATACACGTAAGGTCAATTTGGGCTGCTTCATCAACTCAATACTGAAGGCATAGCAAGTGTACGCTATAGGGTAGCAAATATAAGAAAGACATCCTCATTCAACATGAGTTCTAACCGTACCAGCAGTACTACGCATAGATTGGCTCTGTTACCACTGAAGGGGTTCCGAGGCAGAAAACAATAATTTTGTAGCGTATGAACACCGAAACTAGCCATGATCTATCTATCTAGTACATGTAGTAACGGTAGCGGAAACTGGTCACATACCTCTTGTAGACCGAATAGCGGGGATTACACTCCCGCACAACCGTTGTCGATGAAGCCGTACGTAGCCGACCTCAAGGTCGCGGTGAACTTGGCGCGACGAAGTAGACGATGCCGTGGCGATTTCGACGATGACCTGACGTCGACGGGAGAAGGGCGCACCCAGCGGAGGCAGGCGGTGACGAGACGACGTCGCCCTGGCACCTCAAATGTGGCGCCTCCGAGTACTCAAAAGCATACGGAGCTTCAAAACAACCCCCGGTCACTCAGATCCAGCTAAGATCGTAGGAGTAGAACTTTTCTTGAATCCCGCAGGGCGACGACGCCCAGCGGTATATCTTCATCGGAGAGAGAAAGAAAAGCGGGCGGAGAATTAACTCAGGCCGGCAGATACAACATTAATTGTATTTTAGATGTATTTAATCCAATTAATATGCCTTGCTATATAAAGGGGGAAGGGGGCGTGCAAACTCATTAGCTCCCCCATGTGGGACTAAACAAAGGATAGGTGGTAGGGGAGTTCGACCGGCTATGGGCTAGCCGCACCAGCCACGGGCCCCACCCCCTCCTGGTTATTCGGCCCCACATGGGCCTCTCTTGGCCCATTAAGTGGGCTTCCCCTTTTTCCTTTATTTTTAATTAATATTAAATTAATATATAATATAATTAATTCATAATTAATATATTTATATATTATTTAATCTCCCGTGACCCTGAAACATTTTCCGGACCACCCGAACATCTTTCGGGCATTCCCGGAACCATTCCAGACCTTCCCGGAACTCCTTCCGGACCACCGGAACCCTTTCTGGATTATTTCTCTCCCTCCATTTACTTCCTATATTATTCCAAAACTATCTACGAGTGTCGTTAAGACCTTAAGTCTTGTTACGCTACGGTTCGAGAACACTCCAGACATGGTCGAGACCCTTCGCTCGCCAATCACCGCCAGGGATACCTGGATGCATGTGACGGTCCCTGTGCATTCTACGAATATCGTCGTTGAACCATAAACATGATATTCATTCCCTTTGTTTCTACGATACTACCTTGTCCGAGATATGATCGTAGACATCCGATGCCCTGTTGTATCTCGTTACCGACAAAGGTTAATAACTCGTCTGTGATATTACATCTCCATGACCAGTCATAAGCTGCGCAGCTATATAGACGTAATCTCACCGAGTGAGCCCAGCGTTTCTTTCCATACCACAAATGAACAAATCCCGCTCTTGATACATATGTCTCAACATACTCTTTCGAGATACCCAAGATAGACACCTTTATTGTCATGCTATATAAGAATAAACGTTTGATGCACTCAACGTACCCCTACGGAGCAGCAATATATACGATCTCACGGTCTAAGGAATAAGCTATCATATTACTTCCTATTGCAAATGACAAACATCGTAATACGATCTTATTGCAATACTTTGCGTATGTCCACCACCTTATTCCACCAATAAGATGACCCCATTGTCAATCGACGTCATTGTCCATGATCGGGAATCTCGGTCAATTGTTGCCCAATGGACTAGTTTGTACAGAGGCTTACTAGGGACTCTGGTTTGTCTATGTATCATACTGATACGTCTACAATGTATCCATAATTTCTTATGTTCCATGCTATGTTATATCATGTTATTACATGTTTTATATACATTTTATATAGTTTTATGCATTTTCTGGGACTAACCTATTAACAAGATGCCATTGTGCTAGTTCCCTGTTTTCTGCTATTTTTGGTTTCACAAAAGTACTTAAAGCCGCCAAATTGGAAATAAGTCAACCAGGAATTATTTTTGGAATATATGCGTCGAGAAGAACCAAAGACGAGACGAAGAGGGGCCGCGAGGCGGCCACATCACCTGGTGGCGCGGCCCCACCTCCTGCCGTTCCGGGAGGCGATGTTGCGCCCTCGGGCTCCCACCGACCTAGGTCTTTCGCCTACAAATACCCCTTTGACCAAAACACAGAGCAGGGTTAATCACTTTTCCTCCACGGGTCCCGAGCCACCACCATCGCCAACACCAATTCAGGGGAGATCAGAACTGCTCCCCGGCACCCTGCCGGGAGGGGGAATCGTCCCAAGAGGCCTCTACGTCACCATGACCACCTCCGGACTGATGCGTGAGTAGTCTATCTTGGACTACGGGTCCATAGCAATAGCTAGATGGTGTGCTATCATGTTTAGATCTTGTGAGCTGCCTATCATGATCAAGATCATCTTTATGTAATTCCTCATGTTGTGTTTGCTGGGATCCGATGAATATTGAGTACTAAAGTTATTACTTCATAATATATCATGTGTGTGCTATTTAATGATCTTGCATGCTCTTTGTTACTTGTGTGTGCTTTGGCCAAGTAGATGCTCGTGACTCCAAGAGGGGGTATTTATGCTCGATAGTAGGTTCATGTCTCTATTAAATCTAGGGCAGTGACAGAAAGCTCTAAGGTTGTAGATGTGTTGTTGCTACTAGGGATAAAACAGTACTACTTTGTCTAAGGATGATGTTACTTACTTACTTTACACGCAATGCTTAAAGCGATAATCTGTTCCATGCAACTTAATACTGAAAGGGGTGCGGACGTTAACCGGAAGGTGGATTATCAGTCATAGATGCGGTTGGAACGGTGTATGTATATTGTAATGCCCGAATGAATCACACACTAGACACCATATCGTTAGTATATGCATTGGGTTGCTTATCATTATTTTGTCAATTGCCTAGCTGTAATTTGTTTACCACTGATGGATGAATGTTATTATTATTTATGGAGAGACACCACTAGTAAATTGTGGACCCCGGTCCTTCTCATTAATATGATAAAACCACAACTGCAAACCTGTTACTTTCTGCAAACAAACACCTTTCTTCCACACATATGTTTAATCCATTTGTTACAGCAAGACGGTGGGATTGACACCCTCACCGTTGAGTTGGGGCAAAATACTTTGATTGTGTTGTGCGCAGATTCCACGTCAAGTACGTCAAGCTCTTTTCTGGCGCCGTTAATACCTCGAAGGAATTCTTCATCTCCTACTGGTTCGATAACATTGGTTTCATAACTGAGGGAAATTTGCTGCTGCACTACTTCATACCTTCCTGTTGGGGTCTCCCAACAACACACCCACCGTGTGCATCAAGATCTTTTCTGGCGCCGTTGCCGGGGAGATAAAAATTCACCACGAGGGGAGTTTCCGCACTTCCAATCTTTTTATTTTGTAATTGTCTTGCTTATTTATTTTTATTACTGTCTTGTTTGCTTAATTTCGATAATCCAAAAAAATTAGTTACTTGCATTACTTTTTATATTTTGGTTTAGCCATTTATTTTCAGTTTTGTTGCTTTGTTTATTTCAGTTTGTCAATTACTTCTTGAATTTTGTTATTTCAGTTTGTCAATTACATTGCTGAAATGAGTTCCGCTGAAAACTCTAAGTTGGGTGACTTTACAAGCACCAACAATAATGATTTTATATGCACACCTATCGCTCCACCTGCATCTAAAGCTGAGTTCTTTGAAATTAAACCTGCTTTATTGAGTCTTGTTATGATAGAGCAATTCTCTGGTGTTAGTTTTGATGATGCTGCTGCCCATCTAAATAACTTTGTTGAATTATGTGAAATGCAAAAATATAAAGATATAGATGGTGATATTATAAAACTTAAATTATTTCCTTTCAATTTGAGAAGAAGAGCTAAAGAAAGGTTGCTTTCATTGCCTAGGAATTGTATTGATTCATGGATTAAATGCAAAGATGCTTTGATTGGAAAATACTATCCTCCTGCTAAGATTATTTCTCTAAGAAGTGGCATCATGAATTTTAAACAACTTGATAATGAACATGTTGCTCAAGCTTGGGAAAGAATGAAATCTTTGATAAAGAATTGCCCTACCCATGGACTGACTGTTTGGATGATCATCCAAACCTTTTATGCAGGACTGAATTTTTCTTCAAGAAACTTATTGGATTCAGTTGCTGGAGGTACCTTTATGTCCATCACTTTGGGGGCTGCAACAAAACTCTTGGATTATATGATGGTGAATTATTCTAAATGGCATACGGAGAGGACACCTCAAGGTAAGAAGGTAAATTATGTTGAAGAAACCTTTTCCTTGAGTGAAAAGATTGATATTATTATGTCTATGCTTTTTAGTGTTAAAACCCCATATTGATCCCAATAATGATCTTTTCGCTTCTTTAGTTGCACAAGAAGAGCATGTTGATGTAAACTTTATTAAAAGCAACTATTATAACAACAATGCTTATCGGAACAACTATGGTAACAACAACTATAAGCCCTATCCTCCTAATATTGGTAACTCATATGGTAATTATTATAAAAACAATAGGACTACCACCTCTGAACTTGAGACCATGTCAATAGATTTTATCACTACACAAACTTAGTTTAATAAATCTGTTGAGGAAAAGCTTGGCAAAATTGATATACTTGCGTCTAAAGTTGATAGTCTTGTCCTTGATATTGATCTTATAAAATTTAAGGTTATACCTACTGAAACTAAAGATAATAATCACTTTGCTAAAATTAATGCCATCCAAATTCAAATTGATGAAAATGTTAGGATGATGGCTCATTTACGTGCTAGATGGGAAAGGGAGAGAGGACTAGAGAAAAAGGCTAATACTGTTAAAGTTATTAGTATTACTACCTCTGTAAATAATAGTGTTTCACATGTTAGTAAGCCTCCTACGGACTGATCTGAGAGATTCTGCCATTTATTTTGCAATGCCTCTGTCGGCCCAGTAACGACTGGGGTGTGCAGAGCCCACTCACCCCAGGCCTCGCACGCGGTAAGATCAGACGAAATGACTAAGGACCAAGCCACCGCTTGGAGAGACCCTCGAGAAACAACCCCTCTTGAGGGCCTGAAGAGAAGGGAAGGCCTGAAGAGGACCTGCGCTTCAAGGGACTCTCCTGAGGATCCTCCTGACTGGAGAAGTCAACATGAATTCCTCCGCAGGCCGCCACGGCCCTCTGGAGAAGCTACGTGGCCAAGGAAGTGCTGCAGAGCGTATATGGCCTCTGCAGCGGCCGCAGATGTGATGCGAGCACTCCAATTGCCATTTTGTTGATAAAGGAGTCAATAAAGTTGTGCCGCCTGCGGCAGGACAGCTGAGACTTTCCCCTCTGGTGAAAAAGCGGCTGGACGACGCAACACTCCAATAAGATCGTCATCGTGGGCTCCACCACGATCACTGCTACCCCTGCGAGCCGTTCTACGTGGTCTGCAGCCTGTCGGCCACCGCGCCCAACTTTATGGCCGATGGACCGCGTCCATGGAGGATTCAGCAGCGGTGGACTCCAACTCCTCCGCGCCACTGCCGTGTGGGAGCTCACCTTGGACACCCAGCGCAAGGAAGGCGCCTGTGGCGCCTATAAAAGGAGAAAGAGCTCCACCGTAGTAAGGGGTCGGCCAATTGCTTGCTAAACACTTGTAAACACTAGCCCAGCTAGTAGGATAGCCTCCGGCTTGAGGAGGAAGACGACCATTGCGTCCCACTCCAAGCACGAACTGCCTCAAAAGAGCGCTCGGCAAGCTCAGTTGTACTGTAACCTCTGCAGTGCAATAGAGACAATGATATTGCTATTATGGTTAATAATAACCTGGTCCCCGTTGATTTTATTGTCTTGGATATTGAATGCAATCCATCTTGTCCAATTGTGTTGGGAAGACCCTTTCTGAGAACTATGGGTGCTATTCTTGATATGAAAGAAGGTAGCATCAATTACCAATTCTCATTCAAGAAAGGTATGGAACACTTCCCTGGGAAAAGAATGAAGCTACCTTTTGATTCTACTGTTCATTCAAATTATGGTGTTGGTGCTTCATCTCTTCATAATACTTGAGTTTCATTTTTGTGCCTAGCTCAAAGGCGTTAAACAAAGTCGCTTATGTGAGACAACCCACTTTTATTTCCTGTCATTTTAATTTATTTTGCTTGTGTCAAGAAGTTGTCCTACCTCTGTAGCAACTCCTTTGTATCATTATTTTATCGCAATGTTGTGTCAAGTTAAGCCTCTAGTCGAAAGTTGAAGTTAAAATTTAATTCCTGTGCTGAAACAGATTTCTGTTGTTCACCGTTAAATTCATAACTCCTCACTGGAACGTCAGAAATATCTGCCCTTTTGTGTGCGTAATCCTCAGATGTATACGCAACTTTCATTACTTTTGAGTTTTCTGATCTGAGCAAGTTAAGTGACTCGAAACAATTCGGCTTACGGACTGATCTGAGAGATTCTGCCATTTATTTTGCAATGCCTCTGTCGGCCCAGTAACGACTGGGGTGTGCAGAGCCCATTCACCCCAGGCCTCGCACGCGGTAAGATCAGACGAAATGACTAAGGACCAAGCCACCGCTTGGAGAGACCCTCGAGAAACAACCCCTCTTGAGGGCCTGAAGAGAAGGGAAGGCCTGAAGAGGACCTGCGCTTCAAGGGACTCTCCCGAGGCTCCTCCTGACTGGAGAAGTCAACATGAATTCTTCCGTAGGCCGCCACGGCCCTGTGGAGAAGCTACGTGGCCAAGGAAGTGCTGCAGAGCGCATATGGCCTCTGCAGCGGCCGCAGATGTGACGCGAGCACTCCAATTGCCATTTTGTTGATAAAGGAGTCAATAAAGTTGTGCCGCCTGCGGCAGGACAGCTGGGACTTTCCCCTCTGGTGAAAAAGCGGCTGGACGGCGCAACACTCCGATAAGATCGTCATCGTGGGCTCCACCACAATCACTGCTACCCCTGCGAGCCGTTCTACGCGGTCTGCAGCCTGTTGGCCACCGCGCCCAACTTTATGGCCGATGGACCGCGTCCATGGAGGATTCAGCAGCGGTGGACTCCAACTCCTCCGCGCCACTGCCATGTGGGAGCTCACCTTGGACACCCAGCGCAAGGAAGGCGCCTGTGGCGCCTATAAAAGGAGCAAGAGCTCCACCGTAGTAAGGGGTCGGCCAATTGCTTGCTAAACACTTGTAAACCCTAGCCCAGCTAGTAGGATAGCCTCCGGCTTGAGGAGGAAGAAGACCATTGCGTCCCTCTCCAAGCACGAACTGCCTCGAAAGAGCCCTCGGCGAGCTCAGTTGTACTGTAACCTCTGCAGTGCAATAGAGACACGCAGGAGTAGCGGTGTTACCTCCTGCTGAGGGCCATGAACCTGGGTACGGGCCGGTGTCCATCTCTGTCATGGGTGTTCCTCTCCAGGCCCGGCGAGCACCGTCGTCGTGCCTCTCGAGGGTCGCTTGACCTCCGTGTTCAATCCCTCTCCCGAACATCTCTTCAGGGTTTGACTACCCCTATTCCATGGGCGTCACTATCCGACAGCCTCTTTTGCTATATTGATTGGATCTTTTTATCCTTTTAATTATCAGTGGTTGTAGCTAATATCCAGTAGCATTGGTAGCAATTGTGTTCCTCTAGAATATCATAATTTTTTGTGCACTAACCTTCTAATAAAGCTACTCTAAGTTTGGTGTGGAGGAAGTTTTCAATGATCAAGAGAGTAGGATGATACAATGTGATCAAGAGGATAGTAACGCCAAAACTTGGGATGCCCCGGTGGTTCACCCCACATAATTCAAGAAGATTCAATCGTCAAATCTTGGCGATGTTCAAGGCATCCCCTTCTTCATCGACAAACTATCAGGTCCTTTCTAGTGAAACTATATTTTAATTCCGTCACATCTTATGTGCTTATCTTGAAGCGTATGTTTGTTTTTTATTTCTTTTTTGTTATTTTCATTCTCTGAATAATATGTATCCAAGCATTCTTTTGTGTGGGAGAGAGACACACTCCGCATTTTCATATGAATACTCGTATTCTTCACTTGTATTCGTTGTGTATTCGTCTTTTATTATCGTTTGCTCTCTAGCTCTTGTTTTTCATGCATCTCTTGTAAGAGCTGTTAGCTTTGTTATATCATACTCTCATATCTCATTGTTTAATTACTTGGAGAGTCTATCTTTTAAATAAGTTGATTGGTGTTTGGTTGAGAACAGAAAATTATAAATGTGGTAGATGGTATAACTAAATGATACATAATCTTTTAGATCATTAAATTGTGTCAATTGAATCATTGATGTTGTTTTGAGATATTAATTTGCTTAATGGTAAACATGATGGTCTAGTAAAGTGGAATGATTAAATGGTTGGTCTAGAGAAACTTGAAAACTGTGCCACACTTAAATTTTCAGTTGATTGCATAATGGTATATGACTTCTATTTTGCCTAAGGCAACCGGGCTTTATGTTATGTGCTACGGTCAGGTTCCCAACAATGACTTGTTCATTTGCCACGGAACCCCTAGCAGTAATTTTCATTATGCCCCACATGATCATATTTTTATTTGAATTTTTTTTACTTGTGAGCTCTAAAACTGCGGTTTTCATGGCACTTCCACCATCATATTGCTAGCCTCTTCGGTTCTTCGCTTTGCCCTTTCTCACATTGAGAGTTGATGCATTTTTCACGGGTACATCCAAACTCGTGGGAGATCTTCATCTTGTTCTCCTACAAATAAGCCAAATATCTTTCTCAAAACATCCACCATTCCTACCTACTACAACATTTCCATAGCTGTTCCGAGATATATTGCCATGCAACATCCATCTTACATTACATGACTTATTGTCATTCATTACTTATTTATTGCTTTGCGTGTTTCTATAAAGCTGATGTGTCGTTTTACCCATGTTACGCTAGAGTACTTCATAACTTGCTACACTGGCAGAGGCACTGTTGTCATATGCATTCTTATGGCACATTCATATTAGTTACCTGTATTATCAGTATTATGTTTTATCGTCATTAGTGTGTTGTCATACATCATGTATCATATTAGGATGCTTGCCCCTATAAGTTAAAAGAGCCATGGAGGCCATCGAAAAGACAAACAAAAAAATAAAAAAAATAGAAAAAAAAAGAGAAAAAGAAAAGAAAAAAGAAAGAAATAAATAGGGGGCAGCATTACTATTCTTTATCACACACTTGTGCTCATGTTATAGCACCATATCATTTATAGTCATCACTTGTGCTCATGTTATAGCATCGTATTGTTTATGATCATCATTTGTGCTCATGTTTAGCACCTTTACTCCATATGAGAGAGTTTTCATGTCTTAGTTGCATAACTATGTGGGGAACTTTACACTATAGAACTTGGCTTGTATATTCCAATGATGAGCCTCCTCAAAACTGTTCTAGGTCTTCGTGAGCAAGCAAGTTGGATGCACCCCCAATAGTTCCATTGGAGAGCTTTCATATACTTATAGCTCCATGTGCATCCGTTGTATGCCAATCACTACTCCTTGCATAGCTTCGATTGTATGACTTTCTCTTGTCTAATGATCATTTATAGCTTTGTGAGCCTTTCTTCCTTTGGCCTTCCAAACCTCCGTTAACATTCTCTTAGCCATAACATCCTGGTGCCAGGAACCAACGTTTAACGCTTGCTTCTTTCTTTTGAAAAAATTGATCTTCTACGTGCATATTGCTATTACTTGACTTGATCCTTTCATTAAGTTGTCATGTTTGTTGGAAGCATTAGATGATTATATTCTTGTGCTTGAAGCTTAATCATCTCTAATATCTACTTTGCACTGTTGATTGCTATCTAGCACTATATCATTTAAAACATTGCTTGCTTCACCTACTTGTTTATTCATTACTCGTTTGATATCAATATAAACTACAACCCTTATTCATTTGATCTCAGTTTACATGCCTTACATTATTATATGATCAAGATTGTGTTTAAGCATGTCACTTCAGAAATTATTCTTCTTTTATCGTTCTTCCCTACTCGGGACGAGTAGAACTAAGCTTGGGGATTTTGATGCATCTCCAACGTATCCATAATTTCCTATGTTCCATGCTATGTTATTACATGTCTTATATGCATTTTTTTATAGTTTTATGCATTTTCTGGGACTAACCTATTATCAAGATGCCATAGTGCCAGTTCCCTGTTTTCTGCTGTTTTTGGTTTCAGAAAAGTACTTCAAGAAATATCTGAAAAATTGGAAATAAGTCAACCAGGAATTATTTTTGGAATATAAGCGTCGAGAAGAACCGAAGACGAGACGAAGAGGGGCCGCGAGGTGGCCACATCACCTGGTGGCGCGGCCCCACATCCTGCCGCGCCGGGAGGCGATGTGGCGCCCTCAGGCGCCCACCGACCTAGGTCTTTCGCCTACAAAGACCCCCTTGACCTAAAAACAGAGCACGATGAATCACTTTTTCCTCCACGGGTCCCGAGCCGCCGCCATTGTCAACACCAATTCGGGGGAAATCAGAACTGCTCCCCAGCATCCTGCCGGGAGGGGTATTCGTCCCCGGAAGCCTCTATGTCGCTATGATCGCCTCCGGACTGATGCGTGGGTAGTCTACCTTGGACTACGGGTCCATAGCAGTAGCTAGATGGTTGTCTTTTCCGCTTGTGCTATCATGTTTAGATCTTGTGAGCTGCCTATCATGATCAAGATCATCTTTATATAAATTTTTTTTGACAGGAAAACAGTAGGGAAGGCCCCTACTGCATTTTTTATATATAAATAGAAATGGATGTACAAAATGGATGCAAATGTTTTCCTGTCAAAAATTACATGGCATCAAGCCATTGTTGCATGCCTTCTCTAAGAGATGGCTTAGCTCTATGCATAGTCAGGGTAAAAACCTCTTTGAATAAGAGGAAACAAAGATCGACACTAGACTGCCCAGCCTCAAATATGATGATATTCCTGTGCTTCCATAAACTCCAACATCCAATGATTAAATATTCAGTGAAACAGGTTTGTCCTGATCGGTCTTTCCCATCCATAAGCATCTGATATAAGTCTAGATCATAATTCCACTCCTGGTTTAATCTCCACCATAATGTTTGGCTGAAATCACATCCAAAGAAGAGATGTTGCATGTATTCCAGGTGAGCATCAGAGAAAAGAACACATGATGTGTCGTCTATGTTTAAGGTCTTTCGACAAAGGATGTCTCTGGTATTCAGGCGATCATGGAGTAAAAGCCAAAAGAAGAATTTATGCTTTAATTGTTTACATGATTTCCACGACCATTTAAAAGGTGTTGGTGCCTGCTCAGCATGAGTGAGAGCATCATAAACCCTTTTTACAGAGAACCTTGCCCCATTAAGCAGATTCCAAGCATCGGATTGAGTAGATCTTTCTGTGATATTTAAAACAGTCAGAACCTCTTGACTCTGATGAAAAGCATCCATCGAAAGTGGCAGATGAAAATGATTTAGGAAATTATCTGCATCTTAATTTAGCATCTGCTCTAAGCTGATGTTCTGTTGTCGTGCAAAAGAGAACAAATGGGGGTAGGCAACCACAGATGTTGTGTCTCTCCACATATCTTTCCAAAATCTGATAGTCCTCCCATCTCTGGCGAAACAGGTAGTAATATCCATGAACTGGTCCCACAGGGAGCACACATCCTTCCACCAGAAATGTAACATCCCAATTTTCAGAAAAATTTAAAACTTTGCATCCATGCATCATCATCATTAAACTTGTCATATGAATCACATAGAATTTGAATTTAATTATTTAAATATGTTTTTAATTGACTTTATGTCCTTAAGATTGTTATTTGAATTTATAATAATGTTTCTTTTATTCTATTTTTACTTTAGACAAAAATAATGTCAAAAGGATCTATTTTTCATAAGATTTTCAAATTATATTTTTATGAATTTTTCTGAGAAGTTTTAATATAGTTTTGAATTTGTTTTATACTCAAAAGATTTAAAAACAGAAAAGAATTTTCAAAAAAAGAAAAATAGAGTCGGGCCAGCCAGTGGGCCGAAGCCCACTAGCTATATACCGCGCGCGCGACGCAATCCAGCCCGCCAGCAGCCCGTCCCCGCCCGCACGCGCGCGCTCTCTCTCTCTGGCAGGTGGACCACACCCGTCATCCCCGTCCCGGCGACCCCTTCTTCCCCAAATCACGCCCACGACCTAGCCGAGAAACGGCCGAATCAATTCGTTGATTCCCGGCGATTTACTCACCCAATTAACTCGCCGTTTCCCCTATAAGAACCCCCTCGACCCCCTCTCCTTTTTGCCCCAAGCCCCGTACCCCGAGAGCCACCAGGCCGCCCACGAGCATCCCCGGAGCTCCGCCGTTGCCGACGGCAAGTTCAACGAACTCCGGTGAGCTGCGACCTCCTCGAGCCCTCTCTTCACTCCCAATCGTTTCACTTTGTCCTTGCGCACCTTAGTGACAAGGTCTCGTGTTTTCTTACGCAGCCAAACACCATGTCTGTGCTCACCGACGAGAACCTCCGCCGTGCGCATCTCCGGCGAGCAACCAGAGGAGGCAGGAGGAGCTACGACCCCCACCACTTCGCCAACGACGTCGCCTCAACGCCCTCTACCCGTTGGTATGACCCACTCGTCTCGAAACGCAGTAGAACGTCGAGAACGTGCGATGCCGTGCGTGTCGCCGCCGTGCGCGCTGCTCCGGCGAGGTCCTCCGGCGACCTAGCGCCGCCAGTGTTTGGTCAACGCGTGTAGGCCGTACGATCTCGATCCTACGGTTAGGATTAGATCTTTATAAGCGAAACGGTACGATTGATCTGGACCGCCAGATCCAGATCTGACGGCCCAGATCGAATCACTTAAACACGTCAGCATGCCCAGTCAGCGCACAGTCAGCGCTGACGTGTAAATTCTTTTCCCCATTTTATTTAATTTGGCAGTTTTGCAGAAAACACCCTGCATACTGTTTTTATCACTACTTTTTATCTGTTTAACCAAATTTAAATATTTTTATATATTTGAGATCCTTGGAACCAGTAGAACACTTTGGCTTCATTAGTTTTCTGTTTTGACACATTCAAAATTTTCAAATATTTTTGATAGTAGTTTAAGTGTTTTTGACATAACTTTAGTTAGAAAAACTATTTTTGAATAAATCAAATTGCTAACAACTTGTTTAGATGCCCTCTGCCCAAATGTCATTTTTACAAAATTTGATTTTGAAATTTTATTTCAGTAAACTAAAGTCCTTGTCATTACCCATTATTCATGATTAAATAATAGAAACAAATTAAAAATTTATTCATGCATACATCATGAAAATCCAAAGGGATACATTTATTTGTTTCTTGACGTTGGAAATAAATTGTTCCATCTCATCTCATGCATAGCATATATTTTTCTTTGTATGAACCTTTGCTTGTGTGTTTATGTGTGGCTCTTTATTTCTTTGTTAGACTATTCGGAGGGAAACGAGAATCTTTGCAACTGTAACTGCTGCACTCCCGGTTGCCAAGGCAAGTGGCACACCTCCATAAAAGTCCTATTATTTTCTATGCATGAGTAGATTATTTTCTATAAGCATGTGTAGGATAGTATTGCTATGCAAGCCATGTTAGACCTCTTTATTCCTGTGTCTAGGTTCCTATGAAAATACTTAGTAGAATAGTGATGCTATGCAAAACTATTTTGATGAAAGAGAAAAAGTCTACTAAGTTTAATCAAACACCTGGGTGGAAATTGGTTGCTTGGCTGTATGAGTTGAGTGTTGTTCCCAGGGGATTTACCTGTGGAATATTCACTTGTGGAAGGCCACCCAGGAGCAAAGGAATCTGAAGAACTCCAAGTGAAGATTGCTTCTCGTGCATCCATTGCCAATATGGGCTCTGGCTTGATCAACTAAGCTGTGTGGACTCTCCCTGGCCTGACAGGTGGTGGTAGACGATTTGTAGGTGGAGCGCGTTAGGCAAGAGTGGGAGGGAAAATGCTTCTGAAATATCTCGTCTCATTCTTTCCTTTTCTTATAAAAAATGGTGTGTAAAGGGTAATTTGGGTTGAATGGGTACAATGGTGAACGTGCACAACCTCTGCAGAGTATAAAACTAAGTACTTAGTCGTGTCCCCGGAAACGGACAATTGAGCAGCTGAACGAGGATGTCAACGAAGGATTCCACCATTCCAACTTATAAATTAAAACTTGATGGGTGACAAGGGTAGAATGAGACAGTGGATTTCATGCCACGGATGTCTCGAATAGAAGAAAAGTGGTTTTCAAAAAGTTAGGGAAAAACTTGCTTTCTGCAAAATAGCCTTGAGCTCCACCAGCCAAATAAGCATATAGGTCATAGAGTTACTCCTCTAAGTGTCCACCATAGTGTCACTTGCCAGTTCCATTTTAAATGGTTCTGACCCACGTTGTTGCAATATATATCTTATTGCAGACTGTCCTGATGATGAGTGAAAGTTTTTACTAAGGGTTTCAAGTCTTCAACCAACATGCTCGCCTGTGGCACATGATGATGATTGGGGACTCCATGAAGAATAATTTTCCGCTGTTTACTCTGTTCACTGCTAGCTTTATGCTATGCAAATTTGTAATGAATATTTTCTAAGTCTGGATCAGCGTTGTAATAAATTGATACTTTGTTGTGATATTACATCGTAACTGTGTGTGCAAACGAATCGATCCAGGGATTTGCACTATACACAGATATCTGCCATACTTTAGGTGTAGGTACGCTACAGATGGTATCAGAGCACTGTGTTGCTTGTAGGTTCGAGCCGTTAGGATTGGAAAAACCTTTTGATCATAGTATTAACTACTTAAGTATTTTGGATCCTAGCGGCATAGTGAGATGAAGCGGCCTGGAAACAAACCTTACATGTCCGCGTACATGAGACTTGTTCCACAATTAAGTGGCTAGCCGGGTGTCTGTCTCTCTCACTACAGTGAATATCCAATTTACAAAGAGTTGTTTATATTTGTTGATCACATTGAGATTTGACTTAGTTTTGACTCTAATTTAATAATACACATATGACTAGTACCTCCTTACCTTATACATTTCTTGTTTTAAATTCTTTTCTTTCTTCCTAAAGGATGACGAGCTTCCACTTCACCACTGCGGAGGACTTCGAGGACACCCGTTTTGGCTGCTACCTTCTCGACATTGGCGAGAAGATAGGTTTACCGCTACCTCAAGTTAAGGGCTTCATCCTGAAGAAGTTTAACAAGGAGGGCTGTTGGGGGATAAAAGCAACTCAGCCAGGACGTGGAGAAGAGCCCCCGTTGGAAATCAAAATGGTTAGTGACTCGAAAGATAAAGGACTCAATCTCGTCATGCAGGACCTGATTGGACGTCTCTGCGGACGCTATAGCACAGAGTTGAGGGGCCACTACTCCATTTTCTTTGGAAGGAGAAACGAGGAGGGAGAACCATACCTCTTTGATGTTGGAGATAGAGGCAAAGCAAAGCCCCTTAGTCTGTATTTCCAGGAGTTGGAGGTCCTCGTCACAAAACTTTATGAGGATAGACGCACTGAACTCCTGAAGAACGATGAGTTGTGTGCCTTACTCAAGGAGAACGAGGAAAATATGAAAGCTCAAGAGGAAGTGACTAAGGCCCAAGAAGAAAAGTTTGCTTCACAAGAGGAGAAATACAAGAGACAGGAGAAAAGGGTTCAAGAGAAAAACAAGACTATCAGAGAACAGAAGGCAGAACTCGAGAGCAATGAAGTCGAGTTCGAAGCTGATAGTGACTTGATCAAGCGTCTTCGTACCGAGAAAAGGGAGCTGCAAGAGAAGAACTTTGCCCTGGAGAAAGAAGTGAAGGAATTAAGGGAAGTACTCGACAATGAAGGAATCGAGATTCAGGAAATTGAAGAAGAAGAAGATGACATGGTCGAGTAGTTCGTTAGCGAGACTACCATTTATTTACACCTCATCGTTATCTTAGTCTTGTATTGACCTATCAACTTGTGATAAGGCAGTACCTTCCATTGTATTCCACGGAACCTCGTGATTTTATTTTCCAAAACTTTCAGGTCTTTTTAATCCAGAGTTTTGAGTTGTGTGATGTTTGTTTGTTCTTATAGGTTGTTTGTTTGTTGGGGTAATCTTTCTCCTTAGACCTTCCGTCTAAAAAAAAACACCTATACAAAAATCACAGATGCCTCCCCGTCGTTCGCCCGATAACAACAACAACGACCACAACAACAATGATGCTATACAACAGTTGATGGCCGCTCAAGCTCAGCTAATGACTATGATGATCCAGTTCATTGTGGCAACCAACAACAATAACAACAACCACAACCCGCCTCCGCCACCACCCCCCCCCCCATGTGGATAGACTTACCAGATTTCTGAGGCTCCGACCAAACAAGTTCTCCACTGCAACTGAACCAATTGTGGCAGATGACTCGCTGCGTTCCGTGGACAGGGATCTAGTGACTTGTGAATGTACTGACGCTGAGAAGGTGAGGTTCACCACTCATCTGTTGGAAGGACCAGCAATCCAGTGGTGGGAAACTTATCAAATCACCCACCCACTAGAAACCATGACTTGGGAAAATTTCAAGGAAGGTTTTCGTAATGCTCATATCTCCTCGGGCATTATGAACTTGAAGCAGGAAGAATTCAGAAACCTGAGACAAGGAAACAGGAGCCTTAAGGAGTACATGGCTGATTTCCATGCCCTTTCTCGTTATGCCTCTGAAGACATTAACACCGAGGCAAAGAGGAAGGCAAAATTCCTAAATGGGCTGAGTGACGAGCTGAAGATCCCTTTGACAGTGGCATATGCCCCAAATTATCAGACTCTCCTAGATCAGGCTATCGTACTGGAGGATAACATCAAGAAGGCTGAAAATAGGAAGAGAAAGTTGAATGTTCACAAACACCATTCTGAGACTTCTTTCAAGAGACCTTTCCCTCAAGATGCAAACCAGGGTCATAAACCTGGGCACTATCCTAGTGGAGGAAGCAACCACAAACATCATGGTCACAACCATAGTGGTGGTTTCAAGGGAAACAATGGGAATCACAAGGGAAATGGAAATGCTGGCCACAACAATGGACAACATCGCCCAAACCCCGAATATAAGAAAGATATCAGCCAAGTCCTATGCTTCAAGTGCAATAACAAGGGTCACTACGCCACTGACTGCCCCGAAAAGAAGGCCGCAGAAGCTGCCAAGCCCAATCCCTTCCAGAAAGGACAGGTGAACCACATCAATGTGGAAGAAGTGTACGATGAACCTGATGCTATCATTGGTACGTTCTTGCTCAATTCATGCCCATAATTAGTTTTATTTGATACTGGAGCATCGCATTCTTTCATTTCAAGAGCTTTTGTAAACAAACATGGGTTAGTAGTGGAAATATAGGAAGCCCCATTAGAGTAAGCTCTCCGGGAGGAGAGATGCTAGTAACCTCTGGTTGTAGACAGTTGAGTCTGAAGATTGGAAAGCATCAGTTTCCTACAGACTTGATCATCCTGGAAACACAAGGCATGGATGTTATCATAGGGATGGATTGGATGTCCCGCTATGCAGGAATCATAGACTGCGCAAATAGAACCATCACTCTCACCACTCCAGAAGGCTCGAAGATCAACTTTAGATCAAAGTTTGAACTAAAGAAGGTTAGGCTTAATCATCTTAAGGGGGTTAGTCTCGGTGAGGTCCTTGTAGTTAAGGAATACCCTGATGTGTTTCCGGAAGAACTACCAGGAATGCCATCCGATAGAGATGTAGAGTTCCTCATAGAACTAAAGCCGGGAACAGGACCAATTGCTAAAAGGCCCTACCCAATGGCAACTGATGAACTGAAAGAACTCAAGAAACAACTGGAAGAGTTTATGCAGAAAGGCTTTATCCGTCAAAGTTCATCACCCTGGGGAGCCCCGATCCTTTTTGTCAAGAAGAAGGATAGTACTCAGAGATTAGTCACCGATTACCGTGACATAAATGAGCATACAATCAAGCACAAGTATCCGCTACCCAAAATCAATGAACTGTTTGATCAACTAGAAGGGGTTGTCGTCTTCTCCAAGATCGATCTCAGATCAGGGTACTTTCAGATGAAAGTCAGAGAGATGGATATACCCAAGATTGCTTTCGTTACAAGATATGGTTCGTATGAGTACACGGTAATGCCTTTTGGGTTAACCAATGCTCCAGCCTATTTCATGAATATGATGAATAAGGTGTTTATGGATTTCCTGGACAAGTTTGTTGTTGTCTTCATCGATGACATCTTAGTCTACTCCAAATGTCACAAAGAACACGAAGAACATTTGCGTCTGGTGTTACAAAGGCTCCGAGAGCATAAATTATATGCTAAGTTCAACAAGTGTGAATTTTGGTTAAAACAAGTAGGATTTCTAGGACACCTGGTGTCTAAAGTGGGATAGCAGTGGACCCTGAAAAATTTGCTGCTGTGACAAATTGGGAATCGCCCAAAAATGTGGGAGAAATCCGCAGTTTTCGAGGACTGGCAGGGTACTACCGGAGATTCATTGAAAACTTCTCCAATATTGCCAAGGCCTTGACTGAACTACTGAAGAAGGGAAAGAAATTTGAGTGGACGGAAGCTTGTGAGACCAGTTTTCAGGAATTAAAGAAGCGCTTGGTGTCGGCACTAGTATTATGCTTACCATATCTAGAGAAAGACTTCCAGGTTTATTGCGACGCTTCATATCGCGGCCTAGGAAGCGTATTGATGCAAGAAGGCAAAGTAGTGTCTTACGCCTCAAGACAACTCAAAAATCATGAAGTAAACTACCCCACTCATGATCTAGAGTTAGCTTCTGTGGTGCATGCGCTAAAGATATGGAGGCCATATTTATGGGGAAAGAGATGTGAAGTTTTTACGGATCATAAAAGCCTCAAGTATTTCTTTACTCAGAAGGAATTAAACATGCGACAAAGGAGATGGTTAGAATTGATCAAAAACTATGATTTAAGTCTACAGTACCACCCAGGAAAAGCCAACGTAGTGGATGATGCCTTGAGCTGTAAGATTTATGTAAACGGACTCACGGCAGGAGAATTGCCTGAAGATCTGTGTAAAGGATTTAAGGACCTTCGATTGGAGGTGGTACCTGAAGGATTCATAGCATCCTTAGAATTTCAACCTCTTCTATTTAACAAAATCAAGACCGCTCAGTTAGAGGATAAAGCAGTAAAAGAAATCAAGAAGAACCTAAGCGAAGGCAAGGCCAGAGATTTTAGAGAAGATGAAGAAGGAATCGTGTGGTATAAAGAACGCATTTGTGTTCCTGACAATGCCGATCTCAGGAAGTTAATACTTCAAGAAGCTCATGACTCACCTTATTCCATACACCCGGGTAACACCAAGATGTATATGGATGTAAAGGAGAGGTATTGGTGGATCAACTTGAAGCGTGATATTGCTGAATACATTGCAAAGTGTGACGTCTGCAGTCGTGTGAAAGCAGAACACCAAAAACCAGCAGGGTTGCTACAACCCTTACTAGTACCAGATTGGAAATGGGAACAGATTCGTATGGATTTCATCACGGGTCTGCCCAGGACTAAATCAGGGTATGATTCTATATGGGTTATAGTCGATCGTCTGACGAAAGTATCTCACTTTATACCCGTGAAGACTACATACACTAGCGCCAAACTAGCTGACATCTACATGAAGAGGATTGTGTGTCTACATGGTGTTCCCAAGAAAATTGTGTCGGATAGGGGTACTCAGTTTACTTCCCATTTCTGGAATCAATTACATGAGTCTCTGGGAACTAGATTAGAGTTCAGCACAGCGTTTCATCCGCAGACGGATGGACAGACAGAAAGAGTAAATCAGATCCTAGAAGATATGCTGAGAGCATGCGCTCTAGATTATAAGTCAAGCTGGGATGATAATCTTCCATATGCCGAGTTCTCTTACAACAACAGCTATCAAGCGAGCATAGAGATGTCGCCATTTGAAGCCCTGTATGGAAGAAAGTGCACTACCCCACTACTGTGGAGTGGCGTAGGAGAACGTAGTTTGTTCGGACCAGACATAATCAAGGAGGCTGAGGAAAAAGTCAGGTTGATTAAGGACCGTTTAAATATAGCACAATCCAGACAGAAAAGTTATGCGGACTCCAAAAGGAGAGAAGTCACGTATGAAGTGGGTGATCGAGTCTATCTCCGAGTTTCACCTATGCGGGGAGTTAAAAGATTTGGAATCAAAGGAAAGTTGGCACCTAGATTTATTGGACCCTTCAAGGTATTATCTCGCAAAGGAGAGGTCGCCTATGAATTGGAACTCCGGGAAGCACTTTCCGCGGTTCACAGTGTGTTTCATGTCAGCCAGCTGAAGAAATGTCACCCAGAAATGGCAGAAACACTGCGAAGAGATACGGTGCCACTAGAGGAAGTACAACTAGAAAGTGATCTCACTTATGAAGAAAAACCCATAAAGATTTTGGAGACCGCAGAGCGTGTCACCCGAACCAAGACCATCAAATTCTGTAAAGTACAGTGGAATCACCATTCAGAAGAGGAATCAACATGGGAAAGAGAAGATGACCTTAAAGAAGACCACCCTCACATATTTGCTAGCCAATCCGAATCTCGAGGGCGAGATACATCTTAAGGGGGTTAGGTTTGTAACATCCCAATTTTCAGAAAAATTTAAAACTTTGCATCCATGCATCATCATCATTAAACTTGTCATATGAATCACATAGAATTTGAATTTAATTATTTAAATATGTTTTTAATTGACTTTATGTCCTTAAAATTGTTATTTGAATTTATAATAATGTTTCTTTTATTCTATTTTTATTTTAGACAAAAATAATGTCAAAAGGATCTATTTTTCATAAGCTTTTCAAATTATATTTTTATGAATTTTCTGAGAAGTTTTAATATAGTTTTGAATTTGTTTTATACTCAAAAGATTTAAAAATAGAAAAGAATTTTCAAAAAAAGAAAAATAGAGTCGGGCCAGCCAGTGGGCCGAAGCCCACTAGCTATATACCGCGCGCGCGACGCAATCCAGCCCGCCAGCAGCCCGTCCCCGCCCGCACGCGCGCGCTCTCTCTCTGGCAGGTGGACCCCACCTGTCATCCCCGTCCCGGCGACCTCTTCTTCCCCAAATCACGCCCACGACCTAGCCGAGAAACGGCCGAATCAATTCGTTGATTCCCGGCGATTTACTCACCCAATTAACTCGGCGTTACCCCTATAAGAACCCCCTCGACCCCCTCTCCTTTTTGCCCCAAGCCCCGTACCCCGAGAGCCACCAGGCCGCTCACGAGCATCCCCGGAGCTCCGCCGTTGCCGACGGCAAGTTCAACGAACTCCGGTGAGCTGCGACCTCCTCGAGCCCTCTCTTCACTCCCAATCGTTTCACTTTGTCCTTGCGCACCTTAGTGACAAGGTCTCGTGTTTTCTTACGCAGCCAAACTCCGTGTCCGTGCTCACCGACGAGAACCTCCGCCGTGCGCACCACCGGCGAGCAACCAGAGGAGGCAGGAGGAGCTACGACCCCCACCACTTCGCCAACGACGTCGCCTCGACGCCCTCTACCCGTAGGTATGACCCACTCGTCTCGGAACGTAGTAGAACATCGAGAACGTGCGATGCCGTGCGTGTCGCCGCCGCGCGCGCTGCTCCGGCGAGGTCCTCCGGCGACCTAGCGCCGCCAGTTTTTGGTCAACGCGTGTAGGCCGTACGATCTCGATCCTACGGTTAGGATTAGATCTTTATAAGCGAAACGGTACGATTGATCTGGACCGCCAGATCCAGATCTGACGGCCCAGATCAAATCACTTAAACATGTCAGCATGCCCAGTCAGCGCACAGTCAGCGCCCAGTCAGCGCTGACGTGTAAATTCGTTTTCCCATTTTATTTAATTTGGCAGTTTTGCTGAAAACACCCTGCATACTGTTTTTATCACTACTTTTTATCTGTTTAACCAAATTTAAATATTTTTATATATTTGAGATCCTTGGAACCAGTAGAACACTTTGGCTTCATTAGTTTTCTGTTTTGACACATTCAAAATTTTCAAATATTTTTTATAGTAGTTTAAGTGTTTTTGACATAACTTTAGTTAGAAAAACTATTTTTGAATAAATCAAATTGCTAACAACTTGTTTAGATGCCCTCTGCCCAAATGTCATTTTTACAAAATTTGATTTTGAAATTTTATTTCAGTAAACTAAATTCCTTGTCATTACCCATTATTCATGATTAAATAATAGAAACAAATTAAAAATTTATTCATGCATACATCATGAAAATCCAAAGGGATACATTTATTTGTTTCTTGACGTTGGAAATAAATTGTTTCATCTCATCTCATGCATAACATATATTTTTCTTTGTATGAACCTTTGCTTGTGTGTTTATGTGTGGCTCTTTATTTCTTTGTTAGACTATTCGGAGGGAAACGAGAATCTTTGCAACTGTAACTGCTGCACTCCCGGTTGCCAAGGCAAGTGGCACACCTCCATAAAAGTCCTATTATTTTCTATGCATGCGTAGATTATTTTCTATAAGCATGTGTAGGATAGTATTGCTATGCAAGCCATGTTAGACCTCTTTATTCCTGTGTCTAGGTTCCTATGAAAATACTTAGTAGAATAGTGATGCTATGCAAACCTATTTTGATGAAAGAGAAAATGTCTACTAAGTTTTAATCAAACACCTGGGTGGAAATTGGTTGCTTGGTTGTATGAGTTGAGTGTTGTTCCCAGGGGATTTACCTGTGGAATATTCACTTGTGGAAGGCCACCCAGGAGCAAAGGAATCTGAAGAACTCCAAGTGAAGATTGCTTCTCGTGCAGCCATTGCCAATATGGGCTCTGGCTTGATCAACTAAGTTGCGTGGACTCTCCCCGGCCTGACAGGTGGTGGTAGAGGATTTGTAGGTGGAGCGCTTCAGGCCAGAGTGGGAGGGAAAATGCTTCTGAAAGATCTCGTCTCATTTTTTCCTTTCCTTATCACAAATGGTGTGTAAAGGATAACCTGGGTTGAATGGGTACAATGGTGAACGTGCACAACCTCTGCAGAGTATAGAACTAAGTACTTAGCCGTGTCCCCGGAAACGGACAATTGAGCAGCTGAACGAGGATGTCAACGGAGGATTCCACCATTCCAACTTATAAATTAAAACTTGATGGGTGAACAAGGGTAGAATGAGACAGTGGATTTCATGCCACGGATGTCTCGAATAGAAGAAAAGTGTTTTTCAAAAAGTTAGGGAAAAACTTGCTTTCTGCAAAATAGCCTTGAGCTCCACCAGCCAAATAAGCATATAGGTCATAGAGTTATTCCTCTAAGTGTCCACCATAGTGTCACTTGCCAGTTCCATTTTAAATGGTTCTGACCCACGTTGTTGCAATATATATCTTATTGCATCTCTGTTCCATATTAAAACTCTACCAAACTGAGTTAATGTGAGAACAATGGTATCTAGGTTCCAACATTCTTGAGGGTAATTCATTAGCATTAACCAGCAGTCATGCGTAAAGGTGACAGATCTATGGTTTCTGCCTCTGTTCTGCTCAATGATATGAATTACTGTGTCGCCAATGGAGTATGGGTTGTTCATGACTGCACTATCTCTTTCCACAACATCCAGAAACCTTACAAGCATAGCTCCTAATCCACTGCGGGTGGTAGCCCTCACATTGAGATGCCTCTTTTGCTCAAGAAACTGAGTGATCAGTAAAGTAGTACCTTCAAACTGATCCGGATGTGGCTCTGGTTCGATGATGACAATAGCCCTGGTGTCGCATGAGTTGGGCAGCGAGCCTCCCACCGTGACATAGCCCCGCTGTGGCCTCAATCCGTTGGGTGGGATGAAGCCGACGCCAGCCGGGAGGTGGGGGATGAAATCACAGGGGTAGTTCGCCATCAACAATGGTGGAGGCGGCGCTGGCGGATTGGAGGTGTCGTTGTGTTCGAGACGGCTTCTGAGGTTGTTTGGGGGAGGAGCAGCGTCCCCCTGCCTTCTAAATAGAATATTACCGGGCTGAACTGATTTTTTCCGGTAAATACGTGATTTGCTACCTTTTTTAAAACAATTTCTACCAATGTGACCATATCCATAGCAAATTCTGCAGCGGATTTTACTAAGGCAGTTAGGAGCAAGATGACCTTCAGCAAGACAATTACGGCAGGTGATCCGATCACAATGGGAATTAGTCTCCTGACAGGGAACAACTCGTGTAGCGATCGGTGAGGCAGATGGGCTGGTCACATAGTAGGCCGAATTTGATGGGCCGACCCTGTCAGATATGGCCCAACATGCATTAGGATTTGAAGATCCGTAATTCCCGCCTCTTTCCAATCCTTGGTTGACGGTACCAAAAACAATATTGTCAAATCTAATCTGATATCCGTTAGTTCTAGGAGAAGCATCCAAATTCACTGGAATGGATCCAATCGGCACTGTATTAGCCCTTGTGAGAACAACTGGAGGCTTGTTGGGCACACTGTTAAGACCACGGGGGATTGAGCGGAAAGCATTATGAACTGGGACATAAGATACATTTGGTCGGCGTGATGAAATCTGATGCTTTCTAGCCATAGTCCATTCTGAGTCTAATTCCGTGTAATATTCCCGTTCCTCTCTAATCCAATTCAGACCACCAAAACCCCACAGATGGAAGTAACAAGCAAAATGTTCACAAACATAAGATCTCAGATTCTGAACAAAAAACCCGACTGCTTGACAACTCAAAGAAAATCTGAACACTCTATCCCTCAGATGCATAACACCAATCTCATCAAAAGCAGCCCCCAAGCAAGCCGAGAGAGCAAGGCTGACATTCAGATCCGACAGACGTAACACAGATCGACCAAAAGAAACCACTAGGAAGAAACAGTGTGACTTGGAAACAGGGTTCACCGAAGTAGCGAAAATATGACGAACCTTGGCCCGGATCTTATGACCAGGGGAGAAATCCAGAACGTGCACAATGGAGGAGGGATCCGCGTAGGGATTGCAACCTATTGTTGCCATGGGAGGAGAATCCAGATCGCCTATAGGTGGAAATCGCCATGAGAGCCGCCGGTGGGAGGAGGAGGTGGGAGAGCCATCCACAGGAATCCTTTTGTTCGTCTGTATTGGATGCTCTCATCTTTATATAATTCTCCATGTTGTGTTTGCCGGGATCCGATGAATATTGAGTACTAAAGTTATAACTTCATAATATAAAATGTGTGTGCTATTTAATGATCTTGCATGCTCTCCGTTACTTGTGTGTGCTTTGGGCAAGTAGATGCTCGTAACTCCAAGAGGGGTTATTTATGCTCGATAGTAGGTTCATGTCTCTATTAAATCTGGGCAGTGACAGAAAGCTCTAAGGTTGTAGGGATAAAATTGTAGTACTTTTTCTAAGAATGATGTTACTTTGTTACTTTACACGCAGTGCTTAAGGCGATAATCTTTTGCATGCAACTTAATACTGAAAGGGGTGCATACGCTAACCGGAAGGTGGATTATTAGTCATAGATGCGGTTGGAACGGTCTATGTATATTGTTGTAATGCCCGAATGAATCTTACACTAGACACCATATCGTTAGTATATGCATTGGGTTGTTTATCATTATTCTTTCAATTGCCTAGCTGTAATTTGTTTACCACGCATGGATGAATGTTATTATTATTTATGTAGAGACACCAGTAGTGAACTGTGGACACCGGTTCTTCTCATTAATCTGATAAAACCACAACTACAAACATGTTACTTTCTGCAAACAAACACCTTTCTTCCACACATACGTTTAATCCTTTTGTTACAGCAAGCCGGTAGGATTGACACCCTCACCGTTGAGTTGGGGCAAAATACTTTGATTGTGTTGTGTGCAGATTCCACGTCAACTACGTCAAGCCCTTTTCTGGCGCCGTTGATACCTCGAGGGAATACTTCATCTCCTACTGGTTTGATAACCTTGGTTTCATTACTGAGGGAAATTTGTTGCTGCACTACTTCATACCTTCCTCTTGGGTTCTCCCAACAAAATACCCACTGTGTGCATCACATACGTGTATTAATAATTCCGATTAATACATTTATAGCATAATACAAAAACATATTATAACCTTATGAGATAATGTGATAAATACTATATATTTATTTGCCTCTAGAGCATATCTCCTTCAGTAAGGACAATCGGCGACGAAGTGATACTTGTCTTGACAATTGTAGCATGTCCTTGTCTTGGAGGGTGAAACCTTATAACTTTGAGGTGGAGTCTTGTCAAATCACATCTTAGATCTTGATGGGTTTTTCCAAAAGGTGTGAGCCGCGAGAGCAAGATGTTCGTTGTGGGCAATCTTGAGTGCTTCTTCGAACATGGCGGCGAAGCTTCGAAGATCACCAACATTGTCATATTCAACTTTAGCCTTCAAAGCAAGGTTAGTCACCCCTTTTTGCATTACAAGAGCCCTTGCCCTTGCGTCTTGAGCATTCTTCGTGGCCACTTTGAATGCGGCCATTTCTTGCATCACCTCATTAGAAGTCATGAGATGATAGTTGTGTCTTCCTTGTAGGCTCTCGATGTCGGTGGGATATGATAATCATCATTTATATGCATTATTCACAACCCCAAAACCTTAAAACCTCACCTTTTCATATAGTCAAAACTACAAATATTTGCATGTCACATTACTTTTCACTCATTTTACAGATCAGTGCGCAAAGGCACACAATCTTTATAAGATCCATATATAAGTGCAGCAAGATGCAACAATCAACCTATACCAATACAACAGAGAAGATGCCCAAGATCAACAATTCAAATCCAAGCAAAAACTTGAAGTTCACTGATGTTGTCTGAAAGTGAACAGTAACTGACAGCCAAACTCAAGGCCATCTTCTGAATTCCAAGCAATCCTAAAGGCAAGAAGATAAGAGGGAATTCAAATAAGTTTGAATCAGAAGGAGAAAGATAGATCAACTTGGAGATCAAGGAAACCACAAAAGACATAAAGGCAAAAAGGTGCAAAAGAGGGGACATGCCATGTGCACTGTGAGCTGTGGAAAGGAAGGAAGCATTCTCCTCTACCAACTCGCACCTCACCTCCACCACAATTGGAAAAAGTGTATAAAGCCACCACAGGCTCCTCCATCCTGATCATCCAGCCCATTCCATCGCCTCATCCACCCACTCCACTTTTCCACCAACCATCATCCCATCAGCCCACCAAGACCAAGAACAAGAAAGAAGAACAAGATGAACATGGAGAACAAAAGGAGAAACACAAGGCCTTGGTGAACTGAAGATCAAGATCTGTAACTCTTCCTCCTCTACTCTACTTCCTCTGCCTCGACTAGATTTCAGTGAGCTAAAGCCAAGGATCTCTCCCCACCTCTTGTGTAATCTTGTAGATCATCCATCTGCAAGTAAGGCTTGTAATACTTTGTTATTGCAAGGATTTGAGTGACACAATTCTCTGTCCTAACTGAAGATTTGCATGTTTTGTGTCGGAGAGTGACTCCCACGGAACAGGGGTAGTCACACCCTGAAGGGTAGATCGAAAGGGGGATTGAACATGGAGGTCAAGCAACCCTCGAGAGGCACGACGACGGTGCTCGCCAGGCCTGGAGAGGAACACCCACGATAGAAATGGACACCGGCCCGTACACAGGTTCACGGCCCTGAGGAGGAGGTAACACCGCTACTCCTGCTTGTCTGTATTGCACTGCAAAGGTTACAGTACAACTGAGCTTGCTGAGGGCTCTCTTAAGGCAGTTCGTGCTTGGAGAGGGACATAGTGGTTCTTTTCCTCCTCTAGCCGATGGCTATCCTACTTGCTTTTACAAGTGTTTAGCAAGCAATTGGCCGACCCCTTGCTACGGTGGAGCTCCTGCTCCTTTTATAGGCTCCACGGGCGTCTTCCTTTCGCATGGCGTCCAAGGTGGGCTCCCACACGGCAGTGGCGCGGAGGAGTTAGAGTCCACCACTGCTGAAACCTCCATGGACGCGGTCCATTCGTGATAAAGTTCGGCGCGGTGCACGACAGGCAGCAGACCGCGCAGAATGGCTCACAGGGGTTGCAGTGATCGTGGTGGAGCCCACGATGACGATCTTCTTGGAGCGTTGCGCCGTCCAGCCGCTTTATACCCAGAGAGGAAAGTCCCAGCTGTCCTGGCGCAGGAGGCGCAACTTTGTTGACTCCTTTATCACCAGAATGGCAATTGGAGTGCTCGCGTCACTCTACGGCCGCTGCAGAGGCCATGTGCGCCCTGTAGCGCTTGCTTGGCCGCGAAGTGTCTCCACAGGGTCGCGGAGGCCTGTGGAGAGATTTCCGCGGACTTCTCTCCAGGCGAAGATAGCCTGGGAGTCTCTTGAAGCGCACGGTCCTCTTCGGGCCCTGGCGTCCTCTTCAGGCACTCGAGGGGAGTTCTCGAGGGTCACTCCAAGTGATGGCTTGGTCCTTAGTCTTTTCGTCTGATCTGTCAGCGGGCGAGGCTTGGGTGAGTGGGCTATGCACACACCAGTCCTTACTGGGCCGACTGTAGCCCCCGGGCCCGTGATGGGCGTGATTGAGCCCATGGGCGCAGTCGGAGCGTCTTGGGCCCAAAGTGTCCGGCCGCGCATGATCCGAGCGGGTCCCACCCCGCCCTGGTAACTGCTCCTTGACGAGACATAAAGTCTGAGCGTCGGGGCAGGGAGCCGTTACTGTTTCCATTTCTTCTCACAGAAGCTCTTCGCTCTTGCTCTCTGGCGCTCTCGTCTCCTTTCTCCTCAAACTTCCTTCGCCGCCGCGACCCAACAATCTCCGGCGATGAGTCCAGCCAAGAACAAGGGAAAGGCGGTCGTGGGGTCCTCTTCTCAGGCGGCGCCAGCCGAGGTCGCGCATGGCGCAGCGCTGCTCGGGGTGCACGTCAACGACAAGGCACTCGCCAAGGTCCGCTTCCTGGTGGCGGACCGGACCAACGAGCACGGTGCTACCGCGCTCAAGGCCGCGGCGCACGGGAAACGCTCGCGGGGGTTTTCCCCGTCTTCGAGCATTGCATCTCCGCCGGGTTGGTGCAGCCGTTCTCTCCATTCTTGGAGGAGGTGCTGGCCTTCTACCAGATTCAATTGCTGCACCTCCACCCCAACTCCGTCCTCATCCTTTCCGTGTTCGCCTATCTCTGCGAGGCGTACTTGGGCCTGGAGCCTATGGTGGGGCTCTTCCGGTGCTTCTACGCGCTCCGGAACACGGCGAAGAACGAGCGCCCGGGATGCGTTTCGTTCTGCATCGTGGACGGCATGGGGAGCATCTACATTCCCATGTCGTGGAGTGACGGCAAGGTCGTCACTTCGGTGACGAAGAAGGTGGACGTCTTCGCCAGCGGTGGTTCTTTGTCAGGGTGGACCAGCCATGCGCCTTCTTCGAGGTTCCTGACGCGCCGCCCGTGAAGAACACGAACTGGGGCAAGGCTCCCTTCAATGTTGCACAGAACGCCATCCTGATGGGCCGCTTGAGTTTCCTTCGCGTGGAGAGCCTCACGGGGCAACTGATCGTTGCGGACTTCGTGACGCGCCGCATCTCTCCCCTTCAGGCGTATTCGACGCCCATGTGGATGTACTCCGGCCCCCAGGACAAGATGCGGCTCCACTGCGAGGACAGTGACAAGGACGCCATTGACAACGTCCTGTTTGCGCTCTTCATCAACCCGGTGGTGCCTGCCATGGGCCAGCTTCCCATCATGCTTCGGCCGCTCCACCAGTACAACATGACCGAGCGTGTGGCCATCTGGGTGGGGATGCCTGTATTTACCCTGGCAGGTCTGGCGGGGAAGGAAGTGCATGTGCCGGAAGTGCAGGAACCGGAGGGAGCAGATTCGCCCTCCGCCTCTGGAGATGGGCGAGGCGAAGAGGAGGCCACGGCTGGGGAGGTGTCCTCTTCGAGGCCCGGGCCCCTCACTGACGAGATTTGCGACATCTCGTCAGGTGACGATGACGCCTTCGTGGTGGCGCCCTTGCGCCCCGTGGAGGAGGAGGAGGAGGCCTCTGACGAGGAGGCCACGCCGGGGCGGCCTCTGACGAGGAGGCCACGCCGGGGCGGCGCGAGCCCCGCACCAAAGCAGCCGTGGATCGGTCTGGGGCGAGGCCGTCCGATGTCCCGTCCAAAAAGAAGGTCGAGGCGCCCACGGAGGGGTCAGGAGCCAAGACCAAGCTCACCTGGCGCTCGCCAGGCTTGGCGTGGGTCGACACCGGGGCCAAGTCGCCTGGGTAAGTGCTTCTGGCACTTGGTTGTTTTTTACCCTTGCTTCTTCTTCTTGATCCTTTTCTGAAGATCTCTCTCTGGTGTTTGCCAGTGACCTTGTCCCCGTGAAGCGCCGCAAGCTCCGCAAGGCAGCAGAGGTGAACAGAGCCACGGCTGAGGCCGTGGCTGAAGAGGCCACGAGGCCTATGGAGACGGCCTCCACAAGGCCAACCGGGAAGTTGCGCCTCAATCGGAGGCAGCTGTGCCTACGGAGGGTGCTGCAGCGCCTCAGGTGGAGGAGGTAACGGCCACACCTCCCGAGCAGACGGTGGTAGAGCCACAGGAGGAGCGGGTTGCTACCCCCCCCCCCCCCCCGCCCCCCCGCCGCGAGCCTCTACTCCGCCTCACGCGGCCACGCCACCGCGCGAGGCCACGTCGGCCCGCGAGGCAACGCCAGCTCGTGCGGCTACTCCGCCTCACGCGCCTACGCCTCCCGCGTAGCCCAGGACCGAAGAGGGCCAGCGGCCGCCAGGCACTGGCGAGTCTGTGGGGGTAGCTCCTTCGTCTCCGTCGCGCGCTACTGCAGGAAGCGAGCCACAGGCGGGGACGCGCCATGATGGCGAGGGCGGCGAGGCCGGCTCGAGCATCGCAGGAGATGGAGCACACCCCAGCCCCTCGGCACGCCGTGAGGCTGGGTTCCCCAGGCTTGACGTCGGGGCCGGCCCCTCCATGTGCCGAGACCTGGCCCTCGGTGGCTGGAACTGGAGCGTGGGGCACCGCGAGGTTGCCTTCGGCCTGGTGAGGGGGTCTCCGGAGGCGCACCTGGCTCTGGAGGATGCGCAGCTCGCTCGGCTGCGCGAGGAGCTTGCGGCTGCGTGGGCGTCCTTCCACGCCGCGGTAGATGCCCGCCGCTAGGAGGATCGGACGCTGCAGGCCGCGCGCGAGGAGCTCGTCCGCTTCGCCAAGGAGGTCCACGAGGGGGCCATCCGTGACGCCGACGAGCTCCTCGGGCCCCTCTAGGACGAGCGTGACACGGCTGTTGCGCTGTTGGCGGAGGTGAAGGCCGAGCGCGAGGACATGGAGGGCTCGCTGACGCAGAAACGCCGCGAGCTGTCTCAGCTGGAGACCAAGCTCCTCTCGGCCCACCAGGCTGCACAGGAGACCCTAGAGGGGGACCGCAAGAGCTTGGCAGAACGCGAGCAGCGGCTGGCCTCCAGAGAGAAGGACGTGCTGCTGCGCGACGAGCAGCGGCTCCAGGCGGAAGGTGAACTCGCCACCCTACGCGAGGGGAACCTAGATCAGGCGCTTCAGAAGTACGACGAGAACGTCGTCGCCCAGAAACAAGCCCTGGAGCGCTTTGAGCGGAGGCCGAGTGTAGCGCCCCAACTCTTATTAAAATTGGAACACCTGTGTTATGTGCTAGTCCATGGATCACTGCCAGCACCACAGTACAAAATATAAAGTATCATTGCATAAGTATCAAATTGCTACAACGAGATCCAAAAATAGCTAAGTATAGCTTTATTACAAGGTGCATAGCCATGAGGGCTAGCCTCATCTTCAAGCATGCGCCACAGGAAGACATGTTGGGTGCAGACTCGAGTCCAAACTTATTCTTTGTCTCAATTAACTGCACATTTGAATATGTAGCCCCCGAAGCAGGTCAATACAATGAAGTATTGGCAAGTGACTATGGTAGATATAAAATGACAAGTCTAGAATCTATATGCATTTTTGGCTTGGTGGAGTTGGACGCTGTTTTGCAGAAAGCAAGTTTTCTCCTACATTTTAATAAACATTTTTATTTCCAAAGTCTTGGCACCAAGGGATGAAGGCCAAGTGCACCAACAATTCTTTCCTTAGTCAAATTTTACTTCACGAAAAAAACAGTGTTGAGATTCTTCCGCCCTTCCTTATCCATCAGCTCGAAGTAGTCCATTTCCGGGGACACGGCTAAGTACCCAGATTGTCGACTCTGCAGAAGTTGTGCACTTTCACCTTTAGACTCAATTAACCCAAACATCCTATACACGCGGAGTGCATTAAGGAAAGGAGAGAATTGAGACAAGAACTTTTAGAAGAAGAATGCAACCATACTAGCAAGACCCGTTCCACCTACCAACTCTACATCTGCTTGTCAAGCTGACAGGTTGCACTCTCACAACTTAATTATTCTAGACAGAGCCCATTGTCAAAGGGCTGCACGGGAAGCTTCTAAACTTGGAGGGACTTAGTAATCTCTTTGTTCCTGGGTGGCCGTCCACAAGTGCACTTCTGGGTAACAACCACCATGCTCATGGCCCTAAGTAGAATAGACATTCATCCTAGGCGACGACAACCACAATCATAGTCCCAAAAGCCACTCAACATAAACCATATCAACCGATTCCACCCAGATGTGCATTTTAAGTTTAACACTTAGAAACATTTCTATAGCATGGTATGTAAACACTTTTATAGCATAGCTAAGCTTCTAATAAAACTTTTCATGGCTGCATGGAAAGAGGGTGGCTACACACTACTAGGATATTTGCAAAGTATAAACTAATTTAGCATTATAAAATAGATCAAAAATTCCTATCATGCATACTACTCAAAATATACTACTAATGCATATAGAAAATATTGGGTATATTAGGAATGTCACTTGCCTTGGTAGTAGGAAGAGCAAGCACAACAAGAATAACAATCAAAGCAAGTCCTTCCTCTTCTTCACAATCTAGCACAAGCAATACATAAAATAAATACCCACACAATATCACACAACACCAAACATAAATATGTATGCATGCATGATATGCTATGAGTATAACAAGACACACTTATTAATAATTTATATCTTTTGTTATTAAATTTATAAAATGAAATTTCTAGGAATTTCTTATTTTATTTATCAATTAAATAATTGAAAACAATATAGCAAAACTTGAATTCTACAACTACAACTTAAAGTTTCCAAATAAGACACATATTAATATTTCTGGACAGAGGGCAATAATACAACACTAAAACAATTTAATTTATTTGAAAAACATTTTTATTATTTAAGTTATGGTTTTAATAGCCGAAATACTCCTCGAACAATTACACGAATTATAATTTATCAAAAGGCAAAACAAATGATGTAGGAATAAACTACACTAGCAGTGCTATCCGTGGTTATAAAATTTATCAAATTTGAACATACAGATCAAAAGCTATGAATTTTCTAAGTTTTGCATGTTTTCTGTTTTATTTATAAAACTTCCTGCGAAAAGAATAAAGGAAGGGCTACGTGGCGCGATCCTATTGGACGATACCGATTCGCGCGGATCGCGTGCGCGAGCCGTCCGATCTAATTAGAAACGGACGCGCGAGATTAGCTCGATCTAGATCTGTTGGATCTGGATCTAACGGCCCACAACGCGAGGACCAAAAACGGGCGGCACGGTTCGCCGGAGACCACCCGACCGCGGCGGCGCCACGGCCGGCGTCGCGTGCTCTGGCGTTTCTAGAGGCTACGAGACGAGCGGGTCTTACCGAGGCGTAGCGGGCGTCGTGGCGGAGTTGGTGGCGCTGCGGTGGTCGTCGGCGTTGCCGTCTCCTCCTCGTATCGCTTGTCGGAGTTGCTTGCGGCGGCGGTTCCTCTCGGGCGTGGATGGAGACGGCGGCTCGCTGCGAGACAAGACACGAGACCGTGTGAAAAAGAAGCACAAGGACGAAAGAAAACGAGAGGAGAGGATGAGAGGGTCCGGGATGGCCGGAGTTGCGCGCACGGTTGAGTTCTCACCGACGGCGACGGCGGAAAAGCGAGAGCTCGAGCGGGCAGCCTAGGGGCTCTCGGGAGGAGTGGTTTGGGGCAATCAGACGAGAGCGGAGAGGGATATTAGTAGGGGAAGGAGGCGGGGTAAATGGAGTAGTAAATCGCCGTATTGAAACGAAATCAAATTGGCCGTTTTCGGTCGGAGGCGAGGGCGTGATTTGGGGAAGAACTGCTCCGCGGGGGAGATGACAGGTCGGTCCCACCTATCAGTGACAGCGAGCGAGAGAGAGAGGGAACTAGGCTGCTGGCGGGCCGTTGCGCTCCGCGCACGCGGTGAATAACCACGGGCCACGGCCCAATCGGCTCCGAAAACTAATTTTTTTAATTTCTAATTCCTTTTCTGTTTTTCAAAACAGATTTCAAATATGATTTTTAAATTTAATCAAATTAATTCAGAAAAATTTATAAAAAATATGTTTTGGAAAGCTTATCAAATTTACAATCTTTTAATATCATTCTTGTCTATCAAATAATTTTATAAAAAGGAATTTAATAAGGAGTACAATCAAACAACTTTATGGATTTATAATTTATTTAATTTATAATTGAATGTTTTTTATTTAGTTCTTATGTGATTGAAATGTGATGTCTATGTGATGAATGATGCATGAATGCAAGGTTTTAAATTTTTTAAAAATCTGGGATGTTACACCGAGAAGAAGAAGGAGGCGAATGACGCCCTCGCGGAGCGCGAGAAGGAGTTCAGGAAGACCACCCTCAGGGCGTACCGCGACAAAGGCCAAGAAGCAGGAGGACCGCTTCGAGGCCAAGCATGTCGTGGATGCCCGGTGGATTGCGGAGCTCGAGAAGGCCAACTCCAAGCTCGAGACCCGCCTTAAGCGCACCAAGGAGGCCTACTATCAAGCCGAGGATGGTCGCAGGGCCGCTGTCCAGGACCTGGACACCCTTGTCAAGGACATGGAGGAGCAGGTGGGCCCTGCGGCTGAGCAGGTGGCAGAGGCTGCAGACACCGCCCATGCTGCCCGCGTGCTCACGAAGCAGCGGGAGCGTATGTTCCAGACGCTGGTGACCCACGGCAACGAGCTTGCGGCCCAGCTTGGAGCGGACACGCCGACCTCTGAGGTCCGAGGTCGTGGTGACGTCGCCATGTACTTGGTCTACTTCGACCAGCTCTTCATAGCGCTCGAGCGCCCTATCGCTGACCTCCGTGAGGTCATCGAAGTCGAGAGCCATCAGCTCTTGGGCGTGGTCCTGGATCGCCTCTTCACCAACCTCTGGCTCCTCACGCCAGGCTTCGATCTCTCCACTGTGACTGAGGCCCGTCAGGGCGAGGATGTGTGGCGGGTCTCCAACTCGCTTCACGAGCAAGTCGACGCCTTTTGCAACCGCTTCAAGCGCGCGGAGCTGGCTGCGGAGGAGAGTGAGGAGGAGGCCGCGCCGGCCGAGACGGAGGAGGGTGCTGCAGAGGAGGAGCGTGGCGGCACGGTGTCTGCTTGAGCCTTGACAATTGCGCCTGTGTGCGTTTATATCTGAAACAATTTCATACTCAGACACTATGCAGCTTTTGGGCATGTAATATATTCTCGTTTGTAATTTGTTTTTAGCTTGCATGCCCCTCCAGAGGTCCTTTTTGTCTTATCTTCATGTCTATGGGTTCTCTGCGTCGTTAGGACCCGTCTCTTCGCGCCATGACTCCGCCACTTCGGTATGCTAGAGCAATGACTCAGCAAGGTCGAAGGGAGTTTAAGCCTAGGAGAGGTAAGAGGCCTGAGTCGCGATGCTCAGATGCCCCCCTTAGACGTACGAGTAGTCCATGAAGTTCAAGGGAAAGCGAAATCGCTCGAGGGACAAACGTGCGCTTGCGGTGGAAAAAAGGCTCTCGAGGCATGGGTGCGAGACTTAGCTTCTCGAGGCTTTCGCCCTGTGGAGGTTTTTGCCTTGCGAGAAGGTCCTCTCGAGGGGTCTTCCCCTGCTGCCTCCTTAGGCTTGTAGCGACGTTTCTTCCCTGTAAATGTTAGAGGGGCGAACCCAAACGCTTGTACACGGTGCTGGGGACTCGTGCGCGCTTATAGGTCCCCTCAGGCGTTCCTCGCGAGGAGAGTAAGTACCAAGGTCCTTTGTAGAGATGGCCTGTTTGTGGGAGCTTGCCCTCCAGCCAGAGCTCGGATCCTTGGATTTTGCAGTGTTTTTGGTGTGTCATTTGAGACACTGGTACCGTACTCAGCCCTCGCTCACGAGGTCCGCATGTGGAGAGATATAAGCGCACATTTCAAGAAAGTAATGCGGAAATAAAACTCACCACCAAATATTACATAGCGGCGCCTTAGCGCAAAGTTCACTTAAGAACGAAAATTTCTCATTATGCTTGGGGTTACCAAGTAAATGTTTTGACCATGTCGAGGCATGGGGACCACCCATTAGTGGCAGAGACTCTCTGCGGCCTGAGGTGGCTCGTTACATGGAGAGCTCGGAGGGTTTTACCCTCGAGAGAAGCCTTTGGAGCTTGGAGGTTTAAGTCGTGAGCTTTTAATCTCTAGAGACAAAAAATGGTTGGAGGTTGAGCCGTAAGCTGCCTCTTTCGCCAGATGTCTTGACGTGACAATGATCACGGGCGTGATCAGAGCCGTAAGCTGCCTCTTTTTCGCTGGATGTCTTGATGTGACTATGATCACGGGTAGAACTTGCGAAGGTGCATGATGTTCCACGGATTCTTGACAGGGATGCCGTCTTGAGTTTCGAGGCAAGCCGCGCCAGGCCTGGTGATGTGGGTGACCCTGTAGGGGCTTTTCCCACATGGGTGACAGCTTGTGGAGGCCTTCTCTGGACAGGATTCGCCTGAGGATGAGATCACCTGTCTCCAGTGTGCGCGAGCGCACGTTGCGGTTGTGTTAGTGTCGCAAGTCCTGCTGGTATTTTGCCGCCCGAAGGGCGGCACGGCGGCGTAGTCCCTCGAGAAGCAGCAGTTCGTCGTTGTGGAGATCATCATGCTCGTCCTCGTTAAAGGCAAGGATAAGTTGGGATCCATGCTTTATCTCTGTTTGGAGGACCGCTTCGGCTCCATAGACGAGGGCGAACGGTGTTTCTCCCGTAGGTTTGGGCGGCGTTGTGCGGATGGACCAGAGCACCGAAGGGAGCTCGCTGATCCAGCCCTTGCCGTGGCCCTTGAGGACGTCGAAGGTCCTGGTCTTTAGGCCTTTGAGGACTTCTGCATTTGCTCGCTCGACTTTGCCATTGCTCTGTGGATGAGCGACTGAGGCGAAGCAGAGCTTGATGCCCATTTTCTCACAGTAAGCCCTGAAGATGCCACTGGTGAACTGTGAGCCATTGTCGGTGATGATGCTATTAGGCACTCCGAAGCGGCAGACCAGGCCTCTGATAAATTTCACCGCTGAGTCTGCTGAAATTGTACGTGTTGCCTCCACTTCGTGCCATTTGGTGAACTTGTCGATGGCCACGAAGAGATAGCGATAGCCTCCTTGTGCTGTTGGGAATGGTCCCAAGATGTCTAGCCCCCAGACCGCAAACGGCCAGGAGAGCGGGATGGTCTGTAGTCCCAGCGCGGGCTGGTGAATTTGCTTGGCGTGGAATTGGCAGGCTTCACGTGCTTGGACGATGTCAACTTCATCCTGAAGTGCTTGAGGCTAGTAGAATCCACTCCCGAAGACTTTGCCTGCGAGGGTGCGGGCGCACAAATGGTGGCCACACTCCCCACAGTGGCTGTCCTACCTGGCCATGCAGCCTGCTAGGCGTTGCATCTCCTTGAGCCGAAGAGCAGGTTGCATTTCCACAATGGCCTTGATCTTGTCAGGATTCGCCTCTATGCCCCGGTGGGACACGAGGAAACCAAGCAATTTTCCTGAAGGCACTCCGAAGACGCACTTGGCGGGGTTGAGCTTGATGTTCACCTTGCGCAGACTGGCGACGGTCTCTTCAAGGTCTCTGAGGAGAGTATCTCCCTCTCGAGACTTGACAACAATGTCATCGACGTAAGCCTCTGCATTTCTGCCCATTTGCTCGCCAAGTGCTATCCTCATGAGCCTATGGAAGGTGGCGCCAGCGTTTTTCAGGCCGAAGGGCATGCAGACATAGCAATACACACCACAAGGGGTGAGGAATGTCGTCTTCTCCTCGTCTTCCTTAGCCAGTTTGATCTGGTGATAACCAGAGAAGGCATCGAAGAAGCAAAGGAGGTCGAGCCTGTCGTGGAGTCCATGATCTGGTCGATTCTTGGCATGGGATAAGGATCCTTGGGGCAGACCTTGTTGCCATCAGTGTAGTCGATAAAGAGGCGGCCTCCTCCGGCGGGTTTTGGGACGACCACGCCGTTGGAGAGCCAAGTGGGGTGCACGACTTCGCGGACGACATTTCCCGCTTTTAGCTTCTCGACCTCTTTGACGATGAATGCTCAATCACCTCCCTCGGTACACCGGACATATCTGACGGAGTCCATGCGAACATGTCAGAGTTTGCCCGGAGGAAGGCGACGAGCGCGCTTTCCTATTTGGGAGGTAGAGCAGCGCCAATGGTGACGCCCCCGAGTTGCTGGAGCTTAGAGAGACCTTCTTGGTACCGTCTTGCTCCTGGGAGAACAACTGCTTCTTCTTCTTCTTGGGTCTCTCGAGAGGCTCCATGTCCTCGTCAGCAGGAAATTTCATGGCGGCTGCCTTGTAGGCTGTCTCGATAGTGCGCGTAGCATCCAGGACATGTCCAAGGATAATGATGGTGCCAGCGCTACCGGGAATCTTGACCATGTTGTTGGCATGATGCGTGACGGCCATGAACTTTGCGAGGGAGGGGTAGGCGAGGATGGCTGTAGCGTACCTGCACTTAAAATAAGGCAGATACCTGTGTATAGTTCAAATCCCTGAATCGATTCGTTTGCACACACAGTTTACGATGTAATATCACAACAAAATATCAATTTTATTACATCGATGATCTAGACTTACAAAATATTCAATACAAGTTGCATAGCATAAATCTAGCTTTGAAAGAGTAAACATCGGAAATACAATAGCAGTGAGTCTCCATCACATTCATGTTCCCACAGGCGAAAACATGTTGGCTGTAGACTCCAAACCTTTAAACGAAACCTCACTCGTCAACTGATCAATCTGCAATAAGAAAAATATTGCAACAACTTGGGTCAGATTTCCATTAAAAATGGAGTCTGGCAAGTGACACTATGGTGGACACTTAGAGGAATAACTCTAATAACCTATATGCATACTTGGCTGGTGGAGTTCAAGGCTATTTTGCATAAAGCCAATTTTTCCTAACTCTTTGGAAAACACTTTTCTTCTATTCGAGACATTTGTGGCATTACAACCACTGTCTCATTCTACCCTTGTTCACCCATCAAGTTTTATTTTTGAAGTTGGAATGGTGGAATCCTCCGTTGACGTTCGTGATCAGCTGCTCAAATTGTCCGTACCGGAGACACCACTAAGTACTTAGTTTTACACTCTGCAGAGGTTGTGCACGTTCACCATTGTACCCATTCAACCCAAACTATCCTTTACACACTTATAGTGATAAGGAAAAGGAGAAGAATGAGACGAGATCTTTCAGAAGCATTTTCCCTCCCACCTGGCTTAATCCGTTCCACCTAACACCCTCTACATCTGCTTGTCAAGCCAGAGAGAGTCCACGCAACATAATTGATCAAGCCAGAGCCCATATGGCAATGGCTGCACTGGAAGCAATCGTCACTCAGAGTTCTTCAGATTCCTCTGTTCCTGGCTGGCCGTTCACAAGTGCACGTACTCCAGGAACCATAGACATGGGCCTGAGTAGCCACTCAACTCGACTCCATACAACCTTTTACCGCCCAGGTGTTTCATTCTTAACTTGGTAGAATTTAGATTTTCACAAAACAACATTTGCATCATATCAATAATTCTACTAAGTACTGCATAGGAGCCTAGACACAGGAATAAGGAATTTCTACACAGGTTTAGAATAGCAATACTATCCTACACATGCTTATACAAAAATACACTAAGTAATGCATATAGAAAAATAGTAGTAAGTTTATGAGGTGTGCCACTTGCCTCTGAATGATGTCTTTGCTCACAAACTCTATTCAACGTAACTCGGAGCTCTCCGTTCAATCTAAACAGTATAGACAAGCAACAATACAACAATCAAAATAAAACACAACTACACAATGCATACAAACACATACAAAGTGAACAAACAAGTTTTATAAAACTTCTAAGGAAAATATGTTTATGCATGATGTGCAAAATATTTTAAGGACTAGTAATGCGTTTCATGCCATGAAATTCTTTTAAGTTATTGCAAGGCAATTAGATTGGTCAAAATCACTAAGGACTATGGTCATAAGTTTGATAAAATAACTTTATTATAATTCATCTTGAATAAGCACTCTAATGGCTTAGTCATGATGTGTAAAAGTACTTAGAGAAAATACTAAGTTTATTCTTCAAGGTGATCAACAATTATTATCAGCTCTTTGTAAATTGGATATTCACTATAGTGAGAGAGACAGACACCCGGCCAGCCACTTAAGTTGTGGAACAGGTCTCATGTACGTGGACATGTAAAGTTTGTCTCCAGGCCGCTTCATCTCACTATGCCGCTAGGATCCAACAAACTTCAAGATGGTAATAATATGATAAAAAATTGTTTAAGTCTTAAGTGAGAGATAAAATTAGGAAAGAGGGAAAAGATAGAAAGAAATATGTAGTTGGTCTTGCAGGTTTCATCTCCAGACTTGTAACTTTCTCCTTGGTGATGTCTTGATTGAATTTTTGGTAGACTTGATAAATCTTCAGACTTGATGATTCTTGTATCACCGAGGCTGGTCTTGGAATTAACTTAGTCTTCATGAAGTCTCAGATAAGAAGGGAGAAAGGAGAGAGAGGAAGCAAGACTTAGAAAATATTGTTGGTTCGTCTTCATGAACTTCTTCTTGATTTTTGTAGCGTACCTGCACTTTACATAAGGCAGATACCTGTGTATAGTGCAAATCCCTTGATCGATTCGTTTGTACACACAGTTTACGATGTAATATCACAACAAAGTATCAATTTTATTACATCGATGATCCAGACTTACAAAATATTTGATACAAGTTGCATAGCCTAAAGCTAGCATTGAAAAGGTTCACAGCGGAAATAAAATAGCAGTGGGTGTCCAACAACTTCATGTTGCCACAGGCAAAAACATGTTGGTTGTAGACTCGAAATCCCTTAACAAAACCTCACTCGTCATTTGAATAACTTGTAATAAATAAAATTTTGCAACAGAGTGGGTCAGATTCCATTAAAAATGGAGTCTGGCAAGTGACACTATGGTGGACACTTAATGGAATAACTCTATAGCCTATATGCATATTTGGCTGGTGGAGTTCAAGGCTATTTTGCATAAAGCCAATTTTTCCTATCTCTTTGGAAAACACTTTCTTCAAATCAAGACAAGTATGGCATGGAAACCATAAATCTCATCTTCCCTTGTTCACCCATCAAGTTTTATTTCAGAAGTTGGAATGATGGAATCCCCCGTTGACGTCCGTGATCAGCTGCTCAAATTGTTCGTACCGGGGACACGGCTAAGTACTTAGTTTTACACTCTGCAGAGGTTGTGCACTTTCACCATTGTACCCATTCAACCCAAACTATCATTTACACACTATTAGTGATAAGGAAAGGAGAAGAATGAGACGAGATCTTTCAGAAACATTTTCTCTCCCACTCTGGCTTGACCCGTTCCACCTAACATCCCCCTACATCTGCTTGTCAAGCCGGAGAGAGTCCACGCAACATAATTGATCAAGCCAGAGCCCATATGGCAATGGCTGCACTTGAAGCAATCATCACTCGGAGTTCTTCAGATTCCTCTGTTCCCTGGGTGGCCATCCACAAGTGCACTCTCAGGTGAAAACCACCATGCTCATGGCCCCAAGTATAGTAGAAACTACCTTAGGCGAAGACAACCACAAGCACAGCCCTGAGTAGCCACTCAACATAAACCATTCAAGCAATCCACCCAGGTGATTCATTAACTTAGTGAGTGTGTACTCTCAGGTGAAAACCACCATGCTCACGGCCCTAAGTAGAATAGAAATTCATCCTAGGCGACGACAACCATGAGCACAGTCCTGAGTAGTCACTTAACATTTTGTAAAACTTTTGATCAGTTGCATAGCATCAATATTTCGACTAAGTATTATATAGGAATCTAGACACAGGAGTAAGGAATTTCTACATAGGTCTAGCATAGCAATACTATCCTACACATGCTTATATAAAAATACACTAAGTAATGCATATAGAAAATAGTAGGAAGTTTATGAGGTGTGCCACTTGCCTCTAAATGTTGTCGTTGTTCACAAACTCTTTTCAACGATACTCGGAACTCTCCGTTCAGTCTAAACAATATAAACAAACAACAATACAACAATAATAAAACAAAACAACACAACACATACAAGCATACATAATGAACAAACAAGTTTCATAACTTCTAAGGAAAACATGTCATGCATGATATGCAAATTATTTCTAAGGACTAGAGATGCATGTCATGCCATGAAATTCTTTTAAGTTAATGCAAGGCAATTAGGTTGGTCAAAATGACTAAGGACTAAAGTCAAAGGTTTGACAAAATACTTTGTTATAAATCATCTTAAATAAGCTATCAATGACTTAGTCATGATGTGCATAACTACTTAGAGAAAATACTAACTCTACTCTTCAAGGTGATCAACAATTATTAACAACTCTTGGAAAATTGGATATTCACTATAGTGAGAGAGACAGACACCCGGCCAGCCACTTACACTGTGGAACAGGTCTCATGTACGTGGACATGTAAGGTTAGTTTCCAGGCCGCTTCATCTCACTATGCCGCTAGGATCCAACAAACTTCAAGATGGTAATAACATGATCAAAAATCGTTTATGTCTAAAGTGAAAGATAAGAGTAGGAAAGAGGGAAAAGATAGTAAGAATGATGTAGTTGGTCTTCCAGGCTTCATCTCCAGACTTGTAATATTCTCCTTGGTGATGTCTTGATTGAATTCTTGGTAGAATTGAATAATCTTCAGACTTGATGATGTTTGTATCACCTAGGCTGGTCTTGGATTTAACTTTAGTCTTCAAGAGGTCTAAGAGAAGAAAGGAGAAATGAAAGAGAGAGGGAGCAAGACTTAGAAAATATTTCTGGTTGGTCTTCATGAACTTCCTCTTGATTTTTCTTCTAAGTGCTTCTACTTCTTGGAGATTCTTCTCGAGTCTTGTTTTGGCTAAGTCCTTCATTGGTCTTCTAGCTCCATGTTGAAAATCCTAAGTGTCTAAGTGTATCACTTTACCAAAATGCTAAGTTGAAAATATTTCTAACTTAGAGAAAATGGGGGAGGAGTTTTCTTATGGGAAATATAACTACAAAATAAAATATGATATGCATGAAATGCAATTTTTAATCACATGAACAATTATGCTAATGCAATTTAATTAATTTATATTTTCACAAAATATAATAAAGGAATAAATATAAGATTAAAGTTTTATGTGATTTAAATTTTTATAAGAAAATTAATAATTAGTATTAATAGATAGAGGGGATTTAAATAAATTTATAGCAATTTGATTTACTCAAAAATAATGTTTATATCAAAAGTTATGTCAAATTTACTCTAACATCATATTTCGAATTTTAATAAATCTAAATTTCTCAAGGTTGGAAAACAACATAACTAACACAATCTATAGGTCATGGGATTTTCAAAGATATTTTATTTACAAATTTTGACCTTACAAAATTAAAACTATAATTAAAATAATGTTTTACATGTTTATGTAAATACCAAGTTATGGCACGACTAAAATACAAGTTTTTATTACTTCACTATTTTCTACACGTTCATACGATTCTATAGACTATAAAAACATCAAAAACGGAGTTACGGTTGATTTAATATAAATTTTGGAAGTTATGTCTAGTCAGAAAAACGAAAATGGAAAATAGCTGACACAACAGTCGCGCGGCGCGATGCTATTGGCTGATACCGATTTAAACATGTCATTTAATCTACACCGCTGAATCAAGATCTAAGAGTTTACAGCGAGATGGTCTGGAGGTGGCGGCGCGGTTCGCCGGAGTTGAGGGAGACGGCGGCGCCGGTGTCGGATGGAGGTCGGAGACGACGTTCCCGTGGTTCTCCGGACGTGTAGAGGGGCTCCCTGTATGCGGCGCGTCGCGACGGAGAGGATGGTGGCGTCGACGTTGTGGCAGGTGTCCGAGAGTGGCGTGGACGTTCCGCCGGAGAAGCTCGGGTCACCGGCGAGCTCGGTGAGCACGAACTCCACGTCTCCGCTGTGTTAAAAGAGGTAAGACGGGGTCAGTGGATGCGCACGGGGGTGGGGAGAAAGAGGAGAGGGTTCTCGGCCTCGGGGATCGCCTCACCTCGCCGAAATCAATGAAATCGGCCGTGGATGTGAAGAACTCCGGCGAGCAAATTCGTCGGCCTGGGGGCGTATTCGAGAGGGCTTTTGGAGGGGAATGGAGGAGGAGGTCGAGGGCTTTATATAGAATCCGACGGTGCTTGATTTGGTGCAGTAATTTTCCCGCAATCAACCGGACATTAATTTCGACCGAAAACGTCCATGTTTAATGGCGGACGAAATTAGAGCAATTTAGTGCGTTTAAGAGGGGGCTTTTATGGTGGAATGAAAGAGGAGATCAAGAGATTTAATTAGAAACAAACGGTGCGTCATTTGGTGCTCTAAATTAACGAGACTCAATTCGGGAAGGAGGCACGGTGAGCAGTTTTCACGTGCGTGCGTGCTGGATCTTGAAGACGACGCTGACGTCAGCATTTTTTTCTTTTTCTTTTTCTGATTTTTCTTATTTCTTTCATAACTTTTGATTTAAGACTCCAAATCAAGTCAAATAAATTTCTAAAAATTTGTAAAAATAATATCTTTATGTTAAACCAGTTGTGGGCATGTTTTGAACACTTTTCAAAAATCAAAATTTTAAATTATTGATTAATTACAAATTTGCCACTTAATGTCAAATTTGAAAACATGGCTTAAATAATTTCGTTTTTGGCTAAATAAAATTTATAAAAATACAACACTTATATAAGTTTAAAATTAAGTTATTTAAACTCATTTTCCAATATTAAATATTTTTTGGCTTTAGTACAATATTAAATAACATCACACATTTATTTGAAATGAAAAGGGAAATATAATGTATTCATTTTTAATTAAAAATATTTTGTGCAGCATTATATTTTATATTATGATAATTCATTTGAAAACCTTATAACAACTTTGGAAAAGATTTTGATTTAATTCATTTCTTATATAGAAAATATATTCATGAAAGTCATTTCATGTTTTGAAAATAAATGAAAATCATTTAAGCTAATGAAATGTTTATTTGGGTTGTTAAGTAATTATAAAATCTATGAGGTTTTAAGTTATAAACTATAGACTTGTAATATCCAAATTATGTTTTGAAATCAGGTAAATGAATAATAATCTTCTAGCAAATCAACAATGTTTTCAATAGTTTAAAATAACACTTGTAATTATTATTCTAATTTATTTATAGCTAAGGCTAAGTGGTTGAAATCAATTACTTATAAGTAAAATATTTACTTAAAATAAAATGGTTTGTACTTTATAAAACATTTGTCAAATTACATATTAAGGTTTTTGAAATACAATGGATAATGTAATGTTTAATTGGAAATAACTTTTGAAAATAATGACACATTGGGAATTTTGAAATAATAGACTTTTTCAAATTGGTTGAAGTCTTTTATAGTTAGTTTTCTTATGCATTTTAATATTTTATTTTAATCAAAACAAAAGGTTTAAATTTTAGTGATTTTTTAACATTCCAAAATGTTGGGATGTTACAGACTACCACCCTTAAAAGGAATCTCGTCCCCGAGATTCAGAGAGACTAGGAAGACAAAGCAAATGCTAGAATGATTCTGATAACTCGGGATGTTTTGAGAAATGAAATTTCTGACATGGAAACTGGGAACTAGCAGGGGATGAATTTTCTGATTGGGGAGGCTGGAAAGAAATATGGTTTGGGATCTCTGGGTTTAAGGCAGCTGGGTTAGAATTATCTGGGTGGCTACCACCCTTAAAAGAATTTTTTGTGGTCAGTCTAGGAACTTTGTTTAATCTTGTTTATTTCTCCGATGTAGAGCGTACAAGTATTCAAAATACAATGGCCTGTGGTGGATACGAAAAGTTTTAGCACTCACCTTTTTCACTCGGTCCTTGAAGAGATTTATCCTTCTTCCACTCAGGGCAGCCACTGGCATAGTGTCCCTTATCTTTGCACTTGTAGCATCTTATGTGACTAAGATCTTTCTTGGGTTCACCCTTTTGTCTTTGTTCCTCTAGGATCTTCATGAGAGACGGTCGCATTCCTTCCTTGGTTAGCTGGTTAGCTTGTTGCACCAAGGGATAAAGTTGACACTGAATTGGGACATGGTTTGTTCCTTCACACAGGAAGCAAGTAACCTGTCTTGTGCGGCATCCTTTAACTGGGCGTCTGGTATGACCATGGGGCCACTCATCAGAACAATCTTTAGACGTATGTCCTATCTCTCCACAAGTTTTGCATGCCTTTAGTTTGGTCATAAGGTTCTCTTCAAAATCACTATGGTTTTGATCAATCTTAGGTAGTTGGTCATTGATCAACTTCCACAGCTGACTCTGTTTCTCTAATAGTAGTCGCATAGTTGTATGCAAATCATTGGTGTTGGTATTGGGGTGAGACATCTGTTTGGTTTAGAAAGCAATGAGTTGAATTATTTCTACTTATGGAGGAATCCTAGTTCAATAAAACAAAACAAGGCAACCAATCTATAACATAATCTATCAACATCTAACAAACATCAAGCAACAAGGTTCACAACAAACAAACAATCAAGTATTGTCATATAGCCATTGATATGATCAATACACTAACACGATATCGCTATTCTATTTAGGTGGTGGTCAAATCTACCCTCTTCGTGAGTGCTTCAAGTTCTTGTTCAACTTTCTTGGATATCTTAGAAGTGTGGGCCGAACCCTGTTTCTTCAGTGGTCTTCCATGCATGTAGAACTTCATGTTGAATTGAAACTTTTCTATATGAAGAAGTAGAATCAGACTTAGACTACAAGAACATGGTCATCCAGAAAAAGATAAGATGTTTTCAGAAGGTTGATAGTAGATGAGAGTATGAGGAAGATAAAATGAAAAGTTTTGTTTTTAGAAAAGTGAATAAAATAGATTTTCAATCCTATGGTCAAATCCTATTTCTATCCAAACCTAGGGTTTCGAACCTACAGGCAACACAGTGCTCTGATACCATCTGTAGCGTACCTGCACTTTAAATAAGGCAGATACCTGTGTATAGTGCAAATCCCTGGATCGATTCGTTTGCACACACAGTTTACGATGTAATATCACAACTAAGTATTAATTTTATTACATCGATGATCCAGACTTACAAAATATTCGATACAAGTTGCATAGCCTAAAGCTTGCATTGAAAAAGTACACAGCGGAAATACAATAGAAGTGGGTCTCCAACAACATCATGTTGCCACAGGCGAAAACATGTTGGTTGTAGACTCGAAATCCCTTAACGAAACCTCACTCGTCATTTGAATAACCTGTAATAAATAAAATTTTGCAACAGAGTGGGTCAGATTCCATTAAAAATGGAGTCTGGCAAGTGACACTATGGTGGACACTTAATGGAATAACTCTATAGCCTATATGCATATTTGGCTGGTGGAGTTCAAGGCTATTTTGCATAAAGCCAATTTTTCCTATCTCTTTGGAAAACACTTTCTTCAAATCAAGACAAGTATGGCATGAAAACCATAAATCTCATCTTCCCTTGTTCACCCATCAAGTTTTATTTCTGAAGTTGGAATGATGGAATCCTCCGTTGACGTCCGTGATCAGCTGCTCAAATTGTCCGTACCGGGGACACGGCTAAGTACTTAGTTTTACACTCTGCAGAGGTTGTGCACTTTCACCATTGTACCCATTCAACCCAAACTATCCTTTACACACTATTAGTGATAAGGAAAGGAGAAGAATGAGACGAGATCTTTCAGAAGCATTTTCCCTCCCACTCTGTCTTGACCCGTTCCACCTAACATCCCCCTACATCTGCTTGTCAAGCCAGAGAGAGACCACGCAACATAATTGATCAAGCCAGAGCCCATATGGCAATGGCTACACTGGAAGCAATCGTCACTCGGAGTTCTTCAGATTCCTCGGTTCCCTGGGTGGCCATCAACAAGTGCACTCTCAGGTGAAAACCACCATGCTCATGGCCCCAAGTATAGTAGAAACTACCTTAGGCGAAGACAACCACAAGCACAGCCCTGAGTAGCCACTCAACATAAACCATTCAAGCAATCCACCCAGGTGATTCATTAACTTAGTGAATGTGTACTCTCACGTGAAAACCACCATGCTCACGGCCCTAAGTAGAATAGAAATTCATCCTAGGCGACGACAACCATGAGCACAGTCCTGAGTAGTCACTTAACATTTTGTAAAACTTTTGATCAATTGCATAGCATCAATATTTCTACTAAGTATTATATAGGAACCTAGACACAGGAGTAATGAATTTCTACATAGGTCTAGCATAGCAATACTATCCTACACATGCTTATATAAAAATACACTAAGTAATGCATATAGAAAATAGTAGGAAGTTTATGAGGTGTGCCACTTGCCTTTGAATGTTGTCGTTGTTCACAAACTCTTTTCTACGATACTCGGAACTCTCCGTTCAGTCTAAACAATATATACAAACAACAGTACAACAATCATAAAACAAAACAACACAACACATACTAGCATACATAATGAACAAACAAGTTTCATAACTTCTAAGGAAAACATGTCATGCATGATATGCAAATTATTTCTAAGGACTAGAGATGCATGTCATGCAATGAAATTCTTTTAAGTTTATGCAAGGCAATTAGGTTGGTCAAAATGACTAAGGACTAAAGTCATAGGTTGGAAAAAATACTTTGTTATAAATCTTCTTAAATAAGCACTCAATGACTTAGTCATGATGTGCATAACTACTTAGGAAAAATACTAACTCTACTCTTCAAGGTGATCAACAATTATTAACAACTCTTGGTAAATTGGATATTCACTATAGTGAGAGAGAGAGACACTCGGTAGGCCACTTAAATTGTGGAACAGGCCTCATGTACATGGACATGTAAGGTTAGTTTCCAGGCCGCTTCATCTCACTATGCCGCTAGGATCCAACAAACTTCAAGATGGTTATAACATGATCAAAAATCGTTTATGTCTAAAGTGAAAGATAAGATTAGGAAAGAGGGAAAAGATAGTAAGAATGATGTAGTTGGTCTTCCAGGCTTCATCTCCAGACTTGTAATATTCTCCTTGGTGATGTCTTGATTGAATTCTTGGTAGACTTGAATAATCTTCATACTTGATGATGTTTGTATCACCTAGGCTGGTCTTGGATTTAACTTTAGTCTTCAAGAGGTCTAAGAGAAGAAAGGAGAAATGAAAGAGAGAGGGAGCAAGACTTAGAAAATATTTCTGGTTGGTCTTCATGAACTTCCTCTTGATTTTTCTTCTAAGTGCTTCTACTTCTTGGAGATTCTTCAGGAGTCTTGTTTTGGCTAAGTCCTTCATTGGTCTTCTAGCTCCATGTTGAAAATCCTAAGTGTCTAAGTGTATCACTTTACCAAAATGCTAAGTTGAAAATATTTCTAACTTAGAGAAAATGGGGGAGGAGTTTTCTTATGGGAAATATAACTACAAAATAAAATATGATATGCAATTTTTTATCACATGAACAATTATGCTAATGCAATTTAATTAGTTTATATTTTCACAAAATATAATAAAGGAATAAATATAGGATTAAAGTTTTATGTGATTTAAATTTTTATAAGAAAATTTTATAATTAGTATTAATAGACAGAGGGGATTTAAATAAATTCATAGCAATTTGATTTACTCAAAAATAATGTTTATATCAAAAGTTATGTCAAATTTACTCTAACATCATATTTCGAATTTGAATAAATCTAAATTTCTCAAGGTTGGAAAACAACAGAACTAACACAATCTATAGGTCATGGGATTTTGAAAGATATTTTATTTACAAATTTTGACCTTACAGAATTAAAACTATAATTAAAATAATGTTTTACATGTTTATGTAAATACCAAGTTATTGCACGACTAAAATACAAGTTTTTATTATAGCACTATTTTCTACACGTTCATACGATTCCATAGACTACAAAAACATCAAAAACGGAGTTACGGTTGATTTAATATGAATTTTGGAAGTTATGTCTAGTCAGAAAAACGAAAATGGAAAATAGCTGACACAACAGTCGCGCGGCGCGATGCTATTGGCTGATACCGATTCAAACATGTCATCTAATCTACACCGCTGAAGCAAGATCTAAGAGCTTACAGCGAGATGGTCTGGAGGTGGCGGCGCGCTTCGCCGGAGGTGAGGGAGACGGCGGCGCCGGTGTCGGATGGAGGTCGGAGAGGACGTTCCCGTGGTTCTCCGGACGTGTAGAGGGGCTCCGCGTATGCGGCGCGTCGCGACGGAGAGGATGGTGGCGTCGACGTTGTGGCGGGTGTCCGAGAGTGGCGTGGACGTTCCGCCGGAGAAGCTCGGGTCACCGGCGAGCTCGGTGAGCACGAACTCCACGTCTCCGCTGTGTTAAAAGAGGTAAGACGGGGTAAGTGGATGCGCACGGGGGTGGGGAGAAAGAGGAGAGGGTTCTCGGCCTCGGGGATCGCCTCACCTCGCCGGAATCAATGAAATCGGCCGTGGATGTGAAGAACTCCGGCGAGCAAATTCGTCGGCCTGGGGGCGTATTCAAGAGGGCTTTTGGGGGGGAATGGAGGAGGAGGTCGAGGGCTTTATATAGAATCCGACGATGCTTGATTTGGTGCAGTAATTTGCCCGCAATCAACCGGACATTAATTTCGACCAAAAACGTCCATGTCTAATGGCGGACGAAATTAGAGCAATTTCGGGCGTTTAAGTGAGGGCTTTTATGGGGGAATGAAAGAGGAGATCAAGGGCTTTAATTAGAAACAAACGGTGCGTCATTTGGGACTCTAAATTAACGGGAATCAATTCGGGAAGGAGGCACGCTGAGCAGTTTTCGCGTGCGTGCGCGCTGGAGCTTGAAGACGACGCTGACGTCATCAGACGTCAGCATTTTTTTGTTTTTCTTTTTCTGATTTTTCTTATTTCTTTCATAACTTTTGATTTAAGACTCCAAATCAAGTCAAATAAATTTCTAAAATTTTTTAAAAATAATATCTTTGTGTTAAACCAGTTGTGGGAATGTTTTGAACACTTTTCAAAAATCAAAATTTTGAATTATTGATTAATTACAAATTTGCCACTTAATGTCAAATTTGAAAACATGGCTTAAATAATTTCCTTTTTGGCTAAATAAAATTTATAAAAATACAACACTTATATAAGTTTAAAATTAATTTATTTAAACTCATTTTCCAATATTAAATAATTTTTGGCTTTAGTACAATATTAAATAACATCACACATTTATTTGAAATGAAAAGGGAAATATAATGTATTCATTTTTAATTCAAAACATTTTGTGCACAATTATATTTTATATTATGATAATTCATTTGAAAACCTTATAACAACTTTGGAAAAGATTTTTGATTTAATTCATTTCTTATATAGAAAATATATTCATGAAAGTCATTTCATGTTTTAAAAATAAATGAAAATCATTTAAGCTAATGAAATGTTTATTTGGGTTGTTAAGTAATTATGAAATCTATGAGGTTTTAAGTTATAAACTATAGACTTGTAATATTAAAATTATGTTTTGAACTCAGGTAAATGAATAATAATCTTCTAGCAAATAGACAATGTTTTCAATAGTTTAAAATAACACTTGTAATTATTATTTTAATTTGTTTATAGCTAAGGCTAAGTGGTTGAAATCAATTACTTATAAGTAAAATATTTAGTTAAAATAAAATGGTTTGTACTTTATAAACATTTGTCAAATTAAATATTAAGGTTTTTTAAATACAATGGATAATGTAATGTTTAATTGGAAATTTTTTTTGAGGCGCAAAACAGTAGGGAAAATCCCTACTGCTTAATTTTCTATTTTCTCACGGAGTCCAAACTGTACATACAAGAGAAGTTCATAATGTATCGACCCATTGGGTCATACCCTCTTTAAGAGAGGGTTTAGCTCTATGCATAATAAGATTGAACGAATAAATAAAGTATTGAAAACAACTCTCCAGACAGACAGGTTGGTTATCAAAGATGCTTCGGTTTCTGTGATTCCATAGGCTCCAGCATCCCACAATCAGGATTTCCTTAAAACAGATCAACTTGTAACTTTTTTTTGCAGCGAGCAGCATAGAGATAAAATCAAGATCATTGTTCCATTCTAGCAAGAGCTTCCACCAAAAGTTTCTGCTGAAGTCACACTCAAAGAAAAGGTGTAAGTAGTCTTCACTAGCTCCCTGTGTGCATAATACACAATCATAATCCTCAATCACAAAAAACTTCCTCGCTAACAGTTCTCTTGTGTTAAGTCTATCTTGCAACATGAGCCAGAAGAATATCTTGTGCTTTGGGAGTGTGCAAGATTTCCATATCCACCTAAAAGGAGGAGGGGCCAACTCAGTTGGCAACGGGCTGTTGTATACTCTCTGACTAGAGTAAGGCTTTCCATTTGGGGCCAGAGTCCATTTATCCAACAAGTTAGGTTCAGTACTAGTGGCAAGAAGGGTTTCCAATTGGTCACATTGCTGGTCAGCAACAACTGATAAAGGAATGTGGAACATATCAGCAATATCCTCATCCACACAAATAGCAACTGCCTGTTTTAGTGAAATGGACTGTGACTTAGCAAAGGAACATAGGTGAGGCAATTTATATCGCAACATCTCATCAGTCCATTGATCTAACCATAATCTAATGGTTCCTCCATCCCCTGGAGTACAAGCAGCAATTTCAAGAAAGGTATTCAGAATAGTGATACAATCCTTCCACCAAAAAGAGCCCACAGATCCTGTGTTTTGTGGCAACTTGTCATGAGTATAATGAGCCTGCCATATCAACTTTACCCATGGAAGGTCCTCTCTATTCATGAATTTAAACAGGTGCTTCATGGGTAATGCAATATTATGTTTTCTGAGGTTTAGAACTCCCAGCCCTCCAACTCTCTTGGGCTTGCATACATTCTCCCACTTGACCAAGCATTTTCCTTTTTTGTGAATATCCTTTCCTCTCCAGAAAAAACCTCTGGTGGAACCCTCAATATAATCCAAAAACCCCAAAGGAAGTTTTAAGGTGCACATAGCGAAGTTAGGGATAGCAGAAATGATTGATTTTATAACAACTAATCTTCCATCGTAAGATAAGGTATCTGCAATACCTATTAACCTTCTGTCAATTCTGTGAAGAATACCAATCAGATCTCCCATCTTTGGCCTGGTTGTTCCCAAAGGAAGGCCCAAATATGTAAATGGTAATGACTCCACTTTACACCCAACCACCTGGGCTAAATTTGAACTTTTCTCAAGATCAAGATTAATGGGTATTAAAGAGGATTTGCAATAATTCACCTTCAGACCAGTAGATGATGAGAATTTATCAAGAAGGATTTTTAATCTCCTCAGTTGCTCAGTGCAGGAAGGCATAATAAGCAGAGTATCGTCTGCATATTGAATGATGGGATAGTCCAAACCAAAGGAATCTGCAAGTGGCAAATCAATCTCTCCAGTATGCCAGGCCTCATTGATAACATATTGTAGCAACTCTGCCGCTGATACAAAGAGTAGAGGTGATAGCGGATCTCCTTGCCTTACACCCCTTTTACACCAAATTTTCTTACCAGGCACCCCATTTAATAGTACAAAGGTTGAGGCAGAGAACAAGATCTGAGCAATCCAACTTAACCACAAATCCCGAAAACCAAGACTCTTCAGCATAAGGAGAATAGCACTGTACTCAACTTTATCAAAAGCCTTTTCAAAATCAAGTTTAAGGATGATAATCTCTCTCTTAGATTTGTGGCAGAGACTGATATATTCAAAGGCCCAAGCTAGGCAGTCCTGGATGGTTCTACTCTTAATGAAACCATATTGATTTTTGTGTAATGCCTGAACAATAACCCTCTGCATTCTATTTGCCAAAACCTTGGTAAGAAGCTTAAGAGTTATGCTGACCAGAAAAATAGGTCTATAATCATTGACAGTCTCAGGATCACTCTTCTTGGGAATAAGAGTAATATAAGCAGAGTTAATGCTATGAATATCAAGGTTACCCTCATAAAACTTAAAGCACAGCTGATAGAATTGCTCTTTAACCTGATTCCAACACTTTTTAAGGAAAGCCCCATTAAAGCCATCAGGGCCAGGGGATTTATCTGTTGGCATGCATTTGATCACCTCATCAATCTCCTCTTTGGTGAATGGAACCTCTAGGCCGGCAAAATCAATTCCAGTATTGGGGACAATTAAATTGCTCAAATCAAAAGCCATAGTTGGGGTATCAGAGCACCCAATGCGCTGCTTAAAAGCATGCCATAGAACAACTGCCTTGTCATCATGATCACAAACCATTCTGTTATCCTCTGTATTCAACATAGCAATAAAATTGCATCTATAACTTTTTGTCGCATAGGTGTGAAAAAACCTTGTGTTCTGACCCCCCATTTTTGCCCATCTAATTTTTGCTCTATTCCTCCAACATATCCTCTTGGCTTCAAGCAGCTTAAGTAAATGGGCTTTAACGATCTTCTAAAGTTCTTTTCCAGCATAGAAAGTAACCTTTGGTCCTCTAAACCATCCAGTAAAGCCAAAACAAAGTAACAGGAGTCAATCGTCTTATTAAGTAGAGAAAGACTTTTGCTCCATTTTTTCAGACCATATCTCAGGGATTTCAGACGAGCAGTGATATCTTGTGCTACATTTTTAAAAACACCATTGTGCTGCCAAAATGTAGAAACTGTTTCAGAAAAACCCTGCATATCCAGCCAGAACTCCTCAAAACGAAAGACCTTGGCCTTTGGGATACTAAGCCCAATAGGTATCTTAATGGGTACATGATCTGATGATAGCTTGGTCAAAGGGGAGGCAATGGTATTAGGGAAAAACCCAGTCCAACTAGAAGAAGTGAAAACCACTACATCAGGACAGAGCTTTGGTAACACAATCGCGTAACACATAGAAAATTGTGTTACAGGTAAAATTCCAGTAACACGTCTTTTCTGCTGCATCGACAGATAGTAACACAAACTATACAAGGTCCGAAAATGTGTTACGGGATGTCTACCAAGTAACACATAAGTATGTGTTACAAATAATGTGTTACAGCAATATTGCCATGGTAACATACAAATATGTTTAGTGGTAATGTGTTACAAAATTTCGTGAGAGTAACACATAATCATGGGTTATCCATAGTGTTACAGGATCAATCGGAAATAGAAAAATAATATCAGTGTCAAAAACATGCTAATAGGGCTCGAACCCTTTACCAGCTGGAAGAAATAATTTATTCTGACCACTACAGCGTTGCTTGATTTACGTCAGATTCAGATACTTATAATTATTATCTATATAGGACACTACAACTATAGTTAAAATTGTGGGCCCCCAAAAATTTGAGGCCTTATGTGGCCGCACGGACTGCACACCCATGGGCCTGGGCCTCCTGAAGAAGCGGAAGACGGACAACAAACAAGAGTCGGAAATCCTTAGAAAAAGGGTTCTCTTCGTAAAGGTCCACGCGCGTGCGCTCCGGTGCTGACAAGTGTCGCAATTTCATTCGTTTCTGCTCCCACATTTTCTCCACGCGGTGACAAGTGGCAGCTCCCTGGTGGTGGGCAGAGGGTTGTACATGCATTTATTTTGAGATTCGTTTTTTAAAAACGAAATATCTTGAGAACCTTTTATCCGATTTACGACCCGTTTTCACTTTTGAACTCCTCGCGTCGAGATCTTCAAAACTAGATCCCATATTCATAAGTTTTGACAAACGTTTTTTTTGTACTTCAGATTGTGTATGTTTTGTACACCCTAAGTGTAGTCGTACGTACAAACTGAATTTTGCAGTCGTACGTACAACTTGCTACGTGAAGTTGTTTATACAACCCGAATGTATTTCTACGTACAACATGTCTTGTGTTGCTGTACAACCTGGTCTATGTTGCTGTACAACCCGGTCTGTGTGTTGCTGTATAACCCGGTTTTTGTTGCTGTACAACACGGTCTCCTACAACGCGGTCTCCGTTCCTGTACAACCCGGTCGGGGTTGCTGTACGTACAAACGGATTTGTGTTGCTGTACAACCCAGTCTGTGTTGTTGTACATCCCGGTCTGCGTTGCAGTACATACCGTTCTGCGTTGATGTACTATCATAGTTTGTGTTTTGTACAAATTTAATAACAGATCCAGATCTAGATCTGGATTTGAATCTGGATCTGTCCATGCGCAGGACCGCCTCAATTTGCGTGTCCACGTGGCGGCAGCAGCTCACGCGCGGGACCATGAAATAGACATTCGCGAAGGTCACCCTTTCCTTAGTCCAACCCACAAGAGTCCGCTCTCGACACATTTCTTCCTACCTTATCTTAGACTAAAAAAAAGAGACATTTCTTCGTCAGGAATTTTCTGTCCGATCTTGAGCTCAGTAAGAACCCTGAAGCGAGGTTGTCCAGAACTCGCTCAGCAGCCAACTAATCACAAGTGAATTCCACCGTCGGCAGATGTGGTAAAGCTCAATGTTTATGGTGCTTGCTCTAGGAATAAAAGTACCAGATCAATGGTTATTGTCGTTACAGACCATGACGGAAAATACATGGGGTCGTCTGCTATGGATTTCCCAGGAATTTTTTATCCACCAACGTTGGAACCCTTAGCCTATAGGGAAGCTCTCGACCTTGCGGACGATTTGTCTTTGACAAGCATCGTGATCTCATCAGACTGTAAACAAGTGATTCAAGATATATCTGAAGGCGCTGATGGATCTTATGAAACATTAATCAAAGAAATACAGATGCATTCTCGGGAGTTTATGATTGCCAAGTTTATCCATGAAGGTAGAACAAAGAAGCACATAATTAAGCTCGCTTTTCTCTCTCTTTAGGTCAAGGGCGCCATCTGTGGCTGCTTGAGCCGTATGATCCTGTAATGCTACCGGCCGTTTTGGCCTTTGATTAATAAAAAAGAACTAGATATTCTAAAAAAACAAGATCATAACTATTTAATTATACAGTAGTACAAGTCGGCACTCAGCAAGATGACCAGCGCCCAGCTGCAACTGCATGGCACATAAGTCACACAGGCAACGACGGTTCACAAGAAAAGGAAGAAAGCATATCCAGGTTTTCACACCAAACAAACATCCGATCTAAATCAAAATATTCATTTCTAAAAGTAGAAATTCAGGTTACAAGATGGTGAATCTCACATAATACTTCTTTGACAAATAGTTTATTTATTCCCAACGAAAATCTGTCATAAAGTTTCAAATAGCAAAATCTATGCAAACATACAAGTTCATCCATCGGTTCAGAACAATCCTTCTAATCTCCACTTGGAAAATTTCCTGAAAAATAAGATTTAATGAAGCGTTTGAGAAAGTTCATTAGAAATCAGAAGAGTCAAGTTAAATTCAGCACATGTATGGAATATAACTGTTATATACTTTTAACTTAATACTTTATACGGAGTAGTACAAAATAAGAGTCAGGCAGGAGTTGTGTGAAGCAGGAGTAATGTTGCCAGAATGCTCGACAGATCGAGGACTTGTATATCGGGTTATAGAAAACTGAAACTGTGTATGTCTCAAGAGTGAACGACAATTAGGAAAGTTCATCTTAGAAATTAGTAAACCCTGACGTCTTGTAATATTTGATAGCATGAATATGCATTATAGACTATATGCAAGTTAGCTATGGAGATGACAATTCAGTGATGCCTGGACATGTCCGTAACAAGTCAGTATAAAAGGATATGTCAGTGTGTATACAAACTAGCTAAGTAGCTAGTGCTATGTTCACGTGTACATAAGGATATGTCAGCATGTATACAAAACTAGCAAAGTAACTAGCTACATCTCTTAACAATGATTTATTTCATCCGCGGATGACATTTTGTATGTATTATCAACCAAGTGTCATGACAGTAAGGATGCAGTACTAATAATAATCATAATCCACAATGGCAACATCCATGAAAAATATAGAACGAGAAACTGGAAAGCAATACCGAAAAGCAAAAGTCAGGTTTATTTGTTGATGAATGGCAGACCTTAGTTCTTCAAATTTTGAAGAAACCAAAAGACCTGTGCGGCTAAAGACCTGCAAGAACATACAATGATTCTTAATGTCCTGCAAATTCAGATTTTTCTTGAGGTAAAAAAGACAGTATATGCTACTATACTATCACACATGGACAACGAATCTTGGCATGAATACTTTTTCCCATGTAGGCAAAGTCAAGAAAACCAACTACGCCGGCCAAGTATTCATCACTTGGTCTAGGTGAAAGCAATAGCTTTTTTATAGATTCTAAATCCATCGATAAACTGTGCCACACCCTACGCTCGTGTCCTCGCCCCTACCTGGCGCCGCCGCTATCTCCTCTGAGATCTCACATACCGTCGCCTACCTCCCCTCGATCTCTCTCCAGCGGATCTCCTCTCCACTCCACTCCCAGATCCCAGCCGCCACCCCCAGCCTCTCTCACCCCTGGACATCTCTCTCTTTTCGACGACAGTGAGTCGCCGCCGTGGTTTCCCAGCCACCGCCGCTAGCTCCCTTCCCCAGCAGCCCCCATCGTGTCGACTAGCTCCTAACCCGCCCTGAACGGTGTGATGGCTCCGTCCCGAGCGCTCGAGGTCCCACCTACGGCATCCTGGGAGGTGGAGCGTATGTCCGCTGCCGGCGGCACCTGGTCTTCCTGGCGGCCGGTCTGCGTCTCCGACATCCCGGTGCAAGATGTACTTGGCCGGTGATCTACTACGGGCTCCCTGAAACGAGCAACCCCTAGTTCTTCTCGTACAAGCGGTGCCCATTACCAAATCCTCAGCCCAGGTCAAATCCTAATTATTCAGTTTTTGAAATGCAAGCAAAGGTTCCATTCGACATTTAGCAATTTAGAAAACACTACTCCTGTTGTTCTTCTACTCATATGCTGGAGTACTGAATCTTTTTATACAGCTTTTTTGTAGCAGCTGTGGCAGCAGCAACCACTTGGACGGTGACACCTCCAAGAACTAGAAGGCGGACCCCAAGCAGGTACCACCTTCCTCTCCAGTTCGCAGCAGCGACTCACCTTCTGTACACGTGATTCATGTGATGGCTTTATGTGATGTAAATTGGTTCCTTGACTACTTATTACTCTGGACGATTGTAGAATATAATTATTTTCTTTGTGATTTCATATGTGCCACCCATTCTGTAGCCCACCCATCTTACTTCAAGATTTTAGCAAATGCTATTGTTTCATGTCTAATAAAGCAAAATCTCAACTGAATTTTAACAATTTATTATATGCTTTGCTAGTCAAACATCTTAGATTCCCATACGTTCAGTTTTGCGGACTTGAGATGATCCTGTGTAGGCAACAGAGGTATTATGCTATAAATGCGATCCACCGTTGCACAATTATGGCCATAGAACATATTTATCTTTGCTGTTTCGGTGTCGTGTGTAGTGTTACTGATATTTCTCAGTTGCCAATACTCCGTGGTAAAACAAAGGTAATGCCAATGCATGGTTATATCATTGCTAGTTGGTTGAAACCTATGTATTAGTATTTAAGTTTCCAGAGAGTTCAATGTAACGGACCTGCTGAAGTACGCTCGTCTACGCAACATGACATGATTGAGGATAACAATTTACTTCTTTCACGTGAAAAGGTTAGTACTGCACTCTTACTCGTGTCGCAAATATACAATGTGAAATAATTATTTGCTCATCATTGTTGTGTCACAAAACCAAAATGGCGAGCAGGATAATGTCAATCAGCTACAGATTCAACACAATTCAACATCACAAAAAGACCTTGCTATTGATTCCGTGCCAGGGGTAATATTTCGCTGGTTTTGAGTTTTGAAGTTACAACTTTTAGTAGCTCCTGGATATGAATATCATTTGATGTACTTTTATTGTCTCTTTGTAGGTTAGGAAAAAGAGAGATCATGCGGGTGAACTTTCCTCAAGACTAGAGCAACAAGGGACTAGAAATCAACACGCACACCCAACTTCCTCAAAACGAAGGCACACTTCTTCACTCAAGGTAAAGATCCACCAAGGGCACGAGTGTTTCTACAACCAGTTTTTATTGGCTACCACTTTCTGTATATTCTGCATACTAAGTAGTAAATGTGTTAGCTGTGCTGAAGTTTGATCAATAAACTACACCTCAATTTGTATAAGATATCCTCAAACTTTCAGCCCAACAAGCATCCCATTCCGATAGTATCTATGGCACGACCCTAGTGGCCCAAGCAGCAACTTGCTTCCCTGTTGCACGACCCTTGTTTGCACTCTATTCACGTGTTCATGCACATTATTCTCGTTGAATACTACTCCCTCCGTTTCAAAATATAAGTCCTTCCACATACTTTACATACACATGTATGTAGACATATTTTAGTGCAAGATTCATGTGAACCTTGCACTAAAACATGTCTAGATACATGTGTGTGAAAAGTAGGTGGTGCAACTTATATTTTGAAACGGAGGGAGTAATACTGATCCTAATGTAGGTTGGTTCTGAAGTAGTTCTAAAGACTTCAACATATCCCAACAAGCGGAATGTTGCATATGCTACTATCTGAAGTACTGATCCTGCACCTATTGCTGGTGGGATCGAGTTAGGTGCTGAATTCACACATGTTCGCATAGATGAATCTTTTCTGGATAATGAAGAGTTAGTGAGAGAAGTAGCTGGTTGCATGTAAGTTGGTGATGCATTTTCTTCAGGATTCTTAATTGCTTGGCCTTCAGCTTTTGTAAGTTGATTAAATATCTTTTTTCAATTTCTAGAATCATATTTCTGTATATTTGATCGTAGCTATATGTCAAATTTGTTTTTTGCAGATTCCAAAGAAGGATCGTTGAGTTCAAGAAGGATGGTTGAGTTCCAGCTTAATTCTCCGGCTAGATGAAGAAGGAAATGAACTTCACTTATCAATAATTATAGTTTTTCAGGGATAGATTGAAAAATGTAGTATTATTCACAATGTTTTCTTTGGTGGAACGGATGCGTATGCTCTGGTGTAATATTCTTACAGATGGTGTTTTCTGTAGTCAAATTGATATGAATTGTTGCACCGGTGTAATCTTGATATTTATTTCTTGAAGTGCAATGTTTATCCTAACGTCTTGTGTCTTTGAGATATCTTGATATTTTAAATTGTGAATGTTTAATGCTTCATTTTATTTTTCATTTTCAAAGTGCTAAGCATCAAATAAATTAATTCGGTGAACATGTGCAATTATTTTTTATTAACGAAGGTATAGAAATAAATGGAATATACCTAATTTTGTGGTTATTAATTTAAAAATATATACGTTAATTCTCTTGCAATGTGTAGTGTTACTCATGGCGTTACTAGAAGTACAGAATTGTGTTACTACGGTAGTTGGCAACAATGATTATTGTGTTACACCATTTGGATATTATGTTAAGTTGTATTCTGAAGCTAAAAAGATGTTATTAATCGTGTTACTGTAGTTAAAATATATGTTACCACCAATGTTCTACCTCCATGAATGTATGTTACTACTTATGTTACCGCAGTTAGGAAATGGTGTTACTAGTGCAGTTGGTAACACATAATATGCGTTTTACTACGTCATAATGGTAACACAATTTCTGACATGTGGTAATAATCAATATGTGTGACAGTGGATAACTCATAGTAACACGGCCTAATGGAACACATCTAAAATTATGTTACCGTATGACGTAGTAACACTGTTTTGAACCTGTGGTAACACAAGACTGTGTTACCAAAGATCTGTCCTGTTGTAGTGAACCCAGTCCAATTTCTCCAATAAAGGGTCACTCTGCATATTGCTCCATGTGAATGATCTGCCCTTCAGTGGGATTTCCAGCAAATCATGGTGGCTCATGAATCTATTAAACGCCAACATATTGTGGACATCCCCTTCAGGTCTATTTCTGTTATCTGGCTCTCTGATAAGATTAAAATCACCAAGAATCATCCATAGATGCATAGGAGAAGTATCAATGTTAACTAGCCAATTAAGAAACAGAATTCTATCAGCAGGCGAAGTAGGACCATAAACATTAGTAAGGTACCAAACCTGACCACTAATCTTACAAATTAGTTCCACTGTAACATGGAATCTGGAAGATGAAATTTCTGTCCCATTGAAAAGATTACCATTCCAAATGGTGATGATACCCCCTGAACTGCCAACTGAAGGAGAGCAAGCAAACTGGTTAAATCTTCTCGGACAAAATTTCCTAATATAAGACAGGTCAAAAACTTCTTTTTTTGTTTCTTGAAAACAGATGATATTGCAGTTAGATTCCTCAATATTCTTCCCAATATCGTCCCATCTAATTTGGGAGTTAATCCCTCTCAGATTCCAGTCAAAAACAATCCATTGTCTACTCATTAAATAACCCACAACATGATAGAAACTCTGAGCAATATTAAAAGCCCAGCAAATCAATGGTCACTGAATATCCGTGAATTGGCAAACTGTGGTATAAGCAGAACAGGCAGAGCAGGCATAAATGGATCCAGAGGTAATCAAACATATACCAAAATAGCTCAAGTGGGTGATAAGTATGATCACATAGTACTTCATCAACTAGATAGGGGAAACATAAAAGGTTCATCAGATGATAACCAAGTAGCAAAATATTACAGGCCAGAACCCATAGATAGAAGAAAAGAGCTAAGCTGAACAGGACCAACACACTCCCAATATACATGTTACTCCACACTATCATTAGTACTATCATAGTTCAGGTTCTCCTCAGACACATCATCAAGAGGCATCTGACATGGCCCAGTGGCCAAGGCTTGAATAGTCTTCAGAGGAAGGTGTGGTGGTGAAGCAGCATCAGGATCTCTAATCTGGGCGAAGTACTCTGCCTCAAATGCTTCCTCGTCCTCCTCCTGGGCATCATCATTTGATGTAGCATCCTTGAAACCATCTTTCAGTTTGGCCAGTCTGGAGCTTCTTCTAACATGTTCACATGATCTAGGTGCTTTCCCTTTCCTCTTCCTAGAGGCAGCCGAAATAGCATGAGCATTGGGGTTAACCTGATTCTCCCTAGCAGATGATGAGGCCTCTGGATTCTGTAGATCAACTGCAGCAGAAATAACAGGTCCTACTGCAGCAGATGTCCCAGTGGTAATGTTGCAGTTATTCTCAGATGCAGAAACATGCTGAGTAGGCCTATTTAGTACAGGTGGGAACACCTCCACAAAAAGATGCTGTGGTGCAGAAACAGCAGGTGCTTGCTCATCCATCTGAGGCAGGGCAGGTTCAATCACAGCAGGTATGCCATCCAGAGGCTCCTGAATAACAAGTGCATTGTGAATAACCTGAGCAGGGCTTTGAGGAGGAGTGACTACAACAGGCTCATCGTTGTTCTGATTGGCTGGGGGGGGGGGGGGGGGGCATTGCAGGGGCATCATCCTCTTGCCACATAGAAAAATCATCAATCATAATAGGAACAGGATGAGGGTTGGCTCCATCTGGCGGCAAAGGGTCTTCATCACCAGCACCAGCCCCTAGCATGTTAGTGTTCAATATATAACAAGGACATGACCAAGAGTTGCCATAACCTTTTGCACTGAAATTCTGAACAACCATAATACTGCCAGGAATCGAGTCCAAATCAAAAGCTCGGATCTTCACCAGAATCCTGGCTTTGTTGGAATCATCTCTGTTCCATACCAGAAAACGACCATATGGTGCAAGGGTAGTAATGATAGTATTAAGATTCCAACATTCAGGTGGAAAGTTAAGGACCATTAGCCAAACATCATGAGTGAATGTGGCCGACCTCCAATTCAATCCCTTGTCATGCTCGATGACACGCAAAACAGTATCTCCAATAAAGTAAGGGCTGTTCCTGATAGCACTATCACGATCAATAACCCCCTCAAATCTGACCAAGGCAGCCCCCATTGCACATCTGCTAATCTGTCTAAAATCATAACCACGCTGGACCATCTGGGCTCTGATCAAGATAGAGGTACCTTCAAACTGCTCCCAAGAAGGTTCTGGCTCGAGTAGAACAATCGCCCAGTCGTCGCAGACCTCCGAGGTGGGGCCTCCCACCACAACAAAACCTCGTTGCGGACGGCGATTGTTGAAAGGTATAAAACCAGCACCAGGAGGAAGGTGGGGGATGGGGTCACAAGGGTAGTTTGCCATGGCGATAATGTGCAGGGAATCGGTGGCCGGCGAAGAAGCAGAGTCGCCGGGGCGAGGGTTGCAGGGCAAAGCAGAGTTAGGAACAGGGGATATCCTGTTGTCTGGTAATAAAATATTCAGCCCAGAGTCCTCCTAGGGGACGACACGACGAAATTGCCCTTTCCGTTTAAAGCGAGAAAAGCAAAACTTGGAGATATGACCATAATTCCAACATAATTTGCACCTAAACTGATTCTTACAATCCATACAAAGGTGATTAAAACCGAGACAGCGAGAGCAACATGATGCAATACCAGCTATAGCAGGTTGGGCCGAGATAACTGATGCTGGTTGGGCTTTTTCTGAAGAATTCGAGCAGTCCCCCCTAAGTGGGCTAGAAGGTTGGGCCACCGGCCTCCATACAAGGCATGATTTTTTGCTCAAATTTTGGACACGAGAATCTCGCGCCTGATCCGTGATAACCGGCTGAACATGAACTTGGTGATGTACTGGATGATCCATAGATCTAAGGCCAAGAGGAACTGCATTAGCACCCGAGAGAATAGGATCAGCATGAACAGGCGCAGGAAGATTAACACGCAGCCGATCAAAGACCCGAGTAACAGCAAGGGGTTTATGCTTTTCATGCATGTCCGATCGACGTGAGAAACAGAAATCCATTCCGAATCAGACTGTGCATACCAGATCTGTTCCTCCCTTTGCCAATTAGGACCTCCAATGCCCCAGAGATGAAAGTAACATTTAAACTGTGCACAAACTATTGATCTCAAATTGCAAATCAAGAATCCCACTGCCTTTGAACAGACTGTAAATTTGAAAACCCTTTCCGCAAGAAACTCCGTACCAATCTCATTGTAAGCAACACCCAGAACAGCCGAGAGGGCCAAGCTAACATTCAACTCATCCAGACGAAAGGAAGCACGACTAAAGGAGACCACAAGGAAAAACTGATGGGAAGAGGAGATGGGACTAACCGAGGTGGCAAAACGATCACAAACCTTAGATCTGAACCGATGACCAATAGAGAAATCCAAGATGTGAGCAATGGAGGATGGATCATCGAAGGGATCCATTCCTTTGGGCCAGCGCTAGGAGAAACCCTAGGTGGAGTCGCCATCGCCATGGTAGTCGCCAGAGCTCGTGGGGGATGGGAGTCGCCATTAGTGTTACGCCATTTTCAAAAGTAATATATGCTTGATTGTTCAAAAGTAAATTTGATTGTTATCTTGAAATAACTTTTGAAAATAATGACACATTGGGAATTTTGAAATAATAGACTTTTTCAAATTGGTTGAAGTCTTTTATAGTTAGTTTTCTTATGCATTTTAATATTTTATTTTAATCAAAACAAAAGTTTTAAATTTTAGTGATTTTGGAACATTCCAAAATGTTGGGATGTTACAATTTTCTTCTAAGTGCTTCTACTCCTTGAAGATACGTCTGAAGTGTTGTTTTCTTGGTTAAGTCCTTCATTGGCCTTCTAGCTCCATGTTGAAAATCCTAAGTGTCTAAGTGTATAGCACTTTACCAAAATACTAAGTTGAATATACTCCTAGCTTAGAGAAAATGAGGGAGACTATAAATGAGGGAGACTAAGTTTTCCTATGAGGAGTATAACAATATGGTAAAAATAATTTATGCATGCAATGCACTTTTTATTCATAGGAAACAACATACTAATTTTTGTGATATTTATAAAATATGCATGGGACTATAAATGCAATTTAATTAATTTCTATTTTTTTGCAAAATATAAATAAAGGAATAAATATAAGATTAAGTTTTCTGTGATTAAATTTTTATATTTTTTTTATAAATAGTGTTAATAGACAGAGGGGATTTGAATAAATTTATAACAATTGAATTTATCTAAAAATAATGTTTATATTAAAAGTTATATCAAATTACTCAAGTTATTCAATTTAAACATATAACTATTAAATCATCAAAATAATTCTCAAAATTATTTTATAACAGCGGCATCATATTACACATATTATAAAGTTTCTAAAACAATTTTATTTGTAATTTTTGGATTTATAGATTTAAAGTTATTACAAATATACTCAAATAATCCATTTGAAATTTGAATATTTTAAACTAACTCAAATTTAAATTCTAACAGATCTAAAATATTCTACATGTCAAGGGCTTTCCAAAAATATAAAATTTGTAAAATTTGGACAAACCAATAAAAAGTTATAATAGATCTAAGATGTGGGGACTTTTCTGTAAAACTGCCATTTAATTTTATTCGGAAAAATAAACAGAAAATTGTCTAGCTGACGTGGCTCTCAGGGATTGGTTCAGATCAAGGGTTAACAGGGGCCGTACGATCTTAAAAGGATTGGGCGGTCCAGATCTGATCATACCTCTTCGGCCTGGATCTTATCTAGGTCGTTGGTGGGAGATCGAGCGGCCTCGGCCGCGTCGACCAGGACGTGGCGGCGCTGGTCCGGCGGAGTGGAGGACGACGGCGGCGTGGGCTCGGGCGTGGACGGCGCCGGAGCTGCGAAGGCTCCCCGGACTCGAGGAGGACACGGCGAAGTGCGGCGCGGGGTGCTGGAGACGATGGCGGCGCCGGCTTCGAGCGGCGTATCTCGGTGCGGCGTGGAGGAGCGGCCGTGATGGTTCAGGCGCCGGCGAGCTCCGGTCGGACGTGCCCCACACATTTTACTGCAAGGGGAGAGCGGGCAAGACGTCAGTAGGTGCAAGGGGACAAAGGGAAGGCGGTGGAGGGGGAAAACGGGTGGGGGCAGAGGCTCACCTCGTCGGAATCGGTGGAGAAAGACGGCGGCAGCAGTGCGGCTCTGGCTAGCGAATGCGGCAGCCCGGCGGCACGATTCAAGAGGGAAGGAGAGGGGAAATGGAGGCGGGGATGTGGAGAATTAATAGACGTCCTGAGTTAGGTTTTTAATTGCTTAATTTGGGCGAATCGAACGAAAAAGGAAAGAGCAAATCGGGGCGAAATTCTCGGCTGTAGGTTGAAGATGGAGCTGACGTCATCGCTGACGTCAGCGATATTCCTTTTTCTGATTTTTTCCATTTTATTCATATCTTTTGATTTAAATGTCCAAATGAAGTCAAACAAATTTCTTAAAATTTGTAAAATTATTATCTTTGTGTTAAACCAGTTGTGGGCATGTTTTGAACATTTTTGAAAAATAATATTTTGAAAAATTCATAAAATACAATTTTGCCTATTTTAGGTTAACTTTGAAATTAGGGATTTAATAATTCATTTGGGGTTAAATAAAATTTATGAAATTACCCACATTCAAATATGTTTGAATTCAAGTTAATTGAACTAGTTTTCAAATACTAAATTCAGTTTTGGCTTTAGTATAATATTAAATAGTAAAACACTACTATACAAAAATGAAAAGGGAAAAATAATGTATTCATTTTTAATTCAAATTAATTTGTGCACCATTATATTTTATATTAAGATAATTCATTTGAGAACTTCATAAACAACTTCCTAATGTAGAATATATATCCATGAAAATCATTTTATGTTTTGAAAATAAATGAAATTCATTTAAGCTAAGGAAATGTATATTTGGATAATTCATTAATTATAATCTATGAAGTTTTAAAGTTATAAACTATAGGCCTGTAATTTATATAACTATGTTTTGAACTCAGGTGTAAGAGTGAAAACCATTTGGCAATTATACCATGTTTTAAATAGTTGTAATATTATTTTAATTTATGATTAGCTATGGCTAAGTGGTTGAAATCAAATACTTATAAGGAAACTTTTTATTTCATGAACATGGTTTGAAGTTTGTAAAACATTTGTCAATTTATATATTGAGGTTTAAGAAATACAATAGAAAATATAATGTTAAACTTGAACAACATTTGAAAATAATGATACATTGAGATATTTGAAATATTAAATCTTTTCTAGATGCTTGAAGTCTTTATAGTTGGTTTTCTTATGCATTTTAATATTTTATTTTAATCAAAACAAATGTTTTAAATGTTAGTGATTTTTAAACATTCCAAAATATTGGGATGTTGCAGACTACAACCCTTGATAGGAATCTCGTCCCCGAGATTCGGAGAGGCTAAAAAGAAAAAGCAAATGCTTGAAATGATTCTGATAACTCGAGAGGGGGAGAAATCCAGTTGTTGACACGGAGACTACAAACCAGCAGAGAATGATTTCGCCGATTTGGGATGCTAGAGAGAAAGATAGGCTTGGGTCTCCGGGTTTAGGCGACTGGGTTTGAATTATCTGGGTGGGCTACCACCCTTAAACGAAATTTTTGTTGATAGTTAAACATTTTAATTCACAAAAGAAAATCAAGTTAATTCATTACAAATAACATCTAACAAACATCAAACAACCTGGTACACACAAACAAACAATCTATTATTGTCATCCTTGTATGACCAATACACTAGCACGATATCGTTGTTCTATTTAAGTGGTGGTCAAATCTATCTCCTTCGTGGGTGCTTCAAGTTCTTTTTTTCAACTATTTTGGATATCTTCGAAGTGTTGGCCGAATCCTGGTTCTTTAGTGGTTTTCCATGCATGTAGAACTCCATGTTGAATTGAAGCTTTTCCATATGAAGTAGTAGAATCAGACTTAGATTATAAGAACAAGGTCATCTAGAATAAGATAAGTTACTTTCAGAAGGTTGATAGTAGATGAGAGTACGAGGAAGATAAAATGAAAAAGTTTTGTTTCTAGAAAAGTGAATAAAATAGATTTTCAATCCTATGGTCCAAACCTATTTCTATCCAAACCTAGGGTTTGAACCTACAGGCAACACAGTGCTCTGATACCATCTGTAGCGTACGTGCACTTAAAATAAGGCAGATACCTTTGTATAGTGCAAATCTCTGGATCGATTCGTTTGCACACACAGTTATGATGTAATATCACAACAAAGTGTCAATTTTATTACATCGATGATCCAGACTTACAAAATATTCAATACAAGTTGCATAGCATAAAGCTAGCTTTGAAAGAGTAAACATCGGAAATACAATAGCAGTGAGTCTCCATCACATTCATGTTGCCAAAGGCGAAAACATGTTGGTTGCAGACTCGAAACCTTTAAACGAAACCTCACTCGTCAACTGATCAATCTGCAATAAGAAAAATATTGCAACAACATGGATCAGATTTCCATTAAAAATGGAGTCTGGCAAGTGACACTATGGTGGACACTTAGAGGAATAACTCTAATAACCTATATGCATATTTGGCTGGTGGAGTTCAAGCCTATTTTGCATAAAGCCAAATTTTCCTAACTCTTTGGAAAACACTTTTCTTCTATTCGAGACATTTGTGGCATGACAACCACTATCTCATTCTACCCTTGTTCACCCATCAAGTTTTATTTCTGAAGTTGGAATGGTGGAATCCTCCGTTGACGTCCGTGATCAGCTGCTCAAATTGTCCGTTCCGGGGACACGGCTAAGTACTTAGTTTTACACTCTGCATAGGTTGTGCACGTTCACCATTATACCCATTCAACCCAAACTATCCTTTACACACTTATAGTGATAAGGAAAAGGAGAAGAATGAGACGAGATCTTTCAGAAGCATTTTCCCTCCCACCTGGCTTGACCCGTTCCACCTTACACCCTCTACATCTGCTTGTCAAGCCGGAGAGAGTCCACGCAACATAATTGATCAAGCCAGAGCCCACATGGCAATGGCTGCACTGGAAGCAATCGTCACTCGGAGTTCTTCAGATTCCTCTGTTCCTGGGTGGCCGTTCACAAGTGCACGTACTCCAGGAACCATAGATATGGGCCTGAGTAGCCACTCAACTCGAGTCCATACAACCTTTTACCACCTAGGTGTTTCATTCTTAACTTGGTAGAATTTAGATTTTCACAAAACAACATTTGCATAGCAGCAATAATTCTACTAAGTATTGCATAGGAGGTTAGACATAGGAATAAGGAATTTCTACACAGGTTTAGCATAGCAATAGTATCCTACACATGCTTATATAAAAATACACTAAGTAATGCATATAGAAAAATAGTAAGAAGTTTATGAGGCGTGCCACTTGCCTTTGAATGATGTCTTTGCTCACAAACTTTATTCAATGTAACTCCGAGCTCTCCATTCAATCTAAACAGTATAGACAAGCAACAATACAACAATCAAAATAAAACACAACTACACAATGCATACAAACACATACAAAGTGAACAAACAAGTTTTATAAAACTTCTAAGGAAAATATGTTTATGCTTGATGTGCGAAATATTCTAAGGACTAGAAATGCGTTTAATGCCATGAAATTCTTTTAAGTTATTGCAAGGCAATTAGATTGGTCAAAATGACTAAGGACAATGTTCATAAGTTTGACAAAAATAAATTTGTTATAATTCATCTTGAATAAGCACTCTAATGGATTAGTCATGATGTGTGAAAGTAGAAAATACTAAGTTTATTCTTCAAGGTGATCAACAATTATTATCAACTCTTTGCAAATTAGATATTCACGATAGGGAGAGAGACAAACACCCGGCCAGCCACTTAAGTTGTGGAACAGGTCTCATGTACGTGGACATGTAAAGTTTGTCTCCAGGCCGCTTCATCTCACTATGCCGCTAGGATCCAACAAACTTCAAGATGGTAATTATATGATCAAAAATTGTTTAAGTCTTAAGTGAGAGATAAAATTAGGAAAGAGGGAAAAGATAGAAAGAAAGATGTAGTAGGTCTTCCAGGTTTCATCTCCAGACTTGTAACTTTCTCCTTGGTGATGTCTTGATTGACTTTTCGGTAGACTAGATAAATCTTCCGACTTGATCATTCTTGTATCACCGAGGCTGGTCTTGGAATTAACTTAGTCTTCATGAAGTCTCAGATAAGAAGGGAGAAAGGAGAGAGAGGAAGCAAGACATATAAAATATTGCTGGTTTGTCTTCATGAACTTCTTCTTGATTTTCTTCTAAGTGCTTCTACTCCTTGAAGATACTTCTGAAGTCTTGTTTTCTTGGCTAAGTCCTTCATTGGCCTTCTAGCTCCATGTTGAAAATCCTAAGTGTCTAAGTGTATAGCACTTTACCAAAATTCTAAGTTGAATATACTCCTGACTTAGAGAAAATGAGGGAGAAGTTTTCCTATGAGGAGTATAACAATATGGTAAAAATATTTTATGCATGCAATGCACTTTTTATTCATAGGAAACAATATACTAATTTTTGTGATATTTATAAAATATGCATGAGACTATAAATGCAATTTAATTAATTTCTATTTTTTGCAAAATATAAATAAAGGAATAAATATAAGATTAAGTTTTCTGTGATTATATTTTTATAATTTTTTTTATAAATAGTGTTAACGGACAGAGGGGATTTAAATAAATTTATAGCCATTGGATTTATTTAAAAATAATGTTTATATTAAAAGTTATATCAAAATTACTCAAGTTATTCAATTTAAACATATAACTATTAAATCATCAAAATAATTCTCAAAATTATTTTATAACAGCGGCATCATATTACACATATTATAAAGTTTCTAACACAATTTTATTTGTAATTTTTAGATTTATAGATTTAAAGTTATTACAAATATACTTAAATCATCCATTTGAAATTTGAATATTTTAAACTAACTCAAATTTGAATTCTAACAGATCTAAAATATTCTACATGTCAAGGGCTTTCCAAAAATATAAAATTTGTAAAATTTGGACAAACCAATAAGAAGTAATAATAGATCTAAGATGCGGGGGCTTTTCTGTAAAACTGCCATTTAATTTTATTCGGAAAAATAAACATAAAATTGTCAAGCTGACGTGGCTATCAGGGATTGGTTCAGATCTAGGGTTAATAGGTCCGTATGATCTTAAGAGGATTGGGCGGTCCAGATCTGATCATACCTCTTCGGCCTGGATCTAATCTGGGCCGTTGGTGGGAGATCGAACGGCCTCGGCGCGTCGATAAGGACGTGGCGGCGCTGGTCCGCCGGAGTGGAGCACGCCGGCGGCGTGGGCTCGAGCGTGGACGGCGCCGGAGCTGCGAAGGCTCCCCGGACTCGAGGAGGCCACGGCGAAGTGCGGCGCGGGGTGCTGGAGACGATGGCAGCGTCGGCCTCGAGCGGCGTATCTCGGTGCGGCGTGGAGGAGCGGCCGTGATGGTTCGGGCGCCGACGAGCTCCGGTCGGACGTGCCCCACACATTTTACTGCAAGGGGAGAGCGGGCAAGACGTCAGGAGATGCGGGGGGACAAGGGGAAGGCGATGGAGGGGGAAAACGGGTGGGGGCAGAGGCTCACCTCGTCGGAATCGGTGGAGAAAGGCGGCGGCAGCAGTGCGGCTCCGGCGAGCGAATGCGGCAGCCCGGTGACACGATTCAGGGGGGAAGGAGAGGGGAAATGGAGGCGGGGATGTGGGGAATTTATAGGCGTCCTCAGTTAGGTTTTTAATCGCTTAATTTGCGCAAATCGAACGAAAAAGGAAAGAGCAAATCAGGGCGAAATTCTCGGCTGGAGGTTGAAGATGGAGCTGACGTCATCGCTGACGTCAGTGATTTTTTTTTCTGATTTTTCCATTTTATTCATATCTTTTGATTTAAATGTCCAAATGAAGTCAAACAAATTTCTAAAAATTTATAAAATTATTATCTTTGTGTTAAACCAGTTGTGGGCATGTTTTGAACATTTTTGAAAAATAATATTTTGAAATATTCATAAAATACAATTTTGCCTATTTTAGGTTAACTTTGAAATTAGGGATTTAATAATTCATTTGGGGTTAAATAAAATTTATGAAATTACCCACATTCAAATATGTTTGAATTCAAATTAATTGAACTAATTTTGAAATACGAAATTCATTTTTGGCTTTAGTATAATATTAAATTGTAAAACACTACTATATGAAAATGAAAAGGGAAAAATAATGTATTCATTTTTAATTCAAATTAATTTTTCCACTATTATATTTTGTATTAAGATAATTCATTTGAGAACTTCATAAACAACTTTGGAAAAGATTTTAGATTTAATTCATTCCTTATATGGAATATATATTCATGAAAAACATTTTATGTTTTGGAAATAAATGAAATTCATTTAAGCTAAGGAAATGTCTATTTGGATAATTCATTAATTAAAATCTATGAAGTTTTAAAGTTATAAACTATAGGCCTGTAATTTATAAAACTGTGATTTGAACTCAGGTGAAAGAGTGAAAACCATTTGGCAATTATACCATGTTTTAAATAGTTGTAATATTATTTTAATTTATGATTAGCTATGGCTAAGTGGTTGAAATCAAATACTTATAAAGAAACTTTTTTTTCATGAACATGGTTTGAAGTTTGCAAAACATTTGTCAATTTATATATTGAGGTTTAAGAAATACAATAGAAAATATAATGTTTAATTTGAACAACATTTGAAATAATTTGAAATATTAAATCTTTTCAAGATGCTTGAAGTCTTTTATAGTTGGTTTTCTTATGCATTTTAATATTTTATTTTAATTAAAACAAAAGTTTTAAATTTTAGTAATTTTTAAACATTCCAAAATATTGGGATGTTACAATGGCGTTGTACGACAGACCGATTTGCGCAATGTCGAAGTCGATGTACTCAGTGCGGTAGTTTTCCTCGTTGCCGAAGGTGACGGCAAGCCTGACCTGCCCCAGAGGCTCGATTGAGCCGTTGGTGACTCCCGTAAAGGCCCTAGAGGGCATGAGCCGCTCGTAGGGCACTTGAAGCGCTTCAAACGTCTCGATTGAGATGACATTCAGGCCTGCACCACCATCGATGAGTGTCTTGGAGACGGCGATGTTGTCGATGGTGGGACTGCAGACCAGCGGGAGGGTTCCAACAGTCTTGGTGGAATTGGGGTGGTCCTGAGCATCGACGACGATGGTAGACTGCGACCATTTGAGGGGCCTGGAGGTCTCGAGACTAGGGAGGGCGGCGTTGAGCTCGCGAGAGAACTTCTTGAACTGGTTGTTCGATTTGGGCGCCTGTGCCCCACCGAGGATGCAGGCAATGGCGCCTCTCGGAGCTTGGTAGCCCCCATCCTCTTCGTCAGGGAGGTTGCCGTTCTTCTAAGCGGCGTTGGCCTGATTGCCTAATGGCTTCTGGTAGCCGCCCTTGCGTCCGCTTCCGTGGTAGCCACAGCCTCGACCGCAGCTGCCGCTCCTTGCTCAACCTCTTGATGTCGAAGCAGGTCTCCGTAGAGTGGCCGCGCCTGTTGTGGTAGATGCAAAATGGGCGATGGTCGTCCTTTCTCTCCTCAGGCTCGCGAGAGTCCCTGCGGGTGCCCTTAGTGTCAGGCTCTGCCGCGAGGACCGCGGTGGCCTTGCGCTTGAGTTTCTCCTTCTTCTTCTGGCTCTTGGACCAGTCAGCGTGGTCGTCCCCTCGCGAGGACATTTTGACGAAGAGGATTCCCTCTTCAGCCTTGGCCCACTTGTCAGCCAAGTCGAACAGCTTCACCACAGAGGTGAGCTTGTCGTGGATGCCCAATTTCTCGAGCATCCTGCCGTTTGTGACGCCCTCGCGGAAAGCGGCGATGACTTGGGTGTCAGGGATGTTCGGGATCTTGTTGCGCACATGGCTGAAATGCTGGATGTACTTGCGGAGGGTCTCATCCTTCTTCTGCACCACAGCGCGCAGGTCGTTGTGGGTGAGCGCGCGCTCGTATGTCCCCTTGAAGTTGGAGATGAACTGCTTGCAGAGCTCCTCCCAAGAGTTCACAGAGTCCTCCGGGAGGTTTAGGAGCCACGACAGCGCAGAGTCGCGAAGCGCGTGGGAGAACCAGTTGGCCATGACCTTGTCGTCTCCGCCTGCCTCCTGGATGGAGGTGGTGTAGAGCTACAGGAACTCGATCGGGTTGCTGGAGTTGTCGTAGCCTTTGGGGAGAGCGGCCCTGAACTTTGGGGGCTAGACCACGCGGCGCAGGTGTAGCGTACCTGCACTTTTAATAAGGCAGATACCTGTGTATAGTGCAAATCCCTGGATCGATTTCATTTGCACACACAGTTTACGATGTAATATCACAACAAAGCATCAATTATATTACATCGATGATCCAGAATTACAAAATATTTGTTACAAGTTGCATAGCGTAAAGCTAGCATTGAAAAAGTACACAGCGGAATACAATAGCAGTGAGTCTCTAATAACTTTCATGCTGCCACAGGCGAAAACATGTTGGTTGTAGACTCGAAACCTTTAACGAAACCTCACTCGTCATCTGATCAAATCTGCAATAAGAAAAATATTGCAACAACGTGGGTCAGATTCCATTAAAAATGGAGTCTGGCAAGTGACACTATGGTGGACACTTATGGAATAACTCTAAAGCCTATATGAATATTTGGCTGGTGGAGCTCAAGGCTAATTTGCATAAAGCCAATTTTTCCTAACTCTTTGGAAAACACTTTTCTTCTATTCGAGACATCCGTGGCATGAAATCCACTGCCTCATTCTACCCTTGTTCACCCATCAAGTTTATATTTTTGAAGTTGGAATGGTGGAATCCTCCGTTGACGTCCTTGATCAGCTGCTCAAAATTGTCCGTAACCGGGGACACGGCTAAGTACTTAGTTTTACACTCTGCAGAGGTTGTGCACTTTCACCATTGTACCCATTCAACCCAAGGTATCCTTTACACACCATTTGTGATAAGGAAAGGAGAGAATGAGACGAGATCTTTCAGAAGCATTTTCCCTCCCCATACTGGCTTGACCCGTTCCACCTAACATCCCCCTACATCTGCTTGTCAAGCCGGAGAGAGTCCACGCAACATAATCAATCAAGCCAGAGCCCATATGGCAATGGCTGCACTGGAAGCAATCGTCACTTGGAGTTCTTCAGATTCCTCCGTTCCTGGGTGGCCGTTCTCAAGTGTACATACTCGCCATAGAAATGGACATGAGTAGCCACTCAACATAAACCATACAACCAATTACCACCCAGGTGTTTCACTCTTAACTTAGTAGAATTTAGATTTTCACAAAACCACATTTGCATAGCAACAATAATTCTACTAAGTATTGCATAGGAACCTAGACACAGGAATAAGGAATTCTACAGGTTTAGCATCGCAACACATGCATATAAAAATACACTAAGTAATGCATAAAAATAGGGAGTTTATGAGGTGTGCCACTTGCCTTTGAATGTTGTCGTTGTTCACAAGTCTTTTCAACAACGAACGTTTGCTCTCCGTTTAATCTAAACAATAATAGCAAACAACAATCAACAGCAAGCAAAACTCACAATGCATACAACACTTACTAGATGAATAAATAAGTTTTATAAAACTTTCTAAGGAAAATATGTTTATGCATTATGTGCAAAATATTCCTAAAGCTAGAAATGCTTTTTCATGCCATGAAATTCTTTTAAGTTATGGTAAGGCAAATAGGTTGGTCAAAAGGACTAAGGACTAAAGTCTTAAGTTGGATATACATACTTTGTTTTACATCTCCTTGAAACAAGCACTCTAATGGCTTAGCCATGATGTGCAAAATACTTAGAGAAAAATACTAAGTCATTTGCTCAAGATGATCACAATTATTATCAACTCTTTGTAAGTTGGACATTCACTATAGTGAGAGAGACAGACACCCGGCCAGCCACTTAAATTGTGGAACAGGTCTCATGTACGTGGACATGTAAGGTTTGTTTCCAGGCCGCTTCATCCCACTATGCTGCTAGGATCCAACAACATCAAGATGATAACATCATGATCAAATTTTGTTTAAGTCTAGAAGACAAGATTAGGAAAGAGGGAAAAGATAGAAAGAAAGATGTAGTTGTCCTCCAGGCTTCATCTCCAGACTTGTAACTTTCTTCTGGGTGATGCCTTGATTGAGCTCTTGGTAGTCTTGATGAATCTTCAGACTTGATGATTCTTGTACCCTCGAGGCTGGTCTTGGATTTACTTAGTCTTCATGAAATCTCAGAGGAGAGGGAAAAGACAGAGAGAGAGACTTAGAGAATAGAAAAGGGGGTTGGCCTTCTTGAACTTCTTCTCACTTTTCTTCTAAGTGCTTGACATCTTGGGAATGCTTCCAGAGTCTGTTTTCTTCTAAGTCCTTCATGAAGTCTCAGAGAAAAGAAAGAGAGAGAGAACAAGACTTGGAAAATATTTCTGGTTGGTCTTCATGATTTTCTTCTAAGTGTTTCTACTCCTTGAAGATACTTCTGAAGTCTTGTTTTTGGCTAAGTCCTTCAATGGTCTTCTAGCTCCATCTTGAAAATTACTAAGTGTCTAGTGCATAGCACTTTTCACAAAATACTAAGTTTGAAAATTAATCCTAACTTAGAGAAAACTATTGAAAAGGGTTTTCCTTTGAGAATTATATCTACAATACAAAATATGATATGAATGAAATGCAATTTTAAATCACAAGAAGTATCAAAATCACTTTTGTGATTTTCTTTATAAATATGCATGAATTTATAAATGCAATTTAAATAAATTCCTAATTTTGGAAAATAAAATAAAAGGAATCATTATAAGATTAAAGTTTCCTATGACTAAATTTTTATAACCAAATCGTATAATTAATATTAATAGACAGGGAGCATTTAATTAAATCTATTGCAATTGGATTTAATCAAAAATAATGTTTCTATTAAAAGTTATTTCAAAATTGGTCAAACTATTCAAATTAACACACAACTATGAATTTATTCAAAATTTGCTCAAAAATATTTTATAGCAGTGGCATTAATTTACAAATATTCCAAGGTTTCTAAAACATATTTATTTGCAATTTTTGGATTTATAGATTTAAAGTTATTACAAATATACTCAAATTCACCATTTGAAATTTGAATATTTTATACTAAGTCAAATTTGAATTTTGTCTGATCCAAATTATTCTACACATCCAGAGCTTTCCAAATATATAAAATTTATTAAATTTGGAGTTGTGGTTAAAAAGTTATGGAGGTTTCAATTACAGGGACTAATCTGCAAATTTTTCCAATTAAAATTAAATAGAAATTCGATTTACACGCTGGCGCTGACGTGGCTGCTGACTGTGCTGTCCACGTGGCGCTGACGTGGTTAAGTTACCAGATCTGGGCCGTCAGATCTGGATCTGACGGTCCAGATCAGAGCGTACCCGTTCGTCCTCGACTTCTAATCGTGACCGTTAACAACAGATCCAAGGGCTCACCGTGCTCGTCCAGAAGCTGGCGGCGCTATCTCGCCGGAGATGAAGCTGACGGCGGCGTGGGCTCCGGCGTGGACACTCCGGACGCTCCCGTGCCTCCCCGGATGCGAGGAGGGCAGCCCCGAGCGCGGCGCGTCGCGGGGAGAGCGATGGAGGTGGCGGGGGTGAGCCTCGCTTCTTGGGATGCCGTGGAGGAGTGGAGGGAGGCACGGTTCGCCGGCGACCTTCGGTCGATCCCTCCTCGACGAGCCGCTGCGAAAAACGAAGAAAGGAAAGAATGAGAAGATGCGCACGGACGCGACGAGGCAGATAGGCGTGGTCTCGGAGGCGGGGAGGGTTTACTTCGCCGGAAGAGGAAGAAATACGGCGGCGGTGAGTGCGGACTCCGGCGAGCTCCTCCGGCGGCCTGGGGGCGCGATTGAATTAGGGTTTGCGGGGAAAAGGACGGCGGGGGCGTGGGGTTTATATAGGGGGCAGCAGGAGTTCGAATCCCGCACGAATCGGGAAGAAATCGTCTCCGATTCGTTCTCCACAATTTGCGTTCGTTCGGTTTAGAGGAAGAAGAAGATCTGCTGACGTCATGCTCAGTATTTTATTTTCTGATTTTATTTCCTTAATTCATATCTTTTGATTTATAACTCCAAATGATGTCAAACAAAATTCTAAAAATTTGTAAAATGTTCTTCTTTCTGTTAAACCAATTGTGGGCATGTTTTGAATATTTTTGGAAATTAGTATTTTGAAATATTGCTTAATTACAATTTTGACACTTAAAGTCCAATTTGAATTTTTATCTCATTTAAATTTTCCTTTGGCTAAAATAAATTTGTAAACATACCCACATTTCAATATGTTTGAATTTAAGTTATTTAAACTTATTTTGCTGAATTTATTTATCTTTATTTTGGCATAATATTAAAGGACACATATAACAATGTTTAGGAAATGTGAAATATAGGGTATTCATTGAAAATAATTTGTGCAACATTATATTTTATATTATGATAATTTCATTTGAAAACTTCATAACAACTTTGGAAAAGATTTCTGTTTTAATTATATTCTCATTTAAATTCTATTAATCATTTCATGTTATGAAGAAATAGATGAAATCCATTTAAGCAGATGGAATGATTATTTGGCTAAGTGGTTCAATTCAAATACTTATAAAGAAACTAATTTATTTAAAATAAAATGGATTGTAGTTTGTATCATTTTTGTCAAATTATATTTTAAGGTTTTAAATTTCATGGAATAATAAAATGTTTTAAACTATGCCATTTGAAATATTAAACTTTGAAGTCTTTTATAGTTGGTTTCCTTATGCATTTACTATTTTATTTTAATAAAAGAAAAGGTTTTAAATTTTTGTGATTTTTGAACATTATAAAATGTTGGGATGTTACAGCAGGAGCGGGTGAACGCCATGCAGCCCGTGGCGTACGTGGCGACTCCGTGCTGCAGCGCGTCACGGTTCTGCTGGCCTGCCTGGCCAATTTCTTCCACGAGGCGGTTCTGGCGGTTGCGCTGGATCAGGCAGTCGTGAGGCGAGCACGCGTGGGAGGCAGCCCTGGAGGAGGCGGAGGCCCGTCTGGCGCAGCCATGCCCGCGAGGGAGGGGTGCACGATGGACTGCGACGGAGCGGGGTGAGTTGTGTCCATGCCGGCGAGGTGGTTGAGGCGCTCCAGCCACTGCTCGTGGGCCTCAGCGGTAGGCTTGTAGCGGAGAAGTTCTTGCGCCATGAGCAGGGCGGTGTGTGGTGTGGGGTCCGACCTTCCTTGGGCGGAGCCGCTCGGGCGCTGCGTAGGGTGCGAGGACTGCGCGTCCTCATCATGCTCGGCGTCGTGCTCGGGCTCCTCCACATGAGGTCCGGAGTTGGCGCGCTCCTCACGGCGGGGACGTCCACGCCGTCCGCGCGTGGCAGTTGCGCCGGGCGCGGCACGAGCTCCTTCTGACGCGCGTCTTTTGGCGCAGGCGACGCGAGTAGCGCCGGTGTCCGCCATGGTGCGGAGGCGGCTCGAAGGTCGTAGACGCGCCTCAATCGCCTACCTAGCGAGCCAAATGTCAGAGAGTGACTCCCACGGAACAGGGGTAGTCACACCCTGAAGGGTAGTTCGAAAGGGGGATTGAACACGGAGGTCAAGCAACCCTCGAGAGGCACGATGACGGTGCTCGCCGGGCCTGGAGAGGAACACCCATGACAGAAATGGACACCGACACGTACCCAGCTTCACGACCCTCAGGAGGCGGTAACACCGCTACTCCTGCTTGTCTGTATTGCACTGCAAAGTTTACAGTACAACTGAGCTTGCCGAGGGCTCTCTTGAGGTAGTTCGTGCTTGGAGAGGGACACAGTGGTTCTCTTCCTCCTCCAACCGATAGTTATCCTACTTGCTGGGCTAGGGTTTACAAGTTTTTAGCAAGCAATTGGCCGACCCCTTGCTACGGTGGAGCTCTTGCTCCTTTTATAGGCGCCACGGGCGTCTTCCTTGCGCAGGGCGTCCAAGGTGGGCTCCCGCACGGCAGTGGCGCGGAGGAGTTAGAGTCCACCACTGCTGAAACCTCCATGGACGCGGTCCATTCGCGATAAAGTTGGGCGCGGTGGCGGACAGGCAGCAGACCGCGTAGAACGGCTCGCAGGGATTGAAGTGATCGTGGTGGAGCCCACGATGACGATCTTCTTGGAGCGTTGCGCCGTCCCCTAGCTGTCCTGGCGCAGGCGGCGCAACTTTGTTGACTCCTTTATCACCAGAATGGCAATTGGAGTTCTGGCGTCACTCTGCGGCCGCTGTAGAGGCCATGTCCGCCCTGCAGCGCTTGCTTGGCCGCGAAGTGTCTCCACAGGGCCACGGAGGCCTGTGGAGAGATTTCCGATGACTTCTCTCCAGGCGAAGATTGCCTAGGGAGTCTCTTGAAGCGCGCGGTCCTCTTCAGGCCCTGGCGTCCTCTTCAGGCCCTCGAGGGGAGTTGCCTCTCGAGGGTCACTCCAAGCGATGGCTTGGTCCTTAGTCTTTTCGTCTGATCTATCAGCGGACGAGGCCTGGGGGAGTGGGCTCTGCACACCCCTGTCCTGACTGGGCCGACATTTTGGTTGTTGCGTGTCTTGATCAGTGTGTGTAAGGCTAGTCCCTGCATACTTGTGTGTTGCAATTCTGTCCCTAACCTCTATTCGCTTGTTAACTCACTGTGATCTGGCTCGACAACCCAGAAAGTTGTAATCTTTGTATTCTGAATTTCCTCCTTCCTAAACCTACGAGTGACACAATTCTCTGTCTTAATTGAATATTTGCATGTTTTGGTTGTTGCGTATCCTTGTCAGTGTGTGTAAAGCTAGTCCCTGCATACTTGTGTGTTGCAATTATGTCCCTAACCTCTATTTGCTTGTTAACTCACTGTGATCTAGCTTGATAACCCAGAAAGTTGTGATCTTTGTGTTCTGAATTTCCTCCTTCCTAGACCTGCTAAAAACCTCTGCTTGCAACCTGCTTTGATCCTTGCTAGTCTCTGGATTGACAACCTGGAGGCTGTAAGTTAAATTCTGAATCTGTTTCAGTTAAACTTCTTTACCTTATTGTTTAAAACCTGAAACCTTAAAGACTTGGTTTAGCTTCTGCCAACCCTTAGAAACGTCATATACTTTTTGATCCCCGTGGAGACGATAACACAAAACCCCTCTATATTACATCCTGATCAAATTGGCGCTGTTGCCGAGGATTGACTTGTGATTGTTTCTTTGAAAGAGCAGTAGACTAAATTGTGTGAAACGTGTGAAACTGTCAGCAAACTTGCATGATCTTGATAAGAATGAAGCTTTTTGGCAATGAAATCTAAGAACTAGAACTGTTATTAGGTGTTTTAGTACACTAACCATTGATAAAAGTACTTGTTTGTGACTGTCTGCAGAGAAAATGATCTCTTCCATGCAGTGTTTGGACTCTGTTGATGCAGTCATCTAAAGACTCACCTCTTGCTCCTTTTGATCCAGAACCTGAAAGAACTTATCTTGCAAGAAGAAGAGCAACTTCTGAAGCTTAAGTGGAAGACTTAAGCTCTGAGGATTCAGTCAGCAACATGGGTGACAAGAAATTGAGAGATCTATGGATCCCTAATGATCAGATATCCAATGCAGATGTCATTATGCCAACCATTCAGGCAAATAACTGGGAGATCAAACCTGCCTTGATCAATATGGTACAACATAATCGATTCAAAGGAAGTGCTTTGGAAAGTCCTCATGAACATATGAGGAGTTTCTTGGAATATTGCAATACACTCAAGCACAATGGTGTGCCCCCTGAGGCAATCAGGATGAAACTCTTCCATTTTTCTCTATTGGGAGCAGCAAAGATATGGTATCATGCTCAGACAGTCCATTGCAGAGATACTTGGGAACACCTGGTGCAAGCTTTCTTTGAAAGATATTTCTCACCCACCAAAGCAGCTGAGTGCAGAGATAAAATCACTAGATTTGTGCAGTACAATGGTGAGAGCCTTTATGATACTTGGCAAAGATACCAGGGACTCATGAGAATGTGTCCTAATCATGGCCAGGAGCCATTGTTGATTCTGCAGACATTCTATAAGGGTTTGATAGAACAAACCAGAGCTTTTGTTGATGCAGTTGCTGGAGGGGGAATCATGAACAAGACCATAGATGAAGCTACAGAGCTAATTGAGAGTATGGCTTCTCATAATTTATCTTGGACCAATGAGAGGACAGTTCATCCAAGTGAGCAAAGTGCCTTGGAAGCAAAGCTTGATAGCTAAACCAATCAGATACCTTAGTTGATGCAAGAGAAGAATGGTAAAGCCATAGTGCCAGTAAATCAAGTTTCTGTCACTTGTCCTATTTGTGGCAATGAAGGGCATCTACCTCAAGATTGTACCCTTTTTGCAGTAACTGATAAGAAACGTGTGGAAGTGAATTATACTCAGAATCAAGGTCCTTTTTCTCAGAGCTACAACCCTTCCTGGAGGAATCATCCCAACTTGTCTTATAAGAATGCAGCTCAGCAGAATTACCCTCAAACAAATCAACAAAATTATCAGCAAGCAACTCAACCACAGTATGCTTAGACAGCTCAGCAAAATATCAGACCTCAAGGAAACATGCAATATCAACACACACAACAACAATAGTCACAACAAAGTCAAGCAAGTCAGCAGAATGCTTCCTCTAGTAATAGAAAATCTGAAATTAATGAGATGATGAGGCTATAGAAAGAAATGTTCAGTGGTATGCAAGAAACAATGAAGATGTAGTCTGAATTGTTTTACAAAACAATGCAGCAACTCACTGCTGGTATCTCTAACACCCAGGGAAACCCAGGAGAAAACAAATTGCCAGTTCAGGCATAGAAGAACCCAAAGCGATGTGGAGCCATTTCCATCACTGAAAGTATAGATGCAGTTTCAACCAGAAGTGGAGTAAACACTGACTCAGTGTTGGGAAAACCTCCATCTACCACATATGTAACACCACAAAAAAGGGCACCTCCTCAGCAAACTGTCAGGCAAGAGGCTATATCAGAGGAGTAGACAGCAGGGCCAGGCAAGACAGAACATCCTGCTATCGAATCTGACAACACTGTTGCAAAACCTGCAATAGTGAAGCCCTGTATTTAGAAAATCCCATTTCTTGAAAGATTAGAGAAAACAAAGGATGAAAAGCAATATGCTAAGTTCCTAGAGACTATGAAGGAAGTCCAAATCACAATACCTATCTTGGATGCAGTGTTGCACATACCCTTGTGTAACATCCCAAATTTTGCAAAAATTTAAAACTTTGCATCCATGCATCATTCATCATTAGGCATAAAACTACATCACAAAAATATTAAATAAAACTTCAAATTATAAGTTTAAATAATCTATAATTCCATAAAGTGTTTATTTAAACCCCTTTAATAAATATAATTTTACCAATTTATTTATGAGCAAGTATAATGTTAAAAAGTTCCATTTTTAATAACCTTTCCAAAACATATTTTTATGAATTTTTCCGAAATATTTTGAATAGGTTTAAAAATCATTTTTGAAATCAGTATTTGAAAACAGATATTGATTTTATTTAAAAGAAAAGGAGTTCGGGCCGGCCCATTTAACTAACTACCGCGCGCGTCCGAAACCGGCCCAGCCAAACCGCGCAGCCCATCTCTTCCCCCCTCCTCTCACTGACAGGTGGGACCCACCTGTCAGCTTCGTCTTTCTCCCGCCGGAGATCACGCTCATTCCCAAATCGACGCCGGCCGAGATTTCCGAGCGAAATCAGCGCGTGGTTTGCTCCCCCGCACCCCTACTTAAACCCCCACCTCCGCCGCACCCCCCCGCGCCCAAAACCCTAGCCGTTCCACCGCTCGAGCTCCGAGTTCCGCCGCCGCCATCGCCGTCGGTAATTTCGCTGTCACCGGCGCCATCCACTCTCCCCGAGCCCTCCTTCCTCTAGTCCGTTTTCTTTTAATCTTGCGCATCTCCGTGACATCGAGCTTGCTCGTTTTTCGCAGCCGAACGCTGCCTCCGTCCTCGACCGAAGGTTTCCGCCGCCGCTTCCATCTCCGGCGAGGGATTCACGGCGCACGGTGACGCCCCGAGGAACCGCACTGCGCCATCGGCTTCGCCTCGACGCCCGCTACATAGACTCGCATGTCCCGTAGCCCGCTAGAACGCGAGAGCGCGCAACGCCGGCCGTGGCGCCGCCGCGGTCGGGTGAACTCCGGCGACCGCGCCACCCGTTTTTGGTCAACGAATCGTGGGCCGTTAGATCTAGATCCAACGGATCTAGATCGATGTGATCTCGCGCGTCCATTTCTAATTAGATCGGATGGCTCGCGCCGCGATCCGCGTCGAACCGTTTTCGTCCAATGAGAACACACCACGTAGCCCTTTTTATTTCTTTTTTGCAGGAATTTTATAATTAAAACAGAAAATATGCAAAACTTAGAAAATTCATAACTTTCGATCTGTAAGTTCAAATTTGATAAATTTTATATCCACGGATAGCCCTAATGGTGTAGTTTATTTCTACCTCTTTTGTTTTTCATTTTGATAAATTATAATTGGTGTATTTATCAGAGGAGCATTTCGGCTATTAAATCTATAACTTAAATAATAAAAATATTTTACAAATAAATTTAATTGTTTTAGTGTTCAATTATTTCTCTCTGTCCAGAAATATTAATATGAGTTTTATTTGGAAACTTTCATAAAATAATAAAAGTTGTAGTTATAGAAATCAAGTTTTGTTATATTGTTTTCTATTATTTAATTAATAAATAAAATAAGAAATTCCTGGAAATTGCATTTCATACATTTAATAACAGAATATAAAAACTATTAATAAGTGTGTCTTGTTATACTTATAGCATATCATGCATGCATACATATTTATGTTTGGCATTGTGTGGTATTGAGTTGGTATTTATTTTGTTGTATCGATTGTGCTAGATTGTGAAGAAAAGGAAGGAATTGCTTGTGATTGTTATTCTTGTTGTGCTTGCTCCAACTGCTACCAAGGCAAGTGACATTCATATTATACCCAATATTTTCTATATGCATATGTAGTATATTTTGAGTAGTTTGCATGATAGGGATTTTTGATTTATTTTATAATGCTAAGTTAGTTTGTATGTTACAAATATCCTAGTAGTGTGTAGCCACCCTTTTTCCTTTGCAGCCATGAAAAGTTTTATTAGTTGCTTAGCTATGCTATAAAAGTGTTACATACCATGTTATAGAAATGTTTCTAAGTGTTAAAATTTAAAATGCACATCTGGGTGGAATTGGTTGTTATGGTTTATGTTGAGTGGCTTTTGGGACTATGCTTGTGATTGTCTTCGCCTAGGATGAATGTCTATTCTACTTAGGGTCATGAGCATGGTGGTTGTTACCCAGAAGTGCACTTGTGGACGGCCACCCAGGAACAAAGAGATTACTAAGTCCCTCCAAGTTTAGAAGCTTCCCGTGCAGCCTTTTGACAATGGGCTCTGTCTAGAATAAATAAGTTGTGAGGGTGCAACCTGTCAGCTTGACAAGCAGATGTAGAATTGGTAGGTGGAACGGGTCTTGCTAGTATGGTTGCATTCTTCTTTTGAAAGTTCTTGTCTCAATTCTCTCCTTTCCTTAATACACTCAGCGTGTATAGGATTTTTGGGTTAATTGAGTCTAAAGGTGAAAGTGCACAACCTCTACAGAGTCGACAATCTGAGTACTTAGCCGTGTCCCCGGAAATGGACTACTTCGAGCAGCTGGACAAGGATGGGCGGATGAATCTCAACACTATTTTCATAAAGTAAAATTTGACTAAGGAGAGAATAGTTGGTGCACTTGGGCTTTATCCCTTGGTGCCAAGTCTTTGAGAAATAAAAGTGTTTTACAAAAGATAGGAGAAAACTTGCTTTCTGCAAAATAGCCTCCAACCCCACCAAGCCAAATATGCATATAGATTCTAGACTTGTCATTTTTATATCTACCATAGTCACTTGCCAATACTTCATTGTGTTGACCTCCTTCGGGGGCTGCATATTCAATTGTGCAGTAAATTCTGATGAATAATGAGATTGGACTCGAGTCTACACCCAACATGTCTGCCTATGGCGCATGCTTGAAGATGAGGCTCATTGTTATTCGCTTAAGTTGTGAACTCTGAATTTTAGCTAGCCTTCATGGCTATGCAACTTGTAATAAAGCTATACTTAGCTATTATTTTTGGATCTCGTTGTAGTAATTTAATACTTATGCAATGGTACTTTATATTTTGTACTATGGTGCTGGCAGTGATCCAGGGACTAGCACATAACACAGGTGTTCCAACTTTAATAAGAGTTGGGGCGCTACAAAATGGTATCAGAGCAAAATGTTGCCTGTAGGTTCGAGCCCTTAGGATTGGTTAAGCCCCTTTTGGTCATAATATTACCATCTTTGAAGTATGTTGGATCCTAGCGGCATAGTGGGATGAAGCGGCCCGGGACAAACCTTACATGTCCGCGTACATGAGACCTGTTCCACAACATAAGTGGCTGGCCGGGTGTCTGTCTCTCTCACTATAGTGAAAAATCCAATTTAGGAAGAGTTGTTAATAATTGTTGATCACCTTAAAGTTTTGACTTAGTATTTTCTAAATCAATAATACACACCATGACTAGTACTTCTTTACCTTATGCATTTCTTGTTTTAATTCCCATCTTTCTACCTAAAGGATGACGAGCTTCCACTTCACCACCGCGGAGGACTTCGAGAACACCCGTTTTGGCTGCTACCTCCTCGACATCGGCGAGAAGATAGGGTTGCCACTACCACAAGTCAAGGGCTTCATCCTGAAAAAGTTTAACAAAGAGGGTTGTTGGGGAATAAAAGCAACTCAGCCAGGACGTGGAGAAGAGCCCCCACTGGAGATCAAAATGGTTAGCGACTCCAAAGATAAAGGACTCAATCTAGTCATGCAAGATCTGATTGGGCGCCTCTGCGGACGCTACAACACAGAGTTGACGGGCCACTACTCCATTTTCTTTGGAAGGAGAAACGAGGATGGAGAACCTTACCTTTATGATGTCGGAGAAAGAGGTAAGGCAAAACCCCTTAGTCTTTATTTCCAGGAGTTGGAAATCCTTGTCACAGAACTTTATGAGGATAGGCGCACCGAGCTCCTGAAGAACGATGAGCTGTGTGCCTTACTCAAGGAAAACGAGGAGAAGATGAAGGCTCAGGAGGAAGTAACCAAAGCACAAGAGGAGAAGTTCGCTGCACAAGAGGAGAAGTACAGGAGACAGGAGAAAAGAGTTCAAGAGAAGAACAAGACTATCAGAGAACATAAGGCAGAACTCGAGAGCAATGAAGTCGAGTTCGAGGCCGATAGTGACTTGATCAAACGACTTCGTACTGAGAAGAGGGAGCTGCAAGAATAGAACTCTGCCCTGGAGAAAGAAGTAAAGGAACTCAAGGATGTACTCGCCAATGAAGGAATCGAGATTCAGGAAATTGAAGAGGAAGAAGATGACATGGTCGAGTAGTTAGCTAGTGAGACTACCATTTATCATACACCTCATTGTTATCTTAGTATTATATTGACCTACCAACTTGTGGTAAGGCAGTATTTTCCCTTGTATCCTCGGAACCTCGCTAGTTTATTTTTCCAAACTTTTATATCGTTTTCCTTAAAAGGTTTGATCTGTGTGTTGGTTGTTTATAAGTTGTTTGTTGTTGATGGATTGCTAGACTTGATTGTTTTGTGCATGGGTAGGATTCCTCCTTATAGTTCTATCTATCTTTTACTCATCCATGCTAAAACCCCCACAGATGCCTCCACGTAGTGATTCCGACAACAACGAGGCTATGCAACAGCTGATGGCAGCTCAAGCCCAACTGATGACTATGATGACTCAGTTCATTGCAACAAGCAACAACAACAACAACAACAACAACAACAATAACAACAACCCGTCACCACCTCCACCACCACGACCACCTACAGTGGACAGACTTGCAAGATTCCTAAGGCTTAGGCCTAATAAGTTTTCCTCTGCTACTGAACCAATAGTGGCGGATGACTGGCTCCGTTCATTCAACAAGTACTTAGTAACTTGTGAGTGTTCTGAGGCAGAAAAGGTGAGGTTATATGCACACCTATTGGAAGGACCTGCTGCCTTGTGGTGGGAGACCTATCAAGTGACTCTTCCTTTGGATGGCATGACTTGGGATGCGTTCAAGGAAGGTTTCCGCAATGCTCACATTTCCTCTGGCATAATGAACCTGAAGAAGGAGGAACTTCGTAGCTTGAGGCAAGGAGGTAGAACTCTGAAGGAGTATATGGATGACTTCTGTATGCTATCAAGGTATGCACCAGAAGACATCGACATTGATGCTAAGAGGAAGGAAAAATTCCTCAATGGACTTAGGGGAGAACTGAAGATACCCTTGTCGGTGGCATATGCTCCTAACTATCAAGTTCTGCTGGATCAAGCAATCACTCTGGACAATAACATAAGAAAGGAAGAGAATAGGAAGAGGAAGTTCGGTGCAAGTAAGGTTAATTCTGAAGGGACACACAAGAAACCACACACCTCTGAAGTCAGTGGCCATAAACCCTGGAATTATTCCAACAGTGGTAGTGGCCAAAAACATCATGGTCATAACCACAATGGAGGATACAAAGGAAACAATGGAGGGTACAAAGGAAATAATGGTGGGTTCAAGGGAAACCATCACCATGGCCATAATCATGGCAATGGTAATCCCCGTCCTAACTCTGAAGGGAAGAAAAACTTGTCTAATGCGACTTGCTTCAAGTGCAAGAAGACAAGACATTATGCTACTGACTGCCAAGAGAGGAAGGCTGATGAAAATTCCAAGCCCAACCCTTTCCAGAAGGGGGAAGTAAACCACATCAATGTGGAAGAAAATCATCATGAACCTGATGCTGTGATTGGTAAGTTCCTGCTCAATTCTTTTCCAGCATTAGTCTTATTTGATACTGGAGATCGCATTCATTCATATCAAGAGCTTTTGTAAACAAACATGGGCTAGCCGAGGAAAGCTTAGGAAAACCTATAAGAGTGAGTTCACCTGGGGGTGAGATGATAGTAAATTCTGGATGTAGGCAATTAGAGTTAAAGATTGGAAAATATCTTTTTCCAACAGACTTAGTCATCCTAGAAACCCAAGGTTTGGATGTTATCATTGGAATGGATTGGATGACCCGTTTTGAAGTAATCATAGACTGTGCAAATAGAGCTATCACCCTCACCACCCCAGAGAAACAGAAGATTAAATTCAGATCAACTTTTGAACTTAATAAAGTTAGGCTAAATTCTCTTAAGGGGGTTAGCCTTGGTGATGTGCTGATTGTCCAGGAGTACCCAGATGTTTTCCCAGAAGAACTACCGGGAATGCCACCCGATAGAGATGTGGAGTTTCTCATTGAACTAAAACCGGGTACCGGACCAATAGCTAAGAGACCATATCCTATGGCCGTCGATGAATTAAAAGAGCTCAAGAAGCAACTGGAGGAACACCTTCTGAAAGGATTTATTCGCCCCAGTTCTTCGCCCTGGGGAGCGCCAGTTCTATTTGTTAAAAAGAAAGTTCAAACCCAGAGACTAGTCACGGACTACAGGGATATAAATGAACACACCATCAAGAACAAATATCCGTTACCCAAGATAAATGAACTATTTGATCAACTGAAAGGTGCTTGTGTCTTCTCCAAGATTGATCTTCGATCAGGTTACCTCCAAATGAAAGTTAGAGAAATGGATATACCAAAGACCGCGTTTGTTACAAGATATGGCTCATATGAGTACACAGTTATGCCATTTGGATTAACCAATTCTCCCGCCTATTTCCTGAATATGATGAATAAAGTTTTCATGGATTTTCTGGACAAGTTTGTGGTAGTGTTCATAGATGACATTCTAATCTACTCCAAGAGTCACAAAGAACATGAAGAGCATTTACGTCTAGTATTGCAGAGACTACGTGAACATACGTTGTATGCCAAATTCAGCAAGTGTGAATTTTGGTTGGAACAAGTCGCATTTCTAGGTCACATAGTATCTAAAGAGGGTATAGAAGTGGATCCTGAAAAGGTTTCAGCTGTAACCAATTGGGAGCCACCAAAGAATGTTGGAGAATTACAGAGTTTCCTTGGTCTAGCAGGATACTACCGAAGATTCATTGAAAACTTTTCCAAAATAGCCAAGGCCTGGGAAGTGTGTTGATGCAAGAAGGCAGAGTGGCATCTTATGCCTCTAGACAGCTCAGGAAACATGAAACAAATTATCCAACTCATGATCTCGAGTTAGCCTCAGTAGTACATGGCCTGAAAACTTGGAGACCCTACCTAATGGGAAAAAGATGTGAGGTATTCACGGACCACAAGAGTTTGAAGTACATCTTTACTCAGAAAGAATTGAACATGAGACAGAGACGGTGGTTGGAACTTATCAAGGATTATGATCTGAGTCTCCAATATCACCCGGGAAAAGAAAATGTAGTAGCAGACGCCCTGAGCCGAAAGGTGTATGTGAATGGCCGCACAGCAGGAGAAATACCCGAGGATTTATGCAAGGCATTCAAGGACCTCAGATTAGAAGTAGTACCAGAAGGTTTTGTAGCCTCCTTAGTTGTACAACCTACTTTGATGGACAAGATACGTGAAGCTCAGAAAGGAGACAAGGAAATAGAAGAAATCAAAGTCAATTTAAGAGTAGGGAAAGCTAAAGGATTCCATGAGGATGAGCAAGGGATTTTGTGGTTTGAAAAGCGCGTATGTGTGGCCAATGATATTAGAAAGTTAATTCTGCAAGAAGCTCATGAGACACCTTATTCCATTCATCCGGGAAATACCAAGATGTACATGGATGTGAAGGAGAGATTTTGGTGGAACAATCTGAAAAGAGAAATAGCAGAATATATCGCTAAGTGCGATGTATGCAGTCGAGTAAAGGCAGAACATCAGAAACCAGCAGGACTCTTACAACCTTTGAAAGTACTGGATTGGAAGTGGGATTCTATTGGGATGGATTTGATCACCGGGTTACCAAGGACCAGATCGGGTTATGATTTCATTTGGGTTATTGTTTGTCGTTTAACCAAAATAGCTCACTTTTTACCCGTGAAGACCACCTATACAAGCGCAAACTTAGCTGATATTTACATGAAGAGAATTGTGTTCCTACATGGCGTTCCCAAAAGTATCGTGTCCGATAGGGGGACCCAGTTCACATCTCATTTCTGGAAGCAGTTGCACGAATCTTTGGGAACCAGATTGGAATTCAGCACGGCCTTTCACCCGCAAACGGATGGCCAGACTGAAAGAGTGAATCAGATTCTAGAGGATATGTTAAGAGCTTATGCGCTCGATTATGGATCTAGTTGGGACGATAATCTACCTTATGTTGAGTTCTCTTACAATAACAGTTACCAAGCCAGCATTGAGATGGCACCATTTGAAGCCTTATATGGGAAGAAATGCACAACCCCATTGTTGTGGAGTGGTGTAGGAGAACGAAGTTTCTTTGGACCTGATATAATCCAAGAGGCTGAAGAGAAGGTCAGGCTGATTAAAGATAGATTGAAGATAGCACAGTCACGCCAGAAAAGCTACGCGGATTCTAAACGTAGAAAAGTCACCTACGAGGTGGGTGATAGAACCTATCTTAGAGTGTCACCACTCTGAGGTGTAAAGAGGTTTGGAATTAAAGGAAAGTTAGCACCTCGATTCATTGGACCATTCAAAATTATTTCTCGCAAAGGTGAAGTGGCATATGAGTTAGAACTACCAGAAGCTCTGTCTGCGGTTCATAATGTGTTCCATGTATGTCAGTTGAAGAAATGTCACCCCGAGATGATGGGAGTTCCTTTAAAGGATACTGTACCTCTCGAAGAAGTACAATTGGAGAGTGACCTGACCTACGAAGAGAAACCCATCAAGATATTGCAGACCGCGGAAAGAGTCACCCGTACCAAAACCATCAAGTTTTGTAAAGTCTAGTGGAATCATCACACCGAGGAAGAAGCCACCTGGGAACGAGCGGATGACCTCCGAGAAGACCATCCACACCTATTTGCTGACCTTTCCGAAGCTCGAGGGCGAGCTTCCTCTTAAGGGGTTTAGTCTGTAACATCCCAAATTTTGCAAAAATTTAAAACTTTGCATCCATGCATCATTCATCATTAGGCATAAAACAACATCACAAAAATATTAAATAAAACTTCAAATTATAAGTTTAAATAATCTATAATTCCATAAAGTGTTTATTTAAACCCCTTTAATAAATATAATTTTACCAATTTATTTATGAGCAAGTATAATGTTAAAAAGTTCCATTTTTACTAAACTTTCCAAAACATAGTTTTATGAATTTTTCTGAAATATTTTGAATAGGTTTAAAAATCATTTTTGAAATCAGTATTTGAAAACAGATATTGATTTTATTTAAAAGAATAGGAGTTCGGGCCGGCCCGTTTAGCTAACTGCCGCGCGCGCGTCCGAAACCGGCCCAGCCAGCCCGCGCAGCCTATCTCTTCCCCCTCCTCTCACTGACAGGTGGGACCGACTTATCAACTTCGTCTTCCTCCCGCCGGAGATCACGCTCATTCCCAAATCGACGCCTACCGAGATTTCCGAGCGAAATCAGCGCGTGGTTTGCTCCCCCGCACCCCCTACTTAAACACCCACCTCCGCCCAAAACCCTAGCCGTTCCACCGCTCGAGCTCCGAATTCCGCCGCCGCCATCGCCGTCGGTAATTTCGCCGTCACCGGCGCCATCCACTCTCCCCAAGCCCCTCCTTCCTCTAGTCCGTTTTCTTTTAATCTTGCGCATCTCCGTGACATCGAGCTTGCTCGTTTTTCGCAGCCGAACACCGCCTCCGTCCTCGACCGAAGGTTTCCGCCGCCGCTTCCATCTCCGGCGAGGGATTCACGGCGCACGGCGACGCCCCGAGGAACCGCACTGCGCCATCAGCTTCGCCTCGACGCCCGCTACACCTCGGTAAGACTCGCCCGTCCCGTAGCCCTCTACAACGCGAGAGCGCGCAACGCCGGCCGTGGCGCCGCCGCGGTCGGGTGAACTCCGACGACCGCCCCGCCCATTTTTGGCCAACGAATCGTGGGCCGTTAGATCTAGATCCAACGGATCTAGATCAATGTGATCTCGCGCGTCCATTTCTAATTAGATCGGACGGCTCGCGCCGCGATCCGCGTCGAACCGTTTTCGTCCAATGAGAACACGCCACGTAGCCCTTTTTATTTCTTTTTCACAGGAATTTTATAATTAAAACAGAAAATATACAAAACTTAGAAAATTCATAACTTTCGATCTGTAAGTTCAAATTTGATAAATTTTATATCCACGGATAGCCCTGCTCGTGTAGTTTATTTCTACATCTTTTATTTTTCATTTTTTGATAAATTATAAGTGGTGTATTTATCATAGGAGCATTTCGGCTATTAAATCCATAACTTAAATAATAAAAATGTTTTACAAATAAATTTAATTGTTTTAGTGTTCAATTATTTCCCTCTGTCCAGAAATATTAATATGAGTTTTATTTGGAAACTTTCATAAAACAATAAAAGTTGTAGTTATAGAAATCAAATTTTGTTATATTGTTTTCTATTATTTAATTAATAAATAAAATAAGATATTCCTAGAAATTGCATTTCATACATTTAATAACAGAATATAAAAATTATTAATAAGTGTGTCATGTTATACTTATAGCATATCATGCATGCATACATATTTATGTTTGGCATTGTGTGGTATTGAGTTGGTATTTATTTTCTTGTATTGATTGTGCTAGATTGTGAAGAAGATGAAGGACTTGCTTGTGATTGTTATTCTTGTTGTGCTTGGTCTTCCTGCTACCAAGGCAAGTGACATTCATATTATACCCAATACTTTCTATATGCATATGTAGTATATTTTGAGTAGTATGCATGATAGGGATTTTTGATTTATTTTATAATGCTAAGTTAGTTTGTATGTTACAAATATCCTAGTAGTGTGTAGCCACCTTTTTTCCTTTGCAGCCATGAAAAGTTTTATTAGTTACTTAGCTATGCTATAAAAGTGTTACATACCATGTTATAGAAATGTTTCTAAGTGTTAAAATTTAAAATGCATATCTGGGTGGAATTGGTTGTTATGGTTTATGTTGAGTGGCTTTTGGGACTATGCTTGTGATTGTCTTCGCCTAGGATGAATGTGTAGTGTACCTGCACTTTAAATAAGGCAGATACCTGTGTATAGTGCAAATCCCTGGATCGATTCATTTGCACACACAGTTTACGATGTAATATAACAACAAAGCGTCAATTTTATTACATCGATGATCCAGAATTACAAAATATTTGATAGAAGTTGCATAGCATAAAGCTAGCATTGAAAAAGTACACAGCAGAAATACAATAGCAGTGGGTCTCCAACAACTTCATGTTGCCACAGGCGAAAACATGTTGGTTGTAGACTCGAAACCTATAAACGAAACCTCACTCGTCATCTGAACAATCTGCAATAAGAAAAATATTGCAACAACGTGGGTCAGATTCCATTAAAAATGGAGTCTGGCAAGTGACACTATGGTGGACACTTAATGGAATAACTCTATAACCTATATGCATATTTGGCTGGTGGAGTTCAAGGCTATTTTGCATAAAGCCAATTTTTCCTATCTCTTTGGAAAACTCTTTCTTCAAATCAAGACAAGTATGGCATGAAAACCATAATCTCGTCTTCCCTTGTTCACCCATCAAGTTTTATTTCTGAAGTTGGAATGATGGAATCCTCCGTTTGACGTCCGTGATCAGCTGCTCAATTTGTCCGTACCGGGGACACGGCTAAGTACTTAGTTTTACACTCTGCAGAGGTTGTGCACGTTCACCATTGTACCCATTCAACCCTAATTATCCTTTACACACCATTTGTGATAAGGAAAGGAGAAGAATGAGACGAGATCTTTCAGAAGCATTTTCCCTCCCACTCTGGCTTGACCCGTTCCACCTAACATCCCCCTACATCTGCTTGTCAAGCCGGAGAGAGTCCACGCAACATAATTGATCAAGCCAGAGCCCATATGGCAATGGCTGCACTGGAAGCAATCGTCACTCGGAGTTCTTCAGATTCCTCTGTTTCCTGGGTGGCTATCCACAAGTGCACGTACTCCAGGAACCATAGACATGGACCTGAGCAGCCACTCAACTTCGCCGCCATACAACCAATCCACCCAGGAGTTTCACTAACTTAGTGGATGTGCACTCTCAGGTAAAAATCACCATGCTCACGACCCTAAGTAGAATAGACATTCATCCTAGGCGACGACAACCATGAGCACAACCCTGATGAACGGGAATCCGGCACCTAGAGGGGGGGGGGGTGAATAGGTGCTATTACAAATTTTAGGTCTTTTTAATTTTAGGCTCAACTCAAAGGTAAATTCTCTAGATAGATATGCAACTACGGTGAATTTACCTAAATGAGAAACTAAGCAATAACAAGAAGCAAGTAAGGGAGTAAAGGATAAGGGGAACCAAGTGAAGCACGCGGAGACGAAGATTTATTCCCGAGTTCCACCCAAGGGTGTACGTCTCGTTTGGAGAGGTGTGCGCTACCACAACAGGTTAGCCGCAACGCCACAAAGGCTCACCTTCTTCTCCGATGAACTCAACCACAAAGGTTTCGAGTCCACCTTCCACTATTGATCCCCTTTTAGGGCGGAGATCGAATCCCTTACAAACGCTTGAGGCACACACCCACAACTGAATTGGGGGCTCCCAAGAAGGACCAAAACAGGTCAAGGACCACAAGAGGTCAAGGTAACACCAAGAGTACAACAATGGTGAACTACGTTTTCCCACCGGAAACCCTAGCCACGAAATCCCCAAATGAATGGGGGAGAAATGAAGATCCCTTCGGTGACGATGTAGATCTGGGCCTTCTCCTCCAATCCTCCAAAGATCTATGAGTTTGGGTGGGGGGATTGGGAGATCTTGATGAATTGAGCTTTCAAGAATGGTAGGAGAGAGAAAGTCTGAGAGCTCAAGTGTTCTTGAGTGAGTGAGGGGGTATTTATACTCCCCCTCAAAATCTGGCCGTTGGCTGTCTTGGTCACCCAGAAATTCCGGTATAAGTTGCACCGGAAATTCCGGTGCCCGGGAATATCCGGGCCTTTGAAAATATCCGGGCTGAATTTCCGGTTGAGATCAGAACCAATTCTGAACTTGACTTAGTCGATTTTCTTCGGTTGACTCGGAATATCCGAGTCCTTGAAATTTCCGAGCTGAATTTCCGGTTGGAGTCAGTGCCACTTCTGATTCTTGACTTAGCCAATTTTCCTGAGGTTGACCCGGAATATACGGTTGGTGAACCGGAATATCCGGTCCTTGAAATCTCCGGGCTGATTTTCCGATTGAAGTCAGTGCCACTTCTGAATCTTGACTTAGCAATTTTCCTAAGGTTGCTTCGGAATATCCGGTGGGTGAACCGGAATATCCGGTTGGTGAACCGGAATATCCGGGTCCTTGAAATTTCCGGGCTGATTTTCCGATTGAGGTCAGTGCCACTTCTGAACTTGACTTAGCCAAAATCTGGGGCTGACTCGGAATATCCGGTGGGGGGACCGGAATATCCGAGTCCCTGAAGAATTCCAGAAACTCTTTTTCTCTACAGTTTGGCTTTAAGATTTGTGATATGAGTTTCACCCAAACTGAAATACTTAGCAATAGGATTAGTATATAATTGGTATTGTTAACTAACACACAAAACACTAGGGATTAAGAAATGTTGTTTCAATCTCCCCCTTTTTGGTGTTGGATGACAATACCAAGATTTGCAAAGAAACAAACAGCAATATCAAGTTTTTGGCAGAAAATGGCTCCCCCTAAATATATGCAAGTATGCAACACAAGATAACAGAGGATAGGAGCAATTTGATAACAATAACCACAAGATATCACAAAGGAGAAAACGAGACAAGATGAAAGATTATGGAAGCACTTGAGACTAGATAGATTTTCATACCTTGTGCATATAGAATATGAAGAGAATACCAACACAATTAATTCCAAGTCTCAAGAATAATATAATGAGCATCAACCATTGTCTCAATACAAAGATATCACAAAAGACAAAAGGAGAGTTTCACAAGTAACACTAAAAAACGATAAATGGACACAAGCGCAAATGAATGGTAAACGCAAAAGCTTGTGCCCGACCCTTGCAAATCCCCGAAGAAGTCCTAGTAGAGCAACTTCTCCCCCTTTGGCATCGAAACGCCAAAAAGGAAGAAGAGCGATGCTACGTCCCATGGAAGTCTTCAGTCCGAGGTGTACTCCTCCTCATCATCATCATCATCATCAGCGTCCTCATCATCATCATCCTCGTCCTCATCCTCATCATCAGCTGCCTCCTCATCCTCATCCTCATCCTCCTCATCATAGTCATAACCTGTGGTGTATGAGCTGCCACCAAGGTCCTGGTCAATCAGGGTCCATGGAGCCAAGGAACCCTCGTTCCACTGAGCAAAGGACATGGGCTCAGACAGATCATCAGGTGCAGGGGAGCCAGAAGCATGGTGAAGGATCAAGTCAAGCTTGTGGTCCTGCTGACGGCGATCCTTGTAGGCCTTGTATTGCTCTTTACGAATGTCCACATTCATGCACAGGATGTTGCGCTGGAACCAGTTTAGCTTCTTAACATGTGTGTGAGTGGTGGGAACATGAGTGGAGGTAGTAGCAGCCCTCCTAGCATCACCCATGAAAGATCCACCTGGAGCTGATGAAGTCGAAGGCCTAGGAGGGGGCTTGACCACAGTCTTCTTCTCATATAGCTTCTTGAAGTCATGAGGCGTCAAATCTCTGTTGCTGACGTTGAGGTTGGGGAACTTAAACAGGAGAAGCTTCATGATGTATGGAGCATATGGAATGGAGTCCTTAGTGGTCATAGCCTCAAACATCTCATTGTAGATGTAGTCCATCACATCTACTGTCCAGTCAGTGTCAGAGCCCGAGTCCTCCACAATGCGGTTGGCGTGAAGGAGCAGGTTGCATAGAGGGGTTACCACATTATCATTGTTGCCACCACTCGGTGCAATGTTCTCACGCAGGATGCGCACAAGAACATCATACAAAGGCAGCAAGTTCCGAGAGAATCCAGGGGTGGCTCCCACACCATATAGATGAGCTGTCTCCTTCTTGTTGAGCTTGTGGGGGTGGTGCATGCGAGTGCCTTGGGGATTGTCCCCATCAAACCTGTAGCCCAGCACCTTGCCAAACTCCTCGAAGTTCGACTCACAGTAAGCTTCCCCAGTCATCCATTTCATTGTCTTCTGCGAGTCACCCTTGATCACTAGGGTGGCGAAGAACTGCATAACGAGCTGCGCGTTGTAGGCACAACGGATGAGAGCCAATCTCTCCAACCCCATGGTCTTCACAATATGGATGGCCTCAGAAAAAACAGTCTTCTTCTACAGTGTTGCAAAGTCAAATGGGTGCATGGGTCGAATTGGCTTCGACAGAGAGAGGTATAGATCCACAAGTATGTGCTCCTGTTCTTGGCACCAAAAACTGCGATCATCAAGAGATGTGTCCCTTGCCCTGATGTACCAGTCCCCCTGCCTCAGCTGAGCGTAGTCAACAGCATGCATCTTGGAATAGTTCAGACGCTCGGAACTAGAGCTACTCTTTCTCTTCTTAGCTGAGGGCTTGCTGGCCACAGCTTTCTTTTTTCTCGGAGGAGCAAGGCCCTTTCCTTTGTTGACAGCTTGCTTGGAAACAGGTGCTCTAACAGAATGCCTTGATCCCCCTGCGGACTCACTTCCACCTGAACCTGTGAATTTGATCATAGATGGTAGCATAAGGTAAGTGCACACAAGTCAGGAGGTAATACACACATTAGATAGGCATTTGATGGATCATATGTAGTTAAACATGAGTTAATCTTAAAACTGCTCTGTTTGGCTCGGAATATCCGGGTCAGTCATGACCGGAAATTCCGGGGGACCGGAAATTCCGAGTCACGATGGACCGGATATTCCGAGTCAGACAGAAACTACATATCTGAGATTTGACCCGGTCTAAAACTAGATCGATCCAATGTAATGCAAATCTAATGTATGTAGAAGGCAGGGAATAGACCTAGGAACAATCTCTACCAAGCAACATTGAAACAAATAACTCCACATCAAGATCCAAAAGAGGAAGAAGAAAAGTGAAGTTACCCTCATCCATTGAGGCCATTGCTTGGAGGAGTCAGTTCCTTGGGCGGAGGAGGAGCAGATCTGGCCGAGAACGAGGTTCCCCGGCGGACGGAGTGCTCCGGAGGGAGTTGGGCACAGCAGGGGCGGCGGGTGGAGTAGAGGGAGGTCGGGGGTGGAAGAAAGGAACTAATGAACCCTTCACCCCGAGCCTGCCCTTATATTTCTGGACAAACTGCCAGACCGGATATTCCGGTATAAGTTACACCGGATATTCCGAGTCACCGGATATTCCGGTTCAAAATGAACCGGATATTCCGACCTGCTGAACCAAAACCCCAGTTTTCAAAAGGATGACTTGCGTGCAATAGAGAGAAATGTTTTCAGGGGGAAGTAGGCTTGGGATAGATTTCCAAACTGATATTGGTACACCATACTCAACTCACAACAACCAAATCGAATCAAAAGAGCCAAGTTGAGTAGGTTTCCCACATGCATGAAAAGGAGAGCAAATAGCAACATAAAGCTCCAAATAACATCAACTCTTCAAGGAGAAGAGGTTGGTGGCCGAGGCCACCGTGTAGGAGTGTATGGCATGTTACCGCGAAGATGTATGTTGGGTACATAACCAATACTCGTCGTTTTAGCTCATTAGTCACGAGAATGAATATAGAGATAAAAGAACACTTGCTATCGGCATAATGGGGGGAGGGATGGTCCAATGTATTAGGACCGCACTCCCCCTATTTCCATGCCTACATCTAAACTAGATAAGATGCAATTACGCCCTAGGTGAGTGTGCAAGCGATCAAGCCAAGGACCTCGAATCAATGATATTAAGCTCATTCCTCAAAAAGCAAAACCTTCCTTCCTCAAGGGGCTTCGTGAAGATATCCGCCAATTGATCCCTTGTGCCCACATAAGATAAGTCAATGTCTCCACGGGCCACATGATCTCTTATGAAATGATGGCGGATCTCAATATGCTTGGTTCTTGAATGTTGCACCGGGTTATAGGCAATCTTGATGGCACTTTCGTTGTCACATAGAAGAGGCACTTTGTCACAATTGACACCGTACTCCTTTAAAGTTTGCCTCATCCATAGCAACTGAGTGCAACAACTAGCGGCTGCAACATATTCGGCTTCGGCGGTGGAGAGAGATATGCAATTTTGCTTCTTAGAAGACCAACTCACCAAGGACCTCCCAATAAATTGACAAGCACCGGAGGTGGACTTCCTATCATCATGATCTCCCGCCCAATCGGAATCCGTGAATCCACATAATGAGAAATTTGCATTCTTGGGATACCACAATCCATAAGTTGGGGTATAAGCCAAATATCGAAAGATTCTCTTGACCGCCACATCGTGGCTTTCTTTAGGAGCCGCTTGATATCTTGCACACACTCCCACGGCTAGCACTATATCCGGTCTAGATGCACAAAGGTAAAGGAGAGATCCAATCATGGAGCGATATACCTTTTGATCCACATCCTTACCCTTCGGATTGAGCTCAAGGTGGCATTTGGTTTGCATTGGAGTAGAGGCACCCTTGAGATCAAGCAACTCGTACTTCTTGAGCATGTCTTGAATGTACTTCGCTTGGTTGATGAACGCTCCTTCCCTCAATTGTTTGATCTCAAATCCGAGGAAGAACTTCATCTCACCCATCATAGACATCTCAAACCTGTCAGTCATAAGCTTAGAGAATTCTTCGTTAAATGCTTTGTTAGTCGATCCAAATATAATGTCATCCACATATAATTGACAAATGAAAAGCTCCCCATTAACTTTCTTAGTGAAAAGTGTGGGGTCGATTTCCCCAACTTGGAATCCACGGTCTACAAGTAGTTCTCTCAGGTGCTCGTACCACGCTCGTGGGGCTTGTTTAAGGCCATAGAGTGCCTTATCCAACTTGTAGACATGGTTCGGATACTTGAGGTCCTCGAACCCCCGTGGTTGCTTAACATAAACAAGTTCATTTAGTGGACCATTTAGAAAAGCAGATTTAACATCCATTTGTTGCAACTTAAAGTTATGGTGAGAGGCATAGGCAAGAAGAATACGGATTGACTCAAGTCGAGCCACGGGCGCGTAGGTTTCTCCAAAGTCAATGCCTTCAATTTGGGAGTAACCTTGAGCCACCAATCTTGCCTTGTTCCTTATCACCATGCCATGTTCATCTTGCTTGTTCTTGAATATCCACTTGGTGCCGATAACATTGCGGCAATATTTGGGTCTTTCCACCAACTTCCACACTTTGTTGCGCTCGAAGTTGTTGAGCTCTTCATGCATGGCATCAAGCCAATCTTTATCTTCAAGAGCTTCAAAGACCTTCTTGGGTTCCACCATGGAGATGTGAGCTTGATGTTCACTAAAGCTTGCAAGTTGTCTTCGGGTAGAGACCTTGCTTCTCACATCACCAAGCACCTTGTCAAGAGATAGGGCTCTTAATTCTTGTGAGGTGCCAACCCTATTCAAGCGGCGGATCTCGATTTCCCTCCGAGTGGTGGGAGGAATCGCTTGATCATCTTGATCATTCATGTCTCCTCCTTGACTGATTTGATGGCCTTGATCAACCATTGGAGTGGTGTCCATTGGTGAGGGAGAGGGTTGATCTTGGCCTTGCGAACTGCCACCGGGAATGTCAGCAGGACCGGATATTCCGGGTTTAGGAACCGGAAATTCCGGGCCACCGGAATTTCCGAGTCCATCTTGACCCGGATATTCCGGTCCTCCGGAAATTCCTGGAGCAACTGTAGAGTCTTGTTCTTCTTCTTGGAAAGGGGCATTGGGCACGGTGTTGTCGATGGGTGTTTCTTGTGTTGGGGTGGTCACCACTTGTGAAGAGCTTGGTCCTTGATGATCATCCTCATAATAGAGTTCAACGGGGCGGTGGACTCCCAACCCCATTCTTCGGATAGCATCTTGAGGTTCATCATCACCTACACCGGAAACACCACTTTGCTCCACGAGGGAGCCGTCATTCTCCTCGAACACCACACTACAAGTTTCTATGATTATGCGCGAGGCCTTATCATAGACTCTATAAGTGTGGGATTCGGATCCGTAGCCCACAAATGTCCCTTCAAGAGACTTAGAATCAAACTTGCCCAAACGAACACCTTTGATGAGGTAGAAGCACTTACAACCAAATACACGGAAGTAGGAGATATTGGGCTTGTTCCCGGTGAGCACTTCATAAGGTGTCTTCATGAGTCCTTTGCGAAAGAAGAGCCGGTTGGATGAATGGCAAGCGGTGTTGACGGCTTCGGCCCAAAAGTTGTGAGGGGACTTGAACTCGGCCATCATCGATCTTGCCATCTCAATAAGAGTGCGGTTCTTCCTTTCGGCTACACCATTTTGTTGGGGAGTATAAGCAGCGGAATATTGATGACGAATCCCTTCTTCACTAAGGAACTCGTTTAAGGTGTAGTTCTTGAACTCGGACCCATTGTCACTTCGTATCACCAAGATAGGGACATTGTGTTGACGTTGAGCTTCATTGGAGAAGTCGATGATAGTTTGTTGAGTCTCCATCTTCGTCTTGAAGAAGAAAACCCATGTGTATCTTGAATAGTCATCAACAATCACCAAACAATATTTCTTGCCACCAAGACTAGCTTCCGGAATGGGACCAAAGAGGTCAACATGGAGAAGCTCCAAAACCCTCTTTGATGAAATGATGGTCTTGCTTGGATGGTAGATGTCATGCATTTTTCCTTCAACACACGCCCTGCACATTCGATCCTTCGAGAAAGAAACATGGTCTTTTAGTCCTAGGATATGGCCACCCTTTTGGAGACTTTGCAAAGTCCTCATGTTGACATGGGCTAGTCGGCGATGCCATAGCCAACCCAAGTCCGCCTTTGCGAATAGGCACATTGTATGGGAAGTGGTGACTCCGGAGAAGTCAACCACATATAGCCCATTCTCAATGTACCCAACGAAAGACACATTAAGAGACTTGCTCCGCAAGAGAATGACCATTTCCTTTTCAAAGACAACGGTATATCCCAAACAAGTTAAGGAATGGACGGAGATCAAGTTGAAACCTAGGGACTCGACAAGCAAGACATTCACAAGTGTGATGTCCGGTGCCACTACCACCTTGCCGAGCCCTATTACCTTAGACTTCGAATTATCACCATATGTAACGGTCATTTGATCATCATTAGGCTTCAACTCCGTTACAATATCCTTGCTTCCGGTCATATGACTAGTGCACCCACTATCAATTATCCATTTCGATCCTCCGGAAGCAAGGCCCTACACACAATCAATTCTTGGATTTAGGTACCCATTTTGCAATGGGTGCCTTTTGGTTAGCAACAAGGGTCTTTGGAACCCAAATAGCATATTCAATATATCCATCAAAAGGACCAATGTATCTAGCATAGACATCCCCATAATAATCAACATATAAAGCATAGTTGGGGTTAGATATGCCCGCAAAGTCATTACGAGTGGGAGTGCCCCTTGTGGCATTTCCACTCGCAATTTCAACCTTCTTGGCTTGCGCGGTCTTGGTCTTCTTCTTGATCTCCTTCTTCTCCTTAGCAACATAGCCTAGACCTTCCTTACCCTTGTGGGGCACTCGCTCATGAAGAGGAGTAGTGAGTGTCCCCTTACCTTTATCAAGAGGTGTCTTGGGCTTGGTTGCCATAGAAGGAACAAACAAAACCCTAGCAATACCCTTCACAACATTTGCATTAGCATTCAAAGGAGTAGAGGTGCTAGGTTTCTCAAGATTAGATATCCGAGATTGGAGTTGATCACGAGACTTGAGAAGACGTTCGTGATCACTTGTCAACACCTTGTGAGCATTGTCAAGTGACTCGAAGTCTTCGCAAAGTCTAGCATGAGCAACCACAAGCTCGGACTTTTCCTTTTGCACAATTTTACATTTAGCAAAGTAGAGATCACGATCCTTAGTGATCTTAGCAAGTTGCTCCTCGAGGTGAGCATGAGCTTCTTGTTCATCTTCGAGAGAGGTTTGGAGAGACACCTTAGCATGTGCATCCTCTCTCTCAATCTCACCTTTTAGTTCAAGCTCATCCTCAAGCTCACCTATACGACTCATGATTGAGCCAAAGTGTTTCTTTCCTTCTCCTTGCAAGTTAGTCATGAATTTATCAAAAGCAATGATTTCTTCCTTGACTTATAGACTCATAGCATCATCAATGTCATGTGATATGGAGTTGGGGGATAGTTGTACCTCTTGACGATGACGCTCTCGTTTGGCGAGGAGAAGAGTGATGGAGTAGTGGACTACATGGCTAGTGCGGCCACTTGCGTTGGAGTATCCTCCTTGTCACTATCTTCATCATCGGTGGGATATTGCTCTTGAGTCACCAAGACAATCTTTTGGTTCTTCTTGAAGAAAGGCTTCTTCATGGGCATGGGCCCCTTGCCCTTCTTGGCCACGAGCCTCCCACCATGATCCTCTCTTCTCTCCCATGGGCAATCGGCAACAAAGTGGCTCTTGTCATCGCAATTATAGCAAAGTCTCACTTTGTTGAATGGCTTTCCTCCGTTGGGGGGAAACTTCTTGTCAATCTTTGCTTTGGCCCTTCCGGGGTTCTTACAAAAGGTTCTAGCCGCAAGACCCATGTGTTGAGTGAGAGTGCTTGAGAGAGCTTCACTAGATAGCTCGTCTTGATCATCACACTCCTCTTCATCCTCTTCTTCAACGGTGGCCTTCAAAGCAATTGAGGCATGCTTGTGCATCCCTATGGCTCTAGCTCTTGCATCTTGTGCAATCTTGGAGGCCACCTTGTATGCGGTCATCTCTTGCATAACTTCATTGGATGTCATCTTTGCAAAGTCATGTCTCCCTTGGAGTGTCTTCAAATCCGTGTCCTCAAAGGGCATGAGAGCGGTCACATACTTCCTCTTGATCCAAGCATCATTGATGTACTCCGCCCCGAGGTTCTTGAAGGAGTTGGCAACCAACACCAACCTCCGGTACATGTCCTCGTGGCTTTCTCCATCCAACTTGTAGAACCCTTCCACCTCATTGCATAAGGCATCATACCGGTTCTTCTTCATGCTCTCATTCCCAACAAAGATGTCGGAAAGAGCACTCCAAACTTCCTTGGCGGTGGAGAATTGTTGAATGAGCGCCATGTCCTTCTCTCCAACGGCCATTTGGAGTTGATGAAGAGCGGTGGCGTTGAGTTGGCTATCAACCACTTCTCTTCTTGTCAAGTTGGTTGGATCATGGGGCTTGTATCCTTCCTCAATGATGCGCCAAAGCTCAATGGAGGCACTACATAGATGAGACTTCATTAGAAACACCCATTGTGAGAAATGAGTAGGTTTAAGCTTAGGAGGGTCACTTCTAAAGTTTACATGAGGGTGAGGGATAGGAGGGTTAGGAGAGTAATTATGGTTGACATTATGAAATTCCTCTCCTTTGGGGGTGTTAGAGGAGCTAGGTGGTTCATCCTTTTCCGCCATCCCGGGAACACTTGAGGTAACATCTTTGGACCCATCCGAAGATGACTCCTTAGAGTTCCCCGCGTGTTCCTTAGGAGGAGGAGATGGAGAGGTAGCCTCGGGCTCCTTAGACTTCAAGAGTGCCATAAGCATCTCATTCATCTTGAGGAGTTGGGCCTCCAAGGACGATCTCATATCAATAAGATCGGCCATGGTTGCCCCTTTGGCTAACGCCTCCTTCTCCACCTCTAATTTTTCACGGGCGGCCCTCTCGGCATCGGATTCCGTCATCGTTGCACTTAGGCGGTTAAGCCCTTAAAAGTGAACAAGGTTCTGATACCAATTGAACGGGAATCCGGCACCTAGAGGGGGGGGGGGTGAATAGGTGCTATTACAAATTTTAGGTCTTTTTAATTTTAGGCTCAACTCAAAGGTAAATTCTCTAGATAGATATGCAACTACGGTGAATTTACCTAAATGAGAAACTAAGCAATAACAAGAAGCAAGTAAGGGAGTAAAGGATAAGGGGAACCAAGTGAAGCCCGCGGAGACGAAGATTTATTCCCGAGTTCCACCCAAGGGTGTACGTCTCGTTTGGAGAGGTGTGCGCTACCACAACAGGTTAGCCGCAACGCCACAAAGGCTCACCTTCTTCTCCGATGAACTCAACCACAAAGGTTTCGAGTCCACCTTCCACTATTGATCCCCTTTTAGGGCAGAGATCGAATCCCTTACAAACCCTTGAGGCACACACCCACAACTGAATTGGGGGCTCCCAAGAAGGACCACAACAGGTCAAGGACCACAAGAGGTCAAGGTAACACCAAGAGTACAATAATGGTGAACTAGGTTTTCCCACCGGAAACCCTAGCCACGAAATCCCCAAATGAATGGGGGAGAAATGAAGATCCCTTCGGTGACGATGTAGATCTGGGCCTTCTCCTCAAATCCTCCAAAGATCTATGAGTTTGGGTGGGGGGATTGGGAGATCTTGATGAATTGAGCTTTCAAGAATGGTAGGAGAGAGAAAGTCTGAGAGCTCAAGTGTTCTTGAGTGAGTGAGGGGGTATTAATACTCCCCTCAAAATCTGGCCGTTGGCTGTCTTGGTCACCCGGAAATTCCGGTATAAGTTGCACCGGAAATTCCGGTGCCCCGGAATATCCGGGCCTTTGAAAATATCCGGGCTGAATTTCCGGTTGAGATCAGAACCAATTCTGAACTTGACTTAGTCGATTTTCTTCGGTTGACTCGGAATATCCGAGTCCTTGAAATTTCCGAGCTGAATTTCCGGTTGGAGTCAGTGCCACTTCTGATTCTTGACTTAGACAATTTTCCTGAGGTTGACCCGGAATATCCGGTTGGTGAACCGGAATATCCGGTCCTTGAAATCTCCGGGCTGATTTTCCGATTGAAGTCAGTGCCACTTCTGAATCTTGACTTAGCAATTTTCCTGAGGTTGCTTCGGAATATCCGGTGGGTGAACCGGAATATCCGGTTGGTGAACCGGAATATCCGGGTCCTTGAAATTTCCGGGCTGATTTTCCGATTGAAGTCAGTGCCACTTCTGAACTTGACTTAGCCAAAATCTGGGGCTGACTCGGAATATCCGGTGGGGGGACCGGAATATCCGAGTCCCTGAAGAATTCCAGAAACTCTTTTTCTCTACAGTTTGGCTTTAAGATTTGTGATATGAGTTTCACCCAAACTGAAATACTTAGCAATAGGATTAGTATATCATTGGTATTGTTAACTAACACACAAAACACTAGGGATTAAGAAATGTTCTTTCACCTGAGTAGTCACTTAACATTTTGTAAAACCTTTCATCAATTGCATAGCATCAATACATCTACTAAGTATGATATAGGAACCTAGACACATGAGTAAGGGAATTCTACATAGGTTTAGCATAGCAATACTATCCTACTCATGCATATAAAAATACACTAAGTAATGCATATAGAAAATAATAGGAAGTTTATGAGGTGTGCCACTTGCCTTTGAATGTTGTCGTTGTTCACAAACTCTATTCAACAACGAACGTTTGCTCTCCGTTCAATCTAAACAATATAAGCAAACAACAATCAACAAACAACAATCATCAATCATACATGCACATACGTAGTTAACAAATAAGTTTCATAACACTTCTAAGGAAAACATGTTATGCATGATATGTAAATTATTTCTAAGGACTAGAGATGCATGTCATGCCATGAAATTCTTTTAAGTTAATGCAAGGCAATTAGGTTGGTCAAAATGACTAAGAACTAAAGTCATAGGTTGGACAAAATACTTTGTTATAAATCATCTTGAATAAGCACTCAATGACTTAGTCATGATGTGCATAACTACTTAGAGAAAATACTAACTCTATTCTTCAAGGTGATCAACAATTATTAACAACTCTTGTTAAATTGGATATTCACTATAGTGAGAGAGACAGACACCCGGCCAGCCACTTAAATTGTGGAACAGGTCTCATGTACGTGGACATGTAAGGTTAGTTTCCAGGCCGCTTCATCTCACTATGCCGTTAGGATCCAACAAACTTCAAGATGGTAATAACATGATCAAAATTCGTTTATGTCTAAAGTGAAAGATAAGATTAGGAAAGAAGGAAAAGATAGATAGAAAGATGTAATTGTCCTCCAGGCTTCATCTCCAGACTTGTAACTTTCTTCTGGATGATGTCTTGATTGAACTCTTGGTAGTCTTGATGAATCTTCAGACTTGATGATTTTTGTATCACCTAGGCTGGTCTTGGATTTACTTAGTCTTCATGAAGTCTCAGAGAAGGAGGGAGAAGAAAGAAAGAGGGACAAGACTTAGAAAATATTTCTGGTTGGTCTTCATGAACTTCTTCTTCATCTTTCTTCTAAGTGCTTCTACTCCTTGGAGATACTTCTGAAGTCTTGTTTTGGCTAAGTCCTTCATTGGTCTTCTAGCTCCATGTTGAAAATCCTAAGATTCTAAGTGTATCACTTTACCAAAATGCTAAGTTGAAAATATTTCTAACTTAGAGAAAATGGGGAAGGAGTTTTCTTATGGGAAAATATATCTATATGTGAAAATAAGTTATGCATGCAATGCACTTTTAAATCCTAAGAATATCATACAAAATTTGTGATATTTATAAAGCATGCATTAGGCTATAAATGCAATTTAATTAATTTCTATTTTTGGAAAATATAATAAAAGGAATAATTATAAGATTAAAGTTTTCTATGATTAAATTTTTATAATATTTGTGTTAATAGACAGGGAGTATTTAATTAAATTTATAGCAATTTGATTTAATCAAAAATAATATTTCTATTAATAGTTATGTTGAAAATACTCAAACTATTTAAATTAAACAAACAACCATTAAATCATCAAGTAATACTCAAAACAAAATATTTTATAACAGAGGCATAATATTACTAATATTCCAAAGTTTCTAAAACAATTTTATTTGCGATTTTTGGATTTATAGATTTAAAGTTATTACAAATATACTCAAATTCACCATTTGAAATTTGAATATTTTATACTAAGTCAAATTTGAATTTTGGCCGATCTAAAATAATCTACGTGTCAAGAGCTTTCCAAATATATAAAAATATTTGAATTTGGATAAACAGAGAAAAAGATATGATAGTTTGAATAGACATGGGCTTTTCTGCAAAACTGCCAATTAATTAAATCGTGAAAATGATTTTACACGTCAGCGCTGACTGGGCGCTGACTGTACGCTGACTGGGCTGCTGACTGGCATCCGACGTGGATAAGTCATTGGATCTAGATCGTCAGATCTAGATCTGTCGGTCCAGATCAGATCGTACCGGTTGGGTTTTAAAATCTAATCTCGTGCGTTGATTCCAGATCGGACGGCTCTGGGAGAGGGTGCTCACCGGGCGGCGTGGATGGTCGCCGGAGATGGAGCGTACGGCGGCGCTGGGCTCGGGCGAGGACACTCCCGTCGTTGTCGTGCTTCCCTGGGCTTGTGGAGTTGACGGAGAGGTGCGCCGCGCCACGACGAAGAGGATGGAGACGGTCGTTGGTGGCGGGGTGCTCCGGTGCTCGCCCTATTCCTCACCGGAGTTGGGAAAGGCGGCGGTGGTCTTCAACCGCGCACGAACAACTCGGTACACTACACGAAAAACATCGACGCGAGACTTAGGAGATGCACACGGATGAAGTAGGACGATTGGGACACAAGAGAGGGCTCGGCATTTGCGGTAGCTCACCAGAACCGAAGAAAATGGCGGCGGCGATGACGGCACGGCGGCGGCGATTTGCGGACAGCCTAGGGGCGCTTGGACTTGGGTTCTTCGGGGAAAAGGTGGCGGAGGCGCTGGGGGGTTTTATAGGGCAGGAGGAGGGAACCACATCGCGCTAATCTCGCCGGATTTGGGAGAGGGAATCAGGGGCGGAAATCTCGGCCGGAGGAAGAAGAAGGTGACGTCAGCATGACGTCATCATTTTGTTTTTCTTTTCTGATTTTTCTTTTAATTCATATCTTTTGATTTAATTGTCCAATTGAGGTCAAACAAATTTCTAAAAATTTGTAAAATTATTATCTTTGTGTTAAACCAGTTGTGGAAATGTTTTGAACATTTTTGAAAAATAATATTTTGAAATATTGATTAAATACAAATTTAACACTTAAAGTCAAATTTGAAATTATATTTTAATTAAATCTTCTTTTGGCTAAATAATTTTTGTAAAATACCCACATTCCAATATGTTTGAAATTAAGTTATTTAAACTCATATTCCAATAAAATAAATTTTAGCTTTAATAGATTATTAAATATCATATTACAAGTTTTTGTAATGAAAAGAGAAAATGTAATGTAATCATTTTTAATTCAAATTATTTTGTGCACCATTATATTTTATATTAAGATATATAATTTTATGTTTTGAAAATAAATGGAATTCATTTTAAGCTAATGAAATGTTTATTTGGATAATCCATTTATTATAAAATATATGAAGTTATTAAAGTTATAAACTATAGTGTTGTAATTTCAACACTAAGTTTGAACTTAGTTGTGAGAATGAAAACTATTTGACAAATAGATCATGTTTTAAATAGTTTTTAAAATGAACACTTGTAAATATTATTTTAATTTATGAATAGCTATGGCTATGTGGTTGGAATCATATACTTATGAGGAAATTATTGATTTCATGAATATGGTTGGAAGGTTTGTAAAACATTTGTCAAATAGATATTGAGGTTTTAATAATTACAATGGATAATAAATTGTTTACTTGAAACAACTTTTGAAAATAAAGTTAAACTGAGATATTTGAAATATTAAACCTTTTCATCATGTTTAAAGTCTTTTGTAGTTGATTTTCTTATGTATTTTAATATTTTATTTTAATCAAAACAAAAGTTTTAAATTTTAGTGATATTCAACATTATAAAATGTTGGGATGTTACAGAATGTCTATTCTACTTAGTGTCATGAGCATGGTGGTTGTTACCCAGAAGTGCACTTGTGGACGGCCACCCAGGAACAAAGAGATTACTAAGTCCCTCCAAGTTTAGAAGCTTCCCGTGCAGCCTTTTGACAATGGGCTCTGTCTAGAATAAATAAGTTGTGAGGGTGCAACCTGTCAGCTTGACAAGCAGATGTAGAATTGGTAGGTGGAACGGGTCTTGCTAGTATGGTTGCATTCTTCTTCTGAAAGTTCTTGTCTCAATTCTCTCCTTTCGTTAATACACTCCGCGTGTATAGGATTTTTGGGTTAATTGAGTCTAAAGGTGAAAGTGCACAACCTCTGTAGAGTCGACAATCTGAGTACTTAGCCGTGTCCCCGGAAATGGACTACTTCGAGCAGCTGGACAAGGATGGGCGGAAGAATCTCAACACTGTTTTCATAAAGTAAAATTTGACTAAGGAGAGAATAGTTGGTGCACTTGGGCTTTATCCTTTGGTGCCAAGTCTTTGAGAAATAAAAGTGTTTTACAAAAGATAGGAGAAAACTTGCTTTCTGCAAAATAACCTCCAACCCCACCAAGCCAAATATGCATATAGATTCTAGACTTGTCATTTTTATATCTATCATAGTCACTTGCCAATACTTCATTGTATTGACCTCCTTCGGGGGCTGCATATTCAAATGTGCAGGAAATTCTGATGACAAATGAGATTGGACTCGAGTCTACACCCAACATGTCTGCCTGTGGCGCATGCTTGAAGATGAGGCTCATTGTTATTCGCTTAAGTTGTGAACTCTGAATTTTAGCTAGCCTTCATGGCTATGCAACTTGTAATAAAGCTATACTTAGCTATTATTTTTGGATCTCGTTGTAGTAATTTAATACTTATGCAATGGTACTTTATATTTTGTACTGTGGTGCTGGCAGTGATCCAGGGACTAGCACATAACACAGGTGTTCCAACTTTAATAAGAGTTGGGGCGCTACACCTTGTATGCAAAATATTTTAAAGACCTGATCACAAAGAAGAGAAGCTTGGAAGATCCTGAAATTGTTGCTCTAAAAGAGGACTGTAGTGCTGTCATACTGAATTATATGCCCAAGAAACTTGGTGACCCAGGAAGTTTTAGCATCCCTTGTGTTGTAGGCAACATAACATTCACAACATTATGTGATTTAGGTTCATCAGTCAGTGTCTTACCCTTGGCTGTCAGTCAGATATTGCAGCTAGGAGTACTAAAGCCTACAACAATGACTCCGCATTTAGCTGGCATAACACTAAGGAAACCAGCTGGTATTCTAGAAGATGTTCCAACACAAGTTGGAAACTTTACATATCCAGTAGATTTTGTTGTATTGGAAATGGAAGACAACTCTGAATCCATGATTCTAGGTAGACCATTCTTGGCAACAGCTGGGGCAATTTTGATGTAAAAGGTGGAACCTTGAAGTTGCAATTTGGCTCTGAACAGGCTGAGTTCAGCATAACGCATGCTTCTCAACTTGGCAAACATACTTGAACAATGCCAGTCCATTGATGTGATAGACCAAAGCATGCTAGAAACACAACATGAAACACCATCAGAAGAAGTTGAAGCACAAGTTTTTGTGACAACAAATAGTTTAATCACCATGAGCTATGTGGAATATCCCTGAGTGATAAAGATGCAGATCCTATAGAAAGTGAGAATCATATATCAGCCCACAATTCAATAGTGGAGTTGAAAGAGCTACCATCTCATCTTAAGTACATGTTCTTGGAGAAGGAAATGGTACATCCAGTTATAGTCAGTTCAACCCTGGATAGTAAGCAGGAAGAGAGATTGTTGACAGTACTAAGGTTGTACAAGAATGTGATTGGATATTCCAGAGAAATAAATGAAAAGGTTTGCTCTCATAGGATACACTTAGAAGAAGGCAGTAAACCAACAAGATAAAGACAAAGAATACTGAACCCTGCAATGCAAGAAGTGGTTAAAAAGGAAATTCTAAAACTTCTTAAGGCAGAAATGATTTACCCCATCTCTGACAGTGAATGGGCAAGTCCTATTCACATTATGCCTAAGAAAAGAGGCTACACAGTGGTAGAAAACGAGGAAGGAAGATTGATGACCACTAGACCTGTCACTGGTTGGAGAGTGGTCAATGACTTCAGAAAACTGAACAAGGAACCTAGGAAAGATCACTTCCCTTAGCCATTTATAGATCAGATGTTAGAATGGTTGGCTGGACACAAATTCTATTGCTACCTTGATGGATATTCAAGATTTCTTCAAATACACATTCATCCAGATGACCAAGACAAGACTACATTCACATGTCCATATGGAACATTTCCTTATAAGAGATTACCCTTTGGGTTATGCAATGCTCCTGGTACCTTTCAAATATGTACAATGCCTATATTCTCATAGCACATTGAAAATATAATGGAGATATTCATGGATGACTTTACAGTTTATGGAAAAGACTTCAACACTTGCTTGGAATATCTGACAATAGTGTTGCACAGATGCTCTGAACAGAATTTGATTCTAAACTGGGAGAAGTGCCATTTCATGGTAACTGAAGGTATTGTGCTAGGTCATTTGGTATAGGTTATTTGGTATCTGCCAGAGGAATAGAAGTGGACAAAGCAAAGGTTGACGTAATTGCTAAGTTACCACCACCTGAAAATGTGTAAGGAATACAGAGTATCCTAGGACATGATGGTTTTTACAAAAGATTCATCAAAGATTTCTCCCACATTGCAAAGCCTCTCACATACCTACTAAATCACAATATACTATTTGCTTTTGATGAAGCATGTATGTAGGCCTTCAAAAGACTGAAAGAAGCTCTGATTACAGCCCCAATAGTGCAGCCACCTGATTGGACAGTGCCTTTTGAGCTGATGTGTGATGCAAATGATTTTGCAGTAGCAGCAGTACTTGGTCAGAGAATAGAAAAAGTTTTCCATGTGATATACTATGCAAGAAGAACATTAGTTGATGCTCAGGTTAACTACACAACCACTGAGAAGGAATTACTAGTAGTAGTGTTTGCATTTGATGCAAATCATTTGCATTTTGAGCTGATGTGTGATGCAAATGATTTTGCAGTAGGAGCAGTACTTGGTCAGAGAATAGAAAAAGTTGTCCATGTAATATACTATGCAAGCAGAACATTATTTGATGCTCAGATTAACTACACAACCACTGAGAAGGAATTACTAGTAGTAGTGTTTGCATTTGACAAGTTCGGGCCTTATCTTGTTGGACACAAGTGTGTTGTCTACACAGATCATGAATCAATAAGATACTTGGTAAGTAAGAAATATGCTAAGCCAAGGCTCATCAGATGGATTCTCTTGCTGTAGGAATTTAATATTGAAATAAAGGACAAAAATGGATCTTAGAATTCAGTAGCAGATCACTTATCAAGAATCATCTACACTGAAGGTAGAAAGATACAAGACAGAATGCCTGGAGAGCAGTTGATGGCAGTCAATACCAGTTCTCCTTGGTATGCCGATACTGTGAACTATCTAGTGTGTGGAATCATACCAACTGACATATCTTACCAGCAGAAGAAGAAGTTCATGCATGATGTCAAGAACTATTATTGTACAAGCATTGTGCAGATGGTATTATAAGAATATGTGTGCCACCTGAAGAAATTAGTGATGTTATGTACCAATGCCATTCAGGCATGTATGGAGGCCATGCTGGAGTAATGAAAACCCAGGCAAATTGTTTGCAAGCTGGATTCTATTGGCCTAATATTTTCAGAGATGTGCATGATTACATCCAAAAGTGTGATCCTTGTCAGAGATCTAAAAAGTTTTCAAGAAGGAATGAAATGCCTCAGAAAGGAATTCTTGAGGTTGAACTATTTGATGTATGGGGGTAGATTTTGTTGGTCCTTTACCATCATCAAATGGATACCAGCATATACTTGTTGCAGTGGACTATGTGTCCAAATGGGTATAAGCAATACCCACTTTTAATGCTGATTCCAAGACGGTATGCAAATTCTTCAGAACAGTCATATTCCCAAGATTTTGTGTGCCAAGAGTAGTAATCTGTGATGGTGGAGCTCATTTCAACAATGATCAGTTTGAGAAGCTCTTGAACAAGTATGGTGTGAGAAATCATAGAGTAACTACACCTTATCACCCTCAAGCAAATGGACAAGTTGAGCTGTCAAACAGAGAAGTGAAAAAAATTCTGGAGAAAGTTGCTTCTAAGTCCACAGGGATTGGTCAATTAAATTGCCAGATTGCTTATGGGCTTACAGAACAGGATATAAGACACCTATTGGTATGTCACCATTTAGGCTTGTCTATGGAAAAGCATGTCATTTACCTGTTGAGTTAGAGCAAAGAGCATAGTAGGCAATAAGGAAGCTTAACATGGATTTAGGAAAATCTGGAACTTCAAGAAAGCTACAGATGTGTGAGCTAGAAGAACTGAGAAATGATGCCTATGAAAGCTCAAAGATTTACAAGGACAAGACTAAGAAATGGCATGACAAGCACATTCTTAGAACATAACTCAGAGTTGGACAGACAGTGTTGGTATATGACTCCAAGCTACATATTTTCTCTGGAAAATTCAAGTCCATATTGTTTGGCCCTTGTGTTATCAAGAGAGATATTGGACATGGCGCTTTTGAAGTACAGAGTGCTACGGAAGGTACTTTCAAAGTAAATGGTGAGAGATTGAAGCATTACAGAGCTGGAGAGCATTTGAATACTGAAGTAAGTGAAGAAACTAATGATGAAGTTGAGGATGACCTCAATGCATCCTCTTCAGCTAAGGACCTATGAAGAAGCTACAGTCAGGCTCATGACTATAAACAAGCGCTCATCAGGAGGCAGCCTGGTACCTGTGTACATTATTTGCATGTTCCTTTCATTTTTCTGTTAATTTTTGTTTGTGTTGTCTCTTTGCGTTTGTCTCTTAGATTTCAAATAAAAAGAAGTGGAGACAAAGCTTTAGCTAGGATATCATGAAGAAGGAAGAAGAAGTAAACACCAGGTGCATACTTTCCAGTCTTTTGCATCCTATTCATAACATGAACAATATTGCTATTATCATATTCCTGGTAAAAGATTAAATTGGCAAGTCTCGTTGTTACCCAAAAATTAAAATCATTGATGCTAGCTTTATTCTGATTAATTAGCTTTACATCCTGGTTGTGAATCATGTAATGAATCTGCTTATTATTTTCCAAAGGCTATGCTCATAACCATCTATCAAGAACAGAATCCCTTTATTTCTCCCTTCAAGAACTTTGGAGTATCTGAATAATGCAATTTGCTTTGAAACTGAGTTAAATGATCCCTAGTAGAGCCATTTATCCTTCTGTGCATTTTGTACAATTTTTTTGCATTAGCAATCATTGTCTCTGGACTGTGATTTGTGAAGCACTAACATCCATCTAGCATTAACATTAACTATAATCAAAGAATTTTTGCAACATCAAGTACTTTTTTGCATTAGAAACCATTATCCTGGGATGTTTGTCTGTGAAGCACTAACTTGAACTCTTATCGAAAAATGTTTCAATTTTTGCATTAGCAACTATGATTCTGGGTTGTAGCTTGTGAAGCACTAACCCAAGTGTCTTGGCAGTAAAATCAACAAACTAACTAAAAACTTGCATTTGCATTAGCTTACTATGTTCCTTGGAATTGTAGTAGGTGAAGCACTGACTTTGCATCCACTTAGCATTCATTCTTGCATTATGAACAAACAAACTAAAAACTTGCATTTGCATTAGCTTACTATGTTCACTCGAACTGTAGTAGGTGAAGCACTGACTTTGCATCCATTTAGCACTCATCCTTTGGATCTTTTATATTCCGTTCCCTTGCATATGTCTTATACAGTTAATCCACTGGTACTTGAGCTCAGAAATAATTGCATCCTGCTATTTGAAACTGGTTTCCAAGATAGCACTTGTTCTAATAGTAGACAGAACTACATTGAGTCTAATTTGAATGAACTTCTAAGTATTCAGAACTTTAAACTGTTCATAATCTGCTTGTTCTCTTTACCCTTCAATTTCTTTACTTGAGGACATGCAAAGGTTTAAATCTGGGGGTTTGATCATCATCATTTATATGCATTATTCACAACCCCAAAACCTTAAACCTCACCTTTTTATATAGTCAGAACTACAAATATTTGCATGTCACATTGCTTTTCACTCATTTTACAGATCAGTGCGCAAAGGCACACAATCTTCATAAGATCCATTATAGAAGTGAAGCAAGATGCAACAATAAACCTATACCAATACAACAGAGAAGATGCCCAACATCAGCAATTCAAATCCAAGCAAAAACCTGAAGTTCACTGCTGTTGTCTAAAAGTGAACAGTAACTGACAGAAAGTCTGACAGCCAAACTCAATGCCATCTTCTGAATTCCAAGCAATGCTAAAGGAAAAAAGTTAAGAGGGAATTCAAATAAGTTTGAATCAGAAGGAGAAAGATAGATCAACTTGGAGATCAAGGAAACCACAAAAGGCATAAAGGCAAAAAGGTGCAAAAGAGGGGACATGCCATGTGCACTGTGAGCAGTGGAAAGGAAAGAAACTTCCTCCTCTACCAACTCGCACCTCACCTCCACCACAATTGGAAAACGTGTATAAAGCCACGACAGACTCCTCCATCCTGATCATCCAGCCCATTCCATCGCCTCTTCCACCCACTCCACTTTTCCACTTTTCCATCAACCACCATCCCATCAGCCCATAAAGAACAAGATCAAGAAAGAAGAACAAGAACAAGAAAGAAGAACAAGACCATGAACAAGAACAAGAAAGAAGAACAAGATGAACATGGAGAAGAAAAGGAGAAACACAAGGCCTTGGTGAACTCAAGATCAAGATCTGCAACTCTTCCTCCTCTACTCTGCTTCCTCTACCTCGACTAGATTTCAGTGAGCTAAAGCCAAGGATCTCTCCCCACCTCTTGTGTAATCTTGTAGATCATCCATCTGCAAGTAAAGCTTGTAATTCTTTTTTATTGCAGTGATTTGAGTGACACAATTCTTTGTCTTAACTTAAGATTTGCATGTTTTGGTTGTGTCTTGATCAATGTGTGTAAGGCTAGTCCCTGCATACTTGTGTGTTGCAATTCTGTCCCTAACCTCTATTTTCTTGTTAACTCGGTGTGATCTGGCTTGACAACTCAGAAAGTTGTGATCTTTGTATTATGAATTTCCTCCTTCCTGAACCTGCGAGTGACACGATTCTCTGTCTTAACTGAAGATTTGCATGTTTTGGTTGTTGCGTGTCTTGATAAGTGTGTGTAAGGCTAGTCCCTGCATACTTGTGTGTTGCAGTTCTGTCCCTAACCTCTATTTTCTTGTTAACTCAGTGTGATCTGTCTTGACAACCCAGAAAGTTGTGATCTTTGTGTTCCGAATTTCCTCCTAGCTAAACCTGCTGAAAACCTCTGCTTGCAAGACCAGTCTCTGCAAGTTAAGAACTAAAATCTTATTCCCTGTCTAAACCCTGCTTAGATCCTTGCTAGTCTCTGGATTGACAACCTGGAGGCTATAAGTTAAATTTTGAATCTGTTTCAGTTAAACTTCTTTACCTTATTGTTTAAAACCTGAAACCTTAAAGACTTGGTTTAGCTTCTCCCAACCCTTAGAAACGTCATAGACTTGTTGATCCCTGTGGAGACGATAACACAAAACCTCCTATATTACATCCTGATCAGGATCGCATGACATCATAGAGCTCACATACTTCCTTTTGTTCCAAGCATCATCAATATGAGAGGCACCAACTTCACGAAAGCTTTTCGCAATGGCCACCAATCTTCAATACATCATCTCGTGATCTTCACCATCAAGCTTGTAGAAGCCCTCGGCCTCATTGCTCAAAGAATCATAGCGGTTTCTTCTCATGCTATTGTTCCCAACGAATAACTCGGAGAGAGCATCCCATGTCTCCTTGGCGTTGGTGAGATGTTGGATGAGAGGCATGTCCCTATTCCCAACCGCCTTTTGGGTCATGTAGAGAGCGGTGGCATCAAGTTGAGCTTCCACCACTTATCTCATTGTAAAGTTGGTCGGATAATGCGTCTTGTATCCAACTTGTATGACTCCATATTTCGATTGAAGAGCTACACACATGAGACTTCATCACATATTGCCGTTGAGAAAAAGTGTAATCTTTAAGCAATGGAGGATCTCCCCTATGAGAGACTTGTGGGTGAGGAATAATGGGATCGGGAGTATGGTATTGGGATGGGGGAGGAGTGGCGTTGTAGCTTTTGGGCACTTCATCTTGAATAGATGGATAGGTTTGAGGTTTTGAAGAACTACTAGCATCACCCTTCCCATCCAAAGGCACTTGCTTTCCCTTTATCATTTCGGGGTCCACATCAAGTGTAATGCCCGGGAGCACCCGTGGCGTCGGGGTAATGCAAGTGCGGTTTCATTGGATTTCTTGAGTACCTCAAGCAACTCATGAAACTTCTCTAATTCGGTGCGTATGGACGATGTCAACTTTGTGTCCAAAGAGTTGATATCAGCCATAGTAGCACCCTTTGCTTGCATTGCCACCAATTCCTCGGTGGCTTTCTCGGCGGCCTCTTTGGGGTCAACTTGCATTTTCCAAGATTGGTATCAAGCGGTGAAGCTTATAAGAGACAACCTGGCTCGGATTCCAATTGAACGGAAGCTGACCACCCAGAGGGGGGTTAATAGGTGGTGACCAATTTTTATCTCTATTTCAGTTTTAGGCTTGCATAAAGTAAATGAACTAGATGTGCTACTAGGTGATACACGTGATAAATGGTAAGGAAACTAAACAAGTACGATAAGTAGATAAACAATATAGGAGAGCGAGTGGAATGAGATAACCAATGAAGAACTCGGAGACGGCGATTTTATCTCGAGTTCTACCACATAGGTGTACGTCTCGTTGGAGGGGTGTGAGCTACCACAAAGGTTAGCTCAACGCCACAAAGGCCTCACCCTATTCTCCATGAACTCGATCACAAAGGTACTAGCTCACCTTTCCACTAAGGACTCCTTTAAGGGCGGAGAAGATCCCGTACAAATTTGTGGGGCACACACCCACAGCTGAATTGGGGGCTCCCACAAAAACCACAACAGGTCTTGACCACAAATGTCTCAAATCCAACCAAACAACAAGTAAGAACCCTAGGTTTCCCAAAGGAAAGCCTAGCACTAGATCCCTCAAGCTAGAGAGGGGGAGATTCTAATTCCTTTGGTGGAGAGCTTGATCTAGGTGTTCTCCCTCACTTCCCAAAAGATCAAGCGATTTGAGTGGAGGAGTAGGGAGTTCCAAGGCTTCAAAGCTCAGAAACAATGGAGGAGAGAGAGTGTAGAATCGTCAACTGCTGTTGGAGAAGAAGGAGTCTTTAAATAGGGACCCCCGAAAATGAGCCGTTGGTGTCTGAAAAAATTCCTCAGCGGTACTACCGCTGAACGGTACACAGGCAAAATCACTCTCCAGTTCCAGCGGTGCCCCGAGGAGCAACCGTTGGTGCCGGGGCAGCGGTACTACCGCTGCACGAGCGGGACTTCTGCTGGGTCCTTAGCCGTAGCACGGAAAGAACACCAGCAGTACTACCGGAGTGATACCGCCAGGTACCGTAGCCTATGCCGAGAGTTTTCCTAATCCTAGCGGTACCTCCCAGTGGTAGCTTGCGGTACTACCGCCACGGATATCCAGCGGTCTCTGTGCAGAAGAGCTCGACAGGAACAACGGTACCAAGAGGTACTACCGCTGCTCCATGCTAGCAGTACTACCGCTGAGCCAGCGGTACTACCGCTGGGTCCTTTCTCGAAAAACAAAGGACACCAGAGGTACCACCGGAGCGCTACCGCTAGGTACCGTAGGGTATGCCTTGGGTTTTTCAAGAGTCTGGCGGTACTACCGCTGGAGCAGCGGTAGTACCGCTGGACTGAAAAACACAATTACACCTAATTTAAGGGGCCTTTCTCTCCTTTTTCAACTCTTGATATAAACCTTTATAATCTGCAAATACTTAGCACACGAATTAGTCATGTTTATGTGTTGTCAACAATCTCTAAAATCAATTTAGAGGAAATGCACTTTCAGATTGTACCTCAATTATGGGTGAAGGAGGAATTGGCTTACATAATTGTTCAATAGGAGGTAAATTCTTCACATATTCAGATTTAATACCACTCTCCATAAGAAATCTCTTGGCTTTCTTCATCGTTTCTTCATCTAATTCGATCACACCCCTCTTCTTCAATGTTGGTGTAGGTTAAGGAATATCCCAATCATCATTTTCTTGCATATCTTGGCAAATAATTCCTCAACTTCTTTGGGAGTCCTTTTCCTGAAAACACAACTAGCAAAACTATCCAGGTATGTCCTAGATTCAGCAGTTATTCCACTATAAAATATATCAAGTAGATCATTTTTCTCCAAGTCATGGTTCGGCTGGCCTCCTAATCTGGAAAAAAATCGTGTCCAAGCCTTAGGCAATTTCTCACCTTCATCTTTATTAAAATTATAGATTCTTAACAAAGCATCATGTTGAGCACTAGTGATACGTCCAAAACGTATCTACTTTCTCGAACACTTTTGCTATTGTTTTACCTCTTATTAGTGTGTTTTGAATGCAATTAACACGGACTAACACAGTTTTCAGAAGAATTACCCTGGTGTCTCTTTAACATCCCAATATTTTGGAATGTTTGAAAATCACTAAAATTTGAAACATTGTTTTATTAAAATAAAATACAAGAATTATAATAAAAACCATTATATTTGGCAAGATGATTTTAAAATTATTCAAATACTCCTTCATCTTATAAAATGTTTCATTAGTTGATTTTGAATATTTAACTTTTGACTATTTATTAAACTCAAAAACCATATTTAAAAAGTGCCTTAATGTTATTTAAAAGTATGCCTTACTTGTAAAATGGTTTTCATTCTTTTACCTGAGTTCAAAACATAGTTTTTCGAAATTTCAAGTCTATAGTTTATATCTTTAAAACTTCATAGATTTTATAATTCATGATTTATCCAAATAGGCATTTCATTAATTTTCAATACATAAAATGATTTTCATGAATATATTCAATACAAGAAATGGAATAAATCTAGAATATTTTCCAACGGTATTTTATGGAGTTTTCAAATGATTTATCATAATATAAAGCTTAATGGTGCACACAATATTTTGAATTAAAAATGAATACATGACATTTCCCTTTTCATTTCGTGTTATGTTATTTAATAGTGTACTAAAGTTAAAAATGTTTTAATATAGGAAAATGAGTTTAATTAACTTAATTTCAAACTTGTATAAGTGTTTTATTTTTTATAAATTTATTTAGCCAAAAATAAATTTTATTAAGTCATATTTGCAAATTTGACATAAAATGTCAAATTGCATTTAATCAATAATTCGAAATTAATATTTTTGAAAAGTGTACAAAACATACCCACAACTCGTTTAAGACAAATATATTGTTTTTACAAATTTTTAGAGATTTATTTGATTTCATTTGGACACTTACAACAAAAGATATGAAATAAATAAGAAAAATCAGAAAAAGAAAAAGAAAAATTGCTGACGTCATGATGACGTCAGCAATCGTCTTCAACCTCAGAACCAGAAACACCCGACGCGTTCAACTCGAAAACTGTCATTTTAATTTGTTGATTCCGGGCGATTTAGAGCACCGTTTGATGCACCGTTTGTTGCTAATTGACACACTTAACGTCCTCTTTCATTCCCCCCCCCCCCCCCAAAAGCCCTCTCCAATACGGCCCGGTGGTGGAGAATTTCGTCCCCGAAGCTGCGAAACGCGAAAACAGCCGATTTTATTGCGGTCTTAAATTCGTGCGATTTACTCCACTAATAGCCCTCGATGCCCTCTATCTTTTGCCCCAAGAATCACAACCCGGGAGTCACCAGGCTGTCCATTAACGCTGCTGCCGTTCGTCCATTGTTGCTGCCGTTTTCTTCGATTCTGGTGAACGACGACCTCCCCGAGCTCTCTCCTTTATCTCATATCTTTTGTTCCGACCGAGTGCATCCGTGTAATTTTTCTCTTGCTTCGTTTTGCGCCAGATCGACGGGAGCAAGCTCGACCGAAGATCGCCGCCGCCACGCAAACTCCGGCGAAGAATTTCGGCCGAACCAGAAGCGTCTCTGCCGCCCTGAGCCCTCCATAGTCTTTGCCGCGACGCACTGAACACCGCCCGTGGTTTCCCCCGAGCAAGAGGAAAACCGGAGCGCCGTTTCCGTCGAAGACCGACGCCGGCGCCGCCATCTTCATCACCTCCGGGGGAAGCCCCGCGCCACTCCGGCATGCACTCGAGGACGCCGTTGTCACCATCTCCTCCGCAGTGATGAGCCGCACCCCGCCAACGTCTTTCTGGAGCGAGGCGACGCCCAGAGCGCCGAAACCGTCCTCCACCGAGCACAGCGCCGCCGTCGTACACATCTCCGGCGACCGTGAGCGCCGCCCGATGAGCATCTTCTCCTACGTTCTTTTTCAACGGACACGATTATAAGTTTACATCGAAGAGACATTTTCCATTTGCAACTGTTAGATCTAGATCGTGCGGTTTAGATCGAATCACTTAACCACGTCAGCGCCTACGTGGCATGCACAGTCAGCGTCGAGTCAACAACATAGTCAACAGATCTGGCTTTTTGCAGAAAAGACCCTAGACATTAGTTTTATCATATATTTTACTTTGTTTATCCAAATTCAAATATTTTACATATTTGGAACCCTTAGAACCAGTAGAATCTTTTGGCATTATTAGAATTCAAATTTGCCTTAGCTTAAATTATTCAAATCTCAAATGGATGATTTGAGTATATTTGTCATAACTTTAAATCTATAAATTCAAAAATTGCATATAAAATTGTTTTGGAAACTTTGGAATATTTGTAACTTGATGCTTATGTTATAAAATAATTTTGAGTATTATTTTGATGATTTAGTACTTATATGTTTAAATTAAATAGTTTGAGTAATTTTAACATAACTCTTGGTAGAAAAATCATTTTTGAGTAAATCCAATTGATATAGATTTAATTAAATCCCCTCTGTCTATTAACTCCATTTATCAAATTTTGTTATAAAAATTTAATCAAAGAAAACTCTAATCTTATATTTATTCCTTTTTTATATTTTGCAAAAAAATAAATTAATTAAATTGCATTTATAGCCTCATGCATACTTTATAAATATCACAAGAAACTAGTATGATGTTTCTTATGATTAAAAAGTGCATTGCATGCATAAAATATTTTACCATATTGTTATACTCCTCATAGAAAAACTTCTTATTTATTTTCTCTAAGTTAGGATTATTTTCAACTTAGTATTTTGGTAAAGTGCTATGCACTTAGACACTTAGGAATTTCAACATGGAGCTAGAAGGCCAATGAAGGACTTAGAAGAAAACAGACTCTGGAAGCATCTCCAAGGAGTAGAAGCACTTAGAAGAAAATCAAGAAGAAGTTCATGAAAACCAACCAGCAATATTTTCTAAGTCTTGCTTCCTCTATCTCTATTCTCCCTTCTTCTCTTAGACCCCTGGATGACTAAGTTATATTCAAGACCAACCTGAAGGCTATCAACACTATCAAGTCTTCAGAGCCATCAAGTCTACAAAATTGCAATGAAGTCATCACATCAAGAAGAAAAGGAAGCAAGGAGAAGATTATACGTCTTTCTTTCTATCTTTTCCCTCTTTCCTAATCTTGTCTTTCACTTTAGACATAAACAATTTTTGATCATGTTATTACTATCTTTAAAGTATGTCCGATCCTAGCGGCATAGTGAGATGAAGCGGCCTGGAGACTAACTTTACATGTCCACGTACATGAGACCTGTCCCACAAGAGAAAGTGGCTGGCCAGGTGTCTGTCTCTCTCACTATAGTGAATATCCAATTTACAAAGAGTTGTTAATAATTGTTGATCACCTTGAAGGATAGACTTAGTATTTTCTCTAAGTATTTATGCACATCATGACTAAGCCATTAGAGTGCTTATTCAAGATGATTGATAACAAAAGTATTTTGTCCAACCTATGACCTTAGTCCTTAGTCATTTCTTACCAACAAATTTGCCTTGCATTAACTTAGAAGATTTTCATGGCATGACATGCATCTCTAGTCCTTAGAAATATTTTGCACATCAGGTATGACATATTTTTCCTTAGAAAGTTTTGTGAAAGTTGTTTGTTTGTTTGGTATTGTGTTGTGGTGTGATTGTTTATAATTGTTATGTATAGATTGAACGGAGAGCTCCGAGTTAAGTTGAAAAGAGTTTGTGAGCAAAGACATCATCCAAAGGCAAGAGGCACACCTCATAAACTTCCTAATATTTTTCTATGCATGAGTAGAGTATTTTTCTATAAGCATGTGTAGGATAGTATTGCTATGCAAGCCATGTTTAGATTCCCCTATTCCTGTGTCTAGGTACCTATATAATCCTTAGTATAAATGTTGATGCTATGCAATTGATGAAAAGTGTTACAAAATGTTAAGTGACTACTTAGGGCTATGCTTATGGTTGTCTTCGCCTAAGGTAGTTTCTACTATACTTAGGGCCGTGAGCATGGTGGTTTTCACCTGAGAGTACACATCCACTAAGTTAATGAATCACCTGGGTGGATTGGTTGAATGGTTTATGTTGAGTGGCTACTCAGTGCTGTGCTCGTGGTTGTCTTCGCCTAAGGTAGTTTCTACTATACTTAGGGCCATGAGCATGGTGGTTTTCACCTGAGAGTGCACTAGTGGATTGCCACCCAGGAACAAAGGGATCTGAAGAACTCCGAGTGAAGATTGCTTCCAGTGCAGCCATTGCCAATGGGCTCTGGCTTGATCAACTAAGTTGCATGGACTCGCCCCGGCTTGACAAGCAGATGTAGAAGGTGTTAGGTGGAACGGGTCAAGCCAGAGTGGGAGGGAAATGCTTCTGAAAGATCTCGTCTCATTCTTCTCCTTTTCCTTATCACATTAGAGTGTAAAGGATAGTTTGGGCTGAATGGGTACAATGGTGAACGTGCACAACCTCTGCAGAGTGTAAAACTAAGTACTTAGCCGTGTCCCCGGTACGGACAATTTGAGCAGCTGATCACGGACGTCAACGGAGGATTCCACCATTCCAACTTCAAAAATTAAAACTTGATGGGTGAACAAGGGTAGAATGAGACCGTGGTTTTCTTGCCACGGATGTCTCAAATAGAAGATAAGTGTTTTCCAAAGAGTTATGAAAAATTGGCTTTATGCAAAATAGCCTTGAACTCCACCAGCCAAATATGCATATAGGTTATTAGAGTTATTCCACTAAGTGTCCACCATAGTGTCACTTGCCAGACTCCATTTTTAATGGAATCTGACCCACGTTGTTGCAATATTTTTCTTATTGCAGATTGTTCAGATGACAAGTGAGGTTTCGTTTAAGTGTTTCGAGTCTACAACCAACATGTTTTCGCCTGTGGCAACATGAATGTGATGGAGACTCACTGCTATTGTATTTCCGATGTTTACTCTTTCAAAGCTATCTTTATGCTATGCAACTTGTATTGAATATTTTGTAAGTCTGGATCATCGATGTAATAAAATTGATACTTTGTTGTGATATTAAATCGTAAACTGTGTGTGCAAACGAATCGACCCAGGTATTTGCACTATACACATGTATCTGCCTTATTTTAAGTGCAGGTACGCTACAGTCTCCTTTTTGTGCAGAAATATCAACTTTATGGAAAAAGCCCGAAAAACAACTAGAAGTCGTTTTCTATCCGGAAGGGACCAAGAACCACGAAGACCAAACGGAGAAGAGCCACGAGGGCTCCACACCACCTCCTGGCGCGGCAGGCTCCTGGCCGCGCCATCAGGTGGTGGGACCACCTTGATCGCCTCCTCGCGACCCCCTCGTGGCTACTTAACCCTCCTGACCTAAAACCCACAGGGGGTATACACTCTTCGATTGAACATCTCCATATGCCGCCGCCATCGCGAACCCTAGTTCGGGGACCAGAAGTCTCTGTTCCGGCACCCTGCCGGCACGCGGAATCGAAGAGGATCATCGCCATCGTCATCGCCAACACCTCTGCATCAACCATCCATGTTTGCCCCATCCATGAGTGAGTAATCCACCGTTGTAGGCTTGAGGGGATGGTAGGGATTGGATGAGATCATTCATGTAATACTTGTAATATCGTTAGGGCATGGTGCCTAGTATCCGTTATTAGTGTTTTACGTCATTGGTGCAACTTGTTATGCTTAATGCTTGACACTAGGGCCGAGTGCCATGATTTCAGATCTAAACATGTTATTGTATCATGAGAATAATTATTGTTTTAGATCATATCTGTGAGTTGTATACACATATTATTATCCGGAACCGATGTCCCAGAAGTGACTGCAATTGGGATAACCGGAGGGAATGGCTGTGATGTGAGGATCACACGTGTTCACGGAATATTAATGCTTTGCTCCGGTACTTTATTAAAAGGAGTACCTTAATTGCCAGTAGTTTTCCTAGAGGCTCCGCTACAAACGGGCTGGCAGGACAAAAGATGTTGTGCAAGTTTCTCATTGCAAGCACGCACAACTAAATTAGAATACATGCTTATGATCAGTTAATACTTGGATGCTTTATATTATTTATCTGCAAATTCCTATGCTATGATATTACATGAATTAGCTTATCCATGCAATGCCCGTACATCCGTCCCTATGCATACAATATTTTAATCCTGTTGTTTACTGCAATCATAATCGTTGTCTTAATTCTACTACTGTTGTTATTTCACTACTGTCACTGTTATAAAACTGTTGCTACTAAAATTCCGTCTCGAGCAAGTCTATTCACAGGTGCAGCTGATCTGACAAATCATATGTTAAAGCTTATAAATATTCTTTGGCTCCCCTTGTGTCGAATCAAAAAATGTGGTTGTTACTTCTCTCAAAGACCGTTGTGATCCCCTATACTTGTGGTTCATCAACTAGCAGGAAAATATTTCTGAAAGAAAGTATCAAGAAAACCAACGGGACTAGTAATGGAACCAGGAGAAAAATTATTATACCAGGTTTTAGCTTCTCCCTTTATAGAGAAAGAAAATATTTTAGCAAACAAAGTAAGTGCATATTTTACGTCCTCGGCAAATATACCACTCAAATCAAAGAGTGCATTCATGTGTTCTACAGCAGTTTCATTTTCAGTTCTACAGAAAGGTTGCCTTTCAACAATAGCTATGTGAGCTAAATCAAGAGAGAAATCATAATCTTTAGAGTTAATTGGTTTTGTGCCATGGTTCTTTGAGTTCTATCTGTTTGTGCCAAACCCGCGTTGTCTCTCTTGTCTGTGCCCTGGTTTGCTCGCAAATCGGGCAAACGCTCGAATCCCTCTTGTCAACCTACTTTACACGGTGGGGTCGGCCTGGCGCGACTCGGTTGGAATTTCGTGGGGTCGGCTAGTGGGGTCGTCCCTTTGATCTCAGAGCATGCATGCAAGTGGGGCAAGCGGCGGCGGAGAGCATACATGGAGCCGTACGTGCGCGTTCATGCCTGTGCTTGCCGCGCCTTCAATGGTGTGCCCCCTTGCCGGCTAAAAGATGTCTCTCCGCCTACACTGCCGGCCCGGACGCGCATCTGCTTCGCCGTCCTCACGTCTCTCTTGCCAACTCTGTCCTGCTCCATGCTGAGCAGTCTGGAGCCAAATTAATGTCTGGTCGCCATTACAGTCGTCTAGACAGCGACACCGTCCATACCGCATATGGCATTAAGAGGAGCCATCTCCATGCCCATTGCGCTCACAAATCCCCTCTTCCTCTCCTAGACTCCTTCGCCTAGTCCCTTATCTATCCATGGCTCGTGGTGATGGAAGCTCCACTCCCAGCTCGAACCGCCGCCGCTACGTCCCATATCCTTGGTTTCTTGAGGTGAGCGAGGGAAGCGGCAAGGGCAGTGGGCGTGGGTGTGGGCGTGCGCGTACTCCTCCAAGTTCGAGCAGGAGGCGAGCGAGGGAAGCGGCATGGGACAGGGAGTCTCCAAGTCCAAGGAGGCAGGGCCATTGCTCCCGATCACATTCCCTTCGTCGATCTGTCCAACGAGGACGACAAGGACGACCAGGATATGCAGGACCATGGCCTGGAAGGAGGAGGTCACGGAGGTGTTGGACCCGGGTTTGGTCTGGGCCATGGCCGACCAGAAAGCCATGGACCTTGCCAAGCATTCCGCCGCCGAGCAGCAACGACTCAAGATCTACTCAGAGAGCCAGTGGAAGAAGGAGGACATGTGGCCGGCGTCAAACAGCAACGCCTTAGAAGATGTCGATGCCAAGGGCAAGGGCTAGGCCGAGACGGTGGAGGTTTCCGATGACGAGGACGAGTGGTAGTCCATTTTAGTTATTAGTTGCTTTATTAAGGGCAAGTGCCAATGTAGTTATTAGTTGTTGATCTATTTTAGTTATTAGTTGCTTTATTAAGGGCAAGTGCCAATTTAGTTATTAGTTGTTGATCTATTTCATTATTTTTGATTTATTAAGGGCAATAGCCTTGTGCTTGACGTTTCCAATTGTGTGTGTAAATCCACTTCAGTTTGCAAAATTTTCGGCGAGTCCACCATTTTTGCTTAGAAATGAGTCCGTTTACCCTAACTTTGGATCTCATTTGAAACACATTTTTCAGCGAGTCCACCATTTTTTGTTAGAAATGGGGCCGTTTACCCTACCTTTGGAACTCATTTGAAACACATTTTTGCGGCGGCTCTACCATTTTTGCTTAAAAATGAGGCTGTTTACCCTACCTACGGAGCTCATTTGAAACACATTTTTCAGCGAGTCCAAGCTCATTTGAAAATTTATATGGATTCAAGATAGAATTTAGCAAGCTCAGTGCTATCCCCATTTGGTTTTTCAAAATACCCATTTGATTACGACGGGTAACAGCCAAAATCCGCATTTGGTGCGCCAAAATATCCATTTGGTGTCACTGAGGCAAATGGGGATGGTCGGGCAAAAATTCCCGTTGGGTCCACTCGTCAGCGGGTGTACAACCCTTGTCCTACGCGCGCGTCCAATCATATCGCAGAATGAGCTTCTCGCGGATCGCCTGCAGATTCCCTCTGGAGGAAATCGGACGGCTGCATATTCCATCTACAGGAAATCGGACGACTGTAGTTGGGTCGACATTTGAAATGAGTTTCAAATATTCACTAAAACTTCAAAAAAAAAAGGAAAATTCTACGCACATAGTCGTCTTATGTCATATACTAACGACTCAAGTTGAACAACATGGTCTACATACATTCAAAAGGAGAAGGGCATGAAGATCATGAGATATTGCATAACTCAAACAATGAGGTCTAAGATTGGAGAGAAGTGGTTTTGGAATTGCAACATAAAATTTTCAAATACCTCACAAAAGATTTGTTTTGGAGTGACTAAGAAGGATCCATGCTTAGTTTTTCATTTTCATGTTTTAAACTTGTTTAAATGTTGGTCAAATTTAGGTTTAACCGAATTTGAAATAACCATCATAAATTAAACATTATCGAAAAATTATCGCATATCTCAAATGTGCAAATGAGAATTGCAACATGAAAATTTCAAAATACTCACGAAAGAATCATTTAGGAGTGACTAAGAATGGTCCTAGCCTAGTTCGCGCACAAATTTTACACAAATGTGCGCATGTTTGTGCCAAGAGCACGTCGGGCACGCTCTGAGCGCGTCCAGAGTGCGCACTTAAGGTGTTCGACAGAAGGATAATAACAAATATTCAAACGGTTCAAGTTGATAAACAAGGTCTACACACGTTCAGATCGCGTAACTACACAAAGCGTGCATTGTGGGTGCAAGTTCACGTCCAGTTCGTGTCTAGATTGCGCTTGCTGTGTTGAAACGGATGCACCGATACGTGTAGTTCACGTCCAGTTAGTATCCGAATACGTGTAGATGTCTCACAACGTCTATTTAATCGCGTCAGTTCTCGCAACAAATGCTTCTCATACGTGTAGATGTCTCAAAACGTCTCGTCTCTAACTGCAGTAAATTTGACCAGAACGACAGCGGCATCAAGTGTTCGCCAGTTGTACTTGACACGTCTAGGGGCACCAGATGACGTGTTAAAAATTTAAAGGCATGTCACTTCGACTAGACGTGAAGCGCGGTCACACAATGTCATTATTGCGAATAAAATCCCAATGTGCATTGTGTTGTCATATTACACTGCGTTGGCAAGAAAACCAAGAGATGTGCCTCTTTAGTGCCCAAGCACGGTTATCGATTTACACGCAAGAGGCAGTGAATTCATCACGAGCTCGTTATCCATTCACTAATAAAAACCCCAATGCGCATTGGCCTTTTTGTTCACTCGCTCTTCTCTCCATTCTCTCTTCTCTGTGAAAAACCCCCACCACCACTTCTCTCCAACAATAATGTCGTCGGACGACGAGCATTGGTGGAAGAACCTAGCCATCCCGAGCGACTTCGACGGGGAGGGGAACCCGTTAAAGTGGTGGGAGGAGGGCCACGGAAACTCCGGTGGTGGCGCCGCTCCGACACCGACGACGACGGCGAGGGGTCCGACGTCGACCAGAGAAGCGGCTCCGACCCCGACTCCAGTGATGACGAATCCGACGATCACGACGGGTTCGAGGAGGAGGACTCGGACCCGGAGTTGATCAAGGGCGACGAGGAGAAGGACGACGACGAGGAGGAGGAGGACGACGACGACGTGGAGGAGGAGGAGGAGGATGACGACGACTCCTTGAAAGGGCATGGCGCCCCCATGTATGGTTTTGCTAATTAATGACAATCCCTATGGACTAGTGATTGCATTGAGTTATACTAGCAGTGTTTGGTCATAGACCTTGCTTGATATCCATATGTTGGATTCAAGGTTGATGCCATATACATTGGATCATCATATCGTCAAACAGGGAGGGATGAAGACTTAATCTTCAAGGTTATTTTACATTTGGTAGATTCATCCGTAGAAAAGGTTTGTGGGGATTTGATTCTTCTAACACGATGCACAAACCATATATGCACACACCAGCCATCCCAAACCAAGCCTCAGTGTTGGTTGTGCCAATCGGTAGTACCGGCCAGCCATGACTGGTAGTACTGATTAGCACAATCAGCACTGACTACCTCCTCTCGTTTTCACTTAATTTCCCGGTACCTAACCGGTGGTACCGATCGGGGACTCAATCGGTAGTACCGGTGCATCCGTCGGTAGTACCGACTAGCCTCTGCTCGGCACTGAAACCTCCTGCCACTTCTACTTAGTTACCCAGTACCCCTCCGGTAGAACCGATTCCCAATCGGTAGTACCGACTGGCACGAATTATGTACCCAACGGCCAATTATTGGTGAGGGGTATAAAAGGGGGCCATTTTCCCCATTCAGCTAAAGCTTGCTCTCTCTCAGATGGAGCATCTTGCAAGTATGTCTTGAAGAAAAGGATTATGTGATTATTATGGTTATCTTCAAGACATCATCTAATCAAGAGAGAAGAAAATATACAAGGTTGATCAAGATGTTTGATCAACACACAAAGCTACAAGATGTACCAAGTGGGATCATGTATCACTTGGTGTTGTAATAAATTGTCCATATAGCTTTGCGAACTAACCCATGATCTATGTGTGTGGTTTGTCTATGTGGGGTTAGGTACATTTCTATGGGCTTGCATCAAATGAAGATTCATATATCCCATGAAGGATAACGTCAAGTGGGGATCGTCATCAAGGTTGAAGTACAAGTTCAAAAGAAGCATCTCGAATAAATCTTATGCTTGAATCTTGCAACCCATTTGGAGAAAATGGTCATGTGAAGATGTGCCTAAAATAGGCTCTCCCATAGTGGAGTACGGGGGAGCAATATGTGAGTCATCTTCGAGCGAAGCGCAATCAAGATAGGCTATCCACTTGATGAGATCAAGATCTTTATAATCTAGCTCAAGTGGAATGCGTAAGTCAAAGGTACGATCTAGATAGATGTATAGGTGTAGCGTACCTGCACTTTAAATAAGGCAGATACCTGTGTATAGTGCAAATCCCTGGATCGATTCATTTGCACACAAAGTTTACAATGTAATATCACAACAAAGCATCAATTTTTATTACATCGATGATCCAGAATTACAAAATATTCGATACAAGTTGCATAGCATAAAGCTAGCATTAAAAAAGTACACAGCGGAAATACAATAGCAGTGAGCCTCTATCACTTTCATGCTGCCACAGGCGAAAACATGTTGGTTGTAGACTCGAAACCTATAAACGAAACCTCACTCGTCATCTGAACAATCTGCAATAAGAAAAATATTGCAACAACGTGGGTCAGATTCCATTAAAAATGGAGTCTGGCAAGTGACACTATGGTGGACACTTAATGGAATAACTCTAAAGCCTATATGCATATTTGGCTGGTGGAGTTCAAGGCTATTTTGCATAAAGCCAATTTTTCCTATCTTTTTGGAAACACTTTCTTCAAATCAAGACAAGTATGGCATGAAAACCATAAATCTCATCTTCCCTTGTTCACCCATCAAGTTTTATTTCTGAAGTTGGAATGGTGGAATCCTCCGTTGACGTCCGTGATCAGCTGCTCAAATTGTCCGTACCGGGGACACGGCTAAGTACTTAGTTTTACACTCTGCAGAGGTTGTGCACTTTCACCTTTAGACTCAATTTGTCCGAGAAATCCTATACACTCGGAGTGTGTTAAGGAAAGGAGAGAATTGAGACAAGAACTTTCAGAAGAAGAATGCAACCACACTAGCGAGACCCGTTCCACCTATCATCCCCCAACATCTGCTTGTCAAGCTGACAGGTTGTACCCTCACAACTTAATTATTCTAGACAGAGCCCATTGTCGAAAGGTTGCACGGGAAGCAATCGTCACTCGGAGTTCTTCAGATTCCTCTGTTCCCTGGGTGGCCATCCACAAGTGTACTTCTGGGTAACAACCACCATACTTGTGGCCCTAAGTAGAATAGACATTCATCCTAGGCGATGACAACCACAAGCATAGTCCCAAAAGCCACTCAACATAAACCATAACAACCAATCCACCCAGGAGTTTCATTAACTTAGTGGATGTGCACTCTCAGGTAAAAATCACCATGCTCACGGCCCTAAGTAGAATAGAAATTCCTCCTAGGCGACGACAACCCTTAGCACAGCCCTGAGTAGCCACTTAATAATTTGTAAAACTTTTCATCAATTGCATAGCATCAATATTTCTGCTAAGTAAGATATAGGAACCTAGACACATGAGTAAGGGAATTCTACGCAGGTTTAGCATAGCAACACTATCCTACACATGCATATAAAATACACTAAGTAATGCATAGAAAATACTTAGGAAGTTTATGAGGTGTGCCACTTGCCTTTGAATATTGTCGTTGTTCACAACTCTTTTCAACGATACTCGGGACTCTCCGTTCAATCTAACAGTAGAGACAAACAACAATACAACAATCAACAGCAAGCACAACTCCACAATACACACAAACCACATACTAGATGAATAACTAAGTTTTATAAAACTTTCTAAGGGATTTTGTTTATGCATGATGTGCAAAATACTTAGAGGAAAATACTAGCTCTATTCTTCGAGGTGATCAACATTTTTTATCAACTCTTTATAAATTGGATATTCACTAAAGTGAGAGAGACAGACACCCGGCCAGCCACTTAAATTGTGGAACAGGTCTCATGTACGTGGACATGTAAGGTAGTCTCCAGGTCGCTTCATCTCACCATGCCGCTAGGATCCAATAACTTCAAGATGATAACATCATGATCAAAATTTGTTTAAGTTAAATGAGAAGGATAAGATTAGAAAGGAAGGGAAGAGATAGAAAGAGAGAGATGAAGTTGTCCTCCAGGCTTCATCTCCAGACTTGGTGGTTCTTGTATCTTCGAGGCTGGTCTTGGATTTACTTAGTCATCATGAAGTCTAACAGAAAAAGGAGGGAGAAAGATGAAAGAGGGAGAAAGACTCAGAAAATATTTCTGGTTGGTCTCCCAGCTCCATGTTGAATTTGACTAAGTGTCTCAGTGTAGCACTTCACAAAAATGCAAAGTTGAAAACATTTCTAACTTAGAGAAAACTAATGAAGAGGGGTTTTCCTATGAGAATAAAATATGCTATGAATGAAATGAAATTTTTAATCACAATAAACATCAAATAACTTTTGTGATTTCTTTATAAATATGCATGAATTTATAAATGCAATTTAATTAATTTCTAATTTTGGAAAATATAATAAAAGGAATAATTATAAGATTAAAGTTTTCTATGATTAAATTTTTATAATATAATTTAATAAATAGTGTTAATAGACAGAGGTATTTTAATTAAATTTATAGCACTTTACTTTAATAAAAATACTATTTTTATTAATAGTTATGTTGAAAATACTCAAACCATTCAATTCTAAACACATAACTATGAATTCACTCAAAAATTAAAAAAATATTTTATAGCAGTGGCAAGAATTTACAATTATTCTAAAGTTTCCAAAACAATTTTATTTGAAATTTTTGAATATACATATTCAAAGTTATGACAAAAATACTCAAATTCACCATTTGAAATTTGAATATTTTAAACTAAGTCAAATTTGAATTTTGGCAGATCCAAAATATTCTACATGTCGAGTGCTTTCCAAATATATAAAAATATTTGAATTTGGATAAATGGTTAAAAAGTTATGACAGATCTAAGTGACAGGGGCTTTTCTGCAAAACTGCCATTTTCTCTAATTAAAAGAAATCAAAATCCACGTGGCTGCTGACTGTGCGCTGACTGGGCTGACACTCTGGCGCTGACGTGGATAAGGCAAAGAATCTGGGTCGTCAGATCTGGATCTGGCGGTCCAGATCTGTTCGTACCGCTTCGATTTAAAAGAATCTATCGTGGCCGATGGATGGAGATCTAACGGTGCAGATCGAGCGACCTAAATCGGGCGGCGCTAGGTCACCGGGGACCTCGCCGGAGACGATGCGCGCGGCGGCGACATGCTCGGATAATCGTTCCCTATGGTCTATGGCTTACGGGGACCAACGAATCATACCGCAAGGAAGAGGAGACCGAGGCAGAGACGGTGGCGCGACACTGGTCTCCGGTGCGTTCCCTCTCGCCTCCTATTGCTCGCCGGAGATGCGCACGGCGGCGGTCCTCCTCGGGGGTGCACGGACTGCTTGCTCTGGAGCGGAAAAATTAGGGAAAAGATGTCAGTGAGGTTCGTGCGGATGTAACAAGGAGAAAGAAAATGAAAAGAGGTCTCGGGGTCGACGGAGTTCACCGGAAACGAAGAAGTTCGCCGTCGGCCGTGGCGGAGCTCCGAGGACGAACTCGAGCAGCCTGGGGGCTCTCGGGCTAGGGTTTCTTGGGGAAAAAGGGAGAGGAGAGGTAGTAGATTTATAGGGCAGGGTCGGGGTGCTCATTACGCCTCTTAATCGTGCGGAATCACGACGAGAAATTCTCGCCCGAAACTGTCGGGCGCGTGATCTTCGGCGCGAGCTTGAAGACGACCTGACGTGTGGGCCCCACACGTCAGTGAGAGGAAGAGGGGATACAGGCTGGGCGTTGGGCCGCTACGCGCCGCTCGCGCGCGATAGAATCTAGGCTTCGGCCCAGTTAGTTTTTTTTTTGTTTTATTCCTTTCCTTTTCTGTTTTCTGGATTTTAAATAACTTTTAAAATATGAATCCAAATCAACTCAATTTAGTTTCTATATTTTGGAAAAAAACAATATCTATCATTTATAATACTTATGGTTATGTTTTGAACACTTTCAAATTTAATTTTTTTTGAATTATTGTTTTAATACAAATTTGATGCCTAAAGTCAATTTTTTTAAATTTAAGCTTATTTAATTTCATGTTGGCCAAAAATCATTTTATCATAATACAATACTTATATAAATTTGAAAGTAAGTTCATTAAACTTATTTTCCAACATTAAAACATTTTGACTTCAGTACAACAATTAAATGACATAACACATCTATTTGAAAATGGAAAAGGAAAAATATAATTTATTCATTTTAGTTCAAAATATTTGGTGCACCATTATATTTTATATTAGAAAATTTTTCTTGAAAACTATACTAGATACCTTTGGAAATATTCTAGTTTTAATTCATTGTTTACACTGAATATATTCAGAAAATCATTTAATGTTTTGAAAATACATGGAGATCATTTAAGCTAATGGAATGTTTATTTGTATAATTCATTAATTATATAATCTATGTAGTTTTAAGGTAATAAAAAATAAAACTATAATTTCCAAAGCTAAACCTGGATTTAGTCTGATGAATGAACCTATTTGGCAATTATTCTACTTTAAATAGTTTTAAAATTTAGGAATAGATATGACTAAGTGGTTGAATTTAGCTTCTTATAAGAAAACTATTTTATTAAATATAAATGGTTTGAGGTATTTGCATCTTAGGGTTTTGAAATATTACCCTTTTTCATTAAGTTTGAAGTCTTTCATAGTTGGTTTTCTTATGCATTTAGCATTCTATTTTAATAAAAATAAAGTTTTAAATTTTTATGATTTTTGAACATCATAAAATGTTGGGATGTTACAATAGGTTAGATACCGTACTATCAAGAGGGGCTCTCAACTAAGCTCTATCGTATTTATCAGAGAGAGCTCAAACATTTGCATGCTTGGCATAATCATCTTTCTTGGTTCTTATTTGGCTTTTATCCTTGTTAGGTTTAGGTGCTTGTCGTGTTCTACATGGCAAGCCCAAGTTCAGCGAAAACGGATTTCCTATGGATTACTTCTTGCGTTTTTGGTGTTGGAGTTTTTACTGGTTGTTCTTTAATTGTGAGATAACACCTTTCATCATTTGGTTTTTACTACTATGATGGATTATGATGTTTTTCTGTATGATCTTGTAGTGCTCGTTGTAACGATTTCAACAAGCCCAAAAACATCGAAAACGGAGCCCGGACGATCAAGATATGCTCGTTTTCGTGTTTGGTTTTTCAGCAGCTTTTGTGATGGTCGGTAGTACCAGTCCAAATTCGGTAGTACCGGTTACGCGGATGCGTACTGACTATCTCAGCCCATTTGGACCGGTAGTACCTGCCCGGGTTCGGTAGTAGCGGCTGGGGATGAATCTGGGATCAACGGTCACCCATTTGGGTGGCCTATATAAGGGGTCTTCTTTCCCAATTGAGTCCCCATCTCTATAGAATGAATTTGACCACCATTGTTGACCTTCCCAAACACTTCTAACTCTCTATCCCTCCAATGATTCTTGATATTTCTTGAGGGAAAAGAGTTAGAAGATCTAGATCTATTATTCCACCAATCCATTCCTCCTCTAAGTGAGGGGAATGCTTTTGATCCAGATCTTGGAGTTCCATTTGTTGAGCTCTGTTGTTCTTCCTCTCCTCTCTCCCACTAGCATTAGTTGCTTTGGTGGGATTTGAGAGTGAAGGATTTTGAGCACTTCTAGTGTTCCTGCCCATTGCATTAGTTGCATCGGTTTGAGTTCTCCACGGTGATACGTGGTGATTGAAGTTGAGAAGCTTATTACTCTTGGGTGCCCTAGAGCTTGTTCCTCTTGGGTACTTGGGTACCCTACACGGTCGTAGTTGATCTCGGAGTTGTGGTGGCTCGCGGGATTGTTGGGAGCCTCCAATTAAGTTGTGGAGTGTGCCTCAACCTTGTTGATTCGTGTGGCTTTGGGAGCCGCAGGAATTCGGTGGGAGCCTCCAATTATGTTGTGGAGTGTGCCTCATCCTTGTATGGGTTCGGTGACCACCTCAAGTGTCCCATATTGGTTCGTGGTACTCCGCATTGGTGGAGGCACGAAGGAGATTATGGTGTGCCATTGACGGTTATTCGAGGATCACTTTGTGACTCTGCACCGCTCCAACAGAGACGTAGCTTCCATTGGGAAGTGAACTTCGGGATAAATCATCGTCTCAAAGTGCCTCAGTATTTCTATACCCGAGCTGCTTACTTATGCAATTTACCTTGTGATAGCCATCGAGCATGAAGTAATATATCTTGCTTTCACATAGTTGCTTATCTTGCTTAGCATAAGTTGTTGGTGCACATAGGTAAACCTAGCTTGTTTAGGTTTCTTGCTTGATAAATTAAACAAGAGTTTTATTCCGCATTTATTCAAGCATTAAACCGTATTAATTTTAATCTCCTATTCACCCCCCCCCCCCTCTAGGCGACATATGTGTCCTTTCAATTGGTATAAGAGCCAGGCTCTCTCATTAGTAGGCTTCACCGCCTAGAGAGTAAAGATGTCGACTAGTGGACTAGTGCATAATGTTTCTATTATATTAGATGGCACAAATTATTATGTTTGTAAAATTTGCATGCTTGATATTCTTCGGGCCATTGACCCATACATAGAGCGAACCTTAGATATGAGTTATTCTCCTCCAAGGAATCCAAATAGATTAACCTTATTGGATGAGAATAACTCGTATCTAGATGCTCAAGGTTCTAATGTGATTTTCAATGCTTTGAGCGATGTAGTAATTATGTCGGTCTCTCCTTATCGGAATGCTCATGAGCTTTGGACAAAGCTTCAAGATAAATATAGTTTGTCCAAGATTGATGGAGATGATTGTTCTCCATCCAGCTCCGATCGTGATGAGTTCTCAACTTCCTCTACTCCACCTACATATGGTAAGCCACAAATTGATGCAATGGTGAGTAGTGATAAATATTGTAATGTTGATAGTCTGCTTATTGGTGATGATTTTTTCACCTCTATCTCATTGCAATCATTTATCTTTGGACATAAACACATATAGCATCCAAAATGATATACATGCTTGTGTTGATAGTTCGTGCATATCATGTACAAATTGCTTAATTGATCATCATGATAAAATGCTCTCTATGTCTTGTTGCCTTGATAAAAATACTTCCATTTCCTCTAGTATTTGTTTGACTAACAATGTAGAGGAAACCGAACACTCGTTGGAACAAGATATGGTTTTAAATGGTGCGTCAAGTAAATATTCATCATCATCATGCACTAATCACTTTTGCCTTATGGTTAAGGCTTCCAATGTATCCTCTACTTTGGACTCCAATTTATCTCACGATGGTAGTGATGATGATTGTGATGATAGCATGTCTTCTCAAAAAGTAAAAGTGCAATTGTCTATCATGCTCTAAGTAAAAATAAAATTTCTTGCTCTAACTTCGTTGCAATATTGACAATTGCAATTCAGAGTGTCGGCCCAGTGAAGACTAGGGAATGAAGAGCCCACTCCCCCCAGGCCTCGCACGCAGGCTAATCAGACAAAACAACTAAGGACCAAGCCTCGCCGCCTGGCGGGACCCTCGCTACAGGAGACCCTCCCGAGGCGCTAGCGCGTCTGGAGGGAAGTCAACAGGAATCCCTCCACAAGCCTCTCCAGGCCTGTGGGGAAACGTTGCGGCCAAGGAAGTACGGCTGGACGCACATGGCCTCTGCCATGCCTACATGGTGACGCAGGCACTCTCGTTTTCGTTTTGGTGATAAAGGGGTCAATAAAGTTGCGCCGCCTGCTCCAGGACTGCCAAGACCTTCTACTCTGACAATAAAGCAGATGGACGGCGCAACCCTCCAAAGAGAACATCATCGCGGGCTCCACCACAGAGACTGCCGTCCCTGCGGGCAGTACTGCGCGGTCGGCCGCCTGTCGGCCACGGCGCCCAACTTTATCGATGATGGACCGCGTCCATGGACGATCGGGCGGTGGTGGACTCCCGCTCCTCCACGCCACTGCCGTGTGGGAGCCACCCCGGACGCCGAGCAGAAGAAGAGCGCCTGAGGCGCCTATAAAAAGGGCAAGACCACCATTGTAGAGAGGGTCGGGCAATTCCTTCCTACAACACTTGTAAACCCTAGCGCTGCTGAGTAGGATAGCCTCTGTTTGGAGGAGGAAGAAGATCATCGCTTCCCTCCCCATGCAAGAACTGTCTCAACGGGGCCCTCGGCAAGCCCTGCTGTACTGGAACCACCATAGTTCAATACCGACAAGCAGGAGTAGCGGTCTTACCTCCTCTCGAGGGCCGTGAACCTGGGTACGGGCTGGTGTCCAACTTTGTCGTGGGTGTTTCGTCTCCAGGTCCGGCGAGCAACATCGCCGCGCCCCTCGACGGTCTTGACCTCCGCGATCAATCCCCTTCACGAACTACACTTCAGGAAGTGACTATCCCCGTTTCTAGGGAGTCATAACCCGAAATTTGGCACGCCAGTAGGGGCTTGAGGCGCGTCAACGACGTTCAAGCCGCCTCCGCGCCATGGAGAACACCCACGCTACCCGCGCCGCCCGCGTCAACCGACGAGCGCCTGAAGGAGCGCGCGCCCAACCAGGCGCCAAGGCCACTCGCGCACGACGGGGCCGACCCCGCCCGCCGTGAAGAGCGCGCCCCCTCGGGCCCTCATGCGGAGGAGCCCGAGCACAACTCCGAGCACCAGGAGGACGCGCAGTCGTCACACCCGACGCGGCGCCCGAGCTGTTCCGGCCCTGGCAGGACGGACCCCGCGCCTCACACCGCGCTGCTCAAGGCGCAAGAACTGCTCCGCTACCAGCCCACCGCTGAGGCCCACGACCAGTGGCTGGAGCGCCTCAACCACCTCGTCGGCATCGCCACGACGTGCCCCGCTCCGTCGCATTCCAACTGTAGCACTCCCAAGAACCACGCTAGACAAATCCGAGACCTTAATCTGAGATAAGCCTAACATAGATCTTGGAAGCCCATAGTTGAAATCGGTAACACAACAAACACCCTACAACACAAGAAGCAGTATATTAAGCCCTTAACAGAGCGAAGAAGCAAATATCACGAAAATAAGGTCACTGACCTGTCCATCACCAATACAACGGAAGGCAAATTATGCTATTAGAAATAGCAAAACTAGCAAAAGGCCTAAGAGGCCGGAGCTTAACGGCGACGTCCCAGTCCATAGATTCCAGGCTGCTGTCTCGGAACCCCAACCTACTCGTCGATGTCGATGTCCAGAAAACACACCTGTCCAAATAATTGCGCAAGGCTGAGTACAGGAGGTACTCAACAAGACTTATTTAACCTATTATATATCTGCTCGTTCAGAGAGTATTCATGAATGTCTTTTGCATAAAGCCATCTTTCTTTTCAAATCGAGGGAGGATAGAATCTCGCATCAGTAGACTTTTAAAAAGGGTTAAGAGAGTGAAACACTAGCTTCATCAACATCTTTAGTCTCCACCAGATCATCATGAGTTGTACCACCCACCAGAATCACCCCCTTGCTCATCCCGAGGAAGCAATCCTCCCTTAGTTGGCAGGTTTTATACTTAGATTATAGTTGTCTGTGATCACCAAAATAAGGTACCAAGTCATCTATAACCGTGGACACGGCTTTCCGAAAAGTTTTACCCTGCAGGGGGTGTAACTAGCGACACACGCCAACCAACCGATATGCCAGCTATTAGCACTATTCCTAGGAGTGCGGCGGGAGGGTTGGCCACGACCTTTCCCAAGCTTCGCCTATGTCCATGAGCCAAAACAGTAGGTCAGACCGCCATCTCAGCGATCCCTAGTGCAGGTTGCCAGGGTCAAGATCAGAGCGTCACACTCTCCTGACCCGAGCCCTAATTTTCTCAACGCATTTTACCGCACACGCAAATGGAACACTCGAACTAGTGGCTTCACGTAGTAGGCTAGACAAGTTGGGGTCGAGGGGTTTCCGAGCCCTGGGTGGATGCACGAATAGTCTTGGTTCCGAACCCAGGAACTCAGTTCTTAAGATCGACAAGAATGAGACAACCCACCACAATCCCATTGTGGCCTCTCATCCAAGTCTTTAGCATATTCAACACATCTTCGATCATTCCATGTCATCCTTCACAGCTCTGATTCATCAACCGGATGGAGCAGAGGGAAGATCTAAGCAGGGCTAAGCATAGCAGAATCTCACGATGCAACACTAAAGACAATCTATACCTCCACTCAAAACAACATTTGAATCGCATGCATAATACCAGAATCAAATACTTTGAAATCTTATATGTGCAGATAAGAGGTTATGCTTGCCTTGCTCTTCGATAACAAGATATAAAGCTTTTGGAAATCTTCGGCTTGACTTGATCGAGATAACCAAAATAACTCTTCATGCATATCTTGCTTGAGTATGTCCTCGATGATTCATCAAGCCTTCGGTGTTGTCGAACTCCACTTCGGATTCACATTCTACCACGAAAACCGAAACGCTAGAAAGAAAAGGGAAACAACATTCAACCATGGCATAATGCGATGCGCACAATGTATGCATGGCAAGTTTAAAGGATTAAAATGTAAATCCTACACATGGAAGGACATTTTAAATGGAGTGTGAATGCCCGAGAGGTGCCATTCGACAAACTCCATAATTAAAGGAAATGGTGTAATTTGTTCTTCTATTATAACATGGTTCAAAAGTTGTTTAGATATGCATGATTTGGAAATAATTAAATTGATCTTCTTTTTCTCCAAATTTTGATATATTAATCACATTTTTCTGAATTAAAATGAATTCTTATGAATTTCCAATGATTAAACAAATTTAATTAATTAAAAACATTTATGGAATTAGATAAATAACTTTTCTAAATTTTTAACAATTTAGGAAGTCATATTTGTAAAACATTATATTTCTGACAAGGGGACCCACATGTCGGGGATTTAAATAAATACAGAAATGATTTTAAATTTCAGAAAAGAAAAGGAAAAGGAGCTGATGACGTCAGCTGACGTCATCCATGGAGCAATCCTCCCAGCCGAGCACCGATTGCTCGATTCTGAGCAAATTGGTTCGATTGCCTTGCGGCAATCGAAAGAGGACGGCGGGGCGAACTAAAAGGTGGCGGCGCCGCTTGCCATTGGTCACCGGGGGCGACGGAGGGCTCGCCGGAGCGGAGCACGACAGCGGCGCACGGCGGCGGGACGAACCAGAGGGGCCGGGAACGGACGGAGGGGTCCGAGGGAACCAACAGCTCACCTTGAGGATGATGGAACGGTCGGGGGTGCGAGGGGAGGCCGGAGTTCGCCGGAATCATCCGCGGCGCACGGCGGCCGGAGCTGGAGATGAAGGGCACGGGGCGGCCAAATTCGTTGGACTCGAGCATCCCAGCACGCACGGATCACCGAGGAGGGAGAAGGAAGGACGGCGGAGCCTCGGAGCTCCTCGCCGTGGCTCGGGGTTGCCTGCAACGACATGAATCGCCGCTGGACCCGAGAGCTAGGGTTTCGGTTTGGGGAGGAAGAAAGGAGAAGGAGAAGAAGAACTGGGCTTCTCCGTGGCGGCGGAGGATTCTTATACGCGGCGCTCGTCGGTGGCGGGAATCTTAGCGTGGCGCAGCCACGGACGGCCGGTGAAGCAACACGGCGGTGCATCCTTCTATCGAAGAAAGAAGAAAGAGAAAGAAAAGAAGATTTTCCGGATAACCCCGTGGGTTTTCAGGAAAACACAGAACCTTTGAAAACAAGCCCCTGGTTTGGAAAATAACGAGTTTGAGGGCCTTTTCGCAAATTGAAAATTTATACAAAAATACCAGGACACTAAGAATTTCACAAGGAAGCCATTGGCAACTTTGGATTTTGAAAATTTTGAAATTCTTTTAACACATTTAAAATAACAAGTGGTTTAGGCCACTTTAGGGTTTTCTCTTTTATTGTCAAACTCAAATTTTGTGCAAATTTTAATTAGATGCAAATGATGCTCATGATGCTCAAACAATTCCTGATTAACAAATAGAAAATTTGGGGACGTTACACCAACGTGCACCCCTCTCTCGCGGGCATGGTCGCAACAGACGCGCCTTCGCCTCCGCCAGGACCCGCACCGGCTGCGACGCAGAGGGCTGCCTCACACGCGTCCTCGCCGCACGATTGCTTGATCGTGCAGCGCACCGCGCCCGACGCTCGCGTGGGGATGGAGCTCCAGCGCAACCGCCAAAACAGGCTCGTGGAAGAGATCGGCCAGGCGGGCCAGCAGAACCGTAGCGCGCTGCAGCACGGAGTCGCCACGTGTGCCACCGACTGCATGGCGTTCACCCTCTCCCTGCGTCGCGTGGTCAGGCCCCCGAAGTTCAAGGGCTACGACGGCTCCAGCAACCCCATCGAGTTCCTGCAGCTCTTCACCACCTCCATCAAAGCTGCAGGTGGAGACGACAAGGCCATGGCCAACTGGTTCTCCCACGCACTTCGCGACTCTGCGCTGTCGTGGCTCCTGAACCTCCCCGAGGACTCTGTGAACTCTTGGGAGGAGCTCTGCAAGCAGTTCGGCTCCAACTTCAAAGGGACATACGAGCGCGCCCTCACCCACAACGACCTGCGCGCTGTGGTCCAGAAGAAGGACGAGACGCTCCGCAAGTACATCCAGCGCTTCAGCCAAGTGCGCAACAAGATCCCGAACATCCCTGGAACCCAAGTCATTGCCGCTTTCCGTGAGGGCGTCACAAATAGCAGGATGCTCGAGAAGCTGGGTATCCACGACAAGCTCACCTCTGTGGTGAAGCAGTTCGACCTGGCAGACAAGTGTGCCAAGGCTGAAGAGGGACTCCTCTTCGTCAAAATGTCCTCGAGAGGAGACGAGCACGCTGTGGGGTCCAGGAGCCAGAAGAAGAAGGAGTTGCCCAAGCACAAGGCCACCGCGGTTCTCGCGGCAGAGCCTGACGCGAAGGGCACCCGCAGGGACTCCCCCGAGCCTGGAGAGAGGAAATATGACCACCGCCCTTTCAGCATCTACCACAACAGGCGCGGTCACTCTACCGAGACTTGCTTCGACCTCAAGAGGTTGAGCAAAGAGCGCGAGCAAGCAGAAGGCAGTGGTGGTCGCGGTCGAGGTCGTGGCTACCGCGGAAGCGGGCGCAAGAGCGGCTACCAGAAAACATCTGGCAACCAGGCCAATGGTGCAGAGAAGAACGGCAATCTCCCTGACGAGGAGGACGGTGGCTACCAAGCCCCAAGAAGCGCCATCTCCTCCATCCTCGGCGGGGCGCAGGCGCCAAAGTCGAACAATCAGTTCAAGCAGTTCGCTCGCGAACTCAATGCTGCCCTCCCTAGCACCGAGATATCCAGGCCCCTCAAGTGGTTGTAACATCCCAAATTTCTCAAAAATTTAAAACCTTGCATTCATGCATCATGCATCATAAAAGTATGGCATTGAAATCACATAAAGAGTAAATTGAATTTTAATTATAAATCTAAATAAAGTTGTGGTCAATAAAGAGGTCTATTTGAGCTCCTTATACAAATCTGTATTTTATTATTTTATTTATTTAGCAAAATGATATCAAAAAGTTATAAATTAAATTAGCTTTTCAAAACATATTTTTATGAATTTTTCTGAAAAGTTTTGGCTAAGTTTTAAAATCAAATTTGAATTAAAGGTTTGAAAACAGAAAATGTTTTGTTAAAAAAAAAAGGGGAGAGAAGAACGGCCCGACCCAATCTGGGCCGAAGCCCACTTCGTTTCTCCCGCGCGCGCAGCGCAGAGGCCCAACCGCAGCCCATCTTCCCCCTCTCAGTCGCTGACAGCCCGGCCCCACTCGTCATCTTCCCCAAGTCGTGAAGAACACAAACTCAACGAACCCTAGTCTGTTACGGATCAAAATCCGGTGGCAAATCGCGATTTAATCGCTCCCCTCCGTCCCCATATAACCCCCCCCCCCTCTGCCGCCTCCTCCCGAACCCCAAAACTCTAGAAGATAGCCTCCAGGCCGCTCAGAAACTGTCCGCCGCCGTCCGCCATTGCCGCCGCCAAAATCTTCAATCTCCGGTGAGTGCATAGCTCCTCGAGTCCTCCCGCGTCTCTTCCGACTCCCAGTTAGCGCGCGCACGTCCTTGACATCTTCCCTGTTGTTCTACTGCTCCAGATCATCGCGTCTGTGATCAACCGAAGCAAACCGCCGCCGTCTCCATCTCCGGCGAGCTTTAGGAGGAGAAGGGAAGCACGCCGAAGACCCCTGTCGCGCCAACGCCTCCGCCTCGACCTCCTCTTCGTAGCGGTACGTGCCGTTCTTGCCCGCTCGTGGTAGCTCGCCGGAAACGATTATGCCGACGATGGCGCCACCGCGGGATGAGGTCATCGGAGACTACTCCGGCGGCCGCGTCACTGGCTTTAGATCCGAACGGTTAGATTTAGATCGGACGGGCACGATTCAATTTCCTTAACCGTTTCATCCCGCTAATCTGGAGCGTCCGATGTAAGTTAGATCGGACGGCTCCCGTGCCGATCCGCGGCAAACCGGTATCGCCCAATCGGAGCGCGCCGCGTGGCGAGTTAATTTTCTATTTCGGCTGAAAAATAGTTTTAAAAACAGAAAAAAACACAAATTTACAAAAATCATAACTTTTGATCTGTTCATCCAAATTTGATGAATTTTATATCCACATGAAGCTCTGCTCGTGTAGTTTAGTATGGTTTCATTAGTTTATCCTTTTAGTGTATATTAAATTGCGGAATTTAATTGTTTAGCTTTCGGATATTAAATCTATAACTTAATTAATAAAATCTCTTTCCAAATAAATCCAATTGTTTTAGAGATTTATTAATGCCCTCTGTCCAGAGAGTGCAACATGAGTTTTATTTGAAACTTCTCATAATAGACTTAAAGAAATTGGTTTTAGAACTTAAAACTACTAATATGCTCAATATTTTAAATGATTAAATAAAATATTAAAATATTGATCATTGCATTTTATGCATTAATAACAGAGAAATTAAAATGGTAATTATAGGGTCTTATTAAGTTCATTGCATATTAAGCATGCATACACATTTTTGTCTTGATATTTTAAGTGTTATGCTTGTGTGTTTATTTAGTGTTATTGTTTGTCTCTAGATTGTGAAGAGGAGGAAGGTCCTTGTGATTGTTATTCTTGCTGTGCTTGTTCCTCTTGTTACCAAGGCAAGTGACATTCATAATCTATCCTATGTTTTCTATATGCATTATTAGTAGATTTTGAGTAGTATGCATGATAGGGAAATTTTGAACTATCTTATAATGCTAAGTTAGTTTACACTTTGAAAATATCCTAGTAGTGTGTAGCCATCCCTCCCCATGAAGCCACCAAAAGTTTTATTAGATGCTTAGCTATGCTATAAAGGAGTTTACTTATCATGTTATAGAATTATTGCTAAGTGTTAAAACCTTGAATGCACTTCTGGGTGGAATTGGTTGTTTGGTTTATGTTGAGTGGCTTTTGAGACCATGCTTGTGGTTGTCTTTGCCTAGGATGAAGTTCTATTCTACTTAGGGCCATGAGTATGGTGGTTTTCACCCATAAGCGCACTTGTGGACGGCCACCCAGGAACAAAGAGATTTCTAAGTCCCTCCAAGTTTAGAAGCTTCCCGTGCAGCCTTCTGACAATGGGCTCTGTCTAGAACTACTAAGTTGTGAGAGTGCAACCTGTCAGCTTGACAGGCAGATGTAGAGTTGATAGGTGGAACGGGTCTTGCTAGTATGGTTGTATTCTTCTTCTGAAAGTTCTTGTATCAATTCTCTCCTTTCCTTAATGCACTCCGCGTGTATAGGATGTCTGGGTTAATTGAGTCTTAAGGTGAAAGTGCACAACCTCTGCAGAGTCGACAAACTGAGTACTCAGCCGTGTCCCCGGTGATGGACTACTTCGAGCAACTGGACAAGGATGGACGTAAGAATCTCAACATGGTTTTCGTAAAGTAAAATTTGACTAAGGAAAGAATTATTGGTGCACTTGGGCTTCATCCGTTGGTGCCAAGTCTTTGAGATACAAAAGTGTTTTACAAAAGATAGGAGAAAACTGGCTTTCTGCAAAATAGCCTACAAACTCCACCAAGCCAAATATGCATATAGAATTAGACTTGTCATAATTTATCCACCATAGTCACTTGCCAATACTTCATTGTATTGACCTCCTACGGGGGCTGCATATTCAAATGTGCAGGTAATTCTGATGAGGAGTAAGTTTGGACTCGATTCTACACCCAACATGTCTGCTTGTGGCGTATGCTAGAAGAGAAGGCCCATTGCTTTTATTTTCGTTGTGAACTCTGAATATTTTAGCTAGTCTTCATGACTATGCACTTTGTAATAAAGCTATACTTGGCTATTTTTGGATCTCGATGTAGTATTTTGATACTTATGCAATGATACTATATATTTTGTATTGTGGTGCTGGCAGTGATCCAGGGACTAGCACATAACACAGGTGTTCCATCTTTATTTAAAAGATGGGGCGCTACAAAATGGTATCAGGGCCAAAGTGTTGCATGTAGGTTCGAGCCCTTAGGATTGGTTAAGCCTCTTTTTGATCATAATATTACCATCTTTGAAGTATGTTGGATCCTAACGACATAGTGAGAGGAAAGCGGCCCGGGACTAACCTTACATGTCCGCGTACATGAGACCTGTTCCACAATTATAAGTGGTTGGCCGGGTGTCTGTCTCTCTCACTATAGTGAATATCCGACTTACAAAGAGTTGATAATAGTGTTGATCACCTGTTAGAAAAGAACTTCTTTTTTCTAAGTACTTAAGTACACCACAATTAGTATATCTTACCTTTGTCTTGTTTTAATAAACTCTACCTTTATCACTTAAGGATGTCATTCTTCATGTATCAAACCGCGGAGGACTTCAAGGACATGCGCTTTGGAAGATATCTTCTAGAGTTAGTAGAACTGTTGGCACTTCCAATACCCATCATCAAGGCTAGTCAGCTGAAGCACTTCAACAAAGAAGACTTATGGGGAATTCTCCTTTACCAACAAGGGCGCCAGACTGAACCCAAGACCGAAGACATCCAGTACAAGTCGATTAGTGACTCCTTGGAGAAAGGGCTGAATCTCGTCACGCAGGGGCTAATAGGACGTCTTTGCTTGCAATTCCAAGAGGGGTTAAAAGACCACTACTTTGCTCACCTTGGCCAACGTGACGAATATGGGATTCCTTACCTTATTAGCGAGGAAGACAAAAACAAACCAGAACCTTTGTACCCATATCTCCAAGACTTAGAACTTCACCTCTGGCAACTCGAAGAGGATAGGCGCAACGAACTGTTGAAGAATGATGAAATTATGGCACAAGTCAAGGAGACCCAAAAGAAGATCGAAGTCCAAGAAGAGGTGCCAACGCTCAAGAGGAGAAATTCCGAGCTCAAGAGAAGAAGTTCCAAAATCAAGAAAAGAGAATTAGAGACAAGAACAAGGAGATCAAGACCTTGAAGGATGAAATTCTGAGCAACGACGTCGAGTTCGAAGGTGATCGAGATTTGATCGAGACTCTACGCCGCGAGAAGAGAACGCTGCAAGAGAAGATTGAAGTCCTGGAGAAGGAAGCAATCGAGACTCTGCACCGGGAGACGACAAAGTTACAGGAGAAGAATGAGGCCTTAGAGAAGGAGGTGAAAGACTACAAGGAGATCCTTACAAAGGAAGGCATCACCATCGAGGAAGTCGAAGAAGATGAAGAGGACGTTATGGACGAAGTTTAGACTTAGTAGTTGGACCACCATATTCTCCCTCGTTTAGTTCGTCGTTCTTTTTAACTTTGATCTCCAACTTGTGGTGTGACAATGATAGAATGTTTGGTTTGCAGACTCTGTGGTTTATTAAATCAACTTAGATTATTTGTTTCGTTTTGCTAAGTAGATTTTTTTTTCTTTGCAAGTTGTCGTATGAGTGTTGATTGTGTTGACTTGGTTGCTTTGTGCATGGGTAGGATTTTTCTTCTCTTAGTTCTGTCTATCTTTCACTCATCTATGCTGAAAAACCCTACAGATGCCTCCTCGTCGTGATACCAACAACGACGATGTCATGCAACAACTGATGGCCGCTCAATCTCAGTTGATGAATATGATGACTCAATTCATTGCAGCAACCAACAACAACAACAACAACAACCACAACAACAACAACCCGCCACCTCCACCACCACCCCCAGTGGACAGACTTGCTAGATTCCTAAGGCTTAGGCCTAATAAGTTCTCCTCTGCTACTGAACCAATAGTGGCGGATGATTGGCTCCGTTCAGTCAACAAGGACTTAGTAACTTGTGAATGTTCTGAGGCAGAAAAGGTGAGGTTCACTGCACACCTGTTGGAAGGACCCGCAGCATTGTGGTGGGAGAATTATCAAGTGACTCATCCCTTGGATGGCATGACTTGGGATGCGTTCAAGGAAGGTTTCAGGAATGCTCACATCTCCTCAGGTATAATGAACCTGAAGAAAGAGGAATTTCGCAGCTTGAGGCAAGGAGGTAGAACTCTGAAGGAGTATATGGATGACTTCTGTATGCTATCAAGGTATGCGCCAGAAGACATTGACACTGATGCAAAGAGGAAGGAAAAGTTTCTCAATGGACTTAAGGGAGAACTGAAGATACCTTTGTCTGTGGCATATACTCCAAACTATCAAGCTCTGCTGGATCAAGCTATCACCCTGGACAACAACATAAGAAAGGAAGAGAATAGGAAGAGGAAGTTCAGTGCAAGTAAGGTTCATTCTGAAGGGACATATAAGAAACAACACACCTCTGAAGTCAGTAGCCATAAACCCTGGAATCACTCCAACACTGGTAGTGGCCAAAAACATCATGGTCATAACCACAATGGAGGAAACAAAGGAAGCAATGGAGGATACAAAGGAAATAATGGAGGATACAATGGAAATAATGGTGGATCCAGGGGAAACCATCATCATGGCAATAATCATGGGAATGGTAATCACCGTCCTAACTATGAAGGGAAGAAAGACTTGTCTAATGTGACCTGCTTCAAGTGCAAGAAGACAGGACATTATGCAACTGAATGCCCAGAGAGGAAAGCTGATGAAAATTCCAAGCCCAATCCTTTCCAGAAGGGACAAGTGAACCACATCAATGTGGAAGAAGTTCATGATGAACCTGATGCTGTGATTGCTACGTTCTTGCTCAACTCCTTTCCAGCATTAGTTTTATTTGATACTGGAGCATCTCATTCATTCATATCAAGAGCTTTTGTTAACAAACATGGGTTAGCTGAGGAAAGTCTAGGAAAACCTATTAGGGTAAGTTCACCTGGAGGAGAGATGATAGTAAATTCAGGGTGTAGGCAGTTAGACTTGCAAATCGGAAAACACACCTTCCCAACAGACTTAGTCATCCTAGAAACCCAAGGATTGGATGTTATCATCGGAATGGATTGGATGACTCGTTTTGAAGGAATCATAGATTGTGCAAATAGAGCAATCACCCTCACCACCCCAGAGAAAAGGAAGATTAAGTTCCGATCAACTTTCGAACATAAGAAGGTTAGGCTAAATTCTCTTAAGGGGGTTAGCCTTGGTGATGTGCTTATTGTCAAGGAATACCCGGATGTTTTTCCTGAGGAACTACCGGGAATGCCACCCGATAGAGATGTAGAGTTTCTCATCGAACTGAAGCCGGGAACAGGACCAATAGCTAAAAGACCTTATCCTATGGCCGTCGATGAATTGAAAGAGCTCAAGAAGCAATTAGAGGAACATATCCAGAAAGGATTCATTCATCCAAGTTCATCGCCATGGGGAGCACCGGTCTTATTTGTTAAAAAGAAGGATCAAACCCAGAGGCTAGTCACGGATTACAGAGATATAAACGAGCAAACTATCAAAAACAAGTACCCGTTACCCAAGATAAATGAACTATTTGATCAACTGGAAGGTGCTTGTGTTTTCTCAAAGATCGATCTTCGATCGGGGTACCTCCAAATGAAAGTTAGAGAAATGGATATACCCAAAACTGCATTTGTTACGAGATATGGCTCTTACGAGTACACAGTAATGCCTTTTGGATTAACCAATGCACCAGCCTATTTCATGAATATGATGAATAAAGTGTTCATGGATTTTCTGGATAAGTTTGTGGTAGTGTTCATAGATGATATTCTAATCTACTCCAAGAGTCACAAAGAACATGAAGAGCACTTGCGTCTGGTATTGCAGAGACTATGTGAACATAATTTGTATGCCAAGTACAGCAAGTGTGAGTTTTGGTTAGAACAAGTCGGATTTTTAGGCCATGTGGTGTCCAAGGAAGGTATAGCAGTGGATCCTGAAAAGGTTTCAGCTGTAACTAATTGGGAACCGCCGAAGAATGTTGGTGAATTACGAAGTTTCCTGGGCCTAGCAGGATACTACCGACGATTCATTGAAAACTTCTCCAAGATAGCCAAGGCCTTGATGGATTTATTAAAGAAGGAGAAGAAATTTGAGTGGACAGAGGCATGCGAAGCCAGTTTTCAGGAGTTGAAGAAACGTCTGGTTTCAGCCCCAGTTCTATGCTTACCTGATTTGGAGAAGGAATTCCAAGTGTACTGTGATGCTTCACGCCAAGGCTTGGGGAGTGTGTTGATGCAGGAAGGCAGAGTGGCATCTTATGCCTCTAGACAACTCAAGAAACATGAAACAAATTATCCAACTCATGATCTCGAGTTAGCATCAGTAGTGCATGCCCTGAAAACTTGGAGACCCTACCTGATGGGAAAAAGATGTGAGGTATTCACGGACCACAACAGTTTGAAGTACATATTTACACAGAAGGAATTGAATATGAGACAAAGAAGATGGCTGGAACTTATTAAAGATTATGATCTAAGCCTTCAATACCATCCGGGAAAATCTAATGTGGTAGCCGATGCTCTAAGCCGTAAAGTGTATGTGAATGGCCTTACAGCAGGAGAGTTACCCGAGGATTTATGTAAGGCCTTCAAGGACCTCAGATTGGAAGTAGTACCTGAAGGGTTTGTAACCTCATTAGTTGTACAGCCCACCTTGATGGACAAGATACGTGAAGCTCAGAAAGGAGACAAGGAAATAGAAGAGATCAAAGTCAATTTAAGTGCTGGAAAAGCTAAAGGATTTCATGAGGATGAGCAGGGGATTTTGTGGTTTGAAAAACGTGTATGTGTGGCCAATGACCCTGATATTAGGAAGTTAATTCTGCAAGAAGCTCATGAAACACCTTACTCAATTCATCCGGGAAATACCAAGATGTATATGGATGTGAAAGAGAGATTTTGGTGGAATAATCTGAAGAGAGAAATAGCGGAATACATCGCTAAGTGTGATGTATGTAGTCGAGTAAAGGCAGAACATCAGAAACCAGCAGGACTCTTACAACCTTTGAAGGTACCGGATTGGAAGTGGGATTCCATTGGGATGGACTTCATCACCGGATTACCAAGGACCAGATCGGGTTATGATTCTATTTGGGTTATTGTTTGTCGTCTAACCAAAATAGCTCACTTCATACCCGTGAAGACCACTTATACTAGTGCAAAGCTAGCCGATATTTACATGAAGAGAATTGTGTGTCTTCACGGCGTTCCTAAGAGTATCGTGTCTGATAGGGGGACCCAGTTCACTTCTCATTTCTGGAAGCAGTTGCACGAATCCTTGGGAACCAGATTGGAATTCAGTACGGCTTTCCACCCGCAAACAGATGGTCAGACTGAAAGAGTGAATCAGATTTTAGAAGATATGTTAAGAGCTTGTGCGCTTGACTATGGATCTAGTTGGGATGATAATTTGCCATACGCTGAGTTCTCCTACAACAATAGTTACAAAGCCAGCATTGAGATTGCACCGTTTGAAGCCTTATATGGAAAGAAATGCACAACCCCACTGTTGTGGAGTGGTGTAGGAGAACGGAGTTTCTTTGGGCCTGATATAATACAGGATGCTGAAGAGAAAGTCAGGCTGATTAAGGACAGGTTGAAAATAGCACAGTCACGCCAGAAAAGCTATGCAGATTCCAAGCGTAGAGAAGTCACCTATGAAGTGGGAGATAGAACCTATTTAAGGGTGTCACCACTTCGGGGTGTGAAAAGGTTTGGAATCAAGGGAAAGTTAGCACCTCGATTCATTGGACCACTCAAAATTCTTTCTCGCAAAGGTGAAGTGGCCTATGAGTTAGAGCTACCTGACGTGCTGTCTGCTGTTCATAATGTGTTCCATGTCAGTCAGTTGAAGAAATGTCATCCCGAGATGATGGGAGTTCCCTTAAAGGATAATGTACCCCTCGAGGAGGTACAATTGGAGAGTGACCTGACATACGAAGAGAAGCCCATCAAGATATTACTGACAGCAGAAAGAGTCACCCGTACCAAAACCATCAGGTTTTGCAAGGTCCAGTGGAATCATCACACCGAGGACGAAGCCACCTGGGAACGAGAGGATGACCTCCGAGAAGACCACCCACACCTATTTGCTGACCTTTCCGAAGCTCGAGGGCGAGCTTCTTCTTAAGGCGGTTAGTCTGTAACATCCCAAATTTCTCAAAAATTTAAAACCTTGCATTCATGCATCATGCATCATAAAAGTATGGCATTGAAATCACATAAAGAGTAAATTGAATTTTAATTATAAATTTAAATAAAGTTGTGGTCAATAAAGAGGCCTATTTGAGCTCCTTATACAAATCTGTATTTTATTATTTTATTTATTTAGCAAAATGATATAAAAAAGTTATAAATTAAATTAGCTTTTCAAAACATATTTTTATGATTTTTTCTGAAAAGTTTTGGCTAAGTTTTAAAATCAAATTTGAATTAAAGGTTTGAAAACAGAAAATGTTTTGTTAAAAAAAAAGGGGAGAGAAGAACGGCCCGACCCAATCTGGGCCGAAGCCCACTTCGTTTCCTCCCGCGCGCGCAGCGCAGAGGCCCAACCGCAGCCCATCTTCCCCCTCTCAGTCGCTGACAGCCCGGCCCTACTCGTCATCTTCCGCAAGTCGTGAAGAACACAAACTCAACGAACCCTAGTCTGTTACGGATCAAAATCCGGTGGCAAATCGCGATTTAATCGCTCCCCTCTGTCCCCATATAACCCCCCCCCCTCTGCCGCCTCCTCCCGAACCCAAAAACCCTAGAAGATAGCCTCCAGGCCGCTCAGAAACTGTCCGCCGCCCTCCGCCATTGCCGCCGCCAAAATCTTCAATCTCCGGTGAGTGCAGAGCTCCTCGAGTCCTCCCGCGTCTCTCTTCCGACTCCCAGTTAGCGCGCGCACGTCCTTGACATCTTCCATGTTGTTCTACTGCTCCAGATCATCGCGTCCGTGATCAACGGAAGCAAACCGCCGCCGTCTCCATCTCCGGCGAGCTTTAGGAGGAGAAGGGAAGCACGCCGAAGACCCCTGTCGCGCCAACGCCTCCGCCTCGACCTCCTCTTCGTAGCGGTACGTGTCGTTCTTGCCCGCTCGTCGTAGCTCGCCGGAAACGATTATGCCGACGATGGCGCCACCGCGGGATGAGGTCATCGGAGACTACTCCGGCGGCCGCGTCACTGGCTTTAGATCCGAACGGTTAGATTTAGATCGGACGGGCATGATTCAATTTCCTTTACCATTTCGTCCCGCTAATCTGGAGCGTCCGATGTAAGTTAGATTGGACGGCTCCCGTGCCGATCCGCGGCGAACCGGTATCGCCCAATCGGAGCGCGCCGCGTGGCGAGTTAATTTTCTATTTCGGCTGAAAAATAGTTTTAAAAACAGAAAACAACACAAACTTACAAAAATCATAACTTTTGATCTGTTCATTAAAATTTGATGAATTTTATATCCACATGAAGCTCTGCTCGTTTAGTTTAGTATGGTTTCGTTAGTTTATCCTTTTAGTGTATATTAAATTGCGGAATTTAATTGTTTAGCTTTCGGATATTAAATCTATAACTTAATTAATAAAATCTCTTTCCAAATAAATCCAATTGTTTTAGAGATTTATTAATGCCCTCTGTCCAGAGAGTGCAACATGAGTTTTATTTGAAACTTCTCATAATAGACTTAAAGAAATTGGTTTTAGAACTTAAAACTACTAATATGCTCAATATTTTAAATGATTAAATAAAATATTAAAATATTGATCATTGCATTTTATGCATTAATAACAGAGAAATTAAAATGGTAATTATAGGGTCTTATTAAGTTCATTGCATATTAAGCATGCATACACATTTTTGTCTTGATATTTTAAGTGTTATGCTTGTGTGTTTATTTAGTGTTATTGTTTGTCTCTAGATTGTGAAGAGGAGGAAGGTCCTTGTGATTGTTATTCTTGCTGTGCTTGTTCCTCTTGTTACCAAGGCAAGTGACATTCATAATCTATCCTATGTTTTCTATATGCATTATTAGTAGATTTTGAGTAGTATGCATGATAGGGAAATTTTGAACTATCTTATAATGCTAAGTTAGTTTACACTTTGAAAATATCCTAGTAGTGTGTAGCCATCCCTCCCCATGTAGCCACCAAAAGTTTTATTAGATGCTTAGCTATGCTATAAAGGAGTTTACTTATCATGTTATAGAATTATTGCTAAGTGTTAAAACCTTGAATGCACTTCTGGGTGGAATTGGTTGTTTGGTTTATGTTGAGTGGATTTTGGGACCATGCTTGTGGTTGTCTTTGCCTAGGATGAATTTCTATTCTACTTAGGGCCATGAGTATGGTGGTTTTCACCCATAAGCGCACTTGTGGACGGCCACCCAGGAACAAAGAGATTTCTAAGTCCCTCCAAGTTTAGAAGCTTCCCGTGCAGCCTTCTGACAATGGGCTCTGTCTAGAACTACTAAGTTGTGAGAGTGCAACCTGTCAGCTTGACAAGCATATGTAGAGTTGATAGGTGGAACGGGTCTTGCTAGTATGGTTGTATTCTTCTTCTGAAAGTTCTTGTCTCAATTCTCTCCTTTCCTTAATGCACTCCGCGTGTATAGGATGTCTGGGTTAATTGAGTCTTAAGGTGAAAGTGCACAACCTCTGCAGAGTCGACAAACTGAGTACTCAGCCGTGTCCCCGGTGATGGACTACTTCGAGCAACTGGACAAGGATGGACGGAAGAATCTCAACATGGTTTTCGTAAAGTAAAATTTGACTAAGGAAAGAATTATTGGTGCACTTGGGCTTCATCCGTTGGTGCCAAGTCTTTGAGATACAAAAGTGTTTTACAAAAGATAGGAGAAAACTGGCTTTCTGCAAAATAGCCTACAAACTCCACCAAGCCAAATATGCATATAGAATTAGACTTGTCATAATTTATCCACCATAGTCACTTGCCAATACTTCATTGTATTGACCTCCTACGGGGGCTGCATATTCAAATGTGCAGGTAATTCTGATGAGGAGTAAGTTTGGACTCGATTCTACACCCAACATGTCTGCTTGTGGCGTATGCTAGAAGAGAAGGCCCATTGCTTTTATTTTCGTTGTGAACTCTGAATATTTTAGCTAGTCTTCATGACTATGCACTTTGTAATAAAGCTATACTTGGCTATTTTTGGATCTCGATGTAGTATTTTGATACTTATGCAATGATACTATATATTTTGTACTGTGGTGCTGGCAGTGATCCAGGGACTAGCACATAACACAGGTGTTCCATCTTTATTTAAAAGATGGGGCGCTACAGTGGTCGTAGTACACCATCTCCTTCGACGCTCAGGACCACCCCAAGTCCACCAAGGCTGTTGGAACCCTCCCGCTGGTCTGCATCCCCACCATCGACAACGTCGCTGTCTCCAAGACACTCATTGATGGTGGAGCAGGCGTGAAAGTTATCTCCACAGATACGCTCGAAGCGCTTCAAGTGCCCTACGAGCGGCTCATGCCCTTCACGGGAGTCTCCAGTTCAGGCTCGCCGTCACCTTCGGAAGCGAGGAAAATTACCGCACCGAGCACATCGACTTCGATGTTGCGCACATCGGCCTGCCGTACAATGCCATCCTCGGCTACCCCGCGCTCGCGAAATTCATGGCCGTCACGCATCATGCTTACAACATGGTCAAGATCCCCAGCAGCGCTTGCACAAACACCAGCCGTGGACATGTCATGTATGCTACGCACGCTGTCGAGACGGCCTACAAGGCCGCCGCCATGGCATTCCCCGCAGACGACGACCTGGATCCTCTCGAGAGACCCAAGAAGAAGAAGCTGCTGTTCTCCCAGGAGCCAGCCGCTACAAAGAAAGTCTCTCTAAGCTCCAGCAGCTCGGGGGCTGAGGGCTCGGGGGCTAGCGTCACCATTGGCGCCGCGCTGCCTCCCAAATAGGAAAGCGCGCTCGTCGCCTTCCTCCAGGCAAACTCTGACGTGTTCGCGTGGACACCGTCAGATATGTCTGGTGTACCGAGGGAGGTGATCGAGCACCACTTAGCTGTGTGTCCAAACGCGCGCCCCGTCAAGCAAAAAGCAAGAAAACAAGCCCCCGAGAAGCAAGCATTCATTGTCAAAGAGGTCGAGAAGCTCAAAGCGGCAAAGGTCGTCCGTGAAGTCGCGCACCCTATTTGGCTCTCCAACGGCGTGGTAGTCCCAAAACCCGCCGGAGGAGGTCGCCTCTGCATCGACTACACTTATGTAAACAAGGCCTGCCCCAAGGACCCTTATCCCATGCCAAGAATTGACCAGATCGTGGACTCCACGGCAGGCTGCGACCTCCTCTACTTCCTCGATGCTTTCTCTGGTTATCATCAGATAAAAATGGCTAAGGAGATGAGGAGAAGACAGCTTTCCTCACCCCTTGCGGTGTGTATTGCTATGTCTACATGCCCTTCGGCCTAAAAAATGGCGGAGCCACTTTCCAGAGGCTAATGAGGATAGCGCTTGGCGAGCAAATGGGGAGAAACGCCGAGGCATATGTCGATGACATTGTCGTAAAATCCCGAGAGGGAAACACTCTCCTCAGGGACCTCGAAGAGACTTTCGCCAGCCTGCGCAAGGTGAACATCAAGCTCAACCCCGCTAAGTGCGTCTTTGGAGTGCTTTCAGGCAAATTGCTTGGATTCCTTGTGTCCCATCGGGGCATAGAGGCAAACCCTGACAAAATCAAGGCCATAGAGGACATGAAACCTCCACGCAGGCTCAAGGACATGCAACGCCTAGCAGGCTGCATGGCCAGCTTGGGTAGATTCATCTCCAAATTCGGCGAAAGAGCCCTGCCGTTTTTCAAGTTCATGAAAATAACAGGCACTTTCAAGTGGACACCTGAAGCGGAAAAAGCCTTTGAGGACTTGAAGAGGTACCTAGTCAGCCCGCCAGTAATGGTCGCCCCAAGGACAGGCGAGCACCTGATGTTGTATCTATCAGCAACTCCACAGACCGACAGTGCCGTCCTTGTGGTAGAAAGGGAATAGCCAGTACCCCACAAGAAGAGTGCAGGCCTCACAAACCCACCGCCAGGCCCAAAGCCACAGGAGAGGCCCGCCCTGTAGCGTACCTGCACTTTAAATAAGGCAGATACATGTATATAGTGCAAATCCCTGGATCGATTCGTTTGCACACACAGTTTACGATGTAATATCACAACAAAGTATCAATTTTGTTACATCGATGATCCAGACTTACAAAATCCAATACAAGTAGCATAGCATAAAGCTAGCTTTAAGAGTAAACATCGGAAATACAATAGCAGTGAGTCTCCATCACTTTCAGGTTGCCACAAGCGAAAACATGTTGGTTGTAGACTCGAAACCTTTAAACGAAACCTCACTCGTCATCTGATTAATCTGCAATAAGAAAAACATTGCAACAACGTGGGTCAGATTCCATTAAAAATGGAATCTGGCAAGTGATACTATGGTGGACAATTAATGGAATAACTCTATAGCCTATATGCATATTTGGCTGGTGGAGTTCAAGGCTATTTTGCATAAAGCCAATTTTTCCTATCTCTTTGGAAAACACTTTCTTCAAATCAAGACCATAAATCATAAATCTCATCTTCCCTTGTTCACCCATCAAGTTTTATTTCTGAAGTTGGAATGGTGGAATCCTCCGTTGACGTTCGTGATCAGCTGCTCAAATTGTCCGTACCGGGGACACGGCTAAGTACTTAGTTTTACACTCTGCAGAGGTTGTGCACGTTCACCATTGTACCCATTCAACCCAAACTATCCTTTACACACTTATAGTGATAAGGAAAAGGAGAAGAATGAGACGAGATCTTTCAGAAGCATTTTCCCTCCAACTCAGGCTTGTCAAGCCGGAGAGAGTCCATGCAACATAATTGATCAAGCCAGAGCCCATTGGCAATGGCTGCACTGGAAGCAATCGTCACTCGGAGTTCTTCAGATCCCTTTGTTCCGTGGTGGCCATTCACAAGTGCACGTACTCCATGAACCATAGACATGGGCCTGAGTAGCCACTCAACTTCGCCACAATACAACCTTTTACCACCCAGGTGTTTCATTCTTAACTTACTAGAATTTAGATTTTTACAAAACAATATTTGCATAGCATCAATAATTCGACTAAGTATTGCATAGGAACCTAGACACAGGAATAAGGAATTCTACACAGGTTTAGCATAGCAATATTATGCTACACATGCTTATATAAAAATACACTAAGTAATGCATATAGAAAATAGTAGGAAGTTTATGAGGTGTGCCAATTGCCTTTGGATGCAGTCTTTACTCAGAAACTCTTTTAAACGTTATTCGGAGCTCTCCGTTCAATCTAGCAATATAGGCAAACAACAATACAACAATCATAAAACAACACAACACATACAAGCATACATAATGAACAAACAAGTTTCATAAACTTCTAAGGAAAACATGTCATGCATGATATGCAAATTATTTCTAAGTACTAGAAATGCATGTCATGCCATAAAAACTATTTTAAGTTAATTGTAGTGCCCTTGCTTACGAAAGCAATGGCACATATGAATAATGCAAAGACTTGGATCACATAAGTCTCACATTCTCCAATAAGATGTAATATCACAGTACAATGTCAAAATTTATTACAGAACGAGACGAATGATCCAAAAACAAATATCCTTACAACTTAGCATAGCGGAAATGCTAGCTGAATAAGTAGTTCACACTTTATTTCAGAGTTCAAACGCAATACTAAAGGTAGCATGGAGCTACATCTTCTCCATGAAGCCACTGGCAAATCATGTTGGTTGTAGCTCGAAGACGACCCCCTTACTCCTCATTCGGACATTCTGCAAGGTTTAGTTGCAGCCCAGCTATAAAGGGTCAGCACAATTGAATTGTGGTGGCAAGTGACTTTAATTCCTAATGTTCTATTATACTATAACTATATGCTTAATTTGGCTGGTGGAGCTCAAGGCTATTGCGCAAAGCAAATTTTCTCCTACTTTTGATAAACAGTTTTCTTAAATCAATATCTTCTCCTTCAGAGACAAATCTCGAGACAAGTCCATGTCTCCTACCCATGTTCACCCAACAAAGTTTTATTAAGAAATTTGAGATGAGGAGATTTTCAGAACACAGCCTTGTGTAGTTACTCAAATTGTCCGATGCCGGGGACACGGCTAAGATCTTAGGTTTTAACTCTCGAGAGGGTGTGCACTTTCACCATTAGACTCAATCAACCCAAACTATCCTCTACACTCCTTTAGTGAGAAGGAAAAGGAGAAGATCAAGACGAGACTTTTCAGAAGTTGCTTTCCCATGATCATACTAAGAGATTACCACCATCCTATCAACTCTACCACCATCAATCTCTTGACCCAGGTCCACATCAACTTACTCCATCAAGACAAAGCCCATATTGACCAATGGTTGCACGATAAGCAACTAGACTCAGTGTAAACTTAAATCTCATAGCCCTGAGCGGCCTACCACAAGTGAGCAACTCAGGTTAACACCGCATATCATGGCCCCAGGTAAGTAGAAACTACCCTGGGCGAAGACAACCATGACACTTGGCCCTGAGAAGCCACTCAACTTGAAACCTCCTCGATCGACCCAATCCACCCAGGTGTTACATTAATTTAGTGGAAATTTTCATTTATCACCACATCCATAAAACAATCATTTTTGCAGCAGGTGCTTCCACTAAATTATAATAGGGTTCTAATCTGGAATTTCTAAGGGGAAACCTAAAAGGTTTGCATAGCATACTATAATCTCCCAAAATCTATCATGCATACTACTTTTGCAAATACTGTTTGAAAACACTAGATATGCAATAGAATAAAATAGTAGGTGTTTTATGAAGTCACTTGCCTTAGCAGCAGGAGGGGCAGGCACAACAAGAATAGCAATCACAAGCAGGTCCTTCCTCTCCTTCACAATCTAGCACAAGCAATACATACAAATAAATATCCACACAAAATCTCACACACCAAATAAAAGATGTATGCATGCATGATATGCCATGTGTAGAATTAGACACACTTATCCATGATTTATATTCTCTGGTATTAAATGCATGAGATGCAATTTCTAGGAATTTCTCAATTCACTTAACAATTTATTAATTGAAAACAAAATAACCAAAACTTAGATTATAACATTACAAATTTTATTGTTCTAAGAAAGTTTTCAAATAAGACATATATTAATATTCCTGGGCAGAGGTTGTTAACCTAAATCTAAAACAATTGAGTTTATTTGTAAAACATTTTTATTATTTAAGTTATGAATTTAATAGCCGAATTACTCCTCGGATGATCTTATGAATTATTATTTAACAAAAGCAAAAACAAATGATGTATAATTAAACTACTCTAGCAGGGCTATCCGTGGATATAAAGTTCATTGAATTTGGACTTACAGAACATAAGTTATGAATTTTCTAAGTTTTGCATATTTTCTGTTTTATTTATAAAATTCCTGCGAAAAAGAAAATAAGGGGGCTACGTGGCACGATCCTATTGGACGAAAACGGTTCGCGCGGATCGTGGACGAGAGCTGTCAGATTTAAATGAGATCGGACGCACGGGATCGTTTGAACAGATCTAGATCCAACGGCGTGGGACGCCCGGCCGAACCGAGCGGTGCGCGGGTCGCCGGAAGGCTCGCCGACGGCGGCGCGTCGGCCTCGACGCTTCCCGCATGAAAACACCGCCCTAGGACGAACGGTTCTTACCAAACTGACGCGGAGGAGGAGGCGAGGTCGATGGCGCGGCGGCGGCGTCGAGACTCCTCTCCTTTCCTCGTCGGAGATGGTGGCCGGCGACGGAGCACCTCGGTCGAGGTCTTTTTCGGCGTTCGGCTGCGCAATGGGACAAGCAAGGGGGCTCAACGGGTGCGCAAAAGGATGGGGAAGAGAGGGGGGGCTCGGTGGAGGTCGAGGAGCTTGGAGCTTACCGCACTCGCGAAAAAGCCCGGCGGCAATGGCGGCGACGGTGAGCTCGATTCCGAGCAGCCCGACGGCGGAGAGGTAGGGTTTTGGGGGGGGGGGGGGTCGGAGGCGGCCTCGCGGGGTGTAAATAGGAGGGGGCGCGGGAGCTGATCACGGCGGAAACCGGCCCGGAAACGGCTCGGTCGTGGTCGTCGTCTCCGGCGCGATCTCCGGACGGAGGTGGAAGACGGCTGACAGGTGGGGCCCACCTGTCAGCGAGAGGGGAGCGGCGCGCACGCGCTGGAGCGGGCCGATGGGCCGTTATCGACCGCGCGCGTGGTGGATAACGTCTGGGCCGGCCCGGTAACATAATCCTTTAAATAAAATAAAACTGTTTTTCAAATCTGATTTACTAAATGATTTTTAAACCTATTCAAAACATTTCAGAAAAATTCATAAAAATATATTTTGGAAAGGTTATTTAAATTAACAATTTTTAATAATAACCTTACCCATTATATAATTTGAAAAAAAATTATATTTATGGAGTAAGTTTAAATAAACATTTAAATAGGATTAAACATTATTTAAACTCATAATTGAATTTTTATTTAGTATTTATGTGATTAAAAGTTAAGCCTATAAGATGAATGATGTATGAATGCAAAGTTTTAATTTTAGCAAAATTGGGATGTTACAAACCTAACCCCCTTAAGATGAATCTCGTCCTCGAGATTCGGTTTGGCCTTCAAAAAGATGTGGGTGTTCTTCCCGAAGATCATCCTCCCGTTCCCAAGTTGCTTCTTCTTCGGTATGGTGGTTCCACTTCACCTTACAAAATTTGATAGTCTTGGTTCGTGTGATCCTTTCTGCCATCTCCAAGATTTTGATTTGCTTCTCTTCATACGTCAGGTCACTTTCCAACTGAACTTCTTCTAATGGCACTGTATCCCGTAGCGGGGTTTCTGTCATCTCTGGATGACACTTCTTCAATTGACTCACGTGGAAGACATCGTGAACTGCTGACAGAACTTCCGGCAATTCTAACTCATATGCTACTTCTCCCTTGCAGGAAAGAATCTTAAAGGGGCCGATGAATCGAGGTGCCAGTTTACCCTTGATCCCGAACCTCTTCACACCACGCATTGGTGACACTCTTAAATAAGCCCTGTCACCTATCTCATATGTGATTTCTCTCCTTTTGGAATCCGCATAGCTTTTCTGCCTGGACTGCGCGATCTTCAATCTGTCCTTGATTATTCGAACCTTCTCTTCAGCTTCCTGGATTATATCAGGTCCAAATAAACTTCGATCTCCCACACCGCTCCAGAGTAGTGGTGTGGTGCATTTCCTACCATAAAGTGCCTCAAACGGCGACATCTCTATGCTTGCTTGGTAGCTGTGGTTATAGGAAAATTCGACGTATGGCAAATTATCATCCCAACTAGACTTGTAGTCCAAGGCACATGCCCTCAGCATATCTTCTAAAATTTGGTTTACTCTTTCCGTCTATCCATCCGTTTGGGGATGAAATGTTGTACTGAACTCTAATCTCGTACCCAATGATTCATGTAGTTGTTTCCAGAAATGCGAGGTAAATAGGTACCTCTGTCAGACACAATCCTCTGGGGAATACCATGAAGGCATACAATTCTCCTCATGTAAATCTCTGCCAACTTAGCACTTGAGTAGGTAGTCTTTACTGGCACAAAATGGGCCACCTTTGTCAAACGATCCACTATTACCCAGATCGAATCATAATCCGATCTGGTACGCGGTAACCCAGTAATGAAATCCATACCTATCTGTTCCCATTTCCAATCCGGTATAGGTATAGGTTGCAACAATCCTGCTGGCTTCGGATGCTCCGCCTTTACTCGACTACATACATCGCACTTAGCTATATATTCCGCGATGTCTCTCTTCAGGTTATTCCACCAAAATCTTTCCTTTACATCCATGTACATCTTGGTGTTTCCCGGGTGTATGGAATAAGGCGAGTTATGTGCTTCTTGCAGAATCAATTTTCTAAGATCCTCATCTTGCGGCACGCAGATGCGTTTCTCAAACCACAAGGTGCCTTGCTCATCCATTCGAAAACCCTTGGCCTTCCCTTCGCTCAGGTTGACCTTGATTTCATCCATTACTTTGTCTCCCTTCTGGCCTTCCCGAATCTTATCCATCAACAACGGTTGTACGTCCAGTGTTGCGAGGAATCCTTCGGGTACTACCTCTAATCTGAGGTCCTTAAATGCTCTACTTAAATCCTCGGGCAAATCTCCGCTGTCAGTCCATTTACATGGACCTTACGGCTCAAAGCGTCTGCCACCACATTAGCCTTTCCTGGGTGATATTGCAAACTCATATCATAGTCCTTAATAAGTTCCAGCCATCTTCTTTGCCTCATATTCAATTCCTTCTGGGTGAAAATATATTTCAGGCTCTTGTGATCCGTGAATACTTCACAACGATTTCCCAAAAGATAGGGTCTCCACGTCTTTAACGCATGCACTACTGATGCTAACTCCAGATCGTGGGTGGGATAGTTGACCTCATGTTTCTTAAGCTATCTAGAAGCATATGAAACTACTTTCCCTTCTTGCATTAGGACACTTCCTAGTCCATGGTGCGAGGCATCACAATATACTTGGAATTCCTTCTCTATATCTGGCAAACATAAAACAGGTGCTGACACCAGCCGTTTCTTCAGTTCCTGGAAACTTACTTCACATTCTTTAGTCCACTTGAATTTGACTTCCTTTTTCAGTAGTGAAGTCAATGGTTTGGCAAGTTTGGAGAAGTTCTCAATAAATCTTCTATAATAACCTGCCAGTCCAAGGAAACTACGGATGTCTGCCACATTCTTGGGTACTTCCCATTTTGTCACAGCTGACACCTTTTCTGGGTCTACTGCTATTCCATTTTTCGACACAACGTGTTCTAGAAAACCAACTTCTTCTAGCCAGAATTCACACTTGCTAAATTTGGCATACAGCTTATGTTCTCTAAGTCTCTGTAATATCATGTGCAAGTGTTCTTCATGTTCCTCCTGACTTTTGGAGTAAATCAGGATATCATCAATGAATACCACAACAAACTTATCCAGAAAGTCCATAAACACTTTGTTCATCATGTTCATGAAGTATGCCGGTGCATTGGTTAAACCAAACGGCATTACGGTGTACTCATATAATCCATATCTAGTAGTGAAGGCAGTTTTTGGTATATCTAGTTCTCTTACTTTCATTTGAAAGTATCCTGATCGCAAATCGATCTTAGAGAATACAGAAGCACCCTCTAGCTGGTCGAAAAGCTCATTAATTTTCGGTAGCGGGTACTTGTTCTTGTTCGTCACCTCGTTGATTGCTCGATAATCCGTTACTAGCCTTTGAGTACTATCCTTTTTCTCTACAAACAGAATCGGTGCTCCCCAAGGTGATGAACTTGGGCGGATGAATCCTTTCTGCAGTTGCTCCTCTAACTGTTTCTTGAGTTCTTTCAATCCAGCTACGTCCATTGGATATGGTCTCTTGGCTATGGGTCCCGTTCCGGGAACCAAATCTATATGAAATTCAACATCCCTATCGGGTGGCATTCCCGGTAGTTCTTCGGGGAAAACATCAGGGTAATCTCTTACCACACGAACGTCTCCCATGCTAACCCCCTTAAGAGAATTTAGCTTAACTTTCTTAAATTCAAATTTGGATTTGTATCTGATCTTCTTCTTCTCGGGAGTGGTGAGTGTAATGGATCTATTCGCACAATCCAATGCTCCTTCAAACTTGGCCAACCAATCCATACCGAGTATAACATCCAGACCCTGGGTCTCTAATATTATCAGGTTTACCGGAAAGGAGTGTTTACCAATTTCTAAACTCAAGTTTTGACAATCGGTTTGTGCGAGCATTTCCCCCCTGGGGAACTCACCCTAACCGAATTTAGCAGGCTTGTAGTAGTCAGTTTGTTTTTATTAACAAAAGCTCTTGAGATGAATGAGTGGGATGCTCCAGTATCGAACAAGACTAATGCTGGAAAGGTATGTAGTAGGAACGTACCAATCACTGCATCCGGTTCATTCTGCACTTCTTCCACATCAAGATGATTCACCTGTGCCTTCTGGAAAGGATTAGGCTTTGATGCTTCCGGCGCCTTCTTCTTCTCTGGGCAGTCTGTTGAGTAATGTCCCTTGTTCCCACACTTGTAGCAAGTCACTTGACTAATATCTTGATTAGGTTCATTGTTGTGGCGGTGTTGCTCTTTTCCACTATTGTTCCCATTGAACGGGTGGTTGTGTCCACTACCACCCTGTCCATTTCCTCTGTATCCGGAATTTCCTACTTTATGGATATGACCATTAGGGTTGTGGCCACTTCCATTCTTGTGACTGTAGTGACCCCCACTGTTCTCAGGAACGTATGGTTTCTTCTGCATCAGATTAGTGTTGTACTTATTGGCACTGAACTTCCTTTTTCTATTCTCCTCCTTCTTCATGTTGCTGTCCAGAGTAATGGCCTGATCAAGAAGGTCCTGATAATTGGGAGCATAGGCCACAGACAATGGTATTTTCAGCTCACCATTGAGTCCATTCAGAAACTTATACTTCCTCTTTGCATCGGTGTCTACATCCTCTGGGCATAGCGTGAGAGTGAATTGAAGTCCTCCATGTACTCCCTCAGAGCACGATTTCCCTGTCTCAGGGTACGGAACTCGTCCTTTTTCAGATTCATGATCCCAGTTGAGATGTGAGCATTGCGGAAACCTTCTTTAAAGATTTCCCAGGTAAGCCCTTCAAGTGGGTGAGTGATCTGATATGTTTCCCACCACTGTGCCGCTGGTCCCTCCAGTAGATGGGAAGTGAACCTTATTTTCTCCAATTCCGTACACTCGCAAGTAACTAGATCCTTGTTCACAGAGCGTAGCCAATCATCGGCTACGATTGGTTCAGTAGCTGTGGAGAATTTGTTGGGTCTGAGCCTCAAGAACCTCGCAAGGCGGTCAACTTGGGGTGGGGGTGGTGGTGGCGGCGGTGGAGGGGGTGGTGGATTGTTTTGGTTTGCCATGAACTGAGCCATCATGGTCATCAACTGTGTCTGGGCTGCCATCATTTGTTGCATCATTTTGTTGGCATTGTTGTTGTCAGGATCACGACGTGGAGGCATCTGTATGGTGTGGGCATAGGTAAGTAGTGATAGAAAGAGACTACAAAGGAAAAATCTACCCATGCACATCAACACACTTCACAGAAACATAACAAACAACAATTAAACAGACACACCCGAAGTATTTTATAAATTTGATATTTTAGATACTTGCAAACCAAGCTAGGACATGGTTTTCAAGGTACTGCCTCACCACAAATTGGTGGGTCAATACAACTTCGATGAGGTAAGGAGAAATACTCGTAAGGTAAGGATAACTGGTGGTCTTACTAATCAAATTTTGAAACTCCTTATGTATTTGCGGGTGTTCCCACACTTGCGCTTCTTGACACCTGTGGCTTCCTTGGGAGTGTCCTCATCGGGATAGGTTATCACTAGGGGCTCTTGGGCGTCAGGGGGATGATTCTTCTCTGCCTGAAGTTCCATTTGGCTTAGTTGTTCACACAAATGAGCACACTGAGCCTGCAATGCCAAAATATGGGCATCCTTCTGCGCAATCCTATCATCTTGCAGGTAAATCTTGTTTTCCAGTTCCTTGTTCTCCTTCGTTAGCACCTGAACTTCTACACGAAGAATATCCTTCACTTCTTCTAAGCTTTCCTTAACGTGACGGTGGACGCGCTTTAAATCTGCCCTGTAGAAGATCTCTTGTCCCAGAAGTATATCCAAGTTATGGCAATGAGCTCCAAGGTCTCCATGATGCTTCTCGTTCATACCCCTAAGTGAGGGTTGAACGGGTTGTCCAATGCTATCCCTCCTGGCAAAGTGTCGAAAGACGGAGTTGGGCTTGATCTCGTCATATAATTGCTCAATGATGCGGGACAAGGTCTCCAGCATCGCCATCTCCACTCCATTCTTCCAGGTGGGGTATCTAGATCGGAAACGGATCAGCTGCGATCCAGGAGGATCAAGACGAGGGAGAACTTCTGTCTCGATCTTCCAGCGTCCTTCAGGGTAATCTTCTGACATAATTTCTTTGCCCGTGAAGACTGGCGGCGTCAACCTCAGGGTTCTGGAAATACTGAGGAGCTGGTCACTGAAGTAGTATTTGTCCTTTCTGCGGGGATAACTCTTGGGTGAAGTTCTTCATCTACAAGAATTTTGAAGGGATAAGAAATAAGGAGATGAAACGAAATAAGAATGAAGAAGGTAAGGAACATATTATAAGGAAAGAAGTATGGTATTTCGAATTTTTATTAATTATAAATATTTATTTTAGGGTTTGTATCCAATCCTAGGGGTTTCAAGCCTATAGGCAACATTCGTGCTCTGATACCATCTGTAGTGCCCTTGCTTACGAAAGCAATGGCACATATGAATAATGTAAAGACTTGGATCACATAAGTCTCACATTCTCCAATAAGATGTAATATCACAGTACAATGTCAAAATTTATTACAGAACAAGATGAATGATCCAAGAACAAATATCCTTACAACTTAGCATAGCGGAAATGCTAGCTGAATAAGTAGTTCACACTTTATTTCAGAGTTCAAACGCAATACTAAAGGTAGCATGGAGCTACATCTTCTCCATGAAGCCACTGGCAAATCATGTTGGTTGTAGCTCGAAGACGACCCCCTTACTCCTCATTCGGACATTCTGCAAGGTTTAGTTGCAGCCCAGCTATAAAGGGTCAGCACAATTGAATTGTGGTGGCAAGTGACTTTAATTCCTAATGTTCTATTATACTATAACTATATGCTTAATTTGGCTGGTGGAGCTCAAGGCTATTGCGCAAAGCAAATTTTCTCCTACTTTTGATAAACAGTTTTCTTAAATCAATATCTTCTCCTTCAGAGACAAATCTCGAGACAAGTCCATGTCTCCTACCCATGTTCACCCAACAAAGTTTTATTAAGAAATTTGAGATGAGGAGATTTTCAGAACACAGCCTTGTGTAGTTACTCAAATTGTCCGATGCCGGGGACACGGCTAAGATCTTAGGTTTTAACTCTCGAGAGGGTGTGCACTTTCACCATTAGACTCAATCAACCCAAACTATCCTCTACACTCCTTTAGTGAGAAGGAAAAGGAGAAGATCAAGACGAGACTTTTCAGAAGTTGCTTTCCCATGATCATACTAAGAGATTACCACCATCCTATCAACTCTACCACCATCAATCTCTTGACCCAGGTCCACATCAACTTACTCCATCAAGACAGAGCCCATATTGACCAATGGTTGCACGATAAGCAACTAGACTCAGTGTAAACTTAAATCTCATAGCCCTGGGTGGCCTACCACAAGTGAGTAACTCAGGTTAACACCGCTTATCATGGCCCAAGGTAAGTAGAAACTACCCTGGGCGAAGACAACCATGACACTAGGCCCTGAGAAGCCACTCAACTTGAAACCTCCTCGATCGACCCAATCCACCCAGGCGTTACATTAATTTAGTGGAAATTTTCATTTATCACCACAACCATAAAACAATCATTTTTGCAGAAGGTGCTTCCACTAAATTATAATAGGGTTCTAATCTGGAATTTCTAAGGGGAAACCTAAAAGGTTTGCATAGCATACTACAATCTCCCAAAACCTATCATGCATACTACTTTTGCAAATACTGTTTGAAAACACTAGATATGCAATAGAATAAAATAGTAGGTGTTTTATGAAGTCACTTGCCTTGGCAGCAGGAGGGGCAGGCACAACAAGAATAGCAATCACAAGCAGGTCCTTCCTCTCCTTCACAATCTAGCACAAACAATACATACAAATAAATATCCACACAAAATCTCACACACCAAATAAAAGATGTATGCATGCATGATATGCCATGTGTAGAATTAGACACACTTATCCATGATTTATATTCTCTGGTATTAAATGCATGAGATGCAATTTCTAGGAATTTCTCAATTCACTTAACAATTTATTAATTGAAAACAATATAACCAAAACTTAGATTATAACATTACAACTTTTATTGTTCTAAGAAAGTTTTCAAATAGGACATATATTAATATTCCTGGGCAGAGGTTGTTAACCTAAACCTCAAACAATTGAGTTTATTTGTAAAACATTTTTATTATTTAAGTTATGGATTTAACAGCCGAATTACTCCTCGGATGATCTTATGAATTATTACTTATCAAAAGCAAAAACAAATGATGTAGAATTAAACTACTCTAGTAGGGCTATCCGTGGATATAAAGTTCATTGAATTTGGACTTACAGAACATAAGTTATGAATTTTCTAAGTTTTGCATATTTTTCTGTTTTATTTATAAAATTCCTGCGAAAAAGAAAATAAGGGGGCTACGTGGCGCGATCCTATTGGACGAAAACGGTTCGCGCGGATCGTGGAAGAGAGTCGTCCGATTTAAATGAGATCGAACGCACGGGATCGTTTGGATCTAGATCCGTTGGATCTAGATCCAACGGCGTGGGACGCCCGGCCGAACCGAGCGGCGTGCGGGTCGCCGGAAGGCTCGCCGGCGGCGGCGCCCGCGGCGGCGGCGCGTCGGCCTCGACGCTTCCCGCATGAAAACACCGCCCCAGGACGAACGGTTCTTACCAAAATGACGCGGAGGAGGAGGCGAGGTCGATGGTGCGGCGGCGGCGTCGAGACTCCTCTCCTTTCCTCGTCGGAGATGGTGGCCGGCGGCGGAGCACCTCGGTCGAGGTCGTTTTCGGCGTTCGGCTGCGCAATGGGACAAGCAAGAGGGCTCAACGGGTGCGCAAAAGGATGGGGAAGCGAGGGGGGGCTCGGTGGAGCTCGAGGAGCTTGGAGCTTACCGCACTCGCGAAAAAATCCCGGCGGCAATGGCGGCGACGGCGAGCTCGATTCCGAGCAGCCCGACGGTGGAGAGGTAGGGTTTTCAAGGGGTTTCGGAGGTGGCCTCGCGGGGTATAAATAGGAGGGGGCGCGGGAGCTAATCACGGCGGAAACCGGCACGGAAACGGCTCGGTCGTGGTCGTCGTCTCCGGCGCGATCTCCGAACGGAGGTGGAAGACGGCTGACAGGTGGGGCCCACCTGTCAGCGAGAGGGGAGCTGCGCGCGCGCGCTGGAGCGGGCCGATGGGCCGTTATCGACTGCGCGCGCGGTGGATAACGTCTGGGCCGGCCCGGTAACATAATCCTTTAAATAAAATAAAACTGTTTTTCAAATCTGATTTACTAAATGATTTTTAATCCTATTCAAAACATTTCAGAAAAAATCATAAAAATATATTTTGGAAAGGTTATTTAAATTAGCAATTTTTAATAATAACCTTACCCATTATATAATTTGAAAAAAAAAATATATTTATGGAGTAAGTTTAAATAAACATTTAAATGGGATTAAACATTATTTAAACTCATAATTGAATTTTTATTTAGTATTTATGTGATTAAAAGTTAAGCCTATAAGATGAATGATGTATGAATGCAAAGTTTTAAATTTTAGCAAAATTGGGATGTTACATTAATGCAAGGAAATGTGTTGGTCAAAAAGACTAAGGACTAAGGTTAGAAGTTGGATAAAATACCTTTGTTATAATTTATCTTGAATAAGTACTCTAATGACTTAGTCATGATGTGCATATCTACTTAGAGAAAATACTAATTCTATTCTTCAAGGTGATCAACAATTATTAACAAATCTTCGTAAATTGGATACTAGGATCCAACAAACTTCAAGATGATAATATCATGATCAAAAATTGTTTAAGTCTAAAGTGAAAGACAAGATTAGGAAAGAGGGAAAAGATAGAAAGAAATATGTAGTTGGTCTTCTAGGAATATTCTCCATACTTGTGACTTTCTTATGAACTTCTTCTTGATTTTCTTAGAAACGGCGAGAGAGGAAGCAAGACTTAGAAAATATTGCTGGTTGGTCTTCATGAACTTCTTCTTAATTTTCTTCTAAGTTCTTCTGCTCCTTGAAGATACTCTGAAGTCTTGTTTTCTTGGCTAAGTCCTTTGTTGGCCTTCTAGCTCCAAGTTGAAAATACTAAGTGTCTAGTACATAGCACTTTTCCAAAATACCAAGTTGAAAATAGTCCTAACTTAGAGAAAATGAGGGAGGAGTTTTCCTATGAGAAGTATAATTAAAATAATGTTTTACATGTTTCTGTAAATACCAAGTTAGTGCACGACTAAAATACAAGTTTTAATTATACCACTATTTTCTACACGTTCATACGATTCCATATACTACAAATACATCAAAAACGGAGTTACGGTTGATTTAATATGAATTTTGGAAGTTATATCTAGGCAGAAAAACGACAATATTGAATAGTTGACCTACGACGTTTTTCTAAGCTGCTACCCTTCATCAAGTGATATGTACGTAACAATATAGAAGGAAGCACAACAGCAGCTCACCGGCGTGAGAAGATGACGGCGGCTGTGCATCGGCCGGGCGATCGCAGGCGGACGCGGACGGTCGGCGTGTTGTGGTCGTCGGCGACGGGTGTGGACGGCGACGACGTTTCGGAAGCTCCCGAACGCAAGGGAGACGACGGCGACGCGCTTATGGACACGGCGGAGCGGAAGACGGTGTCGGAGTTGAGCGGCGATTCCCGGAGCTGCGTGGAGAGGCAGACGGAGTGGCGACGGCGACGATGACCTTCAGGACGATGACCTGCGTGGAGAGGCAGACGGAGTGGCGATATGGCTGGGGAAATGAAGCAAGGAGGGTGTTGAAAGGAGCGCACGGACGTGGGAAAGAGTAAGTACCAAGAATCGGCGGCGCGGACTCACTCTGCTCGCCGAAATCAAAGAAATACGGTGGCGGTCGAGCAAAACTCCGGCGAAGAAATTTGTCGGCCTGGAGGCGTATTGGAGAGGGCTTTTAGGGGGGAATGGAGGAGGAGGTCGAGGGCTATCTATAGGAACCAACCGTGCTTAATTTGGTGCAGTAATTTGTCCGCAATCAATCGGAGATTAATTTCGACCAAAAACGCCCATGTCTAATGGCGGACGAAATTATAACAATTTAGGGCGTTTAAGAGAGGGCTTTTGTGAGGGAATGAAAGAGGAGATCAAAAGCTTTAAGTAGGAAGAAACGGTGCGTCAATTGGTGGAGTAAAACGCCGGCAGTCAAGAGAGCCAATTCGGCCGGGCGTTTCGGCCGGGCGTTTCGGCCGTGCGTGCTGGTTTCCTGGGATGAAGACGATGCTGACGTCATCATGACGTCAGCATTTTTTTTCTAACTTTTCTTATTTCTTTCATAACTTTTGATTTAAGACTCCAAATAAAGTCAAATAAATTTCAAAAAAAATTTAAAAACAATATCTTCGTGTTAAACCAGTTATAGGCATGTTTTGAACACTTTTCAAAAATCAAAATTTTGAATTATTGATTAAATACAAATTTGACACTTAATGTCAAATTTGAAAACATGGCTTAAATACTTCCGTTTTTTGGCTAAATAAAATTTATAAAAATACAACACTTATATAAGTTTAAAAATTAAGTTATTTAAAATCATTTTCCAACATTAAATCATTTTTGGCTTTAGTACAACGTTAAATAACATAACATCACTATTCGAAATGAAAAGGGGAATATAATGAATGTATTTTTAATTGAAAATAATTTGTGCACCATTACATTCTATATTATGATAAATAATTTGAAAACCTTATAACAAATTTGGAAAAGATTTTTGATTTAATTCATTTCTTATATAGAAAATATATTCATGAAAGTCATTTTATGTTTTGAAAATAAATGAAAATCATTTAAGCTAATGAAATGTTTATTTGGGTTGTTAAGTAATTATAAAATCTATGAGGTTTTAAAGTTATAAGCTATAGACTTGTAATATCCAAACTATGTTTTGAACTCAGGTAAATGAATAATAATCTTTTGGCAAGTAGACAATGTTTTCAATAGTTTTGAAATAACACTTGTAATTATTATTTTAATTTATGAATTGCTATTGCTAAGTGGTTGAAATCAAATACTTATAAAGAAACCTTTTATTTCATGAATATGGTTTGAAGGTTTGTAAAACATTTGTCAAATTAGATATTGAGGTTTTAATAATTACAATGGATAATAAATTGTTTAACTTGAAACAACTTTTGAAAATAATGTTGCATTGAGATATTTGAACTAAATAAACTCTTCAATAAGTTTGAAGTCTTTCATAGTTGGTTTTCTTATGCATTTTATATATTTATTTTAATAAGAAGAATAGTTTTAAATTTTAGTGATTTTTAAACATTATAAAATGTTGGGATGTTACAGACTACCACTCTTAAAAGGAATCTCGTCCCCGAGATTCGGAGAGGCTAGAAAGGAAAGCAACTGCTTGGAAAGATTATGATAACTCGAGAGGTTTCAAGAAATGAAATTTTCTGACATGGAAACTTGAAAATTGGCAGGGAAGGATTTTTCTAATTGGGGAGGCTAGAAGAAAGACGGTTTGGGATCTTCGGGTTAAGGTAACGTGGTTTAAATCAATCTGGGTGGCTACCACCCTTAAAAGAAATTTTTGTGCTCAGTCTAGAAACTTTGTTTAATCTTGTTTATTTCTCTGATGTAGAGCGTACAAGTATTCAATATACAACGACATGTGGTGGATACGGAAAGTTTTAGCACTCACGTTTTCCACTCGGTCCTTGGAGAGATTTATCCTTCTTCCTCTCAGGGCATCTGCGGCATGTCACGGGACTGGTGATTTTCCTATGCGAGCGGATAAGGCAGTTCTCCTTCATCTTTACTGGGCACTTATCAGCATAATGTCCCTTGTCCTTACATTTGTAGCAAATTACTTCACTTAAATTCTTCTTCTTCTTTGGTGTTTCCAAGGCTAATAGTTCTTCCAAGTCTTGTTTGCTATATTCTATCTCAATTAAAGAAGTCCAGTCTCGTTTGATGTGACAACCTCGAGCTAGGTGATCTCCTTTACACTTATAGCAACACTTGGAGGTACTTTTTGATGTCCTCGGAAGTGACCTTACTCTTATTCCATTTTTCACCTTAGTATGATCCACAATCTCATTTTGATGAAGATTTTGTTCAGTATCCTGACCAATCCTTTTCTCTTTGCAGTCCCATGAATAATGTCCTAGTTCTCCACAGGTAAAACATTTTATATGGCTAGTATCTCTTTTGTTTTCCTCCTTGTTTTCTTGTACTTCCACATACTTCATGAGATCTTGTTGCATCCCCTTTTTGGCTTGCTGACTCACTTCTTGCACCACGGGGTAGAGTTGACATTGAGTTGGAACGTGATTTGTTGCTACACACAAAAAGCAAGTAATCTGACTTGTGGGGCATTCCCTAACTGGTTGTCTGGTATGACCATGGGGCCACTCATCAGTGCATCCTTTGGACGTAGGTCCTATCTCCCCACAAGTTTTGCATGCCTTCGGTTTGGTCATAAGACTCTCTTCGAACTCGTTATGGTTTTGATCTATCTTAGGCAGGTTGTCATTGATCAATTTCCACAACTGACTCTGGTTCTCTAATAGTAGTCGCATAGTTGTGTGCAAATCATTGGTGTTGGTATTGGGGTGAGACATTTGTTTGGTTTAGAGAATAAATGAGTTGAGTTATATGTACTATGGAGAAATCCTAATTCAATAAATTCAGAACTAGGCAATCAATCTCTAACACAACCAATCAATCAAGGTTCAAACACAAGCAAACACATACGTGAAAATTTTCAAATTTCTTTTGAGAGTTCGAACTACTCGTTTATCGAACGAAATACACCCACGTCAAGGAAATACCAAAGTGATAGTACTGTCATACCACAATTTGATAGGTCAATACGTCATCGGGTCTCGTTATTCTTATGGATAGGTGGTCTAATTTATCTTTTTCTTGAGTGCCTCAAGTTCTTGTTCAACTTTTATGGATAACTTCGAAGTGTTGGTCGAATCCTGGTTCTTCAGTGGTCTTCCATGCATGTAGAACTTCATGATGAATCGTAGCATTCCCATATGAAGTAGAAGAATCGGCCCTATAAGAACATGGTCATCTAGAGTAAGATAAGGTATTTTCAGAAGGTTGATAGTAGATGAGAGTATGAGGAAGAAAAAAAATGAAAGATTTGTTTACAGAAAAGTGAATAAAAATAGATTTTCAATCCTATAGACAAATCCTATTTCTATCCAAACCTAGGGTTTCGAACCTACAGGCAACACAGTGCTCTGATACCATCTGTAGCGTACCTGCACTTTAAATAAGGCAGATACCTGTGTATAGTGCAAATCCCTGGATCGATTCGTTTGCACACACAATTTACGATGTAATATCACAACAAAGTATCAATTTTGTTACATCGATGATCCAGACTTACAAAATATCCGATACAAGTTGCATAGCATAAAGCTAGCTTTAAGAGTAAACAGCGGAAATACTATAGCAGCGAGTCTCCATCACTTTCATGTTGCCACAGACGAAAACATGTTGGTTGTAGACTCGAAACCTTTAAACGAAACCTCACTCTTCATCTGATCAATCTGCAATAAGAAAAATATTGCAACAACGTGGGTCAGATTCCATTAAAAATGGAGTCTGGCAAGTGACACTATGGTGGACACTTAATGGAATAACTCTATAGCCTATATGCATATTTGGCTGGTGGAGTTCAAGGCTATTTTGCATAAAGCCAATTTTTCCTATCTCTTTGGAAAACACTTTCTTCAAATCAAGACAAGTATGGCATGAAAACCATAAATCTCATCTTCCCTTGTTCACCCATCAAGTTTTATTTCTGAAGTTGGAATGGTAGAATCCTCCGTTGATGTTCGTGATCAGCTGCTCAAATTGTCCGTATCGGGGACACGGCTAAGTACTTAGTTTTACACTCTGCAGAGGTTGTGCACGTTCACCATTGTACCCATTCAACCCAAACTATCCTTTACACACTTATAGTGATAAGGAAAGGAGAAGAATGAGACGAGATCTTTCAGAAGCATTTTCCCTCCCACTCTGGCTTGACCCGTTCCACCTAACATCCCCCTACATCTGCTTGTCAAGCCGGAGAGAGTCCACGCAACATAATTGATCAAGCCAGAGCCCATTGGCAATGGCTGCACTGGAAGCAATCGTCACTCAGAGTTCTTTAGATCCCTTTGTTCCTGGGTGGCCGTTCACAAGTGCACGTACTCCAGGAACCATAGACATGGGCCTGAGTAGCCACTCAACTTCGCCACCATACAACCTTTTACCACCCAGGTGTTTCATTCTTAACTTAGTAGAATTTAGATTTTTACAAAACAACATTTGCATAGCATCAATAATTCTACTAAGTATTGCATTGGAACCTAGACACAGGAATAAGGAATTCTACACAGGTTTAGCATAGCAATACTATCCTACACATGCTTATATAAAAATTCACAAAGTAATGCATATAGAAAATAGTAGGAAGTTTATGAGGTGTGCCACTTGCCTTTGGATGCAATCTTTACTCACAAACTCTTTTCAACGTTATTCGGAGCTCTCCGTTCAATCTAACAATATAGGCAAACAACAATACAACAATCATAAAACAACACAACACATACAAGCACACATAATAAACAAACAAGAGTTATAAACTTCTAAGGAAAACATGTCATGCATGATATGCAAATTATTTCTAAGGACTAGAAATGCATGTCATGCCATAAAAAATCTTTTAAGGTAATGCAAGGAAATGTGTTGGTCAAAAAGACTAAGGACTAAGGTTAGAAGTTGGATAAAATACCTTTGTTATAATTTATCTTGAATAAGTACTCTAATGACTTAGTCATGATGTGCATATCTACATAGAGAAAATACTAAGTCTATTCTTGAAGGGGATCAACAATTATTAACAACTCTTCGTAAATTGGATACTAGAATCCAACAAACTTCAAGATGATAATATCATGATCAAAAATTGTTTAAGTCTAAAGTGAAAGGGAAGATTAGGAAAGAGGGAAAAGATAGAGAGAAAGATGTAGTTGGTCTTCTAGGAATCTTCTCCATACTTGTAACTTTCTCATGAACTTCTTTTTGATTTTCTTAGAAAAGGAGAGAGAGGAAGCAAGACTTAGAAAATATTGCTGGTTGGTCTTCATGAACTTCTTCTTGATTTTCTTATAAGTGCTTCTAGTCCTTGAAGATACTCTAAAGTCTTGTTTTCTTGGCTAAGTCCTTCGTTGGCCTTCTAGCTCCAAGTTGAAAATCCTCAGTGTCTAGTGCATAGCACTTTTCCAAAATACCAAGTTGAAAATAGTCCTAACTTAGAGAAAATGAGGGAAGAGTTTTCCTATGAGAAGTATAACTATATAATAAAATAAGTTATACATGAAATGCACTTTTTAATCACAAGAAAGCATCAAAATAACTTTTGTGATTTCTTTATAAATATGCATGAGGTTATAAATGCAATTTAATTAATTTCTATTTTGGCAAAATATAAATAAAGAAATTAATATAAGCTTAAAGTTTTCTATGATCAAATTTTTATAACAAAATTTTATAAATAGTGCTAATGGGCAGGGGACGTTTTATCAAAAAAAATAGCAATTGGATTTACTCAAAAATAATGTTTATATCAAAAGTTATGTCAAGTTTACTAAATATCATATTTTAAATTTGAATAAATCTAAATTTCTCAAGGTTGGAAAACAACAGAACTAGCACAATCTATAGGTCTTGGGCTTTTCAAAGATATTTTATTTACAAATTTTGTCCTTACAGAAATTAAAACTATAATTAAAATAATGTTTTACATGTTTCTGTAAATACCAAGTTAGTGCACGACTAAAATACAAGTTTTTATTATGCCACTATTTTCTAAACGTTCATACGATTCCATAGACTACAAAAACAACAAAAACGGAGTTACGGTTGATTTAATATGAATTTTGGAATTTATATCTAGGCAGAAAAACGAAAATATTGAATAGGTGACCTACGACGTTTTTCTAAGATGATACACTTCATCAAGTGATATGTATGTAACAAGATAGAAGGAAACACAACAGCAGCTCACCGGCGTGAGAAGATGACGGTGGCGGTGGATCGGCCGGGCGATCGCAGGCGGACGCGGACGGCCGGCGTGCTGTGGTCGTCGGCGACGGGTGTGGACGGCGACGACGTTTCGGAAGCTCCCGGACGCAAGGGAGACGACGGCGACGCACGTATGGACACGACGGAGCGGAAACCGGTGTCTGAGTTTAGCGGCGATTCCCGGAGCTGCGTGGAGAGGCGGACGGAGTGGCGACGGTGACGATGACCTCCGGGTCGAGCTCGGCCTCCACGATTTGGCTGTGGAAATGAAGCAAGAAGGGTGTTTAAAGGACCGCATGGAAGGACCAAAAATCGGCGGCGGGGACTCACTCTGCTCGCCGGAATCAAAGAAATACGATGGCGGTCGAGCGAAACTCCGGTGAAGAAATTCGTCGGCCTGGGGACGTATTGGAGAGGGCTTTTGGGGGGGAATGGAGGAGGAGGTCGAGGGCTATCTATAGGGACCAACCGTGCTTGATTTAGTGCAGTAATTTTCCCGCAATCAATCGAAAATTAATTTCGACCAAAAACGCCCATGTCTAATGGCGGACGAAATTAGAGCAATTTAGGGCGTTTAAGAGAGGTCTATTGTGAGGGAATGAAAGAGGAGATCATAAGATTTAAGTAGAAAGAAATGGTGCATCAATTGGTGGAGTAAACTGCCGGCAATCAAGAGAGCCAATTCGGCCGGGCGTTTCGGCCGTGCGTGCTGGCTTCCTGGGATGAAGACGATGCTGACGTCATCATGACGTCAGCATTTTTTTTATTCTGGTGTTTCTTATTTCTTTCATAACTTTTGATTTAAGACTCCAAATCAAGTCAATTAAATTTTTCTAAAAATTTATAAAAACAATATCTTCGTGTTAAACCAGTTGTAGGCATGTTTTGAACACTTTTCAAAAATCAAATTTTAGAATTATTGATTAAATACAAATTTGACACTTAATGTCAAATTTGAAAACATGACTTAAATAATTTCGTTTTGGGCTAAATAAAATTTATAAAAATACAACACTTATATAAGTTTAAAAGTTAAGTTATTTAAACTCATTTTCCAACATTAAATCATTTTTGGCTTTAGTACAACGTTAAATAACATAACACCACTATTCGAAATGAAAAGGGGAATATAATGAATGTAATTTTAATTGAAAATAATTTGTGTACCTTTATATTTTATATTATGATAATTAATTTGAAAACCTTATAACAACTTTGCAAAATATTTTTGATTTAATTCATTTCTTATATAGAAAATATATTCATGAAAGTCATTTTATGTTTTGAAAATAAATGAAAATCATTTAAGCTAATGAAATGTTTATTTGGGTTGTTAAGTAATTATAAAATCTATGAGGTTTTAAAGTTATAAGCTATAGACTTGTAATATCCAAACTATGTTTTGAACTCAGGTTAATGAATAATAATCTTTTGGCATGTAGACAATGTTTTCAATAGTTTAAAATAACACTTGTAATTATTATTTTAATTTATGAATTGCTATTTCTAAGTGGTTGAAATCAAATACTTATAAAGAAACCTTTTATTTCATGAATATGGTTTGAAGGTTTGTAAAACATTTGTCAAATTAGATATTGAGGTTTTAATAATTACAATGGATAATAAATTGTTTAACCCGAAACAACTTTTGAAAATAATGTTGCATTGAGATATTTGAATTAATAAACTCTTCAATAAGTTTGAAGTCTTTCATAGTTGGTTTTCTTATGCATTTTAATATTTTATTTTAATAAGAAGAAAAGTTTTAAATTTTAGTGATTTTTAAACATTATAAAATGTTGGGATGTTACACGCCCCAAGTCAACCGCTGCAAAATGATCCCGCCAGGGAGTCTGAAGAGCCCCCACAGGCCAACCCCCTCGAGGAACCCCAAAAAGCCTCCACGGGCCAACTCCCTCGAGGGCCAGGACAAGCCTCCAGAGGCCAACCCCCTTGAGGACCTAGCGGAGCCCCTTCAGGCAGAAGACACCAAGGCTACACAGACTACCCTTGTCGAGCATCTAGTCTACTTCGTCAGCACAGTACTGTGCGATGCTCGCGAGCGGTATACAATGCAGCAGAAGCTCCTCCTCGCACTCCTCATCGCCTCAAGAAAGCTGCGACACTTCTTCCAGGGGCACCCCATCATGGTGGTTACCTCTTTTTCCCTAGAGCAAATCCTGTGCAACCCAAATGCCACAGATCGTGTCGCAGAATGGAATTTAGAGCTACAACCATTCAATTTGCGCTTCGATACCACAAGGGTCATCAAAGGAAGAGCGCTGGCAGACTTCCTTGCCAAATGGACTGACCCAACCCCTGAAGAGCCTTTGGGAGAAGAACAAGGGCCCCTTGGAGATAGAATGCCCAGCCACTGGACCATGAAGTTTGACGGATTTTTCGCTTGTCGCCACGGTGGGGCTGGCGTGGTCCTTATCTCACCAAAAGGCGACAAGATATATTACGCGGTCCAGCTGTGCTTCGGAATCGACAAGATCTCCAACAATATCGCTGAGTACGAAGGCCTGCTTGCTGGCCTACGCGCCGCAATCGCCCTATGCATCAAGCATCTACTCATCAAGGGCGACTCCCAGCTGCTCGTCAACTTCTCCAACAAAAGCTTTAAGCCTAAGGACGACCACATGGCCGCATACCTTGAAGAGGTTCACAGGCTTGAGAAGCACTTCAGGGGAATGGAGCTCATGCACATCCCAAGAAAGGAGAACCAAGAGGCTGAGGACATCGCCAAGCGCGCATCAAAGAGGAAAGCTCAGCCGCCAGGCGTCTTTGAAGAACGACTCGTCAAGACATCCATAAAACAGCCTCAAGAGGCCATGCCCGCAAGCACAGACAAAGCGCTCCCGCCACCGCCTGCAAACGGGGCTCCAGATTGCGGGCCCCCTACAGGGGAGCGTCTGTTGCTCACAGCAGTGCATCAAGAAGCAGGATGGATTCACGAGATCAAAGGCTACCTCGACAAAGGGATCCTTCCCGAGGAAGATGTGGAAGCGGAGCGAATCGCCCGCCAAGCAAAATCTTACAAAATCCTCGAAGGGAATCTCTACTGCAAGCGCCCAAACGGCACCGTACTCAAATGCGTTCCTCCTGAAGAAGGCAAGATGCTGATCAAGGACATCCACAGCGGGGAATGCGGCCACCATTCGTGCGCCCGCACCTTAGCAGGCAAAGTGTTCTGGAGCGGCTTCTACTGGCCTCAAGCACTTCAAGACGCAGTGTACATCATCCAAGCATGTGAAGCCTGCCAGTTCCACGCCAAGCAAATCCACCAACCTGCGCTGGGGCTACAGACCATTCCGCTCTCCTGGCCGTTCGCGGTCTGGGGGCTGATATCCTGGGGCATTTCCCAATAGCGCAAGGAGGATATCGCTACCTCTTCGTGGCCATCGACAAGTTCACTAAGTGGCCCGAAGTGGAGGCGACGCGCACAATCATAATAGGCGTGGCGGTGAAATTCATCAGAGGCCTAGTATGCCGCTTCGGAGTGCCTAACCGCATCATCACTGACAATGGCTCGCAATTCACCAGTGGCATCTTCAGAGCTTACTGCAAAAGAATGGGCATCAAGCTATGCTTCGCCTCAGTCGCGCATCCGCAGAGCAACGGACAGGCTGAGCGAGCAAACGCAGAAGACCTCAAGGGCCTAAAGACCAGGACCTTTGTCATCCTCAAAGGCCACGGCAAGGGCTGGATCAACGAGCTCCCTTCGGTGCTCTGGTCCATCCGCACAACGCCACCCAAGCCTACGGGGGAAACACCGTTCGCCCTCGTCTATGGAGCCGAAGCAGTCCTCCCCACAGAGATAAAGCATGGATCCCCGCGGGTCCTTGCCTTTAACGAGGACCAGCAAGAGGACCTCCACAACGACGACATGCTGCTCCTTGAGGGATTACGAAGCCGCGCCGCCCTCCGGACGGCCAAATACCAGCAGGATCTGAGACGCTACCATAGCCGCAACGTACGCTCGCGTACCCTGGAGGCTGGCGATCTCGTCCTCAGGCGAATCCTCTCTAGGGAAGGCCTCCACAAGTTGTCCCCAATGTGGGAAGGTCCCTACAGGGTCACCCACATCGCCAGGCCTGGCGCGGCTCGCCTCGGAACTCAAGACGGCATCCTCGTCAAGAATCCATGGAACATCATGCACCTACACAAGTTCTACCCGTGATCATTGTCACGCCCGTGATCATTGTCACGTCAAGACATCTGGCGGAAGAGGCAGCTTACGGCTCAACCTCCAAGCATTTTTTGTCTCCAAAAGTTAAAAGCAAACGGCTTAAACCTCACAGAATTTTTTGTCTCCAGAAGGAACAAACGCAGAACGTGATCATCGTCACGCCCATGATCATTCTCACGTCAAGACGTCTGGCGGAAGAGGCAGCTTACGGCTCAACCTCCAAGCACTTTCTGTCTCTAGAGGTTAAAAGCTCACGGCTTAAACCTCCAAGCTCCAAAGGCTTCTCTCGAGGGTCAACCCTCCAAGCTCTCCAGGTAACGAGCCACCTCAGGCCTTTGAGAGTCTCTGCCACTAATGGGTGGTCCCCATGCCTCGACATGGTCAAAACATTAACTTGGCAACCCCAAGCATAATGACTCAATTTCGTTCCCAAGTGAACTTAGCGCCTCGGCGTCGCTTTGTAATATATTCTGTGAGTTTTACTTTCGCATTACTCTGTTAAAGTGTGCGCTTATATCTCTCCTACCGACGCAGAGAAAAAATAGACATGAAGATGAGGCCAAAGAGACCTCTCGAGGGGCAAGCAAGTTAAAAGCAAATGGCAAATAAGAGTATATTACAGACCAAAAGATCAAAAATGCCTAAACATAAGACTGTTTCAGATGCAAGCGCACGCAGGCACAATAACGTGTGGCTCAGGCAGAGGTGTCGTCGTCTTGGACCTCCTCCACGGTGCCCTCCTCGGTCTCGGCAGAGGCGACCACCTCCTCGCTGTTCTCCGCCGCAGCCTCCGCATGCCTGAAGCGGTTGCAGAAAGCGTCAACTTTCTCGTGGAGGGAATTGGAGACCCTATACGCATCCTCGCCTTGGGCGGCCTCTGTCACGGTGGAGAGGTCGAAGCATGGCGTGAGGATCGTGAGGTTGGTGGATATACGATCGACGACCACCCCCAGGAGCTGCCGGCTCTCGTCCTCGATCATCTCGCGAAGCTCGGCGACAGGGCCCTCGAGGGCCGTGAAGAGCTGGTCAAAGTAGACCAGGTACATGGAAGCATCGCCACGGCCTCGGACCTCGGTGTGTGGCGCGTCCGCGCCTAGTTGCGCAGCAAGCACATTGCCCCGAGCGACCAGTGCCTCGAACATGCGCTCGCACTGCTTCATAAGCGCGCGGGTCGCCTGGGCAGAGTTTGTCGCCTCCGCCGCCCGCTCCATCGCGGGAGCCACCTGCTCCTCCACATCCTTGGCCAAGGAGTTGAGGTCATGAACTGCCTCGGTGCGGGCCTCCTCCGCTCGGCGACGACCATCCTTGGCGCGCTTGAGGCGGGCCTCCAGCTTGGAGTTGGCCTTCTCGAGCTCAGCGATCCGCTGAGCATCTGCGGCGTGCCAGGCCTTAAAGCGATCCTCCTGCTTCTGAGCCAAGTCACGGTACTCCTGAGACTTGGTCAGCCGGAACTGCTTCTCGCGCTCCGCAAGGGCATCCTCCGCCTTCTTCTTCTTCTCGGCGAAACGTCGCTCTAAGCGCTCATAAGCAAGCTTCTGGGCAGCGACATTCTCGTCGTACTTCAAGAGCGCCTGGGCTAGGTCTCCTTCGCGCGTCTCAAGCTCCTCGCGCTGGATGGCTAGGTCCTGCTCCGCCTGAAGTCGTTGATTGTCGCGCTGCTGCAGCTCTTTATCCTTGAGGGCCAGCTGCTGTTCACGCTAGGCAAGGCCCTTGCGGTCCCCCTCCAGGGTTGCCTGCGTGGCCTGGTGAGCGGTGAGCAGCTAGGCCTCCAGTTGGCCCAGCTCACGCCGCTTCTGCGCCAGCGCGCCCTCCATTGCCTGGCGCTCGGCCGTGGCTTCGCGCAGGAGCTAAGCAGCGACATCACGTTCCTCTTGGAGGGGCGCGAGAAGTTCTGCAGCGTCGCGAATGGCCCCCTCGCGGATCGCCTTGGCGAAGCGGGTGGCCTCCTCGCGTGCGGCCTGCAGCGCCAGGTCCTCCAGCCGGCGCGCCTCAACGGCCGCATTGAAGGACGCCCACGACCTCGCGAGCTCCTCCCGCTGCTGGGGGAGTTATATGTCCCCGAGGGCGAGGTGCGCCTCCAAGCCCTCCAGGGACTCCCTCACGAGGCCGAAGGCGACCTCACGGCGCCCCGCGCTCCAGTCCCAGCCTCGAAGGACCAACTCTTGGCTTGAGGAGGGCCCGGCCCCGGCGTCGAGCCCCGAGGGTCGGACCTCAGTGAGAGCTCGGGGGCTAGCCTGGGCTCCGCCCCCGTCCGTGCCAGCGTCCTCTTCGGCGCCCGCGGCAGCAGGGCGCTCATCACCTCCAGCTGGACGAGGAGGCGACGAAGACCCTCCCCCTACGGACACGCCCGCGCCCGCTGGCGCCTCGCTCGCTTCTGTCATAGGCTTCACGGGAGCCGTGGGCGTGCACGGCGGAGTGGGCGCACGCGGCGGCGTCGGCACGTGCGGCGGCATTGGCTCGCGTGGCGGAGTTGCCTCGCGCGGAGGTGGGACCGCGCGAGGGGGAGAAGTAGCGCAAGGTGGAGTAGAGGCCCTCTCCTCCGTGTTTTCCACCACCATTGGCTCGGGGGGCAGTGTAGGTGCCTCTGGGCGAGGTGCGTCCTCCTCCACCTGAGGCTCTGCCGTCCCCCCCTGAGGCGCAGCCGCCTCCACTTGAGGCACCCCCTTAGTGGGGCTTGTGGAGGCTGTCTCCACGGGCCTCGTGGCCTCATCAGCTACGGCCTCAGCCGTGGCTCTCTTCACGTCAGGAGCCTTGCGAAGCCTATGGCGCTTCGCAGGCACAAGATCACTGGCAAAAAATCCAAGAAAAGACCTTCAAGAGAGGGCAAAGCAAAGAGAAAAACAAGAATCAAAACGACCAAGCGTCATGAGAACTCACCCCGCCGGAGCAGCGCCGGCGTCGACCCACGCCATGCCTGGTGAGCGCCAGGAAGGCAAGGTCTTGACGCCTGACCCCTCTGGAGGCGCCACCGCTTTCCTCTTGGAGGGGACGTCGGATGGCCTCGCCCCAGAGCGGTCCACGGCGGCCTTGGTGCGGGGCCCAAGCCTTCTCGGAGAGGCCTTCGCGCCAGAGGCCTCCCCTTCCTAAGCCTCCTCCTCCACGGGGCGCGAGGGAGCCACCACGAAGGCATCGTCATCGCCTGACGAGACGTCACAAACCTCATCAGTGAATGGCCCGGCCCTCAAAGAAGACACCTCCCCTGACGTGGCCTCCTCCTCACCTAGCCCAGCTCCGGAGGCCGAGGGAGAGTCCGCCCCCTCCGCTCCTCGCGTCGCTGGCAGGGGCACCTCCGTCCCCGCCAAGCCTGTCGGGGTGAACGGAGGCAGCCCCTCCAAGATGGCCATGCGCTCTGTCATGTTATATTGGTGGAGAGGCCGGAGCGTCATGGGGAGCTGATCCACGGCAGGCACCGTCGGGTTGACAAAGAGCGCGGACAGGACGTTGTCGACGATGTCCTTGTCGTTGTCTTCGCAATGAAGTCGCATCTTGTTGTTCGGCCCCGAGTACATCCACATGGGCACCGAGTGTGCCTGGAGGGGAGCAATGCGGCGCGTCACGAAGTTCGCCACAATGATCTGCCCCGTGAGGCCCTCCTCGCGAAGGAAACTCAGGCGCCCCATCAGGCTTGTGTTCCTCGTGCCGTCAAAGGTCGCCTTGCCCCAGTGGGAGTTCTTCAACGGCGTCTCGTCGGGGACCTCAAGGAAGGCGTAGGGATGCTCCACCCCGACAAAGAACCACTTATGGAGGAAGTCGTCCACCTTCTTCGTCACCGACGTGACGGCCTTGTCTTCACTCCATGACATGGGGATGTAGACACTCCCCATGCCGTCGACGATGCGGAATGAGACGCACCCGGAGCGCTCATTCTTCGCCGTGCTCCGGAGCGCGTAGAAGCACCGGAACAGCCCCACCGTGGGCCCAAGCTCAGGTATGCCTCGCAGAGGTATGCGAAGACGGCGAGGATGAGGATGGAGTTGGGGTGCAGATGCAGCAACTACACCTGATAGAACGCTAGTACCGCCTCCAGGAAAGGCGAGAAAGGCGGCACCAGCCCGGCGGCGAGGCAGTGCTGGAATATCGGGAAGTACCCTCGCGGGCACTTCCCGTGCGCCATGGGCTTCAGGGCGGTGGCGCCGTGTTCATTCGTCTGGTCCGCAACCAGGTAGCGGACCTTGGCGAGAGCCTTCTCATTGACACGCACGCCCAACAGCGCCGCGCCCTGCACGACCTCGGAGGCCTCCGCTTGGGAAGAAGACCCCGTAGCGGCCTTGCCCATGCTCTTGAGGGGACTCATCGTCGTGGGCTCGGTGTGCCGAGGAAGACGGAAGGAGGAGAAATCGCAGGAGAGAGCGGAGGCGGAAAGCTCGAGACTGCGGAGGCTTCTGCGAGAAGAATTGGAAACAGTAACAGCTCTCTGCTGCAGCGCTCGGGCTTTATGTCACCTCGAGAAGCAGTTACCTGGGCGTGGTGGGACGCCCCACGACGCACGCCCCAGATCGTGCACAACCGTTACTCGTTTGAGTGCCACGTGGCTCGGGCCGGCCGAGCACTAGGGGCCCACGACGCTCCGCCTAAGCCCATGGGCTCAATCGCGCCCATCGCGGGCCCGGGGGCTACTGTCAGCCCAGTGGAGACTGGGGTATGAAGAGCCCACTCCCCCAAGCCTCGCACGCAGGCTAATCAGACAAAACGACTAAGGACCAAGCCTCGCCGCCTGGCGCGACCCTCGAGAGGCAATCTTCCCTCGAGGGCCTGAAGGGGAAGCGAGGGCCTCACGGGGACCCTCGCTTCAGGAGACCCTCCCGAGGCGCCAGCGCGCCTGGAGGGAAGTCAACAAGAATCCCTCCACAGGCCTCTCCATGCCTGTGGGGAAACGTTGCGGCCAAGGAAGTACGGCTGGACGCACATGGCCTCTGCCACGCACACATGGTGACGCAGGCACTCTCGTTGCCGTTTTGGTGATAAAGGGGTCAATAAAGTTGCGCCGCCTGCTCCAGGACTGCCAAGACCTTCTACTCTGACAATAAAGCAGATGGACGGCGCAACCCTCCAAAGAGAACGTCATCGTGGGCTCCACCACAGAGACTGCCGTCCCTGCGGGCAGTACTACGCGGTCGGCCGCCTGTCGGCCACGGCGCCCAACTTTATCGATGATGGACCGCGTCCATGGACGATCGGGCGGTGGTGGACTCCCGCTCCTCCACGCCAATACCGTGTGGGAGCACCCCGGACGCCGAGCAGAAGAAGAGCGCCGGAGGCGCCTATAAAAAGGGCAAGACCACCATTGTAGAGAGGGTCGGGCAATTGCTTGCTACAACACTTGTAAACCCTAGCGCTGCTGAGTAGGATAGCCTCTGTTTGGAGGAGGAAGAAGATCATCGCTTCCCTCCCCTGGTAAGAACTGCCTCAAGGGGGCCCTCGGCAAGCCCTGCTGTACTGGAACCACCATAGTTCAATACAGACAAGCAGGAGTAGCGGTCTTACCTCCTCTCGAGGGCCGTGAACCTGGGTATGGGCTGGTGTCCAACTCTGTCGTGGGTGTTTCGTCTCCAGGTCCGGCGAGCAACGTCGCCGCGCCCCTCGAGGGTCTTGACCTCCGCGTTCAATCCCCTTCACGAACTACCCTTCAGGAAGTGACTATCCCCGTTTCTAGGGAGTCATAACCCGACAGAGAGCAAGAAACTTATTGATGAGCATGAGGACACCATTGAGAAAGATCTAGACCGTGAACACAAATATGGATATGAGATCACGGAACTCAAGGAAACTCTTGAAGAAGAACAAACCACTAAGGAGTCTATTGAGGAGACTTTTTCTCTTGAACTTTCTAGAGTATAAGAATCCCATGATACAGCTATTCATGTGGCTCATGATTTAAAAATAAAAAATGGTGAGCCTTTAGAGGCACATTCTATACTCTTTGGGGATTTTGAGCGCCTAAACAATGACTCTAAGGTCATTAAGGGTGAGCTAATCAAACTCACCGAGTCTCATGCAAACCTTAAAGCTTCACACTCAAAAGCGCTTTCCAATTTATCATCTCCTATCCCAATTAATTATGATGCTTGTGCTACTAACTCTATCTCTTGTGAAGCATCCATTTTAACGGAGAATGTTGAGCTAAAGGCTCAACTTGAGGTGCTATCTAGTGGTTACGGAAAATTGAAAGAACTACATCAAAAGCTCTCGAGCTCTCATGTCGATCTTCTAGTCTCCCATGGCAAGCTAAAGATGGCTCACGCGGCTATTATGACAAAGGTAACACCTTGTGAGCCTCATGTGGATAATGGCACAACTTCTACTAAACCAAATATTTTATTCCCATGTGCCACTCCTTGTAATTTCGTCCACTCATAACATTGCTACATCTTGTGATGAATTAATTGCATTGCCTTGTTGCTCTAACAATGAAGCATGTACTTCCTCTAGTCCTTGTGTTGATACTAACCATGTAGAGGAATTAAAAGAGCTCAAGGCCAAAGTCACTTCTTTGAAGAAAGACTTGGAAAAGCGTCATGTTGAAAAGCCCACACTTGATATGTTGAGTGTGCAAAGACGTCCCAATGACAAGAGTGGACTTTGATTCAACTCCAAGAACAAGAACAAGTCCACAAATGTCAAGAAGAAGAGGGGCCAAGAACAAGTCAAGAATCCGGCCAACATTACTTGTTTCAAGTGCAAAGTTGAAGGGCACCATGTTAGATCTTGGCCTTTGAAGAAGAAGTCTCTTAGCAAGAAGAAACAAGGGAAGTGGCCTCTTGTTCAAGTTCTTGAACGACCCCTTCCCAAGAACAAACAAGACATTCCTCCTCAAGTTGAAGTTTCCACTAAGAAGGAAGGAGCAAGCCAATGTTGCTACTTATGTCGTGAGAAGGGTCACTTTGCTTCTTCATGCACTAGTAGTACCTTATCCAACCCCATTATAATTGATAATGTTTATTCTCTTAGGAAAGATAAGGTAGGCAATGTGTTTGCCAAATATCTTGGTACTCAAAGTGGTGTCAAGAAAATAACCATTTGGGTTGCCAAGCCTATTGTGACTAACCTCTTAGGACCCAACTTGGTTGGGGACCAACAAGCTATTACTTGATCAATAGGTGTGGAAGGAGGGCATTGGAGACTTGGCTACATCATGAAGAATTAAGGGATCTTTATCAATTATATCATCTCAAGCCAAGTCATGGATTAGATTGTTCTATCTCATAGCCAATGTTCCTCCTTGCGGTAACTTGTAGTTAAAACATATATACATTCAAAGTTGCTTGCACCCTTGCATGTGTTAGGTTTTGTACCTTGCTAGTGTTTGTATATGTTGTGCTCTCTACTTACTTATCTTAAGTAATTAAGTATGTGTATGTTGGTTTGCACATAATTTATGTGTGGTGTTATGTTGAGCCTTTATATCAACTTACTTATATCTTAATTGTCTCTTGTTGGAGAAATTAATGGACGATACTATTTTGGGGGAGTGGTGTGCTTTTTGCTCTTCACAATCCTAAAAATGAGTATTCATGAGAAATCCTACCTAGTTATGATATATCACTTTTATCTAGCCTTTATGTGGTACTTCACTCTCATGAGAAATTTGAATTCTATAATGTCCATTAATTATCTATAGTTGGATTTTATTTGCCTGTTGTTGAGAACAAATGAATTATCACATTATGGGGGAGTAATAAGCTATGTGCATATTACTAGCCTAGAAAAAGTGAACATGTGAGGTAATGCCGCTTGGATTGATATTGTGCATTATCATGTTTCCATGTGGCATGGTGCTTAAACAAAGTTCCAATTCTCTCAAATGTTTAAATATGGTCATCTTGTCGATCTTGTTTGAAACAAATGCTCTTGAAATGGTTCAAGCTACCCTTTGTAGTTTCTTTACATGCTCTCATGAATATTTGAAGCTATCAAGAACATTTATCTATCTAAGCTTTATGCTTCAACCTTATCCATTGTCATTTGCTTAGTTGTTGTGAAGATGATCTTAGAAATCATTCCAATATACCACCGAGAAATATCTCCATATACTCATTGTCTTTGACAAGTGATATTCATAATTATGGTGAAATTTGAAGATCATCTCCATATATATAGGCTCTTGATTTATTGCCTTATCTCTTGCCAATAATCATTATTTTTTTAACTCTCGTTGTCTTTATTGCCTCTTGTGGATCCTCTTGTTTTCTCCCAACCTTTCCTAGTGTTTCAATTGGAGTAGGAGAGGCATTGATCCCATTATTGTGCATGTTGCCTTCAAAGGCTATAGATGAAGCACTATTCTTGGGTGAGCTATCCTATATTGAGTAAACCATATCTACATCTTCATATTGGATCCTATTGCTTTCTCTTGCTATATGACTAGTATTTTAATAGAAATTTAGAGGAACAATGATTCCACTTGTGCATTTAGTATTTTTTATGCAAGGTCATATATAGTGCACTATTATTGGGCGAGCTACCTTATATCCTTTTATATACACTAGTTGTATTCTTGTGTCATTAGAGCCCTCTTATTGCTCTCTAATCCCAATGACACGTCTCTTTGGAAGACAAACCTTTTCGTCTTGGTACTTGTGCCATCATGAATTATGTGGAGGGTTTGGTTTATTTGTTGGAACCTTGATCCTCGTAGGACTTAGTCTCAATTGGTATCTTAATTTGAAATTTGATTGCCAATTCGTTGATGTATGTTTTATTGGTATCATTTTTGGTAATCGATCAATCATGTGTTGACTTGATTTGGAATCCATTTGTATCTAAATGTTGTTAATTTAGATATTTGATATAGCTTGGACTTTCTTTGATTTATTGATGATTTTTCTGAATTATATTTCCTTCAGTATTAAAGGTTGTAGTCATGCATATCAACTACATGCTTACCATATGGCATGATTTCTTTCTTGTGCCAATATATAAGGGAAACTCCACAAAATACTAATTCGGCTAACATGTGCACGAAATTCAATTTCATATCTATATGCACATATTTATGTGGAGTTCCTCCTATGTATTGTAGTTTTACTAACTACTTTGGACCCAATTAGTTTGGGAAACCATTTTGTACTAAATGTGTTTTAGGTACTTGGGAGATGCATTGGATGCTTGGCTCACTCGGAAAGAGAGGTTCTCACCACAAGCTTATTTGATTCATGCTAGGACGGTGGATGAACTCATGTCTACTCCGTCACCAAATGTCATCTTGGCAACAAGTATCTACCCTCATGCATAGTTTTCTAGCATTCAACCTTGTGTAGGTTGCGTCATGGCATCAACATGATTTATTTGTCTTTGTTTGTGGGTTTTTGCAAAATCATAAAGAAACTTCTTTATTGCAATCAAGAGTAAGTTGAGATGATTGTGTATTAAGGGATACCCATCCCAAATATACCAACCTAATAATACTATTTTATATCTCTTAGTCAAATACCCTCATGTGCAATATTGATGCATTTGCAAAACCTACTTAGTTTTATTGATACTTGTTGTGTTTGTCAATGCCTCCTAAATATCTATTTTCCCTTGTAGATTTTTGTGATGCCTTGATATGGTTGAGTTTGAATTTCATTAATATACACTATGACAATTTTGAGCTATGGGCTATGATGTAGCACCACAACTTTTATTAAAGTTGGAACACCTGTGTTATGTGGTAGTTCCTGGATCACTGCCAGCACCACAGTACAAAATATAAAGTATCATTGCATAAGTATTAAATTGCTACAACGAGATCCAAAAATAATAGCCAATATGGCTTTATTACAAATTGCATAGCCATGAAGGCTAGCTAAAGTTCAAAGTTCACAGCGAAAGCAAAATAACATTGAGCCTCATCTTCAAGCATGCACCACAGGCAGTCATGTTGGGTGTAGACTCGAGCCAATCATTCAGCATCAGAATTTCCTGCACATTGGAATATGCAGCCCCCGAAGGAGGTCAATACAATGATGTATTGGCAAGTGACTATGATGGATAAATATACTGGCAAGTCTAACATCTATATGCATATTTGGCTTGGTGGGGTTGAAGGCTATTTGCAGAGAGCAAGTTTTCTCCTATCATTTTGTAAACACTTTTATTTCTCGAAAACTTGGCACCGAGGGATAAAGCCCTAGTGCACCAACAATTCATTCCTTAGTCAAATTTTTACTTTATGAAAACAGTGTTGAGATTCTTCTGCCCATCCTTGTCCAGTTGCTCGAAGTAGTCCATTTCCGGGGACATGGTTGAGATCTCCGATTGTCGACTCTGCAGAGGTTGTGCACTTTCACCTTTAGACTCAATTTGTCCGGGAAATCCTATACACGCGGAGTGTATTATGGAAAGGAGAGAATTGAGACAAGAACTTTCAGAAGAAGAATGCAACCATACTAGCAAGACCCGTTCCACCTATCATCTCTACATCTGCTTGTCAAGCTGACAGGTTGCACTCTCACAACTTAATCGTTCTAGACAGAGCCCATTGTCCAAAGGCTGCACGGGAAGCTTCTAAACTTGGAGGGACTTGGTAATCTCTTCATTCCTAGGTGGCCATCCACAAGTGTACTTCTGGGTAACAACCACCATACTCATGGCCCTAAGTAGAATAGACATTCATCCTAGGCGAAGACAACCACAAGCATAGTCCCAAAAGCCACTCAACATAAACCATATCAACCAATTCCACCCAGATGTGTATTTTAGAATTTTAACACTTAGAAACTTCTCCATAACATGGCAACATTTTTATAGCATGGCTAAGCAACTAATAAAATCTTTTCATGGCTGCTTAGGGAAAAGGGTGGCTACACACTACTAGGATATTTGTAAAATACCAACTAACTTAGCATTATAAAATAAATCAAAATCCCTATCATGCACACTACTCAAAACATACTACTTATGCATATAGAAAATATGGGATATTGTATGAATGTCACTTGCCTTGGTAACAGGAGGAACAAGCACAGCAAGAATAACAATCACAAGCAAGTCCTTCCTCTTCTTCACAATCTAGCACAAACAATGAATAACATAAATACCAACACCATATCATCACCACACTAAACATAATCATGTATGCATGACTGATATGCTATGATGATAAGACACACTTATTAATAATTCTTATTTTCTGTCATTAATAAATGAAATGTAATGTTTAGGTATTTCTTATTTTATTTATCAATTAAATAATTTAAAATAATATAGTAAAACTTTGATTTCTATAAGTACAACTTTTATTATTTTTATGACATCTTCAATTTGGATATTTATTAATATTGCTGGACAGAGGGAAATTATACAATCTTAAAACAATTACATTTATTTCTAAATCATTTTTATTATTTAAGTTATTATTTTAATGGCCGAAATTCTCCTCTGATAATTATACAAATTATAATTTGTCAAAGAGAAAAACAAATGATGTAGAATTAAACTACATGAGCAGAGCTTTCCAATGACATAAAGTTTATTAAATTTGGACTTACAGATACAAAGTTATGAATTTTGCAAGTTTTATCTATTTTCTGTTTTATTTATAAAATTTCCTGCGAAAAAGAAATTAACAGGGCTACGTGGCGCGATCCTATTGGTCGGTACCGCTTCGGCGCGGATCGGCTGCGAGAGCCGTCCGATCTAAATTAAAATGGACGCGCGAGATCTAATCCATCTAGATCCATTGGATCTAGATCTAACGGTCCACGATCCGTTGACCAAAAACGGGCGGCGCGGTCACCGGAGACGCGCGGGGCGCGGCGGAGCCATGGCCGGCGTTTGCGCCCGAGGCGTGCTACGATGCTAGGAGGAAACGGAGCTCACCAGGAGATGTGCGGCGTCGTGGGGAGGGCGATGGCGCGGTGGTGATGACCGGAGCGTCCTCGTCTTCCCGGAAGAGCTCGCCGGAGTTGCGCACGGCGTCGGTTCCTCTCGGTCGTGGACGGAGGCGGGGTTTCGCTGCAAAAACACACGCTCCACCATGTCAACTCGATGTGCACGGCTCACAGGGAGCGAAGGGAGGTGGAAAGGAGGTCCGAGGTGGCCGGAGTTGCTCGGGCGGCGGACTTCTTACCGACGGCGACGACGGGGTTGCGCGAGCTCGTGCGGGCAGCCTATGGGCTCTCGGGAGGTGAGGTTTGGGGCAATCGGACGAGAGCGAGGAGGGCTATTAGTAGGGGGAAACGGCGAGGTAAATGGAGTAGTAAATCACCGCATTCAAACGAAATCAAATCGGACGTTTTCGGTCGGGACGGGGGCGTGATTTGGGGACGAACGGCTCCGCGGGGGAGATGACAGGTGGGTCCCACCTGTCAGCGACTGCGAGCGAGCGCGTGGGGCGCTGGGCCGCTGGCGGGCTGCTCGGCTACGCGCGCGCGGCAGATAGCTACGGGCCACGGCCCACTCGCTCACAAATTCAATTATTTTTATTTAAAACCCTTTTCTGTTTTTAAATACTGATTTCAAATATGATTTTTAAACCTATTCAAAACATTTCAGAAAAATTCATAAAAATATTTTTTGGAAAGGTTATTGAAAATGGAACTTTTTAATATTATTCTTGCCCATATATAAATTGGAAAAAAATTATTTATTAAAGGACTTTTAAATAAACACTTTATGGAATTTGTAGATTATTTATATTTATAATTTGAAGTTTTATTTAATATTTTTGTGATGTATTCTTATGCTCGATGATGCATGATGCTTGAATGCAAGTTTTAAATTTTTGCAAAATTTGGGATGTTACAGACTAACCCCCTTAAGAGGAAGCTCGCCCTCGAGCTTCGGAAAGATCAGCAAATAGGTGTGGATGGTCTTCTCAGAGGTCATCCTCTCGTTCCCAGGTGGCTTCTTCCTCGGTGTGATGGTTCCATTGGACTTTACAAAACTTGATGGTTTTGGTACGGGTGACTCTTTCTGCGGTCTGCAATATCTTGATGGGTTTCTCTTCGTAGGTCAGGTCACTCTCCAATTGTACTTCTTCAAGGGGTACAGTATCCTTTAAAGGAACTCCCGTCATTTCGGGGTGACATTTCTTCAGCTGACTGACATGGAACACATTATGAACCGCAGACAGAGCTTCGGGTAATTCTAACTCATATGCCACCTCACCCTTACGGGACAGGATTTTAAAAGGTCCAATGAACCGAGGTGCTAATTTTCCTTTAATTCCAAACCTCTTTACACCCCTGAGTGGCGACACTCTAAGATAGGTTCTATCGCCCACCTCGTAGGCGATTTCTCTACGTTTAGAATCCGCGTAGCTTTTCTGGCGTGACTGTGCTATCTTCAATCTATCTTTAATTAATCTGACCTTCTCTTCAGCTTCTTGGATTATATCAGGTCCAAAGAAACTTCGTTCTCCTACACCACTCCACAATAATGGGGTTGTGCATTTCTTCCCATATAAAGCCTCAAATGGTGCCATCTCAATGCTAGCTTGATAACTGTTATTGTAGGAGAACTCGGCATAGGGTAGATTGTCATCCCAACTAGACCCATAATCAAGCGCACACGCTCTTAACATATCTTCTAGAATCTGGTTTACTCTTTCGGTCTGACCATCCGTTTGCGGGTGAAATGCCGTACTGAACTCCAATCTAGTTCCCAGTGACTCATGCAACTGCTTCCAAAAATGGGAAGTGAACTGGGTCCCTCTATCGGACACGATACTCTTGGGGACGCCGTGTAGGCACACAATCCTCTTCATGTAAATATCAGCTAGCTTTGCGCTGGTATAGGTGGTCTTCACGGGTATAAAGTGAGCTATTTTGGTTAAGCGACAAACAATAACCCAAATAGAATCATACCCTGATCTGGTCCTTGGTAACCTGGTGATGAAATCCATCCCAATAGAATCCCACTTCCAGCCCGGTACCTTCAAAGGTTGCAAAAGTCCTGCTGGTTTCTAATGCTTAGCCTTTACTCGACTACATACATCGCATCTAGCTATATATTCTGCTATTTCTCTTTTCAGATTGTTCCACCAAAATCTCTCCTTCACATCCATATACATTTTGGTATTTCCTGGATGAATGGAGTAAGGTGTTTCATGGGCTTCTTGCAGAATTAACTTCCTAAGATCAGGATCATTTGCCACACATACACGTTTTTCAAACCACAAGGTTCCTTGGTCATCTTCATGAAATCCCTTGGCTTTTCCTGCTCTCAAATTGGCTTTGATTTCTTCAATATCCTTGTCTCCCTTCTGAGCTTCACGTATATTGTCCATCAAATTTGGTTGTACTACCAACGAAGCTACAAAACCATCTGGTACCACTTCCAATCGGAGGTCCTTGAATGCCTTGCATAAATCCTCAGGTATTTCTCCTGCCGTGAGGCCATTCAAGTAAACCTTACGACTCAGGGCATCAGCTACTACATTAGCCTTTCCAGGATGATATTGAAGACTTAGGTCATAATCCTTGATAAGTTCTAACCATCTTCTCTGCCTCATGTTCAATTCTTTCTGTGTGAAAATATACTTCAAACTTTTGTGGTCAGTGAACACTTCACATCTTTTTCCCATTAGGTAGGGTCTCCAAGTTTTTAGGGCATGTACTACTGAGGCTAACTCGAGATCATGAGGGGGATAATTTGTTTCATGCTTCTTGAGTTGTCTAGAGGCATAAGATGCCACTCTGCCTTCTTGCATCAGCACACTTCCCAGGCCTTGGCGTGAAGCATCACAGTATACTTGGAATTCTTTCTCTAAATCAGGTAAACACAGAACTGGGGCTGAAACTAGTCGTTTCTTTAATTCCTGAAAACTGGCTTCGCACGCGTCAGTCTATTCAAATTTCTTCTCCTTCTTTAATAATTCTGTCAGTGCCTTGGCGATTTTGGAAAAGTTTTCTATAAACCTTCGGTAGTATCCTGCTAGACCAAGAAAACTTCGTAATTCTCCAACATTCTTTGGTGGTTCCCAATTGGTTACAGCTGAGACCTTTTCAGGGTCCACTGCTATACCCTCCTTTGATACTATGTGTCCTAGAAATGCGACTTGTTCCAACCAAAATTCACACTTGCTGAATTTGGCATATAACTTATGTTCACGTAGTCTCTGCAATACTAGGCGCAAATGCTCTTCATGATCTTTGTGACTCTCGGAGTAGATCAGAATGTCATCTATGAACACTACCACAAACTTGTCCAGAAAGTCCATGAACACTTTATTCATCATATTCATGAAATAAGCTGGAGCATTGGTTAAACCAAATGGCATTACGGTATACTCATAAGAGCCATATCTTGTAACAAACGCTGTTTTTGGTATATCCATCTCTCTAACTTTCATTTGGAGATATCCTGATCGAAGATCAATCTTGGAGAACACACATGCACCCTTCAATTGATCAAATAATTCATTTATCTTGGGTAATGGATACTTGTTGTTGATGGTGTGTTCTTTTATATCTCTGTAGTCCGTGACTAATCTCTGGGTTTGATCTTTCTTTTTGACAAAAAGGACTGGCGCTCCCCAGGGCGAAGAACTTGGACGGATAAATCCTTTCAGAAGGTGTTCCTCCAGTTGCTTCTTGAGTTCTTTCAGTTCATCGACGGCCATTGGGTAAGGTCTCTTGGCTATTGGTCCGGTACCCGGTTTTAGTTCAATGAGAAATTCCACATCTCTATCAGGTGGCATTCCCGGTAATTCTTCTGGGAATACATCTGGGTACTCTTGGACAATCAGCACATCACCAAGGCTAACCCCCTTAAGAGAATTTAGCCTAACTTTCTTAAGTTCGAAAGTTGATCTGAATTTAATCTTTTTTTTTCGGGGGTGGTGAGGGTGATAGCTCTGTTTGCACAGTCTATGATTCCTTCAAAACGGGTCATCCAATCCATTCAGATAATAACATCCAAACCTTGGGTTTCTAGGATGACTAAGTCTGCTGGAAAAAGGTATTTTCCAATCCTTAATTCTAACTGTCTACAGCCTGAATTTACTATCATCTCACCCCCAGGTGAACTCACTCTAATAGGTTTTCCTAAGCTTTCCTCGGCTAGCCCATGTTTGTTTACAAAAGCTCTTGATATGAATGAATGCGATGCTCCAGTATCAAATAAGACCAATGCTGGAAAAGAATTTAGCAGGAACTTACCAATCACAGCGTCAGGTTCATCATGAACTTCTTCCACGTTGAGGTGATTTACTTGTCCCTTCTGGAAGGGATTGGGCTTGGAATTTTCATCGGCCTTTCTCTCTGGGCAATCAGTAGCATAGTGTCCCGTCTTCTTGCACTTGAAGCAAGTCACATTAGATAGGTCTTTCTTCCCTTCAGTGTTAGGACGAGGATTACCATTTCCATGATTATGGCCATGGTGATAGTTTCCCTTGAACCCACCATTATTTCCTTTATACCCTCCATTGTGGTTATGACCATGATGCTTTTGGCCACTACCATTGTAGGAGTAGTTCCAGGGTTTATGGCCACTGACTTCTGAGGTGTGTGGTTTCTTGTGAGCCACTTCAGTGTTACCTTTACTTGCACCAAACTTCCTCTTCCTATTCTCTTCCTTTCTGATGTTATTGTCCAGGGTGATTGCCTGATCTAGCAGAATCTGATAGTTAGGAGCATATGCCACTGACAAAGGTATCTTTAGTTCTCCCCGAAGTCCATTTAGGAATTTGTCCTTCCTTTTTGCATCAGTGTCGATGTCTTCTGGTGCGTACCTTGATAGCGTACAGAAGTCATCTATATACTCCTTCAGAGTTCTACCTCCCTGTCTCAAGCTAAGAAACTCCTCCTTCTTCAGATTCATTATGCCAGAGGAGATGTGAGCATTGCGGAAACCATCCTTGAACGCATCCCAAGTCATGCCATCCAAGGGATGGGTCACTTGATAGGTCTCCCACCACATGGCAGCAGGTCCTTCCAATAGGTGAGCAGTGAACCTCACCTTTTCTGCCTCAGAACACTCACAGGTTACTAAGTCCTTGTTGACTGAACGGAGCCAGTCATCCGCCACTATGGGTTCAGTAGCAGAGGAGAACTTATTAGGTCTAAGCCTGAGAAATCTTGCAAGTCTGTCCACCGGAGGTGGGGGTGGTGGTGGATGGTTGTTATTGTTGTTGTTGTTGGTTGCTGCAATGAACTGGGTCATCATAGTCATCAGTTGGGCTTGAGCTGCCATCAGCTGTTGCATAGCTTCGCTATTGTCGGGATCACGGCGTGGAGGCATCTGTGGGGTTTTTGCATGGATGAGTAAAAGATAGATAGATCTATAAGGAGGAACCTTACCCATGCACAAAACAATCCAGTCAAGCACACCTTCAATCAACACACCACTCATAAAACAATCAGCAAACAAATCAAAACCTTTGGTTTAAGGAAAACGATATAAAAGTTTGGAAAATAAACTCGCGAGGTTCCGAGGATACAAGGGAAGGTACTGTCTTACCACAAGTTGGTAGGTCAATACAAGATCAAGACAATGTGGTGTATGATAAATGGTAGTCTCACTAACTAACTACTCGACCATATCCTCTTCCTCCTCTTCAATTTCCTGTATCTCAATTCCTTCATTGGCGAGTACATCCTTGAGTTCCTTTACTTCTTTCTCCAGGGCAAGATTGTTTTCTTGCAGCTCTCTCTTCTCAGTACGAAGCCTTTTGATCAAGTCACTATCAGCCTCGAACTCGACTTCATTGCTCTCGAGTTCTGCCTTCTGTTCCCTGATGATCTTGTTCTTCTCTTGAACTCTTTTCTCTTGTCTCATGTACTTCTCCTCTTGTGCAGCAAATCTCTCTTCCTGTGCCTTAGTCACTTCCTCCTGAACCTTCACCTTCTCTTCGTTCTCCTTAAGTAAGGCACATAACTCATCGTTCTTCAGGAGCTCGGTGCGTCGATCTTCATATAGTTCGGTGACAAGGATTTCCAGCTCCTGGAAATAAAGGCTAAGGGGTTTTGCCTTGCCTCTTTCTCCGACATCATACAGGTAAGGTTCTCCATCTTCGTTTCTTCTTCCAAAGAAAATGGAGTAGTGGCCCCTCAACTCTATACTGTAGCGTCCGCAGAGGCGCCCAATCAAATCTTGCATGACTAGATTGAGCCCTTTGTCTTTGGAGTCACTAACCATTTTGATCTCCAGTGGGGGCTCCTCTCCACGTCCTGGTTGTGTCGCTTTTATTCCCCAGCAACCCTCTTTGTTAAACTTCTTCAGAATGAAGCCCTTTACATGGGGTAGTGGTAACCCTATCTTCTCGCCGATGTCGAGGTGGTAACAGCCAAAACGGGTGTTCTCGAAGTCCTCCGCAGTGGTGAAGTGAAAGCTCGTCATCCTTTAGGTAGGAAGAAAGGAAATTAAAACAAGAATTGCATAAGATAAGGAAGTACTAGTTATGGAGTGTATTATTAAATTAGGGGCAATGCTAAGTCAAAATCCTAAGGTGATCAACAGATATTAACAACTCTTCGTAAATTGGATTTTTCACTATAGTGAGAGAGACAGACACCCGGCCAGCCACTTATATTGTGGAACAGGTCTCATGTACGTGGACATGTAATGTTTGTCCCGGGCCGCTTCATCCCACCATGCCGTTAGAATCCAACATACTTCAAAGATGGTAACATTATGACCAAAAAGGGCTTAACCAATCCTAGGGGCTCGAACCTACAGGCAACACTTTGCTCTGATACCATTTTGTAGCACCCCAACTTTTATTAAAGTTGGAACACCTGTGTTATGTGCTAGTCCCTGGATCACTGCCAGCACCACAGTACAAAATATAAAGTATCATTGCATAAGTATTAAATTGCTACAACGAGATCCAAAAATAATAGCCAATATGGCTTTATTACAAATTGCATAGCCATGAAGGCTAGCTAAAGTTCAAAGTTCACAGCGAAAGCAAAATAACATTGAGCCTCATCTTCAAGCATGCGCCACAGGCAGTCATGTTGGGTGTAGACTCGAGCCAATCATTCAGCATCAGAATTTCCTGCACATTGGAATATGCAGCCCCCGAAGGAGGTCAATACAATGATGTATTGGCAAGTGACTATGGTGGATAAATATACTGGCAAGTCTAACATCTATATGCATATTTGGCTTGGTGGGGTTGAAGGCTATTTGCAGAAAGCAAGTTTTCTCCTATCATTTTGTAAACACTTTTATTTTTCGAAAACTTGGCACCGAGGGATAAAGCCCTAGTGCACCAACAATTCATTCCTTAGTCAAATTTTTACTTTATGAAAACAGTGTTGAGATTCTTCTGCCCATCCTTGTCCAGTTGCTCGAAGTAGTCCATTTCCGGGGACACGGCTGAGATCTCAGATTGTCGACTCTGCAGAGGTTGTGCACTTTCACCTTTAGACTCAATTTGTCCGAGAAATCCTATACACGCGGAGTGTATTATGGAAAGGAGAGAATTGAGACAAGAACTTTCAGAAGAAGAATGCAACCATACTAGCAAGACCCGTTCCACCTATCATCTCTACATCTGCTTGTCAAGCTGACAGGTTGCACTCTCACAACTTAATCGTTCTAGACAGAGCCCATTGTCAAAAGGCTGCACGGGAAGCTTCTAAACTTGGAGCGACTTGGTAATCTCTTCATTCCTGGGTGGCCATCCACAAGTGTACTTCTGGGTAACAACCACCATACTCATGGCCCTAAGTAGAATAGACATTCATCCTAGGCGAAGACAACCACAAGCATAGTCCCAAAAGCCACTCAACATAAACCATATCAACCAATTCCACCCAGATGTGTATTTTAGAATTTTAACACTTAGAAACTTTTCCATAACATGGCAACATTTTTATAGCATGGCTAAGCAACTAATAAAATCTTTTCATGGCTGCTTAGGGAAAAGGGTGGCTACACACTACTAGGATATTTGTAAAATACCAACTAACTTTGAAGGAGATATGCCCTAGAGGCAAATAACTAAGTAATATTTATTGCGTTATCTCATAAGTTTATAATAGGTTTGTGTATTATGTTGTGACTGTATTAATCGGAATTGTTAATACACGTGTGATACATAGACAACCAGGTCCCTAGCAAGCCTCTATATGAGCTAGTCCATTGGGCAACAGTTGATCGAGATTCCCGATCAAGGACAATTTCGTCGGTTGACAATGGGGTCATCTTGTTAGTACAATAAGGTGATGGTCATACGCAAAGTATTGCAATAAGATCGTATTATGATGTTTGTCATTTGCAATAGATAAGAGTATGATAGCTTATTCCTTAGACCGTGAGACCGTACTTATTGTTGCTTCGTAGGAGTGCTTTGAGAGCATCAAACGTTGTGTCTTATATAGCATGACAATCACAGTGTCCATCTTGGGTATTCCGAAAGAGCATCGAGACGTAAGGATCAAGAGCGGGATTTGTTCATTCTTGTAATGGAAAGATACTCTGGGCCCACTCGGTGAGATTACATCTATATATAGCTGCGCAGCTTATGACTAGGTCATGGAGATGTAATATCGCAGACGAGTTAATAACCTTCGTCAGTAACGAGATACAGCAAAGGCATCGATGTGTCTACGATCATATCTCGGACAAGGTAGTATCGCAGAGACAAAGGGAATGAATATCATATTTATGGTTCAACGACGATATTCGTGGAATGCACAGGGGTCGTCATATATTTCCAGGTATCCCTGACGATCATTGGTGAGCGGAGTGTCTCGACCATGTCTGGAGTGTTCCCGAACCGTAGCGTAACAAACTTAAGGTCTTAGCGATGCTAGGAGATAGGTTCTGAAATTTTATAGGTTTTTATTGGAGAGAGAGAAATGATCCGGAAAGAGTTTCGGTGGTCCGGAAGGAGTTCCGGGAAGGTGTGGAATGGTTCCGGTAATGTCCGAAAGTTGTTCGGGTGGTTCCGAAATAGTTTCGGAGTCATGGGATATTAAATTATATATAAATATATTAATTAAGATTTAATGGGATTTTTATATTAATTTAATATTAATTAAATAAAGGAAAAAGGGGGCTCCCACCTAAATGGGCCCTAAGAGGGCCCATGAGGGGGAAACCGCACCCCACAAGGAAGGGGAAGGCTGGGCCTCCTAGTCCAACTCGGACTAGGAGTTGGAGGGCCCATGGGGGGTTCGGCCGAACCCCCCCTCCCCTCTCCTCCTTTAGTCCCACATGGGGGAGCCAAGGGGGTTGGCACACCCCCTTCCCCCTTTATATAGCAAGGCATATTAATTGATTTAAATACACAGGAAATTCAATTAATTCCCAATTTCTCTCTCGATCTCGTGGTTCCATACCGCAGAGCGCCGAGCTGAGGAAGGGGTTCTCTCTCCACCTAAGCCATACCGCAGAGCGCCGTTGCTCTGCGGGATTCCAGATAAGATCTACTCCTGCGATTTCAGCTGGATCTGAATGACCGGGAGTTGTCGCTAGGCTCCGTATGTTTGTGAGTGCTCGGAGGCTACTCTTTTGAGGAGCTTGGGCGACGTCGTCTCGCCCCCTACAGCCGACGCGCCACCCCCCCCTCTGCTGCCGGCGCACCAGCCCCGGTGCTGGCGCTCTGCCTTCTTCCGCCCGACGCCCGTCGACGCAGATCATCGTCGACACCCCGGCGTCATCGACTCCGACATCGCAGCAAGTTCTCCGCGACCTCGAGGTCGGCTACGTACGACTTTATCGCCAACGCTTGTGCGGGAGCGTAATCCCCGCTATCGGTCTACATGGAGGTAATGTAACCCGTTCCGCCACCGTTATCGCATGTACTAGATAGATAGATCCTGGCTAGTTAGGGTTTCGCTCGCTAGAAAATTATTGTTTTCTGCACCGTAACCCCTTCAGTGGTATCAGAGCCGATCTATGCGTAGTACTGCTGGTACGGTTAGAACTCATGTTGAATGAGGGCGTCTTTCTTATATTTGCTACCCTCTAGCGTGCACTTGCGATGCCTTCGGTATTGAGTTGATGAAGCGTCCCGGACCGACTTTACGCGTACGCTTACGCGAGACTGGTTCCACTACTGACATACGGCTTGCACCGTATCTGTGGCTGGCGGGTGCATGTTTCTCTCTCTCTAGTCGGCAAAGCATTTTCAATGGAGGGCCCGAAAGGGATGCTTAAACATGCAATTATACGATCGACGTTGTGGTACAAAGTTCGTAGGTAGGGAAGAGATTCTCTCACGAATAAGCCTATTTGCCACGTAAAACTTGCAAAACTAAATAAAGCTAGAGGCGTCTAACTTTATTTCATGTGACATGGCTACGGTAAGTTTTTGATATTACTCGTACTGTCGGAGGCAATGGAGGGCTCTGTAGACTCAGAGTCATGTCGGGGCGCCGGGGGGCCAGGCACATGGCGCCATAAAGGTCCAGGCGCATCGACCATGTCACATCGCACTTCATTGCATCATTATTGTGTGCTGTTGTGTGTGCATCCTATTGATTGCTTATATGCTAGATATACAACGGTAGCATCATAAATAGGATGATCCCTAACAAAAAACCAAAATTGTGTTCTCCCTCGTTGCGCACCACCAAGAAAGTTCTACGTTGTGAGGCAGGCCGTGATGATCGGGTGTCACACATCTCGTCGTTCGCATACAGTGGGTGTAAGCCATGTTGCACGCGCAGGTCTTCGAGGTTTGATTGGCGAGCCTAGCATACTCAGAGGTATGGCCTCGGAACACGGGAAGATCGAAAGATCGAGCACGAGTCATAGAGTTGTTATGATCGACATTTTATGTCCACCTTTGAAGTTGTGCTGCCGGCCGTGATGATCGGGGGTAGTATGGTGGATGAGGGTCGTGTCATCGCCATTATTATTTTAGGGATAATAATCTTGGTGTGGTGTGTTTTTGATAATGAGATTATAGAACTAAAACTCACCTACATATTATAAACTTAACCTTACCTCTTTTGCGATCACATTTGTAGACTACGCAACTATACTTCGGTTACTTCCTCAAGAGCCCGGATGCTACATTAGAAGCCGACGGGTCCAACTTCATCAGATGGTACAGGGGTTTTAGAAACATTCTCGAACACAACAACATTCTATATTTTCTCGATGAACCGTTAGGAGGAGCACCAGGAGATTCTGCTAGCGAGGAGGAGGAAGATGATTTCCGTAGGCGTCGAGACATATTCATTGAAGTGGAGATCACCATGACCGTATGCCTGGCACCCGAGTTGAAAGAGATGTTTCGACGCAAGGAGCCAAGCGTCATGATGGATGCGATAAAGACGCACTTCGGGGATGAATTAAAGCGTGAGCAATTTAGGCAGCTTAGAATGTTCTAGACCGTTCACATGGAGGAGCATACCTGTCTGAAGACACATTTGAAGAGATTGTATGACATCTACTTCCAGCTGACGATGGTCTTCGATTACTGGATGGCAGATTCTTGTGCCATTCGGACTGTCCTGATATCTCTACCTCCTACCTATGAGAAGCATGTGCGCAAGTACATTTTGAAAGCCGACGATATGAACTTCTACACGTTCGTACGAGAGTTCCAGTCTCTGAAAGTTGATTCCATCGAAGGAGAGATCTTCGATGCTACAGGTATATATTTGATATATGCAGAATTATGAATTCGCCCATGGTATATGATGAAATGTTTGATAATTGCTCTGTTTGTGAAACAGGTCCTGATTATCACATATATGCGGCGCAGTTTGATATGACCTGGCGCTGAAGCTGGTAGTCAAGGAGTTGATGGCCTTTTTGGTGTTCACGTCCTCAAGATATCATAGTTATCATCAATAGTTTTTTATACGATCTTTTGTAATAGTGAGCGAGTGTGTGTGTCTTGATTGTTGCAAGACAAAGTTATTCATGTAATAAGACAAGATCAGTTGTTTTATGTTATGGAACAAGTCAGTTGTTTTATCTTATGAATAAAGTTTCCACATCTCAGTTACATTGATTGTATGATAAGTATTCATAATTGTAGATGTGATAAAATAGCTTGTCCCATGAACAAAGGTTCTACTGCTAGAACAAACACCGTCGAGTTTAGTCATAAAAGCAATGAAAGAAGTAATGGATGTTTTGGTCCATTTAAGTATTTCAAGTGCTAAGTTGATTAAGCTTGAAATCAAGTATTGAAGTTGCAATACTAGCGGAAATTAATTGAGTGTCATTTTTAAATGATTAATTAATGGTGTTTATTGTTTGATCCGAATCGCTCCATGACTTTTGCAAATAGGAGTATTTGCCCGATAAATTGTGGAGTCTGAGATTAATTTGATAATAGATCAAATGGGGTTTTTTCAGAAGAAAGATTAGTAAACATTGTATTCACAGAATTCGATCAAAGGACAGTATTTTTGAATTATGTTTTCAACACAAGAGACTTGTGGAAATTTGCTTCGCAAAATTATAATGTCATATATAGTGATATGTGGGGAATTATAATCATGCTCTATTTTAAATAAAGTGTGGCCTGTCAGAATCAGTCTTAGAATCTCCTAATACGTTCGAAACATTATAGTCGATGTTCACTTTAGAAAATAGATATTTTTCTCAACGAGAATTCGTAGGATCGACAGTAGTGTCGACATGTATATGATTATGCGATAATTCGGAATATACATGAGTGGTTCTTTGTAGATTGCTCTCATTAAATGAGAGTGTGTTCCAAAACCAAATAGAAACAAAGTTCAGTTTGTTGTCTATGTAGTTCCGAGAAAAGATGACTTTTCGAATTATGTTTTATGGATTGGAATTAGAAGTTTGGAATAAAGTGTCAGACCTATGTTGGAAGGTGTTCCAAAGAGTATATGTCTGCTAATGAAAATTTGGTGATTAAGAGTGAGGGAGACTAGAAAATTGTTTTCTGCTTGCAATCCTCTTGATAAAGATCATAATATTTTCATGAAAGAACTTCTGAATAAGGTGCTGTTATATTTAATATTGCTGTCAGGTCAACGCACTGGATTAAGTATTTCAGATCTTGTTGACAGATCAGGGTGCACTTTATGAATACAAAGAAAGTTGAGAAAGTATCGGAATACGAACAAAGGCTCTTCAGCCTGGAAATCCAAGTTACGTTTAAAAGGATTAAGAGAGTAATTGTTGCTGCAATTCTTATTAGAGGAATAAGATTTTTTAATCGTCATATAAAGTGTTATATGAAAATGTGACTATAAGAAAGACGCAGGAGCATGTCTTGTCAAGAAATGTGTCTTGCACAAGATCAAATTTGTTGACTACATTTGTGTAGACATGCTCGAAGTCTGAGGGATTTGTATTAATGTAATGCTATGGTTTGTATTAAATTCGAATTGATGATAGATCAATGATTTTGGTTTGACCTAAATGTCGAATTAAGTGGGAGTCGTAGTTAGTTTACTCAGGTGGAATATGTATGGAACATATTTTTGAGTGGGAGCTCAGGAACTCAAATATGTGGGTAACACGTTTTTGAGTGGGAGCGTGTGTTGTCAAATATGTGGAGACATAGTTTGAGTGGGAGTCGAATTCATTTTGTGTAGTTAACACATTGTGAAACTGTACCAATAGAATAGGATGAAGTTGTGAAACTATTTGAAAGTCAGTGTCTATTTTGAAATAGAACGGGAATTTTAAATAGTTAGTCGAGTTGCTTTGGATTATGTCTGAGGAGTCAGAATAGAATCAAAAGGATGGTCCTTTGGAATCCAATTGATCATTAAGAGTAATGATGCATGAAAGTAATGGTTGTATGACATGTGGGTCTATTATGTAATATTAGACGTCATACAGAAACCATATTATCTGCTCGATGATATATAACCGATGTTCTTGGATTAAGAACAGTTATTTTGGAATTTACTGGAAGTAGATGTGCGTTAGTTAAGGGATTGACATTTGAATGTCAAGTTTTCTACATTGGTGCGAGAATATGTAGACATCACGAGTTTGTAATTGTTACAAGGGGCTCTGCATGACTGAGTGTGTTTTTCAGGGCAGTTATCTGGTTAGTATAATCAGAGTAAGCGCTGGGAAGCGGTAGTCTCACTTAGTTGCGGTGTTTGCATATATGTTGTTGGACAACATGGTGATATCAAGCAAGTTGATATTCGTGAATCGCAGAAGCATGTGCAATCATGGATTGTGCAGTAACACTTTTCCACAAGCAAGCATTATCAAATAATTCTTAAGGGATTTTGATAAAGTAAAATGCAGCTAGTTTATTTGTACTCTAGTGCAAGTGGGAGACTGAAGGAGATATGCCCTAGAGGCAAATAAATAAGTAATATTTATTGCGTTATCTCATAAGTTTATAATAGGTTTGTGTACTATGCTGTGACTGTATTAATCGGAATTGTTAATACAGGTGTGATACATAGACAACCAGGTCCCTAGCAAGTCTCTATATGAGCTAGTCCATTGGGCAACAGTTGATCGAGATTCCCGATCAAGGACAATGACGTCGGTTGACAATGGGGTCATCTTGTTAGTAGAATAAGGTGATGGACATACGCAAAGTATTGCAATAAGATCGTATTACGATGTTTGTCATTTGCAATAGATAAGAGTATGATAGCTTATTCCTTAGACCGTGAGACCGTACTTATTGTTGCTTCGTAGGAGTGCTTTGAGAGCATCAAACGTTGTGTCTTATATAGCATGACAATAACAGTGTCCATCTTGGGTATTCCGAAAGAGCATCGAGACGTAAGGATCAAGAGCGGGATTTGTTCATTCTTGTAATGGAAAGATACTCTGGGCCCACTCGGTGAGATTACATCTATATATAGCTGCGCAGCTTATGACTAGGTCATGGAGATGTAATATCGCAGACGAGTTAATAACCTTCGTCAGTAACGAGATACAGCAAAGGCATCGATGTGTCTACGATCATATCTCGGACAAGGTAGTATCGCAGAGACAAAGGGAATGAATATCATATTTATGGTTCAACGACGATATTCGTGGAATGCACAGGGGTCGTCATATATTTCCAGGTATCCCTGACGATCATTGGTGAGCGGAGTGTCTCGACCATGTCTGGAGTGTTCCAGAACCGTAGCGTAACAAACTTAAGGTCTTAGCGATGCTAGGAGATAGGTTCTGGAATTTTATAGGTTTTTATTGGAGAGAGAGAAATGATCCGGAAAGAGTTTCGGTGGTCCGGAAGGAGTTCCGGGAAGGTGTGGAATGGTTCCGGTAATGTCCGAAAGTTGTTCGGGTGGTTCCGAAATAGTTTCGGAGTCATGGGATATTAAATTATATATAAATATATTAATTAAGATTTAATGGGATTTTTATATTAATTAAATAAAGGAAAAAGGGGGCTCCCACCTAAATGGGCCCTAAGAGGGCCCATGAGGGGGAAACCGCACCCCACAAGGAAGGGGAAGGCTGGGCCTCCTAGTCCAACTCGGACTAGGAGTTGGAGGGCCCATGGGGGGTTCGGCCGAACCCCCCCTCCCCTCTCCTCCTTTAGTCCCACATGGGGAAGCCAAGGGGGTTGGCACACCCCCTTCCCCCTTTATATAGCAAGGCATATTAATTGATTTAAATACACAGGAAATTCAATTAATTCCCAATTTCTCTCTCGATCTCGTGGTTCCATACCGCAGAGCGCCGAGCTGAGGAAGGGGGTCTCTCTCCACCTAAGCCATACCGCAGAGCGCCGTTGCTCTGCGGGATTCCAGATAAGATCTACTCCTGCGATTTCAGCTGGATCTGAATGACCGGGAGTTGTCGCTAGGCTCCGTATGTTTGCGAGTGCTCGGAGGCTACTCTTTTGAGGAGCTTGGGCGACGTCGTCTCGCCCCCTACAGCCGCCGCGCCACCCCCCCTCTGCTGCCGGCGCACCAGCCCCGGTGCTGGCGCTCTGCCTTCTTCCGCCCGACGCCCGTCGACGCAGATCATCGTCGACACCCCGGCGTCATCGACTCCGACATCGCGGCAAGTTCTCCGCAACCTCGAGGTCGGCTACGTATGACTTCATCGTCAACGCTTGTGCGGGAGCGTAATCCCCGCTATCGGTCTACATGGAGGTAATGTAACCCGTTCCGCCACCGTTATCGCATGTACTAGATAGATAGATCCTGGCTAGTTAGGGTTTCGCTCGCTAGAAAATTATTGTTTTCTGCACCGTAACCCCTTCAAACTTAGCATTATAAAATAAATCAAAATCCCTATCATGCACACTACTCAAAACATACTACTTATGCATATAGAAAATATGGGATATTGTATGAATGTCACTTGCCTTGGTAACAGGAGGAACAAGCACAGCAAGAATAACAATCACAAGCAAGTCCTTCCTCTTCTTCACAATCTAGCACAAACAATGAATAACATAAATACCAACACCATATCATCACCACACTAAACATAATCATGTATGCATGAATGATATGCTATGATGATAACACACACTTATTAATAATTCTTATTTTCTGTCATTAATAAATGAAATGTAATGTTTAGGTATTTCTTATTTTATTTATCAATTAAATAATTTAAAATAATATAGTAAAACTTTGATTTCTATAATTACAACTTTTATTGTTTTTATGACATCTTCAATTTGGACATTTATTAATATTGCTGGACAGAGGGAAATTATACAATCTTAAAACAATTACATTTATTTCTAAATCATTTTTATTATTTAAGTTATTATTTTCATGGCCGAAATAATCCTCTGATAATTATACAAATTATAATTTGTCAAAGGGAAAAACAAATGATGTAGAATTAAACTACATGAGCAGAGCTTTCCGATGACATAAAGTTTATTAAATTTGGACTTACAGATCAAAAGTTATGAATTTTGCAAGTTTTATCTATTTTCTGTTTTATTTATAAAATTTCCTGCGAAAAAGAAATTAACAGGGCTACGTGGCGCGATCCTATTGGTCGGTACTGCTTCGGCGCGGATCGGCTGCGAGATCCGTCCGATCTAAATTAAAATGGACGCGCGAGATCTAATCGATCTAGATCCATTGGATCTAGATCTAACGGTCCACGATCCGTTGACCAAAAACGGGTGGCGCGGTCACCGGAGACGCGCGGGGCGCGGCGGAGCCATGGCCGGCGTTTGCGCCCGAGGCGTGCTACGATGCTAGGAGGAAACGGAGCTCACCAGGAGATGCGCGACGTCGTGGGGAGGGCGATGGCGCGGTGGTGATGACCGGAGCGTCCTCGTCTTCCCGGAAGAGCTCGCCGGAGTTGCGCACGGCGTCGGTTCCTCTCGGTCGTGGACGGAGGCGGGGTTTCGCTGCAAAAACACACGCTCCACCATGTCAACTCGATGCGCACGGCTCACAGGGAGCGAAGGGAGGTGGAAAGGAGGTCCGAGGTGGCCGGAGTTGCTCGGGCGGCGGAGTTCTTACCGACGGCGACGGCGGGATTGCGCGAGCTCGTGCGGGCAGCCTATGGGCTCTCGGGAGGTGAGGTTTGGGGCAATCGGACGAGAGCGAGGAGGGCTATTAGTAGGGGGAAACGGCGAGGTAAATGGAGTAGTAAATCGCCGCATTCAAACGAAATCAAATCGGGCGTTTTCGGTCGGGACGGGGGCGTGATTTGGGGACGAACGGCTCCGCAGGGGAGATGACAGGTGGGTCCCACCTGTCAGCGACTGCGAACGAGCGCGCGGGGCGCTGGGCCGCTGGCGGGCTGCTCGGCTACGCGTGCGGCAGATAGCTACGGGCCACGGCCCACTCGCTCAGAAATTCAATTATTTTTATTTAAAACCCTTTTCTCTTTTTAAAAACTGATTTCAAATATGATTTTTAAACCTATTCAAAACATTTCAGAAAAATTCATAAAGATATGTTTTGGAAAGGTTATTGAAAATGGAACTTTTTAATATTATTCTTGCCCATATATAAATTGGAAAAAAATTATTTATTAAAGGAGTTTTAAATATACACTTTATGGAATTTGTAGATTATTTATATTTATAATTTGAAGTTTTATTTAATATTTTTGTGATGTATTCTTATGCTCAATGATGCATGATGCTTGAATGCAAGTTTTAAATTTTTGCAAAATTTGGGATGTTACATATGATCCTAAATAAATCATATGTGTATATTCTATGACATCCTTATGGATATCTTGATTCTTTTCTTTAGTAACTAATTTTGTGTGTACATGTTTCTTTGTGGATGTATATCATATGATTGTTTTCCATTGAGAAACCTATATACATGAGAGAATTTACATCTTTACTCGATATCCTAATTTCTGTGGTGTCACCTATTTCTATCCGTTTTGATTCTTTGATGTGACTCCGGAAAGAATTTTATTATGAGTGCCTATCCTATCTTACCACATTGTTGTGCACTCATATTGGTAAATATCCTTGACCTCATGTTTGTCTTAACAAGCCAACTATCTTCACCATGAGATAATACACAAGTCTTGATTTTGATTTGCATCTCTTTTTGTGCTTGTGAACCTATTTACCATATATTTGAAATTAGTTTCATTGTGTGTTTAAATGACATCATTGGCTATATCTTATCATCTATATAAGACTATGATGATGCTCATTGGTCACTCTTTATTAGTCTTATACAAGCCTTTGCCATGTCATACACATATCATTTGGTTGGGACTTTTATTCATTAATGATGCATTTTTATTTGGTATTCATTGATACCATTCTACTTTATACCCAACCATATGAATAATTTTTGCAAGTGATATACCTCGTCTTATATCCTATTCTCTATTGCACATGAATTGTTTCTCAAACAATGATGAGGAGTAAAGATGCCATGTTTGTACTCCTTGCCTTCAAATTCCATAATCCACATTATGTACATATATTGGGGAGCTCCTCTATTTTTATTTCAAACTTTCTTTCACTCAAATCGTAACATATTTTGATCAATTGTTTGTTGGATCACTTGTTTGCTTTGTATTGGGAGAAGGTTAAAATATTTTGTGTATCTTTCTTTTGGAAACTTTGGATCCTAAATATAGTTCGATCTCCCGAGTACTACTATTCTTTGAATATGTGCATTTAATTTTATTCAAATTTTGAGAGATGCACACGTTATGGGGGAGCTCTTACTATATTGACCTTCTAATATTTTTCACTCATTTTGGTAATGGATGCCAATGGCGGAGAAGTTTTAGAGGGTTTAAGAGAATTGGTTTTATGCTTTTGTTGTGTTCCTAAGCATTTACCTTTCATGCTCATGCATTCTTGCTTGTTTCATGCATGCATAGTTGCTTAATTCATTATATAAACCCTCGTAAAAGAGATTGTCATCAATTACCAAAATGGGTGAGATTGAAAGGGCATGGCGCCCCCATGTATGGTTTTGCTAATTAAAGACAATCCCTATGGAGTAATGATTGCATTGAGTTATACTTACAGTGTTTGGTCATAGACCTTGCTTGATATCCATATGTTGGATCATCATATCGTCAAGCATGGAGGTGTGATGACTTAATCTTCTAGATTATTTTACATTTGGTAGATTCATCCGTAGAAAAGGTTTGTGGGGATTTGATTCTTCTAACACGATGCACAAACCATATATGCACACACCAGCCATCCCAAACCTAGCCTCGGTGTTGGTTGTGCCAATCGGTAGTACCGGCCAGCCATGACCGGTAGTACCGATTAGCACAATCAGCACTGATTACCTTCTGTCGTTTTCACTTAGTTTCCCGGTACCTAACCGGTGGTACCGATCGGGGACTCAATCGGTAGTACCCGCGCATCCGTCGGTAGTACCGACTAGCCTCTTCTCGGCACTGAAACCTCCTGCCACTTCTACTTAGCTACCCGGTACCCCTCCGGTAGTACCGACTGGCCGGTAGTACCGATTCCCAATCGGTAGTACCTGGCACGAATTATGTGCCCAACGGCCACTTAATAGTGAGGGGTATAAAGGGGGGCCATCTTCCCCATTCAGCTAAAGCTTGCTCTCTCTCATATGGAGCATATTGCAAGTATGTCTTGAAGAAAAGGATTATGTGATTATTATGGTTATCTTCAAGACATCATCTAATCAAGAGAGAAGAAAATATACAAGGTTGATCAAGATGTTTGATCAACACACAAAGCTACAAGATGTACCAAGTGGGATCATGTATCACTTGGTGTGGTAAGCACTTGTCCATATAGCTTTGCGAACTAACCCATGATCTATGTTTGTGGTTTGTATATGTGGGGTTAGGTACATTTCTATGGGCTTGCATCAAATGAAGATTCATATAGCCCATGAAGGATGCCGTCAAGTGGGGATCGTCATCAAGGTTGAAGTGCAAGTTCAAAGGAAGCATCTCTAAGAAATCTTATGCTTGAAGCTTGCAACCCATTTGGAGAAAATGGTCATGTGAAGATGTGCCTAAAATAGGCTCTCCCATAGTGGTGTATGGGGGAGCAATATGTGAGTCTTCACCGAGCGAAGCGCAATCAAGATAGTTGATCCACTTGATGAGATCAAGATCTTCATAATCTAGCTCAAGTGGAATGCGTAAGTCAAAGGTACAATCTAGATAGATGTATAGGTTAGATACCGTACTATCAAGAGAGGCTCTCAACTAAACTCTACCGTATCTATCGGAGAGAGCGTAAACCTTTGCATACTTGGCATAATCATCTTTCTTGGTTCTTATTTGGCTTTTCTCCTTGTGAGGTTTTGGTGCTTTTTGTGTTCTACATGTCAAGCCCAAGTTCACCGAAAACGGATTTTCTATGGAAAACTTCTTGTGTTTTTGGTTTTGGAATTTTTACTGGTGTTCTTTAATTGAGAGATAACACCTTTCATCATTTGGTTTTTACTACTATGATGGACTATGATGTTTCTCTGTATGATCTTGTAGTGCTCGTTGTAACGATTTCAACGAGCCCAAAAACATCGAAAACGGAGTCCGGACGATCAAGATATGCTCGTTTTCGTGTTTGGTTTTTCAGCAGCTTTTGTGATGGTCGGTAGCGGCCCAAATTCGGTAGTACCGGTTACGCGGATGCGTACTGACTATCTCAGCCCATTTGGACCGGTAGTACCAGCCCGGATTCAATAGTACCGGCCAGGGACAAATCTGGGATCAACGGTCACCAATTTGGGTGGCCTATATAAGGGGTATTCTTCCCCAGAGAGTCCCCATCTCTAGAGCACGAATTTGACCACCATTGTTGACCTTCCCAATCTCTTCTAACTCTCTATCCCTCCAATGATTCTTGCTATTTCTTGAGCGAAAAGAGAGAGGAGATCTAGATCTATTATTCCACCAATTCATTCCTCCTCTAAGTGAGGGGAAGCCTTTTGATATAGATCTTGGAGTTCCATTTGTTGAGCTCTTCTTTGTTCTTCCTCTCCTCTCTCCCCATAGCATTACTTGCTTTGGTGGGATTTGAGAGTGAAGGATTTTGAGCACTTCCTGTGTTCTTGCCCATTGCATTAGTTGCATCGGTTTGAGTTCTCCACGGTGATACGTAGGGATTGAAGTTGAGAAGCTTATTAATCTTTGGTGCTTGGGTGCCCTAGAGATTGTTCCTCTCGGGTACTTGGGTACCCTAGACGGTTGTAGTTGATCTCGGAGTTGTGGTGGCTCGCGGGATTGTTGGGAGCCTCCAATTAAGTTGTGGATTGTGCCTCAACCTTGTTGATTCGTGTGGCTTTGGGAGCCGCGACTATTCGGTGGGAGCCTCCAATTAAGTTATGGAGTGTGCCTCATCCTTGTACGGGTTTGGTGACCACCTCAAGTGTCCCATAGTGGTTCGTGGTACTCCGCATTGGTGGAGGCACGAAGGAGATTACGGTGTGCCATTGACGGCTATTCGGGGATCACTTTTTGACTCCGCACCGCTCCAACGGAGACGCAGCTTCTATTTGGAAGTGAACTTCGGGATAAATCATCGTCTCCAAGTGCCTCGGTATTTCTATACCCGAGCTTCTTACTTATGCAATTTACCTTGTGATAGCCATCGAGCTTGAAGTAATATATCTTGCTTTCACATAGTTGCTTATCTTGCTTAGCATAAGTTGTTGGTGCACATAGGTAAACCTAGCTTGTTTAGGTTTCTTGCTTGATAAATTAAACAAGAGTTTATTTCCGCATTTATTCAAGCATTAAACCGTATTAATTTTAATCCCCTATTCACCCCCTCCCCCCCCCCCCTCTAGGAGACATCTCGGTCCTATCACTCCTCCTACGATTCCTCCTCCGACGACGACGAACTGCCTCCCAAGAGGCAGCGCGCGTAGGAGCCGCACCCGGCGATCGTCGTAGTAGCAGTAGTAGTGCATTAGGTGCACTGCTACTGATTAATAGTAGTATTAGGTCGCCGCCAGCGAAGTAGCAGTGTTGCGTGCACTGCTAATTTTTTCTAATTGTTAATATAATCCTAATATAATAATATTCGATTTATAAATCGAGTTTCAATTAGTAATAGCAGTTTCATTTTGAGTTATAAATCGAGTTTCAGTTATCAAATCGAGTTATGAATCCTATTATAAATCGAGTTTTTAGTAGTAGTAGTCAATTAGTAGTAGCAGTTTCAATAAACAATGACGTACTAATCAACAAATTGTCAATTACGCTAATGTTAATTAAGTGCTAATTCCGTTAATTAAGGGTTAATTCAGTTAATTTGGTGTTAGCGACGTGTTAATTGGGGCGGAGATACCCAACCTAGGCGTCAGACTCGTCCCTTCATGTCCCCACTTGACCGGTCCCGCTTGGAGGAGGATGTCGTACTACTCCAATCAGCCCGAGCCGCGCCAGGCCGTCCCCACCAGGCCGACCCGACCGGTTAAAGGAGGTTCACTAGAGGGAAACGCGCGTTTGGCCGATATGCGAGCAAACCAAGGCACAGACGAGAGAAACAACGGGTATGACACAAACAGATAGAACTCAGGTAGGTCTAGCACAGACCCAATTGACCCTAATCTTTATCTTTAATGTTTATGGGAGATGTTGCAAATTTAGCATCAGGAGATAATTTATAGTTAACAACACGTTTTTCATAGCGGTAGCATCTTTAGTAGCATTAATCTCATCAACAAAATCATCATCAAGCTCCACATACATTTCATCAGGATCATCATATGTATTATGTGGAACTTCACGTGAATTAACATGTGTTTCAGCATTTTCATCAGGAATTTCAGCTTTTTAAAATTGTTTAGATCTTGCAATTGTAGCATCTAAGAAGGGACCTAATAAACCAGATTCATCAAGAACATTAGAAGTATCATCGTAAGTAATTTCAGATTCAGCAGTAGTAACAGAACGTGCAGGTTGTGGTGGTGTAACAAGTTTACTCAACACAGACGGAGAATCAAGAGCAGCAGCGGAGTACAGAGTAGAACATTTTCTTGTAGTCGATGGGACGATGGGAAACTTCTTATCAGCAGGTCTTCCCATGATGAATAAATTCCAGCAAACAATATGACACTCTGGTGAACTTACAAATAAAGCTATGATCCCGGCAACGGCGCCAAAAAATAGTCTTGATGACCCACAAGTATAAGGGATCGCAACAATCTTCGAGGGAAGTAAAACCCAAATTTATTGATTCGACACAAGGGAAGCCAAAGAATATTTATAATCCTTAACAGATGAATTGTCAGTTTAGCTGCACGTGTGAATAGACTTGCTCGAGACAGATTATCAGTAGCAACAGTTTTATAGCCGTGACAATACTGAAATAATAGCACCAGTGGAAATAAGACAGCAGTTGTGATTATAGTAGACATCAGTATTAAAATACTGTAGTCATAGGGACGGATATACGGGCATTGCATGGATAGGATAATTAATGTAATATCAAGACAAAGGCATTTGCAGATAAATAAGATAAAGCATCCAAGTATTTATTAATCATAAGCATGTGTTCCAATTTAGTTATACGTGCTCGCAATGAGAAACTTGCACATCATCTTTTGTCCGGCCAGCCCGTTTGCAGCGGGGCCTCTAGGGAATCTAGTGGAAATTAAGGTACTCCTTTTAATAAAGTACCGGATCCTCACATCATGGCCATCCCCTCCGGCTGTCCCAATTATTGTCACTTTGGGGCATTCGATTTCGGACAATAATATGTGTATACAACCCATAGATATGATCAAAAACAATAGTTATCTTCATGATACGATAAAATGTCCAGATCTGAAATCATGGCACTCGGTCCCTTGTGTCAAGCATTAAGCATAACAAGTTGCAACAATGACGTAAAACACCGATAACGGATACTAGGCACTATGCACTAATGATATTGTAGCTATTACATGAATGATCTCATCCAATCCCTACCATTCCCTCAAGCCTACATCGGTGGATGACAATGGCGATGATCCCCTTCGATTCCGCGTCCCGGCAGGGTGCCGGAATAGAGACTTCTGGTCCACGAATTGAGTTTTGAGGTGGCGGAGGCGTAAGGAGAGGTTTCTAGAAAAAAAGTGTCTAGCCCCCTAGCGTTTTTAGGTCAGAAGGGTTATGTAACATCCCAAATGTAATGTGTTGCTAGAATGTGTGTTTGTTTGTGCAATAAAGAAAACATCATGGCATCATTTCATTTGTCACCTCATTTAATTAAATTGTTGCATTTAAATTTAAATCACACACTTTAAATTCAAATGCAATTCCAATAAATTCAAATGTGTTGTTACAATCTTTGCAAATATTTAAAAAAACTCGCTTATTAAATTGCCTACTTGAAAAAATATATATATTGTAAAGTTTCCCTATTCAACACCTTTTCTATTTTGTTTTAAAAATGCAAAACAGAAAAGAAAAAAAAGGAAAAAAAGGAAAATAGCAGAAAAAACTAACCTCTGGCCGAAGTGCGCCGTTCGGCCCAACTCTGGCCCAGCACCGGCCCACGGCCTGCTTCTCTCTCCTCCGTACGGAGACGCTTTACACCGTGGAGGACATGGCTGTGTCGCTGCCTCCTCGCCCCCACAGCACCACCTGCCCCCTCTCCCCTCTCCTTAAGATGCCCCCCGCGCCGCCAAACCCTAGCCTAGCCCTTCCCTCCTTTTCCTCCGCCGCCGCACGCTGTCCACGCAACGCCATCGCCATGCACGCCAAGCATCCGAGCTCGGGTCCCGCGTGAAACCGTGCTCCTCCTCTCCTTCTGCTTTGCCGTAAACTGCGCCCCTGTAACATCCCAACATTTTATAATGTTCAAAAATCACTAAAATTTAAAACTTTCATTTTATTAAATTAAAATATTAAAATACATAAGAAAGCCAACTTCAAGCATCTTGAAAAAGTTTATTATCTCAACTAATCTTTATTTTCAAAATTTGTTTCAAGATTATTTTTACCCATAGTATTACTTAGACTTTAATATATTAATTGACAAATGATTTACCAACCATCAAACCCTTTTCATGGTAATACAAAGTTTCTTTTTAAGTATTGGATTTCAACCACTTAGCCATAGATATGCCTAAATTAAAATAATATCTTACAAGTGTTCTTTTAAAACTATTAAAAACATGATCTATTTGCCAAATGGTTTTCATTCATTTAACTAAGTTCAAAACATAGTTTTGGAAATTTCAAGTCTATAGTTTATAACTTTAAAACTTCATAGATTTAAATTAATGAATTATCCAAATAAACATTTCATTACCTTAAATGATTTTCATTTATTTTCAAAACATAAAATGATGAATATATTCTATATAAGAAATGAATTAATACTAAAATCTTTTCCAAAGTTTTTATGTGAAGTTTTCAAATGATTTATCTTAATATAAAATATATTGGTGCACCCAACTAAAATTTAATTAAGATTGAATCCATTATATTTCCTATTACTTTAAAATTATTTATATTCTATTATTCTACTATTAAACCAAAATAAAGATGAATGGTTAAGCAAATGAGTTTAAATAACTTAAATTCAAACATATTTGAATATGGGTATTTTACAAATTTTATTTAGCCAAAAGAAAATTTACTTATGATATAATTTCAAATTTGACATAAAGTGTCAAATTTGTATTAAACCAATATTTCAAAATTATTATTTTTAAAAAGTTTTCAAAACATGCTCACTAATGTTTTAAAACATAGATATGAATATTACAAATTTTTAGAAATTTATTTGACTTAATTTGGACATTTAAATCAAAAGATATGAATGAAAAGGGAAACTCAGAGAAAGGAAAATCGCTGACGTCATCGATTCCTTTCCAAATCAGAGCGAAATCGTCGCGATTTGTTTCCCCGAATCGGCCCTATAAATTTCCCAGCCCCCGCTGCTTCCTTCCCCTCTCCTTCCCCTCGAAAACACGCCGCCAGGCTGCCGTACGATCTCGCCGGAGTTCTCCGCATCCGCCGTCGCATTTTTTCGATTCCGGCGACACAATAGGTGACATCGGCTCCCCTTGCTCGCCAAACCCCCTCTCTCCCCTTTACACATCTTCACCTGTTGATTTTGGAAGTTGTTTGCAGCCAAACATGAAGACCGGGCACAACCCGAAGGTATCCATCGCCGTTGCACTCCGGACGCCTCTCCCCACCGCTCCAGGACGAACTGCTCGAGGCCACCACCCCCATCTGACCCGTCGTGTCGCGCTGCATCTGGAGGTGGTCTTCCCCGAGCCCGGGATCCACCGGAACACCTCCCCCGTCGATAGCCCGAGCCGCCGCCGTCGTCTTCAACCTCTCCGGCCACTGGCGCCGCCATGGAGAGGTCTCCTTCTCCCAGAGTCGTCCGATCTTCAATCTGCGGCCAGGATTAGATCGTAGAAGCGAATGGGTACGGACAGATCTCGACCGCCAGATCCAGATCTGACGGCCCAGATCCATCCACTTATCTACGTCAGCGCTGACTCAGCGTGCACAGTCAGCGCCGCGTCAGCAGCACAGTTAGCGCCAGCGTGGAAATTGATTTTTTTTATTAGATTTAATTGGCAGTTTTGTAGAAAAACCCCTGCCACTTAGAATTGTTATAACTTTTTACTCACATATCCAAATTCAAATATTTTTATATATTTGGAAAGCACTTGACATGTAGAATATTTTATATCTGATAGATTTCAAATTTGACTTATATTAAAATATTCAAATTTCAAATGGTGGATTTGAGTATTTTTGTCATAACTTTAAATCTATAAATCCAAAAATTGCAAATAAAATTGTTGTAGAAACTTTGGAATATTTGTAATATGATGCCTCTGTTATAAATATTTTTGAATATTATTTTCAAGATTTGTTAGTTGTATGTTTAATTTGAATAGTTTGACTATTTTGACATAACTATTAATAGAAACATTATTTTTGATTAAGTCCAATTGCTATAAATTTAATTAAATTCCCTCTGTCTATTAACACCATTTATAAAATTCTATATAAAAATGTAATCACAGAAAACTTTAATCTTATATTCATTCCTTTATTTATATTTTGCAAAAATAGAAATTAATTAAATTGCATTTATAACCTCATGCATATTTATAAATAAATCACAAAAATTATTTTGATGTTTTTTTGTGATTAAAAAGTGCATTTCATGCATAACTTATTTTATTATATAGTTATACTCCTCATAGGAAAACCTCTTCATTATTTCTCTAAGTTAGGATTATTTTCAAACTTAGTAATTTTGTAAAGTGATATGCACTTAGACACTTAGAATTTTCAACATGGAGCTAGAAGGCCAATAAAGGACTTAGCCAAAACAAGACTTCAGAAGTATCTTCAAGGAGTAGAACCACTTAGAAGAAAATCAAGAAGAAGTTCATGAAGACCAACAAGTAATATTTTCTAAGTCTTACTTCCTCTCTCTCTTTTCTCCCTTCTTATCTGAGACTTCATGAAGACTAAGTTAATTCCAAGACCAGCCTCGGTGATACAAGAATAATAAAGTCTGAAGATTTATCAAGTCTACAAAAAATCATTAAAGACATCACCAATGAGAAACTTACAAGTCTGGAGAAGATTCCTAGAAGACCAACTACATCTTCTTTCTATCTGTTCCCTCTCTCCTAATCTTGTCTTTCACTTTAGACATAAACAATTTTTCATCATGTTATTACCATCTTTGAAGTTTGTTGGATCCTAGCGGCATAGTGAGATGAAGCGGCCTGGAGACTAACCTTATATGTCCACGTACATGAGACTTGTTCCACAACTTAAGTGGTTGGCCAGGTGTCTGTCTCTCTCACTATAGTGAATATCCAATTTACAAAGAGTTGATAATAATTGTTGATCACCTTATAGACTTAGTATTTTCTCCAAGTATTTATGCACATCATGGTTAAGCCATTTGAGTGCTTATTCTAGATAATTTATAACAAAGTTATTTTGTCCAACTTCTGACCTTAGTCCTTAGTCATTTTGACCAACATAATTTCCTTGCATTAACTTAAAAGATTTTCATGGCATGACATGCATCTCTAGTCCTTAGAAATAATTTGCATATCATGCATGACATGTTTTCCTTAGAAGTTTATGAAACTTGTTTGTTCATTATGTATGCTTGTATGTGTTGTGTTGTTTTATGATTGTTGTATTGTTGTTTGTTTATATTGTTTAGACTGAACGGAGAGTTCCGAGTATCTATGAAAAGAGTTTGTGAACAACGACAACATTCAAAGGCAAGTGGCACACCTCATAAACCTCCTATTATTTTCTATATGCATTATTTAGTGTATTTTCATATAAGCATGTGTAGGATAGTATTGTCATGCTAAACCTGTGTAGAATCCTTTATTCCTGTGTCTAGGCTCCTATGAAATACTTAGTACAATTATTGATGCTATGCAAATGTTGCTTTGTGAAAATCTAAATTCTACTAAGTTAATAAAGAACCTCCTGGGTGGATTGGTTGTATATGGTGGCGAAGTAGAGTGGCTACTCAGGCCCATGTCTATGGTTCCTGGAGTACGTGCACTTGCGGATGGCCACCCAGGGAACAGAGGAATCTGAAGAACTTCGAGTGACGATTGCTTCCAGTGCAGCCATTGCCATATGGGCTCTGGCTTGATCAATTATGTTGCGTGGACTCTCTCCGGCTTGACAAGCAGATGTAGAGGGTGTTAGGTGGAACTGGTCAAGCCAGAGTGGGAGGGAAAATGCTTCTGAAAGATCTCGTCTCATTCTTCTCCTTTTCCTTATCACTATAAGTGTGTAAAGGATAGTTTGGGTTGAATGGGTACAATGGTGAACGTGCACAACCTATGCAGAGTGTAAAACTAAGTACTTAGCCGTGTCCCCGGTACGGACAATTTGAGCAGCTGATCACGGACGTCAACGGAGGATTCCACCATTCCAACTTCAGAAATAAAACTTGATGGATGAACAAGGGTAGAATGAGACTGTGGTTGTCATGCCACAAATGTCTCGAATAGAAGAAAAGTGTTTTCCAAAGAGTTAGGAAAAAAATGGCTTTATGCAAAATAGCCTTGAACTCGACCAGCCAAATAAGCATATAGGTTATTAGAGTTATTCCTCTAAGTGCCCACCATAGTGTCACTTGCCAGACTCCATTTTTAATGGAATCTGACCAACGTTGTTGCAATATTTTTCTTATTGCAGATTGATCAGATGACGAGTGAGGTTTCGTTTAAAGGTTTCGAGTCTACAACCAACATGTTATCGCCTGTGGCAACATGAAATTGATGGAGACTCACTTCTATTGTATTTCCGTTGTTTACTCTTTCAAAGCTAGCTTTATGCTATGCAACTTGTATTGAATGTTTTGTAAGTCTGGATCATCGATGTAATAAAATTGATACTTTGTTGTGATATTACATCGTAAACTATGTGTGCAAACGATTTGATCCAGTGATTTGTACTATACACAGTTATATGCCTTATTTAAAGTGCAGGTACGCTACAGCCCCTACCTCCTCCTCCTTCGTCGCCCAGGAGCCGGACCCGGGAGCAGCGAGGACCACCGCACACCGAGTTCTTCCCCGACGCCGGCCGCGGCACGAAATCGCCTTCCCCTGCACCGTCCTCTTCACCTCGTCGTCCCCGGCACTTCCCCTCTCGCCATCGAGTACCCCGAGGTGAGCCACGCCTCCTTGACCTCTTTCCCCCCTTTGTTTCATTCTTCGTTCGCTCCAATTTTGCCGGCGCCGGAGCGGCCACGCCTCGGCCACTGCGCACCGCACGAACGCAATCACGGAACCGAGGTAGCAAGGCCTCCCCCTTCGCATCCGAGCACGCACACGGCTCCGCTACACACCCCGCACCCGTTGCACGCACTCGCTCACAAGTGGCGCCGCCCGATTGAGGTCGCCGCCGGTCGTTTTCCTCCGTCGTGCGCTCTGCCCATGCAGAGATTCAGCTTCGTCAGTTAAAACCGGACACTTCTTGCTGTTAAAAACTAAAATGAACCTAACCCTAACAACAACACTAACTCAACCCTCCAGGGCACGATGAAAAAATCCCACCTTTTTAGTTATTTGCGCACACTGACTGGGTGGGCCCACCGGTCAGTGACCGTGGTGCCCGCAACGCACAGCGCGTAGTCAGCGCCCGCGTGGCGCCTGGGCCCGCGCGTCAGCCGCACTGGCTAGCCACACGCGCGGTAAAAAATTGCCAGATCCAGATCTGGATCTATAACTTTCCACCGAGCCCCTTGCACTCTTGTATTTAGTGCTTTAGCCCCCACAAACATCTTTCCATCACGAACAGGTCCCTGAATTTTTGTAGAAGCACCCCTAAACTTAATATGCTAATAACTTTTAATCTATAACTCCAATTTAAATAATCTTTATATATTTTATTATCAGAAAAATGCAATGAACATTAATATGCCATTCTTATGCCATGTTGCATCTTTTATTTTAATTGCTTAGTTAAATTGTTAAATGCACCTAAATAAATAAATATGGAATGTGTGGGATAATTAATATCTAATGCCCTATTCAATTTAATTTGATTAGATCGTCTATACCATGGCTTTCCATGTTAATAAACATTTAATTTGATGTGTAGATAAATAACTGGAACCTAATATTAATTTTTGGGCATTCCCGCTTAACATGGATTAAGTGCATCTCGTATTGCATCTTGTCATGTCATGCACCATCAATTGTTTGCGCATTTCCATGTATTGATTATGTTCCCTATTATCTATGTTTTGCTCTTCTCTGGGTAGACGACGACGTGTCTGCTGACGGTACTTACGTCCCTAAGGTTCTAGCTTTTGTGTCGGGCCACGAGCTGCCAGGCAAGCTACTGTAACCTGTTACAGGTTGTTTGATTTTCATCCTTGCCTTTTGATCTATGCTAGCCTAGTTTCTGATTCTTGAATTGCGATCCCATCACATGTTATCACGCTGAGATATACAACTTTATCCCCACATTCCATCACATGTTGTATGTTTATCTGTTAGCCTTGCGAGTCGTAGTGCATGCTTAAGGTTGGTTCTGCGGGTCTGTCCGTCCTATGTCACTTATCCTTAGCATGATAGAATGTCTACTGTAATAAAATGTTATCTTCTGTTGGGAATTATAACTAAATGATAAGGCACCGGCGGAAGGCCTTGTGAGGTGCTTTGTTCTGCTAAGTGTCGACCTAGGAACTCATTTCTTGTCCTGGGATCCAATTTTGAGCGCACTAACTACTTGTGGGAATCCCTATGGAGCACCCCGCGACTTCGATCTAATCCGCTTCTTATTCAGGGCGCCGCAAGTAGTTTGGCCTCTCCATTTGATGCATGCATATGGTTACATGACGATCTCATGATGATGGATTAGTCGATTCTCATATAGGGTGGCACGTTCTTAGAGTGCTATGAAGGTTGATCTCGCAGGCACTTGACCTGATTAGCCGTGCACACAATCATGCGATTCCTTGGATGGGTTGTAGAGAAGAGATTTGCCGTGTTGAGATGCCCTACCTTCTGGCTAGATTTTTGGGGTTGATCGAATGAGTATGGGTCCAGTAGTGCACCCCTGTAGGTTTCGATCTTATCGATGAGCCGTGTCCACGGTTATGGCCGACTTGGTGATGATGTTGGCTAATAAGATCATAGACAACTTACTCCTAATCATTGTTAATAAACTGACTAGTAATATAGAATTACAATCACAATAAATGGTAAATAAAATTGTTCAACGTGTGAGTTTTCCCGAATTGCTTTCTCATACTTGGTTGAGGGGGTTAATCCGAGAATGGGTTATGATTGGTGTTAGTTGTAGTTGGTTACTTATGCGCTCTCTTATCCCTCTCTAATTAGATGGAAGTTGTAGCGTGTCTCTATTAGGTTGCTAGTGCTGCTGCCGCTAAGTCCACCTAACTCCATACTTTGGGAGTCTTTCAGTTTTGTAACTTGTAAGCTCTAGCTTGTTCGATACGCTCCGGTGTATTGGCCCGTTCGCGGGCTGTGGTTTTTCTCTGCAGTTGACGAGTCTTCGTACGACCAGGTGGGTGGCTACTTTGTGGAGTTCGATGACGAGATCTACGACGAGTAGTTAGAGTTCCCCTGGGCTTCTTCCTGGTGGACCGCGCGAATGGGATTTCCCTTTTCGTTTCGTCCTTGTGCCTATTTGCTTCTTGTCTGTACCAGGAACCGGCATGTTTCCGCTGAATGATGTAATGTTGGGACATGTGTCCTCAGCTTAGCGATATTCGCTATATTTTCTCGGTGAGAGTTTTGATATTTATTTCCTTTCATTGTGTCTTAGGTTTATCCTGTGATTTCCATTTTGTTTCCAAACCGGTTCGTATACAGTGTATGTATGTTTGAAGTATACAAATTTGTAGGACTTTGGGTTTCTTTCGTGCGCAATCACGAGACGTACGTGACGTTGGGATCGCTAGTGAGCTGTGGGCCGATGATCCATTCCAAGCCTGCCAGCCCATGTATTGCCTGGGGATTGGTAACCCTACTATGCTCCTAGTTGTGTGGCCCAACCGGTACGTCTTCTTTGTGACGTCTGAATCCAGGGTCTGACAGTTGGTATCAGAGCCTAAACGCCCTCAGGTTCCCTTCTACTGGTCGTTGTTTGAGTCTAGAAAAATATTTTGTAGTTATCAGGAAAAACTTAAACGTGAGAGTAGGAATTATGTTCTTTTATTCCTTTCCCCACCCACCCTCCTTGTTCTTCTGGGAAGAAAGTGTTCGATGTTTTTCCCTTCTCACCTAAAATTTCAAATTAGGATATCACGTGTTCGGGGTTTTCGTAGTACCATAGTTACACGTGTCTTCAAGGTGGTGAATTTCGTTTTAGCAGTTATCAACCTCCCTTCGGCTACGTTCAGTTTCATCCTTGAATCAATCAGTTGTTTCTCCTCTTTGGTGGTGTTACGTCAAGCTCAATTGGTGTTTCCTCGTCCTAGTGCTAGTCTTCGTTCTTACCTCTCTTTAGACCTTATGGAAGTAAACAAAATGGCGTACCATGATGGATGGCCATGTCTCGTTCCATGTTATTTTTTCTAGCAATCTGAAGTAATCCTTTAAGCACTTACATTGGATTTTGTTTATCCGATTGTGGTGTTAACGTTGTGTCCTCCTCAGGATGGAGAGTGGGAAAGAAGATACTCAAAAGCCGTCCGAAATGAGGCAAGTGTTGTCTCAGATGACGCAAGTTTTGAGTCACATTCAGCAAAACCAAGACCGGGGCAACTGCCGTGTGACAATCGTAGAGTTTCTCCAGCTCAACCCACGCACGTTTGATGTTCCCTCTGAGATCACTTGATGCTGAAGACTAGCTGCGTGAGATGAACAATGCTCTTGCGGTCTCACACGTATCTGATGAGGACCGTGTTCCTTTTATGTCCTATCTTCTCCATGGTAAATCCATGTCTTGGTGGGAGAACTTCCAAGAGTTACGAGCACCAGGTGTTGTTACTACTTGGGATGAGTTCAAGGAAGCTTTCAAACACCACCATATTCCCGATGGGGTCATGGAAAGGAAGCGTGAATAATTCTATGACTTGACTCAGGGAAGCATGTTTGTGCTGGACTATCAATCTGAGTTCAACCGTCTGGCCCGCTATGCTCAAGATGAACTGATGCCAGAAGCAATCCAAATTTCGCAGAGGTCTAAACCCAAATCTGAAGTATGCACTCAACTTGTTCAAGTGTGTTACCTTTGAAGGAATTTGGTAATGAGATGTTTGAAGAATCTCGAAAACATTCTCTTGAAGGTGCTTCTTCTTCAGCAAACACCATGCCTCTAAAAAAGCGTAGGCTTTGGGTTCCATATGCATCTCTAACTCAACCCACCTATCTTCCAAGCTTTATAGGGTTCACTCCTCGTCCTCCCTCCATAATGTTTCCTACAAGTGGTTCTCAAGCTCAAAAAAGGCTAAGTGTTCAAATTCCGCCAAAGCCAATGAGTGCTCGTCCTTCAAACACCGGCTTCAAGTGTCGTGAACCAGGCCATATCTCTATCCATTGTCCTCAAAACAAGCTTCATAAGCAACAAACTCGTTCTTCTCCAACACAAGCTTTAGTTTGTGCAACTGTTCCAGCTAAACCTTTCATCCCCAACAATAGGCCTGCAGCTAGGAGTGGAAGGGTGAAACACCTCAACGCCCAAGAGGCAGAGGAAGCTCTAGAAGTTGTGATGGGTAAATTTCTAGTTAACTCTTTTCCTTCTAAGGTATTGTTCGATACTGGAGGATCTCATTCATGTGTGTCAGTAATCTTTGCTGAAACAACAAAGTTGCCTCTAGATCCCTTATCTATTCCACTCGTGATCCATTCTTCGGGAACACAAACGCATACTTCCAGGGTAAGCCATGCAAACCAAATTCAAATTGGAGGTCACTTGTTCTTTGCTTTCATAATTCTTCTGGGTAACTCGGACATTGATGTCATTCTAGGCATGGATTGGTTGAAGGCCAATCAAGCTAAGATAGACTGCTCCACAAAGACTTTAACTCTTTCTCATCCTTCTGGACAGATAGTCTATTCTCCAAACCAAACCTCTTTAGCTCAGCTTTTCGCTCTCAATGTTCATCCTCTTCCTGCTATGGAAGATATACCGGTGGTCCGAGACTTTTCTGACGTCTTTCCTGAAGAATTGCCAGGTATGCCACCTGACAGAGACGTGGAGTTCGTCATTGAACTAGAACCATGCACTGCTCCTATCTCCAAACGTCCTTACAAGAGGGGCCCCAAAGAACTGGCTGAACTTAAGAGACAACTCAAAGAGTTAGAAAGTAAAGGTCACATCCAACCTAGTTCTTCTCCTTGGGGTTGTCCTATTCTGTTTGTCAAAAAAAGGGACACGACTGAGCGACTGGTTGTTGACTACCGTCCTCTGAACAAGAAAACCATCAAGAACAAGTATCCTCTTTCTCGCATCAACGATCTATTCGATCAACTCGCTGGTGCTAAGGTTTTCTCCAAGTTGTACTTGAGGTCAGGTTATCACCAGATCAAGATCCGCAAAGAAGACATTCCAAAGACAGCTTTCACCACTTGTTATGGTCTCTATGAATACACTGTCATGTCATTCGGCCTCACAAATGCTCCGGCGAATTTCTCACATCTCATGAACTTCGTTTTCATGGAATACCTCGACAAGTTCGTGGTAGTCTATCTCGATGACATTCTTATATATTCCAAAACCGAGGAAGACGGAGAACATCTACGCCTTATCTTGCTGAAACTCCAAGAACATCATCTCTACGCCAAGTTCTCCAAGTGTGAATTCTGGCTTCCTAAAGTATCCTACCTTGTTCATGTCATCTCTTCTGAAGGCATTTCTGTTGATCCAGAAAAAATGAAGGCCATCGTTGAATGGTTGCCTCCTACAACGGTGAAACAAGTCAAAAGCTTTCTTGGCATGGCTAGCTATTGCCGCCGATTTATTGAGAACTTCTCCAAAATTGCAAAGCCTCTCACCGATCTTACTAGGAAGGATAGAAAGTTCCTTTGGACTCCAAAGTGTGATAAGAGTTTCAATCTCTTGAAAGCTAAACTCACTTCTACTCCTATTCTATTTGGCCCAGACACTTTCAAACCTTTCCAAATTTTCTGTGATGCATCCCTTCAAGGACTAGGCGCAATACTCATGCAAGAACGCAAAGCTGTGGCTTATGCATCTCGTCAGTTGCAGTCTCATGAGCTCAACTATACTACACATGAACTTGAACTTGCAGCAATCATGTATGCCCTCAAGGTGTAGAGACCTTATTTGTTGGGTCACAGCTGTGAGATCTTCACCGACCACAAGAGTCTCAAATATTTCTTCACTCAACAAGATTTGAACCTCAGGCAAACAAGGTGGCTTGAGAAACTCTTAGATTTCAATCTCACTATCTGTTACACTCCAGGCAAGGCTAATGTAATGGTTGATGCTCTCCGTCGCAAGTCCTATTGCAACAACATCATGGTTGAGAACGTCCAACCTCCTCTTCACGAAGAATTCAAGAAGCTCAATCTTCAAGTAGTTCCTTCTGGTTATCTTGCAAACTTGATTGCCACTCCTACGCTTGAGGATAAAATCTGTTCCGCACAGTTGCGCGATTCTGTTGTTAAGAATATCAAAGTCAACATCGTCAAGGATAAGTACAAGAGTTACTCTCCCGATGACAAGGGTACCTTGCTCTTTGAAGGACGCATTGTAGTGACCAAGCTTGACAGCTTAAGAGAGTTGATTCTCAAGGAGGTTCATGATACTCCGCTTTCTATCCACCCTGGCAGCACAAAGATGTACCAGGATCTCAAACAAATCTATTGGTGGACCAGGATGAAGCGTGAAATTGCTCACTATGTGTCTCAATGTGATGTTTGCTGTTGTGTCAAGGCAGTACATCAGAGACCACCTGGACTTCTTCAACCACTGCAAATTCCTGAGTGGAAATGGGACAAGATCGAGATGCATTTCGTTACTGGGTTTCCAAAGTCCAAGAAGGGCAACGATGCAATCTTTGTTGTCATTGATCGTCTCTCCAAAGTAGCTCACTTCTTCCCAGTCAAAGAGACAGTCTCAGCTAGTCAGTTGGCAGAATTCTATATGACAAGACTGGTTATTTTACATGGTGTTCCTTTGGCAATAAGCTCAGATCGTGGAAGTATCTTCACTTCTCGATTTTAGGATAGCTTTCAGAAAGCCTTGGGTACCAAACTTCTTTTAAACACAGCTTACCATCCGGAAACAAGTGGACAGGTTGAAAAGGCGAATCAAATTCTGGAGGATATGCTCAGAGCTTGTGTTATCTCCTTTGGCATGAAATGGGAGGATTGCCTTCCGTATGCTGAGTTCTCCTACAATAACAGCTTCCAAGCAAGTCTAGGCATGGCTTCCTTCGAAGCTCTGTATGGGCGCAAATGCAGAACTCCTCTGAATTGGTCTCAAGCTGGTGAATATCAATTCTTTGGCCCTGACATAATCCAGGAGGCTGAGGAAAAGGTTCACATCATTCGCGACAATCTGAAGAATGCCTAGTCTCGTCAGAAAAACTATTATGGTAGCAAGCACAGGGACATGGTCTATGCACCTGGTGATCAACCTTACCTTCGTGTCACTCCTCTGAGAGGCAAGCAACGCTTTGGCATCCAAGGCAAGCTCGCTCCGTGTTATGTTGGGCCTTTCAACGTTCTTTCAAGGCGTGGTGATTTGGCCTACCGTCTGGAACTTCCTCCAAACCTCCCCAAAGTGCACGATGTCTTCCACGTGTGACAACTCAAGAAGTACTTCCAAGATCCAGGACGTGCAGTTGATCATGGATCAATTGAACTTCGAGAAGATCTCTCTTATGTGGAACAACCTATTCGCATTCTTGATGAAGCTAAACGTCGCACCCGTAACAACACTGTCAAGTTCTACAAGGTCCAATGGTCTCATCACTCTGACAAGGAAGCTACATGGGAACATGCAGACCACCTCCGTGTCGAGTATCCCGACCTCTTCGTTGCTCCATGAAGAATCTCGGGGCGTGATTCCTTTGAGGGGGGGCTGCTGTAACATCCCAAATGTATTTCATTGCTAGAATGTGTGTTTTTTTGTGCAATAAAGAAAACATCATGCATTTGTCACCTCATTTAATTAAATTGTTGCATTTAAATTTAAATCACACACTTTAAATTCAAATGCAATTCAAATAAATTCAAATGTGATGTTGCAATCTTTGCAAATATTAAAAAAAAATAGCTTATTAAATTGCCTACTTGAAACTAAAAATATTTGCAAAGTTTCCCTTTTCAAATTCCTTTTCTATTTTGTTTTTAAAATATAAAATAGAAAAGAAATAAAAGAAGAAAAAAAATAGCAGAAAAAACTCACCTCTGGCCGAAGTGGGCCGTTCGGCCCAACTCCGGCCCAGCACCGGCCCAGGGCCTGCTTCTCCCTCCTACGTACGGAGACGCTTTCCACCGTGGAGGACATGGTCGTGTCGCTGCCTCCTCGCCCCCATAGCACCACCTGCTCCCTCTCCCCTCTCCTTAAGATGCCCCCCGCGCCACCAAATCCTAGCCTAGCCCTTCCCTCCTTTTCTTCCGCCGCCGCACGCTCTCCTCGCAACGCCGTCTCCATGGACGCCGAGCATCCGAGCTCGGGTCCCACGTGAACCCGTGCTCCTCCTCTCCTTCTGCTTCGCCGTAAACTGCGCCCCTACCTCCTCCTCCATCGTCGCCCAGGAGCCGGACCCGGGAGCAGCGAGGACCACCGCACGCCGAGTTCTTCCCCGACGCCGGCCGCGGCACGAAATCGCCTTCCCCTGCACCGCCCTCTCCACCTCGTCATCCCCGGCCCTTTCCCTCTCGCGATCGAGTACCCCGGGGTGAGCCGCGCCTCCTCGACCTCTTTCCCCCTTTCGTTTTCTTCTTCGTTCGCTCCAATTTCGTCGGCGCCGGAGCGGCCACGCCACGGCCACCGCGCACCGCACGAACGCAATAACGGAATCGAGGCAGCAAGGCCTCCCCCTTTGCATCCGAGCACGCACACGGCTCCGCTACACACCCCGCACCTGTTGCACGCACTCGCATGCGAGCGGCGCCGCCCGATTGAGGTCGCCGACGGCCGTCTTCCTCCGCTGTGCGCTCTGCCCGCGCAGAAATTCAGCTTCGTCGTTGTTAAAAACTAAAATGAACCTAACACTAACAACAACACTAACTCAACCCTACTAGTTAACAGCGCCGTTCCGTCCTCGCGCGCGTCGCGTGTTCGATCCCTCCAGGGCGTGATGAAAAAATCCCACCTTTTTAGTTATTTGCGCATGCTGACAGGGCGGGCCCACAGGTCAGTGACCGTGGTGCCCGCAACGCACAGTCAGCGCGTAGTCAGCGCCCGCGTGGCGCATGGGCCCACGCGTCAGCCGCACTGTCTAGCCACACGCGCAGTAACAAATTGCCAGATCCAGATCTGGATTTGAAACTTTGCACCGAGCCCCTTGCACTCTCGGATTTAGTGCTTTAGCCCCCATAGACATCTTTCCATCACCAACAGGTCCCTGTCTTTTTGCAGAAGCACCCCTAAACTTAATATGCTAATAACTTTTAATATATAACTCCAATTTAAATAATATTTATATGTTTTATTATCTAAAAAATGCAATGAACATTAATATGCCATTATTATGCCATGTTGCATATTTTATTTTAATTTCTTAGTTAAATTGTTTGATGCACCTAAATAAATAAATATGGAATGTGTGGGGTAATTCATATATAATGCCCTATTCCATTTAATTTGATTAGATCGTCTATGCCATGTCTTGCCATGTTAATGAACATTTAATTTGATGTGTAGATAAATAACTGGAACCTAACTATTAATTGTCGGGATTGCATTCCCGCTTAACTTGGATTAAGTGCATCTCGTATTGCATCTTGCCATGTCATGCACCATCAATTGTTTGCACATTTCCATGTATTGATTATGTTTCCTATTGTCTATGTTTTGCTCTTCTCTGGTAGAGGACGACGTGTTTACTGACGGTACGTACGTCACTGAGGTTCCAGCTTTTGTGCCAGGCCACGAGCTGCCAGGCAAGCTACTGCTAACCTGTTACAGGCTGTTTGATTTTCATCCTTGCCTTTTGATTTATTCTAGCCTAGTTTCCGATTCTTGAATTGTGATCCCATCACATGTTATCCTGCAGCCATATACAGCTTTATCCCCACATCCCATCACCTGATGTATGTTTATCTGTTAGCCATGCAAATCGTAGTGCATGCTTAAGGTTGGTTCGGCGGGTGTGTCTGTCCTATGTCACTTATACTTAACATGATAGAATGTCCAATTTAATAAAATGTTATCTTCTGTTGGGAATTATAACTAAATGATAAGGCACCGGCGGAACGCCTTAAGAGGTGCTTTGTTCTGCTAAGTGTCGACCTAGGAACTCAGTTCTTGTCCTCGAATCCAATTTTGAGCGCACTAACCACTTGTGGGAGGCCCTATGGAGCCCCCCGCAGCTTCGATCTAATCCGCTTCTTATCCAGGGCGCCGCAAGTAGTTCGGGCTTTCCATTTGATGCATGCATATGGTTACATGACGATCTAATGATGATGGAGTAGTCGATTCTCATATAGCGTGGCACGTTCTTAGAGTGCTATGAAGGTTGATCCCGCGGGCACTTGACCTGATTAGCCGTGCACACAATCATGCGGTTCCCTGGATGGGTTGTAGAGAAGAGATTTGCCGTGTTGAGATGCCCTATCTTCTGTCTTGCTTTTTGGGGTTGATCGAACGAGTATGGGTCTAGTAGTGCACCCCTGCAGGGTTTAATCTTATCGATGAGCCGTGTCCACGGTTATGGACGACTTGGTGATGATGTTGGCTAATAAGATCATAGACAACTTACACCTAATCATTTTTAATTAACTTGACTAGTAATATAAAATTACCATCACAATAAATGGTAACTAAAACTGTTCAACGTGTGAGTTTTCCCGAATTGCTTCCTCATACTTGGTTGAGGTGGTTAATCCGAGAATGGGTTGTGATTGGTGTTAGTTGTAGTTGGTTACTTATGCGCTCTCTTATCCCTCTCTAAGTAGACATAAGTTGTAGCGTGTCTCTATTAGGTTGCTAGTGCTGCTGCCGCCAAGTCCACCTAACCCCATAATTTGGGAGTCTTTCAGTTTTGTAACTTTTTAAATCTACCTTGTTCGATACGCTCCAGTGTATTGACCCGTTCGCGGGCTGTGGTTTTTCTCTGCAGTTGAGGAGTCTTCGTATGACCAGGTGGGTGGCTACTTTGTGGAGTTCGGTGACGAGATCTACGACGAGTAGTTAGAATTCCCCTGGACTTCTTCCTGGTGGACCGTGTGAATGGGCTTTCTCTTTTCATTTCGAACTTGTGCCTATTTGCTTCTTGTCTGTACCCAAACCCGGCATGTTTCCGCTGCATGATGTAATGTTGGGACATGTGTCCTCTGCTTGGTGATATTCGCTATATTTGCTAAGTGAGAGCTTTGGATATTTATTTCCTTTCTTTGTGTCTTAGGTTTATCCTATGATTTCCATTATGTTTCCAAACCGGTTCGTATACAGTGTATGTATGTTTGAAGTATACGAATTGGTAGGACTTTGGGTTTATTTCGTGCGCAATCACGAGATGTATGTGACGTTGGGATCGCCAGTGAGCTGTGGGCCGATGATCCATTCCGAGCCTGCCCGCCCACGTATTGCCTGGGGATTGGTACCCCCAGTATGCTCCTAGTTGTGTGGCCCAACCGGTACGTCTTTTTTGTGACGTATGAATCCAGAGTCTGACAGGTTAAGTAGCCGAGAGGGAGCTCGGGTGTGTGGCCGAGTTGGTCACACGGTCCCCAGGCGCGGTAGGGCCCCACCCGCGCGAGCACATGGTGTGGACGCCTTGCAATCCGCCTCCATCTCGTCTTCTGGCTCCATGGGTCTTCGGAAAAAATATGGAGTTTCGCATAATTTCTGGTGTTTTTCCATAAAGTGGATTTTCTGCACAAAAATAAGATACCAGGGCAATTCTGCTGAAAACAACGTTAGTCCGTGTTAGTTTTATTCAAAACACACAAATTAGAGGTAAAACAATAGCAAAAGTGTTCGGGAAGGTAAATATGTTTTGGACCTATCAGGGAAGCCCCCACATCAAGTTTTGTTTCAAATAATAAGAACCCGAATTTACACCCGTGAGTGAGGACTTGAATCTAGGCGGCTGGATTGTACATACACTCCACTAGCCTGCCCTGCAATACAAGGCTGTGGGGGTCTCCCCTGTAGTATTTTCCTTAAAAAAAATGAGTTGGGCTCACTTCTTGGTGGGCGTACACATTATGTTGTTTCGACGTACACGTTATGTCTGATGAGCGTACTAAGATGGCTATTACGTGAATTTGGGCGGATTTTCTGAAATCTGCATAGAACCGATTTTGGGTGTCACAGTTACCCTCTTTGGGGTGTTATTGCGGAGCGCCGAAACCCGTCGGTCTCGCTTTGCTATCATTAGTGGGCAAGGTCGGATCCCATCTCGAGGCTCTTTTCAGCACTCTGACATGGGGCATCAATCCTTGTTGCCATCTATCTCAATCGATGTTGCCTGCTGGCAGTATCAGGGCTCTACGACCCGGAGCGAGAGTGCTTGCGACCCTCCTTGACGATAACCTTGTGCGTTAGGTGTGACGAGGTCCGATGGTTTTACATAGATGCGAGGTGGAGCCTCCAACTAGTAGTTTAGGTGCTTCGTGTGGGTGGGGGTGTGACTACTCCTTTTTTCTGACCTGTTTTTTAATTATTATTTCTGATATGTTTTGTAAAATTATCTCACCACTATGTATCTGGTTGAGCATTATGGCTTTATATAAAATTTATAAAGAGAGCCCAAGTCGAAGAGATAATCTGAGCCATTGAGGGCACCTCCAACAAACTAGCGCGAATGGATAGGGCGTGTCCATTTCTGTCCTTCCGGACAGATGACCCCCTCCAACGCATAGGAACAACCGTCCGCGCGGATAGGTTTTCAGCCCCAAACCTGACCCAAGTTTTGTCCAGATTTGGGGAAGAAAACATACAGCCTCTTGTCCGCCCTTATCCGCGCCTGGCCCAAGTGGCAGCCAAACCAACCCCCACTTCTCCTCCTTCATTTGGTCGCCTCGATCGCATCGGCCGCCGCCAAGTCCGTAGCTGCCGCCGCCCTTTTCTCTCCGGCCTCTTCCACTGCGGTAGTCCAGCTCTGCCCCACCCTCACCATCGTCCGCCGCCACCGCCGCTTGCCGGGTCGTTCGGCCGTTGGACTGGAGGCGGTCCTGAGGTCCACTGCCCCGAAGGTGTTGACCGGAAGGTTTGTGAGACTCAACCCATCTTTTTTGGTTCACAAGTGAAGTAATTGTGTGTTTTGCTTAGATGGACAGTCATGATGAGTTCTCCTACAATACCTTCATTGATACATCGGACAAAGAATCAGATGACGGTTCCGAAGTTATTATGGTCGTGACCATGCTCGTCCACAACTTCAACCAGACCGAGTGGCCTCGGCATGTTGGCTCGGTTGTTGGGAGGGCTCCTGCGTTGGATCGTGATCGGGAACAAGGTCACTACTAACTTTGGAAGGACTATTTCCATCCCGTGAAGCCAACATATCCGGATCACAAGTTTCGTCGCCGTTTTCGGATGGAACGGAACTTGTTCATGCATATACTTTAAGGGGTGAGGGCATATGATGAGTACTTTGTCGCCAGACCGGATGCTACTCGTACGTATGGTTTCTCATCTTATCAGAAGTGCATCGCAGCTATACGCATGCTTGCATATGGAGTAGCCGGTGATCTGGTAGATGAATATTTGCGCATGAGTGAGTCCACTTGCCTAGAGTCCATGTACAAGTCTCGTGAGGCTATTGTTTAGGTGTTCGGTCCCGAGTACTTGAGGGAGCCGAATTTGAAAGACATTGCCCGTCTTCTGAACATGAACTCCAGCAGAGGCTTCCCTGGCATGCTTGGGTGCATAGATTGTATGCATTGGGAGTGGAAGAACTATCCTTGTGCTTGACAAGGACAATACCAGGGACACGTTGGACAGTGCACAGTCATACTTGAGGCTGTTGCATCTAAAGCTATGTGGATTTGGCACTCGTTTTTTGGCATGTCGGGCTCTCACAATGATATCAACGTCCACCGGTGATCAACTTTGAGGTTAATGGAAATGCATATGACAAGGGGTACTACTTTGCTGATGGTAGGTTTGCTATTGTTCGGCACCCGACAAGAACCTGGAACAAGGAGGTCATGTGGGAAGTGATGACTGCTTGCGTGATCATACACAACATGATTGTTGAAAATGAACGGGGTGATGCGAGGATATTTGATCAAGACTGGGAATTTGAGTGTGAGTTGGTTGCGCCTACGCCTGGACCAGTGACACATGAGCAGTACACAAACGTGTATACGGAGATGCATGACAGGCCAGTGCATGAAGGTCTGCAGAATGATCTGATTAAGCACGTGTGCACTCATTTCGAAAACCAGTAGTGCTACATTTTTCTTTTTTCTATTCAAACATTGTTGTCATAAATGAATAATTTTGTAGCGTATTTATTTTTAAAATGTTGCTAAAATAAATGAAAATCCTATTCCTACAATTTTATGCGGTCAGCTGAACACGAGCACCACAAAACGGACGAAGCTCCTCAAAGCGGACCACCGAATCGGTCCGAAATTCCTTTTCGTTTGCGCCGTTGGAAGTCACGTTGCGAAATCAGTTAGTTTCTCCGTAGCCCCAAGGAAAGAGCAGACCCATCAACAAAAAGAGGAAGTATAAGCCAAAACGAAAACGATGCCCTACGACCAGACCACGCACAACACCCCTCGGACAGCATCCAGCCGTCCATCTACCCCCACCGACCGGCGCATATTATCCCGTTCCACGCGGCCGCCGCCTCAGGGAGCGCCGTGCCGTGCCTTATATTCCGTCTCTTCACGCGTCGATCGAGTCACAGACTCAGCCTCCTCCCTCCTCCCTCCCTCGGCCGCCGGAAGCCTCACCCCCTCGTGAATGGTGGGAGCCCGCACGATCTCCGCCTCCTCCCCCTCGCCGCCGCAGCCGGGGAGGGACTCCTCCGCCTCCTTCCGCTGCTTCGGCGCTTGCATGCAGGGCTGGTACCACCGCTGCATCGGTCTCGACCCCTGAGCAACCTCCTCAACCCCGGCAATTCGTTTGGTTTTCCTTCCATCCGACCCTGAGTTTTTTATTTGCCGAGATATAAGTGAGAAAAGAGAGATTTTTTTTTTGGTTGATCGTTTGTTATGGCTGTCGCGGTGCCGTCCACGCTGCCCATGAAGCTGAGGAGGGTCGAGCCCCGCGGCAAGGCGGCGGCGGCGGCGGCGGCGCGCGTTCTGGTGACCGTCACCGTCCTCGGGAGCGCGGGCCCGCTGCGGTTCGTCGTTGACGAGGGCGAATCTGTGACCGGACTCATCCGTGCCACGCTCCGCTGCTACGCGCGGGAGGGCCGCATGCCGCTGCTCGGCGCGGACGCTGCCAATTTCCTACTCTACACTGCCAATGGCCGATCCGACGGTACGGAATTTCATAACCCATCGGTGGATTTACTGTGTCTCTTGCTGCCCCCGTACCTGATTTTGATCTTTTGTTCCTTGCAGCTCTGAACGCAGACGAGAGGATTAGCTTCAGTGGATGCAGGAGCTTCATGCTTTGGCAGAAGACGGTGCCCCACAGAGTCGCGGATGACACAGGGTCGGAACTGGCTGCTAATTCTAGCCCTGGTAGGAAGGGGAGCGGCGGCTGGAAATTTGGGCTCAACAAGATCCTCCTCAACTTCAGTTTCAAGGTCTGAGCAGCTTAGTTGGTCCTCGCGTCGGAAAAGAATAAAATGTGTTGAGCTCGGCTGTTCGTCTTTTTTCAGTCTGTTGGTTCCATCGCCGTCGAACTCAGTATGTCTTCGGTGTAATTGGCTGATTACCTTTTCTGCCTTCAGAAGTTTGTTGCTTCGATATTTAGTTCGATTCAGTCTATGTGTTACCGTCTAGGTATCAGTCGACTGAGAACTGACTATTTCTTAGTCGATTCAGGCAGGCTGTAGCAATCTGTTCCTATAGGCTATAGCGATCTGGTTCCTTGTGCGTTTTTGATTTTTCTGAGAGAAACTGTTCCTTGTTTTTTTTTAGACCTCGTTCGGTCGTTCCTTGTGCAATCTAGTATCTGCGGCATGAAGAAACCTCTACGTGTTCCTTCTGGTGGCCCATGGGCCTTACTTTCTGGTTAAATATTTATTTCTATAATTTAGGCCAACTCATTGAATAATCATCAAGAAATACTTGAGGAATTTCGTGTGCCTCTTTGCAGAATAGATTAAAAACAGTAAAAAAGAGAAATATTATTTTCATCAATTTAATCATAGTTATACAATTTTATTAGACTTATATTCATCTTAGGGAAATGAAATAATAACAATGAGTTCATTTATATTCATCTTTTAAAAATGTTCATGCAGCTTGAACCACGCTGTCGAGCAATATTTTTCTCTCGGTTGCGGCCCATTTACAACCGTAATAAACTCAGTTATAAACAGATTGTAACTCTCGTCCATAATGCCCATTAACAGTTGCTCCTGTAGTGGTCAAATAAGTTTTAGCTGCTCTTATGACAAAGGAATCCATATTAACAATGATAATTTGGCCAGATTTTTTTATGTGCGATTTAAATATACATACATTTTCACAAATAAATTGTCCAAGGTGAATTATTGCCGACGTCTCCTCCCAAGAATCATGCTGGACAAAGTGAAAATTCAAAAGGAATGGATCCAACATTATGTTACTACAATTTTGAGGGGACTTCCTCCCTCTGTTTAGAAAACCTTTCTTCTTCCAATTATTCTTCATTAAATTAAGTAAAAAAAAAAGTACTCAAAATACTTCAATTGGTACGCGCAAGAAATAGGCCAATTCGGCAGCTTTTTATTCCATTTCTCGTGGAGTAAAAAACTTCTCATCATCAGTACGAGTCAAGGGAATGACCCCCTGGCCCCGGATTTCTATATAAAGGATACGACGAGGAGAAAGACACTCTTTAACCTGAATTCTAATTGATTGGATATCCCGCATAGGGAATTGAAGGAAGACGCGACGTTTTATTCCAGGGAATCCCCAACGAAAAATGCACACTATTCCCTCTTTTTTATCGAATCGGTCATAACCACTACCTACATTCCACAAAATAGTACACCACAAGTAGGAGCTAATGAATAGGCCCGCGATTCCATAGAAAGACATCACGACCCCTGTGGAAAAAAAAAGAATTTGTTGAGATGGAAGTATAGAGATAATATTCTTACCAAGATAACTAGGAAGCCCCAACCGATAAGAATCCTAGTGAACCTAGAAAAATAATACAGGCCCAGAAAAAATTACCCCTTTTTCGAGAACCTTTTAGAAGTTCTACCCATACATGTTCTGATCGCCAATTCATATTAGATATACTAAATTCAGCAGTGGTCGATTGAAATTGAGAGAATAAGCTAAATAATTTTGACTTTATTTTTTTTGACATAGTGGGTTCTCATCCTTCAGAGACTACGAGTGTAATAGGAGCATCCGTTGACAAAAGGATCACCCTAAGATGATCATCTCATGGCTATTGGGAACGAATCAAATCAGATGGTTCTATTTCTCAACCTTTCTGACTTGCTCCTCCGGAACCAAGGTCGAAAGGATTGAAAAGTCAGTCATTCACAACCACTGACAAATAAAAATACAAAAAATAATCAGTTGCAGTTAGCATTGCAACTGGTGAAAATAAAAGTAATACGAATAATCTAAAACTAAGTTGCAACTAGCATGCAACTCGTGAAATGAAAAATGATGAAATTAAAATCATGTTGTGAGTAGCATAAAACCAGTGAAATAAAAAACACCCCGAATTGAACAAAAAAAAATCACAATTAAAATTCCAATCGACTAGCATGCGGCTCGACAAATTATGATGGAAAAAAATGAAAAAAAACACAAAAATAATGCACTAGCCTGCAGCTGGTGAAAACAATAAAACTACAAATAATATAAATCTCAGTTGTAACTAGCATGAGAAATGAAAAACTGACTTGCGACTAGCATGCAAATGGTGAAAATAAAAAATACTTCTCGTGCAACACAGGCCCATCAGTCAACACCTAAAGACGCAGCAACACAGGCCCATAAACTTCTGGTGCACAAGTGATATGCCGGCCGGACGCTCACGCAAACACGGCTACACGCGAATTCTCCCATGGTCGCTCTGAACGCTCAGGAAAAAAGACAGCAACACGGATCTTCGAACACCACATCAAACGGTTAGGAACGTGACTGAGATCTAACTAATTCTCACTGAGAACCAGCAAATCCGATCAATTATACATACATTACCTCGTCTGTGTATTCTCCTTCTCCATCTGCCTCCAATTCATCCATTTGTTCTGCTTCCATGAAGTTGAGTCTTTGGATTTGTCGTCGAACACATGTTAAAAAGTACTCCTTCCGTTCCACTTCCACAATATAAAAGCATCTCCAACAACCGCCCGATATTTTCACAATGTAAACGTTGCTGCGCCCATGCTAGAAAGCTATACAGCGCGTTGCGCACTGTTTTCCTCCACCAGAGAATCCACATTTTACCCATGATCATGCTCTATAGCATGATGACACGAGCAGTCATGATGTAAAAGGCACTATTGGTCCCAAAATCTAGTTCGCCCCTCTCACAATGGTAAATTGGGCTTACAAAATTTCAAATGCTCTCTCTACATCTTTCTAACCGCATTGTGAAATAGGGTTTGTTTCTTACCTCGTGGTTGAATAACCGGCTTCACAAATGTTTTTGCCGCTTTGGGTAGATGCCGTCGACAAACTCCACCAATGGACCTTCATGTAGATTTAAATTGTCTATGCCATGTAGCTAGACAATTCTTCCAACTCCAATGCATACAATCAATTGAGCCAAGCATACCTGGAAATCCCCGGTCGACGTTGAACTCCAAAAGTCTTGCCGTGTCTTCAGCATTAGGGTCTCTCAAGTGTGTGGAACCGAAAACATTCACAATTGCTACGACAAAGCGCTTGACACAGATTATAGTCAAGTTGGCCATCAATTAGATTCGTCGGCTATCGTATGTCAACATACGCAAGGCGGCGGTCACCTTCTGATAGGTTCTATGCCCAAGTTCTCCGGCGGCATTTCTTCGTTGATCAAAGAACCGATCAAACTTCATCACCTCCGTTGCGATGTGCTTGAACAACTTGATGTTCATCCGAAAGCGGCGCCAAAAATAGTTTTCGACCCCATCAACTTCTCGTGCCCTTCAATCCTTTCTCTCCACAACTTCCGTCTACCGAACACCGGTCCACCTATTTTTGGCTTCTTAATGGCGCGATATGCCAATAGTATGGGTATATTCTCTTCTTCCTCTTTATGGAACTCGTAATCCAATGAATCGTATGATGAACTCTACAAATGTGCATATAAAATGACTTAAGTACTACTAGTTGTAATAAAAGAATCGAGCAAAAAATGTTGGCGGTCGAGGGAGGCGCATAGCTTGCGAGCATTTCGGCGAACATCTAGGGTGCGCCATGTTGAAAGTAGGCTCGAGGAGGACATGGTCGACGGTGGAGCGTGTAGCCGTCTGCGGCGGCAACGCCGGCTCGGAACTACGTCATGGAGCGCTCGAGGCTGGCGAGAGGAGCCGCGGGGGAGGCAGATCTATGGTGCCGCGGCAAAATCGCCCGATGGTGGCGCATGTGGGGAGAGAGAGGGCGCGGGGAATTTTCCAAGCATTGGGGCTTCACACGTTTGCGAAACGATGCCGCGCGATGCAGCCGACGCCTCAGATATGGCACGCCGGATAGGGCAAAATATCAGGTGCACCAATTTTTTTGCAGCGCCGACACGAATAGGGTGCCTGCTGGAGGACCAAATTTGTCTCCCCATGCTCTATACTAGCGCTTATTATAGCACGGGAATGGGATAGCGCAACTGTTGGAGATGCTCTAAGATGAGTAGGTGGTTCACACTAAAATGAAAAAAATGGGTGTACTGATGAGTTTGTAGCATAGAGAACACAAAATTTCCTACGGTGAAAACAAGCCAACAAGTCAAGATCTAATCTAGGAGATGCTCGTAACGAGTGGAACATATTCCAAGAGAAACTCACCCTCGAAGCCCAAAAGCGTTTCGAGAATAATTCTCGTGGATGATGTAGTCGTTCACTCGCCGATCTCAAGATCGTGAAGATGTGTGCTGCAACGGGCAGCGCCTCCGTACTCGGTCACACGTACGACTTGATGACGACCTCCGTTCCCTCGATCCAGCGGGGCAGCGGAAGTAGTAGAACCACCAAGGAACTCCAACAGCATGACGGCGTGGTGTGGTGGAGAACTAAACGGCCATGGCTTCGCCAAGTGGATGGCCGAGAGGTGGAGCAGCGGGAGGACGGAGAGAGGATCAAGTGTGTGCTCTAGAGGGAGCTCCCACCCCTCCATAGATAGGAGAGGGGTGAGGTTGGGTCATTGCCCCTTAGGGGTGACTCCACCTCTTCCTTCTTGATGTGAGTGGAGCATCCACTCATGCCCACTCATTCTCTTTTAATCCCCACTCAAAATTCCCAAGGGTTTTTCTTTATTAAATAAAACAATTTAATTTCTTTTTCATATTTGTTAATTCTATTAACAAACATTAACACTTATTCCCTTGGTTCATTTGTTAAATCTATTAACAACAATTGGCAACCTTTCACAATTAACCCATTGAACTATTTCAATATTACCCGAAACAATTTCAGTGTTGTCCAAAATTTTCTCCGAAATTCCGTGTCTACCCAAAAGCGTCGACAAATCCTGTTTTGCCCTTGGTAGTTGTTTAGTCAAAGGGTCTGTCACATTCAGATCCGTATGTACTTTGCAAATCTTTATATCACCATCCTTGACATGCTCACGGATGGAGTGAAAACGGCGCTTGAAATTCTTGTGAGACCTTGGTTCTTTAGCATTGTCTATGACACGATTGTTGTCACAATAGATAACCATCGGATCCAACACACTTGAAACCACACCTAGTTCAGATATGAACTCATTCATCCAAACTCCTTCATGCGCTGCCTCCGAGGCAGCAACATATTCCGCTTCTGTTGATGATCCCGCCACCACGGGTTTGTTTGGAACTCCTCCAGCTTACTACTCCTCCATTCATAAGAAGTACGTACCCATATTGTGACTTAGAGTCATCCGGATCGGTGTCGAAGCTAGCACCGACGTAACATCTTGCGACGAATCTCTTCTTCACCGCCATACACGAGAAACATATCCTTAGTCCTTCTTAAGTACTTTAGGATATTCTTTACCGCCATCCAGTGTTCCTAACCTTGATCAGATTGGTACCTGCTAGTCAAGCTAATAGCATGTGCCACATCCTGTCTTGTACATACCATAGCATACATGATAGAGCCTATGACCGAGGCATAGGGGATCTTGTTCATGAATTCTCTATCTTCCGATGTAGCTGGACTTTTGAGTCTGACTCAATGTCTTTCCTTGCAACATAGGTAAGAGCCCTTTCTTACTTTCGTCCATTCTGAACTTCTTCAGAATCTTGTCAAGGTATGTACTTTGCGAAAGCCCAATTAAGCGTCTTGATCTATCTCTATAGATTTTGATGCCTAATATATACGATGCTTCACGAGGTCCTTCATCAAAAAACTATTGTTCAAATAACCTTTTCTACTATTAAAAAATTCTATATCATTTCCAATCAACAATATGTCATCCACATATAGTACTAGAAATGCTACAGAGCTCCCACTCACTTTCTTATAGATACAAGCTTCTCCATAAGTTTGGACAAATCCAAACCCTTTGATCACCTCATCAAAGCGGAGGTTCCAACTCCGGGATGCTTGCTTCAGTCCATAAATGGATCGCTGAAGTTTGCATACCTTGTCAGCATCCTTAGGATCGATAAAAACTTTGGGTTGCATCATGTACAACTCTTCCTCAATGTGACCATTAAGGAATGCAGTTTTGAAATCAATTTGCCAGATTTCGTAATAAAAAAATGCAGCAATTGCTAACATAATCCTAACAGACTTCAACATCGCTACAGGAGAGAAAGTATCCTCGTAGTCAATTCCTTGAATTTGTCGAAAACCCTTTGCGACAAGCCGAGCCTTATAAACGGTCACATTACCATCCGTGTTAGTTTTCTTCTTGAAAATCCATTTGTTCTCAACGGCCTTGCGGTCATTGTGTAGGTCCACCAAAGTCCACACTTGGTTTTCGTACATGGATTCCATTTCGGATTTCATGCCTTCTAGCCATTTGGTGGAATCTGAGCTCATCAACGCTTCATCATACGTCGCAGGGTCATCATTCTCAACTACCATGACATTCATGACGGGATTGCCGATCTTGATTATCATTAGTTCCCTCTTTAGTTGGTGAAGTCAACTACGGAACTATTTCCGACGCTGCGCTACTCGCCATTCCAAGAAGAGAAGGTTCAATAACCTCGTCGAGTTCTATCTTCCTACTACTCACACCTTTTGAGAGAAACTCCTTCTCCAAAAAGGATCCATTCTTGGCAACGAAAACTTTGCCTTCGGATCTGTGATAGAAGGTGTACCCAATTTTTACTTTAGGGTATCCTACGAAGACGCATTTTTCCTCTTTGGGTTCGAGTTTATCAGGTTGAAGCTTCTACACATAAACATCGCATCCCTAAACTTTTAGAAACGATAGCTTAAGTTTGTTTCCAAACCATAGTTCATACAATGTCGTTTCAACGGATTTAGATGGAGCCCTTTTTAAAGTGAATGTAACCGTCTCTAGTGCATGGCCCCAAAATGATAGTGGCAATTCTTTAAGAGACATCATAGACCGAACCATATCCAATAAAGTACGATTACGACGTTCGGTCACACCATTACGTTGTGGTGTTACGGCAGGAGTGAGTTGTGAAACTATTCCACATTCTTTCATATGTGTGCCAAACTCCTAACTCAAATATTCACCTCCACGATCAGATCGCAGAAATTTAATCTTTCTGTTATGATGGTTTTCCACTTCACTCTGAAATTCTTTGAACTTTTCGAACGTCTCAGACTTGTGTTTCATTAAGTAAATATACCCATATCTACTTAAATCATCCGTGAAGGTAAGAAAATAACAATATCCACCGCGCGGCGACACACTCATTGGAACACACACATCGATATGTATGATTTCAATAAATCCGTCATCCGTTCCGTGTTCGAGAAAACGGGGTTCGAGAAATCTTGCCCATAAGGCATGGTTCACATGTCTCAAATGATTCATAATGAAGTGATTCTAGGAGCCCATCAGACTTAAGCGTCTTCATGCGCTTAACACCAATATGACCTAAGCGGCAACGCCACATGTATGAAGCAATATCATCATTCAACTTGATTCTTTTGGTATTCACATTATGAATGTGTGTATCATTACTATCAAGATTCAAAAGAAATAAACCGTTATTCATAGGTGCACGACCATAAAAGATATCATTCATATAAATCGAATATCCATTGTTCTCAGACTTAAATGAATAACCGTTTTGCATCAAACAAGATCCATATATAATGTTCATGCTCAACGCAGGAACCAAATAACAATTATTTAGGTTCATCACTAATCATAATGGTAGACGAAGAGGTAGTATCCCGACAGCGATCACATCAACCTTTGATCCATTGCCGACGCGCATCGTCACCTCATCCTTTGCTAGTTGTCGCCTATTTCGTAATTCCTTTTTCGAGTTACATATGTTAGCAACCCAACCAGTATCAAATACGCACACGCTACTGCGAGTACTAGTAAGGTACGCATCAATAACTTGTATATAATATATACCTTTATTCACTTTGCCGGCCTTCTTATCCGCCAGATTTTTGGGGCAATTACGCTTCCAATGCCCAGTGCCCTTGCAGTAAAAGCACTCAGTGTCAGGCTTAGGGCCAGCCTTGGTCTTTTTCTCAAGCGCGGTAACAGTTTTGCCGCCCTTCTTGAAATTAACCTTTGGCTTGCCTTTCTTTCCTTTCTTGAAACTAGTGGTTTTATTGATCATCAACACTTGATGCTCCTTTTTGATCTCCACTTTAGCAATTTTGAGCATTGACAGAAGCTCAGGGAGAGTCTTATTCATGCCTTGCATATTGTAGTTCATCACAAAGTTCTTGTAACTTGGTGTGAGTGATTGGAAAACACGATGAATTCCTAGCTCATAGCCCTGGGGATCGATATACCCAGGGCTATGAGCTTATCGGCGTACCCAAACATTTTGAGTACGTGCTCGCTAACGGAGCTGTTTTCTCCCATCATGTAGCTAAAGAACTTTCCTGAAGCATCATAACTCTCTACGGCAGCATGGGTATCGAAAATAATTTTAAATTCTCCCATTGTATCAAAAGCGGTGCTGTTCTTGAAACGTTTTCGCAGCTCCGGCTCTGATGACCCACAAGTATAGGGGATTGCAATAGTCTTCGAGGGAAGAAAAACCCAAATTTATTGATTCGACACAAGGGCAGTCAAAGAATATTTGTAAGATTTAACAGATGATTTGTCAGATCAGCTGCACCTGTGAATAGACTTGCTCGAGGAAGATTATAAGTAGCCACAATTTTATAGCAGAGACAATAGTGAAATAACAGTAGCAGGAGAATTAAGACAACGATTGTGATTGAAGTAGACAGTAGGATTAAAATACTATAGGCATAGGGATGGATGTACGGGCGTTGCATGGACAAGATAATTCATGTAATAATATAGCATAGGCATTTGTAGATAAATAATACAAAGCATCCAAATATTAACTATCATAAGCATGAATTCCAATTTAGTTGTGCGTGCTCGCAATGAGAAACTTGCACATCATCTTTTGTCCTGCCAGCCCGTTTGCAGCGGGGCCTCAAGGGAAACTACTGGCAATTAAGGTATAAAGTACCGGAGCAAAGCATTAACACTCCGTGAATACATGTGATCCTCACATCATAGCCATTCCCTCCGGTTATCCCAATTGTTGTCACTTTGGGGCCATCGGTTCCGGACAATAACATGTGTATACAACTGATAGATATGATCCAAAATAATAATTATCATCATAATTCAATAACATGTTGTGACGCCCCAAAATTGGTACTATGTAGATTTAAGCGATCCCGCCGAAATCCACATAATAACGATTTTAGGTCGCCCACCAGACATAATGTGCACGCCAAAACATGCGTATTATGTGGGTGGAATCGTGATAACTTTACAACAGTTCTGATACATCCACAACAACAAAAGATATAAAATACAACAACGACTCGAACGAGTCAAGATACAAAGGATATAATACAAAGATACAAATGACAGCGGAAGCAAAATAGTATCTGACTACGGATAAGATGCAAATTGGACTAAGAGTCGGAAAGATAAGCGATGGCGCCATATCCCAACCCAGCCCAAGCCGGAAGGATTTCCAAGCTAACATCGTCGGACTTCAAACCCGTTGACTGCACATAAAGCACAACCCAAAGAAGGGCCAGGACACTCCCTGGCAAGCAAAACCAACCTGCCTACTTTCTACAAGATCTCCCAAAATATGAGGTAGGTGGACTTAGCGGCAACAGCACTAGCAACCTAATAAAGACACGCTACAACTTCCGTCTAATAAAGAGAGGGATAAGAGAGCGCATAAGTAACCAAGTACTACTAATACCAATCATAACCCATTCTCCGATAAACCCCTCAACCAAGTATGAGGAAGCAATTCGGGAAAACTCACACATTGCACAATTTTAATTACCATTTATTGTGAAAGTAATTTTATATTACCAGTCATGTAATTAACAATTATTAGGTGTAAGCTGTCTATGATCTTATTAGCCAGCATCATCACCAAGTGGTCCATAACCGTGGACACGACTCATCGATAAGATTATACCCTGCATGGGTGCACTACTGTACCCATACTCGTATGATCAACGCAGTTAAAAACATTAGGGGCTCTCAACCCAACCCTTTTCCTTCACCGCAACAAGTCCAACGAGCCACAAGAGCTATGTTGGTCCCAGCCAAAAGGGTGCGGATTACCGCAGGCACACCCCTCCGCACCAACAGGCCGCGCCCTATATGCATGTAACAAGGCACACCGTCAAAGTAAAATACTACACCAGTATCGATGCATATGAGACAAATGGAAAACCCGAACTAGGTGCGGCTCCCAGACAAGTTGAAGTTCCAGTCAAAGTCGAGGGAGTCTCCATAGGGCCACCCACAAGTGGTTAGTGGGCTCAAAATTGGATCCGAGGACAAGAACTGAGTTCCTAGGTCGACACTTAGCAGAACAAAGCACCTCGCAAGGCCTTCTGCGGGTGCCTTATCATTTAGTTATACTTCCCAACATATGACAACATTTTATTAAGGTAGAACAATCTATCATACTAAGCATGTGGAACATAAGACAGACAAACAACTCGCACAACCAACTCTAAGCATGCGTTACGACTCGCAAGGCCAACAGGTAAACATGCAACAAGTAATAGGTTATGGGGATAAAGCTGTATAGGCTGTAAGATAAACATGTGATGAGATCACGACACAATAATTGAATACTAGGATAGCAGATATCAACGGCAGGAATGAAAGACAATGTATAGGTAAACAAGCAAACTTTGTTTGCCAAGAATCCCAGATGGAAGATGTAACGCCCCGGGAATTTTCCCAATTTAGAAAATTGTTTGTTTTTCTTTTTGCATCAACATGACATCATCATGCATCATTTGCATTTGTCTATCTTAAATTTTTTAAATTGTTGCATTTAAATTCAAACTCCACTTAAATTCTTTTCTCACAATTTGAATTCAAATGCATTTCAAATTAATTAAAATGTGTATTTTAAATCTTTTGTAAATATTATAAAAACTAGTTTATTAAATTGCCTATTTTAAACTAAAACCATTTTGTAAAGATTCTATATTCAAAATTCTTTTCTATTTTGTTTTAGAAATACAAAAACAGAAAAAGAACTAAAAGAGAAATACAAATTTTAGAAAGGAAAAACAATTCCTAGGCCTATTCCCTCTCTCTGGGCCAGCCCAACTCTCCACCCGACCCACTTTTCTTTCCCCTACCTCCGTACGGTCAAGGCACAGAGGAGAAAAGCGAGCCTCCCCCACCATGTGCACCTCCACCTGCTCCCTTTCCCCTCCTCCCCTTCTTAGCCGCACCACCTGCTCCCCCCTCTCCCTAGAAACCCTAGCCGCCTCCTCCCTTCCCCCTGCGCCGCCGCCAGCTTCCCTCTCTTCCTCTCCACCTTGTTTTTCCTGTTTTTCCTCACCTCCATGACCGGAGCCCGGAGCTGCATCGAGACGTCGCCATGGGCACGACCAGGCACCACTGAGGCCGGGGATGGAACCGCTCCGTCGTCCGTGTCAAGTTTGCTTCAGAAGCCGGCGCCGGAGCTTTCTCAGAGAGTCGTCAAGATCGTCTTCCTCATCGTCGACTACGTCCGTCCGTGGTCGCCTCCTTCCTCCACTTCCAGTCGCCATCGATCTCGAGCCGAACGACTACGCTGCGGCCCCCTCGGTGAGCTCCAGACTTGCCTCTCCTTCTCCCTCGTGCTCTGGGTCTCGCCCTCGTGCGCCTTTCCTTGCACAAGAACTGCTCGGCCTAGTGGTTAGCACCACGGAACCGTCCCACGCGCGCGAGGTCGTGGGTTCGATCCCCAGCTCGCCGGAAAAATCCACCTTTTTCATTTTTCCGCACCCACTGACAGGCGGGCCCCACGGGTCAGTGACCGCGGGAGCCCGCACTGCACACACACAGCCCGCGTGGCGCATGGGCCCGCTTGACAGCCTCTGGTGTAGGGTGCCCTCCGGTGAGAAAAGTCAGAGGAGAACCCCTGCGCCTGCAGTTTTACCCAGAGCCCCCTGTAGTTGTTGTTTTCTACCCAGGGCACCTCCCCAGCACTGTTTCCTCACCAATGGGTCCCTGCACTTTTGCAGAAACACCCCTAAACTTAATATGCTAATAACTTTTAATCTATAACTCCAAATAAAATAATCTTTATATGTTTTAATATCAGAAAAATGCAAGGAATATTAATATGCCATTTGTATGCCATTTTGCATCTGTTATTTTAATTGCTTAGTATAATTTGTTAATTGCAACTAAATAATAAAATATGGAATGTGTGGGGTAATAAATATATAATGCCCTATTCCATTTAATTTAATTTAATTAGATCACCCATGCCATGTGTTACCATGTTAACCAACATTTAATATTGTTGAGTAGATAAATAACTTGCACCTAAATATTAATTGCCGGGGTTGCTTTCCCGCTTAATTTGGATTACCTGCATTGTATTGCATCTTGCCATGCCATGCATCATTCTCCTACGATCATGCTGAATCTTTTGCCGTAGTCGTAAATTGCATCTTTTACGCTTTCCAGTGTTTGTTGCTTCTTCGCGGATACTACGTTGAGACGTGTGAGCACCGACAAGATCTGCTTCCATGCGGGATTCCAGGCAAGCAAAGTTTGCTTGTTTACCTATACATTGTCTTTCATTCCTGCCGTTGATCTCTGCTACCCTAGTATTCGATTCTTTATCGCGATCCCATCACATGTTTATCCTGCAACCCATACAGCTTTATCCCCACATCCTAATACGTGTTGCATGTTTATCTGTTAGCCTTGCGAGTCGTAGCGCATGCTTAGAGTTGTTTGTGCGAGTCGTCTGTATGTCTTATTTAATTGCACCTGCTTAGCATGATAGGTTATTCTACCTTAATAAAATGTTGTCTTATATTGGGGTATTATAATTAAAAGATAAGGCACCGGCGGAAGGCCTTGCGAGGTGCTTTGTTCTGCTAAGTGTCGACCTAGGAACTCAGTTCTTGTCCTCGGATCCAATTTTGAGCGCACTAACCGCTTGTGGGAGGCCCTATGGAGCCCCCCGCGGCTTCGATCTAACCCGCTTCTTATCCAGGGCGCCGCAAGTAGTTCGGGCTTTCCATTTGATGCATGCATATGGTTACCTAACGATCTCATGATGATGGAGTAGTCGATTCTCATATAGGGTGGCACGTTCTTAGAGTGCTATGAAGGTCGTATCCCGCGGGCACTGGACCTGATTAGCTGTGCACACAATCATGCGGTTCCCTGGATGGGTTGTAGAGAAGAGATTTGCCGTGTTGAGATGCCCTACCTTCTGGCTTGCTTTTGGGGTTGATCGAACGAGTACGGGTCCAGTAGTGCACCCCTGCAGGGTATAATCTTATCGATGAGCCGTGTCCACGGTTATGGACGACTTGGTGATGATGCTGGCTAACAAGATCATAGACAACTTGCACCAAATCATTGTTAATTAACCTAACTAGTAATATACAATTACTTTCACAATAACTGGTAACTAAAATTGTTCAACGTGGGAGTTTCCCGAATTGCTTCCTCATACTTGGTTGAGGGGGTTAATTCGAGAATGGGTTATGATTGGTGTTAGTACTAGATGTTTATCTTGTGCGCTCTCTTATCCCTCTCTGATTAGACGGAAGTTGTAGCGTGTCTCTTTACGTTGCTAGTGCTGCTGCCGCTAAGTCCACCTCCCCTATATTTTGGGAGATGGTGTAGAAAGTAGGCAAGTCGGTTTTGCTTGCCAGGGAGTGCCCTGACCCTCTTTTGGGATGTGCTTTATGTGCAGTCAACAGGTTTGAAGTCTGACGACGTTAGCTTGGGAATCCCTCCGGCTTGGCTGGGCAGGGATATGGCGCCATTGCTTATCTTCAGGACTCTTAGTCCAATTTTGCATCTTATCCGTAGTCGGATACTATTTTGCTTCCGCTGTCATTTGAATCTTTCTATTGTATAATTTGTATCTTGACTCGTTCGAGTCGTTGTTGTAACATTATCTTTGTTGTATTTGTGGATGTATCGGAACTGTTGTAATGTTACCACAATTCCACCCACATAATGTGCATGTTTCGGCGTGCACATTATGTCTGGTGGGCGACCTAAAATCGTTATTATGCGGATTTTGGCGGGAACGCTTAAATCTACATAGTACCGATTTTCGGGCGTCACAAAGTGGTATCAGAGCCTTGGTTTCGATCTCCTTGTTGTTTCGATACGAATGGTTATCGAAGCAGCGGGTCCGCAAATGCCTGTAGGATAACCTCGCTAACGGTCGTTGTTTCTAGAGTGTGGAAAACTATTTGACTAAAATTATTTTGAAAAGATCTCAATAGGATTCTTTTATTCCTTACCTCAATTCTATTTCTCCTCTTACCTTACTTGTTTTGGAGTCTCTTCTCTTATCCAAACTTTCAAAGTTTTAGGATTCTACGTGTGGGTGGACGTTTTCTTGCCTTTTACCCTGTTAGGTTCGATCTATCGGAGTCATGTTCGTCGTGAGCAACAATCCCTTGTTAGTGGTGTCGAGAATTTCAAGGTGGAGCAACAATCCCTTGTTAGTGGTGTCGAGAAGTTTATCCCGGAGCGTGAAGACTCGGTAGTTACCCCTCTCTTCTTGTGGTCTCGGCGTGGATCGCGGGACGCGATCCCTTGTTAGTGGTGTCGATTGTAACGCCCCGGGAATTTTCCCAATTTAGAAAATTGTTTGTTTTTCTTTTTGCATCAACATGACATCATCATGCATCATTTGCATTTGTCTATCTTAATTTTTTTAAATTGTTGCATTTAAATTCAAACTCCCCTTAAATTCTTTTCTCACAATTTGAATTCAAATGCATTTCAAATTAATTAAAATGTGTATTTTAAATCTTTTGCAAATATTATAAAAACTAGTTTATTAAATTGCCTATTTTAAACTAAAACCATTTTGTAAAGATTCTATATTCAAAATTCTTTTCTATTTTGTTTTAGAAATACAAAAACAGAAAAAGAACTAAAAGAGAAATACAAATTTTAGAAAGGAAAAACAATTCCTGGGCCTATTCCCTCTCTCTGGTCCAGCCCAACTCTCCACCCGACCCACTTTTCTTTCCCCTACCTCCGTACGGTCAAGGCACAGAGGAGAAAAGCGAGCCTCCCCCACCATGTGCACCTCCACCTGCTCCCTTTCCCCTCCTCCCCTTCTTAGCCGCACCACCTGCTCCCCCCTCTCCCTAGAAACCCTAGCCGTCTCCTACCTTCCCCCTGCGCCGCCGCCAGCTTCCCTCTCTTCCTCTCCACCTTGTTTTTCCTGTTTTTCCTCACCTCCATGACCGGAGCCCGGAGCTGCATCGAGACGTCGCCATGGTTATGACCAGGCACCACTGAGGCCGGGGATGGAACCGCTCCGTCGTCCGTGTCAAGTTTGCTTCAGAAGCCGGCGCCGGAGCTTTCTCAGAGAGTCGTCAAGATCGTCTTCCTCATCGTCGACTACGTCCGTCCGTGGTCGCCTCCTTCCTCCACTTCCTGTCGCCATCGATCTCGAGCCGAACGACTACGTTGCGGCCCCCTCGGTGAGCTCCAGACTTGCCTCTCCTTCTCCCTCGTGCTCTGGGTCTCGCCCTCGTGCGCAGCCGCCGCACCCCTGCTTCTGTCGCCGGCCGCGTATCCTCCGGCAACCTGCGAGCCCGAGTTCGGTTCAGTTTCGTCAGGAAACTTGTCAACAGGTTCACAACATAAACAAACGAGCGCCTTTCCTTGCACAAGAACTGCTCGGCCTAGTGGTTAGCACCACGGAACCGTCCCACGCGCGCGAGGTCGTGGGTTCGATCCCCAGCTCGCCGGAAAAATTCACCTTTTTCATTTTTCCGCACCCACTGACAGGCGGGCCCCACGGGTCAGTGACCGCGGGAGCCCGCACAGCACACACACAGCCCGCGTGGCGCATGGGCCCGCTTGACAGCCTCTGGTGTAGGGTGCCCTCCGGTGAGAAAAGTCAGAGGAGAACCCCTGCGCCTTCAGTTTTACCCAGAGCCCCCTGTAGTTGTTGTTTTCTACCCAGGGCACCTCCCCAGCACTGTTTCCTCACCAATGGGTCCCTGCACTTTTGCAGAAACACCCCTAAACTTAATATGCTAATAACTTTTAATCTATAACTCCAAATAAAATAATCTTAATATGTTTTAATATCAGAAAAATGCAAGGAATATTAATATGCCATTTTTATGCCATTTTGCATCTGTTATTTTAATTGCTTAGTATAATTTGTTAATTGCAACTAAATAATAAAATATGGAATGTGTGGGGTAATAAATATATAATGCCCTATTCCATTTAATTTAATTAGATCACCCATGCCATGTGTTACCATGTTAACCAACATTTAATATTGTTGAGTAGATAAATAACTTGCACCTAAATATTAATTGCCGGGGTTGCTTTCCCGCTTAATTTGGATTACCTGCATTGTATTGCATCTTGCCATGCCATGCATCATTCTCGTACGATCATGCTGAATCTTTTGCCGTAGTCGTAAATTGCATATTTTACGCTTTCCAGTGTTTGTTGCTTCTTCGCGGATACTACGTTGAGACGTGTGAGCACCGACAAGATCTGCTTCCATGCGGGATTCCAGGCAAGCAAAGTTTGCTTGTTTACCTATACATTGTCTTTCATTCCTGCCGTTGATCTCTGCTACCCTAGTATTCGATTCTTTATCGCGATCCCATCACATGTTTATCCTGCAGCCCATACAGCTTTATCCCCACATCCTAATACCTGTTGCATGTTTATCTGTTAGCCTTGCGAGTCGTAGCGCATGCTTAGAGTTGTTTGTGTGAGTCGTCTGTATGTCTTATTTAATTGCACCTGCTTAGCATGATAGGTTATTCTACCTTAATAAAATGTTGTCTTATATTGGGGTATTATAATTAAAAGATAAGGCACCCGCGGAAGGCCTTGCGAGGTGCTTTGTTCTGCTAAGTGTCGACCTAGGAACTCAGTTCTTGTCCTCGGATCCAATTTTGAGCGCACTAACCGCTTGTGGGAGGCCCTATGGAGCCCCCCGCGGCTTCGATCTAATCCGCTTCTTATCCAGGGCGCCGCAAGTAGTTCGGGCTTTCCATTTGATGCATGCATATGGTTACCTAACGATCTCATGATGATGGAGTAGTCGATTCTCATATAGGGTGGCACGTTCTTAGAGTGCTATGAAGGTCGTATCCCGCAGGCACTGGACCTGATTAGCCGTGCACACAATCATGCGGTTCCCTGGATGGGTTGTAGAGAAGAGATTTGCCGTGTTGAGATGCCCTACCTTCTGGCTTGCTTTTGGGGTTGATCGAACGAGTACGGGTCCAGTAGTGCACCCCTGCAGGGTATAATCTTATCGATGAGCCGTGTCCACGGTTATGGACGACTTGGTGATGATGCTGGCTAATAAGATCATAGACAACTGACACCTAATCATTGTTAATTAACCTGACTAGTAATATACAATTACTTTCACAATAACTGGTAACTAAAATTGTTCAACGTGGGAGTTTCCCGAATTGCTTCCTCATACTTGGTTGAGGGGGTTAATTCGAGAATGGGTTATGATTGGTGTTAGTACTAGATGTTTATCTTGTGCGCTCTCTTATCCCTCTCTGATTAGACGGAAGTTGTAGCGTGTCTCTTTACGTTGCTAGTGCTGCTGCCGCTAAGTCCACCTCCCCTATATTTTGGGAGATGGTGTAGAAAGTAGGCAAGTCGGTTTTGCTTGCCAGGGAGTGCCCTGACCCTCTTTTGGGATGTGCTTTATGTGCAGTCAACAGGTTTGAAGTCTGACGACGTTAGCTTGGGAATCCCTCCGGCTTGGCTGGGCAGGGATATGGCGCCATTGCTTATCTTCAGGACTCTTAGTCCAATTTTGCATCTTATCCGTAGTCGGATACTATTTTGCTTCCGCTGTCATTTGAATCTTTGTATTGTATAATTTGTATCTTGACTCGTTCGAGTCGTTGTTGTAATATTATCTTTGTTGTATTTGTGGATGTATCGGAACTGTTGTAATGTTACCACAATTCCACCCACATAATGTGCATGTTTCGGCGTGCACATTATGTCTGGTGGGCGACCTAAAATCGTTATTATGCGGATTTTGGCGGGAACGCTTAAATCTACATAGTACCGATTTTCGGGCGTCACAGAAGAAGATCTTGTTGCTCACACATCTCAACGTCTTATCCGCGAAGAAACAACAAACACTGGAAAGCATAAAAGATGCATCTTACAACTACGGCAAAAGATCCAGCATGATCATGAGAATGATGTATGGCATGGCAAGATGCAGTACGAGATGCACTTAATCCAATTAAACATGAATGCAATCCCGACAATTAATATTTAGGTTCAAGTTATTTATCTACCCATCAAATTAAATGTTGGTTAACATGGCAAGACATGGCATAGGTGATCTAGTCCAATTAAATGGAATAGGGCAGTTCATAATAATTACCCCACACATTCGATATTTATTTATTTATGTGCAACTAACAAATTACACTAAGCATTTAAAATAAAAGATGCAACATAGCATAAGAATGACATATTAATGTTCATTGCATTTTTCTCATAGATAAATATATAAAGATTATTTCATTTGGAGTTATAGATTAAAAGTTATAAGCAAAACAAGTTTAGAGGGTGTTTCTGTAAATTACGGGGACCTGTTGGTGATGGAAAAGAATCAGTGAGGGGATTTGTGCAGAAAACAAGAACTGCAGGGGTCTAGGCGCAAATTTCCAGATCCGGATATGGATATGGTTCCTTTCACACCGACGCTGGGCTAGCTTGTGCGGCTGACCAGCGGGCCCGTGCGCCTCGCTGGCGTGGGCGCAGTGCGCTGGCACGGTGGGTCACTGACTGGTGGGCCAGATATGTCAGTGGGTGGAAAAATAAGCAAAAGGTGTGGCTTTTTATTCCACGAGCCGGAGATTCGAACTCGGGTGCGCACGATTGTAGTGCGAACACGTTAGCCAGTAGAACGGATGCGTGGTGTTGTTAGGAATGGATTCCGTGGTTTTAAGTCGTTTCTGTGTCGCACATTTCTACTGACGAAACTGAAACCGCCGGAACAGACAGTGGCCGTGGCAGAGGGAATTTCGTCGCCGCCGACCAAAAGCGGCCAGCTTTGCTCTCATGCGTGACATGCTAGTGTGCAGAGGTGTGTGACGGTTTTGTGTGTGAAGCGTGCTGCGTAAGGGGGAGATGCAGAGGGTGTGCAGCCCATGACGCGCTGGAGGAAGCGTCAATGGCGGGCGGCACCGGAATCACAGACGAACTCGACAATTACGACAACTATTCGAAGGGGAAGAGAGGGAAAAGGGACGAGCGACTCACAACGAGGGTGTTGGGGTTGTCGCTCGAGATCGGGGAGGACAGGTTTGCCGGAATTGTGGAGGCGGCTTCGCCGGCCGTGGCAGAGGCGGAGAAGAATTCGGCAGCTTCAGGGACTCCCAGTACGATTCACTGCACGGAGAGGATGACGACGATGCGCACAGCTCCTGGGACGGAAGGATACCCCTCGACGTCACCCTAGAGACGGCTCGACGGTGAGGCCTTTGGTGGACTTATTTTGGTGGGGGAAAAAGAACAGAGGGTGGAGGAAGAAGGAGAGGTTGGCGGCGGCGTGAGAAGGGGAAGAGGGAGGAGCTAGGGTTAGGGCAGAGGAGGAGGGGGCCGGGCTTTAAGGAGAGGGGAAAGGGGAGGGAGCACATGGTGCGGGCACCATGGCTGCTCTCTATGCGTGACCACCGTACGGAGGAAGGAGAAAAGGAGATGGCTGGGCTTCAAAAGAGATGGGCTGGAGGTGGGCTACGGCCAGGTAAGAATTTTTTTGTTCCTCTGTTTTATTTCTTTTCTTTTTATTATTTTTCTGTTTTACGTTTTGAAGAAAATAGAAAAAGAAATTAATATAAAAACTCTAGCAAATATTTATAGTTTCATATAGACATTTTTGATAAACTAGTTTTGAACATTTGCAAACTATTTGTATCATCACATATGATTTTATTTGAATTGCATTTAAATTGAAAATTGTAATTTGAATTTGAATGCAACAATTTAAATAAAGGAGGTGACAATGCAATGACATGTTGATGCAAAAGAAAAACAAACAAAACTAAATAGGGATAAATCCCGAGATGTTACAATCGACACCATTAACAAGGGATCGCGTCCCGTGATCCACGCCGAGACCACCAGAAGAGAGGGGAAACTAACGAGTCTTCATGCTCCGAGTTGAACTTCTCGACACCACTAACAAGGGATTGTTACTCCACCCCGAAATTCTCGACACCACTAACAAGAAGAGTTGCTTCCAAAAGATCAAACCTAATAGGATTAAGGCAAGAGATCGTCCACCCACACGTAGAATCCTAAACTTTGAAAGTTGGATAAGAGAAGAGACTCCAAAACAATTAAGATAAGAGGGGAAATAGAATAGAGATAAGGAATAAACATGAATCCTATTGAGATCTTTTCAAAATAATTTTTGTTCAAATATTTTAGACACTCTATAAACAACGACCGTTAGCAAGGTTATTCTATAGGCTTTTGCGGACCCGCTGCTTCGATAACCAGTCGTATCGAAACAACAAGGAGATCAAAACCCTGGCTCTGATACCACTTTGTGACGCCCCAAAATCGGTGCTATGTAGATTTAAGCGGTCCCACCAAAATCCGCATAATAACGATTTTAGGTCGCCCACCAGACATAATGTGCACGCCAAAACATGTGCATTATGTGGGTGGAATCATGATAACATTACAACAGTTCCGATACATCTACAACAACAAAAGATATAAAATACAACAACGACTCGAACAAGTCAAGATACAAAGGATATAATGCAAAGATACAAATGACAGCGGAAGCAAAATAGTATCCGACTACGGATAAGATGCAAATTGGACTAAGTGTCCTGAAGATAAGCGATGGCGCCATATTCCTGCCCAGCCCAAACCGGAGGGATTCCCAAGCTAACGTCGTCGGACTTCAAACCTGTTGACTGTACATAAAGCACAACCCGAAGAAGGGTAAGGGCACTCCCTGGCAAGCAAAACCAACCTGTCTACTTTCAACAAGATCTACCAAAATATGAGGTAGGTGGAAATAGCGGCAGCAACACTAGCAACCTAATAGAGACACGCTACAACTTCCGTCTAATCAGAGAGGGATAAGAGAGCGCACAAGATAAACATCTAGTACTAACACCAATCATAACCCATTCTCGAATTAACCCCCTCAACCAAGTATGAGGAAGCAATTCGGGAAAACTCACACATTGTACAGTTTTAGTTACCATTTATTGTGAAAGTAATTCTATGTTACCAGTCATGTAATTAACAATGATTAGGTGTAAGTTGTCTATGATCTTATTAGCCAGCGTCATCACCAAGTCGTCCATAACCGTGGAGACGGCTCATCGATCAGATTATACCCTACAGGGGTGCACTACTGTAACGATACTCGAATGATCAACCCAGTCAAAAAGAGTATGGCCTCTCAACCCAACCCTTTTGATTCACCGCAACAAGTCCAAGGAGCCACGGGAGCTACGCTGGTCCCGGCCAAAAGGGCGCGGATTCCCGCAGGACACACCCCTCCGCACCAACAGGCCGCGCCCTATATGCATGTAACAAGGCACACCGCCAAAGTAAAATACTACACTAGTATCGATGCATATGAGATAAATGGAAACCCAAACTAGGTGCGGCTCCCGACCAAGTTGAAGTTCCCGTCAAAGTCGAGGGGGGCTCCATAGGGCCATCCACAAGTGGTTATTGCGCTCAAAATTGGATCCGAGGACAAGAACTGAGTTCCTAGGTGGACACTTTGCAGAAAAAAGCACCTCGCAAGGCCTTCGGCCGGTGCCTTATCATTTAGTTATACTTCCCAACATATAACATCATTTCTTAAGGTAGAACTATCTATCATACTAAGCATGTGAAACATAAGACATACAAACAACTCGCACAACCAACTCTAAGCATGCGCTACGACTCGCAAGGCCAACAGATAAACATGCAAGAAGTAATAGGGTGTGGGGATAAAGCTGTATAGGCTGCAGGATAAACATGTGATGGGATCGCGACACAAGAATCAAATACTAGGATAGCAGAGATCAACGGCAGGAATGAAAGACAATGCATAGGTAAACAAGCAAACTTTGCTTGCCTGGAATCCGACATGGAAAAAGATCTCGTCGATGCTCACACATCTCAACGTCTTATCCACGAAGAAGCAACAAACACGGAAAAGCGTAAAAGATGCATCTTACAACTACGGCAAAAGATTCAGCATGATCATGAGAATGATGAATGGCAAGATGCAGTACGAGATGCACTAAATCCAATTTAGCGAGAATGCAATCCCGACAATTAATATTTAGGTTCAAGTTATTTATCTACCCATCAAATTAAATGTTGGGTAACATGACAAGACATGGCATAGGTGCTCTAGTCCAATTAAATGGAATTGGGCAGTTCATAATAATTAACCCACACATTCCATATTTAATTATTTATGTGCAACTAACAAATTACACTAAGTAATTAAAATAAAAGATGCAACATAGCATAAGAATGACAAATTAATGTTCATTGCATTTTTCTGATAAATAAACATATACATATTATTTCATTTGGAGTTATAGATTAAAAGTTATTAGCAAAACAAGTTTAGGGGGTGTTTCTGTAAATTACAGGGACCTGTTGGTGATTGAAAAGAATCAGTGAGGGGCTCTGTGTAGAAAACATGAACTGCAGGGGTCTAGGCACAAATTACCAGATCCGGATCTGGTTCTGGTTCTTTTTACTCCGACGCTAGGCTAGCTAGTGCGGCTGACCGGCGAGCCGGTGCTCCTCACTGGCATGGGCGCAGTGCGTTGGCACAGTGGGTCACTGACTGGTGGGCCAGGTATGTCAGTGGGTGGAAAAATAAGCAAAAGGGGTGGCTTTTTATTCCACGAGCCGGAGATTCGAACTCGGGTGCGCACGATTGCAGTGTGAACACGCTAGCCAGTAGGACGGATGCGTGGTATTGTTAGGAATGGATTCCGTGGTTTTAAGTCGTTTCTGCGTCGCGCATTTTTACTGACGAAACTGAAACCGCCGAAACATACAGTCGCCGTGGCGGAGGGAAATTTGACGCCGACGACCAAAAGCGGCCAGCTTTGCTCGTTTGCGTGGCGTGCGAGTGTGCAGAGGTGTGTGTGTGTGGCAGTGTTGTGTGTGGAGCGTGCTGCGTAAGGGGGAGATACAGAGGAGTGAGCAGCCCGTGCCGTGCTATAGGAAGCGTCAATGGCGGGCGGCATCGGAATCGCGGATGAACTCGATAATTACGACATCTCTTCGAAGGGGAAAAGAGGGAAAAGGGACGAGCGGCTCACAGTGAGGATGTTGGGGTCGTCGTTCGAGCTCGGGGAGGACAGGGTTGCCAAAATTGCGGAGGCGGATTCGTCGGCCGTGGCGGAGGCGTAGAAGAATTCGGCGGCTTCAGGGACTCCCAACACGATTCACTGCACGAAGAGGATGACGACAATGCCGTCCAGCTCCTGGGACGGAAGGATCCCCCTCGACAACACCCTAGCGACGGCTCAATGGTGAGGCCTTCGGTGGACTTATTTCGGTGGGGGAGGGGGGGGGGGGAAGAACAGAGGGTGGAGGAAGAAGGAGAGGGAGGCGGCGGCGCAAGGAGGAGAAGAGGGAGCTAGGGTTAGGGCAGAGGAGGAGGGGGCCGGGCTTTAAGGAGAGGGGAAAGGGGAGGGAGCACATGGTGGGGGCACCATGGCTGCTCTATGTGCGTGACCACCGTACGCAGGAAGGAGAAAAGGAGATGGCTGGGCTTCAAAAGAGATGGGATGGAGGTGGGCTACGACCAGGTAAGAGTTTTTTTTATTCCTCTGTTTTATTTATTTTCTTTTTATTCTTTTTCTGTTTTATGTTTTGAAGAAAATAGAAAAAGAATTAATATAAAAACTTTAGCAAATATTTATAGTTTCAAATAGAAAATTTGATAAACTAGTTTTGAACATTTGCAAAAGATTTGTATCATCACATTTGATTTTATTTGAATTGCATTTAAATTGAAAATTGTAATTTGAATTTGAATGCAACAATTTAAAAGAAGGAGGTGACAATGCAATGACCTGTTGATGCAAAAGAAAAACAAACAAAACAAATTGGGGATAAATCCCGGGATGTTACACATGTTGAGATCTGAAATCATGGTACTCGGGCCCTATTGTCAAGCATTAAGCATAACAAGTTGCAACAATGACGTAAAACACTGATAACGGATACTAGGCAGTATGCCCTAACAATTTTATAGCTATTGCAAGATTGATCTCATCCAATCCCTACCATCCCCTCAAGCCTACAGCGGTGAATTAGTCACTCATGGATGGGGGAAACATGGATGGTTGATGGAGAGGCGGTGGAGATGATGATGGCGATGATCCCCTTTGATTCCCCGTCCCGGCAGGGTGCCGGAACAGAGACTTCTGGTCCCCGAACTAGGGTTCACGATGGCGGTGGTGCATAGGTGTGTTCTTTGGAAAAGTGTCTATCACCCCGTGGGGTTTTAGGTCTGAAAGGTTAAGTAGCCGCGAGGGGGTCGCGAGGAGGCGGCCGAGTGGGCCACATCGCCTGCTGGCGCGGCCAGGGCCCACCTGCACCAGGAGGTGGTGTGGTGTCCTCATGCCTCCTCTCCGCTTGGTCTTCGTGGTTCCTGGTCCCTCTCGGATGGAAAATAACTTCTGGTTGGATTTTGGTCTTTTTCTCCGAAGTTGATATTTCTGCACAAAAAGGATACACCAGGGTAATTCTGCTGAAAACAGCGTCACCCAATAGTTATGTAAACCATGAAAAGATGCCAATTATACCGATGATAACTAACATGAAACATATCAATTCATAGGATTGCAATGATCATAAGAAAGTATGATAACGTGGTATCTCGCTAGCCCTAATGTAACAACAAAACATAAATGCCCAGACACCTGTGAGTTTCAAAGGAAGACTAGAGATAAAAATATCAAAGATAAAAGCATCTAGATTACACTGCGGTTAACATATTAAGGGACAAGCATATTACACTAAGTATGATAATTATGCTCTCGAGAAGGTATAATGACCTCACCTTTTATTATAAGATGGAAGTCCTTGTGTTAATGTGCTAGTCCCTGGATCAAATGCTCGCACCACAGTTTAAGATGTATATCATGCAAAAGTGTCAAATACTTTATTAAATCTCATGATCCAGTGTTACAAATATCTCTTACAACTTGCATAACCTGAACAAGCTAGCAAAATTCAAAGAGCAGCAGCGGAAACCAGTAGACACAATGAGCCTCATCATCTTCATGTGCCACAGGCAAAGCATGTTGGTTGTAGACTCGAAATCCTATCGAATGCTCACTCGTGGTCTGTCGAATCTGCAAGGTTTAGTTGCAGCCCAACTCTAAAGGGTCAGCACAATTGAATTGTGGTGGCAAGTGATACTATGGTGGATATAAATGGCAAGACTAAAACTACATGCATATTTGGCTGGTGGAGTTCAAGGCTGATTTGCGTAAAGCCAATTTTGTCCTATATTTGTAAAGACATTTTCATCTTCGCAAAGAGTACCACCGATAGACATCAGTGAACGCCTTTGCTAAACTATAATTAATGAGTACCACTGATAGACATCAGTGAACCCCAACCCTTGTTCACCCATCTCAAATTTTATTATGAAATTGGAATGAAGAGATTTTCAGAAGACAGACTTGTGTAGTCACTCCAATTGTCCGATGCCGGGGACACGACTAAGATCTTAGGTTTTAACTCTCGAGAGTGTGTGCACTTTCACCATTAGACTCAATCAACCCAAACTATCCTCTACACTCATTTAGTGAGAAGGAAAAGGAGAAGACCAAGACGAGACTTTCCAGAAGTTGCTTTCCCATGGTCATACTAAGAGACTACCACCATCCTATCACCCCTACCACCATCAATCTCTTGACCCAGGTCCACATCAACTTACTCCGTCAAGACAGAGCCCATATTGACCAATGGTTGCACGATAAGCAACTAAACTCAGTGTAAACTTAAATCACATAGCCCTGGGTGGCCTTCCACAAGTGAGCAAACTCAGGCCGCCGCAGACCCAACCCCTGAGTAGCCACTGAACTTGAAACCTCCTCGATCGAACCAATCCACCCAGGCGGTAAATTAATTTAGTGGACTTTTCACTTATCACATCTACCATAAAACAATCATTTTTGTAGCATGTACTTCCACTAAATTATAATAGGTTACTACCAAGGTGGTCATATGGATATCCTAAAAAGGTTTGCATAGTATAATATATAACAGTAGTAAACCTGTCATGCATACTACTGAAAAACACTAATAGTGCAGTAGGTAAAAATAGTAGGTCTTTTATGGTATCACTTGCCTGATGAATGTTGTCGTTTCTCACACACTCATTGTCGACAACGAACGTTGCACTCCGTTCAATCTATAAAGTAAAAGACATACAATAAACAAGCAATTCAACAAGCACATAACAATTAAAACAAACAAGCGTAAAAAGGCTTAGCACAGGGTTTGGTCAAGGGTATCACATAATTCGATATGCAAAAGGAATTAATGTGATTGAGTTAAGAGTTTGCCAATTTGGTCAGGGGATGGTCTTGAAAAAGATTTACATAAATGCAGGGTCAAGATGTTTTGAAAACAAATTAAAACAAGGTTTGCAACTTTAAGATATTTAGCATATCTAAAACATTTACACAAGTCTAAGTTTCAAAATTATTTTAATCATAATTGGTTTTGGCATTGTTCACAAGATTAGAGATCATTTTTAAAAAGGATTTTAAAACAAATTAATATTCAAGAATTTCTTAATTTATCATATCTAAACATGTTTAATTCCCAACTTAAAAGTTCATCGTAATTTATAATAACCTGGTTATTTCCAATGACATAAAGTTTTAGATCACAGTTTTAGTAACACCTAATTAACCAATAACATTTATAAACACTTATAAATGAAATGATATCATTTAAAAAGGTTTTAAACAAAACTTACATCTTAATTTTGTAAAATAGATTAATAATAATGGAATTGAGTTTTCTCTGGTCAAGGCAATTATTTATGGCATTAGTGCAAAGAAAATAATTTTAAATACATTAATAAAAGATTTTATTATGCCAAATTAAAATCAAATAAGTCTCTGATTATAAACTTCTTTTAAAAAATTTCAAATTTTATTTATAACAGTGGGTCATCATTCTACATATCTTAAGATTTCCAAAAATATTTTATTTGCAAATTTTAGACATATGAATTTGAATCTATGTCAAATTTACTCAATTTCTAAATCTGAAAGTTGGATCAATTTAAACTAGTCAAAATTAAATTTTAAAAGTACCAACAGATTCTAATCGTCAAGGGCTTTAATTTGATATAAAAATTGTCCAATTTGGATAATGGGTTAAAAAGTTATGAAGATTCTAAATTGCATGGACTTTTCTGTAAATCTGCCAATTAAATCTATTCGGAATTAAATCAGAAAAATAGGTAGGCCACGTGGCATGCAGTGATTGGCTTGGCTGGGCTGGGCTCAGCTCGGCTCGGCTGAGTCTGAGACGCGGCTCGGCTCGGCTCTAGTCGATCTGGATCGTCAGATCCAGATCTGACGGATCAAAACGATCCGTTCCGATTCGTTTTAAACGAATCTAATCGTGGCCGTTCAAAGCGGATCGGAGAGCTCACATCGTTTTGACCGCGGGTGGCGGCGCCGGTGGCCGGAGTTGGAGAGGACGGCGGCGCGCGCCTCGGGCGTTGACGGGGACGGCGACACGGGGCTTCCCCGAATGAACGGAGGAGACGGCGGCGTGCAGCTCGTCGCGGCGGTGACGATGGGCTCTATGGCGGAGCCTGCTACTTCCCGGAGCGGAGAGGAGATGCGGCCCGGAGTGGTGTTGGCGGCAGTGACCTTCGGGTCGAGCTCGGTCTCCATGTCGGCTGCATAAAAATTGCCCAAATCAAGAGGGGAAGACGCGTGCAAGGGAGAGAGAGAGGTTGGCCAACAAGGGGAGCCGCAGTGACCTTCGGTCGCGTCGGAAACGAAGCAAAACGGCGGCGGCTACGTGGAACTTTGGCAGGAATTTCTTCAGCCTGGCGGTGAGATTCGACAAAAGGGGAGAGGGGAAAGAAGGCGGCTGCCGCGTGGGTTAAATAGGGACAAGCAAGGGATCCTAAGACGCCCTAAATCGCTCGCAATCAAGCGGCGAAAATTTCGCCCGAAACTGCCGACGGAAATTTTGCCGGAGGTTGAAGAAGGCTCACCTGACGGGTGGGCCCCGCGTGTCAGCGACTCAGGAGAGGGATGCGGGCTGGGCGCTGGGCTGTTATCTGCCGCCCGCGTGCGAGGGGAAAGATACTGGGCTCGGCCCATTTGGCTCGGTTCTATATTTGTTTTTGTATTGTCTTCTTTTTTGATTTCTGTTTTTGTTTTCTTTATAACTTTTATTTTAAATGTCCAAATGGAGTCAAATTAATTTCTAAAGATTTGTAAAAATCTTATCTTTGTGTTAAACCATTTGTGGGCATGTTTTGAACACTTTTGAAAAATAAATTTTGAAATATTCATAGAATACAAATTTGACACTTTATGTCAAATTTGAAGTTAGGGCTTTAATGACTTTATTTGTGGTTAAATTAAATTTGTAAAATTTACAATACTTATATAAGTTTGCAATTAAGTTATTTAAACTCATTTTTGTCTTTAGTACAATATTAAATAATCATAACTTAACTTTTGAAATGAGAGGGGAATACAATGTATCCATTTTCAATTAAAATATTTTGTGCACCATTAAGATTTATAATATGATAAAAAAATTGAAAACTCCATATAGTACATTTGTGAAATATTCTATCTTTATTTGTTTTCTTTTGTTGATTATATTCCTGAATTATTTTATGCTTTAAAAGTTGATGCATTAATTTAAAATCATGACATGCTTAATAGAGTAATCATAATCTTAAAGTCTAGAAAGTTTTAAAGATAATAACTCCAGATTGTGGTTTCCAAAACTATGTTTTGACTTAGGGAAAAGAACAAAATCCTTTTTGAATTGGATGCTTTAATAACATGAGCACTTTGCAAATAGAGATTTTAGAGTGTATGAATAGCTATGACTAAGTGGTTAAAATCAAATACTTCTAAAGAAATTTTTTATTACAAATGTTTTTGAAAGCTTCTAAAATATTTGTCAATTCACAAATTGAGGTTTTAAGAACTATTCTAGACAATATATTTTCGAACTCAATTCAATTTTTGAGATTAGTGATTACTTGAGTATTGATGAATGTGAACCTTTTCAAGATGCTATAATGTTATTTATATTTGGTTTTCTTATGTTTTAAAGTTTTCAATTTTATAAAAACAAAAGTTTTAAATTTTAGTGATTTATAAACATTCCAAAATTTTGGGATGTTACAGAAGGTGCTCAAAGAAGGATGGATACTCAACAGTAAAGTAAAAGATATGCCCTTTATTGAGTGAAGTAGGGATTCAACATGTGCTAGAGCTTCTTATCATTTTGAAAACAGAGGTAAAATTGTTTTTGAGTGGTGGCTGTTAGGTCAACGAATGGTAATGGGTACGCTACCCCCCTTGTCAACCATACTTTCTTAAGAACGACTCCCATGGAGGACGTTATTTCTACCCAAGGGCAGATCATCCCACATTTCTCTTTTGTTTACACATGTAGTTAAAAACTATTGTCATTGCTTGACTGATTAGATCAGGCCAAAAATGTGAAGAGAATGCAACAGTTAAAGTTGTAATTAATTTGGGGCTGGGCACGCCATTTGCCAGCTCTTTTTGCAAATCAATAGATAAGCGGATGTATATGCCACTAGTCTGGTTGGCGAAAGTCTGTCCAAAGGCAAACAACAAGGTTGATATCCGTAACCCCACATACTTCCTCATGAGCTCAAAACAGTGGCACAAATTGATAAGTGTTCGAAGATTTTAAAATTAGCACATGCGAATTTACTTGAATGGTTTGAAATTGCCATGTATAGGTACTTATGGTGGACTCTTTGGAATAACTTGGTTTTCAGGGATTTGGAAGCACAAGCACTTTCTCAGCTTAGTACACATGGATGCTAGCAAAAGATGAGAAGCGACAATTCAAGAGAGTAATAACCGTCATAATCATGCTTGCGACGAAATAGAATTAACGGAGGAATAATAAAGATACAAGAACTCTGAGTCAAAATATGTCATCAAGGCTTAATTGACTTTTTGTTTTCAGTCATAACATGTGTAAGCATGTGCCAAGTCAATTGAAATGAATTATTCAGAGGACGATACCACAGTGTCATATTCTATTATGAGCAAAGCAAAGCAATGCAAGCAAATATCCAAAGAGACATGACATCCATCATAAATAAATTTTAAACGATCATAAGAGAACACGAACTACTAAGTATCCACCAATCGACATATACCTTATGTGAACCATCTAAGCATGCTCACATGAATGAGTATATGTACAAAAATGAGAAACAAAGAGAGTTCATTACCAGCCTCTTACCCAACTCGAAATTGCCTTATCACTTGTGTGCTTGAAAGATATGAGATAATAACCAAGCTCCATGGCGTAATTGAACATACTGACCTCTGAAACAAACTATACAAAAGCAAAGAGAAAAAGCAAATATTTTTTGTGTTTTCGGATTTGAAAACTAAAAAAAGAACAACCAGCAAAGACAAATTTTTTCGAGGGCCTTAACATGCCCAGATCAGAAAACTCAGAACTAATGCAAGTTGCGTACACATCCCAGTAATATGCACACCAACTTTCAGGTCATTCCGATATTCCTGTAAAAAGTTATGAATTTTACGGTGGACAGCAAAAATCTGTCCCTGCACGAAACAGCACACAACAAAGCAAAATATTTTTGTGTTTTTGCATATTGAACTGAAATAAATACTAAGCATATTAATACTAGATATTACAACAAACCAGCAAGAGAAATAACAAAAATCTTCTCAGTATTTTTGGGTTTATGGAGAGCAAACAAAGCTTGAACAAATGAACAAAAGAAAGAAAACTAAAACGAAACATGGATATACAGAGTACCGAATGATATGATATATAGATGAGTGTGCGTCGGTATACCTCCCCCCAAGCTTAGACTTTTGGCCCAAGTGGCGCTCAATCCCAACGTGCCCATTTGTAGAAGTCGCGGGGGTATGTCGAAGAGTTTTCCCCGTAATATGAGCTCGAGGATGCGCCGGCGTGGTGAAAACCAAGCACGCTCAGCTACTCCTCTATCTCTACAAGCGAGTACTACCACGGTCTCCTGTCAAGGCTGAATAAAGAAGGTTATGGCAAGGAGACTTCCTTTTCACGATCGTCAGCACAAACGACCCTAAACACAATATTCTCCAAAGTGGAGTTGTTAGTAAAAAATTTGTGGCCTTTCAATGCAGCAAGGCCAAGATAGCATGGTTCAAGTTGTACATCATTAGGACTAATGGGCAGCCCCAAATATTCAGCAATACAAAGAGCAATAATGCCTCCAAAGATTGGGCTTCTAGCCGCTAAATGACGAGCGATCAAAGAGCCAAGGTTATACGGGAATTCAGCCTTAAAGGGTCCCGTAAGAAATGCAAGCTGTAAGTTAGAAACATTGCTAGTGTTTTCCCTACCAAGCACACTAGTAGTAAGATAGTAGACAAATATTTGATGGCAGGGAATTGAATGTTCCTTATCTTGCCGCGATGTGCGGAGCGGGTGTCATTGTCGGTCACCTCTTGGTAGGTTTGGGCCAAATCCGGGGGATTGACGACAATCCTAACCATTGTCCCCATGTTCGCTGTACCAACTATCCCACAATACTCCTGCAAGGTTAGGCTACAAGGCATATCATATATCTTGAAAGAAATAGCCTTTGCAAAAGACTTGGTGTTGAAAGTGAAGGATTCCGAGAAAGTCTTGGTAAGCCAATAGTATTGTGGCCTCTCGTCCCTCATGTCGGTGGGCAAGCCCACTCTCTCAACGAGAGTTTGGAATTCCTCAAGTAGACCTGCAACACGAAGGAAAGCATAACAAGGGTAAGATGCAGCGGGTGGTTCTCCCGCATCCCCCTCATCTCCGATCGTCGGTGCGAGGATCTCCTCGTTGTAGGACTGCCTAACACGAGTGGCAACCCTTGGACGCCTTGTCCACCTCTGATAATCTCCCTCAAACACCTCATCAAAGTCACGGTTATTCATCTTCCTTTTATGAAATTTGCAACAAACATCATAAAAATCGATTTTTAGCCAACTAAATGAAGGGAAACCACTATTGTGACTTGCTAGAGGCTTAAGCATGCATCAAAAATAGTTTCTTCAACTTAGAACAAGCATTCAAACTCACTAAACAAGATATCTACAACAGCAAAATACTTCATATATACACCATTAAACAAAATCCCACTTGGATATTCGGAGGATTCACATACCAGAGAGGAGATGCACCAAATTTCAGCACCAGAAATTGGCTGAATGTGCAGATCGAAATCCCAGGAGATGAGCAGCAAGAACACGAGTTTGAGCTATCCAAAAGTGATTTTTCGGGGAAGAGGAAGGCAGGGGAAGGAGAGAGAGCAAGTGGGGGGGGGGGCATGTGGGCCCCACACCACCAGCTGGCGCGGCCACTTGCCTGCCGCGCCACCAGGTGACGTGGTGGACCTGGGGGTCCCCCTGGTGGCTCTCTGGCATTTCCAGGTACCTCCTCGAAAAATATGATTTTTCATATAAAAGATTTAATTTTCTGAGAAACTTTATTTTTTTCATTTTCTGGTATTTTGCATTATTAAATTCAATACTGAAAAATATTTTCTAATAACAAATTCAACTAAACATTGCAAACTAGGTAGTATTACAGTAGGTATAACAAGGATGAGAGAAAGAAAATTGTTTAGCCTCTTTATGCATTTAAAATGCACTTGTTAACAAGGTTGATCAAGTCTTGCCACCAAATTAATTTTATATGACATGAAAGATTTTAAACCATATGAGACACTCATGTTACCTTATAATGAATTGGTATGGATCCAATCATGAGAGTTTTGAATTTTTCTTTATACGGGCAATCAATACTTCCCACTCTAATAGACCTCAAATTGGTAATTGTATTAACTCCAGGCACTCTATCAAATTTCTTGGGAAAATAAACCGTATGCTTCGTGTCATGAACATTAAAAGTAACTTTTCCTTTATTGCAATCAATAACAGCCCCTGCAGTATTTAGAAAAGGTCTTCCAAGAATAATAGACATATTATCATATTCAGGGATTTCAAGAACAACAAAGTCAGTCACAATTAAACAATTGGTAGTTATTTGGACAGGAACATCCTCACAAATTCCAACAGGAACAACAGTAGATTTAACTGAAATTTGCAAAGACATATTAGTAGGTATCAATTTATCAAGGTAAATTCTCTTGTAAAGAGAGAAAGGCATAACACTAACTCCAGCTCCCAAATCACATAGAGCAGTTTTAACATAATTATTTTTGATAGAGCGAGGAATAGTTGGTATACCTGGATCACCAAGCTTCTTTGGAACCTTACCATTAAAAGTAATTAGCAAGCATAGTAGATATTTACTCGTTGGGAATTTTCCTTTTGTTAGTCACAATATATTTCATATATTAGAATAAGGAGGCAACTTAATAGCATCAGTCAAAGGAATTTGCAAGAACAATGGTTTCATCCAATCACAAAATCTATTACAATGGTCTTCCTCTTTAGATTTAAGTTTCTTAGCAGGAAAAGGCATTGGTTTTTGGACCCAAGGTTCTGTTTGATTACCATGTTTTTAAGCAATAAAATCTTCTTTAGTGTACTTTTTATTTTTAGCATGTTTTTCAGGTTCTTCTACTTCTTCCTGGTCCGAATTGGCATTTTTATCTTTATCATTGTTATTAGCATTATCATTGTTGTGTTCATTACCACTTTCAGTTTCAGCATCAGAAAAAAATATACTATTAGGATCAATAAAAGGTTCATAGGATTCTACAATAGTTTTATGTTTCTTTTTCTTTTTCCTAGAAGGAATACTAGGTTCATTCACTCGTTGAGAATCTTATTCAATTCTTTTATCATGTCCTTCAGGATACAAAGGATCCTCAGTAGATTTACCAACTCTAGTTGTTACTTCACAAAAAAGTTTTCTTTAGCAATAGAGTTGTTTACTAGCAATTCTTTTTGCACTTTACTGAGTTGATCTATTTGAGTTTGAACCATATGAAAGTGTTTAATTAGCACTTTAACATCATTAGCAATTCTATCAACGATATCATGTAAATCACTAATAGCATGAGAATTTTTCATTAAATGATTCTCTATTCTTGTATTAAAATTGCATTGCTTAAAAATCAAATCATCAAATTCATCAAAGCATTGAGCAGGAGGTTTAGAGTAAGGGATATCTCTATCATCAAACCTTTGGAGAGAGTGTAACTCAATAACGGTTGGAGGAGGAACAAGCTTACATAATTCTTCAATGGGAGTTAAATACTTCACATTTTCAGATTTAATACCACTTTCTTGAAGAGATCTTTTAGCTTCCCTCATTGTTTCTTCTTTTAATTCAATCATACCTCTCTTCTTCGGTGTTGGTGGAGGTGTTGGAGTAGGTTCAGGAATATCCCAATAATCATTATTCTTACATATTGTAGCCAATAATTCTTCAGCTTCCTCGGGATTCCTTTTCTTGAAAACACAACTAGCAAAACTATTCATGTATGTCCTAGATTTAGCAGTTAGTCCACTATAAAATATATCAAGTAGATCATTTTCTCCAAATCATGGTTCGGCTGACCCCTCAAGATGCAACAAAAGCGTGTCCAAGCTTTGGGCAATTTCTCACCCTCTTCTTGATTAAAATTATAGATTTTTAGCAAAGCAACATGTTGAGCACTAGCAAGGAAATATTTTCGAAAGAAAGCATCAAGCAAACCCTTAGGACTAGTGATGGAACCAGGAGACAAATTATTATACCAAGTTTTAGCTTCTACTTTTAATGAGAAAGGAAATATTTTAGCAACAAAGTAAGTTTTAGCTTCTCCTTTTAATGAGAAAGGAAATTATTATACCAAGTTTTAGCATTTTAATGTCTTCAGCAAATATTCCACTTAATTCAGACAATTTATTCATGTGTTCTACAACACTTTCATTTTCAGTTCCACAGAAAGGTTCTCTTTCAACTATAGCTATATGAGCCAAATCAAGAGAGAAATCACAATCTTTATCTATTATGTTTACTGGAGATGTAGCAAATTTAGCATCAAAAGATAATTTATATTTAACATCACGCTTTTCAACAAGTTTCTTCATAGCACTAACATCTTTCATAGAATTAATTTCTTTAACAAGAGCATCATCAAGATCCACATACATAGCATCACACTCATCATAAGTATCATGAGTAAATTCAGGTGAATTAACAGGTGTTTCAACATTTTCAACAGGAATTTCAGCATTTTTAATTTGTTTAGATTTAGCAATAGTAGCATTTAAAAAGGAACCTAATGAACCAGTTTCATCAAGAACAGTAGAAGCATCATCATAAGTAACTTCAGATTCAGCAGTAGTAACAAAACATGCAGGTTGTGGTGGTGAAACAAGCTTACTCAACACAGATGGAGAGTCAAGCGCAACAGCAGAGTTCAGAGTTGTACCTTTCCTTGTAGTTGATGGCACGATGGGAAACTTCTTATCAGCATTTCTTCCCATGATGAATAAATTCCAGCGGACAATATCACACTCAGGTGGGATTGCAAATAAAGCTATGCTCCCCGGCAACGGAGCTAGAAAAAAGTCTTGATGACACACAAGTATAGGGGTTCGCAACAGTCTTTGAGGGAACTAAAACCCAAATTTATTGATTCGACACAAGGGGAGCCAAAGAATATTTGTAATGTTTAACAGATGATTTGTCAGATCAGCTGCACCTGTGAGTAGACTTGCTCGAGGAAGATTATCAGTAGCAACCGTTTTATAGCAGAGACATTAGTGAAATAACAGTAGCAGGAGAATTAAGACAACGATTGCGATTGAAGTACACAACAGGATTAAAATACTGTAGGCATAGGGATGGACGTACGGGCGTTGCATGGACAAGATAATTCATGTAATAACATATCATAGGCATTTGCAGATAAATAATATAAAGCATCCAAGTATTAACTAATCATAAGCATGTATTACAATTTAGTTGTGCCTGCTCGCAATGAGACACTTGCACATCATCTTTTGTCCTGCCAGCCTGTTTAGAGCGGAGCCTCAAGAGAAACTACTGGCAATTAAGGCACTCCTTTTAATAAAGTATCGGAGAAAAGCATTACCACTCCGCGAATACATGTGATCCTCACATCATAGCCATTCCCTCCGGTTATCCCAATTGTTGTCACTTTGGGGCCATCGGTTCCGGACAATAACATGTGTATACAACTCATAGATATAATCCAAAACAATAATTATCATCATAATTCAATAACATGTTCAGATCCGAAATCATGGCACTCGGGCCCTGGTAGTGCCCCAACTTTTATTAAAGATGGAACACCTGTGTTAAGTGCTATTCCCTGGATCCCAGCCAGCACCACAGGTACAAAATATAAAATATCATTACATAAGTATCAAATTACTACAACGAGATCCAAAAATAGCTAAGTATAGCTTTATTACTAGTGCATAGCCATGAAGACTAGCTAGAATATTCAGAGTTCACAACAAAAGCAAATATCAATGAGCCTCATCTTCAAGCATGCGCCACAGGCAGACATGTTGGGTGTAGACTCAAGTCCAAACTTATTCTTCATCTGAAGTACCTGCACATTTGAATATGCAGCCCTCAAAGGAGGTCAATACAATGAAGTATTGGCAAGTGACTATGGTGGATAATTAAACGACAAGTCTAATTATATATGCATATTTGGCTTGGTGGAGTTGTAGGCTATTTTGCAGAAAACAAGTTTTCTCCTATCTTTTGTAAAAACACTTTTGTTTTTCAAAGACTTGGCACCAAGGGATGAAGCAAAAGTGCACCAACATTTCTTTTCTTAGTCAAATTTTACTTCATGAAAACGGTGTTGAGATTCTTTCATCCATCCTTGTCCAGCTGCTCGAAGTAGTCCATCATCGGGGACACGGCTAAGTACTCAGATTGTCGACTCTGCAGAGGTTGTGCACTTTCACCTTTAGACTCAACTAACCCAAACATCCTATACACGCTGAGTGCATTAAGGAAAGCAGAGAATTGATACAAGAACTTTCAAAAGAAAAATTCAACCATACGAGCAAGACCCGTTCCACCTACCAACTCTACATCTGCTTGTCAAGCTGACAGGTTGAACTCTCATAACTTAATTGTTCAAGACAGAGCCCATTGTCAAAAGGCTGCACGAGAAGCATCTAAACTTGGAGGGACTTAGTAATCTCTTTGTTACCGGGTGGCCGTCCATAAGTGCAGTTTTGGGTGACAACCACCATGCTCATGGCACTAAGTAGAATAGACATTCATCCTAGGCGACGACAACCACAAGCATAGTCCCAATTAGCCACTCAACATAAACCATACCAACCAATCCATCCAGGTGTGCATTTTGAGTTTAACACTTAGAAATATTTCCATAGCATGACATGTAAACAATTTTATAGCATTGCTAAGCATCTAATAAAACTTTTAAATTGGCTGCATGGTAAGGATGGAACACACTACTAGAAATTTTGCAAAGCATACAACTAACTTAGCATAATAAAATAATACAAAATTTTCCTATCATGTATACTACTCAAAATATTTTACTAATGCATATAGGAAAATATTGGGTAGTTCATGAACGTCACTTGCCTTGGTAACAGGAGGAGCAAGCACAACAAGAATAACAATCACAAGCAAGTCCTTCCTCTTCACAATCTAGCACAAGCAATACATAAAATAAATAAATACACACACATACAACACTTAAAACACCAAAACATAAACATGTATGCATGCATGAAATGCTATGAGTATAACAACACACACTTATTAACATTTTATACCTTCTGTAATTGAATGCATGAAATGCAATTTCCAGGAATTTCTTATTTTAGTTATTAATTAAATACTGGAAAACAATATAGCAAAATTAGACTTCTCCAACTACAACTTTTATTGTTTTATGAAAAGTTTTCAAATAAAACACATGTTGATCTTTCTGGACAAAGGACAATAATACAAATCTAAAACAATTAAATTTATTAGAAAAGCATTTTTATTATTTAAGTTATGAATTTAAATAGCCGAAATACTCCTCTGATAATTACACGAATTAAAAGTTATCACAAGGAAAAAATGATGTAGAAAAAAACTACACTAGCAGGGCTATCCGTGGATATAAATTTATCAAATTTGGACTTACATATGAGAAGATATGATTTTTACCAGTTTTACATATTTTCTGTTTTTATTTACTAAATTCTGCCGAAAATAGATTAATAATGCCGCCACGGCGCGCGCCGATTGGCTCGTACCGCTTCGCGCGGATTGCGAACGCGGACCGTCCGATCTTAACGAAATCGAGGGACCAGATCTATTTTCTCCTAATCGCAGCGACAGGCGGCGCCGGTGTGCCAGAATTTCTCCGCTCGCGGCGGTGCCATCGCCGGCGTCGGTGATCAAGCGAAGTAAACAGGGAGAGGAGGAATAGGCAATACCACTCGTTGCGGGTAGTCGAGGGAGGGTTGGTGGCGAGGCCTTGGTCTGCGCGGCATCGTTGTTCGCCGGAGATCCCTCGTCGGAGTTGAAGATGCGGGCGGTGGCGTCGGCCGCAGACGGAGGCGTCGTTCGGTTGCGATTCAAGACACGAGATCATGTCAAAATGGTGCACAAGGAATAAAGGAATTGAGGGAAGGAGAAGAGACGGTGTGGGGTGGTCGTAGGGTCCCATATGGCGAGCTTGATGGCGGCAAAACTGGCGAGATGCCGACTCCGATTGTGGGCAGCCCTGTGGCGTAGGGGTTAGGGTTTTGGGCGGAAACGAGAGGCGGGGTAGCGGGGTATAAATAGGGGCGAGAGGGGGCGAGAAGATCGACTCGAAATCGGTTCAGGAGGATTGGATCGCCGGAGATATTCTCCGACTCGTTGCGTTCTTCGCGCAGAGGTTGAAGACGCGTTCGTAAGGGGGTGGGGTCCACCCATCAGTGATATGAGAGAGGAGCGCAGGCTGGTTTGATGGGCCTTTGGGCCGAGACAGCGCGCGCGCGGTAGATAGGAAATGGGGCTCGCTTTGTTCTTTTCCTATTTTCTTTTATCAAATAAATTTCTGTTTAAAAAAATGATATTTCAACTTATTCAAAATATTTCAGTAAAATTCATAAAAATATATTTTGGAAAGGTTATTAAAATTAGAACTTTTTAGAATTATCTTGATAAATAAATAACCAAATAAATAAGAAATATTATAAGGAGTTCCATTTCACCTCTTATATAGAATACAAATAATATTCAAACTAATAAACAACTTTAAATTATTCTTTTTGTGATTTAAATGCAATGTCTATAAAATGAATGATGCATGAATGCAAAGTTTTAAATTTTTGCAAATTTTGGGATGTTCAGACTAACCCCCTTAAGAGGAAGCTCGCCCTCGAGCTTCAGAAAGGTCAGCAAATAGGTGAGGATGGTCTTCTCGGAGGTCATCTTCTCGTTCCCAAGTGGCTTCTTCCTCGGTGTGATGATTCCACTGAACCTTGCAGAACTTGATGGTTTTGGTACGGATGACTCTTTCTGCTGTCTGTAATACCTTGATGGGTTCTCTTCATAGGTTAGATCACTCTCCAATTGTACTTCCTCGTGGGGTACATTATCCTTCAAAGGAACTCCCATCATCTCGGGATGACATTTCTTCAACTGACTGACATGGTACACATTATGGACAGCAGACAGAACTTCTGGCAGTTCTAACTCATATGCCACTTCATCTTTGCGAGAAAGGATTTTGAATCGAGGTTCTAACTTTCCTTTGATTCCAAACCTTTTTACACCCCGAAGTGGTGAAACTCTAAGATAGGCTCTATCACCCACCTCGTAGATGACTTCTCTATGTTTGGAATCTGCGTAGCTTTTCTGGCGTGACTGTGCTATCTTCAATCTATCCTTAATCAGTCTGACCTTCTCTTCCGCATCCTGGATTATATCAGGTCCAAAGAAACTCCGTTCTCCTACACCACTCCACAATAATGGGGTTGTGCATTTCTTTCCATATAAGGCTTCAAACGGTGCCATCTCAATGCTGGCTTGGTAACTGCTATTGTAGGAGAACTCATCGTAAGGTAGATTATCATCCCAACTAGATCCATAATCGAGTGCACAAGATGTTAACATATCCTCTAAAATCCGATTTACTCTTTCAGTCTGACCATCTGTTTGAGGGTGAAAAGCCGTACTGAATTCCAATCTGGTTCCCAGTGATTCATGTAACTGTTTCCAGAAATGAGAAGTGAACTGGGTTCCTCTATCAGACACGATACTCTTAGAAACGCCATGAAGGCACATAATTCTCTTCATGTAAATATCCGCTAACTTAGCACTTGTATAATTGGTCTTTACGGTTATAAAGTGAGCTATTTTTGTTAGACGACAAACAATAACCCAAATAGAATCATAACCCAATTTGGTCCTTGGTAAACCGGTGATGAAATCCATTCCAATAGAGTCCCACTTCCAGTCCGGCACTTTCTAAGGTTGTAAAAGTCCTGCTGGTTTCTGATGTTCTGCTTTTACTCAACTGCATACATCGCACTTAGCGATATATTCTGCTATTTCTCTCTTCAGATTGTTCCACCAAAATCTCTCCTTCACATCCATATACATCTTGGTATTTCCCGGATGAATGGAATAAGGTGTCTCATGGGCTTCTTGCAGAATTAACTTCCTAAGATCAAGGTCATTGGCCACACATACACGTTTTTCAAACCACAAAATTCCTTGCTCATCTTCATGGAATCCCTTAGCTTTTCCTACTCTCAGATTGACTTTGATTTCTTCTATTTCCTTGTCTCCCTTTTGAGCTTCGCGTATCTTGTCCATCAAAGTTGGTTGTACTACTAGTGAGGCTACAAAACCTTCTGACACTACTTCCAATCGGAGGTCCTTGAATGGCTTGCATAAATCCTCGGGTAGTTCTCCTGCCGTGAGGCCATTCACATATACCTTATGACTCAGGGCATCTGCGACCACATTAGCCTTTCCCGGATGGTATTGGAGACTTAGATCATAATCTTTAATAACTTCCAACCATCTTCTTTGTCTTATGTTCAATTCCTTCTGAGTGAAAATATACTTCAAACTTTTGTGGTCAGTAAATATTTCACATCTTTTCCCCATCAGATAGGGTCTCCATTTCTTCAGGGCATGTACTACTGAGGCTAACTCGAGATTGTGGGTAGGGTAATTTGCTTCATGTTTCTTGAGCTGTCTAGAGGCATATGATGCCACTCTGCCTTCCTGCATAAATACACTTCCCAGGCCTTGGCGTGAAGCATCACAGTACACTTGAAATTCCTTCTCTAAATCAGGTAAGCATAGAACTGGGGCTGAAACTAGACGTTTCTTCAACTCCTGAAAACTGGCTTCACATGCCTCAGTCCATTCAAACTTCTTATCCTTCTTCAATAATTCCGTCAAAGCCTTGGCAATCTTGGAAAAGTTTTCAATGAATCTTCGGTAGTATCCTGCTAGACCAAGAAAACTCCGTAATTCTCCCACATTGTTCGGCGACTCCCAATTCCTTGGACACCACATGGCCTAGACATCCGAATTGTTCTAACCAAAACCAACATTTGCTGTATTTGGCATACAACTTATGTTCACGTAGTCTCTTTAATACCAGACGCAAATGCTCTTCATGTTCTTTGTGAGTCTTGGAGTAGATTAAAATGTCATCGATGAAAACTACCACAAACTTATCCAGAAAATCCATGAACACTTTATTCATTATATTCATGAAATAGGCTGGAGCATTGGTTAATCGAAAGGGCATTACGGTGTACTCATAGGAGCCATATCTCGTAACAAATGCAGTCTTGGGTATATACATTTCTCTAAATTTCATTTGGGGGTACCCTGATCGAAGATCGATCTTCGAGAAAACACAAGCACCTTCTAGTTGATCAAATAGTTAATTAATCTTGGGTAACGGGTACTTGTTTTTGATAGTTTGCTCATTTATATCCCTGTAGTCCGTAACTAGCCTCTGGGTTTGATCTTTCTTTTTAACAAATAAGACAAGTGCTCCCCATGGCGATGAACTTGGACGAATAAATCCTTTCTGAATGTGTTCCTCTAGTTGCTTCTTGAGCTCTTTCAGTTCGTCGACGGCCATGGGATATGGTCTTTTAGCTATTGGTCCAGTACCCGGTTTCAGTTCGATGAGGAACTCTAAATACCTATCGGGTGACATTCCCGGTAGTTCTTCCAGAAAAACATCAGGGTATCCCTTGACAATAAGCACATCACCAAGGCTAACCCCCTTAAGAGAATTTAGCCTAACTTTCTTAAGTTTGAAAGTTGATCTGAAATTAATCTTCTTTTTCTCTGGGTGGTAAGGGTGATTGCTCTATTTGCACAGTCTATGATTCCTTCATAACGAGTCATCCAATCCATTCCAATGATAACATCCAAGCCTTGGGTTTCTAGGATGACTAAGTCTGTTGGAAAAATGTGCTTACCAATCTTTAAGTCTAACTGCCTACACCCAGAATTTACTATCATCTCCCCTCCAGGTGAACTTACCCTAATAGGTTTTCCTAGGCTTTCCTCAGCTAGCCCATGTTTGTTTACAAAAGCTCTTGATATGAATGAATGCGATGCTCCAGTATCAAATAAGACTAATGCTGGGAAAGAATTGAGCAAGAACCTACCAATCACAGCATCTGGTTCATCATGAACTTCTTCCACATTGATGTGGTTCACTTGTCCCTTCTGGAAAGGATTGGGCTTGGAATTTTAATCAACCTTTCTCTCTGGGCAGTCAGTTGCATAATGCCCCGTCTTCTTGCACTTGAAACAAGTCACATCAGCCAAATCTTTCTTCCCCTCATAGTTAGGACGGTGATGACCATTTCCATGATTATGGCCATGGTGATGGTTTCCCTTAAATCCACCATTGTTTTCTTTGTATCCTACATTGCTTCCTTTGTCTCCTCCATTATGGTTATGACCATGATGCTTTTGGCCATTACCGTGTTTGGAGTGATTCATGGTTTATGGCCACTGACTTCAGAGGTGTGTTGTCTCTTGTGTGTTCCCTTAGAATGAACCTTACTTGGACTGAACTTCCTCTTCCTATTCTCTTCCTTTCTTATGTTGTTGTCCAAAGTGATTGCTTGATCCAACAGAGCTTGATAGTTAGGAGCATAGGCCACAGACAAGGGTATCTTCAGTTCTCCCTTAAGTCCATTGAGGAATTTTTCCTTCCTCTTAGCATCAATGTCAATATCTTCTGGGGCATACCTTGATAGCATACAAAAGTCATCCATATACTCCTTCAGAGTTCTACCTCCCTGCCTCAAGATGCGAAATTCCTCTTTCTTCAAATTCATTATGCCAGAGGAAATGTTAGCATTGCGAAAACCCTCCTTGAAAGCATCCCAAGTCATGCCATCTAGAGGATGAGTCACTTGATAAGTCTCCCACCACAATGCAGCAGGTACTTCCATCAGGTGTGCAGTGAACATCACCTTCTCTGCCTCAGAACACTCACAAGTTACTAAGTCCTTGTTGACTGAGCGAAGCCAGTCATCAGCCACTATTGGTTCAGTAGAAGAGGAGAACTTATTAGGCCTAAGCCTTAGGAATCTAGCAAGTCTGTCCACTGGAGGTGGTGGTAGTGGAGGTGGCGGGTTGTTATTGTTGTTGTTGTTGTTGTTGGTTGCTGCAATGAACTGAGTCATCATAGTCATCAACTGAGATTGAGCGGCCATCGGTTGTTGCATTGCATCATTGTTGTCGGGATCACGACGAGGAGGCATTTGTGGGGGATTTTCAGCATAGATGAGTAAAAGATAGATAGAACTAAAAGAAGGAAAATCCTACCCATGCACAAAACAACCAAGTCAAACAATCAACAATCAATAAACAACTTAAAATTTTTCTTCCTTAGCAATTCGAAAAGGACATTTTAGGTAGATTAGAAATAACGACAAGTCTGCAAACCAAAACATTCTAACATTGATACACCACAAGTTGGAGATCAATGTTTTAAAAACGATGAGCTAAACGAGAATAAAACATGGTGGTCCAACTACTAAGTCTAAATTTCGTCCATGACATCTCCTTCATCTTCTTCGACCTCCTCGATGGTGATGCCTTCCTTCATGAGAATCTCCTTGTAGTCGTTCACCTCCTTCTCTAAAGCTTCATTCTTCTCCTGTAACAATGTCTTCTCACGGCGCAGAGTCTCGATCGCTTCCTTCTCCAGGGCTTCGATCTTCTCTTGTAGCATTCTCTTCTCACGGCGAAGAGTCTCGATCAGCTTCGAACTTGACGTCGTTGCTCAGAATTTCATCCTTCAAGTTTTTGATCTCCTTGTTCTTGTCTCTAACTCTCTTCTCTTGATTCTGGAACTTCTTCTCTTGAGCCCGGAATTTCTTTTCCTGATCGTTGGCCACTTCTTCGGGCGTCAATCTTCTTTTGAGTCTCCTTGACTTGGGCCATTATTTCATCATTCTTCAGCAGCTCATCGCGCCTATCCTCTTCTAGTTGCCAGAGGTGAATTTCTAAGTCTTGAAGATAAGGGTGCAAAGGGTCTGGTTTGCTTTTGTCTTCCTCATTAACAAGGTAGGGTACCCCATCTTCGTCACGTTGGCCTAGGGTAGAAAAGTAGTGGTCTTTTAACTCCTCCTGGAATTTCCCACAAAGACATCCTATTAGCTCCTGCGTGACGAGATTAAGTCCTTTCTCCAAGGAGTCACTAATCGACTTGTACTGGATGTCTTCGGTCTTGGGTTCAGTCTGGCGCCCATGTTGAAAAAGGCGAACTCCCCATAAGTCTTCTTTGTTGATGTGCTTCAGCTGACTTGCCTTGATTATGGGTGTTGGTAGCGCCAGTAATTCCACTATCTCCAGAAGGTATCTTCCAAAACGCATGTTCTTGAAGTCCTCCGCGGTTTGATACATGAAGAACGACATCCTTAAGTTATAAGATTAAAAATTGTTAAAGCCGAATACATAAGGTAAGGAGTACTAGTCATGATGTAAATAAGTACTTAGAGAAAATAAGGGTTCTATTCTACAAGGTGATCAACACTATTATAAACTCTTTGTAAATTGGATATTCACAATAGTGAGAGAGACAGAAACCCAGCCAACCACTTATAATTGTGGAACATGTCTCATGTACGCGGACATGTAAGGTTAGTCCTGGGCCGCTTCATCCCACTATGCCGCTAGGATCCAACATACTTCAAAGATGGTAATATTATGATCAAAAAGGGGCTTAACCAATCCTAAGGCTCGAACCTACAGGCAACACTTTGCTCTGATACCATTTTGTAATGCCCCAGATTTTATTAAAGATGGAACACCTGTGTTAAGTGCTAGTCCCTGGATCACTGCCAGCACCACAAGTACAAAATATAAAGTATCATTACATAAGTATCAAATTAACACAACGAGATCCAAAAATAGCTAAGTATAGCTTTATTACAAAGTGCATAGCCATGAAGGCTAGCTAGAATATTCAGAGTTCACAACAAAAGCAAATAGCAATGAGCCTCATCTTCAAGCATGCGCCACAGGCAGACATGTTGGGTGTAGACTCGAGTCCAAACTTATTCTTCATCTGAAGTACCTGCACATTTGAATATGCAGCCCCCGAAGGAGGTCAATACAATGAAGTATTGGCAAGTGACTATGGTGGATAATTAAATGACAAGTCTAATTCTATATGCATATTTGGCTTGGTGGAGTTGTAGGCTATTTTGCAGAAAACAAGTTTTCTCCTATCTTTTGTAAAAACACTTTTGTTTTTCAAAGACTTGGCACCAAGGGATGAAACCCGAGTGCACCAACATTTCTTTACTTAGTCAAATTTTACTTCATGAAAACGGTGTTGAGATTCTGCCGTCCATCCTTGTCCAGCTGCTCGAAGTAGTCCATCACCGGGGACACGGCTAAGTACTCAGATTGTCGACTCTGCAGAGGTTGTGCACTTTCACCTTTAGAATCAATTAACCCAAACATCCTATACACGTGGAGTGCATTAAGGAAAGGAGAGAATTGAGACAAGAACTTCCAGAAGAAGAATTCAAACACACTAGCAAGACCCGTTCCACCTACAAACTCTACATCTGCTTGTCAAGCTGACAGGTTGAACTCTCACCACTTAATTGTTCTGGACAGAGCGCATTGTCAAAAGGCTGTACGGGAAGCATCTAAACTTGGAGGGACTTAGTAATCTCTTTGTTCCTGGGTGGCCGTCCACAAGTGCACTTTTGGGTGACAACCACCATGCTCATGGCCCTAAGTAGAATAGACATTCATCCTAGGCGACGACAACCACAAGCATAGTCCCAATTAGCCACTCAACATAAACCATACCAACCAATCCACCCAGGTGTGCATTTTGAGTTTAACACTTAGAAATATTTCCATAGCATGGCATGCAAACAATTTTATAGCATTGCTAAGCATCTAATAAAACTTTTAAATTGGCTGCATGGTAAGGATGGCTACACACTACTAGAAATTTTGCAAAGCATAAAACTAACTTAGCATAATAAAATAATAAAAAAATTTCGTATCATGTATACTACTCAAAATATTCTACTAATGCATATAGGAAAATATTTGGTAGTTCATGAATGTCACTTGCCTTGGTAACAGGAGGAGCAAGCACAACAAGAATAACAATCACAAGCAAGTCCTTCCTCTTCACAATCTAGCACAAGCTATACACAAAATAAATAAATACACGCACATACAACACTTAAAACACCGAAACATAAACATGTATGCATGCATAATATGCTATGAGTATAACAAGACACACTTATTAACATTTTATACCTTCTGTGATTGAATGCATGGAATGCAATTTCCAGGAATTTCTTATTTTAGTTATCAATTAAATATTGGAAAACAATATAGCAAAATTAAAGTTCTACAACTACAACTTTATTGTTTTATGAAAAGTTTTCAAATAAAACACATGTTGATCTTTCTGGACAGAGGACAATAATACAAATCTAAAACAATTAAATTTATTAGAAAAGCATTTTTATTATTTAAGTTTTGAATTTAAATAGCCGAAATACACATCAGATAATTACACGAATTAAAAGTTATCACAAGGACAAAATATGATGGACAAATAAACTACACGAGCAGGGCTATCCGTGGATATAAAATTTATCAAATTTGGAATTACAAATCAAAAGATATGATTTTTACAAGTTTTACATATTTTCTGTTTTTATTAAATAAATTCTGCCGAAAATAGATTAATAAAGCCGCCACGCGGCGCGCGCCGATTGGCTCGTACCGCTTCCCGCGGATCGCGAACGCGGACTGTCCGATCTAAAGGAAATCGACGGACCAGATCTATTTCCTCCTAATCGCAGCAACGGGCGGCGCCGGTGTGCCGGAATTTCTCCGATCGCGGCGGTGCCATCGCCGGCGTCGGTGATCGAGCCAAGGAAACAGGGAGAGGAAGAACGGGCAATAACACTCGTTACGGGTAGTCGAGGGAGGTTTGGTGGCAAGGCCTTGGTCTACGGGGCGTCGTCGTTCGCCGGAGATCCCTCGTCGGAGTTGAAGATGCGGGCGGCGGCGTCGGCCGCAGGTGGAGGCGTCATTTGGCTGCAATTCAAGACACTAGATCATGTCAAAATGGTGCGGAAGGAAGAAAGGAATTGAGGGAAGGAGAAGAGAGGGTGTGCTGTGGTCGTAGGATCCCGTACGGTGAGCTCGACGACAGCGGAACTGGCGAGATGCCGACTCTGAGTGCGGGCAGCCCTGTGGTGTAGGGGTTAGGGTTTTGGGCGGAACGAGAGGCGGGGTAGCGGGGTATAAATAGGGGCGAGAGGGGGCGAGAAGATCGACTCAAAATCGGTTTAGGAGGATCGGATCGCCGGAGATATTCTCGGACTTGTTGCGTTCTTCACGCAGAGATTGAAGACGCGTTCGTCAGGGGGTGGGGTCCACCGCTCAGTGAGATGAGAGAGGAGCGCGGGCTGGTTTGCTGGGCCGTTGGGCCGATACAGCGCGCGCGGTAGATAGGAAATGGGGCTCTTTTTCTTCTTTTCCTATTTTCTTTTATCAAATAAATTTCTGTTTTCAAAACTGATTTCAAAAATGATTTTTAAACTTATTCAAACTATTTCAGAAAAATTCATAAATATATTTTGGAAAGGTTATTAAAATTAGAACTTTTTAGAATTATCTTGATAAATAAATAACCAAATAAATAGGAAATATTATAAGGAGTTCCATTTCACCTCTTATATAGAATACAAATAATATTCAAACTAATAAACAACTTTAAATTATACTTTTTGTGATTTAAATGCAATGTCTATATAATGAATGATGCTTGAATGCAAAGTTTTAAATTTTTTCAAATTTTGGGATGTTACAGACTAACCCCCTTAAGAGGAAGCTCGCCCTCGAGCTTCGGAAAGGTCAGCAAATAGGTGAGGATGGTCTTCTCGGAGGTCATCTTCTCGTTCCCAAGTGGCTTCTTCCTCGGTGTGATGATTCCACTGAACCTTGCAGAACTTGATGGTTTTGGTACAGGTGGTGCCATGATCTACAACATATTTGCGAAGACTATTTACACTAAGATTATGATAAATTAAGTTCAAGTTAATTCAAAATTATTAAGTGAACTCCCGCTCAAAAACAACATCCCTCTAGTCGTTTTAGTGATTACACGAACCAAATTCACTACACCAATAACCGATCATCACGAGAGATGGTGCAGCTACAAAGGCGAACATCGACATGTTCATCATATCACCTATATGACTCATGCTTTACCTTTCGGTTATGTGTTCCGAGACCATGTCTGTACATGCTAGGCTCGACAAGTAAAATCATAGTATTTGCGCGTGTAAATCTGGCTTACACCCATTGTATGCGAACGTTGAGTCTATTACACCCGATCATCACGTGGTGCTTCAAAACTGAAGGAGATATGCCCTAAAGGCAATTAATAAAGTGATTTATTTATCATATCTCGTTTGTTCATAATACGTTTTGTGTCATGCTATAACTGTACTAAGCGGAAACATTAATACACGTGTGATACATAAACAACCAGGTCCCTAGTAGCCTCTACTAAGACTAGTTCATTGTGCGATTGATGATCGAGGTTTCCCGATCATGTGACATGGCGTCAGTTGGCAATGAAGTCATGGTAGAACGATGTGATGGACATACCCATATTTGTAGGACGTATTCATTATGCCTTCGACTGTGAGATCAACTCTTATTGTTATTCCTGAAAGATACTTTGATCGCACCACACGTCATATCTTATATAGTGTGACAATAACGGTGATACTTCCGCTATCGGAAAGGGGTAGTTGAGACGAGGGGTCAAGTGCGGGATTTGCCAGTCCGCATAGCTGGATAGATACTCTAGGTCCCACTCGGTGTGATTATGTCTAATGAGCTTGCAAGCATGTGACTAGGTCACGGAGACATGAAATCATAGACGAGTTGAAGATAGTGTTTTCGGTAACGAGATCATGCTGGGTATAGAGATATCCATGAGGGAGTCTCAGACACACTAAGTATCGCTATGGCAAAAGGTTAAGACTCGACGTGCAAGTTTGTTAGATGATAGTCATTCGTTATATCACATGGGTTAATTCATGGGGTCCAGGCCTACGAGTTAATCATTGATCGGAGAGGGGTCTCGATCATGTCTGTTATTATATCGAACCGCTAGGGTAACACACTTAAGGGGTTTCGACAAGACAACCAGAAATGAAAGAGATCACCGGGAACATCCCGGGAATGGTCCGATGGAGATCGGGCAGCGACGAAATAGTTTTTGGAGCTAGAATAAATTATATATAATATGTTTGATATTAATTAGTGTAATTAATGATTAAATATGATTTTATATATTTATTTTCGAAATTATTTAGTCTGATTTCCCAGTGAAAAAATTCCCCTAGGGAATTCGGTGGGGCCCACCTAGGGCCGGCGCACCAAGGGGAGCCACACCAGGCATGTGGGATAGTCCCACATTGCCTGGCTGGCAAGGTTGGCTTCCCTCGGGAGCATTTATATAGAGGTGCACCCCTGGCCTTTTAATTCACCAATTAATTTCTCCTTTCTCTCTCGATTTTGTGATTCCCTTTGTCAGAGTTGCGCCGAGGAGAGAGGAGATCTCTCCACCATAGCCCGCTGCTGTGCTGCTAGTTTTCCGGTCCAAGTCTTTCGCTGCTCGTCCTGGACTGGAGATTTGGAAGTCGTCGTCTCCACTGTACGTGTGTAACACCCTGCGAGGTGCTGCGCTAGCGGTGCTGGGAGGTCTGCTTCCACTTCACGACCTTCAGGTCGGCTTCGTCAGTCTTCATCATCAACGTTTGTGCGGGAACGTAATCCCACTTTTGGTCTACGAGGGTATGTATTCCGATTTCCGTTATACTTCTATATCTGCATAGTATAGTTCTTGGCAAGTTTAAGGATATCACTGCTAGGAATTTTTTTCTGCCTATGATCCCCTTCAGTGGTATTAGAGCCGATCTATCGTAGATATAGTTGTACGCTGTTAGAACCCTTGTTCTTTATGGGGGCACCGTTCCTGTTATTTGCTACCTTCTAGCGTGCACTTGTGATTCCAGCGGCATCGAGTTGATGAAGCGGCCCGGACCGACTTTACGCGTACGCTTACACGAGACTGGTTCCACTACTGACATACGGCTTGTACCGTATCTATGGCTGGCGGGTGTCAGTTTCTCTCTCTTTAGTTGGCTTTGCATTTTTAATGGAGGGCCCGAAAGGGATGCTTAAACATGCAATTATTGGATCGTTGTTGTGGTCATAGGTTCGTAGGTAAGAAGCGGTTCTTTGTACGATAGCCCCACGCCACGTAAAATATGCAAAAGATAAAGTAGAAAGCGTCTAGCTTTATTTTGCAGGGGCAATGTGATATGGTCAAGTAGGTTTATTAAATTTTTTATGAACTGTGGGCGCCAAGAAGACCATGACGCATGGACCATATCACATCGCATTACATTTGATGTTTTGAGTGCATCTTATATTGTGTGATTATATATATTAGAATATATTAGTTACACGGCGGTAGAAATATAAGATGATCCCTTCAAAATACCACTAGTGTTCTTCCTTCGACGTGCACCACCAGGAAAGTTATACGTTATGAGGCAGGCCGTGACGATCGGGTGTTAGACATATTGTCGTTCGCATACAGTGGGTGTAAGCCATGTGGCACGGGCGCTCGTTGAAGGTTATTGTGGCGAGCCTAGCATATGCAGATATGGCGTCGGAACACGGAGGCGAAAAGGTCAAGCATGAGTCACATAATTGTTGTTATCGACAATTTCATTATCCACCCTTGAAGTTGTATTTCCGGCTCTGATGATGAGGGGTTGCGCAATGGATGGGGGTCGTGGAAACAGTGAAACGGCCAGGAGGGATGTTCGTTTGAGTGGGAGTTCTGATAGTTATTTTCTAAAATACTACAACTCAAATTATTATGAACAAAGTCTTATGTTGTTACAAATTCCATTATAGATGTCTCACCCCACCTTTAACCTAGCCTTGTTCCTTGAGAAAGAGAAGTTGAAGACCAATGGGTCTAACTTCATGTCCTGGTTCCGCGATTTGAAATCCCTTCTTGAAACCCACAAGGTGGCTTACATCCTTCAACCCCCCTTAGGTGATCTGCCGAACACCGTCCCAGAAACTGTTAGGAATGTCCATGAGTTTAAGGCGATGATTTCTTCTTTTGTCCAGAGTGGCATGCTCTTTGCCATGGAGGCTGACGTGCAAAATTATTTTGAGAACAAGAGTGCTTATGAGATAATCACTGAACTCATGGTTGTGTTTGCACCTCAAGTCAATGCTGAGAGATTTGAAGCTAGCAAGCTTTTCTTCTCAGCCTAGATGAAAGAGCATGGCAATATAAGTGAGCACTTAGCCAAAAAAATTGGCAGCGTTCAGCTCCTGAATGTTCTGGGAAATGTGATTCCATAAGAGCTGGTTATTGATAGGGTGCTGATATCTCTACCCCCTAGCTATAAGAACGCCATCGTGGATTACAGCATGAAAGGGACATCAAAATCCCTGTCGGAAATTCTGATGAAGATGCTCAAAGTGGCCGAATTAGAAATCAAGATGGAGAAGATGGTGGTGACCATCGAATCACCTGAGCGTGACTGCCCCAAGTACCTGGAGGACAAGAAAGCTGGCAAGATAGTTGCCAAAGTGAAAGGTATATTCAATATATATGTTATAGATGTGTACCTTACATCCGTCCGTAGCAACACTTGGGTATTTGATACTGGTTCTGTTGCTCATATTTGTAACTCTCAGGAGGAGTTACGGAATAAACGGTGCCTGACTAAGGACGAGGTGACGATGCGCGTCGGCAACAGATCAAGAGTTGACGTGGTGTCTGTCGGCACACTCCCTCTACATCTACCATCAGGATTAGTTTTGGTTTTAAATAAATGTTATTTTGTACCGACCTTGGGTGTAAACATTATCAGTGGTTCTTGCTTGTTGCAAGACGGATATTCACTTAATTCAGCATCAAGTGGTTGTGCTATTTCGATGAATGATATCTTTTATGTTAATGCTTCCGAGAGTAATGGTTTATTCTTGTTGAATCTCGATCATAGTACTCCCATAACATAGATGCCAAGAGGATTAAACTTAGTGATGATACTGCCATGCATATGTGGCATTGCCGTCTCGGTCATATTGGTGCAAAGCGCATGAAGAAACTCCATGCCGATGGACTTTTGGACTCGTTGGATTTGATCGCTCGATACGTGCGAACCATGCGTCATGGGCAAGATGGCCAGGACACCGTTCAAAGGTTTGTTTGAACGGGCATCGGACTTGTTGGGAGTCATACATACAGATGTGTGTGGACCAATGAGCGTGTCGACACGCAATGGTTATCGTTATTTTGTCACCTTCACCGATGACTTGAGTAGATACGGTTATATCTATTTGATGAAACACAAGTCTGAAACGTTTGAAAAGTTCAAAGAATTTCAAAGTGAAGTTGAAAATCATCTTACCAAGAAAATCAAGCACCTCTGATCCGATCGTGGTGGCGAGTATTTGAGTTTTGAGTTTGGCTCACATCTGAAGGCCTGTGGCATCGTGCCACAACTTACGCCTGTCGGAAATCCGCAACGTAATGGTGTGTCCGAGCGACGTAATCGTACTCTATTAGATAGCGTCCGGTCTATGATGTCTCTTACCGATCTGCATGTATCCTTCTGGTTATGCGTTAGAAACATCCACATTCATTTTAAATAGGGCTCCGTCCAAATCCGTAGAAACGACACCGTATGAGTTATGGTATGGCAAGAAGCCTAAGTTGTCGTTTCTGAAGGTCTGGGTTGTGAGGCGTATGTTAAGAAACTACAGCCCGACAAACTCGAACCGAAATCGGAGAAAGTCGTCTTTGTAGGATATCCACGGGAAACCGTAGGATACACCTTCTAAAACCAAGCTGAGGGCAAAACGTTTGTCGCGAAGACCGGTACCTTTCTTGAGAAGGAGTTTCTCGCGAAAGGAGTAAGTGGGAGGAAGGTAGACCTCGACGAGATCGTTGATCCTGAACTCGAAATTCCGAGTGACGCAACGGAAGATATTCCGGAAACTTCCTCCATAGATGGAGTGGGAGAAACTGTCGAGGACAGTGTTCTACCTCGTAGGTCTGGTAGATCTACAAGGAGGTATGGCACCTAGTTTGCACCGTCATGTTAATTGAACAGGACGAACCTACGAACTACAAGGAGGCAATGGCAAGTCTAGAGTCCGAGAAATGGCTAGAAGCCATAAAATCCGAAATAGGATCCATCTATGATAAAAAAGTATGGACTTTGATGGAGATCCCCGAAGGGTGCAAGGCCGTCGAGAATAAATGGATCTTTAAGAAGAAGACTGATGCTGACAGTAATGTGACCGTCTATAAAGCTCGGCTTGTCGCAAAAGGTTTCTGACTGGGTCATGGGATTGACTACGATCAAACTTTTTCATCGGTAGCAATGCTAAAGTCTATTCGGAGTTTGTTAGCAGTTGCTGCATATTAATTATGAAATATGTCAGATGGATGTCAAAACAGCGTTCCTAAATGGTAACATTGAGGAAGAGTTGTATATGGTACAACCGGAAGGTTTTGTCGATCCAGAAAATGCTAACAAGGTATGCAAGTTTCAATGTTTCATCTATGGATTGAAGCAAGCATCTCAGAGCTGGAATCTTTGCTTTGATGAGGTGATCAAAGGTTTTGGATTTGTCCAAAATTTGGAATGAGACCTGCATTTACAAGAAAATGAGTGGGAGCTCGGTTGTGTTCTTAGCACTATATGTAGATGATATATTTCTGATTGGGAATGATGTGGATCTTCTGAATTACGTGAAGAAATATTCAAACAGTAAATTTTCCATGAAGGACTTAGTAGAAGCTCCATACGTTTTAGGCATTAAAATCTATCGTGATAGATCAAGACGTCTATTAGCGTTGAGACAGAGTACTTATCTTGATAAGATACTGAAGCGTTTCAGTATGGAGATGTCAAAGAAAGGTTCTGCCGGTTATCAAGAATAAAACATTGCGAAAAGCACAGTGTCCGGTAACGGAACAAGGTAAGGCCGAAATGACTAAACATCCTTATGCTTCAGCCATAGGATCGATTATGTATGCAATATTAAGTACTAGACCTGATGTAGCATTGGCTCTTAGTTTGACGAGCCATTTCCAGAGTAAATGAGGAATGGAACATTAGATTGTTGTTAGGAGCATTCTTAAGTATCTCAAGAAGACAAAGGTGTAGTGCCCTTGCTTAAGATAGCAATGGCACATATGAATAGTGCGGAAGACTTGGATCACATAAGTCTCGCAATTTCCAATAAGATGAAATATCACAGTACAATGTCAAATTCTATTACAGTACGAGACGAATGATCCAAAAACAAATAATCCTTAACATTTTGCATAGCTGAAACGCTAGCTGAATAAATAGTTCACACATTATTTCAGAGTTCAAACGCAAATCCAGGGATGACATGGAGCTACATCATCTCCATGAAGCCACTGGCAGATCATGTTGGTTGTAGCTCGAAGACGACCCCCTTACTCCTCATTCGGACATTCTGCAAGTTTTAGTTGCAGCCCAGCTATAAAGCGTCAGCACAATTGAATTGTGGTGGCAAGTGACTTTAATTCCTAATATTCTACTAAGCTATATCTATATGCTTATTTGGCTGGTGGAGCTCAAGGCTATTGCGTAAAGCAAGTTTTCTCCTACTTTTGATAAACAATTTTCTTAAATCAATATCTTCTCTTTCAGAGACATCTCGAGACAAGTCCATGTCTCCTACCCATGTTCACCCAACAAAGTTTTATTAAGAAATTGGGATGAAGAGATTTTCAGAACACAGCCTTGTGTAGTCACTCAAATTGTCCGATGCGGGGGACACGGCTAAGATCTTAGGTTTTAACTCTCGAGAGGGTGTGCACTTTCACCATTAGACTTAATCAACCCAAACTATCCTCTACACTCCGTTAGTGAGAAGGAAAAGGAGAAGATCAAGACGAGACTTTTCAGAAGTTGCTTTCCCATGATCATACTAAGAGATTACCACCATCCTATCAACTCTACCACCATCAATCTCTTGACCCAGGTCCACATCAACTTACTCCATCAAGACAGAGCCCATATTGACCATTGGTTGCACGATAAGCAACTAGACTCAGTGTAAACTTAAATCTCGTAGCCCTGGGTGGCCTACCACAAGTGAGCAACTCAGGTTAACACCGCATATCATGGCCCCAAGTAAGTGAAAACTATCTTGGGCGAAGACAACCATGAAACTTGGCCCTGAGAAGCCACTCAACTTGAAACCTCCTCGATCGACCCAATCCACCTAGGCGTTAAATTAGTTTACTGGAAATTTTCATTTATCACATCAACCATAAAACGATCATTTTTGCAGCAGGTACTTCCACTAAATTATAATAGGGGTCTAATCTGGAAGTTCTAAGGGGAAACCTAAAAGGTTTGCATAGCATACTACAATCTCCCAAAAACCTATCATGCATACTACTTTTGCAAATACTGCTTAAAAACACTAGATATGCAATAGAATAAAATAGTAGGTGTTTTATGAAGTCACTTGCCTGAAGAAAGTTGTCGTTTCTCACACACTCTTGTCCAAGTCAAAAGTTGCTCCCCGTTTCAAACTATATAGTAAAAGGGCATCCAATAAACAAGCAATTCAACAAACACAAAACAAATTGAAACATACAAGCGCAATAAGGCTTAGAAGTGGATTTGGTCAAGGGTGTCACATAATTCAATATGCAAAAAGAATTTATGTGATTGCGTTTAGGGTATAGTCAAAAGTCAAATTGGACATTTTCAATTTGAAAAGATTGAAAGATCACAGGATCCAAATGAAATGGTCTTTAAACGAAGAGATCCTAAGATGGTTTAATATTAATTTAAAAGCAAGGTTCAAGATTTTACAACAACCTTCCATATTTAATTTCTTTTACCTAAGGTTATGTTTTCAGAATTTTAAATTTAAGCAAATTCATATTCAAGAATTTCTTAATTTATCATATCTAACATTTTTAAATCCCAACTGAAAAGTTCATAGTATTAAAATATACAACCTAGTTATTTGAAATGGCATAATGTTTTAATTCACATTTTTAGTAACACCTAATTAACCAATATCATTTATATACACTTGTAAATGAATTAAAATCATTTAAAAGGTTTTAAATAAAACTTACTTATTAAAGTTATGTATTATATTAATAAACAGGAATTTGAGCTTTCTCTAGACTCGGACAATTATTTATGTCTTTGGTGCAAAGTAATAAATTTTTAAATTAATAAACTTTATAATGTGCTAGAATAAATCAAATCAAGTCTCATGATCTTTAAATTCATTTTAAATTATTCAAGCATTATTTATAACAAAATTTTATAAATGGGGTTAATAGACAGAGGGCTTTTAATTAAATGTATAGCAATTGGATTAAATCAAAAATAATGTTTGTATTAAAAGTTATGTCAAAAATAGTCAAACTATTCAAATTAAACACACAACCATTTAATCATCAAAAAAAAAGTTCTCAAAATTATTTTATAACAGATGCAACATATTACACATTTTATAAAGTTTCTAAAACAATTTTATTTGCAATTTTGAATTTACAGATTTAAAGTTATGACAAAAATACTCAAATTCACCATTTGAAATTTGATTATTTTAAACTAAATCAAAGGGCATTACGGTGTACTCATAGGAGCCATATCTCGTAACAAATGCAGTCTTGGGTATATCCATTTCTCTAAATTTCATTTGGGGGTACCCTGATCGAAGATCGATCTTCGAGAAAACACAAGCACCTTCTAGTTGATCAAATAGTTAATTAATCTTGGGTAACGGGTACTTGTTTTTGATAGTTTGCTCATTTATATCCCTGTAGTCCGTAACTAGCCTCTGTGTTTGATCTTTCTTTTTAGCAAATAAGACAAGTGCTCCCCATGGCGATGAACTTGGACGAATAAATCCTTTCTGAATGTGTTCCTCTAGTTGCTTCTTGAGCTCTTTCAGTTCATCGACGGCCATGGGATATGGTCTTTTAGCTATTGGTCCAGTACCCGGTTTCAGTTCGATGAGGAACTCTACATACCTATCGGGTGACATTCCCGGTAGTTCTTCCAGAAAAACATCTGGGTATTCCTTGACAATAAGCACATCACCAAGGCTAACCCCCTTAAGAGAATTTAGCCTAACTTTCTTAAGTTTGAAAGTTGATCTGAAATTAATCTTCTTTTTCTCTGGGTGGTAAGGGTGATTGCTCTATTTGCACAGTCTATGATTCCTTCATAACGAGTCATCCAATCCATTCCAATGATAACATCCAAGCCTTGGGTTTCTAGGATGATTAAGTCTGTTGGAAAAATGTGCTTACCAATCTTTAAGTCTAACTGCCTACACCCAGAATTTACTATCATCTCCCCTCCAGGTGAACTTACCCTAATAGGTTTTCCTAGGCTTTCCTCAGCTAGCCCATGTTTGTTTACAAAAGCTCTTGATATGAATGAATGCGATGCTCCAGTATCAAATAAGACTAATGCTGGGAAAGAATTGAGCAAGAACCTACCAATCACAGCATCAGGTTCATCATGAACTTCTTCCACATTGATGTGGTTCACTTGTCCCTTCTGGAAAGGATTGGGCTTGGAATTTTCATCAACCTTTCTCTCTGGGCAGTCAGTTGCATAATGCCCCGTCTTCTTGCACTTGAAACAAGTCACATCAGCCAAATCTTTCTTCCCCTCATAGTTAGGACGGTGATGACCATTTCCATGATTATGGCCATGGTGATGGTTTCCCTTAAATCCACCATTGTTTTCTTTGTATCCTACATTGCTTCCTTTGTCTCCTCCATTATGGTTATGACCATGATGCTTTTGGCCATTACCGTGTTTGGAGTGATTCATGGTTTATGGCCACTGACTTCAGAGGTGTGTTGTCTCTTGTGTGTTCCCTTAGAATAAACCATACTTGGACTGAACTTCCTCTTCCTGTTCTCTTCATTTCTTATGTTGTTGTCCAAAGTGATTGCTTGATCCAACAGAGCTTGATAGTTAGGAGCATAGGCCACAGACAAGGGTATCTTCAGTTCTCCCTTAAGTCCATTGAGGAATTTTTCCTTCCTCTTAGCATCAATGTCAATATCTTCTGGGGCATACCTTGATAGCATACAAAAGTCATCCATATACTCCTTCAGAGTTCTACCTCCCTGCCTCAAGCTGCGAAATTCCTCTTTCTTCAAATTTATTATGCCAGAGGAAATGTGAGCATTGCGAAAACCCTCCTTGAAAGCATCCCAAGTCATGCCATCTAGAGGATGAGTCACTTGATAAGTCTCCCACCACAATGCAGCAGGTCCTTCCATCAGGTGTGCAGTGAACATCACCTTCTCTGCCTCAGAACACTCACAAGTTACTAAGTCCTTGTTGACTGAGCGAAGCCAGTCATCAGCCACTATTGGTTCAGTAGAAGAGGAGAACTTATTAGGCCTAAGCCTTAGGAATCTAGCAAGTCTGTCCACTGGAGGTGGTGGTGGTGGAGGTGGCGGGTTGTTATTGTTGTTGTTGTTGGTTGCTCCAATGAACTCAGTCATCATAGTCATCAACTGAGATTGAGCGGCCATCGGTTGTTGCATTGCATCATTGTTGTCGGGATCACGACGAGGAGGCATTTGTGGGGGGTTTTCAGCATAGATGAGTAAAAGATAGATAGAACTAAAAGAAGGAAAATCCTACCCATGCACAAAACAACCAAGTCAAACAATCAACAATCAATAAACAACTTAAAAAATTTCTTCCTTAGCAATTCGAAAAGGACATTTTAGGTAGATTAGAAATAACGACAAGTCTGCAAACCAAAACATTCTAACATTGATACACCACAAGTTGGAGATCAATGTTTTAAAAAAGATGAGCTAAACGATAATAAAACATGGTGGTCCAACAACTAAGTCTAAACTTCGTCCATGACATCTCCTTCATCTTCTTCGACCTCATCGATGGTGATGCCTTCCTTCATGAGAATCTCCTTGTAGTCGTTCACCTCCTTCTCTAAAGCTTCATTCTTCTCCTGTAGCAATGTCTTCTCACGGCGCAGAGTCTCGATCGCTTCCTTCTCTAGGGCTTCGATCTTCTCTTGTAGCATTCTCTTCTCACGGCGCAGAGTCTCGATCTTCTTCGAACTTGACGTCGTTGCTCAGAATTTCATCCTTCAAGTTTTTGATCTCCTTGTTCTTGTCTCTAACTCTCTTCTCTTGATTCTGGAACTTCTTCTCTTGAGCCCGGAATTTCTCTTCCTGATCGTTGGCCACTTCTTCGGGCGTCAATCTTCTTTTGAGTCTCCTTGACTTGGGCCATTATTTCATCATTCTTCAGCAGCTCATCGCGCCTATCCTCTTCTAGTTGCCAGAGGTGAATTTCTAAGTCTTGAAGATAAGGGTGCAAAGGGTCTGGTTTGCTTTTGTCTTCCTCATTAACAAGGTAGGGTACCCCATCTTCGTCACGTTGGCCTAGGGTAGAAAAGTAGTGGTCTTTTAACTCCTCCTGGAATTTCCCACAAAGACGTCCTATTAGCTCCTGCGTGACGAGATTAAGTCCTTTCTCCAAGGAGTCACTAATCGACTTGTACTGGATGTCTTCGGTCTTGGGTTCAGTCTGGCGCCCATGTTGAAAAAGGCGAACTCCTCATAAGTCTTCTTTGTTTATGTGCTTCAGCTGACTTGCCTTGATTATGGGTGTTGGTAGCGCCAGTAATTCCACTATCTCCAGAAGGTATCTTCCAAAACGCATGTTCTTGAAGTCCTCCGCGGTTTGATACATGAAGAACGACATCCTTAAGTTATAAGATTAAAAATTGTTAAAACCGAATACATAAGGTAAGGAGTACTAGTCATGATGTAAATAAGTACTTAGAGAAAATAAGGGTTCTATTCTACAAGGTGATCAACACTATTATCAACTCTTTGTAAATTGGCTATTCACAATAGTGAGAGAGACAGAAACCCAGCCAACCACTTATAATTGTGGAACATGTCTCATGTACGCGGACATGTAAGGTTAGTCCTGGGCCGCTTCATCCCACTATGCCGCTAGGATCCAACATACTTCAAAGATGGTAATATTATGATAAAAAAGGGGCTTAACCAATCCTAAGGCTCGAACCTACAGGCAACACTTTGCTCTGATACCATTTTGTAATGCCCCAAATTTTATTAAAGATGGAACACCTGTGTTAAGTGCTAGTCCCTGGATCACTGCGAGCACCACAAGTACAAAATATAAAGTATCATTACATAAGTATCAAATTACTACAACGAGATCCAAAAATAGCTAAGTATAGCTTTATTACAAAGTACATAGCCATGAAGGCTAGCTAGAATATTCAGAGTTCACAACAAAAGCAAATAGCAATGAGCCTCATCTTCAAGCATGCGCCACAGGCAGACATGTTGGGTGTAGACTCGAGTCCAAACTTATTCTTCATCTAAAGTACCTGCACATTTGAATATGCAGCCCCCGAAGGAGGTCAATACAATGAAGTATTGGCAAGTGACTATGGTGGATAATTAAATGACAAGTCTAATTCTATATGCATATTTGGCTTGGTGGAGTTGTAGGCTATTTTGTAGAAAACAAGTTTTCTCCTATCTTTTGTAAAAACACTTTTGTTTTTCAAAGACTTGGCACCAAGGGATGAAGCCCAAGTGCACCAACATTTCTTTACTTAGTCAAATTTTACTTCATGAAAACGGTGTTGAGATTCTGCCGTCCATCCTTGTCCAGCTGCTCGAAGTAGTCCATCACCGGGGACACGGCTAAGTACTCAGATTGTCGACTCTGCAGAGGTTGTGCACTTTCACCTTTAGACTCAATTAACCCAAACATCCTATACACGTGGAGTGCATTAAGGAAAGGAGAGAATTGAGACAAGAACTTCCAGAAGAAGAATTCAAACACACTAGCAAGACCCGTTCCACCTACAAACTCTACATCTGCTTGTCAAGCTGACAGGTTGAACTCTCACAACTTAATTGTTCTAGACAGAGCTGTAGCACCCCAACTTTTATTAAAGTTGGAACGCCTGTGTTATGTGCTAGTCCCTGGATCACTGCCAGCACCACAGTACAAAAATATAAAGTATCATTGCATAAGTATTAAATTACTACAACGAGATCCAAAAATAATAGCCAAAATGGCTTTATTACAAATTGCATAGCCATGAAGGCTAGCTAAAGTGCAGAGTTCACAGCGAAAGCAAAAATAACACTGAGCCTCATCTTCAAGCATGCGCCACAGGCAGTCATGTTGGGTGTAGACTCGAGCCAATCATTCAGCATCAGAATTTCCTGCACATTGGAATATGCAGCCCCCGAAGGAGGTCAATACAATGATGTATTGGCAAGTGACTATGGTGGATAAATATACTGGTAAGTCTAACATCTATATGCATATTTGGCTTGGTGGGGTTGAAGGCTATTTGCAGAAAGCAAGTTTTCTCCTATCATTTTGTAAAACACTTTTATTTCTCGAAGACTTGGCACCGTGGGACAAAGCCCAAGTGCACCAACAATTCTTTCCTTAGGCAAATTTTACTTTATGAAAACAGTGTTGAGATTCTTCTGCCCATCCTTGTCCAGTTGCTCGAAGTAGTCCATATCCGGGGACACGGCTGAGAACTCATATTGTCGACTCTGCAGAGGTTGTGCACTTTCACCTTTAGACTCAATTTGTCCGAGAAATCCTATACACACGGAGTGTATTATGGAAATGAGAGAATTGAGACAAGAACTTTCAGAAGAAGAATGCAACCATACTAGCAAGACCCGTTCCACCTATCAACTCTACATCTGCTTGTCAAGCCGACAGGTTGCACTCCCACAACTTAATCATTCTAGACAGAGCCCATTGTCAAAAGGTTGCACGGGAAGCTTCTAAACTTGGAGGGTCTTGGTAATCTCTTTGTTCCTGGGTGGCCGTCCACAAGTGTACTTCTGGGTAACAACCACCATACTCATGGCCCTAAGTAGAATAGACATTCATCCTAGGCGATGACAACCACAAGCATAGTCCCAAAAGCCACTCAACATAAACCATAACAACCAATTTCCACCCAGATGTGCATTTTAGATTTTAACACTTAGGAACATTTCCATAACATAGCAACATTTTTATAGAATGGCTAAGCAACTAATAAAATCTTTTCATGGCTGCTTAGGGAAAAGGGTAGCTACATACTACTAGGATATTTGTAAAATACCAACTAACTTAGCATTATAAAATAAATCAAAATTCCTATCATGCACACTACTCAAAAACATACTACTTATGCATATAGAAAATATGGGATATTGTATGTATGTCACTTGCCTTGGTAACAGGAGGAACAAGCACAGCAAGAATAACAATCACAAGCAAGTCCTTCCTCTTCTTCACAATCTAGCACAACAATGAATAACATAAATACCAACACCATATCATCACAGCACTAAACAAAATCATGTATGCATGCATGATATGCTATGATGATTAGACACACTTATTAATAATTCTTATTTTCTGTCATTAATAATTGAATTATAGTGTCTAGGTATTTCTTATTTTATTTATTAAGTAATTTGAAATGATATAGTAAAACTTTGATTTCCATAACTACAACTTTTATTGTTTTTATGACATCTTTAATTTGGACATTTATTAATATTGCTGGACAGAGGGAAATTATACAATCTTAAAACAATTACATTTATTTCTAAATAATTTTTATTATTTAAGTTATTATTTTAATGGCCGAAATACTCCTCTGATAATTATTCAATTTATAATTTTTCAAAGGGAAAAACAAATGATGTAAAATTAAACTACATGAACAGAGCTTTCCAATGACATAAAGTTTATTAAATTTGGACTTACAGATCAAAAGTTATGAATTTTGCAAGTTTTATCTATTTTCTGTTTTATTTATAAAATTTCCATCGAAATAGAAATTGACTGGGCTACATGGCGCAATCCTATAGGTCGATACCGCTTCGGCGCGGATCGGCAGCGTGGGCCATCCGATCTCCTTTATAACGAGCGCTCGAGATTAAATAGATCTAGATCCGTTGGATCTAGATCCAACGGTCCGAAAACTGAGACCACGCGTGGGCGGCGCGGTTCGCCGGAAAAACTCCCGACCGCGGCGGCACCACGGCCGGCATTGCACGCGCTCGCATCCTAGGGACCTACGGGATGGATGGTTCATACCGAAACGTGGAGAAGGTCGATGCGGGGACGGTGGCGAGGTGGCGGTCTCCGGCGTGAATTCCTCCTCGCGAAATCGCTCGCCGGAGTAGCACGAGGCGGCGGTTCTCCTCGGGCGAGCACAGACACGGTGATGCGCTGCGGGAAGGAGTTCAAAACCGTGTCAAGAAGCTCCGCAAGGAAAAGTTAAAGCGAGAGGAAGCAACGATACGGCACGGGGTGGTTAGGGTTGCGCGCACGGCGAGGTTCTCACCGACGGCGACGGCGGAAGAGCGGGGTCTCTAGCGGCCAGCCCAGGGGCTCTTTGGAGGAGTGGTTTGGGGCAAAACACGGAGGAGCTCGAGGGCTTTTAGTAGGGGAAAACCGCGAGGTAAATGGAGCAGTAATTCGCCGTATTCAAACGAAATCAAATCGGGCGTTTCGGTCGAAGACGTGGGCGTGATTTGGGGACGAACGGCTCCGCGGGGGAGATGACAGGTGGGTCCCACCTGTCAGCGACTGCGAGCAAGCGCGCGGGGCGCTGGGCCGCTGGCGGGCTGCTCGGCTACGCGCGCGCGGCAGATAGTTACGGGCCACGGCCCACTCGCTCCGAAATTCGAATTTTATTATTTAAAACCCTTTTCTGTTTTTAATTACTGATTTCAAAAATGATTTTTAAATCTATTCAAAACATTTCAGAAAAATTCATAAAAATATGTTTTGGAAAGGTTATTGAAAATGGAACTTTTTAACATTATTCTTGCCCATATATAAATTGGTAAAATTTTATTTATTAATGGAGTTTTAAATAAACACTTTATGGAATTTGTAGATTATTTATATTTAGATTTGAAGTTTTATTTAATATTTTTGTGAGGTATTCTTATGCTCAATGATGCATGATGCTTAAATGCAAGTTTTAATTTTTTTTGCAAAATTTGGGATGTTACAGACTAACCCCCTTAAGAGGAAGCTCGCCCTCGAGCTTCGGAAGGATTAGCAAATAGGTGTGGATGGTCTTCTCGGAGGTCGTCCTCTCGTTCCCAGGTGGCTTCTTCCTCAGTGTGATGGTCCCATTGGACTTTACAAAACTTGATGGTTTTGGTACGGGTGACTCTTTCTGCGGTCTGCAATATCTTGATAGGTTTCTCCTCGTAGATCAAGTCACTTTCCAATTGTACTTCTTCGAGGGGTACAGTATCCTTTAAAGGAACTCCCATCATTTCGAGGTGACATTTCTTCAATTGACTGACATGGAACACATTATGAACCGCAGATAGAGCTTCTGGTAGTTCTAACTCATATGCCACCTCACCCTTACGAGACAGAATTTTAAAAGGTCCAATAAACCGAGGTGCTAATTTTCCTTTAATTCCAAACCTCTTCACACCCCTGAGTGGCGACACTCTAAGATAGGTTCTATCACCCACCTCGTAGGCGACTTCCCTACGTTTAGAATCCGGATAGCTTTTCTGGCGGGACTGTGCTACCTTCAATCTATCCTTAATTAATCTGACTTTCTCTTCAGCCTCTTGGATTATATCAGGTCCAAAGAAACTTCGTTCTCCTACACCACTCCACAACAATGGGGTTGTGCATTTCTTCCCATATAAGGCCTCAAATGGTGCCATCTCGATGCTAGCTTGATAACTGTTATTGTAAGAGAACTCGGCATAGGCTAGGTTGTCATTCCAACTAGACCCATAATCGAGCGCGCACGCTCTTAACATATCTTCTAGAATCTGGTTTACTCTTTCGGTCTGACCATCCGTTTGCGGATGAAATGCAGTACTGAACTCCAATCTAGTTCCCAGTGACTCATGCAACTGCTTCCAAAAATGGGAAGTGAACTGGGTCCCTCTATCGGACACGATACTCTTGGGGACGCCGTGTAAACACACAATCCTCTTCATGTAAATATCAGCTAGCTTTGCGCTGGTATAGGTGGTCTTCACGGGTATAAAGTGAGCTATTTTGGTTAAGCGACAAACAATAACCCAAATAGAATCATACCCTGATCTGGTCCTTGGTAACCCGGTGATGAAATCCATCCCAATAGAATCCCACTTCCAGTCCGGTACCTTCAAAGGTTGCAAAAGTCCTGCTGGTTTCTGATGCTCAGCCTTTACTCGACTGCATACATCGCATTTTGCTATATATTCTGCTATTTCTCTTTTCAGATTGTTCCACCAAAATCTCTCCTTCACATCCATATACATTTTGGTATTTCCTGGATGAATGGAGTAAGGTGTTTCATGGGCTTCTTGCAGAATTAACTTCCTAAGATCATGATCATTTGCCACACATACACGTTTTTCAAACCACAGGGTTCCTTGCTCATCTTCATGAAATCCCTTGGCTTTTCCTGCTCTCAAATTGGCTTTGATTTCTTCAATATCTTTGTCTCCCTTCTGAGCTTCACGCATATTGTCCATCAAATTTGGTTGTACTACCAACGAAGCTACAAAACCTTCTGGTACCACTTCCAATCGGAGGTCCTTGAATGCCTTGCATAAATCCTCAGGTATTTCTCCTGCCGTGAGGCCATTCAAGTAAACCTTACGACTCAGTGCATCAGCTACTACATTAGCTTTTCCAGGATGATATTGAAGACTTAGGTCATAATCCTTGATAAGTTCTAACCATCTTCTCTGCCTCATGTTCCATTCTTTCTGTGTGAAAATATACTTCAAACTTTTGTGGTCAGTGAACACTTCACATCTTTTACCCATTAGGTAGGGTTTCCAAGTTTTTAGGGCATGTACTACTGAGGCTAACTCGAAATCATGGGTGGGATAATTTGTTTCATGTTTCTTGAGCTGTCTAGAGGCATAAGATGCCACTCTGCCTTCTTGCATCAGCACACTTCCCAGGCCTTGGCGTGAAGCATCACAGTATACTTGGAATTCTTTCTCTAGATCGGGTAAGCATAGAACTGGGGCTGAAACTAGTCGTGTCTTTAATTCCTGAAAACTGGCTTCGCATGCATCAGTCCACTCAAATTTCTTCTCCTTCTTTAATAATTCTGTCAGTGCCTTGGCGATTTTGGAAAAGTTTTCTATAAATCTTCGGTAGTATCCTGCTAGACCGAGAAAACTTCGTAATTCTCCAACATTCTTTGGTGGTTCCCAATTGGTTACAGCTGAAACCTTTTCAGGATCCACTGCTATACCCTCCTTGGATACTATGTGTCCTAGGAATGCGACTTGTTCCAACCAAAATTCACACTTGCTGAATTTGGCATATAACTTATGTTCACGTAGTCTCTGCAATACTAGGCGCAAATGCTCTTCATGTTCTTGGTGACTCTCGGAGTAGATCAGAATGTCATCTATGAACACTACCACAAACTTGTCCAGAAAATCCATGAATACTTTATTCATCATATTCATGAAATAAGCTGGAGCATTGGTTAATCCAAATGGCATTACTGTATACTCATAAGAACCATATCTTGTAACAAACGCAGTTTTTGGTATATCCATCTCTCTAACCTTCATTTGGAGATATCCTGATCGAAGATCAATCTTGGAAAACACACATGCACCTTTCAATTTATCAAATAATTCATTTATCTTGGGTAACGGATACTTGTTCTTGATGGTGTGTTCATTTATATCTCTGTAGTCCGTGACTAATCTCTGGGTTTGATCCTTCTTCTTGACAAAATGAACTGGCGCTCCCCAGGGCGAAGAACTTGGACGGATAAATCCTTTCAAAAGGTGTTCCTCCAGTTTCTTCTTGAGTTCTTTTAGTTCATCGACGGCCATTGGGTAAGGTCTCTTGGCTATTGGTCCGGTACCCGGTTTTAGTTCAATGAGAAATTCCACATCTCTATCAGGCGGCATTCCCGGTAATTCTTCTGGAAATACATCTGGGTACTCTTGGACAATCAGCACATCACCAAGGCTAACCCCCTTAGGAGAATTTAGCCTAACTTTCTTAAGTTCGAAAGTTGATCTGAATTTAATCTTTTGTTTTTCTGGGGCGGTGAGGGTGATAGCTCTGTTTGCACAGTCTATGATTCCTTCAAAACGGGTCATCCAATCCATTCCAATAATAACATCCAAACCTTGGGTTTCTAGGATGACTAAGTCTGCTGGAAAAAGATATTTTCCAATCCTTAATTCTAACTGCATACAGCCTGAATTTACTATCATCTCACCCCCAGGTGAACTCACTCTAATAGGTTTTCCTAAGCTTTCCTCGGCTAGCCCATGTTTGTTTACAAAAGCTCTTGATATGAATGAATGCGATGCTACAGTATCAAATAAGACCAATGCTGGAAAAGAATTTAGCAGGAACTTACCAATCACAGCGTCAGGTTCATCATGAACTTCTTCCACGTTGAGGTGATTTACTTGTCCCTTCTGGAAAGGATTGGGCTTGGAATTTTCATCGGCCTTTCTTTCTGGGCAATCAGTAGCATAGTGTCCCGTCTTCTTGCACTTGAAGCAAGTCACATTAGACAGGTCCTTCTTTCCCTCCGTGTTAGGACGAGGATTTCCATGATTATGGCCAGGGTGATGGTTTCCCTTGAACCCACCATTATTTCCTTTATACCCTCCATTGTGGTTATGGTAATGATACTTTTGGCCACTACCATTGTGGGAGTAGTTCCAGGGTTTATGGCCACTGACTTCTGAGGTGTGTGGTTTCTTGTGAGCCACTTCAGTGTTACCCTTACTTGCACCAAACTTCCTCTTCCTATTCTCTTCTTTTCTGATGTTATTGTCCAGGGTGATTGCCTGATCTAGCAGAATCTGATAGTTAGGAGCATATGCCACAGACAGAGGTATCTTTAATTCTCCCCTAAGTCCATTTAGGAATTTGTCCTTCCTTTTTGCATCGGTGTCGATGTCTTCTGGTGCGTACCTTGATAGCGTACAGAAGTCATCTATATACTCCTTCAGATTTCTACCTCCCTGTCTCAAGCTACGAAACTCCTTCTTTTTCAGGTTCATTATGCCAGAGGAGATGTGAGCATTGCGGAAACCATCCTTGAACGCATCCCAAGTCATGCCATCCAAGGGATGGGTTACTTGGTAGGTCTCCCACCACATGGCAGCAGGTCCCTCCAATAAGTGAGCAGTGAACCTCACCTTTTCTGCCTCAGAACACTCACAGGTTACTAAGTCCTTGTTGACTGAACGGAGCCAGTAATCCGCCACTATGGGTTCAGTAGCAGAGGAGAACTTATTAGGTCTAAGCCTGAGAAATCTTGCAAGTCTGTCCACCGGAGGTGGGGGTGGTGGTGGATGGTTGTAATTGTTGTTGTTGTTGTTGTTGTTGTTGTTGTTGTTGTTGTTGTTGTTGTTGTTGTTGTTGTTGTTGTTGTTGTTGTTGTTGTTGTTGTTGTTGTTGTTGTTGTTGTTGTTGGTTGCTGCAATGAACTTTGTCATCATGGTCATCAGTTGGGCTTGAGCTGCCATCAGCTGTTGCATAGTTTCGCTGTTGTCGGGATCATGACGTGGAGGCATCTGTGGGGTTTTTGCATGGATGAGTAAAAGATAGATAGATCTATAAGGAGAAACCTTTCCCATGCACAAAACAAACCAGTCAAGCACACCATCAATCAACACACCACTCATAAAACAATCAGCAAACAGTTCAAAACCTTTGGTTTTAGGAAAACGATATAAAAGTTTGGAAAACCACTCACGAGGTTCCGTGGATACAAGGGATGGTACTGCCTTACCACAAGTTGGTAGGTCAATACAATATCAAGACATTGTGGTGTATGATAAATGGTAGTCTCACTAACTAACTACTCGACCATATCCTCTTCCTCCTCTTCAATTTCCTGTATCTCGATTCCTTCATTGGCGAGTACATCCTTGAGTTCCTTTACTTCTTTCTCCAGGGCAAGATTCTTTTCTTGCAGCTCTCTCTTCTCAGTACGAAGCCTTTTTATCAAGTCACTATCAGCCTCGAACTCGACTTCATTGCTCTCGAGCTCTGCCTTTTGTTCCCTGATGATCTTGTTCTTCTCTTGAACTCTTTTCTCTTGCCTCCTGTACTTCTCCTCTTGTGCAGCGAATCTCTCTTCCTGTGCCTTAGTTACTTCCTCCTGAAACTTCACCTTCTCTTCGTTCTCCTTAAGTAAGGCACATAACTCATCGTTCTTCAGGAGCTCGGTGCGTCGATTTCATATAGTTCAGTGACAAGGATTTCCAGCTCCTGGAACTAAATGCTAAGGGGTTTTGCCTTGCCTCTTTCTCCGACATCATACAGGTAAGGTTCTCCATCTTCTTTTCTTCTTCCAAAGAAAATGGAGTAGTGGCCCCTCAACTCTAGGTTGTAGCGTCCACAGAGGCGCCCAATCAAATCTTGCATGACTAGATTGAGCCCTTTGTCTTTGGAGTCACTAACCATTTTGATCTCCAGTGGGGACTCCTCTCCACGTCCTGGTTGTGTTGCTTTTAATCCCCAGCAACCCTCTTTGTTAAACTTCTTCAGAATGAAGCCTTTTATTTGGGGTAGTGGTAACCCTATCTTCTCGCCGATGTCGAGGAGGTAACAGCCAAAACGGGTGTTCTCGAAGTCCTCCGCAGTGGTGAAGTGAAAGCTCGTCATCCTTTAGGTAGGAAGAAAGGAAATTAGAACAAGAATTGCATAAGATAAGGAAGTACTAGTTATGGAGTGTATTATTACTTTAAGGGGGAAAACTTTAGGGGGAAATCCTAAGGTGATCAACAGATATTAACAACTCTTCGTAAATTGGATTTTTCACTATAGTGAGAGAGACAGACACCCGGCCAACCACTGATATTGTGGAACAGGTCTCATGTACGTGGACATGTAAAGTTTGTCCCGGGCCGCTTCATCCCACCATGCCGTTAGAATCCAACATACTTCAAAGATGGTAACATTATGACCAAAAAGGGCTTAACCAATCCTAGGGGCTCGAACCTACAGGCAACACTTTGCTCTGATACCATTATGTAGCACCCCAACTTTTATTAAAGTTGGAACGCCTGTGTTATGTGCTAGTCCCTGGATCACTGCCAGCACCACAGTACAAAAATATAAAGTATCATTGCATAAGTATTAAATTACTACAACGAGATCCAAAAATAATAGCCAAAATGGCTTTATTACAAATTGCATAGCCATGAAGGCTAGCTAAAGTTCAGAGTTCACAGCGAAAGCAAACATAACATTGAGCCTCATCTTCAGGCATGCGCCACAGGCAGTCATGTTGGGTGTAGACTCGAGCCAATCATTCAGCATCAGAATTTCCTGCACATTGGAATATGCAGCCCCCGAAGGAGGTCAATACAATGATGTATTGGCAAGTGACTATGGTGGATAAATATACTGGCAAGTCTAACATCTATATGCATATTTGGCTTGGTGGGGTTGAAGGCTATTTGCAGAAAGCAAGTTTTCTCCTATCATTTTGTAAAACACTTTTATTTCTCGAAGACTTGGCACCGTGGGACAAAGCCCAAGTGCACCAACAATTCTTTCCTTAGGCAAATTTTACTTTATGAAAACAGTGTTGAGATTCTTCTGCCCATCCTTGTCCAGTTGCTCGAAGTAGTCCATATCCGAGGACACGGCTGAGAACTCATATTGTCGACTCTGCAGAGGTTGTGCACTTTCACCTTTAGACTCAATTTGTCCGAGAAATCCTATACACACGGAGTGTATTATGGAAATGAGAGAATTGAGACAAGAACTTTCAGAAGAAGAATGCAACCATACTAGCAAGACCCGTTCCACCTACCAACTCTACATCTGCTTGTCAAGCCGACAGGTTGCACTCCCACAACTTAATCATTCTAGACAGAGCGCATTGTCAAAAGGTTGCACGGGAAGCTTCTAAACTTGGAGGGACTTGGTAATCTCTTTGTTCCTGGGTGGCCGTCCACAAGTGTACTTCTGGGTAACAACCACCATACTTATGGCCCTAAGTAGAATAGACATTCATCCTAGGCGATGACAACCACAAGCATAGTCCCAAAAGCCACTCAACATTAACAATAACAACCAATTTCCACCCAGATGTGCATTTTAGATTTTAACACTTAGGAACATTTCCATAACATAGCAACATTTTTATAGCATGGCTAAGCAACTAATAAAATCTTTTCATGGCTGCTTAGGGAAAAGGGTAGCTACATACTACTAGGATATTTGTAAAATACCAACTAACTTAGCATTATAAAATAAATCAAAATCCCTATCATGCACACTACTCAAAAACATACTACTTATGCATATAGAAAATATGGGATATTGTATGTATGTCACTTGCCTTGGTAACAGGAGGAACAAGCACAACAAGAATAACAATCACAAGCAAGTCCTTCCTCTTCTTCACAATCTAGCACAACAATGAATAACATAAATACCAACACCATATCATCACAGCACTAAACAAAATCATGTATACATGAATGATATGCTATGATGATTAGACACACTTATTAATAATTCTTATTTTCTGTCATTAATAATTGAATTATAGTGTCTAGGTATTTCTGATTTTATATATTAAGTAATTTGAAATGATATAGTAAAACTTTGATTTCCATAACTACAACTTTTATTATTTTTATGACATCTTTAATTTGGACATTTATTAATATTGCTGGACAGAGGGAAATTATACAATCTTAAAACAATTACATTTATTTCTAAATAATTTTTATTATTTAAGTTATTATTTTAATGGCCGAAATACTCCTCTGATAATTATTCAATTTATAATTTATCAAAGGGAAAAACAAATGATGTAAAATTAAACTACATGAACAGAGCTTTCCAATGACATAAAGTTTATTAAATTTGGACTTACAGATCAAAAGTTATGAATTTTGCAAGTTTTATCTATTTTCTGTTTTATTTATAAAATTTTCAGCGAAATAGAAATTGACTGGGCTACGTGGCGCAATCCTATTGGTCGATACCGCTTCGGCGCGGATCGGCAGTGTGGGCCGTCCGATCTCCTTTATAACGAGCGCTCGGGATTAAATAGATCTAGATCCGTTGGATCTAGATCCAACGGTCCGAAAACGGAGACCACGCGCGGGCGGCACGGTTCGCTAGAAAAACTCCCGACGCGGCGGCGCCACGGCCGGCATTGCACGCGCTCGCATCCTAGGGACCTACGGGATGGATGGTTCTTACCGAAACGTGGAGAAGGTCGATGCGGGGACGGTGGCGAGGTGGCGGTCTCCGGCGTGAATTCCTCCTCGCGAAATCGCTCGCCGGAGTAGCACGAGGCGGCGGTTCTCCTCGGGCGAGCACGGACACGGTGATGCGCTGCGGGAAGGAGTTCAAAACCGTGTCAAGAAGCTCCGCAAGGAAAAGTTAAAGCGAGAGGAAGCAACGATACGGCACGGGGTGGTTAGGGTTGCGCGCACGGCGAGGTTCTCACCGACGGCGACGGCGGAAGAGCGGGGTCTCTAGCGGCCAGCCCAGGGGCTCTTTGGAGGAGTGGTTTGGGGCAAAACACGGAGGAGCTCGCGGGCTTTTAGTAGGGGAAAACCGCGAGGTAAATGGAGCAGTAATTCGCCGTATTCAAACGAAATCAAATCGGGCGTTTCGGTCGGAGACGTGGGCGTGATTTGGGGACGAACGGCTCCGCGGGGGAGATGACAGGTGGGTCCCACATGTCAGCGACTGCGAGCGAGCGCGCGGGGCGCCGGGCCGCTGGCGGGCTGCTCGGCTACGCGCGCGCGGCAGATAGTTACGGGCCACGGCCCACTCGCTCCGAAATTCGAATATTTTTATTTAAAACCCTTTTCTGTTTTTAATTACTGATTTCAAAAATGATTTTTAAATCTATTCAAAACATTTCAGAAAAATTCATAAAAATATGTTTTGGAAAGGTTATTGAAAATGGAACTTTTTAACATTATTCTAGCCCATATATAAATTGGTGAAATTTTATTTATTAATGGAGTTTTAAATAAACACTTTATGGAATTTGTAGATTATTTATATTTAGATTTGAAGTTTTATTTAATATTTTTGTGAGGTATTCTTATGCTCAATGATGCATGATGCTTAAATGCAAGTTTTAATTTTTTTTGCAAAATTTGGGATGTTACAAGAGCGCATTGTCAAAAGGCTGTACGGGAAGCATCTAAACTTGGAGGGACTTAGTAATCTCTTTGTTCCTGGGTGGCCGTCCACAAGTGCACTTTTGGGTGACAACCACCATTCTCATGGCTCTAAGTAGAATAGACATTCATCCTAGGCGACGACAACCACAAGCATAGTCCCAATTAGCCACTCAACATAAACCATACCAACCAATCCACCCAGGTGTGCATTTTGAGTTTAACACTTAGAAATATTTCCATAGCATGGCATGCAAACAATTTTATAGCATTGCTAAGCATCTAATAAAACTTTTAAATTGGCTGCATGGTAAGGATGGCAACACACTACTAGAAATTTTGCAAAGCATAAAACTAACTTAGCATAATAAAATAATACAAAATTTTCATATCATGTATACTACTCAAAATATTCTACTACTGCATATAGGAAAATATTTGGTAGTTCATGAATGTCACTTGCCTTGGTAACAGGAGGAGCAAGCACAACAAGAATAACAATCACAAGCAAGTCCTTCCTCTTCACAATCTAGCACAAGCAATACATAAAATAAATAAATACACGCACATACAACACTTAAAACACCGAAACATAAACATGTATGCATGCATAATATGCTATGAGTATAACAAGACACACTTATTAACATTTTATACCTTCTGTGATTGAATGCATGGAATGCAATTTCCAGGAATTTCTTATTTTAGTTATCATTTAAATATTGGAAAACAATATAGCAAAATTAGAGTTCTACAACTACAACTTTATTGTTTTATGAAAAGTTTTCAAATAAAACACATGTTGATCTTTCTGGACAGAGGACAATAATATAAATCTAAAACAATTAAATTTTTTAGAAAAGCATTTTTTATTATTTAAGTTATGAATTTAAATAGCCGAAATACACCTCAGATAATTACACGAATTAAAAGTTATCACAAGGAAAAAAAATGATGGACAAATAAACTACACGAGCAGGGCTATCCGTGGATATAAAATTTATCAAATTTGGACTTACAAATCAAAAGATATGATTTTTACAAATTTTACATATTTTCTGTTTTTATTAAATAAATTCTGCCAAAAATAGATTAATAAAGCCGCCACGCGGCGCGCGCCGATTGGCTCGTACCGCTTCCCGTGGATCGCGAACGCGGACTGTCCGATATAAAGGAAATCGACGGACCAGATCTATTTCCTCCTAATCGCAGCAACGGGCGGCGTCGGTGTGCCGGAATTTCTCCGGTCGCGGCGGTGCCATCGCCGGCGTCGGTGATCGAGCGAAGGAAACAGGGAGAGGAAGAACGGGCAATAACACTCGTTACGGGTAGTCGAGGGAGGTTTGGTGGCAAGGCCTTGGTCTACGGGGCGTCGTCGTTCGCCGGAGATCCCTCGTCGGAGTTGAAGATGCGAGCGGCGGCGTCGGCCGCGGATGGAGGCGTCATTTGGCTGCAATTCAAGAACTAGATCATGTCAAAATGGTGCGGAAGGAAGAAAGGAATTGAGGGAAGGAGAAGAGAGGGTGTGGCGTGGTCGTAGGATCCCGTACGGTGAGCTCGACGACGGCGGAACTGGCGAGATGCCGACTCTGATTGCGGGCAGCCCTGTGGTGTAGGGGTTAGGGTTTTGGGCGGAACGAGAGGCGGGGTAGCGGGGTATAAATAGGGGCGAGAGGGGGCGAGAAGATCGACTCAAAATCGGTTTAGGAGGATCGGATCGCCGGAGATATTCTCGGACTTGTTGCATTCTTCGCGCAGAGGTTGAAGACGCGTTCGTGAGGGGGTGGGGTCCACTGGTCAGTGAGATGAGAGAGGAGCGCAGGCTGGTTTGCTGGGCCGTTGGGCCGATACAGCACGCGCGGTAGATAGGAAATGGGGCTCTTTTTCTTCTTTTCCTATTTTGTTTTATCAAATAAATTTCTGTTTTCAAAACTGATTTCAAAAATGATTTTTAAATTTATTCAAACTATTTCAGAAAAATTCATAAATATATTTTGGAAAGGTTATTAAAATTAGAACTTTTTAGAATTATCTTGATAAATAAATAACCAAATAAATAGGAAATATTATAAGGAGTTCCATTTCACCTCTTATATAGAATACAAATAATATTCAAACTAATAAACAACTTTAAATTATTGTTTTTGTGATTTAAATGCAATATCTATATAATGAATGATGCATGAATGCAAAGTTTTAAATTTTTGCAAATTTTGGGATGTTACAGACTAACCCCCTTAAGAGGAAGCTCGCCCTCGAGCTTCGGAAAGGTCAGCAAATAGGTGAGGATGGTCTTCTCGGAGGTCATCTTCTCGTTCCCAAGTGGTTTCTTCCTCGGTGTGATGATTCCACTGAACCTTGCAGAACTTGATGGTTTTGGTACAGGTGGTGCCATGATCTACAACATATTTGCGAAGACTATTTAGACTAAGATTATGATAAATTAAGTTCAAGTTAATTCAAAATTATTACGTGAACTCCCGCTCAAAAACAACATCCCTCTAGTCGTTTTAGTGATTACATGAACCAAATTCACTACACCAATAACCGATCATCACGAGAGATGGTGCAACTACAAAGGCGAACATCGACATGTTCATCATATCATCTATATGACTCATGCTTTACCTTTCGGTTATGTGTTCCGAGACCATGTATGTACATGCTAGGCTCGACAAGTAAAATCGTAGTATTTGCGTGTGTAAATCCTGCTTACACCCGTTGTATGCGAACGTTGAGTCTATTACACCCGATCATCACGTGGTGCTTCAAAACTGAAGGAGATATGCCCTAAAGGCAATTAATAAAGTGATTTATTTATCATATCTCGTTTGTTCATAATACGTTTTGTGTCATGCTATAACTGTACTAAGCGGAAACATTAATACACGTGTGATACATAAACAACCAGGTCCCTAGTAGCCTCTACTAAGACTAGTTCATTGTGCGATTGATGATCGAGGTTTCCTGATCATGTGACATGGCGTCAGTTGGCAATGAAGTCATGGTAGAACGATGTGATGGACATACCCATATTTGTAGGACATATTCATTTTGCCTTCGACCGTGAGATCAACTCTTATTGTTATTCCTGAAAGATACTTTGATCGCGCCACACGTCATATCTTATATAGTGTGACAATAACGGTGATACTTTCGCTATCAGAAAGGGGTAGTTGAGACGAGGGGTCAAGTGCGGGATTTGCTAGTCCGCATAGCTGGATAGATACTCTAGGTCCCACTCGGTGTGATTATGTCTAATGAGCTTGCAAGCATGTGACTAGGTCACGGAGACATGAAATCATAGACGAGTTGAAGATAGTGTTTTCGGTAACGAGATCATGCTGGGTATAGAGATATCCATGAGGGAGTCTCAGACACACTAAGTATCGCTATGGCAAAAGGTTTAAGACTCGACGTGCAGGTTTGTTAGATGATAGTCATTCGTTATATCACATGGGTTAATTCATGGGGTCCAGGCCTACGAGTTAATCATTGATCGGAGAGGGGTCTCGATCATGTCTGTTATTATATCGAACCGCTAGGGTAACACACTTAAGGGGTTTCGACAAGACAACCAGAAATGAAAGAGATCACCGGGAACATCCCGGGAATGGTCCGATGGAGATCGGGCAGCGACGAAATAGTTTTTGGAGCTAGAATAAATTATATATAATATGTTTTATATAAATTAGTGTAATTAATGATTAAATATGATTTTATATATTTATTTTCAAAATTATTTAGTCTGATTTCCCAGTGAAAAAATTCCCCTAAGGAATTCGGTGGGGCCCACCTAGGGCCGGCGCACCAAGGGGAGCCACACCAGGCATGTGGGATAGTCCCACATTGCCTGGCTGGCAAGGTTGGCTTCCCTCGGGAGCATTTATATAGAGGTGCACCCCTGGCCTTTTAATTCACCAATTAATTTCTCCTTTCTCTCTCGATTTTGTGATTCCCTTTGTCGGAGTTGCGCCGAGGAGAGAGGAGGTCTCTCCACCATAGCCCGCTGCTGCGCTGCTATTTTTCCGGTCCAAGTCTTTCGCTGCTCGTCCTGGGCTGGAGCTTTGGAAGTCGTCGTCCCCACTGTACGTGTGTAACACCCTGCGAGGTGCTGCGCTAGCGGTGCTGGGAGGTCTGCTTCCACTTTACGACCTTCAGGTCGGCTTCGTCAGTCTTCATCATCAACGTTTGTGCGGGAACGTAATCCCACTTTTGGTCTACGAGGGTATGTATTCCGATTTCCGTTATACTTCTATATCTGCATAGTATAGATCTTGGCAAGTTTAAGGATATCACTGCTAGGAATTTTTTTTCTGCCTACGATCCCCTTCAGTGGTATTAGAGCCGATCTATCGTAGATATAGCTGTACGCTGTTAGAAACCTTGTTCTTAACGGGGGCACCGTTCCTGTTATTTGCTACCCTCTAGCGTGCACTTGTGATTCCAGCGGCATCCAGTTGATGAAGCGGCCGGGACCGACTTTACGCGTACGCTTACACGAGACTGGTTTCACTACTGACATACGGCTTGTACCGTATCTGTGGCTGGCGGGTGTCAGTTTCTCTCTCTGTAGTTGGCTTTGCATTTTTAATGGAGGGCCCGAAAGGGATGATTAAACATGCAATTATTGGATCATTGTTGTGGTCATAGGTTCGTAGGTAAGAAGCGGTTCTTTGTACGATAGCCCCACGCCACGTAAAATATGCAAAAGATAAAGTAGAAAGCGTCTAACTTTATTTTGCAGGGGCAATGTGATATGGTCAAGTAGGTTTATTAATTTTTTTATGAACTGTGGGCGCCAAGAAGACCATGACGCATGGACCATATCACATCGCATTACATTTGATGTTTTGAGTGCATCTTATATTGTGTGATTATATATATTAGAATATATTAGTTACACGGCGGTAGAAATATAAGATGATCCCTTCAAAATACCACTAGTGTTCTTCCTTCGACGTGCACCACCAGGAAAGTTATACGTTATGAGGCAGGCCGTGACGATCGGGTGTTAGACAGATTGTCGTTCGCATACAGTGGGTGTAAGCCATGTGGCACGGGCGCTCGTTGAAGGTTATTGTGGCGAGCCTAGCATATGCAGATATGGCGTCGGAACACGGAGGCGGAAAGGTCGAGCATGAGTCACATAATTGTTGTTATCGACAATTCATTGTCCACACTTGAAGTTGTATTTCCGGCTCTGACGATGAGGGGTTGCGCAATGGATGGGGGTCGTGGAAATGGTGAAACGGCCAGGAGGGATGTTGTTTGAGTGGGAGTTCTGATAGTTATTTTCTAAAATACTACAACTCAAATTATTATGAACAAAGTCTTATGTTGTTGCAAATTCCATTATAGATGTCTCACCCCACCTTTAACCTAGCCTTGTTCCTTGAGAAAGAGAAGTTGAAGACCAATGGGTCTAACTTCATGTCCTGGTTCCGCGATTTGAAATCCCTTCTTGAAACCCACAAGGTGGCTTACATCCTTGAATCCCCCTTAGGTGATCTACCGAACACCGCCCCAGAAACTGTTAGGAATGTCCATGAGTTTAAGGCGATGATTTCTTCTTTTGTCCAGAGTGGCATGCTCTTTGCCATGGAGGCTGACGTGCAAAATTATTTTGAGAACAAGAGTGCTTATGAGATAATCACTGAACTCATGGTTGTGTTTGCACCTCAAGTCAATGCTGAGAGATTTGAAGCTAGCAAGCTTTTCTTCTCAGCCTAGATGTAAGAGCATGGCAATATAAGTGAGCACTTAGCCAAAAAAATTGGCAGCGTTCAGCTCCTGAATGTTCTGGCAAATGTGATTCCATAAGAGCTGGTTATTGATAGGGTGCTGATATCTCTGCCCCCTAGCTATAAGAACGCCATCGTGGATTACAGCATGAAAGGGACATCAAAATCCCTGTCGGAAATTCTGATGAAGATGCTCAAAGTGGCCGAATTAGAAATCAAGATGGAGAAGATGGTGGTGACCATCGAATCACCTGAGCGTGACTGCCCCAAGTACCTGGAGGACAAGAAAGCTGGCAAGATAGTTGCCAAAGTGAAAGGTATATTCAATATATATGTTATAGATGTGTACCTTACATCCGTCCGTAGCAACACTTGGGTATTTGATACTGATTCTGTTGCTCATATTTGTAACTCTCAGGAGGAGTTACGGAATAAACGGTGCATGACTAAGGACGAGGTGACGATGCGCGTCGGCAAAGGATCAAGAGTTGACGTGGTGTCTGTCGGCACACTCCCTCTACATCTACCATCGGGATTAGTTTTGGTTTTAAATAAATGTTATTTTGTACCGATCTTGAGTGTAAACATTATCAGTGGTTCTTGCTTGTTGCAAGATGGATATTCATTCAATTCAGCATCAAGTGGTTGTGCTATTTCGATGAATGATATATTTTATGTTAATGCTTCCGAGAGTAATGGTTTATTCTTGTTGAATCTCGATCATAGTACTCCCATAACATAGATGCCAAGAGGATTAAACTTAGTGATGATACTGCCATGTATATGTGGCATTGCCGTCTCGGTCATATTGGTGCAAAGCGCATGAAGAAACTCCATGCCGATGGACTTTTGGACTCGTTGGATTTGATCGCTTGATACGTGCGAACCATGCCTCATGGGCAAGATGGCCAGGACACCGTTCAAAGGTTTTGTTGAACGGGCATCGGACTTGTTGGGAGTCATACATACAGATGTGTGTGGACCAATGAGCGTGTCGACACACAATGGTTATCGTTATTTTGTCACCTTCACCGATGACTTGAGTAGATACGGTTATATATATTTGATGAAACACAAGTCTGAAACGTTTGAAAAGTTCAAAGCATTTCAAAGTGAAGTTGAAAATCATCTTAGCAAGAAAATCAAGCACCTCCGATCCGATCGTGGTGGCGAGTATTTGAGTTTTGAGTTTGGCACACATCTGAAGGCCTGTGGCATCGTGCCAGAACTAACGCCTGTCGGAACACCGCAACGTAACGGTGTGTCCGAGCGACGTAATCATACTCTATTAGATAGCGTCCGGTCTATGATGTCTCTTACCGATCTGCATGTATCCTTCTGGGTTATGCGTTAGAAACATCCACATTCATATTAAATAGGGCTCCGTCCAAATCCATAGAAACGACACCGTATGAGTTATGGTATGGCAAGAAGCCTAAGTTGTCGTTTCTGAAGGTCTGGGTTTGTGAGGCGTATGATAAGAAACTACAGCCCGACAAACTCGAACCGAAATCGGAGAAAGTCGTCTTTGTAGGATATCCACGGGAAACCGTAGGATACACCTTCTAAAACCAAGATGAGGGCAAAACGTTTGTCCTGAAGACCGGTACCTTTCTTGAGAAGGAGTTTCTCGCGAAAGGAGTAAGTGGGAGGAAGGTAGACCTCGACGAGATCGTTGATCCTGAACTCGAAATTCCGAGTGACGCAACGGAAGATATTCCGGAAACTTCCTCCATAGATGGAGTGGGAGAAACTGTTGACGACAGTGTTCTACCTCGTAGGTCTGGTAGATCTACAAGGAGGTATGGCACCTAGTTTGCACCGTCATGTTAATTGAACAGGACGAACCTACGAACTACAAGGAGGCAATGGCAAGTCTAGAGTCCGAGAAATGGCTAGAAGCCATAAAATCTGAAATAGGATCCATCTATGATAACAAAGTATGGACTTTGATGGAGATCCCCGAAGGGTGCAAGGCCGTCGAGAATAAATGGATCTTTAAGAAGAAGACTGATGCTGACAGTAATGTGACCGTCTATAAAGCTCGGCTTGTCGCAAAAGGTTTCTGACTGGGTCATGGGATTGACTACGATCAAACTTTTTCATCGGTAGCAATGCTAAAGTCTATTCGGAGTTTGTTAGCAGTTGCTGCATATTAATTATGAAATATGTCAGATGGATGTCAAAACAGCGTTCCTAAATGGTAACATTGAGGAAGAGTTGTATATGGTACAACCGGAAGGTTTTGTCGATCCAGAAAATGCTAACAAGGTATGCAAGTTTCAATGTTTCATCTATGGATTGAAGCAAGCATCTCAGAGCTAGAATCTTTGCTTTGATGAGGTGATCAAAGGTTTTGGATTTGTCCAAAATTTGCAATGAGACCTGCATTTACAAGAAAATGAGTGGGAGCTCGGTTGTGTTCTTAGCACTATATGTAGATGATATATTTCTGATTGGGAATGATGTGGATCTTCTGAATAGCGTGAAGAAATATTCAAACAGTAAATTTTCCATGAAGGACTTAGTAGAAGCTCCATACGTTTTAGGCATTAAAATCTATCGTGATAGATCAAGACGTCTATTAGCATTGAGACAGAGTACTTATCTTGATAAGATACTGAAGCGTTTCAGTATGGAGATGTCAAAGAAAGGTTCTGCCGATGATCAAGAATAAAACATTGCGAAAAGCACAGTGTCCTGTAACGGAACAAGGTAAGGCCGAAATGACTAAACATCCTTATGCTTCAGCCATAGGATCGATTATGTATGCAATATTAAGTACTAGACCTGATGAAGCATTGGCTCTTAGTTTGACGAGCCGTTTCCAGAGGAAACGAGGAATGGAACATTAGATTATTGTTAAGAGCATTCTTAAGTATCTCAAGAAGACAAAGGTGTAGTGCCCTTGCTTAAGATAGCAATGGCACATATGAATAGTGCGGAAGACTTGGATCACATAAGTCTCGCAATTTCCAATAAGATGAAATATCACAGTACAATGTCAAATTCTATTACAGTACGAGACGAATGATCCAAAAACAAATAATCCTTAACATTATGCATAGCTGAAAAGCTAGCTGAATAAATAGTTCACACATTATTTCAGAGTTCAAACGCAAATCCAGGGATGACATGGAGCTACATCATCTCCATGAAGCCACTGGCAGATCATGTTGGTTGTAGCTCGAAGACGACCCCCTTACTCCTCATTCGGACATTCTGCAAGTTTTAGTTGCAGCCCAGCTATAAAGCGTCAGCACAATTGAATTGTGGTGGCAAGTGACTTTAATTCCTAATATTCTACTAAGCTATATCTATATGCTTATTTGGCTGGTGGAGCTCAAGGCTATTGCGTAAAGCAAGTTTTCTCCTACTTTTGATAAAAAAAATTCTTAAATCAATATCTTCTCTTTCAGAGACATCTCGAGACAAGTCCATGTCTCCTACCCATGTTCACCCAACAAAGTTTTATTAAGAAATTGGGATGAAGAGATTTTCAGAACACAGCCTTGTGTAGTCACTCAAATTGTCCGATGCCGGGGACACGGCTAAGATCTTAGGTTTTAACTCTCGAGAGGGTGTGCACTTTCACCATTAGACTTAATCAACCCAAACTATCCTCTACACTTCGTTAGTGAGAAGGAAAAGGAGAAGATCAAGACGAGACTTTTCAGAAGTTGCTTTCCCATGATCATACTAAGAGATTACCACCATTCTATCAACTCTACCACCATCAATCTCTTGACCCAGGTTCACATCAACTTACTCCATCAAGACAGAGCCCATATTGACCAATGGTTGCACGATAAGCAACTAGACTCAGTGTAAACTGAAATCTCGTAGCCCTGGGTGGCCTACCACAAGTGAGCAACTCAGGTTAACACCGCATATCATGGCCCCAAGTAAGTGAAAACTATCTTGGGCGAAGACAACCATGAAACTTGGCCCTGAGAAGCCACTTAACTTGAAACCTCCTCGATCGACCCAATCCACCCAGGCGTTAAATTATTTTAGTGGAAATTTTCATTTATCACATCAACCATAAAACGATCATTTTTGCAGCAGGTACTTCCACTAAATTATAATAGGGGTCTAATCTGGAATTTCTAAGGGGAAACCTAAAAGGTTTGCATAGCATACTACAATCTCCCAAAAACCTATCATGCATACTACTTTTGCAAATACTGCTTAAAAACAGTAGATATGCAATAGAATAAAATAGTAGGTGTTTTATGAAGTCACTTGCCTGAAGAAAGTTGTCGTTTCTCACACACTCTTGTCCAAGTCAAAAGTTGCTCCCCATTTCAAACTATATAGTAAAAGGGCATCCAATAAACAAGCAATTCAACAAACACAAAACAAATTGAAACACACAAGCGCAATAAGGCTTACAAGTGGATTTGGTCAAGGGTGTCACATAATTCAATATGCAAAAAGAATTTATGTGATTGCATTTAGGGTATAGTCAAAAGTCAAATTGGACATTTTCAATTTGAAAAGATTGAAAGATCACAGGATCCAAATGAAATGATCTTTAAACGAAGAGATCCTAAGATGGTTTAATATTAATTTAAAAGCAAGGTTCAAGATTTTACAACAACCATCCATATTTAATTTCTTTTACCTAAGGTTATGTTTTCACAATTTTAAATTTAAGCAAATTCATATTCAAGAATTTCTTAATTTATCATATCTAACATTTTTAAATCCCAACTGAAAAGTTCATAGTATTAAAATATACAACCTAGTTATTTGAAATGGCATAATGTTTTAATTCACATTTTTAGTAACACCTAATTAACCAATATCATTTATATACACTTGTAAATGAATTAAAATCATTTAAAAGGTTTTAAATAAAACTTACTTATTAAAGTTATGTATTATATTAATAAACAGGAATTTGAGCTTTCTCTAGACTCGGACAATTATTTATGTCTTTGGTGCAAAGTAATAAATTTTAAATTAATAAACTTTATAATGTGCTAGAATAAATCAAATCAAGTCTCATTGTAACACCCCAATTCTCTTAACTTTAGCATTGTGGTGTTACTCTAGTGTAAAATTGAAACCATCAAAAACCACAACAACTAAAACAAAACGTACACCATTAGGATCTTCATGGTTGTTAAAACTTAGCCAAACTAGGAGCTATTATTAAGCAAACCCAAAATGAATTTTTGGCATGCCTTTGAAACACTTCCATCTAGGTCACATATACTTCCATACCCTGTTCTAAATTATCACAAAAGAGCTTGCAAATTCATGGAATTCAGTAGCCACTACACCACTCCTCAATCAAAGAGAGAAGAGATCTTAAATGGCTACAGCTATTACTACAGCAAGATCATATCTTCTTGCATATTAATCTCACTAGATTTTGTAGCCATCAAAAGGACATGACCATTTGAGTGGTTATTTTCTTTATCACCAAAAGTTCTCTTTTCTTTAAAAGCTAAATGAGATAACTAAATTAGGCTTTTGAAAATTCAGTACCCACTCTTATTTTAGGTAAGATTGGGGAGTTGACCCATTTTAATTTTGTGGGTCATGTTGGAACTTTTCAACTTAGGATCTTAAATTCATTTGAGAAAAATACTCAAACTTCTCACCTTTTCTTTCTCTCTCACTCCTTTCCACACCACCTGCTGAGGAGGAGAGCAGCAACCTCACCCCTGGCCCCACTTGTCATGGACTAGGGCCAACCTCTCTTCTCTCTTCTCTCTTTTCTCTCTTTTTCCACCCAATCCGAGCTCCCCTCCTCTATTCCCACTGGCTAGAGCTTGTCATCCCGACCAGCATCTCCCCTGTCCCCTCTCCACCGCCCACCTGAGCCAGTAAGAGCAAAGGAGACGCTCCCCTCCCTCTCTCCTGCCTGAGCCAACCCTAGATCGGATGAGCTCGTTAAAGCCACCCCGAGCACCTCCCCTGCTCATTTCTCTCCCTCCAGAGCACCTCTCCACCCCACTCCTCTCCTCCCTGGCGAAAACCACCAAGCTCTCCCCCTCTTTCGCCCTGTAGACGAGAAGTTTTACCTCGGTGACCGACGAGAGGAATCTGCCGTAGCTCTCGTTTCTCTCAGCCATTCTTCGCCATTCTTGGTTCCCTGGTTTCCCCTCCTCTGGATCTAACTCCTCTCCCCTCCTTTGGCTCTGTTGCAGCTCGAGAACGTCTGGTTCGTCCTCGACCCGAGGAGAGCGCCGTCGTCCCCATCTCGAACTCCGACGTTGCATGCGAGCTTTGAGACCACCCCTGAGCTCCCCTTCGACGCCGCGTTCACCTCCGACCTCCCCCTCGTCCGTGCACGAGCCCTAGGTGAGCCCTCCGTGCTCGGCATCGCCTTCTCGAGCTCTGCTCATGTTTTTCGCGGACGGGAGGAAGACGATGGCCTGGAGCCGTCGATCTTCTGATCTGCGGTCGTGTTTGAACCGCGCCCGGTCTGTCCGTGGCCGTTGGATCTCAGATCCACGGTCGCTTACCGCTTCGCCGGCGCGCGCGCAGCGCTTGGGCCGGCCCAGCTCGTCCCCGCGCTGCTCTGCTTCGCAGCTGGGCCAATCTGGCCCAGATCTGGCCGTTCGGCCTGTTTCTCCTTTATCCTTTTTCCTGATTATTTTTCCAGTAAATCTAGAGCTTAGCTTTAATTCATTTGTGGTAAATCTATAACAGATAAATTATGAGATTCATTTTGTAACATGCATGCACGTTTTCTTAACCATGTGGCATTAGATTTGGTCCCAAATATGTTTCCTGTTGTGTGGTAAAATAAATTTAGTCAGAAGTGTCTAAATCACCATTTGTTTAATAACTTATGTTCTGTAAATCCAAAACATGCAATCTTGGATCTGTTGAAAAGCTTGCAAAAATTTCTATCTATATTGGTCAATCTTGCATGCAGAGGATTTATCTAGCAAATGTAACTTCTACTCTAAAAATGACATCAGTAGGTGTTTAGGGATTTTTAACTCTTAAATGGAAACACTTTTTGAAGTAAATCCAATTGGAAGTGGTAGATATGTGTTGGAGGTATCACATACTACAAATGTGGATTTTTCCAGTAACTTGATAATTCTTAGTGAATAAATCCCCAAACAACAGTAAAATAATCTCTTTATTTGCATTTCTGAAATTTCAGAGATTACAACATGTCTAGTTTTAATTGGTGGAGCCACCTATGTCGATAAAAATATGTTAAGGATAATTTTTTGGGATAGCCACAGGTTTTATCTAACTCACCCCACTGGATTGAACCCAAAATAAATCTTATTATTTTCTGCACATAGAAAATGGTCAGAAGTATACTTTATTTTAAAACTGTTATAAATTGAGCTAGGAGTATCCAAATTTGATAAATAAAATCTTCACTTAAAGAGAAAACTCATATCTCACCAGAAAGTTTAATTATGCATTCAGGAAATCTATAAAACTGAACCTATCATCTGTTTGATTTTGACATCACTAGCTCTTGTCTGATTTTTAATTCTTTTATGGTAATAGATTTCCATGCACAGATAATTTTCAGAGCCTCACATAATTGCTAGGAATACTGTGGTAGAAGGGTTAGATTTTAGGAGCAGTACCTTAAGAGTTATGCTTAAAACTTTTTAAACAGCCCCAAATGGCTATTGAATGCATTAGTTGTGTTTCCTGTTTGCGATGCTTGTTGTTTGTTGACATGTTTTAGATTGTTATCAACTCGCATTCTAGGACTTACGTTAGTCTCGTTTGTTTTCATGTTACGATAGAATCGCAACCCGAGGAAGAACAATACGAGGTAGCTGAGCACGACTACGCTGAAAAACAATAACAGGGGCAGTACTTTGAGCAAGGCAAGCCCACCTCACCACCTTTATGCAAATCCTGCTATTTAAAAAGCATGTTTTGTTTTAAAACAAAATAATGCATGTTTTACTTCTGTTGTGGCACCTTGCCACCCGAAAACTATTTTACCAAATATTGTTTGGCCAAAGTTATATACTAGAATAGCTATAGGTATTATAAGAAGAGTTTTACTTGTTGAGTCTTGTCCTTGAAGGCTCTATAAAGAAGATTAAGTTTTCAAATAGTATACTCTGTTATCTTACCTCAAAACTATAGGATGGGAACCCGTTTGATAAAACTATTTTATGGAGGAAAACCTGAGTTGTTGGGAGCAATCAGCGAGTCAGAACTGTTTTATGAAAACCCGAGATGCTGAGAGCATTCGGAGATGTTGCTAAAACCCGAGCTGCTGGGAGCAGTCGGAGATGGAAGTTTAATGTCGAAGTCCCTGCTGCCGCCCGAACAATTAACCCGTGCAACCACATTACCTCAAAATGGGTACGAGGCTTAACGGAAGCTTGTTGGTGTTGGTGTCGAATTTTCCTCAATTGGCTAGATGGGGTTCGAGGCCCCGGAACCGAATGCTGCAAGCGAATGGGCATACAGAGAGTGGACTTCGTGTGCCACCGGGAAGCAACGGTGGGTATCCTGTCATGGCAGTATGAGGCTAGGGAAAACCGTAAAGATACGGCTAGCTCACTCGGTGCCGGGGAGAACAAACCCACTCGACGAGGATATTCTGATACCAGCATCAACATAGTGGAAATTAGGATTGGCCGTCTGTTGTGTGCATGCTGTCTCTGTACAGTCCGTGGTTGATCCACGGCAGACCATCCGAATCTTGTGGTGAAAGTGTACAACCTCTGCAGAGTGTAAATCTATTCGAATAGCCGTGTCCGCGGTCATGGACGGTTGGAAAGGCCACACTGGGCGTCTGGAGAAAGAAGTTGTTTTATGAAGGAAAAATGCTTATGTGAAAATCAGGAGGTACCTGGGAGGTACGGAATTTGGGTGAGGATGATTGGTCTCGGGGAGACAATCAGTCCAATCTCAAGGAAGGAAAAAGGGGTATCCCCATCCTAGTGTTGTTTTTAAAGGTTTTACAAAAGAAAATTTTGAACTTGGATATGTCCTTGCTATATCTAAGAGAAGAGAATTCTATCTCTAAATGTTTTCTTCAACAAAGATATAGAGATGTCGCATTTCAGCGAAGAGAATTCTATCTCTAAATGTTTTCTTCAACAAAGATATAGAGATGTCGTGTTCTCTATGTCCAAAGTCATGGTATTCGAAAACTAAGCCCTATAGTCGTATATAGCAGCCATCCCAGTTTTCGAAAAGTGTTTTTCTTGCATTATCATGAAAACTTAAGCCTTAGAGGTGGTCTTGCGAGTACGTAATTGTACTCATGTGGCTCTGTCCCTGGATATTCAAATGTCCAGATTTCAATGAGGAGGCTTGCGTCGAGGAGGAGGTGTACGACGACGACTTCGCCACTTAGCTGTCACCGGTCAACTGCTCTTGTGGGAATCGGCGCTCGGAGATGTTAAGAGCCGTCACTAGCCACGAGCTTCCGCTATCGTAGTTAATTACGTCCTGCGTGACGAGGTTTGTTGACTTTGGTCGTATGACCGTTTATGTGTTGTAAGACTTTTATTCGTACGACTTGAATGATGTAACTCTTTGATACCTATGTTGGTTATGTGATTGCGATGCACTGATCATTGGGATCGTGATCTCTTGCATAACGTGGGCATCTCGGATTCGTCCGAGGGGTCCTCACAGACTTGGTATCAGAGCCATCGTTGACCTTAGGAGACTTTAGTTAGGTTGGGCGTCGACGTCACGCAAAAATGTTTTTCCGTCATAGCTAGGAGAAAAATACTTAAAAATGTGCTAAATATACTGCTACTCCTCCCTCCCCTCTGATAGTACTCACTGATTAATTTTATACCTGCATTAAATCTTATGATCTTACCTGTTTAAAATTTGGTACATCGTACACTAATTAAACCTCCATTTAAAATTTTGTGTAGATGAGCGGAGAGTTCTCGTCGTCGATTCAGTTGGGAGCGGTGCCAGACACCGGAGTTTCGCATATGTTCCAGGCTGATATATTCCAGCTGACTAGACACCTGAGGCGTCCGCTACCAGAGCTGCTGATTGGACGTTGTCTGCCCATGGTGGGAGATGAGATGTCCTGGACCGTGAGGTGCATTCTTCGAGGACCATTGGTGCCACCTTTTGCCGAGGAGCTGATTGAGGATGCCCTTGCATCGACTCAGATGGGAGCATTCATCACCGTGCTGCAGAGGGCTCTTGCCCGCTTGGTTTGTGCTCACAGTTCCGAGCTGGGCGGCACCCGCTTTGAGTTTTACTCTGGCTTGGACGAGCAGAGTAACCCTGTGCCACCGCGTCCCCACCCCACTTTCGGGAACCACTTGGCCGAGCTGGGACTCTTCGTCGTGTACACCCAGTCCCAGCTGGTCACTAGTCGGTTCGAGAGTGACCTTCACCGTCTTAATCATGACGGAGCTGAGGTGCGGATCTCGGCAGCTGAGCAGAAGATTGAGGACTTGGAGGCGCAACTCAAGGCATCTCAGGACAAGCTAAAGGCCGTGGAGCTAAAGCTCAAGACCTCGGAGGAGCACTTAGTGGAGTCCCAGTCAGAGCTGAAGATAGAGCGCAAGGAGCGCCGTTCTACCTTTGCGCGTCTCCAGACTACTCGCTTCTACAGGTTTCAGCTTGACGGGATGGTTGACATGCTCAAGTCGACCCTTGATGCCCGTGATGAGAGGATCAGCGAGCTGGAGAGCGAGGTGGAGGCCCTGAGCAAGGAGAATGACGATCTCCTGCCTGTGGATGAGGACCCTACATAGGACATGGATATGGAGCCTGTGAGTGAGCAGGATGACGACGACTTGCGAGACGAGGGCGGTGAGGACTCGGGAGCTGTTATGTCTGAGGACGAGGACCCCGAGGAGCCACCCTTTGATAGTGATGCTGCCGTGGACGTGGAGTAGATAGCTGCGTAGTATCTTTTGGGTTAGGACCGAACCATCGCGATAATTGGATGCGATTGTGTGGTCTAGTTAGCATGTGTGTGTCTGGATGAATGTAAGAACCATGTCAGTCCGTGTTTTGTGGTTGTGCACTATGTGATGATGCTTTTGGAACCTTGCTATGGAATGGAATCATGCCTTCTTAGGAGTAATACTTTGTGGTAATTTGTATGCTTGATGAACTCTTTTATCAAAACCTGTGTTAGAAACTTCTAAATAGAGAAATTAATAAGTGTTTATTCTGAAATTCAGAATGGCAAGGGATCCACCACCACCCCCACCACCTGAGCCATCTATGGCTCAAGTACTCCGTCTTCTCATGGAGGATCGCGAGGCAGCTCGCGCTGAGAGGAATGCCAATCTAGCTACCCTGCAACATCTGGCTCAGATTGCCGTCAACCAGAATGGCGGCCAAGGAAATGAGGAACCCCGCTCCAAGCTTCGTGACTTTCAGAACACCAATCCTCCAGTTTTCTCCAAAAGTGAAGTGCCACTGGATGCTGATGACTGGATTCGTACCATTGAGAACAATCCGAGGGTCGCCCAAGTGGGCGAAAATGAGAAGGTGGTATATGCCACTCACTACCTCTCTGGTTCTGCCCGAGCATGGTGGGAGGCCATTCGTGCTCTTTTGCCACCGGAAGAAGTTGTGGCTTGGCCTACATTCAAGACCAAGTTCTTGAAACGTTACGTGCCCTCTGGACTCGTCAGCATCATGCGAGAAAGATTCCTGCAACTCAAGCAAGGCAGTATGTCTGTGAGCGAGTACTTGGAGAAGTTTACTTCTCTAGCAAGGTATGCGCCCACCGATACCGATACTGAGGACAAAAAGAAAGAGAGGTTCATGAACGGACTTCATGATGAGATGCAGTGCGTTCTGGTGGTGATGCCTTTCACCGACCTGGAGTCCTTGGCTGATGCAGCCATTATGATGGAGCACAAGCGCAAGGCTTCGTTTGACAACTGCAAGCGTCGCCAATTGATGCAGCAAGGCAGTGGCAGCAGCAGTCCAACTGGAAGTTATCCTCGTCCGCGCCCTTCACCTCCACTGAGACCTTCTTATCCATCACCAAGGCCTCCAACATATGCGCCAAGACCCAGCTACTCTTCTCGCCCGCCTGCACCTCGTCCTGGAGGTGGTTCCAACCCCGGCCTCAACTTTAACAGGCCGCCTGCCCCGAAGCCCACAGGAGGATGTTTCACTTGTGGACAGCCTGGACATTTCTCGCGGGATTGCCCCACTAGACAGCCCGCTGGTGGTCGCCCCAATGCGACAAAGATGAACCAAGGGCCACCCCGTCCACCTGGAGGCAAGAACCCGTATCCCAAGAAAGCAGCCCCCGTCACCCGGGGCCATCTGAACCATATCAGCGCAGAAGAAGCTCAGGAGGCACCAGACCTGGTTATGGGTACGTTCCCTGTCAACTTAGTTTCTGCCTCAGTTTTGTTTGATTCGGGAGCTTCCCATTCTTTCTTTACGGAGCCGTTTGTTAGGAAGAGTGGTATGGTTCCAACTGTGATGCATCGTCCTATGAGAGTACAAATCCCGGGAGCCACTACCAAGGCCATCCTGTCTTGCAAGGAGACTCCTGTGGAAATTCAAGGAGCCCGATTCCATGCAGACCTAGTGGTATTAGGAAAGCAAGGGATAAAAGTGGTCTTAGGAATGGATTGGATGGCAGTAAATCGAGGAAAAATAGATTGCACTAACAAGTCTGTCACCCTAACCACCCCGGAAGGAGAAGAGATTACACACTTCTCGACCTACCACTCCACCGCGAGTCATTGTCATAAAAGTGTAGCTGGAGCCATTTTGGAAGAAGTACCGGTAGTGTGTGAGTTTCCGGATGTTTTTCCCGAAGAGTTGCCCGGAATGCCACCGGATAGGGATATTGAGTTCATTATTGAACTGGTACCCGGTACTGGTCCAATAGCTCAAAAACCGTACCGGATGAACCCAGAAGAATTGGAGGAATTAAAGAAGCAGTTGGATGACCTACTTAGGAAGGGTATGATACGCCCTAGTGCGTCACCCTGGGGGTCACCAATCATCTTCGTGGATAAAAGAGACGGTACCACTCGGTTGTGTGTGGATTACCGTAAGTTAAATGATGTGACTATTAAGAACAAATACCCCCTACCCAAGATTGAAGATCAGTTTGACCAACTCAGTGGAGCTCGAGTCTTCTCCAAGATCGATCTCCGCACCGGTTACCATCAATTGAAAGTCAGGGAATCTGATATCCCCTAAAACAGCCTTTGTCACTCGTTATGGATTGTTCGAGTACACAGTGATGTCATTTGGCCTGACCAATGCTCCTGCCTATTTCATGAATCTCATGAACAAGTTGTTCATGGAGTACTTGGATAAATTTGTGGTTGTCTTTATCGACGACATCTTGATTTATTCCAAGTCTGAAGAGGAGCATGAAGAGCATCTGAGATTGGTTCTCGGTACCCTTCGAGAGCATCAGTTGTATGCTAAGTTTAGCAAGTGCCACTTTTGGCTGAAAGAGGTAGGATTTCTTGGCCATGTTATCTCAGCGGGAGGTATATCTGTTGACCCAACCCACATCAAGTCCATTCTTGAATTCCCAACCCCCACCAACCAAACCGAAGTGAGGTCCATTCTTGGATTAGCCGGGTATTACCGCAAGTTTGTTGAGGGGTTCTCAAGCATCGCAAAGCCCCTTACCCAACTGTTGAAGAAGGATCAGAAGTTCATTTGGTCCGACAAGTGTGAAGCCAGCTTCCAGGAACTGAAGAAGCGCCTTACTACCGCACCTATTTTAACCATGCCTGATGTGACCAAGGATTTTGTGGTCTATTGCGACGCCTCCAAACTCGGACTTGGTTGTGTCCTTATGCAAGAGGGCAAGGTGATTTCTTACTCGCCGCGACAACTTCGCAAGCACGAGCAAAATTACCCAACCCATGACCTAGAGCTTGCTGCAGTGGTCCATGCACTCAAGACATGGCGGCACTTTCTGATGGGCAACCGTTGCGAAATTTACACTTATCACAAGAGCCTGAAGTACATCTTCACCCAGAGGGACTTAAACATGAGGCAGCGAAGATGGATTGAACTCATTGAGGATTACGACTTGGACATCCATTACCACCCTGGAAAGGCTAACGCTGTAGCGGATGCCCTTAGTCGTCAGCCGTGTTCATTCAACTCCCTGATCAAGGTTAGACAGCCAGAACTCTAGGAAGAGCTGGATAAGATGGGTATTGAGGTGGTCAACTATGGGGTAGTCGATCAACTCTTGTTGCAACCCACCTTATGGGAGCAGATCAAGCAAGCACAGGGAGGCCATGAAAGCATTGAGGGCATCAAGACAAGTTTGGACAAAGAGGAAGTCCCTGGGTTCACCATCGACTCTGACGGTATTCTTTGGTATAAGGGACGCATCTGCGTACCTTCAGACCCTGTTTTGAAGCAGTTAGTTATGAAGGAGGCTCACGAGACTTTGTATTCTATCCACCCCGGTGGAACCAAGATGTACCAGGATTTGAAGCAGAATTTTTGGTGGCATGGCATGAAGCGCGAGATTGCACTCTTCATACAAGATTGCGATATCTGCCAACGGGTCAAAGCAGAGCATCAGCGCCCCGCTGGATTACTTCAACCTCTCAAATTGCCCGAGTGGAAGTGGGATGAGGTCGGCATGGATTTTATCACTGGATTGCCCCGGTCCAATCGCGGGCATGACGCCATATGGGTTATCGTGGATAGGCTTACTAAGGTAGCACACTTTTTGCCAGTAAGGACCACGCATCGATCGGATCAGCTTGCGGATCTCTACATGTCACGTATTGTCAGCCTTCATGGAATACCTAAGACTATCGTGTCTGATCGAGGAACCCAATTCACCTCTCGTTTCTGGTTCAAGTTGCATGAAGCCATGGGAACGAAGCTCTTTTTCAGTACTGCGTATCACCCGCAGACAGGAGGTCAAACGGAAAGAGTAAATCAGATCCTTGAGGATATGCTGAGGTCTTGTGTGTTAGCTTATGGAGCCAAATGGGAGAGTTGTTTGCCGTTTGCTGAATTTTCATACAACAACAGCTATCAAGTCAGTCTGAAAATGGCACCCTTTGAGGCTTTGTACGGGCGCAGATGCCGTACACCCTTGAACTGGTCGCAAACTGGGGACAGTCAAATCTTTGGAGTTGATACCTTGAGGGAAGCCGAAGAGCAAGTTCAACTCATTCGTGACCGCCTTAAGGCCGCCCAATCCAGACATAAAAGTTACGCAGATTCCAGGAGGCGTGAACTTAACTTCAAGGAAGGAGATATGGTTTACTTGCGGGTTACACAACTCAAGGGAATGCAACGTTTCCATGTAAAGGAGAAATTAGCACCAAGGTACATTGGCCCTTTTAAAGTGGTCAGTCGCAGAGGAGAAGTGTCTTATCAGCTAGACCTGCCACCCCATCTGTCAGGATTCCATGATGTTTTTCATGTATCTCTACTCCGGAAGTGTCTGCAAATTCCTGGCAATACTCATTCCTATCAGGAGGTTGATCACCGCACCATTGATCTCAATCATGATCTCACCTATCGAGAACAACCCCTTTGTGTTCTCGCTGAAGACGTCCGTCTGACACGGAAACGGAAGATCAGGTTCCTGAAGGTCCAATGGAGCAACCATTCGGAGGAAGAAGCCACCTGGGAGCGTGAAGATTATTTGGAGCAAGAATTCCCTGGTTTTCTCCCTTCTTCAAATCTAGAATCTCGGGGACGAGATTCTCCTAAGGGGGGGAAGGTCTGTAACACCCCAATTCTCTTAACTTTAGCATTGTGGTGTTACTCTAGTGAAAAATTGAAAACACTCAAAAACCACAACAACTAAAACAAAATATACACCATTAGGATCTTCATGGTTGTTAAAACTTAGCCAAACTAGGAGCTATTATTAAGCAAACCCAAAATGAATTTTTGGCATGCCTTTGAAACACTTCCATCTAGGTCACATATACTTCCATACCCTGTTCTAAATTATCACAAAAGAGCTTTTGCATATTAATCTCACTAGCTTTTGTAGCCATCAAAAGGACATGACCATTTGAGTGGTTCTTTTCTTTATCACCAAAAGTTCTCTTTTCTTTAAAAGCTAAATGAGATAACTAAATTAGGCTTTTGAAAATTCAGTACCCTCTCTTATTTTAGATAAGATTGGGGAGTTGACCCATTTTAATTTTGTGGGTCATGTTGGAACTTTTCAACTTAGGATCTTAAATTCATTTGAGCAAAATACTCAAACTTCTCACCTTTTCTTTCTCTCTCACTCCTTTCCACACCACCTGCTGAGGAGGAGAGCAGCAACCTCACCCCTGGCCCCACTTGTCATGGACTAGGGCCAACCTCTCTTCTCTCTTTTCTCTCTTTTTCCACCCAATCCGAGCTCCCCTCCTCTCTTCCCACTGGCTAGAGCTGGTCATCCCGACCAGCATCTCCCCTGTCCCCTCTCCACCGCCCACCTGAGCCAGTAAGAGCAAAGGAGACGCTCCCCTCCCTCTCTCCTGCCCGAGCCAACCCTAGATCGGGTGAGCTCGTTAAAGCCACCCCGAGCACCTCCCCTGCTCATTTCTCTCCCTCCAGAGCACCTCTCCACCCCACTCCTCTCCTCCCTGGCGAAAACCACCAAGCTCTCCCCCTCTTTCGCCCTGTAGACGAGAAGTTTTACCTCGGTGACCGACGAGAGGAATCTGCCGTAGCTTTCATTTCTCTCAGCCATTCTTCGCCATTCTTGGTTCCCTGGTTTCCCCTCCTCTGGATCTAACTCCTCTCCCCTCCTTTGGCTCTGTTGCAGCTCGAGAACAGCTGGTTCGTCCTCGACCCGAGGAGAGCGCCGTCGTCCCCATCTCGAACTTCGACGTTGCATGCGAGCTTTGAGACCACCCCTGAGCTCCCCTTCGACGCCGCGTTCACCTCCGACCTCCCCCTCGTCCGTGCGCGAGCCCTAGGTGAGCCCTCCGTGCTCGGCATCGCCTTCTCGAGCTCTGCTCATGTTTTTCGCAGACGGGAGGAAGACGATGGCCTGGAGCCGTCGATCTTCTGATCTGCGGTCGTGTTTGAACCGCGCCCGGTCTGTCCGTGGCCGTTGGATCTCAGATCCACGGTCGCTTATCGCTTCGCCGGCGCGCGCGCAGCACTTGGGCCGGCCCAGCTCGTCCCCGCGCTGCTCTGCTTCGCAGCTGGGCCGATCTGGCCCAGATCTGGCCGTTCGGCCTGTTTCTCCTTTATCCTTTTTCCTGATTATTTTTCCAGTAAATCTAGAGCTTAGCTTTAATTCATTTGTGGTAAATCTATAACAGATAAAATTATGAGATTAATTTTGTAACATGCATGCACGTGTTCTTAACCATGTGGCATTGGATTTGGTCCAAAATATGTTTTCTGTTGTGTGGTAAAATAAATTTAGTCAGAAGTGTCTAAATCACCATTTGTTTAATAACTTATGTTCTGTAAATCCAAAACATGCAATCTTGGATCTGTTGAAAAGCTTGCAAAAATGTCTATCTATATTGGTCAATCTTCCATGCAGAGGATTTATCTGGAAAATGTCACTTCTACTCTAAAATGACATCAGTAGGTGTTTAGGGATTTTTAACTCTTAAATGGAAACACTTTTTGAAGTAATTCCAATTGGAAGTGGTAGATATGTGTTGGAGGTATCACATACTACAAATGTGGATTTTTCCAGTAACTTGATAATTCTTAGTGAATAAATCCCCAATCAACAGTAAAATAATCTCTTTATTTGCATTTCTGAAATTTCAGAGATTACAACATGTCTAGTTTTAATTGGTGGAGCCACCTATGTCCATAAAAATATGTTAAGGATAATTTTGTGGGATAGCCACAGGTTTTATCTAACTCACCCCACTGGATTGAACCCAAAAGAAATCTTATTATTTTCTGCACATAGAAAATGGTCAGAAGTATACTTTATTTTAAAACTGGTATAACTTGAGCTAGGAGTATCCAAATTTGATAAATAAGATCTCCACTTAAAAAGAAAACTCATATCTCACCAGAAAGTTTAATTATGCATTCAGGAAACTATAAAACTGAACCTATCATCTGTTTGATTTTGACATCAGTAGCTCTTGTCTGATTTTTAATTCTTTTATGGTAATAGATTTCCATGCACAGCTAATTTTCAGAGCCTCACCTAATTGCTAGTAATAATGTGGTAGAAGGGTTTGATTTTAGGAGGAGTACCTTAAGAGTTATGCTTAAAACTTTTTAAACAGCCCCAAATGGCTATTGAATGCATTAGTTGTGTTTCCTGTTTGCGATGCTTGTTGTTTGTTGACATGTTTTAGATTGTTATCAACTCGCATTATAGGACTTACGTTAATCTCGTTTTTTTTCATGTTACGATAGAATCGCAACCCGAGGAAGAACAATACGAGGTAGCTGAGCACGACTACGCTGAAGAACAAGACCAGGGGCAGTACTTTGAGCAAGGCAAGCCCACCTCACCACCTTTATGCAAATCCTGCTATTTACAAAGCATGTTTTGTTTTAAAACAAAATAATGCATGTTTTACTTCTGTTGTGGCACCTTGCCACCCGAAAACAATTTTACCAAATATTGTTTGGCCAAAGTTATATACTAGAATAGCTATAGGTATTATAAGAATAGTTTTACTTGTTGAGTCTTGTCCTTGAAGGCTCTATAAAGAAGATTAAGTTTTCAAATAGTATACTATGTTATCTTACCTCAAAACTGTAGGATGGGAACCCGTTTGATAAAACTATTTTATGGAGGAAAACCTGAGTTGCTGGGAGCAATCAGCGAGTCAGAACTGTTTTATGAAAACCCGAGATGCTGAGAGCATTCGGAGATGTTGCTAAAACCCGAGCTGCTGGGAGCAGTCGGAGATGGAAGTTTAATTTCGAAGTCCCTGCTGCCGCCCGAACAATTAACCCGTGCAACCACATTACCTCAAAATGGGTACGAGGCTTAACGGAAGCTTGTTGGTGTTGGTGTCGAATTTTCCTCAATTGGCTAGATGGGGTTCGAGGCCCCGGAACCGATTGCTGCAAGAGAATGGGCATACAGAGAGTGGACTTCGTGTGCCACCGGGAAGCAATGGTGGGTCTCCTGTCATGGCGGTATGAGGCTAGGGAAAACCGTAAAGATACGGCTAGCTCACTCGGTGTCGGGGAGAACAAACCCACTCGACGAGGATATTCTGATACCAGCATCAACATAGTGGAAATTAGGATTGGCCGTCTGTTGTGTGCATGCTGTCTCTGTACAGTCCGTGGTTGATCCACGGCAGACCATCCGAATCTTGTGGTGAAAGTGTACAACCTCTGCAGAGTGTAAATCTATTCGAATAGCCGTGTCCGCGGTCATGGACGGTTGGAAAGGCCACACTGGGCGTCTGGAGAAAGAAGTTGTTTTATGAAGGAAAAATGTTTATGTGAAAATCAGGAGGTACCTGGGAGGTACGGAATTTGGGTGAGGATGATTGGTCTCGGGGAGACAATCAGTCCAATCTCAAGGAAGGAAAAAGGGGTATCCCCATCCTAGTGTTGTTTTTAAAGGTTTTACAAAAGAAAGTTTTGAACTTGGATATGTCCTTGCTATATCTAAGAGAAGAGAATTCTATCTCTAAATGTTTTCTTCAACAAAGATATAGAGATGTCGCATTTCAGCAAAGAGAAATCTATCTCTAAATGTTTTCTTCAACAAAGATATAGAGATGTCGTGTTCTCTATGTCCAAAGTCATGGTATTCGAAAACTAAGCCCTATAGTCGTATATAGCAGCCATCCCAGTTTTCGAAAAGTGTTTTTCTTGCATTATGAAAACTTAAGCCTTATAGGTGGTCTTGCGAGTACGTAATTGTACTCATGTGGCTCTGTCCCTGGATATTCAAATGTCCAGATTTCAATGAGGAGGCTTGCGTCGAGGAGGAGGTGTACGACGACGACTTCGCCACTTAGCTGTCACCGGTCAACTGCTCTTGTGGGAATCGGCGCTCGGAGATGTTAAGAGCCGTCGCTAGCCACGAGCTTCCGCTATCGTAGTTAATTCCGTCCTGCGTGACGAGGTTTGTTGACTTTGGTCGTATGACCGTTTATGTGTTGTAAGACTTTTATTCGTACGACTTGAATGATGTAACTCTTTGATACCTATGTTGGTTATGTGATTGCGATGCACTGATCATTGGGATCGTGATCTCTTGCATAACGTGGGCATCTCGGATTCGTCCGAGGGGTCCTCACACTCATGATCTTTAAATTCATTTTAAATTATTCAAGCATAATTTATAACAAAATTTTATAAATGGGGTTAATAGACAGAGGGCTTTTAATTAAATGTATAGCAACTGGATTAAATCAAAAATAATGTTTGTATTAAAAGTTATGTCAAAAATAGTCAAACTATTCAAATTAAACACACAACCATTTAATCATCAAAAAAAAGTTCTCAAAATTATTTTATAACAAATGCAACATAGTTTCTAAAACAATTTTATTTGCAATTTTTGAATTTACAGATTTAAAGTTATGACAAAAATACTCAAATTCACCATTTGAAATTTGATTATTTTAAACTAAGTCAAATTTGAATTTTGGCAGATCCAAAATATTCTACATGTCAAGGGCTTTCCAAATATGTAAAAATATTTGAATTTGGATAAGTGGTTAAAAAGTTATGATAGATCTAAGTGTGAGGGGCTTTTCTGCAAAAAAGCCAATTAAATTGAATTAACAAAATTAAAATCCACGCGGCGCAGACTAGACTGCTGACGTGGGTCTGACTGGGCGCTGACGAGGCAACGACGTGGCAAGCTCCTTTTCGTCGATACCGGTTCACTTAAGTGATCAAACCGGAGCCGATGGATCAAGATCGGACGGTGCGGCGCGGGGTGGCCGGAGCAGTTGGAGGACGCGGCGGCGCGGCGCTCGGCGAGGACGACGGCGGCGCGGCGAGGCTCCCCTGGATGCGTGGATTGCCTCTCCGGATGCGGCGCTTCACGGCGAAGAGAACGGTGGCGTCAGCGGCGACTCGACCGTCCTGGTTGAGGCGTGGAGAAGCGGCCGGGGTGGCTCGGACGTCGACGAGCTCCGGTCACCTCCTTCCTCGACAAACGGCTGCGGAAGGGGTGCGTGGAAGAGGTTAGAAGGTGCGCGCGGCTACGGCGAAGAAGATGGACACGGTCTCGGGCAGGGAGGTGGCTCACCTCGCCAGGAAAAGGGAAAAAAGCGCGGTGGCGGCCGAGCACTCCGGCGAGCGGAAACGGCGGCCTGACGGCGCTCCGGTTGAGATTTTCGGGGGCAGACGAACGGCGGCTTCGAGGGCTTTTAAAGGGTGTAAGCGGGGAAGCCAATCGCGCAAACATCACACCGAATTTGGAAGGGAATCGGAGATGATTTTCGGGAGAGATTTCCGGCTGGATGTTAGGGACGATGACGTCATCCCGATATTTATTTTTCTTTTCTGATTTTTTTCATTTTATTCATATCTTTTGATTTAAATGTCCAAATGAAGTCAAACAAAATTATAAAAATTTGTAAAATTGTTATCTTTGTGTTAAACCAGTGGTGGGCATGTTTTGAACATTTTTGAAATTTAATATTTTTGAAAAATTCATTAAATGCCAATTTGATACTTAATATCAATTTTAAAATTATAACTTAATTTAAATTGTCTTTTGGCTAAATAAAATTTGTAAAATACCTATATTCAAATATGTTTGAAACTAAGTTATCTAACTTATATTCCATTATTACATAAAACTTAGCTTTAATAGATTATTAAACCACATATTATACCTATTTGAATTAAGCTGAGAAAATGTAATGTAATCATTTTTAATTTAGAGTATTTTGGGCACCATTTTATTTTATAATAAGATAACTCAATTGAAAACTTCATAACCATTTTGGAAAGGTTTTTAGATTTAAAAACATAAAAATATGCTCCTGAAAATCATTTGATGTTTTGAAAATAAATGAAGATCATTTTAAGCTAATGAAATGTTTATTTGGATAATCCATTTATTATAAAACTTATGAAGTTATTAAAGTTATAAACTATAGGTTGTAATTTCAATACTATGCTTTTGTACTTAGTGGAAAAATGACAAACCAATTGGCAAAAGGATCATGTTTTCATTTATTTAATGTCACTTGTAAATAATATTTTAATTTATGAATAGCTAGGGCTAAGTGGTTAAATCAAATACTTATTAGGAAAACTTTTTATTATAATGGTTTGAAAATTTTGTAAAACATTTGTCAAATTACATATTGAGGTTTAATAACTACAATGGATATTAAATTGTTTAACTTGAATCAACTTTTGAAGGTAATGATCTTTCCAAATATTTGAAATATTAAATCTCTTCAAGATGCTTGAAGTCTTTTATATTTGGTTCTCTTATGCAACTTAATATTTTATTTTTGTGATTTTATAGTTGGTTCTCTTGAAATATTAATCTTTTGTGATTTTTAAACATTCCAAAATATTGGGATGTTACAGACTACCACCCTTAAAAGGAATCTCGTCCTCGAGATTCGGAGAGACTAGAAGAAAGTTTGAAATGAATCTGATACTCGAGAGGTTTTGAGACATGGAAACTTAAGAACTCTTAGGGGGTGATTTTTCTGATTGGGAAGGCTAGAAAGAAGGGTAGTTTGGGATCTCCGGGTTTATGCGGCAGAGATTAATTTTATTTGGGTGGCTACCACCCTTAAATAGTTTCAGGTCATACAAACAAACACATCAAGCAATCGAACAAATACACAACTCAAGGTTCAAAACCGCTAGGTATTAATAATCCTGAAAACTTAAGGTTTTTAAATTCTCAACTCCAAAAACGATTTAGGTTCCAAAATAAACACGCTGGTATTGCCATATCACATTTTGATAGGTCAATACACTAAACTGATACGATAAGCTAAGGTAGGATGAATGGTGGTCTCTCTAACATTGCTTGACTTGCTTCCCTTGTTCCTCTTTGATCTCCCGCTTGCGCTTTGTTGCGTGATTGTTCACCACAGGTGTGTCTTCTTCCTCACTTGACTCCTCAAAAATCACCTCTTCAGGGTCTTCTTCCTCCTGTTCTTCCTCCTTTACATTTGCGGTTACAGCCACTTCTCCAGTGCCTTGGTCACCTTCTTCTTCAGTTACCAACGGTGGTGGTGAAGGTGGGTTGAGTTGTGCCTGAAGTGCGGCAATCTGCTCATCCTTATCAAGGTTCTGCAACTGTAGATCATGGATGTGTTCCTCCATGTGGCCGATAAGGGTTTCAGAAGTCTGGAGTTCTTGGGTCTTTGCGTGTATGACGGCCCGAGCGTGATCCGCGATGTCATGAGCTTGTTGAACCTTCTGAGTCAAGCAGTTGACGAGAAAATCTAGGTCTTCAAACATTTTGTAGATTAGGGGTAGGTCCAAGCGATTCCCAGTGCGAGCCATCGAGTGGCCATGTGCATCTCTCTTCCCAAAGGCACGAAAGGGCGATTCCGGTGGTAGGTCGTTGCGATACTTGTAACACAGACGAGCTATCAAGTCCACCATAGCTACGTTCACTCCTTCAATCCACTCTGGGTAGTAGGTGACATAGTCCACGGGCTCGAAGTCTGGCATCGTGGGATCTGGGGTCATGATTGTGCGGATTTCCCAGCGCGTCACATTAGGTATGTCGGTCACCTCCTTCCTTCCTCGGAAATAGGGCGGTGGTAGCTTCAATTGACTTGTCAACCTGGACAGCTGCCTCCCAAAGATGAAATCCGACAAAATACCAGCATACGTGGTCTTAGTGTACTCTCCCATCTAAAATTTTGAAAAAGCTAAGAGTATTAGAATTAAAGTGAAAGAGAAAAGAAACAAAACAAGAAAAATATAATGCATAAATAGAATAATAACTTAAAAATGTTTGAATTTTGGTTTCTGTCCAATCCTAGGGGTTTTCGAGCCTACAGGCAACATTCGTGCTCTGATACCATCTGTAGTGCCCTTGCTTAAGATAGCAATGGCACATATGAATAGTGCGGAAGACTTGGATCACATAAGTCTCGCAATTTCCAATAAGATGAAATATCACAGTACAATGTCAAATTCTATTACAATACGAGACGAATGATCCAAAAACAAATAATCCTTAACATTTTGCATAGCTGAAACGCTAGCTGAATAAATAGTTCACACATTATTTCAGAGTTCAAACGCAAATCCAGGGATGACATGGAGCTACATGATCTCCATGAAGCCACTAGCAGATCATGTTGGTTGTAGCTCGAAGATGACCCCCTTGCTCCTCATTCGGACATTCTGCAAGTTTTAGTTGCCGCCCAGCTATAAAGGGTCATCACAATTGAATTGTGGTGGCAAGTAACTTTAATTCCTAATATTCTACTAAGCTATATCTATATGCTTATATGGCTGGTGGAGTTCAAGGCTATTGCGTAAAGCAAGTTTTCTCCTACTTTTGATAAACAATTTTCTTAAATCAATATCTTCTCTTTCAGAGACATCTCGAGACAAGTCCATGTCTCCTACCCATGTTCACCCAACAAAGTTTTATTAAGAAATTGGGATGAAGAGATTTTCAGAACACAGCCTTGTGTAGTCACTCAAATTGTCCGATATCAGGGACACGGCGAAGATCATAGGTTTTAACTCTCGAGAGGGTGTGCACTTTCACCATTAGACTTAATCAACCCAAACTATCCTCTACACTCCGTTAGTGAGAAGGAAAAGGAGAAGATCAAGACGAGACTTTTCAGAAGTTGCTTTCCCATGATCATACTAAGAGATTACCACCATCCTATCAACTCTACCACCATCAATCTCTTGACCCAGGTCCACATCAACTTACTCCATCAAGACAGAGCCCATATTGACCAATGGTTGCACGATAAGAAACTAGACTCAGTGTAAACTTAAATCTCGTAGCCCTGGGTGGCCTACCACAAGTGAGCAACTCAGGTTAACACCGCATATCATGGCCCCAAGTAAGTGAAAACTATCTTGGGCGCAGATAACCATGAAACTTGGCCCTGAGAAGCCACTCAACTTGAAACCTCCTCGATCGACCCAATCCACCCAGGCGTTAAATTAATTTAGTGGAAATTTTCATTTATCACATCAACCATAAAACGATCATTTTTGCAGCAGGTACTTCCACTAAATTATAATAGGGGTCTAATCTGGAATTTCTAAGGGGAAACCTAAAAGGTTTGCATAGCATACTACAATCTCCCAAAAACCTATCATGCATACTACTTTTGCAAATACTGCTTAAAAACACTAGATATGCAATAGAATAAAATAGTAGGTGTTTTATGAAGTCACTTGCCTGAAGAAAGTTGTCGTTTCTCACACACTCTTGTCCAAGTCAAAAGTTGCTCCCCGTTTCAAACTATATAGTAAAAGGGCATCCAATAAACAAGCAATTCAACAAACACAAAACAAATTGAAACATACAAGCGCAATAAGGCTTAGAAGTGGATTTGGTCAAGGGTGTCACATAATTCAATATGCAAAAAGAATTTATGTGATTGCGTTTAGGGTATAGTCCAAAGTCAAATTGGACATTTTCAATTTGAAAGATTGAAAGATCACAGGATCCAAATGAAATGATCTTTAAACGAATAGATGCTAAGATGGTTTAATATTAATTTAAAAGCAAGGTTCAAGATTTTACAACAACCATCCATATTTAATTTCTTTTACCTAAGGTTATGTTTTCAGAATTTTAAATTTAAGCAAATTCATATTCAAGAATTTCTTAATTTATCATATCTAACATTTTTAAATCCCAACTGAAAAGTTCATAGTATTAAAATATACAACCTAGTTATCTGAAATGGCATAATGTTTTAATTCACATTTTAAGTAACACCTAATTAACCAATATCATTTATATACACTTGTAAATGAATTAAAATCATTTAAAAGGTTTTAAATAAAACTTACTTATTAAAGTTATGTATTATATTAATAACAGGAATTTGTGATTTCTCTAGACTAGGACAATTATTTATGCCTTTGGTGCAAAGTAATAAATTTTTAAATTAATAAACTTTATAATGTGCTAATATAAATCAAATCAAGTCTCATGATCTTTAAATTCATTTTAAATTATTCAAGCATTATTTATAACAAAATTTAATAAATGGGGTTAATAGACAGAGGGCTTTTAATTAAATGTATAGCAATTGGATTAAATCAAAAATAATTTTTGTATTAAAAGTTATGTCAAAAATAGTCAAACTATTCAAATTAAACACACAACCATTTAATCATCAAAAAAAATTCTCAAAATTATTTTATAACAGATGCACCATATTACACATTTTATAAAGTTTCTAAAACAATTTTATTTGCAATTTTTGAATTTACAGATTTAAATTTATGAAAAAAATACTCAAATTCACCATTTGAAATTTGATTATTATAAACTAAGTCAAATTTGAAGAGAACGGTGGCGTCAGCGGCGACTCGACCGTCCTGGTGGAGGCGTGGAGAAGCGGCCGGGGTGGCTTGGACGTCGACGAGCTCCGGTCACCTCCTTCCTCGACAAACGGCTGCGGAAGGGCTGCGTGGAAGAGGTTAGAAGGTGCGCGCGGCTACGGAGAAGAAGCTAGACACGGTCTCGGGCAGGGAGGTGGCTCACCTCGCCGGGAAAAGGGAGAAAAGCGCGGCGGCAGCCGAGCACTCCGGCGAGCGGAAACGGCGGCCTGACGGTGCTCCGGTTCAGATTTTCGGGGGCAGACGAACGGCGGCTTCGAGGGCTTTTAAAGGGTGTAAGCGGGGAAGCCAATCGCGCAAACATCGCACCGAATTTGGAAGGGACGATGACGTCATCGATGACGTCATCCCGATATTTATTTTTCTTTTCTGATTTTTCCATTTTATTCATATCTTTTGATTTAAATGTCCAAATGAAGTCAAACAAAATTATAAAAATTTGTAAAATTGTTATCTTTGTGTTAAACCAGTGGTGGGCATGTTTTGAATATTTTTGAAATTTAATATTTTTGAAAAATTCATTAAATGCCAATTTGATACTTAATATCAATTTTAAAATTATAACTTAATTTAAATTGTCTTTTGGCTAAATAAAATTTGTAAAATACCTATATTCAAATATGTTTGAAACTAAGTTATCTAACTCATATTCCATTATTACATAAAATTTAGCTTTAATAGATTATTAAACCACATATTATACCTATTTGAATTAAGCTGAGAAAATGTAATGTAATCATTTTTAATTTAGAGTATTTTGGGCACCATTTTATTTTATAATAAGATAACTCAATTGAAAACTTCATAACCATTTTGGAAAGGTTTTTAGATTTAAAAACATAAAAATATGCTCCTGAAAATCATTTGATGTTTTGAAAATAAATGAAGATCATTTTAAGCTAATGAAATGTTTATTTGGATAATCCATTTATTATAAAACTTATGAAGTTATTAAAGTTATAAACTATAGGTTGTAATTTCAACACTATGCTTTTGTACTTAGTGGAAAAATGACAAACCAATTGGCAAAAGGATCATGTTTTCATTTATTTAATGTCACTTGTAAATACTATTTTAATTTATGAATAGCTAGGGATAAGTGGTTAAATCAAATACTTATTAGGAAAACTTTTTATTATAATGGTTTGAAAATTTTGTAAAACATTTGTCAAATTACATATTGAGGTTTAATAACTACAATGGATATTAAATTGTTTAACTTGAATCAACTTTTGAAGGTAATGATCTTTCCAAATATTTGAAATATTAAATCTCTTCGAGATGCTTGAAGTCTTTTATAGTTGGTTCTCTTATGCAATTTAATATTTTATTTTAATCAAAACAAAAGTTTTAAATTTTTGTGATTTTTAAACATTCCAAAATATTGGGATGTTACAAAAGGAAACGTTCCTTGTCTATGGTGGCTGTGATGAAGAACTTGGCGTAACAGGTTACGTTGATGCAAGTTTCTGCACAGACCCCGATGACTCTAAGTCACAGACATGTTATGTGTTCAAGGTGAATGGAGGCGCGGTGTGCTGGAGAAGTGGGAAGCAACCCATCGTGCCGCAATATACAATGGAGTCGGAGTACATTGCTGCTTGCGAAGCCGCAAATGAAGCTCTGTGGCTGAGGGAGTTCATCATTAAGATTGGAGTGTTCCCTAGCGTGCAAGACCCGTGACCCTCAACTGTGACAATACGGGTGTCATTGCTAACGTGAAGGAACCAAGGTCTCACTCAACTGCCAAACACATTCTCCGTCGCTTCCATTTGATACGACAGTATGTACAGGGAGGCGATGTGAAGATTTGCAAAGTGCATACGGATCTGAATGTGGCAGATCCCCTAACGAAGCCTCTTCCGCTTGACAAGCATGAAAAGCACCAAGTAGCTATGGGTGTTAAGCTTTTACAGAGTTGTAATCTAGATTAATTTTTACTCTAGTGCAAGTGGGAGACTGAAGGATATATGCCCTAGAGGAAATTAATAAAGTATTTTATTTATCATATCTCGTTTGTTCATAATATGTTTTGTGTCATGCTATAACTGTTTTAAGCGGAAACATTAATACACGTGTGAAACTGTAGCACCCTTGCTTAGGAAAGCAATGGTGCGTATGAATCATGCAGGAGACTTGGATCATATAAGTCTCGCATTTTCCAATAAGATGTAATATCACAGTACAATGTCAAATTTATTACAACCGAGAACGAATGATCCAAAAACTATATTCCTTACAACTTTCCATAGCTGAAGCGCTAGCTAAGTAAATAGATAGTTCACAAATTATTTCAGAGTTCATACGCAAATTCCAATGATAACATGGAGCTACATCATCTCCATGAAGCCACTAGCAATCATGTTGGTTGTAGCTCGAAGACGACCCCCTTACTCCTCATTCGACCAATCTGCAAGGTTTAGTCGCAACCCAGCTATAAAGGGTCAGCACAATTGAATTGTGGTGGCAAGTGACTTTTAAATGCTAATATTCTACTAAGCTATATCTATATGCTTATTTGGCTGGTGGAGCTCAAGGCTATTGCGCAAATAAAGTTTTCTCCTACTTTTGGTAAACAACTTTTTGAAACAATATCTTCTCTTTATGAGACATCTCGAGACAAATCCATGTCTCCTACCCATGTTCACCCATCAAAGTTTTATTAAGAAATTGGGATGAAGAGATTTTCAGAAGACAGCCTTGTGTAATCACTCAATTGTCCGATGCCGGGGACACGGCTAAGATCCTAGGTTTTAACTCTCGAGAGTGTGTGCAATTTCACCATTAGACTCAATCAACCCAAACTATCCTCTATACTCAAATAGTAAGAAGGAAAAGGAGAAGACAGAGACGAGATTTTTCAGAAGTTGCCTTCCCAAGTCGACGGAGTCCACTGTCCAACCTATCCCAGCTACCACCCTTGGAACATCCGACTCAGGTCAACATCAACATACTCCATCAAGACAGAGCCCATAATGACTAATGGTTGCACTATAAGAGACTATACACAGTGCAACATCAAATCTCATAGCCCTGAGTGGCCTTCCACAAGTGAGCAAACTCAGGCCGCCGCAGACCCGACCCCTGAGTAGACACTCAACTTGAAACCCACTAAACTTGAAACCTACTCGATCAAACCAATCCACCCAGGCGGTAAATTAATTTAGTGGAATTTTCACTTATCACACCTATCATAAAACAATCATTTTTCAGCATTTATTTCCACTAAATGATAATAGGTGTCTAACTGGAATTTCTAAAGGGGTAACATAACAGGTTTGCATAGCATACTACTATTCTCACAAAAATCTATCATGCATACTATTTGCAAATACTGCTTAAAAATACTAGTAATGCAATAGAATAAAAATAGTAGGTATTTTATGAAGTCACTTGCCTTGATAGTAGGAGGAGCAAGCACAACAAGAATAACAATCACACGCAAGTCCTTCCTCTCCTTTACAATCTAGCACAAGCAATACATAAAAATAAATACCCACATAAAATCACATAACACCAAACATATATAACAAAAAACACTTATTAATAATTTATATCTTCTGTTATTAAATGTATGAAATGGAATTTCTAGAAATTTCTTATTTTACTTATCAATTAAATAATTGAAAACATTATAGCAAAAACTTGAATTCTACAACTACAATTTTTATTGTTTTATGAAAGTTTTCAAATAAGACACATCTTAAAATTTCTGGACAGAGGGCAATAACCCAACACTAAAACAATTAAATTTATTTTGAAAAACATTTTTATTATTTAAGTTATGGATTTAATAGCCGAAATACTTCTCGGATAATAACACGAATTATAATTTATCAAAATGAAAAACAAATGATGTAGAAATAAACTACACTAGCAGGGCTATCTGTGGATATAAAATTTATCAAATTTGAACTTACAGATCAAAAGTTATGAATTTTCTAAGTTTTGCATGTTTTCTGCTTTATTTATAAAATTCCTGCGAAAATGACTAAAGGGAGGTCTACGTGGCGATTGCTGATTGGCTCGTACCGATTCGCGCGGATCGCGGGCGCGAGCCGTCCGATCTAATTAGAAACGGACGCGCGAGATCGTTCCGATCTAGATCCATTGGATCTATATCCAATGGCCTACAATACACGGACCAAAGCGAGCGGCGCGAGTCGCCGGAGCGCTCGCCGGCGATGGCGCCCGCGGCGGCGGCGCGTCGGCAGCGTAGTTTCCCGGCGTTCTACGAAGCCCCGGGAGGAGCGGCTCTTACCAAAATGCAGCGGAGGAGGAGGCTAGGTCGATGGCGCGGTGACGGCGCCGGAGTTCTCCCCCTTTTCCTCGTCGGAGTCGTGGACAGCGGCGGTGGTCTCGGGTCGCGGACGAATACGTCGTTTGGCTGTGAAAGAAGACACGCGAGGGGGTTCAACGGGTGCGCAATGAGATGGGGAAGCGAGGGGGAAGCTCTGAGGCGCACGAGGCGCTCGGCTCTTACCGAGCTTCTTGCGAATCGCCCGGCGGCAATGGTGGCGGTGGCGGCCCGATTTCCGAGCAGCCCGGTGGCGGGGTATTAGGGTTTGGGGGGGGTTTGGAGCCGGCTTCGAGGGGGATAAATAGGAGAGGGTTGGGGGAGCTAATCGCGGCGAGAAACGGCCCGAAATTGATTCGGTCGCGGACTCCATCTCCGGCGCGATCTCCGGATGGAGGTTGAAGACGGCTGACACGTGGGGCCCACCTGTCAGCGAGAGAGAAGAGAGGAGCGCGGATGGAGCGGGCTGCTTGGCCGTTAGCTCACGCGCGCGCGGGCGATAGCGGGTGGGCCGGCCCGGCTATTATTTTTCTCCCGAAAATTCTTTTAAATCATTTAATAAACAAAATCTATTTTTAACCTTATCAAAACTTTTCAGAAAACATCCTAAAAATATGTTTTGGGTAGCTTATTAGATTTAAGACTTCTAGACTTTATTCTTATACACAAATAAATTTAATAAAAGTAATAATATAAGGAGTTCAATTTAATGAGCTTTTATGGAAAACCACTTGATTAAAGTTATAAATAAATTTTTGTTTAATACTTTTTGTGAGTCAAATGCCATGCCTATATGATGAATGAGTATAAATGCAAAGTTTCAATTTTTTTTGATTTTGGGATGTTACAAACCTAACACCCTTAAGATGAATCTCGCCCTCGAGAATCGGATTGGCCTGCAAAAAGGTGTGGGTGTTCTTCTCGAAGATCATCCTCGCGTTCCCAAGTATGGTGGTTCCACTGGACCTTACAAAATTTGATAGTCTTGGTTCGTGTAACCCTTTCTGTCGTCTCCAAGATTTTGATTGTCTTCTCCTCGTATGTCAGGTCACTTTCCAACTGGACCTCTTCTAGTGGCATTGTATCTCGTAGTGGGGTTTCTGCCATCTCTGGGTGACACTTCTTCAACTGACTAACATGGAACACATTGTGAACTGCTGACAAAATTTCCGGCAATTCTAGCTCATACGCCACTTCTCCCTTGCGAGAAAGAATCTTAAAGGGCACAATGAATCGAGGGGCAAGTTTGCCTTTGATCCGGAACCTCTTCACACCACGCATCGGTGGCAACTCGCAGATATGTCCTGTCACCTATCTCATATGTGATCTCTCTCCTTTCTGAATCTCCATAACTTTTCTGTCTGGACTGCGCGATCTTCAATCTGTCCTTGATCATTCGAACTTTCTCTTTGGCTTCCTTGATTATATCAGGTCCGAATAAACTACGTTCTCCAACACCGCTCCAAAGTAGTGGTGTGGTGCATTTCCTCCCATAGAGTGCCTCAAACGGTGACATCTCTATGCTAGCCTGGTAACAGTTGTTATAGGAAAATTCCGCGTACGGCAAATTATCATCCCAACTAGACTTGTAGTCCAATGCACATGCCCTCAGCATATCTTCCAAAATCTGGTTTACTCTTTCCGTCTGTCCATCCGTTTGAGGATGAAATGTTGTACTGAACTCTGATCTGGTACCCAACGACTCATGTAGCTCTTTCCAGAAATGCGAGGTAAACTGGGTACCTCTGTCAGACACAATCCTCTGGGGAATACCGTGCAAACACACTATCCTCCTCATGTGTATCTCTGCCAACTTAGCACTTGAGTAGGTAGTCTTTACTGGCACAAAATGGGCCACTTTTGTCAATCGATCCACTATTACCCAAATCGAATCATACCCCGATCTGGTACGCGGTAATCCTGTAATGAAATCCATTCCTAATTGTTCCCATTTCCATTCCGGTACATGTAAAGGTTGCAACAAACCTGCTGGCTTCTGATGTTCAGCCTTCACACGACTACATACATCGCACTTAGCTATATATTCTGCGATGTCTCTCTTCAGGTTATTCCACCAAAATCTTTCCTTCACATCCATATACATCTTGGTGTTTCCCGGGTGTATGGAATAAGGCGAGTTATGCGCTTCTTGCAGAATCAATTTTCTAAGATCGTCATCTTGCGGCACGCAGATGCGTTTCTCAAACCACATGGTGCCTTGTTCATCTTCCCGAAATCCCTTGGCCTTTCCTTCGCTCAGGTTGACCTTGATTTCATCCATTACTTTGTCTCCCTTCTGAGCTTCCCGGACTTTATCCATCAACAAAGTTTGTACTTCCAGTGTTGCTAGGAAACCTTCGGGTACTACCTCTAATCTGGGGTCCTTAAATGCCTTACTTAAATCCTCGGGCAATTCTCCCGCTGTCAGTCCATTCACATGGACCTTACGACTCAATGCGTCTGCCACCACATTAGCCTTTCCTGGATGGTATTGTAAACTCATATCATAATCCTTAATAAGTTCCAGCCATCTTCTTTGCCTCATATTCAATTCCTTCTGGGTGAAAATATATTTCAGACTATTATGATCTGTGAATACCTCACAACGCTTTCCCAACAGATATGGTCTCCACGTCTTTAGAGCATGCACTACTGATGCTAACTCCAGATCATGGGTGGGATAGTTGACTTCATGTTTCTTAAGCTGTCTAGAAGCATAGGAACCACTTTCCCTCCTTGCATCAAGACACTTCCTAGTCCATGGTGCGAGGCATCACAATATACTTGGAATTCCTTCTCTATATCCGGCAAACATAAAACAGGTGCTGACACCAGCCGTTTCTTTAGTTCCTGGAAACTTATTTCACATTCTTCAGTCAACTTAAATTTGACTTCCTTCTTCAGTAGTGAGGTAAGTGGTTTGGCAAGTTTGGAGAAGTTCTCAATAAATCTTCTATAATAACCTGCCAGTCCAAGGAAACTAGGAATGTCTGCCACATTCTTGGGTACCTCCCATTTTGTCACTGCTGACACCTTTTCTGGGTCTACTGCTATTCCATTCTTCCACACAACGTGTCCTAGAAAACCCACTTCTTCTAGCCAGAATTCACACTTACTGAATTTGGCATACAGTTTATGCTCTCTAAGTCTCTGTAATATCAGGTGTAAGTGTTCTTCATGTTCCTCCTGACTTTTGGAGTAAATCAAAATGTCATCAATGAACACCACAACAAACTTATCTAGGAAGTCCATAAACACCTTGTTCATCATATTCATGAAGTACGCCGGTGCATTGGTTAAACCAAACGGCATTATTGTATACTCATACAATCCATATCTGGTAGTGAAAGCGGTCTTTGGGATATCTAATTCTCTTACTTTCATTTGAAAATATCCCGATCGTAAATCGATCTTAGAGAATACAGAAGCACCCTCTAGTTGGTCAAAAAGCTCATTAATTTTGGGTAGCGGGTACTTGTTCTTGATTGTCATCTCATTGATTGCCCGGTAATCCGTGACTAGCCTTTGAGTACTATCCTTTTTCTCTACAAACAGAATTGGCGCTCCCCAAGGTGAAGAACTTGGGCGGATGAATCCTTCCTGCAGTTGTTCCTCTAGTTGCTTCTTGAGTTCTTTCAATTCAGCTACGGCCATTGGGTATGGTCTCTTAGCAATGGTTCCCGTTTCGGGAACCAAATCTATAAGGAATTCAACATCTCTATCGGGTGGCATTCCCGGTAGTTCTTCGGGAAAAACATCAGGGTATTCCCTTTCCACGCGAACGTCTCTCAGGCTAACCCCCTTAAGAGAGTTTAGCTTAACCTTTTTTAGTTCGAACTTGGACTTGAATCTAATCTTCTTCTTTTCTGGGGTGGTAAGAGAAATGGCCCGATATGCACAATCTAGGACTCCTTCAAACTTGGCCAACCAATCCATTCCTAAGATAACATCCAAACCTTGTGTTTCTAGTATTATTAAGTTTACTGGGAAACGATGTTTGCCTATTTAAAGGGTTCGATTCCTACACTCAGACATCACTAGCATGTCTCCCCCGTGAGAACTTACTTTTAAAGGATTCAGGAGGGTTTCGGTGGAAAATTTATGCTTGTCCACAAATGCTCTTGATATGAATAAATGAGATGCTCCAGTGTCAAACAAAATTAAGGCTGGGGAGGCATCGAGTAGGAACATACCGATCACAGCATCCGGTTCGTCGTAAATTTCCTCCACATTAACGTGATTCACTTGCCCCTTCTGCACCGCATTGGATTTAGCAGCTGCTTCATTCTTCTTTTCTGGGCATTCATTTGAGTAATGTCCTTTATTCCCACATTTGTAGCAGGTCACCTGACTGATGTCTCTCTTGTGCTCATGGCCTGGGTGGTGTTGTCCATTACCATTGTTGTTCCCATTATGCGAGTGATTATGACCATTGCCACTCTGTCCATTTCCTCTGTATCCGGAATTTCCTACTTTATGGATATGACCGTTATGGTTGTGGCCATTCCCATTCTTGTGACTGTTGTGGCTTCCGCTATTCTCTGGAACAAAAGGTTTCTTCTGCATCAGATTAGTGCTGTACTTATTGGCGCTGAACTTCCTTTTCCTATTCTCCTCCTTCTTGATGTTGCTGTCCAGAGTAATGGCCTGATCTAGCAGATCCTAGTAATTGGGAGCATAAGCCACGGACAAAGGTATCTTCAGCTCACCATTGAGTCCATTCAGAAACTTATACTTCCTCTTTGCATCGGTGTCTACATCCTCTGGCGCATAGCGTGAGAGGGAGTTGAAGTCCTCCATGTATTCCATCAAAGCACGATTTCCTTGTCTCAGGGTACGAAACTCATCCCTTTTCAGGTTCGTGATCCCAGTTGAGATGTGAGCATTACGGAAGCCTTCTTTAAAGCTTCCCAAGTGAGTCCATCAAGTGGGTGAGTGATCTGATAAGTCTCCCACCATTGTGCTGCTGGTCCCTCCAGTAGGTGAGTAGTGAATCTCACCTTCTCCAAATCAGTACACTCACAAGTAACCAGATCCTTGTTCACGGAGCGTAGCCAATCATGTAACATCCCAATTTTCAGAAAAATTTAAAATTTTGCATCCATGCATCATCATCATTAAACTTGTCATTTAAATCACATAGAATTTAAATTAAATCATTATATATGTTTTTAATTGATTTTATGTCCATAAAATTGTTATTTGAATTTATAATAATATTCCTTTTTATTCTATTTTTACTTTAGACAAAATAATATCAAAAGGATCTATTTTTAATAAGCTTTTCAAATTATATTTTTATGAATTTTTCTGAGAAGTTTTGATATAGTTTTGAAATTGTTTTATACTCAAAAGATTTAAAAACAGAAAAATGAATTATAAAAAGAAAAATCGAGCCGGGCCAGCAAGTGGGCCGAAGCCCACAAGCTATCTACCGCACGCGCAGCACCGCAGCCCGTCAGCAGCCCGTCCCGCCCGCGCGCGCGCTCTCTCTCTCTGGCAGGTGGGCCCCACCTGTCATCCCTTCACGGCAACAACGCTCCCCCAAATCACGCCCGCGACGACGCCGAGAAACGGCCGAATAATTTTGATTCATTGCGGAGGATTCATTGCTCCATTTACGTCGCCGACTCTTGCTATAAGAACCCCTCGATCACCTCTCCCATTTGCCCCAAACCCTAGCACCCGAGAGCCACGAGGCTGCCCGCACGAGACCTCGACTTTCCGCCGCTACCGCCGGTAAAACTCGCAACGTGTGCTCAACTCCGGCCACCCCGGACCTTCTCTCCTCTCAACTTCGTTTTGTTTCATCCTTGCGCATCTTTGTGACACGATTTTGCATTCTGTCTCGCAGCGTGTCGTCGTAACGGTGCACTACCGAAGCAACCCGCCGCCGCGCACAACTCCGGCGAGCAATCCCAGGAAGCAAAGGACGCCCCAGCCCCCACGACCTCGCCATCGTCTCCGCGTCGACCTCCTCCGCGTTCTGGTATGCTCCGTTCGTCCCATAGCGCACTAGATCTTGTAGAACGTCCATCGCCGGCGCGCCGCCGCCGCGGGAGTCACCTCCGGCTAGGTTTCCGGCGACAGCGCCGCTCGTTTCTGGTCGATTGGATCTGGACCGTTAGATCTCCCGTGCACGGCTAGGATTAGATCACTTAAAAACGAAGCGGTACGCTTGAGTGGAACGCACAGTCAGCGCCGCGTCAGCGCACAGTCAGCACCACGTCAGCGCCACGTCAGATGTTATTTTTCTACGAATTTCTTAAAATCATTTTATTTGGCAGTTTTGCAGAAAACACCATGCATCCTGTTTTTATCATTACTTTTTATCTGTTTATCCAAATTTAAATATTTTTATATATTTGGAATCCTTGAAACCAGTAGAATCTTTTGTCTTCATTAGTTTTCTGGTTTGACACATTCAAAATTTTCAAATATTTTTGAGAGTAGTTTAAATGTTTTTGACATAACTTTATTTAGAAAAATTATTTTTGAGTAAATCAAATTGCTAAAAACTTGTTTAGATGCCCTCTGCCCAAATGTCATTTTTACAAAATTTGATTTTGAAATTTTATCTTAGGAAGCTAAAACTTCTCATGTCACCCTTTATTCATGTCCAAATAAATGAAAACAAATTAAAAAGAATTTATTCATGCATACATCACAAACATCCAAATAGATACATATATTCGTTTCTTGACAAATAAATAAATTATTGCATCTCATACATAGCTTATATTTTTCTTTGTATGAACATATTGCTTGTGTGTTTATGTGTGGCTCTTTATTTCTTTTGTTAGACTATTCGGAGGGAAACGAAAATCCTTGCAACTGTAACTGCTGCACTCCCGGTTGCCAAGGCAAGTGGCACACCCCCATAAAAGTCCTATTATTTTCTATGCATGAGTAGATTATTTTTCTATAAGCATGTGTAGGATAGTATTGATATGCAAGCCATGTTTAGACTTCCTTATTCCTGTGTCTAGGTTCCTATGAAAATACTTAGTAGAATTGTGATGCTATGCAAAACTGTTTTTGATGAAATGTTAAATTCTACTAAGTTATAATCAAACACCTGGGTGGAACTGGTTGCTTGGCTGTATGAGTTGACTGTTGTCCACAGAGGATTTACCTGTGGGATATTCACTTGTGGATGGCCACCCAGGAACAGAGGAATCTGAAGAACTGCGAGTGAAGATTACTTCTCGTGCAGCCATTGCCAATATGGGCTCTGGCTTGATCAACTAAGCTGCGTAGACTCGCCCCGGCCTGACAGGTGGAGATAGTGGTTTGTAGGTGGAGCGCGTCAGGCCAGAGTGGGAGGGAAAATGATTCTGAAAGATCTCGTCTCATTCTTCTCCTTCCCTTATCACAGATGGTGTGTAAAGGATAGTTTGGGTTGAATGGGTAGAATGGTGAACGTGCACAACCTCTGCAGAGTTTTAAAATCTAAGTACTTAGCCGTGTCCCCGGAAACGGACAATTTGAGCAGCTGAACGAGGACGTCAACGGAGGATTCCACCCTTCCAACTTCTAAATTAAAACTTGAAGGGAGAACAAGGGTAGAAAGATACTATGGCTTTCATACCATATTTGTCTCATGTAGGTAAAATTGTTTCAAAGAGCTAGGGAAAAACTTGCTTTCTGCAAAATAGCCTTGAGCTCCACCAGCCAAACAAGCATATAGGTCATAGAGTTATTCCTCTAAGTGTCCACCATAGTGTCACTTGCCAGTTCCATTTTTTAATGGTTCTGACCCACGTTGTTGCAATATCTTATTGCAGACTGTTCTGATGATGAGAGAGAATTTTACTAAGGGTTTCGAGTCTTCAACCAACATGCTCGCCTGTGGCACATGATGATGATTGGGGACTCCATGAAGAATAATTTTCCGCTGTTTACTCTGTTCATTGCTAGCTTGATGCTATGCAAATTGTAATGAATATTTTCTAAGTCTGGATCAGCGTTATAATAAATTGATACTTTGTTGTGATATTACATCGTAACTGTGTGTGTAAACGAATCGATCCAGGGATTTGCACTATACACAGGTATCTGCCATATTTTAAGAGCAAGTACATTACAGATGGTATCAGAACACTGTGTTGCCTGTAGGTTCGAGCCTTTAGGATTGGAAAAACCTTTTGATCATAGTATTAACTACTTAAGTATTTTGGATCCTAGCGGCATAGTGAGATGAAGCGGCCTGGAAACAAACCTTACATGTCCGCGTACATGAGACCTGTTCCACAATTAAGTGGCTGGTCGGGTGTCTGTCTCTCTCACTATAGTGAATATCCAATTTACAAAGAGTTGTTAATATTTGTTGATCACATTGAGATTTTACTTAACTATTGTTTCTAAATTAATAATGCACATATGACTAGTATTTCTTTACCTTATACATTTCCTGTTTTAAATCCTTTTCTTTCTACCTAAAGGATGACGAGTTTCCACTTCACCACTTCGGAGGACTTCGAGGACACCCGTTTTGGCAGCTACCTTCTCGACATCGGCTAGAAGATAGGTTTACCGCTACCTCAAGTTAAGGGCTTCATTCCGAAGAAGTTTAACAAAGAGGGCTGTTGGGGAATAAAAGCAACTCAGCCAGGACGTGGAGAAGAGCCCCCATTGGAAATCAAAATTGTTAGTGACTCCAAAGATAAAGGACTCAATCTACTCATGCAAGACCTGATTGGGCGTATCTGTGGACGCTACAGCACAGAGTTGAGGGGCCACTATTCCATTTTCTTTGGAAGGAGAAACGAGGATTGAGAACCTTACCTATTTGATGTCGGAGATAGAGGCAAAGCAAAGCACCTTAGTCTTTATTTCCAGGAGCTGGAGATCCTCGTCACATAACTTTATGAGGATAGGCGCACTGAGCTCCTGAAAAACGATGAGCTATGTGCCTTACTCAAGGAGAACGTTGAAAAGATGAAGGCTCAGGAGGAAGTTACTAAGACCCAAGAAGAGAGGTTTGCTGCACAAGAGGAGAAGTACAAGAGACAGGAGAAAAGGGTTCAAGAGAAGAACAAGACTATCAGAGAACAGAAGGCAGAACGCGAGAGCAATGAAGTCAAGTTTGAGGCTGATAGTGACTTGATCAAGCGGCTTTGTACTGATAAGAGGGAGCTGCAAGAGAAGAACCTTGCCCTGGAGAAAGAAGTGAAGGAATTAAAGGAAGTACTCGACAATGAAGGAATCGAGATTTAGGAGATTGAAGAAGAAGAAGATGACATGGTCGAGTAGTTAGTTAGTGAGACTACCATTTACTTTACACCCCATCGTTATCTTAGTCTTGTATTGACTTACCGACTTGTGATAAGGCAGTACTTTCCCTTGTATCCCCGGAACCTCGCGAGTTTTATTTTCCAAATTTTGCATGTCTTTTTAATCCAAAGGTTGAGTTGTGTGATTGTTGTTCTTATAAGCTGTTTGCTTGTTGGGGTATTTTCTCTTTAGACCTTCCCGTCTAAAAACTCATCTATGAAAAAACCGCAGATGCCTCCCCGCCGTGTGCCCGATAACAACAACAACAACAACGACCACAACAACAACGATGCTATACAACAGTTGATGGCCGCTCAAGCTCAGCTAATGACTATGATGACCCAGTTCATTGTGGCGACCAACAACAATAACAACAACCATAACCACAACCCACCACCGCCACCACCCCCCCAAGTGGATAGACTTACCAGATTTCTGAGGCTCCGGCCTAACAAGTTCTCCACTGCAACTGAGCCAATTGTGGCAGATGACTGGCTGCGTTCCGTGGACAGAGATCTAGTGACTTGTGAATGTACCTACACTGAGAAGGTGAGGTTCACTACTCATCTGTTGGAAGGACCAGCAATTCAATGGTGGGAAACTTATCAAATCACTCACCCACTAGAAACCTTGACTTGGGAAAATTTCAGGGAAGGTTTTCGTAATGCTCATATCTCCTCGGGTATTATGAACTTGAAGCAAGATGAATTCAGAAACCTGAGACAAGGAAACAGGAGCCTTAAGGAGTACATGGCTGATTTCCATGCCCTTTCTCGATATGCCCCTGAGGACATCAACACGGAGGCTAAGAGGAAGGCAAAATTCCTAAATGGGCTGAGTGACGAGCTGAAGATTCCTTTAACAGTAGCATATGCCCCAAATTATGAAATCCTCCTAGATCAGGCTATCATACTGGAGGATAACATCAAGAAGGCTGAAAACAGAAAGATAAAGTTGAATGTTCACAAACATCATTCTGAAACTTCTTTCAAGAGGCCTTTCCCTCAAGATACAAACCAGAGTCATAAGCCTGGGCACTATCCTAGTGGAGGAAGCAACCACAAACATCATGGTCACAACCATAGTGGTGGTTTCAACGGAAACAATGGGAATCACAAGGGAAATGGAAATGCTGCCCACAACAATGGACATCATCGCCCAAATCCTGAATATAAGAAAGATATCAGCCAAGTCATATGCTTCAAGTGAAATAACAAGGGCCACTATGCCACTGACTGCCCCAAAAAGAAGGCCGCAGAAGCTGCCAAGCCCAATCCCTTCCAGAAAGGATAGGTGAACCACATCAATGTGGAAGAAGTGTACGATGAACCTGATGCTGTCATTGGTACGTTCTTGCTCAATTCATGCCCAGCATTAGTTTTATTTGATACTGGAGCATCGCATTCTTTCATTTCAAGAGCTTTTGTAAACAAACATGGGTTAGTAGTGGAAAATATAGGAAGCCCCATTAGAGTAAGCTCTCCGGGCGGAGAGATGCTAGTAACCTCTGGCTGTAGACAGTTGAGTCTGAAGATTGGAAAGCATCAGTTTCCTACGGACTTGATCATGCTGGAAACACAAGGCCTTGATGTTATCATATGGATGGATTGGATGTCCCGTTATGCAGGAATCATAGACTGCGCAAATAGAACCATCACTCTCACCACTCCAGAAGGCTCGAAGATCAACTTTAGATCAAAGTTTGAACTAAAGAAGGTTAGGCTTAATTCTCTTAAGGGGGTTAGTCTCGGTGAGGTCTTTATAGTCAAGGAATACCCTGATGTGTTTCCGGAAGAACTACCAGGAATGCCACCCGATAGAGATGTAGAGTTCCTCATTGAACTAAAGTCGGGTACATGACCAATAGCTAAAAGGCCCTACCCAATGGCAACTGATGAACTGAAAGAACTCAAGAAGCAATTGGAAGAGTTCATGCAGAAAGGTTTTATCCGTCCAAGCTCATCACCCTGGGGAGCCCCAATCCTTTTCGTCCAGAAGAAGGATAGTACCCAGAGATTAGTCACTGATTACCGTGACATAAATGAGCATACAATCAAGAACAAGTATGCGCTACCCAAAATCAATGAGCTTTTCGATCAACTAGAAGGGGTTGTCGTGTTCTCCAAGATTGATCTCAGATCAGGGTACTTTCAGATGAAAGTTAGAGAGATGGATATACCCAAGACTGCCTTTGTTACAAGATATTGTTCGTATGAGTACACAGTAATGCCTTTTGGGTTAACCAATGCTCCAGCCTATTTCAAGAATATGATGAATAAGGTATTTATGGATTTTCTGGACAAGTTTGTTGTTGTCTTCATCGATGACATCCTAGTCTACTCCAAAAGTCACAAAGAACATGAAGAACATTTACGTCTAGTGTTGCAAAGACTCCGAGAGCATAAGTTATATGCTAAGTTCAACAAGTGTGAATTTTGGTTAAAACAAGTAGGATTTCTAGGACACCTGGTGTCTAAAGATGGGATAGCAGTGGACCCTGAAAAAGTTGCTGCTGTGACGAATTGGGAGTCACCCAAAAATGTAGGAGAAATCCGCAGTTTTCTAGGACTGGCAGGATACTACCGGAGATTCATTGAAAATTTCTCCAAGATTGCCAAAGCCTTGACTAAACTACTGAAGAAGGGAAAGAAATTTGAGTGGACAGAAGCTTGTGAGACCAGTTTTCAAGAATTAAAGAAGCGCTTGGTGTCGGCACCAGTATTATGCTTACCAGATCTTAAGAAAGACTTCCAAGTTTATTGCGACACTTCATATCGTGGCCTAGGAAGCGTATTGATGCAAGAAGGCAAAGTAGTGTCTTACGCCTCAAGACAACTCAAAAATCATGAAGTAAACTACCCCACTCGTGATCTAGAGTTAGCTTCTGTGGTACATGCGCTAAAGATATGGAGACCATATTTACGGGGAAAGCGATGTGAAGTATTTTCATATCATAAAAGCCTCAAGTATTTCTTTACCCAGAAGGAATTAAACATGCGGCAAAGGAGATGGTTAGAATTGATCAAAGACTATGATTTAAGTCTACAGTACCACCCAGGGAAAGCCAACGTAGTGGTTGATGCCTTGAGCCGTAAGACTTATGTAAACGGACTCACGGCAGAAGAATTGCCTGAAGATCTATGTAAAGGATTTAAGCACCTTCGATTGGAAGTGGTACCTGAAGGATTCATAACATCCTTAGAATTTCAACCTCTTCTATTTAACAAAATCAAGGCAGCTCAGTTAGAAGATAAAGCCGTAAAAGAAATAAAAAAGAATCTAAGTGAAGGCAAAGCCAGGGACTTTAGAGAAGATGAAGAAGGAACCGTATGGTATAAAGAACGCATATGTGTCCCTGACAATGCCGACCTTAGAAAGTTAATACTTCAAGAAGCTCATGACTCACCTTATTCTATACATCCGGGTAACACCAAGATGTATATGGATGTAAAAGAGAAGTATTGGTGGATCAATTTGAAGCGGGATATTGTTGAATACATTGCAAAGTGTGACGTCTGCAGTCGTGTGAAAGCAGAACACCAAAAACCAGCAGGGTTGCTGCAACCCTTACCAGTACCAGATTGGAAATGGGAACAGATTGTAGCACCCCAACTTTTATTAAAGTTGGAATACCTGTGTTATGTGCTAGTCCCAGGATCACTGCCAGCACCACAGTACAAAATATAAAGTACCATTGCATAAGTATTAAATTGCTACAACGAGATCCAAAATAATAGCCAATATGGCTTTATTACAATTCGCATAGCCATGAAGGCTAGCTAAAGTTCAAAGTTCACAGCGAAAGCGAAATAACATTGAGCCTCATCTTCAAGCATGCGCCACAGGCAGTCATGTTGGGTGTAGACTCGAGCCAATCATTCAGCATCAGAATTTCCTGCACATTGGAATATGCAGCCCCCGAAGGAGGTCAATACAATGACGTATTGGCAAGTGACTATGGTGGATATATTCTGGCAAGTCTAACATCTATATGCATATTTGGCTTGGTGGGGTTGAAGGCTATTTGCAGAAAGCAAGTTTTCTCCTATCATTTTGTAAAACACTTTTATTTCTCGAAGACTTGGCACCGAGGGATGAAGCCCAAGTGCACCAACAATTCTTTCCTTAGTCAAATTTTACTTTATGAAAACAGTGTTGAGATCCTTCTGCCCATCCTTGTCCAGTTGCTCAAGTAGTCCGTTTCCGGGGACACGGCTGAGAACTCAGATTGTCTACTCTGCAGAGGTTGTGCACTTTCACCTTTAGACTCAATTTGTCCGAGAAATCCTATACACACGGAGTGTATTATGGAAAGGAGAGAATTGAGACAAGAACTTTCAGAAGAAGAATGCAACCATTCTAGCAAGACCCGTTCCACCTATCATCTCTACATCTGCTTGTCAAGCTGACAGGTTGCACTCACACAACTTAATCATTCTAGACAGAGCCCATTGTCAAAAGGTTGCACGGGAAGCTTCTAAACTTGGAGGGACTTGGTAATCTTCTCGTTCCTGGGTGGCCATCCACAAGTGTACTTCTGGGTAACAACCACCATACTCATGGCCCTAAGTAGAATAGCCATTCATCCTAGGCGAAGACAACCACAAGCATAGTCCCAAAAGCCACTCAACATAAACCATATCAACCAATTCCACCCAGATGTGTATTTTAAAATTTTAACACTTAGAAACATTTCCATAACATGGCAAACATTTTTATAGCATGGCTAAGCAACTAGTAAAATCTTTTCATGGCTGCTTAGGGAAAAGGGTGGCTACACACTACTAGGATATTTGTAAAACACAAACTAACTTAGTATTATAAAATAAATCAAAATTCCCTATCATGCACACTACTCAAAATATACTACTTATGCATATAGAAAATATGGGATTTAGTATGAATGTCACTTGCCTTGGTAACAGGAGGAACAAGCACAGCAAGAATAACAATCACAAGCAATTCCTTCCTCTTCTTCACAATCTAGCACAATCAATGAATAAAATAAATACCAACACAATAACATCACAACACTAAATATAATCATGTATACATGAATGATATGCTATGATAATAGGACACACTTATTAATACTTCTTATTTTCTGTCATTAGTAAGTGAATTATAATTTTTAGGTATTTCTTATTTTATTTATCAATTAAATAATTTTAAAATAATGTAGTAAAACTTTGGTTTCTATAATTACAACTTTTATTGTTTTTATGACATCTTCAATTTGGACATTTATTAATATTGCTGGACAGAGGGAAATAATACAATCTTAAAACAATTAAATTTATTTCTAAATCATTTTTATTATTTAAGTTATTATTTTCATGGCCGAAATACTCCTCTGATAATTAGACAATTTATAATTTTTCAAAAGGAAAAACAAATGATGTAGAAATAAACTACATGAGCAGGGCTTTCCAATGACATAAAGTTTATCAATTTTGGACTTACAGATTAAAAGTTATGAATTTTGCAAGTTTTAATAGTTTTCTATTTTAATTTCTTAATTTTATTTGAAATACAAAAAGAATCGGCCACGCGGCGCGATCTGATTCGTCCGTACCAATTCGACACGGATCGGCAGCGTGGGCCGTCCGATCTCCTTAATAACTAGCGCTTGGGATTAAATGGATCTAGATCCGTTGGATCTAGATCCAACGGTCCGAAAACGGAGACCACGCGCGGGCGGCGCGGTTCGCCAGAAAAACTCCCGACCGTGACGGCGCCACGGTCGGCATTGCACGCGCTCGCATCCTAGGGATCTACGGGATGGATGGGTCTTACCGAGACGTGGAGAAGATCGATGCGGGGACGGTGGCGAGGTGGCGGTCTCTGGCGTGAACTCCTCCTTGCGTAATCGCTCGCCGGAGTAGCACGAGGCGGCGGTTCTCCTCGAGCGAGCACGGACACGGCGTTGCGCTGCGGGAATGAGTTCAAAACCGTGTCAAAAAGCTCCGCAAGGAAAAGTTAAAGCGAGAGGGAGCAACGAAACGGCACGGGGTGGTTAGGGTTGCGCGCACGGCGAGGTTCTCACCGACGGCGACGGCGGAAGAGCGGGGTCTCTAGCGGCCAGCCCAGGGGCTCTTTGGAGGAGATGTTTGGGCAAAACACGGAGGAGCTCGGGGGCTTTTAGTAGGGCAAAACAGCGAGGTAAATGGAGTAGTAAATCGCCGCATTCAAACGAAATCAAATCGGGCGTTTTGGTCGGAGACGTGGGCGTGATTTGGGGACGAACGGCTCCGCGGAGGAGATGACAGGTGGGTCCCACCTGTCAGCGACTGCGAGCGAGCGCGCGGGGCGCTGGGCCGCTGGCGGGCTGATCGGCTACGCGCGCGCGGCAGGTAGCTACGGGCCACGGCCCACTCGACTCAGAAATCCAATTATTTTTATTTAAAACCTTTTCTGTTTTTAAATACTGATTTCAAATATGATTTTTAAACCTATTCAAAACATTTCAGAAAAAATCATAAAAATATGTTTTGGAGAGGTTATTGAAAATGGAACTTTTTAACATTATACTTGCCCATATATAAATTGGTAAGTTTTATTTATTAAAGGAGTTTTAAATAAACACTTTATGGAATTTATAGATTATTTATATTTATAATTTGAAGTTTTATTTAATATTTTTGTGATGTATTCTTATGCTCAATGATGCATGATGCTTGAATGCAAGTTTTAATTTTTTGCAAAATTTGGGATGTTACAGACTAACCCCCTTAAGAGGAAGCTCGCCCTCGAGCTTCGGAAGGATCAGCAAATAGGTGTGGATGGTCTTCTCGGAGGTCGTCCTCTCGTTCCCAGGTGGCTTCTTCCTCAGTGTGATGGTTCCATTGGACTTTACAAAACTTCATGGTTTTGGTACGGGTGACTCTTTCTGCGGTCTGCAATATCTTGATGGGTTTCTCCTCGTAGGTCAAGTCACTCTCCAATTGTACTTCTTCGAGGGGTACAGTATCCTTTAAAGGAACTCCCATCATTTCGGGTGACATTTCTTCAGTTGATTCACATGGAACACATTATGAACCGCAGATAGAGCTTCTGGTAGTTCTAACTCATATGCCACCTCACCCTTACGAGACAGAATTTTAAAAGGTCCAATAAACCGAGGTGCTAATTTTCCTTTAATTCCAAACCTCTTCACACCCCTGAGTGGCGACACTCTAAGATAGGTTCTATCACCCACCTCGTAGGCGACTTCCCTACGTTTAGAATCCGCATAGCTTTTCTGGCGGGACTGTGCTACCTTCAATCTATCTTTAATTAATCTGACTTTCTCTTCAGCTTCTTGGATTATATCAGGTCCAAAGAAACTTCGTTCTCCTACACCACTCCACAACAATGGGGTTGTGCATTTCTTCCCATATAAGGCCTCAAATGGTGCCATCTCGATGCTAGCTTGATAACTGTTATTGTAAGAGAACTTGGCATAGGGTAGATTGTCATCCCAACTAGACCCATAATCCAGCGCACAAGCTCTTAACATATCTTCTAAAATCTGGTTTACTCTTTCGGTCTGACCATCCGTTTGCGGGTGAAATGCCGTACTGAACTCCAATCTAGTTCCCAGTGACTCATGCAACTGCTTCCAAAAATGGGATGTGAACTGGGTCCCTCTATCGGACACGATACTCTTGGGGACGCCGTGTAAGCATACAATCCTCTTCATGTAAATATCAGCTAGCTTTGCGCTGGTATAGGTTGTCTTCACGGGTATAAAGTGAGCTATTTTGGTTAAGCGACAAACAATAACCCAAATAGAATCATACCCTGATTTGGTCCTTGGTAACCCGGTGATGAAATCCATCCCAATAGAATCCCACTTCCAGTCCGGTACCTTCAGAGGTTGCAAAAGTCCTGCTGGTTTCTGATGCTCGGCCTTTACTCGACTGCATACATCGCACTTAGCTATATATTCTGCTATTTCTCTTTTCAGATTGTTCCACCAAAATCTCTCCTTCACATCCATATACATTTTGGTATTTCCTGGATGAATGGAGTAAGGTGTTTCATGGGCTTCTTGCAGAATTAACTTCCTGAGACCAGGATCATTTGCCACACATACACCTTTTTTAAACCACAAGGTTCCTTGCTCATCTTCATGAAATCCCTTGGCTTTTCCTGCTCTCAAATTGGCTTTGATTTCTTCAATATCTTTATCTCCCTTCTGAGCTTCTCGTATATTATCCATCAAATTTGGTTGTACTACCATCGAGGCTAAAAATCCATGTGGTACCACTTCCAATCGGAGGTCCTTGAATGCCTTGCATAAATCCTCAGGTATTTCTCCTGTCGTGAGGCCATTCAAATACACCTTACGACTCAGGGCATCAGCTACTACATTAGCCTTTCCAGGGCGGTATTGGAGACTTAGGTCATAATCCTTGATAAGTTCTAACCATCTTCTCTGCCTCATGTTCAATTCTTTCTGTGTGAAAATATACTTCAAACTTTTGTGGTCAGTGAACACTTCACATCTTTTTCCCATTAGGTAGGGTCTCCAAGTTTTTAGAGCATGTACTACTGAGGCTAACTCGAGATCATGGGTGGGATAATTTGTTTCATGCTTCTTGAGCTGTCTAGAGGCATAAGATGCCACTCTGCCTTCTTGCATCGGCACATTTCCCAGGCCTTGGCGTGAAGCATCACAGTATACTTGGAATTCTTTCTCTAAATCAGGTAGGCATAGAACTGGGGCTGAAACTAGTTGTTTCTTTAATTCCTGAAAACTGGCTTCGCACGCGTCAGTCCACTCAAATTTCTTCTCCTTCTTTAATAATTCCGTCAGTGCCTTGGCGATTTTGGAAAAGTTTTCTATAAATCTTCGATAGTATCCTGCTAGACCAAGAAAACTTCGTAGTTCTCCAACATTCTTTGGTGGTTCCCAATTGGTTACAGCTGAAACCTTTTCAGGATCCACTGCTATACCTTCCTTGGATACTATGTGTCCTAGGAATGCGACTTGTTCCAACCAAAATTCACACTTGCTGAATTTGGCATATAACTTATGTTCACGTAGTCTCTGCAATACTAGGCGCAAATGCTCTTCATGATCTTTGTGACTCTCGGAGTAGATCAGAATGTCATCTATGAACACTACCACAAACTTGTCCAGAAAATCCATGAACACTTTATTCATCATATTCATGAAATAAGCTGGAGCATTGGTAAATCCAAATGGCATTACGGTATACTCATAAGAGCCATATCTTGTAACAAACGCTGTTTTTGGTATATCCATCTCTCTAACTTTCATTTGGAGATATCCTGATCGAAGATCAATCTTGGAGAACACACATGCACCTTTCAATTGATCAAATAATTCATTTATCTTGGGTAACGGATACTTGTTCTTGATGGTGTGTTCATTTATATCTCTGTAGTCCGTGACTAGTCTCTGGGTTTGATCTTTCTTTTTGACAAAAAGCACTGGCCCTCCCCAGGGCGAAGAACTGGGACGGATAAATCCTTTCAGAAGGTGTTCCTCTAGTTGCTTCTTGAGTTCTTTCAGTTCATCGACGGCCATTGGGTAAGGTCTCTTGGCTATTGGTCTGGTACCCGGTTTTAGTTCAATGAGAAATTCCACATCTCTATAAGGTGGCATTCCTGGTAATTCTTCAGGGAATACATCTGAGTACTCTTGGACAATCAGCACATCTCCAAGACTAACCCCCTTAAGAGAATTTAGTCGAACTTTCTTAAGTTCGAAAGTTGATCTAAATTTAATCTTTTGTTTTTCTGGGGTGGTGAGGGTGATAGCTCTGTTTGCACAGTCTATGATTCCTTCAAAATGGGTCATCCAATCCATTCCGATGATAACATCCAAACCTTGGGTTTCTAGGATGACTAAGTCTGCTGGAAAAATATATTTTCCAATCCTTAATTCTAACTGCCTACAGCCTGAATTTACTATCATCTCACCCCCAGGTGAACTCACTCTAATAGGTTTTCCTAAGCTTTCCTCGGCTAGCCCATGTTTATTTACAAAAGCTCTTGATATGAATGAATGCGATGCTCCGGTATCAAATAAGACCAATGCTGGAAAAGAATTTAGCAGGAACTTACCAATCACAGCGTCAGGTTCATCATGAACTTCTTCCACGTTGAGGTGATTTACTTGTCCCTTCTGGAAAGGATTGGGCTTGGAATTTTCGTCGGCCTTTCTCTCTGGGCAATCAGTAGCATAGTGTCCTGTCTTCTTGCACTTGAAGCAAGTCACATTAGACAGGTCTTTCTTCCCTTCAGTGTTAGGACGGGGATTTCCATTCCCATGATTATGGCCATGGTGATGGTTTCCCTTGAACCCACCATTATTTCCTTTGTACCCTCCGTTGTGGTTATGACCATGATGCTTTTGGCCACTACCATTGTTGGAGTAGTTCCAGGGTTTATGGCCACTGACTTCTGAGCTGTGTGGTTTCTTGTGAGCCCCTTCAGTGTTACTTTTACTTGCACCAAACTTCCTCTTCCTATTCTCTTCCTTTCTGATGTTATTGTCCAGGGTGATTGCCTGATCCAGCAAAATCTGATAGTTAGGAGCATATGCCACAGACAAAGGTATCTTCAGTTCTCCCCGAAGTACATTAAGGAATTTGTCCTTCCTCTTAGCATCAGTGTCGATGTCTTCTGGTGCGTACCTTGATAGCGTACAGAAGTCATCTATATACTCCTTCAGAGTTCTACCTCCCTGTCTCAAGCTACGAAACTCCTCCTTCTTCAGATTCATTATGCCAGAGGAGATGTGAGCATTGCGGAAACCATCCTTGAACGCATCCCAAGTCATGCCATCCAAGGGATGGGTCACTTGATAGGTCTCCCACCACATGGAAGCAGGTCCTTCCAATAGGTGAGCAGTGAACCTCACCTTTTCTGCCTCAGAACACTCACAGGTTACTAAGTCCTTGTTGACTGAACGGAGCCAGTCATCCGCCACTATGGGTTCAGTAGCAGAGGAGAACTTATTAGGTCTAAGCCTGAGAAATCTTGCAAGTCTGTCCACAGGGGGTGGGGGTGGTGGTGGATGGTTATTATTGTTGTTGTTGTTGTTGTTGTTGGTTGCTGCAATGAACTGGGTCATCATAGTCATCAGTTGGGCTTGAGCTGCCATCAGCTGTTGTATAGCTTCGCTATTGTCGGGATCACGACGTGGAGGCATCTGTGGGGTTTTTGCATGGATGAGTAAAAGATAGATAGATCTATAAGGAGGAATCCTACCCATGCACAAAACAATCCAGTCAAGCACACCATCAACAACACACCACTAAAAAAAACAATCAGCAAACAATTCATAACCTTTGGTTTAAGAAAAACGATATAAAGGTTTGGAAAAATAAACTCGCGAGGTTCCGAGGATATAAGGGAATGTACTGCCTTACCACAAGTTGGTAGGTCAATACAAGATCCGGACAATGTGGTGTATGATAAATGGTAGTCTCTCTAACTAACTACTCGACCATATCCTCTTCCTCCTCTTCAATTTCCTGTATCTCGATTCCTTCATTGGCGAGTACATTCTTGAGTTCCTTTACTTCTTTCTCCAGGTCAAGATTTTTCTCTTGCAGCTCTCTCTTCTCAGTACGAAGCCTTTTGATCAAGTCACTATCAGCCTCGAACTCGACTTCATTGCTCTCGAGTTCTGCCTTTTGTTCCCTGATAGTCTTGTTCTTCTCTTGAACTCTTTTCTCTTGTCTCCTGTACTTCTCTTCTTGTGCAGGGAATCTCTCTTCTTGTGCCTTAGTCACTTCCTCTTGAACCTTCACCTTCTCTTCGTTCTCCTTAAGTAAGGCACATAACTCATCGTTCTTCAGGAGCTCGGTGCGTCGATCTTCATATAGTTCGGTGACAAGGATTTCCAGCTCCTGGAAATAAAGGCTAAGGGGTTTTGCCTTGCCTCTTTCTCCGACATCATACAGGTAAGGTTCTCCATCTTCGTTTCTTCTTCCAAAGAAAATGGAGTAGTGGCCCCTCAACTCTATGCTGTAGCGTCCGCAGAGGCGCCCAATCAAATCTTGCATGACTAGATTGAGCCCTTTGTCTTTGGAGTCACTAACCATTTTGATCTCTAGTGGGGGCTCCTCTCCACGTCCTGGCTGTGTTGCTTTTATTCCCCAGCAACCCTCTTTGTTAAATTTCTTCAGAATGAATCCCTTTACTTGGGGTAGTGGTAACCCTATCTTCTCGCCGATGTCGAGGAGGTAACAGCCAAAACGGGTGTTCTCGAAGTCCTCCGCAGTGGTGAAGTGAAAGCTCGTCATCCTTTAGGTAGGAAGAAAGGAAATTAAAACAAGAATTTCATAAGATAAGGAAGTACTAGTTATGGAGTGTATTAATTTAGAGGGATACTAAGTCAAAATCCTAAGGTGATCAACAGATATTAACAACTTTTCGTAAATTGGATTTTTCACTATAGTGAGAGAGACAGACACCCGGCCAGCCACTTATATTGTGGGACAGGTCTCATGTACGTGGACATGTAAAGTTTGTCCCGGGCCGCTTCATCCCACCATGCCGTTAGAATCCAACATAGTTCAAAGATGGTAACATTATGACCAAAAAGGGCTTAACCAATCCTAGGGGCTCGAACCTACATGCAACAACTTGCTCTGATACCATTTTGTAGCACCCCAACTTTTATTAAAGTTGGAATACCTGTGTTATGTGCTAGTCCCTGGATCACTGCCAGCACCACAGTACAAAATATAAAGTACCATTGCATAAGTATTAAATTGCTACAACGAGATCCAAAATAATAGCCAATATGGCTTTATTACAATTCGCATAGCCATGAAGGCTAGCTAAAGTTCAAAGTTCACAGCGAAAGCGAAATAACATTGAGCCTCATCTTCAAGCATGCGCCACAGGCAGTCATGTTGGGTGTAGACTTGAGCCAATCATTCAGCATCAGAATTTCCTGCACATTGGAATATGCAGCCCCCGAAGGAGGTCAATACAATGACGTATTGGCAAGTGACTATGGTGGATATATTCTGGCAAGTCTAACATCTATATGCATATTTGGCTTGGTGGGGTTGAAGGCTATTTGCAGAAAGCAAGTTTTCTCCTATCATTTTGTAAAACACTTTTATTTCTCGAAGACTTGGCACCGAGGGATGAAGCCCAAGTGCACCAACACTTCTTTCCGTAGTCAAATTTTACTTTATGAAAACAGTGTTGAGATCCTCCTGCCCATCCTTGTCCAGTTGCTCAAGTAGTCCATTTCCGGGGACACGGCTGAGAACTCAGATTGTCGACTCTGCAGAGGTTGTGCACTTTCACCTTAAGACTCAATTTGTCCGAGAAATCCTATACACACTGAGTGTATTATGGAAAGGAGAGAATTGAGACAAGAACTTTCAGAAGAAGAATGCAACCATTCTAGCAAGACCCGTTCCACCTATCATATCTACATCTGCTTGTCAAGCTGACAGGTTGCACTCCCACAACTTAATCATTCTAGACAGAGCCCATTGTCAAAAGGTTGCACGGGAAGCTTCTAAACTTGGAGGGACTTGGTAATCTCTCGTTCCTGGGTGGCCATCCACAAGTGTACTTCTGGGTAACAACCACCATACTCATGGCCCTAAGTAGAATAGACATTCATCCTAGGCGAAGACAACCACAAGCATAGTCCCAAAAGCTACTCAACATAAACCATATCAACCAATTCCATCCAGATGTGTATTTTAAAATTTTAACACTTATAAACATTTCCATAACATGGCAAACATTTTTATAGCATGGCTAAGCAACTAGTAAAAACTTTTCATGGCTGCTTAGGGAAAAGGGTGGCTACACACTACTAGGATATTTGTAAAACACAAACTAACTTAGTATTATAAAATAAATCAAAATTCCCTATCATGCACACTACTCAAAATATACTACTTATCCATATATAAAATATGGGATTTAGTATGAATGTCACTTGCCTTGGTAACAGAAGGAACAAGCACAGCAAGAACAACAATCACAAGCAATTCCTTCCTCTTCTTCACAATCTAGCACAATCAATGAATAAAATAAATACCAACACAATAACATCACAACACTAAATATAATCATGTATGCATGAATGATATGCTATGATAATAGGACACACTTATTAATACTTCTTATTTTCTGTCATTAGTAAGTGAATTATAATTTTTAGGTATTTCTTATTTTATTTATCAATTAAATAATTTTAAAATAATGTAGTAAAACTTTGGTTTCTATAATTACAACTTTTATTGTTTTTATGACATCTTCAATTTGGACATTTATTAATATTGCTGGACAGAGGGAAATAATACAATCGTAAAACAATTAAATTTATTTCTAAATCATTTTTATTATTTAAGTTATTATTTTAATGGCCGAAATACTCCTCTGATAATTATACAATTTATAATTTGTCAAAGGGAAAAACAAATGATGTAGAAATAAACTACATGAGCAGGGCTTTCCAATGACATAAAGTTTATCAATTTTGGACTTACAGATTAAAAGTTATGAATTTTGCAAGTTTTAATAGTTTTCTGTTTTAATTTCTAAATTTTATTTGAAATAGAAAAAGAATCTGCCACGCGGCGCGATCTGATTCGTCCGTACCGATTCGACGCGGATCGCCAGCGTGGGCCGTCCGATCTCCTTAATAACTAGCGCTGGGGATTAAATGGATCTAGATCCGTTGGATCTAGATCCAACGGTCCGAAAACGGAGACCACGCGCGGGCGGCGCGGTTCGCCGGAAAAACTCCCGACCGCGGCGGCGCCACGGCCGGCATTGCACGCGCTCGCATCCTAGGGATCTACGGGATGGATGGGTCTTACCGAGACGTGGAGAAGATCGATGCGGGGACGGTGGCGAGGTGGCGGTCTCCGGCGTGAACTCCTCCTCGCGTAATCGCTCGCCGGAGTAGCACGAGGCGGCGGTTCTCCTCGGGCGAGCACGGACACGGCGCTGCGCTGCGGGAATGAGTTCAAAACCGTGTCAAAAAGCTCCGCAAGGAAAAGTTAAAGAGAGAGGGGGCAACGATACGGCACGGGGTGGTTAGGGTTGCGCGCACGGCGAGGTTCTCACCGACGGCGACGGCGGAAGAGCGGGGTCTCTAGCGGCCAGCCCAGGGGCTCTTTGGAGGAGATGTTTGGGGCAAAACACGGAGGAGCTCGGGGGCTTTTAGTAGGGGAAAACAGCGAGGTAAATGGAGTAGTAAACGCCGCATTCAAACGAAATCAAATCGGGCGTTTCGGTCGGAGACGTGGGCGTGATTTGGGGACGAACGGCTCCGCGGAGGAGATGACAGGTGTGTCCCACCTGTCAGCGACTGCGAGCGAGCGCGCGGGGCGCTGGGCCGCTGGCGGGCTGATCGGCTATGCGCGCGCGGCAGGTAGCTACGGGCCACGGCCCACTCGACTAAGAAATCCAATTATTTTTATTTAAAACCTTTTCTGTTTTTAAATACAGATTTCAAATATGATTTTTAAACCTATTCAAAACATTTCAGAAAAAATCATAAAAATATGTTTTGGAAAGGTTATTGAAAATGGAACTTTTTAACATTATACTTGCCCATATATAAATTGGTAAATTTTTATTTATTAAAGGAGTTTTAAATAAACACTTTATGGAATTTATAGATTATTTATATTTATAATTTGAAGTTTTATTTAATATTTTGTGATGTATTCTTATGCTCAATGATGCATGATGCTTGAATGCAAGTTTTAAATTTTTGCAAAATTTGGGATGTTACACAGATTGGTATGGATTTCATCACGGGTCTACCCAGGACTAAATCAGGGTATGACTCTATATGGGTTATAGTCGATCGTTTGACGAAAGTATCACACTTTATACCCATGAAGACTACTTAAACTAGTGCCAAACTAGCTGACATCTATATGAAGAGGATTGTGTGTCTACATGGTGTTCCCAAGGAAATTGTGTCGGATAGGGGTACTCATTTTACTTCTCATTTCTGGAATCAATTACATGAGTCTCTAGGAACCAGATTAGAATTCAGCACAGCGTTCCATCCGCAAACGGATGGACATACAGAAAGAGTAAACCAAATCCTAGAAGATATGCTGAGAGCATGCGCTCTAGATTATAAGTCAAGCTGGGATGATAATCTCCCATATGCCGAGTTCTCCTACAACAACAGCTATCAAGCGAGCATAGAGATGTCGCCATTTGAAGCATTGTATGGAAGAAAGTGCACTACCCCACTACTATGGCGTAGGAGAACGTAGTTTGTTTGGACCAGACATAATCAAGGAGGCTGAGGAAAAAGTCAGACTGATCAAAGACCGTTTAAAGATAGCACAATCCAGACAGAAGAGTTATGCGGACTCCAAAAGAAGGGAAGTCACGTATGAAGTAGGAGATCGAGCCTATCTCAGAGTTTCACCTATGCGGGGAGTTAAGAGATTTGGAATCAAAGGAAAATTGGCACCTAGATTTATTGGACCTTTCAAGGTATTATCCCGCAAAGGAGAGGTTGCCTATGAATTGGAACTCCCGGAAGCACTTTCCGCAGTTCATAGTGTGTTTCATGTCAGCCAGCTGAAGAAATGTCACCCAGAAATGGCAGAAACGCTGCTAAGAGATACGGTGCCACTAGAGGAAGTACAACTAGAAAGTGATCTCACTTATGAAGAAAAACCCATAAAGATTTTGGAGATAGCAGAACGTGTCACCCGAACCAAGACCATCAAATTCTGTAAAGTACAGTGGAATCAGCATCCAGAAGAGGAAGCAACTTGGGAAAGAGAAGATGACCTGAAAGAAGACCACCCTCACCTATTTGCTAGCCAATCCGAATCTCGAGGGCGAGATTCATCTTATGGGGGTTAGGTTTGTAACATCCCAATTTTCAGAAAAATTTAAAATTTGCATCCATGCATCATCATCATTAAACTTGTCATTTAAATCACATATAATTTAAATTAAATCATTATATATGTTTTTAATTGATTTTATGTCCATAAAATTGTTATTTGAATTTATAATAATATTCCTTTTTATTCTATTTTTACTTTAGACAAAAATAATATCAAAAGGATCTATTTTTAATAAGCTTTTCAAATTATATTTTTATGAATTTTTCTGAGAAGTTTTGATATAGTTTTGAAATTGTTTTATACTCAAAAGATTTAAAAACAGAAAAATGAATTATAAAAAGAAAAATCGAGCCGGGCCAGCAAGTGGGCCGAAGCCCACAAGCTATCTACCGCGCGCGCAACACCGCAGCCTGCCAGCAGCCCGTCCCTCCTGCGCGCGCGCTCTCTCTCTCTCTCTCTGGTAGGTGGGCCCCACCTGTCATCCCTTCCACGGCAACGACGCGCCCCCAAATCACGCCCGCGACGACGCCGAGAAACGGCCGAATAATTTTGATTCATTGCGGAGGATTGATTGCTCCATTTACGTCGCCGATTCTTGCTATAAGAACCCCTCGATCACCTCTCCCATTTGCCCCAAACCCTAGCACCCGAGAGCCACGAGGCTGCCCGCACGAGACCTCGACTTTCCGCCGCTACCGCCGGTAAAACTCGCACCGTGTGCTCAACTCCGGCCACCCCGGACCTTCTCTCCTCTCCCCTTCGTTTTGTTTCATCCTTGCGCATCTTTGTGACACGATTTTGCATTCTGTCTCGCAGCGTGTCGTCATAACGGTGCACTACCAAAGCAACCCGCCGCCGCGCACAACTCCGGCGAGCAATCCCAGGAAGCAAAGGACGCCCCAGCCCCCACGACCTCGCAATCGTCTCCGCGCCGACCTCCTCTGCGTTCTGGTATGCTCCGTTCGTCCCATAGCGCACTACCTCTTGTAGAACGTCTGTCGTCGGCGCGCCGCCGCCGCGGAAGTCACCTCCGGCTAGGTTTCCGGCGAAAGCGCGCTCGTTTCTGGTCGATTGGATCTGGACCGTTAGATCTCCCATGCACGACTAGAATTAGATCACTTAAAAACGAAGTGATGCGCTTGCGTGGCACGCACAGTCAGCGCCGCGTCAGCGCACAGTCAGCACCACATCAACGCCTTGTCAGATATTATTTTTCTACAAATTTCTTAAAATCATTTTATTTGGCAGTTTTGCAGAAAACACCCTGCATACTCTTTTTATCATTACTTTTTATCTGTTTATCCAAATTTAAATATTTTTATATATTTGGAATCCTTAGAACCAGTAGAATCTTTTGGATTAATTAGTTTTCTGGTTTGACACATTCAAAATTTTCAAATATTTTTCAGAGTAGTTTAAATGTTTTTGACATAACTTTATTTAGAAGAATTATTTTTGAGTAAATCAAATTGCTAAAAACTTGTTTAGATGCCCTCTGCCCAAATGTCATTTTTACAAAATTTGATTTTGAAATTTTATCTAAGGAAGCTAAAACTCTTGATGTCACCCTTTATTCATGTCCAAATAAATGAAAACAAATTTAAAAGAATTTATTCATCCATACATCACAAACATCCAAATAGATACATATATTCGTTTCTTGACAAATAAATAAATTATTGCATCTCATACATAGCATATATTTTTCTTTGTATGAACATATTTCTTGTGTGTTTATGTGTGGCTCTTTCTTTCTTTTGTTCGACTATTCGGAGGGAAACGAAAATCCTTGCAACTGTAACTGCTGCACTCCCGGTTGCCAAGGCAAGTGGCACACCCCCATAAAAGTCCTATTATTTTCTATGCATGAGTAGATTATTTTTCTATAAGCATGTGTAGGATAGTATTGCTATGCAAGCCATGTTTAGACTTCCTTATTCCTGTGTCTAGGTTCCTATGAAAATACTTAGTAGAATTGTGATGCTATGCAAAACTATTTTTGATGAAATGTTAAATTCTACTAAGTTATAATCAAACACCTGGGTGGAATTGGTTGCTTGGCTGTATGAGTTGAGTGTTGTCCCCAGGGGAGTTACCTGTGGGGTATTCACTTGTGGATGGCCACCCAGGAACAGAGGAATCTGAAGAACTCCGAGTGAAGATTGCTTCTCGTGCAGCCATTGCCAATATGGGCTCTGGCTTGATCAACTAAGCTGTGTAGACTCGCCCCGGCCTGACAGGTGGAGGTAGTGGTTTGTAGGTGGAGCGCGTCAGGCCAGAGTGGGAGAGAAAATGCTTCTGAAAGATCTCGTCTCATTCTTCTCCTTCCCTTATCACAGATGGTGTGTAAAGGATTGTTTGGGTTGAATGGGTACAATGGTGAGCGTGCATAACCTCTGCAGAGTTTTAAAATCTAAGTACTTAGCCGTGTCCCCGGAAACGGACAATTCAGCAGCTGAACGAGGACGTCAACGGAGGATTCCACCATTCCAACTTCTAAATTAAAACTTGAAGGGAGAACAAGGGTAGAAAGAGACTATGGCTTTCATACCATATTTGTCTCATCTAGGTAAAATTGTTTCAAAGAGCTAGGGAAAAACTTGCTTTCTGCAAAATAGCCTTGAGCTCCACCAGCCAAACAAGCATATAGGTCATAGAGTTATTCCTCTAAGTGTCCACCATAGTGTCACTTGCCAGATCCATTTTTTAATGGTTCCGACCCATGTTGTTGCAATATCTTATTGCAGACTGTTCTGATGATGAGTGAGAATTTTACTAAGTGTTTCGAGTCTTCAACCAACATGCTCGCCTGTGGCACATGATGATGATTGGGGACTCCATGAAGAATAATTTTCCGTTGTTTACTCTGTTCACTGCTAGCTTGATGCTATGCAAATTGTAATGAATATTTTCTAAGTCTGGATCAGCGTTGTAATAAATTGATACTTTGTTGTGATATTACATCGTAACTGTGTGTGCAAACGAATCGATCCAGGGATTTGCACTATACACAGGTGTCTGCCATATTTTAAGAGCAGGTACATTACAAATCATCAGCTATGATAGGTTCCGTAGCTGTGGAGAATTTGTTGGGTCTAAGCCTCAGGAACCTAGCAAGGCGATCAACTGGGGGAAGGGGTGGTGGTGGCAGCGGGGGTGGGGGTGGTGGCGGATTGTTCTGATTTGCCATGAACTGAGCCATCATGGTCATCAACTGTGTCTGAGCAGCCATCATTTGCTGCATCATTTCATTGGCATTGTTGTTGTTGTCGGGATCACGACGCGGAGGCATCTGTATTATTTGAGCATAGGTAAGCATAGATAGAAACGGACTAAAGGATAATCTACCCATGCACAACATACAAACCACAGAAACACACCAAACAACAACCAATAAACACACTCGAAATATTTTATCAATTCGAATTTTATAGATTTTGAATACCAAGAGAGGACATAGGTTCAAAAATTATGCTAACGTACTGCCTCACCACAATTTGATAGGTCAATACAAGGTTCGATACGATAGGGGAAATAACTCGCAAAATAAGAGAACTGGTGGTCTCTCAAATCAAAGTTTGAAACTATTGATGTATTTATGGGTGTTCCCGCACTTGCGCTTCTTGCCATTCGTGGCCTTCTTGGGTGCGTCCTCTTCGGGATAGGTTATCAATAGGGGCTCTGGGACGTCAGGGGGGGTGTTCTTCTTTGTCTGGAGTTCCATTTGGCTTAGTTGCTCACACAAATGAGCACACTGTGCTTGCAAAGCCAGAATGTGGGCATCCTTCTGCGCAGTCCTATCGTCTTGTCGCTCAATCTTGGCTTCAAGTTTCTTGTTCTCCTCATACAACAACTGGTTCTCATCACAAAGGATATCCTTCTCTTCCTCTAAGCTCTTTTTAACGTAACGGTGAACACGCCTTAAGTCAGCCCTGTAGAAAATCTCTTTACCCAGAAGTATATCCAGGTTATGGCAATGAGCTCCCAGATCTCCGTGATGCTTCTCATTCAGACCCCTAAGTGGGGGTTGAACGGGTTGTCCAATGATATCCCACCTGGCGAAGTGACGAAAGACGGAGTTGGGCTTGATCTCGTCAAAGAACTGCTCAATGATGCGGGACAAGGTTTCCAACATTGCCATCTCCACTCCATTCTTCCAGTTGGGGTACATAGACTGGAAGAGGATTGGCTGCGACCTAGGTGGATCAAGACGAGATAGAACATCTGCCTCGATCTTCCAACGACCTTCAGGATAATCCTCAGACATAACTTCTTTGCCCCTGAAGACTGGCGGCATCAACTTCAAGGTCTTGGTAATACTGAGGAGCTGGTCACTAAAGTAGTACAAGTCTCCTTTCTGCGGGGACATCTCACGAGTGAAGTCCTTCATCTACAATATTTTTGAAGAGGAAGGGATTAATGAGATGAAAAGAATAAGTTAAGAATGTACAAGGCAAGGAAAATAATATAAGAAAGGAAAAAGTCTTAATAAATTTTCAAATTCGAAATTTATTGATTTAAAATATTTACTTTTGGGTTTGTATCCAATCCTAGGGGTTTTCGAGGCTACAGGCAACATTATGCTCTGATACCATCTGTAGCACCCTTGCTTAGGAAAGCAATGGTGCGTATGAATCATGCAGGAGACTTGGATCATATAAGTCTCGCATTTTCCAATAAGATGTAATATCACACTACAATGTCAAATTTATTACAACCGAGAACGAATGATCCAAAAACTATATTCCTTACAACTTTGCATAGCTGAAGCGCTAGCTAAATAAATAGATAGTTCACAAATTATTTTAGAGTTCATACGCAAATTCCAATGATAACATGGAGCTACATCATCTCCATGAAGCCACTAGCAATCATGTTGGTTGTAGCTCGAAGACGACCCCCTTACTCCTCATTCGAACATTCTGCAAGGTTTAGTTGTAGCCCAGCTATAAAGGGTCAACACAATTGAATTGTGGTGGCAAGTGACTTTTAAATGCTAATTTCTACTAAGCTATATCTATATGCTTATTTGGCTGGTGGAGCTCAAGGCTATTGCGCAAAGCAAATTTTCTCCTACTTTTGGTAAACAACTTTTTGAAACAATATCTTCTCTTTATGAGACATCTCGAGACAAATCCATGTCTCCTACCCATGTTCACCCATCAAAGTTTTATTAAGAAATTGGGATGAAGAGATTTTCAGAAGACAGCCTTGTGTAGTCACTCAATTGTCCGATGCCGGGGACACGGCTAAGATCTTAGGTTTTAACTCTCGAGAGTGTGTGCACTTTCACCATTAGACTCAATCAACCCAAACTATCCTCTACACTCATTTAGTGAGAAGGAAAAGGAAAAGACAGAGACGAGCTAGCAGTAAACAGAGTAAACAACAGAAAATTTATTCTTCATGGAGTCCCCAAATATCATCATGTGCCACAGGCGAGCATGTTGGTTGAAGACTCGAAACCCTTAGTAAAAACTTTCACTCATCATATGGAACTGGCAAGTGACACTATGGTGGACACTTAATGGAATAACTCTACGGCCTATATGCATATTTGGCTGGTGGAGTTCAAGGCTATTTTGCAGAAAGCAAGTTTTTCCCTAACTTTTTGAAACAACTTTACCTCGTTGAGACAAATATGGTATGAAAGCCATAGTCTCATTCTACCCTTGTTCACCCATCAATTTTTTAATTTAAAAATTGGAATGGTGGAATCCTCCGTTGACGTCCTCGTTCAGCTGCTCAATTGTCTATTTCCGGCGACACGGCTAAGTACTTAGTTTTACACTCTGCAGAGGTTGTGCACGTTCACCATTGTACCCATTCAACCCAGGTTACCCTTTACACACCATTTGTGATAAGGAAAGGAAAGAATGAGACGAGATCTTTCAGAAGCATTTTCCCTCCCACTCTGGCCTGACGCGCTCCACCTACAAATCCTCTACCACCACCTGTCAGGCCGGGGAGAGTCCATGCAGCTTAGTTGATCATGCCAGAGCCCATATTGGCAATGGCTGCACGAGAAGCAATCTTCACTTGGAGTTCTTCAGATTCCTTTGCTCCCGGGTGGCCTTCCACAAGTGAATATTCCACAGGTAAATCCCCTGGGAACAACACTCAACTCATACAGCCAAGCAACCAATTTCCACACAGGTGTTTGATTAAAACTTAGTAGACTTTATCTTTTTCATCAAAATAGTTTTGCATAGCATCACTATTCTACTAAGTATTTTTCATAGGAACCTAGACACAGGAATAAAGAGGTCTAACATGGCTTGCATAGCAACAATATCCTACACATGCTTACAGAAAATAATCTACTCATGCATAGAAAACTAATAGGACTTTTATGGGGGTGTGCCACTTGCCTTGGCAACCGGGAGTGCAGCAGTTACAGTTGCAAAGATTCTCGTTTCCCTCCGAATAGTCTAATAAAGAAATAAAGAGCCACACATAAACACACAAGCAAAGGTTCATACAAAGAAAAATATATGCTATGCATGAGATGATATGCAACAATTTATTTCCAACGTCAAGAAACAAATAAATGTATCTCTTTGGATTTTCATGATATATGCATGAATAAATTTTTAATTTGTTTCTATTATTTAATCATGAATAATGGGTAATGACAAGGACTTTAGTTTACTTAAATAAAATTTCAAAATCAAATTTTGTAAAAGTGACATTTGGGCAGAGGGCATCTAAACAAGTTGTTAGCAATTTTATTTATTCAAAAATAATGTTTCTATCTAAAGTTATGTCAAAAACACTTAAACTACTATCAAAAATATTTGAAAATTTTGAATGTGTCAAAAAATAAAACTAATGAAGCCAAAGTGTTCTACTGTTTACAAGGATCTCAAATATATAAAAATATTTAAAGTTGGTTAAACAGATAAAAAGTAGTGATAAAAACAGTATGCAGGTTGTTTTCTGCAAAAATGCCAAATTAAATAAAACGGGAAAAAGAATTTACACGTCAGCGCTGACTGTGCGCTGACTGGGCATGCTGACGTGTTTAAGTGATTTGATTTGGGCCGTCAGATCTTGATCTGGCGGTCCAGATCAATCATACTGTTTCGCTTATAAAGATCTAATCCTAACTGTAGGATCGAGATCGTACGGCCTACACGCGTTGACCAAAAACTGGCGGCGCTAGGTCACCGGAGGACCTCGCCGGAGCAGCGCGCGCGGCGGCGACAAGCACGGCATCGCATGTTCTCGACGTTCTACTGCGTTCCGAGACGAGTGGGTCATACCTACGGGTAGAGGGCATCGAGGCGACGTCGTTGGCGAAGTGGTGGGGGTCGTAGCTCCTCCTGCCTCCTCTGGTTGCTCGCCGGAGTTGCTGCGGGCGGCGGCTTGCTTCGGTCGCGGACGTCCTCCTCGAACTGCTGCGGAAAAGAGTGAACTAAGTTGTCACAGGGAGGCGCACGGCTACATGGAGTCGAGAGGGATACCAGGGATGACCAGAGGAGCTCGGGACTCACCGGAGTTCAAGGTTTTGGCCGGCGGCAGTCGCGGCGCGGCGGCGGAAAAATACGGCAGCCTGGGAGCTCCCGTGCCGCGGTTTCTAGGGCAAAACGACGAGGAGCTCGGGGGCTATTTGTAGGCGTAAGCGAGGCAATGAATCGCGTCCTTAATTGCTCGAATTAACAAGGAGGAATCGCCGGCCGGAGGTTACCGTGGACGTGCGCGTGATTTTCGGGAAGAAGACCGGGTCGAGGATGACAGGTGGGACCCACCTATCAGTGACACGGAGAGAGAGGGAGATGGCGCTGGGCTGCTGGCGGGCTGGATTGCGACGCGCGCGCGGTAGGTAGCAGTGGGCTTCTGCCCACTGGCTGGCCCGGCTATATTTTTTTCTTTCCTTTTCTGTATTTAATTCTTTTGTGTATAAAACAATTTCAAAACTATATTAAAACTTCTCAGAAAAATTCATAAAAATATAATTTGAAAAGCTTATGAAAAATATATCCTTTTGACATTATTTTTGTCTAAAGTAAAAATAGAATAAAAGGAACATTATTATAAATTCAAATAACAATTTTAAGGACATAAAGTCAATTAAAACATATTTAAACAATTAAATTCAAATTCTATGTGATTCATACGACAAGTTTAATGATGATGATGCATGGATGCAAAGTTTTAAATTTTTCTGAAAATTGGGATGTTACAAACCTAACCCCTTAAGATGAATCTCGCCCTCGAGATTCGGATTGGCTAGCAAATAGGTGAGGGTGGTCTTCTTTAAGGTCATCTTCTCTTTCCCATGTCGATTCCTCTTCTGAATGGTGATTCCATTGTACTTTACAGAATTTGATGGTCTTGGTTCGGGTGACACGCTCTGCGGTCTCCAAAATCTTTATGGGTTTTTCTTCATAAGTGAGATCACTTTCTAGTTGTACTTCCTCTAGTGGCACCGTATCTCTTAGCAGTGTTTCTGCCATTTCTGGGTGACATTTCTTCAGCTGGCTGACATGAAACACACTGTGAACCGCGGAAAGTGCTTCCGGGAGTTCCAATTCATAGACGACCTCTCCTTTGCGGGATAATACCTTGAAAGGTCCAATAAATCTAGGTGCCAACTTTCCTTTCCAAATCTTTTAACTCCCCGCATAGGTGAAACTCTGAGATAGACTCGATCACCCACTTCATACGTGACTTCTCTACTTTTGGACTCCGCATAACTTTTCTGTCTGGATTGTGCTATCTTTAAACGGTCCTTAATCAACCTGACTTTTTCCTCAGCCTCCTTGATTATGTATGGTCCGGACAAACTACGTTCTCCTACGCCACTCCACAGTAGTGGGGTAGTGCACTTTCTTCCATACAGGGCTTCAAATGGCGACATCTCTATGCTCGCTTGATAGTTGTTGTTGTAAGAGAACTCGGCATATGGGAGATTATCATCCCAGCTTGTTTTATAATCTAGAGCGCATGGTCTCAGCATATCTTCTAGGATCTGATTTACTCTTTCTGTCTGTCCATCCGTCTGCGGATGAAATGATGTGCTGAACTCTAACCTAGTTCCCAGAGACTCATGTAATTGATTCCAGAAATGGGAAGTAAATTGAGTACCCCTATCCGACACAATTTTCTTGGGAACACCATGTAGACACACAATCCTCTTCATATAGATGTCAGCTAGTTTGGCACTAGTGTAAGTAGTCTTCACGGGTATAAAGTGAGATACTTTCGTCAGACGATCGACTATAACCCATATAGAATCATACGCTGATTTAGTCCTGGGCAGACCCGTGATGAAATCCATACCAATCTGTTCCCATTTCCAATCTGGTACTGGTAAAGGTTGTAGCAACCCTGCTGGTTTTTGGTGTTCTGCTTTCACACGACTGCAGACGTCACACTTTGCACTGTATTCAGCAATATCGCGCTTCAAGTTGATCCACCAATACCTCTCCTTTACATCCATATACATCTTGGTGTTACCCGGATGTATGGAATAAGGTGAGTCATGAGCTTCTTGAAGTATTAACTTCCTGAGATCGGCATTGTCAAGAACACAAATGCGTTCTTTATACCACATGGTTCCTTCTTCATCTTCTCTAAAATCTCTGGCCTTGCCTTCGCTTAGGTTCTTCTTGATTTCTTTTACTGCTTTATCCTCTAACTAAGCTGTGTTGATTTTGTTAAATAGAAGAGGTTGAACTTCTAAGGATGCTATGAATCCTTCAGGTACCACCTCCAATCGAAGGTCCTTAAATCCTTTACAAAGATCTTCAGGCAATTCTCCTGTCGTGAGTCCGTTTACATAAATCTTACGGCTCAAGGCATCAGCCACTACGTTGGCTTTTCCTGGGTGGTATTGTAGACTTAAATCATAGTCTTTGATCAATTTTAACCATCTCCTTTGTCGCATGTTTAATTCCTTCTGAGTAAAGAAGTACTTGAGGCTTTTATGATCCGTAAATACTTCACATCTCTTTCCCCATAAATATGGCCTCCATATCTTTAGCGCATGCACCACAGAAGCTAACTCTAGATCATGAGTGGGGTAGTTAACTTCATGATTTTTGAGTTGTCTTGAGGCGTAGACACTACTTTGCCTTCTTGCATCAATACGCTTCCTAGGCCGCGATATGAAGCGTCGCAATAAACCTGGAAGTCTTTCTCTAGGTCTGGCAAGCATAATACCGGTGCTGACACCAAGCGCTTCTTTAATTCTTGAAAACTGGTCTCACAAGCTTCTGTCCACTCAAATTTCTTTCCCTTCTTCAGTAGTTCAGTCAAAGCCTTGGCAATCTTGGAGAAGTTTTCAATAAATCTCCGGTAGTACCCTGCCAATCCTAGAAAACTGCGGATTTCTCCCACATTTTTGGGCGATTCCCAATTTGTCACAGCAGCAACTTTTTCAGGGTCCACTGCTATCCCATCTTTAGACACCAGGTGTCCTAGAAATCCTACTTGTTTTAACCAAAATTCACACTTGTTGAACTTAGCATATAATTTATGCTCTCGGAGCCTTTGCAACACCAGACGTAAATGTTCTTCCTGTTCTTTGTGACTTTTGGAGTAGACTAAGATGTCATCGATGAAGACAACAACAAACTTGTCCAGAAAATCCATAAACACCTTATTCATCATATTCATGAAATAGGCTGGAGCATTGGTTAACCCAAAGGCATTACTGTGTACTCATACGAACCATATCTTGTAACGAAAGCAATCTTGGGTATATCCATCTCTCTGACTTTCATCTGAAAGTACCCTGATCTGAGATCGATCTTGGAGAAGACGACATACCCTTCTAGTTGATCGAACAGTTCATTGATTTTGGGTAGCGGATACTTGTTCTTGATTGTATGCTCATTTATGTCACGGTAATCGGTGACTAATCTCTGAGTACTATCCTTCTTCTTGACAAAAAGGATCGGGGCTCCCCAGGGTGATGAACTTGGACGGATAAAGCCTTTCTGCATAAACGCTTCCAGTTGTTTCTTGAGTTCTTTCAGTTCATCTGTTGCCATTGGGTAGGGCCTTTTAGCAATTGGTCATGTCCCCGGCTTTAGTTCTATGAGGAATTCTACATCTCTATCGGGTGGCATTCCTGGTAGTTCCTCCGGAAACACATCAGGGTATTCCTTAACTATAAGGACCTCACCGAGACTAACCCCCTTAAGAGAATTAAGCCTAACCTTCTTTAGTTCAAACTTTGATCTAAAGTTGATCTTCGAGCCTTCTGGAGTGGTGAGAGTGATGGTTCTATTTGCGCAGTCTATGATTCCTGCATAGCGGGACATCCAATCCATCCCTATGATAACATCCAGGCCTTGTGTTTCCAGGATGATCAAGTCCGTAGGAAACTGATGCTTTCCAATCTTCAGACTCAACTGTCTACAGCCAGAGGTTACTAGCATCTCTCCGCCCGGAGAGCTTACTCTAATGGGGCTTCCTATATTTTGCACTACTAACCCATGTTTGTTTACAAAAGCTCTTGAAATGAAAGAATGCGATGCTCCAGTATCAAATAAAACTAATGCTGGGCATGAATTGAGCAAGAACGTACCAATGACAGCATCAGGTTCATCGTACACTTCTTCCACATTGATGTGGTTCACCTATCCTTTCTGGAAGGGATTGGGCTTGGCAGCTTCTGCGGCCTTCTTTTCGGGGCAGTCAGTGGCGTAGTGACCCTTGTTATTGCACTTGAAGCATAGGACTTGGCTGATATCTTTCTTATATTCAGGGTTTGGGCGATGTTGTCCATTGTTGTGGCCAGCATTTCCATTTCCCTTGTGATTCCCATTGTTTCCCTTGAAACCACCACTATGGTTGTGACCATGATGTTTGTGGTTGCTTCCTCCACTAGGATAGTGGCCAGGTTTATGACCCTGGTTTGTATCTTGAGGCAAGGGCCTCTTGAAAGAAGTTTCAGAATGGTGTTTGTGAACATTCAACTTTCTCTTCCTATTTTCAGCCTTCTTGATGTTATCCTCCAGTATGATAGCCTGATCTAGGAGAGTCTGATAATTTTGGGCATATGCCACTGTCAAAGGGATCTTCAGCTCGTCACTCAACCCATTTAGGAATTTTGCCTTCCTCTTTGCCTCGGTGGTAATGTCTTCAGAGGCATAACGAGAAAGGGCATGGAAATCAGCCATGTACTCCTTAAGGCTCATGTTTCCTTGTCTCAGGTTTCTGAATTCTTCCTGCTTCAAGTTCATAATGCCCGAGGAGATATGAGCATTACGAAAACCTTCCTTGAAATTTTCCCAAGTCATGGTTTCTAGTGGGTGGGTGATTTGATAAGTTTCCCACCACTGGATTGCTGGTACTTCCAACAGATGAGTAGTGAACCTCACCTTCTCAGCGTCAGTACATTCACAAGTCACTAGATCCCTGTCCACGGAACGCAGCCAATCATCTGCCACAATTGGTTCAGTTGAAGTGGAGAACTTGTTTGGTCGGAGCCTAAGAAATCTGGTAAGTCTATCCACATGGGGGGGTGGTGGCGGAGGCGGGTTGTGGTTGTTGTTATTGTTGTTGGTTGCCGCAATGAACTGGGTCATCATAGTCTTTAGCTGAGCTTGAGCGGCAATCAACTGTTGTATAACATCATTGTTGTTGTGGTCGTTGTTGTTATTATCGGGCGTACGACGGGGAGGCATGTGTGATTTTTGTATAGGTGAGTTTTTAGACGGAAAGGTCTAAGGAGAAAGATTACCCCAACAAACAACAACCTATAAGAAAAAACAAACATCACACAACTCAAAACTCTGGATTAAAAGACGTGAAAGTTTTGGAAAATAAACTCGCGAGGTTCCGTGGAATACAATGGAAGGTACTGCCTTATCACAAGTTGATAGGTCAATACAAGACTAAGATAACGATGAGGTGTAAATAAATGGTAGTCTCGCTAACGAACTACTCGACCATGTCATCTTCTTCTTCTTCAATTTCCTGAATCTCGATTCCTTCATTGTCGAGTACTTCCCTTAATTCCTTCACTTCTTTCTCCAGGGCAGAGTTCTTCTCTTGCAGCTCCCTTTTCTCGGTACGAAGACGCTTGATCAAGTCACTATCAGCTTCGAACTCGACTTCATTGCTCTCGAGTTCTGCCTTCTGTTCTCTGATAGTCTTGTTTTTCTCTTGAACCCTTTTCTCATGTCTCTTGTATTTCTCCTCTTGTGAAGCAAACTTTTCTTCTTGGGCCTTAGTCACTTCCTCTTGAGCTTTCATCTTTTCCTCGTTCTCCTTGAGTAAGGCACACAACTCATCGTTCTTCAGGAGTTCAGTGCGTCTATCTTCATAAAGTTATGTGACGAGGACCTCCAACTCCTGGAAATACAGACTAAGGGGCTTTGCTTTGCCTCCATCTCCAACATCAAAGAGGTATGGTTCTCCCTCCTCGTTTCTCCTTCCAAAGAAAATGGAGTACTGGCCCCTCAACTCTGTGCTATAGCGTCCGCAGAGACGTCCAATCAGGTCCTGCATGACGAGATTGAGTCCTTTATCTTTGGAGTCACTAACCATTTTGATTTCCAACGGGGGCTTTTCTCCACGTCCTGGCTGAGTTGTTTTTATCCCCCAACAGCCCTCCTTGTTAAACTTCTTCAGGATGAAGCCCTTAACTTGAGGTAGCGGTAAACCTATCTTCTCGCCGATGTCGAGAAGGTAGCAGCCAAAACGGGTGTCCTCGAATCCTCCGCAGTGGTGAAGTGGAAGCTCGTCATCCTTTAGGAAGAAAGAAAAGAATTTAAAACGAGAAATGTATAAGGTAAGGAAGTACTAGTCATTTTTTCATTATTAAATTAGAGACAAAACTAAGTCAAATCTCAATGTGATCAACAAATATAAACAACTCTTTGTAAATTGGATATTCACTATAGTGAGAGAGACAGACACCCGGCCAGCCACTTAATTGTGGAACAGGTCTCATGTACGCGGATATGTAATGTTTGTTTACAGGCCGCTTCATCTCACTATGCCGCTAGGATCCAAAATACTTAAGTAGTTAATACTATGATCAAAAGGTTTTTCCAATCCTAAGGGCTCGAACCTACAGGCAACACAGTGCTCTGATACCATCTGTAGTGTACCTGCACCTAAAATATGGCAGATACCTGTGTATAGTGCAAATCCCTGGATCGATTCGTTTGCACACATAGTTACGATGTAATATCACAACAAAGTATCAATTTATTACAACGCTGATGCAGACTTAGAAAATATTCATTACAAATTTCCATAGCATAAAGCTAGCAGTAAACAGAGTAAACAACGGAAAATTTATTCTTCATGGAGTCCCCAAACATCATCATGTGCCACAGGCGAGCATGTTGGTTGAATACTCGAAACCCTTAGTAAAAACTTTCACTCATCATCAGGACAGTCTGCAATAAGATATATATTGCAACAACGTGGGTCAGAACCATTAAAATGGAACTGGCAAGTGACACTATGGTGGACACTTAATGGAATAACTCTACAACCTATATGCATATTTGGCTGGTGGAGTTCAAGGCTATTTTGCAGAAAGCAAGTTTTTCCCTAACTTTTTGAAACAACTTTACCTCGTTGAGACAAATATGGTATGAAAGCCATAGTCTCATTCTACCCTTGTTCACCCATCAAGTTTTTAATTTAAAAATTGGAATGGTGGAATCCTCCGTTGACGTCCTCGTTCAGCTGCTCAATTGTCCGTTTCCGGGGACACGGCTAAGTACTTAGTTTTACACTCTGCAGAGGTTGTGCACGTTCACCATTGTACCCATTCAACCCAGGTTACCCTTTACACACCATTTGTGATAAGGAAAGGAAAGAATGAGACGAGATCTTTCAGAAGCATTTTCCCTCCCACTCTGGCCTGACGCGCTCCACCTACAAATCCTCTACCACCACCTGTCAGGCCGGGGAGAGTCCACGCAGCTTAGTTGATCATGCCAGAGCCCATATTGGCAATGGCTGCACGAGAAGCAATCTTCACTTGGAGTTCTTCAGATTCCTTTGCTCCTGGGTGGCCTTCCACAAGTGAATATTCCACAGGTAAATCCCCTGGGAACAACACTCAACTCATACAGCCAAGCAACCAATTTCCACCCAGGTGTTTGATTAAAACTTAGTAGACTTTATCTTTTTCATCAAAATAGTTTTGCATAGCATCACTATTCTACTAAGTATTTTCATAGGAACCTAGACACAGGAATAAAGAGGTCTAACATGGCTTGCATAGCAATACTATCCTACACATGCTTATAGAAAATAATCTACTCATGCATAGAAAAATAATAGGACTTTTATGGGGGTGTGCCACTTGCCTTGGCAACCGGGAGTGCAGCAGTTACAGTTGCAAAGATTCTCGTTTCCCTCCGAATAGTCTAATAAAGAAATAAAGAGCCACACATAAACACACAAGCAAAGGTTCATACAAAGAAAAATATATGCTATGCATGAGATGATATGCAACAATTTATTTCCAACGTCAAGAAACAAATAAATGTATCTCTTTGGATTTTCATGATATATGCATGAATAAATTTTTAATTTGTTTCTATTATTTAATCATGAATAATGGGTAATGACAAGGACTTTAGTTTACTTAAATAAAATTTCAAAATCAAATTTTGTAAAAGTGACATTTGGGCAGAGGGCATCTAAACAAGTTGTTAGCAATTTGATTTATTCAAAAATAATGTTTCTATCTAAAGTTATGTCAAAAACACTTAAACTACTATCAAAAATATTTGAAAATTTTGAATGTGTCAAAAAATAAAACTAATGAAGCCAAAGTGTTCTACTGTTTACAAGGATCTCAAATATATAAAAATATTTAAATTTGGTTAAACAGATAAAAAGTAGTGATAAAAACAGTATGCAGGTTGTTTTCTGCAAAAATGCCAAATTAAATAAAACGGGAAAAAGAATTTGCACGTCAGCGCTGACTGTGCGCTGACTGGGCATGCTGACGTGTTTAAGTGATTTGATTTGGGCCGTCAGATCTTGATCTGGCGGTCCAGATCAATCATACTGTTTCGCTTATAAAGATCTAATCCTAACTGTAGGATCGAGATCGTACGGCCTACACGCGTTGACCAAAAACTGGCGGCGCTAGGTCACCGGAGGACCTCGCCGGAGCAGCGCGCGCGGCGGCGACAAGCACGGCATCGCACGTTCTCGACGTTCTACTGCGTTCCGAGACGAGTGGGTCATACCTACGGGTAGAGGGCGTCGAGGCGACGTCGTTGGCGAAGTGGTGGGGGTCGTAGCTCCTCCTGCCTCCTCTGGTTGCTCGCCGGAGTTGCTGCGGGCGGCGGCTTGCTTCGGTCGCGGACGTCCTCCTCGAACTGCTGCGGAAAAGAGTGAACTAAGTTGTCACAGGGAGGCGCACGGCTACATGGAGTCGAGAGGGATACCAGGGATGACCAGAGGAGCTCGGGACTCACCGGAGTTCAAGGTTTTGGCCGGCGGCAGTCGCGGCGCGGCGGCGGAAAAATACGGCAGCCTGGGAGCTCCCGTGCCGCGGTTTCTAGGGCAAAACGACGAGGAGCTCGGGGGCTATTTGTAGGCGTAAGCGAGGCAATGAATCGCGTCCTTAATTGCTCGAATTAACAAGGAGGAATCGCCGGCCGAAGGTTACCGTGGACGTGCGCGTGATTTGGGGGAAGAAGACCGGGTCGAGGATGACAGGTGGGACCCAGCTGTCAGTGACACGGAGAGAGAGGGAGATGGCGCTGGGCTGCTGGCGGGCTGGATTGCGACGCGCGCGGTAGGTAGCAGTGGGCTTCGGCCCACTGGCTGGCCCGGCTATATTTTTTTCTTTCCTTTTCTATTTTTAATTCTTTTGTGTATAAAACAATTTCAAAACTATATTAAAACTTCTCAGAAAAATTCATAAAAATATAATTTGAAAAGCTTATGAAAAATATATCCTTTCGACATTATTTTTGTCTAAAGTAAAAATAGAATAAAAGGAACATTATTATAAATTCAAATAACAATTTTAAGGACATAAAGTCAATTAAAACATATTTAAATAATTAAATTCAAATTCTATGTGATTCATATGACAAGTTTAATGATGATGATGCATGGATGCAAAGTTTAAATTTTTCTGAAAATTGGGATGTTACAAAATTATAATAGGTGTCTAACTGGAATCTGTAAAGGGGTAACCTAACAGGTTTGCATAGCATACTACTATTCTCACAAAAACCTATCATGCATACTATTTGCAAATACTGCTTAAAAATACTAGTAATGCAATAGAATAAAAATAGTAGGTATTTTATGAAGTCACTTGCCTTGGTAGCAGGAGCAGCAAGCACAACAAAAATAACAATCACACGCAAGTCCTTCCTCTCCTTCACAATCTAGCACAAGCAATACATAAAAATAAATACCCACACAATATCACACAACACCAAATATAAATATTTATGCATGCATGATATGCCATGAGTATAACAAGACACACTTATTAATAATTTATATCTTCTGTTATTAAATGTATGAAATGGAATTTCTTATTTTACTTATCAATTAAATAATTGTAAACATTATAGCAAAAACTTGAATTCTACGACTACAACTTTTATTGTTTTATGAAAGTTTTCAAATAAGACACATCTTAAAATTTCTGGACAGAGGGCAATAACCCAACACTAAAACAATTAAATTTATTTTGAAAAAAAAAATTTAATATTTATGTTATAGATTTAATAGCCGAAATACTCCTCGGATAATTACACGAATTATAATTTATCAAAAGGAAAAACAAATGATGTAGAAATAAACTACAATAGCAGGGCTATCCGTAGATATAAAATTTATCAAATTTGAACTTACAGATAAAACGTTATAAATTTTCTAAATTTTGCATGTTTTTTGTTTTATATATAAAATTCCTGCGAAAATGAATAAAGGGAGGGCTACGTGTCGATCGCTGATTGGCTCGTACCGATTCGCGCGGATCGCGGGCGCGAGCCGTCCGATCTAATTAGAAACGGACGCGCGAGATCGTTCCGATCTTGATCCGTTGGATCTAGATCCAACGGCCTACAATACACGGACCAAAGCGAGCGGCGCGAGTCGCCGGAGCGCTCGCCGGCGATGGCGCCCGCGGCGGCGGCGCGTCGGCAACGACGTTTCCCGGCGTTCTACGAAGCCCCAGGAGGAGCGATTCTTACCAAAATGCAGCGGAGCAGGAGGCGAGGTCGATGGCGCGGTGACGGCGTCAGAGTTCTCCCCCTTTTCCGCGTCGCGGACGAATACGTCGTTTGGCTGCGAAAGAAGACACGCGAGGGGGTTCATTGGGTGCGCAATGAGATGGGGAAGCGAGGGGGAAGCTCGGAGGCGCACGAGGGGCTCGGCTCTTACCGAGCTTCTTGCGAATCGCCCGGCGGCAATGGCGGCGGTGGCGGCCCGATTTCCGAGCAGCCAGGCGGCGGGGTAGTTAGGGTTTGGGGGGGTTTGGAGGCGGCTTCGAGGGGGATAAATAGGAGGGGGTTGGGGGAGCTAATCGCGGCGAGAAACGGCCCGAAATTGATTCGGTCGCGGACTCCATCTCCGGCGCGATCTCCGGATGGAGGTTGAAGACGGCTGACAGGTAGGGACCACCTGTCAGCGAGAGAGAAGAGAGGAGCGCGGATGGAGCGGGCTGCTGGGCCGTTAGCTCACGCGCGCGCGGGCGATAGCGGGTGGGCCGACCCGGCTATTATTTTTCTCCCGAAAATTCTTTTAAATCATTTAATAAACAAAATCTATTTTTTACCTTATCAAAACTTTTCAGAAACAATCCTAAAAATATGTTTTGGGTAGCTTATTAGATTTAGGACTTTTAGACTTTATTCTTATACACAAATAAATTTAATAAAAGTAATAATATAAGGAGTGCAATTTAATGAGCTTTTATGGAAAACCACTTGATTAAAGTTATAAATAAATTTTTGTTTAATACTTTTTGTGAGTCAATTGCCATGTCTATATGATGAATGAGTATAAATGCAAAGTTTCAAATTTTTGAGATTTTGGGATGTTACAGATACATAAACAACCAGGTGCCTGGTAGCCTCTACTAAGACTAGTTCATTGTGCGATTGATGATCGAGGTTTCCCGATCATCTGACATGGCGTCAGTTGTCAATGAAGTCATATCGTTGGTCGAACGATGTGATGGACATACGCATATTTGTAGGACATAGTCATTACGCCTTCGACCGTGAGATCAACTCTTATTGTTATTCCTGAAAGATACTTTGATCGCACCAAACATCATATCTTATATAGTGTGACAATAACGGTGATACTTTTTGGTATCGAAAGGGGTAGTTGAGACGAGGGGTCAAGAGCGGGATTTGCCAATCCGCATTGCAGGATAGATACCCTAGGGCCCACTCGGTGAGATTATGTCTAATGAGGTTGCAAGCATGTGACTAGGTCAAGGAGACATGAAATCATAGACAAGTAGAAGATAGTGTTGTCGGTAACGAGATCATGCTGGGTATCGAGATATCCATGAGCGAGTCTCGGACACACTAAGTATCGCTATGGCAAAAGGTTTAAGACTCGACATCCAGGTTTGATAGATGATAGTCATTCGTTATATCACAGGGGTTAATTCATGGGGTCCAGGCCTACGAGATAATCATTGATCGGAGAGGGGTCTCGATCATGTCTTTTATTATATCGAACCGCTATGGTAACACACTTACCGGGTTTCGACAAGGCAACCGGAAAGGAAAGAGATCACCGGGAATGTCCCCCGAATGGTCTGATGGAGATCGGGCAGCGACAAAATAGTTTTCGGAGCTAGATAAATTATATATAATATGTTTGATATTAATTAGTGTAACTAATGATTAAATATGATTTTATATATTTATTTTCGAATTTAATTAGGCTCATTTCCCTAAATGGGCCTTCTGGTGGACAGAAGGCCCATGGGGAAAAATTCCCCTAGGGAATTCAGTGGGGAAGGATGGCCGGCCTAGGTCGGACAAATGGGGCCTACCTAGGGCCGGCGCACCAAGGCGAGCAGCACCAGGCATGTGGGATAGTACCATATTGCCTGGCTGGCAAGGTTGGCTTCCCACGGGAGCCTTTATATAGAGGTGCACCCCTGACTTTTAAATTCACCAACTAATTTCTCCTTTCTTTCTCGATTTCATGATTCCCTTCGTCGGAGTTGCGCAAAGGAGAGAGGAGGTCTCTCCACCATAGCCTGCTGCCGTACTGCTGGTGTCCTAGTTCAAGTCTTCCGCTGCTCGTCCTGGACTGGAGCTTCGGAGGTCGTCATCTCCACCGTACGTGTGTAACGCCCTGCGATGTGCTGCGCAAGCGGTGCTGGGAGGTCTGCTTCCACTACACGACCTTGAGGTCGGCTTCGTCGGTCTTCAAAGTGAACGTTTGTGCGGGAACGTAATCCCGCTTTCGGTCTACGAGGGTACGTATTCCGATCTCTGTTGTACTTCTATATCTACATTGTATAGATCTTGGCTAGTTTAAGGATATCGTTGCTAGGATTTTTTTGGGTTTTTGCCTATGATCCTCTTCAGAAACGACTGATACGTCCAAAACGTATCTACTTTCCCGAACACTTTTGCTATTGTTTTCCCTCTAATTTGTGTGTTTTGAATGAAACTAACACGGACTAACGTGGTTTTCAGCGGAATTACCCTGGTGTCTCCTTTTGTGCAGAAATATCAACTTTAGGTAAAAAGCCCGAAAGACATCTACAAGTTATTTTCTCATCGGGGGGGACCAGGAACCACGAAAACCAAACGGAGAGGAGCCACTAGGGCTCCACACCATGTGGTGGCGCGGGTGGGCCCTGGCCGCGGCACCAGGTGGTGAGGCCCACTCGGCCACTTCCTCGCGACCCCCTCGCGGCTACTTAACCCTCCTGACCTAAAAACCCACGAGGGATATCCATATTTCCAGAGAACATCACCGTACGCTGCCGCCATCGCGAACCCTAGTTCGGGGACCGGAAGTCTCTGTTCCGGCTCCCTGCCGGGACGGGGAATCAAAGTGGATCATCACAATCGTCATCGCCAACACCTCTCCATCAACCATCCATGTTTCCCCCATCATGTATGAGTAATCCACCGCTGTAGGCTTGAGGGGATAGTAGGGATTGGATGAGATCACTCATGTAATAGCTGTAAGATTGTTAGGGCATGGAGCCTAGTTTCCGTTATCGGTGTTTTACGTCATTTTTGCAACTTGTTATGCTTAATTCTTGACACTAGGGCCCGAGTGCCATGATTTCAGATCTGAACTTGTTATTGTATCATGATAATAATGATTGTTTTGGATCATATCTATGAGTTGTATACACATATTATTGTCCGGAACCGATGGCAGCAAAGTGACAGCAATTGGGATAACCGGAGGGAATGACTGTGATGTGAGGATCACATGTGTTCATGGACTGTTAATGCTTTGCTCCGGTACTTTATTAAAAGGAGTACCTTAATTGCCAGTAGTTTCCCTTGAGCCCCCGCTGCAAACAGGCTGGCAGGACAAAAGATGATGTGCAAGTTTCTCATTGCGAGCACGCACAACTAAATTGGAATACATGCTTATGATTAGTTAATACTTGGATGCTTTATATTATTTATTTGCAAATGACTATGCTATGTTATTACATGAATTATATTATCCATTCAACGCCTTTACATTCATCCCTATGCCTACAATATTTTAATCCTGCTGTCTACATCAATCACAATCGATGTCTGAATTCTCCTGCTACTGTTATTTCACTACTGTCTCTGCTATAATATTGTTGCTACTGATAATCTGTCTCGAGCAAGTCTATTCACAGGTGCAGCTGATCTGACAAAACATCTGTTAAAGCTTATAAATATTCTTTGGCTCCCCTTGTGTCGAATCAATAAATTTGTCTTTTCCTTCCCGCGAATACTGTCGCGATCCCCTATACTTGTGGGTCATCAAGACTATTTTCTGGCACCGTTGCCGGGGAACATAGCTTTATTTGTAAGCCCACCTGAAGTTGATATTGTTCGCTGGAATTTATTCATCATGGGAACAAATACTTATAAGAAGTTATCCATCGTCCCATCCACTACAAGGAAAGATACAACTCCGAACTTCGCTGCTGCTCTTGATTCTCCGTCTGTGTTGAGTAAGCTTGTTACACCACCACAACCTGCACGCTCTTTTACTACTGCTGAATCTGAAGTTACTTATGATGATGCTTCAATTGTACTTGATGAAATTGGTTCATTATGTCCCTTTTTAGATGCTACTATTGCTAAATCTAAACAAATTGAAAATGCTGAAATATCTGTTAATTCACCTGAATTTACACGCGATACTTATGATGAGCGTGATGATATGTATGTGGATCTTGATGATGCTCTTGTTGAAGAAATTAATGCTATTAAATATGCTAGTGCTATTAAAAAACTTGTTGAAGAACGTGTTGTTAGATATAAATTATCTCCTAATGCTAAGTTTGCTACATCTCCTATAAACATTAAAGATAAAGCTTGTGATTTCTCTCTTGATTTGGCGCATATAGCTATTGTTGAGAGAGAACCTTTCTGTGGAACTGAAAATGAAAGTGTTGTAGAACACATGAATGTATTGTCTGATTTAAGTGGAATATTTGCTGAGGACATTAAAATACGCACTTACTTTGCTGCTAAAATATTTCTTTTCTCATTAAAAGGAGAAGCCAAAACTTGGTATAATAATTTGTCTCTTGGTTCCAATACTAGTCCTAAGAGTTTGCTTGATGCTTTCTTTCAAAAATCCTGCTAGTGCTCAATATGATGCTTTTTAAGAATCTATAATTTTAATCAAGATGAAGATGAGAAATTTCGTAAGGCTTGGACACACTTTTGTTGCATATTAAGAGGCCAGCCGAATCACGATTTGGAGAAAAATGATCTATTTGATATATTTTATAGTGGACTAACTGCTGAATCTAGGACATACCTAGATAGTTTTGCTAGTTGTGTTTTCAGGAAAAGGACTTCCGAAGAAGCTGAAGAATTATTGGCTACGATATGCAAGAATAATGAGGATTGGGATATTCCTGAACCTACTCCAACACCTCCACCAACACCGAAGAAGAGAGGTATGAATAAATTAAATGAAGAAACGATGGGGGAAGCTAAAAGATCTCTTCAAGACAGTGGTATTAAATCTGAAGATGAGAAGTATTTACCTCATATTGAAGAATTATGTAAGCCTATTCCTTATTCAACCGTAATTGAGGTACAGTCGCTCCAAAGGTTTGATGATAGAGATATCCCTTAATCTAAACCTCCTTCTCAATGTTTAGATGAATTTGATGATTTTATTACTAAGCAATGCAACTTTAATATGAGTATAGAAAATCATTTAATGGAAAATTCTTGTGCTATTAGTGATTTACATGATATTGTTGATAGAACTTCTAATGATGTTAAAGTGCTCATTAAACTATTCATATGGTTCAAACTCAAATAGATCAACTCACTAAAGTGCAAAAAGAATTGCTAGTAAACAACTCTATAGCTAAAGAAAAACTTGTTTGTGAAGTAACAACTAGAGGTGGTAAATCTACTCAAGATCCTTTCTATCCTAAAGAACATGTTAAAAGAATTGAACAAGATTCTCAACGAGTTAATGAACCTAGTACTCCTTCTAGTAAAAAGTAAAAGAAACATAAAACTGTTGTAGAATCCTCTGAACCTATTAATGATCCTAATAGTATATCTGTTTCTGATGCTGAAACTGAAAGTGGTAATGAACACAACAATGATAATGCTAATAACAGTGATAATAATAAAAATGCTAATTCAGATCAATTAGAAATAGAAGAGGAACCTGAAACACATGCTAAAAATAAAAAGTAGACTCAAGAAGATTTAATTGCTAAGAAACATGGTAATGAAAGAGAACCTTGGGTCCAAAGACCAATGCATTTTCCTGCTAAGCAACTTAAAAAAAAGAGGAAGAACATTATAATAAATTTTGTGATTGGATGAAACCATTGTTCTTGCAGATTCCTTTGACTGATGCTATTAAGGTGCCTCCTTATTCTAAATATATGAAAGATATTGTGACTAACAAAAGGAAAATTCCTAATGAGGAAATATTTACTATGATTGTTAATTACTCTTTCAATGGTAAGGTTCCAAAGAAGCTTGGTTATCCAGGTATACAAACTATTCATTGCTCTATAAAAAATAATTATCTTTAAGTTGCTCTATGTAATTTGGGAGCTGGAGTAAGTGTTATGCCTTTCTCTCTTTACAAGAGACTTTACCTTGATAAATTGATACCTACTGATATATCTTTGCAAATGGCTGATAAATCTACTGTTGTTCCTGTTGGAATTTGTGAGAATGTTCATGTTCAAATAACTACCAATTGTTTCATTATGACTGACTTTGTTGTTCTTGAAATGCCTAAAGATGTAATATGTCTATTATTCTTGTAAGACCTTTTCTAAATACTGCAAAGGCTGTTATTGATTGCAATAAAGGAAATGTTACTTTTAATGTTCATGACAAGGAGCATACTGTTTATTTTCCCAAGAAAGTTGATAAAATGCCTGGAGTTAATACAATTACCAATTTGAGGTCTATTAGAGTGGGAAGTATTGATTGCCCATATAAAGAAGAATACAAACTCTCATGATTGGATCCATACCAATTTAATATAAGGTAACATGAGTGTCCCATATGGTTTAAAATCTTTCATGTCATATAAAGTTCATTTGGTGGCAAGACTTGTACAACCTTGTTAACAAATGTATTTTAAATGCATAAAGAGGCTAACTAATTTTCTTTCTCTCATCCTTGTTATACCTACTGTAATGTTATTTAGTTTGCAATGTTTAGTTGAATTTGTTGTTAGAAAATATTTTTTCAATATTTCATTTAATAACGCAAAATATCAGAAAATGAAAAAAATAAAGTTTCTCAGAAAATTAAAAATTTTATATGAAAAATCATATTTTTCGAGGAGGCTCCTGGAAGTGCCAGAGAGCCACCAGGGGGACCCATAGGGTGTAACGCCCCGGGATTTATCCCCTTTTTATTTTGTGAGTTTCGTTTTTGCATCGGCATGGCATCGCATTGCATCTCATTAATTTAATTTGTTGCATTTAAATTAAATTCCACAATTAAATTCAAATGCATTTCAAATTAATTAAAAATGTGATATTTCAAATCTTTGGCAAATGTTAAAAATTAGTTTATTAAATTGTCTATTGAAATCTAAAAATATTTTGTAAAGGTTTCGTGTTGAAATTCCTTTTCTATTTTGTTTTAAAAATATAAATCAGAAAATAATTAAACGGGGGAGAATTAAAGCCCAAGACCACCTAATCAAACCCTAGGGTTTCCCCCTGGAAACTTCTTTCCCACCCCCTGACTTTTTGCAGCCACCCTCCTCCTTTTTTCTGGATTTTTACAAAAATCCTCCCCCCTCTTTCTTTCCTTTTTTCCCCCCTCCTTTTCTTTTCTTTTCTCTTTTTCTTTCTTTTTATTTTTCTTCTCCTCTTTTCCTTCCTTTCCTCTTCCCGCACGAGCCCGCACGGGAGGAACTGCCCGCACCAGCCCGAGCTCGAGCGCTCGAGCCAGCGCCCACAACGCTCCGGCCGGCGCCCCGTCCTCCCCACGTCGCCCGGCGCCCCGAGCCGCGCCCGTGCTCCTCCGCCTCTCCCCTGCTCACGCCGCCGCCTCTCCTGCTCCGCCGCCGCGCCCCCCGCACCAGCGCGTCAACGCCGTGCCCTGCTCCGGCCGCGCCGCCGCGTCCCCAACGCCCGGTGCTCCGCTCGCCCGCCATGGCCGCCCGACCTCCTCGCCACCGTGCTCCCGGCCACCGCCGCCTCCAGCCCTGCTCCGGCCGCCGCTCGCCCTGGCCTCCTCCCGCCGGCCAGCCCGAGGATGCGCCTCCGGCCTGCTCCTCCCCCACGCGCCTCCGGCCCGGCCCTGGCCGCGCTCCGCCGCCTCCGGCCTGCCGCGACGCGCCACCGCGCGTCCTCCGCCCCTCGCGAGCCTGCCGCCGCGCCCGGCCGCCTCCGCGCGTCCTCCGTCCCACGCCGCCGCTCGCTGCCGCGCCTCCCCACGGCCGCCGCACCCTCTGCTCCTCCCGTCACCGCTGCCGCGCGCCTCGAGCTCCTCCTCCCGCTCCCCTGCTCCCCGGCCGCCGGTCGCCGCAGCACGCCGGCCGCGTCCGCCCCGTGCGCCTCCACTGCGCCGCGTCACCCCGCTGCATCCTCCTCCCGGCCGCGTGCACGCCGCCACCGCCGCCCGCAAAGTGTTTGACGCAATGCTCGCAAGACCCCGGCGTCTTTGGCAGTCCGTGTTTGTCCACCCTTCGAGGTGCTACCCCGTGCGCGTGCTCTTTTCGGTGTCCGTTCCCGTGCTCCTCCGTGTCCGTGAACCGACAAGATCCGCCACAACGACGACCGTGACAAGTTCTTCGTGCTCGTGACCGTCGACAAGGACTCCTCTTCGTGTCCGTCTCGTCTGTGTTCGCTTTGCGTTGGCCGCCTTCGTGCGTGTCCAGGAAGACCGTGATCCGCAAATGATGATGCTCGAGTACGGCGACTCCGACCACTTCCACGACATCGACAAACGACGATGCCCCGGATCTGCGACGCCTACTTCCCCGACGTCGACTACTTCCTCTACGGACCGAAGACTTCGGTTTCGAACCCTAACTCTCCTGATCCAACGTGCGAACCCTAACCCTATACCTATTTTATAAAATGTCATCTATCTTGTGCATATCGCATCATAATTACATGTGTTGCATTTCTTGGGTTTGCGGGTGTAGCAAATCACCTAAATAATAAATATGGAATGTGTGGGGTAATAAATATATAATGCCCTATTCCACTTAATTTAATTAGATCACCCATGCCATGTGTTGCCATGCTAACCAACATTTAATATTGCTGGTAAATAAATAACTTGCATCTAAATATTAATTGTCGGAATCCCGGTTCCGCTTAATTTGGATTAAGTGCATCTCGCAATGCATCTTGCCATGCCATGCATCATTCTCATATGATCATGCTGGATCTTTTGTCGTAGTGGTAAAGTGCATCTTTTACGCTTTCTAGTGTTTGTTGCTTCTTCGCGGATACGACGTTGAGATGTGTGAGCAACGACAAGATCTGCTTCCATGCGGGATTCCAGGCAAGCAAAGTTTGCTTGTTTACCTATACATTATCTTTCATTCCTGCAGTTGGTCTCTGCTACCCTAGTATTCGATTCTTTATCGCGATCCCATCACATGTTAATCCTGCAGCCCATACAGCTTTATTCCCACAACCTAATACCCGTTGCATGTTTATCTGTTGGCCTTGCGAGTCGTAGCGCATGCTTAGAGTTGATTGTGTGAGTCGTCTGTTGGTCTTATGTTTCATCTGCTTAGTATGATAGATTGTTCTACTTTAATAAAATGATATCTTGTATTGGGATATTATAATTAAATGATAAGGCACCAGGCGGAAGGCCTTGCGAGGTGCTTTGTTCTGCTCAGTGTCGACCTAGGAACTGAGATTTTGTCCTCGGATCCAATTTTGAGCGCACTAACCACTTGTGGGAGGCCCTATGGAGCCCCCCTCGACTTTGAACGGATCTATAGCTTGTCCATGTGCCGCAAGTAGTTCGGGTTTTCCATTTGCTCATATGCATGTGCATGATGATGATGATGATGATGAGAGGTTATGTGATACGGGGGGTCATATAGGGGTGGTGCGCGCGTAGCGGACAGTTCCTACTGTGGTTTGAGCCGCATGGCGCGTAGGCACAAACTAATGAGTCCGCAATTGAGATTCGGCCGGACTCCTGACGCAGGTAACAACTCATATGGGTGGCACTTGGACTTGCTGTAGTGAAGGAATAAGTCGTGTTGAGAAGCCCTGATGCTTGCTTGGGTTGATCATGCGAGTATGGGTACAGTAGTGCACCCCTGCAGGGTATAATCTTATCGATGAGCCGTGTCCACGGTTATGGACGACTTTGGTGATGATGCTGGCTAACAAGATCTAGACAATTTGCACCTAATTAATGTTAATTAATTTGACTAGTAATATAGAATCACTTTCACAATAACTGGTAAATAAAACTGTTCAATGTGTGAGTTTCCCGAATTGCTTCCTCATATTTGGTTGAGGGGGTTAATTCGAGAATGGGTTATGTTTGGTGTTAGTTGTAGACGTTTACTTTATGCGCTCTCTTATCCCTCTCTGATTAGACGGAAGTTGTAGCGTGTCTCTCTAGGTTGCTAGTGCTGCTGCCGCTAAGTCCACCTCCCCTATATTTTGGGAGATGGTGTAGAAAGTAGGCAAGTCGGTTTTGCTTGCCAGGGAGTGCCCTGACCCTCTTTTGGGATGTGCTTTATGTGCAGTCAACAGGTTTGAAGTCTGACGACGTTAGCTTGGGAATCCCTCCGGCTTGGCTGGGCAGGGATATGGCGCCATTGCTTACCTTCAGGACTCTTAGTCCAATTTGCATCTTATCCGTAGTCTGATACTTTTTTGCTTCCGCTGTCATTTGAATCTTTGTATTGTATATTTGTATCTTGACTCGTTCGAGTCGTTGTTGTATTTTATCTTCTGTTGTATTTGTGGATGTATCGGAACTGTTGTAATGTTATCACAATTCCACCCACGTAATGCGCATGTTTCGGCGTGCACATTATGTCTGGTGGGCGACCTAAAATCGTTATTATGCGGATTTCGGCGGGAACGCTTAAATCTACATAGTACCGATTTTAGGGCGTCACAAAGTGGTATCAGAGCCATGGTTTCGATCTTCTTGTTGTTTCGATACGAATGGTTATCGAAGCAGCGGGTCCGCAAAAGCCTGTAGGATAACCTCGCTAACGGTCATTGTTTCTAGAGTGTCGAAAACTATTTGACTAAAATTATTGTAAAATTATCTCAATAGGATTCATTTATTCCTTACCTCTATTCTATTTTCCCTCTCATCTTATTTGTTTTGGAAGTCTCTTCTCTTATCCAACTTTCAAAGTTTTAGGATCCTACGTGTGGGTGGACGATTTCTTGCCTTTTACCCTATTAGGTTCGATCTTTCGGAGTCGTTTTTGTCGTGAGCAACAATCCCTTGTTAGTGGTGTCGAGAATCTCGAGGTGGAGCAACAATCCCTTGTTAGTGGTGTCGACAAGTTCATCACGGAGTCGGAAGACTCGGTAGTTACCCCTCTCTTCTTGTGGTCTCGGCGTGGATCGCGGGACGCGATCCCTTGTTAGTGATATCGATTGTAACGCCCCAGGATTTATCCTCTTTTTATTTTGTGAGTTTCCTTTTTGCATCGGCATGGCATCGCATTGCATCTCATTAATTTAATTTGTTGCATTTAAATTAAATTCCACAATTAAATTCAAATGCATTTCAAATTAATAAAAAATGTGATATTTCAAATCTTTGGCAAATGTTAAAAATTAGTTTATTAAATTGTCTATTGAAAACTAAAAATATTTTGTAAAGATTTCGTGTTGAAATTCCTTTTTTATTTTGTTTTAAAAATATAAATCAGAAAATAATTAAACGGGGGAGAATTAAAGCCCAAGCCCACCTAAGCAAACCCTAGGGTTTCCCCCTGGAAACTTCTTTCCCACCCCCTGACTTTTTGCAGCCACCCTCCTCCTTTTTTCTGGATTTTTACAAAAATCCTCCCCCCCTCTTTCTTTCCTTTTTTCCCCCTCCTTTTCTTTTCTTTTCTCTTTTTCTTTCTTTTTCGTTTTCTTCTCCTCTTTTCCTTCCTTTCCTCTTCCCGCACGAGCCCGCACGGGAGGAACTGCCCGCACCAGCCCGAGCTCGAGTGCTCGAGCCAGCGCCCACAACGCTCCGGCCGGCGCCTTGTCCTCCCCACGTCGCCCGGCGCCCCGAGCCGCACCCATGCTCCTCCGCCTCTCCCCTGCTCAGGACGCCGCCTCTCCTGCTCCGCCGCCGCGCCCCCCGCACCAGCGCGTCCCCGCCGCGCCCTGCTCCGGCCGCGCCGCCGCGTCCCCAACGCCCGGTGCTCCGCTCGCCCGCCATGGCCGCCCGGCCTCCTCGCCACCGTGCTCCTGGCCACCGCCGCCTCCAGCCCTGCTCCGGCCGCCGCTCGCCCTGGCCTCCTCCCGCCGGCCAGCCCGAGGATGCGCCTCCGGCCTGCTCCTCGCCCACGCGCCTCCGGCCCAGCCCCGGCCGCGCTCCGCCGCCTCCGCCCTGCCGCGACGCGCCGACGCGCGTCCTCCGCCCCTCGCGAGCCTTCCGCCGCGCCCGGCCGCCTCTGCGCGTCCTCCGCCCCACGCCGCCGCTCGCTGCCGCGCCTCCCCACGGCTGCCGCACCCTCTGCTCCTCCCGTCGCCGCCGCCGCGCGCCTCGAGCTCCTCCTCCCGCTCCCCTGTTCCCCGGCCGCCGGTCGCCGCAGCACGCCGGCCGCGTCCGCCCCGTGCGCCTCCACTGCGCCGCGTCACCCCGCTGCATCCTCCTCCCGGCCGTGTGCACGCCGCCACCGCCGCCCGCAAAGTGTTTGACGCAATGCTCGCAAGACCCCGACGTCTTTGGCTGTCCGTGTTTGTCCACCCTTCGAGGTGCTGCCCCGTGCGCGTGCTCTTTTCGGTGTCCGTTCCCGTGCTCCTCCGTGTCCGTGAACCGACAAGATCCGCCACAACGACGACCGTGACAAGTTCTTCGTGCTCGTGACCGTCGACAAGGACTCCTCTTCGTGTCCGTCTCGTCTGTGTTCGCTTTGCGTTGGCCGCCTTCGTGCGTGTCCAGGAAGACCGTGATCCGCAAATGATGATGCTCGAGTACGGCGACTCCGACCACTTCCACGACACCGACAAACGACGATGCCCCGGTTCTACGACGCCTACTTCCCCGACGTCGACTACTTCCTCTACGGACCGAAGACTTCGGTTTCGAACCCTATCTCTCCCGATCCAACGTGCGAACCCTAACCCTATACCTATTTTATAAAATGTCATCTATCTTGTGCATATCGCATCATAATTACATGTGTTGCATTTCTTGGGTTTGCGGGTGTAGCAAATCACCTAAATAATAAATATGGAATGTGTGGGGTAATAAATATATAATGCCCTATTCCACTTAATTTAATTAGATCACCCATGCCATGTGTTGCCATGCTAACCAACATTTAATATTGCTGGTAAATAAATAACTTGCATCTAAATATTAATTGTCGGAATCCCGGTTCCGCTTAAGTTGGATTAAGTGCATCTCGCAATGCATCTTGCCATGTCATGCATCATTCTCATATGATCATGCTGGATCTTTTGCCGTAGTGGTAAAGTGCATCTTTTACGCTTTCCAGTGTTTGTTGCTTCTTCGCGGATACGACGTTGAGATGTGTGAGCAACGACAAGATCTGCTTCCATGCGGGATTCCAGGCAAGCAAAGTTTGCTTGTTTACCTATACATTATCTTTCATTCCTGCCGTTGATCTCTGCTACCCTAGTATTCGATTCTTTATCGCGATCCCATCACATGTTTATCCTGCAGCCCATACAGCTTTATTCCCACAACCTAATACCCGTTGCATGTTTATATGTTGGCCTTGCGAGTCGTAGCGCATGCTAAGAGTTGATTGTGCGAGTCGTCTGTTGGTCTTATGTTTCATCTGCTTAGTATGATAGATTGTTCTACTTTAATAAAATGATATCTTGTATTGGGGTATTATAATTAAATGATAAGGCACCAGGCGGAAGGCCTTGCGAGGTGCTTTGTTCTGCTCAGTGTCGACCTAGGAACTGAGATTTTGTCCTCGGATCCAATTTTGAGCGCACTAACCACTTGTGGGAGGCCCTATGGAGCCCCCCTCGACTTTGAACGGATCTACAGCTTGTCCATGTGCCGCAAGTAGTTCGGGTTTTCCATTTGCTCATATGCATGTGCATGATGATGATGATGATGATGATGAGAGGTTATGTGATACGGGGGGTCATATAGGGGTGGTGCTCGCGTAGAGGACAGTTCCTACTGTGGTTTGAGCCGCATGGCGCGTAGGCACAAACTAATGAGTCCGCAATTGAGATTCGGCCAGACTCCTGACGCGGGTAACAACTCATATGGGTGGCACTTGGACTTGCTGTAGTGAAGGAATAAGTCGTGTTAAGAAGCCCTGATGCTTGCTTGTGTTGATCATGCGAGTATGGGTACAGTAGTGCACCCCTGCAGGGTATAATCTTATCGATGAGCCGTGTCCACGGTTATGGACGACTTTGGTGATGATGCTGGCTAACAAGATCTAGACAATTTGCACCTAATTAATGTTAATTAATTTGACTAGTAATATAGAATCACTTTCACAATAACTGGTAAATAAAACTGTTCAATGTGTGAGTTTCCCGAATTGCTTCCTCATATTTGGTTGAGGGGGTTAATTCGAGAATGGGTTATGTTTGGTGTTAGTTGTAGACGGTTACTTATTGCGCTCTCTTATCCCTCTCTGATTAGACGGAAGTTGTAGCGTGTCTCTCTAGGTTGCTAGTGCTGCTGCCGCTAAGTCCACCTCCCCTATATTTTGGGAGATGGTGTAGAAAGTAGGCAAGTCGGTTTTGCTTGTCAGGGAGTGCCCTGACCCTCTTTTGGGATGCGCTTTATGTGCAGTCAACAGGTTTGAAGTCTGACGACGTTAGCTTGGGAATCCCTCCGGCTTGGCTGGGCAGGGATATGGCGCCATTGCTTACCTTCAGGACTCTTAGTCCAATTTGCATCTTATCCGTAGTCGGATACTTTTTTGCTTCCGCTGTCATTTGAATCTTTGTATTGTATATTTGTATCTTGACTCGTTCGAGTCGTTGTTATATTTTATCTTCTGTTGTATTTGTGGATGTATCGGAACTGTTGTAATGTTATCACAATTCCACCCACATAATGCGCATGTTTCGGCGTGCACATTATGTCTGGTGGGCGACCTAAAATCGTTATTATGCGGATTTCGGCGGGAACGCTTAAATCTACATAGTACCGATTTTAGGGCGTCACATAGGGCCACCTCACCACATGGTGGCGCGGCTGGCATCTGGTCGCGCCAGCACATGGTGTGGGGCCCACAGGCCCCCCCCACTTGCTCTCTCTTATTCCCCTGCCTTCCTCTTGCCCGAAAAATCACTCCTGGGTATCTCAAACTCGTGTTCTTGTTGCTCATCTCCTGGGATTTCGATCTCCACATTCAGCCAATTTATTTTGCTGAAATTTGGTGCATCTCCTCTCCGATATGTGACTCCTCCGAATATCCATGTAGAATTTTGTTTAGTGGTGTATATATGAAGTATTTTGCTGATGTAGGTATCTTGTTTAGTGAGTTTGAATGCTTTTTCTAAGTTGAAATAACTAGTTTTGATGCATGCTTAAGCCTCTAGCAAGTCACTATAGTGGTCTCCCTTTATTTAGTTGGCTAAAAATCGATTTTTATGATGTTTGTTGAAAATTTCAGAACATGGAAGAAAATGCAATTGCACTAGATCCTAGTGAGATAGTGGTGCAAGGGAAGTTCAAAGTTTGTAGGGAGGATTATACCATGCCATCTACCCGTGCTCACAATTCATGGAATTTGCAGGGATTACACAAGATTTCCATACTCTCTTGTCAAATGTAGGATTGGAACGTTTTCTTGAGGATCAACCTTTCCAATATGCTATTTTGTCTATGTCGGTGGTGCAGGACTTCCGTTGCAATTTGAACTCATCTAACCCCACCGTGCATTATACTATTTACAACAAATCTGTGGACTTGCCTTTTGGTGTTTTCTGTTTACTGATGAGAGTTCCACCTGGAGGATCATTGGAGAAGCTGAAGGGGAACCCAAGGCCATTGATGGATTTGTATGAAGAAATTTTCTATGGGAGGAGTTTCTCTAACGAGGACGGTAAAATTAGGAGTATTCATCTCCCTTTCATTCGTTATTTTGCATACTTCATTGCTAAATGTGTTCTAGCTAGGAGGACAGCTAGTAAACTAGGGTTGTCTGATTTAGCTTTTCTAGCTGTTGCTTTGCGTCGTGATAGAACTTATAACTTGGATGCTCTGATTACTCACCATTTCGCTACTAACCACGAGAAGGGAGGAATTTGTGGAGGACTAGTCCCTTCACGATTATTAGCTTTGCATTGTTTGGAACCCCATCCTCATGATATTCAGCTACCTATAGAAAAACTTGATATTGATTCAATAAAGAAACATGAATTTATTGCTGAGGATGGTAGCTTGTATTATCTCCCTTATATCATAACTTTTCCAAAGAAGAAATACTATAAAGTATCTACCATTGAGAGAATTGTTATCGTGCCTGCGCCTCTTCTTAACCTTGTTGACAGGGAGAACTTGTCAGTCTCAGAGACTGAGTTGGACACACTTGGGGAGCAGCCCGGCCCGGATAGTAGGAGCAATGATGAGGAGTATGGGGGTGGTTTTGTACAGCCCCCGGAGACACCCAGCTTCGTGTACCCGGATTCGGGATATGCAAGAACTTCGGGATCTTCCTCCACCGCAGCCGATGCGGAGTACGACTACACGGGGCATAACCCACCGAGTTGGGGTGATTATTCACCTTGGGGTTGATCTCCACTTAGGCAAAAAGCCTAAGCTTAGGGGAGGTATACCGATAACACACTCATTTATATATCATTATCATTCGGTACTTTGTATATCCATGTTTCGTTTTAGTTTTCTTTCTTTCTCGCATTTGTTCATGCTTTGTTTGCTTTCTATTAGCTCAAAAATACCAAAAATATTTTGTTATTTCGCTCGCTGGTTTGTTTTATTGTCTCGTATTAATATTTTTAGTATTTATTTCATTTTAATATGCAAAAAAAAAAAATTGCTTTGTTGTGTGCTGTTTCGCGCAGGGACAGATTTCTGATGTCCACCGTTTATTGCATAACTTTTCACAGAAATGTCGGAATGACCTGAAATTTCGTGTGCATATTCCTGAGATGTGTATGCAACTTTCATTAATTTTGAGTTTTCTAATATGGGCATGTTAAGGCCCTCGAAAAAATCGTCTTTGCTGCCTCTTCTATTTTTTAGTTCCCAAATCCCAAAACTCAAACTATTTTCTATTTCTCTTTGGTTTTGTAAAGTTTGTATCAGAGGTCATTACCTTCAGTTACTCCATGGAGATTGGCTATTATCTAATACTCCCTCTGTTCTGAATTAATTAACTCAGATTTAGTTTAAGTTGTACTAATCTGAGTCAATTTATTTAGAACGGAGTGAGTATCTTTCAAGCACGCAAGTGATAAGAAAATTATGATTATCTAAGATAATTTCGAGTTGGATAAGAGGCTGGTAATTAACTCTATTTGTTTCTCATTTTTGTACATATACTCATTCATGTGAGCATGCTTAGATGGTTCGCATAAGGTATATGTCGATTGGTGGATACTTAGTAGTTCATGTTCTCTTATGATCGTTTCCAATTTATTTATGATGGATGTCATGTCTCTTTGAATAGTTGCTTGCATTGTTTTGCTCATAATAGAATATCAAATAGTGGTATCCTCCTCTGAATAATTCATTTGAATTGACTTGGCACATGCTTACACATGTTATGACTGAAAACAAAAAGTCAATTAAGTCTTGATGACATATTTTGCCTCAGAGTTCTTGTATCTTTAGTATGCCTCCGTTAATTATATTTCGTCGCAAGCGTGATTATGACGGTTATTGCTCTCTTGAATTATCGCTTTCCCATCTTTGGCTAGCCTCCACTTGTACTAAGCTGTGAAAATGCTTGTGCTTCCAAATCCCTTAAAACCAAGTTATTCCAAAGAGTGCACCATAAACACCTATGCATGGCAATTTCAAACCATTCAAGTAAATTCGCATGTGCAACCTTTAAAACTTTCAAACATTTCTCAATTCGTACCACTGTTTTGAGCTCATGAGGAAGTATGTGGGGTTACGGATATCAAACTTGTCGTTTGCCTTTGGACAGACTTTCGCCAACCAGACTAGTGGCATATACATCCTCTTATCTATTAACTTGAAAAAAGAGCTAGCAAATGAGGTGCCCAGTCCAAAAATTAATTACAACTTTAATTGTTGCATTCTCTTCACTTTTTGCCCTGATCTAATCAGTCAAGCAATGACAATAGTTTTTAACTACATCTGTAAACAAAAGAGAAATGTGGGATGATCTGCCCTTGGGTAGAAATAACGTGCTTCATGGGAGTTGTTCTTAAGAAAGTCTGATTGACAATGGGGGTAGAGTACCCATTACCATTCGTTGACGGAACAACCACCACACCAAAATAATTTTACCTCTGTTTCCAAAATGATAAGAAGCTCTAGCACATGTTGAATGCCTATTTCCCTCAATGAAGGGCATATCTTTTACTTTACTGTTGAGTCACCATCATTCTTTGAGCACCTTCCTGGTAGCATAATTGTCATTATGTGCTTGTCCCTTAATATGTTAACCGCGGTGTAATCTAGATGATTTTATCTCTGATATCTTTATGTCTAGTCTTCCCTTGAAACTCAGAGGTACCTGGACATTTATGTTTTGTTGTTTCATTCGGGCAAGCAATATACCACTTTATCATACTTTCTTATGATTCTTTCAATCTTGTGAATTGATATGTTTCATGTTATTTATCATCGGTATAATTGGCATCTTTTCATGGTTTACATAAGTAATTGGTGACATTGTTTATATATGTCTTGTTATGAATAGTCTAAGCATTTGTCCTCATAATGAGAATATTTACATCACATGAGCAAATAAGTTCGTGAAAGTTTTTTTTATCGCACTCAGTTGTTAACTGAATTGCTTCAGGACAAGCAATAAGCTAAGCTTGGGGGAGTTGATACGTCCAAAACGTATCTACTTTGCCGAACACTTTTGCTATTGTTTTACCTCTAATTTGTGTGTTTTGAATGCAATTAACACGGGCTAACGCTGTTTTCAGCAGAATTACCCTGGTGTATCCTTTTTGTGCAGAAATATCAACTTTAAGGAAAAGCCCGAAAGACATGTAGAAGTTATTTTCTCATCGGGAGGGACCAGGAACCACAAAGACCAAACGAAGAGGAGCCACGAGGGCTCCACACCATGTGGTGGCGCGGGTGGGCCCTTGTCGCACCAGCAGGTGGTGAGGCCCACTCGGCCACTTCCTCGCGATCCCCTCGCGGCTGCTTAACCCTCCTGACCTAAAAACCCACGGGGGATATCCACTTTTCCAGAGAACATCACCATACGCCGCCGCCATCGTGAACCCTAGTTCGGGGACCAGAAATCTCTGTTCCGGCACCCTGCCGAGAAGGGGAATCGAAGGGGATCATCGCCATCATCATCACCAACGCATATCCATCAACCATCCATGATTCCTCCATCCATGTCTGAGTAATCCACCCATGTAGGCTTGAGGGGATGGTAGGGATTGGATGAGATCACTCATGTAATAGCTGTAAGATTGTTAGGGCATGGTGCCTCGTATCCGTTATCGGTGTTTTACGTTATTGTTGCAACTTGTTATGCTTAATGCTTGATAGTAGGACCCGAGTGCCATCATTTCAGATTTAAACTTGTTATTGTATCTTGATAATAATTATTGTTTTGGATCATATCTATGAGTTGTATACACATATTATTGTACGGAACCGATGGCCCCAAAGTGACAGCAATTGGGATAACCGGAGGGAATGGCTGTGATGTGAGGATCACATGTGTTCACATAGTATTAATGCTTTGCTCCGATACTTTATTAAAAGGAGTACCTTAATTGCCAGTAGTTTCTCTTGAGGCCCGCTGCAAACGGGCTGGCAGGACAAAAGATGATGTGCAAGTTTCTCATTGCGAGCACGCACAACTAAATTGGAATACATGCTTATGATTAGTTAATACTTGGATACTTTATATTATTTATCTGCAAATGCCTATGGTATGTTATTACATGAATTATCTTGTCCATGCAACGCCCTTACATCCGTCCCTATGCCTACAATATTTTAATGATGTTGTTTACATCAATCTCAATAGTTGTCTCAATTCTCCTTCTACTATTATTTCACTACTGTCTCTGCAATAAAACTGTTGCTACTGATAATCTGTCTCGAGCAAGTCTATTACAGGTGCAGGTGATCTAATAAATCATTTTTTAAATCTTATAAATATTCTTTGGCTCGCCTTGTGTCGAATCAATAAATTTGGGTGTTACTTCCCTCGAAGACTGTTGCGATCCCCTATACTTGTGGGTCATCAACGACGAACTTTTTTAACGGTTCATACTAAGGAAGAACACATTATTATCTTGATATTAACTGTGAGAGGGATCATCTTATAATGCTACCTTCGTGATCTAAACAAGATTTAAGAAAAATAAGATGCATAAAAGGTTTAACATCACATGCATGGATAATGTGATATGATATGGTTCTTCTTGCACTTGATCTCCATCTTGTGAATCTTGGCATGATCTCCATCATTCCACCAGCGTGGCACCATGGTCCATGGCGCCTCCTTCTTGATTGTCCTCCAAATTTACAACATATCATATGGATATGATATTTAGCACGTAGGCCGTAAAATTAAAAGACAACCATTTGGCTCCTGCCGGTTTGTCATGATTTACAATAAGTATCATCTCATACATCAAATTTGTAACTTTGTCCATATCACATCACATGCCCTGCAAAAACAAGTTAGACATCCTCTAATTTATTTTTGCATATTTTATGTGGCTTAGGGCTTTCGAGGACAGAACTGTTCTTACCTACGAACATAAAACCACAATGCTGATGAAAAAATTATTGGCAATCTGTTCTATTTTATATCTTAACTATAGTGGGAGAGACAGACACCCGCAAAGCCACTTATGCAAAACAAGTTGCATGTCAGTCGTGGAACAAGTCTCATGTACGTGGACATGTAAGGTTAGTTCGGTCCGCTTCATCCCACTATGCCACTAAGATACAAAATATACAAAGGAAGCAATAAAATGATCATCAACGCCCACATACACTGATGGGTTCGTAGCATAGAAAACAAAAAAATTCCTACGGTGAGAACAAACCAACAAGCCAATATCTAATCTAGGAGATGCTCGTAACGAGTGGAACATATTCCAAGAGAACCTCACCCTTGAAGACCGTAAGCGTTTCGAGAATCATTCTCGTGGATGATGTAGTCATTCACTCGCCGATCTCAAGATCGTGAAGATGTGCGCTTCAATGGGCAGCACCTTCGTAGTCGGTCACACATACGGCTTGATGACGACCTACGTTTCCTCGATCCAGCGGGGCAGCGGAAGTAGTAGAAGCACCAAGGAACTCCAACATCACGACGGCGTGGTGTGGTGGAGAACTAAACGGCTATGGCTTCACCAAGCGGATGGCCGAGAGGTGGAGCAGCGGGAGGAGGGAGAGAGGATCAAGTGTGTGCAAAAGAGGGAGCTCCCACCCCTCCATATACAGGAGAGGGGTGAGGTTGTGTCGCTGCCCCTTAGGGGTGACTTCACCTCTTCCCTCTTGATGTGAGTGGAGCATCCACTCATGCCCACTCATTTTATTTTAATCCACACTCAAAAATCCCAAGGGTTTTCTTTATTAAATAAAAAAATTCATTTATTTTTAATATTTGTTAATTCTATTAACAAACATTAACACTTATCCCCTTGGTTCATTTGTTAATTCTATTAACAACAATTGGCAACCTTTGACAATTAACCCATTGAACTATTTCAGTATTACCCGAAACAATTTTGGTGTTGTCCATACTTTTCTCCAAAATTCAGTGCCTACCCAAAAGCATCGACAAACCTTAAGTGTGTCACCCTACGTTTCGTGAATAATATAGACATGATCAAGACACCTCTCCGATCAATAGTCAACAGCGGGATCTGGAGATCCGTAATGACTCCTACATATTCGACGATGAATCTTGTGATCGTGTGAACCAAAAACGTCATAACCAATTCCTTTTGTCTCGCGATAGTTTACTTGTCCGAGATCCGATCATTGGTATCATATATACCTAGTTCGATCTCGTTCCCGACAAGTACTCTTTACTCGTTCTGTGATATGACATCCTTGTGACCTAGTCACGTGCTTCCAAGCGGTGTTGATGTGATATCACCGAGAGGGACTAGAGTATATATCTCCGTCATCTGGATGGACAAATCCCACTTCTTGATCCATGAGCCTCAACTAATACTTTCTTAATACCCAACACCACCTTTATAGTCACCCTGTTACGGTGTGACGTTTGATGTCATCAAAGCATTCTTCCGGTCTTAGTGATTGAGATGATCTCATGGTCTAAGAATTAAAGTTACTTCGTATGCTCAGTACAACAATATAAACTTAATGACTTGATCGTATTGATATACTTAATTTGGGTGTGTGTTCATCATATCATTCTCCTAATGACGTGATCCCGTTATTAGCAACATCCAATGTTCATGATCAGGAAACCTTGATCATCAGTTAATCAACGAGCTAGTTAAACGAGAGGTGTTACTAGGAACTCTAATTTGTTCGTTAGTCACACATGTATTAACGTTTCCGATTACTATAATTCTAGCATGAGAAATAAATATTTATCATAAACATGGAATAAGATAATAACCACTTTATTATTGCCTCTCGGGCATATTCCTTTCATGTACATTATCTAAATAAATATGGGAATGTGAAAAAAGGCTAAAATATCTCGGGGAAATCTATCGAAAGGCCCCGTACAACTTTATCTCACATGCGGCGCTCAGCGAAACATCCACTTATCACCTAAACTTATCACCTCACACGTCCAAATCAGCTACACATTCACCCCTCTCGGCACGAATTGTCGGTTGTCATCTGGTGGAAGGAATAGCTCGAGGCGACTATTGGGCGCAGCGGTGGTGAAGCTCTAACGCAAGGCTCGTAGGTGTGATATGCTTGCCGCCAATGAAGTGCGGCTCGCTGACCTATAGCCGGCGTGGCCAATAATGGGCACAATGACGGTGTGGTGGTCCGACACACGGCTTGTGTTTGCCGCTGTAGAGGCACGGCGGTTATTTTAAAAAACTGATAACTGTATTTAGACAATGTGGTACTTGAACCAGAGAATATTGCGGGTGCATTCAAAAAGTCGGATAACTATGTTCAAACAATGTGGCAGCTGAACTGAAGAACCCCGGGGTCATTTTGAAAATCTGATAATTGTTCGTTGGTTGTTATTTTTTAAAAATAGGATAATTGTAGTAGTAAATGTGCCCATACGTCGTATGTCGTGGTGGTGTCACGGCAGATGCCATAGGATGGCTAATGTGTGGGGCCGATGGACGTTGGTGGATCCGGGGAGGGATAGCGAGCTGAAGAGCTCACACGGGGAGGATCCCGGTCTGACCGAGATCTCCCAAGAACAAGAAACAAGATCAAAGCGCGAGGGGAAAGATCTAGCAAACACGAACAAATGCACAAAGGCACACAACACACACACGATGTATCCAGGTTCGGGGCCCTCGTGAGGAGGTAACACCCCTTCTCCTGCCTTTCCTCTCAATATAAGTGTGGAACAAGGGCTACAACTTGCTCTTAGAGCTCTTGAGGTGAAGAACACGAAGAACTAGATGAACTCGAGGGAGGATGAAGTAAATGCTCTAGGAGTAAATGAGACTAGAGTTTTGGCTCCCAAGTTGGTATCTCCTTCACAGGGGCAGTTATGGCGCCTTTTATAGAGTTCCGGCCAGGAGGGCCGGAAACCCTAATCCGGCTTGGCCCCACCGGACAGGCCTAACGGTTATGTCGACACCGGCTAGTGCGACCTAGCCACCGTGCTATCCGGCGTAGCCCCTTCGTCATCATTCCAGAAAGGACAGCAGGCGCCGTCCTGGAACATCATTGTCCCCCTGTCAGAGACAGGACATGTCTTTGCCCATCCCGGGTAGCCTTTTCCGGATTGCCGGGCTAGGCATGTCCGGTCTTGTCGTACCGTTGTCGTACCGGCTGACGTGCTCCCGTGTCAGGCGGGAGGTGACCATGCTTCCGTGTCAGGCGGAATGGTACTTCCCCCCGCATCAGGCGGGAAAGCTTGCTGCAGACCGTTGACGGCCTACCGGGATCCATCATGCCGGTCACCTTCTTGCTCGACCTTGCGAGTCCTTCCTGCACATGTCCAGTAACCTGGTAGGACCGAGATAAACGTTCCGGTTAGCACTTACCCGGATTGCGTATTCGGTACGCCCGAGGACTTCTCCTTTCGGGAGTCTTCTCGGAGCCACAAGGTTCGAGGTCTCTCCCGGATGCACCCGAGTTCCTCTTAGGATGAGTATATCTAGGCCTAGCGTCCCGAATATGTCTTAGCCTACCAGCAAAGACATCTTCGAGAAGCTAGTTCTTAGAGGAACCACCCGCTGATGCTTGTGCTGTTATGAGGGCTCGGGTGGCAATTTATAGCCGCCAGAGATGACCCTTGCGCCTGCCAGGAGGCGCCTTGCACTCGACCAGCTCCGAAAGGTCAAGTTGCCCCTTCAGCGCACTAGGGGGTGGCCCTTGCTCTCGCCAAAGGTCAAGCACTGTTGCCACACTGTCAAACTGCGCCGGGATCTGCCCTACCCGGGGGACAGCCCCCCGACACTAGTCCCCGAAGCTGGTGCTGCGCAGCGACCCCGGATGATGTGCGGGATCAGCTTTAATAACAACAATCACCCCAGGAAACATGAGACGATCCTTTGATGCCGAGATGAGTTTTACCGAGATCCTCGCACCGAGATCTTTTCGACCGGAAGGCCATGCTCCTAACCGGGTAGTGCCACGTCAGTGAATTTTATTGTTGGCTCCGGATTGAATTCTGAATCCTGGGTTGGGACCCACTCGATGTCTTGTCGAGTCAAAAAGCACTCGAGTGCTTCTGACCGAGCACGCCGCTGCTCGGGTTCGCGCGCCGGGAGCCGCAGCCGATCCGAAGTCCAACCGTTGGGGCTCTGTGGCCCGCGGTGTGGCCGGATCGGGCGCTCCTGGGGACGCCACATGCCGCGCAGCACAAAACTGATCCCACCCACGATCGGAGAGATGGTGGGCGGGAAACTCGGAAACCGCTCCGGATCCCCCCCATAAATAGGGGACCGGAACGGTCACTTCTTCCTCTTCCCCAACTCCTCATTTCTCCCACCACCGTCTCGAGCACCTCGCCGTCGCCGCGCCCGGAGCTCAAGCACCGCCGTTGCCGCTCGTCGCCGGAGCTCTTCGCCTCCACCATCGGGCCACGCTACTCTCGCTCGTCCTCGGCCTCACTTCCTCCGGTGAGTTCTTCCACCCGCTCCGGCGAACTTCACCACGGCGACGATGCTTCGCGCTCGGCCGTGCAACCACGCACCCGCGGGTTGCGCCGCCGCAGGCGAGCGCGAGCCGTGCGGCGTTGACGATGGTGTCTTCCACCCTTTATCTTTCACTCGCATTAGGCCGTCTTCGTATCTCGCCCGAGTATATTTGCGTCGATTAAGTTTCGATTTATTCGCGCGTGGTAGATATCATTTGCTAGGAATCCGGTTGCTTTTAGGAGTTTGCGATCCGGAGTCTTAGCTTCCGGTAGACTAACTCGACTAACCGCCGTTCCGCCTGCAGAATAGCCCGGACACCTCCGCAGGTCCTTCCGACATGGCTGAAGAGAGTGTTCGGGGGTGTTGGGATGGGTCCGAGACCATCCAGAAGGATCTCGACTGGCTGTACCGGACGCACCGGATTCCGCCAGAAGTCGAGAGTCGACTTCCGGAGGGCGAGGTCCAACCGGAACCCCTACCCGGGGAATACGTTGTATTCCTCACGCATTTTGAGCGTGGGTTCGGGCTTCCGGCTAGCCCCTTCTTCCGCGACTTCCTCGACACCTACGGCCTCCAACCTCATCATCTCCCAGCCAACGCAATTATGATGATGTCGGTCTTCACCACCTACGCGGAAGCGTATCTCGGCGTGTGGCCTTTCTTGGACCTCTGGGCCAAGTACTTCATCCTCCGCCGCCAAGTCATCCCCAACCCGGATAAGAAGGTCAAAGACTTAGTCGACTGCGGGGCGGCCACTATAATTCCCCGCGCTGACTCCGGATTCCCCAAAGTCCAGGGGCTAGAATCCTGCCGGAAGTGGCAGCGTAGCTTCTTATACGTGAAGAACCGGGAGGTTTCGGGAGATGGTCCGGAATCCTCGAACCCGGATTTCATCAATCTGCCGGAGTTCGCCATTGGTCCTCCCCGCGAATTCGACCTCTGGAACCGGCTCCCGGATACCGAGGAGGTCAGATGCATGCACGACGTACTCAACGTGCTGACGGATAAGATGACTGGCGACGATCTCCTGTGCTGCTTTATCATTCGCCGCGTCTGCCCTCTAAAGACCCGAGTGCACAAGATGTGCCATATGGACGGGATATTAGATCCCACCAGGACCAGCATCTTCGGGTTGGACCATTCCGCAGTCGCCCAGCGCGTTCGAGCTATTGCTCGAACGAAGATGCCGGATGACTATACTTGGGGTCTTGTCGGGGGTTCCCGGAAAAAACCACTGCGGCAGGTGCTTCTGTCTGTCTTTCGCCAACTTACATTTGCACATGGATTCTGCTGGAAACCGACATGGTTGTCATGCAATGACTTGTTCGTCCAGTTATTCGAGCGGCAGACCGAAGAGTACGCGATGCATGCCGGTGGGAAGTTCGTGCCGAACGTCCTGGCACCGGATAAGATGCCGAGAGAGGATCCCGACGGCGAGGACCACCTTGCCATTCCTCTAGCTCGTGTCGCTGCTCCGGGTAACCCTTCAACCTCAGAGGCTATTTTCGTTTCCTCAGATGATGAGGATGAGATTGATTGTCAAATACTCGATGTGATTGACGCTCTTCCCCTCAACTGGGCTTCGCCAGTGGCTCCGAAACTGTGATGACCCAGCATACCACTGCATGGTGTAGTATGCTATAGTCGTTGACATAGCACCAATGGATCACCGTCCACCAGTGTTACGCCATCAGAGTGGTACAACAGAAACATCGCAGGTCCAAGGCATGGCTATAGATTACAAACAGAAGATCCAAAAACAACAGATCTTTAGAACCTCCTCGAAACAATGAGGCAAGGCCCTAATATAAGAACATCAAATGGAAAATCTCGGGGAAACTAATCTAAACTATGCCTACTGCTAATACGGTTAGGCTTGCAATTGCGCTATAGCAACGCCTACAGAGATAGGTTCTATGACTAGGAATCTATCCTATTTTACACTACGCCTTCATTTGTTCTCCGTCTTCCTTCAATTGCTTCAACTCGATGTAGATGCCTTCTTTGGTATCTTGAGTTTATCCATCCTCAGAGTCTTCATCGCCTAAAGTGTTGCCTTCTTGTGGTTCTTCATGTCTAGCAGGGGTTTAGGAGGCAAGGGTGAGTAACAGCGTTACCCAGCAAGTTCATTATGCAAGGTGGGAAGTTTGATGCATAAATACAGCCACAGACAATGGATTGTCGTAGGCTTATAGAAGTTTTCGAAAAACATTTCTTCAAATGGTTGCTTTTAATCCAAAGAGCTATGTCCGTCAGGAGTCACCGGGCTAGGGCTTTGAGGAGCCTCCTTTCCGGCTGCGTTCGTCGTTCCGTCCTGGAACGTGGAGTAACATGTCACATTCATACACTCTGCAGAGGTGCGCTGCTTTACCCATAAGAGATCAAGACTTTGCTGCACATCCGGGCGATCTTCCCGTCCACACTTCCTTGGTGTGGGGCCCAGTCAATAATCCAAGCCAATCACTGCGCCTTTCCACCATCCCCGCACACCCCCCATTACTTCAGTTGCAAGCTAGTGGGAACCATCCCAACCTACAACTTGCTGACTCGTGGGCACCGTCCCAACCTAGTCCTGAAGCCAACCTTCAATAGATGCTAGAAGCCACAACCCGAAGGTGAGGTTATTATCCTGGCCACCTCAAGCTCAGCGGATTTACACACCGCCCGGCTTTGATCTAGTCACCCGTTGGTGTACGAGAGGAAAAGGGTACAGCTGACTTCTCCGTCCCATTCCAAATCTTATGGTTGCGCGTAATATTCGGCGCAAGAATCACTGGCGACATTGGTTGTTAATTCCTAGGTGATACTTTCCCGTGCAAATGGAACCTCCACCACAACATTCTTACCGTGGTCCCATCTGCCAGCCATATGAGATTATCACCTCACTGGTGGATAACCATAGTCATATTATTGTAAAATAAGTTTTGCCCTTTTTGTGTGATATGCAATACTAACATTTTGAAAATAGTTTCTTAACAAATACATCAAGAGGACATGAATAAAAGGGATGAACTTGCCTTTCTGACTGCAAGATTATGCAGCCAGGGTCTTCGATATAATATAAACTCCAAGAAATCTGGAAACAACATCATTGGTCCGGTAAGGACTAATGTTTAAAGAAGCAGCATGATTAATGCTTAAGTATGAGATGCTTCGCAAAGTACCCCGTATCTCACTCTCGGAGATTGTGTGTTGTTTGAGTTGGGTGTTTTCATTTAGAGTTGTTTTGTCTACAGGTTTATTTCACAAGCAAGATGAGTTGTTTAACAGTAATCTTCATGTATCATATTAAGCATAAGAGTAAAGTCAAACCATATATAAACATTCAATGGTTGTTTGAAGTTGTGTTCATCTTATGTTGGTGGAAAACTTGTATCAACTTTAATTTAGTAGGGAACTAGTGTTTTATTACAAGATGGCAAAAAGAATAACTTTTGAAGAACAAAAATAATATCTTACATTGCTGATACTATATTACATGGTTGATAGAAAGATTATAATATTATTCTTCTTTGTGTGTTTTACCCAAGACATTGCAATATGATTTTATTTTAGTTGAGCACTTACTTCTAAACTATGCATTGTTTCTTATGGATGGATGCTTTGTGTTTAGAATATAACAATTTGAGTTACTATCTCGGGGTTATGAATTTTAGATTGTTCCCACTTAGTTTACTTACACATAAGATAAATGGAAGATAATTATGTACTAAGTGATATATGTGAAACATTTATTCAAAAGGAGCATAGTAATTCAAAGTGTTGTGTGATGTTATTTGTTTTAGATGATAATCAAATGGTAGTATATCAAGTTTCAAATGCTTATAACATCATTTTCAAAATTATGAAAAGTAGTAATTATTAATTATTTCCTTAAATAAAATATCATATTAAAATGAAATTGTTGAGATATTAATATTACATGTTATAATGAAAACACATTTTAAAATTGAAAGCTAATTATGTGTGACATTTTAAGTGAAGTTTGAAATGCATCCAAAATAGCATTTCAAATTATCTTTTATTTAAAAGATTAAGTAATTTGTTTTCCAATTTATTTATTTTTTAACTATATTCAAATTCCAATTATAAATAAACATGAGTTAAGTAATTAAGGGAATAAGTAAAACATTTATTCAAGTAAGATTTAGTAATTTAAATCTTTATTAGATTTTATTTATCATAAATTATTACTAGAAGGTATTAGAATATCTCTTCTGAGCTTAAAATTTTATTTTTGAAAATTCTGAAAATAATACTTCTTTATTCTTCTCTAAAATAGAATATTATTTTAAAGTATCAATTATTGTAATATGGATATTACATGTTATAACTGAAATATATTTTCAAATTTAAAGTTATGCATGTGAATTAATTTAAATGAAGTTTGAAATGTTTCCAAAATAGCATTCCAATTTAACTTCACATTTAAAAGATTAAGTGTTTTGTATTTTAAAGTTTATTCTGTTTAAAATTTATTCAAATACAAAGTGTAATGATGTAGTTATTTAGATTTTATTTTTCTGATTATTTGGATATAAAGATTATATTTTTCTGATTTAAAATGAATTACTTATGAATTTACAAAGTTTATATGAATTTCTGGAATTAATATAAATACAGGAAATCAAGAAAATGATTTAAATTGCTTTGCTGACGTCAGCTGACGTCATACCGGAGTTCATCTCCAAAGCCGAACACAAATTCGTTGTTATAATGCAAATTGGGAAGAACGGCTTACGGGTTGCGCTAGAGGACGTTGAGACGAACAAACTAGTGGCGGCGCTTGGACCAAAAGGTCACCGGAGCATCGCCGGCGGCGAGGTTTGCGGCGGCGGCGCTCGGGTCACGACGCAAAGCTATTTCCCGAATGATTTGGACCAATCTGAGAGTGTAGGAGGATGCACAAGCTCACCCTGGGCACGGCGAGACGCTCGGGAAGACTTGGGGACGCCGGACGGCGACGAGCTTGTCTGGAGCATCCGCCGGCCGGAGTTGGAGAAGATGCTCTATTTCTACTGATTGCGACCATCCCCGCAAGCGTGGCTCGGCTAGGAGGAAGGAGATGACCAGGCGCTTCTCCGCAGTAGCTCGGGGCGATGAGGAACGGCCGGAATCGTCGAGGATCGCCGGCGCACGGCGGCGGCCCGGGAAACTAGGGTTAGGATTCAGAGAGGATTGGGGAGAGGAAGAGATGGGTGCGGGTGAGTAGCTGAGGGATGCGGACGTCTCTCCCCTGCCTTATCCGCGCGAGGGAGGTGAAGGAATCGACCACGGCAGCTCGGAGGCGTGGCCACGGCGTCTGCGTCCTTCTGGCCGGAGAGGAAGAAGAAATCGTTTAAAACAACTTTGCAGAAAACCCCCTGGTAGTTTCAGAAACCACAGAAAACGTTTAAACAGGCCCCTGCCTCCTGTTTTGGGCCTGTTTGTGATTCTGGGACTTGCAAACAAGTCCAGGGAAGTTTATAAATGGAATAAAATGTTTATTTACTTTAAGACATTTATATCTTTGATATATTTTGAATATTTGGTGTAGTTTTGAATTCTTTTATCTCATAAGATGAATTTGGGCCATTTGCTATTTTCTTTCACTAATGTCTTTTACTTAATTAATTTTTGGTAGTGCATGTGAGGCACATGGAATATTTTCTATGTTACAATTCCAATTAAATTGATTTGAGGTTTTGGTTAAAAGACTTTGGATAAAATAATTATCCAATTTGTTTCTATTCATGGTTTTCACTTATTTGTTTTTATGGTGCATTATAACCATGTGAAATCATTTCTTGATATAATTTTATTGCTAGGTATATTTTTGAATTATTTTATCCTTTTAATTGAGTTTGGACATATTTAGGTATTTTCCTTTCATTGAACTTTATATCTGGCACTTGATTAAATTTCTAGGATGCATTTAGGAATATGAGAATATTTCCTATGCTATCATTTAATTTGGAATTTGTTGTTTCCAAATTAACAATTGATATGAGATTTTGTTTCAAAGAATATATGTGAACATGAATAGTCCATTTTGTTATATTTTGTTGATTCCACTAAATCATTTTTATGATGCATTATATCCATAGGAATATTATTTCTATGGCATTATTTATTAGTTTCTAATTTGTTTCCATCAACTTCTAAAATGATATAGGTTATGGGTTTTAATGTATTGAAACATTGGAGTACACCAATTGGTGGTATAATGGTTTAAGTATTTCATACCACACCAAATTGTGGTTAGATGGAAATAACAAAACGGGTTATTGAGAATCCAAAGAAAAGTATACACAATGCTCTATGTCAAATCCATGCTAAGCATGATAGATTGCCAAATGGCTTTTATTTGTGACCCTTGACAAATAAATCATGTGAGTACATGATCAATTACTTATGAAAGCACAAGATAAGAATTCCTGCCTAAGGTCAGGGCTTATGGTGATGAGATGATGAGTTTAGACTTCTTCTCATTTCATTCCCCAGTTAAGATGGAGTAAGAAGGATACATTCTTTCTTGATAGAGTTAATGTATTAGGAATATATCTAATAATATATATTTGAGTTTGTGAAATGAGTATCCTTGAACATATGTCAACTAATGCTTCTAGATGATTATTTTGCCATATGTACAAGATTATCTTTTGTTGAAAATGAATTCTTGGTTCAACCAATGGATGATTATCCATTAGTGATTTTGTGGCTCCTCTCTTATATGTTTCTTCATTCACATAGTCATGGGATATGATACATGTGACTCTGAGATATGTATATTGATTATATACACTTATGACTTGGCATTACTTTCTCTTTGGTTATGGTCCCCTTGGAAAACACCATAAATCCATATGTGTCTTAACTTTGGCATTGATCCTTTTAAACAAGAAGTAGATATTCAAGACACTTGTCATGTATTGAATTTCCAACATCACTTGTCTCACCCTTGTGGTGAGGATAATTCAATTTAACCAAACCACTTTCTTGGTTGGTGGTATGTGAATGTATGTGTATTTTATGACATCAAAGATCTTGATGTACTAGAGGATCTATCCTACTATTCATGTGTATATGGCACTCCATTGTTTGTGCATACCAAAATGAGTTGTCAACAAGGTTGCAAAGCTTGTCATCAACCTATTTCTATATAACACTAACAGTGTGATGTCATATCATTTCCCGAGGAATAAAGATGGTTGAAGATAAAAGAGTTTCCAATTCTTCATGATAGATTGGCATAACACTTCTATGCCCATCTAAGGAATGCTTCTCTATGTCTTCTTGTTGTATTTCTTCCCTTCTCGATATCTTCTCTGGTTGATGCCTTCAAGAAGATTAGGAGTTAAGAATATATGATGTCTAGATCAAGTAAGAGGATCTGGTTTAAGGTTTAGGTAATTCAGTTGGTCTCCAAGAATGTCATGGTTTCGATGTACTAGAAATATGTCTAGCACAATTGGTAAGAATAGATGATCAGAGAATAACTAAGAATAGTTGTTTTGGGTCATTAACTCCTAAATATTGTTTTGATGTAACAAGTTTTGTTTTCTTTAGTGTAACCTCTCATCGTGTATATCTTTACCCCAAAATAAGTTTTAAGCCAAGATCATCTCAAAGTTTATAACGCTCAAGTTGATGATCTACTTCAATCTCACCAACTTAAGTGAAACTTCAATCACTTAGTGTGTTGAAAATTAAATGCGCGAAAATTATCCGGATTTTCTGATGCATGAATGCAATGCACACTCCTGTGTCCACTCTATTTCTGGACCCTAAGTTCTGGGGTGTTACAGCCTCCCCTCCTTAAACTAAACTTCGTCCCCGAAGTTCGTACTCTCTTACGTTTCGGATTGAGGATCCGCCTTGTATATAAGTTGCACTTCTCGAACTTCATGTTAATTGTTTATGGAGATAGTTGGTATATCCCCAAATCCATATTTTTCCTTGAATCCTCGTTTGACTTAGTACTTTGCTAACTGTCAACTCCCTTGATTCTGTGATTCCTTCTTGGAATATTCCACTTCTAGGCATGTCTTATTGAAAATCTCCTAGGATCGGGCTTTATCAAATCCTTGTTAGTCCTATTAATAGCTCTAAGTAACTTTCTTCACGTAATAGCTGACCTACTTTGGAAGGTACTTAAGGTTTTAGGAAGTCTTACTACAGTACAATTTTAGTTTTGCTTGAACCAACCTTGGTAATGGCACTATACATAGTCCACCCAAATATGATTGGACAAGAGGGTTTACTTTATAAGATTTACTTAGTCGATTTCCTTTTTCTCGTGTCATCTGGAATCTTCTTAAAACACTCGTCGTAGTGAAGCAAAGCGGTCTTCTGATACGTTTTACTAGGTGATTTCTCCTACCCACTTCTCCTGTCATTTTCTAAGTTGGAACCAAGAAATGATCCTTTGTTGACAAAAGTAGTTCAACAACTTGGTTTTGTCAAACTCCACTTCAAGTCTACTCCTTACTTCATTCTGGTAGGAACCTCAACTCCTGAATTGGGATTACCTTATAGGTTCTATCTTTGTCTGGATTACAGTTAACCTTATGAAAATAAGGCTCAACTGCCCCAAATCTTGGGTTTCTTCTCATCTACTACTCCAGTTTTTCAACTTTCCTTACTTCTACTTCACTATTTACTCCCCTCCTTAGATTTTTGTAAAGGTTTCCACACTTTGGGTGTACCTACAGGGGTTTTAGGTTTGGAATCATGGTCTTGGTATACCTTACATTTACCTTTATCTAATCTTAGAAAGAAAATCTACGGTGTACCCACACAATTGTGGATATCCGAGGTAAATTCTCCACACAATCTTCACGCTAGAAGGTCCTTCGTCTCTTCAGATGCCAATACTTCTGGCGAATCCTGGAATTCGGAGTTATACACAACTGTTATGTGCTCTTAGACATGTTAGCCGAGAGTTACTGGGGTACCACTCCCAGGCAGAATTGCACTGCAGGCGTGCCGGGAACACCGGTCACACAAACCCCTCGGAAGACTACCACGCTAATCATAACCAAGATTGCATAACAAAGAATTCTAGAATCTTGTTGTTGTCGGACTCGACCTCTGAACTATACAGAAATGCTATGTGTCACTGGTCATGCTACGTAACCAAGGGTCCCTGGGTTTACCAATCCCAGACCGATGCTCATCGGTAGGCGTGCTCGGGATGGATCATCGGCACACAACCCCTCAGTTGCGCCATAACACGGGCATAGCCAAAACTGCATAACAAAGAGTCCAAGAACCTTAAGTCTTCATCTTCATGCAAGTCTTCATCCTTGTCCTTAGAACTCGTCTCTTCCTTACACGAATTCCTACTCTATCTAGATCTATAACATTAGGCCATAGCTTGGTGATGCAACATGCATTTGCACATCAAGCGAAGCTTCATGACTAGATCCAGTCACACAAAGAACCAATAAAATCCAAGAAATCCAAATGATATGCATACATGCATATGTAAAGCCTATAACATAGCACTTCGAGAATAACATCTCTCGTACTAAGGCTTATATAGATTATAATATGATGCACACATATAGTAGTATATAGGTCTCTACCGTTGTTTGGTAAGGTATAGGGTTCATACTACTCTTCATCTTACTGATTACCCCAGTTGACCACTTGTAACAGGATAAACGGCGCCAAGGTGATCTATAGTAGTAGTTATCTAGCACTAATTGTGCTCTAGCTTACTTATTATACATGCTACCAATTATGTTCCATCCATAGACTAACCTCACATAGTCTCTCAAAATTACTACACAAGTTGTTATTAACCTATAAAACCTCCTCATTATCCTACCTAAGTTATCTCTATCTAGCAAATGTTGATCCTACACACTTTTATCCAAGGTTCCTTAGCAAATTGTCACAATTAACGTTCCTATCATGGTTTAAGAGCTAGACTCACCATGAGACTTTCTTTTATTAAGCTGCTAACATCATACTCCTTATCTTATGACAAAGATCCTCTTCGTCTCTCCCTTCTCCGAGAGGATAACGGGTATGATTAAGGATGCTACACCATCATGTATAGAATCACAAGTGAATCTCACGTGATTAGTAGTCGTGGTTTCACTACCTCAGATGCCTTCTCTTTACACGATACCACCATTAACACAAATAGGTGCTACTGAATTGGTCCTACTTCAGTTCATGAAACACCGGTGGTTATGGGATAAGCTTTACTAGGTCATAGTACTAAGGATGAGATATGTACGTATTCATTAAAAGAATAGATACATAATTTTAGCTAAGGAGAGATAGGAAATACTTCTTCCAATACGATATGGAAGGGAGTTTTTACTCTATAGTGATAAGGTTATTCCCAAGTGAATATCCCTCACAAGTCTTTTAGAAGTTGGCTTAGATAAGATGACTACCTATAGTCACTACCCAACCTATAGGTCTCCTTTAGAGGGTTTTAATCCTAGGGTCAAAGCGTTGGCTCTGATACCAGCTGTGATGACCCAGCATACCACTGCATGGTGTAGTATGCTATAGTCGTTGACATAGCACCAATGGATCACCGTCCACCAGTGTTACGCCATCAGAGTGGTACAACAGAAACATCGCAGGTCCAAGGCATGGCTATAGATTACAAACAGAAGATCCAAAAACAACAGATCTTTAGAACCTCCTCGAAACAATGAGGCAAGGCCCTAATATAAGAACATCAAATGGAAAATCTCGGGGAAACTAATCTAAACTATGCCTACTGCTAATACGGTTAGGCTTGCAATTGCGCTATAGCAACGCCTACAGAGATAGGTTCTATGACTAGGAATCTATCCTATTTTACACTACGCCTTCATTTGTTCTCCGTCTTCCTTCAATTGCTTCAACTCGATGTAGATGCCTTCTTTGGTATCTTGAGTTTATCCATCCTCAGAGTCTTCATCGCCTAAAGTGTTGCCTTCTTGTGGTTCTTCATGTCTAGCAGGGGTTTAGGAGGCAAGGGTGAGTAACAGCGTTACCCAGCAAGTTCATTATGCAAGGTGGGAAGTTTGATGCATAAATACAGCCACAGACAATGGATTGTCGTAGGCTTATAGAAGTTTTCGAAAAACATTTCTTCAAATGGTTGCTTTTAATCCAAAGAGCTATGTCCGTCAGGAGTCACCGGGCTAGGGCTTTGAGGAGCCTCCTTTCCGGCTGCGTTCGTCGTTCCGTCCTGGAACGTGGAGTAACATGTCACATTCATACACTCTGCAGAGGTGCGCTGCTTTACCCATAAGAGATCAAGACTTTGCTGCACATCCGGGCGATCTTCCCGTCCACACTTCCTTGGTGTGGGGCCCAGTCAATAATCCAAGCCAATCACTGCGCCTTTCCACCATCCCCGCACACCCCCCATTACTTCAGTTGCAAGCTAGTGGGAACCATCCCAACCTACAACTTGCTGACTCGTGGGCACCGTCCCAACCTAGTCCTGAAGCCAACCTTCAATAGATGCTAGAAGCCACAACCCGAAGGTGAGGTTATTATCCTGGCCACCTCAAGCTCAGCGGATTTACACACCGCCCGGCTTTGATCTAGTCACCCGTTGGTGTACGAGAGGAAAAGGGTACAGCTGACTTCTCCGTCCCATTCCAAATCTTATGGTTGCGCGTAATATTCGGCGCAAGAATCACTGGCGACATTGGTTGTTAATTCCTAGGTGATACTTTCCCGTGCAAATGGAACCTCCACCACAACATTCTTACCGTTGTCCCATCTGCCAGCCATATGAGATTATCACCTCACTGGTGGATAACCATAGTCATATTATTGTAAAATAAGTTTTGCCCTTTTTGTGTGATATGCAATACTAACATTTTGAAAATAGTTTCTTAACAAATACATCAAGAGGACATGAATAAAAGGGATGAACTTGCCTTTCTGACTGCAAGATTATGCAGCCAGGGTCTTCGATATAATATAAACTCCAAGAAATCTGGAAACAACATCATTGGTCCGGTAAGGACTAATGTTTAAAGAAGCAGCATGATTAATGCTTAAGTGTGAGATGCTTCGCAAAGTACCCCGTATCTCACTCTCGGAGATTGTGTGTTGTTTGAGTTGGGTGTTTTCATTTAGAGTTGTTTTGTCTACAGGTTTATTTCACAAGCAAGATGAGTTGTTTAACAGTAATCTTCATGTATCATATTAAGCATAAGAGTAAAGTCAAACCATATATAAACATTCAATGGTTGTTTGAAGTTGTGTTCATCTTATGTTGGTGGAAAACTTGTATCAACTTTAATTTAGTAGGGAACTAGTGTTTTATTACAAGATGGCAAAAAGAATAACTTTTGAAGAACAAAAATAATATCTTACATTGCTGATACTATATTACATGGTTGATAGAAAGATTATAATATTATTCTTCTTTGTGTGTTTTACCCAAGACATTGCAATATGATTTTATTTTAGTTGAGCACTTACTTCTAAACTATGCATTGTTTCTTATGGATGGATGCTTTGTGTTTAGAATATAACAATTTGAGTTACTATCTCGGGGTTATGAATTTTAGATTGTTCCCACTTAGTTTACTTACACATAAGATAAATGGAAGATAATTATGTACTAAGTGATATATGTGAAACATTTATTCAAAAGGAGCATAGTAATTCAAAGTGTTGTGTGATGTTATTTGTTTTAGATGATAATCAAATGGTAGTATATCAAGTTTCAAATGCTTATAACATCATTTTCAAAATTATGAAAAGTAGTAATTATTAATTATTTCCTTAAATAAAATATCATATTAAAATGAAATTGTTGAGATATTAATATTACATGTTATAATGAAAATACATTTTAAAATTGAAAGCTAATTATGTGTGACATTTTAAGTGAAGTTTGAAATGCATCCAAAATAGCATTTCAAATTATCTTTTATTTAAAAGATTAAGTAATTTGTTTTCCAATTTATTTATTTTTTAACTATATTCAAATTCCAATTATAAATAAACATGAGTTAAGTAATTAAGGGAATAAGTAAAACATTTATTCAAGTAAGATTTAGTAATTTAAATCTTTATTAGATTTTATTTATCATAAATTATTACTAGAAGGTATTAGAATATCTCTTCTGAGCTTAAAATTTTATTTTTGAAAATTCTGAAAATAATACTTCTTTATTCTTCTCTAAAATAGAATATTATTTTAAAGTATCAATTATTGTAATATGGATATTACATGTTATAACTGAAATATATTTTCAAATTTAAAGTTATGCATGTGAATTAATTTAAATGAAGTTTGAAATGTTTCCAAAATAGCATTCCAATTTAACTTCACATTTAAAAGATTAAGTGTTTTGTATTTTAAAGTTTATTCTGTTTAAAATTTATTCAAATACAAAGTGTAATGATGTAGTTATTTAGATTTTATTTTTCTGATTATTTGGATATAAAGATTATATTTTTCTGATTTAAAATGAATTACTTATGAATTTACAAAGTTTATATGAATTTCTGGAATTAATATAAATACAGGAAATCAAGAAAATGATTTAAATTGCTTTGCTGACGTCAGCTGACGTCATACCGGAGTTCATCTCCAAAGCCGAACACAAATTCGTTGTTATAATGCAAATTGGGAAGAACGGCTTACGGGTTGCGCTAGAGGACGTTGAGACGAACAAACTAGTGGCGGCGCTTGGACCAAAAGGTCACCGGAGCATCGCCGGCGGCGAGGTTTGCGGCGGCGGCGCTCGGGTCACGACGCAAAGCTATTTCCCGAATGATTTGGACCAATCTGAGAGTGTAGGAGGATGCACAAGCTCACCCTGGGCACGGCGAGACGCTCGGGAAGACTTGGGGACGCCGGACGGCGACGAGCTTGTCTGGAGCATCCGCCGGCCGGAGTTGGAGAAGATGCTCTATTTCTACTGATTGCGACCATCCCCGCAAGCGTGGCTCGGCTAGGAGGAAGGAGATGACCAGGCGCTTCTCCGCAGTAGCTCGGGGCGATGAGGAACGGCCGGAATCGTCGAGGATCGCCGGCGCACGGCGGCGGCCCGGGAAACTAGGGTTAGGATTCAGAGAGGATTGGGGAGAGGAAGAGATGGGTGCGGGTGAGTAGCTGAGGGATGCGGACGTCTCTCCCCTGCCTTATCCGCGCGAGGGAGGTGAAGGAATCGACCACGGCAGCTCGGAGGCGTGGCCACGGCGTCTGCGTCCTTCTGGCCGGAGAGGAAGAAGAAATCGTTTAAAACAACTTTGCAGAAAACCCCCTGGTAGTTTCAGAAACCACAGAAAACGTTTAAACAGGCCCCTGCCTCCTGTTTTGGGCCTGTTTGTGATTCTGGGACTTGCAAACAAGTCCAGGGAAGTTTATAAATGGAATAAAATGTTTATTTACTTTAAGACATTTATATCTTTGATATATTTTGAATATTTGGTGTAGTTTTGAATTCTTTTATCTCATAAGATGAATTTGGGCCATTTGCTATTTTCTTTCACTAATGTCTTTTACTTAATTAATTTTTGGTAGTGCATGTGAGGCACATGGAATATTTTCTATGTTACAATTCCAATTAAATTGATTTGAGGTTTTGGTTAAAAGACTTTGGATAAAATAATTATCCAATTTGTTTCTATTCATGGTTTTCACTTATTTGTTTTTATGGTGCATTATAACCATGTGAAATCATTTCTTGATATAATTTTATTGCTAGGTATATTTTTGAATTATTTTATCCTTTTAATTGAGTTTGGACATATTTAGGTATTTTCCTTTCATTGAACTTTATATCTGGCACTTGATTAAATTTCTAGGATGCATTTAGGAATATGAGAATATTTCCTATGCTATCATTTAATTTGGAATTTGTTGTTTCCAAATTAACAATTGATATGAGATTTTGTTTCAAAGAATATATGTGAACATGAATAGTCCATTTTGTTATATTTTGTTGATTCCACTAAATCATTTTTATGATGCATTATATCCATAGGAATATTATTTCTATGGCATTATTTATTAGTTTCTAATTTGTTTCCATCAACTTCTAAAATGATATAGGTTATGGGTTTTAATGTATTGAAACATTGGAGTACACCAATTGGTGGTATAATGGTTTAAGTATTTCATACCACACCAAATTGTGGTTAGATGGAAATAACAAAACGGGTTATTGAGAATCCAAAGAAAAGTATACACAATGCTCTATGTCAAATCCATGCTAAGCATGATAGATTGCCAAATGGCTTTTATTTGTGACCCTTGACAAATAAATCATGTGAGTACATGATCAATTACTTATGAAAGCACAAGATAAGAATTCCTGCCTAAGGTGAGGGCTTATGGTGATGAGATGATGAGTTTAGACTTCTTCTCATTTCATTCCCCAGTTAAGATGGAGTAAGAAGGATACATTCTTTCTTGATAGAGTTAATGTATTAGGAATATATCTAATAATATATATTTGAGTTTGTGAAATGAGTATCCTTGAACATATGTCAACTAATGCTTCTAGATGATTATTTTGCCATATGTACAAGATTATCTTTTGTTGAAAATGAATTCTTGGTTCAACCAATGGATGATTATCCATTAGTGATTTTGTGGCTCCTCTCTTATATGTTTCTTCATTCACATAGTCATGGGATATGATACATGTGACTCTGAGATATGTATATTGATTATATACACTTATGACTTGGCATTACTTTCTCTTTGGTTATGGTCCCCTTGGAAAACACCATAAATCCATATGTGTCTTAACTTTGGCATTGATCCTTTTAAACAAGAAGTAGATATTCAAGACACTTGTCATGTATTGAATTTCCAACATCACTTGTCTCACCCTTGTGGTGAGGATAATTCAATTTAACCAAACCACTTTCTTGGTTGGTGGTATGTGAATGTATGTGTATTTTATGACATCAAAGATCTTGATGTACTAGAGGATCTATCCTACTATTCATGTGTATATGGCACTCCATTGTTTGTGCATACCAAAATGAGTTGTCAACAAGGTTGCAAAGCTTGTCATCAACCTATTTCTATATAACACTAACAGTGTGATGTCATATCATTTCCCGAGGAATAAAGATGGTTGAAGATAAAAGAGTTTCCAATTCTTCATGATAGATTGGCATAACACTTCTATGCCCATCTAAGGAATGCGTCTCTATGTCTTCTTGTTGTATTTCTTCCCTTCTCGATATCTTCTCTGGTTGATGCCTTCAAGAAGATTAGGAGTTAAGAATATATGATGTCTAGATCAAGTAAGAGGATCTGGTTTAAGGTTTAGGTAATTCAGTTGGTCTCAAAGAATGTCATGGTTTCGATGTACTAGAAATATGTCTAGCACAATTGGTAAGAATAGATGATCAGAGAATAACTAAGAATAGTTGTTTTGGGTCATTAACTCCTAAATATTGTTTTGATGTAACAAGTTTTGTTTTCTTTAGTGTAACCTCTCATCGTGTATATCTTTACCCCAAAATAAGGTTTAAGCCAAGATCATCTCAAAGTTTATAACGCTCAAGTTGATGATCTACTTCAATCTCACCAACTTAAGTGAAACTTCAATCACTTAGTGTGTTGAAAATTAAATGCGCGAAAATTATCCGGATTTTCTTATGCATGAATGCAATGCACACTCCTGTGTCCACTCTATTTCTGGACCCTAAGTTCTGGGGTGTTACAGAAACCCACGGCCGTGACGAAGCACGCCGAGACCCGGAAGCGTGCGGCTTCTGACACCACCCCTGCCGGTGCATCTGACATCACCCCCAAGAAGAGCAGGCCGAACAAGCAAACGGCCGAGAAGCCTCCACGCCGAAGGAGAGGTCCTCCCACCGTTGATTCCGGGTAAGATCTTTTTGCTTCGAGTTACATAGTTTTGTCTTCTCCCGAAGTCTTTTCTGATATACTTCTTTCAGAGATGCACTCGACATCCCGGCATCCGCGGCTTCCCAACCTCCGGGATCCCGTACTCCTAGCCCGCCTCGAGCTGCTCCTTCTCCATCTCGCCCTTCCGCACGAGAGAGCGAGCATCCTGCTCCTGGTGCTGCGCAGACTGCCGCTGCGACTCCGGATGCTCGTCCCGTGGTGGACGAGATTCCGGCCCAGGCTATCGCCGCATCGGAAGACATCTTCCTTCCGGACAGCCCGCGCAGGGTGCCTGGGCTTGAGACAGACATCGCAAGTCCTCCTCGGCAGGTCGTGCCGGGAGCATCCTCCCGGCAGGCCCCGGGCAAGATTCCTCCGCCGAAACAGCCCACGGCCCCTTCGCGGCAATCTGACCATCCTGCCGGGAAATCACGCAGCAAGGCCGCCGGGCAGAAAACAGCCTCCGCCAAACCTACTGCTCCTCCGACATCTTCGGCCCAAGACTTGGCCCTAAGCACGGGTAACTTTTCGCGATTACCGCCACCTCTTGCCGAGATCCCCACTGCCGCCCTGCAGACGCTGCGAGCAACCGTAAGCTCCTTAATGCCTTCAGGATCCCGGGAGGTCGTTACTGCTAGCGCGCCTGGTGGTTCCGGCGTGCGTGTTGTCGAAGAATACAACAAATCCTGGATTGCCGCCGATGCCTCCGAGATCGTGGAGGACTTGCACGCTGCCGGCCCTAGCCGCAGCGCCCAAGCTCTACACGCTCTCCAGGTGGCCGCGCTGGACGTTACTCGGGTGGTCGAAGTAAGTTTGTTCCCTTTACCTTTTCCAAAATTTAATTGTTCCATCCCCACTAGTCCCCGAGATTGGTGCTTAGTGCTCTAGATTCCACCGAATAGCAGACCACTAGGCTCCAATCTTAGAAATAAACACTGGACTCGGAAGATGAGTCCCCGAGATCCTCCCTACCGAGTAGTTTTAACTAACATAGATCCCGGAACATCCTGAGTCCCCGGGATCCTTCCCGAGATTGACATAGCTTTCTTTGTTTGAATTCAGGACTGCGGCAAGAAACGGGGCAGCATCTTCCACCGGCTTCTTTCTGACTTCGGTCAGTCCAAGAAGTGTGTGGGGCGCCTCCGGGAGGAGCGGGATGCCGCGCGCAAAGTCTCGGTGGAGCAAAAGTCTGCGCTCGCCGCGACCCAGGCCGAGATCGCGCGGCTAAGTGCCGAGCTCGAAAAGGCCAAATCTGCCGCGACCGACATGAAGGCGCGCTTCGTGGAGGCGTCGAAGAAGCAGAAGGAGACCTTGGATCAATCCGAGGCGCGCGCGCACCACGCCGAGACCGGGCTGGCGCTTCTCCGGTCACAGGCCGATACTTGGCTCTCTGAGCTAACCGGGTTGAACCGGGATCTGAACAGTAAGTTTACCGGCATCCTTTTCTCCTGCTCTTTTTCTTTACTGCTACCATCCTCATGACCTAGTCGCTTGACAACTCTTCTTTTTAAAGGGCAATTCGAGCACTCCTGTGACGCCAATCTTGCAGTCGCTGCGGCCCGGGAGAAGCGTGCCGGGAAGGGCCCTGTCTCGGACTCCTGGGACATTGAGGATCACCTCACTGCCCTGAAGGCCCGGATAGTGCCTCTCCGGTCGATCGGGACGGAGCTGATCAGCGCGGCGGTCCATGTCCATGGAGCACTATGGCCAGGCGTCAGCGCTACCCTCTCGGTCAGCGAATTGGCGACAGCGCTCCGAGATGCCGGCAAGCGTCTCCACGCTTGGAAGCGCTCCGGTGCGCGGGCTGGCGCCGATCAAGTCTTGACCCATGTGCTTAGTTGGTACGAGGGTCTCGACCTTGATGTGGTCCAGCGCCTGCGCACCATCTCGCCGTGGTGCACCGATCCGGCCAAGGTCCAGCGGCGCCAAGAGGTGGCGCATCGCATCGCCTCCTGGTCCGACATCGGCGTCTTCACCACCAGCCTCGTCACTTCTGACTCCGAGTCAGATTATGAAGACGATGGTGAAACCGGTGCAACCGGTGACGCGGACGCCGAGATCCTGGAGGAAGACGATGCCGCTTCCGGTGCCGCCACCGAGACTGTGGTCTCCCGTGATGCTTCTACTCCATCGCCACCCGAGGCCTCTCAGGCCGAGGCGCATCCGGATGTCCCGAGCACCGCTGCTGGCGTGGAGGAGACTGTCAACGCCGTTCCTGCTGCTGCTACCACCGAGAAGCCGGCTTCCCCTATCACCTAGAAACACTTAAGTGTAGAATCGTTAAATCCCCGGGATGCCGGGTGCAAGATGTAATATATACTCTTTAAATTCATATTTCGCACTATGTTATATATAAAAACGAGCTATGTTGGTTTACTCTGCAACGAGTCCCCGATTTCATTTCCATGTCTACCGTACTTAGGCAATCTCTGCTCTTGTCTACCATTTCGGCGTTCGACAGTCGAGTCACAAAATTCCATGCACGGCATACATTACTTATGAATATCCGAGTTCTAGTTAGCCGAATTCCCGACATAAAAATAACCGGGTTAGTAAAACAGATATGCCGGATAAGTTCCTGCTCCGAGTCCCCGAGACCGTTTTCGTGTTCCCCACATTTGATGCTCTTTGCTCTTGACTACCATTTCGGCGTTCGTCAGTCGAGTCACAAGATTATTTCACATGACATACATTACTTTGACTTGAGAATCGATCTCGGAACTTTCCCGGCATATAGTGAACATAAAAAATAGGTACCAGGCAGTCCCCGGGTTCCTTCCCGGGATGCCGACATGAAATAATAAATAAATGGAACAAAGTAAAGGGGCACACAACGAGGCAGTCCCCGGGTTCCTCCCGGGGTGCCGAACTTTCATTAATAGAAAAAATCGAAATACAACATACATTGTGCCCTTTACGTGTAAAAGGGTCGAAGCAGGGCTACATTCCATGGACGCTTGGTTTCCTCACCGGATTTGTCCATTACTCCTTTCCTAGCCTCATGTGCATCTACAAGGTAATAAGAATCATTGTGCAATGCCCTGCTTATCACAAAAGGTCCCTCCCATGGAGGTGATAGCTTATGCATTCCGGTCGTGCGTTGGATGAGCCTCAGCACAAGATCTCCTTCTCGGAACACTCTCGGGTGCACCTTCCGGCTATGATAGCGACGGAGATTTTGCTGATAAATTGCAGACGGGATAATGCCAATTCTCTTGCTTCTTCAAGTAAGTCAACATCATCTTCTCGGGCCTCTTTCGCCTCGGTCTCGGTGAACATTGTCACTCTCGGGGAATCATATTGTATGTCGGTCGGGAGTACTGCCTCGGCACCATAAACCATGAAGAATGGCGTATACCCGGTAGATCTATTCGGTGTGGTCCGGAGACCCCATAATACTGCCGGTAACTCCTCTATCCAGCAACCCGGAGTTCTCAACAGTGGTTCGATCAAGCGGGCTTTGATGCCGGCCAAGACCAATGCATTTGCTCTTTCAACTTGCCCGTTTGCTTCCGGGTGTGCAACTGATGCTACATCCAACCGGATTCCCTTCTCAGCACAAAATCGAGCGAATTCCCCCACGGCAAAATTGGTGCCATTATCCGTGATGATGTTGTGCGGGTATCCGTACCTCAAGATGATGTCTTTCAGGAATTGCACAGCGGTGTGTCCGTCACACTTCCGGATTGGCTTGACCTCTATCCACTTGGTGAACATGTCCACCATGACCAGTATGTGTGTCATATTGCCTCTTGCCGGCTTGAACTGCCCGACCATGTCCAAACACCATACCGCGAATGGCCAAGTGATAGGGATTGTCTTCAGTGCCGATGACGGCATATGTATTCGGTGAGCAAACCTCTGGCATCCTCCACATTTACGGACAATGTCTTCTGCCTGCTGTAGCGCAGTAGGTCAGTAGAACCCATGCCGGAACACTTTTGCCACCAGGGCCCGGGATGATGCATGATGTCCACATTCCCCCTGATGTATTTCCAGCAGCATCTCTTGGCCTTCTTCCGGTTCCACACACCTCTGGAGTACCTCGGTGACACTCCTCTTATATAGCTCTTGATTGATGACGGTGTATGCTTTTGACCTTGCACTATCTGCCGGGCTTCCACTTCGCTCACCGGGAGGGTTCGTTCCAAGATGTAAACCATAATGGGCTATGCCCATCCCGGGACAGGTCGAACCGGGAACACGGGAATATCTATGTCCATTGGTTCTGCCGACATCACCTCCATCATCATCTTTCTTTGCCTCTCTAAGTACTGTGATGCAGTCCCCGGGTTCGATGCGATGCTCCCGACTTCTACTTCCATGGGTACAGCTTCCGAACCAGGCTCCTTGGGGATGAAGATAGAATCCGATTCGGGTGAGGGCTGAATAGATGGCTTCCTCAAGTGTTCGAGAGCGATCCCGGGTGGGATGGCATCCCGAGATGATCCTAACTTGGACAACACATCTGCTGCCTCGTTTTCTCCTCTGGGTATGTGCTTGAACTCGCATCCCTCGAAAAATCCGGATATTTTCTGCACATGAAACCGATACAAGGCCATGTTGGCATCCAGTGCATCCCAGTTCCCGGACACCTGCTGCACCACGAGGTCGGAATCTGCCCTACCCGGGGGGCAGCCCCCCGACATCGTACCAACATCAAGAATGGCCTCTTAACGATTTTGGGTCAATTGGTTCTGTGCCATACCTAGCTGAGTTCTATCTGTCTGTGTCATATCCGCGTTTTTTCTCTAGTATGTGCCCAGGTTTGCTCGCATATCGGCCAAACGCTCCATTTGGCCTGACTGGTGGGGTCGGCCAGGCGCGGCTTGGTTAGAATCACGGCTCGGTTGGAGTCTCGTGGGGTTGGCTAGTGTGCGTCTCGGTTGGGATTTCAAGGGGTCGACGCTTGGGGTCGGCTCGGGGCCGGGGGACTTGTTTAATCAAGGGAAACCACCGATGGGTCCCACGTGGTCTTTCTTCCCTGCCTCACTGTTGTCGCCCATAGAACCTCCGATGAACCCCCAAGAACAGAGCAAAACAAAAGCAATAGGAGTTGGATTGAGGGCGGAGAGCAGGGTGATTGAAGGCGCAAAGGAGCTCCATCGCCATTTCCGTAGCCGGCCAGTCTCCCGTCGCCCATTGAGAAGGAGGGACAAGCAAGGAGCTCCATTTCCCACGCCATTGTACGGCCGCCTTCGCCGTTTGGGGTTTTTTGGTCGCCGACGGTTCCAGATGCAGTGCATCAACCCTATTTTGTCGCCGATGGTCAGTGCTATCTTCTCTACATGTTTCATTTTCCTGTTTGGTGCATTATATGTGAGTAGATTTGATTTTGTATTTGGATTCCGGAATGGGGAAAACCCCAGGTTCCGCCTATTTATCTGGTTCTAAATTTTGTTTGTGAAAATAGGATTCCGATAGCGATAGCGATGGCGTCGATTACTCTGCTATGTGTTGTTACGAAGCAACTCTCTGTCGCACACTAACTTGTGGTTCCACTTTCAAAGTCCCGATGGAACACGGTTTAAAAACGGCCGTTATAAGTATTTCCTTTCAAATTTGAGGGAATGTCATTTCTCCGGTTTGGTATTACATGTAGATTCTTCGATGCCCTGTAAGATATTTTCTAGATCAGAGCCGGGCACTTGGCCCTCGTAAGAACTGGATGGAGGCTAGGTGTCCGAATGGAGACCAGTACTTGTTCTACCTGGATAAGTGGGTAGAAGATGACACAGAAGGGACATATCTTGTTAAGAAGCTAAGTGGTAGCACGAACATCCATATGTACACGGAGATCTGTGGAACGCAATGGAGATCACTATGTGAAGGCTATGACATCGAGGAGGGCGATGTTGTCAAATTCGCTTGGAATGAAGATATGTATTTGTTCAATGTTGAAGTGACTAACAAGCACAATGTTGCAAAACCTCTTGGGCAACACATGGGTATGCTCGTTTGTGTTTGTTTTCTTACATATTGAGTAGTTTACAAGTTTTCTGAATGTCTTCCTCTCTTTGATCAGAGTTTCAACATATTGACGGGCGCTGCAAGCCAGCCCTCGTGTCGAGCATATTTCACAAACCGAGAGATGTCACCTATTCAGAAATGAATACGATATCTCTCGCTTTATTGCAAGATGCCACGACGGAGTTGGAAGAGACCCCTCAGTACTACGTGCACAGGATTGAGAATGATTCTATAGATGAAGTTTCTCTGGTATTCTGATACGATGCTCATGTTCTGCCATTTGAATGATGCCTCAGTACTGTCATTTCAACTATTCTGATATGATGCTCATGTTGTTTTGATAGCATCTCAAGATTGAGTTACTAGATGGCTACCCCGAGGTTTTTCCACCGCCTGAGCTCATATTACGTCAAGATCACGGAGTTTCTCGTCTTTTGGCGAAAGATGTCGAGATCTTTGGATCATATCAAGTGGTCAACGGCCACGATTACCTCGAGTTTGAGAGGAACTGGGATTTCTTCTGGGAGCAACTGCCGATTTTCTTTGGTGATCTCTACGTTATCAAGGTGATCATCAAGGTGGAGTACATCCAGCTGACATTTGAGAAGATCAGTGAAGAGATGGAGCAGTCGGACGAAGAAATGAGCAGTCGGACGAAGAGATCAGTGACCCCAGCGAGAGATCGAGAAGTGGGCTGACGAGATGATGTCCGGCTTTGACGACATCAAAGAAGAGACTGATTAATATTACTAAGAGTTGTATTTTTTCGGATGTAATTTGGTCGAACACCTTATGGGCGTGCTCTGGCTATGAACTATGCGCGCTCTTGGCATGAACTGTGCGTGTTTGGTTTCGATAAAATAAAAAAAAAATCACAAAAATCACACAAGCTTCATTTCATTGTTACTAAGAAGCATCTACACTTCGTTTTTCATTTTCATATTTTAAACATCTTTTGGAGAAGCTCGGTAGCGCCCCATCTTTTAAATAAAGATGGAACACCTGTGTTATGTGCTAGTCCCTGGATCACTGCCAGCACCACAGTACAAAACATATAGTATCATTGCATAAGTATCAAATTACTACAACTAGATCCAAAAATAGCTAAGTATAGCTTTATTACAAAGTGCATAGTCATGAAGACTAGCTAAAATATTCAGAGTTCACAACGAAAGTAATAGCAATGAGCCTCTTCTTCAAGCATGCGCCACAGGCAGACATGTTGGGTGTAGACTCGAGTCCAAACTCACTCCTCATCAGAATTACCTGCACATTTGAATATGCAGCCCCCGTAGGAGGTCAATACAATGAAGTATTGGCAAGTGACTATGTTGGATAATTTATGACAAGTCTAATTCTATATGCATATTTGGCTTGGTGGAGTTGTAGGCTATTTTGCAGAAAGCCAGTTTTCTCCTATCTTTGGTAAAACAATTTTGTTCCTCAAAGACTTGACACCAAGGGATGAAGCCCAAGTGCACCAACAATTCTTTCCTTGGTCAAATTTTAATTTATGAAAACTATGATGAGATTCTTCCGTCCATCCTTGTCCAGTTGCTCGAAGTAGTCCATCACCGGGGACACGGCTGAGTACTCAGATTGTCGACTCTGCAGAGGTTGTGCACTTTCACCTTGAGACTCAATTAACCCAAACATCCTATACACGCGGAGTGCATTAAGGAAAGGAGAGAATTGAGACAAGAACTTTCAGAAGAAGAATGCAACCGTACTAGCAAGACCCGTTCCACCTACCAACTCTACATCTGCTTGTCAAGCTGACAAGTTGCACTCTCACAACTTAGTAATTCTAGACAGAGCCCATTGTCAAAAGGCTTCACGGGAAGCTTCTAAACTTGGAGGGACTTAGAAATCTCTTTGTTCCTGGGTGGCCGTCCACAAGTGCGCTTCTGGGTGACAACCACCATGCTCATGGCCCTAAGTAGAATAGACATTCATCCTAGGCAACGACAACCACAAGCATAGTCCCAAAAGCCACTCAACATAAACCAAACAACCCAATTCCACCCAGGTGTGCATTTAAAGTTTAACACTTAGCAATATTTCTATGACATGGTAAGTAAACACTTTTTATAGCATAGCTAAGCATCTAATAAAACTTTTGATGGCTGCATGGAAGGAATGGCTACACACTACTAGGATATTTTCAAAGTGTAAACTAACTTAGCATTTTAAGACAGTTCAAAAATCCCTATCATGCATACTACTCAAAATATACTATTAATGCATATAGAAAATATTGGGTAGATTATGAATGTCACTTGCCTTGGTAACAAGAGGAACAAGCACAGCAAGAATAACAATCACAAGAAGGGCCTTCCTCCTCTTCACAATCTAGAGACAAACAATAAAACTAAATAAACACACAAACACAACACTTAAAATATCAAGACAAAAATATGTATGCATACTTGATATGCAATGAACTTAACAAGACAAAATAATTACAATTTTATTTCCTCTGTTATTAATGCATGAAATGCAATGATAAATATTTTAATATTTTATTTAATCATTTAAAATATTGAGCATAACATAGAAGTTTTAAGCCCAAACACCAAATTATTTAATTCTATTATGAAAAGTTTCAAATAAAACTCAAGTTGCACTCTCTGGACAGAGGGCATTAATAAAATTCTAAAACAATTGGACTTATCTGGAAATAATTTTTATTAATTAAGTTATAGATTTAATAGCCGAAAAGCTAAACAATTAAATTCCGCAATTTAAAATACACTAAAATGACAAACTAATGAAACCATACTAAACTACACGAGCAGAGCTTTACGTGGATATAAAATTCATCAAATTTGGATGAACAGATCGAAAGTTCTGAATTTTGCAAGTTTGTATTGTTTTTCTGTTTTTAATTATAAAATCCAGCCGAAAATAGAAAAGAAAAAGCCACGCGGCGCCATCTGATTGGCTGATACCGCTTCGCTCGGATCGCTATTGCTAACCGTCTGATCTAAATAACGTGGACACTCCAGATCAATCCGATCTAGATCCATTGGATGATCTAGATCCGACGGCCCGGACGCAAGGACACGGGCGGGCGGCGCGGTCCGTCGGAATTCCTCCGACCGCGGCGGCGCCATCACCGGAAAAGCTCCACAATTTGCAAAACAAAGAACGACGGGGACAGATGCTCACCGATCGATGCGTGATGACGAGGCGGTCTCGATGGCGCGGCAGAGGCGTTCGCGGTGGTCCAATCCCTCTCCTAACGCTCGCCGGAGTTGGAGTGGCGGACGGCGTCGGCGGTCGCGGACGGAGGCGTCGCTGGTCTGCAAACCAAGACACGAGACCACGTCAAAACGATGCGCAAAGTCGAGAGGAGGTGAGGGAAGGAGACGAGGGAGCGTGGGGTGGTCGTAGGGTCCCGTACGTCGAGCTCGACGGCGGCGGAACCGGCGAGATGCGAGCTCCGATTATGGGCAGCCCTGCGGCGATGGAGCTAGGTTTTTGGGCGAATTCGAGCGGCGAAATCGCGGGGTATAAATAGGGGGCAAAGGCACGGATTAAAACCGTTTCTAACGATCCGAATCAATCTCGAGTTGGAGATGAGTTCGGCGCCGAAGAAATCGTCGGGAGGTTGAGGATGACACGCCGTCAGCGTGCGGGCCCCGCACGTCAGTGAGAGGAGAGGCGAGGCGCGGGCTGCTCGTGGGCCGATGGAAGCTGCGCGCGCGGTAGATAGGGCTCGGCCGGCCCGTTAAGAAATCTTTTTTAATTAAACTCTTTTTCTGTTTTAAAACTTTTGAAAACAATTTGATTTTTAAATCTTATCAAAACATTTCAGAAAAATTCATAAAAATATGTTTTGAATAGCTAATTTAATTTAGAACTTTTTGATATCATTTTGCTAAATAAATAAAATAATAAAATACAGATTATTATAAGGAGCTCAGTTAGACCTCTTTATGGAAAACAACTTTATTTAAACTTATAAAAATTTAAATTATTCTTTATGTGATTTCAATGCCATGCCTATATGATGCATGATGCATGAATGCAAAGTTTTAAATTTTTGAGAAATTTGGGATGTTACAGACTAACCCCCTTAAGAGGAAGCTCGCCCTCGAGCTTCGGAAAGGTCAGCAAATAGTTGTGGGTGGTCTTCTCGGAGGTCATCCTCTCGTTCCCAGGTGGCTTCGTCCTCGGTGTGATGATTCCACTGGACTTTGCAAAACTTGATGGTTTTGGTACGGGTGACTCTTTCTGCTGTCTGTAATATCTTGATGGGCTTCTCTTCGTATGTCAGGTCACTCTCCAATTGTACTTCCTCGAGGGGTACAGTATCCTTTAAAGGAACTCCCATCATCTCGGGATGACATTTCTTCAACTGACTGACATGGAACACATTATGAACAGCAGACAGAACTTCGGGTTGTTCTAACTCATATGCCACTTCACCTTTGCGAGAAAGAATTTTGAATGGTCCAATGAATTGAGGTGCTAACTTTCCTTTGATTCCAAACCTTTTCACACCCCGAAGTGGTGACACTCTTAAATAGGTTATATCACCCACTTCGTAGGTGACTTCTCTACGCTTGGAATCTGCATAGCTTTTCTGGCGTGTCTGTGCTATTTTCAATCTGTCCTTAATTAGCATGACTTTCTCTTCAGCATCATGTATTATATCAGGTCCAAAGAAACTCCGTTCTCCTACACCACTCCACAACAGTGGGGTTGTGCATTTCTTTCCATATAAGGCTTCAAACGGTGCCATCTCAATGCTGGCTTGGTAACTGTTGTTGTAGGAGAACTCAGCGTATGGTAAATTATCATCCCAACTAGATCCATAGTCGAGCGCACAAGCTCTTAACATATCCTCTAAAATCTGATTCACTCTTTCAGTCTGACCATCTGCTTGCGGGTGGAAAGCCGTACTGAATTCCAATCTGGTTCCCAAAGATTCGTGCAACTGCTTCCAGAAATGAGAAGTGAACTGGGTCCCTCTATCAGACACGATACTCTTAGGAATGCCGTGAAGGCACACAATTCTCTTCATGTAAATATCGGCTAACTTTGCACTAGTATAAGTGGTCTTCACGGGTATGAAGTGAGCTATTTTGGTTAGGCGACAAACAATAACCCAAATAGAATCATAACCCGATCTGGTCCTTGGTAATCCGGTGATGAAGTCCATCCCAATAGAATCCCACTTCCAATCCGGTACTTTCAAAGGTTGTAAGAGCCCTGCTGGTTTCTGATGTTCTGCCTTTACTCGACTACATACATCACACTTAGCGATGTATTCTGCTATTTCTCTTTTCAGATTATTCCACCAAAATCTCTCTTTCACATCCATATACATCTTGGTATTTCCCGGATGAATAGAATAAGGTGTCTCATGAGCTTCTTGCAGAATTAACTTCCTAATATCAGGATCATTGGCCACACATACACGTTTTTCAAACCACAAAATCCCTTGCTCATCCTCATGAAATCCTTTAGCTTTTCCAGCTCTTAGATTGACTTTGATCTCCTCTATTTCCTTGTCTCCTTTCTGAGCTTCATGTATCTTGTCCATCAAAGTGGGTTGTACAACTAATGAGGTTACAAACCCTTCAGGTACTACTTCCAATCTGAGGTCCTTGAATGCCTTGCATAAATCCTCGGGTAATTCTCCTGCTGTAAGGCCATTCACATAAACTTTACGACTCAGAGCATCTGCTACCACATTAGCTTTCCCCGGATGGTATTGGAGACTTAGATCATAATCTTTAATAAGTTCCAACCATCTTATTTGTCTCATGTTCAATTCCTTCTGTGTAAATATGTACTTCAAACTTTTGTGGTCCGTGAATACCTCACATCTTTTTCCCATCAGGTAGGGTCTCCAAGTTTTCAGGGCATGCACTACTGATGCTAACTCGAGATCATGAGTTGGATAATTTGCTTCATGTTTCTTGAGTTGTCTAGAGGCATAAGATGCCACTCTACCTTCCTGCATCAACACACTTCCCAAGCCTTGGCGTGAAGCATCACAATACACTTGGAATTCCTTCTCCAGATCAGGTAAGCATAGAACTGGGGCTGAAACCAGACGTTTCTTCAACTCCTGAAAATTGGCTTCGCATGCCTCAGTCCACTCAAATTTCTTCTCCTTCTTTAATAATTCCGTCAAGGCCTTGGCAATCTTGGAGAAGTTTTCAATGAATCGTCGGTAGTATCCTGCTAGGCCCAGAAAACTTCGGAATTCTCCAACATTCTTTGGCGGTTCCCAATTAGTTACAGCTGAAACTTATTCAGGATCCACCGCTATACCTTCCTTGGACACCACATGGCCTAAAAATCCGACTTGTTCTAACCAAAACTCACACTTGCTGTACTTGGCATACAACTTATGTTCACGTAGTCTCTGCAATACTAGACGCAAGTGCTCTTCATGTTCTTTGTGACTCTTGGAGTAGATTAGAATATCATCTATGAATACTACCACAAACTTATCCAGAAAATCCATGAACACTCTATTCATCATATTCATGAAATAGGCTGGTGCATTGGTTAATCCAAAAGGCATCACGGTGTACTCGTATGAGCCATATCTCGTAACAAATGCAGTCTTGGGTATATCCATTTCTCTAACTTTCATTTGTAGGTACCCCGATCGAAGATCGATCTTTGAGAAAACACAAGCACCTTCCAGTTGGTCAAATAGTTCGTTTATCTTGGGTAACGGGCACTTGTTTTTGATAGTTTGCTCGTTTATATCTCTATAATCCGTGACTAGCCTCTGTGTTTGATCCTTCTTTTTAACAAATAAGACTGGTGCTCCCCATGGCGATGAACTTGGACGAATGAATCCTTTCTGGATATGCTCCTCCAGTTGCTTCTTGAGCTCTTTCAATTCATCGACGGCCATAGGATAAGGTCTTTTAGCTATTGGTCCTGTTCCCGGCTTCAGTTCGATGAGAAACTCTACATCTCTATCGGGTGGCATTCCCGGTAGTTCCTCTGGAAAAACATCTGGGTATTCCTTGACAATAAGCACATCACCGAGGCTAACCCCCTTAAGAGAATTTAGCCTGACCTTCTTAAGTTCGAAGGTTGATCTGAACTTAATCTTCCTTTTCTCTGGGGTGGTGAGGGTGATTGCTCTATTTGCACAGTCTATGATTCCTTCAAAACGAGTCATCCAATCCATTCCGATGATAACATCCAATCCTTGGGTTTCTAGGATGACTAAGTCTGTTGGAAAGGTGTGTTTTCCAATTTGCAAGTCTAACTGCCTACACCCGGAATTTACTATCATCTCCCCTCCAGGTGAACTTACCCTAATAGGTTTTCCTAGACTTTCCTCAGCTAACCCATGTTTGTTTACAAAAGCTCTTGATATGAATGAATGAGATGCTCCAGTATCAAATAAGACTAATGCTGGAAAGGAGTTGAGCAAGAACGTACCAATCACAGCATCAGGTTCATCATGAACTTCTTCCACATTGATGTGGTTCACTTGTCCCTTCTGGAAAGGATTGGGCTTGGAATTTTCATCAGCTTTCCTCTCTGGGCATTCAGTTGCATAATGTCCTGTCTTCTTGCACTTGAAGCAGGTCACATTAGACAAGTCTTTCTTCCCTTCATAGTTAGGACGGTGATTACCATTCCCATGATTATGGCCATGGTGATGGTTTCCCCTGGATCCACCATTATTTCCATTGTATCCTCCATTATTTCCTTTGTATCCTCCATTGCTTCCTTTGTATCCTCCATTGTGGTTATGACCATGATGTTTTTGGCCACTACCCGTGTTGGAGTGATTCCAGGGTTTATGGCTACTGACTTCAGAGGTGTGTTGTTTCTTATATGTCCCTTCAGAATGAACCTTACTTGCACTGAACTTCCTCTTCCTATTCTCTTCCTTTCTTATGTTGTTGTCCAGGGTGATAGCTTGATCCAGCAGAGCTTGATAGTTTGGAGTATATGCCACAGACAAAGGTATCTTCAGTTCTCCCCTAAGTCCATTGAGGAACTTTTCCTTCCTCTTTGCATCAGTATCAATGTCCTCTGGTGCATACCTTGATAGCATACAGAAGTCATCCATATACTCCTTCAGAGTTCTACCTCCCTGCCTCAAGCTGCGAAATTCCTCTTTCTTCAGGTTCATTATACCTGAGGAGATGTGAGCATTCCGGAAACCTTCCTTGAACGCATCCCAAGTCATGCCATCCAAAGGATGAGTCACTTGATAAGTCTCCCACCACAATGTTGCGGGTCCTTCCAACAGGTGTGCAGTGAACCTCACTTTTTCTGCCTCAGAACACTCACAAGTTAATAAGTCCTTGTTGACTGAACGGAGCCAATCATCCGCCACTATTGGTTCAGTAGAAGAGGAGAACTTATTAGGCCTAAGCCTTAGGAATCTAGCAAGTCTGTCCATTAGAGGTGGTGGTGGAGGTGGCGGGTTGTTGTTGTTGTGGTTGGTGTTGTTGTTGTTGGTTGCTGCAATGAATTGAGTCATCATTTTCATCAACTGAGCTTGAGCGGCCATCAGTTGTTGCATGGCATCATCGTTGTTGGTATCACAACGAGGAGGCATCTGTAGGGTTTTCAGCATAGATGACTGAAAGATAGACAGAACTAAGAGAAGAAAAATCCTACCCATGCACAAAGCAACCAAGTCAACACAATCAACACTCAAAAGACCACTTAAAAAGAAAAAGTCTACTTAGCAATTCGAAACAGGTATTTTAAGTTGATTTAATAAAACGACAGAGTCTGCAAACCAATCATTCTATCATTGTCACACCACAAGTTGGAGATCAATGTTTTAAAAAGAACGACGAACTAAACGGGAGAGAACATGGTGGTCCAACTACTAAGTCTAAACTTCGTCCATGACGTCTCCTTCATCTTCTTCGACCTCCTCGATGGTGATGCCTTCATTCATAAGAATCTCCTTGTAGTCGTTCACCTCCTTCTCCAAGGCCTCGTTCTTCTCCTGTAACATTGTCGTCTCACGGTGCAGAGTCTCGATCGCTTCCTTCTCCAGGACTTCAATCTTCTCTTGTAGCATTCTCTTCTCACGGCGTAGAGTCTCGATCAGATCTCGATCAGCTTCGAACTCGACGTCGTTGCTCAGAATTTCATCCTTCAAGGTCTTGATCTCCTTGTTCTTGTCTCTAATTCTCTTTTCTTGATTTTGGAACTTCTTCTCTTGAGCTCGGAATTTCTCTTCTTGAGCATTGGCCACCTCTTCTTGGGCTTCAATCTTCTTTTGAGTCTCCTTGACTTGGGCCATTATTTCATCATTCTTCAACAGCTCGTTGCGTCTATCCTCTTCGAGTTTCCAGAGGTGAAGTTATAAGTCTTGGAGATAAGGGTACAAAGGTTATGGTTTGTTTTTGTCTTCCTCGCTAACAAGGTAGGGTATCCCATGTTCGTCACGTTGGCCAAGGTTAGAAAAGTAGTGGTCTTTTAACTCCTCCTGGAATTGCCAGCAAAGACGTCCTATTAGCTCTTGCGTGACGAGATTCAGGCCTTTCTCCAAGGAGTCACTAATCGACTTGTACTGGATGTCTTCGGTCTGTTGGTGAAGACGAATTCCCCATAAGTCTTCTTTGTTGAAGTGCTTCAGCTGGCTTGCCTTGATGATGGGTGTTGGAAGTGCCAACAGTTCTACCAACTCTAGAAGATATCTTCCAAAGCGCATGTCCTTGAAGTCCTCCGCGGTTTGATACATGAAGAACGACACCTTAAGTGATAAGGGTAGAGTTTGTTAAAACAAGACACAAGGTAAGAAATACTAGTTGTGGTGTACTTAAGTACTTAGAGAAAAAGAAGTTCTTTTCTAAAAGGTGATCAACACTATTATCAACTCTTTGTAAGTCGGATATTCACTATAGTGAGAGAGACAGACACCCGGCCAGCCACTTATAATTGTGGAACAGGTCTCATGTACGCGGACATGTAAGGTTAGTCCCGGGCCGCTTCATCCCACTATGCCGCTAGGATCCAACATACTTCAAAGATGGTAATATTATGATCAAAAAGAGGCTTAACCAATCCTAAGGGCTCGAACCTACAGGCAACACTTTAGCTCTGATACCATTTTGTAGCGCCCCATCTTTTAAATAAAGATGGAACACCTGTGTTATGTGCTAGTCCCTGGATCACTGCCAGCACCACAGTACAAAATATATAGTATCATTGCATAAGTATCAAATTACTACAACGAGATCCAAAAATAGCTAAGTATAGCTTTATTACAAAGTGCATAGTCATGAAGACTAGCTAAAATATTCAGAGTTCACAACGAAAGTAATAGCAATGAGCCTCTTCTTCAAGCATGCGCCACAGGCAGACATGTTGGGTGTAGACTCGAGTCCAAACTCACTCCTCATCAGAATTACCTGCACATTTGAATATGCAGCCCCCGTAGGAGGTCAATACAATGAAGTATTGGCAAGTGACTATGGTGGATAATTTATGACAAGTCTAATTCTATATGCATATTTGGCTTGGTGGAGTTGTAGGCTATTTTGCAGAAAGCCAGTTTTCTCCTATCTTTTGTAAAACAATTTTGTTCCTCAAAGACTTGGCACCAAGGGATGAAGCCCAAGTGCACCAACAATTCTTTCCTTGGTCAAATTTTACTTTATGAAAACTATGATGAGATTCTTCCGTCCATCCTTGTCCAGTTGCTCGAAGTAGTCCATCACCGGGGGCACGGCTGAGTACTCAGATTGCCGACTCTGCAGAGGTTGTGCACTTTCACCTTGAGACTCAATTAACCCAAACATCCTATACACGCGGAGTGCATTAAGGAAAGGAGAGAATTGAGACAAGAACTTTCAGAAGAAGAATGCAACCATACTAGCAAGACTCGTTCCACCTACCAACTCTACATCTGCTTTTCAAGCTGACATGTTGCACTCTCACAACTTAGTAATTCTAGACAGAGCCCATTGTCAAAAGGCTGCACGGGAAGCTTCTAAACTTGGAGGGACTTAGAAATCTCTTTGTTCCTGGGTGGCCGTCCACAAGTGCGCTTCTGGGTGACAACCACCATGCTCATGGCCCTAAGTAGAATAGACATTCATCCTAGGCAACGACAACCACAAGCATAGTCCCAAAAGCCACTCAACATAAACCAAACAACCCAATTCCACCCAGGTGTGCATTTAAAGTTTAACACTTAGCAATATTTCTATGACATGGTAAGTAAACACTTTTTATAGCATAGCTAAGCATCTAATAAAACTTTTGATGGCTGCATGGAAGGAATGGCTACACACTACTAGGATATTTTCAAAGTGTAAACTAACTTAGCATTTTAAGACAGTTCAAAAATCCCTATCATGCATACTACTCAAAATATACTATTAATGCATATAGAAAATATTGGGTAGATTATGAATGTCACTTGCCTTGGTAACAAGAGGAACAAGCACAGCAAGAATAACAATCACAAGAAGGGCCTTCCTCCTCTTCACAATCTAGAGACAAACAATAAAACTAAATAAACACACAAACACAACACTTAAAATATCAAGACAAAAATATGTATGCATACTTGATATGCAATGAACTTAACAAGACAAAATAATTACATTTTTATTTCCTCTGTTATTAATGCATGAAATGCAATGATAAATATTTTAATATTTTATTTAATCATTTAAAACATTGAGCATAACATAGAAGTTTTAAGCCCTAACACCAAATTATTTAATTCTATTATGAAAAGTTTCAAATAAAACTGTTGCACTCTCTGGACAGAGGGCATTAATAAAATTCTAAAACAATTGGATTTATCTGGAAATAATTTTTATTAATTAAGTTATAGATTTAATAGCCGAAAAGCTAAACAATTAAATTCCGCAATTTAAAATACACTAAAAGGACAAACTAATGAAACCATACTAAACTACACGAGCAGAGCTTTACGTGGATATAAAATTCATCAAATTTGGATGAACAGATCGAAAGTTATGAATTTTGCAAGTTTGTATTGTTTTTCTGTTTTTAATTATAAAATCCAGCCGAAAATAGAAAAGAAAAAGCCACGCGGCGCCATCTGATTGGCTGATACCGCTTCGCTCGGATCGCTATTGCTAACCGTCTGATCTAAATAACGTGGACACTCCAGATCAATCTGATCTAGATCCATTGGATCTAGATCCGACGGCCCGGACGCAAGGACACGGGCGGGCGGCGCGGTCCGCCGGAATTCCTCCGACCGCGGCGGCGCCATCGCTGGAAAAGCTCCACAATTTTCGAAACAAAGAACGACGGGGGCAGATGCTCACCGATCGATGCATGATGACGAGGCGGTCTCGATGGCGCGGCAGAGGCGTTCGCGGTGGTCCAATCCCTCTCCTAACGCTCGCCGGAGTTGGAGTGGCGGACGGCGTCGGCGGTCGCGGACGGAGGCGTCGCTGGTCTGCAAACCAAGACACGAGACCACGTAAAAACGATGCGCAAAGTCGAGAGGAGGTGAGGGAAGGAGACGAGGGAGCGCGGGGTGGTCGTAGGGTCCCGTACGTCGAGCTCGACGGCGGCGGAACCGGCGAGATGCGAGCTCCGATTGTGGGCAGCCCTGCGGCGATGGAGCTAGGTTTATGGGCGAATTCGAGCGGCGAAATCGCGGGGTATAAATAGGGGGCGAAGGCACGGATTAAAACCGTTTCTACCAATCCGAATCAATCTCGAGTTGGAGATGAGTTCGGCGCCGAAGAAATCGTTGGGAGGTTGAGGATGACACGCCGTCAGCGTGCGGGCCCCGCGCGTCAGTGAGAGGAGAGGCGAGGCGCGGGCTGCTCGTGGGCCGATGGAAGCTGCGCGCGCGGTAGATAGGGCTCGGCCGGCCCGTTAAGAAATCTTTTTTAATTAAACTCTTTTTCTGTTTTAAAACTTTTCAAAACAATTTGATTTTTAAATCTTATCAAAACATTTCAGAAAAATTCATAAAAATATGTTTTGAAAAGCTAATTTAATTTAGAACTTTTTGAAATCATTTTGCTAAATAAATAAAATAATAAAATACAGATTATTATAAGGAGCTCAGTTAGACCTCTTTATGGAAAACAACTTTATTTAAACTTATAAAATTTAAATTATTCTTTATGTGATTTCAATGCCATGCCTATATGATGCATGATGCATGAATGCAAAGTTTTAAATTTTTGAGAAATTTGGGATGTTACAAGCTCAAAGTGCGTTTGACCAGACATTCAAACGATCATAAATGATTCAAAAAAATTCGAAAAAATGTGAAACCAGCCCACATTGTCTTATTATGTGACATAGTTTTGATAAAAAAATATAAACCTGGGTTTGGTTCATTTCATGAAAATGGTACGCACAAATGAGTTATCAAGTATAAAGAGTTATATAGTTCGTAGGAGAGTGAGAGGGTTTCGGTTTCGATAAAATAAAAAAATCACAAAAGCTTCATTTCATTGTTATTAAGAAGCATCTGCACTTCATTTTTCATTTTCATATTTTAAACTTCTTTTGGAGACGCCAAAGTGCGGTTGACCGGGTTTGATCAGACATTCAAATGATCATAAATGATTCAAAAAAATCGAAAAAATGTGAAACCAGCACTCATTGTCTTATTATGTGACATAGTTATGATAAAAAAATATAAACCTGGGTTTGGTTCATTTCATGAAAAATGGTACGCACAAATGAGTTATCACGTACAAAGAGTTATATAGTTCGTATGAGAGTGAGAGGGTTTCGGTTTCGAAAAAAGGCCTTCTTAGCCACTTTAAAATGAAACTTGGACACTTTATCAAACTTTTCAAAACCCCGTTGAGTGCCTCCAAACCCCATTTGAACAATGACCGTCGATCTAACCCTACCACTGAACTCTAGTTGTTTGATCGTCCTCTAGAAGGAATCTGGCAGACTCGGGGCGATCCGCGAGAGGCTCATTCTGCGATCTGATTGGCGGTAACTGTGTGAGAAGCTCATTCTGCACAACCCGTTCGATGTGTTTCAAATGAGTTCCAAAGGTAGGGTAAACGGCCACATTTCTAAACAAAAAAGGTTGGTGGACTCGCAACAGCCGCACCGCCACATGTGACTGTTGCATGCTCCCCGCGGACCCACCATTTGCCTCCTCTTCATAGACAGAGCACACATCCTCCTCCTTCCTCTTGTTCCTCTTCTTCTTCCTCGCATTGACACAGTATCCATTCTTGCTCGCATTGACAGAGCATTCATTCTCCTTTTTGGACCATCTTTTTCATCGCATAGACAGAGCACCCATCCTTGCTTGCATAGACAGAGCATCTATCCTCCTCTTTGGACCATCTTCTTCTTCCTATTCCTTCCTCTTCTTCCTCTCCGGCGACGAAGGGCAGCAGCAATGTCGAGCTCCTCCAATTCATCCATTCGCCCCAATTGGCCAAAGCAGCCTGAGCTGACGTTGTCGGCATGTCCTAAATGCTCACGCAAGGAACCACTGCTCTGTAAGACTACTAAGCAAGGAAAGAATATGGGGCGCGAGTATATGACATGCGGGAGCCTACCACAAGATGTAAAGATCTTTCTCTCGTATCCTTTTGATTTGATTTCTTCAGTGTTTTCAATTTCTTGCTCAGATCTGGGATTTAGGGTTCAGGTTGACTTTTTCAGGGACTCAGCTTAGATCCATGCAAATATTTCGAGTGGGTGGATGAATACGTTGCGCAGCTTAGACAGGAGAGGCGCGCGCAGCGACCTTCCTCTGCCGTCTGATGTGGAGATTGCACCCTCTGCTCCACCGATGGAGCTTGCGGAAGCGGAAGGGAGAGGCGAACTAAAGAAGTAGAACAAGCACTTAAGGCAGATGAATAATCTGAAGAAACTGGCTAATCTGATAGCTGCAGGATTCTATCTCTGTATAGTTGCTTTAGGATTTGTTTATCTGCTGATTGTCTGTCGTAGTTAATTAATGCGATGTAAGCATAATTAATGCAATGTAACCTCTATGTAACCAACCGCTTATGATAAACTAGTCATCTCATTTGGACCAACCGCTTCCCTATTACTAATCATCTGTACCGAAACATTTTACGCCACAAATTAGAGGCAGATCTATACACCAACACGTTCAATGCTAACGATAGCTTTGGAATATTATGGTATACTCCCTCTTCTGATTTAATTGACTCGGATTTAGTAACTTGCACTAAATCTGAGTCAATTTAGAACGGAAGGAGTATAATATAAAGAGGTTGGGCACACACCCAACTAGCGGTTTTGATTCTCTGTGGGCTCCACATCCGGTGGGTCTGGCCCCACCAAGTCAATACCCCACCAGGTCAGACTTGTGCCTTGTCCCCACCAAGTCAGACTAGTGCCCCGGCCCCACCAGTCAGACTAGTGCTCCGCCCCCATGCGCCGACCCCAGGAAATCTCAATCAAGCCGACACACGACCCGAGTCGTGCCAGGCCGACCCCACCAGTCAAGCCAAGTGTGGGTCAAAGGAGGTTGACCAGAGGGAAACGAGCGTTTAGACGATATGCGATTAAACCAAGGCACATACCAGAGAAACAACACGGGTATGGCACAAAGAGATAAAACTCAGAGAAACATGGCACATAACCAATTAACCCAACAGTTTTCATCCAGAAGACATGGTGTTCTTCTTGAAGTTTTCGGGTCCTTGTTAAGAAATCTTTAGTCCATGCCTCATGCCATATCCCCGTCGTTGGCGCGAATGCGTGCACCTATGAAAAACACTTGGTCGGTCTTAGGTCTGACTAAGGTGTTAAAGATAAAAAATATACATATCAAAAAAAGAGAAAACATATGAAAATCTGGACGTTACACAATGATATCTCATCTGAGGTGAGTTAGTCATCACGTAATGTTGACACACATATGCACACGACCAAAGTACCTAGATTTAACATTACCTTTATATATTAAGGAGGGAGTTTTTCTCGCTCTCTCCTGCATCGATTTACTGTTCACAATGAACAATTATAAATAGTGCCTCTTCTATTTGGTTCGCCCGCTCGCGCGTACTGGTTCGTCCTGTACGTCTGTACATGAACATTACTGGACGCACCGTACCAAACCCTAGCCTTCCTTCCCCGTCCTCCTCATTTTGCCCATCCCCAGCCGCGACTGCTCCCCCGACGCCGCCCTAGACTTCCTCCGCGCCCCTGCAGCTGTGCCACAACATGTCGACTTCGTCGAGCCTGCGCCTGCTCAGGCCACGCCCACGCCGCTGCGTCCCTGCGATGGATTCCATGCGGTTCTGGTGAGGGGCGGCGAACGGGGAAGCAGAGGAAAGGAAGGAGATTTGTTGGGCTTTTTCTCGCGTCCTCGATCCGACCCTCCCCGCCATCGTTGACCTGGACGCTGACGGTGTTTTCGCCGCTGCTGATCGCACCGACGCCGCCGGCCTCCACGGAAGCACTGCTTGCGCCGCGCTCCCGCCGATCCACGACATCCCCGTGCTGATCAATGACAACATCGTTGCGGCCGGTAAATTGAACCCGACGACCGGGTCTCTCGCGTTGGTCTCTTGCGTTAGTCGGGCCCGCCCCCCGCGCGACGCTGGCACATGGTCGAGCGGCTCCGCGGGGCAGCGCGTTGATCCTTGGAACTGCCAGCCTTAGCGAGTGGTTTAATTTCTGATCCCCGGGCGTCCCCGTCGATCCATCGAGCAGGTAATATATTCTCTGTTTGCCATTGTCTTCTTTGCTCTCCCCACAAGGAAGATAGGCATAGACTTTTCTAGCTCCTCTTTTTTGTGAAAAAATTGCCTGTGTTATGTACGAATTGAAGGAAGTTAAACTTTGAGCATATCTTTGCATTTCACCGGATGTTCTTCCTAGATATGAAATTATCTTTATTTGGTTTACACAGATTAGTGGATTGGAGGGAGTTTTTCTCGCTCTCTCCTGCGTCGATTTACTGTTCACAATGAACAATTATAAATGGACGCGTCTAGCGAACGGCCGGCCGTAGGTTCGTCGCTTGGAACGGCCGACAAAAAAGGCAAGTTTCTTTCTCCGCCTTCCTCTTTGCCCCTGCGCTGCCCTCATCGTCAAGCTCGGCGACGCGGCGCACCCATCCCGCCGCCGCGTCGACGCGCTCCGCGCCCGCCTCTCGGTGGTGGTCGTGCCAACGGCCCCGCAAATACCGTCCCCAACCCCATCCACCGCGGCAGCGGACGAGGCGGAGGCCCTGTAGAACCTCCTCAAGCTCCCCTGTCTCCAGCTCGTCGTCGTCCCCTGTCTCCAGCTCGCCGTGGACCGCGCCCGCGGGTAAGAAGCAGGGGCGGTGGTGGCCCTAGCTGGCAGGGAAGAGCACGGGCGGCGGCGCCCCTCGCCAGCAGGGAGGAGAAGGGGCGGCGGCCGCGCTCGTGAGCTAGGAGGAGCAGGGCGCGGTGATGGCCCTCGCTAGCAGCGAGGAGCAGGGGCCGACACAGCTTCCGTCCGGGAGGAGCTCGTCCAGCTCCGCCTCATTTGCACGCCGGCTTCCGGCCGCCCGCTCATCTGCGTTCCGTGTGACAATTTTGCTCACAGAGTTGTGCAAGACTAGAATGGATGTAGAATGGGTAATGGGGAAGTACTCCCGTACAGAAATAGTGGGTTGCTAGCATTATGGACTTCATGTATAGGTGATGAATGGGCTGGGCTTCCACTTCAGATTTCAACTATACTCATGTATTGCTTTATTTTTGTCGGATTGTTGTGTATTAATGGACATTAGTTGCTCAATAAATAAATATTTGCCCAACTATGTATGTTTGTTGCCTAGTGGTAAAAAAGAGTTGCAATTTATGTTTTTACAAAGTTGTCCAATAATAACATCTACTTGCCTCATAACATTGTGGTTAACGTGAGAATAGCGGCCCACACCAATTACAGCCGACGTTTCGTGCGAAGTTCAGAAAGTCCTGAGGGCGAGAGGTGCTCTTTAACTCCAGTGTGACAAATTTTGGTGCACGATGAGGCCACTTCATAATAGATGTAAGCAACTCCATTACAAAAAATTAAAAAAAAAATTGGCAAGATGCGAACTCACTTTGGTGTCCGATGATGCAATTTCATAAGAACCAAGTAACTACGGAACAAAAACAACTTTATATGCTAGGATACAAATTTCATCGCGCACAACAACGCGATTTGGATATATAAGCGCATTTTGTTATAAGTTTGCAATGAGGCGCATCAACCAATCGTTTAAAAAGCAAGTAATATATGAAGGTAGACAATAAAATTGGTAGAATTAAGCAAATAATTTATTGAAGGTAGGCAATAAAATTGGTAGAATTAAACAACAAATGGTAGAATTGGTAATATATATTCTAGGCAACAAATAGGTAGAACATGCCTATAATCGTGTAAGCAAATCCGGTTGGCGACGTAGCAACTTTTATGGGCTCCTCGGCGCGAAGTGTGTCCTTGGTGACAGTGAATCCGACCAGATCCTGACGTCGCGGCTCTACCGCAAGATGCTATTGCTTAGCTCCCCACGCTTGCCGATGACCTAGGACTCTGAGCCGGTGATCTCGGCCTCGTGGTGGACGTCACTCTGGCCGAGGGCGACGACGCTAAAGCAACATTATGGGCGATGAAGCAACTTTTGTGTCCGCCAAAGCAACAAATGGTAGAATTGGTAATATATTTTAGACAACATATTGGTAGAATTAAACAACTAATATATGAAGGTAGGCAATAAATTGGTAGATTTGAAAATTTTGGTGCATGATAAGGCCACTTCGTAATAGATGTAAGCAACTTCATAACAAAAAATAAAACAAATTTTGTTTTGGCAAGACGCGAACTCACTTTGGTGTTCGATGATGCAATTTCACAACAACCAAGTAACTACGTAACAAAAGCAACTTTTTATGCTACGATGCAGATTTCATAGCGCACAACAACGCGGTTTGGATACATAAGCACATTTTGTTAAAAGTTTGCAATGAGGAACCGTTTAAAAGCAAGTAATATATGAAGCTAGGAAATAAAATTGGTAGAATTAAGCAAGTAATTTATTGAAGGTAGGCAATAAAATTGATAGAATTAAACAACAAATGGTAGAATTGGTAATATATATTCTAGGCAACAAATAGGTAGAATTAATCAAATAATATACGAAGGTAGGCAGCAAATTGGTAGATTTAAGAAATTTTGTGGTTTATTTTTTGACAATGAATTGAAATACTTTAGGCAACATATCTGTTTTTGGCAACAAATTGGAATATTTTAGGCAACATATCTATAAGCAACAAATTCATGGAATTACGCAACTAATATATGAGTAACCTCATAAATGAATTTGTAGAATTGATCAACTATTTGAATATTTTAGGCAACAAATTAGTACAATGAACATAGACAATAAATTGGTAGATTTGACCAATTAGGTGGTTTTATCTTTTTTTCCTTTCTTTCCATTTTCTTCTCTTCTCTCTTTCCAACGTCCACAAAGAGCCCACGTTCTGGAATAAGACCAAGGTACCATAGGTCTTTCACGTATATGACGAGAAATAGAAGGATTGAAATGTAAAATGGTCAAAGAGATAACTCCAATCTTCCTCCCGTCTCTCTGGTTCTTTGAGAAAAGGTTGTTTATCCACCAGAAGTGGGGATCGAGTGGCTCACCAGTCACCACCCCTCACATGTAGCCGTCGAGGATGGTGGACCTGCGGGCGGAGAAGAGGGGCCTTTGCCCGTCGGCGCGGGCGCCGAGGAAGCCCTCCCAACACTGGTGCAGGGACGGGCGGCGGTGGCGGCGCACGGTGAGGAGGGGCTCGCCGCCTGGGCCGAGGAGCACGAGCTCGCCTGGAGAGGCCGCAGCCGCATGTGTCCACACGGAAGGCGAGGCCGCCGGTGCGGTGGTCGTAGGCCGCGAAGCCGTCACCCAGGGAGAAGTGGGAGGTCTAGCGCACCGTGAGCGGGCAATCCTTGAGGTCGCAGTACTCCTCGCCCACCACCACCATTGATGCCTGCTGTGTCGTCGTGTTGCTGCTTGTGCTAGAAGGACTTGCTCGTCAGGGTTGCTTGTACTCGAAGGACGTGCTCGTCGGCGTTGCTTGCTTTCTTTGCTGCTTGTGCTCGAAGGCAACTTTTTACAGCGACGCGGCGCCGTGGAAGTGGAGGTCAGCGTCGTGGAGGTAGATGCCGGTGGCCGGAGCGCCGGAGGCCCCGTCGGGGCGAGCGCACGAGTGGGAGTCGAGAAGGGAGTGAGTGGTTCGTTGTGGACGAAGCCGACCTCGTGCGCGTGAGCGTGGCTTGTCCTGTAGCGCGGTCGTTCGCTTCACCTAACCTACGCGCGCGAGAAGAAGCTTTTAGGATTATAAATACGGAAACACTGATTAACAGCCGGCGGTTCCAACGCTCCCGTCCTCTGCCTCCTGCGCTTGACGCGTGTCCTGTGGGCCCCGCTCGGACGCGCTCCTTTCTTCCCCTAATCCCTATCCACTCGTCGAACGGGGAACCGCTGCTTGCAAGCAAAGTTCCGCCTAGCCCGCTTCCTGCGCTGCTCCTCCCCGATTCATTCACGGCGGCGCCCTCTCTCTTCCAGTCCGGCGGGCGGCGGCGGCAACCACCTTCTCGCTTCCCATCTCCTTAATCCCGCCAGGGGCACGGTGCCTGAGCCCCTGCTCGTCTCCATCGCGACCGTCTTGGAGATGGACGGGAACGGCGACGCCCGCGCCTTCCCTATGCTCCACCACGCCCCTACGCCCCATCGTCTCCCTCGCGGCCGAGATGCAGGGCACGACGACGCGGTCCATCTCCTTGGCCACATGGTGCAGGAACCGGATCACGGCCGCGCGGACAAGCTCCCAGCCGCTCGGGCGCCGCTGCTGTGTCCTGGAGTTGATGTTGCCGTCATGTAGGCAAAACACTCAGCTGCAAAGGCAGTCCACCGGAGCTATCCATACGGAGCTGGAAGCGGTGTGGAGCACTTCTACCGGCTGTGCACCGTGGTGCTCGCCCGGGTGCTGCCATCCTCGACAAGGTGCGTGCTGCAGGCCGCCATTGCTAAAGATCTCGAGTTGAAGGAAGGCTACAACAAGGGGAGGGCAGTGCATCCTATGAGCATTTTTGTTGCGACCAATGTTCTGCGATTTTGCATCCATAGAAGATTCTTTTTGCTACCAATGCTAATATATAACAAACTTTTTGCTACAATTGTTCTGTGATTTTGCTTCTGCAGCATTAAGTTTTTGCTACAAGGTCTTTTGCTACAAGAGCACAAATTTTTATTATGAATGAAACATTTTTACTTCACGGACCAATTGGGGCATATGGGTGAAAATTGCTACAATAGCAAAAAAAAATCATTATTTTCTTTTTTTGCTTCCTGGAAGCAATTGCGGGTTTTTGGTGAAAATAAAAAATTGCTACAATAACACAGAAAAGTTATAACAAACGAAGCGTTTTTGCTGCGTGGGAGCAAAAGCGGGATTGAAAGACCGAATTAGACACGTGTCGACAGGAGAAGCAGGAGGCTGCAAAGCTCTCAGCCTGCGGACGCTCAGCACTTCCCTTATAAATAGTGCCTCTTCTGTTTGGTTCGCCCGCTCGCGCGTACTGGTTCGTCCTGTACGTCTGTACAATGAACATTACTGGACGCTCCGTACCAAACCCTAGCCTTGCCCATCCCCAGCCGCGACTGCTCCCCCTGCAGCTGTGCCACAACCTGTCGACTTCGTCGAGCCTGCGCCTGCTCAGGCCGCGCCCACGCCGCTGCGTCCCTGCGATGGATTCCATGCGGTTCTGGTGAGGGGCGGCGAACGGGGAAGCAGAGGAAAGGAAGGAGATTTGTTGGGCTTTTTCTCGCGTCCTCGATCCGACCCTCCCCGCCATCGTTGACCTGGACGCTGACGGTGTTTTCGCCGCTGCTGACCGCACCGACGCCGCCGGCCTCCACGGAAGCACTGCTTGCGCCGCGCTCCTGCCGATCCACGACATCCCCGTGCTGATCAATGACAACATCGTTGCGGCCGGTAAATTGAACCCGACGACCGGGTCTCTCGCGTTGGTCTCTTGCGTTGGTCGGGCCCGCCCCCCGCGCGACGCTGGCACATGGTCGAGCGGCTCCGCGGGGCAGCGCGTTGATCCTTGGAACTGCCAGCCTCAGCGAGTGGTTTAATTTCTGAGCCCCGGGCGTCCCCGTCGATCCATCGAGCAGGTAATATATTCTCTGTTTGCCATTGTCTTCTTTGCTCTCCCCACGAGGGAGATAGGCATAGACTTTTCTAGCTCCTCTTTTTTGTGAAAAAATTGCCTGTATTATGTACGAATTGAAAGAAGTTGAACTTTGAGCATATCTTTGCATTTCACCAGATGTTCTTCCTAGATATGAAATTATCTTTGTTTGGTTTACACAGATTAGTGGATTGGTGTGTTTAGTATTGTCACTTTCAGAATAGTAGAGGAACTGCAGTTAATCCAAAACTTCAAATGTTTGACGTGACTTGTCAGGTTAGCTATATCATCATATCGATGTACACTAAGTTATGGTGTAATGTGAAACGAACCTTTCTTCCCCGATCTCTTTTTTTTGACAATTTTTTTCTAATCAAGATACATATAAACTTGATTAATCAACTGCAACAATATAAGGTTGTTTTATGGCAGGACCTTTCTTCCCCGGTCTCTTATGGCAGGAAGATCAAGTCATGTACATGACTGGAAGTTGCTATTTGAGTATGTAGTCGTTCGTTTTCTATTTTTTGATCCTCTGAGTCTGCACGTTGTTGCAGCAATCCACTTTCATTCTGTAATTAACAGTCTAATCAATGTCTTTTTCTTATGTATTTGTGTTGATTGGATTGAAATCAGGTGGTAATGGAATAGATGTTATATGCGGACGCCCTCTACCGCCAGGAGAAGACTAGATGGATGAATTCATAGTAAGGAGAACTAGATATTTTATTAAAATTTTCAACCTCTATATTTGGATTTTTTTATCCAAGATTATTTGTGTGGTTTATTTGGTGGAAACTGAAGCTCTCTATCTCACGTCATGCAGAGTCATCGTATTGGCTTCACAGCGGTCTGAGACCAGTTTCATCACAAATCAACTGGATCAGGCCTTCTCTCCATGGTATTCCATCATTTGTGCAATAACTTATATCCAGTTGAGCATAATTCGTCCACAAGCTCACGCTTATGGTTATTTTCCCATTAATGTTTTCAGAATATATCATATGTTATCATTACAGTATGCTCAAACGGGGAACTATAGTTTGTCGATGCTATGTATACCAAGTAATTCTGAATTGATTTAGCCTTAAAACTGCTGATGTTAATAATCTGTACCTGCTGTTTTGCACCTTAGACATGAATTTTAGCAAGGAGAAGAGTAACAGGAAGGTGGTTTGGAGGTAGCTGAATCATTTATGCAGCTTTCACATGGATTTGACCATTACTTTAAATGATGGTATACCAATCCATCAAGTAAGTATAGATATATTGCTCCATTGCAGGCTTTTATTTTCATGTAGAGATGATTGTTATATTAGGCTCTAATTCTGACTGTTCATTTGTTTTATTCTGATCTGTTCATGGAGGAAGATTTCTTATTTGGATCTAGCCCCTTGACGGCATGGGACGCTGGGACGTTGTGCTTTCTATCTCTGCTCTGGTGCAGCAACAGCTATGCAGCTGCTCTCTCTATCTCAGTTGTATGGATGTAGGTACTCAGGCTGACATCTCTCCCATTCGTTACGGCAGGTACCAGCCAGTCGACTACTTCAAGGAGGAGCCCATGTGCTCTGGCGACCACAGTCATCCATGTAAGACCGCCCAACACAATGTTGTGTTCGTCCCTTGCCGGAACCATCGCTTCAGGCCCCCTTTGTATAGGAGATTCTCAAAAAGAATCATTTAAAGTTAGAAATGCTAGCATGTACTTTACTGTAATTTTTCTTAATTATGTACATTTATTCTAGGTGGACATCGTTAAAATTTGCAACCCAATTTGCTTTCTCACACACAAAAGAATTTCTTTATGTCAAATATTACTTTGGCCTCAAAGAGCATTCTTGATGTACTGTACAAAGTATTTGTTTATGTCAAATATTACTTTTGGCTTCAAAGAGCATTTCTGATACACAAAACAAATTTATCTTTATTTGCTTTTGCCGATTGCGTGCCAGACCTACATGAAGAACCTGGAGACGAGCTGGATGAAGCTGGCTCGCATGGAGCAGGAGCTCAACCGGGCCAGGCAGCAGCAGCTGCTGCTCAACGCCGGCGCAAAAGATTTGTCCAATTTAAATATCTCTTAGATTGTATGTTCATAAACAAGACTGGTTTTTTTAATCCTGTAAGGAATGTGTCCACAATATTTTGATATTTGGCATGAATTATTATAGCTACAGAATACCGACACTTTGTTAAATTTTGATACTAGCAGAATACAGCCTGATTCTTCAGGTTTTACAAGTTTCTGACGTATATATTTTCCATGATGTCTCTGAGGTAGCATGCCCGGATAAGAAGAAAAAAACATGCCACCGTGATGCAAACTTTGCTCTTAGTCTCTACCATAATTCTAAATCCTACCCAGTGACTGTACTACTTATGCTTATATTCAGAAGTTTTTTCATATTTGATTAAAACTTGACTGTTAGTGTTTTTATGAAACTCGGGCAGGTACCTTCCATGGACCAAGACCATGAAATGAACACTCACACTGTAGAACTTTAGTAACCTGGGTGTGGTCATAGATCCATCTTTTTGTTCTGATTAAACATAGAGGCTTCGCTTGGTATTTGGTTCTTGCTGCGTCCCTGGTCCAGATGGATATAATAATTGGATGTTTTGTACTGTTTCTAGCTATAATCTAAACTAGATCTCTTATTATCCGCAAGGTGTTTATAATCTTTCAGTCATCTAGGGTAAGCAGAGAGTATACTGCCTAGATTTATCCTATATATTTTACACTAAGTTATACAGCCTTTCTAGACTTCTCAATATCATGGCTAATACATTTTATTTATGATCTTTCTTTGAAGGTCCCAAGCCAGACTCCGCAACAGTTCTACATACATAAATTAAACAGCTTCCTATAATATGAGTATTATAAGGATTTGTATGTACGTGGTTGCTTTGTTCTTGTGGATGGAAAAGGGCTCAAGGCTATGATATTTTTCAATATTGCACATTCATATAAGATGTTTTTGCTATTATAATTTAGAAATCCATGTTCATTCTGCAATTTTCCGGTAACTGAATATATGATTTTCAGTCGCATTCCATTATATAAGATCATCATATCCGATGAGTTTAAAACACTACCAAACCCATGTTGATAGCTTGCCAGATTTGCATGATCTGAAGGGCTAATACTCTCTTTTCTTTCTGCTCTAGGTTCTCATGACGTTAGACTAAGAAATTTATATCTTCAATTTATTCATTTGAGTTGAATATATGAGGTTAGCCTTTTCCTGTATGGAATACCATGTGAGCTTATGTTGTGAACTGAAGGTAGCCAATTCACTAAATGATAGAGAGTTACATCAATGTCGCTTCAAATTTCAACATGACACTAAACATCAAACGAAATAATTCAAACCATACACAAAATTTGTCACGAAGGGCGCGGCGTGTCGCTGCGCTGATTCGACTAGTAAAAATAACGAATGCATGACATGCCGATGTATTCGCTAGTTCATGTGTAACACGAGAAGATGACAGCATGGTGGCAGAAACTTGCCTTCAAGATCGTTGACAAACTCTCGGTACTTCGTGCGTCCAGATGCCTCTGGTACGCTCAAGTGTGCAAGTACTTCTAATGCACCAAGGAAAACGACAAATCTAGTCGCCTGACATTACACTCCATCCCTGATGAAAGAATCTTGTCGTGCCTATTATTGTCAAGTGTTCACTTCTACAGAGCAAATGTTCTGTTCAGAAATTGATCCAAAACAGAGGTCCTCTCCTGAATACTCTTATTGATACAGACTGGACTTTAATATCCTGTTTCTGGCATCCAACTATTAGGGCCCCGCTTGGATTGGATGTATTTGCTCCATTTAATTTCAGGAAGGAAACCGTCATTTTTTACCAGGGGTGGGAAAGACGACCAAGCGGGGCCTAGAGGATTTATGTATAACATGGTAAAATTAACCAATCTTACATCCTTATGGCTCATTCCATGGATGGGGTTCAATTTATTGGTTTTACAAATTCATGAGCAGAGAATGCACGTTCATATGCGCTTGGATAGTTGTAGGTTCATATGCGCTGCCCTGCACCCTTGTCGGCCAGTAGCACCATTGGTCTAGCGCGCCGATCCATGTTAGCCGTGAGACCTGTAGATAGGATCCTAGCGCGCCGATTCATATGCGCTTGCCTCGACCATTGTATGAACCGGCCTTTTAGAAAAGCGAACTGGTAAGGATGCGTGATTGTAACATTCCAACATTTTATGATATTCAAAAATCACAAAAATTTAAAACTTTATTTTTATTAAAATAGAATGCTAAATGCATAAAAAAAACCAACTATGAAAGACTTCAAACTTAATGAAAAAGGGTAATATTTCAAAACCCTAAGATGCAAATACCTCAAACCATTTATATTTAATAAAATAGTTTTCTTATAAGAAGCTAAATTCAACCACTTAGTCATATCTATTCATAAATTTTAAAACTATTTAAAGTAGAATAATTGCCAAATAGGTTCATTCATCAGACTAAATCCAGGTTTAGCTTTGGAAATTATAGTTTTATTTTTTATTACCTTAAAACTACATAGATTATATAATTAATGAATTATACAAATAAACATTCCATTAGCTTAAATGATCTCCATGTATTTTCAAAACATTAAATGATTTTCTGAATATATTCAGTGTAAATAATGAATTAATTTCCAAAGGTATCTAGTATAGTTTTCAAGAAATTTTTTCTAATATAAAATATAATGGTGCACCAAATATTTTGACTTAAAATGAATACATTATATTTTTCCTTTTCCATTTTCAAATAGATGTGTTATGTCATTTAATTGTTGTACTGAAGCCAAAATGTTTTAATGTTGGAAAATAAGTTTGATGAACTTACTTCCAAATTTATATAAGTATTGTATTATGATAAAATGATTTTTGGCGAACATGAAATTAAATAAGCTTAAATTTAAAAAAATTGACTTTAGGCCTCAAATTTGTATTAAAGCAATAATTCAAAAAAAAAAATTGAAAGTGTTCAAAACATAACCATAAGTATTATAAATGATAGATATTGTTTTTACCAAAATATAGAAACTAAATTGAGTTGATTTGGATTCATATTTTAAAAGTTATTTAAAATCCAGAAAACAGAAAAGGAAAGGAATAAAACAAAAAGAAAAACTAACTGGGCCGAAGCCCAGTTTCTATCGCGCGCGAGCGGCGCGTAGCGGCCCAACGCCCAGCCCGTATCCCCTCTTCCTCTCACTGACGTGTGGGGCCCACACGTCAAGTCGTCTTCAAGCTCGCGCCGAAGATCACGCGCCCGACAGTTTCGGGCGAGAATTTCTCGTCGTGATTCCGCGCGATTAAGAGGCTTAATGAGCACCCCGACCCTGCCCTATAAATCTACTACCTCTCCTCTCCCTTTTTCCCCAAGAAACCCTAGCCCGAGAGCCCCCAGGCTGCTCGAGTTCGTCCTCGGAGCTTCGCCACGGCCGACGGCGAACTTCTTCGTTTCCGGTGAACTCCGTCGACCCCGAGACCTCCTTGCATTTTCTTTCTCCTTGTTACATCCGCACGAACCTCACTGACATCTTTTCCCTAATTTTTCCGCTCCAGAGCAAGCAGTCCGTGCACCCCGAGGAGGACCGCCGCCGTGCGCATCTCCGGCGAGCAATAGGAGGCGAGAGGGAACGCACCGGAGACCAGTGTCGCGCCACCGTCTGTGCCTCGGTCTCCTCTTCCTTGCGGTATGATTCGTTGGTCCCCGTAAGCCGTAGACCGTAGGGAACGATTATCCGAGCATGTCACCGCCGCGCGCATCGTCTCCGGCGAGGTCCCCGGTGACCTAGCGCCGCCCGATTTAGGTCGCTCGATCTGCACCGTTAGATCTCCATCCATCGGCCACGATAGATTCCTTTAAATCGAAGCGGTACGAACAGATCTGGACCGCCAGATCCAGATCTGACGACCCAGATTCTTTGCCTTATCCACGTCAGCGCCAGAGTGTCAGCCCAGTCAGCGCACAGTCAGCAGCCACGTGGATTTTGATTTCTTTTAATTAGAGAAAATGGCAGTTTTGCAGAAAAGCCCCTGTCACTTAGATCTGTCATAACTTTTTAACCATTTATCCAAATTCAAATATTTTTATATATTTGGAAAGCCCTCGACATGTAGAATATTTTGGATCTGCCAAAATTCAAATTTGACTTAGTTTAAAATATTCAAATTTCAAATGGTGAATTTGAGTATTTTTATCATAACTTTGAATCTGTATATTCAAAAATTTCAAATAAAATTATTTTGGAAACTTTAGAATATTTGTAAATTCTTGCCACTGCTATAAAATATTTTTGATTAATTTTTGAGTGAATTCATAGTTATGTGTTTAAAATTGGATGGTTTGAGTATTTTCAACATAACTATTAATAAAAATAGTATTTTTGATTAAAGTAAAGTGCTATAAATTTAATTAAAATACCTCTGTCTATTAACACTATTTATTAAATTATATTATAAAAATTTAATCATAGAAAACTTTAATCTTATAATTATTCCTTTTATTATATTTTCCAAAATTAGAAATTAATTAAATTGCATTTATAAATTCATGCATATTTATAAAGAAATCACAAAAGTTATTTGATGTTTATTGTGATTAAAAATTTCATTTCATTCATAGCATATTTTATTCTCATAGGAAAACCCCTCTTCATTAGTTTTCTCTAAGTTAGAAATGTTTTCAACTTTGCATTTTTGTGAAGTGCTACACTGAGACACTTAGTAAAATTCAACATGGAGCTGGGAGACCAACCAGAAATATTTTCTAAGTCTTTCTCCCTCTTTCATCTTTCTCCCTCCTTCTTCTGTTAGACTTCATGATGACTAAGTAAATCCAAGACCAGCCTCGAAGATACAAGAACCACCAAGTCTGGAGATGAAGCCTGGAGGACAACTTCATCTCTCTCTTTCTATCTCATCCCTTCCTTTCTAATCTTATCCTTCTCATTTAACTTAAACAAATTTTGATCATGATGTTATCAACTTGAAGTTATTGGATCCTAGCGGCATGGTGAGATGAAGCGGCCTGGAGACTAACCTTACATGTCCACGTACATGAGACTTGTTCCACAATTTAAGTGGCTGGCCGGGTGTCTGTCTCTCTCACTTTAGTGAATATCCAATTTACAAAGAGTTGATAAAAATTGTTGATCACCTCGAAGAATAGAGCTAGTATTTTCCTCTAAGTATTTTGCACATCATGCATAAACATAATCCCTTAGAAAGTTTTATAAAACTTAGTTATTCATCTAGTATGTGTTTTGAGTGTATTGTGGAGTTGTGCTTGCTGTTGATTGTTGTATTGTTGTTTGTCTCTAATGTTAGATTGAACGGAGAGTCCCGAGTATCGTTGAAAAGAGTTGTGAACAACGACAATATTCAAAGGCAAGTGGCACACCTCATAAACTTCCAAGTATTTTCTATGCATTACTTAGTGTATTTTTATATGCATGTGTAGGATAGTATTGCTATGCTAAACCTGTGTAGAATTCCCTTACTCCTGTGTCTAGGTTCTCTATCATACTCAGCAGAAATATTGATGCTATGCAACTGATGAAAAGTTTTACAAATTATTAAGTGGCTACTCAGGGCTGTGCTCATGGTTGTCGTCGCCTAGGATGAATTTCTATTCTACTTAGGGCCGTGAGCATGGTGGTTGTCAACCTGGGAGTACACATCCACTAAGTTAATGAAACACCTGGGTGGATTGGTTGAATGGTTTATGTTGAGTGGCTACTCAGGACTGTACTTGTGGTTGTCTTTGCCTAAGGTAGTTTCTACTATACTTGGGGCCATGAGCATGGGGGTTGTCAACCTGAGAGTGCACTTGTGGATGGCGACCCAGGGAACAGAGGAATCTGAAAAACTCCGAGTGACGATTGCTTCCCGTGCAACCTTTTGACAATGGGCTCTGTCTAGAATAATTAAGTTGTGAGGGTGCAACCTGTCAGCTTGACAAGCAGATGTAGGGGGATGATAGGTGGAACGGGTCTTGCTAGTATGGTTGCATTCTTCTTCTGAAAGTTCTTGTCTCAATTCTCTCCTTTCCTTAACACACTCCGAGTGTATAGGATTTCTCGGACAAATTGAGTCTAAAGGTGAAAGTGCACAACCTCTGCAGAGTGTAAAACTAAGTACTTAGCCGTGTCCCCGGTACGGACAATTTGAGCAGCTGATCACGGACGTCAACGGAGGATTCCACCATTCCAACTTCAGAAATAAAAACTTGATGGGTGAACAAGGGAAGATGAGATTTATGGTTTTCATGCCATACTTGTCTTGATTTGAAGAAAGTGTTTCCAAAAAGATAGGAAAAATTGGCTTTATGCAAAATAGCCTTGAACTCCACCAGCCAAATATGCATATAGGATTTAGAGTTATTCCATTAAGTGTCCACCATAGTGTCACTTGCCAGACTCCATTTTTAATAGAATCTGACCCACGTTGTTGCAATATTTTTCTTATTGCAGATTGTTCAGATGACGAGTGAGGTTTCGTTTATAGGTTTCGAGTCTACAACCAACATGTTTTCGCCTGTGGCAGCATGAAAGTGATAGAGGCTCACTGCTATTGTATTTCCGCTGTGTACTTTTTCAATGCTAGCCTTATGCTATGCAACTTGTATCGAATATTTTGTAATTCTGGATCATCGATGTAATAAAAATTGACGCTTTGTTGTGATATTATATCGTAAACTGTGTGTGCAAATGAATCGATCCAGGGATTTGCACTATAACAGGTATCTGCCTTATTTAAAGTGCAGGTACGCTACAGATGGTATCAGAGCACTGTGTTGCCTGTAGGTTTGAAACCCCTAGGATTGAACTGAGACCCCAAAGGTTAAATAGTTAACTAAACTAGGTTTCCAAAACATGAGTAAATTTTGAAATTTCCTTTAATATTGTTTTACATTATTTATCTTATCTTGCATCTTTCCTTTTCTTTTAACTTCTAATACTCTTACCTGTTCAAAAATTTAGATGGGAGAGTACACTGAGACTGCGTACGCTGGAGTTTTGTCGGGTTTCATCTTTGGGAGGCAGCTGTCTAGGTTGACAAGTGTATTGAAGCTACCACCACCCTATTTCCGAGGAAGGAAGGAGGAGACCGACATGCCCCATGGAACACGTTGGGAAATCCGCACCATCATGACCCCGGATCCCACGATGCCAGACTTCGAGCCCGTGGACTATGCCACCTACTACCCAGAGTGGATTGAGGGAGTGAACATAGCTATGGTGGACTTAATGGCTCGTGTGTGTTACAAGTATCGCAACAAGCTAGCACCAGGATCGCCCTTCCGTGCCTTCGGGAAAAGGGATGCACATGGTCTCTCGATGGCTCACACGGGAAATCGCCTGGACCTGCCCATCGTTAACAAGACGTTCGAAGACTTGGATTATATCATCAACTGTCTGACCAGGAGGGTCCAACAGGATTATGACGTCGCGGATCATGCACAAGCCGTCATACACGCAAAAACCCAAGAACTCCAGGCTTCTGAAAATCTTATTGGTCATTTGGAGGAACTCATCCATGACCTACATTTGGAGAACATTGGCAAGGATGAGAAAATTGCCATGCTTGAGGTGCAACTCATTCCACCTCCACCACCGCCAGCAGCTGAAGAAGGAGGTGACCAGGGCACTGGAGAGGTGACTGTACCTGCAGCTACAAAGGAGGAAGGACCAGAGGAAGAAGACCCAGAAGGGGTGCTGTTTGAAGAGTCAACTGAGGGAGAAGTCACACCTGTGGCAAATAACCACGCGATGAAGCGCAAACGTGAGATAAAAAAGGAATAAGTGTAGCAACACAAACCATGTTAGAGGGACCACCATTTATCTCTTTTAGCCTATCATATCGATTAGATGTATTGACCTACCAAATTGTGGTATGGCAGTACCATCGTTTTTGTAATCCCATGACATTGATGTGCTTTCGTTCGATGAATGATTAGTCGAGTTCTCAAAAATAAGTGTGAAATTATGTGTTTGCTTGTGTTTTAATCAAGTTGATAGATTTGTTAGGAATTGGTTGCCTTGTTCTCAAAATTATTAAATTCTCCATAGTACTTATGAATTAACCTATTCATCCTCTAAAAATCAGCAGATGTCTCACTTCAATGTCACCAACAATAAGTTTTACCCCACTACACGAATATTATTAAGGGACCCGAGTCAGAAGGTGATCAATGACCACTCGCCTAAGAATGATCAAAATCATAAGGACGTTGAAGAGGACCCTATGACCAAACTAAAGGCATGCAAAACTTGTGGAGAATTAGGACATACGTCCGAAGATTGCTCTGATGAGTGGCCCCATGGTCATATTAGACGTCCAAGTAATGGACGCCGTTCCAAAAGGATTATTTGCTTTCTGTGTGAAGGAACGACCCATGTTCCAATCCAATGTCCCTATTATCCCTTGGTGCAACAAGCTAACCAGCAAGCCAAGAAAGGAATGCATCAGTCTCTCATGACGATCCTGGAGGAACAAAGACAAAAGAGTGGATCCAAGAAGAATCTTAGCCACATAACATGCTACCGGTGCAAGGATAAGGGACACTATGCCAGTTACTGCCCAGAGTGGAAGAGGATTAAATATCTTCAAGGAGCAAGTGGAAAACGCGAGTGCTCAAAATTCGCGTAGCTACCACCAGTCATTGTATTTCGAATGCTTGTACGCTCTACAACGGAGAAATAAAAGGGATTAAAACAAAGTTTCTAAACTGACCACAAAATTTTCTTTTAAGGGTGGTAGCCACCTAGATAATTCAAACCCAGTCGCTTAAACCCAGAGATCTCACACTATTTATCTTTCTACCCTCCTAATCAGAAAAATCATTCGCCGCCAAATTTTCAAGTTTCCATGTCAGGAATTTCACTTCTCAAACATCTCGAGCTATCAAAATCATTTCGAGTATGTACTGTGTCTTTTTAACTTCTTCGAATCTCGAGGACGAGATTCCTTTTAAGGGTGGTAGTCTGTAACATCCCAACATTTTATGATGTTCAAAAATCACAAAAATTTAAAACTTTATTTTTATTAAAATAGAATGCTAAATGCATTAAAAAAAACAACTATGAAAGACTTCAAACTTAATGAAAAAGGGTAATATTTCAAAACCCTAAGATGCAAATACCTCAAACCATTTATATTTAATAAAATAGTTTTCTTATAAGAAGCTAAATTCAACCACTTAGTCATATCTATTCATAAATTTTAAAACTATTTAAAGTAGAATAATTGCCAAATAGGTTCATTCATCAGACTAAATCCAGGTTTAGCTTTGGAAATTATAGTTTTATTTTTTATTACCTTAAAACTACATAGATTATATAATTAATGAATTATACAAATAAACATTCCATTAGCTTAAATGATCTCCATGTATTTTCAAAACATTAAATGATTTTCTGAATATATTCAGTGTAAACAATGAATTAATTTCCAAAGGTATCTAGTATAGTTTTCAAGAAATTTTTTCTAATATAAAATATAATGGTGCACCAAATATTTTGACTTAAAATGAATACATTATATTTTTCCTTTTCCATTTTCAAATAGATGTGTTATGTCATTTAATTGTTGTACTGAAGCCAAAATGTTTTAATGTTGGAAAATAAGTTTGATGAACTTACTTCCAAATTTATATAAGTATTGTATTATGATAAAATGATTTTTGGCGAACATGAAATTAAATAAGCTTAAATTTAAAAAAATTGACTTTAGGCCTCAAATTTGTATTAAAGCAATAATTCAAAAAAAAAAATTGAAAGTGTTCAAAACATAACCATAAGTATTATAAATGATAGATATTGTTTTTACCAAAATATAGAAACTAAATTGAGTTGATTTGGATTCATATTTTAAAAGTTATTTAAAATCCAGAAAACAGAAAAGGAAAGGAATAAAACAAAAAGAAAAACTAACTGGGCCGAAGCCCAGTTTTTATCGCGCGCGAGCGGCGCGTAGCGGCCCAACGCCCAGCCCGTATCCCCTCTTCCTCTCACTGACGTGTGGGGCCCACACGTCAGGTCGTCTTCAAGCTCGCGCCGAAGATCACGCGCCCGACAGTTTCGGGCGAGAATTTCTCGTCGTGATTCCGCGCGATTAAGAGGCTTAATGAGCACCCCGACCCTGCCCTATAAATCTACTACCTCTCCTCTCCCTTTTTCCCCAAGAAACCCTAGCCCGAGAGCCCCCAGGCTGCTCGAGTTCGTCCTCGGAGCTTCGCCACGGCCGACGGCGAACTTCTTCGTTTCCGGTGAACTCCGTCGACCCCGAGACCTCCTTGCATTTTCTTTCTCCTTGTTACATCCGCACGAACCTCACTGACATCTTTTCCCTAATTTTTCCGCTCCAGAGCAAGCAGTCCGTGCACCCCGAGGAGGACCGCCGCCGTGCGCATCTCCGGCAAGCAATAGGAGGCGAGAGGGAACGCACCGGAGACCAGTGTCGCGCCACCGTCTGTGCCTCGGTCTCCTCTTCCTTGCGGTATGATTCGTTGGTCCCCGTAAGCCGTAGACCGTAGGGAACGATTATCCGAGCATGTCACCGCCGCGCGCATCGTCTCCGGCGAGGTCCCCGGTGACCTAGCGCCGCCCGATTTAGGTCGCTCGATCTGCACCGTTAGATCTCCATCCATCGGCCACGATAGATTCCTTTAAATCGAAGCGGTACGAACAGATCTGGACCGCCAGATCCAGATCTGACGACCCAGATTCTTTGCCTTATCCACGTCAGCGCCAGAGTGTCAGCCCAGTCAGCGCACAGTCAGCAGCCACGTGGATTTTGATTTCTTTTAATTAGAGAAAATGGCAGTTTTGCAGAAAAGCCCATGTCACTTAGATCTGTCATAACTTTTTAACCATTTATCCAAATTCAAATATTTTTATATATTTGGAAAGCCCTCGACATGTAGAATATTTTGGATCTGCCAAAATTCAAATTTGACTTAGTTTAAAATATTCAAATTTCAAATGGTGAATTTGAGTATTTTTATCATAACTTTGAATCTGTATATTCAAAAATTTCAAATAAAATTATTTTGGAAACTTTAGAATATTTGTAAATTCTTGCCACTGCTATAAAATATTTTTGATTAATTTTTGAGTGAATTCATAGTTATGTGTTTAAAATTGGATGGTTTGAGTATTTTCAACATAACTATTAATAAAAATAGTATTTTTGATTAAAGTAAAGTGCTATAAATTTAATTAAAATACCTCTGTCTATTAACACTATTTATTAAATTATATTATAAAAATTTAATCATAGAAAACTTTAATCTTATAATTATTCCTTTTATTATATTTTCCAAAATTAGAAATTAATTAAATTGCATTTATAAATTCATGCATATTTATAAAGAAATCACAAAAGTTATTTGATGTTTATTGTGATTAAAAATTTCATTTCATTCATAGCATATTTTATTCTCATAGGAAAACCCCTCTTCATTAGTTTTCTCTAAGTTAGAAATGTTTTCAACTTTGCATTTTTGTGAAGTGCTACACTGAGACACTTAGTAAAATTCAACATGGAGCTGGGAGACCAACCAGAAATATTTTCTAAGTCTTTCTCCCTCTTTCATCTTTCTCCCTCCTTCTTCTGTTAGACTTCATGATGACTAAGTAAATCCAAGACCAGCCTCGAAGATACAAGAACCACCAAGTCTGGAGATGAAGCCTGGAGGACAACTTCATCTCTCTCTTTCTATCTCATCCCTTCCTTTCTAATCTTATCCTTCTCATTTAACTTAAACAAATTTTGATCATGATGTTATCAACTTGAAGTTATTGGATCCTAGCGGCATGGTGAGATGAAGCGGCCTGGAGACTAACCTTACATGTCCACGTACATGAGACTTGTTCCACAATTTAAGTGGCTGGCCGGGTGTCTGTCTCTCTCACTTTAGTGAATATCCAATTTACAAAGAGTTGATAAAAATTGTTGATCACCTCGAAGAATAGAGCTAGTATTTTCCTCTAAGTATTTTGCACATCATGCATAAACATAATCCCTTAGAAAGTTTTATAAAACTTAGTTATTCATCTAGTATGTGTTTTGAGTGTATTGTTGAGTTGTGCTTGCTGTTGATTGTTGTATTGTTGTTTGTCTCTAATGTTAGATTGAACGGAGAGTCCCGAGTATCGTTGAAAAGAGTTGTGAACAACGACAATATTCAAAGGCAAGTGGCACACCTCATAAACTTCCAAGTATTTTCTATGCATTACTTAGTGTATTTTTATATGCATGTGTAGGATAGTATTGCTATGCTAAACCTGTGTAGAATTCCCTTACTCCTGTGTCTAGGTTCTCTATCATACTCAGCAGAAATATTGATGCTATGCAACTGATGAAAAGTTTTACAAATTATTAAGTGGCTACTCAGGGCTGTGCTCATGGTTGTCGTCGCCTAGGATGAATTTCTATTCTACTTAGGGCCGTGAGCATGGTGGTTGTCAACCTGGGAGTACACATCCACTAAGTTAATGAAACACCTGGGTGGATTGGTTGAATGGTTTATGTTGAGTGGCTACTCAGGACTGTACTTGTGGTTGTCTTTGCCTAAGGTAGTTTCTACTATACTTGGGGCCATGAGCATGGGGGTTGTCAACCTGAGAGTGCACTTGTGGATGGCGACCCAGGGAACAGAGGAATCTGAAAAACTCCGAGTGACGATTGCTTCCCGTGCAACCTTTTGACAATGGGCTCTGTCTAGAATAATTAAGTTGTGAGGGTGCAACCTGTCAGCTTGACAAGCAGATGTAGGGGGATGATAGGTGGAACGGGTCTTGCTAGTATGGTTGCATTCTTCTTCTGAAAGTTCTTGTCTCAATTCTCTCCTTTCCTTAACACACTCCGAGTGTATAGGATTTCTCGGACAAATTGAGTCTAAAGGTGAAAGTGCACAACCTCTGCAGAGTGTAAAACTAAGTACTTAGCCGTGTCCCCGGTACGGACAATTTGAGCAGCTGATCACGGACGTCAACGGAGGATTCCACCATTCCAACTTCAGAAATAAAAACTTGATGGGTGAACAAGGGAAGATGAGATTTATGGTTTTCATGCCATACTTGTCTTGATTTGAAGAAAGTGTTTCCAAAAAGATAGGAAAAATTGGCTTTATGCAAAATAGCCTTGAACTCCACCAGCCAAATATGCATATAGGCTTTAGAGTTATTCCATTAAGTGTCCACCATAGTGTCACTTGCCAGACTCCATTTTTAATAGAATCTGACCCACGTTGTTGCAATATTTTTCTTATTGCAGATTGTTCAGATGACGAGTGAGGTTTCGTTTATAGGTTTCGAGTCTACAACCAACATGTTTTCGCCTGTGGCAGCATGAAAGTGATAGAGGCTCACTGCTATTGTATTTCCGCTGTGTACTTTTTCAATGCTAGCCTTATGCTATGCAACTTGTATCGAATATTTTGTAATTCTGGATCATCGATGTAATAAAAATTGACGCTTTGTTGTGATATTACATCGTAAACTGTGTGTGCAAATGAATCGATCCAGGGATTTGCACTATAACAGGTATCTCCCTTATTTAAAGTGCAGGTACGCTACAGATGGTATCAGAGCACTGTGTTGCCTGTAGGTTTGAAACCCCTAGGATTGAACTGAGACCCCAAAGGTTAAATAGTTAACTAAACTAGGTTTCCAAAACATGAGTAAATTTTGAAATTTCCTTTAATATTGTTTTACATTATTTATCTTATCTTGCATCTTTCCTTTTCTTTTAACTTCTAATACTCTTACCTGTTCAAAAATTTAGATGGGAGAGTACACTGAGACTGCGTACGCTGGAGTTTTGTCGGGTTTCATCTTTGGGAGGCAGCTGTCTAGGTTGACAAGTGTATTGAAGCTACCACCACCCTATTTCCGAGGAAGGAAGGAGGAGACCGACATGCCCCATGGAACACGTTGGGAAATCCGCACCATCATGACCACGGATCCCACGATGCCAGACTTCGAGCCCGTGGACTATGCCACCTACTACCCAGAGTGGATTGAGGGAGTGAACATAGCTATGGTGGACTTAATGGCTCGTGTGTGTTACAAGTATCGCAACAAGCTAGCACCAGGATCGCCCTTCCGTGCCTTCGGGAAAAGGGATGCACATGGTCTCTCGATGGCTCACACGGGAAATCGCCTGGACCTGCCCATCGTTAACAAGACGTTCGAAGACTTGGATTATATCATCAACTGTCTGACCAGGAGGGTCCAACAGGATTATGACGTCGCGGATCATGCACAAGCCGTCATACACGCAAAAACCCAAGAACTCCAGGCTTCTGAAAATCTTATTGGTCATTTGGAGGAACTCATCCATGACCTACATTTGGAGAACATTGGCAAGGATGAGAAAATTGCCATGCTTGAGGTGCAACTCATTCCACCTCCACCACCGCCAGCAGCTGAAGAAGGAGGTGACCAGGGCACTGGAGAGGTGACTGTACCTGCAGCTACAAAGGAGGAAGGACCAGAGGAAGAAGACCCAGAAGGGGTGCTGTTTGAAGAGTCAACTGAGGGAGAAGTCACACCTGTGGCAAATAACCACGCGATGAAGCGCAAACGTGAGATAAAAAAGGAATAAGTGTAGCAACACAAACCATGTTAGAGGGACCACCATTTATCTCTTTTAGCCTATCATATCGATTAGATGTATTGACCTACCAAATTGTGGTATGGCAGTACCATCGTTTTTGTAATCCCATGACATTGATGTGCTTTCGTTCGATGAATGATTAGTCGAGTTCTCAAAAATAAGTGTGAAATTATGTGTTTGCTTGTGTTTTAATCAAGTTGATAGATTTGTTAGGAATTGGTTGCCTTGTTCTCAAAATTATTAAATTCTCCATAGTACTTATGAATTAACCTATTCATCCTCTAAAAATCAGCAGATGTCTCACTTCAATGTCACCAACAATAAGTTTTACCCCACTACACGAATATTATTAAGGGACCCGAGTCAGAAGGTGATCAATGACCACTCGCCTAAGAATGATCAAAATCATAAGGACGTTGAAGAGGACCCTATGACCAAACTAAAGGCATGCAAAACTTGTGGAGAATTAGGACATACGTCCGAAGATTGCTCTGATGAGTGGCCCCATGGTCATATTAGACGTCCAAGTAATGGACGCCGTTCCAAAAGGATTATTTGCTTTCTGTGTGAAGGAACGACCCATGTTCCAATCCAATGTCCCTATTATCCCTTGGTGCAACAAGCTAACCAGCAAGCCAAGAAAGGAATGCATCAGTCTCTCATGACGATCCTGGAGGAACAAAGACAAAAGAGTGGATCCAAGAAGAATCTTAGCCACATAACATGCTACCGGTGCAAGGATAAGGGACACTATGCCAGTTACTGCCCAGAGTGGAAGAGGATTAAATATCTTCAAGGAGCAAGTGGAAAACGCGAGTGCTCAAAATTCGCGTAGCTACCACCAGTCATTGTATTTCGAATGCTTGTACGCTCTACAACGGAGAAATAAAAGGGATTAAAACAAAGTTTCTAAACTGACCACAAAATTTTCTTTTAAGGGTGGTAGCCACCTAGATAATTCAAACCCAGTCGCTTAAACCCAGAGATCTCACACTATTTATCTTTCTACCCTCCTAATCAGAAAAATCATTCGCCGCCAAATTTTCAAGTTTCCATGTCAGGAATTTCACTTCTCAAACATCTCGAGCTATCAAAATCATTTCGAGTATGTACTGTGTCTTTTTAACTTCTTCGAATCTCGAGGACGAGATTCCTTTTAAGGGTGGTAGTCTGTAACATCCCAACATTTTATGATGTTCAAAAATCACAAAAATTTAAAACTTTATTTTTATTAAAATAGAATGCTAAATGCATTAAAAAAAACAACTATGAAAGACTTCAAACTTAATGAAAAAGGGTAATATTTCAAAACCCTAAGATGCAAATACCTCAAACCATTTATATTTAATAAAATAGTTTTCTTATAAGAAGCTAAATTCAACCACTTAGTCATATCTATTCATAAATTTTAAAACTATTTAAAGTAGAATAATTGCCAAATAGGTTCATTCATCAGACTAAATCCAGGTTTAGCTTTGGAAATTATAGTTTTATTTTTTATTACCTTAAAACTACATAGATTATATAATTAATGAATTATACAAATAAACATTCCATTAGCTTAAATGATCTCCATGTATTTTCAAAACATTAAATGATTTTCTGAATATATTCAGTGTAAACAATGAATTAATTTCCAAAGGTATCTAGTATAGTTTTCAAGAAATTTTTTCTAATATAAAATATAATGGTGCACCAAATATTTTGACTTAAAATGAATACATTATATTTTTCCTTTTCCATTTTCAAATAGATGTGTTATGTCATTTAATTGTTGTACTGAAGCCAAAATGTTTTAATGTTGGAAAATAAGTTTGATGAACTTACTTCCAAATTTATATAAGTATTGTATTATGATAAAATGATTTTTGGCGAACATGAAATTAAATAAGCTTAAATTTAAAAAAATTGACTTTAGGCCTCAAATTTGTATTAAAGCAATAATTCAAAAAAAAAAATTGAAAGTGTTCAAAACATAACCATAAGTATTATAAATGATAGATATTGTTTTTACCAAAATATAGAAACTAAATTGAGTTGATTTGGATTCATATTTTAAAAGTTATTTAAAATCCAGAAAACAGAAAAGGAAAGGAATAAAACAAAAAGAAAAACTAACTGGGCCGAAGCCCAGTTTTTATCGCGCGCGAGCGGCGCGTAGCGGCCCAACGCCCAGCCCGTATCCCCTCTTCCTCTCACTGACGTGTGGGGCCCACACGTCAGGTCGTCTTCAAGCTCGCGCCGAAGATCACGCGCCCGACAGTTTCGGGCGAGAATTTCTCGTCGTGATTCCGCGCGATTAAGAGGCTTAATGAGCACCCCGACCCTGCCCTATAAATCTACTACCTCTCCTCTCCCTTTTTCCCCAAGAAACCCTAGCCCGAGAGCCCCCAGGCTGCTCGAGTTCGTCCTCGGAGCTTCGCCACGGCCGACGGCGAACTTCTTCGTTTCCGGTGAACTCCGTCGACCCCGAGACCTCCTTGCATTTTCTTTCTCCTTGTTACATCCGCACGAACCTCACTGACATCTTTTCCCTAATTTTTCCGCTCCAGAGCAAGCAGTCCGTGCACCCCGAGGAGGACCGCCGCCGTGCGCATCTCCGGCGAGCAATAGGAGGCGAGAGGGAACGCACCGGAGACCAGTGTCGCGCCACCGTCTGTGCCTCGGTCTCCTCTTCCTTGCGGTATGATTCGTTGGTCCCCGTAAGCCGTAGACCGTAGGGAACGATTATCCGAGCATGTCACCGCCGCGCGCATCGTCTCCGGCGAGGTCCCCGGTGACCTAGCGCCGCCCGATTTAGGTCGCTCGATCTGCACCGTTAGATCTCCATCCATCGGCCACGATAGATTCCTTTAAATCGAAGCGGTACGAACAGATCTGGACCGCCAGATCCAGATCTGACGACCCAGATTCTTTGCCTTATCCACGTCAGCGCCAGAGTGTCAGCCCAGTCAGCGCACAGTCAGCAGCCACGTGGATTTTGATTTCTTTTAATTAGAGAAAATGGCAGTTTTGCAGAAAAGCCCCTGTCACTTAGATCTGTCATAACTTTTTAACCATTTATCCAAATTCAAATATTTTTATATATTTGGAAAGCCCTCGACATGTAGAATATTTTGGATCTGCCAAAATTCAAATTTGACTTAGTTTAAAATATTCAAATTTCAAATGGTGAATTTGAGTATTTTTATCATAACTTTGAATCTGTATATTCAAAAATTTCAAATAAAATTATTTTGGAAACTTTAGAATATTTGTAAATTCTTGCCACTGCTATAAAATATTTTTGATTAATTTTTGAGTGAATTCATAGTTATGTGTTTAAAATTGGATGGTTTGAGTATTTTCAACATAACTATTAATAAAAATAGTATTTTTGATTAAAGTAAAGTGCTATAAATTTAATTAAAATACCTCTGTCTATTAACACTATTTATTAAATTATATTATAAAAATTTAATCATAGAAAACTTTAATCTTATAATTATTCCTTTTATTATATTTTCCAAAATTAGAAATTAATTAAATTGCATTTATAAATTCATGCATATTTATAAAGAAATCACAAAAGTTATTTGATGTTTATTGTGATTAAAAATTTCATTTCATTCATAGCATATTTTATTCTCATAGGAAAACCCCTCTTCATTAGTTTTCTCTAAGTTAGAAATGTTTTCAACTTTGCATTTTTGTGAAGTGCTACACTGAGACACTTAGTAAAATTCAACATGGAGCTGGGAGACCAACCAGAAATATTTTCTAAGTCTTTCTCCCTCTTTCATCTTTCTCCCTCCTTCTTCTGTTAGACTTCATGATGACTAAGTAAATCCAAGACCAGCCTCGAAGATACAAGAACCACCAAGTCTGGAGATGAAGCCTGGAGGACAACTTCATCTCTCTCTTTCTATCTCATCCCTTCCTTTCTAATCTTATCCTTCTCATTTAACTTAAACAAATTTTGATCATGATGTTATCAACTTGAAGTTATTGGATCCTAGCGGCATGGTGAGATGAAGCGGCCTGGAGACTAACCTTACATGTCCACGTACATGAGACTTGTTCCACAATTTAAGTGGCTGGCCGGGTGTCTGTCTCTCTCACTTTAGTGAATATCCAATTTACAAAGAGTTGATAAAAATTGTTGATCACCTCGAAGAATAGAGCTAGTATTTTCCTCTAAGTATTTTGCACATCATGCATAAACATAATCCCTTAGAAAGTTTTATAAAACTTAGTTATTCATCTAGTATGTGTTTTGAGTGTATTGTGGAGTTGTGCTTGCTGTTGATTGTTGTATTGTTGTTTGTCTCTAATGTTAGATTGAACGGAGAGTCCCGAGTATCGTTGAAAAGAGTTGTGAACAACGACAATATTCAAAGGCAAGTGGCACACCTCATAAACTTCCAAGTATTTTCTATGCATTACTTAGTGTATTTTTATATGCATGTGTAGGATAGTATTGCTATGCTAAACCTGTGTAGAATTCCCTTACTCCTGTGTCTAGGTTCTCTATCATACTCAGCAGAAATATTGATGCTATGCAACTGATGAAAAGTTTTACAAATTATTAAGTGGCTACTCAGGGCTGTGCTCATGGTTGTCGTCGCCTAGGATGAATTTCTATTCTACTTAGGGCCGTGAGCATGGTGGTTGTCAACCTGGGAGTACACATCCACTAAGTTAATGAAACACCTGGGTGGATTGGTTGAATGGTTTATGTTGAGTGGCTACTCAGGACTGTACTTGTGGTTGTCTTTGCCTAAGGTAGTTTCTACTATACTTGGGGCCATGAGCATGGGGGTTGTCAACCTGAGAGTGCACTTGTGGATGGCGACCCAGGGAACAGAGGAATCTGAAAAACTCCGAGTGACGATTGCTTCCCGTGCAACCTTTTGACAATGGGCTCTGTCTAGAATAATTAAGTTGTGAGGGTGCAACCTGTCAGCTTGACAAGCAGATGTAGGGGGATGATAGGTGGAACGGGTCTTGCTAGTATGGTTGCATTCTTCTTCTGAAAGTTCTTGTCTCAATTCTCTCCTTTCCTTAACACACTCCGAGTGTATAGGATTTCTCGGACAAATTGAGTCTAAAGGTGAAAGTGCACAACCTCTGCAGAGTGTAAAACTAAGTACTTAGCCGTGTCCCCGGTACGGACAATTTGAGCAGCTGATCACGGACGTCAACGGAGGATTCCACCATTCCAACTTCAGAAATAAAAACTTGATGGGTGAACAAGGGAAGATGAGATTTATGGTTTTCATGCCATACTTGTCTTGATTTGAAGAAAGTGTTTCCAAAAAGATAGGAAAAATTGGCTTTATGCAAAATAGCCTTGAACTCCACCAGCCAAATATGCATATAGGCTTTAGAGTTATTCCATTAAGTGTCCACCATAGTGTCACTTGCCAGACTCCATTTTTAATAGAATCTGACCCACGTTGTTGCAATATTTTTCTTATTGCAGATTGTTCAGATGACGAGTGAGGTTTCGTTTATAGGTTTCGAGTCTACAACCAACATGTTTTCGCCTGTGGCAGCATGAAAGTGATAGAGGCTCACTGCTATTGTATTTCCGCTGTGTACTTTTTCAATGCTAGCCTTATGCTATGCAACTTGTATCGAATATTTTGTAATTCTGGATCATCGATGTAATAAAAATTGACGCTTTGTTGTGATATTATATCGTAAACTGTGTGTGCAAATGAATCGATCCAGGGATTTGCACTATACACAGGTATCTGCCTTATTTAAAGTGCAGGTACGCTACAGTGATCCGCTACAACACGGGGGCGAGTCTCACGACACAAACCTTAGATAGGATCCTATCGATGACATTAAGAACAGTGATGGGACGAAATTGGCGGATGTCCGTGGCTCCCACTACCTTGGGAATCAGGGTCACCACGCCAAAGTTTAGCCGTGAGACTCGCACCCGTGTTGGAGCGGATCACGCATCCTTACCAGTTGTCCTTTCTGAAAGGCCGGTTCATACATGATGGAATCCTACCTCTTAGTGAGATTATTCATGAGGTGAAAACACGCCGCCAGAAAGGTGTGTTCCTCAAGCTAGACTTCCAGAAGGCGTATGATCGCCTAGACTGGGCCTTCCTCCGCTTAGTTCTGGAGAGGGGGGGGGGTGATAGGATGATTGGGTGGATCTTGCAGCTGGTGATGAGTGGCAACACAGCCATTAACGTGAATGGGGAAGTAGGTCCCTATTTTTGGTCTACCTGTGGAGTTAGGGAGGGGGGTCCAATCTCCCCCCTGCTTTTCAACTCCGCGGTAGACGCCCTTGCGGAGGTCTTAGAGCGTGCTAAGACCACCGGCCAGATCACTGGTGTGGTGGGACATCTTATCCCGGGTGGCGGTGTGACCCACTTACAGTATGCTGATGACACTATGATCATGGTAGAGTGGTCGAAACTGGTGATTGTTAATCTCAAGTTCCTACTCCTTCGCTTTGAGGCCATGTCGGGCCTCAAGATCAACTTCGACAAGAGCGAGGTCGTGATTTTAGGGTACTCAGAGGAAGACCAGCAGAGGATCGCGCACAGCCTGAATTGCAGGTTGGCGTCATTCCCGGTTTCATATCTGGGAATGCCGATCCGGGACACTCGGATCCTTGCTAAGGATTTTGGACCCCTTGTTGCACGAGTTAAATCGAAATCGGAACCTTGGCAAGGGAGTGTCACCTCCAAGGGTAGCAAAACGATCTTGATTGACTCGTGCATGTCTAGCCTCACCCTATATATGATGGGGATGTATCTCTTGCCGGACGGGATCCATGCTAGCTTCAACAAAGAGCTGGCTAGATTCTTCTGGCAAGCATCATTTGGGAAGCCGAAGTACCACATGGTGAAATGGGCCGATATTTGCGCCCCCAAGGAGCTTGGGGGCATAGGTATACTTGCGTCACGACACATGAACAAGGCCCTGATGCTACGCTGGGTGTGGAGGATTCTTCGGGGTGAGGGGGGCCTCTGGCTTGATTTGGTGAAAGCCAAGTATCTTAGGGGTTCCCCCTTGTTGGCGTGTGAGCGCAAAGAGGGGTCCCAGTTTTGGCACGCCATCCAATCTATTAAGGAGCATATCAGTCTAGGGGCGGTTTCATCCGTAGGTAATGGATGAGATACCCTATTCTAGCTTGAATCCTTGTTTGGTGGCAGGCCGCTACAATTCGTGTTCCCGGATCTTTTTGCGATTTGTGCGGAAGCGCTGGTGTCGATTGCCGCTGCCTTCCAGCAGGGGCGGTGGCACATTGGGTTCCGCCACACGTTCGGCCCAGGGGAGGTTGCGAGCTAGAGGTTAATGATCGCAACTTTACCCCTAGCCCTGTTTGACTGTCCGGATAGGGTCACTTGGAGCCTTACGCCTGCGAAGCACTTTTCCGTAGGATCCGCGTACCGGGCCCTTCTTAGAGGGCCTGTGTTGTCTTGGACTAAGCATCTTTGGAAGGCTCCCTTGCCTCTTAAGATTAAGATCTTTACTTGGCAGCTTCTCCGCGACCGCCTCCCTTTGGGCGTGGAGGTGGCTAAGCGTTTGGGACCTGGTGATGGCACATGTCCCCTTTGTGCGGTCCACTAGTCGGGGACCCATATCATGTTCTCTTGTCCTACAGTTCGTTTCCTGTGGAGCTTCCTTGCTGAGGCCTTGGGTCCTGATTGGCAGGCGCTAGACTTAGCAGAGTTCCAGCAAGTGCAGGCGAACCATACCGGAAGAAGGAGGTCACTCTTTTGGTTGGTGTTCGCGGCTATGACCTGGACCCTTTGGACGATCCGTAACAAGATGGTCATCGAGCATATCTTACCACGACGGGCCGCTGACTCAGTTTTTAAATTCTTGGCTTTTCTATAGGAGTGGCACCCCTTGGCTAGAAAGCGGGACAAACATCGGTTGGACGACATTCTGGAGGATCTCCTGAAGGCGGCACGCATTCTTTTCTCACCGGTCAGCCGTTGAGCTCTACTTTGTAGAGTTTGTATCAGGACTTGTAGTTTTGTCTTTGGGCTGTGTTGTGTTGTGGCCCAGCAGAACTTTGTTTCTATCGCATTTCGGTGTCCTTTATTGTTGGTTTGTCAACTGTGGACGGTTGCTTTATTTATAAAGTGGGGTGCAAGTCTGTTTCGTGGTAATTCCCCACCATGGTATTTTTTAGGAGACCGCCTTGCCGTTGAGCTTGAACTCAAGGGCACACTACTTGGCGAGCATGGCCTTGTCGCTGCTACACACCACAACGGCTCCTCCTAGGTCGCATGATCTGGGGGCAGAACCACAGCTGCGGGAGGTTGTCGTGCTGTTTATAGTCGGCGGAGGAGGTTCTTGAAGCCTCGGCCATGGCGACCCAGGTCAAGCTTCTTCTGCAGCGTCGACAGTGGGGTGGTCCCTGAAGCCACGGCCATGGCGACCAGGGTGAGCTCCGCCAAAAGTGTGTGAGCGATGACCTCGTCTCAACCAGGCGGCAGAGATGTTGCCTGCCGGCGAAGCACCCAAATCGAGGTAGGACTAACGGCCACGTGGCTGCTGCAAGGAGTAGTCGGTGGATGGGGCTGCCCGGGGAGGGTGTGGTGGAGGGAAAGTAGAAATCATAAATACGACCGCATGATATCATCTTTCCTTACTATACTATAGGTATCTAGATTTGAACAATGTGATAGCTAAACCGGAGAGACAGGTGGTAGTTGAACCGAACAACGTGGTAGATGAACCGAATAACCCGATTATTATTTTTAAAAGATGTGATAATTGTGTCCGAACAATGTGGTAACTGAATGGGAGAAACAAATCTGAAATGTGTTTCTGAAAAATATGGTAGCTTAACAGGAGAGTTTGGTGGTCATTTTTCTGAAAGTAAAAGGTACTATATCCGAATAATGTGAGCTAAACAGGATAAACTAAAACTTGTTTTTGGAAAAAGTCGGTAATAGTATTGGAATGAATCTCACACCTGAAATTGTTTTTTTGAAAAATTGGTAAATATGTTCAAACCTAGTGGTAACTTTTTCTAACAACATTTCAGTTGTCTTAAAAAACGAAGTGCTTAATTTTCTCACAAAACATTTTTTTAAATAAAATGGCAACCAAATACTGAACAGTTGAATGAAAAATCTTAAGTTTATGTCATGGGAGAGTAGTGCGGACAACATTTTTAGTACCGTATACCTATTGTATTCTTGTGATTGCATTCTAAAATCAGCATGCACGCTAGTCTATTTGAGATAAAAAGGGCTGCTGCCTCTGCAGCCTTTTTGACCGTGCACGATGGCGTCCTAAGGGAATCTCTAATCGTTTTGTCCCACAGGATTTAAAATTGGACGAGAACGGTAACGGTGCAAAATCAAAACCTATGGAGGTCATTTTTTCCGTAGCCCACCTAATCCGGGAAGATAGGGGAATTTTGCCTTTTGGTGAGAGTACATGGGGTGTGGAGAAAAAGTAGGAGAGAGACAACTTTGCATGCAAATTAGAGAAAAAGTATGAGAAAATGCCTTTTTCCAAGTAAAACAGCGCTTTTTACTCCCAAGACCAGTGACGTATCTAGCGGGTGGACCTGTGGGGCCATGGCCCACCCAGAAATTTGGGGAAAAATTGAGACCTCCATATCGGGCCTGACTGGTGGCCTTTTTAAAACCTAAAACTGTTGCTCGCTCGAAAAAACCTCGTAACACCCAACCTCACGCTCACGCATCGCTAGCTCCAGCAGGTCACACGGACGCGCCGCGCCATGGCCACCACCACGACCTCGCTTCCTCGCCGGCTCGCTGACCCGCCTGCTCAGCGATCTGCTTTCCCACGCCTTGGCCGACCCCCTACCGCAGTCGTCCCCCTCGGCCATCACCCCTCGGTCGACCTCGTGGGGCGCAGTCATGCCCTCTTCTTGGCCTTGCATGCTCCAATTTCCAACAATGGCTGCCGGCCGCCGCACGACTGTCGACCCAGTGGGAACTGGTGTATGGAGAGCCCATGTAACATCCCGGGATATCTCCCAATTTTAGCTTTTTATGTTTTCTTCTATGCATCTTCTCGCTTCTTTTTATTTTACTGCATTTAAATTTAAACCCCCTTTAAATTCAATTCCCACAAGTAATTTCAAATGCTTTTCAAATAAATTAAAATGGGTAATTCAAATATTTTGCAAATATTATAAAAACTAATTTATTAAATTGCCTATCTAAAACAAAAACTATTTTATAAAGGTTCTTTATATAAATTATTTTTCTATTTTGTTTTAAATGCAAAAAACAGAAAAGAATAAACAAAAGAAATAAAAAATTCAGAGAAGGAAAGAAAAAAAAACCTCCTGGGCCGAAGCCCACTTACCTGGCCCATCTCCCTTCTCCCTTCCAGCCCGGTCCACCTCCTCTCTCTATCGTCTTCCTTGCTTTACAGCAAGGCAGAGAGACCCAGCCATGGCTGCCCCCACCTCAACCACTCCCCCCTCTCCCTTTTAGCTAGCCCGACCCCCTCCTGGAACCCTAGATCCCCTACTCCTCCCTCTCCATCCGCCGCCACCTCCCTCCTCTTTTACCCCATCCGTTTCCCCCACGTTTCTACACCGGAAGACAACCGTGGCCACCTCACCGTCGCCCCGCACCTCCGGTGCCGACGATGCACCATGGAGCAGCCATGGAGCAGCGCCTCTACGTCGTCGACCTCCACGCCGATGTAATCGTCCTGGAAGCCTCCGCTGCGTCGACTCCGTCTTCGTCTTCCCCGACGTCGGTGGAGCGACTCCGGCGAAATTCGCGGCCCCCGGACCTCCCCGGCAAGAACAACTACATCGAGCCCCCTCCCCGCGAGCTCTTCTTCCGATCCCCCTCTCCCCCACTCGTTTTGCTGTCGGGTTTTTCGAATCGTTCCTCGTCCTTCTCGGGCACTGCCATGGCGGAACGGAGGCCGAGCTCCTGTATGCGCTCAACCTCGCCCTCTGCACCTCGCCCCCTCCACTGCTCCTTCCCAGCACCACCCGCAACCGCGCCGCACCTGCACCCTCTCCCTGGACGCGCAACCGTGCACGTATCGGCCTCTTTCATCCCCGTCGTCTTCCCGTACTGAAGATTTTCTCTGAAAATTTAGTTTTCGCGTCGGGGATTGCTTCATCTAGCTTCTGGGTCCTGCTCCTAACACCATCCGGACGGTAGCCCAGTGGCAGAGCTCCTTCGCTTATGCAACCGAGCTCCCTGGATCGTATCTCCCTGCAGCCACGAACTCCACCTTTTTCCACTGTTTTTCTGTTTTGTTCAGATAACGTCGCCTGTTTGCTTCATATTAGGTCAGTTCTGCTTCCTGTGAAAACAAGCGCTGCAGTCCAGTGGTTGTGCCATCAAATCCACCCCTGTGCTGCCAGAGTTCGAATCCCCTCCACGGCATAAAAAGCCCAGTTTTTATTTCCTTTTTACTCGCTGACCTTCTGGCCCCACCTGTCAGTGACAGAGCCCGTGTAATTTTTGCACCGAGCCCCTCAGCTCTCTGTTTTTGCAGTTAAGCCCCCACTGACACATATTCTATCACCAACAAGTCCCTGCAATTTATAGAAACAACCCTTGAACTAAAATGTCAATAACTTTAGTTCTATAAATCCAAATTAAATAATCTTTATATGCATTATTATCATAAAAATGCAATAAATATTAATATGCCATTCTTATGCCATTTTCCATCTTTTATTTTAATTGCTTAGTGTAATTTATTTATTGCACCTAAATATTTAAATATGGAATGTGTTGGGTTTTATTTAATTATTGCCCTATTCCATTTAATTCAATTAGATCACCCCTGCCATGTGTTACCATGTTAACCAACATTTAATATTGTTGAGTAGATAAATAACTTGCACCTAAATATTAATTGCCGGTGTTACTTTCCCGCTTAATTTGAATTACCTGCATTGTATTACATCTTGCCATGTCATTCATCCGTCCCATGATCATGCTGGATCTTTTGCCGTAGTTATGAATTGAATCTTTTACGCTTTCCAGTGTTTGTTACTTCTTCGCGGATACAACGTTGAGATGTGTGAGCAATGACAAGATCTGCTTCCATGCGGGATTCCAGGCAAGCAAAGTTTGCTTGTTTACCTATACATTGTCTTTCATTCCTGCCGTTGATCTCTGCTACCCTAGTATTCGATTCTTGAATTGCGATCCCATCACATGTTTATCCTGCAGCCTATACACCTTTATCCCCACAACCCACAACCCCTTGCATGTTTATCTGTTGGCCTTGCGAGTCGTAGCGCATGCTTAGACTTGGTTGTGCGAGTCGTCTGTTGGTCTTTTATTTCATATGCTTAGCATGATAGAATATTATACCTTAATAAAATGTTGTTGTATATTGGGGTATTATAATTAAAAGATAAGGCACCAGGCGGAAGGCCTTGCGAGGTGCTTTGTTCTGCTCAGTGTCGACCTAGGAACTGAGATTTTGTCCTCGGATCCAATTTTGAGCGCACTAACCACTTGTGGGTGGCCCAATGGAGCCCCCCTTGACTTTGACTGGAACTTCGACTTGTCCAGGAGCTGCACCTAGTTCGGGTTTTCCATTTGTCTCATATGCATCGATACTAGTGTAGTATTTTACTTTTGGCGGTGTGCCTTGTTACATGCATATAGGGCGCGGCCTGTTGGTGCGGAGGGGTGTGTCCTGCGGGAGTCCGCACCCTTTTGGCCGAGACCAGCATAACTCCCGTGGCTCCTGGACTTGTTGGGGTGAAGGAAAAGAGTTGGGTTGAAAGGCCCTAATGTTTTTGACTGGGTTGATCATGCGAGTATGGGTCCAGTAGTGCACCCTTGCAGGGTATAATCTTATCGATGAGCCGTGTCCACGGTTATGGGCGACTTTGGTGATGATGCTGGCTAACAAGATCTAGACAACTTGCACCTAATTAATGTTAATTAATTTGACTAGTAATATAGAAGTACTTTTCACAATAAATGGTAACTAAATTTTTTCAAGGTGTGAGTTTCCCGAATTGCCTCCTCATACTTGGTTGAGGGGGTTAATCCGAGAAGGGGTTATGTTTGGTGTTAGTAGTAGTTGGTTACTTATGTGCTCTCTTATCCCTCTCTGATTAGACGGAAGTTATAGCGTGTCTCTTTAGGTTGCTAGTGCTGCTGCCGCTAAGTCCACCTCCCCTATATTTTGGGAGATGGTGTAGAAAGTAGGCAAGTCGGTTTTGCTTGCCAGGGAGTGCCCTGACCCTCTTTTGGGATGTGCTTTATGTGCAGTCAACAGGTTTGAAGTTCGGCGACGTTAGCTTGGGAATCCCTCCGGCTTGGCTGGACAGGGATATGGCGCCATCGCTTATCTTCAGGACTCTTAGTCCAATTTGCATCTTATCTGTAGTCGGATACTATTTTTTGCTTCCGCTGTCATTTGAATCTTTGTATTGTAATATTTGTATCTTGACTCGTTCGAGTCGTTGTTGTATTATATCTTCTGTTGTACTTGTGGATGTATCGGAACTGTTGTAATGTTATCACAATTCCACCAACATAATGCGCATGTTTCTGCGTGCACATTATGTCTGGTGGGTGACCTAAAATCGTTATTATGCGGATTTCGGCGGGATCGCTTAAATCTACATAGTACCGATTTTCGGGCGTCACAAAGTGGTATCAGAGCCATGGTTTCGATCTCCTTGTTGTTTCGATACGATTGGTTATCGAAGCAGCGGGTCCGCAAAAGCCTGTAGGATAACCTCGCTAACGGTCGTTATTTCTAGAGTGTTGAAACTATTTGACTTAAAATATTTTTGAAAAATATCTCAATAGGTTTCTTTTTATTCCTTACCTCTATTCTATTTCTCCTCTTATCTTATTTGTTTTGGAGTCTCTCCTCTTATCCAACTTTCAAAGTTTAGGATTCTATGTGGGTGGACGATTTATTACCTTTTATCCTATTAGGTTCGATCTTCGGAGATCTTCATTGACATGACCAACTCCTCTTGTTAGTGGTGTCGAGAATTTCTGGGTGGAGCAACAATCCCCTGTTAGTGGTGTCGAGAAGTTCTTCACGGAGCCGGAAGACTCGGTAGTTACCCCTCTCTTCTGGTGGTCTCGGCGTGTATCGTGGGACGCGATCCCTTGTTAGTGGTGTCGATTGTAACATCCCGGGATTTATCCCAATTTTAGCTTTTTATGTTTTCTTCTATGCATCTTCATGTCATCATATCATCATGTTTTTGTCACTTATTTTTATTTAATTGCATTTAAATTTAAACCCCCTTTAAATTCAATTCCCACAAGTAATTTCAAATGCTTTTCAAATTAATTAAAATGGGTAATTAAAATATTTTGCAAATATTATAAAAACTAATTTATTAAATTGCCTATATAAATCAAAAACTATTTTATAAATTTTCTTTATACAAATTATTTTTCTATTTTGTTTTAAATGCAAAAAACAGAAAAGAATAAACAAAAGAAATAAAAAATTCAGAGAAGGAAAGAAAAAAAAAACCTCCTGGGCCGAAGCCCACTTACCTGGTCCATCTCCCTTCTCCCTTCCAGCCTGGTCCACCTCCTCTCTCTGTCGTCTTCCTCGCTTTACAGCGAGGCAGAGAGAGCCAACCATTGCTGCCCCCACCTCAACCACTCCCCCCTCTCCCTTTTAGCTAGCCCGACCCCCTCCTGGAACCCTAGATCCCCCACTCCTCCCTCTCCATCCGCCGCCACCTCCCTCCTCTTTTCCCCCCTCCGTTTCCCCCACGTTTCTACACCGGAAGACAACCACCGTGGCCACCTCACTGTCGCCCCGCACCTTCGGCACCGACGATGCACCATGGAGCAGCCATGGAGCAGCGCCTCTACGTCGACGACCTCCACGCCGACGTAATCGTCCCGGGAGCCTCCGCTGCGTCGACTCCGTCTTCGTCTTCCCGACGCCGCCGGAGCGACTCCGGCGATATTCGTGGCCCCGGGACCTCCCCGGCAAGAACAACTACATCGAGCCCCCTCCCCGTGAGCTCTTCTTCCGATCCCCCCTCACCCCCACTCGTTTTGCTGTCGGGTTTTTCGAATCGTTCCTCGTCCTTCTAGGGCACTGCCATGACGGAACGGAGGCCGAGCTCCTGTATGCGCTCAACCTCGCCCGCTGCACCTCGCCCCCTCCACTGCTCCTTCCCAGCACTACCCGCAACCGCGCCGCACCTGCACCCTCTCCCTGGACGCGCAACCGCGCACGGATCGGCCTCGTTCGTCCCCGTCGTCTTTCCGTACTGAAGATTTTCTCTGAAAATTCAGTTTTCGCGTCGGGGATTGCTTCATCTAGATTCTGTGTCCTGCTCCTAACACCATCCGGACGGTAGCCCAGTGGTAGCGCTCCTTCGCTTATGCAATCGACCTCGCTGGATCGAATCTCCCTGCAGCCACGAACTCTACCTTTTTCCACTGTTTTTCTGTTTTGTTCAGATAACGTCGCCTGTTTGCTTCATATTAGGTCAGTTCTGCTTCCTGTGAAAACAAGCGCTGCAGTCCAGTGGTTGTGCCATCAAATCCACCCCTGTGCTGCCAGAGTTCGAATCCCCTCCACGGCATAAAAAGCCCAGTTTTTATTTCCTTTTTACTCGCTGACCTTCTGGCCCCACCTGTCAGTGACAGAGCCCGTGTAATTTTTGCACCGAGCCCCTCAGCTCTCTGTTTTTGCAGTTAAGCCCCCACTGACACATATTCTATCACCAACAAGTCCCTGCAATTTATAGAAACAACCCTTGAACTAAAATGTCAATAACTTTAGTTCTATAAATCCAAATTAAATAATCTTTATATGCATTATTATCATAAAAATGCAATAAATATTAATATGCCATTCTTATGCCATTTTCCATCTTTTATTTTAATTGCTTAGTGTAATTTATTTATTGCACCTAAATATTTAAATATGGAATGTGTTGGGTTTTATTTAATTATTGCCCTATTCCATTTAATTCAATTAGATCACCCCTACCATGTGTTACAATGTTAACCAACATTTAATATTGTTGAGTAGATAAATAACTTGCACCTAAATATTAATTGCCGGGGTTTCTTTCCCGCTTAATTTGAATTACCTGCATTGTATTACATCTTGCCATGTCATTCATCCGTCCCATGATCATAATGGATCTTTTGCCGTAGTTATGAATTGCATCTTTTACGCTTTCCAGTGTTTGTTGCTTCTTCGCGGATACAACGTTGAGATGTGTGAGCAACGACAAGATCTGCTTCCATGCGGGATTCCAGGCAAGCAAAGTTTGCTTGTTTACCTATACATTGTCTTTCATTCCTGCTGTTGATCTCTGCTACCCTAGTATTCGATTCTTGAATTGCGATCCCATCACATGTTTATCCTGCAGCCTATACACCTTTATCCCCACAACCCACAAACCCTTGCATGTTTATCTGTTGGCCTTGCGAGTCGTAGCGCATGCTTAGACTTGGTTGTGCGAGTCGTCTGTTGGTCTTTTATTTCATATGCTTAGCATGATATAATATTCTACCTTAATAAAATGTTGTTTTATATTGGGGTATTATAATTAAAAGATAAGGCACAAGGCGGAAGGCCTTGCGAGGTGCTTTGTTCTGCTCAGTGTCGACCTAGGAACTGAGATTTTGTCCTCGGATCCAATTTTGAGCGCACTAACCACTTGTGGGTGGCCCAATGGAGCCCCCCTCGACTTTGACTGGAACTTCGAATTGTCCGGGAGCTGCACCTAGTTCGGGTTTTCCATTTGTCTCATATGCATCGATACTAGTGTAGTATTTTACTTTTGGCGGTGTGCCTTGTTACCTGCATATAGGGCGCGGCCTGTTGGTGCGGAGGGGTGTGTCCTGCGGGAGTCCGCACCCTTTTGGCCGGGACCAGCATAGCTCCCGTGGCTTCTGGACTTGTTGCGGTGAAGGAAAAGAGTTGGGTTGAAAGGCCCTAATGTTTTTGACTGGGTTGATCATGCGAGTATGGGTCCAGTAGTGCACCCCTGCAGGGTATAATCTTATCGATGAGCCGTGTCCACGGTTATGGACAACTTTGGTGATGATGCTGGCTAACAAGATCTAGACAACTTGCACCTAATTAATGTTAATTAATTTGACTAGTAATATAGAAGTACTTTTCACAATAAATGGTAACTAAAATTGTTCAAGGTGTGAGTTTCCCGAATTGCTTCCTCATACTTGGTTGAGGGGGTTAATCCGAGAAGGGGTTATGTTTGGTGTTAGTAGTAGTTGGTTACTTATGCGCTCTCTTATCCCTCTCTGATTAGACGGAAGTTATAGCGTGTCTCTTTAGGTTGCTAGTGCTGCCGCTAAGTCCACCTCCCCTATATTTTGGGAGATGGTGTAGAAAGTAGGCAAGTCGGTTTTGCTTGCCAGGGAGTGCCCTGACCCTCTTTTGGGATGTGCTTTATGTGCAGTCAACAGGTTTGAAGTTCGGCGACGTTAGCTTGGGAATACCTCCGGCTTGGCTGGGCAGGGATATGGCGCCATCGCTTATCTTCAGGACTTTTAGTCCAATTTGCATCTTATCCGTAGTCAGATAATATTTTTTGCTTCCGCTGTCATTTGAATCTTTGTATTGAAATATTTGTATCTTGACTCGTTCGAGTCGTTGTTGTATTATATCTTCTGTTGTACTTGTGGATGTATCGTAACTGTTATAATGTTATCACAATTCCACCAACATAATGCGCATGTTTCTGCATGCACATTATGTCTGGTGGGCGACCTAAAATCATTATTATGCGAATTTCGGCGGGATCGCTTAAATCTACATAGTACCGATTTTTGGGCGTCACAGCCCATTCCCCCAGGCCTCGCACACTGGCCAGTTAGACAAAATGACTAAGGACCAGGCATCACCGCCTGGCGGGACCCTCGAGAGGCAACTCCCCTTGAGGTCCTGAAGTGGAAACGTTGGCCTCAACGGGTCCCTCGCTTCAGGGGACCCTCCCGAGGCGCCAGCTCGCCTCGAGGGAGTCCCGCAGGAATATCCCCTCAGGCCTCCTCGGGCCTGAAGGGAAACGTTGCGGCCAAGGAAGTACGGCAGGACGCACGTGGCCTCTGCCACACGCACGCGGTGACGCAAGCACCCCCGTTGCCGTTTTGGTGATAAAGGGGTCAATAAAGCGGCGCCGCCTGCTGCGCAACTGCCAGGACCTTCTACTCTGGCGATAAAGAAGGTGGGCGGCGCAACCCTCCAACGGAGAACGTCATCGCGGGCTCCACCTCAGAGACTGGCCTCTCTGCGGGCAGTACAGCGCGGTCGGCCGCCTATCGGCCACCGCGCCCACCTTTATCAACAATGGACCGCGTCCATGGACAAACGGACCGCGGTGGACTCCTACTCCACCATGCCTCTGCCGTGTGGGAGCCACCTGGAAGGCAAAGCTGAAAGAGAGCGCCAGAGGGGCCTATAAAAGGGACAAGACATCCATCGTAGCAAAGGTCGGCTCTTTGCGTGCTACAATCCTTGTAAACCCTAGCAACACTTGTTAGGATAGCCTCTGGCTGGAGGAGGAAGAAGACCATCGCTTCCCTCCCCAGGCAAGAACTGCCTCAAGGGGGCCTCCGGCAAACTCCATTGTACTGTAACCTCCACCATCTAATACAGACAAGCAGGAGTAGCGGTCTTACCTCCTCACGAGGGTCGTGAACCTGGGTAAACGCCGATGTCTATCTCTGTCGTGGGCGTGTCGTCTTCGGGTCCGGCGAGCAGCGTCGCGGTGTCGCTTGAGGGTCTTGACCTCCGCGTTCAACCCCCTTCACGAACTACTCTTCAGGAGTGACTACCCCCGATTCTTGGGAGTCATAACCCGACATTTGGCGCGCCAGGTAGGGGGTTGAGGCACGTCAACAACCTTCGAGTTCGTCTCCACGCCATGGTGAACACCCGCGCCGCCCGCGTCAACCGCGTCAACCGACGAGCGCCTGAAGGAGCGCGCGCGTTGCCGGACACCGCGAACACCCGCGCACGGCCGGGACGACCCCGTCATGAAGAGCGCGTCCCTTGCGGCCCTCATGCCGAGGCGCCGGAACGTGACTCTGAGCCTCAGGAGGATGTGCAGTCGTCGCACCCGACGCAGCACCCGAGCGGCTCGGGCCCGGGGAGAACAGACCCCGCGCCCCACACCGCGCTGCTCATGGCGCAGGAGATTCTCCGCTACCAGCCCACCGCTGAGGCCCACAAGCAGTGGCTCCAACGCCTCAACCACCTCGTCGGCATCGCCACGACGCGCCCTGCTCCGTCGCAGTCCAACCTGCACCCCTCTCTCGCGGGCACGGTCGCGACAAACGCGCCTCCGCCACCTCCGGGACCTGCACCGGCTGCGACGCAGAGGTCTGCTTCGCACGCGTCCTCGCTGCACGATTGCTTGATCGTGCAGCACACCGCGCCCGACGCTCGCATGGGGATGGAGCTCCAGCGAAACCGCCTGAACAGGCTCGTGGAGGAGATCGGCCAAGCGGGTCAGCAGAACCGCAGCGCGCTGCAGCACAGGGTCGCCCACGTACGCCACAGGCTGCATGGCGTTCACCCGTTCTCTGCGTCGCGTGGTCTGGCCCCCAAAGTTCAGTCCGGCTCTCCCTAAGGGCTACGACGGCTCCAGCAACCCCATCGAGTTCCTGCAGCTCTACACCACCTCCATCCAAGCTGCGGGTGGAGATGACAAGGTCATGGCCAATTGGTTCTCCCACGCGCTTCACGATTCTGTGCTGTCGTGGCTCCTGAACCTCCCTGAGGACTCCGTGAACTCTTGGGAGGAGCTCTGCAAGCAGTTCGTCTCCAACTTCAAGGGGACATACGAGCGTGCCCTCACCCACAACGACCTGCGTGCTGTAGTGCAGAAGAAGGATGAGACGCTCCGCAAGTACATCCAGCGCTTCAGCCAAGTGCGCAACAAGATCCCGAACATCCCTGACACCCAAGTTATCGCCGCCTTCCGCGAGGGCGTCACAAACAGCAGGATGCTCGAGAAGCTGGGCATCCACGACAAGCTCACCTCTGTGGTAAAGTTGTTCGACCTGGCGGACAAGTGCGCCAAGGCTGAAGAGGGACTCCTCTTCGTCAAGATGTCCTCGAGAGGGGACGATCACGCTGAGGGGTCCAAGAGACAGAAGAAGAAGGAGGAGCCCAAGCGCAAGGCCACCGCGGTTCTCGCGGCAGAGCCTGACGCGAAGGGCACCCGCAGGGACTCCCTAGAGCCTGGAGAGAGAAGAGATGACCACCGCCCTTTCTGCATCTATCACAACAGGCGCAGCCACTCTACAGAGTCCTGCTTCGACCTTAAAAGGTTGAGCAAGGAGCGCAAGCAAGCATAGGGCAGTGGCAGCCGCGGCCGAGGCCGTGGCTACCGCGGGAGTGGACGCAAGGGCGGCTACCAGAAACCATCTGGAAATCAGGCCAACGCCACAGAAAAGAACGGCAACCTCCCTGACGAGGAAGATGGCGGCTACCAAGCCCCGAGAGGCGCCATTGCCTGCATCCTTGGGGGGGGGGGGGGGGGGGCGCAGGCGCCAAAGTCGAACAACCAGTTCAAGCAGTTCGCCCGCGAGCTCAACGCCGCCCTCCCAAGCACGGAAACCTCCAGGCCCCTCAAGTGGTCGCAGTACACCATCGCCTTCGACGCCCAGGACCACCCCAAGTCCACCAAGACTGTTGGAACCCTCCCGCTGGTCTGCAGCCCCACCATCGACAACGTGGCTGTCTCCAAGACTCTCATCGATGACGGAGCAGGCCTGAACGTTATCTTTATAGATACGTTCGAAGCGCTTCAAGTGCCCTACGAGCGGCTCATGCCCTCGAGGCCCTTCACGGGAGTCACCAGCGGCTCATCGAGCCTCTAGGCCAGGTCAGGCTTGCCGTCACCTTCAGGAGCAAGGAAAATTACCGCACCGAGCACATCGATTTCGATGTCGCACACATCGGCCTGCCATACAATGCCATCCTCGGATACCCCGCGCTCGCGAAGTTCATGGCCGTCACGCACCATGCCTACAACAAGGTCATGATCCCCGACAGCGCTGGCACGATCACCATCCGTGGGCATGTCCTGGACGCTACGCGCTCCGTTGAGACGGCCTACAAGACCGCCGCCATGGCATTCCCCGCAGACGAGGACCTAGAGCCTCTCGAGAGACCCAAGAAGAAGAAGCAGTTGTTCTCCCAGGAGGCAGCTGCTACAAAAAAGATCTCTCTGAGCTCCAGCAGCTCGGGGGCTGAAGGCTCAGGGGCTAGCGTCACCATTGGGGCCGCGCTGCCTCCCAAATAGGAAAGCGCGCTCGTCGCCTTCCTCCAGGCAAACTCTGACATGTTCGCGTGGACACCGTCAGATATGTCTGGTGTACCGAGGGAGGTGATCGAGCACCACTTGGCCGTGTGCCCAAACGCGCGCCCCGTCAAGCAAAACGCAACAAAGCAAGCCCCCGAGAAGCAAGCATTCATCGTCAAGGAGGTCGAGAAGCTCAAAGCGGCAAAAGTCGTTCGCGAAGTCGCGCACCCCACTTGGCTCTCCAACGGCGTGGTAGTCCCGAAGCCCGCCAGAGGAGGCCATCTCTGCATCGACTACACTGATGTAAACAAGGCCTGCCCCAAAGACCCTGATCCCATGCCAATAATTGACCAGATTGTGGACTCCACGGCAGGCTGCGACCTCCTCTGTTTCCTCGATGCCTTCTCTGGTTATCAACCGAAAAAGATGGCTAAGGAGGACGAGGAGAAGACAGCTTTCCTCACCCCGTGCGGTGTGTATTGCTACGTCTGCATGCCTTTCGGCCTAAAAAATGCCGGAGCCACTTTCCAGAGGTTGATGAGGATAGCCCTTGGCGGGCAAATGGGGCGGAACGCTGAGGCATATGTCGATGACATCGTCGTGAAATCACGAGAAGGAAATACTCTCCTCGGAGATCTTGAAGAAACTTTCGCCAGCCTGCGCCAGGTGAACATCAAGCTCAACCCTGCCAAGTGCGTCTTTGGAGTACCTTCAGGCAAATTGCTTGGGTTCCTCGTGTCTCATCGAGGCATAGAGGCAAACCCAGACAAAATCAAGGCCATAGAAGACATGCAACCTCCACATAGGCTCAAGGACATGCAACGCCTAGCAGGCTGCATGGCCAGCTTGGGTTGATTCATCTCCAAGTTTGGTGAAAGAGCCCTGCCGTTCTTCAAGATCATGAAAAGAACAGGCACTTTCAAGTGGACCCCTGAAGCTGAAAAAGCATTTGAGGACTTGAACAAGTATCTGGCCAGCCCACCAGTAATGGTCGCCCCAAGGCCGGGCGAGCACCTGAAGCTGTACTTATCAGCTACTCCGCAAACAGTCAGTGTTGTCCTTGTGGTGGAAAGAGAGGAGCCAGTACTCCACAAGAAGAGTGCAACCACTCCAAAGAAAAAGCCTCCTGATTAGGAGCTCGACAAAAGGGCAGCCCTCACAAACCCACCGCCAGGCCCAAAGCCCCAAGAGAGGCCCACACCAAGCCAACCGCTGCAAGGAAATCCTGCCGAGGAGCCTCAGGAAGCCAACCCCCTCGAGGCAAACCGCCTCGAGGGCCAAGCTGAGCCACCTCAGGCAAAAGACGCCAAGGCTACAGGAATTACCATCGTCGAGCATCCAGTCTACTTCGTCAGCACAGTACTGCGTGATGCTCGCGAGCGGTATACAATGCAGCAGAAGCTTCTCCTCGCACTCCTCATCGCCTCAAGAAAGCTGCGACACTACTTCCAGGGGCACCCCATCACAAGGGTCGCCTCTTTTCCCCTGGAGAAAATACTGCGCAACCCAAATGCAACAGATCGTGTCGCAGGATGGAACATAGAGCTACAAACATTCAATTTGCGCTTCGATACCACAAGGGTAATCAAAGGAAGAGCACTGGCTGACTTCGTCACCGAATGGACTGACCCAACCCCTGAAGAGCCTTTGGGAGAAGAGCAAGAGCCCTCTGGAGCCGCAATGCCCAGCCACTGCACCATGAAGTTCGACGGAGCTTTCGCTTGTCGCCACGGTGGGGCAGGCGTAGTCCTGATCTCACCCAAAGGCGACAAGTTGTATTACGCAGTCCAGCTGTGCTTCGGAATCGACAAGATATCCAACAATATCGCCGAGTATGAAGGCCTGCTTGCCGGCCTACGCGCCGCAATCGCCCTAGGCGTCAAGCATCTACTCATCAAGGGCGACTCCCAGTTTCTCGTCAACTTCTCTAACAAAAGCTACAAGCCTAAGGACGACCACATGGCCGCATACCTTGAAGAGGTCTGTAGGCTCGAGAAGCACTTCAGGGGAATGGAGCTCATGCACATCCCAAGAAAGGAAAACCAAGAGGCTGATGACATCGTCAAGCGCGCATCAAAGAGGCAAGCTCAGCCGCAAGGTGTCTTTGAAGAAAGGCTCGTCAAGGCATCCATAAAGCAGCCCCAAGAGGCCCTGCCCGCAAGCACAGACGAAGCGCTCCCGCCACCACCTGCAAGCGGGGCTCCAGGCTGCGGGCCCCCTACAGGGAGCGTCTGTTGCTCACAGCGGTGCACCAAGAAACAGGATGGATCGACGAGATCAAAGATTACCTCCACAAAGGGGTCCTTCCCGAGGAAGACGTTGAAGCGGAGCGAATTGCCCGCCAAGCAAAATCGTACCAAATCCTCGAAGGAATTCTCTATCGCAAGCGCCCAAACGGCATCGCGCTCAAATGCGTCCCTCCTGAAGTAGGCAAACTGCTGATCAAGGACATCCACAGCGGGGAATGCGACCACCATTCTTGCGCCCGCACCGTCACAGGCAAAGTCTTCAGGAGCGGCTTCTACTGGCCTCAAGCACTTCAAGATGCAATGGACATCATTCAAGCATGTGAAGCCTGCCAATTCCACGCCAAGCAAATCCACCAACCAGCGCTGGGACTACAGACCATTCCGCTCTCGTGGCCGTTTGCGGTCTGGGGGCTGGACATCCTGGGACATTTCCCAACGGCGTAAGGTGGATATCGCTACCTCTTCGTGGCCATTGACAAGTTCACAAAGTGGCCTGAAGTGGAGGCGACGCGCACAATCACAGCAGGCGCGGCGGTGAAATTCATCATAGGCCTGGTCAGCCGCTTCGGAGTGCCTAACCGCATCATCACCGACAATGGCTCACAATTCACCAGTGGCATCTTCAGAGCCTACTGTGAAAGAATGGGCATCAAGCTCTGCTTCGCCTCAGTCGCCCATCCGCAAAGCAACGGACAGGTTGAGAGCGCAAACGCAGAGGTCCTCAAAGGCCTAAAGACCAGGACCTTCGATGTCCTCAAGGGCCACGGCAAGGGCTGGATCAACGAGCTCCCCTCGGTGCTCTGGTCCATCCGTACCACGCCACCCAAGCCCACCGGGGAAACACCGTTCGCTCTCGTCTATGGAGCCGAAGCAGTCCTCCCCACAGAGATAAAGCATGGATCCCCACGGGTCCCTGCCTTAAAAGAGGACCAGCAAGAGGACATCCACAACGACGACCTGCTGCTCCTTGAAGGGCTACGACGCCGCGTCGCCCTCCGGGCGGCCAAATACCAGCAGGATCTGAGACGCTACCACATCCGCAACGTGCGCTCGCGCACCCTGGAGACAGGCGATCTCGTCCTCAGGCGAATCCTCTCCAGGGAAGGCCTCCACAAGCTGTCCCCGAAGTGGGAAGACCCCTACAGGGTCAACCACATCGCCAGGCCTGGCGCGGCTCGCCTCGAGACTCAAGACGGCGTCCCCGTCAAGAATCCATGGAACATCATGCTCCTACGCAAGTTCTACCCGTGATCATTGTCACGTCAAGGCATTTAGCAAAAGAGGCAGCCTACGGCTCAACCTCCAAGCATTTTTTGTCTCTGAAGGTTAAAAGCCCAAGGCTTAAACCTCACAAATCTTTGTATCCACAAGGAACAAACTCAAAACGTGATCATCGTCACGCCCGTGATCATTGTCACGTCAATACATAAAGCGAAAGAGGCAGCTTACGGCTCAACCTCCAAGCATTTTTGTCTCTAGAGGTTAAAAGCTCATGGCTTAAACCTCCCAAGCATTTTTTGTCTCCTAAGGGAACAAACGCAACCGTGATCATTGTCACGCCCGTGATCATTGTCACGTCGAGACTTCTAGCGGAAGAGGTAGCCTACGGCTCAACCTCCAAGCATCTTTGTCTCTAGATGTTAAAAGCTCACGGCTTAAACCTCCAAGCTCCAAAGGCTTCTCTCGAGGGGAAACCCAACGAGCCACCTCAGGCCGTTGAGAGTCTCTGCCACTAATGGGTGGTCCCCATGCCTCGACATGGTCAAAACATTAACTTGGCAACCCCAAGCATAATGACTCAATTTCGTTCCCAAGTGAACTTAGCGCCTCGGCGCCGCTTTGTAATATATTTGGTGAGTTTTATTTTCGCATTACTCTTTTGAAGTGTGCACTTATATCTCTCCACATGCGTTCCTCGCGAGCGGGGGCTGAGTACGGTGCCAGTGCCTCAAATGACACACCTGCAGCACTACAAAATCCAAGAGTCCGAGCTCTGGCTGGAGGGCAAGATCCCACAAACACGCCATCTCTACAGAGGACCTTGGTACTTACTCTCCTCGCAAGGAACGCCTGAGGGGACCTATAAGCGCGCACGAGTCCCTTGAACCGTGTTCCAGCGTTTGGGTTCGCCCCTCTAACATCTGCAGGGAAAAATCCCCCCACGAGCCTGAAGAGGCATCCGGGAGCGACCCCTCAAGTGGGCAACCTCGCCAGGAGAAAAGCCTCTGCAAGGCGAAAACCTCGAGAAGCTAAGTCTCGCACCCACGCCTTAAGAGCGTTTTCTCCCCCTAGCGCACGTTTGCCCCTCAAGCGACTTCGCTTTCCCTTACGCTTCATGGACTACTCGCACGTCTAAGGGGGGCATTTGAGCATCGTGACTCAGGGCTCTTACCTCTCCTAGGCCTAAACTCCCCCCGGCCTTGCGGAGTCATTGCTCCTGCATACCAAAGTGGCGGAGTCATGGCACGAAGAGATGGGACCTACCGACGCAGAGAAAAAATAGACATGAAGATGAGTCCAAAGAGACCTCACAGGGGGCAAACAAGCTCGAATCAAACATCAATAAAGAGTATATTACATGCCAATAGGTCTTAAGATATCTAAACACACGATTGTTTCAGATACAAGCGCTCGCAGGCGCAATAAGAAGAGGCTTAGGGGGAAGCAGCGCCGCCTTGGACCTCCTCCGCGGCACCCTCTTCAGCCTCGGCAGAGCAGGCCTCCTCCTCGCTGTCCTCAGCCGTAGCCTCCGCGCGTCTGAAGCGGTTGCAGAAGGCGTCAACTTGCTCGCGGAGGGAACCGGAGACCCGATGCGCGTCCTCGCCCTAAGCAGCTTCTGTCATGGCGGAGAGGTCGAAGCCTGGCGTGAGGAGCTTGAGGTTGGTGAAGATGCGATCAACCACCACCCCCAGAAGCTGCCGGCTCTCGTCCTCAATCATCTCGCGAAGCTCGGCGACGGGACCCTCGAGCGCCTCGAAGAGCTGGTCGAAGTAGACCAGGTACATGGCAGCGTCGCCACGGCCTCGGACGTCAGTAGGCGGCGCGTCCGCGTCGAGCTGCGCGGCAAGCTCGTTGCCACGAGCGACCAGCGCCTCGAACATACGCTCACGCTGCTTGGAGAGCGCGCGAGCCGCCCTGGCAGAGTCCGATGCCTTCGCCGCCCGCTCCATCGCCGGGGCCACCTGCTCCTCCACATCCTTGGCCAAGGAGTTGAGGTTGTGGACTGCCTCGGTGCGAGCCTCCTCCGCTCGGCGATGACCGTCCTTGGTGCGCTTGAGGCGGACCTCCAGTTTAGAGTTGGCCTTCTCAAACTCGGCGGTCCACTGAGCATCCTCGGCACACTTGGCCTTGAAGCGCTTCTCCTGCCTCTGGGCCAGGTCGCGATACTTCTGCGAGCTGGCCTGGCGGAACTGTTTTTTGCGCTCTGTGAGGGCGTCCTCTGCCTCCTTCTTCTTCTCGGCGAAACGCCGCTCGAAGCGCTCCTAAGCTAGCTTCTGGGCAGCGAAGTTTTCGTCGTACTTCAAGGTCGCCTTGGCCAAGTCTCCTTCGCGCTCCTCAAGGGCCTCGCGTTGGGCGACCAGGTCCTTCTCCGCCTGAAGGCGCTGCTCCTCACCCTGCTGCAGCTCCTTCTCCTTGAGGGCCAGCTGCCGCTCACGCTTGGCAAAGACCTTGCGGTCCTCCTCCAGAGCGGCTTGTGCGGCCTGGTGGGCGGAGAGCAGCTGGGCCTCCAGCTGGCCCAGCTTGCAGCGTTTCTGCGCCAGCGAGCCCTCCATCGCCTCGTGCTCCGCCCTGGCCTCGCGCAGGAGCTCTGCGGCAGTGTCGCGTTCCGCTTGGAGGGGCTCGAGGAGCTCTGCAGCGTCGCGGATGGCCCCCTCGCGAATCTCCTTGGCGAAGCGGGTGGCCTCCTCGCGTGCGGCCTGCAGCGCCGCATCCTCCAACCGGCGCGCCTCGACCGCCGCGTGGAAGGACGCCCACGACCTTGCCAGCTCCTCCTGCTGCCAAGCGATCCATATGTCCCCGAGGGCGAGGTGCACCTCCAAGCCCTCCAAGGATTCCCTCACGAGGCCGAAGGCGACCTCGCGGCGCCCCGCGCTCCAGTCCCAGCCGCAGAGGACCAGCACCTGGCTCGTGGAGGGCCCGGCCCCGGCGTCGAGTCTCGCGGGCCTGGCCTCAGGGAAAGCTCGGGCGCTAGCCTGGGCTTCGCTTGTGCCCGCGCCGGCATCCTCTTCCGGCCCTGCAGCTGCAGGGCGTTCCTTGGTCACAGCTTGATGAGGAGGCGAGGAAGCATCTCCCCCAGCAGGTCCGCCTGTGCCTGCTGCTGCCTCGCGCGCTTCCCTCGCAGGCTGCACGGGAGCAGTGGCCGCAGGCGGTGGGGTAGGCGTGCGCGGAGGCGTCAACACGCGCGGCGGTGTTGGTTCACGCGGTGGAGTGGCCTCGCGCGGAGGCGTAGCCGCGCGAGGAGGAGTAGGAGCGCGAGACGGCACGGAAGTTTTCTCCTCCGAGCCTTCCACCACCATAGGCTCGGGGGGGCGGTGCAGGTGCCTCTGGGCGTGCCGCGCCCTCCTCCACCTGAGGCCCTGCCGCCCCCGCTTGGGGCGCAGCCTCGTCCGCTTGAGGCGCCCCTCAAGAGGGCCCGTGGAGGCCGTCTCCACAGGCCTCGCGGTCTCTTCAGCCACGGCCCCTGCCGTGGCGCTCTTCACATTAGCCGCCTTGCGAAGCCGGCGGCGCTTCGCAGGCACTAGATCACTGACAAGAGCCCAAGAAAAGACCTTCAGTAAAGGGTAAAGGGAAAGAGAAAGCTAAAGGCAAATGATTCAGCATCATGAAAACTCACCCTGAAGGGGGGGCGCCAGCGTCGACCCACGCTAAGCCTGGCGAGCGCCATGAGGGGAAGGGCTTGGAAGCAGGCCTTGCTGGGGGCGTCTCAGCCTTCCTTTTAGAAGGAACGTCAGATGGCCTCGCCCCCGAGCGGTCCACGGCGGCTTTGGTGCGGGGCCCGCGCCCTCTCGGAGAGGCCTCCGACTTCCTCAGCCTCCTCCTCCATGAGGCACGAGGGCGCCACCACGAAGGCGTCTTCATCGCCTGACGAGATATCACAAATCTCATCAGTAAATGGCCCGGCCCTCGAGGAGGAAACCTCCCCTGCCGCGGCCTCCTCCTCACCTAGGCCAGCTCCTGAGGCCGAGGGAGAATCGGCCCCCTCCGCTCCCCGCGTGGCCGACGTCGGCACCTCGAAGTCCGCCTGGCCTGTCGGGGTGAACGGAGGCATCCCCTCCAGGAGGTCCATGTGCTCCGTCATGTTGTATTGGCGAAGGGGCCGGAACGCCGCGGGGAGCTCATCCACGGCAAGCACCGATGGATTAACGAAGAGCGCGGAGAGGACGTTGTCGATGGTGTCCTTGTCGTTGTCCTCGACGTGGAGCCGCATCTTGTCGCTCGGCCCCGAGTACATCCACATGGGGACCGAGTGAGCCTGGAGGGGCGCGATGCGGCGCGTCGAAGTCCGCCACAATCATCTGCCCCGTGAGGCCCTCCTCGCGGAGGAAGCTCAGGCGCCCCATCAAGCACACGTTCCTGGCGCCGTCGAAGGTGGCCTTGCCCCAATGGGAGTTCTTCACCGGGGGCTCGTCGGGGACATCGAGGAAGGCGCAGGGACGCTCCACCCCAACAAAAAACCACTTCTGAAGGAAGTCTTCTACCTTCTTCATCACTGAAGTAATGGCCTTGCCCTCGCTCCTAGACATGGGGATGTAGACGCTCCCCATGCCGTCGACGATGCGGAACGAGACGCACCCAGAGCGCTCGTTATTCGCCGTGTTCCGGAGCGCGTAAAAGCACCGGAACAGCCCCACCATGGGCTCCAGGCCCAGGTACGCCTCGCAGAGGTAGGCGAAGACAGCGATGATGAGGACGGAGTTGGGGTGCAGGTGCAGCTGCTGCACCTTGTAGAACGCCAGCACCGCCTCTAGGAACGGCGAGAAGGGCGGCACCAGTCCCACAGCAAGGCAATGCTGGAAGATCGGGAAGAACCCACGCGGGCGCTTCCCGTGCGCCGCGGGCTTCAGGGTGGTGGCGCCATGCTCGTTCGTCCGGTCCGCCACCAGGTACCGGACCTTGGCGAGCGCCTTCTCGTTGACGCGCACGCCCAGCAGCGCCGCGCCCAGAACGGCCTCAGGGGCCTCCGCCTGGGAGGAAGACCCCGCGGCGGCCTTGCCCTTGCTCTTGAGTGGGCTCATCATCGAGGGCGCGGGAGATTGAAGGAGACGGAGAAGGGAGAATCGCAGGAGAGAGCGGAGGCGGAGAGCTCTGGGAAGCGGAAACTTCTGCAAAAAGAATTGGAAACGGTAACGGCTCCCTGCTGCCTCACTTGGGCTTTATGTCACCTCGAGGAGCAGTTACCGGGACGTGGTGGGACCCTCCACGACTCGCGCCCCGGATCGTGCGAGGCCGTTATTCGTCCAAGTGCCGCGTGGCTCGGGCCGGCTGGGCACTAAGGGCCCACGACGCTTCGCCTGAGCCCATGGGCCCGGGGGCTACTGTCAGCCCAGTGGAACTGGGGTTTGGAGAGCCCATTTCCCCCAGGCCTCGCACACTGGCCAGTCAGACGAAACGACTAAGGACCAGGCATCACCGCCTGGCGGGACCCTCGAGAGGCAACTCCCCTCGAGGGCCTGAAGTGGAAACGTTGGCCTCAAGGGGTCCCTCGCCTCAGGGGACCCTCCCGAGGCGCCAGCTCGCCTCGAGGGAGTCCCGCAGGAATCTCCCCTCAGGCCTCCTCGGGCCTGAAGGGAAACGTTGCGGCCAAGGAAGTACGGCAGGACGCACGTGGCCTCTGCCACGCCCACGCGGTGACGCAAGCACCCCCGTTGCCGTTTTGGTGATAAAGGGGTCAATAAAACGGCGCCGCCTGCTTCGCAACTGCCAGGACCTTCTACTCTGGCGATAAAGCAGGTGGACGGCGCAACCCTCCAACGGAAAACGTCATTGCGGGCTCCACCTCAGAGACTGCCCTCTCTGTGGGCAGTTCAGCGCGGTCGGCCGCCTGTCGGCCACCGCGCCCACCTTTATCAACAATGGACCGCGTCCATGGACAAACGGACCGCGGTGGACTCCTACTCCACCATGCCTCTTCCGTGTGGGAGCCACCTGGAAGGCCAAGCCGAAGGAGAGCGCTAGAGGGGCCTATAAAAGGGACAAGACATCCATCATAGCAAAGGTCGGCTCTTTGCGTGCTACAACCCTTGTAAACCCTAGCAACACTTGTTAGGATAGCCTCTGGCTGGAGGAGGAAGAAGACCATCGCTTCCCTTCCCAGGCAAGAACTGCCTCAAGGGGGCCTCCGGCAAACTCCATTGTACTGTAACCTCCACCATCTAATACAGACAAGCAGGAGTAGCGATCTTACCTCCTCACGAGGGCCGTGAACCTTAGTAAAGGCCGGTGTCTATCTCTGTCGTGGGCGTGTCGTCTTCGGGTCCGGCGAGCAGCGTCGCGGTGTCCCTCGAGGGTCTTGACGTCCGCGTTCAACCCCCTTCACGAACTACTCTTCAGGAAGTGACTACCCCCGATTCTTGGGAGTCATAACCCGACATTTGGTGCACCAGGTAGGGGGTTGAGGCGCGTCAACAACCTTCGAGTTTTTCTCCGCGCCATGGTGAACACCCGCGCCGCCCGCGTCGTCCGCGTCAACCGACACGCGCCTGAAGGAGCGCGCGCACCGCCGGACACCGCGAACAGCCGCGCACGGCATGGACGACCCCGTCACGAAGAGCGTGTCCCTTCCGGCCCTCATGCCGAGGCGCCGGAACGTGACTCCGAGCCTCAGGAGGACGCGTAGTCATCGCACCCGACGCAGCACCCGAGCGGCTCGGGCCCGGGGAGAACAGACCCCGCGCCCCACACCGCACTGCTCATGGCGCAGGAGCTTCTCCGCTACCAGCCCACCGTTGAGGCCCACGAGCAGTGGCTCCAACGCCTCAACCACCTCGTCAGCATCGCCGCGACGCGCCCTGCTCCGTCGTAGGCCAACCTGCACCGCTCTCTCGCGGGCACGGTCGCGACAAACGCGCCTCCGCCACCTCCGGGACCTGCACCGGCTGCGACGCAGAGGGCTGCTTCGCACGCGTCCTCGCCGCACGATTGCTTGATCGTCCAGCGCACCGCGCCCGACGCTCGCGTGGGGATGGAGCTCCAGCGAAACCGCCAGAACAGGCTCGTGGAGGAGATCGGCCAGGCGGATCAGCAGAACCGCAGCGCGCTGCAGCATGGGGTCGCCACGTACGCCACAGGCTGCATGGCGTTCAGCCGTTCTCTGCGTCGCGTGGTCTAGCCCCCAAAGTTCAGGCCGGCTCTCCCTAAGGGCTACGACGGCTCCAGCAACCCCATCGAGTTCCTGCAGCTCTACACCACCTCCATCCAAGCTGCGGGTGGAGATGACATGTGTGTGGCGCCGCGGTGTAGTCTGGATCATTATTTATAAACCTTTGTATTATGTAGTGAACCCTCGAACTAGAGAATGAAATCAAAATGAAACATTTGAAACTTTAGTACTTTACCACAATGAACTAACACGGGACACCTCGCAAAACAACGAACCCATATACCAATGTGTGTGGCGCCGCGGTGTAGTCCGGACCATCATTTATAAACCTTTGTATTATGTATTGAACCCTCGAACTAGAGAATGAAATCAAAATGAAACGTTTGGAACTTTAGTACTTTACCACGATGAACTAACACGGGACACCTCGCAAAACAATGAGCCCAAATACCACTTTTGGTGAAACAAGTTCAACATTCGAGTGGGCGGTTTGAAAATAAGAATTCCACAGTGAAAACTAACTTTATGCCCTGAAAGATACTGCCTAGCAAGACAACAGTAAACAAGTTTAACCACTGAAGTGCCTTCTTAGAAGAAAAAGGCAGAAAAGTGATTCTTACTTATTTTCGTGTTGCTTTCTTGAAAGTGACTAACGTTTTTTTAAGTATATGCCTTTAGAGGGGCATATCGTTTTCCATAGAAGAGGGGCCAAGAGGCTAGTGTTACAACGCGGGCTGGCACAGACGCCTAGCGCAGAAACCCCACCGCGAAGCGTCTAAGAAACAAGAGGGACTACTCACGGATCCTCCACCTCTCCGCCTGACCTAGGCTACCCCGGAAGAGACCAGCTAGCCTCTAGATCTCCCCCTCCTGCTGAATCGAACCTAGCAGATAACCTATCGAAGGCGAGGCCCCGTTGAAGACGACGTCGTTGCGGTGGGTCCATAGCGTCCACGTCACGAGGGCCACCGCAGTCCCGAGGTCTCTGATCTCTCGCCTCGCCGCCCTCCTTGCGGTGAGCTACTCCTGCAGGGACTCGTCTGGTCTAAGAACCCAGTCCACAAAACCCCAGGCATGGCATCATCGTAGCCAAACCTCCTGTGCGAAGGTACATCCCACCAGAAGATGGACGATGGTCTCCTCCACCTGATCACAGAAGGGACAAGCAGCGGGGTGGGGGAGGGCCCGACAAGCAAGTCTTTCCGCGGTCCAGCATCGCCTCCACAGGGCAAGCCACAAGAAGACCTTGCATTTGGAGGGAGCTTTGGATCGCTAGATCTCCACGGTGCCGGCCAGCGCCACCGTGGCCTGAAACATGGCCGCATAGCAGGTGCGGGAGGAGTACACCCCACGGACATCCCATAGAAATTGGAAAGCCTCTGGGCACTCTTGGTGGAGCACCACCTCTGCGAGAGTGTCATCCAGGTCAAGCAGCTCTCCAAGGGCCGGCGCAGGGAGATCCGGCGAGATATCCTCCAACCATCCACCGGCGAGCCCTTCGCGGATATAGCGTGATTTGGCGGCACGCTTCAACACCGCTGCAAACAGATTCGGGGCAAAATCACGAATGCGACCTCCTGGCAACCACTGATCCGTCCAGAAGAAAGTGGAGGCCCCGTCCCCGAGGACCGAGCGGGTGGCCGTCTCAAAGACATGTCGTAGCAAGCGGGGCACCTGGATGTTGAACTCCTGCCACGGCTTCTCGCTATCAGTATGCTCTAGCCAAAGCCACCGAGCCCGGAGGGCCAAGTTCATCTTCTTGAGGTTTAGTATGCCAAGGCCTCCCAGCTCTCTCGGCATGCAAACCCGCTCCCACGCCACAAGGCCATGTCCACCGTGTACATCCTTCCGCCTCTTCCACATGCATCCTCGAAGGATCTTCTCGATGGCTAACAGGGTCTTAGGCGAAAGATCCAGGGACATCATCCCGAAAATAGGGACCGTGAATAGGGTGTGGTGGATATGGGCATGTCGTCCACCATGATCCATCAAGCCCGCCCCCCAGCTTGGGAGGCGGCTAGCCACTTTCTCCACTATATACTGCAGCTGGCCTGCCGTGAGGTTCCTCAGCGAAAGTGAAAGGTTGAGGTAGTGTAAGGGAAAAGGCTGAACCGTGCAGCCTAGCAACTGTGCCACCCTCTGGGAGTCATCATCAGAGCCCTGTATGATGTGCGCAGAGCTCTTGTTGAGGTTGGTATGGAGCCCCGAGGCTGCTCCAAAGTCCTCAAGCAAGGCAGAGAACGCCACCAAGTCGTCCACCGCAGGGCGTAGAAAGGTGACCACATCATCAACATAGATCGAAGTGCGACATTGCAACCCGTTGGTTGCCAGGCGGGAGAGCATGCCTTGCTCCTCCACTTTCTCGATCAGGTGGTAGAGAACCTTCATAACCAAAATGAAGAGCAGCGGGGAGAGCGGATCCCCCTGGCGAAGTCCACCCTGGTTGTCGATCTTGCCGCCAGGCGAACCATTCACCAGCACCCGGGTAGTGGCTGTCGAAAGCAGGATGCAAATCCACGTGATCCACTTATCTCCAAAGCCCATCATCTTGAGTACTTCCAGAAGGAAGGCCCATTCCACCGTATCAAAGGCTTTCCGGATGTCAAGCTTGAGGAGTACAGATGTATTTCTCGTTTTGTGGAGTTTCCGCGCCATACCTTGCACTAGCATGAAGTTGTCATGCAGGAATCTACCACATATGAAGGCGCTCTGGTGGGTGCCGACCAAAGAAGGTATAGAGGGCGCCACACAAACCGCCAGCACTTTTGCCACCAACTTCACAAAGCCATGGATCAGACTTATCGGTCGAAAGTCCCGCACCTCCTCCGCCCCAGGGGTCTTGGGGATGAGTGTCACCAGAGCCTGGTTGAGGACTCTGAAACCACGTGCGTCAAGTCGGGATAGGGAGCGGAAAGCATCCAAAACATCCGATTTGACTATGCTCCAACAGGCCACATAGAAGCGGGTGGAGAAACCATCGGGGCCAGGGCACTTGTCAAGCGGCATCAATTTGATGATAGCCCACACCTCCTCCTCGGTGAAGTCGGCCTCAAGGTGGCTCAAGTCCACGGAGGGCAAGCCAAGAAAGTCTAGGTCCAAAGTGAACGGCCTATCCGGGGGCGAGCCCAGCAAGTAGCCAAAGAAGGCGTCCACGGCCTCCACTTTGTCATCATGGCTGGAGGCATGAACCCCGTCCACCATGAGATGCCCAAGGTAGTTCTTCCTCCTCCGATTGCTCGCGTGGAGGTTGAAAAACTGGGTGCAGGCCTCCCCCGCCCTAAGCCACGTCAGACGCGAGCGTTGCCGAGCCATGGATCTCTCTAGGGAAGCTAGCCCGAAGAGCTTCCCCTTGAGAAGGCGTCGTAGGGCACGCTCGCCCTCAGAAAGTTGCCGCCCCTCCATGGCAACATCAAGCCGCAGGATCACCTCCGTGGCGAGTAAAATATGTCGCTTTACATGCCCTACGAACTTGTCACTCCAACGCGAGAGGCGCTTTGTCGTCGCTCGGAGTCTAGCGTCTAGCCTGTTAAAGGGGTTAGGGCTCCACGGGACAGATTCCCAAGCTTCATGCACGACTTCGAGGAAACCATCCACCTTGGGCCAAAAGGATTGGAACTGGAAGCGGCGTCCATAGTGTCTGTCCGGTGATAGGCTGAGCAGCAGAGGGCAATGGTCCGAGGGGCCGGAGGACAGAGCATAGAGGCACGCATCTGGGTAGATGGCCTCCCAATCCACAGTCACGAAGACTCGATCAAGCCTCTCCATCGTGGGCTGATGTCTCTCGTTGGACCAAGTGAAGCGCCTCTTGTTGAGGTACAGTTCCCACAACTCCAGAACAGAGAGGGTGCGGCGAAATCTCCCCATCATACCACGATGCAGGACCCCTTGGTTTTTATCGCAGGGATCAACAATGAGATTGAAGTCCCCGGCTACCACCCACGGCCCTGCATGGAGGTCGCGGATGTCACGGAGTTCAGTGAGGAACAACCGCTTGGCCTCGTCAGTCTGGGGCCCATAGACTCCGGTGAACCGATGCATACGGTGGGTGTGTTGTTGGGAGACCCCAAGAGGAAGGTGTGAAGTAGTGCAGCAGCAAGTTTCCCTCAGTATGAAACCAAGGTTATCGAACCAGTAGGAGATGAAGAATTCCATCGAGGTATCAACGGTGCCAGAAATATGCTTCCTGGTGGTTGACGTGGGGCCTGCACACAAACAATCAAGATACTTTGCCCCGACTTAACAGTGAGGTTGTCAATCTCACCGGCTTGGTGTAACAAAAGATTAAACGTATGTGTGAAACAAAGATGTTTGTTTGCAGAAAGTAACAAGTTTGCAGTTGTGGTTTTAACAGATTAATGAGAAGGACCGGGGTCCATAGTTCACTAGTGGTGTCTCTACATAAATAAGATTCATCCATAAATAACATTCATCCATGAGTGACATACAAATTACAGCTATGCAATTTACAGAATAATGATGAGCAACCCAATGCATATACTAACATTATGATGTCCAGTGTGAGATTCGTTCGGGCATTACAACAATATACATAGACCGTTCCAACCGCATCTATGACTAATAATCCACCTTCCGGTTAGCGTCCGCACCCCTTTCAATATTAAGTTGCATTCAACAGATTATCGCCTTAAGCACTGTGTGTAAAGTAAGTAAGTAACATCATCCTTAGACAAAGTACTACTGTTTTATCCCTAGTAGGAACAATACATCTACAACCTTAGAGCTTTCTGTCATTGCCCCAGATTTAATAGAGACATGAACGCACTATCGAGCATAAATACCCCATCTTGGAGTTACGAGCATCTACTTGGCCAAAGCACACACAAGTAACGGAGAGCATGCAAGATCATAAAACAGCACACACATGATATATTATGAAGCAATAACTTTAGTACTCAATATTCATCGGATCCCAACAAACACAACATGAAGAATTACACAAAGATGATCTTGATCATGATAGATAGCTCACAAGATCTAAACATGATAGCGCAAGAGGAGAAGACAACCATCTAGTTACTGCTATGGACCCGTAGTCCAAGGGTAGACTACTCACGCATCAGTCAGGAGGCGGTCATGGCGACGTAGAGGCCTCCGGGGACGATTCCCCCTCCCGGCAGGGTGCCGGGGAGCAGTTCTGATCTCTCCCGAATTGGTGTTGACGACGGCGGCGGCTCGGGACCCGTGGAGGAAAAAGTGCATATCGTGCCATCATTTTTAGGTCAGGAGCTATTTATGGGTGAAAGGGCGATGTCGGTGGAGGGCCGAGGGGCCCACACCACCTCCTAGCGCGGCAGCCACGGGGTGGTGTGGCCACCTCGTGGCTCTTTTCTGTCTCGTCTTCGGTGTTCTGGAACGTTCCTTTTCCAAAAATAATTCCAGGATGTTTTATTTCCAATTTCGAGAATATTTTCGTAAGTGCTTTTCTGAAACCAAAAGCAGCAGAAAACAGGGAACTGGCACTTTGGCATATTGTTAATAGGTTAGTCCCAGAAAATGCATAAAACTATACAAAATGCATATAAACATGTAATAACATGATATAACATAGCATGGAACATAAGAAATTATGGATATATTGGAGACGTATCAACATCCCCAAGCTTAGTTCTACTCGTCCTGAGTAGGCAACAACGATAAAAGAAGAATAATTTCTGAAGTGACATGTGTAAACACAATCTTGATCACGTAATAATGTAAGGCATGTAAACTGAGATCAAATGAATAAGGGTTATAGTTTATATTGATATCAAATGAGTAATAAATAAACAAGTAGGTGAAGCAAGCAAAGCTTTTAATGATATAGTACTAGATAGCAATCAACTGTGCAAAGTAGATATTAAATATGATTTAAGCTTCAAGCACAACAATATAATCATCTAATGCTTCCAACAAACATGACAACTTAATGAAAGGATCAAGTCAAGCAATATCAATATGCACATAGAAGATCAATACATTATTTGTTCAAAAGAAACAAGCAAGCGTTCAACGTTGGTTCCTGGCACCAGGATGTTATGGCTAAGAGAATGTTAATGGAGGTTTGGAAGTCCAACGGCAGAAAGGCTCACAAAACTGTAGATGATCATTAGACAAGAGAAAGTCTTACAATCGAAGCTATGCAGGGAGTAGTGATTGTCACACAACGGATGCACATGGAGCTATAAGTATATGAAAGCTCTCTGGATCTAGTGGGGGCGCATCCAACTTGCTTTCTCACGAAGACCTAGAGCACTACTGAGGAGGCTCATCATTGGAATATACAAGCCAAGTTCTGTAGTGTAAAGTTCCCCACATAGTTATGCAACTAAGACATGAAAACTCTCTCATATGGACTGAAGGTGTTAAACATGAGCACAAATGATGATCACAAATGATGTGGTGCTATAACATGAGCACAAGTGATGACTATAAATGATATGGTGCTATAACATAAGCACAAGTGTGTGATAAAGAATAGTAATGGTGCCCCCTTTTTTATTTCTTTCTTTTTATATTTTTCTCTTTTTTTTCTTTTTTTGTTTCTCTTTTCGATGGCCTCCATGGCTCTTTTCACTTTTAGGGGCAAGCATCTTTATATGATATATGATATATGACAACACACTAATGATGATAAAACAACATACTGATGATACAAGTAACTTATATGAATGTGACATAAGAATGCATATAACAACGGTGACTCTGCCAGTGTAGCAGGTTATGCAATGATCTAGCGATAATGGGTAAAACACAACATCAGCTTTATAGAATCACGCAAAGCAATATATAGGTAATGAATGACAACAAGTCATGTAATGTAAGATGGATGTTGCATGGCAATATATCTCGGAACAGCTACGGAAATGTTGCAGTAGGTAGGTATGGTGGATGTTTTGAGGAAGAAATTTGGCTTATGTGTACGAGAACAAGATGAAGATCTCCCACGAGTTTGGATGTATCCACGAAAAAGGCAACAACTCTCAATGTGAGAAAGGGCAATGCAAAGTACCATGGAAACCGCAGTTTTAGAACTCACAAGTAAAAAGATTCCAAATAAAAATATGATCATACAAGGCATAATGAAAATTACTCCTAGGAGTGCTGTGGCAAATGAACAAGTCACTGTTGGGGACCCGACCGTAGCGCATAACATAAATTCATTACGGTTGCCTTAGGCTAATTGAAGTCATATACCATTATGCAATCAACTGGAAATTCAAGTGTGGCACAGCTTCAAGTTTTTCTAGAGCAACAATTAATCATTCCACTTTACTAGACCATCATGTTTTCCATTAAGCAAATTTATATCTCAAAACAACATCAATGATTCAAGTGACACAATTAATGATCTACAAGATTATGTATTTAATTATACCATCTACCATGTTTAGCATTTTCTGTTCTCAACCAAACACCAATCAACTTACTTAAAAGATAAACTCTCCATGTATTTAAACAATGAGATATGAGAGTATAATATAACAAAGCTAACAACTCTAACAAGAGATGCATGAAAAACAAGAGCTAGAGAGCCAACAATAACATGAAAAGAATACTCAACGAATATAAGTGAAGAATACGAGTATTCATAAGAAAAAACGGAGCGTGTCTCTCTCTGACACAAAAGAATGCTAAGATACATTTTATTCAGAGAATGGAAATAACAAAAACAAAAACAAACAGACGCTTCAAGATAAGCACATAAGATGTGACGGAATTAAAATAAAGTTTAACCATAAAGGACCTGATAGTTTGTTGATGAAGAAGGGGATGCCTTGGGCATTCCCAAGCTTTGACGCTTGAGTCTTCTTGAATTATATTGGGGTAAACTACCGGGGCATCCCCAAGCTTTGGCGTTATTATCCTCTTGATCACATTATATCATCTTTCTCTCTTGATCCTTGAAAACTTCCTCCACACCAAACTTAGAGTAAACTTCATTAGAGGGTTAATGCACAAAAAAGTATGATAATCTGTAGGAACACAATTGCTACCAATGATACTAGACATTAGCTACAGCCACTGATACTTCATAGGGTAAAAAGATCCAATCAAAATAGCAAAAGAGGCATTGCAAAATAAATGGCAGAATCTGTTAAAAATAGAACAGTCCGTAAAGACGAATTTTTTCGAGACACTTAACTTGCTCAGATCAGAAAACTCAAAACTAATGAAAGTTGCGTATACGTATGACTATTATGCTCAAAAAATTGCAGATGTTTCTGTCGTTACGGTGAATAGTTATGAATATAACGGTGAACAGCAGAAATATGTTTATGCGCGGGAATTGAAATTTAGCATCAACTTTCAACTAGAGGCTTAACTTGACACAACATTGCAATAAAATAAAGATAAAAATGAATTGCTACAGAGGTAGGACAAGTCTTTGACTAAAACCGAAAATAAAAGGTAATGGGTTGCCTCCCGAAAGCGCTTTCTTTAATGCCTTTTAGCTAAACTTGATAGTTGTTATGATGCTCTCATAAATCAAGAAAATAAAGCAAAAGGAGCATCAACATACAAGTTCAGAACACATTTAAATCTAACCCACTTCCTATACATAAAAATCTTGTACACAAATAAATTAACAAAGAACAAAGTGATAAGAATAGGACTCTCATGAGTAAGAGTACCATCACAAGCAGCAATTGTATCATTTTTACCCTCACATGAATAAGTAATAACTTCTAAACATAGAGGATTATTGATAAGCATAGGATCATCATCTAAAGCATTATCATATATAAAATTAGGTAACACATTTTTACTTCTGTTATTTTGTTTTGTTGCGTCAAGGAGCATGTCTTTTTCAAATTTATCAAAAGTAGATATTGCAATAGATTCATGACATTCAACAATATAGCATACTTCCCCCTTAGGGACGTATGGAGGGCAATCAAATAATGTAAGAGCTAAAGAGTTACTAACCTTAGAAGGTAGATCCTCCTTTTGTTCTTTACTCTCCTCCTCTTTTTCATCTAATGAGTTTTCAGGTTCAACAATTTCTTCTTCTACAGGTTCATGCAAGACAACGGTTTCTTCTATTTTAGGATATCTTTTATCAAGAAATTCAGCAATATAAGGATTATCATTATAATATTCAAGATAGTAACCAAGTCTAGCATAACTCTTAGTTTTACAAGGGGCATCATCATTTTGAATATAACCAACAATTTCATAGGCACCCTTGAAAACAACAAATTCTTCAATTTGTTCAAGATTACCAAAGTCATAGTTTCCTTTAGCATAAGCAGCCAAGGTTTTATTATCATTGTCGGAGAGTGACTCCTATGGGATAGGGGTAGTCACACCCTGAAGAGCAAGTTCGAGAAGGGGATTGAACACGGAGGTCAAGCGACCCTCAAGAGGCACGATAACGGTGCTCGCTGGGCCTGGAGAGGAACACCCACGACAGAGATAGACACCAGCCCGTTCCCAGGTTCACGGCCCTCAGGAGGAGGTAACACCGCTACTCCTGCTTGTCTGTATTGCACTACAGAGGTTACAGTATAACTGAGCCTGCCGAGGGCTCTCTTGAGGCAGTCCGTGCTTGGAGAGGGATGCAATGGTCGTCTGCCTCCTCCAGCCGAAGACTATCCTACTAGTTGGGCTAGGGTTTACAAGTGTTTAGCAAGCAATTGGCCGACCTCTTGCTACGGTGGAGCTCTCCCTCTTTTATAGGCTCCACGGGCGTTCTCCTTGCGCAGGGCACCCAAGGTGGGCTCCCACACATTAGTGGCGAGGAGGAGTTGGAGTCCACCTTTGCTGAATCCTCCATGGATGCGGTCCATCGGTGATAAAGTTGGGCGCGGTGGCTGACAGGTTGTAGACCGCGCAGAACGACTCGGAGGGGCGGCAGTGATCGTGGTGGAGCCCATGATGACGGTCTTCTTGGAGCGTTGCGCCGTCCAGCCTCTTTATCACCAGAGAGGAAAGTCCCAGCTGTCATGCCGCAGGCGTCGCAACTATATTGACCCCTTTATCACCAGAATGGCAATATGAGTGATCACGTCACTCTGCGGCGGCTGCAAAGGCCATGTGCGCCCTGCAGCACTTCCTTGGCCGCGAAGCTTCTCCACAGGGCCGAAGCAGCCTGTGGAGGAATTCCTGTTGACTTCTCTCCAGGCGGGTGGAGCCTCGGGAGAGTCTCTTGAAGCACAGGTCCTCTTCAGGCCCTCAAGGGGAGTTGCCTCTCGAGGGTCTCTCGGAGCAGTGGCTTGGTCCTTAGTCGTTTCGTCTTATCTGCCCGCGTGCGAGGCCTGGGGAGAGTGGGCTCTGCACACCCCAGTCCTTACTGGGCCGACAATCATTATAATCACATTGGAAAGGGAGGTGTTTATGCCTTCTACAACAAAAGGATTCATTAAAATAGTAGGATCCATCATATGTAGAACACAAGTTCTTAGCAAACTAATTCATTCTACTTATTTGTTCCCATAAATATTACCCCTTTTTAAACAAGCGGTATTCCTCTTTTGTATTAACAATAGAATCCATTGATAGCAAGTAAAGAACCAGACATAATATGCAGACCGAAATAAAAATATTAATACCAAAATAGTAAATAACTAAACCGAAATAAATAAAGTAATGCAAGTAACTAATGTTTTTGTATTTTTTTGATATTAAGCAAACAAGACAGTAATAAAAATAAACTAAGCACGACAATAATGAAATAAAAAGATTGGAAGTGCGAAAACTCCCCTCGTAGAAGAACGCTTATTGCCTCGGCAACGGCGCCAGAAAAATGCTTGATGCACATGGTGGGTGTGTTGTTGGGAGACCCCAAGAGGAAGGTGTGAAGTAGTGCAGCAGCAAGTTTCTCTCAGTATGAAACCAAGGTTATCGAACCAGTAGGAGATGAAGAATTCCCTCGAGGTATCAACGGCGCCAGAAATATGCTTCCTGGTGGTTGACGTGGGGCCTGCACACAAACAATCAAGATACTTTGCCCCAACTTAACAGTGAGGTTGTCAATCTCACCGGCTTGTTGTAACAAAGGATTAAACGTATGTGTGAAAGAAAGATGTTTGTTTGCAGAAAGTAACAGGTTTGCAGTTGTGGTTTTATTAGATTAATGAGAAGGACCCGGGTCCACAGTTCACTTGTGGTGTCTCTCCATAAATAACATTTATCCATGAGTTGTAAACAAATTACAGCTAGGAAATTGACAGAATAATGATTAGCAACCCAATGCATATACTAACGTTATGATGTCTAGTGTGAGATTAATTCGGGCATTACAATAATATACATAGACCGTTCCAACCGTATCTATGACTAATAATCCACCTTCCGGTTAGCATCCACACTCCTTTCAGTATTAAGTTGCATGCAACATCGCCTTAAGCACTGTGTAAAGTAAGTAAGTAAGGAAGTAACAACATCGTTAGACAAAGTACTACTGTTTTATCCCTAGTAGCAACGGTACAACTACAACCTTAGAGCTTTCTGTCACTGCCCCATATTTAATAGAGACATGAACCCACTATCGAGCATAAATACCCCCTCTTGGAGTTACGAGCATCTACTTGGCCAAAGCACACACAAGTAACGGAGAGCATGCAAGATCATTAAATAGCACACACATGATATATTATGAAGCAATAACTTTAGTACTCAATATTCATCGGATCCCAGCAAACACAACATGGAGAATTACATAAAGATAATCTTGATCATGATAGGCTGCTCACAAGATCTAAACATGATAGCACAAGAGGAGAAGACAACCATCTATCTACTGCTATGGACCCGTAATCCAAGGGTAGACTATTCACGCATCAGTCCGGAGGCGGTCATGGCGACATAGAGGCCTCCGGGGACGATTCCCCCTCCCGACAGGGTGCCGAGGAGCAGTTCTGATCTCTCCCGAATTGGTGTTGACGACGGAGGCGGATCGGGACCCGTGGAGGAAAAAGTGAATATCGTGCGATCGTTTTTACGTCAGGAGCTATTTATGGGCGAAAGGGCGATGTCGGTGGAGGACAGAGGGGCCCACACCACCTCCTGGCGCGGCAGAAAAGGGGCCCACGCCACGGGGTGGTGTGGCCATCTCGTGGCTCTTCTCCGTCTCGTCTTTGGGGTTCTGGAACGTTCCTTTTCCAAAAATAGTTCCAGGATGTTTTATTTCCAATTCCGAGAATATTTCCTTAAGTGCTTTTCTGGAACAAAAGACAGCAGAAAACAGGGAACTGGCACTTTGGCATCTTGTTAATACGTTAGTCCCAGAAAATGCATAAACTATATAAAATGCATATAAAACATGTAATAACATGATATAACATAGCATGGAACATAAGAAATTATGAATACGTTGGAGACGTATCATGAACCACCAAGTGTCTCCACCACTAACCGAAACGCTAGTCGTGATGGCGTTGGGCGTCAGGTGAGGGTTCGTGACCGAGACCACCGAGACTTGCCACGCCAATAGGACCCCGCCACGGGTTCCTATGGCCGGCAGGAAGAAAAAGTCGTAGCCCGGCCCCAGGCAGTCATGCCCAATAGCCGCAGTGGTAACTTCCATTTTGGTCTCCTGGAGACACACCACGGTATGTTTAACCACCGAAACCACCTGAAAGATAGCTAGCCTCCGCGCCAGGGAGTTAAGACCTCGGGCATTCCAGATGACAAAACAGAGATCCGCAAGAGACGAAGACATGGTGTTCAGGACAGTACACTGGCTTCCACAGAGCTTACAGAAAGAGAAATAGAAAGCGGGACAAACAAGGATCGAGGATGGGGGGTGTCTACACGCAGGTAGCTGGGGAGTCGTCCACCAGGGGAAGGGCATCAGGAAGCCAGCCAAAGAGGCTAAGAACCACGTTGATATCCCACAAGTATAGGGGATCGCAACAGTTTTCGAGGGAAGTAAAACCCAAATTTAAATATTCAACACAAAGGGAGACGAACAATACTTATAAGTCTTAACAGCTGAGTTGTCAATTCAGCTGCACCTAGAAAAGCACTAGTAACTGGGGTGGTGTGAAAGCAGCAGGAATATGAGAGCAGTAGTAACAGTAACACAGAGACAATAGCACCAGAGAATAGTTGCTTGCGTGGAGTTGACGGGAAAGCAATAATGATGACATGTAACATCCCAATTTTCAGAAAAAATTAAAACCTGGCATTCATGCATCATCATCCTTTAAACTTGTCATTTGAATCACACATGATGTAAATTAAATTACTTTTATGAGTTTAAATTGATTTTAAGTCCACCAAATTTGTTATTTGAATATATAATATTCTTCCTTTTATTTTATTTTTACTTTCGACAAGAATGCTACCAACAGGTTATATATTTAATAAGCTTTTCAAATTATATTTTTATGAATTTTTCTAAGAAGTTTTGATATAGTTTTGAAATTGTTTTGTATACAAAAGATTTGAAACAGAAAATGATTTATATAAAAAAATTTGAGGCGGGCTAACCTTCCCAGCCAAGTGGGCCGAAGCCCACTAGCTATCAGCCGCGCGCGCAACGCCTAAGCCCGCCAGCAGCCTACTCCCGCGCGTGTCTCCTCTCTCTCTCTCTCTCTCTCTCTCTCTGGCAGGTGGAACCCACCTGTCATCCCTGCCGCGACAACGTCTCCTTCCCCAAATCGCGCCCACGTCCTCGCTGGAAAACGGTCGAATCAATTCCATTGATTCCCGGTGATTTACTCCCCCTTTTACGTCGCCGTTTCCTTTTATAAGACCCCCTCGACCCCTCTCTCGTTTCCCCCAACCCCATTGCCCGAGAGCCACGAGGCTGCCCGCACGAGACCCCGCCATCCCGCCACTGCAGCCGGCGAAAACCTCTCCGTACGGCGAACTCCAGCAATCCCGGGCTTTCTCTCCTCTCCCTTTCGCTTTTCTTTTTCTTTGCGCATCGTTGTGACACGGTTCCGTGTTGTTTTTCGCAGCGCATCGTCTCGTCCGACCTCACCCGAAACACGCCGCCGCCTCCGTACACTCCGGCGAGCCACCGAGGAAGAACCGAGACGCTCCGATCACCTCCACCTCGCCATCGTCACCGCGTCGCCCTCCTCTACGCTCAGGTAAACACCGTTCGTCCCCTAGACCTAGGAGCATCGTTTTCGTGAACTCCGGCGAGGGCACCGCCACGGTTAGGTCACCAGAGACAACTCCGGCGGGTAGCGCCGCTCGTCTCGGACGAATTAAATCTCGGTCGTTAGATCTAGATCCAGAGGCTAGGATTAGATTCTGTTATTTTTTGAATCAGTACGCTGAGTCAGTGCCGCGTCAGCGCCACGTCGGATAATAATTTTCTATGATTTTCGTAAATTAATTTAATCGGCAGTTTTGTAGAAAACACCCTGCATACTGTTATTATCATTACTTTTTTTGTTTAGCTCAATTCAAATATTTTTATATATTTGGAATCCTTAGAACCAGTAGAATCTTTTGACATAATTATTTTTCTGTTTTGACACATTCAAAAATTTCAAAAATTCATGTGATTAGTTTAAGTATTTTTGACATAACTTTAGTTAGAAAAATTATTTTTGAGTAAATCAAATTGCTAAAATTTTGTTTAGATGCCCTCTGTTCAATAGCACTTTTTACAAATTTTGGTTATAGAAATTTTATTATAGTAAATTAAATTCTTGAGTTACCCTTTTATTCAAGTCTAAATAATTGAAAACAAATTAAAAATGTCATCATGCATACTTCATAAATTTCTAAGAGATAAATATATTATTTTCTTGAAATTAAATTATTTCATCTCATGCATAGCATATTTTTGTATGGCTATGTTGCTTGTGTGTTTATGTGTGGCATTTTATTTTGTTAGACTATTCGGAGGGAAACGAAGGTCTTTGCAATTGTAACTGCTGCACTCCCGGTTGCCAAGGCAAATGGCACACGCATAAACTTCCTATGATATTTCTATGCATGAGTAGATTATTTTTCTATAAGCATGTGTAGCATAGTATTGCTATGCAAGCCATGTTTAGACTCCCTTTTACCTGTGTCTAGGTTCCTATGAAAATACTTAGTAGAATTGTGATGTTATGCAAAATTATTTTGATAAAATGTTAAATTCCACTAAGTATAATCAAACACCTGGGTGGAATTGGTTGCTTGGCTATATGAGTTGAGTGTTATCCCCATGGGTTTTACCTGTGGGATATTCACTTGTGGATGGCCACCCAGGAATAGAGGAATCTGAAGAACTCCGAGTGAAGATTGCTTCTCGTGCAGCCATTGCCAATATGAGCGCTGACTTGATCAATTAAGATGCATGGACTCGCCCGGGCCTGACAGGTGGTGGTAGTGGTTTGTAGGTGGAGCGTGTCAGGCTAGCATGGGGAGGGAAACTGTTTCTGAAAGATCTCGTCTCATTCCTCTCCTTTTCCCAATCACTTCAAGAGTGTAGAGGATAGTTTGGGCTGAATGGGTACAATGGTGAACGTGCACAACCTCTGCATAGTTAAAATCTAAGTACTTAGCCGTGTCCTCGGTACGGACAATTTGAGCAGCTAAACGAGGACGTCAATGGAGGATTCCACCATTTCAACTTCTAAGTTAAAACTTGATGGGTGAATAAGGGTAGATTTGAGACTATGGCTTTCATACCATATTTGTCTCAACTAGTTAAAGTTGTTTCAAAGTGTTAGGGAAAAACTTGCTTTCTGCAAAATAGCCTTGAGCTCCACCAGCCAAATAAGCATATAGGTTATAGAGTTATTTCTGTAAGTGTCCACCATAGTGTCACTTGCCAGTTTCATTTTTAAATGGTTCTGACTCACGTTGTTGCAAAAAAAATCTTATTGCAGATTGTTCTGATGACGAGTGAGATTTTTGCTAAGGGTTCGAGTCTTCAACCAACATGCTCGCATGTGGCACATGTTGATGATGGGGACTCCATGAAGAATAATTTTCCGCTGTTTACTCTGTTCACTGCTAGCTTTACGCTATGCAAGTTGTAATGAATATTTTCTAAGTCTGGATCAGCGTTGTAATAAATTGATACTTTGTTGTGATATTACATCGTAAACAGTGTGTGCAAACGAATCGATCCAGATATTTGCACTATACACAGGTACCTGCCATATTTTAAGTGCAGGTACACTACATGACAGAAGGACCGGGGTTCCCAGCTATCTACACTAGTGGTAAGTCTCAAAGAACAAGTGTTGGGTGAACAAATTACAGTTGGGTAATTGACAGTATTGAAATAGCATTAAGTAAGAATATCCAGATTATTAATTAAGTAGGCATATTTTCCATATATAGTTGTGTGTGCTCGCAATGAGAAACTTGCATAACATCTTTTGTCCTGCCAGCCCGTTTGTAGCGGGGCCTCTAGGGAAACTACTGGCAATTAAGGTGCTCCTTTTAATAGGGCACCGGAGCAAAGCATTAACACTTGGTGAAAACATGTGATCTTCACATCACAACCATTCCTTCCGGTTATCCCAATTGTTGTCACTTTGGGGCCATCGGTTTCGGACAATGACATGTGCATACAATTTGTAAATACAATATAAACAATAAATATAGAGCTCAAATCTAAGATCATGCCACTCGTGCACAAGTGACCGATACGTCTCCAACGTATCCATAATTTCTTATGTTCCATGCTATGTTATATCATATTATTACACGTTTTATATGCATTTTATATAGTTTTATGCATTTTCTGGGACTAACCTATTAACAAGATGCCACAGTGCCAGTTGCATGTTTTCTGTTGTTTTTGGTTTCAGAAAAGTACTTAAAGAATTGTCCGCCAAATTGGAAATAAATCAAACAGGAAATATTTTTGGAATATTTGCGTCGCGAAGAACTGAAGACGAGACGAAGAAGGGCCGTGAGGGGCCCTCACCACCTGCTGGCGCGGGCCACAGCTTGGCCGCGCCAGGGGGTGAGGAGGCCGCCTCGGGCGGCCACCGACCTAGGTCTTTCGCCCATATAAACCCCCCTGACCTAAAAACAGAGCACGGTTGAACACTTTTTCCTCCACGAGTCCCGAGCCTCCGCCGTCGTCACCACCACTTCGGGAGAGATCAGAACTTCTTGCCGGCACCCTGCTAGGAGGGGGAATCGTCCCCGGAGGCCTCTAAGTCGCCATGACCGCCTCGGACTGATGCGTGAGAAGTCTACCTTGGACTACGGGTCCATAACAGTAGCTATATGGTTGTCTTCTCCTCTTGTGCTATCATGTTTAGATCTTGTGAGCTGCCTATCATGATCAAAATCATCTTTATGTAATTCTCCATGTTGTGTTTGCTGGGATCCGATGAATATTGAGTACTAAAGTTATTGCTTCATAATATATCATGTGTGTGCTATTTAATGATCTTGCATGCTCTCTGTTCTTGTGTGTGCTTTGGCCAACTAGATGCTCGTAACTCCAAGAGGGGGTATTTATGCTCGATAGTATGTTCATGTCTCTATTTAATCTGGGGCAGTGACAGAAAGCTCTAAGGTTGTAGATGTGTTGTTCCTACTAGGGATAAAACAGTAGTAGTTTGTCTAAGTATGATGTTACTTACTTACTTTACACACAGTGCTTAAGGCGATAATCTGTTGCATGCAACTTAATACTGAAAGGGGTGCGGACGCTAACCGGAAGGTGAATTATTAGTCATAGATGCGGTTGGAACGGTCTATGTATATTGTTGTAATGCCCGAATGAATCTCACACTAGACACCATATCATTAGCATATGCATTGGGTTGCTCGTCATTATTCTGTCAATTGCCTGGCTGTAATTTGTTTACCACGCATGGATGAATGTTATTATTTATGGAGAGACACCATTAATGAACTGTGGACCCCGGTCCTTCTCATTATTCTGATAAAACCACAACTGCAAACATGTTACTTTCTGAAAACAAACGTATTTTTTTCACACATACGTTTAATCTTTTGTTACACCAAGCCGGTGGGATTGACACCCTCACCGTTGAGTTGGGGCAAATACTTTGATTGTGTTGTGTGCATATTCCACGTCTCCCACGCCACACCAAGAGTTTCTAGCACCGTTGACACCTCGAGGGGAACTTTCATCTCTTACTGGTTCGATAACCTTGGTTTCATAACTGAGAGAAATCTTGCTGCTCTGCTACTTCACACCCTCCTCTTGGGGATTCACCAACCACACGCCCGTGTAGTGCATAAAGGATTTCTAGCGCCGTTGTCGGGGACATAAAGAAGCAAAACCACACGAAGCTCTCCCTCGTCAACTCCACACCCCGAAACTTGACGCTTGCAAGCATCAAGGATTTCTGGCGCCGTTGCCGGGGAGATTTGTGCATTATTCACGAGGTGAGTTTTCGCACTTCCAATCTTTTTATTTTGTTATTGTCTTGCTTAGTTTATTTTTATTACTGTTTTGTTTGCTTAATATCAAAAATACAAAAAAATTAGTTACTTGCATTACTTTTTATATTTCGGTTTTGCACTTTTATTTTCAGTTTTGTTGCTTTGTTTATTTCGGTTTGTCATTTTAATATTGTTATTTCGGTTTGTTATTTAAATTGCTAAAATGAGTTCCGCTGAAATACTTTGTGACTTTACAAGCACAAACAAGCTTAAATTTGTGCAAGCTTGTACTATTTATTTCATTTTGGTGTAGACTATTTGTTAAATGAATATGTGCGTTGTTTCTTACCATTTTCTACCTTGCTTAAATTTGTCGGATGGATGGTGGTGGTGACAATGGATGAGATGAACAAAGGATTCGACATCTCCTCGGGTTGGCACATGACATGGCTGTGTTGGGCTACATTGGTAATCTCTATTCTGAGAAGTATTTGAATAAGGCACCTAAGAGGATTCCCCAACAAACTGGGAATGAATGGGTGTATGAACAACTTGATGATAGAAAAAGACGCTACAAAATGTTTAGAATGTATCCTGATGTGTTTCACTAATTGCACGACCTCCTAGTTAGCAACTATGGGTTAATTTCAACAAGAGACATGGGATCTGTTGAATGTCTAGGGATGTTTCTATGGTGTGTTGGAGGACCACAGTCGTTTACCCAAGTTGAGAACCATTTCAGTCGGTCTCTTGAGACAATTCATAGGAAGTTCCATATGGTGTTGAATTGTTTGTACAAAATGGGTAAAGATAACATCAAACCATTGGATCGAACTTTCAAGAATGTGCATCCAAGACTTCTAGATAAAAGGTTTTATCCTCATTTCAATGGTGCCATTGTCGCCATTGATGGCTCTCACATCCCTGTTGAAGTTGATAAAGAAGAAGAGGTCAACTACACAGGAAGACATGGTTACACTTCACAAAATCTGTTAGCGATATGTGCCTTTGATCTCAGATTCACATTTGTGGTTGCTGGATGGGCTGGTTCGGTGCATGATAACCGCATTCTTACACACAGCATGGAGAAGTATCCAAATAAGTTCCCAGCCCCTCCTGATGGTAATATTCTTTTTATCATTTTTCACATGATATACATATGCCTTATTACTTGAAGTCACAATTCATATAAATTTCTCGTGTGCGTAGGTACATACTATCTTGTTGATTCTGCTTACCTAAACAGAAAGGGATTCCTAGCTCCATACAAAAATAATACATACCATATTCCGGATTTCCGTCGAGAATGGCCACCAACGAAGAAGGAAGAAATTTTCAACCATGCCCACTCATCATTGCGAAATTGTGTTGAGCGCATCTTTGGAATCGTGAAAAATAAGTGGCGCATTTTGAAGGGCGTCCCTCATTTCGACTTGGTTACACAGAAGCGAATCATCATTGCTTGTTGTGTGCTTTACAATTTCATTAGAGACTCCAACTTACGTGATAAACAATTTGATCGATGTGATGCAGATGAGAATTACATGCCCAAGTTTCAAAGGCAAGCAATTGCCTTGCCAAGTGACAATGTGTCGGGTGAACTACACACAAGAGGCATGAACGGAACACGCGAAGACATTGCCAATGCATTGTTCATTTCTAGACAACGTTAGAACTCATTCATCTAGCTAGTATAATGTAGTGGAATTGTGTTTTGGACAACAATGTATTGTAATGGTTATGTAATGACAACTGTATGGATATGAAGTTTGCCTTTATCTAGCATATGCTATTTATTACATGTGACATCAGCAACAAAACAACTCTGATAACTATAAAGGGTGTTTCAGACAATTCAACAGTCTATAGTCAGACAGACATTTGGGTTGCCAAAAACCTCCACTGAAAAAAGCAGCTTCCCCTGGATAGCAGCTTTCCTGCACAGCACCCACAGTCAGCCACAGCCAGCCCAAACAAAAGGGCCCTAAGATTATTTCTTTAACAAGTAGCATCATGAATTTTAAACAACTAGATAATGAACATGTTGCTCAAGCTTTTGAAAGAATGAAATCTTTGATAAAGAATTGCCCTACCATGGACGGAGTGCTTGGATGATCATCCAAACCTTTTATGCAGGACTGAATTTTTCTTCAAGAAACTTATTGGATTCAGCTGCGGGAGGTACCTTATGTCCATTACTTTGGGGGCTGCAAAAAAACTCTTGGATGATATGATGGTGAATTATTCTGAATGGCATACGGAGAGGACACCTCAAGGTAACAAGGTAAATTCTATTGAAGAAACCTCCTCTTTGAGTGAAAATATTGATATTATTATGTCTATGCTTGCTAGTGGTAAATCCCATATTGATCCCAATAATGTTCCTGTTGCTTCTTTAGTTGCACAAGAAGAGCATGTTGATGTGAATTTCATTAAAAGTAACAATTTCAATAACAATGCCTATAGGAACAACTATGGTAATAACAACTAAAAGCCCTATCCTCCTAATAATGGTAACTCTTAGGATAATTCATATGGTAATTGTTATAACAACAATAGGACTACCACCTCTGAACTTGAAACCATGCTTAAAGATTTTATCACTACACAAACTTTATTTAATAAAACTGTTGAGGAAAAGCTTGGGAAAACTGATATTCTTGTGTCTAAAGTAGATAGTCTTGTCCTTGATGTTGATCTTTTAAAATCTAAAATCATGCCTACTTGAACTAAAGAGAATAATCCCTTTGCTAAAATTAATTCCATCCAAGTTCAAATTGATGAAAATGTTAGATTAATGGCTCAATTACGTGCTAGATGGGAAAGAGAGAGAGAATTAGAGAAAGAGGCTAATATTGTTAAAGTTTTTACTATTACTACCTATGAAAATAATGGTGTTTCACATGTTAGTAAGCCTCCTACTATCCATGGTAACATAGTTGGTGTTGGAAATGTCTTCTCTACTTCCTCCAAAAATTTAAAATTGCCCAAAACTGCTGAAACTAGAGTTGACAAAAGTGCTGAAATTTTTATGAACGTGAGAGAAAGTGGTTTGGTTTGCTTTGTGATAATAATTTTGATTTTGATAATTGTAATATCTCTGAAGTTATTAAGTTCTTGCAAAAATTGGCCACAAGTCCTAATGCTAGCTCTCTTAATTTGGCTTTTACTACTCATATTACAAATGCTCTCATAAAAGCTAGGGATGATAAATTAAAACTGAAGCTTCTATCTCTAAGAAATTAGAAGATGGTTGGGAGCCCATCATTACGATGAAATTAGATAAATTTGATTGCAATTCTTTGTGTGACCTTGGTGCAAGTATTTCTGTTATGCCTAAAAAGCTCTATGATATGTTTGATTTGCCACCATTGGAACATTGTTATTTGGATGTTTTTCTTGTTGATAATGCTTTGAAGAAACCTTTGGGGAGGATCCATGATATTCCTATTATGGTTAATAATAACCTGGTCCCCATTTATTTTATTGTCTTGGACATTGAATGCAATCCATCTTGTCCAATTGTGTTGGGAAGACCCTTTCTGAGAACTGTGGGTGCTATTATTGATATGAAAGAAGGTACCATCAAGTACCAATTCCCACTCAAGAAAGGTATGGAACACTTCCCTAGGAAAATAATGAAGCTACCTTTTGATTTTATTGTTCGTTCAAATTATGGTGTTGATGCTTCATCTCTTGATAATACTTGAGTTTTACTTTGTGCCTAGCTCAAAGGCGTTAAACAAAAGCGCTTATGGGAGACAACCCACTTTTATTTTCTGTCAATTTAATTTACTTTGCTTGTGTCAAGGACTTGTTCTACCTCTGTAGCAATTCATTTGTATCTTTATTTTATCGCAATGTTGAGTCAACTTAAGCCTCTAGTCAAAAGTTGATGTTAAAATTCAATTCCTGTGCTGAAACAGATTTCTGCTGTCTACCGTTAAATTCATAACTCCTCACTAGAATGTCAGAAAAATCTGCCATTTTTTGTGCGCAATCCTCACATATACGCAACTTTCATTAGCTTTGAATTTTCTGATCTGAGCAAGTTAAGTGTCTCGAAAAAAATCGTCTTTACGGATTGTTCTGTTTTTGACAGATTCTGCCATTTATTTTGCAATGCCTCTTTTGCTATTTTGATTGGATCTTTTTATACTTTTAAGTATCAGTGGCTGTAGCTAATGTCTAGTAGCAATGTTAGCAATTGCGTTCCTACATAATATCATAATATTTTGTGCACTAACCCTCTAATGAAGTTACTCTAAGTTTGGTGTGGAGGAAGTTTTCAAGGATCGAGAGAGAAAGATGATATAATGTGATCAAGAGGATAGTAGCACCAAAGCTTGGGGATGCCCCGGTGGTTCACCCGAATATAATTCAAGAAGACTCAAGCGTCAAAGCTTGGGGATGCCTTGGGCATCCCCTTCTTCATCGACAAACTATCAGGTCCTTTCTAGTGAAACTATATTTTAATTCCGTCACATCTTATGTGCTTATCTTGAAGCGTATGTTTGTTTTTGTTTTTATTTTTTTATTTTCATTCTCTGAATAAAATGGATCCTAGCATTCTTTTGTGTGGGAGAGAGACATGCTCCGCTTTTTCATATAAATACTCGTATTCTTCACTTATATTCGTTGAGTATTCGTTTTTTGTTATCGTTTGCTCTCTAGCTCTTATTTTTCATGCATATCTTGTTAGAGCTGTTTGCTTTGTTATATTATACTCTCATATCTCATTGTTAAATTACTTGGAGAGTTTATCTTTTAAATAAGTTGATTGGTGTTTGGTTGAGAACAGAAATGCTAAATGTCGTAGATGGTATAATTAAATGATACATTAATCTTGTAGATCATTAAATTGTGTCACTTGAATCATTGATGTTGTTTTGAGATATGAATTTTCTTAATGGTTAACATGATGGTCTAGTAAAGTGGAATGATTAAATGGTTGGTCTAGAGAAACTTGAAAATTATGCCACACTTAAATTTCCAGTTGATTGCATACTGATATATGACTTCTTTTTTCCTAAAGCAACCGTAATGACTTTATGTTATGCGCTACGGTCGGGTTCCCAACAGTGACTTGTTCATTTGCCACAGTTCCCTGAGGAGTAATTTTCATTATGCCTTGCATGATCATATTTTTATTTGGAATCTTTTTACTCATGAGTTCTAAAACTGCGGTTATCATGGCACTTCCACCACCATATTGCTAGCCTCTTCGGTACTTTGCATTGCCCTTTCACACATTGATAGTTGGTGCATTTTTCCCGGGTACATTCGAACTCGTGGGAGATCTTCATATTGTTCTCCTACACATAAGCCTAATATCTTCCTCAAAACAACCACCATACCTACCTATTACAACATTTACATAGTTGTTCCGACATATATTGTCATGCAACATCCATCTTACATTACATGACTTTTTGTCATTCATTACTTATTTATTGCTTTGCGTGTTTCTATAAAGCTGATGTGTGGTTTTACCCATGTTACGCTAGAGCACTGCATAACCCGCTACACTGGCAGAGGCACCGTTGTCATATGCATTCTTATGGCACATTCATATTAGTTACTTGTATCATCAATATGTTGTTTTATCATCATTAGTGTGTTGTCATATATCATATATCATATTAGGATGCTTGCCCATAAAAGTGAAAAGAGCCATGGAGGCCATCGAAAGAGAAACAGAAAAAGAAAAAATAGAAAAAAAGAGAAAAGGAAAGAAAAAGAAAGAAAGAAAAGAAACAAAAAGGGGGCAGCATTACTATTCTTTATCGCACACTTGTGCTCATGTTATAGCACCATATCATTTATAGTATTTACTTGTGCTCATGTTATAGCACCATATCATTTATGATCATCATTCGTGCTCATGTTTAGCACATTTACTCCATATGAGAGAGTTTTCATGTCTTAGTTGCATACCTATGTGGGGAACTTTACACTATAGAACTTGGCTTGTATATTCCAGTGATGAGCCTCCTCAAAAGTTCTCTAGGTCTTCCTGAGCAAGCAAGTTGGATGCACCCCCACTAGTTCCATTGGAGAGCTTTTATATACTTATAGCTCATTGTGCATCCGTTGTATGGCAATCACTACTCCTTGCATAGCTTTGATTGTACGACCTTCTCTTGTCTAATGATCATTTATAGCTTTGTGAGTCTTTCTTCCGTTGGCCTTCCAAACCTCCGTTAACATTCTCTTAGCCATAACATCCTTGTGCCGGGAACCAACGTTGAACGCTTGCTTGTTTCTTTTGAACAAATAATATATTGATCTTCTACGTGCATATGCTATTACTCTACTTGATCCTTTCATAAAGTTGTCACGTTTGTTTGAAGCATTAGATGATTATATTGTTGTGCTTGAAGCTTAAATCATCTCTAATATCTACTTTGCATGGTTGATTGCTATCTAGTACTATATCATTGATATCGTTGAAAGCTTTGCTTGCTTCACCTACTTGTTTATTCATTATTCATTTTATATCAATATGTAACATCCCTATATTTTGGAATGTTTAAAAATCTCTAAAATTTAAAACTTTTGAAAACATTTATGTATTTTCTTTGAAAAGAACATTTAAGCATTGCATTCATGCATCTCATCATTCTTCATCTTATTAAATCACAAAGGGTTTAAATAAAAAATCCATTATATTTCATATTACTCTGAAAAAATTAAATTTCTATTATTCTACTATTATGCCAAAATAAAGGTGAATGATTTCAGAAAAATAAGTTTAAATAACTTAAATTCAAACATATTTGAATGTGGGTAATTTCATAAATTTTATTAACCCAAAATGAGTTTATTAAATTACTAATTTCAAAGTTGACCTAAATGGGCAATTTTGCATTTTATGAATATTTCAAAATATTAATTTTCAAAAAAATTCAAAACATGCCCACAACTGGTTTAACACAAAGATATTGCTTTTACAAATTTTTAGAAATTTATTTGAATGATTTTGGAGCCTTAAATCAAAAGATATGAATTAAATGGAAAATCAGAAAAAGAAAAAGAAATCGCTGACGTCATCGTCTTCGACCTCCAGCGAAGATTACGCACCCAAAAATCCGCCGGCGATTCTTCCTTCCAAATCCGAGCGATTTCTACGGGATTTGTTCCCTCTTCTGCACCATATAAATCCCCAACCTCCATTCCCTCAAAAACCCTAACCTAATATGCCCCCAGGCTGCCGCGAAAGCTCGTCGGAGTTGCTTCGGTCGCCGCCGTCCTTTTCGTCAAATCCGGTGAGCCCCCCCTTCGATCCCGATGCCCTGACCCTCTCCTCTGTCTTGCCGTCTTCGTGCGCATCTCCTAAGCCCCGCGTTCGGTTGTTTCGTGCAGTGAGTCGAGCGCCCCGTGCTCGACCGGATCTCATCGGAGCGCCGCCGCACTCCTTCCGCCGCTCCCGGCCGCGCCAGGAGGAAAGGCACGACGCCGTCGCCACCATCCGCCTCGCCGCGATGAGCTGCACAGCACCGCCGCCTCCATTCGTCTGGGGGAGCTCCGCAGCATCGCCTCCGTCCACGCTGGAGCGTAGCGCCGCCATCCCCTCCATCTCCGGCCACCGGCGCCGCCACCTTTTGATCAACTCCATGTGAGCCGTCCGATCCTTTTTCCACGGCCACGATTAGATCTCCTTTAAACCAAATCGGTACGCTGTCTCAGTGTGCACAGTCAGCACCGCGTCAGCGACACGTCAGCGCCAGCGTGGAAAACAATTTACCAAAAAAAATTAAAATGGCATATTTGCAGAAAAGCCCCTGCATATTCAAACCTTCATAACTTTTTAATCACGTATCCAAATTCAAATATTTTTATATATTTGGAAAGCCCTTGACATGTAGAATATTTTCGATCTGTTAGAATTAAAATTTAACTTAGTATAAATTATTCAAAATTAAAATAGGTGACTTGAGTATATTTGTAATAACTTTAAATATATAAATCTAAAAATTGCAAATAAAATTGCTTTAGAAACTTTGGAGTATTTGTAAAATATTGCCTCTGTGATAAAATAATTTTGAGTATTATTTTGATGATTTAATACTTATATATTTAAATTAAATAGTTTGAATAATTTTGACATAACTATTAATAGAAACATTATTTTTGAGTAAATCCAATTGCTATAAATTCAATTAAATCCCTTCTATCAATTAACACCATTTATAAGAAAATTGTTATAAAAATTTATTCACATAAAACTTTAATGTATATGTTTTCCTTTTATTATATTTTGCAAAAATAGAAATTAAATAAATTGCATTTATAGCCTCATGTATTCTTTATAAATATCACAAAAAAAATCAGTATGATGTTTCTTATGATTAAAAAGTGCATTTCATGCATAACTTATTATATTATATATATAGTTATACTCCTCATAGGAAAACTTCTCACTTCCTTTCTCTAAGTTAGGATTATTTTCAACTTAGTATTTTGGTAAAGTGCTATGCACTTATACACTTAGGATTTTCAACATGGACCTAGTAGGCCAATGAAGGACTTAGCCAAAACAAGACTTAAGAAGTATCTTCAAAGAGTAGAAGCACTTAGAAGAAAATCAAGAAGAAGTCATGAAGACCAACCAGCTATATTTTCTAAGTCTTGCTTCTTCTCTCTCTCTTTTCTCCTTTCTTCTCTTAGCCCTTATGATGACTAATTTATATTCAAGACCAACTTGGAGGCTATCTACACCATCAAGTCTTCAAAGCCATCAAGTCTACAAAATTGCTATGAAGTCATCACATCAAGAAGAAAAGGAAGCAAGGAGAAGATTCTACATTCTTATTTATATTTGTTCCCTCTTTCCTAAATCTTGTCTTTCACTTTAGGCATAAACAATTTTTTATCATGTTATTACCATCTTGAAGTTCGTTGGATCCTAGCGGCATAGTGAGATGAAGCGGCCTGGAGACTAACCTTACATGTCCACGTACATGAGACCTGTTACACAACTTAAGTGGCTGGTCGGGTGTCTGTCTCTCTCACTATAGTGAATATCTAATTTACAAAGAGTTGATAATAATTGTCGGTCACCTTGAAGAATAAACTTAGTATTTTATCTAAGAATTTTGCACATCATGCATAACATATTTTTGTATTATTATTTTGTTGGTATCTTTATGTGTGTTTTGTTTGATGTGTTAGAAATTTCAGAGGGAAACGACAACAGTTGATGTTGCTGTTGCTATTCTTCTTGTTGTCAAGGCAAGTGGCACACCCCCATAAAATTCCTATGTATTTTATATGCATGACTTAGTTATTTTCCTATGCATGTGTAGGACTTAGTAGATTTGCTATGCAAGACTTTAGAATTCCCTATTCTATTGTGTCTAGGTACCGATGAAATGACTTAGTAGAATTTTTATGCTTTGCAATTGATGAAAGGTTTTATAAAATGTTAAGTGGCTACTCAAGACCATGTCTATGAGGGTTTTCACCTGAGATAGTTTCCACTATACTTAGGATCATAGTATGTGGGGGTTTTTACCTGGGAGTGCACATCCACTAAGTTAATGAATCATCTGGGTGGATTGTTGTTTGGTTTATGTTGAGTGGCTACTCAGGACCATGTCCATGAGGGTTTTCACCTTAGATAGTTTCTACTATACTTAGGATCATGAATGTGGGGGTTCTCACCTGAGAGCACACTTGTGGAAGGCCAACCAGGAACAAAGGGATGTGAGGAATAAAGGGAGAAGAATGTGAAGAACTCAAGGAGAAGTTTTCCAAGTAAAGACTACAGCTGATCAAGGACAATGGAGGAATCCCAACATTCTAAGTTCTCAATAAAATTTTGATAAGTAAACAACAGTGGACTACTCAGGACCATGTTCATGGGGGTTTTCACCTAAGATAGTTTCCACTATACTTAGGACCATTGAATGTGGGGGTTTTCACCTTAGGGTGCACCTAATGACGTGATATCTTTTGGCTCACCTGGGTTAACCAGTGTGGCCAATTATGATGTTAATAAGTTTGTTTTACAAAGAGTTAGGCAAAACTGGCTTTATGCAAAATAGCCTTGAACTCCACCAGCCAAATATGCATACAGGTTATAGAGTTATTTCCATTAAGTGTCCACCATAGTGTCACTTGCCAGATCCATTTCTAATGGAATCTGACCCACTCTGTTGCAAATTATTATTTGTTGCAGAAATATCTGACGAAGAGTGAGGACTACGTTTGGGTTTCGAGTCTGCACCAACATGTTTTCGCCTGTGGCGTATCATGAAGTTGGAGGCTCATTGAAGATTTATTTCCGCTGCTTTCTTGTTTTGAGCTAGCTTTAAGCTATGCAAAGATGTATCGAATTATTTATTTTACCAAGTTTGGATTATTCGTGTAATATTGATACAGTGTTTTGATATTCATCATAAACTGTGTGTGCAAATGAATCGATCCAGTGGTTTGCACTATACACAGGTACCTGCCATAATTTTAAGTGCACGTACACTACAGATGGTATCAGAGCACTGTGTTGCCTGTAGGTTCGAAACCCCTAAGTCCGGATAGAAATAGGTTTGACCATAGGATTAAAAATCTATTTTTATTCAGTTTGCTAAAATAAACTTTTTCTAATATTCCTTCTTGTAACTATCTTATCTATTTGCTTTCTAAATACCTTGTCTTATTTTTTTTAGATGACCAACCTCATGGAATGACTCAGGAAGGGACCAGTGATGACCATGACCCTACAATGTGAGACTGATTTTCCAAGATTACTTAAGGATAACATGAAGAGTTTGGGATTTGAAGGAGAAGCAATATACAAAGGGTTTCCTTTCATGGGTGAAGGTCAAGAGTACTAGTGGGTGCAACTCCATCTATACAAGAGCAAACAAGATGACCACAAGACCAATTGCTACTGCATGTTAACCAACCCAATACTTCACACATCATTCTTTTCTTCAGCAAGAAGGCAGCATGGGAAGCTATCGAACACCTTAGAGCAAGACTTCGATTTAGACTTCATAACACCCAGAAGTATCTTGACGAACTCAAGGAAATAGAAGAGGAACTTGATGCACTCAGGAAAGAGATAGACTAGACCACCTATCTATTAGAGTAACGAAATACTAATGATGTATTGACCTATCAAATTGTGGTATGGCAGTATCATCGTATGTGTTCTCCATAACCTCAGGTGCTTCGTTACAGAACGATTAGTGCGGTTTTCTCAAAACATGTTTGAAAATTTAATGATTGTGGTTGATTGTGTCAATTGCTTGTATGGGTAGGAATATTCCTCCTAGATCTGTCTATCTTTTACTCATCTATGCTAAAACCACTACTAGAAAACCCCCCCTATAGCAATACATAGATGGCAACGGTTCAAATATGTGTTGTAATTTTTCTGTATAGATACGGATAGATGTGTTGCTAGCTATATCCGTTCTCCACTATATCTATAGCAACTGTGGTAATGCGTTGTAGGACATATCCGTTGTGTGACTTACGTATAGCTACCGATAGCATGTGTTGCAGATAATATCTGTTGTCCATTATATAGGTATATCAACGGATATAATTTGTTGTAATATATGTGTTGCATGATTATAACAATTTTGATGCTAATAAAATAATAATTAAAAAAATTCCCTGGCTTCGTCTGATTTTATGTACTCAACAAAACTGATTTTGCTTATGCACCGAAAAATAGATGAGAAAATGAATCCCAGCAATCGAACCAGTGAGATTCACCTCTGGGTGCTAGCCTATAACCATCTCGGCTACCATATGTTATGATTCCAGTCAGAAAAAATTATTTTTATACTCATTTTCTTCTGATCAACAGCGAGCTCACATCTTCCTGTTCGGTTCGATCCCAATCCGCTTCCGATACCAGCATGGTGTTCATCAGGTTTGGGCCATCAGCTCCCGATCCCTCTCCTCTTCCGATTCATCCTTTAATTTCTTCCGTCGTTGCAGCCACAAACGTCTGGTGGTGGCACCTCCGCCGCTGCAGCTTCATCGGATCAGGTGTGCGCCGCCGCTGCAGCTTCATCGTATCAGGTGGGCGCCGCCGAGGTGGGCGCCGCCGCTGCAGCTTCATCGGATCAGGTGGGCGCCGCCAGACAGGAGCCGGCCTTCGTCTGCGACGCTTGCGGCGGCGTCCGCTTCGCCCCTGCCCCACCTGCGCCGGCAGCCGCAAGGTCTTCGACGAGGAGGAAGGCCACGCCGTCCGCTGCGGCGACTGCAACGAGAACAGGTAGGTGCGTTGCGCTAATTGCTCTTCTTGATCACTCCCCCGGTTAATACGCGCTGATAACTATTGAAGGATTAGAGGTGCTTAGATTCGTCATGAGAGAGGTGTATTTAGGTTTCTTGGTGTTCTTTGTTTGTGTGTTCTTAATCAATTTGATCATTTGGGGATCGGATTACTAGCTCATGGAATAGAACGAATTGTTCTTCTTGGCTCCTTGCTGCAGAATTGCCACACATATTGGAGCTGGTGCTTGTATATGTGTGTAAAAATTGGCACTGATATTAGCTTCATTGATGAATGTAAACGAAATATACTAATGTGCAGTAAATACTTGAGCTTGGAGTTATTAATTCCCTCCTCTCTCAGTCCGTTCTTTCCCAATCAAAGTAAAAGTTAGAGCTGGAGCTGGTGCTTGTATATGTGTGTAAAAATTGGCACTATATATGTAAATGAAATTTCAGTACCAGGACTCGTCATAAGAATCTTAGTGCTACTTAATTATTATGACTGGGCTTGTTTTCTATAATGTTGTACTAAGCATGTCAAAATTTCTTTTCTCCACCTTACAGAATAGTAGGAGTAATTGGACTTCTCTGTTTCATTATTTGGACAAGACCTTCTCCATATATTTTCATTAAACATGATATATGCAAGTTTATATGTCCTTGTAGTATAGAATTTATTAGGTAAGGTCTCTATATAAAATTATATATTTAAGTTATTTAATAGCTCTTTTTTAATTGTGCAGTGTGGAATGGATTTACAAGCCATCAAGTTGCTTTTGCATTGTCCTAGAGGAACAACACAGCACTTAACCGGCGTAGATGGATTTCTGGAATTTGCTTATAAAGATAAGCCAGAAGGTACAAAGATCCTATGTCCATGTGAACATTGTGTGCATAGTACTTTCCTATCAAGGTATGATGTTCGTGACCACTTGGTGTGCAATGGAATGCTTGAGAATTATGATAAATCGGTTTTTCATGGCGAGTCTCTATCAGAACAACCAGATCAGCAACCACAACCCCGCAATGAAGGAATGAAGGCACACATGCACGATCTAATTAGTGACGCACTTAGGCATGTATATGATGATGTGGCTATGAGTAACAATACGGATTTGGAAAATCCACTTTCACACGGACCAAGCACAGAAGCACAAAACTTTTACAAACTTATTAAAGACTCAGAGAAACCCTTGTGGCCAGAATGTGAATTATCTCAGTTATCTTTACTTGTGCTTTTGCTCAATGCAAAATCCATGAACAAATGGTCTGATAAATCATTTGGAGATCTACTTGACATTCTGCACTTGGCTATTCCTAATGGAAAGGAACTTCCCCAGAATTTTTATGAGTCGAAGAAGATTATTTCAAAGTTTGGCCTTGGTTATGAAAAAATCCATGCATGCCCAAATAACTGTCAGTTGTTCTGGAAAGACAAAGTACATGATGATTTCTGCTCTATCTGCAAGGCTTCTAGGTGGAAAGATAAACAACCTGAAACCAGGTTAACCAAAAAGGGAAGAAAAAAAGCAATCCTGAGCAAAGTTTTAAGATACTTCCCGGTCAAAGAGAGACTGAGAAGGTTCTTCATGTGCAAAGAAACAGCAGCATTAGCGCGATGGCACGATGAAGAGCGCACCAAGGATGACAAGCTACGTCATCCAGCTGATTCCCAGGCATGGAAGCATTTTGATGAAAACACAGGATTTGCATCCGATTCCCGAAATATTAGGTTTGGCCTAGCTACGGATGGATTTAATCCATATGGAATGATGAGCTCTAGTTATAGTTGTTGGCCAGTTGTGCTAGTCATGTATAACCTACCTCCATGGCTATGCATGAAGGAAGCTTACCTTTCACTGTCTTTAATTATTCCTGGACCTAAGAGCCCTGGAGATAATATTCATGTCTTTCTGCAACCCCTTTTAGAAGATTTGAGGGATTTATTTATCAATGGAATTTCCACCTATGATGCATCCAAAAATCAATTTTTTCCTCTCAAAGCAGCTGTGTTGTGGACCATAAATGACTTACCAGCCTTAGGGATGCTTGCTTCATATATGGTGCATGGAGAGTTTGCATGCCCACCTTGTGGTGCAAATGCATCGACAAAGCGCTTGAAACATGGAAAAAATCTTGTTTTATGGGTCACCGACGATTCCTGTCACCTGATCATGAATTCTGTAATGATAGTTCTTCTTTTGATGGAACAAGTGAGCATAGAATAGAGCCTGGAACTTATTATGGTCGCCCTGTATTAGATGACATTGATGCTATTGGAGATTATAAGAAGTCAAAAACTTATAAGGGCAAAAGCAGTCTATTCACATTACCTTATTGGAACACTAATCTCCTTCGACATAATCTTGATGTTATGCATATAGAGAAAAATTTGTGTGATAATATTTATGGCACACTTATAAATATGGATGGGAAGTCAAAAGATAATCTACAGGCTCGTCAAGATCTGAAAGAAATGAACATTAGAGAGGCATCCACAAAAAAAACCTTCCGGGAAGTTTTACTTGCCACCCGCAAGCTTTACTATGTCTAAAACTGAGAAGCAGCTTTTTTGTAAAGTTCATCGGGATATAAATGTTCCAGATGGATATTGTGGGAATATTTCCAAATGTGCAAATTGCGTTGAAGGAAAAATTCATGGGCTGAAAACACATGATTGTCATGTCCTAATCCATCAGTTCATGCCTATTGCTTGTAGAGGTATCCTTCCAGATGATGTCGCGGCAGTACTATTTGAACTGTCATCTTACTTTCGTGGAATAAGTTCGAAAGTTCTAGATGTAGATGAGCTTGACCGTTTGGAAGAAAGAATCAAAGTTACACTGTGCAAAATGGAGATGATATTCCCTCCTGGTTTTTTCACAGTTATGGTTCACTTGGTTGTCCATTTAGCAACTGAGTGTAAGATCGCTGGACCATTTTGCTACCGGTGGATGTATTTCATTGAAAGGTACTAATAAGTTTAAATACAAGTTTTTTTATTTCATGTCATATACCTTGAAAACTTAATGGTAATGTATGCACTACAGGTATCTTGGTAAGCTGAAGTCGTATGTTCGGAACAAAGCTCGTCCCGAGGGTTCAATTGCAGAATCATATTTGGCCGATGAATGTATGTCATTTTGTTCAAGATACTTAGAGGGATTCTCAACTAAGCACAACCAACCATCAAGGAATGATGACAGCCCACATCAATCTGAATCCTCCATATATTCACACGAGTCTAACTTGTTTCCTCTGACTGGGAAACCGTTGGGAATACCAATTGCTTACACTTTAGCCGACAACGAAGCAGTACAAGCCCATAGATATGTTTTATTTAATTGTGACGCTGTGAAGCCATATTTAGAGTAAATGCCATCGCACAACTTCTCAGTTTGTTTAGTATTAAGTTTTGATCTAAACTTATGTTCTTTGTGTTTCAGGGAACATGGTAAAATTTTGAAAAGAAAGAACCGAAAGAAACGCGTAGATCCAAATACCTTTGAGAAGATGCAGCATGAACAGTTTCCAGAATGGTTCAAGGATCATGTAAGTTCCATGCTGTAATTTATTCATGATTTTTTATCAATGATCTGAATTTATATTATGTACTACTTTGCATTTATACAGATCATGCAGTTGGAGAGGGAGGAAGGTAGTGGTAGCATTGGTGAGGATATTAGATGGTTGGCTCGCGGTCCACTTCATGTCGCAACAAGACATAGAGCCTTCAACATCCGTGGGTACAGATTTAGACCGAAGCGTTATGACAAGGTAACTCAAAATAGTGGAGTTGTTCTGACTGCAAAAACATCGAGCTATACTTCTGCACATGATAAAAATCCTATCGTCGGAGATGTCTTGTACTTTGGAAGGATAGTTGACATAATTGAGTTGGACTACTACAGAAAATTTCCAGTTGTGTTGTTCAAGTGTGAATGGGTTGATCCTACAGAAGGAAAAGGTGTGCAAATAGATAGGTATGGTTGTAGGCTTGTAAATTTTTCACGTCAAATTCACACCGGCACAAATGAAGTCGATGAACCTTTTGTGTTTGCCAATCAAGTCGACCAAGTATTCTATATGGATGACCATCTTTATTCAGGATGGTCAGTTGTTTTGAAGATGAAGCCTCGAGATGACTTTGAAATGGGTGAAGAATGGAATGATGAAGAAACTGAACCTTATCATGTCAGCAAGTTGTCGGAACTTTTTGACATATCCCATGAGAAACAAGCCTGGATTAGAACATATACTGAGGGAGCTACCGTGGATGCTCCTACAGTGTCACCAGATGATGAAACGGTACCTCAATAATTAAAGGTCAGCTTGGGGTGTGATTCACTTACTAAATTTTCTTTCAGGAGTTGTTGAATTCTTGAATCATTTACATTTTATACTTCGATTGTGCAAGGTATTCTTGTGGATGCAATTTAATATTCTATTGGCCCTTGTCCTACTTGCAGGAGTATTGGATTTTGAACATCTGAAGTGGATACGAAAGCCTAGAACCAACTCAAGTGTTGAAGCCATTTTTTTCATTTTTTTTCCAGACAATTTGTGGTTTAGATACTTTGTTTGTATCCAAGTACCTCGCCTATTAAGACCTCAATTCAGTGATGGCAATGGCATGTGCTCCATTGCGTGCATGTTCCGACATCTCCACCCATCTCTATATTTGTTCCTTCACACAAACTAAATTGTATCAAGTTCAAGAATGTGCTGAATGGAAGTGAGAAATAGTTGGTTGGTGGTTAGTAAGTAGTTACAGGGTACACTTGTACGTAATGATGTGCACACTACAGATATAGCTTTGGCATTTAGTTCAGTAATGAATATGAAACTGCTGCCTTAATTTTTGGCAAAACTTACATATATATATATATATCTTTTGTATTTTCTGAGTGCCAAAAACAAATTATTTCATGAAGCAATTATAAAAATATGATGTGTAAGAGCACTCATCTAATTTTCACATGATGTAAAAGAGCACATTAGTATTTTTCTCACTTTCTACCCAATTTTGTTTATTTAAATGAGTTTATACCGATTTTCCAAAAGTTTTAAGTTTGAACTAAAAGAGCGATAGGTGTATCTTGGTATGAAAGTTAATGGTGACCAACTGAGTTTTCAAAATACTTTTCGAAATAATTTTCACACGATGTAGTTCATATTTATGGTTAATCCGCGGGTACTAGTAATTTTCTCAGTTTCTACGTAATTTCGTCAATTCAAATGACTTGGTACCGATTTTCTAAACGTAAGTTAAATTTGAACTAAAAGAGTGTGATCGTTTGCTATGGTTAACAATGATTTTGCCTCATAGAACCGTCGTAGCATGGGAGATCAAGGCCGCCACCTCGACGCACCATGACCTTCCGGGGCCGCCACCCCGACCACACGCCCTTCTGCACATCCATCGCGAAACCGTTGAGCCGCGCTGGCCAAGTGCTCCAAAGCGGCGCCTCCAACAATGTAGTGACGAGACCGTCACCGCCGCCCGCTCACGATGGAGCAAAGGTTTTCACCCGAACAACTTGGAACCACCGAGCTCCACCGCATACCGCAGCAGCCGTGGCACCACCTTCCACGGTCGCTGCCATGTCCATGCACCTCCATCTCATCCCCGCTGAGCCTGCACCGCCGGTGCTTGTCTCCATGGCCAGCCCGCGCCTCACCAGTGCGGCCGCATGCCAGCAGCTCCGCCAGCCCGCGTCCACAGCCTCGCCGGTGCTACGTTGCGCTCATCCACGCCAAGCTCATCGCCAAGGGAGAGCCGCACGATTTGGAGAAGAGCGCCCGACCGCCACCTTCCTCGGGCGCGCCCGGCTTTGCCGGCGCCCCTCCAGCGGCTGTGGAGCGAGGAAGATTATTATTAAATTTATAATTAAGTATATAATATTTCATTTCCCTCCATGATTTTGTTTCCCTCCATTCTTTCCCACCAGATAATTTAAGATCTGATAAAAGATATTTGCTTATGTACGCTAATTATTTCCCTCCATTGTTTCCCACTTTCCCTCCACTTTTCCTAGCTGACTGTCCTAATAATCAGCTCGGCGCGCTAACAGCGGTTCCCCTTTTTATTTGGATCGGTCTCATCTGAGACGTGCTCACGCGCACGGCCAGCAGTGGCGGCGGAGGCCTCGCATCCAATCTCCAATCCGATCCCTCGAGGTTCATCCGTAGGTTAGCGGCTTCTCTTCTAATCCCTTCTCTTTTTTTGATCGCTCTACCCAAATCCACTTCTCTAAATCGCCATGGGTGTCCCAGGCACAGCAGGCCGGTGCCGGCAGCACACAACGAGTTCATCAGATCAGCCGCCCTCATGTCCCCGATTCTCCTGGGAATTCTTCAGGTCAGGTTTGTGCTATTTGCCCAATCCCCCATTTAGCATGTGACTCTGTTTCTCGCACATCCGCAAACGACGCTAGGAACAATTTCCTGGCTGTTATGCCTCGTTCCCGGTTGATCCCAGGAATAAGCCTTGCGTCGATAGTAAAGGATGTGGATTCACTTATTAGGTAGAACAATTAAATGGGTGAAATTAATTGTGTGTTATGATTATCATATTGCAAACAGATATGACGAGGAAGAAAATGCATGTTGTCGAATCCAATCAAGAATATATGGTGGAGGAACAGATCGAACACAATAATTGTGTTGAACAAGTTGTGGAATCTTATGATCCGCAAGTAATAACAAGAAATGTCGAAGAAGAAGAAGGATTCTCATATTGTGATGATGAAGATGATGATAATGGCAAAGGTAATCTGGAAGCTAGTCATTATTCACTACAACAATAATTATTCATCCTCATAAGAGATACACCTAGTTAATACTATATAACTTTTTGTGCTAATTTGACATTTGTCAGGTGTAATTGAAGTAACAAAAGAGCGTAAGAAGAGAAAGCTTAAAGATATTTGGACCCTTCCAAAAGGGAAAAGGATTGTTGTTAAGTGCAATGATTTAGATCAGCCAATCGGAAAAGAAGGTAAGCATCTTGGAGATTTTCTTGGCACGGTTGGTAGAAATGGATCCTTGTGTAGCTTGTCCTACAGGGACTGGAGATTGCTGATACGAGAAAGAGATAAAAAAGACAATGAAAGGAAAAACTTGAAGGCTATACTTGACCAAGTAAAGGTACGTCATACAACACTAAGAACCTTTTATTCCATTCTTATATTTTCCTTGCAACTTAGTTACTCTATTGTTTTCTGATTATTCTGTAGATGAGGTTCCTTTATCCTGCTCGAATGGAAAAATATATACTAGAAACAATTAGAGACCGATGGAGGCAATATAAGTCAGATCTGAAAGCACAATATTTTGATGAGAAAAAGAGCGTCGAAGTAAATTATAGCAATGGTCCAAAATGTGTGAGCCCAGATCAGTGGAGAGCTCTGGTGAATTATTGGACAAGCCAGAAAGCAAAGGTAGCTAGACTTTTATTTGGTTTATCATTTACATTTTTCTCTATCAGATTAGCTTTCCCACAAAAGTAAAAGTTATGCGCATAACTTTTTCCTGCGATTCTTTGTAGGATATAAGTGCTCAAAATAGGGTAAATTGTGGGAAGAGGAAGTCCACACATACAGCTGGAACAAAGAGTTTTCCCCAAAAAAGGGAGGAATTGGTACAATTTTAATATAACTATATGCATTTATTTCTATTCATATGATGTGAAGTCATCACTAACTTTGTAAATAATTCAATATATCTTATTAGAGAGAAGAAGATCCCGAGAAGAAGTACCCTCATAGGGCTATCTTGTACGTGGAAACACACAAGCCTAAAACCAAGAATAACAAGATTATTAATGAACACGTGGTATATGCTCGACCTTCAACCTTTCCTATTTTATTCTGCTATTTCACATTCTGGTTTTACTTAGAAATGGTTCTGTAATTTCTGATATGATTTTTTAATGAATAAGAGGACAAGAGACAACTCAAAATGCACCAGATGAGGATGATATGTAGCTGGGTGTTGTTTAACTCGGGTAGCATTATATTTTTCACTTGTTACCAAAACTAAATAAATCTGCATTGCCTTCTTTTATTACTCGTTTGTATTGTATTAGCAATAGTTCGGTCAGACTAGGATATGCTGCAATTTTTGGTTCAATCGCGAATATTTGTTCAGCTCAATCTAGTAAATGTCATCTGATGTTATTAACTCTCTTAATTACTCTATCCTTGTGATTAGGCAAAGCTGAAGGATATTTTAGAGAAGCAACCAGAGTTAGCAGATGCATGCCAAGGAAAGACTGCTTGGAAAGGAGATGCATTGAATAGAGTATTAGGAGATGATAAGTCTGGTCATGTACATGGTTTGGGACTAGTTCCAAATCCAAACAAAAATTTTGATGTGTCAACTTCCCGTCGCTTTCAGAATACACATTTTACTTCATTGGAGGATATACCAAATGAAGCTATGATATCCTTTAAAGTTGACATGGAAAAATTAGGACAACATGTGAAGAATCAAGATGCTGAAATTCTGGAACTAAAAGAGAAGATAAGAAACATGGAAAGAGAACAAAATCAGGTAAAGTTATAGGAAATTCACCATCATTTGTTTTCAGGACTAATCTAACTAATATGACAGGGAGATTCCGAACCACTGTATACACTTCGAGATGCTCATCCAGTAGATGGAATATCCAACAGGAAAGTATGTACCTTTTTTAAGTACATAACAGTTATTCAAAGTTCACTCCGATACATATGATATGTTATCACCTTTTAATTTTCTTTCTCCTTCTAGAGAGTATATGGTGCTTCTCCCGGTCAACAAGTTCCAGTGGTTGTGGAATCAAATAACTTGATGGTACTGTATGGATGTATTTTTACATACAAACGCAACTTTTTAGAAACTATTGATTTATCTTACCTTTCTCTATAGATCAAGCAAAGTTGTTTCCATGGTATGAACTCGCAACCATCTGAAAAGAGAGTTGCTTCATCTAAGGTTTGCTCTTTAGCTGTTTTCAAGAACTCAACATTGTTGAGGATCAAACTGCATTGCTTGTATTGGCTTGGTTCTATTTTTCCAAAACTCATGATATATTTTTTGATCACAGAGTAAAGAAATTTCTGTTCTAAATAGCAATGCGCGAGAAGGAGAAAAAAATGCTGCTGCACACCATGTTAGTTTGCCTTTTACCTTTGGAACTTATTACCATTCCAAACTCATTCCACACTCTAAAGTATCATGTTTCTGATAGTACTTTATTGTTACATTACAATTTAGAACAAGGAAACATTCCCCCAACATACTGGCAAACAAAGAGACAGTAGAGTGTCAACATCAAACAAGGTATGTTCGTCTCTTCAATGTTGTTCTATGTTCAAACTTTAGTGCTCCGATGATGATTTTCAATGTTTTCACATCTGGCTCACAACATGATGTTCAAAACAAGAATATCCCAAAAAGCGCCACTGCAACAATGATTTCTAATGTAAATAAACATATTTTTGTTTTGTATTATTTTTATTCTATTGGATGCTTACATTTGGCATGATATCTTTTGTAGAAACAACAGAGTGGTTCCGTAAGTTGGTTGGGTTCTGCTTCACTAGCATTAAGCTAGATCAACTTATATTTTCTTGAAACAAATATATTCCAGTTTAGTTTTCTTTAAGGATGATGGACATGAGCTAACAAATCCTAACTTATTTGCCATACAGGAGGCACTAAAGTATTTTTGAAGAGCTTGTCAAGCGGGAACAAAGACGTTGCCCTTGCTACAATTGTAAGTTGCGATCCAAAGTATAAACTTGATGGTGTTGAAATAACAAATCAGTTCTACCTTGTACATGTCAATGCTGCATTAGTGAAAAATGAAGAGTTGGTACGGAAACGGAAAAACTGCCTCAATCTTGGTAATGCAGAAGGAACAAAAATTGCATGGCCTTCAACCTTTGTACGTCACTAGCTTGCTATCTCATTATTTACATAATGCGATGCCTTTATTTCCTTCTTAACAATTTTACTCTTTTCTATTCTAGATTCAGAAGATAAATGGATGACATGTTGAATGCACAGAGGACAATGTTGTCGCAGCTGGATACATATTTAGTTATATCAGAAGCTGGATACATATTTAGTTATATCATAGGGTAGTGATGTCGCCAACAAAACATTTATATAATGTATCATAGATGGTGTTCCTCTTGTAAAACAACATTTTTCAATTTATGATATGTTTCTCTTGCGTCTATTGTCATATTTATTATTTTCATTTCAGTCAGGTCTTTAAAGTGTGCAGGTTATGTACAGCATATTTTTTAAAAAGGGGACCGTTGGTTCAGTGGTTCAATACCTCAATCGGTAATTAAGAAAAATATTATTTTTTGTTGTAAATATGAAATATAAGGTTCAAAACAGATATCCTACGTATAGGAAACAACAAGCTGATCTAGCCCTTGTGGTTAGAGCATTCTGGAGGCTAGGCGCAAGATCGCGCGACTAGGGTTCGAATCCCTCGACGCGCAAATTTAATTTTGTTCTTGTAGTAAATCAGTTGGGTTGTGCAAACACCAACACATGCAAGTGTTGACAACCACTGTTTCTACACGTTGCTACCTAGCAACGCCTTCGTTACCAACGGCTTCATATGCGTTGCTTTGTGCCCTAGCAACGCCAGATAAGGCAACGCATCATAATCTGTTGGTAGAGATGCTAGCAATGCCTATATAGATATTTAGATACAGATAAATGCGTTGTTGTAGGAGGGGTTCTCTTGTAGTGAACCTACAGATGCCTCCCCGCCGTGCTCCTGAGAACAACAACAACAATGATGCCATACAACAACTGATGGCCGCTCAAGCTCAGCTGATGACTATGATGACTCAGTTTATTGCAGCAAGCAACAACAACAACAAGAACAACAACAATCCTCCACCACCACCACCTCCCCAAGTGGATAGGCTTACCAGATTTCTGAGGCTTAGGCCTAACAAGTTCTCGAACGCAACAGAGCCAATGGTGGCTGATGACTGGCTACGCTCTGTACAAAAGGATCTGGTGACAACTGAATGTGATGACGCTGAGAAAGTTAGGTTTACCGCACATCTACTTGAAGTACCTGCTGCCCAATGGTGGGAAACTTATCAGATTACTCACCCATTGGACACCTTGACCTAGGAGGAATTCAAGGAAGGATTTCGTAATGCTCATGTCTCCTGGGGAATTATGAATCTTAAACGGGAAGAGTTTCGCAATCTGCGTCAGGGAAACGGAAGTCTTAAGGAGTATATGGATGACTTCCATTCCTTGTCTCGATATGCGCCTGAGGACATTGACACAGATGCAAAGAAGAAGTCAAAATTTCTCAATGGACTTAGTGATGAGCTGAAGATACCACTGACTGTTGCTTATGCACCAAACTATCATATACTTCTTGATCAAGCAATCACCCTTGAAGATAGCATAAAGAAAGCTGAGAATAGGAAGAGGAAGATGGACAAGCACTCCTCTGAACCCTCATTCAAGAAGCACCTTGTTTATGATGTGAACAGTGGCCACAAACATGGGAATCACCATAATGGAGGAAGTCACCACAAGCATCATGATCACCATGGTGGATCCAAGGGAAGCAATGGAGATCATAAAGGAAATGGATTTGCTGGCCATAACCATAACAATGGACACCACCGTCCAAATCCTGAACACAGAGATATCAGTCAGGTGCTCTGCTACAAATGCAAGAACAAGGGTCATTACGCCAACGAGTGTCCAGCAAAGAAGAAGGCCGATGAAGCTGCTAAGTCAAATCCTTTCGATAAAGGATATGTGAACCACATCATTGTGGAAGAAGTGAACGGTACACTCTGAATCAAGTTTTCAATACCGACAAAGATTTCTTTTAAGGGTGGTAGCCCAACCCGATACCCCAACAGAACCTTTTGCTAGCCTTCTCGAATCTCGAGGACGAGATTCCCTTTAAGGGTGGTAGTCTGTAACATCCCTATATTTCAGAATGTTTAAAAATCACTAAAATTTAAAACTTTTGAAAACATTTATGTATTTTGCTTTGAAAAGAAAATTTAAGCATTGCATTCATGCATCTCATCATTCATCATCTTATTAAATCACAAAGGGTTTAAATTAAAAATCCATTATATTTCATATTACTCTAAAAATATTTATTTTCTATTATTCTACTATTATGCCAAAATAAAGGTGAATGATTTGAGCAAAATAAGTTTAAATAACTTAAATTCAAACATATTTGAATGTGGGTAATTTCATAAATTTTATTAACCCAAAATGAGTTTATTAAATTACTAATTTCAAAGTTGACCTAAATGGGAAATTTTGCATTTTATGAATATTTTGAAATATTAATTTTCAAAATTATTCAAAACATGCCCAGAACTGGTTTAACACAAAGATATTGCTTTTACAAATTTTGGAAATTTATTTGAATGAATTTGGAGCCTTAAATCAAAAGATATGAATTAAATGGAAAATCAGAAAAAGAAAAAGAAATCGCTGACGTCATCGTCTTCAACCTCCAGCGAAGATTACGCACCCGAAAATCCGCCGGCGATTCTTAATTTCAAATCCGAGCGATTTCTACGGGATTTGTTCCCTCTTCTGCACCATATAAATCCCCAGCCACCGCCGCCTCCATTCCCTCAAAAACCCTAACCTAATATGCCCCTAGGCTGCCGCGAAAGCTCGCCGGAGTTGCTTCAGTCGCCGCCGTCCTTTTCGTCAAATCCGGTGAGCCCTCCTTCGATCCCGATGCCCTGACCCTCTCCTCTGTCTTGCCGTCTTCGTGCGCATCTCCTAAGCCCCGCGTTCGGTTGTTTTGTGCAGTGAGTCGAGCGCCCTGTGCTCGACCAGATCTCACCGGAGCGCCCCCGCACTCCTTCCACCGCTCCCGGCCGCGCCAGGAGGAAAGGCACGACGCCGTCGCCACCATCCGCCTCGCCGCGACGAGCTGCACACCACCGTCACCTCCGTTCGTCCGGGGGAGCTCCGCAGCGTCGCCTCCGTCCACGCCTGAGCGCAGCCGTCCCCTCCATCTCCGGCCACCGCTGCTGCCACCTTTTGGTCAACTCAATGTGAGTCGTCCAATCCTTTTTCCATGGCCACGATTAGATTTCCTTTAAACCGAATTGGTACGCTGACTCAGCATGCACAGTCAGCGACACGTCAGCGCCAGCGTGGAAAACAATTTCTGAATAAAATTAAAATGGCATTTTTTGCAGAAAAGCCCCTGCATATTCAAACTTTCATAACTTTTTAATCACTTATCCAAATTCAAATATTTTTATATATTTGGAAAGCCCTTGACATGTAGAATATTTTAGATCTGTTAGAATTAAATTTAACTTAGCAAAAATTATTAAAAATTCAAATGGATGATTTGAGTATATTTGTAATAACTTTAAAACTATAAATCCAAAAATTGCAAATAAAATTTGTTTTAGAAACTTTGGAGTATTTGTAAAATGATGCCTCTGTTATAAAATAATTTTAAGTATTATTTTGATGATTTAATACTTATATAATTAAATTAAATAGTTTGAATAATTTTGACATAACTATTAATATAAACATTATTTTTGAGTAAATCCAATTGCTATAAATTCAATTAAATCCCTTCTGTCCATTAACACCATTTATAAGAAAATTGTGTTATTAAAATTTATTCACATAAAACTTTAATGTATATGTTTTCCATTTATTATATTTTGCGAAAATTAAAATTAACTAAATTGCATTTATAGCCTCATGTATTCTTTATAAATATCACAAAAAAAATTAGTATGATGTTTCTATGATTAAAAAGTGCATTTAATGCATAACTTATTATATTACATATATAGTTATACTCCTCATAGGAAAACTTCTCACTTCCTTTCTCTAAGTTAGGATTATTTTCAACTTATTATTTTGGTAAAGTGCTATGCACTTATACACTTAGGATCTTCAACATGGAGCAAGGAGGCCAATGAAGGACTTAGCCAAAACAAGACTTCAGAAGTATCTTCAAAGAGTAGAAGCACTTATAAGAAAATCAAGAAGAAGTCATGAAGACCAACCACTATATTTTCTAAGTCTTGCTTCTTCTCTCTCTCTTTTCTCCTTTCTTCTCTTGGCCCTTATGATGACTAAGTTATATTCAAGACCAACCAGGAGGCTATCAACACCATCAAGTCTTCAAAGCCATCAAGTCTACAAAATTGCTATGAAGTCATCACATCAAGAAGAAAAGGAAGCAAGGAGAAGATTCTACATTCTTATTTATATATGTTCCCTCTTTACTAAATCTTGTCTTTCACTTTAGGCATAAATATTTTTGATCATGTTATTACCATCTTGAAGTTCGTTGGATCCTAGCGGCATAGTGAGATGAAGCGGCCTGGAGACTAACCTTACATGTCCACGTACATGAGACCTGTTCCACAACTTAAGTGGATGGCCGGGTGTCTGTCTCTCTCACTATAGTGAATATCTAATTTACAAAGAGTTGATAATAATTGTCGATCACCTTGAAGAATAAACTTAGTATTTTCTCTAAGTAGTTTGCACATCATGCATAACATATTTTTGTATTATTATTTTGTTGGTATCTTTATGTGTGTTTTGTTTGATGTGTTAGAAATTTCGGAGGGAAACGACAACAGTTGTTGTTGCTGTTGCTATTCTTCTTATTACCAAGGCAAGTGGCACACCCCCATAAAATTCCTATGTATTTTCTATGCATGACTTAGTTATTTTCCTATGCATGTGTAGGACTTAGTAGATTTGCTATGCAAGACTTTAGAATTCCCTATTCCATTGTGTCTAGGTACCGATGAAATGACTTAGTAGAACTTTTATGATATGCAATTGATGAAAGGTTTTATAAAATGTTAAGTGGCTACTCAGGACCATGTCTATGAGGGTTTTCACCTGAGATAGTTTCTACTATACTTAGGATCATAGTATGTGGGGGGTTTTACCCGGGAGTGCACATCCACTAAGTTAATGAATCATCTGGGTGGATTGTTGTTTGGTTTATGTTGCGTGGCTACTCAGGACCATATCCATGAGGGTTTTCACCTTAGATAGTTTCTACTATACTTAGGATCATGAATGTGGGGGTTCTCACCTGAGAGCACACTTGTGGAAGGCCACCCAGGAACAAAGGGATGTGAGGAATAAAGGGAGAAGAATGTGAAGAACTCAAGGAGAAGTTTTCCAAGTAAAGACTACAGCTGATCAAGGACAATGGAGGAATCCCAACATTCTAATTTCTCAATAAAATTTTGATAAGTAAACAACAGTGGACTACTCAGGACCATGTTCATGGGGGTTTTCACCTAAGATAGTTTCCACTAAACTTAGGACCATTGAATGTGGGGGTTTTCACCTGAGGGTGCACCTAATGACGTGATATCTTTTGGCTCACCTGGGTTAACCAGTGTTGCCAATTATGATGTTAATAAGTTTGTTTTACAAAGAGTTAAGCAAAACTGGCTTTATGCAAAATAGCCTTGAACTCCATCAGCCAAATATGTATACAGGTTATAGAGTTATTTTCATTAAGTGTCCACCGTAGTGTCACTTGCTAGAACCATTTCTAATGGAATCTGACCCACTCTGTTGCAAATTATTATTTGTTGCAGAAATATCTGACGAAGAGTGAGGACTACGTTTGGGTTTGGAGTCTGCACCAACATGTTTTCGCCTGTGGCGTATCATGAAGTTGGAGGCTCATTGAAGATTTATTTCCGCTACTTTATTGTTTTAAGCTAGCTTTAAGCTATGCAAAGATGTATCGAATTATTTATTTTACCAAGTCTGGATTATTCGTGTAATATTGATACAATGTTGTGATATTCATCGTAAACTGTGTGTGCAAATGAATCGATCCAGGGGTTTGCACTATACACAGGTACCTGCCATAATTTTAAGTGCAGGTACACTACAGATGGTAAACTACAACCCTTATTCATTTGATCTCAGTTTAGATGCCTTACATTATTACATGATCAATACTGTGTTTAAGCATGTCACTTCAGAAACTATTCTTCTTTTATCGTTCTTGCCTACTCGGGACGAGTAGAACAAAGCTTGGGGATGTTGATACGCCTCCAATGTATCCATAATTTCTTATGTTCCATGCTATGTTATATCATATTATTACATGTTTTATTTGCATTTTATATAGTTTTATGCATTTTCTGGGACTAACCTATTAACAAGATGCCAAAGTGCCAGTTCCCTGTTTTCTGTTATTTTTTGTTTCAGAAAAGTACTTAAATAAATATCCGCCAAATTGGAAATAAATCAATCAGGAAATATTTTTGGAATATTTGCATCACGAAAAACCGATGACGAGATGAAGAAGGGCCGCGAGGGGCCCTCACCACCTGCTGGCGCGGACCCCAGCCTCGCCACGCCAGGGGGTGAGGACGCCGCCTCGGGCGGCCACCGACCTATGTCTTTCGCCCACATAAACCCCTCTGACCTAAAATAGAGCACAGTTGAACCATTTTTCCTCCACGGGTCCCGAGCCGCCGCCGTCGTTACCACCACTTCGGGAGAGATCAGAACTTCTCCCCGGCACCCTGCCGGGAGGGGGAATCGTCCCTGGAGGCCTCTACGTCGCCATGACCGTCTCCAGACTGATGCGTGAGTAGTCTACCTTGGAATACGGGTCCATAACAGTAGCTAGATGGTTGTCTTCTCCTCTTGTGCTATCATGTTTAGATCTTGTGAGTTGCCTATCATGATGTGTTTGTTGGGATCCGATGAATATTGAGTACTATAGTTATTGCTTCATAATATATCATGTGTGTGTTATTTAATGATCTTGCATGCTCTATGTTACTTGTGTGTGCTTTGGCCAAGTAGATGCTTGTAACTCCAAGAGGGGTATTTATGCTCGATAGTAGGTTCATGTCTCTATTTAATCTGGGGCAGTGATAGAAAGCTCTAAGGTTGTACATGTGTTGTTGCTACTAGGGATAAAACAGTCGTACTTTGTCTAATTATGATGTTACTTACTTACTTTACACACAGTGCTTAAGGCGATAATCTTTTGCATGCAACTTAATACTGAAAGTGGTGCGGACGCTAACCGGAAGGTGGATTATTAGTCATAGATGCGGTTGGAACGGTCTATGTATATTGTTGTAATGCATGAATGAATCACACTAGACACCATATCATTAGTATATGCATTGGGTTGCTCATCATTATTCTGTCAATTGCCTGGCTGTAATTTGTTTACCACGCATGGATGAATGCTATTATTTATGGAGAGACACCACCAGTGAACGGTGGTCCCCGGTCCTTCTCATTAATCTAATAAAACCACAACCGCAAACATGTTACTTTCTGCAAACAAACATCTTTCTTCCACACATACGTTTAATCTTTTGTTACAACAAGCTGGTGGGATTGACACCCTCACCGTTGAGTTGGGGCAAAATACTTTGATTGTGTTGTGTGCAGATAACACGTCTCCGACGCCACACCAAGAGTTTCTGGCGCTGTTGACACCTCGAGGGGAACGTTCATCTCCTACTGGTTCGATAACCTTGGTTTCATAACCTAGGGAAATCTTGCTGCTCTTCTACTTCACACCCTCCTCTTGGGCATTCACAAACCACACGCTCGTGTAGTGCATCAGTGACAAGCATTAAACACAACAAGATTGCAGCAACAATAACTTCACAAACTTTGATAGATAGACTGATCATAATGTAACAATTCATCGGATCCCAACAAACACAACACGGATTACATCATATAGATCTCAATTATGTAAGGCAGCTCATGAGAACATTGCATTAAAGTACATGGGAGTGAGAGTACCAACTAGCTACATCCAAGAACCCGTAGTCCATGGGGGAACTACTCACAAACCATCACGGAGTCGAAGTGGAGGCGGTGGTGATGGCTCCGGGGGTCAATCCCCGTCCCGGCAGGGTGCCGGAACAGGAAGTCTGACCCCCGAAACATGTCGGCGATGGCGGCGGCGCTCGGGACCCGTGGAGGAAAAATATGGATAGTGTCCAAGCGTTTTTATCTGAGGAGGTATTTATGGGCGAAAGGGCGATGTCGGTGGGCGCCCGAAGGGCCCACACCACCTCCTGGCGCGGCCAGGAAGGGAGCCGCGCCACGGGGTGGTGAGGCCGCCTCGTGGCCCCTCTCCGTCTCGTCTTCGGTGTTCTGGAACGTTTCTTTTCCAAAAATAATTCCAGGATCTTTTATCTCCAATTCCGAGAATATTTCCTTAAGTACTTTTCTGAAACAAAAAACAACAGAAAGAGGGAACTGGCACTTTGGCATCTTGTTAATAGGTTAGTTCCATAAAATGCATATAACTATATAAAATGTATGTAAAACATGTAATAACATGGTATAATATAGCATGGAACATAAGAAATTATAGATATGTTGGAGACGTATCAACATCCCCAAGCTGAGTTCTACTCGTCTCGAGTAGGCAAGAACGATAAAAGAATAATTTCTAGAGTGACATGCTTTGACATAATCTTGATCATATAATATTGTAAGGCTCATGTTATGAATGAAATGACTCAAGGCAATGATCTATAGTTTGCTAACAAATAGACAAGGAGTAAACAACTACATCATATAAGTAAAAACTCTTCATGAATAGTACTTTCAAACAAGCATCAATAAGATTTGCATAAGAGTTAACTCATAAAGCAATATTATCTAAGTAAAAGAGTATTGAAGCAACACAAAGGAAGATATAAGTTTCAGTATTGGCTTTCAACTTTGAACATGTATATCATATAGATAGTTGTCAACACAAAGGAATATAACAAGTGCAATAAGGAAGCATATAAGAATTGTTGTACACAGTTGGCACAAGTGTTTGCTTCGGGGATAGAAAGAAGTAGGTAAACTGACTCAACATAAAGTAAAAGATAGGCACTTCGTAGAGTGAAGCAGGGATACAAGCATGTGCTAGAGTTTCTTAGTTTTATAGGTTTTCTAAATTTAGAGCATAAAAGTAAGTTTTGAGCGGTGTTTGTCGTTGTCAACGAATGGTAATGGGCACTCTACCCCCCTTGTCAACCAGACTTTCAAGAGCACCTCCCATGAATGACGTTATTTCTACCAGCAAGGCAGATCATCCCTCTTTCTCTCTTGTTTACACATGTAGTTTAGAACTAGTATCATTGCTTGGCTGATTAGATCAGGGCAAAAATGTGAAGAGAATGCAGCGGTTAAAGTTGTAATTAATTGGGACTGGGCACCCCTTTTGCCAGCTCTTTTTGCAAAATTAATGGATAAGCGGTGTATATGCCACTAGTCTGGTTGGTGAAAGTCTGTCTAAAAGCAAATGGCAAGGTTGATATCCGTACGACCACATACTTCCTCATGAGCTAATAAACAGTGACACAAATAAAGGACAATAAGTTTTGAATAAAAGATAGCACACGAAGTATTTGCTTGGAATGGCAGGAAATACCATGAAGTAGGTAGGTATGGTGGACACAAATGGCATGTGTTTTGGCTCAAGGTTTTGGATGCACGAGAAGAATTCCTCTCAGTACAAGGATTTGGCTAGAAAGGTTGTTTGAAGCAAACACGAGTATAAACAATGACAACAAAACGTATATACAAAACATATTGTAAACATTATAAAACTCTATATTGTCTTCCTTGTTGTTCAAACACTTTAACTAGAAAATATCTAGACCTTAGAGATACCGAACATGCAAACCAAATTTCAACAAGTTTTACGGTAGTTCTCCACTAATAGGTTTTAACTACATGATGCAAAAGCTTAATCGTGATCTACTTGAGAGCTCAAAACAATTGCCAAGCATCACAAAAAATTCAAGACAATGATCTACAAGAATATGTATATCTTTTCATTATACCATCCACCACATTTAGCATTTTATGTTTCCAACCAAACACCCATAAACTCTCCAAGTATTTAACAATGAAGCAATAGAGTATAATATATGAGAACTAACAGCTCTAAACAAGAGGTGCATGAAAAACAAGAGCTGAAAGTATTGCAGTAGCTAGAGAAGAATACTCAACAAATATAAGTGAAGAATAGGGGTATTCATAAGAAAAAGCGGAGTGTGTCTCTCTCCCAAACAAGAATGCTAGGATCCATTTTATTCAGAGAATGAAAATAACAAAAACAGAAATAAAAACAAACAGACGCTCCAAGTAAATCACATAATATGTGACGGAATTAAAATATAGTTTCACAAGAGATGACATGATAAGTTGTTGATGAAGAAGGGGATGACTTGGGCATCCCCAAGCTTTGACGCTTGAGCCTTCTTGAAATATTCTTGGGTGATCCACGGGGGCATCCACAAGCTTAGGCTCTTTCATCTTCTTGATCACATTATATCATCCTCCTCTCTTGATCCTTGAAAACTTACTTCACACCAAACTTCTCATAAACTTCATTAGAGGGGTTAGTATTCAAAAACATTAATCCACTTTGGTCCTGTTGTGGCACAATTCAAGAACTCAATAAAACATTAGCTACAGCCCTCCATGATAGAGAACCTTGCTTAAAGTCCACAAGAGACAATGCAAAAAATAGAGACAAAATCTGCCAAAACAGAACAGCCAGTAAAGGTGAATTTTTTCGAGGCACCAAACTTGCTCAGATCAGAAAACTCAAAACTAATGAAAGTTGAGTACATATCTGTGGATTATGCACAAAAAAGGGAAGATTTTTCTGAAGTTCCAGTAAAGAGTTATGAATTTAATGGTGATCAGAAGAAAAACTGTTCCTGCGTAGAAATCCAAATCTAGTATCAACTTCCTACTAGAGACTTTACTTGGCACAACTATGCAATTAAATAAAGATACAAAGGAGTTGTTACCGAGTTAATCATGCTCCTTGACTCAAATAAGAAAAATAACAGAAATAAAACATGGGTTGTCTCCCACAAGCGCTTTTCTTTAATGCCTTTTAGCTAGACTTGAAAGTTTTAATGATGCTTTCATGAAAATAGAAAATGAAGCAAAACAAGCCTCAAGAAGAAAATACAAAACACATTTAAGTCTAACCCACTTACTATGCATAGGAATCTTGTATACAAATAAATTCACAAAGAACAAAGTGACAAGCATAGGAAAATAAAACAGGAGTAGCTTCAAAATTTTCAGCATATAGAGAAGTGCTTTAATACCATGAAAAATTCTACAACCATATTTTCCTCTCTCATAATAATTTTCAGTAGCATCATGAATAAACTCAACAACATAACCATCACATAAAGAATGCTTTTCATGATCTACAAACACATATTTTTTACCAAGCTCTATAATAGTGGGATAAAAACTTTCAAACCCACTTTCAACAATTTTATAACAAGATGATTGATCATTCTCAAGGTATATGGGACTCCTAGATAAAGTAAAGACCTCTCCAATCTCATTTTCAATAATAGTACAATTAATATTATCAAGTAACATAGGACCATCATCTAGAGCTTTATCATAAACATTTTCTAAGAAAACTTCTTTAGTACCATGCATTTCAAAATTAGGCACAAATAAAGGATTTTCATAAGATTTATCAAAATAGCATGGATTATCATATATAACAGTGGCATAATTGTTTTCACAAGTTTTACTCATAGGGAATATTTCAAGAGAATCCACAGGAACATAACATTCATCCTTCTTTGGTAAGCATGGGGGACAATCAAATAGTGTAAGGGATGAAGAGTTACTCTCATTAGAAGGTAGGCATGGGTAGCTAATTAATTCTTCCTCCTTTTGTTCTTCACTCTCCTCCTCTTTTTCATCTAATGAGCATTCAGGTTCAGCAATTTCTTCTTCCACAGGTTCTTGCAAATTGTAGATACATTCTTGTGCATTACTGAGTCTCTCTTTATAATCAATGATATAAGGATTATTGCTGAAATATTCTATATAATAATCAAGGATAGAAGAGACATAATCTTTAAGTGTATTACAAGCAACACAAGTTTCATAATTTTTAGACATGAAGGATTCTATTTCAGAAGTTCTCATAAATATAACAAATTGTTCTACTTCTTCAAATCCAAGATCAATATAGTTATTCCAATGATAGTTCACAATTAAAACTTCTTTACTAAAGCCACATTGGAATTTAAGATGTTTAGTATCCTGTTCAGAGCAGCAATTTATATCATGGCGTTTAAGCAAAATTTTAGCAATTGTATTCAACTTTTCTAACACGCCTCTCATGACTTTTACCTTATATGATTCTCTATACTTCATATATAATTCATTAAGTTCCACAACATATGTAGCATGTTCTTCCATAACAACAGTTTTTTTTTTTTTTTCTGTTTTTCAAATTTTTATGGTTTTTCGGGTATATAAAAATAAAACAAGACAAAAATAAACTAAACAAAGATAAACTAGACGAAAGTAAACTAAACAAAATACAACTAAACAGAAATAAATAAGCACAAATAACCTAGACAGGAAAATAAAATACAATAAAATAAAAACAGAGAGAGGTAGAGTGTACTCCCCAAGTGAAATTATGAGTAGAGTTATGCCTCCCCGGCAACGGCGCCAGAAAATAGTCTTGATAACCCACAAGTATAGGGGATCGCAACAGTCTTCGAGGGAAGTAAAACCCAAATTTATTGATTCGACAAAAGGGGAGACGAAGAATACTTATAAGTCTTAACAGACAAGTTGTCAATTCGGCTAAACCTGGAAAAGCACTAGTAACAGGGGTGATGTGAAAGCAACATGAATATGAGAGCAGTAGTAACAGTAACACAGATACAATAGCACCAGAAAATAGTTGTTTGTGTGGAGTTGACGGGATGATGATAGAAGGGTCGGGGTTCCCAGCTATCTACACTAGTGGTAACTCTCAAAGAACAAGTGGCAGGTGAACAAATTACAGTTGGGCAATTGACAGTATTGAAATAGCATTAAGTAAGAATATCCAGATTATTAATTAAGTAGGCATGTTTTTCATATATAGTTGTGCGTGCTCGCAATGAGAAACTTGCATAACATCTTTTGTCCTGCCAGCCCGTTTGCAGCGAGACCTCTAGGGAAACTACTGGCAATTAAGGTGCTCCTTTTAATAGAGCACCGGAGCAAAGCATTAACACTAGGTGAAAACATGTGATCCTCACATCACAACCATTCCCTCTGGTTATCCCAATTGTTGTCACTTTGGGGCCATCGGTTCCGGACAATGACATGTGCATACAATTTGTAGATACAATCTAAGCAATAAATATATAGCTCAAATCTAAGATCATGTCACTCGTGCACGAGTGACAATCATTAAACACGACAAGATTGCAGCAACAATAACTTCACAAACTTTGATAGATAGACTAATCATAATGTAAAAATTCATCGGATCCCAACAAACACAACACATATTACATCATATGGATCTCAATCATGTAAGGCAGCTCATGAGAACATTGTATTGAAGTACATGGGGGAGAGAGTACCAACTAGCTACAGCCAACAACCCGTAATCCATGGGGGAACTACTCACAAACCATCACGGAGTCGAAGTGGAAGCGGTGGAGATGGCTCCGGGGGTCAATCCCGTCCCGGCAGGGTGCCGGAACAGGAACTTCTAACCCCCGAAACTTGTCGGCGATGGCGGCGGCGCTCGGGACCCGTGAAGGAAAAATATCGATATCGTCCAAGCGTTTTAGGTCAGGAGGTATTTATGGGCGAAAGGGCGATGTCGGTGGACGCCCGAGGGGGCCACTCCATCTCTTGGCGAGGCCAGGAAGGGAGCCGCGCCACGGGGTGGTGAGGCCGCCTCGTGGCCCCTCTCCGTCTCGTCTTCGGTGTTCTGGAACGTTCCTTTTCCAAAAATAATTTCAGGATCTTTTATTTCCAATTCCGAGAATATTTCCTTAAGTACCTTTCTGAAACCAAAAACAACAAAAAACAGGGAACTGACACTTTGGCATCTTGTTAATAGGTTAGTCCCAGAAAATTCATAAAACTATATAAAATGTATGTAAAACATGTAATAACATGGTATAATATAGCATGGAACATAAGAAATTATAGATACGTTCGAGACGTATCACACGTCAATGTGAGCCTGCGGGAGAGGGGAAGTAAACAGGTCCAGGTAGGCCTATAACGCCTCGTCCCTGATGATATTCCCCTCACGTGCGATGCCGAACAATGTGATCAGCGTCTTCTGATGCTGCTTGATTGGGGCCGCATGCCCAACCCTAGCATGCAGACGTCCACTCCGACGAACCGGACACTCCTGGATCCTCTTTTCCCTACTACGGCGCGCCACCGACCTGGTAAGGAGAGGGAAGGACTCCTTGCGACATGCCGAGCGGAAGGAGGCCAGGCTGTCTACCACAGGCGGGCTGGGGATCGCTGGCTGGGTAGCAGCCACTGGCGTAGGCAAAACTGGCCCAGCAACCGCCAACGGCCCGAGAGGTTGGGCTGCAACCACTTGAGCAGGCGCAGACTGGGCCTCCTGCTCGGTTCCCTCCTTGTCCACTTCATCGCCCCCAGCGCCGGATTGTGAGACCTCAAACAGGGAGAGAAGCCTCTTGGTGCTTGAATCAGCACTCCCGTCAAAGGACAGGGGTCCACGAGGCGAACAGCTGAGGTCCGTCCACCAAAGGAGAGCAGCCTAGCAGAAGATAAGAGGGCATCGCTTTCTAGCCAGCGGCTCCTCCTGCGCAGCGGGACCCACGGCGTGCAATCGGTCATCGGTGACGTTGGTGTCGCAGTGGTCTCAGGCTGGCACCCTACCTTTTGACTGCTTTCCACGGGCGCACGCGCGATTCAAAAACTCTCCCGCCGAAGGGCTGCTCCGGGACGAAACCGGCAGGGCCCAGCTTTCCACGCTGCGAGTCACGGTTGGCCAACGACGCTTCTAGGAGCATGGGATCCTCCCGGTCAAGCCCAACGTCTGAACGAGGCCAGGTGTCAGCCAGCCCGACATCAGCTGCAACCGCACTGGGCCCACCACCATGCAGATCGTCGTCTAGCTCGGGCACGACCGCCGCCGTCGATGTCCCGCCGCTGGGACTGCACCGGCGCGCCTCGCGCCACCATGAAATCCACACGGGTCCTGAGCCACTGCACCGTGATGGCGCCGCGTCCCCGGACCTCGCTCGCTCGGCTGCGAGCAGCTCTGTGCCCAGCCTCTCAGTCTGTGCGGCGATCTTGTCCGCCGTCGCGGCAAGGCGCACGGTCATCTTCATCTCCGTTAGAATTAGAGGGGGGTGGCGCCCTGAAATCTATGACGTCCTCCACATACTTGATGTTCACAGTGATGCGGTAAGCGAGCATGTTCTTTTCCAAGAATGTATGGGCGTCGCCGAGGAGCACGAGGCCTTCATCTTCCTCCATAAGATCATCTGGCTCCTCGATGAGCAGCAGCTTCGCCTTAGGGACCAGCTTCCTGTCCTCCGTCCCAGGCCACGACTCGGAAGCTGCCCATGTCTTCCCGGTTCGCGGTTGTGGCGCCCAGCCGCTCAATCCAGGCACCGGAGCCAAGCACCGTCGTCGCAGTGGTCTTGTTCCAGGCATGCGCGGGTATGCCCACTAGCTCGAGGTGGAGGCGCAGCTTCATGGAGCGGCGGGCGGCCTGCAACTGACGGTTCCACGGAGAGAAACAGAGAGAGAACCCATCTCCCTCAACCACGTAGGCGCTCAGGATTTCGTTTCATATGCGTCGACTCGATCAAATGAACAGAAAATCTGCCGGCCAGCGGTGGGCGGTGAAGTTCTCTTCGGTCTGGGGCAGGCGGGAGGCGATCCCTGCAAATAAAGTGACTAACATGATAATTGACAGTCTTGGAGCAGACACATTACAACTAAAATAATAATAAACAGTTGCTTTACTTTCCATAACCACAAGTAGAAGATAATAGGAAATGGAATGCGAGCATGAATCTGAAGTTCTGGACATATATCTAGTAAGGTTTAAGGATGAACAAATAAATCATGACATTTGGCGTGAAAGATCAAAATGGAGGAAAGAAAATGAACCATGGACAGGGGGATGAATGATGACCTGAAGATGGAAATATCAAAAAGATATCCCTCCCAAACCTAAGCTCCTTGGTTATAGAGGCCTGTGGTGCATCGTTGTTCTGGACCCGCCGGATCAAAAGTAGCTCCATCTCAGCCATATATTCAGTCGGTTTAGTTATAGTCGGTTCTCTCTAGCGATACACCCTCTGTTCTTCGATTCAAAAGCCGCCGCCGCCGCAACCCCTCTCTCGATCCAGAACTCCATAACCGCCGCCTCCGCCTACCGCAGGTCCCCTACACCGCCAACACCTCCCTCCCTTGTCCCTTGCTGCCGCCCCCGTAGCTACCCTCCTCCCGGCTGCTCCTGTGCTCGTCAGCCACCGTGGAGCTCGATCTGGTCGAGCACCCGCGTCACGATGGACCTGAGCCGCCGGGACAGGAGCAGGCGATGGATGGCCACCCCTTCCTCTTACTCGTGTGGAGCCACTCCACCGGACGCTCTCCTCCTCCACCCTGCCTCGAGAGCTACCCGCAGCCTCGCCTCGGGGGGCTATCTGGCCACGGATGGCGTCGAAACGACGCTGGCTAAGGAGAGGAGCACCAGTACAGCGACCCCAACCTCCTCTGCCGGTGGATCCGGCCGCCCCTGTCCTCGACGACGCCGGATCCGGCCTCCAGGAGCTGTTGCGACATCGAGGCTGTCGACCTCGTTTGGGTAGCTCAAGCCCACCACGGCGACCTTGACAAGTTTGACCTGGACGGAGACGTCCACCACAGCAAAAGGTTCCCTTCTTCCTCCCTTATTCCTTTTTCTACTGCACCCTTGCTTGTAAATTAGCTACTGTCAAGAAAGAAGCAGTGTTCCTTGTGTTGTACATCTGCTCCCTCCCATGTGACGACCTACGTAGAAAGGTGGCTGAGGAAGGAGGCTCCCAAGTGTGGAGGGGAACCAGGAGCAGGACGAGCCATGGTGGAGCCAAGTTGGTAGCTTCTCTGGTGGCAACACTGTGACCCGAGCTGTCGCCGGGTTCCTTATTTGCATCGATGATAAAGTGTCTATTTTGGTTTTGAGTGCTTCAGCTTAATTGCTAGCTCCTACCATGATCTTAGTTTATGCTTCCTTGGATATAGAGTTTGATTAGTGTGTGTTTGGTCTGGTGTTTTCCTTTGATCAAATACATACTCATGTGTATGTTTTGTGCATCAGTGGAAGTGTACGTATTAATCGGGCTTACTTGATCAACCAGTGTTTTTACATGCTATATTCATCAGGTTTGTTTTAAAATAATTATCTGTCAATGTATTTACATGTCTAAATCATCAATTTTGTTTTAAAATAATTATGCATGTATCTGTAGTGCTTAGTGTAATCTATATATGTACATTTTATCACCATGAATTGGAAATCAAACTTGTGTGATGCGGCAGAATATGCTCACCAAACTGCCTAGGTTCCTCTATCTGCGCATTTTTGATATACCTTAGTAGTGTAGTTACTTTCCCGAGCAAATATATCTAATGGTCATGTTGTTTTTGTGTGCAGCAAGACTCCAAGCAAGCCCATGAAGTACAACGAGGCGCCCTCGTTTCCAGTTGTAGTAGTATGGTGTTGCTATCACCTCCCTGTGTATATAAGCATGCCACTGGTGAGATTTAGCAATGTCTGTTATGGTGTTGATCTGAATCATCCTCTTGTATATGTGTTATGTAACAACGAAACTATTTTTAAATATGTTTCGCTCTAGCATGATGATAATAACCTATTACCAGCTTTATGATGCTACTGTTTATTATCTACTGTCAGCTTCTATGCCAACTTGTTTCTTGCATGTTTGGTGTTTTGATGGATTGTCTATGTTTCCCTAGATTCCCATGTCTCCTCCTGCGCTGCCGCTTCACTCCTCGCCCAATCCCCTCCCGTGTTTCCTTTACCAGCTCGCAATCTCGCGCCGTGGAGGGCCAGACGGGGGAGACTAGATGGCTGGATGGAGGAGCTCGAGGGCCAGACGATGGACGCCGAGGCCAGCGCCATGGCAAGGCGGCTTTTGACGACGGCCAGGTCGCTCTCTCCATGATCTGGGCGGCGCTGTTCTATCTTGTGCATCTTCCCAGGTCCCCTTCACAATAGAGCTGCGATAATTGAGGCGGATTGAGACAATTCTACTGCCTCCTTCATGCTCCAGACCAAGGACTCCATCAGTGTCTGAGGAAAATAGAGAAGAAAGAAAAATATGGCACAGAGTTGTGTAAAGAAGAAAACCAAGGGCATTTTCTGATTCATATTTCATTCAGTTAAGTTTTCAGTTGATTAACCATGTGAGTGTGTGCAGGTTTAAAGAAGAAAGAAGAATCTGGGGTGTTTTCTCAAGAATAAGAAGATCAAGGTAATTTTTATGAGTTTTGGCATACCATTTTTCTTTTGCTAACATATGAAAGGTTCCTTATAAATAAGTTAGCCGCTTAAAATTTTATGTGTGGGTTTTCATTAAGTTACTTTGTACCCCAATACTTAATGGCAGATAAAGTTTTCATGCAAACAATTGAGTTTTCTGAGTTAAATACTGATTAGTCTGCAACCTCTCTTAAATAAGTAGTAAGTTCCTACAGAATTTGGTTGTTTTATCTACCAATGATTTGTGAGAATTGCAGTGACACAACTATTCTTGTTTAGTTTGTCGTGTGGAGTGTTGAAATAAACTCAGGGACAAACCATAGAAATACAAGCTTCTGTACTTCTACTTGCTTTGCTTGGTGGCTTAAAGTAGACCCCTGCCGCTCTTTCTAATAGTTATTTAATTATTATTAGACCGAGCTATGACATATAATCTATACTCAGCTTTTTGTGGACAGCTTCAGTTTAAAACAATCAATACTCTTTTCTATATAAATTTTTCTTTATCTCTTTTGCCTCCTTTTCAGACATATGTTTATTGGGTTGAACTGCATGATGCTTGTCCATCCGGTGTCACAGTAGACCAAGGTTTTAATGCAAGCAATTAAATTTCAGGTGACTAACAGATGGTTTTGATTGCCAAATTTCATTCCTTAGGCGACATCAACACTCATAATACTCCAATCTCCCCTCCACCATACCGCTTAGACAATATCTATCCTTTTTCTTTTCATGCCTACATTCTGTGAAGTTCAAGATTGATCTGTATTAGGTCTATTTTCTATTGATGATTGGTATATATGACTATGATATCATTTGCAAATTAAGTCCCATATTGTTTATTGGATAACAATGTGGTCCGGTTCATGAATGATCTTTATTTCGTTGTAAACCTGTAGTGGTTCAATTCAAGCCAGTCCACTTTTATTTGTTATTTACATGATTTGTGCATAAGCCAGTAAGTAGTTTGTGTTCATAAAGTATACTACCTCAATTTTGCTTTGCATGCTATAGTAGTATTGCAACAAGGAGTAGTATCAAGAAACTTCATAGACCCTTTTCTATCGAATTGCTTATTTTCCGAAATTGATTTGCTCACTGTCCTGGTTGGTTTCTTGAGATGGTTCATGTTCATAGTTAGGATTTGGTTTCACTCCTTGCTCAGTTATGGGATTCAATTTCAGTCCATGTTATAATAGTTGTCGTTGAATTAATGTTGTAAATTGTTATATTAGTCCAGTTGTTAGCTTACTCACAACAGTGTAACCTTGGGTTGTAGCTCCAGACATGCTTTCCTTTTTTATTTTGTATTTTAGAAAAATAAAGATCTCCAAGTCCGCTTTCTCTTAGCTAAAGTTAGGCGGCTCAATCAGGAAAATAAAATCATGTACATAGTTTAAGTTCACAAATGATAGACACTGATTCCTATATGTATACAATCTATTCATACCCTCCGTTTGTGTTCAGATGTATGCTGAAAACAATGGGGACAACTATGTAACCTGACCCGAATGCTCTTGTGGCAGGTTATTTGGAGGTGATTAACGAGAGATTTAACAACCAATATTATTGCGAAGGAGATTCAGTAAATGATGTAGTACTACCTATTGTACTGTCATTTTAGACAGATAATGGAGTATGCTTGTCCTTCCAGCTTTTTGACAAGTTAAACGGATTGTCAACCAGAAAAATATGGAATGAACTTTGATTAAATTCAAGTATACTGCTCCCGCGAGTTCAGGAAGTGTAACCGGTTTCTGTCATAAGGAAGGGCAAACGTATTACTATAGCATGTATTCAGATTTCGGCAACATAATTGAGTTCAGCAAACCACAAGGACAACTGATTGCAATTCTATTTTTTATTGGTACCTACACATGCCCATGATCAAAAATAACGTATACCTAAGTGAGACTAGGTGGAACCAATTTAAGAATTAAATGATCAACTTGGTGGTCCAGGACCCATTAAGTTACCATTAGAATGTTGTAGTATGACTAAATAAGCATCCAATGTGCACTCTAGAACATAACAAACCGAATGGTTCAGTTCTACTCCATAGAAATCATTTTCAACAATAATTCATAGCGCCTCCATCTCCAACTGCTTCCTCGAACAGATCCAGCGGCTTACCTGCATGGATCCTGCTGAGGATGCGGATCTGCTTGTGGCTTCTTCAACATGAAAAATATGTGGCAGCTCCTTCTATGTTTCAGGTTGTAGAATGATGTTTACAAAGATTCCAAATAAAACTTATAGCCATGTTCTCTTTTCCTCTTTTGAATGTATGTGCAATGAAAATAGCTTGCTCTCTATTGTTCCAAGATGCCAAGATTACTCACATTTACATGCATCTCATGTGCTTTATTCCAGGTTGATTTTTCAACGTTAGTATTATCTAGCATTCACCTTAACTTTATGTTGGTTCATTGGATAGTGATCTACTGTAAGAAGAAATCAGGTAATCTTGGTTATGCATGTTTATCGGGCGATTGCGTATATTGGCCGAGGAGCATGCTTTACGTGTTTGCTATTCGAACCTGGTGTGGTGGTCATCAATGCTCCGGTGTTATTTTTCGTTTTGACGACATGTCATTAGTAAATTCCAACGGAAATGCATCAATATCATTTTTTTTCTTTCTGTGATTATCTCATAATTTTTTTACTTTGGCACTTCTATCCTTGCTGTTTAGAGATTCATGTCTATCCACGCCTCTATTTCTGACAACCACCAAAGAATGCATGCACTTCTCATTAAGATAACTCTGTGCTAATTCATCTTAGAGGTATGTTGCATTGTCCTGGACAATAAAGTTTTAGGGAAGCTTGCATCTTTAGGACATGTTGCTCTGCATATCCCATATAGCTTGATATTTTTCGGTTTATTTGAAAAACAAGATTATTATTCTGAGAAGATTGTACTCAATTGAAGGTTGCAGAAACTTGTGAAGTATTTGTGCGACTTATTATCATATTACATCTACCAGATCATCCTCAACTTTCAAGTAGTGCCATGTCTATCTTATTTATCGCCAGATCTAGCTTTTATAGAGGCAAGGTTTTTAAGTATTGGTTCATTTTGTTTTGCAATTGGTTAGAGACTTCAGAAATATACTTACACGGGAGGACACTGTAATTATTTGTTTTATGCTAATTAATATACAGTTACATTACTACCTGAAAATTGAGGAACAAAACTGGGAGGTGGACCTGGCGTAGGATAAACCACTTGCACATTTCCATGCTCGATTTATCTTCTATAGTTGGCAGGGTCTGATTTGTGTAACCACTTGGATAAAACAGATTGTGTATATAGTATATTTGATTATGTGCTATCATATAGTGATTGTTGTAGTCCGAGAAGTAAAAAAAACATGATTGAAATGAAAAGAGTTCATGGTTATATTTGACAATTCTACTAATATTCATGTATTCTGAACAGTGATGCTACTAATATTAGATGGTGGGGGATATACACCTCGAAAAACTTCTCAGTATTTATGCGAAATCATAAACTGGGGAGGGGTTAAACATGCAGGATCAGAGGAAATTTGGAAGTGTGCAACTCCAAAAAAAAGGAAACTTTTTTGCTACCTTGTAGAGCAGGGGGCACGGTAAAGGTAAGAATTGTTCTGTTTAAGAAGAACATTGTTGATAACAAACTTTGCCCCTTCGGATGAGCAGCCAGAGAAAATAAAGAGCATTTTTCACTGGACTGTGAGCGCACCAAGCAGATCTTCTCCGAGCCAGGGATCCAAATGAATGTCGTTGAAAATATTGAGGATATTTTTGGAGATGCTGCATCAAGCTATCCTGAAATAAGAGAAAAACTTTGGTGATTATCACGGCTGAGCGTACGGCTGGCAGGAAAGTTTTTCCATGACATTGTCATCCCAGTTCTCTTAGCAGCCAAACAATGTGTGGAGTTGTGCAAAGCTGCAAACTCTGAAGCCGAATAGCCAAAGATGACAAAAAGGAATCAATGGTATAATGGATTATGGACTGGGCGGCATAACTGAAACTCTGCTTCGATACCGTTATTTTTCTTTCTCTTCCTTGTGACCAAATGTAAATCTTCCTTGCATGTAAAACCTTGAGCTGCCTTAGCTCCTTTTTAATGAAATGTGTAGTTAGCCCAAAGTTTGCTCAATTTGTTGTTTTATAATGCTCATATTTAAAAGTACATTACGATTTGGTGTGCATGTTCCTTAAGGCAAGTCGATGTAAATGAACAAGAAGTTTTGATTGTGCAACCTAGCTCCAGTTTAGCATCAACAGTCCATCATGGATTAAACAACATTGCTTCTTCATGGAACAATATACCCTTTCAAGCGAACTTTAACCATGATTAGCATTTCCAGTTTTACGGTACAATTGATATAATATTTCTTTGCATTATTTGTGAAGAAAATATAAATAACATGATATCCGAAAGGAAAAGAAATGGAACAAAAACTATAAATTGTTTAGGCAGGCGCAGCGCCATTTCCTTCAGTACGTGGGTATGCACCAAGATCTCCCAGGTATTTGACGTTCCGGACCGTCGGATCATCTCCACGGAGCGATCGCAACCGTCTGTTCTGCTGTTGACATTTGACTCTGATTATTGGTCCCACCCGTCATTGCCTTAATGTGTGCACAAATCTGTAGATATAGTTCTCTCCTCAGCGATTGACGACTCCAAACCGTCCGATACGAGGACCCTCTTCCGCTTCGATCTAGGCCGTCCGTTTGCCAGACAAAACTAGCCCGCGGGAAACCCTAGCCGCCACCCCCTGCGCGGCGCCCCCTCCCTTTCGCTCGCTTGGTCTGCTCCGGCGGCTCCTCTCACTCGCGCCTCCTCCTCCTCCTCGCTCTTGCCCCCTCCCTTTCGCTCGCCGGGTGACGGGAAGCGATTCAGAGGTTGCTCTCGCACGAGGGGCTAGAGATTTGACGGGGAACGGCAGGTGGCCGGTGGGAGCAGCGTTTTCCAAGACGTGCAGTCGTTGGGAGGACCGGCGGCTGCACTACATCTCCCCCTCGGGCCCTCAGGTACCCTCTCTCTCTCTCTCTCAGGAAGAAAAACACCAACGTGTCTGCTCCCTGGTAACATATTTTCTAAAATTTTCTTTGCCGCAATTAGGTCTTTCAGTGGATTGCTTCAAATGCCATGTCTGAATGACCTTGCTGGTGAGGAATCCAGGACGGCCAGACCTAGAACCGTCTGCTTTTGCAGATTTAAATTAGGGGATGGCAGGGAGATCGACCATGTCATGCAACACCGGTTCAGGTTTGTACCCCCACGCCCACCTCCATCTCCTCCCTGCTTGATTTATTGGTTAAATATCAGACGCTCATGTTCTTCCCCCTTATGAAGATCAGATATATATTCTAGTATGCAACTTTTCACACACCGGAGAATAACAATGCGTTGGTACTTTATTCCTAGAACTCAACCAAATAACTCAACTGAGTTTTCTCTATTGCTGTAGGCGAGGTCAAATATTTATATTTGCCATTTGGCTCTACGTGAGTATCAATGTAAGATTTTTTCTCTCTTAATAGGTGTCAATTTTTAAATAACTTTCAAATCATGAATAGAAGAATAAAATTAACCTGCTACATGGTCTTTGTTTCAGGTAATAGGAGCAGTGGTGGTCTAATGAAATCAAAAGTGGCCGCCATGTGAAGATAGTAGCACTTCGATTATTTTTACAAGCTGAACCTCTACCTCCAGCGACGTTGTTCCCTCTTTTACTATCATATGGGATGGCAATTAGGATATTCTATCATTTTGCTTTAGCTGCAAGGAAAGGTGAGACGAATATGTCCACATAGTAGTATTGCACATGGTATAGTGTGGTTCCCGCATTTAAACTCTATATAATCATGTATTGACAGGGAGCATAAACCACAACTAGCTTTCACTAACCCATTCCATTCCTTTATTAGGTTTGGTGTCAGTCACCTGATCATCAAATCTTATCCAGGTACCATGACTGGAATATCTACACGCCCCATGTCTACTTAATTGACTCATCACAAGGTGAACTTGCAAACCTGCTTGTTGTCTTCTGTAATTATGTCATGTGCACCTATAATGTGCTTTCTTAGTGACTTCTTGGCGTGAAATTTACTCTCTGTTTCAGTTTTTAATGTTTCATAGAAGTTTATAAACATGATCTGCTTTTTGTTATGTTCGTTATATCAGGCATAGATAAATGGTACTTTCTATTTGTCACTCGCGACTATTTTGCTTTTTATCTGAATTAATCTAGCTTTACTAATAAATTCATTTATACTTTGTTGCCACTATGACATATGTTTTGTTGATGTTTTTTGGTTGTTTGTTCCTGACCGCTATTTGTTAATAGGCTCTTCTCTACCTCTTCCTCATTAGCGCTCAGTAGAGCAGTGTGGCTTGCCGCTGCATCAAAAGAGAACGCCAAGCTGAGGGGTTTGAGGCTACGCCTTTCTTTTACCCGACGACAGTGACGAGCCGAGGTGAGAAGCCTCGAGGAGCCCAAGCAGATTGTAGGATTCCTTCAAGCTCTTTCTTGATGTTCATATGCTCTGTGTGCTAGGTTATTATCATTACTGTCCTTCCTCCGTTATGAATATAGTGTTGTTATCTTCTACCTATTTAGATTCTCTCCAAATATTACTGATGGCTATTGGTGTGTTTTGTGTTTCCTAGCTGTTTTAATTCCAATGATTCTAATTCTAACTATTCCAATGATTTAAGTGGATCAAATTTTCTGGATGTTGAAGGCTTTCTACTACAGATGTAATATTAACTTTTGATCATTCTGTTTTGAGCTCATGAAAGCAGAACCTGTGAATTATATCTACATTTTTCTATTGTGTGTTTCAGGTTCAGGGTTCTGTACCAAACATAACCAAATAAAATGAGGATTGTTTTTAATTTTCAAAGAAAAAGATCGCAAAGGTTCTGTGTAGATCAGATGAGGCAAGTTTCAGGTTCTCTTATGCCTTAATATTTATTGTTGTGTTGTGTGATCCAGTTATGCTCTTTCCCACTTTTTTCTATAAGAGATATATTGAAAAGTGATATTATCTTATTCGTTATTTCACCCTATTAATCAGTAAGTTTCATTCCCACGTTATTGTTGATCTCAACTGATTAATACTTGACATTCAAAAAAGTACTAGATGCCCAAGATGAATAATATGTGAGGATCTAAACCTGGACGCAGATGAAATATGTTCGTTGAGACCTTTTCTTTCTTTATTTATAGTTCGATATGCTAAACATACCGCTAGACCAAACACATCCTTCTGTATATGTGAATTGTGTTAATTTGTTCAAAATGCGAAGAATACACTTAGTAAAGATTTAAAGAAATTTGTAGCTCCATTAATCCTATATATTTGTGTGTGAGTTGGAGAAAAATGTGACAGCAAAAAATGCACCTTATTAACCATCGGTAGTTGTAGTTCAGAGTTGTCTAATTAACCAGACTTATCTTTGTGGTTTTCTATGAAGCTATTATCAACCTGGATCAATAAAGTAGACACTTTGTGGTACATCGGTGCATAATTCATGCATATCACATTCTTCTGGGAACTTGAGTAATGGAGAAGCCTTGCTTTTTGACAAAAAAAATGACAACAAAATGGTTGGTTCCCTTCTTTCTAGGTTCTTCTTTTTGAAAGTAACAACATTTTCTGTAAATATTTTCACTCTCATATAGATTCCTTTTGTGGTTCTTTTTTTTCCACAGTTCATCCGTTCAGGACAACATTCGTAGAAAGTTCAGCTTTACAAGTTTTCTAAATATCGTTATATTTCTGCTGTTTTTTATTTCAATCTAGGTTGAATTCTGGTAGATCTGTGTGATCTGAGTAAATCAACTGTTGCTCAAGTGAGAGTACCTAACTTGATTATGGTTCAGGTATTTATGGATTGTTGACTATGCAAGCAGTTTGACCAGAGTCAGCATGTATTTTTTATCGTATAAGAAAGATCAGTCAGTCATTCTCCACCCCTTTGTGACATGCATTCTGCTAAACTGAAATATAGCAAACTTTGTGTAATATATCTCTATTTCCTACATGGCTGCCTAACTTATGTTTTCCTATGGCCTCTAAGGCTAATAGAGCTATCTCTTTCTTTCTTGATATGGCTTGGTGCTAACTGCCAATATTTATCGAAGAAAATTTACTCCCATGTTTTGCAAACTACAATTTCCTAACGTCTGTGCTTTTAGCCTAAGTAAGGTGATTATCATGCATTACTATCACATTTATTATGGGGTATGTTTCTTTTGATCCTTGCTTGCATTATGAAATAATCGTTATTACAAATTGTTAACGTGAAAGAAATGTACTTAGGCTATATTTTGATTTTGACCTTATTTTACTTTCCGTAGTAGGATGGAAGCATTGATTGAGCTGAGATTATGACGAAAGCTTTAGGACATTATTTTCCGTAGTTGGATAGAAGCATTGATTGAGCTGAGATTTTGACCTTATTTTCCTTTCGCTATTCTTGACTACCCTGCTTGTGTTATGATGAACTGGAAACTGCCTTATGTTTGTTTTCAATTGCACACCATCTGCTTGATGATATTTTCGAATGATTTTTTGTTATAGGCCATGCGCCCCTTTAGGTCTATATGATTGAGAAGTGGACTCTTAGGCAAAGCGCCATCAATTGTTGCTGCCTCTTTCTCTTTGGGAGGTGCTATTTAATGGCCTTCCTTTGCGTTGTGTTGAATTGGATACTCCTATACATATCAACATAATTGGCTCCTCTCTTTACGTTGTGATGAATTACAAGTTATTGTCATTTCTGTTTACAGATAAGAAAGTTTAGGATTGGCATGTACATTCACTATCTGACAATAGTAATTCTGTCCTGAAGTTATTTTGTTATCATCGGTTAGAACATTGTATTGGAAGATTCACATCAAAAATTTAAATAAATGGTTCCTTACACGCCATTTTGCTTTGTACACTGATTAATTTCTCCTTGTGATATTACTCATTTACTCACACCTTTCCTACATATTTGTTTGTAAATATGAGTTAAATCAGGCCCAACCTCTCACTATGTCTTTCCTATTCAGTCTTCCTCATCTCTTTGCTTTGGTACAAGTCTCCCTTAATCTTGGTATCACGAGTATACCTGTTCTTCATTTGCGGCAAGGTTCTACCAGGCAGTCAATTACTCAATATATTGATTATTCCCTGGATTTATATGCTCACTGTGCCATAGTGCTTAAACCCCAACTGCTGAAGTTAATCTACCATTTAATTACTGTATGCTCACATTGTAGATCTAATGGTTAACAATTAAACCTGGAGTTCAGCATATTTGATTGTATACAGACAAAAGACCTGCTATCCACGACCAGATGGCTCGGACAAGAGGTATTACTAATTGAGTTCATAGTTCTCTTATTTCCCATTGTTTTAAGGAATATATTTGATATTCTAAGGAAAATATACTCACAGATAATGAATAATAGTAGTGTCGTGGCACGTGTAGTAGTGCTATTTATGTGTTATAATAGCAGTTAGCAGTCCTATCTCAAATGAACAAAGATGCACTGAACTATTCTCATCTATTTTCTGTGTGGACCGCCCATCTATTTTTGTGGTGTTAGCTGGTCATAACTTGGTTATAAATTTAAGTGAAATCTACATTTGGTTGTGTATTCACGTGATCCCTTCTGCTACTCATGAGCCTTCTGTCACTTGGAAAGCCAAGTGATGTCTACATTTGGTTGTGTACTCAAGCGACTATTATGACGAGAAGGAAGAAAATGGTGGTTGAAAAGCATGGCAAGATGAGTGTCCAAAGTGGAACAGGTAGCCACTACAGCCTTTGACAGCAAGATACTAAAATGTTTGCATCTAGTACCTAGCTTACTGTCTTTTGGGGGACTACTTGAGTCCTATTTTCAGCATCATATGTAATCAGAACTGTAAGTGTGTTGTTTTAGTTAGTCTACCAGAAGACTGTAATTTAAACAGCTTGCTTTTAGAACCTGTTAATTAGTTGTTATCCAGACATAAATACTCCATTTTATTCTGTGCAAGTGCTATGTCTACAAAACAACTAAGATTGTTTGGTATGTTGGTGATGATACATGTTCAAAAGCTCAACCCTCCCAAATGAGTTTGCTTGATTGAACTTTGTTGAGTCAGTCACGTGGTATGTTGTTTGTTCTCGAAAGTGAAACAGTATTAAGTATTCCTCAAAAGTGAAACAATATTAAGTTTTAACCGAGTGAGATGGATATCAGTAAAAGACTGATCTAGTGGCAATACCTTCTTATAGTACAGACCTAAGTATGTATGTTTATGCCACGGAGAAGGTTATAAACCGTTGATAAGATGGTTTACATGTGTCTTTATTCCTTATGAACATTCTGTGTCTCATCAACCATTCACGGATGTTTCTCCAATGTCGATACCCACTTACATCACCATGTCGAACAATTATTGATACCCACTTACATCACTACGTCGAACATATCCAACAAAAAGGAGGTTTAATCGGTTGTCCGTTTATATTTTTAGAAACCGGGTGAGATAAACTTACATACCTTTTCAGATTACTTTTACTTTTTCTTCACATACGTAGTTTCTTCAAAAAAAGGATTTCTTGTGCCATATGTTCAAAGTTTTATTTTGCTTGCTATACTAATAGTCTTCTCTGTCCATGTTGACATCTATGTCTATTTGGTTAATCTTTAAGACTATTTATTTTGATGTTGTCAATAACAAAATAAATATCAGTTAATAATATTTACCTTCCATTTAACATTTTCACGCCAGTGTCCACACAATATTATCCATGCAAACGATGATGAAAAGGGTGTTGGGACTGAGATGATAAATTATTTCAAATCAGATGGCGCACGGCCCAAATCTAGTATCAAAAGAGGAGCTCACCCCTAGAGCATGGGACGTTCAATCTGGCCATGGCAACTACAACCATGGAGAATACTGCATCCCTTCCTAAAACTAAGCTCACTAGGAATAGAGTCTTCTCCTTCTTCAACATGTCCACATTATGATGGACCCTACTCCTATTTCACTTTATAGTAACTATGTACGTGCAACGCACGTTTGTAAAATATAAATATTTTTTCTAGTTTAGTGAGTTTTTTTATCTTACCGTGGTCCAAGAAGGAGAATTTCGAGAAAGGAGTAATAAAAATAAATAAAAAGCTTTTAGAAAAAGCAAAATCTTATCATTTTTACTGTCGGTTTCAGATGTACAATATTACAGCAGAGTCACATTACACCTACACAAAGACTGCAAAGTTGCTGAGATGTTGAATATTTGAGTCGCCACAATCTCATTTTCCCCAACATTTTGTATTTTATGTTTAAATAAATTTCCTTTATGCCGTAGCGTTTAGGACAAAGGGGATAATCTCGGCAAGAACATACCTGAACCAGACACCACCAGTACCTTTCCACCTGAGCCACTGTCGCTAGCTCATGGGCAACAATATTAGAGTCTCTTTCTAACTGAAGTCATCGAAAAGTAAAACTCATTTCTCCTGTTCTGATCTATCTCCCTTAAGATGAAACAAAGCCTAGAGTAATTTTGATACACTGCGTTCACGCAAGAACACATAACTGCACAATCAGTTTCAATGGCAGCAGGTTGGATGCCCATTTCATTGCAGCGTGACAAACATCTTAGGAGAGCATTTACTTCGGCTTCCTCAGCACCAGCACAGTTCAGAAGCTCACCCGCCATGGAGAAAATCACAGCTCACGAGTGATACCACATGATGCCACCTGTTGAAGATTGGCTTGTATCCTGGATGAAAGAAGCGCCAGAGTTCAGTTTTAAACTACCTTGCATTGGTGCAGTCCAGCGTTTCACCTACCATCCTAATGGATAATGTTATTTCTAAGATGTCATGCACGCAGGAGTCCAGGGAGAGAGCCTTGAGGAGAATTTACCAACATGATCAGTAACCAATCTGGGGCAGAGTGTGTAAACTGATCTTCATGGAGCAGCGGAGCAGGCTACAAACTTATCTGACTCTATCTTGAGAGTTTTGGCTTTGGTACATGGTACAGTAGCATGAAACTTGCTCTCCTCTCATGTACAAAAAAATATCGCAAGTGCTATCAACTTCCAAAGTTCTGCGCCATTTGTTCTTACTAATGGCTAGATTGCCCAGATTTTCTGAAGCTCAGAACTCGGAAGAACACTGCTCTGCAATCCAATTTCTTTAACAATTATTGAATGCTCTCCACAGTTTCTATTGGACATAGCTACGTAACGTTGATTAGACTGTGAAATAACATATATGAAACAGATAAGTAATTGGACATCACATTACAAGAAGCTAAAATTGGAGTCACTAACCATGATATTTAGTGAACTTGGAGTATCATGTCGCTCCCATGCTTCAACAGCTTGATCTTCAGAAGGAGCATGTCCTTGTAGTACTATCCACCAGATAACTTGCATCAAGCGGTTACACACATGCTGATAAATAGCATCATCCAACATAGACTTTAAGATAAAATAGTACTAGATCATGTAGACGCACGTTGCCGCGCCCGTCTATTAGGTAAATAGATTTATACTCTTTGACAATATATTTATATTTTTTAAGATGGAGAACTGCCTAGTCCATGCCATGTCAAATCAAGGACGAGGACGGCAAGGTCGCAACAAAGAAAACACATTCCTCTTCCTTCGGTACCTCCAAATGATGTCACTGTTCAACACACATCCTCCTCCGCCATTTTTCCTTCTCTTCCTCGCACATCAGAATTTCGCTGCACATGTGCATCTTTACTTGCTTGGTTAAAGCACATAAACAGAACTCAGAGTCATTCAAGTCTCCAGCAGGATAACTGCAACCATAATAAATTGCAAACAAGAACTTGGCCTAAAAAATTTATAAGCAGAAGCTAACCTCCCAAGAAGCAAAGGCAGCAAGAACATATCCTACTGATATAATGTCAATTTTGTTGGTGCACCCAGTTACATCAAATACAAATATACAATACATAACGCAACATACAGTACAAAGAGACTCGTTTTGCAAGGTCAGTCGCATCTTTGAAACATTAAGATCAGAATCAAAACACAAACACGTCTCGAGCCGATAAAAAAACATAACCCTAGAATCTCTTGCCCATAAATCAACTTGAAGACCAGGGAAGACGTAACCCTATAATCTCTTGCGTAATAATCAATTCGAAGGATAGGGAAATCGACTTGCGGTTCCAAAGTAAAAATAAAAGAAATGAGCACATACAAATGACACTGTAAGAGAATCATTTGGAGCAAAGCAAACAGGATTGACACTGTCATATTAATATCCACTTCCAAGAGCAGAACAAAGATTCTAAGAACAAGAAGAAAACAAAAGATGGAAGTGAAGGAAACAGCTACAAACACTTTTGACCATTCAACTCAAGCGCTACTAGCTTATTTTAGATGCAATCTAGCTAATCTCAGCTAAAATCTTTCAACCTTCTCTTTAAGACATCCAACGACTTCTTTCGAGCATTCTGCACCATGTTTCTACTTGAAAGGCTCCCAAACAAACTGTCTGGAGCATCCCTGAACTTGTCACAGATGATAGCTACTTTCTTGTGGTCCAAGGACCCATAATTCTTCTCCCTGATTACAGCATTCATGAAGCTCTCGGGTTGGTTGCTGAGCAGAAGATTGGTCAGCTGCCTAATTTCTTCTAGGCAATCTTTGAAACTTGTTTCCTTTCTAAAATCCGACAACCCGGTGCTGTGGAATCTGTCTTCCGCAAACTCTTCTAACAATTTCAGGTCAATGTCAATACCTGCAACAGCATTGACATTGAACCTTTTCACCCTGTCACTAAGAAGAACTGTTACTATCGAGTCTGAGATGTGGCTGAGTGCACCAGAAACAACCTTGAAAAGGGCCTCCCTCGGCAAAACTGATTGTGCAGTCGATACTACCATGTCAAGGTAGATGAGGACTTCATTCATGTAGTCATTTGCATGTTCTGGAGTTTCCTCTGCTGTCCAATTGATGCCGGTCAATAGCAACATGAATTCATCGATCTTGCAATTGGCTGAGGTTATTAATACATTGAATGCTGCATTTTGGGAGGCTTTGAGAACAGCTCTAGCAGTCAAACCAGAATGAGGCTTATCAAGCAGCCGTTTAGGAAGACCGCAAAGCTGGGCAGTATGCCAGAGGAATGTATCACATGACAGCTCAAGAATAGAAATATTTCCTGCGATCTGTACCAGCTGCGCAATCTCCAAACTACCACTATGTATCAATTTCAGGAGACCGTCATTTAGTACCTCAATTAAAAGCTTGTCTAGGTATCTTTTGACAACATCATAGGAGTTCATCTTTACACCATATGACAAATAGCTTACCAAATCCTCAATAAAAGAACACACGATACGGCAAGCAACGGGAACTGAAGAGGAAAATGGCGCAACATACGGCAAATCTCGGACTCCGTGAATAGGTTCCAGTTGTAATGCTGTAACATTCATGTTGTACTCATTTTCCTTCTCTATAACCATTCTTTCATACGAGTCTTTAGCAAATATACCTTCTATCTGCTTCCGACAATCAGAAACAAGCAGCTCATGATATTTATCCCTGTTTTTTTCAAGAACTTCAAGCAAAGATGTGGCTTGATATCCATACTTCTTCATGGTTACGCCAAGAAGAGAGACATAATCTTTTACAAGGAGGTGGTGATTAGCAGCATCCATGCGAGTGAACTGTTCTTCTAAAATAGGCACAACCTTAGAAACAGATGCTTCCCACATTGTCTCAACCTGGCTCTCAGAAAGAAGTCCCTCTGCAGTTCGAAGAACACGGTCTTCAACAATAAAAAATCCAGCAATCTGAGCAAGGAAATGCTGGTGGGACTCAAGGAAAGGTTGTGCTGTAGAAATTTCCATATCCAAGTTAAGCTGCATGAGCCTGTTACTGAGGTAATATTCTCTAAACTTCTCCCCAAGGCCAAGGCAGATGTGAATGTTGTATGCTCGATATACTTGTGTAAGATCAAACTCTTGTGTTGATTCATCATCTATGTATTCTACATCCAAGGCAAAGGCAAGCTCATCAAACCCGACACGGCTACATTCTTCTGCCTCCCTCTGCTGGGCACGCATACCCTCATCTCTTTGACGATCCAAAGTGGTTTGGCGTATCGAGGCTTGTCCAATCATCATTGCATGCTTTCTGATGTACACGAGCCACTCATTAAACTCAGCAGAGACTTTCTTCTCGATGTAATGCTTCATCATCGGTATTTTTTTCTCAATAACCTTTTTAAGGAGCTTCACAGGAATATTTTGCAGGTAGTCCTTCTCAATCAGCTCCAAATTCTTCAATGCAGTGTGAAACTTGCCTTCAGCAATGTCCATATTGCACACCTGGCAGAGGCTGGTGACCTGCAGGCAGATCTTGAGTGTTGCCAGTGCTTCCCCAAGATTCCTATTCGCGGCATAAAGCTCGAGAAGCTCATCGAGTTTCAGTAGCAGGGTGCCAGCAACCTCCTGCAAGCGGAGATTCTCACAAGACAGCACACCCTTCAGCTCATCAGCATCAACCAACACCCCACGTAGCTCATCGACAGCGAGGATGAATTCCTCATAGTGAAGCCTGCAGAGCTCCTCGATCTCAACCTCCTTCCTCTTGGCGATACCCCTGAGGTTGTGGAAGAGAGCCTCGGGCTTCCCGGACTCAAAAGCATGCCGCACAATGGGGCCCAAGTCCTCGTTGTTTGAGACGAAGCCAGCGAGGGCCATGCCAATTGCGACATCGCCATTCTCCGTGGCACCCCTCTTCTTGGTCTTTGCAGTCATGGTTTAACTGCAAAACAAAATGGAAAGCAATCATTTATCGTTCAGACCTGTGAGAAGATTTAGAGGCTACAAAAACAGAACAACGACGAAGCAGAGAAAACCACAAAATGCTTTTCTTGTTTTCGATTTCTGAAATAAACGGGTATTTGTATGAGTTCAGGCAGGCCTTCAGGGCAACAAGACACCAAAATACGTGGCGGATGCACCTGCTGACCTGCACCTTGCCAACCGGGAGCGGGGTCAGCTGCGGAAGATCTTGGATCTGGTTGGGTTCGATTGATTCACGGGAAAGAAAATGTCGGAGTGAAACGTAACAACAACCCAGGCAAAGCAAGCTAGGGCTTCCTTACCAAGGAAAAAGAACCGCGGCCGGATGCGTCGGTCCGGCTGAGGAGAGGGGAGAGGGACGCCTGGGTTCTGCCGGACGGTTCGAGGTAGCAGGCACCGTCCGGTGGGAGGAATAAAAATGGGGGACGGCTGCGGGGTTTAGGACGGAGGAAGCAAGGGGAAGTTTCGGTGGAAGACAGCTACGAATCATGAAGTAATGCAGCAGTTTCTCTGAGTTATGAAAATAAGGTTATCGAGTCAGTAGGAAATGAGAATTCACTCGTGGTGTCAATGTCGTCAGAAAAGTGCCTGGTGCGATGAAACTAAGGTTATCGAAACAGTAGGAAATGAGAATTCACTTGAGGTGTCAATGGCGTCAGAAAAGTGCCTGGTGCGTAGTTGACGTTGATGACCCACAAGTATAGGGGATCACAACATTTTTCGAGTGAAGTAAAACCTAAATTTATTGATTCGACACAAGGGGAGCAAAAAAATATTCATAAACTTTAACAGATGATTTGTCAGATCAGCTGCACCTATGAATAGACTTGTTCAAGACGGAATATCAGTAACAACAGTTTTATAGCAGAGACAGTAGTGAAGTAACAACGGTAGTAGAATTAAGACAGTGATTGTGATTACAGTAGACAGCAGGATTAAAACACTATAGCCATAGGGACAGATGTACGGGCGTTGCATGGATAAGATAATTCATGTAATAGCATAGCATATGCATTTGCAGATAAATAATATAAAACATCCAAGTATTAACTAACATGTATTCCAATTTAGTTATGCGTGCTCGCAATGAGAAACCTGCACAACATCTTTTGTCCTGCCAGCCCGTTTGCAGCGGGGGCTCTAGGGAAACTACTGGTAATTAAGGTACTCCTTTTAATAAAGTACCACTTTTAATAAAGTATCATAGCAAAGCACTAACATTCCATGAACATATGTGATCCTCACATCATAGCCATTCCCTCCGGTTATCCCAATTGCTGTCACTTTGGGGCCATCGGTTCCGGACAATAATATGTGTATACAACTCATAGATATGATCCAAAACAATAATTATTCTCATGATACAATAACATGTTCAGATCTGAAATCATGGCACTCGGACCCTAGTGTCAAGCATTAAACATAACAAGTTGCAACAATGACGTAAAACACCGATAACAGATACTAGGCACCATGCTCTAACGATATTACAGCTATTACATGAATGATCTCATCCAGTCCCTACCATCCCCTAAAGCCTACATCGGTGGATTACTCACACATGGATGGGGGAAACATGGATGGTTGATGGAGAGGCGTTGGCGATGACGATGGCGATGATCCCCTTCGATTCCCCGTCCCGGCAGGGTGCCGGAACAAAGACTTCTGGTTCCCGAACTAGGGTTTGCGATGGCGGCGGCGTACGGTGATATTTCGTGGAAAAGTGGATACCCCCCGTGGGTTTTTTGGTCGGAGGGGTTATGTAGCCGCGAGGTGGTCGCGAGGAGGCGACCCAGTGGGTCCCACCACCTGCTGGCGCGGCCAGGAGCCTGCCGCGCCAGCACATGGTGTGGAGCCCTCGTGGCTCCTCTCCGTTGGTCTTCGTGGTTCCTGATCCCTTCCGGATAGAAAACGACTTCTAGGTGTTTTTCGGGTTTTTTCGATAAAGTTGATATTTCTATACAAAAAGGAGACACTAGGGCAATTCTGCTGAAATCAGCGTTAGTCCGCGTTAGTTGCATTCAAAACACACAAATTAGGGGTAAAACAATAACAAAAGTGTTCGGGAAAGTATATATGTTTTGGACGTATCAACTGCCCCAAGCTTAGCTTATTGCTTGTCCTCAAGCAATTCAGTTAACTACTGAGTGCGATGAAAGGACTTACACGAACTTATTTGCTCATGTGATGGAAATATTCTCATTATGAGTACAAATGCTTAGACTATTCATAATAAGACATATATAAACGGTGTCACCCAATAGTTATGTAAACCATGAAAAGATGCCAATTATACGGATGATAAATAACATGAAACATATCAATTCACAGGATCACAATGCTCGTAAGAAAGTATGATAAAGTGGTATCTCGCTTGCCCGAATGGAACAACAAAACATAAATGCCCAGGCACCTCTGAGTTTCAAGGGAAGACTAGAGATAAAGATATCAAAGATAAAAACATCAAGATTACACCGCGGTTAACATATTAAGGGACAAGCACATTACACTAAGAATGACAATTATGCTCTCAAGAAGGTGCTCAAAGAAGGATGGTGACTCAAAAGTAAAGTAAAAGATATGCTCTTCATTGAGGGAAGTAGGGATTCAACATGTGCTAGAGCTTCCTATTATTTTGAAAACAGAGGAAAAAATGTTTTTGAGTGGTGGTTGTTCCGTCAACAAATGGTAATGGGTACTTTACCCCCCTTTATCAACCAGACTTTCTTAAGGACGGCTCCCATGAAGGACGTTATTTCTACCCAAGGGCAGATCATCCCACCTTTCTCTTTTGTTTACACATGCAGTTAAAAACTATTGTCATTGCTTGAATGATTAGATCAGGGAAAAAATGTGAAGAGAATGCAACAATTAAAATTATAATTAATTTGGGACTGGGCACCACATTTGCCAGCTCTTTTTGTAAGTTAATAGATAAGTGGATGTATATGCCACTAGTCTGGTTGGCGAAAGTATGTCCAAAGGCAAACGACAAGGTTGATATCCGTAACCCCACATACTTCCTCATGAGCTCAAAACAGTGGCACAAAATGAGAAGTGTTCGAAGGATTTAAAGGTAGCACATGCGAATTTACTTGAATGGTTTGAAATTGCCATGCATCGGTATTTATGGTGGACTCTTTGGAATAACTTGGTTTTCAGGGATTTGGAAGCACAATCATTTTCAGCTTAGTACAAGTGGAGGCTAGCAAAAGATGGGTAAGCGACAATTCAAGAGAGCAATAACCGTCATAATCATGCTTGCGACAAAATAGAATTAACGGAGGCATAATAATGATACTAGAACTCTGAGGCAAAATATGTCATCAAGGCTTAATTGACTTTTTGTTTCCAGTTATAACTGAAGGGGATCGCAGGCAGAAAACAATAATCTTTCTAGCAACGATATCCTTAAAATAGCCAAGATCTATACTATAAAGATATAGAAGTACGGCGGAGATCGGAATACATACCCTCGTAGACCGAATAGCGAGGATTACGCTCCAGCACAAGCGTTGACGACGAAGACGACGTACCCGACCTCTAGGTCGCGAAGAACTCGGCGCGACGAAGACGACAAATATGACCTCGAGGTCGGGTGGAGGAAGTCGACCTCCCAGCACCACTAGCGTGGCACCTCGCAGAGCGTCACACACATACGGTGGAGACGACGGCCTCCGAAGCTCCAGTCCAGAACGAGCAGCGGAAGATTTGGACCGGAACACCAGCAGCGCGACAGCGGGCTATGGTTGAGAGATCCCCTCATCCTCCTCGGCGCAACTCCGACAAAGGGAGAAATAAGAGAATTAATTGGTTGAATTAAAATGCCAGGGGTGTCCCTTCTTATATAGGCTCCCGGGGGGAGCCAACCTTGCCAGCCAGGCAATATGGGACTATCCCACATGCCTGGTGCGGCCAAGGAGCATGCGCTGGCCCTAGGTGGGCCCCATTTGGCCCACCTAGGCTAGCCCTCCCCCAATCCGAAGCCCTGGGGGGACTTTCCCCCCTCATGGGCCTTCTTTCCACCAGAAGGCCCATTTAGGGAAATCATCCTTTAAAAATTCGAAAATAAATATATAAAATCATATTTAATCATTAATTACACTAATTAATATCAAACATATAATATATAATTTATTCTTACTCCGAAAACTATTTCGTCGCTGCCCGATCTCCATCGGACCATTCCCGGGACGTTCCCGATGATCTCTTTCTTTTCCGATTGTCTTGTCGGAACCCCTTAAATGTGTTACCCTAGCGGTTCGATATAATAACATGCATGATCGAGACTCCTCTCCGATCAATGACTAAGTCGTAGGCCTGGACCCCATGAATTATTCCTTGTGATATAACGAATGACTCTCATCTATCAAACTTGAACGTTAAGTCTTAAACCTTTTGTCATAGCGATACTTAGCGTGTCCGAGCATCATTCTCAGATATGTCCATACCTAGCATGATCTCGTTACCGACAACACTATCTTCTACTCGTCTGTGATATTATGTCAGCTGGTGACTTAGTCACATGTTTGCAAACTCATTTGACATAATCTCACCGAGTGGGCCCTAGAGTATCTATCCGGCTATACGGACTGACAAATCCCGCTATTGACCCCTCGTCTCAAATACCCCCTTCTGATATCCAAAAGTATCACCTATCATTGTCACACTATATAAGATATGACGTTTGGTTCGATCAAAGTATCTTCCAGGGATAACAATAAGAGTTGATCTCACGGTCTTCAGGCGTAATGACTACGTCCTATAAATATGGGTATGTCCATCACATCGTTCAACCAACGACATGACTTCCATTGCCGACCGGCGCCATGCCCTATGATCGGAAAACCTCGATCATAAGTCGCGCAACGAAACTAGTCTTAGTAGAGGCTACTAGGGACCTGGTTGTTTATCTACCACACATGTATTAATGTTTCCGCTTAATACAGTTATAGCATGGTATAAAACACATAATGAACAATTTGAATATAACCAATAAACTATTTTTATTAAGTGCCTCTAAGCCATATTCCCTTCAGTCTCCCACTCTCACTAGAGTAATACTTAATCTAGTTTACAACTTGGTAAAACCTCAACACCCATAGCATCTTGGTGCATGCTCGTCTTGTGGAAGAGGAATACAATCAATAGATCTCACATATTGAGACCTATATGTGCTTTGCAACACTTCTATGTCACCTAGCTTGACATCATCGTATCTTACGATGACGGTGAAATATATTCTAGTGGACGGAGTCAGACAGTCCAATCACACTTGCTACTTCTGAAGTTGCCATATATTTCTATACCTACGTAGATCATGCAACAATGCATTCATATGCGACTTCGCAAACTAACCATGTCTTTCTTCAAAACAAAGGACATCTCCTATAGGAGATTTCGAGTCGTATGGGTCAGTGTCACAACTTGCATCATCGTAGCCGCTTTACGGCAAGTTGTCTTACCCTTTACTAGAAAACATATCTTCAGTCCTCACAAACACTAAAGAATATACTTAACGTTTGTTCATTGATCCTAACAAGGATCACTCTAGAACCCGTTCTTCAACTAAGAACTCGGGTCACACCAAGTCGAGCTTTCAGTCTGATAGAATCTATGTCTGATACATAGAGAATGTCGAACATCATTTTCTATCACTGAAAATGCCAAGATAAACTTAATATTTTACCTAGTCATACAAGCAATAATCTCTTTCTTCGCTTGTTCTATTCTGAAACATTTCAGAATCTTAACTTAGGAAATATTCCGACCTAATGTTATTAAGCCCCTTACGATCTATACAATTATAAATCGGATGCCTAATACTCCTAACTTCATTCATAGAAAATTTAATCACTTAAATAATCCATTACACTCTACTAGAGGATCTGTGTCATTCAATATGTCGTTACATACAAAATCACAAATGACACCTAGCTCCCACTCAAATATGCCTTCCGCATATAAGATCAAGGAAAGCTACTTAGCTCCCACTCAAATATGCCTTCCGCATATAAGATCAAGAAAAGCTAATTTGCTCCCACTCACTTCTTTGCAAATGCAAGTTTCTTCAACTATTTTGGAAAACTCCAAAATCCTTTGATCACATCATCAAAGTGAAGATTCCAGCTCCGATATGCTTGCTTCAGCCCATGAATGGACAACTGAAGTTTGCATACATGATTAGCATCCTCAGGATCACCAAACCATTATTGTACTGATTACAACTCTTTCTTAATGACACTATTAGGAAACGTGATTTCCTTATCCATCTATCAATTTCTCATTTGAAATTATAGTAATTGCTAAACAACCCAGAATAGATTTAGACTTCGCCACTTGAGACAAAATCTCGTTGTGGTCAACTTTTGAATCTGTCGAAACTGTTTTACGACAAATCGATCCTTATCAGTATCTACTCTCTCATAAAATTCCATATTCTGTTAACATCCTAGATGCCATCAAGAAGATCTCCCAAGTCATTACCTGGTATTTGTACATGGATTTTATTTCGGATCATATGTAACGCATAGCCATTTCTCGGACTTAGGTCTACCATCTCTTCTTCGTAGTTCGTAGGTCTGTCATATTCCATTAATATGACCTTCATAACAAGATTGTCGTAACACACAGTGTGAAACACAACTTCGTACGCCTACGTTCTTAGTATGATCTCAGAGCATCATGATCTTGTATCATCATCTTCTTTCAAACTGTGGAGCATGACACCGAAAGCACTTTCGGTTGCGCCACTCTGATGTCTGGAGAAAAAGTTCATCAACTTCGTCTTGCTCTACTTTCTTTCTCACTTATACCCCTGGACAAGAAACTATTTCTTTCGCAAGGTATATTCTGACAACGATTTTTCCTATGTCGTGAGATATGTACCCAACTAACTCTTTAGATACGGTACACTACAAAGATTAATCCATTTTAGGTTTGATCACATCGAAACACTAAATTGATGAAACGACAATCTAGGCTAAAAGCCATGCCATCACTCATATGGTATTGTCTCCATGGATTCAAATGGTTTCCCTATTATCTAACGTGAATGTTGTGTTTCTACCATATGACTCTAATGATCACAATAATTCGGTAAGAGATTTATTTACCACACACTATCCGATAGGGTGCAATTACGACGTCCTATCATACCATAACACTATGGTGTTCCATGCGACGTAATTTGTGAAACTCTTCTCACAAGTCTTCCAATGATGTGCCAACATTATACATCAAATCTTTATTTCCTCGATCTGTATCGCAGGAATTTGATTTTCTAGTTAAATTTATTTCCTACTTCATTCTGAACTTGTTTGATCGAATCAAAATTTCCAGACTAACATTTCCTGAGTGGATATCCATATATCTACTCGGAATATTCATGAAGTCTATGAAATAAAGACTTCCACTACACGTTAAAGTACTTCATTGATTCACATACACCCATATGCACGATTCTCAAGAAGTTATTTTCAAAGCGTTCAGTGAAGTTCACGAAATAAAGGTCTCCACTACCCGTCAATTACTTCATTGATCCACATACATCTATATGCATGACTATAAAGCAGTTACATGCCTGTTTTCTGAAAACGGTGTCTTAGTTTTCTTGCAAGTGTCAAAAGATCAAATCTAAGGACTTGTAGATCCATCCGTTATGGAGCTAATTCATTGACTATAACATTGACATGAATTAAGCGGCAGTGCCACACATATGTGGTGTCTTTATTAAGTTTGTATCCTTTGGCATTAATATTATGAATATGGGAGCTTCTACCATCTAAATTCAAATTGACATATGATCATTACTTCATAAATATAGGACAATGAATTTGTCACTAACAAATATGAACAATTATCTCGCTAGAGGAGACACACTTATAACGATCATACTAATAGGCAATCATAAAGAATTTATTTAATGGTAGATCTAGAGGGAGAGTGTCTATGGCCATCACAACGATTTGTCTGCCATTTATAAATGTCGAGTTATGACTCCCTAGGAACAGGTGTAGTCACTTCCTGAAGGGTAGTTCGTAGAGGGGATTGCACGCGGAGGTCAAGACCCTCGAGGGGAACGACGACGGTGCTCGCTGGACCTGGAGACGAAACACCCACGACAGAGAAAGACACCAGCCCGTACCCAGGTTCACGGCCCTCAGGAGGAGGTAAGACCGCTACTCCTGCTTGTCTGTATTGAACTGAGGAGGTTACAGTACAACAGAGCTTGCCGAGTGCCCCCTTGAGGCAGTTCGTGCCTGGGGAGGGAAGCGATGGTCTTCTTCCTCCTCCAGCCAGAGGCTATTCTACTCAGTAGGGCTAGGGTTTACAAGTGTTGTAGCAAGCAATTGGCCGACTTCTCTACAATGGAGGTCTTTCTCCTTTTATAGGCGCCGCAGGCGCTCTTCTCCCGCTTGGCGTCCAAAGTGGCTCCCACACGGCAGCGGCATGGAGGAGCAGGAGTCCACCACCGCGGGATCATCCATGGACGCGGTCCATCCTCGATAAAGTTGGGCGCGGTGGCCGACAAGCGGCCGACCGCGCAGTACTGCTCACAGGGACGACAGTCTCTGAGGTGGAGCCCGCGATGACGTTCTCCTTGGAGGGTTGCGCCGTCCAACTGCTTTATCACCAGAGAGGAGGGTCTTGGCAGTCCTGGAGCAGGCGGCGCAACTTTAATGACTCCTTTATCACCAAAACGGCAACGGGACAGCCTACGTCACCATGTGGGTGTGGCAGAGGCCATGTGCACCCGGTCGTACTTCCTTGGCCGCGACGTTTCCCCACAAGCCTAGGGAGGCCGCGGCGCTCCTGAGTGGGCTATTCATACCCTAGAGTCCACTGGGCCGACAGTAGCCCCCGGGCCCGTGATGGGCGCGAGTGAGCCCATGGGCGCAGGCGGAGCTTCATGGGCCCAAAGTGCCCGGCCGGCCCGAGCCACGCGACACTCAGACGAGTAACAGTTGCACACGATCTGGGGCGTGCGTCGTGGGGTGTCCCACCACGCCCCGGTAACTGCTCCTTGAGGTGACATAAAGCCCGAGCGCCGGAGCAGGGAGCCGTTACTGTTTCCAATTCTTCTCGCAGAAACCTCCGCCATCTCGAGCTCTCCGCCTCCGCTCTGTTCTGCGATTTCTGCTCCTTCCGTCTTCCGCGGCACACCGAGCCCCCGGCGATGAGTCCCCTCAAGAGCAAGGGCAAGGCCGCTGCAGGGTCTTCCTCCTAGGCGGAGGCCTCTGAGGTCGTGCAGGGCGCGACGCTGTTGGGCGTGTGCGTCAACAAGAAGGCACTCGCCAAGGTCCGCTACCTAGTTGCAGACCGGACGAACAAGCACGGCGCCTCCGCGTTGAAGCCCGCGGCGCACGGGAAATGCCCGTGAGGGTATTTTCCGATATTCCAGCACTGCCTCGCCGCCAGGCTGGTGCCGCCTTTCTCGCCATTCCTAGAGGCGGTGCTGGCGTTTTATCAGGTGTAGTTGCTGCATCTGCACCCCAACTCCATCCTCATCCTCGCCGTCTTCGCATACCTCTGCGAGGCATACCTGGGCTTGGAGCCCACAGTGGGGCTGCAGTGCTTTTGCGCACTCCAGAGCACGGCGAAGAATGAGCGCTCTGGGTGCGTCTCATTCCGCATCGTCGACGGCATGGGGAGTGTCTACATCCCCATGTTATGGAGTGAAGACAAGGCCATCACCTCGGTGACGAAGAAGGTAGACGACTTCCACCAGAAGTGGTTCTTCGTCGGGGTGGAGCATCCCTGCGCCTTCCTCGAGGTCCCCGATGAGCCACCGCTGAAGAACTCCAACTGGGGCAAGGCGACCTTCGACGGCGCGAGGAACGCGAGCCTGATGGGGCGCCTGAGTTTCCTTCGCATGGAGGGCCTCACGGGGAAAATCATCCTGGCGGACTTCGTGACGCGCCGCATTGCCCCCCTCCAGGCACACTCGGTGCCCATGTGGATGTACTCGGGGCCGAACGACAAGATGCGGCTTCATTGCGAGGACAACAACAAGGACACCGTCGACAACGTCCTGCCCGCGCTCTTCGTCAATCCAACGGTGCCTGTCGTGGATCAGCTCCCCATGACGCTCCGGCCTCTCCATCAATACAACATGACAGAGCGCATGGCCATCTTGGAGGGGATGCCTCCGTTCACCCCGACAGGCTTGGCGGGGATGGAGGTGCCACTGCCGGCGACACGAGGAGCGGCGGGAGCGGACTCTCCCTCGGCCTCAGGAGCTGGGCTAGGTGAGGAGGAGGCCACGGCTGGGGAGGTGTATTCCTCGAGGGCTGGGCCATTCATTGACGAGGTTTGTGACATCTCGTCAGGCAATGACGATGCCTTCGTGGTGGCTCCCTCGCGCCCCGTGGAGGAGGAGGCTGAGGATGGGGAGGCCTCCGACGCAGAGGCCACTCCGGGAAGACGCGGGCCTCGCACCAAGGCTGCCGTGGACCCCTCTGGGGTGAGGCCATCCGACGTCCCCTCCAAAAGGAAAGTGGTGACGCCTCCGGAGGGGTCAGGCGCCAGGACCAAGCCCTCCTGGTGCTCACCAGGCCTGGCGTGGGTCGATACCGGCGTTCCTCCGTCGGGGTGAGTGTTCACGATGCTTGGTCGCGTGATTCTTGTTTTCTCTTTGCTTTAAACTCTCTTGAAGATCTTTTTCTTGGGTTCTCTGCCAGTGATCTTGTGCCTGCGAAGCGCCGTAGGCTTCACAAGGCTGCTGACGTGAAGAGAGCCACAACTGAGGCCGTGGCTGACGAGACCACGAGGCCTGTGGAGATGGCCTCCACAGGCCCCATTGAGGGGGTGCCTCAAGGGGAGGCGGCTGCGCCTCCGGCGGAGGCGGCAAAGCCTCAGGTGGAGGAGAACGCGCCTCGCCCAGAGGCCTCCCCCCGAGCCAATGGTGGTGGAGGCCACGGAGGAGAGGATCTCCACTCCACCTCGCGCTCCTACTCCCCCTCGCGCGGTCACGCCTCCGTGCGAGCCGACGCCGCCGCGCGTGTCGACGTCGCTGCTGTGTGCCAACTCGGCCGCGCGCGCCCACGGCTCCTGCGCAGCCTGCGGTGGAGGTGAGCGAGGCGCCAGCGGGCGCGGGCATGTCCGCAGGGGGAGGTTCTTCTTCGTCTCCTCGTCCGACTGAAGGTGATGAGCGCCCTGCTGACACGGGCGCCGAAGAGGACGCTGGCGTGGATGGGGGCGGAGCCCAGCCTAGCCCCCGAGCTCACCCACAAGCCAGGAGCTGGTCCTCCGCGGCTGGGACTGGAGCACGGGGCGCCGCGAGGTCGCCTTTGGCCTCGTAAGGGAGTCCCTGGAGGGCCTGGAGGCGCACCTCGCCCTTGGGGACATACAGCTCGCCCAGCAGCGGGAGGAGCTCGCGAGGTCGTGGACGTCCTTCAATGCGGCGGTTGAGTCCCGCCGGCAGGAGGACTTGGCGCTGCAGGCCGTACGCGAGGAGGCCACGCGCTTCACCAAGGAGCTCTGCGAGGGGGCCATCCGCGACGCCGCAGAACTTCTCGCGCCCCTCAGAGAGGAACATGACGCTGCTGCTGGGCTCCTACGCGTAGCCACGGCCGAGCGCGAGGCAATGGAGGGCTCGCTGGCGCAGAAGCGCCGCGAGCTGGGCCAACTGGAGACCCAACTGCTCTCCGCCCACCAGGCCGCGCAGGCAACCCTGGAGGAGGACCGCAAGGGCCTTGCCGAGCATGAACGGCAGCTGGCCCTCAAGGAGAAGGAACTGCGCGAGGACCTAGCCACCCAGCGCGAGGAGCTTGAGGCGCGCGAAGGAGACCTGGCCTAGGCGTTCTCGCGGTACGACGAGAACGTCGCTGCCCAGAAGTGTGCTTATGAACGCTTCGAGCAGCGGTTCATCGAGAAGAAGAAGGAGGCGGAGGATTCCCTTGCGGAGCGCGAGAAGCAGTTCCGGCTGACCAAGTCTTAGGAGTACCGTGACTTGGCCCAGAAGATGGAGAACCGCTTCAAGGCCAGGCACGCCGCAGATGCTCAGCGGATCGCTGAGCTTGAGAAGGCCAACTCCAAGCTGGAGGCCCGTCTCAAGCGCGCCAAGGATGGTTGTCGCCGAGCGGAGGAGGCCCGCAACGAGGCAGTTCATGAGCTAAACTCCTTGGCCAAGGATGTGGAGGAGCAGGTGGCTCCCGCGATGGAGCGGGCGACGGAGGCGGCCGACTCGGCCCAGGCGACTCTCGCGCTTATGAAGCAGCGTGAGCGTATGTTCGAGGCGCTGGTCGCCCGGGGCAACGAGCTCGCTGCGCAGCTTGGCGCGGACGCGCCGCACACCGAGGTCCGAGGCCGTGGCGATGCTGCCATGTACCTGGTCTACTTCGACCAGCTCTTCACGGCGCTCGAGGGCCCTGTCGCCGAGCTTCGGGAGGTGATAGAGGACGAGACCCGACAGCTTCTGGGGGTGGTCGTCGACCGCATCGTCACCAACCTCAGGATCCTCACGCCAGACTTCGACTTCTCCACCGTGACGGAGGCCGCCCAAGGCGAGGATGCGCGCAGGGTCTCCAACTTCTTCTGCGAGCAAGTCGATGCTTTCTGCAACCGCTTCAGGCGTGCAGAGGCTGTTGTGGAAGACATCAAGGAGGAGGCCGCCTCTGCCGAGACCGAGGAGGGCGCAGTGGAGGAGGTCCAAGACGATGACACCGCCGCCTGAGCTACACGTCATTGCGCCTGCGTGCGCTTGTATCTGAAACAATCTTATGCTTAGACATTTGTGACCTTTTGGCCTATAGTATACTCTTATTTGCAATTTGCTTTTAGCTTGCTTGTCACTCGAGAGGTCTCTTTGGACTCATCTTCATGTCTATTTGTTCTCTGCGTCGGTAGGACCCATCTCTTCGTGCCATGACTCCGCCACTTCGTTATGCTGGAGCAATGACTCCACAAGGCCGAGGGGAGTTTAGGCCTAGGAGAGGTAAGAGCCCTGAGTCGCGATGCTCAAGTGCCCCCCTTAGACTTTGAGTAGCCCATGAAGCATAAGGGAAAGCGAAGTCGCTTGAGGGGCAAACGTGGGCTAGAAGGGGAAAACGCTCTTAAGGCGCGGGTGCGAGACTTAGCTTCTCGAGGTTTTTGCCCTGTAGAGGTTTTTTGCCTGGCGAGGAGGTCCTCTTGTGGGATCGTTCCCGGACGCCTCCTTAGGCTTGTGGGAGCATTTCTTCCCTGTAGATGTTAGAGGGGCGAACCCAAACGCTGGAGCACGGTACAGAGGACTCGTGCACGCTTATAGGTCCCCTCAGGCGTTCCTTGCGAGGAGAGTAGTACCAAGGTCTTCTGTAGAGATGGCGTGTTTGTGGGATCTTGCCCTCCAGCCAGAGCTCGGATCCTTGGATTTTGCAGTGCTGCTGGTGTGTCGTTTGAGGCACTGGCACCATACTCAGCCCCCGCTCGTGAGGTACTCATGTGGAGAGATATAAGCGCACATTTCAACGAAGTAATGCGTAAATAAAACTCACCATCAAATATTACAAAGCGGCGCCGTAGCGCTAAGTTCACTTGGGAACGAAATTGTCTCATTATGCTTGGAGCTGCCAAGTTAATGTTTTGACCATGTCGAGGCATGGGGACCACCCATTAGTAGCAGAGACTCTCAACGGCCTGAGGTGGCTCGTTACAAGGAGAGCTCGGAGGGTTGACCCTCGAGAGAAGCCTTTGGAGCTTGGAGGTTTAAGTCGTGAGCTTTTAACCTCTGGAGACAAAAATGCTTGGAGGTTGAGCCGTAAGATGCCTCTTCCGCCAGATGTCTTGACGTGACAATGATCACGGGCGTGACAATGATCACGGTTGCATTTGTTCCTTTAGGAGACAAAAATGCTTTGGAGGTTTAAGCCGTGAGCTTTTAACCTCTAGAGACAAAAAAATGCTTGGAGGTTGAGCCGTAAGCTGCCTCTTCCGCCAGGTGTCTTAGCGTGACAATGATCACGGGTAGAACTTGCGTAGGTGCATGATGTTCCATGGATTCTCGACGGGGATGCCCTCTTGAGTTTCGAGGCGAGCCGCGCCAGGCCTGGCAATGTGGGTGACCCTGTAGGGACCTTCCCACATCGGGGACAACTTGTGGAGGCCTTCCCTTGAGAGGATTCGCCTGAGGACGAGATTGCCTGCCTCCAAGGTATGCGAGCGCACGTTGTGGCTGTGGTAGCGTCTCAGGTCCTGCTGGTATTTGGCCGCCCGGAGGGCGGCGCGGCGTCGTAGTCCCTCGAGAAGCAGCAGGTCGTCGTTGTGGAGGTCTTCTTGCTGGTCCTCGTTAAAGGCAAGGACCCGCGGGGATCCATGCTTTATCTCTGTGGGGAGGACTGCTTCGGCTCCATAGACGAGGGCGAACGGTGTTTCCCCCGTGGGCTTGGGTGGCGTTGTGCGGATGGACCAGAGCACCGAAGGGAGCTCGTTAATCCAGCCCTTACCGTGGCCTTTGAGGATGTCGAAGGTCCTGGTCTTTAGGCCCTTAAGGACTTCTGCGTTTGCTCGCTCAGCTTGTCCATTGCTCTGCGGATGCGCGACTGAGGCGAAGCAGAGCTTGATGCCCATTCTTTCGCAGTAAGCTCTGAAGATGCCACTGGTGAACTGCGAGCCATTGTCGGTGATGATGCGGTGAGGCACTCCGAAGTGGCAGACCAAGCCTCTGATGAATTTTACCGCCGCGCCTGCTGTGATTGTGCGCGTCGCCTCCACTTCGGGCCACTTAGTGAACTTGTCGATGGCCACGAACAGGTAGCGATATCCCCCTTGCGCTGTTGAGAAATGCCCCAGGATGTCCAGCCCCCAGACCGCGAACGGCCAGGAGAGCGGAATGGTCTGTAGCCCCAGCGCAGGTTGGTGGATTTGCTTGGCGTGGAATTGGCAGGCTCCACATGCTTGGACGATGTCAACTGCATCCTGAAGTGCTTGAGGCTAGTAGAAGCCGCTCCTGAAGACTTTGCCTGCGAGGGTGCGGGCGCACGAATGGTGGCCGCATTCCCCGCTGTGGATGTCCTTGATCAGCATTTTGCCTTCTTCAGGAGGAACGCATTTGAGCGCGGTGTCGTTTGGGCGCTTGCGGTAGAGATTCCCTTCGATGATTTTGTAAGATTTTGCTTGGTGTTGGGTATATACCAACTAGGGGTATCTCCAACATGGATCAATCCGGCTAGTCCAGGGTGGCCCAAGGGTGGTAAGGCTGAAGCCTGCCGGGCGGCCCAGATAGCTGACGTACAATGTCGTGGTGGGGTCACGGCAGATGCCATAGGATGGCTAAAGGGTGGGGCCGATGGACGCTGGTGGATCCGGGGAGGGCTAGCGAACTAAAGAGCTCACACGGAGGAGGATGTCGGTTTGACCGGGATCTCCGAAGAACAACAAACACAACCGAAGGGAAGGAAAGAAGATCTAGCAATACAAACAACTGCACGAAGGCAGAGAACACACACACACATGATGTACCCAGGTTCGGGGCCCTCGTGGGGAGGTAACACCCCTACTCCTGCCTTCCCTCTCAATATAAGTGTGGAATAAGATCTACAACACGCTCTTGGAGCTCTTGCGGTGAGGAACACGAAGAACAAGATGAACTAGAGAAAGGGAGGAGTAAATGCCCTAGGAGTAAATGAGACTAAGGTCTTGGCTCCCAAGTTGGTCCCTCTTCACTCGAGCAGTTATGGCGCCTTTTATAGAGTTCCGGCCGGGAGGGCCGGAAACCCTAATCCGGGATGGCCCCACCAGACAGGCCTAACGGTTATGTCGACACCGGCTAGTGCGACCTAGCCGCCTACCTATCCGGCATAGCTCTTCCGTCATCATTCCGGCAAGGACATCAGGCGCCGTCCTGGAACATCATTGTCCCCCTGTCAGAGACAAGACATGTCTTTGCCCATCCCGAGTAGCCTTTTCCGGATTGCCGGGCTAGGCATGTCCGATCTTGTCGTACCGTCATCGTACCGGCTGACACACTCCCGTGTCAGTCGGGAGGTGACCATGCTTCCGTGTCAGGGGGGATGGTACTTCCCCCCGCGCCAAGCGGGAAAGCCTGCTCCGGACCGTTGACGATTTACCGGCATCCCCCATGCCGGTTACCTCCTTGCTCCATCCTGTGAGCCTTTCCTGCACACACTGGACAACTTGCTAGGGCCGAGATCTATACATCGGTTAGCTTGTACCTGGGGAGCAAGCTCGTACCTTTCTCACCTACCCGGGGAGTCTATCCGGTTCAGCCGGGACCTCCTCCACCGGGAAGTGTACCCGGAGCCTCCGAGATCCTTTCCGGACGTATCCGAGTAGAACTTTTAGGATGAGCATGTCTAGGCCTAGCCTCTCGAAGATGTCTTGGGCTGTCACCAAAGACATCTTCGAGAAGCTAGTTCTTAGAGGAACCATCCGCTTGCTTATGCTGTGGTGCAGGCCTGGGGGGCTATTTATAGTCGCCAGGGATGACCCTTGCGCCCGCCAGGAGACACCTTGCACTCTACCAGCTCCGAAAGGTCAAATTACCCCCTCAGTGTACTAGAGGGTGGCCCTGGCACCCGCCAAAGGTCAAATACTATTGCCACACTGCTGAGTTGTGTCGGGATTTGCCCTACCCGGGGGGCAGCCCCCCGACACTAGTCCCCAAAGCTGGTGTTGTGCAGCGACCCAAGACGATGTGCGGGATCAGCTTTAAGAAAAAAGAAGAACACTTAAGCAAGCCAGGATCGACTTTCAGTTTTGGTACCGAGATGTATTTCACCGACATCCCTATCCGGAGGTCGCGCTTGTGTAATTGAGATATCACCCTTAGCAGGTCACCTGGATAAGGCCGTGCTGGTCTGAACTTCACCTTCCGTGTCGGGGAAGATACCGTTTTATGGGGGGAGGGTCCCACCCGAGGTCTTGTCAATGCAGAGAGGCACTCGAGTGCTTTTGACTAAGCATGCCGCCGCTCGGGTTCACGCGCCGGGAGCCGCAGCCGATCCGAAGTCCAACCGTTGGGGCTCTGTGGCCTGCGGTGTGGCCGGATCGGGCGCTCCGGGCGACGCCACGTGCCGCGCGGCGCAAAACTGATCCCACCCACGATTTGGGAGATCGTGGGCGGGAAAAAACGGAAACCGCTCCGGGGCTTCCCATAAATAGGGGAGCGGAGGAGTTCTCCCCTTTCTTCCCCGATCCTTCCTTCCTCTCCGCAACCGTCCCGAGCGCTCCGCCGCTGCGCCCGCAGCTCAAGCGTCACCGTCGCCGTGCCCGGAGCTCGAGCGACGCCGTTGCCGTCCGTCGCTGAAGGCGCTCGTTTCCTCAAGACCGGGCATCGGATCTCTCGTGCCCCGGTGCCAACTTCTTCGATGAGTTTCTTTCTCTGGTGAAATTTCTCACGGTGACGAACCACCGCATTAGCCCGTGACTTCGCGCGTCCACGAACCACGCTGTCGCCGGCGAGCGCGCTCGGCGCGGCGTCGCCGGTGGCCTACTCCATGCCTTAGTTTCAATCCGCGCTAGCCCACCCTCATGCACGGCTCGGGTATTATTGTGCCGATTAAATTTATTTGTTCGAGCACGGTAGATCTTTTTAACAGGAACCCAGTTGTTGCTAGAAGTTTCCACTCTGGGATCTTCCGTTACCGGCATACTAACCCGACTAACCGCCACTCCGCCTGCAGAGTAGCTCTGGTATGTCCTCCGTGCCATCCGAGATGGGCGACGAGAGTGTCCGATGTTGCTGGGACGGTTCCGAGACCAATCAGGGGGACCTTGATTGGCTATACCGGACACACCGGATCCCTCCACAGGTTGAGAGCCGACTTCCGGGGATCGAGGTTCAGCCGGAACCTCAACCCGACGAATATGTAGTGTTCCTCACGCACTTTGAGCGGGGTTTTGGGCTTCCGGCTAGCCCCTTCTTTTGCGACTTCCTCGACACCTACAACCTCCAACCTCATCACCTTCCGGCCAACGCAATCATGATGCTCTCCGTCTTCGCCACTTACATGGAAGGGTATCTCGGTATTTGGCCGTTCGTGGATCTCTGGGCCAAGTACTTCATCCTCCGCCGACAAGTCATCCCGAACCCGGACAAGAAGGTCAAAGATCTTGTTGACTGCGGGGCGGCAACAATCATCCCTCGCCCCGATTCCGGATTCCCTAAGGTCCAGGGGCTGGAATCATGCCGGAAGTGGCAACAAAGCTTCTTCTACGTGAAGAACCGGGCGAGCTCGGGAGACTCTCCGGGATCCTCCTCTCCGGATTTCATCAACTTGCCCGAGTTTGCCATGGGTCCCCCCCGCGTGTTCGATCTCTGGAATAGGCTCCCGGATTCTGAGGAGATCAGGTGTATGCATGACATCTTGAGCGTCCTCACGGATAGTCTGACCTCGGATGACCTCTTGTGCTGCTTTATCATCCGCCGCATCTGCCCTCTACAGACCCGAGCTCATAAGCTGTGTCACATAAGCGGTGTATATGACCCCACGAGAACCAGCATCTTCCCGCTGGACAAAGCTCAAGTCCGGCGGCGCGTTCGAGCAATCGCTCGAACTCAGCTGCCGGCGAATTTCGCGTGGGGTCGTGTTGCCGGCTCCCGCAAAAAACCACTGAAGCAGGTGCTTGTGTCTGCCTTTCGCCAACTTCCATTTGCACCCGGGTTTTGCTGGAAATCGACATGGTTGTCATGCAACGATTTATTCCTGCAGCTGTTTGAGCGTCAGACAACGGAGGACGCGATGCATGCCGGTGGCAAATTCGCGGCGGATTTCCCGATACCGAAGGAGATGCCGACAAAGGATCCCGACGGCGAAGATCACCTCGCCATCCCCCTAGCCCGCGCTGCCGCCCCGGGTAATCCCTCAACTCCAGAGGCTATCGACATTGCATCTGACGATAATGATGGTGACGATTGTCAAATACTCGATGTGATTGACGCTCTTCCCCTCAATTGGGCTTCGCCAGTAGTTCCGAGATCAGCGGCCGTGACGAAGCGCGTCGAAACCCGGAAACGCGCGAGCTCCGACACCAGCCCTGCCGGTGAATCTGGTGGTGTCGTCAAGAAGAGTAGGCAGAACAAGCGGCCGGGCGAAAAGCCTCCTTGGCGCCGGAAAGGTCCCCCTACTGTAGACTCCGGGTATGATTTGCTTGCTTTGAGTTATCTGACTTCGATTTCTTCCGAGGTTCTTTCTGATATGCTCATTATAGAGACGCTCTTGACGTTCCGGCTTCCGCGAGTCTCCATCCTCCGGGATCCCGCACTCCTAGCCCCTCCCGGGCTGCTCCTTCTCCAATTCGGCACCCAACGCAGGACGATGAGCATCCTACGCCTGGTGTCGTTTTTCCCGAGGTCGTGGCTCCGGAGGCCGACCTCGGGGAGACTGAGGTTCTGCTACCACCTAGTTCTGCGGCTGTGGATACCATCCTTCCGGACAGCCCGCGGCGGGTGTCCCATCTTGAGGGGGAGATGGCGAGCCCTCCGCGGCAAGTCGTGCCGCGCGCCTCTTCTCGGTTGACTTCCGGCAAGACTCCGCCGCCGAAGCCGTCTACTGCTTCCTCCCGAGAAGGTGATCTTCCTGCCGGGAGCCTACGCAACCAGGCCTCCGGGCAGAAGATAGTTGCTGCCAAGCCCAATGCCCCTCCGAAATCTTCGACCCACCTCCTTCCGAGATCCCTACTGCCGCCTTGCAGGCGCTTCGAGCGACCGTAAGCTCCTTTGTGTCTTCAGGATCCCGGGAGATCGTTGCCGCGAGCGCGCCTGACCTGCGTATTATTGAAGAATACAACAAGGCCTGGCTCGCCGCTGATGGCTCCGAGATTGTGGGGGATTTGCACGCTGCCGACACGAGCCGCAGCGCCCAAGCCCTTCACGCTCTCCAGGTGGCTGCACTGGATGTCACCCGGGTGATCGATGTAAGTTTCCTCCTTCCACTTTCTCCAAAGTTTCAACTCTTCCATCCCCACTAGTCCCCGAGATTGATGCTTAGTGCTCTAGACTCCATCGAGTAGCAGATCACTAGGCATCAATCTTAAAAAAAAATAAGTAGTTGATTTGTTTAGCCAGTGTGGATTCCGGATACTTCCGAGTTCCCGGGATCCTGCCCGAATTCTGATATCGGATACCCTTTTGACACAGGATTGCGGCAAGAAACGCAACAACGTCTTCCACCAGCTTCTTGCTGACTTGGGTCAGTCCAAGAAGTCAGAGGAGCGACTCCGGGAGGAGCGTAACGCCGCGCGAAAGGTCTCGATGGACCAGAAAACTGCCTTGTCGACGGCTCAGTCCGAGATCCTGCGGCTAACTGCCGAGCTGGAGAAGTCCAAGTCCGCCGCTACTGACTTGAAGGCGCGTTCCCTGGACACGACCAAGAAGCAGAAGGAAACCTTGGACAATACCGAGGCACGCGCGCACCATGCCGAGACCGAGTTGACTCTTCTCCGGTCGAAGGCGGATGGCTGGCTTGCTGAAGTGACTGGTTTAAACCGGGACCTCAATAGTAAGTTTTACCGAGATCTTTTTCTCTTGCTTTCTTTCTTTACTGCTATCACCCTCATGATCTGGCCGTTTGACAGCTCTTCTTTTTAAAGGACAATTTGAACACTCCCGAGAAGCCGCCAACCTTGCAGTTGCTGCCGCCCGGGAGAAGCGTGCCGGGAAGGGTCCTATGTCGGACTCCTGGGATATCGAGGACCACCTCATCGCTCTGAAGGCCCGGATAGTACCTCTCCGGTCGATCGGGACCGAGCTAATCAGTGCGGCCGTCCATGTCCATGGCGCTCTATGGCCTGGCGTCACCGCTACCCTCTCTGTTAGTGAATTGGCGACCGCACTACGAGATGCCGGCAAGCGACTTCACGCTTGGAAGCGCTCCGGTGCGCGTGCTGGTGCTGACCAAGTCTTGACCCACGTGCTCAGCTGGTACGAGGGGCTCGACCTTGATGTGATCCAGCGTCTGCGCACCATCTCGCCGTGGTGCACCGATCCGGGCAAGATCCAGCGACGCCAAGAGGTTGCGCATCGCGTCGCGTCCTGGTCCGACATCGGCGTCTTCACCACGAGCCTCATCACTTCTGATTCCGAGTCAGATTACGAAGATGATGGTGAGACGGTTGAAACTGGTGACGTGGAAGCTGAGATCCCGGAGGATGACGATGCTGCTACCGGTGCTGCTACCGAGACTGTGGCCTCCCGGGAAGCTGCTACTCCCTCGCCGGCCGAGACTTCCCACGCCGAGGCGAACCCGGAGGCTCCGGACACTACTGCTAATGTGGAGGAGACCATTGTGACTTCTCCGTCTGCCGATGTATCTGAGAAACCGGCTTCTCCCACTGCCTAAAATGTAACATCCCAATTTTGCAAAATTTTAAAACTTTGCATTCATACATCATTCATCATATAGGCTTAACATTTAATCACTTAAGTACTAAATAAAATTTCAATTATGAGTTTAAATAATGTTTAATCCCATTAAGTGTTTATTTAAACTTACTTAATAAATATAATTTTTCCAAATTATTTAAAGGGCAAGTTTATTATTAAAAATTGCTAATTTAAATAACCTTTCCAAAATATATTTTTATGATTTTTTCTGAAATGTTTTGAATAGGTTTAAAAATCATTTGGTAAATCAGATTTGAAAAACTGTTTTTTTTCTAATTTAAAAAGAAATGGTTTTCGGGCCGCCCGCTCCGGCGCGCGCCTCTCTCTTCTCTCTCGCTGACAGGTGGGCCCCACCTGTCAGCCTTCTTCAACCTTCATCCGGAGATCGCGCCGGAGATGGAGTCCGCGACCGAGCCGTTTCCGAGCCGTTTTCCGCCGCGATTAGCTCCCGTGCTCCCTCCTATTTATTCACCTCGAAGCCGCCTCCGAAATCCCCCCCAAACCCTACCACTCCGCCCCCGGGCTGCTCGGAATCGAGACCGCCGCCACCGCCATTGCCGCCGGGCATTTTGCACGATTTCGGTAAAATCGAGCACCTCGAGCGCCCCCGTTTTCTTCCCCTCACTTCCCCATCTCCTTGCACACACGTTGAGCCCCCTCGCGTGTTTTATTTCGCAGCCGAGCGCCATATCCATCCTCGACCCGAGACCGCCGCCGCTGTCCACGACTCCAACGAGGAAAGGAGAAGGACACCGACGCCGCCGCCACGCCATCGACCTCGCCTCCTCCTCCGCTTCATTTTGGTAAGAACCGCTCCTCCCGGGGCTTTGTATAACGCCGGGAACGCCGAAGCCGACGCGCCGCCGCCGCGGGCGCCATCGCCGGCGAGCGCTCCGGCGACCCGCGCGCCGCTCGGTTCGGCCGTGCGTTATAAGCCGTTGGATCTAGATCCAACGGATCTAGATCGGAACGTTTCCGTGCGTCCGATTTTATTTAGATCGGACGGCGCGCGCCCGCGATCCGCGCGAACCGTTTTCGTCCAATAGGATCGCGCCACGTAGCCCCATTTTATTTCTTTTTCGCAGGAAATTTTATAAATAAAACAGAATACATGCAAAACTTAGAAAATTCATAACTTTTGATCTATAAGTTCAAATTTGATAAATTTTATATCCACCGATAGCCCTGCTAATGTAGATTATTTCTACATCATTTGTTTTTCCTTTTTATAAATTGTAATTCATGAAATTATCCGAGGAGTAATTCGGCTATTAAATCCATAAATTAAATAATAAAAATGTTTCTCAAATAAACTTAATTGTTTTAGAGTTAGGTTATTGCCCTTTGTTCAGAAATATTAATATGAGTCTTATTTGAAAACTTTCATAAAACAATAAAAGTTGTAGTTATAGAATTCAAGTTTTGTTATACTGTTTCTATTAATTGATTGATAAGTAAAATAATAAACTCCTAGAATTGCATCTCATGGATTTAATTACAGAAGATATAAATAGTTGATAAGAGTGTCTAGTTATATTCATGGCATATCATGCATGCATACATTTTTATGTTTGGTATTGTGTGATATTGTGTGGGTATTTATTTCTGTGTATCGCCCTTGCTAGATTGTGAAGGAGAGGAAGGACTTGCGTGTGATTGCTATTCTTGTTGTGCTTGCTCCTCCTGCTACCAAGGCAAGTGACTTTATAGAACACCTACTATTTTATTCTATTGCATACCTAGTGTTTTAAGCAGTATATGCAAAAGTAGTATGCATGGTAGGTTTCTGGGAGATTTGTAGTATGCTATGCAAACCTGTTAGGTTACCCCTTAGAAATTCCAGCTAGACCCCTATTATAATTTAGTGGAAGTACCTGCTGCAAAAATGATTGTTTTTATGGTTGATGTGATAAATGCAAATTTTCACTAAATTAATTTAACGCCTGGGTGGATTGGGTCGATCGAGGAGGTTTCAAGTTGAGTGGCTTCTCAGGGCCAAGTTTCATGGTTGTCTTCGCCCAAGATAGTTTCTACTTACTTGGGGCCATGATATGCGGTGTTAACCTGAGTTGCTCACTTGTGGTAGGCCACCCAGGGCTATGAGATTTAAGTGTACACTGAGTTTAGTTGCTTATCGTGCAACCATTGGTCAATATGGGCTCTGTCTTGATGGAGTAAGTTGATGTCGACCTGGGTCAAGAGATTGATGGTGGTAGAGTTGATAGGACGGTGGTAATCTCTTAGTATGATCATGGGAAAGCAACTTCTGAAAAGTCTCGTCTTAATCTTCTCCTTTTCCTTCTCACTAAATGAGTGTAGAGGATAGTTTGGGTTGATTGAGTCTAATGGTGAAAGTGCACACACTCTCGAGAGTTAAAACCTAAGATCTTAGCCGTGTCCCCGGCATCGGACAATTTGAGTAACTACACAAGGCTGTCTTCTGAAAATCTCTTCATCCCAATTTCTTAATAAAACTTTGTTGGGTGAACATGGGTAGGAGACATGGACTTGTCTCGAGATGTCTCTGAAAGAGAAGATATTGATTTAAGAAAATTGTTTATCAAAAGTAGGAGAAAACTTGCTTTACGCAATAGCCTTGAGCTCCACCAGCCAAATAAGATTATAGATATAGCCTAGAAGAATATTAGAAATCAAAGTCACTTGCCACCACAATTCAATTGTGCTGACCCTTTATAGCTGGGCTGCAACTAAAACTTGCAGAATGTCCGAATGAGGAGTAAGGGGGTCGTCTTCGAGCTACAACCAACATGATTTGCCAGTGGCTTCATGGAGATGCTGTAGCTCCATGCTATCTTTTGTTTTGCGTTTGAACTCTGAAATAAAGTGTGAACTATTTATTCAGCTAGCGTTTTCAGCTATGCAAAATTGTAAGGATTATTTGTTTTTGGATCATTCGTCTCATATTGTAATAGATTATGACATCGTACCGTGATATTACATCTTATTGGAAATTGCGAGACTTATGTGATCCAAGTCTTCCGCACTATTCATAAGTGCCATTGCTATCTTAAGCAAGGGCACTACAGATGGTATCAAAGCCCGAATGTTGCCTGTAGGCTCGAAACCCCTAGGATTGGATACAATTCCTAAAGTAAATATTTTAAAATCAATAAAATTCGAAATATAAAAATTATTCAGACTTCTTTTTCTTATAATATTTTCCTTACCTTCTACATTCTTAATTTTTTCATCTCATTAATTCTTACCCCTTCAAAAATTTTGTAGATGAAGAACTTCAGTCGAGAGATATCCCCGCAGAAAGGAGACCAGTACTACTTTAGTGACCAGCTCCTTAATATTTCCAAAACCTTGAGATTGATGCCGCCAGTCTTCAGGGGCAAAGAAATTATGTCCGAAGATTATCCTGAAGATCGCTGGAAGATCGAGGCGGAAGTTCTCCCTCGTCTTGATCCCCCTGGATCGCAGTCGATCCGTTTCCGATCTAGATACCCCAACTGGAAGAATGGAGTGGAGATGTCGATGCTGGAGACTTTGTCCTGCATCATTGAGCAGTTCTATGACGAGATCAAGCCCAACTCCGTCTTTCGTCACTTTGCCAGGAGGGATAGCATTGGACAACCCGTTCAACCCTCACTTAGGGGTATGAATGAGACGCATCATGGAGACCTTGGAGCTCAATTCCATAACTTGGATATACTTCTGGGACAAGAGATTTTCTACACGGCAGATTTAAGGCGCGTTCACCGTCACGTTAAAGAAAGCTTAGAGGAGGAGAAGGATATCCTTCGTGTAGAAAATCAGCTGCTAACTAAGGAGAACAAGGAGCTTGAAATCAAGATTGATCTGCAAGACGATAGGATTGCGCAGAAGGATGCCCACATTTTGGCATTGCAGGCGCAGTGTGCTCATTTGTGTGAACAACTAAGCCAAATGGAACTTCAGGCAAAGAAGAACCACCCCCCTGACGTCCCAGAGTCCCTAGTGATAACCTATCCCGATAAGGACACTCCCAAGGAAGCCACGGGTGGCAAGAAGCGCAAGTGTGGGAACACCCGCAATTACATAAGGAGTTTCAAATTTTGATTAGAGAGACCACCAGTTATCCTTACCTTACGAGTAATTCTCCTCATCTCATCGAAGTGTATTGACCTACCAATTTGTGGTGAGGCAGTACCCTGAAACCATGTCCTAGCATGGTATTCAAATCTCTAAATTTCGAATTTATAAAATACTTCGAGTGTGTCTATTGGTTGATGTTTGATTGTGTTTCTGTGTTGTGTGTTGTTGTGCATGGGTAGATTTTCCTCTGTAGTCTCTTTTTATCTATACTTACCTATGCTCACACCATACAGATGCCTCCACGTCGTGATCCTGACAACAACAATGCCAACGAAATGATGCAACAAATGATGGCAGCTAAGACACAGTTGATGACCATGATGGCTCAGTTCATGGCGAACCAGAACAATCCACCACCACCACCGCCGCCACCCCCACCCCAAGTTGATCGCCTTGCTAGATTCTTGAGGCTCAGACCCAACAAATTCTCCACAGCTACATAACCTATCATAGCCGATGATTGGCTACGCTCTGTGTACAAGGATCTAGTTACTTGCGAGTGTACTGAAATGGAGAAAATAAGGTTCACTTCTCATATACTGGAGGCGCCAGCGGCACAGTGGTGGGAAACATATCAGATCACTCACCCACTTGAAGGACTTACTTGGGAAGCCTTTAAAGAAGGTTTTCGTAATGCTCACATCTCAACTGGGATCATGAATCTGAAAAGGGATGAGTTTTGTACCCTGAGACAGGGGAATCGTGCGCTGAGGGAGTACATGGAGGACTTCAATTCCCTCTCACGCTATGCCCCAGAGGATGTAGACACCGATGCAAAGAGGAAGTATAAGTTTCTGAATGGACTCAATGGTGAGCTGAAAATACCATTGTCTGTGGCTTATGCTCCCAATTACCAGGATCTTCTGGATCAGGCCATTGCTCTGGACAGCAACATCAAGAAGGAGGAGAATAGGAAAAGGAAGTTCAGCGCCAATAAGTACAACACTAATCTGATGCAGAAGAAACCTTTCGTCCCAGAAAACAGCGGAAGCCACAGCAGTCACAAGAGTGGAAATGGCCACAACCATAACGGTCATATCCATAAAGTAGGAAATTCTGGATACAGAGGAAATGGGCAGAGTGGTAATGGACACAATCACCCATTCAATGGGAACAACAGTGGAAAAGAGCAACACCACCACAACAATGAACCGAAACGGGATATTAGTCAAGTGACTTGCTACAAGTGCGGGAACAAGGGACACTACTCCACAGACTGTCCAGAGAAGAAGAAGGCACCGGAAGCTTCGAAGCCAAATCCGTTCCAGAAGGCACAAGTGAATCATCTTGATGTAGAAGAAGTGCAGAATGAACCAGATGCAGTGATCGGTACGTTGCTACTACATACCTTCCCAGCATTAGTCTTGTTCGATACGGGGGCATCTCACTCATTCATCTCAAGGGCATTTGTTAATAAACACAAACTGTCTACTACAAGCCTGCTAAATCCGGTTAGGGTGAGTTCCCCAGGGGGGGAAATGCTTGCACAAAGCGATTGTCAAAACTTGAGGTTAGAAATTGGTAAACACTCGTTTCCGGTAAACCTGATAATATTAGAGACCCAAGGTCTGGATGTTATACTCGGTATGGATTGGTTGGCCAAGTTTGAAGGAGTATTGGATTGTGCGAATAGATCCATTACACTCACCACTCCCGAGAAGAAGAAGATTAGATACAAATCCAAATTTGAACTTAAGAAGGTTAAGCTAAATTCTCTTAAGGGGGTTAGCCTGGGAGACGTTCGGGTGGTAAGAGATTACCCTGATGTTTTCCCCGAAGAACTACCGGGAATGCCACCCGATAGAGATGTTGAATATCTTATAGATTTGGTTCCCGTAACGGGACCCATAGCCAAGAGACCATACCCAATGGCCGTAGCTGAATTGAAAGAACTCAAGAAGCAGTTAGAGGAGCAACTGCAGAAAGGATTCATCCGCCCAAGTTCTTCACCTTGGGGAGCACCCATTCTGTTTGTAGAGAAAAAGGATAGTACTCAAAGGCTAGTCACGGATTATCGAGCAATCAACGAGGTGACAATCAAGAACAAGTACCCGCTACCAAAAATTAATGAGCTTTTCGACCAACTAGAGGGTGCTTCTGTATTCTCTAAGATCGATTTGCGATCAGGATACTTTCAAATGAAAGTAAGAGAACTAGATATCCCAAAGACTGCCTTCACTACCAGATATGGATTGTATGAGTACACCGTAATGCCGTTTGGTTTAACCAATGCACCGGCATACTTCATGAACATGATGAACAAAGTGTTTATGGACTTTCTGGATAAGTTTGTTGTGGTGTTAATTGATGACATCCTGATTTACTCCAAAAGTCAAGAGGAACATGAGGAACACTTACACCTGATATTACAGAGACTTAGAGAGCATAAACTGTATGCCAAATTCAGCTTCCAAGTGTGAATTCTGGCTAGAAGAAGTGGGTTTTCTAGGACACGTTGTATCAAAGAATGGAATAGCAGTAGACCCAGAAAAGGTGTCGGCAGTAACTAAGTGGGAGGTACCCAAGAATGTGGCAGACATTCGTAGTTTCCTTGGACTGGCAGGATATTATAGAAGGTTTATTGAGAACTTCTCCAAACTTGCCAAACCACTGATCTCACTACTGAAGAAGGAAGTCAAATTTAAGTGGACTGAAGAATGTGAAATAAGTTTCCAAGAGCTAAAGAAACGGCTGGTGTCAGCACCTGTTTTATGTTTGCCAGATATAGAAAAGGAATTTCAAGTGTATTGTGATGCCTCGCATAATGGTTTGGGAAGTGTCCTGATGCAAGAAGGGAAAGTGGTCTCCTATGCTTCTAGACAACTTAAGAAACATGAAGTCAACTATCCCACCCACGATCTGGAGCTAGCATCGGTAGTGCATGCTCTAAAGACGTGGAGACCATACTTGTTGGGAAAGCGTTGTGAGGTATTCACAGATCATAAGAGTCTGAAATATATTTTCACCCATAAGGAATTGAATATGAGGCAAAGAAGATGGCTGGAACTTATTAAGGACTATGATACGAGTTTACAATACCACCCAGGAAAAGCTAATGTGGTGGCAGACGCTTTGAGTCGTAAGGTCCATGTAAATGGACTGACAGCGGGAGAATTGTCCGAGGATTTAAGTAAGGCATTTAAGGACCTCAGATTAGAGGTAGTACCCGAAGGATTCCTAGCAACACTAGACGTACAACCTTTGTTGATGGATAAGATTCGGGAAGCTCAGAAGGGAGACAAAGTAATGGATGAAATCAAGGTCAACCTGAGCGAAGGAAAGGCCAAAGGTTTTCGGGAAGATGAACAAGGCACCTTGTGGTTTGAGAAACGCATCTGCGTGCCGCAAGATGATGATCTTAGAAAATTGATTCTGCAAGAAGCGCATAGCTCGCCTTATTCCATACACCCGGGAAACACCAAGATGTACATGGATGTAAAGGAAAGATTTTTATGGAATAACCTGAAGAGAGACATCGCAGAATATATAGCTAAGTGCGATGTATGTAGCCAAGTAAAGGCGGAACATCAGAAGCCAGCAGGATTGTTGCAACCTTTACCTATACTGGATTGGAAATGGGAACAGATAGGAATGGATTTCATTACTGGGTTACCGCGTACCAGATCGGGATATGATTCGATTTGGGTAATAGTGGATCGACTGACAAAGGTGGCCCATTTTGTGCGAGTAAAGACTACCTACTCAAGTGCTAAGTTGGCAGAGATTTACATGAGGAGGATAGTGTGTTTGCATGGTATTCCCCAGAGGATTGTGTCTGACAGAGGTACCCAGTTTACCTCGCATTTATGGAAACAACTACATGAATCGTTGGGTACGAGATTAGAGTTCAGTACATCATTTCATCCCCAAACGGATGGACAGACGGAAAGAGTAAACCAAATTCTAGAACATATGCTGAGGGCATGTGCCTTGGACTACAAGTCTAGTTGGGATGATAATTTTCCGTACGTGGAATTTTCCTATAACAACAGCTACCAAGCGAGCATAGAGATGTCGCCGTTTGAGGCGCTTTATGGTAGGAAATGCACCACACCACTACTTTGGAGCGGTGTTGGAGAGCGAAATTTATTCGGACCTGATATAATCCAGGAAGCTGAAGAGAAGGTTCGAATAATCAAGAACAAATTGAAGATCGCGCAGTCCAGACAGAAAAGCTATGCAGATTCAAAAGGAGAGAAATCACATATGAGATAGGTGACAGAGCTTATTTAAGAGTGTCACCAATCCGTGGTGTGAAGAGGTTCGGGATCAAGGGTAAACTTGCACCTCGATTCATCTGCCCCTTTAAGATTCTTTCCCGCAAGGGAGAAGTGGCGTATGAGCTAGAATTGCCGGAAGTTCTGTCAGCAGTTCACAATGTCTTCCATGTGAGCCAATTGAAGAAGTGTCACCCAGAGATGACAGAAACCCCGCTACGGGATACAGTGCAACTAGAAGAAGTTCAGTTGGAAAGTGACCTGGCGTATGAAGAGAAGCCAATCAAAATCTTGGAGATGGAAAAAAGGGTCACACGAACCAAGACTATCAAATTCTGTAAGGTCCAGTGGAACCACCATACCGAAGAAGAAGCAACTTGGGAACGGGAGGATGATCTTCGAGAAGAACACCCACATCTTTTTGCAGGCCAAACCGAATCTCGAGGACGAGATTCATCTTAAGGGGGTTAGGTTTGTAACATCCCAATTTTGCACAAATTTAAAACTTTGCATTCATACATCATTCATCATATAGGCTTAACATTTAATCACTTAAGTACTAAATAAAATTTCAATTATGAGTTTAAATAATGTTTAATCCCATTAAGTGTTTATTTAAACTTACTTTATAAATATAAATTTTCCAAATTATTTAATGGGCAAGTTTATTATTAAAAATTGCTAATTTAAATAACCTTTCCAAAATATATTTATTTGATTTTTTTCTGAAATGTTTTGAATAGGTTTAAATATCATTTGGTAAATCAGATTTGAAAAACTGTTTTGTTTTTTTCTATTTTAAAAAGAAATGGTTTTCGGGCCGGCCCGGGCGCTATCTGCCGCGTGCGCGTGAGCTAGCAGCCCATCAGCCCGCTCCGGGGCGCGCCTCTCTCTTCTCTCTCGCTGACAGGTGGGCCCCACCTGTCAGCCTTCTTCAACCTCCATCCGGAGATCGCGCCGGAGATGGAGTCCGCGACCGAGCCGTTTCCGAGCCGTTTTCCGCCGCAATTAGCTCCCGTGCTCCCTCCTATTTATTCACCTCGAATCCGCCTCCGAAATCCCCCCCAAACCCTACCACTCCGCCGCCGGGCTGCTCGGAATCGAGACCGCCGCCGCCGCCATTGCCGCTGGCATTTTGCACGATTTCGGTAAAATCGAGCACCTCGAGCGCCCCCGCTTTCTTCCCTCACTTCCCCATCTCCTTGCGCACACGTTGAGCCCCCTCGCGTGTTTTATTTCGCAGCCGAGCGCCGTATCCATCCTCGACCCGAGACCGCAGCCGCCGTCCACGACTCCGACGAGGAAAGGAGAAGGACGCCGACGCCGCCGCCGCTCCATCGACCTCGCCTCCTCCTCCGCTTCATTTTGGTAAGAACCGCTCCTCCCGGGGCTTCGTATAACGCCGGGAACGCCGAAGCCGACGCGCCGCCGCGGGCGCCATCGTCGGCGAGCGCTCCGGCGACCCGCGCACCGCTCGGTTTCGGCCGTGCGTTATAAGCCGTTGGATCTAGATCCAACGGATCTAGATCGGAACGTTTCCGTGCGTCCGATTTTATTTAGATCGGATGGCGCGCGCCCGCGATCCGCGTGAACCGTTTTCGTCCAATAGGATCGCGCCACGTAGCCCCATTTTATTTCTTTTTCGCAGGAAATTTTATAAATAAAACAGAATACATGCAAAACTTAGAAAATTCATAACTTTTGATCTATAAGTTCAAATTTGATAAATTTTATATCCACCGATAGCCCTGCTAATGTAGATTATTTCTACATCATTTGTTTTTCCTTTTGATAAATTGTAATTCATGAAATTATCCGAGGAGTAATTCGGCTATTAAATCCATAACTTAAATAATAAAAATGTTTCTCAAATAAACTTAATTGTTTTAGAGTTAGGTTATTGCCCTCTGTTCAGAAATATTAATATGAGTCTTATTTGAAAACTTTCATAAAACAATAAAAGTTGTAGTTATAGAATTCAAGTTTTGTTATACTGTTTCTATTAATTGATTGATAAGTAAAATAATAAACTCCTAGAATTGCATCTCATGCATTTAATAACAGAAGATATAAATAATTGATAAGAGTGTCTAGTTATATTCATGGCATATCATGCATGCATACATTTTTATGTTTGGTATTGTGTGATATTGTGTGGGTATTTATTTATGTGTATCGCCCTTGCTAGATTGTGAAGGAGAGGAAGGACTTGCGTGTGATTGCTATTCTTGTTGTGCTTGCTCCTCCTGCTACCAAGGCAAGTGACTTCATAAAACACCTACTATTTTATTCTATTGCATACCTAGTGTTTTAAGCAGTATTTGCAAAAGTAGTATGCATGATAGGTTTCTGGGAGATTTGTAGTATGCTATGCAAACATGTTAGGTTACCCCTTAGAAATTCCAGTTAGACCCCTATTATAATTTAGTGGAAGTACCTGCTGCAAAAATGATTGTTTTTATGGTTGATGTGATAAATGAAAATTTTCACTAAATTAATTTACCGCCTGGGTGGATTGGGTTGATCGAGGAGGTTTCAAGTTGAGTGGCTTCTCAGGGCCAAGTTTCATGGTTGTCTTTGCCCAAGATAGTTTCCACTTACTTGGGGCCACGATATGCGGTGTTAACCTGAGTTGCTCACTTGTGGTAGGCCACCCAGGGCTATGAGATTTAAGTTTACACTGAGTTTAGTTGCTTATCGTGCAACCATTGGTCAATATGGGCTCTGTCTTGATGGAGTAAGTTGATGTGGAGCTGGGTCAAAAGATTGATGGTGGTAGAGTTGATAGGACGGTGGTAATCTCTTAGTATGATCATGGGAAAGCAACTTCTGAAAAGTCTCGTCTTAATCTTCTCCTTTTCCTTCTCACTAAATGAGTGTAGAGGATAGTTTGGGTTGATTGAGTCTAATGGTGAAAGTGCACACACTCTCGAGAGTTAAAACCTAAGATCTTAGCCGTGTCCCCGGCATCGGACAATTTGAGTAACTACACAAGGCTGTCTTTTGAAAATCTCTTCTTCCCAATTTCTTAATAAAACTTTGTTGGGTGAACATGGGTAGGAGACATGGACTTGTCTCGAGATGTCTCTGAAAGAGAAGATATTGATTTAAGAAAATTGTTTATCAAAAGTAGGAGAAAACTTGCTTTACGCAATAGCCTTGAGCTCCACCAGCCAAATAAGCATATAGATATAGCTTAGTAAAATATTAGAAATCAAAGTCACTTGCCACCACAATTCAATTGTGCTGACCCTTTATAGGTGGGCTGCAACTAAAACTTGCAGAATGTCTGAATGAGGAGTAAGGGGGTCGTCTTCGAGCTACAACCAACATGATCTGCCAGTGGCTTCATGGAGATGCTGTAGCTCCATGCTATCTTTTGTTTTGCGTTTGAACTCTGAAATAAAGTGTGAACTATTTATTCAGCTAGCGTTTTCAGCTATGCAAAATTGTAAGGATTATTTGTTTTTGGATCATTCGTCTCGTATTGTAATAGATTATGACATCGTACTGTGATATTACATCTTATTGGAAATTGCGAGACTTATGTGATCCAAGTCTTCCGCACTATTCATAAGTGCCATTGCTATCTTAAGCAAGGGCACTACATAAAAACACAAAGTGTAGAAGCGTCAGATCCCCGAGATGCCGGGTGCAACTGTAATATATACATTTTAATTCATACTTTGCTAATGTTATGCGAACAAGTTATGCCGGTTTATTTTGCAACGAGTCCCCGAGTTCGTTTTCATGTTTACCGTAGTTAGGTAGTTTCTGCTCTTGTCTACCATTTCGGCGTTCGACAGTCGAGTCACAAAATTCCTTTTACAGTATTCACTACTTATGAAAATCCGAGTTCCAGTTTGCTAAGTTTCCGACATAACAAAATAAACAACTGAATAAGTAAAACACGTATGCCGGAGAAGTTCCTATCCCGAGTCCCCGAGTTCGTTTTCGTGTTTCCCATATTTGACGCTCTCTGCTCTTGACTACCATTTCGGTGTTCGTCAGTCGAGTCACAAGATTATTTTACATGACATACATTACTCCGACTAGAAAGTCGATCTCGGAACTTGCCCGGCATACACCAAACCAAAAAAAAATAACAGGCAGTCCCCGGGTTCTTCCCTGGGTTGCCGGCATGCATGAAATGATAATAGAAAAAACAGAAGGCATAAAACGAGGCAGTCCCCGGGTTCCTCCCGAGGGTACCGACATGCAAGTTAAGACAAAGGAGAACTTTGGGCCGACAGTCCCCGAGTAACATCTCGGGGTGCCGAAATTTCATTGATAGGGAAACCGAGATACATACATTGCACCCTTTAAGTGTAAAAGGGTCGGAGCAAGGCTACATTCCATGGCCGCTTGGTTTCCTCACCGGCTTTGTCCATTACGCCTTTTCTAGCTTCCTGTGCATCTACAAGGTAATAAGAATCATTGTGCAGTGCCCTGCTTACAACAAAAGGACCCTCCCATTGAGGCGAGAGCTTATGCATCCCGGCTGTGCGCTGGATAAGCCTTAGCACGAGATCCCCTTCTCAGAATACTCTGGGATGCACCTTCCGGCTATGATAGCGACGGAGATTTTGCTGATAAATTGCCGACCGAGACAGTGCCAATTCCCTTGCCTCTTCGAGCAAGTCCACATCATCCTCCCGGGCTTCCTTTGCCTCGGTCTCGGTGAACATTGTAACCCTTGGTGAGTCGTACTAGATGTCGGTTGGAAGCACGGCCTCGGCACCGTACACCATGAAGAATGGTGTGTACCCAGTAGATCTGTTTGGTGTGGTCCGGAGACCCCACAAAACTGCCGGTATCTCCTCTATCCAACATTCCGGAGTTCTCAACAGTGGCTCGATCAAGCGGGCTTTGATGCCAGCCAAGACCAAAGCATTTGCTCTCTCGACTTGCCCGTTGGCTTCCGGGTGAGCCATTGACGCCACATCCAACCGGATTCTCTTCTCAGCACAAAATCGAGCGAACTCCCCCACAACAAAATTGGTGCCATTATCCGTGATGATGCTGTGCGGGTATCCGGATCTCAAGATGATGTCTTTCAAGAATTGAACCGAGGTGTGCCCGTCACACTTCCGGATTGGTTTGACCTCTATCCACTTTGTAAACTTGTCCACCATGACCAGCATGTGCGTCATATTGCCCCTTGCCGGATTGAATTGTCCGACCATGTCCAAGCACCATACTGCGAACGACCAAGTGATAGGGATTGTCTTTAGTGCTGATGCCGACATATGTATCCGGTGTGCAAACCTCTGGCACCCTCCACACTTACGGACAATGTCCTCTGCCTGCTGCAAGGCAGTGAGCCACTAGAACCCATGCCAGGACACTTTTGCCACCAGCGCTCGAGATGATGCATGATGCCCACACTCTCCTTGGTGTATTTCCAATAGCATCTCTTGGCCTTCTTCGGGTTCCACACACCTTTGGAGCACCTCGGTGACACTTCTCTTGTACAACTCTTGATTGATGACGGTGTATGCTTTGGATCTCCTCAATATTTGCCGGGCTTCTACCTCGTTCTCCGGAAGGGTTCCATCCAATATGTACGCCATGATAGGCTGTGCCCATCCCGGGACTAGTCGAACCGGGAATACGGGGGCATCTATGTCCATTGGCTCTGCCGACATTACTTCCATCATCATGCTATTTAGTCTCTCCGAGTTCTGTGATGCAGTCCCCGGGTTCAACACAATGTTCCCGACTTCCGCCTCCATAGGTACAGCTTCCGAACCATGCTCCTTGGGGATGAAGATAGAATCCGACTCGGGCGAAGGCTGGATAGACGGCTTCCTCAGATGCTCAAGAGCGATCCCGGGTGGGATGGCCTCCCGAGATGACCCTAGCTTGGACAACACATCTGCTGCTTCGTTTTCCCCTCTGGGTATGTGCTTGAACTCGCAGCCTTCAAAAAATCCGGACATTTTCTGCACATGGAACCGATACAAGGCCATGTTGGCGCCAATTGCATCCCAGTTCCACGACACCTGCTGCACCACGAGGTCGGAATCGCCGAAACACTCTATCCGGCGGATGCCGATTTCCTTGGCGACGTTCAGTCCATGAACTAAGGCCTCATATTTGGCGACATTGTTGGATGCCCGGAAGTGAATTTGCAGGACATATTTCAGCACATCTTGTTTCGGTGAGGTGAGGACCACTCCGGCACCCAATCCTATCTTGGCCTTGGACCCATTGAAATGCATCCTGCAGAAGTTGTAGTCGGGAGCTGGAGGCTCGTACTGGATCTCGGCCCAGTCGACCAGGAAGTCCGGCAGCGCCTGCGACTTAATGGCGTCACGCCTCTCGTATGCCGGAGCGTACGGAGACAACTGGATGGCCCATTTGGCAACCCGGCCGCTAGCATCTTTGCAACCGATGATCTCGGCTAGGGGAGCCTCGCACACCACTGTGATCGGGTGCTCTTGAAAATAGTGCTTGAGTTTGGTCACTGCCAAGTATACCCCATATGCCATCTTCTGATAATGCGGGTAGTTTTGCTTGGATTCCGAGATCACCTCGCTCAAGTAATACACCGGCCTCTGTATCAGCTTGTCCCCTTCTTCTCTTTCCACGACAATAGCTACACTTACTACCTGGTTAGTGGCAGCAATGTACATCAACATAGGCTCCTTGGGCAATGGGGATGCCAACACTGGTGCAGATGAGAGCATTCTTTTCAAGTCGTTGAATGCCGCATCCGCTTGCAGAGTCCACACGAAGTTTTTACTCTTTTTCATCAGCTGATACAAGGGTAAGGCCTACTCCCCTAGTCGGCTCACAAATCGACTTAGGGATGCCAAGCAACCAGTAAACTTCTGCACGTCTTTGAGACGTGCCGACAGCTTCATGCTCTCGATTGCTCGTATTTTACCCGGGTTGACCTCAATTCCCCGGCTTGAAATGAGGAAACCGAGTAGCCTTCCTGCCGGAACGCCGAATGTGCACTTATCCGGATTCAACTTCATCCGGAATCTCCTTAAGTTTTTAAATGTTTCCCTCAGGTCCTCGACCAGAGAGGATCTTTCTTTTGTTTTTATGACTATGTCATCGACATAGATTCGTCATTCCGTCCTATCTGGTCGTGTAAACATTTTTGCATGCACCTCTGGTATGTAGCACCAGCATTTCTCAGACCAAAAGTCATGACACGATAGCAATAAGCCCCATACGGGGTACTAAAAGCAGTTTTCAATTGATCATCCGGATTCAAAGGTATCTGGTGAAAACCGGAGTAGGCATCTAAAAAAGTCAAAAGTTCACTCCCGGCCGTGGAATCGATCACTTGATCTATCCGGGGAAGTGGAAAAGGATCTTTCGGGCAAGCCTTGTTGAGGTTGGTGAAGTCGATGCACATGCGCCACACCTTAAGCAGGAGGGGATCATCCTTCTTCTTCTCTACCAGGACCGGATTTGAAATCCAATCCAGGTGCAGTACCTCCATCACGAATCCGGCAGCAAGCAGTACTGCCAGATGTTCCATGATCGCCGCTCTTCTTTCGTCCGAGAGGCGCCTAGTCGGTTGCTTCACCGGCTTCGCATCTGGCCTGACAAACAGTGAGTGCTCAGCCAACTCCCTCGGAACACCTTGCAGATCATCACTTGACCATGCAAAAGCATCCCGATTCTCACGGAGGAAGTCGACGAGCTCGCCTTCCTATTTGCTGTCCAGGCTGCTACCGATGATGACCTGGTGTTCCGGGTACTTGGGGTCAACACCCACCTTCTTGGTCTCCTTTGGTGGCTGGAATGAGGCGTTCTGCTCCGGGTTCACCATCCCGGGCATTCCGAGTTGCGAGGTTTGGGCTAGCGCCACCACCTGCTGAATCCTCTTTTTCTCCTCCGCAATGACCAGGGACTCGGCTAAGTTTGAGCCGGCAGTTGCACAATCCATAGAGCGCTTGTGGTCTCCTGGTATGGCGATCACCCCATTTGGACCCGACATCTTCATCTTCAGATACCCCATTTGGGTGGATATCATGAACTTGGCCAGTGCAGGTCTGCCAATAAGCGCATGGTATGGACTTTCGAGATCTACCACCTCAAATTCCAGGCTCTCTGTCCGGCAATTCTCCCTGGTTCCAAATAACACCTCAACCCAGATCTTGCCCATCGGGGAGCAGGATACCCCGGGTACAATGCCGTGAAAGGTGGTCTCGGTTGGGAGCAGCGTGTTCATGGACACCCCTAACTTCAGCATGGTATCCTTGTACATAATGTTAATGGCACTACCATTGTCAATTAATACCCGGCTTAAGCGGACGTTGAGGCTTGGTCCGACAAATGTCGGGTCCACCACCAGAGCATAGCCACCAGGCTTAGGCATAACCCGGAGGTGATCCTTCCGGCTCCAAGTGATTTCCATCTCGGACCAGTGCAGGAACTTGGGCACCGCCGGGATTACAACATTTACCTCCAGAGCGCGCTGTCGCACACTCTTCCGGTCAGTGGGCTCGGTCACGAAGACCACATAGCTCTGATGTGCCTCCCGGTAGTTGCCTTGCTGGTGTCCGGATTGGTTACTCGGACCAGCGCCATTATCATTCCGGGTGTGCACCATGTTCACAGGTCTGGGAGGAGGTCCCTGGTTGGGTGGGTTAATCCGGACTGCATTGGCACCGGATAGCGGTGGAGGGGGTCTCGGTATGTTCGGCCGCGACACTGGAGCGTTCGACCGAGTAGCCCCCGCGCTGCCTTCTTGCAATGTGCGCTGATACCAGCTGCACTGCCGTGTAGAGTGGTTTGCAGGCTTGTTGGCCTCCAACGTATGATAACAGCATGGCTTGTTCAGCATCTCTTCATACGTCAGGGGCTTCCTCTGGTCCACCCAAGTCATCTGCACCTCTTGGCTCTGACCCCAAGTCGGGCCAGTCGTTTTCTGCCGCTGATTGCTACCGGCATCTCCCTGATCTCGGCTAACTGCTGCAACTTGCTGCGAGGCATAGTGGAACTCGGGCTGACTCCTCTTTGGGCCGAAATCGTGGCGATCATGGCTTCTGCTCGGCCCCGAACGCTGAGTTCCCGCACTCCTCCTATTGGAGTCTCTGACATCCACTAGGGGTTGCATGGGATCTCCAAGCGTGTAGGTGTCGGCGATGCGCATGGTATCTGCCAGGGTTGTCGGCATCTTTCTCAGCAGTTTTTGCCAAAGCATAGATCCATGCCGGCATCCCTGCGCAAACCACGAGATGGCCTGAGCTTCAATAACTCCTTCACAAGAATTGCGAATGTTGCTCCACCGAGTAAGGTACTCCCGGTCGGTTTCGTTGCTCCTTTGCCGGCAGATGGCGAGCTGCTGCGGTCGGTTGGGCCTCTTGTACGTGCTGGTGAAGTTGCTGATGAAGGCTTCCTCCAAATCCAACCAACAGTCTATGCTGCCGGTTCTTAAGTTGTTCATCCAAATCCAAGCGGGTCCTTCCAACATTTGTGGTATGTACCGCACTGCCCATCGTCTGTTTCCACCGGCTATGCTTACTGCAGTTACATAGTCGGTTAGCCAGTCTTCCGGCTTCGAGCTGCCGTCATAAGTCTTGGCACCCCGGTTGAGCTGGAAGTTTCTTACAGCTGGTTCCCGCATGATCCGAGGTCCAAAGCACGCAGGTCCCGGAGGACCTTGTTCCTCAACCAACTCGGATTGGTGAATCCGGTCGAGCCTAATCCGGGCATCCACGGGATCTAGCTGCCGAGTTCCTATCCGGGATCCCAAAGGATTCTCGTTAGGCTGGTATCCGAGTTGCTGCAGCCTCGAGTTGCCATCATCATGTCGGTTAACCATAGGAACTAAGGCTTGCTACGGGACAAAAGCAACGTCTCTCTGTCGGTTTCCCCGACTTTGTGGTGGATACCGGGGTGGATTGCCTTGGCTTACCGCAGCATTGTTTCCTACACCCTGGTTACCACCACCACGGCTACCCTGAGCTTGACCGTGATTGTTTCGTCCGGCTTGCTGAACTCCGGCGAAGGCCGGGTCGTACACCTGCAACTGCTTGTTTTTCCCGGATCCTCTGCTCCGGCTTCGGCTCTTGCTCTTGCTTTTACTCGGATGTGGAGAGGAAGCCTCTCCACCCGATTTGTCGCTCTCGGCCCTGGCCGAATGTACATGGGATCCAACTCCCAGATTCTTCTTCTTGAAGGTCTTGTTCTGCCGGTTAGCCTCTATGACTAGCTCGTTGACCCGCTCTTGTTGCTTACGGAGAGCTTCTCCGGATAGCCCTGTCTACTCGGCCATAGCTGCCTCTGCAGCCCTAAGAGTTTTGGCAGGCGAGCTGTATACCGGCTTCTCTGCCGAGATCATGCTATCCGTCCCGCTATGGCTAGGTGCCGTGCTACCTGCCAACTCATCATTCACCATTCTGCCCTTTTTACGCAGGTCAGCAATGCGCTTGTCCCGAGAGCCTATCTTGGGGAAGCCGTGAGCCGTGAGCCGGGGACTAGTGTCGGGGGGCTGCATTGTACTCCCGAAGACTGGCACTGAGCTCACGCCGGATCTCGGCGATCTCTTGCGCTTCCGCGAGTAGAAATTTGCGCTGCTCGTCCAAATCAGCTGAGGTGACTTGGGTATCCACATCCACTGTCACCGGGACAGCCAGCTTGGCTACTAGACCCGAGAGGGGATCCGGGCGGCGACGATGGTGGGATGGCTGAGGATCACCGTCCCGGGCAGCATCTCTCTCCTGCGGAGGTTTTGCTAACCGAACCCGGTGAGTGCCGGCATCGCCATCGGGGGCATCCTGGAACACCTCCTCGGTCGTCCCGACCATCATGACCGCGACGCAGCCCGCGGGGCAATTGCCACGCGGACCCCGGGCGGCGCGGAGCATGGGGGGATCTTCAGCCTCCAGGACAACGTCCGGATAGCTGCAGATGACCTCAGTGGCGACGTAGGTGGTGAAGAGGCCGAAGTTGATGAGGCATCCGTTAGCCGGGAAGGGCTTGTTCCAGAAGCAACCGACATTGTCGCTGACGAAATCCATCTCGCCTAGCCTGACAACTAGGCCGGAGAGAACTCTGATGCCGGAGTGAACGGAGGAACCCGTCCGGATGTGTACACAAGGCAGCGCCTCTGTCTGCCCCACGGTGGGCGCCAACTGTCGTGGTGGGGTCACGACAGATGCCATTGGATGGCTAAAGGGTGGGGCCGATGGACGCTGGTGGATCCGGGGAGGGCTAGCGAACTAAAGAGCTCACACGGAGGAGGATGTCGGTTTGGTCGGGATCTCCGAAGAACAACAAACACAACCGAAGGGAAGGAAAGAAGATCTAGCAATACAAACAACTGCATGAAGGCAGAGAACACACACACACGATGTACCCAGGTTCGGGGCCCTCGTGGGGAGGTAACATCCCTACTCCTGCCTTCCCTCTCAATATAAGTGTGGAATAAGATCTACAACACGCTCTTGGAGCTCTTGCGGTGATGAACACGAAGAACAAGATGAACTAGAGAAAGGGAGGAGTAAATGCGCTAGGTGTAAATGAGACTAAGGTCTTGGCTCCCAAGTTGGTCCCTCTTCACTTGAGCAGTTATGGCGCCTTTTATAGAGTTCCGGCCGGGAGGGCCGGAAACCCTAATCCGGGATGGCCCCACCAGACATGCCTAACGGTTATGTCGACACCGGCTAGTGCAACCTAGCCGCCTACCTATCCGGCATAGCTCTACCGTCATCATTCCGGCAAGGACATCAGGCGCCGTCCTGGAACATCATTGTCCCCCTGTCAGAGACAAGACATGTCTTTGCCCATCCCGAGTAGCCTTTTCCGGATTGCCGGGCTAGGCATGTCCGATCTTGTCGTACCGTTATCGTACCGGCTGACACGCTCCCGTGTCAGTCGGGAGGTGACCATGCTTCCGTGTCAGGGGGGATGGTACTTCCCCCCGTGCCAGGCGGGAAAGCCTGCTCCGGACCGTTGACGATTTACCGGCATCCCCGATGCCGGTTACCTCCTTGCTCCATCCTGTGAGCCTTTCCTGCACACACTGGACAACTTGCTAGGGCCGAGATCTATACATCGGTTAGCTTGTACCGGGGAGCAAGCTCGTACCTTTCTCACCTACCCGGGGAGTCTATCCGGTTCAGCCGGGATCTCCTCCACCGGGAAGTGTACCCGGAGCCTCCGAGATCCTTTCCGGACGTATCCGAGTAGAACTTTTAGGATGAGCATGTCTAGGCCTAGCCTCTCGAAGATGTCTTGGGCTGTCACCAAAGACATCTTCGAGAAGCTAGTTCTTAGAGGAACCATCCACTTGCTTATGCTGTGGTGCAGGCCTGGGGGGCTATTTATAGTCGCCAGGGATGACCTTTGCACCCGCCAGGAGACACCTTGCACTCTACCAGCTCCGAAAGTTCAAATTACCCCCTCAGTGTACTAGGGGGTGGCCCTTGCACCCGCCAAAGGTCAAATACTATTGCCACACTGCACAGTTGTGCCGGGATTTGCCCTACCCGGCGGGCAGCCCCCCGACAAACAAGGAAGTAGGCGGACGGTCCAAGGAAGGCAGAAAGCCGAAGCCTATCAAGCCACCAAGCCCAAGACGGAAGGCGGCAACTAAGCCGACTAGGTCTAGGACTCTGATTACTTGCCGGACAAGTACTTGCCTTGTATCATGGGTCTGGCCGCCTATATAAGCCGGCCACCAGGAAGCCTTTAGGGCACGTCAATACACATCATACCCATTGTAAACTGTTCACGGCTATTTGCCACATAGTGAATTATAGCAGCACGTAGGATCTCGCCACCACTGCGGGATCCAAAGCTGGGTAAACTCGCCGTGTTCAATCCCGTCCTCGACGACTCCAACCTTCTTCCCCACAATCCATACGTAGGCTAGAGGACCCCCGTCTCCTATCAAATATGCCGATACTACGTCAGTTGGCGCCCACCATGGGGCATAAGGTTCCTGACGTCACGTTACAGGCGGGAACACTTGGCGGCGTGGGCAAGCAGATCTCCGTCGGCCGCGTCACAAGGTATGGCGGCCACAGCTACGTCAACTCAGATGAGTCCTGGCTCCCGGCAGACGACTACCTTATCGGGTGCGCAATTGTACCGATTGGAGGGATCGACGTCTTAATCGGGTACAAGCCAGAGGCGTACGACCTACCGCGCTTCTACGACCCCACCCACCAACCCTTCGACCAAGCAGTCGACCGACAAGATGGATCTGAATCCGCCTTCTCCCAAGAGTCGGCCGGATCTGACTTCCACTTCGTCGGATTGGGATCCGACTCCCAGCCAAAAAACAACGATCCTGAGTCAATCCTTCGTACTCTCCAGGAGGATGCGATGTCAGATGTCGGATCCAGATCTACTGTTCAAGTCAACATAGATTCTGATTATGATGATGATGCTAGTCTCTTCGAAGAGAAAATCAAAAGCCGCTTTTCCAGTGATAATCCGGTTCCTTCAGAGAGCACAGCGGATACTGACATGCCTGATAATCTGGCTATGATGGTTGTCGTCGGTCACGAGTCAACCTCAGTTGCTTCTGAAACGCAAGATAAGCCGGCAGAAGATGCCGGCGACACCTTCGCCGGTCAACTCATCGACGGTTCCGACAAGGTGCGTGCAAAGAAGAAAACTGGTCTCGAGAAAGGCGGCAGCAACAAACCCACAGATTTGCTCTCCGTCATCAAAGAAGTAGAAGAGATCATGCACACTCCGGTGAACAAGGATACCCCACTCGACGAAGTGGAGGAACTTAGGCTTAATATGCTTAAGCACTCTGACTTCCTGGGCAAAAGAGAGGAGCATGTTGAGAGCCTTGCAAAGAAGATCGAGAAAGAACAAGAAAAGATGTCGGCCAAAACGAGCCGGCAGCTCTTTGAGGAAAAAAGGCCATAAAAAAACCGCCGTGATAAGGAGCCGCCAATTCGTGCAACAACATCAGCTCAAGATCTTAGGTTCGACTCGCGCACGGCACCACAGCGTGTGGACAGAAGGGGGGATATCGTTTTCTGCACCCCCATCCTTAACGCTGCTGCTGCGCTAGACACCCTAGACGACAAGACTTACACAGCGGAGGAAAAGCTGGCCAACGCAAGACACTTCGTGAGCAAGGCCCTCGAACAGCAAGCCCGCGCTGACTCCTACGGCCACATGGCGGATGCTCGCGGGGGAGATCTAGAATCCAAGTCAGGAAAGTGCAAAGCTGCACCCGGCGCTGACCCCGAAGGCCCGTCTGGCTCCAGTAGTCATGGCGACAAAAGGAAAGCAACGTCACCTCCAAAAAAGACGCCACCGCCAAAACCAAGGCGGGACGAGAATTCGCGTTCATGAAGCAGGGGAGACTTGCCACCTCCAACGCAGCCAAGGCACGGTAATGGCGGTAGCCGGGATAACGGACAGCCGCCTAAAAAAGATGCCGGTAACGATCCTCCTAGGAGAGGTCGAAGCCGGTCTCCGCAGCACAGCACCGGCAGCAAAAGGAAGGAGGCGGCAGAAGGGCCCAGGCACAGCGTAAGACGGGCAGCGCAGGACGAGCCAAACACAAACATAGGCGGACAACAACTCGATCCAAAAGATGCACAACATCGCCTACAAGACATAGAAAGAGGAAGGGAGCCGCTATATTCTAGACCAAAGTGCTTTGGCGATGCCATCCACAGAGAGCCGTTCCCCAAGGACATGACATCAGTGTCTAAAAATTATCCTAGGTACAACAGCCTCGTTAAGCCGGATTCGTGGCTAGCCGATTATGCCATGGCCATAGAAATTGCCGGCGGAAGCAATCATATAGCCGTCCGCTACCTACCTCTCATGTTGGAAGGCACGGCAAGGGCTTGGATCGACAACCTTCCTGAAAAGTCTATCCATAGCTGGTACGACATGGAAAAGGTTTTCTCCTAGGACTTCCAAGGAACATACAAGCGTCCAAATACCTACACGGATTTGCAACGCTGTATTCAGAAGCCGGACGAAACCATGACAAACTTTGTCAGCCGTTGGATCTCTGAAAAGGCCAACTGCCATGGTGTTTCGGACACACAGGCTATCCATGCCTTCTACACGGGCCTGCAGAAGAAATCCCTGCTCCGTCACCGGCTCGTCCGCGAACAATTCACGGACCTTGGCGAGATGCTCAACCTAGCCGCCCAATACGCGGCAGCAGATGATGACGCACGTGACGATGATCCAGACGTCAGTACCGCGCCAAGACGGAACAATAAACGCAAGCAAGCAACGGACGACAAAGCCGGGCCTTCCAACGAGGTAGCCGTCGCGTTCCAAGGGAATGCCGGCAAAAAGAAGTGGAAAAACAATAAAGATAATCGCGACGCCGGCTCAGGCCCTAAGGCGGCGCGTATCACTTACGAGCAGGCAAAACTTTTGCCATGCCCCATCCACGACTCACTCGGCAAGGTCAACCATAGGCTTAGCGAGTGCCGTTTTATGGACGACTTCAAAAAGGATCCCACAGTTGGCTGGAAGTCAAAAAAGTCAAAGAAGTATGACAAGAAAGACAACAAGGATGACGAGGATGACGACGACATGTCAATCTCAAGCGATGACGACGTTGCTGCCAAGAAAAAGAAGCCATACCCGAAGGTCAAAGAAACCTCTCGTGTGTTTTGTCGGCACGCCTTCGGCTAAGGTGGAAAAGGCAGAGATGCGTGAACTCAACGCGACGATGCCGGACGTCCCTCAGTACTTGAACTGGTCCGAGGCGGAAATCACTTGGGATCGGACCGACCACCCTGATCACGTCCCTTACCCAGGCAAATACACCCTTGTCATCGACCCACTTGTCGACAACTTCAGGCTCACAAAACTACTCATGGATGGCGACAACAGCCTCAACATCCTGTACTATGATACACTAAGCCGCATGAACTTGTTAGAGGATCAGCTTGATCACATCAACCTCACTTTTCATGGCATAGTGCCCGGCAGACAAGCAAAGTCAATGGGGAGCATAAGGCTAAATGTAACTTTTGGACCAAAGGAGAACTACCGCTCAGAGTTTCTCCGGTTCGAAGTTGTCCCCTTTAAAATCACCTACCATGCAATCTTCGGACGACCGGCTTTCGCCAAGTTCATGGCAAGGCCGTGCTACATATACAACAAGCTTAAAATGCCAGGGGAAAATGGAACCATCAGGGTTTTCGACAACTTCAAGAAAGTTAAGGAGTGCGAGCGTGGCATGGCCGCCTTCGTAGAAGCCGTCATCCACAAGGAAGAGCTCGCACTACTTGAGACGGACCCAGACAACTCAATGCCCAAGCCAAAGATTGATGTCAAGAAGACCTTTGAAGCTTCAGAAGATACCAAAAGGCGGACCTCATCCCAGGTGACAAGTCTAAGCAAGTTGTCATCGGCTCCAACCTTGACAGCAAATAGGAAGGCGCACTCGTCGAGTTCCTCCGTGAGAATCGCGACATCATTCCATGGTCGCCATCCGACATGCCTGGTGTACCGAGGGAACTTGTCGAGCACTCACTCAACGTCATAAAAGGATCCAAGCCGGTGAAGCAAGCAACAAGACGCTTTAGTGATGAGAGACGCAAGGCTATAGGAAAGGAGATAAATAGGCTGAAGGCCGCCAATTTCGTAAAAGAAGTTGTACACACCGATTGGGTGGCAAATCCTGTACTTGTCCCAAAGAAGAATAAAGATCTGAGGATGTGCATCAACTATACCGGCGTTAACAAGTGATGCCCAAAGGATCCCTTTGCGCGGCCTAGAATTGACCAAGCCGTAGACTCCACAACAGGCTCCGAGCTACTTTGTTTTTTGGACGCCTACTCAGGATACCATCAAATCAAGATGAGGGAGTCAGATCAACTGAAAACATCTTTCACCAATCCACACGGGACTTTCGGCTACATCACGATGCCTTTTGGCCTGAAGAATGCAGGGGCAACATACCAGCGCTGTATGCAAAATTGCCTGCACCAAACAAATCGGCCGCAATGTTCACGTCTACGTAGACGACATTGCGGTGATGTCGAAAAAGAAGGCGGATCTCCTAGAGGATTTGGAAGAAACTTTTCAGAATCTCCGAAAATACCAGATGAAGCTCAATCCCGCCAAGTGTGTTTTCGGCATTCCAGCCGGCAAACTACTCGGATTTATCGTCTCAGAACGAGGGATTGAAGTTAATCCGGAGAAGATCAAGGCTATCCAAAACATATCCAGACCCACTTGTCTGAAGGACGTGCAGCGCTTAGCCGGATCGGCGGCAGCCATCAGTCGTTTCATAAGCCGCCTTGGGGAAAAGGCAATGCCCCTCTACCGGCTATTGAAGAAATCCGACAACTTTGAGCGGACAGCAGAAGCAGATGCCGCCTTGCAGCAACTTAAGGAGGCTCTCGTATCCGCTCCGATATTGGCAGCACCTCGATCGCAGGAACCATTGCTGCTCTACATCGCGGCAACTGGAGCAGTTGTCAGTGTTGTCTTGGCTGTGGAAAGAAAGGAAAGCGAAGCCGCGATGTCCGAACAACGTCCGGTTTACTTCATCAGTGAAGTCTTCTCCGCCTCCAAGCAGAGGTATCCACATTACCAAAAGCTGGCTTATGGTGTATTCTTTGCCGCCAGAAAGTTTAGGCATTATTTCCAGGAGCACACAGTAACATTAGTCAGCAGGGCACCGTTGGGAGACATAATCAACAACGCAGACTTTATTACCGATTGGACATAAGCCATGGAGGAAACAGTACTCCCCGAGTCAGAATATTGGGTCATGCACTTTGACGGATCAAAGATGCTCAAAGGCTCGGGGGCCGGAGTTGTTATGCGCACATCCAAAGGCAACAAGCTCAACTACGTGTTGCAGATTCATTTCACAGCAACCAATAACGTCGCAGAATATGAAGCTTTGCTTCATGGGTTACACGTGGCAAACGACCTCGGCGTCAAGAGAATCCTCTGTTATGGCGACTCCGATTTAGTCGCGCAGCAAGTACGCGGAACATGGGATGCGAAGAGCTCAACAATGGCGGCATTCAGAGCAAAAGTTGACGAATTCGCCAAACATTTCATGGGCTACGAAGTCCGGCATGTTCCAAGAGCTGAGAACGAGGCGGCAGACACCCTCGCCAGACTCGGGTCAGAACGTAAAAAAGTGCCAAAGGATATTTTCCTGAAACATTTGCACAAGCCGTCCATTAAGGGCGCCGACTTGTTGGCTAAGTGGTGCTCGATCACCTCCCTCGGTACACCAGACATATCTGACGGTGTCCACGCGAACATGTCAGAGTTTTCCTGGAGGAAAGCGACGAGCGCGCTTTCCTATTTGGGAGGCATCGCGGCGCCAGCGGTGACCCTAGCCCCCGAGCCCTCAGCCCCCGAGCTGATGGAGCTTAGAGAGACTTTCTTTGTAGCGGCTGGCTCCTGGGAGAACAACTGCTTCTTCTTCTTGGGTCTCTCGAGAGGCTCCATGTCCTCGTCCGCAGAGAATGCCATGGCGGCGGCCTTGTAGGCCGTCTCGACAGCGCGCGTAGCATCCAGGACATGTCCACGGATGGTGATTGTGCCAGCGCTGCCGGGGATCTTGACCATGTTGTAGGCATGATGCGTGACGGCCATGAATTTCGCGAGCGCGGGGTAGCCGAGGATGGCGTTGTACGGCAGACCGATGTGCGCAACATCGAAGTCGATGTGCTCGGTGCGGTAATTTTCCTCGCTTCCGAAGGTGACGGCGAGCCTGACCTGCCCCAGAGGCTCGATCGAGCCGCTGGTGACTCCTGTGAAGGGCCTAGAGGGCATGAGCCGCTCGTAGGGCACTTGAAGCGCTTCGAATGTCTCTGTGGAGATGACGTTCAGGCCTGCTCCACCATTAATGAGTGTCTTGGAGACAGCGACGTTGTCGATGGTGGGGCTGTAGACCAGCGGGAGGGTTCCAACACTCTTGGTGGACTTGGGGTGGTCCTGAGCGTCGAAGGCGATGGTGTACTGCGACCACTTGAGGGGCCTGGAGGTCTCGGTGCTGGGGAGAGCAACGTTGAGTTTGCGGGTGAACTGTTTGAACAGATTGTTTGACTTTGGCGCCTGTGCTCCACCGAGGATGCAGGCAATGGCACCTCTTGGAGCTTGATAGCCACCATCTTTCTCGTCAGGGAGGTTGCCATTTATCTCTGTAGCATTGGCCTTGTTGTCAGATGGCTTCTGGTAGCCGTTCTTGCGCGCGCTCCCGCGGTACCCACGGCCTCGACCGCGGCCGCCACTGCCTCTGCTTGCTCGCGCTCTTTGCTCAACCTCTTGAGGTCGAAGCAAGTCTCGGTAGAGTGCCCGCGCCTGTTGTGGTAGATTCAGAATGGGCGGTGGTCATCTCTCCTCTCCCCAGGCTCGGGAGAATCCCTGCGGGTGCCTTTCGCGTCATGCTCTGCCGCGAGAACCACAGTGGCCTTGCACTTGGACTCCTCCTTCTTCTTCTGGCTCCTGGACCCCTCAGCGTGCTAGTCCCCTCTCGAGGGCATCTTGATGAAGAGGAGTCCCTCTTCAGCCTTGGCGCACTTGTCCGCAAGGTCGAACAACTTCACCACAGAGGTGAGCTTGTCGTGGATGCCCAGCTTCTCGAGCATCCTGCTGTTTGTGACGCCCTCACGGAAGGCGGCGATGCCCAGCTTTTCGGGATCTTGTTGCGCACTTGGCTGAAGCGCTGGATGTACTCGCGGAGAGTCTCATCCTTCTTCTGCACCACAGCGCGCAGGTCGTTGTGGGTGAGAGCACGCTCGTACGTCCACTTGAAGTTGGAGACAAACTGCTTGCAGAGCTCCTCCAAAGAGTTCACAGAGTCCCCGAGGAGGTTCAGGAGCCACGACAGCGCAGAGTCGCGAAGCGCGTGGGAGAACCAGTTGGCCATGACCTTGTCGTTTCGGCCTGCTGCTTGGATGGAGGTGGTGTAGAGCTGCAGGAACTCGATGGGGTTGCTGGAGCCGTCGTAGCCCTTGGGGAGAGCCGGCCTGAACTTCGGGGGCCAAACCACGCGGCGTAGGGAGCGGGTGAACGCCATGCAGCCGGTGGCGTACGTGGCGACTCCGTGCTGCAGCGCGCTGCGGTTCTGCTGGCCCGCCTGGCCGATCTCTTCCACGAGCCTGTTCTGGCGGTTGCGCTGGAGCTCCATTCCCACGTGAGCGTCGGGCGCGGTGCGCTGCAGGATCAAGCAGTCGTGCGGCGAGGAAGCGTGCGAGGCAGCCCTCTGCGTCGCGGCCGGTGCAGGTCCTGGCGGAGGCGGAGGCGCGTCTGGCGCGGCCGTGCCCGCGAGGGAGGTGTGCGCGATGGACCGCGACGGAGCGTGGCGCATCGTGGCGATGCCGACGAGGTGGTTGAGGCGCTCCAGCCACTGCTCGTGGGCCTTAGTGGTGGGCTGGTAGCGGAGAAGTTCCTGCGCCATGAGCAGTGCGGTGTGTGGCGCGGGGTGCGTCCTGCCAGGACCGGAGCCGCTCAGGCGCCGCGTCGGGTGTGACGACTGCGCGTCCTGCTGGTGCTCGGAGTTGCGCTCGGGCTCTTCCGCATGAGGGCCCGAGTTGGCGCGCTCTTCACGGCGGGGTCGCCCCCGTCGTGCGCGAGTGGCCGTGGCGCCTGGCGGGGCGCGGGCTCCTTCAGGCGCGCGTCGACCGACGCGGGTAGCGCGGGTGTTCGCCATGGCGCGGAGGTGGCTCGAAGGTCGTTGACGCGCCTCAATCCCCTACCTGGCGCGCCAAATGTCGGGTTATGACTTCCTAGGAACAGGGGTAGTCACTTCCTGAAGGGTAGTTCGTAGAGGGGATTGAACGCGAAGGTCAGGACCCTCGAGGGGCACGACGACGGTGCTCGCTGGACCTGGAGACGAAACACCCACGATAGAGAAAGACACCAACCCGTACCCAGGTTCACGGCCCTCAGGAGGAGGTAAGACCGCTACTCCTACTTGTCTGTTTTAAACTGAGGAGGTTACAGTACAGCAGAGCTTGCCAAGGGCCCCCTTGAGGCAGTTCGTGCCTGGGGAGGGAAGCGATGGTCTTCTTCCTCCTCCAGCCAGAGGCTATTCTACTCAGTAGGGCTAGGGTCTACAAGTGTTGTAGCAAGCAATTGGCCGACCTTCTCTACAATGGAGGTCTTGCTCCTTTTATAGGCACCGCAGGCGCTCTTCTCCCGCTTGGCGTCCAAAATGGCTCCCACACGGCAACGGTGTGGAGGAGCAGGAGTCTACCATCGCGGGATCGTCCATGGACGCGGTCCATCCTCGATAAAGTTGGGCGCGGTGGCCGACAAGCGGCCGACCGCGCAGTACTGCTCGCAGGGACGGCAGTCTCTAAGGTGGAGCCCGCGATGACGTTCTCCTTGGAGGGTTGCGCCGTCCAGCTGCTTTATCACCAGAGAGGAGGGTCTTGGTAGTCCTGGAGCAGGCGGCGCAACTTTATTGACTCCTTTATCACCAAAACGGCAACGGGACAGCCTGCGTCACCATGTGGGCGTGGCAGAAGCCATGTGCGCCCGACCGTACTTCCTTGGCCACGACGTTTCCCCACAGGCCTGGGGAGGCCTGTGGAGGGGCTCCTGTTGACTTCCCTCCAGGCGCGCTGCGCCTCGGGAGGGTCTTCCGAGGCGAGGGTCCTCTTCAGGCCCTTGCCTACCCTTCAGGCCCTCGAGGGGACTTGCCTCTCGAGGGTCTCTCCAAGCGGCGTGACTTGGTCCTTAGTCGTTTTGTCTGATTAGCCCGCGTGCGAGGCCTGGGGAGAGTGGGCTCTTCATACCCCAGTCTCCACTGGGCCGACAATCAACACGCAATGTCGCCTCGTCCTTCCAAGCTACTCAAGTAGTAAATCTGGTTTACATAAAACATGACTAGTATCAAAACTTAGTCACTACTACGAGTACTTGCTTAGGTAAAACATTCATAACGTGTATATCATATATACACCATCATCATTGATGACTTTCGGCGATCTGTTTCATCTTCTTGATACTTCCAACGTAATCAAGAACCATGAAGGTGAACGATTCTCCTTGCATGACATAATCTATGACTGTAACATCCCAACATTTTGGAATGTTCAAAAATCACTAAAATTTAAAACTTTTCTTTTATTAAAATAAAATATTAAATGTATAAGGAAACCAACTATGAAAGACTTCAAACTTAAGTTTAATATTTCAAATGTCACAGTTTAAACATTTTTATTATCCACTGGGTTTCAAAAAACCTTAAAATATAATTTTGACAAATATTTTACAAACTACAATTCATTTTATTTTAAATAAATTAGATTCATTAGAAGTATTTGAATTAACCCACTTAGCCATATCTATTCATAAATACAAAGATTTTTCAAAAGGTTATATAATTATAAATGGTTTTCATCCCTTTAACTATGTTCAAAATATAGTTTGGAAAGTATAAGCCTATAGTGTATAACTTTAAAACTTCACAGAATTTAAATTAATGAATTAGCTAAACAAACAGTTCATTTGCTTAAATGAATTTCATCCATTTTTCAAAGCATGAAATGAGTAATGGATTCTAAATAAGAATAAAATTAAAACAAAGGTCTTGTCCATAGTTGTTATGAAGTTTTTCAAATGAATTATCATAATATAAAATATAATGTTGCACAAATTATTTTCAAATAAAAATGAATACCCTATATTTCACATTCCCTAAACATTTTTATATTTAGTTCTTTAATATTATGCCAAAATAAAGATGAATGATGTCAGCAAAATAAGTTTAAATAACTTAAAATTTAACATATTGAAATGTGGGTATTTTACAAAGTTTATTTAGCAAAAAGAAAATTTAATTAAGTTATAAACCAACATTTCAAATTTATTAATTTTAAAAAGTTCTCAAAACATACCCACAACTGGTTTAACAGCAAGATATTATTTTTACAAATTTTTAGAAATTAATTTGACATCATTTGGACATTTAAATCAAAAGATATGAATTAAATAAATAAAATCAGAAAAAGAAAATACTGGCTGACGTCGCAGTTCATCTCCAACCTCTGTCCGAAATCGGCGCCGAAGATCAAATCGAATCGGAGTCGATTTCCTCTCCGATTCGTGCGGGATACGCTCTCCTGAAGCCCCTATATAAACCCCAGCCGTGCCGCGTCTTTTCCCCCTCAAACCCTAACTAAATCACGCCGCCAGGCCGCCCGAAAAGCTCGCCGGAGTTAGCCATCTCCGCCGCCGTATTTGTCCCGTTCCCGACGAGGTGAGCCGAGCCCTTGACCGAAAGCCCCTCCATCCTCTTCCCCGTATCGACACGCATCTCCCTGACCCTTCCCTCGATCTCCTTCGCAGCAAATCGTCGCGTGTGGAGCTCGCCGGACCCGCCGCGCCATCGTCCACGAACCAGCACTGCTCGTCGTAGACGTCCCCTTCGCCGTCGCAGCTTCACGCCGAACGTCGTGGTCATCTTCTCGCGTCCGGGGAGCAACTCCAGCGTCGAGGCCGTTCGATCCCGAGCCGCGCCGCCGTCTCCTTCGTCGCCGGTGACCACTGCGCCGCCACGGTATGGTCCACGCCCCCAGCGCCGTCCGATTGAATTCCTTCGGGCCAGATTAGATGTTGAGGACGAAGCGGTACGATCCGATCTGGACCGTCAGATCCAGATCTGACGGCCCAGATCTATAACTTAACCACGTCAGCGCCACGTAGACAGCACAGTCAGCGCACAGTCAGCGCTGACGTGTAAAATCAATTTCGTAATTAAATTTAATTGGCAGTTTTACAGAAACACCCCTGTCACTTAGATCTCTCACAACTTTTTAACCACAACTCCAAATTTAATAATTTTTATATATTTGGAAAGCTCTTGACATGTAGAATATTTTGGATCTGACAAAATTCAAATTTGACTTAGTATAAAATATTCAAATTTCAAATGGTGAATTGAGTATATTTGCCATAACTTTAAATCTATAAATCCAAAGATTGCAAATAAAAATGTTTTAGAAACTTTAGAATATTTGTAAGTTAATGCCACTGCTATAAAATATTTTTGAGTAATTTTGAATGAATTCATAGTTGTGTGTTTAATTTGAATAGTTTGACTAATTTTGAAATAACTCTTAATAGAAACATTAATTTTGATTAAATCCAATTGCAATAGATTTAATTAAATGCTCTCTGTCTATTAACACAAATTATAAATTTTGGTTATAAAAATTTAATCATAGGAAACTTTAATATTATAATTATTCCTTTTATTATATTTTCCAAAACTAGAAATTAATTAAATTGCATTTATAAATTCATGCATATTTATAAAGAAATCACAAAAGTTATTTTTATGTTTCTTGTGATTTAAAATTTCATTTCATGCATAGCATATTTTATAGTTAAAGTTTTTCATAAGGAAAACTCCTCCCCAATTTCTCTAAGTTAGAATTATTTTCAAACTTGTATTTTGGAAAAAGTGTTATACACTTAGACACTTAGGATTTTCAACATGGAGCTGGAAGACCAATGAAGGACTTAGCCAAAAACAAGACTCCAGAAGTATCTTCAAGAAGAAGAAACACTTAGAAGAAAATCAAGAAGAAGTTCATGAAGGACTTAGAAGAAAACAGGCTCTGGAAGCATCCTCAAGATGTCAAGCACTTAGAAGAAAAGTGAGAAGAAGAAGTTCAAGAAGGCCAACCCCCTTTTTATTCTCTAAGTCTCTCTCTCTGTCTTTTCTTATCTTCTGAGACTTCATGAAGACTAAGTAAATCCAAGACCAGCCTCGAGGATACAAGAATCATCAAGTCTGAAGATTCATCAAGACTACCAAGAACTCAATCAAGACATCATCCAGAAGAAAGTACAAGTCTGGAGATGAAGCGTGGAGGACAACTACAACTTTCTTTCTATCCTTTCCCTCTTTCCTAATCTTGTCTTTTAGACTTAAACAAAATTTGATCATGATGTTATCATCTTGAAGTTGTTGGATCCTAGCAGCATAGTGGGATGAAGCGGCCTGGAAACAAACCTTACATGTCCACGTACATGAGACCTGTTCCACAATTTAAGTGGCTGGCCGGGTGTCTGTCTCTCTCACTATAGTGAATGTCCAATTTACAAAGAGTTGATAATAATTGTTGATCATTTTGAACAAATGACTTAGTATTTTTCTCTAAGTATTGGCACAACATGGCTAAGCCATTAGAGTGCTATTTCAAGAGGATATAAAACAAAGGATGTTTATCCAACTTAATACCTTAGCTCTTAGTCATTTTTGGACCAACCTATTGCCTTGCATTAACTTAAAGGATTTTCCATGGCATGGCTTGACCTCTAGTCCTTAGAAATAACTTGCATATCATGCATGTCATGTTTTCCTTAGAAGTTTAAGAAAACTTGGTTGTGGGTGTTGTGTTGATTTATGATTGTTGTATTGTTTGTTTGTATTGTTTAGACTGAACGGAGAGTCCCGAGTATCGTTGAAAAGAGTTGTGAACAACGACAACATTCAAAGGCAAGTGGCACACCTCATAAACTTCCTATTTTTATAAGCATTACTTAGTGTATTTTTATATGCATGTGTTGCTATGCTAAACCTGTGTAGAATCCCTTATTCCTGTGTCTAGGTTCCTATGCATTACTTAGTAGAATTATTGTTGCTATGCAAATGTTGTTTTGTGAAAATCTAAATTCTACTAAGTTAAGAATTAAACACCTGGGTGGTAATTGGTCGGATGGTTTATGGTGAGTGGCTACTCAGGTCCATTTCTATGGTTCCTAGAATACGTACACTTGAGAATGGCCACCCAGGAACAGAGGAATCTGAAAAACTTCGAGTGACGATTGCTTCCAGTGCAGCCATTGCCATATGGGCTCTGGCTTGATCAATTATGTTGCGTGGACTCTCTCCGGCTTGACAAGCAGATGTAGGGGGATGTTAGGTGGAACAGGTCAAGCCAGGTGGGAGGGAAAATGCTTCTGAAAGATCTCGTCTCATTCTCTCCTTTCCTTATCACAAATGGTGTGTAAAGGATACCTTGGGTTGAATGGGTACAATGGTGAATGTGCACAACCTCTGCAGAGTGTAAAACTAAGTACTTAGCCGTGTCCCCGGTTACGGACAATTTTGAGCAGCTGATTAAGGACGTCAACGGAGGATTCCACCATTCCAACTTCAAAAGTAAAACTTGATGGGTGAACAAGGGAAGATGAGATTTATGGTTTTCATGCCATACTCGTCGAGATTTCAAGAAAAGTGTTTTCAAAAGAATAGGAAAAATTGGCTTTATACAAATTAGCCTTGAACTCCACCAGCCAAATATTCATATAGGTTTTAGAGTTATTCCATAAGTGTCCACCATAGTGTCACTTGCCAGACTCCATTTTTAATGGAATCTGACCCACGTTGTTGCAATATTTTTCTTATTGCAGATTTGATCAAATGACGAGTGAGGTTTCGTAAAGGTTTCGAGTGTACAACCAACATGTTTTCGCCTGTGGCAGCATGAAAGTAATAGAGACTCACTGCTATTGTATTCCGCTGTGTACTTTGTCAAGGCTAGCTTTATGCTATGCAACTTGTATTAAATATTTTGTAATTCTGGATCATCGATGTAATAGAATTGATGCTTTGTTGTGATATTACATCGTAAACTGTGTGTGCAAATGAATCGATCCAGGGATTTACACAATACACATGTATCTGCCTTATTTAAAGTGCAGGTACGTTACAGATGGTATCAGAGCACTGTGTTGCCTGTAGGTTCGAAACCCCTAGGATTGGACTAAGACCCCAAAGGTTAAATAGTTAACTAAACTAGGTTTCAAAAACATGAGTAAATTTTGAACTTTCCTTTAATATTGTTTTACATTATCTTGTCTTGCATCTTTCCCTTTCCTTTAAATTCTAATACTCTTACCTGTTCAAAATTTTAGATGGGAGAATACACTGAGACTGCGTATGCTGGAGTTTTGTCGGGTTTCATCTTTGGGAGGCAGCTGTCGAGGTTGACAAGTGTATTGAAGCTACCACCACCTTATTTCCGAGGAAGGAAGGAGGAGACCAACATACCCCATGGGATACGTTGGGAAATACGCACCATCATGACCCCGGATCCTACGATGCCAGACTTCGAGCCCGTGGACTATGTCACCTACTACCCAGAGTGGATTGAGGGAGTGAACATAGATATGGTGGACTTAATGGCTCGTTTGTGTTACAAGTATCGATTCAAGCTAGCACCAGGATCGCCCTTCCGTGCCTTTGGGAAGAGGAATGCACATGGTCTCTCGATGGCTCACACGGGAAATCGCCTGGACCTGCCCCTCGTTAACAAGACGTTTGAAGACTTGGATTATCTCATCAACTGTCTGACCAGGAGAGTCCAACAGGCTTATGACGTCTCGGATCATGCACAAGCCGTGATACACGCAAAAACCCAAGAACTCCAGACTTCTGAAAATCTTATTGGTCAGTTGGAGGAACTCATCCATGACCTACATTTAGAGAACCTTGGCAAGGATCAGCAAATTGCCATGCTTGAGGCGCAACTCATTCCACCTCCACCACCGCCAGTAGCTGAAGAAGGAGGTGACCAAGGCACTGGAGATGTGACCGTATCTGCAGCTACGAAGGAGGAAGGACCAGTGGAAGAAGACCCCGAAGAGGTGCTGTTTGAAGAGTCAACTGAGGAAGAAGTCACGCCTGTGGCAAATAACCACGCAATAAAACGCAAGCGTAATATTTAGGAGGGATAAGTGTAGCAATCAAAACCATGTTAGAGGGACCACCATTTATCTTTTAGCTTATCGTATCGATTTAGTGTATTGACCTATCAAATTGTGGTATGGCAGTACTGTTACTTTTGTATTTCCCCGACCTTTCGTTCGATAAACAATTAGTTCGATTTCTCAAAAGAAGTTTGAAATTTTATGTATGTGTTGCTGGTGTTTGAACTTTATTGCTTGATGTTTGTTAGATGATGTTTGTAATGGATTACCTTGAAATTTTGGTTGTGCATTAGGATGTTGAATTATCAACAAAACTTTTCTTTTAAGGGTGGTAGCCACCTAGAATATTCAAACTCAACCTATTAAACTCAAAGAGCCCAAACAATCTTCTAGCCTTCCCCCCAATCCTACAGGTTTTCAAATTTCCATGTCCAAAATTTCATTTCTCAAAACATCTCGAGTTATCAGAATCATTCAAGCCTTTGCTTTCTTTTCTAGCTTCTCCGAATCTCGGGGACGAGATTCCTTTTAAGGGTGGTAGTCTGTAACATCCCAACATTTTGGAATGTTCAAAAATCACTAAAATTTAAAACTTTTCTTTTATTAAAATAAAATATTAAATGTATAAGGAAACCAACTATGAAAGACTTCAAACTTAAGTTTAATATTTCAAATGTCACAGTTTAAACATTTTTATTATCCACTGGGTTTCAAAAAAACTTAAAATATAATTTTGACAAATATTTTACAAACTACAATTCATTTTATTTTAAATAAATTAGATTCATTAGAAGTATTTGAATTAACCCACTTAGCCATATCTATTCATAAATACAAAGATTTTTCAAAAGGTTATATAATTATGAATGGTTTTCATCCCTTTAACTATGTTCAAAATATAGTTTGGAAAGTATAAGCCTATAGTGTATAACTTTAAAACTTCACAGAATTTAAATTAATGAATTAGCTAAACAAACAGTTCATTTGCTTAAATGAATTTCATCCATTTTTCAAAGCATGAAATGAGTAATGGATTCTAAATAAGAATAAAATTAAAACAAAGGTCTTGTCCAAAGTTGTTATGAAGTTTTTCAAATGAATTATCATAATATAAAATATAATGTTGCACAAATTATTTTCAAATAAAAATGAATACCCTATATTTCACATTCCCTAAACATTTTTATATTTAGTTCTTTAATATTATGCCAAAATAAAGATGAATGATGTCAGCAAAATAAGTTTAAATAACTTAAAATTTAACATATTGAAATGTGGGTATTTTACAAAGTTTATTTAGCAAAAAGAAAATTTAATTAAGTTATAAATTCAAAATTGATATTAAGTATCAATTTTGTATTAAACCAACATTTCAAATTTATTAATTTTAAAAAGTTCTCAAAACATACCCACAACTGGTTTAACAGCAAGATATTATTTTTACAAATTTTTAGAAATTAATTTGACATCATTTGGACATTTAAATCAAAAGATATGAATTAAATAAATAAAATCAGAAAAAGAAAATACTGGCTGACGTCATGCTGACGTCAGTAGTTCATCTCCAACCTCTGTCCGAAATCGGCGCCGAAGATCAAATCGAATCGGTGTCGATTTCCTCTCCGATTCGTGCGGGATACGATCTCCTGAAGCCCCTATATAAACCCCAGCCGTGCCGCGTCTTTTCCCCCTCAAACCCTAACTAAATCACGCCGCCAGGCCGCCCGAAAAGCTCGCCGGAGTTAGCCATCTCCGCCGCCGTATTTGTCCCGTTCCCGACGAGGTGAGCCGAGCCCTTGACCGAAAGCCCCTCCATCCTCTTCCCCGTATCGACACGCATCTCCCTGACCCTTCCCTCGATCTCCTTCGCAGCAAATCGTCGCGTGTGGAGCTCGCCGGACCCGCCGCGCCATCGTCCACGAACCAGCACTGCTCGAGGACGCGCTTCTCGTCGTAGACGTCCCCTTCGCCGTCGCAGCTTCACGCCGAACGTCGTGGTCATCTTCTCGCATCCGGGGAGCAACTCCAGCGTCGAGGCCGTTCGATCCCGAGCCGCGCCGCCGTCTCCTTCGTCGCCGGTGACCACTGCGCCGCCACGGTATGGTCCACGCCCCCAGCGCCGTCCGATTGAATTCCTTCGGGCCAGATTAGATGTTGAGGACGAAGCGGTACGATCCGATCTGGACCGTCAGATCCAGATCTGACGGCCCAGATCTATAACTTAACCACGTCAGCGCGACGTAGACAGCACAGTCAGCGCTGACGTGTAAAATCAATTTCGTAATTAAATTTAATTGGCAGTTTTACAGAAACACCCCTGTCACTTAGATCTCTCACAACTTTTTAACCACAACTCCAAATTTAATAATTTTTATATATTTGGAAAGCTCTTGACATGTAGAATATTTTGGATCTGACAAAATTCAAATTTGACTTAGTATAAAATATTCAAATTTCAAATGGTGAATTGAGTATATTTGCCATAACTTTAAATCTATAAATCCAAAGATTGCAAATAAAAATGTTTTAGAAACTTTAGAATATTTGTAAGTTAATGCCACTGCTATAAAATATTTTTGAGTACTTTTGAATGAATTCATAGTTGTGTGTTTAATTTGAATAGTTTGACTAATTTTGAAATAACTCTTAATAGAAACAGTAATTTTGATTAAATCCAATTGCAATAGATTTAATTAAATGCTCTCTGTCTATTAACACAAATTATAAATTTTGGTTATAAAAATTTAATCATAGGAAACTTTAATATTATAATTATTCCTTTTATTATATTTTCCAAAACTAGAAATTAATTAAACTGCATTTATAAATTCATGCATATTTATAAAGAAATCACAAAAGTTATTTTTATGTTTCTTGTGATTTAAAATTTCATTTCATGCATAGCATATTTTATAGTTAAAGTTTTTCATAAGGAAAACTCCTCCCCAATTTCTCTAAGTTAGAATTATTTTCAAACTTGTATTTTGGAAAAAGTGTTATACACTTAGACACTTAGGATTTTCAACATGGAGCTGGAAGACCAATGAAGGACTTAGCCAAAAACAAGAATCCAGAAGTATCTTCAAGAAGAAGAAACACTTAGAAGAAAATCAAGAAGAAGTTCATGAAGGACTTAGAAGAAAACAGGCTCTGGAAGCATCCTCAAGATGTCAAGCACTTAGAAGAAAAGTGAGAAGAAGAAGTTCAAGAAGGCCAACCCACTTTTTATTCTCTAAGTCTCTCTCTCTGTCTTTTCTTCTCTTCTGAGACTTCATGAAGACTAAGTAAATCCAAGACCAGCCTCGAGGATACAAGAATCATCAAGTCTGAAGATTCATCAAGACTACCAAGAACTCAATCAAGACATCATCCAGAAGAAAGTACAAGTCTGGAGATGAAGCCTGGAGGACAACTACAACTTTCTTTCTATCCTTTCCCTCTTTCCTAATCTTGTCTTTTAGACTTAAACAAAATTTGATCATGATGTTATCATCTTGAAGTTGTTGGATCCTAGCAGCATAGTGGGATGAAGCGGCCTGGAAACAAACCTTACATGTCCACGTACATGAGACCTGTTCCACAATTTAAGTGGCTGGCCGGGTGTCTGTCTCTCTCACTATAGTGAATGTCCAATTTACAAAGAGTTGATAATAATTGTTGATCATTTTGAACAAATGACTTAGTATTTTTCTCTAAGTATTGGCACAACATGGCTAAGCCATTAGAGTGCTATTTCAAGAGGATATAAAAAAAAGGATGTTTATCCAACTTAAGACCTTAGCTCTTAGTCATTTTTGGACCAACCTATTGCCTTGCATTAACTTAAAGGATTTTCCATGGCATGGCTTGCACCTCTAGTCCTTAGAAATAACTTGCATATCATGCATGTCATGTTTTCCTTAGAAGTTTAAGAAAACTTGGTTGTGGGTGTTGTGTTGATTTATGATTGTTGTATTGTTTGTTTGTATTGTTTAGACTGAACGGAGAGTCCCGAGTATCGTTGAAAAGAGTTGTGAACAACGACAACATTCAAAGGCAAGTGGCACACTTCATAAACTTCCTATTTTTATATGCATTACTTTGTGTATTTTTATATGCATGTGTTGCTATTCTAAACCTGTGTAGAATCCCTTATTCCTGTGTCTAGGTTCCTATGCAATACTTAGTAGAATTATTGTTGCTATGCAAATGTTGTTTTGTGAAAATCTAAATTCTACTAAGTTAAGAATGAAACACTTGGGTGGTAATTGGTCGGATGGTTTATGTTGAGTGGCTACTCAGGTCCATTTCTATGGTTCCTAGAGTACGTACACTTGAGAATGGCCACCCAGGAACAGAGGAATCTGAAGAACTTCGAGTGACGATTGCTTCCAGTGCAGCCATTGCCATATGGGCTCTGGCTTGATCAATTATGTTGCGTGGACTCTCTCCGGCTTGACAAGCAGATGTAGGGGGATGTTAGGTGGAACGGGTCAAGCCAGGTGGGAGGGAAAATGCTTTTGAAAGATCTCGTCTCATTCTCTCCTTTCCTTATCACAAATGGTGTGTAAAGGATACCTTGGGTTGAATGGGTACAATGGTGAACGTGCACAACCTCTGCAGAGTGTAAAACTAAGTACTTAGCCGTGTCCCCGGTTACGGACAATTTTGAGCAGCTGATCAAGGACGTCAACGGAGGATTCCACCATTCCAACTTCAAAAGTAAAACTTGATGGGTGAACAAGGGAAGATGAGATTTATGGTTTTCATGCCATACTCGTCGAGATTTCAAGAAAAGTGTTTTCAAAAGAATAGGAAAAATTGGCTTTATGCAAATTAACCTTGAACTCCACCAGCCAAATATTTATATAGGCTTTAGAGTTATTCCATAAGTGTCCACCATAGTGTCACTTGCCAGACTCCATTTTTAATGGAATCTGACCCACGTTGTTGCAATATTTTTCTTATTGCAGATTTGATCAGATGACGAGTGAGGTTTCGTAAAGGTTTCGAGTCTACAACCAACATGTTTTCGCCTGTGGCAGCATGAAAGTTATAGGGACTCACTGCTATTGTATTCCGCTGTGTACTTTGTCAAGGCTAGCTTTATGCTATGCAACTTGTATTAAATATTTTGTAATTCTGGATCATCGATGTAATAGAATTGATGCTTTGTTGTGATATTACATCGTAAACTGTGTGTGCAAATGAATCGATCCAGGGATTTGCACAATACACAGGTATCTGCCTTATTTAAAGTGCAGGTACGTTACAATGACAAAGCATTTGCACTTGGCAACGACGTTTGTCATCCAGTGATCGAGCTGAGCGAGGCATCTCAATGTTCAGCAAGTATGACCATATGTCATCAAGTATGACCAATGTCATCAAGTATGACTAGTGTCATCAAGAATGACTGCCACGTGCTCATTCAATGTGTGTATTATCTTCCATCTTGGTTGAGAAGAAGAACAGTCAACGTACTGATAATCTTCATCAAGCGGGTATTGTATCACAAAAAGCTAACGGTTCAAACAAGGAGTATCCTCAAGCTAAAGTATAAAACTATGAAGTTTGGACCCAACCTTTTAAGTTTCTCAATCGTGGGATTGCGCCTAATTTTAAAGAAGCTATCACATTGGTTAATATCTATAAAGGTTTTGCAAAATAGACTTTGTTAATTATATTTTGAGTTCTAGTATTTTAGAAAATAACTCCAAGAACTCTCACTCAAACGAACATCCCTCCTGGTCGTTTCAACGATTACACGACCCCCATCCATTGTGCAACCCCTCATTGTCAGAGCCGGCAACACAACTTCAAGGGTGGACAACGAATTGTCGATCACAACCACTTTGTGACTCATGCTCGACCTTTCGGCCTCCGTGTTCCGAGGCCATATCTGCATATGCTAGGCTCGCCATAATAACCTTCAACGAACGCGCGTGCAACATGGCTTACACCCACTGTATGCGAACCACGATATGTCTGACACCCGATCGTCACGGCCTGCCTCATAACATAGAACTTTCTTGGTGGTGTACGTCGAAGGAAGAACACTAGTGGTATTTTGAAGGGATAATCTTATATATAACTACCGCCGTGTAACTAATATATACTAATATATATAATCACACAATATAAGATGCACTCAAAACATCAAATGTAATGCGATGTGATATAGTCCATTGCGCCATGATCTTCTTGGCACCCGCAGTTCATAAACAATTTAATAAACCTACCTTGACCATATCACATTGCTCCTGCAAAATAAAGTTAGACGCTTCTACTTTCTCTTTTGCATATTTTACGTGGCTTGGGGCTGTCGTAAATAGAACCGCTTCATATCTACGAACCTGTGACCACAACAACGATCCAATAACTGCATGTTTAAACATCCCTTTCGGGCCCTCCATTGAAAATGCGAAGCCAACTAAAGAGAGAGAAACTGACACCCGCCAGCCACAGATACAGTACAAGCCGTATGTCAGTGGTGGAACCAGTCTCGCGTAAGCGTACGCATAAAGTCGGTCCGGGCCGCTTCATCAACTCGATGCCGCTGGAATCACAAGTGCACGCTAGAGGGAAGCAAATAACAGGAACGGTGCCCCCGTAAAGAACACAGGTTCTAACATCGTACAACTATATCTACGATAGATCGGCTCTGATACCACTAAAGGGGATCGCAGGCAGAAAATAATATTTTTTCTAGCAACGATATCCTTAAACTAGCCAAGATCTATACTACGCAGATATAGAAGTACGGCGGAGATCGGAATACATACCCTCGTAGACCGAATAGCGGGGATTACGCTCCCGCACAAGCATTGACGACGAAGACGACGTAGCCGACCTGTAGGTCGCGAAGAACTCGGCGCGATGAAGATGACCTCGAGGTCAGGTGGAGGAAGTCGACCTCCTAGCACCACTAGCGTGTCACCTCGCAGAGCGTCACACACATACAGTGGAGACGACAGCCTCCGAAGCTCCAGTCCAGAACGAGCAGCGGAAGACTTGGACCGGAACACCAGCAGCGTGGCAACGGGCTATGGTGGAGAGATCCCCTCATCCTCCTCGGCGCAACTCCGACAAAGGAAATCACGAAATCGAGCAGAAATAAGAGATTTAATTGGCTGAATTAAAAGGCCAGGGGTGCCCCTTCTTATATAGGCTCCTGGGGAGCCAACCTTGCCAGCCAGGCAATGTGGGACTATCCCACATGCCTAGTGCGGCCAAGGAGCATGCGCCGACCCTAGGTGGGCCCCATAGCCCACCTAGGCCGGCCCTCCCCCAATCCGAAGCCCGAGGGGGGGGGGGACTTTCCCCACTCATGGGCCTTCTTTCCACCAGAAGGCCCATTTAGGGAAATCAGCCTTTAAAATTTCGAAAATAAATATATAAAATCATATTTAATCATTAATTTCACTAAATAATATCAAACATATTATATATAATTTATTCTTGCTCCGAAAACTATTTCGTTGCTGCCCGATCTCCATCGGACCAGTCCCGGGACGTTCCCGGTGATCTCTTTCTTTTCCGATTGTCTGGTCGAAAACCCTTATGTGTGTTACCCTAGCGGTTCGATATAATAACATGCATGACCGAGACTCCTCTCCGATCAATGACTAACTCGTAGGCCTGGACCCCATGAATTAATCCTTGTGATATAACGAATGAATCTCATCTGTCAAACCTGAACGTTAAGTCTTAAACCTTTTGTCATAGCGATACTTAGCGTGTCCGAGCATCCTTCTCAGATATCTCCATACCTAGCATGATCTCGTTACCGACAACACTATCTTCTACTTGTCTGTGATATTATGTCAACTGGTGACCTAGTCACATGTTTGCAAACTCATTTGACATAATCTCACCGAGTGGACCCTAGAGTATCTATCCGGCTATACGGACTAACAAATCCCGCTATTGACCCCTTGTAGCGTACCTGCACTTTAAATAAGGCAGATACCTGTGTATAGTGCAAATCCCTGGATCGATTCATTTGCACACACAGTTTACGATGTAATATCACAACAAAGCGTCAATTTTTATTACATCGATGATCCAGAATTACAAAATATTTGATACAAGTTGCATAGCATAGAGCTAGCATTGAAAAATACACAGCGGAAATACAATAGCAGTGAGTCTCTATAACTTTCATGCTGCCACAGGCGAAAACATGTTGGTTGTAGACTCGAAACCTTTAAACGAAACCTCACTCGTCATCTGATCAAATCTGCAATAAGAAAAATATTGCAACAACGTGGGTCAGATTCCATTAAAAATGGAGTCTGGCAAGTGACACTATGGTGGACACTTAATGGAATAACTCTAAAGCCTATATGCATATTTGGCTGGTGGAGTTCAAGGCTAATTTGCATAAAGCCAATTTTTCCTACTCTTTTGAAAACACTTTTCTTGAAATCAAGACGAGTATGGCATGAAAACCATAAATCTCATCTTCCCTTGTTCACCCATCAAATTTTACTTCTGAAATTGGAATGATGGAATCCTCTGTTGACGTCCGTGATCTCAAATTGTCCGTACCGGGGACACGGCTAAGTACTTAGTTTTACACTCTGCAGAGGTTGTGCACTTTCACCATTGTACCCATTCAACCCAAGGTATCCTTTACACACCATTTGTGATAAGGAAAGGAGAGAATGAGACGAGATCTTTCAGAAGCATATTCCCTCCCACTCTGGCTTGACCCGTTCCACCTAACACCCCCCTACATCTGCTTGTCAAGCCGGAGAGAGTCCACGCAACATAATTGATCAAGCCAGAGCCCATATGGCAATGGCTGCACTGGAAGCAATCGTCACTCGGAGTTCTTCAGATTCCTCGGTTCCTGGGTGGCCATTCACAAGTGTACATACTACAGGAACCATAGACATGGACCTGAGTAGCCACTCAACATAAACCATACAACCACTTACCACCCAGGTGTTTCATTAACTTAGTGGATGTGTACTCCCAGGTTGACAACCACCATGATCACGGCCCTAAGTAGAATAGAAATTCATCCTAGGCGACGACAACCATGAGCACAGCCCTGAGTAGTCACTTATCATTTTGTAAAACTTTTCATCCATTGCATAGCATCAATATTTCTGCTAAGTATGATATAGGAACCTAGAAACAGGAGTAAGGGAATTCTACACAGGTTTAGCATAACAATACTATCCTACACATGCATATAAAAATACACTAAGTAATGCATATAGAAATAATAGGAAGTTTATGAGGTGTGCCACTTGCCTTTGAATGTTGTCGTTGTTCACAACCCTTTTCAACGATACTCGGGACTCTCCGTTCAATCTAACAGTATTGACAAGCAACAATACAACAATCAACAGCAAGCACAACTCCACAATGCATACAAACACATACTAGATGAATAAATAAGTTTTATAAAACTTTCTAAGGAAAATATGTTTATGCATGATGTGCAAAATATTCCTAAGGCTAGAAATGCTTTTTCATGCCATGGAAATCTTTTAAGTTTATGCAAGGCAATTAGGTTGGTCCAAAAGGACTAAGGGCTAAGGTCATAAGTTGAATAAAATATTTTGTTTTATATCATCTTGAATAAGCACTCTAATGGCTTAGTCTTGATGTGCAAAATACTTAGAGAAAAATACCAAGTCTATAAGGTGATCAGCAATTACTATCAACTCTTTGTAAATTGGATATTCGCTAAAGTGAGAGAGACAGACACCCGGCCAGCCACTTAAATTGTGGAACAGGTCTCATGTACGTGGACATGTAAGGTTTGTTTCCAGGCCGCTTCATCCCACTATGCCGCTAGGATCCAACAACTTCAAGATGATAACATCATGATCAAAATTTGTTTAAGTCTAAAAGACAAGATTAGGAAAGAGGGAAAAGATAGAAAGAAAGATGTAGTTGTCCTCCAGGCTTCATCTCCAGACTTGTAACTTTCTTCTGGATGATGTCTTGATTGAGTTCTTGGTAGTCTTGATGAATCTTCAGACTTGATGATTCTTGTATCCTCGAGGCTGGTCTTGGATTTACTTAGTCTTCATGAAGTCTCAGAGGAGAAGAAAAGAAAGAGAGAGACTTAGAGAATAAAAAGGGGGTTGGCCTTCTTGAACTTCTTCTCACTTTTCTTCCAAGTGCTTGACATCTTTGGAATGCTTCTAGAGTCTGTTTTCTTCTAAGTCCTTCATGAACTTCTTCTAGATTTTCTTCTAAGTGCTTCTTCTCCTTGAAGATACTTTTGAAGTCTTGTTTTGGCTAAGTCCTTCAATGGCCTTTTAGCTCCATCTTGAAAATTACTAAGTGTCTAAGTGTATAGCACTTTTCCCAAAATACTAAGTTTGAAAATAATCCTAACTTAGAGAAAATGGGGAGGAGTTTTCCTTATGGAAAATATAACTATAAAATATGCTATGCATGAAATGCAATTTTAAATCACAAGCAACAAAACACTAATTTTTGTGAATTTTATAACATATGCATAAAGTTATAATTGCAATTTAATTAGTTTCTAATTTGCAAAACATAATAAAAGGAAACATATAGATTAAAGTTTTATGTGTTTTATATTTTATAACACAATTTTCTTTATAGATGGTGTTAATAGCCAGAGGTGGTTTAATTATATTTAATGCAATTTGATTTAATCAAAAATAATATTTCTATTAATAGTTATGTTGAAAATATTCAAACTATTCGAATTAAATATATAACTATGAATTCATTCAAAATTTACTCAAAAATTTTTTATAGCAGTGGCATTAATTTACAAATATTCTAAAGTTTCTAAAACAATTTTATTTGCAATTTTTGGATTTATAGATTTAAAGTTATTACAAATATACTCAACTTTCCCATTTGAAATTTGAATATTTTATACTAAGTCAAATTTGAATTTTGACCGATCTAAAACAATCTACATGTCAAGAGCTTTCCAAAAATATAAAAATTATTAAATTTGGAGTTGTGGTTAAAAAGTTGTGACATATCTAAGTGGCAGGGGTGTTTCTGTAAAACTACCAATTAAATTTAATGAAGAAAATCGTTTTCCACGTGGCAGCTGACTGGGCAGTGACGTGGCGCTGACGTGGCTGCCACACGGGCGCTGACTGGATAAGTCAACAGATCTGGGCCGTCAGATCTGGATCTGACGGTCCAGATCGGATCGTACCGGTTCGTCGGCGACTTCTAATCTGGGCCGTTGGATCACGAATGAACGGCTCACCTTGCTTTGACCGGTAGATGGCGGCGCCGGTGGCCGGAGACGAGGAAGACGCGGCGCAGCAGCTCGGACGTGGACGCCGGCGACGTTGCAGCGCTCGCCTGACCTCCCGAAGACGACGGAGAGATGCGGCGCTCCAAGGCAGAGGTGATGGACGCCACCTAGTCACCTCGCGCGTCCTCACACGGCGACACGGAGCGACCGAGTGGTGCGGCTCCGGCGAGCTTCGGATTGCGCTCTCCCCGCTTGATTGCTGCACGGGAGAAGCGGGGCAGGGGTCACGAGGTGCGTACGGTCCAGGGAAGGAGAAGGAGGGGTCTCGGGTGCAAGGGGGTGGCTCACCTCGCCGGTGGTTGAAGAAAAACGGCGACAGATGGTGCGGACTCCGGCGAGCTTTTCCGGCGGCCTGGGGGCACGATTTACTTAGGGTTTGAGGGGGAAAGACGCGGCACGGGCTGGGGTTTATATGGACGCATCTACGGAAACTACTCCCGCAAGAAACGGAGAGGATTTGACTCCGATTCAAATCAATCTTCGGGCGCATTATTCGGACAGAGGTTGGAGACGATCTACTGACGTCACCGCTGACGTCAGCAGGTATTTTCCTTTTTTGATTTTCTCCAATTAATCCATAACTTTTGATTTGAATGTCCAAATGAGGTCAAACAAAATTCTAAAAATTTGTAAAATTATTACCTTTCTGTTAAACCAATTGTGGGCATGTTTTGAATATTTTTGAAAAATAATATTTTAAATTATTGATTAAATACAAATTTGACACTTAAAAGTCAAATTTGAATTTCTATCTTAATTAAATTTTCTTTTGGCTAAATAAAATTTGTAAAAATACCCACATTTCAATATGTTTGAATTTAAGCTATTTAAACTTATTTTGCTGAACCATTCATCCTTATTTTGGCATAATATTAATGAACTAATTATAAATAATGTTTAGGAAATGTGAAATATAAGGTATTCATTTTTTAATTGAAAATAGTTTGTGCACCAATATATTTTATATTATGATAATTCATTTTGAAAACTTCATAACAACTTTGGAAAAGATTTTTGTTTTAATTCTGTTCTTATTTAGAATATAATTATCATTTCATACCTTGAAAATAAATGAAATTCATTCAAGCAAAAGAGATGTTTATTTGGTTAATTCATTAATTTAAAATCTATGAAGTTTATAGTTATAGATTACAGAATTGAAATTTTAACACCATGTTTTGAACTTAGTTGAGAGAATGAAAACCATTTGGTAACTAACACCATTTTTAAATAATTTGTGAATTTATGAATAGATATGACTAAGTGGTTGAAATCAATTTCTTATAAGTAAACTATTTACTTAAGATAAAATGGATTGTAGTTTGTAAAATATTTGTCAAATTACATTTTAAGGTTTTTGAAACACAGTGGATAATAAAATGTTTAAACTGTGACATTTGAAATATTAAACTCAAGTTTGAAGTCTTTCATAGTTGGTTTCCTTATGCATTTAATATTTTATTTTAAATAAAAAGAAAAGTTTTAAATTTTAATGATTTTTGAATATTATAAAATGTTGGGATGTTACACCCCTCGTGTCAACTACCCCCTTCCGATACCCAAAAGTATCACCTATCATTGTCACACTATATAATATATGACGTTTGGTGCGATCAAAGTATCTTCCAGGGATAACAATAAGAGTTGATCTCACGGTCTTAAGGCGTAATGACTACGTCCTATAAATATGGGTATGTCCATCACATCGCTCAACCAACGACATGACTTACATTTGCCGATCGGCGCCATGCCCTATGATCGGAAAACCTCAATCATCAATCGCGCAACGAAACTAGTCGTAGTAGAGACTACTAGCACTAGTAGAAAAAAGCTTATAGGTGGAAGCCTTTTTGTGGCGCACCAAATTGCATGCGCCACAGAAAAGTCTTTTTGTGGCGCACCCGAGCTCATGCGCCACAGAAATTCATATTCTGTGGCGCATGGGCTCGGGTGCGCCACAGAAATATGACTTTATGTGGCGCATGGGCTCAGGTGCGCCACAGAAAGTCGATATTATGTGGCGCATCAGCTGGGTGCACCACAGAAATTGGACATTCTGTGGCGCATCTGGTTGGGTGCGCCACAAAATGTACGCACTTTTTGTGGCGCATGGGGTCCCATGCGCCACAAAATTTCTACACACACCTCACACACAGATCCCACCCACACCACCCCCCATGGATCGCCTTTTCAATCTTGCGGCAAAAAGAAGAAAATGAAAAATGTTTAAAAAAATCCATCTTTTGAAATATGGTTAGGTATTAGTGTCTACTTCGTGTAGCATGTTTGAAATTTGAGTTTTGACCTTTTATGCAAAATTACTGTAAAGAAAGTCGAAACGGTCATAACTTTTGCATACGACGTCGAAAAAATGCGTTTAATACCTTAAAAAAACTAGAAAAAATAGAAAATACCGGTTAGCCGTTTTCAGATTCCTCAAATTCCAAAACGAAAAAAATTTATTTTGGAATGATTGTTTTTCTCAGCAAACTCAAAAAAATAGAAAAACAATTCTGTGGCGAATGGGGCTAGGATGCGCCACAAATTTGTTGGGCGGGAAATTTTTTCGAACCGGAGCAGCAAACTCCCTTATCCTCTCCCCTTCTCTCATTTCCTTCTCCTCTCCTCCACTTCTTTTCTATCCACTTCTCCTCTCCTCCACTTCTTTTCTATCCACTTCTCCTCTCCTCCACTTCCCTTCTCCTCTCCACTTCTCCTCTCCTCCTTCCCTTCTCCCCTCCCCTTCTCCACCAGTCCACCAACTCCGGCGAAGAGAGATCTAATCAGGCGACCACCTCCGGCGACTTCAAGGACGACCTCCTCCTCCGGCGACTTCGACAGCGACCACCACCACCTCCTCCTCCTCCGGCGACTTCGACGGTGACCACCACCTCCTCCTCCGGTGGCCTCCTCTTCCTCCTCTGGTGACTTCCTTCGGCAAGCTCCTCCTCCACCCACCTCCGGCGACCACCTTCTACACCCACTTACGACGACCTCCTCCTCCGATGACCACGTGCTCTGACGAAATTCCGACGAAAAACGGGTGACACCAGATCCAGATTTGGATCTGGCCGCCATTTTTTTAAAAAATTAAAAAAAAATAGCGGCGCACCTAAGTGGGGGTGCGTCACATATATGTTTCTGTGGCGCATGGTGGTGGGGTGCGCCACAGAAATATTTTTGTGGCGCACCGGGCGGGTGCGCTACAGAAATATATTTTGGTGGCGAGATGACTGTGGCGCACCCCCCATTTTTCTTGGTGCGACACAGAAAGGCTACAAGGTGCGCCACAGATAGCCATTTTTCCACTAGTCTAGGGACCTGGTTGTTTATCTATCACACCTGTATTAATGTTTCCGCTTACTACAGTTATAGCATGGTATAAAACACATAATGAACAATTGGAATATAACCAATAAACTATGTTTATTAAGTGCCTCTAGGGCATATTCCCTTCAATAACATGTGTAAACATGTGCCAAGTCAATTCAAATGAATTATTCAGAGGAGGATACCACAATGTCATATTCTGTTATGAGCAAAACAATGCAAGCAAATATCCATAGAGACATGACATCCATCATAAATAAATTGGAAACGATCATAAGAGAACACAAACTACTAAGCATCAACCAATTGACATATACCTTATGCGAACCATCTAAGCATGCTCACATGAATGAGTATATGTACAAAATGGGAAACAAATAGAGTTCATTACTAGCGTCTTACCCAACTCGAAATTGGCATAGATCATCATAATTGCCTTATCACTTGTGTGCTTGAAAGATATGAGATAATAACCAAACTCCATGGAGTAACTGAAGGTAATGACCTCTGAAACAAATTATACAAAACCAAAGAGAAACAGCAAATATTTTTGGATTTTCGGATTTAGGAACTAAAAATAGAACAGTCAGCAAAGACGAATTTTTTAGAGGACCTTAGCATGCCCAGATCAGAAAACTCAAAACTAATGACAGTTGCGTACACATGTCAGGAATATGCACACGAAATTTCAGGTTCTTCCGACATTTATATGAAATGTTATGAATTTAACGGTGGACAGCAGAAATTTGTCCCTGCAGAAAACAGCGCGCAACAAAGCAAAATATTTTTTTGTTTTTGCATTTTGAACTGAAATAAATACTATGCATATTAATACTAGATACTAAAAAAAACCAGCAAGAGAAATAAGAAAAGTATTTTTGGTATTTTTGAGTTTATAGAAAGCAACCAAAGCATGAATCAAATGAAAGGAAGAAAACTAAAACGAAACATGGATAATCAAAGTACCGAATGATATGATATATAAATGAGTGTGCTATCCGTATACCTCCCCCCAAGATTAGGATTTTGGCCTAAGTGGAGATCAGCCCCAAGGTGAATAATCGCCCCAACTCGGTGGGTTATGCCCCGTGTAGTCGTACTCCGCATCGGCTGCGGTGGAGGAAGATCCTGAAGGTTCTGCATACCCCGGATCCGGGTATACGAAGTTAGCTGTCTCCGGGGGTTGAAAGAAACCACCCCCATACTCCTCATCATTGCCCCTACTATCCGGGCCAGGCTGCTACCCAAGTGTGTCCAACTCAGCCTCTGAGATTGACAAGTTCTCCCTGCCAACAAGGTTAAGAAGAGGCGCAAGCAAGATAACAGTCCTCTCAATGGTAGACACTGTATAATATTTCTTATTTGGAAAAGTTATGACGTAAGGAAGAAAATACAAGCTACCATTCTCAGCAATAAATTCATGATTCTTCATTGAATCAATATCAAGTTTTTCTATAGGTAGCAGAATATCATGAGGATGTGGTTCCAAACAATGCAAAGCTAATAATCGTGAAGCGACAAGTCCTCCAGAAATTCCTCCCCTCTCGCGGTTAGTAGCGAAGCGGTGAGCAATTAAAGCACCCAAATTATAAGTTCTAACACCACGCAAAGCGGCGGCTAGAAAAGCTAAATCAGACAATCCTAATTTACTAGCTGTTCTCCTAGCTAGAACACATTTAGAAATGAAATATGCAAAATAACGAATGGAAGGGAGATGAATGCTCCTGATTTTACCGCCCTCCTTAAAGAAACTCCTCCCATAGAAAATATCTTCATACAAATCCATCAATGGCCTGGTTGCCCTTCAGCTTCTCCAATGATCCTCCATGTGGAACTCTCATCACTGAACAGAAAACACCAAAAGGCAAGTCCACAAATTTGTTGTAAATTTTATAATGCACGAAGGGGTTAGATGAGTTCAAATTGCCGCGGAAGTCCTGCACCACCGACATAGACAAAATAGCATATTGGAAAGGTTGATCCTCAAGAAAACGTTCCAATCCTGCTTTTGACAAGAGAGTATAGAAATCTTGCGTAATCCCTGCAAACTCCATGCATTGCGAGCATGGGTAGATAGCAGGGTATACTCCTTCTTCCCTACGAACTTTGAACTTCCCTTGCACCACTATCTCACTAAGATCTAGTGCAAATGCATTTTCCTCCATGTTCTGAAATTTTTAACAAACACCATACAAATCGATTTTTGGCCAACTAAATGAAGGGAAACTACTATAGTGACTTGCTAGAGGCTTAAGCATGCATCAAAACTAGTTATTTCAACTTAGAACAAGCATTCAAACTCACTAAACAAGATACCCACAGCAGCAAAATACTTCATATATACACCACTAAACAAAATTCTACTTGGATCTTCGGAGGAGTCACATACCGGAGAGGAGATGCACCAAAATTCAGCAATAGAAATTGGCTGAATGTGGAGTTCGAAATGCCAGTAAATGGGGAGCAAGAACAAGAGTTTGAGATATCCAGGAGTGATTTTTCGGGCAAGAGCAAGACAGGGGAAAGAGCGAGAGCAAGTGGGGGGCCTGTGGGCCCCACACCATGTGCTAGCGCGGCCAGATGGCTGCCGTGCCACCATGTGGTGGGGAGGCCCTGTGGTTCCCCCTGGTTGCTCTCTAGCATTTTCAGGAGCCTCCTCTAAAAATATGATTTTTGATATAAAAATTTTAATTTTCTGAGAAACTTTATTTTTTCTGCATTTTCTGGTATTTTGCATCATTAAATTCAATATAAAAAAATTATTTTCCAACAACAAATTCAACTAAACATTGCAAACTAAATAACATTACAGTAGGTAAAACAAGAATGAGAGAAGGATAATTGTTTAGCGTCTTTATGCATTTAAAATGCATTTGCTAACAAGGTTGATCAAGTCTTGCCGCCAAATGAATTTTATATGACATGAAAGATTTAAACCACATGAGACCCTCATGTTACCTTATATTTAATTGGTATGGATGCAATCATGAGAGTTTTGTATTCTTCTTTATATGGGCAATCAATATTTACCACTCTAATAGACCTCATATTGGTAATTTTATTAATTCCATGCATTCTATCAACTTTCTTGGGAAAATAAACAGTATGCTCCTTGTCATGAATATTAAAAGTAACTTTTCCTTTATTGCAATCAATAACAGCCCCTGCAGTATTTAGAAAAGGTCTTCCGAGAATAATATACATCTTATAATCTTCAGTCATTTCAAGAACAACAACGTCAGTCATAATTAAACAATTGGTAGTTATTTGAACATGAACATCCTCACAAATTCCAACAGGAACATCAGTAGATTTATCAGCCGTTTGCAAAGATATATCAGTAGGTATGAATTTATCAAGGTAAAGTCTCTTGTAAAAAGAGAAAGGCATAACACTTATTCCAGCTCCCAAATCACATAGAGCAGTTTTAACATAATTATTTTTGATAGAGCAAGGAATAGTTGGTATACCTGGATCACCCAGCTTCTTTGGAACCTTACCATTGAAAGAGTAATTAGCAAGCATAGTAGGTATTTCCTCATTAGGAATTTTCCTTTTGTTAGTCACAATATCTTTCATGTATTTAGAATAAGGAGGCAACTTAATAGCATCAATCAAAGTAATTTGCAAGAACAATGGTTTCAATCAATCCCAAAATTTATTATAATGTTCTTCCTCTGTAGTTTTTAGTTTCTTAGCAGGAAAAGGCATTGGTTGTTGGACCCAAGGTTCTCTTTCATTACAATGTTTCTTAGCAATAAAATATTCTTTAGTGTACTTTTTATTTTTAGCATGTTTTTCAGGTTCCTCTTGTATTTCTTCTTGATCCGAATTAGCATTTCTATCATTATCATTGTTATTAGCATTATCATTGCTAGGTTCATTACCACTTTCAATTCCAGCATCAGAAACAAATATACTATTAGGATCATTAACTAGTTCAAAGGATTCTACCACAGTTTTATGTTTCTTTTTCTTTTTCCTAGAAGGAGTACTAGGTTCATTAACTCGTTGAGAATCTTGTTCAATTCTTTTATAATGTCCTTCATGATACAAATGATCTTGAGTAGATTTACCACCTCTAGTTGTTACTTCACAAACAAGTTTTTCTTTAGCTATAGAGTTGTTTACTAACAAATTTTTTTTGCACTTTAGTGAGTTGATCTATTTGAGTTTGAACCATATGAAAGTGTTTAATGAGCACTTAACATCATTAGAAGTTCTATCAACAATATCATGCAAATCACTAATAGCACAAGAATTTTCCATTAAATGATTCTCTATTCTCATATTAAAATTGCATTGCTTAGTAATAAAATCAGCAAATTCATCTAAGCATTGCGCAGGAGGTTTAGAATAAGGATATCTCTATCATCAAACCTTTGGAGAGAGTGTACCTCAATTACGGTTGAAGGAGGAATTGGCTTACATAATTATTCAATAGGAGGTAAATACTTCACATATTCAGATTTAATACCACTTTCTTGAAGAGATATTTTGGCTCCCTCATCGTTTCTTCATTTAATTCAATCATACCCCTCTTCTTTGGTGTTGGTGGTGGTGTTGGAGTAGGTTCAGGACTATCCCTATCATCATTATTCTTCAATATCATAGCCAATGATTCTTCAGCTTCTTCGGGAGTCCTTTTCCTGAAAACACAACTAGCAAAACTATCACGTATGTCCTAGATTCAGCAGTTAGTCCACTACAAAATATATCAAGTAGATCATTTTTCTCCAAATCATGGTTCGGCTGGCCTCTTAATATGGAAAAAAGCGTGTCCAAGCCTTAGGCAATTTCTCCTCTTCATCTTGATTAAAAATATAGATTCTTAACAAAGCATCATGTTGAGCACTAGCAGGAAAATATTTTTGAAAGAAAGCATCAAGAAAACTCTTAGGACTAGTGATGGAACCAGGAGACAAATTATTATACCAAGTTTTAGCTTCTCCTTTTAACGAGAAAGGAAATATTTTAGCGACAAAGTAAGTGCGTCTTTTAGTGTCCTCAGCAAATATTCCACTTAAATCAGACAAAACATTCATGTGTTCTACAACACTTTCATTTTCAGTTCCACAGAAAGGTTCTCTTTCAACAATAGCTATATGAGCCAAATCAAGAGAGCAATAATAAGCTTTATCTTTAATGTTTACAGGAGATGTAGCAAATTTAGCACTAGGAGATAATTTATATCTAACAACATGTTTTTCAACAATTTTTATAAGCACTAGCATCTTTCATAGCATTAATTTCTTTAACGAGAGCATCATCAAGATCCACATATATATCATCACGCTCATCATAAGTATCACGAGTAAATTCAGGTGAATTAACAGGTGTTTCAGCATTTTCATTAGGAATTTCAGCATTTTCAATTTGTTTAGATTTAGCAATAGTAGCATCTAAAAGGGGACCTAATGAACCAGTTTCATCAATAACAGTAGAAGCATCATCATAAATAATTTCAGATTCAGCAGTAGTAACAGAACGTGTTGTGGTGGTGTAACCAACTTACATAACACAGGCGGAGAATCAAGTGCAGCAACGGAGTTCAGAGTTGTACCTTTCTTTGTAGTGGATGGCACGATGGTAAACTTCTTATCAGTATTTCTTCCCATGATGAATAAATTCCAGCGAACAATATCACACTCAGGTGTGCTTATAAATAAAGCTATGATCCCCGGCAACGGCGCCAAAAAATAGTCTTGATGACACAAGTATAGGGGACCGCAACAGTCTTCAAGGGAAGTAAAACCCAAATTTATTGATTCGACACAAGGGGAGACAAAGAATATTTGTAAGCTTTAAAATATGATTTGTCAGATCAGCTGCACCTATGAATAGACTTGCTCGAGACGGAATATCAGTAGCAACCGTTTTATAGCACAGACGGTAGTGAAATAACAGCAGCAGTAGAATTAAGACAGAATTAAGACAACGATTGTGATTGCAGTAGACAGCAGGATTAAAATATTGTAGGCATAGAGACGGATGTACAGGCGTTGCATGGATAAGATAATTCATGTAATATCATAGCATAGGTATTTGCAGATAAATAATATAAAGCATCCAAGTATTAACTAATCATAAGCATGCCAATTTAGTTGTGCGTGCTGATGTATTCTGCGTCAAGTTGGTGAATCCCCAAGAGGAGGGTGTGAAGTAGCAGAGCAGCAAGATTTCACTCAGTTATGAAACCAAGGTTATCGAACTAGTAGGAGATGAACGTTCCCCTCGAGGTCTCAACGGCGCCAGGGTTCGTGTGGCGTAGGAGACGTGGAATCTGCACACAACACAATCAAAGTATTTTCCCCCAAATTAACGGTGAGGGTGTCAATCCCACCGGCTTGCTGTAACAAAAGATTAAACATATGTGTGGAAGAAAGATGTTTGTTTGCAGAAAGTAACAGGTTTGCAGTTGTAGTTTTATCAGATTAATGAGAAGGACTGGGGTCCACAGTTCACTAGTGGTGTCTCTCCATAAATAGTAATAACATTCATCCATGCGTGGTAAACAAATTACAGCTATGCAATTGACGGAAAAATGATAAGCAACCCAATGCATATACTAATGATATGGTGTCTGGTGTGAGATTCATTCGGGCCTTACAACAATATACATAGACCGTTACAACCGCATCTATGACTAGTAATCCACCTTCCGGTTAGCGTCCGCACCCCTTTAAGTATTAAGTTGCATGCAACAGATTATCGCCTTAAGCACTGTGTGTAAAGTAAGTAAGTAACATCATCCTTGGACAATGTACTACTGTTTTATCCTTAGTAGCAACAGTACATCTACAACCTTAGAGCCTTGTGTCACTGCCACGGATTAAATAGAGACATGAACTATCGAGCATAAATACCCCCTCCTGGAGTTACAAGCATCTACTTGGCCAGAGCATACACAAGTAACGGAGAGCATGCAAGATCATTACATAGCACACACATTACATATTATGAAGCAATAACTTTAGTACTCAATATTCATCGGATCCCAGCAAACACAACATGGAGAATTATATAAAGATGATCTTGATCATGATAGGCAGCTCACAAGATCTAAACATGATAGCACAAGAGGAGAAGACAACCATCTAGCTACTGCTATGGACCCATAGTCCAAGGTAGACTACTCATGTATCAGTCCGAAGGCGGTCATGGCGACGTAGAGGCCTCCGGGGACGATTCCCCCTTCCGGCAGGGTGCCGGGTAGCAGTTCTGATCTCTCCCGAAGTGGTGACGGCGACGACGGCGGCTCGGGACCCGTGGAGGAAAAAGTGATTAACCGTCTGGTGTTTTTAGGTTAGGGGGGTATTTGTAGGCGAAAGACCTAGGTCGGTGGGCGCCCGAGGGCGCCACACCACCTCCCGGCGCGGCAGGCTTGGGAGCCGCGCCAGCAGGCGATGTGGGCCCCTCGGGGTCCGTCTTCGTCTCGTCTTCGGTTTTCCTGGACGCATATTTTCCAAAAATAATTCCTGGTTAGCTCGTTTCCAATTTGGCGGATATTTCCTTAAGAGCTTTTCTGAAACCAAAAACAGCAGAAAACAAGGAACTGGCACTGTGGCATATTGTTAATAGGTTAGTCCTAGAAAATGCATAAAACTATATAAAATGCATAAAAACATGTAATTACATGATATAACATAGCATGGAACACAAGAAATTATGGATACGTTGGAGACGTATCAACATCCCAAAGTTTAGTTCTACTCGTCCCAAGTAGGCAAGAACGATAAAAGAAGAATAATTTCTGAAGTGACATGATTAAACACAATCTTGATCATGTAATAATGTAAGGCATGTAAACTGAGATCAAATGAATAAGGGTTGTAGTTTATATTCATATCAAATGAGTAACGAATAAACAAGTAGGTGAAGCAAGCAAAGCTTTCAATGATATAGTACTAGATAGGAATCAACTGTGCAAAGTAGATATTAGAGATGATTTAAGCTTCAAGCACAACAATATAATCATCTAATGCTTCAACAAACATGACAACTTTATGAAAGGATCAAGTCAAGTAATATCAATATGCACGTAGAAGATCAATATATTATTTGTTCAAAAGAAACAAGCAAGCGTTCAACATTGATTCTTGGCACCAGGTTGTTATGGCTAAGAGAATGTTAATGGAGGTTTGGAAGGCCAACGGAAGAAAGGCTCACAAAGCTGTAGATGATCATTAGACAAGAGAAAGTCATACAATCGAATCTATACGAGGAGTAGTGATTGCCATACAACGGATGCACAATGAACTATAAGTATATGAAAGCTCTCCAATGGAACTAGTGGGGCTGCATCCAACTTGCTCGCTCACGAAGACCTAGAGCACTTTTGAGGAGGCTCGTCATTGGAATATACAAGCCAAGTTCTATAGTGTAAAGTTCCCCACATAGTTATGCAACTAAGACATGAAAACTCTCTCATATGGAGTAAAGGTGCTAAACATGAGCACAAATGATGATCACAAATGATGTGGTGCTATAACATGAGCACAAGTGATGACTATAAATGATATGGTGCTGTAACATAAGCACAAGTGTGTGATAAAGAATACTAATGCTGCCCCCTTTTTTATTTCTTTCTTTTTTTCTTTTTTTCTTCTTTTCTTTTTCTCTTTTTTCTATTTTTTCTGTTTCTCTTTTCGATGGCCTCCATGGCTCTTTTCACTTTTAGGGGCAAGCATACTAATATGATACATGATGTATGACAACACACCAATGATGATAAAACAACATACTGATGATATAAGTAACTAATATGAACGTGCCATAAGAATACATATGACAACAATGGCTCTGCCAGTGTAGCAGGTTATGCAGTGCTCTAGCGTAACATGGGTAAAACCACACATCAGATTTATAGAATCACACAAAGCAATATATAACTAATGAATGACAACAAGTCATGTAATGTAAGATGGATGTTATATGGCAATATATCTCGGAATAGCTATGAAAATGTTGTAGTAGGTAGGTATGGTGGATGTTTTGAGGAAGATATTTGGCTTATGTGTAGGAGAACATGATGAAGATCTTCCACGAGTTTGAATGTACGCGTGGAGTATACACCAAGTCTCAATGTGAGAAAGGGCAAATCAAAGTACTGAAGAGGCTAGCAATATGGTGGTGGAAGTGCCATGAAAACCGCATTTTTAGAACTCACAAGTAAAAAGATTCCAAATAAAAATATCATCATCCAAGGCATAATGAAAATTACTCATAGAGGGATCGTGGCGAATGACAAAGTCACCGTTGGCTTCCCCGACCGTAGCGCATAAATTAAAGCCATTACGTTTCCCTTAGGCAAAAAGAAGTTATATACCATTATGCAATCAACTGGAAATTTAAGTGTGGCTCAATTTTCAAGTTTCTCTAGACCAACCATTTAACCATTCCACTTTACTAGACCATCATGTTTACCATTAAGCAAATTAATATCTCAAAACAACATCAATTATTCAAGTGACATAATTTAATGATCTACAAGATTAATTTATCATTTAATTATATCATCTACCACATTTAGCATTTTCTGTTCTCAACCAAACACCAATCAACTTATTTAAAAGATAAACTCTCCAAGTAATTAAACAATGAGATATGAGAGTATGATATAACGAACCTAGCAGCTCTGACAAGAGATGCATGAAAAACAAGAGCTAGAGAGCAAACAATAACAAAAGACGAATACTCAACGAATATAAGTGAAGAATACGAGTATTTATATGAAAAAGCGGAACGTGCCTTTCTCCCACACAAAAAAATGCTAGGATACATATTATTTCATAGGATGAAGAAAAAAAAACAAACAGACGCTTCAAGATAAGCACATAAGATGTGACGGAATTAAAATATAGTTTCACTAGAAAGAACCTGATAGTTTCTCGATAAAGAAGGGGATGCCTTGGGCATCCCAAGATTTGACGATTGAGTCTTCTTAAATTATATTGGGGTGAACCACCGGGGCATCCCCAAGCTTTGTCTTTACTATCCTCTTGATCACATTATATCATCCTCTTCTCTTGATGCTTGAAAACTTCCTCCACACCAAACTTAGAGTAACTTCATTAGAGGGTTAGTGCACAAAAAATATTATATTCTGTAGGAACACAATTGCTACCATTGCTAATGGACATTAGCTACAGCCACTGATACTTGAAAGGATAAAAAGATCCAATGAAAATAGCAAAAGAGGCATTGCAAAAGAAAATGGCAGAATCTGTCAAAAATAGAACAATCCGTAAATACGAATTTTTTCGAGGCAATTAACTTGCTCAGATCAGAAAACTCAAAAATAATGAAAGTTGCGTATACATCTTGGTATTATGTACAAATAAGGGCAGGTTTTTCTGACGTTCCAGTGAATTGATATAAATTTAACGGTGGACAGCAGAAATCTGTTTCAGCATAGGAATTAAATTTTAACATCAACTTTCGACTAGAGCGTTAACTTGACACAACATTGAAATCTAAATAATACAATAGAATTGCTATAGAGGTAGGACAAGTCCTTGACATAAGATTTTTTTTTCAAATAACAGGAAATAAAAGTGGGTTGTCTCCCATAAGCGCTTTTGTTTAACGCCTTTGAGCTAGGCACAAAGTAAAACTCAAGTATTATCAAGAGATGAAGCATAAATACCATAATTTGAAAGAACAATAGAATCAAAATGTAGCTTCATTCTTTTCCAAGGGAAGTGTTCCATACATTTCTTGAGTGGGAATTGGTACTTGATGGTACGTTCTTTCATATCAATAATAGCAGCCACAGTTCTCAGAAAGAGTCTTCCCAACACAATTGGACAAGATGGATTGTAGTCAATGTCCAAGACAATAAAATCAACGGGGACCAGGTTATTATTTACCATAATAGTAATATCATTTATCCTCCCCAAAGGTTTCTTCAAAGCATTATCAGCAAGAAAAACATCCAAATAACAATGTTCCAATGGTGGCAAATCAAACATATCATAGAGCTTTTTAGGCATAACAGAAATACTTGCACCAAGGTCACAAAAATCATTGCAATCAAATTTATCTACTTTCATATTAATGATGGGCTCCCAACCATATTCTAACTTTGTCGTGGTGGTGTCACGGCAGATGCCATAGGATGGCTAATGTGTGGGGCCGATGGACGTTGGTGGATCCGGGGAGGGATAGCGAGCTGAAGAGCTCACACGCGGAGGATCCCGACATAACCGAGATCTCCCAAGAACGAGAAACAAGATCAATGCATGAGGGGGAGGATCTAGTAAACAAGAACAAATGCACGAAGGCACACAACACACACACGATATACCCAGGTTCAGGGCCCTCGTGAGGAGGTAACACCCCTACTCCTGCCTTTCCTCTCTATATAAGTGTGGTACAAGGGCTACAACTTGCTTTTAGAGCTCTTGAGGTGAAGAACAAGAAGAACTAGATGAACTCAAGGGAAGAGGAAGTAACTGCTCTAGGAGTAAATGCGACTATGGTTTTGGCTCCCAAGTTGGTCTCTCCTTCACAGGAGCGGTTATGGCGCCTTTTATAGAGTTCCGCCCAGGAGGGCCGGAAACCCTAATTCGGCTTGGCCCCACCGGACAGGCCTAACCGTTATGTCGTCACCGGCTAGTGCGACCTAGTCGCCGTGCTATCCGGCGTAGCTGATTCGTCATCATCCCGGCAAGGACAGCAGGCGCCGTCCTGGAACATCATTGTCCCCCTGTCAGAGACAGGACATGTCTTTGCCCATCCCGGATAGCCTTTTCCGGATTGCCGGGCTAGGCACGTCGTGTCTTGTCGTACCGTTGTCGTACCGGCTGACGCGCTCCCGTGTCAGGCGGGAGGTGACCATGCCGTGTCAGGCGGGAGGTGACCATGCTTCCGTGTCAGACGGAACGGTACTTCTCCCCGCATCAGGCGGGAAATCCTGCTGCAGACCGTTGACGGCCTACCGGGATCCCTCATGCCGGTCACCTTCTTGCTCGACATTACGAGTTCTTCCTGCACAAGTTTAGGACCGAGATAAATGTTCCGGTTAGCACTTACCGGATTGCCTATCCGGTAAGACCGAGTACTTCTCCTTCCGGGAGTCTCCTCGGAGCCCAAGATCCGAGATCCTTTCTGGATGCACCCGAGTTCGTCTCAGGATGAGTATCTCTAGGCCTAGCCTCCCGAAGATGTCTTAGCCTACCAGCAAAGACATCTTCGAGAAGCTAGTTCTTAGAGGAACCATTGCGCCTGCCAGGAGGCACCTTGCACTCTACCAGCACACAAGGGTCAAGTTGCCCCTTCAGCACACTAGGGGGTGGCCCTTGCTCTCGCCAAAGATCAATCACTGTTGCTACACTGTCGAATTGCGCCGGGATCTGCCCTACCCGGGGGCAGCCCCCCGACACTAGTCCCCGAAGCTGGTGCTGCGCAGCGACCCCGGATGATGTGCGGGATCAGCTTTAATAACAACTATCTCCCCAGAAAATATGAGACTATCCTTTGACTTGATGACGAGATGAGTTTTGCCGAGATCCCCATACCGAGACCGCTTCGACCGGAAGGCCATGCTCGTAACCGGATAGTGCCACGTGAGTGAATCTTGATCGTTGGCTCCGCATTGAATTCCAGATCTTGGGCTGGGTCCCACCCGAGGTCCTGTCGAATCAGAAACGCACTCGAGTGTCTCTGACCGAGCATGTCGCCGCTCGGGTTCGCGCGCCGGGAGCTGCAGCCGATCCGACGTCCAACCGTTGGGGCTGTGTGGCCCCCGGTGTGGCCGGATCGGGCGCTCCGGTGGACGCCACGTGTCGCGCTGCACAAGATAGATCCCACCCACGATCGGAGAGATTGTGGGCGGGAAATTCGGAAACCGCTCCGGATCCCCCCCATAAATAGGGGACCGGAACGGTCATCTCTTCTTCTTCTTCAACTTCTCATTTCCGCCACCGTCGTCTCGAGCACGCCGCCGTTGCCGTGCCCGGAGTTCGAACGCCGCCGCTCTCGCTGGTCGCCGGAGCCCTTCGCTTCCACCATCGGGTCGCGCCCTTCTTGCCCGTCAGCAGCCTTGCTTTCTCCGGTGAGTTCTTCCCTCCGCTTCGATGAACTCCGTTACGGGGATGATGTTTCGTGCTCGGTCGCGCAACAACGCACGCGCGGTGGCGCCGCCGGCGGCCAGCGCGAGCCGCGCGGCGGGGATGAGGACGCGTTACACACCTTAGCCTTTTGCTCGCACTAGGCCACATTTGTGTTTTGCCCGAGCGTATTTTCATCGATTAAGTTTCGATTTACTAGCGCGCGGTAGATCTTATTTGCCAAGAGTCCGGTTGTCTTTAGGAGTTTGTGATCCGGTATCTTAGCTCCCGGTAGAATGACTCCGACTAACTGCCGTTGCGCCTGCAGAGTAGCCCGGATACATCTGCAGATTTCTTCGACATGGCTAAAGAAAGTGTTCGGGGGTGCTGGGATGGGTCCGAGATCATGCAGAAGGACCTCGACTGGCTGTACCGGACTCACCGGATTCCGCCAGAAGTCGAGAGTCGTCTTCCGGAGGGCGAGGTTCAACCGGAACCCCAACCCGGGGAATACGTTGTATTCCTCACGCATTTCGAGCGCGGGTTTGGGCTTCCGGCTAGCCCCTTCTTCCGCAACTTCCTCGACACCTACAGCCTTCAACCTCATCATCTCCCAGCCAACGCCATTATGATGCTTTCGGTCTTCACCACCTATACGGAAGCATATCTCGGCGTGTGGCCTTTCTTGGACCTCTGGGCCAAGTACTTCATCCTCCGCCGCCAAGTCATCCCCAATCCAGATCAGAAAGTTAAAGACTTGGTCGACTGCGGAGCGGCCACCATCATTCCCCGTGCTGACTCCGGATTTCCCATAGTCAAGGGACTAGAATCCTGCCGGAAGTGGCAGCGTAGTTTCTTCTACGTGAAGAACCGGGAGGCTTCGGGAGATGGTCCAGGATCCTCGCCCCCGGATTTTATCAATTTGCCGGAGTTTGCCATTGGACCTCCCCGTGAATTCGACCTCTGGAACCGGCTTCCAGATACCGAGGAGGTCAGATGTATGCACGACGTCCTCGGCGTGTTGACTGATAAGATGACTGGCGACGATCTCCTGCGCTGCTTCATTATCCGTCGCGTCTGCCCCCTACAAACCCGAGTGCACAAGATGTGCCATATGGACAGAAACCTAGATCCCACCAGGACCAGCATCTTCGGGTTGGACCGTCCCACAGTCGTCCGGCGCGTTCGAGCTATCGCTCGAACGAAGATGCCGGATGACTATGTCTGGGGTCTCGTCGGGGGATCCCGGAAAAAACCACTAAAACAGGTGCTTCTATCTGTCTTTCGCAAACTTGCATTTGCACCCGGATTCTGCTGGAGACCGACATGGTTGTCATGCAATGACTTATTCGTGCAGTTATTCGAGCGGCAAACTGAGGAGGACGCGATGCACGCCGACGGGAATTTCGTGCCGAACATCCCGGCACCGGCTAAGATGCCGAGAGAGGATCCCGACGACCAGGACCATCTTGCCGTTCCTCTAGTTCGCGCTGCTGCTCCGGGTAACCCTTCAACCTCAGAGGCTATTTCCGTTTCTTCATATGACGAGGATGAGATTGATTGTCAAATACTCGATGTGATTGACGCTCTTCCGCTCAACTGGGCTTCAGCAGTGGTTCCGAAACCCACGGCCGTGACAAAACGCGCCGAGACCCGGAAGCGTGCGGCTTCCGATACCAACCCTACCGATGCTTCCGGCAGCACCCCCAAGAAGAGCAGGCTGAACAAACAAACGGCCGAGAAGCCTCTACGCCGAAGGAGGGGTCCTCCCACCGTTGATTCCGGGTAAATTTTCTTTGCTTCATGTTACATGATCTTGTCTTCTCCTGAAGTCTTTACTGATATATTTCTTTCAGCGTTGCACTCGACGTCCGGCATCCTTTGTCTCCGCACCTCCGGGATCCCGGACTCCTAGCCCGCCTCGGGCTGCTTCTTCTCCATCTCGCCCTTCTGCTCGAGGGAGCGAGCCTCCTTCTTCTGGTGCCGCACTGACTGCCGCTGCGACTCCGGATACTCGTCCCGCGGTGGACGAGATTCCTGTCCCGGCTATGACCGCATCGGAAGACATCCTTCTTCCGGAGAGCCCGCGCAGGGTGCCTGGGCTTGAGACGGAGATCATAAGTCCTCCTGGGCAGGTCATGCAGAGCGGCCCCTCCCGGCAAGCCTCGAGCAAGACAGCCCCGGTAAAACAGCCCGTGGCCCCTTCCCGGCAACCTGAGCATCCTGCCGGGAAAGCGCGCACCAAGGCCGCCGGGCAGAAAACAACCTCCACCAAACCTACTGCTGCCCTGACGTCCTCGGCCCAAGACCTGGCCCTAAGCACGGGTAAGTTCTCGCCGTTACCGCCACCTCCTGCCAAGATCCCCACTGCCGCCCTGCAGATGCTGCTAGCAACCATAAGCTCCTTTATGCCTTCAGGATCCCGGGAGGTTGTTGCTACTCGCGCGCCTGGCGGCTCCGGCGTGCGCGTTGTTGAAGAATACAACCAAGCCTGGATTGCCGCCGATGCCTCCGAGACCGTGGAGGACTTGCACGCTGCGGGTCCCAACCGCACTGGCCAAGCTCTACATGCTCTCCAGGTGGCCGCGCTGGACGTTACTCGGGTGATCGAGGTACACTTGTTCCCTTTACCTTTTCCAAAAATTATTTATTCCTCCCCCACTAGTCCCCGAGATTGGTGCTTAGTGCTCTAGATTCCACCGAACAGCAGACCACTAGGCTCCAATCTTAGAGAAAATCCCAGGACTCGGAAGCCGAGTCCCCGAGATCCTTTCCACCGAGTGGCTTTAAAATTGTTCCATCTCCACTAGTCCCCGAGATTGGTGCTTATTGTTCTAGATTCCACCGAATAGCAGACCACTCGGCTCCAATCTTAGAGAAAATCATAGGACTCGGAAGCCGAGTCCCCGAGATCCTTTCCACCGAGTAATTTTTAATTGACATTGACCTCGGAACCTCCCGAGTCCCCGGGATCTTTCCCTAGATTGACCTATCTTTCTTTGTCTTGAATTCAGGAGTGCGGCAAGAAACGGGGCAGCATCTTCCACCGGGTTCTTGCTGATCTCGGTCAGTCCAAGAAGTGCGAGGGGCGCCTCCGGGAGGAGCGGGATGCCGCGCGCAAAATCTCGCTGGAGCAGAAGGCTGCGCTTGCTACTACGCAGGCCGAGATCGCGCGGCTAAGTGCCGAGCTCGAAAAGGCCAAGTCTGCCGCGAGCAACATGAAGACGCGCTTCGTGGAGGCGACAAAGAAGCAGAATGAGACCTTGGACCAATCAGAGGCACGTGCGCATCTCGCCGAGACCGGGCTGGCGCTTCTCCGGTCACAGGCCGATACCTGGCTCTCTGAGCTAACCGGATTGAACCGGGATCTTAACAATAAGTTGACCGACATCGTTTTTCTCCTGCTCTCTTTCTTTACTGCTACAATCCTTATGACCTAGTTGCTTGACAACTCTTCTTTTTAAAGGGGAATTCGAGCACTCCCGTGACGCTGCCAACCTTGCGGTTGCTGCCGCCCGGGAGAAGCGCGCCGGGAAGGGCCCCGTCTCGGACTCTTGGGACATTGAGGATCACCTCACTGCCCTGAAGGCCCGGATAGTGCCTCTCCGGTCGATCGGGACGGAGTTGCTCAGCGCCGCGATTCACGTTCATGGTGCGCTATGGCCAGGCGTCAGCGCGACGCTCTCGGTCAGCGAACTGGCGAGTGCACTCCGAGCTGCCGGGAAGCGTGTCCACGCTTGGAAGCGCTCCGGTGCGCGGGCTGGTGCCGATCAGGTCTTGAGCCATGTACTTAGTTGGTACGAGGGTCTCGACCTTGATGTGGTCCAGCGCCTGCGCACCATCTCGCCGTGGTGCAGCGATCCGGCTAAGGTCCCGCAGCGCCAAGAAGTGGCGCATCGCATCGCCTCCTGGTCCAACATTTGCGTCTTTACCGCCAGCCTCGTAACTTCTGAATCCGAGTCAGATTACGAGGATGACGGTGAAACCGGTGCAACCGACGACGTGGATGCCGAGATCCCGGAGGAAGATGACGCCGCTTCTGGTGCCGCCACCGAGACCGTGGTTTCCCGGGATGCTTCAACTCCACCGCCACCCGAGGTCTCTCAGGCCGAGGCGCGCCCAGATGCCCCGAGTACCGCTGCCGGTGCTGAGGATACCGTCACCGCCGCTACTGCTGCTGCCACCGTCGAGAAGCCGGCTTCCCCTACCCCTTAGAAATACTCAAGAGTAGAACTGTTCAATCCCCGCGATGCCGGGTGCAAGATGTAATACATACTTTTAAGATTTATGTACCGTACTAAGTTATATATTAAAACGAACTATGTCGGTTTATTCTGCCACGAGTCCCCGAGTTCCTTTTCATGTTTACCGTACTTAGGCAATTTCTGCTCTTGTCTACCATTTCGGCATTCGACAGTCGAGTCACAAAACTCCATACACGGCATACATTACGTAAGAATATTCGAGTTCTAGTTAACCGAATTCCCGACATAAAAAATAACCGGGTTAGTAAAACAGGTATGCCAGATAAGTTCCTGCTCCGAGTCCCCGAGACCATTTTCGTGTTCCCCATATTTGATTCTCTTTGCTCTTGACTACCATTTCGGCGTTCGTCAGTCGAGTCACAAGATGATTTCACATGACATACATTATTCTGACTTTGAGAATCGAATTCGGAACTTTCCCGGCATACAGATAACATGAAAAATAGGCACTAGGCAGTCCCCGGGTTCCTTCCCGGGATGCCGGTATGACATAATAAATAAGCAGAACAAAGTAAATGGGCACATAACGAGGCAGTCCCCGGGTTCCTCCCGGGGTGCCTAACTTTCATTAATAGATAAAAACTGAAATACAACATACACTGAGCCCTTTACGTGTAAAAGGGTCGAAGTAGGGCTACATTCCATGTACGTTTGGTTTCCTCTCCGGATTTGTTCATTACACCTTTCCTAGACTCATGTGCATCTATAAGGTAATAAGAATCATTGTGCAATGCCCTGCTTATCACAAAAGGTCCCTCCCATGGAGGTGACAGCTTATGCATTTCGGCCGTGGGTTGGATGAGCCTCAACACAAGATCTCCATCTCGGAACACTCTCGGGTGCACCTTCCGGCTATGATAGCGACGGAGGTTTTGCTGATAAATTGCAGACCAAGACAGTGCCAATTCTCTTGCCTCTTCAAGTAAATCAACATCATCTTCTCGGGCCTCCTTTGCCTCGGTCTCGGTGAACATTGTCACTCTCGGGGAATCATACTGTATGTCGGTCGGGAGTACTGCCTCGGCACCGTACACCATGAAGAATGGCGTATACCCGGTAGATCTATTCGGTGTAGTCCGGAGACCCCATAATACTGCCGGTAACTCCTCTATCTAGCATCCCGGAGTCCTCAACAGTGGTTCGATCAAACGAGCTTTGATGCCGGCCAAGACCAATGCATTTGCTCTTTCAACTTGTCCGTTTGCTTCCGGGTGTGCAACTGATGCTACATCCAACCGGATTCCCTTCTCAGCACAAAATCGAGCGAATTCCCCCACAGCAAAATTGGTGCCATTATCAGTGATGATGCTGTGCGGGTACCCGTATCTCAAGATGATGTCTTTCAGGAATTGCACGGCGGTGTGTCCGTCACACTTCAGGATTGGCTTGACCTCTATCCACTTGGTGAATTTATCTACCATGACCAGTATGTATGTCATATTGCCCCGTGCCGGTTTGAACTGCCCGACCATGTCCAAACACCATACCGCGAATGGCCAAGTGATAGGGATTGTCTTCAGTGCTGATGCCGGCATACGTATCCGGTGAGCAAATCTCTGGCATCCTCCACATTTCCGGACAATGTCTTCTACTTGCTGTAACGCAGTGGGCCAGTAGAACCCATGCCGGAACACTTTCGCCACCAGGGCCCGGGATGATGCATGATGTCCACATTCCACCTGATGTATTTCCAACAGCATCTCTTGACCTTCTTCCGGTTCCACGCACCTCTGGAGTACTTCAGTGACACTTCTCTTATATAGCTCTTGATTGATGACGGTGTATGCTTTTGACCTCCACACTATCTGCCGGGCTTCCACTTCGTTCTCCGGGAGGGTTCCTTCCAAGATGTAAGCCATAATGGGCTGCGCCCATCCCGGGACTGGTCGAACCGGGAACATGGGAATATCTATGTCCATTGTCTTTGCCGACATCACCTCCATCATCATCTTTCTTTGCCCCTCTGAGCATTGTGATGCAGTCCCCGGGTTCGATGCGATGCTCCCGACTTCCACTTCCATGGGTACAGCTTCCGAACCAGGCTCCTTGGGGATGAAGATAGAATCCGACTCGGGTGAGGGCTGAATAGATGGCTTCCTCAAATGCTCAAGAGCTATCCCGGGTGGGATGGCATCCCGAGATGATCCTAGCTTGGACAACACATATGCTGCCTCGTTTTCTCCCCTGGGTATGTGCTTGAACTCGCATCCTTCGAAAAATCCGGATATTTTCTGCACATGAAATCGATACAAGGCCATGTTGGCATCCAGCGCATCCCAGTTCCCCGACACCTTCTGCACCACGAGGTCGGAATCGCCGAAACACTCTATCCGACGGATGCCGATCTCCTTGGCGACATTCAGTCCATTAACCAAGGCCTCGTACTCAGCGACATTGTTAGATGCCCGGAAATGAATTTGCAGTACATACTTCAGCACATCTTGTTTTGGTGAAGTGAGGACCACTCCGGCACCCAACCCGATCTTAGCCTTGGAGCCATCGAAATGCATCCTCCAGAAATTGTAATCCGGCATCGGATGTTCATATTGCATCTCGGCCCAGTCTACCAAAAAGTCCGGCAGCGCCTGCGACTTGATGGCATCTCGCCTCTCGTATGCCGGAGCGTACGGAGACAACTGGATGGCCCATTTGGCAACTCGGCCGCTAGCATCTTTGCAGCCGATGATCTCGGCGAGGGTAGCCTCGCACACCACTGTGATTGGGTGCTCTTGGAAGTAGTGTTTGAGCTTGGTAACCGCCATGTACACTCCATACGCCATCTTCTGGTAGTGCGGGTAGTTTTGCTTGGATTCCGAGATCACCTCACTGAGGTAATACACCGGTCTCTGTATCAGTTTGCCCCCTTCTTCCCTCTCTACCACAATAGCTACGCTAACTACCCGGTTAGTGGCAGCAATATACAGCAACATAGGCTCCTTGGGCAACGGGGATGCCAACACGGGTGCTGTTGAAAGCATTCTCTTCAAATCGTTGAACGCCGCATCGGCCTGCGGGGTCCAAACAAATGTTTTGCTCTTCTTCATCAACTGGTATAGGGGCAAGGCCTTCTCTCCAAGTCGGCTCACAAACCGACTTAGGGATGCAAGACAAACTTCTGCACATCTTTGAGACGCACGGGCAATTTCATGCTCTCGATAGCACGTATCTTACCCTGGTTGACTTCAATCCCCCGGCTTGAGGTGAGGAAACCGATTAATTTTCCTGCCGGAACACCGAATGTGCACTTATCCGGATTCAACTTCATCCGTAATCTTCTTAAGTTCTTAAATGTTTCCCTCAGATCATCGATCAATGAGGCTTTTTCTTTTGTTTTATGACTATGTCATCGACATAGACTTCGGCATTCCGGCCTATCTGGTCGTGCAAACACTTTTGCATGCACCTCTGGTATGTGGCACCAGCATTTCTCAAACCGAAAGTCATGACACGATAGCAATAAGCCCCATAAGGGGTAATAAAAGCAGTTTTCAATTGATCATCCGGATTCAAAGGTATCTTGTGAAAACCAGAATAGGCATCTAAAAAAGTTAAAAGCTCACTCCCGGTAGTGAAATCTATCACTTGATCTATCCGGGGTAGTGGAAAGGGGTCCTTCGGACATGCTTTGTTGAGGTTGGTGAAGTCGATGCACATGCGCCACACCTTAAGCAAGAGGGGATCATCTTTCTTCTTCTCTACCAGGACCGGATTAGATATCCAATCCGGGTGCAGCACTTCCATTATGAATCCGGCGGCCAGCAGTATAGCAAGATGCTCCATGACGGCAGCTCTTCTTTCATCCGAGAGGCGCCTAGTCGGTTGCTTCACCGGCTTCGCATCCGGCCTAACAAACAGAGAGTGCTCAGCCAACTCCCTCGGAACACCTTGCAGATCGTCACTTGACCACGCAAAAGCATCCCGATTCTCACGGAGGAAGTCGAGGAGCTCGCCTTCCTATTTGCTGTCCAGGTTGCTGCCAATGATAACTTGGCGCTCCGGGTTGCTGGGGTCCACACCCACCTTCTTCGTTTCCTTAGGTGGCTGGAATGATGCACCCTGCTCCGGGTTCACCATCCCGGGCATTCCGAGTTGGGAGGTCTTGGCCATCGCCACCACCTGCTGGATCCTCTTCTTTTCTTCCGCGATCACCAGGGACTCGGCTAAGCACGAGCCGGCCGAAGCACACTCCATGGAGCGCTTGTGGTCTCCCGAGATGTTGATTATGCCGTTAGGTCCCGGCATCTTCATCTTCAGGTAGCCCATGTGAGTTGCGATCATGAACTTGGCCAGGGCCGGCCTGCCGATCAGTGCGTGATACGGGCTTTCGAGGTCCAGGACCTCGAATTCCAAGCTCTCGGTTCGGCAGTTCTCCCGGGTTCCGAATAGCACCTCAACCCAGATTTTACCCATGGGTGAGCAAGAGACTCCGGGCACAATGCCGTGGAAGGTCGTCTCGGTAGGTAACAAGGTGTTCATGGACACCCCCAGCTTCAGCATCGTATCCTTGTACATGATGTTAATGGCGTTGCCATTGTCAATCAGAACCCGACTGAAGCGGGCATTGAGGCTTGGTCCGACAAAGGTTGGGTCCACCACCAAGGCGTACGCCCCCGGCTTAGGCATAACTCTGGGATGATCCTTCCGGCTCCACGTGATCTCCATCTCGGACCAGTGCCAGAACTTGGGCACCGCCGGGATCACGGCGTTCCCCTCCAGGGCGCGTTGTCGCACACTCTTCCGGTCAGTGGGCTCGGTCACGAAGACCACATAGCTTTGATGTGCCTCCCGGTAGTTGCCCTGCTGCTGTCCGGCTTGATTACTGGGGCCTGCACCATTGTCGTTCCGGGTGTGCACCACGTTCACCGGCCGAGGTGGGGGTCCTCGCTGAGGCTGATTGATCCGGATCGAGTTGGCTCCCGATGTCGGAGGAGGAGGTCTCGGAATGTTGGGTCGAGATGCCGGAGCACTCGGCCAAATAGCCCCCGAGCTGCCCTCCTGCAATGTGCGCTGATACCAGCTGCAATGCCGAGTAGAGTGGTTCGCCGGCTTGTTGGCCTCCAGGGTGTGGTAGCAGCATGGCTTGTTCAGCATCTCTTCATATGTCAGGGGCTTCTTCTGTTCCACCCAAGTTTTTGCACTTCTTGGCTCTGACCCCAAGCCGGGCCACTTGTCTTCTGACGCTGACTGTTGCCGGCATCTTCTTGATCCCGGGTCACTGCTGCGACATGCTGCGCGGCATGATGGTACTCGGGCTGATTTCTCTTCTGGCCAAAATCCTGGCGATCATGGCTTCTGCTCGATCCCGAACGCTGAGGTCCCGCATTCCTCTTGTTGGAGTCACCAACATCCACCAGGGGTTACATGGGATCTCCAAGCGTGTAGGTATCGGCGATGCGCATGGTCTCTGCCAAGGTCGCCGGCATCTTCCTTTGCAACTTCTGCCATAGCATTGAGCCATGCCGACATCCTTGTGCAAACCAGGAGATGGTCTGTGCCTCTACCACCCCTTCTCAAGAATTGCGAATATTCCTCCACTGGGTAAGGTACTCCCGGTCAGTCTCGTTGCTCCTTTGCCTACAGATGGCGAGTTGTTGAGGCCTGTTTGGCCTTTTGTACGTGCTGGTGAAGTTGCTGATAAATGCCTCCTCGAAATCTAACCAGCAGTCTATGCTGCCAGTTCTCAAGTTGTTCAACCAGATTCTGGCAGGTCCTTCCAACATCTGCGGTACGTAGCGTACCGCCCAGCGTCTGTTTCCACCAGCTATGCTTACTGCAGTTACATAGTCGGTTAACCAGTCCTCCGGCTTCTTGCTGCCGTCATAGGTCTTAGCACCTCGGTTGAGCTGAAAATTCCGGACAGGCGGCTCCCGCATGATCCGGGGTCCAAAGCAGGCAGGTCCCGGAGGTCCTTGCTCTTCCACTAGCTCGGACTGGTGGATTCGGTCGAGCCGGAATCTGGAATCGGCCGGATCCAGCTGTCTGGTTCCTATCCGAGATCCCAAAGGATTCTCATTGGGCTGGTACCCGAGCTGCTGCAACCTTGAGTTGCCATCGTTGAGCCTGTCTTGTACCGGGATCACAGCCTGCTGTGGGACAGAGGCGACCTCCCTTCGCGGGTTTCCCTGAACATGGGGGGGGGGGGGGGTTCCGGGGTGGATTACCACGGCTAGCCGGGTTATTGTTTCCTACACCCAGGTTGCCACCATCACGGGTACTTCCTGCCTGCCCCGAGTTATGCTGCCCGGCTTGCTGGATGCCGGCAAAGGCCGGGTCATAAGCCTGCAACTGCTTGTTCTTCCCGGAGCCCCGACTTCTACTCCGGCTTTTGCTCTTGCTCTTGTTCTTGCTCTTGCTTCTGCTCGGATGCGGGGAGGAGGCCTCTCCGCCCGATCTTTGGCTATCGGCCCTTGCTGAATGCACTTGGGATCCCGCTCCAGGGTTCTTCTTCTTGAAGGCCTGGTTCTGCCGGTTGGCCTCGACGACCAGCTCATTCACCCGCTGCTGCTGCTTGCGCATAGCCTCACCGGATAGCCCTGCTAGCTCTGCCATGGCGGCTTCGGCAACCCTAAGAGTTTTCGCCGGCGAGCTGTACACCGGTCTCCCAGCCGAGATCAGGCTACCCGTGTGACTGGTTGCGGCTCTACCTGCCAATTCATCATTCACCATTCTTCCTTTCTTGCGCAGGTCCGCGATGCGCTTGTCCCGGGAGTCTATCTTACGGAATCCGTGAGCTGCATTGTACTCCCGGAGGCTAGCATTGAGCTCACGCCGGATCTCGGCGATCTCCTGCGCTTCGGCGAGTAGCAACCTACGCTGCTCCTCCAAGTTAGCCGAAGTGGCTTGGGTGTCCGCTTCAACAGTCACAGGGACAGCCAACTTGGCCACTAGACCCGAGAGGGGATCCGGGCGACGACGTGGCTGGGACGGCTGCGGATCGCCGTCTCGGGCCGCATCTCTTTCCTGAGTAGGTTTGGCCAAACGAATGTGGCCGCTTCCGGCATCGCCGTCAGCGTCCTGGTACTTCTCCTCGGTTGCCCCGACCATCATTACCGCGACGGAACTCGGGGTGCAACTGGCACGCAGACCCCGAGTAGCGCAGAGCATGGGAGGATCCTCAGCTTCCAGGACCACGTCCGGGTAGCTGCAGATAACTTCGGTGGCGACGTAGGTGCCGAAGCCACCAAAGTCAATGAGGCATCCGTTCATCGGGGAGGGTCTGTTCCAGAAGCACCCGGCGTTGTCGCTGACGAAATCCATCTCGCCCAACCTGACGACGAGACCAGAGAGAACCCGGACGTCAAAGCGACCGGGGGAACCTGTCCGGATGTGTACACCAGCCAACGCCTCTGTCTGCCCCACGGTGGGCGCCAACTGTCGTGGTGGTGTCACGGCAGATGCCATAGGATGGCTAATGTGTGGGGCCGATGGACGTTGGTGGATCCGGGGAGGGATAGCGAGTTGAAGAGCTCACACGCGGAGGATCCCGGCGTAACCGAGATCTCCCAAGAACGAGAAACAAGATCAATGCGTGAGGGGGAGGATCTAGTAAACAAGAACAAATGCACGAAGGCTTACAACACACACACGATATACCCAGGTTCAGGGCCCTCGTGAGGAGGTAACACCCCTACTCCTGCCTTTCCTCTCTATATAAGTGTGGTACAAGGGCTACAACTTGCTCTTAGAGCTCTTGAGGTGAAGAACAAGAAGAACTAGATGAACTCAAGGGAAGAAAAAGTAACTGCTCTAGGAATAAATGCGACTATGGTTTTGGCTCCCAAGTTGGTCTCTCCTTCACAGGAGCAGTTATGGCGCCTTTTATAGAGTTCCGGCCAGGAGGGCCGGAAACCCTAATTCGGCTTGGCCCCATCGGACAGGCCTAACCGTTATGTCGTCACCGGCTAGTGCGACCTAGTCGCCGTGCTATCCGGCATAGCCCATTCGTCATCATCCCGGCAAGGACAGCAGGCGCCGTCCTGGAACATCATTGTCCCCCTATCAGAGACAGGACATGTCTTTGCCCATCCCAGATAGCCTTTTCCGGATTGCCGGGCTAGGCACGTCGTGTCTTGTCGTACCGTTGTCGTACCGGCTGACGCGCTCCCGTGTAAGGCGGGAGGTGACCATGCTTCCGTGTCAGGCGGGAGGTGACCATGCTTCCGTGTCAGACGGAACGGTACTTCTCCCCGCATCAGGCGGGAAATCCTACTGCAGACCGTTGACGGCCTAACGGGATCCCTCATGCCGGTCACCTTCTTGCTCGACATTACGAGTTCTTCCTGCACAACTTTAGGACCGAGAGAAATGTTCCGGTTAGCACTTACCCGGATTGCCTATCCGGTAAGACCGAGTACTTCTCCTTCCGGGAGTCTCCTCGGAGCCCAAGATCCGAGATCCTTTCCGGATGCACCCGAGTTCGTCTCAGGATGAGTATCTCTAGGCCTAGCCTCCCGAAGATGTCTTAGCCTACCAGCAAAGACATCTTCGAGAAGCTAGTTCTTAGAGGAACCACCCGCTGATGCTTGTGCTGTTGTGAGGGCTCGGGGTGTCTATTTATAGCTGCCAGAGCTGACCTTTGCGCCTGCCAGGAGGCACCTTGCACTCTACCAGCACTCAAGGGTCAAGTTGCCCCTTCAGCACACTAGGGGGTGGCCCTTGCTCTCGCCAAAGGTCAATCACTGTTGCTACACTGTCGAATTGCGCCGGGATCTGCCCTACCCGGGGGGGCAGCCCCCCGACAAACTTCCTAGGGGTAGAAGCTTCAAGTTTTAATTAATCCTCCCTAGTTTTAATGAGAGCATTTCTAATATGAGTAGTAAAAGCCAAATTAAGAGACTAGCATTAGGACTTGTGGCCAATCTTTGCAAGAACTTAATAACTTCAGAGATATTACAATTATCAAAATCAAAATTATTATCATTAAAGCAAACCAAACCACATTCTATCACGTTCTTAAAAATTGCAGCACTTTTATCAACTCTTGTTTCAGCAGTTTTAGGTAATTTTAAATTTTTGGGTGTAGTAGAGGAGACATTTCCAACACCAACTATGTTACCATGGATAGTTGGAGGCTTAATAACATGTGAAACACCATTATTTTCAGAGGTAGTGATAAAATTAGCCTCTTTCTCTAGTTATGTCTCCCTCTTTCCCATCTAGCACGTAGTTGAGCCATTAATCTAACATTTTCATCAATTTGAACTTGGATGGCATTAATTTTAGCAAAGGGATTATTCTCTTTAGTTTCAGTAGGCATAACTGTAGATTTTAAAAGATAAACATAAAGGACAAGATTATCAACTTTAGATGCAAGATATCAATTTTCTCAAGCTTTTCCTCAACAGTTTTATTAAACAAAGTTTGTGTAGTGATAAAATCTTTTAGCATGGTTTCAAGTTCAGAGGTGGTACTCTTATTGTTGTAAGAATTACCATAAGAGTTGCCATTATTAGGAGGATATGGCTTATAGTTTTTATTACCATAGTTGTTCCTATAGGCATTGTTGTTAAAATTGTTGCTTTTAATAAAGTTTACATCAACATGCTCTTCTTGTGCAACTAAAGAAGCTAAAGGAACATTATTGGATCAATATGGGATTTACCACTAGCAAGCATAGACATAATAATATCAATCTTTTCACTCAAAGAGGAGGTTTCTTCAACATAATTTACCTTCTTACCTTGAGGTGTCCTCTCTATATGCCATTCATAATAATTCACCATCATATCATCCAAGAGTTTTGTGGCAGCCACCAAAGTGATGGACATAAATATACCTCCAACAGCTGAATCCAATAAGTTTCTTGAAGAAACGTTCAGTCCTGCATAAAAGGTTTGGATGATCATCCAAGCAGTCAGTCCATGGGTTGGGCAATTCTTTATCATAGATTTCATTCTTTCCCAAGCTTGAGCAACATGTTCATTATCAAGTTGTTTAAAATTCATGATGCTACTTCTTAGAGAAATAATTTTAGCAGGAGGATCGTATTTTCCAATGAAAGCATCTTTGCATTTAATCCATGAATCAATACTATTCCTAAGCAGTGAAAGCAACAATTCTTTAGCTCTTGCTCTCAAAGAGAAAGGAAATAATTTCAGTTTTATAATATCACCATCTATATCTTTATATTTTTTCATTTCACATAATTCAACAAAGTTATTTAGATGGGCTGCAACATCATCAGAACTAACACCAGAGAATTGCTCTCTCATAACAAGGTTCAATAAAGCAGGTTTAATTTCAACGAACTCAGCTTTAGATGCAGGTGTAGCAATAGGTGTGCATATAAAATCATTATTGTTGGTACTTGTAAAGTCTCACAACTTAGTATTTTCAGCGGAACTCATTTTAGCAATTTAAAATAACAAACCGGAATAAAAAAATTCAGAAAATAAATTGCAAACCAAAATATATAAAGTAATGCAAGTAACTAGTTATTTTGTATTTTTGATATTAAGCAAACAATACAGTAATAAAAATAAACTAAACAAGACAATAACAAAATAAAAAGATTGGAAGTGCGAAAACTCCCCTCGTGATGGAATGCTTGTCTCCCCGACAACAGCGCCAGAAATTCTTGATGTATTCTGCGTCAAGTTGGTGAATCCCCGAGAGGAGGTGTGAAGTAGCAGAGCAGCAAGATGTCCCTCAGTTATGAAACCAAGCTTATTGAACCAGTAGGAGATGAACGTTCCCCTCGAGGTGTCAACGGCGCCAGAGTTGGTGTGGCGTAGGAGACGTGGAATCTGCACACAACACAATCAAAATATTTTGCCCCAACTTAACGGTGAGGGTGTCAATCTCACCGGCTTACTGTAACAAAATATTAAACGTATGTGTGGAAGAAAGACATTTGTTTGCAGAAAGTAACAGGTTTGCAGTTGTGGTTTTATCAGATTAATGAGAAGGACCGGGGTCCACAGTTCACTAGTGGTGTCTCTCCATAAATAATAATAATATTCATCCATGCGTGGTAAACAAATTACAGATAGACAATTGACAGAATAATGATAAGCATTCCAATGCATATACTAATGATATGGTGTTTCATTCGGCCATTATAACAATATACATAGACCGTTCCAACCGCATCTATGACTAATAATCCACCTTCCGGTTAGCGTCCACACCCCTTTCAGTATTAAGTTGCATGCAACAAATTATCGCCTTAAGCACTGTGTGTAAAGTAACAAAGTAACATCATCGTTAGACAAAGTACTACTGTTTTATCCCTAGTAGCAACAGTACATCCACAACCTTAGAGCTTTCTGTCACTGCCCCAGATTAAATAGAGACATGAACCTACTATCGAGTATAAATACCCCCTCTTGGAGTTAAAAGCATCTACTTGGCCAGAGCATACAAAAGTAACGGAGAGCATGCAAGATCATTAAATAGCACACACATGATATATTATGAAGCAATAACTTTAGAACTCAATATTCATCAGATCCTAGCAAACACAACATGGAGAATTACATAAAGATGATCTTGATCATGATAGGCAGCTCACGAGATCTAAACATGATAGCACAAGAGGAGAAGACAACCATCTAGCCGGTGCTATGGACCCGTAGTCCAAGGTAGACTACTCACGCATCAGTCCGGAGTCGGTCATGGCGACGCAGAGGCCTCCAGGGACGATTCCCCCTCCCGGCAGGGTGCCGGGGAGTAGTTCTGATCTCTCCCGAATTGGTGACGGCGACGGCTCGGGGCCCGTGGAGGAAAAAGTGATTAACCGTCTGGTGTTTTTAGGTCAGGGGGGTATTTGTAGGCGAAAGACCTAAGTCAGTGAGCGCCAGAGGGGACCACACCACCTCCCGGCGTGGCATGCTTGAGGGCCGCACTAGCAGGCGATGTGGGCCCCTCGGGGCCCGTCTTCGTCTCGTCTTCGGTTTTTCTGGACGCATATTTTCCAAAAATAATTCCTGGTTAGGTCGTTTCCAATTTGGCGGATATTTCCGTAAGAGCTTTTCTGAAACCAAAAACAACAGAAAACAGGGAACTGGCATTGTGGCATCTTGTTAATAGGATAGTCCCAGAAAATCCATAAAACTATATAAAATGCATATAAAACATGTAATAACATGATATAACATAGCATGGAACACAAAAAATTATGGATACGTTGGAGACTATCACGGCTCGCAATGAGAAATTTGCACAACATCTTTTGTCCTGCCAGCCCGTTTGCAGCGGGGCCTATAGGGAAACTACTGGCAATTAAGGTACTCCTTTTAATAAAGTACCAGAGCAAAGCATTAATATTCCATGAACACATGTGATCCTCACATCACAGCCATTCCCTCCGGTTATCCCAATTGCTGTCACTTTGGGGTCATCGGTTTTGGACAATACTATGTGTATACAACTCATAGATATGATCTAAAACAATGATTATTCTCATGATATAATAATATGTTCAGATCTGAAATCATGGCACTCGGGCCCTAGTGTCAAGCATTAAGCATACCAAGTTGCAACAATGACGTAAAACACCGATAACGGATACTAGGAACCATGCCCTAACGATATTACAGGTATTACATGAATGATCTCATCCAATCCCTACCATTCCCTCAAGCCTACAACGGTGGATTACTCACACATGGATAGGGGAAACATGGATGGTTGATGGATAGGCGTTGGCGACGACGATGGCGATGATCTCCTTCGATTCCCCGTCCTGGCAGGGTGCCGGAACAGAGACTTCTGGTCCCCGAACTAGGGTTCGTGATGGTGGCGGCGTACGGTGATGTTTCGTGGAAAAGTGGATACCCCCAGTGGGTTTTTAGGTCTGAGGGGTTATGTAGCCGCGAGGGGGTCGCGAGGAAGCTGGCGTGGCTAGGAGCCTGCCGCGCCAGCACATGGTGTGGAGCCCTCGTGGCTCCTCTCCGTTTGGTCTTCGTGGTTTCTGGTCCCTTCCGGAGAGAAAACAACTTCCAGGTGTTTTTCGGGCTTTTTCCATGAAGTTGATATTTCTGTACAAAAAGGAGACACCAGGGTAATTCTGCTGAAAACAACGTTAGTTGCATTCAAAACAAACAAATTAGAGGTAAAACAATAGTAAAAGTGTTCGGGAAAGTAGATACGTTTGGGACGTATCAGAGGCGGAGCTTGCACACAACACAATAAAGATACTTTGCCCCAACTTAATGGTGAGGTTGTCAAACTCACCGGCTTGCTGTAACAAAGGATTAACGATATGTGTGGAAGACATATATTTGTTTGCAGAGAATGAAAGTAACATGTTTGCAGTAGGTTGTTTATCATATTATAGAAAAGGACCGATGCTCACAGTTCACTAGTGGTGTCTCTCCATAAATAATAATACCATTCATGCGGGTAAACAAGTTACAGCTGGGCAATTGATAGAATAATGAAGTGCATAACAATGCATATACTAATATCATGATGTCTAGTGTGAGATTCATTTGGGCATTACAACAATATACATAGACCGTTCCAACCGCATCTATGACTAATAATCCACCTTCCGGTAAGCGTCCACACCCCTTTCAGTATTAAGTTGCAAGCAACAGATTATCGCCTTAAGCACTGTGTGTAAAGTAAGTAAGTAAGTAACATCATGCTTAGACAAAAAGTACTACTGTTTTATCCCTAGTAGAAACATTACATTTACAACCTTAGAGCTTTCTGTCACTACCCCAGATTAAATAGAGACATGAACCTACTATCGAGCATAAATACCCCCTCTTGGAGTCACAAACATCTACTTGGGCAGAGCATCTACTAGTAACGGAGAGCATGCAAGATCATAAATAGCACACACATGATATATTATGAAGCAAATGACTTTAGTACTCAATATTCATCGTATTCCAGCAAACACAACATGAAGTATTACATAACGATCATCTTGATCATCATAGGCAGCTCACAAGATCTAAACATGATAGCACAAAAGGAGAAGACAACCATCTAGCTACTTCTATGGACCCGTAGTCCAAGGGTGAACTACTCACGTATCAGTCCGGAGGCGGGCATGGGGACGTAGAGCCCTCCGGTGTCGATTCCCCCTCCTGGCATGGTGCCGGGGAGAAGTTCTGATCTCTCCCAAACTGGTCGGGACCCGTTTAGGTAATATTGCGCACCGTATAGGTCTTAGGTTTTCGGGGGGGGGGGGGGGAGGAGCATATGTAGGCGAAGGGGCGAAGGCGGTGGAGCTCCGTGGGTCCCACACTACGTGCTCACGCGGCCAGGGGGGCTGCCACACCTGGGAGTGGTGTGGGTCCCTCGGGCTCCGTCTTCGTCTCCTCTTTGGTGCTCTAGAACGTTCCCAAGAAAATAGGGGCTTTGGAAAAGACATCGTCCGATTCCGAGAATATTTCCTTAAGTACTTTTCTGAAACCAAAAATAGCTGAAAACAGGGAACTGGCACCGTGGCATCTTGTTAATAGGTTAGTCGTAGAAAATGCATAAAACCATATAAAATGCATATAAAATATGTCATAAGTGGTATAATATAAGTATTGAACATAAGAAATTATAGATACGTTGGAGACGTATCAGGGCCACACTTGCAATATATGATCTGAGACAGATCCATGCAGGGACCAACCGTAGCCGCCCTCAGCATCGCACTACAAGAAATGTGCTAACTGGTGACCCTCAAATTTGGTCACATAAAGGTCACTATAAGTCATTTGTGAACTTTTTGTGACCAAAATCGCAAGGTCACACACCAAGGGTCACTAAAGGCACATTGTGACCTTTTTAATTGGTCATAGAGTATTATGTCCAAACTAAAAGGTCACAGACTTTGTGACCAATTGTTTGGTCACTACCAACCTAGCCAACCCATGTAGGATCGAACATGGCATAGCTGACGTGGCAAATTTGTGACCAAATTACATAAGCTAAGCCTAATAATTCGACCTTTTTAGTTTCTAGAATTTCAAGGGTCGCGACCTTTTACATTATTATTTTTCTATTATCAGTCGTTATATTCATAACATGGACCCACTAGTCAGATGGTTACACATGTCAGGCTCGACACAAACAATGCTCATACAGGTTAGGAAATTTCAAATTTCACAGAACTGATCCTACTGATAAGGTTTCAGATTTACATTTCACACCTTTCAATTCGTAAAATAAAACAAATATTAAAACTTGGCTATTACAATTTTTATAGAATAAACTCCGACCCAAATATGGCTATTATAATAGATAACTACGATATGCTATTCTTAATGGCTTCACAATTGGCCTAACAACTTCACTCTTGAACATTCTTTGACCCGAAACTCCCACAAAAACAATTGATATTGATTAAGTAGCAGAATAGATCCACCAAATCATACCATAATAGAGGTAAGGTATTTTAGTTCAAAGATGCAAGGAACGAACCTTGACGATGTTTCCAACTTGTTAAGATTGATCATCTCTTCGGTTTCCTTGGTCTTGTCGTCGAAGTTGCAACGGACGCGGATGCTCCAGGGACGTCATCTTGCATGTTGCTGAGCGTAAAGCTGACACACTATATTGAGTCTAGGAGTAGAGTGTTGTACCAAGGAAAGCTTTCCCCACGAGGTAACTCGAGGGTAATATCAAATTCTCGGTGAATCGTGTGTAGAATAATTTTATCTTCTTGTCCTTCTTCAAACAAATTACAAAATTGATATGGATTGCTTTGTGCCCCCAACTCAAGCACAAGGTGTAAATATTTGTAAACTGAAATAAAATGCAAAGAAAGTAAAAACAATAATAAAACTAAACTAGGGTATGCAATGATGATAAAAGCAAGTAAAGATTGTGGTTTTGGGTTTTGGTTTGTAAATGCAAGAATGAAAAGTGTTTTTGTATTTTGGGATTTTTAATGGTTGGATTTTTAAGTGTTGGAGATAAAAAGTTATGTAAAAGTGTTGGAAATTGTTTTCTTATGTTTAAAAAATGGATCAGGGTTCATGGTTTCATTATGCACTCTCTATAAGTTGTGGTGGATACGGGACTACTCTAGTTGATATAATATTGGTACAACATGTTTGACATAGATATTTTCTATATCTAAATAGATAAGCCCTAGTGGTGGATTTCTGTGCAATTCTGTGCAGTCACGTCACCCTGATTAGAAACCTTTGTTAGCCCCGCTGCCTACCCGGCCAGCGACCGTACGTACGCATAAACGTTTTTTATCCCCGCTGCCTACCCGGCCAGCGACCATACGTACGCATAGGCTCCTCCTTTGAAGCTTATGTATTCTATCATGTCCACCCGCTCTGTTTTATATTCTATCACGACCAGCGACCGTACGTACGCATAGGCTCCTCCTTTGAAGCTTATGTCCACCTGCTTTGTTTTATATTCTATCACGATGAGCGACATTTATATATATGGAAAATGTTGAGCACAAAAGCATAATTGAGGTCGTTCTTAATGTCTTTAGTCATGGCCCTCTCTTCTGTGCCAATCCTTCCACCTTAAGATTCCCATCCTACCTCAAGATCTAGCCATGGGTAACGTGAACTCCTTCTCCAGTCGTCATTTGATGGGATCAAATTTGTTGTGTGCTTCCTTTGTCGGGAAGATTCTGGTGCATGGACAGAGTAGGAGCACCCACAAGTAGTGTCGATGCATCCATCAGAGCTGTCTCATACCATCAGGTGTCGATGCACACATCAACGGGTGCCGCCGCTGCATACCCCAAGTGTCGCCCAAACCTTTCTGCCGCGAGCCACTGAAGTTGACGGGTCGGCGCATTGGAATTGAATTAACATACGTTCTTGTAAGGTTGCGTCCTGTTGATGATACTGGTGTTCAGTTTTACTTCCTTGACGATTGATTAATTGCCATTTGAGTTTACATTTTTTCGTGGAAGTGTTGATCCATATGTGTGTAACAGAGCTCTCACGTTATTTCTAATCCAAATCATCATGGACAAACTCCAGGTTCTAGGTTCACACCTCCAACCCCCTTCATCGGCTCTTCCACGCAGCCATCGGCGTCAGCAACACTTCTTTTAGCTCTTCTCTTACTATCTTCTATATCAAAACTACTTACCATATAGAGTTACATAACAAATCAAATTACCTCAGCTTCTACATAGCGAAACAATAAAATTACTTTTGTACTAAACAATGAGTGACTATTTTCTTTATATGTAGCAAAAAAATACATTTTTCCTTTCCAACAAGCTGTCGACACAGTGGAGACTGGGGTATGAAGAGCTCACTCTCCCCAGGCCTCGCACGCGGGCTGAACAGACGAAACGACTAACGACAAGGCCACCACTTGGGCAGACCCTCGAGAGGCAAATCCTCTTAAGGGACTGAAGAGGGAGCGAAGGCCTGAAGAGGACATGCGCTTCAAGAGACCCTCCCAGTGCGCCGTGCGCCTAGAGAGAAGTCAACAAAGATCCCTCCACAGGCCGCCTCGGGCCTGCGGGGAAGCTTCGCGGCCAAGTAAGTACGACAGGGCGCACATGGCCCCTGCCGTATCCGCTGAGGGACGCAGGCGTCCCCCCTTTGTCGTTTTGGTGATAAAGGGGTTAATAAAGTTGCACCGCCTGCGCCCGAACAGCTGGGGCTTTCCTCTTTGATGATAAAGCGGCTGGACGGCGCAACATTCTAAGAAGATCGTCACCGTGGGCTCCACCCCGAAGACTGCAACGCCTGCAAGCCGTTCTGCGCGGTCTGCAGCCTATAGGCCACCGCGCCTAACTTTATCGCCGATGGACCGCGTCGATGAAGGATTCCGCGGCGGTGGACTCCAACTCCTCCACGCCACTGCCGTGTGGGAGCCCACCTTGGACGCCCAGCGCAAGGAAGATGCCTGCGGCGCCTATAAAAGAAAGAAGACCCCCACCATAAGAAGGGTCGGCCAATTGCTTCAAGAACACTTGTAAAACCCTAGATCAGCTAAGTAGAATAGCCTTCGGCTGGAGGAGGAAGAAGACCATTGCTTCCCTCTCCAGGCACGAACTGCCTCAAGAGAGCCCTCGGCAAGCTCAGTTGTACTATAACCTCCGTAGTGCAATATAGACAAGCAGGAGTAGCGGTTTTACCTCCTCCTGAGGGCCGTGAACCTGGGTACGGGCCGGTGTCCATCTCTGTCGTGGGTGTTCCTCTCCAGGCCCGGCGAGCACCGTCGTCGTGCCTCTCGAGGGTCTTGACCTCCGTGTTCAATCCCCTTCACAAACTACTCTTCAGGGAGTGACCACCCCTGTTCCGTGGGAGTCACAACCCGACATTTGGCACGCCAGGTAGGGGATTGAGGCGCGTCAACGACCTTCGAGCCGCCTCCGCGCCATGGCGAACACCCGCACTACTCGCGCGGCCCGCGCCAACAGACGCGTGTCTGAAGGAGCACGCGCCACGCCCGGCGCCACGGCCACGCGCGGACGACGGGGGAGACCCCGCCGTGAAGAGCGCGCCAACTCAGGCCCTCATGTGGAGGAGCCCGAGCACAACTCCGAGCACCAGGAGGACGCGCAGTCGTCGCACCCAACGCAGCGCCCAAGCGGGTCCGGTCCAGGCAGGACGGACCCCGCGCCGCACACCGCACTGTTCATGGCGCAAGAACTTCTCCGCTATCAGCCTACAGCTGAGGCCCACGAGCAGTGGCTGGAGCGCCTCAACCACCTCGTCGGCATCGCTACGACTCGCCCCGCTCCGTCGCAGTCCGTCATGCACCCCTCTCTCGCGGGCACGGCTGCGCCGGACGCGCCTCCACCAGGGCCTGCACCGGCTGCGACGTAGAGGGCTGCCTCCCACGCGTCCTCGCCTCACGACTACCTGATCGTGCAGCGCACTGCGCCAGATGTGCGCGTAGGGATGGAGCTCCAGCGCAACCGCCAAAACCGGCTCGTGGAAGAAATCGGCCAGGCTGCGTGGCGTTCACCCGTTCCCTGCGTCGCGTGGTTTGGACCCCAAAGTTCAGGCCGGCGCTCCCCAAGGGCTACGACGGGTCCAGCACCCCCATCGAGTTTCTGCAGCTCTACACCACCTCCATCCAGGCGGCTGGCGGACACGACAAGGTCATGGCCAATTGGTTCTCCCACGCGCTTCGCGACTCTGCGCTGTCATGGCCAATTGGTTCACCCACAACGACCTGCGCGCTGTGGTGCAGAAGAAGGATGAAACCCTCTGCAAGTACATCCATCGCTTCAGCCAAGTTCGCAACAAGATCCCGAACATCCCTGACACCCAAGTCATTGCCGCCTTCCGCGAGGGCGTCACGAACAGCAGGATGCTCGAGAAGCTAGGTATCCACGACAAGCTAACCTCTATGGTGAAGCTCTTCGACCTGGCAGACAAGTGCGCCATGGCTGAAGAGGGACTCCTCTTCGTCAAGATGTCCTCGAGAGGGGACGTGCACGCTGAGGGGTCCAGGAACCAGAAGAAGAAGGAGGAGCCCAAGCGCAAGGCCACCGCGGTCCTCGCGGCAGAGCCTGACGCTAAGGGCACCTGTAGGGACTCTCCCGAGCCTGGGGAGAGAAAAGACGACCACCGCCCGTTCTGCATCTACCACAACAGGCGTGGTCACTCTACAGAGACCTGCTTCGACCTCAAGAGGCTGAGTAAGGAACGCGAACAAGCAGAGGGCAGCGGCAGCCGCGGTCGAGGCCGTGGCTCTCGCGGAAGCGGGCGCAAGGGCGGCTACCAGAAGCCATCTGGCAATTAGGCCAACGCTGCGGAGAGGAACGGCAACCTCCCTGACGAGGAAGATGGAGGCTATCAAGCTCCAAGAGGCGCCATTGTCTGCATCCTCGGTGGGGCACATGCGCCCAAGTCGAACAATCAGTTCAAGCAGTTCGCTCGCGAGCTCAACGCCTCCCTCCCCAGCCTCGAGACCCCCAGGCCCCTCAAATGGTCGCAGTACACCATTGCCTTTGACGATCAGGACCACCCCAAGTCCACCAAGACTGTTGGAACCCTCCCGCTGGTCTGCAGCCCCATCACCGACAACATCGCCGTCTCCAAGACGCTCATTGATGGTGGAGCAGGCTTGAATGTCATCTCCATTGAGACGTTCGAAGCACTTCAAGTGCCCTCCGAGCGGCTCATGCCCTCTAGGCCCTTCACGGGAGTCACCAGCGGCTCAATCGAGCCTCTGGGGCAGATCAGGCTTGCCGTCACCTTCGGCAGCGAGGAAAACTACCGCACCCAGCACATCGACTGTGACGTAGCGGACATCGGCTTGCCGTACAACGCCATCCTGGGCTACCCCGCCCTCGCAAAATACATGGCCGTCACGCATCATGCTTACAACATGGTCAAGATCCCCGACAGCGCTGGCACAATCACCATCCGTGGACATGTCCTAGATCCTACGCGCGCTGTTGAGACAACCTACAAGGCAGCCGCCATGGAGTTCCCTACAGACGAGGACATGGAACCTCTCGAGAGATCCAAGAAGAAGAAGAAGCTGTTCTCCCAGGAGCCAGCCGCTACAAAGAAAGTCTCTCTAAGCTCCAACAGCTCGGGGGCTGAAGGCTCGAGGGCTAGCGTCACCATTGGCGTTGCACTGCCTCCCAAATAGGAAAGCGCGCTCGTCGCCTTCCTCCGGGCAAACTCTGACATGTTCGCATGGACTCCGTCAGATATGTCCGGTGTACCGAGGATGGTGATCGAGCACCACTTAGCCGTGTTTTCAAACGCACGCCGCGTCAAGCAAAAAGCAAGAAAACATTCACCCGAGAAGCAAGCATTCATCGTCAAAGAGGTCGAGAAGCTAAAAGCGGCAAATGTCGTCCGCGAAGTCGCGCACCCCACTTGGCTCTCCAACAGCGTGGTCGTCCCAAAACCCGCCGGAGGAGGCCGCCTCTGCATCGACTACACTGATGTCAACAAGGCTTGCCCCAAGGACCCTTATTCCATGCCAAGAATCTACCAGATTGCGGACTCCACGGCAGGCTGCAACCTCCTCTACTTCCTCGATGCTTTCTCTGGTTATCACCAGATAAAAATGGCTAAGGAAGACGAGGAGAAGACGGCTTTCCTCACCCCTTGCGGTGTGTATTGTTATGTCTACATGCCCTTCGGCCTGAAGAACGCTGGAGCCACTTTCCAGAGGCTCATGAGGATAGCGCTTGGTGAGCAAATGGGCAGAAATGCCGAGGCTTATGTCGATGACATTGTCGTCAAGTCTCGAGAGGGAAATACTCTCCTCAGGGACCTTGAAGAGAATTTCGCCAGCTTGCGCAAGGTGAACATCAAGCTCAACCCCGTCAAGTGCGTCTTCGGAGTGCCTTCAGGCAAATTGCTTGGTTTCCTCGTGTCCCACCGAGGGATAGAGGCAAACCCCTACAAAATCAAGGCCATAGAGGAAATGCAACCTCCACGCCGGCTCCAGGATATGCAACTCCTAGCAGGCTGCATGGCCAGCTTGGGTAGATTCATCTCCAAGTTTGGCGAGAGAGCTCTACCATTCTTCAAGATCATGAAGAGAACTGGCACCTTCAAGTGGACGCCTGAAGCGGAAAAAGCCTTCGAGGATTTAAAGAGGTACCTGTAAAGACCACCAGTCATGGTCGCCCCAAGGACAGGCGAGCACCTGAAGCTGTACCTATCAGCCACTCCACAGACCGCCAATGTTGTCCTGGTGGTAGAAAGGGAAGAGCCAGTCCTCCACAAGAAGAGTGCAACCACTCCAAAGCCAAAACCCCCTAACGAAGATCTCGACAAAGGAACAGGCCCCACAAACCCATCGCCAGGCCCAAAGCCACAAGCGGAGCCTACACCGTGTCAACCGCTACAGGATGGTCTCGCTAGAGAGCCTGAAGAGCCTCCACATGCCAACCACCTCGAGGGCCCGGAAGAGCCTCCACAGGCCAACCCCCCTCGAGGGCCCGGAAGAGCCTCCACAGGCCAACCCCCTCGAGGGCCCTAAAGAGTCTCGATAGGCCAGCCCCCTTGAGGGCCCTGCAGAGCCTCCTCAGGCGGAGTGCAACAAGACAAAATTAACAACTCTTGTCGAGCATCCAGTCTACTTCGTCAGTACATTACTACGCGATGCTCGCGAGCGGTACACAATGCAGTAGAAGCTCCTCGTCGTGCTCCTCATCGCCTCAAGAAAGCTGCGACACTACTTCCAGGGGCACCCCATAACGATGGTCACCTCTTTTCCCCTGGAGCAGATCCTGCGCAACCCTAACGCCACAGATCGTGTCGCAGGATGGAACATAGAGCTACAACCATTCAACTTGCGCTTCAATACCACAAGGGTAATCAAAGGAAGAGCACTGGCAGACTTCATCGCCGAATGGACTGATCCAACCCCTGAAGAGCCTTTAGGAGAAGAACAAGAGCCCTCTGGAGAAAAAATGCCCAGCCACTGGACCATGAAGTTCGACAGAGCTTTCGCTTGTCGTCACGGTGGGGCTGGCGTGGTCTTCACCTCACCCAAGGGCGACAAGCTCTATAACACGGTCCAGCTGTGCTTCAGAATCGACAAGATCTACAACAATATTGCTGAGTACGAAGGCCTGCTCGCTGGCCTACGTGCCACAATCGCTCTTGGCATCAAGCACCTACTCATCAAGGGCGACTCACAACTGCTCGTCAACTTCTCCAACAAGAGCTACAAGCCTAATGATGACCACATGGCCGCATACCTTGAAGAGGTCCGCAGGCTTGAGAGGCACTTCAGGGGAATGGAGCTCATGCACATCCCAAGAAAGGAAAATCAAGAGGCAGATGACATCACCAAACGCGCCTCAAAGAGGCAAGCTCAGCTGCCAGGCGTCTTTGAAGAAAGGCTTGTCAAGGCATCCATAAAACAGCCTCAAGAGGCTATTCCCGCAAGCGCAGACGAAGCGCTCCCGCCACCACCTACAGTTGGGGCTCCCGATTGCGGGCCCCCTACAGGGGAACGTCTGTTGCTTACAGCGGCGCATCAAGAAACCAGATGGATTGACGAGATCAAAGACTACCTAGCCAAAGGGATCCTTCCCGAGGAAGATGTTGAAACGGAGTGAATCGTCCGCCGGGCAAAATCCTACCACATCCTTGAAGGAAATCTCTACCGCAAGCACCCAAACGACATCGCACTCAAATGCGTCCCTCCTGAAGAAGGCAAAATGCTGATCAAGGACATGCACAGCGGGGAGTGCGGCCACCACTCGTGCGCCCGCACCCTCGCAGTCAAAGTCTTCAGGAGCGGATTCTATTGGTCTCAAGCACTTTAGGATGCAGTTGACATCGTTCAAGCATGTGAAGCTTGCCAATTCCACGCCAAGCAAATCCACCAACCTGTGTTGGGGCTACAGACCATTCCGCTCTCCTGGTCGTTCGCGGTCTAGGGGCTGGACATCCTGGGACCATTCCCAACAGCGCAAGGGGGATATCGCTACCTCTTCGTGGCCATCGAGAAGTTCACTAAGTGGCCTGAAGTGGAGGCGACGCGCACAACAGGCACGGTGGTAAAATTCATCAGAGACCTGGTCTGCCGCTTCAGAGTGCCTAACCGCATCATCACCGACAATGGCTCACAATTCACCATCGGCATCTTCAGGGCTTACTGCAAAAAGATGGGCATCAAGCTCTGTTTCGCCTCGGTCGCTCATCCACAGAGAAATGGTCAGGCCGAGCGAGCAAACGCAGAAGTCCTCAAGGGACTAAAGACAAGGACCTTCGATATCCTCAAAGGCCACGACAAGGGCTGGATCAGCGAGCTCCCTTCGGTGCTCTTGTCCATCCGCACAACGCCACCCAAACCTACAGGGGAAACACCGTTCGCCCTCGTCTATGGAGCCGAAGCAGTCCTCCCCGCAGAAATAAAGCATGGATCCCCACGGGTCCTTGCCTTTAACGAGGACCAGCAAGAGGATCTCCACAATGACGACCTGCTGCTTCTCGAGGGACTACGGTGCTGTGCCGCCCTCCGGGCGGCAAAATACCAGCAGGACCTGCGACGCTACCATAGCCGCAAAGTGCGCTCACGCACGCTGGAGACAGGCGATCTCGTCGTCAGGCGAATCCTCTCCAGGGATGGCCTCCACAAGCTGTCACTAATGTGGGAAGGCCCCTACGGGGTCACCCACATCGCTAGGCCTGGCGCGGCTCGTCTCGAAACTCAAGACGGCATCCCCGTAAAAAATCCATGGAACATCATGCACCTACGCAAGTTCTACCCATGATCATTGTCACGCCCGTGATCATTGTCACGTCAAGACATCTGGCCGAAGACGCAGCTTACGGCTCAACCTCCAAGCATTTTTTTGTCTCCAGAAGGATAAAAAGGGAAAACATGATCATTGTCACGCCCGTGATCATTGTCACGTCAAGACATCTGGCGGAAGAGCCAGCTTACGGCTCAACCTCCAAGCATTTTTTTTGTCTCTAGAGGTTAAAAGCTCACGGCTTAAACATCCAAGCCCCAAAGGCTTCTCTCGAGGGTCAACCCTCCGAGCTCTCCATGTAACGAGCCACCTCAGGCCGTAGAGAGTCTTTTCCACCAATGGGTGGTCCCCATGCCTCGACATGGTCAAAACATTAACTTGGCAACTCCAAGCATAATGAGACAATTTCGTTCCTAAGTGAACTTAGCGCTACGGCGCTGCTATGTAATATTTGGTGGTGAGTTTTATTTACGCATTACTTCATTGGAATGCGCGCTTATATCTCTCAACATGCGTACCTCATGAGCGGGGGCTGAGTACGGTGGCAGTGCCTCAAATGACACACCAGCAGCACTGCAAAATCCAAGGATCCGAGCTCTGCCTGGAGGGCAAGCTCCCACAAACACGCCATCTCTACAAAGGACCTTGGTACTTACTCTCCTCGCGAGGAACGCCTGAGGGGACCTATAAGCGCGCATGAGTCCTCAGTACCGTGCACAAGCGTTTGGGTTCGCCCCTCTAACATTTATAGGGAAGAAATGTCCCCACAAGCCTGAGGAGGCATCCGGGAATAACCCCTCAAGAGGACCTCCTCGCCAGGCAAAAACCTCTACAGGGAAAAAGCCTCGAGAAGCTAAGTCTCGCACCCGTGCTTCGAGAGCCTTTTTCCCGCAAGCGCACGTTTGCCCCTCAAGCGACTTCGCTTTCCCTTATGCTTCATGGACTACTTGTACGTCTAAGGGGGTACTTGAGCATCGCGACTCAGGGCTCTTACCTCTCCTAGGCCTAAACTCCCCTCGGCCTTGCTGAGTCATTTCTCTAGCATACCGAAGTGGCGGAGTCATGGCACGAAGATATGGGTCCTAACGATGCAGAGAACAAATAGACATGAAGATAAGTCCGAAGGGACCTCTCGACGGGCAAGCAAGCTAGAGGCAAATTGCAAATGACAATATATTACATGCCCAAAAGTCGCACAAAGTCTAAACATAAAATTGTTTCAGATACAAGCGCACACAGGCGCAATGAAAAATAACTCAGGCGGAATCAACACCATCCTGTACCTCCTCCATTGCTCTCTCCTCGGTCTCGGTAGAGGCGGCCTCCTCCTCGCTATCCTCCGCGGCGACATCCGCACGCTTGAAGCGGCTGCAGAAGGCGTCGACTTGCTCGCGGAGGGAGTTGGAGACCCACCGCCCGTCCTCACCTTGACGAGCCTCCGTCACGGTGGAGAGGTCGAAGCCCGGCGTGAGGATCCTGAGGTTGGTGAAGATGCGGTCAACGACCACCCCCAGGAGCTGCCGGCTCTCGTCCTCAATCATCTCGCGGAGGTCAGCGACAGGGACCTCGAGCGCCGTGAAGAGCTGGTCGAAGTAGACCAGGTACATGGCAGCATCGCCATGGCCTCAGACCTCGGCGTGCGGCGCATCCGCGCCAAGCTGGGCGGCGAGCTCGTTGCCCCGAGCGACCAGCGCCTCGAACATGTGCTCCCGTTGCCTCGTGAGCGCGCGAGCCTCCTTGGCAGTGTCCGCAGCCTCCGTCGCCTGCTCCATCGCGGGAGCCACCTGCTCCTCCACGTCCTTGGCGAGGGTGTTGAGGTCATGGATGGCCGCGCTGCGTGCCTTTTCCACCCGGCGTCGACCTTCCTTGGCGCGTTGGAGGCGGGCCTCGAGCTTGGAGTTGGCCTTCTCAAGCTCTGCAATCCGCTGGGCATCGGCCGCGCGTCTGGCCTTGAAGCGGTCATCCTGCTTCTTGGCCAAGTCGCGGTACTCCTGGGCTTTCATCAGCCTGTACTGCTTCTCGCGCTCCCGGAGGGCGTCATCCGCCTCTTTCTTCTTGTCGGTGTACCGCTGCTCGAATCGCTCCAGGGCACGCTTTTGGGCGGCGACATTCTCGTCGTATTTTTGGAGCGCCTGGGCTAGGTCCCCTTTGCACGCCTCGAGCTCTTCGCGCTGGATGGCAAGCGTGCTCTCCGCCTGAAGCCGCTGCTCGTCGCGCAGCTGCACCTCCTTCTCCTTGAGGGTCAGCAGCCGCTCACGCTCGGCGAGGCCCTTGCGGTCCTCCTCCAGGGTTGCCTGCACGGCCTGGTGGGTGGAGACCAGCTGGGTCTTCGGCTGGCCCAGCTCGCGGCTTTTTTGCGCCAGCGAGCCCTCCATAGCTTCGCGCTCGGCCGTTGCCGCGGCCAGGAGCTCAGCGGCGGCGTCGTGCTCCTCCTGGAGGGGCGCAAGAAGTTCGGAGGCGTCGCGGATGGTCCCCTCGCGGATCTCCTTGGCGAAGTGGGCGGCCTCCTCGCGCGTGGCCTGCAGCGCCAGGTCCTCTTGACGCCGAGCCTCGACGGCCGCGTTGAAGGACGCCCACGCCCTCGCTAGCTCCTCGCGCTGCTGAGCGAGCTGTATGTCCTCGAGGGAGAGATGCACCTCCAAGCCCTCTAGGGACACACTCACGAGGCGAAAGGCGACCTTGCGGTGCCCCGCGCTCCAGTCCCAGCCACGGAGGACCAGGTCTTGGCTTGTCGAGGGCCCAACCCTTGAGTCGAGGCCCGAGAGCCTGGCCCCGGAACGCGCTCAGGGGCTAGGCTGCAATCCGTCCCTGGCCACGCCAGAAGCCTCCTCGGCGCCCGCATCAGCCTGGGTCTCATCCCCTGCAGCGGGATGAGGCGGAGAAGAAGGAGCCCCTCCTGCGAACTCGCCCACGCCTGCGCGGGAGGCGTGGACACATGCGCCAGAGTTGGCTCGCGCGGGGGCATGACCGCGCGAGGTGGAGTAGGAGCGCGAGGAGGAGTGGCAATCCTCTCCTCCGGAGCCTCCATCACCACTGGCTCAGGAGGCGGCGCGGCCTCCTTCGCCTAAGGCGCTGCAGCCTCCGCCCGAGGCGCAGCCGCCTCCCCTTGAGGCACCTCCTCAGTAGGGCCTGTGGAGGCCGTCTCCATAGGCCTCGTGGCCTCTTCAGCCACGGCCTCGGTCGTGGCTCTCTTCACATCTGCCGCCTTGCGAAGCTTAGGGCGCTTCTTAAGCACAAGATCACTGACGAAAACCAAGGAAAATCTTCAAGAGAGGATAAAGAGAAAAGGGCAAGAGTCAAACGACCGAGTGCCAGAAACACTTACCTGAATGGTTGAGCGCCGGTGTCGACCCTCGCCAGGCTTGGCGAGCGCCAGGAGGGTGTGGTCCTGTCGCGAGACCCCTCCGGAGGCGCCACGGCTTTCCTCTTGGAGGGGACGTCAGACGGCCTCGCCCCCGTACGGCCCATGGCCGCCTTGGTGCGTGGCTCGCGTCTCCCCGGAGTGGCCTCCGCGTCGGAGGCCTCCTACTCGTCATCCTCCTCCTCCACGAGGCGCGAGGGCACCACCACGAAGGCGTCATTGTCACCTGATGAGATGTCGCAAATCTCGTCAGTGAACGGCCCAGCCCTCGAAGAGGACACTTCCCCCGTCCTGGCCTCCTCCTCGCCTCGCCCGGCTCCCGAGGCTGAGGGAGAGTCTGCTCCCACCGCTTCCTGCACCACCGGCTCAGGCACCTCCATACCCGCCTGCCTGTCGTGGTAAACAGGGGCATCCCCTCCAAAATGGCCATGCGCTCAGTCATGTTGTATTGGTGGAGAGGCTGGAGCGTGACCGTGAGCTGGTCCGCGGCAGGCACCACCGGGTTAATGCAGAGCACAGACAAGACGTTGTCGATGGCGTCCTTGTCGTTGTCCTCCCGGTGCAGCCGCATCTTGTCATGAGCGCCCGAATACATCCACATGGGCACCAATGCGCCTGAAGCGGAGCGATGCGGCGCGTCACAAAGTACGCCACAATGATCTGCCCCGTGAGGCCCTCCTCGCGAAGGAAGCTCAGGCGTCCCATCAGGCTCGCGTTCTTCGCGTCGTCCACGATGCCATCCACGATGCGGAACGAGACGCACCCCGAGCACTCGTGCTTCACCGTGTTCCGGAGCGCGTAGAAGCACCGGAAGAGCCCCACGATGGGCTCCAAGCCCAAGTACGCCTCGCAGAGGTAAGCAAAGACAGCGAGGATGAGGACGGAGTTGGGGTGAAGATGCATCAACTGGAGCTGGTAGAACGCAAGCACCGCCTCCAGGAACGGAGAGAATGGCGGCACCAGCCCGGCGGAAAGGCAATGCTGGAATATCGGGAAATACCCTCGCGGGCGTTTCCTGTGCGCCGCGGGCTTGAGCGCAGTGGCGCCATGCTCATTGGTGCGGTCCGCCACCAGGAATCGGACCTTGGCGAGCGCCTTGTCGTTGACGCGCACGCCGAGCAGTGCCGCTCGTGCGCGACCTCAGCGGCCTCCGCCTGGGAAGTGGACCTCGCGGCAGCCTTGCCCTTGTTCTTGGCAGGACTCATCGCCGGAGTTCGGTGTGTTGCTGGAGGGGAGAGGAGCAGAAGGCGCTAGAGAGCGGAGGCGGAGAGCTCGAGAATGGAGAAGGCTTCTACGAGAAGGAATGGAAACGGTAACGGTCCCTGGCACGACGCTCAGGCTTTATGTCTCTTCAAGACGCGTGGCCTAGATCGTGCGCGACCGTTACTCGTCTGAGTGACGCGTGACTCGGGCCTGCCGGGCACTTTGGGCCCACGACGCTGCCTACGCCCATGGGCTCAATCGCGCCCATCGCGGGCCCGGGGGCTACCGTCGGCCTAGTGGAGACTAGGGTATAATGAGCCCACCCTCCCCAGGCCTTGCACGCAGGCTGATCAGACGAAACGACTAAGGACCAAGCCACCGCTTGGGGAGACCCTCGAGAGGCAAATCCTCTTGAGGGCCTGAAGAGGGAGCGAAGGCCTGAAGAGGACCTGCGCTTCAAGAGATCCTACCGAGGCGTCGTGCGCCTGGAGATAAGTCAACAGAGATCCCTCCACAGGCCGCCTCGGGCCTGCGGGGAAGCTTCGCGGCCAAGGAAGTACGGCAGGGCGCACATGGCCCCTGCCGTATCCGCAGAGGGACGCATGCGCCCCCCATTTGCCGTTTTGGTGATAAAGGGGTCAATAAAGTTGCGCCGCCTGTGCCCGGACAGCTGGGGCTTTCCTCTTTGATGAGAAAACGGCTGGACGGCGCAACACTCCAAGAAGATCGTCATCGTGGACTCCACCCCAAAGACTGCAACGCCTGCGAGCCGTTCTGCACGGTCTGTAGCCTGTCAGCCACCGCGCCCAACTTTATCGCCGATGGACCGCGTCCATGAAGGATTCTGCCGCGGTGGACTCAAACTCCTCCACGCCACTTCCGTGTGGGATCCCACCTTGAACGCCCAGCGCAAGGAAGACGCCTGCGGCGCCTATAAAAGGAAGAAGACCGCCACCATAAGAAGGGTCGGCCAATTGCTTGGAGAACACTTGTAAAACACTAACTCAGCTAAGTAGAATAGCCTTCGGCTGGAGGAGGAAGAAGACCATTGCTTCCCTCTCTAGGCACGAACTGCCTCAAGAGAGTCCTCAACAAGCTTAGTTGTACTGTAACCTCCGCACTGCAATACAGACAAGCAGGAGTAGCGGTTTTACCTCCCCTGAGGGTCATGAACCTGGGTACGGGCCGGTGTCCATCTCTGTCGTGGGTGTTCCGCTACAGGCCCGGCGAGCATCGTCGTCCTGCCTCTCGAGGGTCTTGACCTCCATGTTCAATCCCTTCACGAACTACTCTCCAGTGAGTGACCACCCCTGTTCCGTAGGAGTCACAACCCGACACAAGCATAACTTATTACTAAGGTCGTACTATCTTATGTGGATTTTTTTGACATTATTTTATGTCGATTATTGTTTCTACTATCTTTTACATATTCAAATTTATATAATATTCCCGCCGCAACGCACGGGTATCATAATTTACTTATATGGGCATTACATCCATGAACAGAGATGAAAGGTCATTTATTTCTCTTATACTCCACTTGAAAGGGGAACCTCATCAATCTAGTTAAGAAATAAATCAGAGCATAATTATGGCCTCTATGACATGAAGTTTGAATAAGAACATGCTAGATCTAGTCATTGATAAATGGCATGGTCACTCCTAAATACCCGGTAACATGCCCCAAGTGCCGCCCAGACCTTCTTGTCGTAAGCCACTGAAGTTAATGGGTCAGCGCATTGGAAGAGGCGAATCAACATGTATTTCTGTAAGGTTGCGTCCTTTTGCTAATACTGGTGTTCAGTTTTACTTCCTTGAAGATTCATTGATTGCCATTTGAGTTGACATTTTTTCGTGAAAGTGTCGATCCATATGTGTGTATCAGAGCTCTGACGTTATTTCTAGTCCAAATCATCACGGACAAACTTCAGGTTCTAGGTTCACACCTCCAACCCCCTTCTCCTCGATCGACTCTTCCAAGCAGACACCGAGACAATACTTCTTTTAGTTCTTCTCTTACTATTTTCTATGTCAAAACTACTAAAATCTTTTTCACTGTAGGTTACATATAGGCTTATATAACAAATCTAATTACTTCATCTTCTTCATAGCAAAACAATGAAATTACTTTTGTACTAAACAATATTTTCTTTTTATATAGCCAGAAAATACATTTTTCATTTCCCACAAGCATAACTTATATGTGGATTATTTTTTCTACTATCTTTTACATATTCAAAATTTATACAATATTACCAGCGCAGCGCGCGGGGTATCGTCTAGTTACTTATATTGGCATCACGACCATGAATAGAGATGAAAGGTCATTCATCTCTCTTATACTCCACTTGAAAGGGGAATCCTAAGCAATCTAGTAATTAAAAAATAAATCGAAGCATATGTCATACCTTTGAATAAGAACGTGCTAGATCTAATCATGGATAAATGGCATGGTGACTCCCAAATATCCGATAGCATGGCATCTTATTTATCCCTAGTGAGGCAACTAAAGTAATGTAAAAGCCCAAGTTGTTCACAAGTTTTCTATCGCAACCCATTAGCCACCCCTCATTGCTCCAACTAATGCACACGTTCTCACCCACACGAAATTTATATGTGCCCCGGATGTGATTGATAGCATAAACGTGTGCCATAATCGTGAAGACGTGGGTTGCACGTGCATGTCAAATAGTACAATGAAGATTGAGAGAGAGAGATACAATAGCTACTTCCACAAACCCATAGTCCAGAGGTGGACTACTACCCCTTCATCATGGTGAGGATGGTGGAGACATTGGAGAAGATGGAGACCGCACCGGCAGCGCCCAGTCGAAGTTTCCCCCTCTAATCTGGCAGATTTTCTATGTATTCTGGTTTCTTGACCGCGTGAGCTATGCTCGTTTGTCACCTAGACTTCCTTTTTCACGGATCCTTGGCGCATACGTCTTCTTATTTCAAATAAAATGGCTCCCATAGAATATGCACTAGTAGAAAATGGGGCTTCGGTTTTGAGCCCTGAGTCCCTTCAGTCCCCGTCCTGTCTGGAACCTGGACTAAAGATACTATTAGTCCCGGTTCCAACGGCTAGTTAGGCATCTCAAGGTCAAAACCTATCAGTCCCGGTTCCAGGCAGACTTTTAGTCTCGGTTGGATATACGAACCGCGACCAAGGGTTTTTGTCGTGGTTCATGTAACAAACCGGGACTAAAAGTCCCATTTTATATATGCTTCGTCCCCGCAAACCCGAGCTAGCCGTTGCATTTTCTGGATCAGAGCATGAAGAAGCTAGCTCGAGAGCTGTTCTTCATGTTTTTCGTGTGGAGCTCGAGTTCATCAGCGTTGCCGTCGATTTTATGAAGATTTGAAGCTTCCTGGATTCTAAATGGTGAGCCATTGTATCCTATTATCTCTTACTGCTAATTTTTACTCATTTCATGCTTTAGAAGTATATAGATTGGTGGATTTGCTTTAGGAGTAATTTTGTGGGAAGTGTGAGCTCAAATTTTAGCTACCTTGCTAGTTTGCATATTTGTGAAGATACGGTCAACTTAGCTCAACATAGCTCAACTTTGTTCCCCTACGGCGTATACGATGGTCGACAACAGCGAGGTCCCCTACGGCGTAGTGAACAACTCCTCCTTTTCGGATGAGGTATTATTAGCACATCTAGATGTCACATCGTATGAGGTATAATTTTTAATTTAGTGTGAGAATTTCCGAATTTAATTTTCACAATTGTAAATATTAGGAATCAGTATGTGAGTGCGGCATTCGTGATGGATGTGTCCAGTTTCAACATTGTCTGCAAGGAAAAGTCGTTCTCCTAGAAGAATTAAATTTTACAAGAGAGGAGAAGAGTAAGACCGATGAAAATTTGAGGACGACCGAAAAAATAGAAATGGTTGTCGAAAAGAAGGGGGAAATAGAGTTGGATTTGGCGGATATCATCGATGGACACATGATCCAGAGTCGTGAAACTAGGGAAAGAATGAGGTTTAAGATTAATAAGATGAAAAAGGCAGCTCTCCGAAATGAAATGTTCCTACATTTCTCATTCGGTGTCATTGTTCTCCTAGTCGCGGTTATAATCGCCATGTACGGTTTTTTAAAGTGTGCAAACTAGTGTTGTCGTATTGTGTTGGGATTCAGAATTATTGTTAGCATTGTGTGATTGCGCTTGTATATATTGTGATGAACACTATATTAATTTGAGCACTTACTCTCTCTATATATAATTGTGTATAGATGAGACGACAATGGATATACAGTGACCGGCGATCGAATGAGTTCATGCAAGGCGTGCGGGAATTTGTCGAGGTTGCTAAGGAAAACGCGCATAATGGTTTTATCCATGATGTGTGTGTCGGAGCAAGAGGGATTTCCCTGACTCACGGGATAATCACATCCACCTCTATACATCCAGTTTCATGCCTGGCTATAAATATTGGACCAAGCATGGTGAAATAGGGGTCATGATGGAAGACGACGAAGAAGAAGATAATAATGACGACTATCCTATGTTCACTGAATAGTGTGAGACAGAAAATGTCGAAAATGAAGAACAACAAGAAGAAGAAGTTGAAGCACCAGATGAGCCTATTGATGATCTTTGTCGGGTCATTGCTGATGCGAAGCGAGACTGCGAAAGTGAAAAGGAGAGGCTAAAGTTGGGGCAGATGTTAGAGGATCACAAAAAATTGTTGTACCCAACTTGCAAAAAAAACCTGAAAAAAGTTGGATACCATGCTAGAATTGCTGAGATGGAAGGCAGAGAACGGCGTGACCGATAAGGGATTTGAAAAGTTGCTAAAAATTATGAAAAAGAAACTTCCAGAGGTTAACGAGTTGCTCGTCAGTACGTACGAAGCAAAGAAGATTGTCTGCTGTAACATCCCAATATTTTGGAATGTTTAAGAATCACTAAAATTTAAAACTTTTATTTTGATTAAAATAAAATATTAAAATACATAAGAAAACCAACTATAAAATACTTAAAGCATATTGAAAAAGTTTATTAATTCAAATATCTCAAGTAATCAATATTTTTTTTCAAAACTTGTTTCAAGTTAAACATTTTATTATCCATTATATTTCTTAAAGCTCAATATATTATTTGACAAATGATTTAACAACCTTCAAACCATTTTCATGTAATACAAAGTTTCTTTTTAAGTAATTGATTTCAACCACTTAGCCATATCTATACAGAAATTCAAAACTATTTAAAAATGGTATAATTGCAAATTGGTTTTCATTCTATTAGCTGAGTTCAAAGCATAGTTTTGGAAATTATAAGTCTATAGTTTATATCTTTAAAATTCATAGATTTTATAATTAATAAATTATCCAAATAGGCATTTCATTAACTTAAACTGATTTCAATAATTTACAAAACACAAAATGATTTTCAAGAATATATTCAATATAAGAAATGAAATAAATCTAGAATCTTATCCAAAGGTAATTTATGGAATTTCAAATAAATTTATAATATTATGAAATTTAATGGTGCACAAAAATAATGGGAATTAAAAATGAATACTCTATATTTCCCTTTCATTCCAAATAGATGTGTTATGTCATTTAAATATTGTACTGAAGCCAAAATGTTTTAATATTGGAAAATGAGTTTAATTAACTTACTTTCAAACTTATATAAGTATTTTATTATTATAAATTTTATTTGGTCAAAATGAAAATTTAATTAGGCTTTAATTCAAAATTTGACATTAAGTATCAAATTAGTATTAAACCAATAATTCAAAATTATTACTTTTAAAAGGTTTTCAAAACATGCCTAGAAATGTTTTAAATGATAGATATTGATTTTATAAATATTTTACAATCTAATTTGAGTTGAATTGGATTTATATTTAAAAATTTATTAGAAAAACAGAAAACAGAAAATAAAAAGGTACAAAAAAAAGAAGAACCAAATGGGCCGAGCCGAGCGGATAACGTCCGCACGCGCAGCCAGCAGCGGCCCAGTGCACAGCTCAGCCTGGCTCCCTCTCCCACTCTCCAGTGCACAGCTCAGCCTGAGTCCACACGTCAGCTTCGTCTTCAACGGCCGGAGACCACGCCCACGACGTCGTTGAAATATGGCCGGCAATTCATCTCCTTCAATTCGTGCGATTAAGACACCGATTAACGCTCCCAAGCACGCCCTCTTATACCCCGAGTCTGTCTCCTTCTTTTGCCCCTAACACGATGGACAAACAGCCGCCGGGCTGCTCACACACCACCCCGGAGCACCGCCACTGCGGCCGGCGAAATCCTCCGCTTCCGCTTAACCTCGGCCACCCCGAGACCTCTCTCCACTCCCTCTCGATTTATTTTGATCTTGCGCATAGTTTTGACAAGTTTTTACTTGTTCTCGGGCAGCAAAACCTCGTCTCCGTCCACACCCGAAGAGGGCCGCCGCCAAGCACAACTCCGGCGAGCAATCTCCGGCGTGTCAGTGCACCCCATCGTCTTCAACCTCACCAACACCTCCGCCGCGACCTCCTACACCCTCTGGTATGAGTCGTGCATCCCGGGGCTCCGTAGAACATACAGAACACCGCGACGCTGCTGTCGGCATCGTCTCCGACGAGTTCCTCCGGCGAGTAGCGCCGCTCGATTATGGTCAACGCCTCCAAACCGCCCGATCTGTTTTCTGCGACCCTGATTAGATTCTTTTAGCCGAAACGATACAGTTAGATTAGATCCGTTAGATCTAAATCCTATGGCCCAGATTGAATCACATAACCCAATCAGCATCCACGTCAGAAGATGATTTTTCTATTTAATTCATTTTTGCAGTTTTGCAGAAAACCCCATGTATGTTAGATTTATCATTACTTTTTCTATTTTTATCCAAATTCAAATATTTTTATAGATTTCAAATTTGACTTAGTGTAAATTATTCAAATTTCAAATGGATGATTTTAGTATATTTATCATAACTTTAAATCTATAAATTCAAAAATTGCAAATAAAATTGTTTCTGAAACTTGATAATATGTGTAATATGATGCATATGTTATAAAATAATTTTGAGTATTATTTTGATGATTTAATAGTTATATGTTTAAATTGAATAACTTGTGTAATTTTGATATAACTTTTAATAGAAACATTATTTTTGAGTAAATCCAATTGCTATAAGTTTATTTAAATCCCCTCTGTCTATTAACACTATTTATAAAAAAAATTATAAAAATTTAATCACAGAAAACTTTAGTCTTATATTTATTCCTTTACTTATATTTTGCAAAAATAGAAATTAATTAAATTACATTTGTAGCCTCATGAATATTTTATAAATATCACAAAAATTAGTATGATGTTTCTTGTGATGAAAAATTTCATTTCATGCATAGCATATTTTATTATATAGTTATACTGCTCATAGGAAAACCCCTCCCCCATTCTCTCTAAGTTAGAATTATTTTCAATTTAGTATTTTGGTAAAGTGCGATGCACTTAGACACTTAGGATTTTCAACATGGAGCTAGTAGACCAATGAAGGACTTAGCCAAGAAAACAAGACTACAGAAGTATCTTCAAGGAGTAGAAGCACTTAGAAGAAAAGCGAGAAGGAGTTCATGAAGACCAACCAGAAATATTTTCTAAGACTTGCTTCCTCTCTCTCTTTTCTCCCTTCTTCTCTTAGCCCTTATGATGACTAAGTTATATTCAAGACCAACCTGGAGACTATCAACACCATCAAGTCTTCAAAGCCATCAAGTCTACAAAATTGCAATGAAGTCATCACATCAAGAAGAAAAGGAAGCAAGGAGAAGATTCTACAACTTTCTTTCTATTTTTTTCCTCTTTCCTAATCCTGTCTTTCACTTTAGACAAACAACTTTTGATCATGTTATTACCATCTTGGAAGTTTGTTGGATCCTAGCGGCATAGTGAGATGAAGCGGCCTGGAGACTAACCTTACATGTCCACGTACATGAGACATGTTCCACAACTTAAGTGGCTGGCCGGGTGTCTGTCTCTCTCACTATAGTGAATATCCAATTTACAAAGAGTTGATAATAATTGTTGATCACCTTGAAGAATAGACTTAGTATTTTCTCTAAGTAGTTATGCACATCATGGCTAAGCCATTAGAGTGCTTATTCAAGATGATTTATAGCAAAGTATTTTATCCAACTTATGACCTTAGTCCTTAGTCATTTTTGACCAACCTAATTGCCTTGCATTAACTTAAAAGAGTTTCATTGCATAACATACATCTTTAGTCCTTAGAAATATTTTACACATCATGCATGACATATTTTCCTTAAAAATTTATGAAACTTGTTTGTTCATTATGTATGTATTTGTATGCATTGTGTTGTGATGTGTTGATTGTTGTATTGTTGTTTGTCTATATTGTTTAGACTGAACGGAGAGCCTCGATTTACGTTGAAAAAAGTTTCTGAGCAAAGACATCATCCAAAGGCAAGTAGCACATTCATAAACCTCCTACTATTTTCTATATGCATTACTTAGTGTATTTTTATATAAGCATGTGTAGGATAGTATTGCTATGCTAGACCTGTGTAGAAATTCCTTACTCCTGTGTCTAGGTTCCTATATAATACTTTGTAGAAATATTGATGCTATGCAAATGTTGTTTTTTGAAAATCTAAATTCTACTAAGTTAAGAATGAAACACCTGGGTGGAAAGTGGTTGTACGGTTTATGTTGAGTGGTTCCCAGGGGATTTACCTGTGGAATTACACTTGTGGACGGCCACCCAGGAACAAAGGAATCTGAAGAACTTCGAGTGACGATTGCTTCCAGTGCAGCCATTGCCATATGGGTTCTAGCTTGATCAACTAAGTTGCATGGACTCGCCCCGGCTTGACAAGCAGATGTAGAGGGTGTTTGGTGGAACGGGTCAAGCCAGAGTGGGAGGGAAAATGCTTCTCAAAGATCTCGTCTCATTCTTATCATTTTCCTTATCACTACAAGTGTGTAAAGGATAGTTTGGGTTGAATGGGTACAATGGTGAACATGCACAACCTCTGCAGAGTGTAAAACTAAATACTTAGACGTGTCCCCGGTACGGACAATTTGAGCAGCTGATCACGGACGTGAACGGAGGATTCCACCAATACAACTTCAAAAATTAAAAACTTGATGGGTGAACAAGGGTAGAATGAGACCGTGGTTGTCATGCCAAGAATGTGTCGAATAGAAGAGAAGTGTTTTCCAAAGAGTTAGGACAATCTGGCTTTATGCACAATAGCCTTGAACTCCACCAGCCAAATATGCATATAGGTTATTAGAGTTATTCCTCGAAGAGTCCACCATAGTGTCACTTGCCAGACTCCATTTTTAATCGAATCTGAACCACGTTGTTGCAATATTTTTCTTATTGCAGATTGTTCAGATCACGAGTGAGGTTTCGCTTAAAGGTTTCGAGTCTACAACCAACATGTTTTCGCCTGTGGCAACATGAAGATGATGGAGACTCACTGCTATTGTATTTCCGCTGTTTCCTCTTTCTGTGCTAGCTTTATGCTATGGAAGTTGTAAGAGAATATTTTCCAAGTCTGGATCATCGATGTAATAAAATTGATACTTTGTTGTGATATTACATCGTAAACTGTGTGTGCAAACGAATCGATCCAGTGATTTTGCACTATACACAGGTACCTTGCCATATTTTAAATGCAGGTACGCTACATCTGCCCTCTAGGATTAGAAGTGGAGAAGATACACGCTTTCCCAAATGACTGCATCCTGTACGCGGTGACTATGAGAATTTGGTTGCATGCCCGGTATGCACTGCATTGCGGTACAAGATTAGACGAGATGACCCAGAAGGTGTTGCGGGCAAGGGCACCAGGAACAGGGTTCCTGCCAAGGTGATGTGGTATGCTCCTGTAATACCACGGTTGAAATGTTTGTTTAGGAACAAAGATCATGCCAAGTTGATGCGATGGAACAAGGAAGACCATAAGAAAGACAAGATGTTGACACACCCCGCTGATGTGTCGCAGTGGAGATAAATTGATAGAACCTTTCCCGACTTTGCACATGAAGCAAGGAACTTAAGGTTTGGTCTAAGTACATATGGCTTTAATCCTTTTGGGGAGCAGAGCAGCAGTCATAGCACCTGGCCCGTGACTATATGTATCTATAGCGGAAAAAGGGAACAAGCCTACCCTTTGTTCTTGTGCTGATGTATTTGATATGGTTAAGGATTTGAAAGTAATATTTTTAAAGGGTCCTGGCAGCCTAAAAGTTTCGAATGACGCTAACGAACACGCACCCATGTGGAAAAAATCTATATTTCGGGAGCTACCCTATAGGGAAATGCTATAGGTCCGCTCTTGTATCGACGTGATGCACGTGACGAAAAATCTTTGCTTGAACCTTCTAGCGCACTTGGGTGTGTATGGGAAGAATAAAAAAGATACACCAGGAGCACGAGAGGACCATCAACGTTTGAGAGAAATGGACGGCATCCATCAAGAGTCGTTTGAAGGTCCTGCCAGCTATACTCTTACGAAAGAAGAGAAGGACATACTTTTTGAGTGTCTGAGTAGTATGAAGGTCCCATCCGGATTCTCATCAAACATAAAACGAATAATAAATATGTCTGAGAAAAAATTCCAAAACCTAAAGTCTCATGACTGCCACGTGCTTATGACCCAATTGCTTCCGGCTGCATTGATTGCGCTTCTACCGGAAAGTGTTCGACTACCCATTGTGAAGTTATGTGCACTCTTGAATGCAATATCTCAGAAGGTAATCGATCCAGTGAGTCTACATACCTTACATATTGATGTGGTTCAATGTCTTGTCAGTTTCGAGTCGGTATTCCCACCATCCTTCTTCGATATTATGACGCACCTGATAGTTCACCTAGTCGAAGAGATTTCCATCCTCGGTCCTGTATTTCTACACAATATGTTCCCCTTTGAGAGATTCATGGGGGTCTTAAAGAAATATGTTCATAACCGTGCTAGGCCAGAAGGAAGCATCTCCAATGGCTTTGGAACAAAGGAGGTCATTGGGTTTTGTGTGGACTTTATTCCTGATTTTCAGCCGATTGGTGTTCCTAAATCGCGGCACGAGGGGAGATTGAGTGGAAAAGGCACTCTCGGAAGGAAAACAATGATCTCTATGGACGGTCATTCTTTAACTGAAGCACATTACACAGTTCTGCAGAATTCCACCTTTGTGGCTCCTTATATTGAGGAACACATGAATATTGTACGGTCCCACAACCCGGAGATGGATGACTGCTCGGTAACAGAAGTACACAATGCGAATTTCAGCGGTTGGTTGCAAGCACATCTCATGCATAACAACATTGTTGAGATGGAGTTGTTCGACTTGGCCAACGGACCATCTTCGACCATATCAACTTTCCAAGGGTACGAGATAAATGGGAATACATTTTACACGATGACACAAGATAAAAAGAGCACCAACCAAAACAGCGGTGTCCGCTTTGATGCAACAAACGACGATGGAAGTAAGGACACATATTATGGTTACATAGAGGAGATATGGGAACTTGACAATGGACCTTTTAAGATCCCTTTGTTTCGGTGCAAATGGGTCAAGATGGCAGGGGTACATGTAGATACCCAGTACGGAATGACAACGGTGGATCTCCAGAATCTTGGGTACCTAAACGACCCATTCATCCTAGCAAATGATGTGGCCCAAGTTTTTTATGTGAAGGATATGCCTACTAGACTGAATAAAAGAAAAGAAAAGCAAGACAAAATATTATCCGGTGATACCAAGCGCCACATAGTTCTTTCAGGGAAAAGAAATATAGTGGGAGTGGAGTACAAGACAGACATGTCAGAAGATTACAATAAGTTTGATGAAATCCCACCCTTCAAAGTCAACATTGACCCAACTATCAGGTTAAACAGTTAAGATTCTCCATGGTTACACAGCGCATTTAAGAAAGCGAAACACTAGTTGATGTGTAATAATGTTATAACTTTTATGTAACTCTATGTGTCAGAAGCTGTAAAATTATATTCCGCGCCATCACGCCGCCTTATTTCAAGTTATTAGTAGTTTAATTATAAAATATAATGCAAAAGATCTGAGTTATTAGTAGTTTAATTATAATTATAAATTATGAATCAGAAAATGAATTTATATTAGTTATTCAAATTGTAACACTCTTAATGGTCGAAGTTTTGTTTAGAATCCAAATCTGTTGTCAAAACTTATTCAAATGTATGTTCAACCCTTTTTGAAATTGCAAGATCAAGAATGTTTTAGATTTGGCGCAAAAATGGCCCTTTAGTCGCGGTTGGAGCCACGAACCGCGACTAAAGGTGTGGCACCGCGCGCGAAAACTCGGCGGCCGAAAACTCAGCAGGTTGCGGTTCGTAGCTCCAACCGTTACTAAAAGGGTACCTTTAGTCGCGGTTGGAGCCACGAACCGCGAAAAAAGGCCTAGGGTATATATTCTCCTTCTGCGCAATGCCGGTTCAATCCACGAACCAAGACATCGCAAAGGAACCGCCAAGGACGCCGCCAGGCTGCCCAAATCGATCGCCGATCACGCCTCCTCGCTGACGTCCGCAGCCTAGCGCCTCCTTGCCGCCATCCGCTGCCGAGCGCCGACGTACTGTACCGGGCGCCGTCGTCCGTCAACGCCGCTGCTGTCGAGCTCGCCGTCCCCGCTTTCTCTATTCGTCTCCCTCAACACCGCGCCGCCGAGCTCGTCGTCCTCGTCCCCGCCGAGCTCGTCGTTGTCGTTGCAGCCAGTGAGCATTCCTCTCCCCTTACTTATTAGTGTTAGGGTTAGTGTTAGTTTTTGTTTAAATTGTTAGGGTTAGTGTTAGTTGAATTGGAAATTTATTTGAAATATGAATTTAGTTGATTTAGAATTTAGTTGATTTAGGACTTAGTTGAATCTAGTTGATTTAGGAATTTAGTTGATTTAGGAATTTAGTGTCTTAGCAAATTGTTTGCAAATTGTTTGAATGTTTTATAGTATTTTAGTGTCTTAATGTAAGTACCAATTTGTTTTACGACTTAGTAGTTGAATTTAGAATTTAGCACTATGTTCGAATTTATACAATGTCTTTGAATTTTACAATGTTTTATACAATGTCTTGGAATTTTACAATGTCTTATACAATGTAAAGATTCATAGTTTCGAGATGGACGAGACTATGGATGTCCGGGACTAGGCTCCGCCGGGTTGGCACTGGAAGGTGCTACCTTCCGGTGTGCGTAGATTGGTGAGGAATGAGGGAACCATCGTCGACCCGGAGCTTCTTTGGTGGTGGTCATGTGGGCCCCGACGGGAACAGAGGGCGCCGGCCCCCGAGGAGTTGGTACGTCGCCGTGTCAGGGTGGAGGACGAGCATGTCCGTCGGTACATGGTCACGTTGGATGTCCATCCGTCCAACACTTGACAACATCTTCAGGGATCTCACATTTGTTATGATCCTGTTTGGGTTCCTTTACTTTGGGTTTTCACTGCACGCCGCATGTTTCCGGCGGTTCGACGTCCATTTTGATTAGCGTGATCTATTATGGATGTGATATATATTATTATGACTTGTAACTAATTGATCTTATTGATACTACTACTTTTAATCTTTATTTAATCCTTCTTCTTTATAGTTGAAGTTATGGACCACAACGGTACCGGTAGAGATGCTCAGGAAGATGCATTGTCGAACATAATAGGGGATAGCCGAAATGTAGAGAACTTTGAAGATGATGGCTCACAATATCTGAATGATGATGGGTATTGCTTGTTTGAAGATTTGTTATAAGGAGAGAACCCGCAAACAAGTATTGATGTCGAACAGGTGCTCCTAGGTGCACATGCTCCTGGATGGAATACGGTAAATTTTAGGTATGTACACCATACAAATGTTTTGGGTATGTATATCTTAGGTATGTATGAGGTATATATGACTTTGGGTATGCATTTCCAAGGTATCTACATAGTATATATACCTTGGGTATATATGTTCAACAGTACGCATACAGATCCGGTATATATATAAATAATTAAGGTATGTGCACAAATTAGGTATGCATTCCCCGTTACGTGCATACCCAAAGTCATATGTACCTCCTACATAGCTAAGGTATACATACCCAAGGTATATATATATGGTCTACATACCTAAAAATGGTTCGTATTCCAATCAGGAGCATGGGCACCTAGGTGCCCCAGTTGGGCTTCCTATATATATATATATCACTGGTTAGACCTTCACATATTGAGCATATAGTTAACGAATGTTTTTTGTAGAACTCCAAATCGAACAAAAGGTGGGACGAGAATATGCACATGAGGATTGATGTTGTCAGTGCCGATGGGATCCCTTTGGAGCCCAAAAAGAGTGTGACATCATTAATAAAACAAGAAGGAGTTCTTGTTCGGGAGATGATCCCCATCACCTGTCGAGAATGGAATAAGCCAGCAAGAGCCGACAATATAAGTTTTGTCTCTAACGAATTAAAAAAATCTATTTGGGAGAAGATGATATCACATTTCACTCTGTCGAAGATGGACACCCAGGAGCAAACAAAGGCCATGATGGACAAAGTGAAGGCGTGGATCCTTAAGAAGATGGCCACACAATTCTGTAACCACAAGAAAAGATTGTGAGCGACTTATGTCAAGGGCGGGAGGATTACTCCTGAGTTCAAGGGAACTCAAGAGAGGTTACATGCTCAATGGGATGATCTAAAGACTTACAAGGATTCGGAAGAAGCTAAAGAACGGTCGAAAAAGAATGCGGATAAGGCCGCGCTGAAGAAATATCATCATAATCTGGGGACAGGTGGCTACAGGAGTGCCAGGCCTAAGTGGGATAAACTTAAGGCAAAAGGGCTATCGCCGGGTACAGAGAAAGTGCCCGAAAGAGCAAGAAATTTCCTAATGGAGTATGGCATGACGTTGGATATGGAAACAGGGGAGTTGATTCTTCGTGATCCGACGAAGAGAGCAGTGTTGCCCCCCCTCCTCAAAGATCTTGAAACAGCAGTAGCAAAGGTGGAGGCGGGAACTTTTGTTCCTGATAGAGATAACGACGAACTGACAAAGGCACTCAAAAAAGGCTGAGCACGGAGGACACGTACGAGGATATGGAGGTGTTACTTGGAAGATAGGGTTTCATGAGAACATAAACACTAATAGAGGCCGAGCAAGAGCACAGAAGAGGAGGGAGCAGCAGGCGGCAAACCGAAGAATGTGGAAGAAAAGAACGAGCAGCTCTTTACGATGTATTCTCAGATGCAGGAGCAAATATCAAGCCGTCCAGAGGGAGAACACATGTACATAGTCCCGCACCCGACTGTCGGAGAAGCAGCATGGCTTCCACGACGTTGCATGGCAGCGCTGATGATGCACATGTTGATGTGCCACCGATGGAGCGCTACCCCGTGGATAATATCGAAGAGAAAACTGATTGTGAGCTACACCAGCCAATGAAGAATATATCCATGAAGGTGGCCCTCGGCTTTGCTGTGAAAGGTTATCCTGCAGCGCGTTGGCATGGCCGCGAGATTCCAGTTGGGTATGCTTGTGTCGGGGTGGATGAAATTCTATCCGGATGTGAGACATTGGAGATTGACTTCGCTGGCCCTGAAGGGGAGTTTTACATTGTTAATGACAATTTATATATTCATATCGACCTTCTATTTGATACAGAATGTGGCTTCACGGTCGCAACTCCCAGCAAAGCAACGCATAAGAGAAATTCAAAAGGAAATTGCTGGTTTTTTTGCTTGACGAGGACATAGCCCCAATGGGAGAATACCATTAAAACGTCTCGTCAAAGTGATATAGGAGGTCATATCGACCTTCTGTTTGATACATAATGTAATTCTAGTGTCCGGAAGACAATCGTGTGCATATATGATCGAATGTATATATAAGTTCGTACGACTCGCGTGTATATATGATCGAATGTATATATATGTTCGGAAGACACTCGTTATATTATGTATGCTTGTATGCTTACATCGATGTGTGTAATTGTATTGTATGAATAATAGCGTAAATCATAAATAAAACAGAAAACATAAAACAAAATAAAAAAACTAAAACCTAAAACCTCTTGAACTTTTAGTCCCGGTTTGTAATAAAGACCGGGACAAAAGGTCATCGCCTGAGCAGCTCGCCTGCGAGCCCACGTGGATGCTATTTGTCCCGGTTGCATACGAGACCGCGACTAAAGGGGTTGGCCTTTAGTCCCAATTCCGCAGTCCCGGTTAATAAACCGAGACAAAAGGGCCTTACAAATCGGGAATGTTAGGCTGTTTTCTACTAGTGATGGTGTTAACTTGACATCGATATGCGGGATGGTGGGAACGCAAAGTGATTGGCTTTGATCATCGACTGGGCCCCACACCAAAGGAAGTGTGGACGGGAAAGATCGACTGGTTGTGCAACAAGCCTTTGATCTCTTTTGCGTAAAGCAGCGCACCTGTGTAGAGTGTAAAAAAGTATGACATGTTACACCCTATTCCGGGAAGGAGCTGCGAACGCTGCAGGAAAGGACGCTCCATGAAGACCTAATGTGAAGACTGACGGACATAGTTCTTCTAAAGAAATTATTACGAAAACTTGCATTAACCTATGGAAATCTTTGTCAGTGGCTGTATATTATGCATTAGACTTCCCACCTTATATAATGGACTTGCTGGGTAACGTAGTTACTCACCCTTGCCTCTTGAACCACTTCTTAGACATGAAGAACCACGAGAAGGCAATACTTTAGGCTATGAGGATTCCGATGGGGAAGCAAGCTTGGATGTCGTACAAATCCAATAGGATGCCATAGAAAAAGACAGCCACATCAAGTTGAAGCTATCCGGAGAATATGGTGGACAATAAAGGCGTAGTGTAGTAGGGGACAAATCACTAGTCATTACAACATATATTTTTAGGCGATGCTAAAACCGCAGTCGCAAGCCAAGCAGTATTAGCGGTAAGCTTAGTCTTTACTATTAAATGGGAGTCTGTGGTGGTGATGGTTGGTCACCTGTGGTGACCCAGCATACCACTGCATGGTGTAGTATGCTATAGTCATTGACATAACACCAATGGATCACCGTCCACAAGTGTTACATCATTAGAGTGGTACAACAGAAACATCGCAGGTCCACGGCATGACTATAGATTACAAACAGAAGATCCAAAACAACAGATCTTTAGAACCTCCTCGAAACAATGAGGCAAGGCCCTACTAAAAGAAGATCAAATGAAAAATCTTGGAGGAACTAACCTATACTAAGGCTACTGCTAATATGGCTAGACTTGCGATTGCGCTATAGCAACGCTTCCAAATATAGGTTTGATGACTACAAATATATCCTCTAACATACTATGCCTTCACTTGTCCTCCATCTTCTCTAGATTGCTTCAACTCGTTGTAGTTGCCTTCTTTGGTATCTTGAGTTTATCCGTCATCGGAGTCTTCATAGCCTAGAGTGTTGCCTTCTTGTGGTTCTTCGTGTCTAGCAGGGGTTTAGGAGGCAAGGATGAGTAACAACGTTACTCAGCAAGTTCATTATGCAAGGTGGGAAGTTTAATGCATAAATACAGCCACAGACAATGGATTGTCGTAGGCTAATGCAAGTTTTAGAAACCATTTCTTCCAAAGGTTGCTTTTATTCTGAAGACTATGCTCGTTACGAGTCACAGGGCTAGGTCTTTGAGGAGCCTCCTTTCCTGCTGTGTTCTTCGTCCCATCCTGGAACATGAAGTAACATGTCACATTCATACACTCTACAGAGGTGCGCTGCTTTACCCATAAGAGATCAAGACCTTGTTGCACGACCGGGCGATCTTCCCGGCCACACTTCCTTGGTGTGGGGCCTAGTCAGTAATCAAAGCCAATCACTGCACCTTTCCACCATCCCCGCATACCCCCCATTACTTCGGTGCATACTAGTGGGAGACACCCCAGCTTAGCAGCTACCAACTAGTGGGAGACACCCCAGCTTAGCTGCAAAATAGTGGGAGACACCCCAGCTTAGTTCCCGAAGCCAACATTCATAGATGGTAGAAGCCACAACCAGAAGGTGAGATTATTATCCGAGCCATCTCAAGCTCATGGGCGGATTTACCACCGCCTGGCTTGTACTATGCACTAGTTGGTGTACGATATGAAAAGGGTACAGCTGACTTCTCCGTCCCATTCCAGATCTCATGGTTACGCGTGATATACGGCGTAAGAATCACTGGCGACATTTGTTGTTAAGCCCTAGGTGATACTTTCCCGTGCAAATGGAACCTCCACCACAACATTCTTACCGTGGTCCCATCTGCCAGCCATAAGAGATTACCACCTCACTGGTGGATAACCATAGTCATGTTATTATAAAATAAGTTTTCTGTCCTTTTTGTGTGATATGCAATACTAACATTTGAAAATAGTTTCTTAACAAATACTTGAAGAGGACATGAATAAAAGGGATGAACTTGCCTTTTTTACTGCAAGATTATGCAACCAAGGTCTTCGATATGATATAAACTCCGAGAAGTCCGAAAACAACATCATTGGCCCGGTAAGGACTAATGTTTTAAAGGAGCAGTATGATTAATGCATGAGGATGAGATGCATCGCAAAGTATCCCGTAACTAACTCTCCGTGGTTGAGGTTGTTTGGGTTTGCTGATTTCATTTAGATTTGCTTTATCTTCAAGTTTACTTCATAAAAGAATGGGTTATTTAACCTTAAATTAATACATCAATTTAGGCATAGGAATAAGGTAAAACAACATATAATCACACAATGGTTGTTTTAGGTTGTGTTTCTCTTTTTAGTGGTAGAGAACAAGGATTAACTTTAAGTAACTAAAGATGGTGTCGTGTTATATTTCATGATGGCAAAAAGAATAACTTTTGAAGAACATAAGAATGTAAACAGTCGTTGGTATTATATGAAGTAGTTAAGAGAACAAAAGAACAACTTTGCATTATGAACATTATTTTAATTCAGTTAGGCCCTTATAACTTAAACTTAGCTTTGTTCTTATGAATGAATTTTTTTTTAGGAATACAACAAGTTGCATTACTATCTAGGTGTTATGAATTTTAGATTGTGTTCCTTCTAATTTTCTTTACACATAATACAAATGAAAGGGAGTTAGGTAACAAATGATATATGTGGAACATTTATTTAAAATGAACTTAGTAGTTCAAAGTGTTGTTATAATATATTTATTTGAAATGATAATTAAATAGTAATAGTAGAACTTGCATAAGCTTATAATTTCATTTTCAAAATTATGAAAATAATTCTTACTATTTTTCATTTTAAAATAGAATATCATTTTAAAATAGATATATTGAATAAAAGCAATTCATATTGCATTAAAACCACATTACCAAAGTTAAAGTTATGTATGTGAGACAATTTAAATGAAGTTTGAAATGCATCCAAAATAACATTTCGAATAACTTCATATTTAAAAGATTATGTGATTTGTATTTCAAATTTTATCATGTTTCAATTTTATTCAAACACAAAAAAGAATGATACATCAGTATAGATTTTCTTTTGCTGATTATTTTGGTAGAAAGATTATATTTTTCTGATTTAAAATGAATTAGCTATAAATTTACAATGTTTATTCAATTTAACTCAATTTCTGAAATTATTAAATTAAGTTGGACACACCTGTCATAATTTTAATATTTTCACAAACTAATTTAAGAAATGATTAAAAATCTTACATATGGTCCTACCTGTCATATACTTATCTATTTTGAAAAGAATAAAATATTTTATAAAATTGGTCTTATGACATCATAGTGACGTCATCAACTAAATTTTCTCTTTGTTGATTTCGAATTTGACGAATCCTAACGTATTCAGTCGAATTGCTGCAAGCATCAGCAAGAGAAGACCAGGGCGAACTGAATGGTGGCAGCTCCGCCCAGGAATGGTCTCCGGAGGGCGGTAGCACCACAACGGAGCGGTGGCCGGCGACGGTTTCCACTGAGATGATGCTACAAAGTGAATTGGTTAAAAAAGAAAGTACCGTGCGGTTCACAAGCTCACCAGGATAGCAGTAGTGTGCTCGGAGAAAAAAGAAGATGTCGGACGGTGGCGGGAGCGTCCACGGCATCCGCCGGACGGAGATGAGGAAGACCACCAATACTCGGCCCTCCGAGCTCCTCTTCACGGTCCGCTCATGGAGGAAGACGACTGCGAATCTGAGGTCCTCCCCTGCAGTCCAGAACATCGAGGCGAGGCCTGACGACGACGAAATCAAGCGCGGCGGCCGACGGACGGAGTTGGAGAAGAAACTCTAATTCCGCCGACTGCGGCCATCCCCACAGGCGTGGTCAGCTAAGAGTAAGATGGGATAATGGCGAAGCTCCACGGTTTCTCAGTGGTGCTGGGGATGGTCGGAATCGACGGCAATCGCCAGTACACGGCGGCGACCTGAGGAAGCTAGGGTTACTGTAAGAACAGAGAGAGGGAGAGATAGAACGCGAGTGAAAGAGATGGAGCGATGCAGACAGCTCTAGCCACGGCCTTATCCTCGCGGGAGAGCGAGCTGGAGTCGCACGCGAGGTCGGAGGCAGGGACACGATGCGACATTCTTTTGGCCGAGGGAAAAGAAAGGGAAATAGAAACGAAAGTTTGTGGAAAACCCCCTAGGGTTTCAGGAATTGGAAGAGACAATGTAAACAGGTCCCTAATTCTTGTTTGGGACCTATTCCATATTATCAAACTTACAGATCGGTCCAGGAACCATTAGATTTTCATTAGGATATTTATTTAAACTTTTTATTAGGATAGTTTGTATATTTTGAGTATTTTTAACTTGTAAATTGAATTTAGGCGAACTTGGATTTTTCTGTGCTAAAATTAGTGGCATTCTCTTCTTTTTTTGAAGCGCCTTGACCATAGGGGAAACCCCTACGGTTGATTTTCCATTAACGCGGGGGGGGGGGGGGGGGGGGTAGGCGTCACCAAAATGGTGACCTCCTTTACATCAAGATCCCATGAGCGAGCTCAAGGTAGATCAAAGTAGAATCTTACAAACGCTTCAAAAATGTGGCACTAGAGGGTGGAGGGTACATAAAATACTAGTAAAAAGACTATGCAACAGTGGCGTGAATCCAATCCAGGAGTGGCTGGACCAGGTTACCAGAAACTCTATACTGGTGCAATATTGTGTCGCTTTGAAAAAGCACTTTCCACCTCGGCAGGGATGGCTAGAGATTTTTGAAGATGAGATCATTACGACTTTTCCATAAATTCCAGAGAGCATAGATAGAAATCTCCATAAAGCACGGTCCACTAAAGGTAGCCTTGGCTAAAGAGAATCTAGCAGAGATTGGTGCCGTGGTATGCCATTGAATTCCAATATGATCCCAGCATTCTCGGGCGAAAGGACAATCAAATAATAGATGATCTCTTGTTTCCAGATGGGCCATATCACAGAGGATACAATTGACAGCCGATTCAATAGTCCAATGTTTCCGTTGCATGAGGTCTTTGGTGTTCAATCTATCTTTCTGCAGCAGCCAAGAAAAAACCTGAATCTTGGGAAGGCACTTAGATTTCCATATCGCCTGAAGAGAGATGTCTTGTGGCACGACTGAAAAAAGGAATATGTAGTATTTCGCCGACGAGAATTGTGAGTTTCCCCAAGGGAAGGTACGTATATCTTTATGGCTCATCTCTGAGACGATCTGTAACTTGGTTATCTTGTCGTTAATCTGTTGCAGCTCTTGAAAGGCTTGACTGGACAGCGGTAGGTGAAACATATCAGCGAGATCTTAGATATTACTCATGGCTGCAACTAAAGAGTCTTCGTGCAGGGCAGAGGAGAAGATCCGAGGAAACTTGTCACACATCAGTTCACTATTATTCCAGTGATCTTTCCAAAAGAGAGTGCTCTTGCCATTACGCACACTAGAGACCGTGATGCTGCGATAGGTGTCCACTAGTTTGAATATGTCCTTCCACCAAAAGGAGCCATGCGCCGATTGAGCATGAGGAGGAGAGTTAGCGGCATATAAAGCCCAAACCAACTTAATCCAAGGGATATCCAGTCGCTGATAAAATTTGTGAAGCTTCTTATTTAGGAGCGCATTATTTTGCAGCTCCAGGTTTAGGATGCCTAAACCCCCATATTTTTTAGGACGGCAGACCATGGTCCATGCAGCCAGGGACTTGGAAGATTTGGATTCCTCCTCTTTAGCCCATAAACAATGTCGTCTCGACCGATCAAACAATGTTAGAATTCCTTTCGGAATCTTAATCGTGCCAAGATAGTGCATTGGCAACAGTGATAGGACAGAATTGACAAACTACAGTCGACCCCCATAGTCCAAAAATCTTGCTGATGCGTTCAGTCGGCGTCGGACGATGTCGACAATCGGCGAAAGATCCTATATCGTGGGCCGTCACGATCCCAAAGGGAGCCCCAGATAAGAAAAAGGAAAAGATCCAGTGGTCCAGCCGAAGGTGCGAGCCAGCTCGAGGAGGCGATCATCCGCAATATTGATCGGCATCAGGCACGATTTGTTGTAATTTACTAGGAGACCAGTAGCTGCAGAGAAGTCCGATAGTAAATCCTTAAGAGCCAGTAACTGGATAGGACACGCTTTGAGGATTAGAAGAGTATCATCTGCATATTGGGCGATGGGTAAATCCGTCGAAGGGATGGGCAAGGGAGGGGTTAGCACCCCGTCATGCATTAGACGATTAACCACTGCTTGGAGAAGATCAGCTCCAGATACAAACATGATGGGGGAGAATGGATCTCCCTGTCGGACCCCTCGTTGACAAGGAAATTTCTTGCCAGCAGTGCCATTGAGAAGGACAGAGGATGAGCCAGTAGAGAAGATCATCGTGACCCACTGGATCCATCTATCGTCAAAACCCCAACACCAAAGAATTTTGATTATCGCCTCATGTTCAATGGTGTCAAAGGCTTTTGCAAAATCAAGCTTGAGAATGATCACTTCTTGCTTGGATTGTTTACATTGGTGGATATACTCGTATGCCCATGCCACAGGGTCCTGTATCGTCCGGGATTTCAGAAAACCATATTGGTTGATATGGACCAGACTCAATATTTTATGCTGCAGCCTATTAGCGAGTATCTTGGTTAACAACTTCAGGCTCGAGTTCAGGAGGGAGATTGGTCTGTAATCAAAGGGGCATTTCGGCACCGGAATCTTGGGGATTAGGGTGATGTAAGCATCATTTATACTCTGAAGGTTAACACATTGGTGCCAAAAATCATCACAAAGCTGATAGAAGTCATGACGGATAATAGGCCAACACACTTTGAAGAACAAGACCGAGAAGCCATCAGGGCCAGGAGCTTTGTCGGTAGGCATCTCCTTTACCACCTTGGCATTCTCTTCTTTATTTTTGTTTGTGCATTTTAGTGTCATAGAAATACCTTTCTATGGCGAGATTTATTTGTGGAGATTTATTTTCTTAAAACTCTAAAGTTGGTTTGATGACTTGCACCAAACTTGATGTGCAATGGTGGTAACAAGTGTTCATTGTGGTACCTATGAAGAGTATACACAATGAATGAGTTAAAATTCCCGCTAAACATGGAATATTGCCATTGTGGCTTTGACTTGTGGTACCTCACAACTAAATCATGTAAAAATATGATCTGATGTCTCTAGATACACACAATAAGAGTATCCTGCCTAAGGAAGGTCTTATGGAAGTTTAAATGGATAGAATGATGAGTGTAAAATCTTTCTTTACTTCATCCCTCATACTTATGATCAAAGTTTGATAACTCCTTCCTATTGGAGATGATTTTATTTGAAAAATATATCTTCGAAATAGATGAATGTAAGTGTACTTTATGACATCAAATGACCTTATGCATATGAAAAGATTTGGTGAACAAGGTTGCAAAGCTTGCCTCCAAATGCTTTCTATATCCAAGTGGCTGAGATATTTTATGTACTAATATCTGACTTTCTATTTATTTGCATGTGACACTCAATGGTTTTAAGCATACAAAAGTGATTCGTTAACAAGGTTATAAGGCTTGTTATCTAGCTACTTCTATATAACTTGAACCTTTGAATATCACACCATTGCTAGAGACATTCATCCAGATGGATGATGGTATGAGAGTTTCCAATTCTCCATGATAGATTGACATAACACTTCTATGCCCATCTAAGGAATGCTTCTCTAAGTCTTCTTGGTGTTCTTTCTCCTTTCTTGATATCTTCTCTCATGGATGCCTTCGAGAAAATTGGGAGATAAGAAAATAAGATGCCTAGATAAAGTAAGAAGATCTGGGTTAAGCTTTCGATAACTCAGATTTTTCTTCAAGACTGTCATGGTTTTTCCATGTACTAGAAATATGTCTAGCACAATTGATAAGAATGGATGCTCAGAAGATAACTAAGAATAGTTGGTTAAATCATTAACTCCTAACTAATGTTTATGGTGTATGTGTTATTTTCATTTGGTGTTACATTTTATCGTATGTCTCTCTACCCCAAAATAAGGTTTAAGCCAAGGTCATTGATACGTCTACAACGTATCTATAATTTCTTATGTTCCATGCTATATTATACCATGTTATTACATGTTTTTTATATATTTTATATAGTTTTATGCATTTTCTGGGACTAACCTATTAACAAGATGCCAAAGTGCCAGTTCCCTGTTTTTTGTTGTTTTTTGTTTCAGAAAAGTACTTAAGGAAATATTCTCGGAATTGGATAAAAAACATCCTCGAACTATTTTTGCATCCTGGAAATTTCTCCGGATTGCATAAAAAACTTCTCGAGCCTCCACCGTCGTCAATACCAATTCGGGAGAGATCAGAACTTCTCTCCGGCACCCTGCCGGGAGGGGAATCGTCCCCGGAGGCTTCTACGTCGCCATGACCGCCTCCGGACTGATGCGTGAGTAGTCTACCCCGTGACTACGGGTCCATAGCAGTAGCTAGATGGTTGTCTTCTCCTCTTGTGCTATCATGTTTAGATATTGTGAGCTGCCTATCATGATCAAGATCACCGTTATGCAATTCTTCATGTTGTGTTTGCTGGGATCCGATGAATATTGAGTACTAAACTTATGGCTTCATAATATATTATGTGTGTGATATTTAATGATCTTGCATGCTCTCCGTTACTTATGTATGCTCTGGCCAAGTAGAGGGTTGTGACTCCAAGAGGGGCTATTTATTCTCGATAGTAGGTTCATGTCTATTTAATCTGGGGTGGTGAAAGCTAGCTCTAAGGTTGTCGATGTACTGTTGCTACTAGGGATAAAACAGTTGTATTTTATCTAAGGATTATGTTACTTACTTACTTTACACACAGTGCTTAAAGCGATAATCTGTTGCATGCAATTTAATACTGAAAGGGGTGCGGACGCTAACCAGAAGGTGGATTATTATTGTTGTTAACATATTTAAAAACATAAAGAGGAATCGAGTCCCTCTCCTCTCCCAACGCCGACACCGCCGCCCCCTCCCCTCAACGCTTCCCTCCGGCCATGGTGATCTCTAGCTCTTCGGTGCAATGGAAGCGCTCCTCTCTTGGGACTTCTCGCATGGCTTGGCGGTGGCTCATCAGGTGCGTACGTAGTTTGGATCTACAGTTCACTTCTCCTCTTCCTTTGGTATCAAAGATTTTTTCTGGTGGTCTCATTCTCCTTGTAGGGGGGCTGCCTCCGGGGCAGGGAAGAACCCGGTCCAGATCAGCCGTGGGGCTACAGAAGTTGACCTTCGGGGGTGGCCAAGGGTTGTCCTGTGGTGCACCGAAGGGCCAACTTGGCCTTTGGCTGGTGGTCAGGGCCAAAATGCCTCCTGGAGGCCGCAAGGGTCGTGGGTGGAGACTATAAATAGACCCCAGACCCCCAGAGCATCATAACCACCAGCGGAGAGTTCCTCTAAGAACTAGCTTCTCGAAGATGTCTTTGGTGAGAACCTAAGACATCTTCGGGAGGCTAGGCCTAGAGACACTTCTCCTAAGTCGCTATCCGGGTTATGGATGGAACTCAGGGCTGACCGGAAGGGCCGTCTGGCATCGCAGTACGTCGGGATCCTCCGGTGGGATCCCGGGTAGAGGAGAACCCGGGTGGCCAGGTTGGACATCCCGGGTAAAGTTTTACCGACTTACCTACCTCGGTTCTGGCAAGTTGTCTTTGTCGTGGAGGAAGGACGTGCCGGATAACTGAAGAAGAAGACCGACATGGGGGCATGTCGGGCGTAGGTCAAAGACCTGGTGCAGGCTTCCGCCTGACACGGGGGAAATCATATCCCTCCTGGCACAGAAGTGTTGGCACCTCCCGCCTGACACGGGAGTGTGTCAGCCGGTACGATGACTCTATGACAAGATCGGACATGCCTAGCCCGGCAATCCGGAAAAGGCTACAAGGAATGGGCGAAGACATGTCTTGTCTCTAACAAGGGGACAATGATGATTTAGGACGGCGCCTGCGGTACTTGTCGGGATGATGATGGCAGGGCTATACCGGCTAGCACGACGGCAAGGTCACACTAGCCGGTGTCGACATAACCGTTAGTCCTGTCCGGTGGGACCAAGCCGGATTAGGGTTTCCGGCCCTCCCGGCCGAAACTCTATATAAGGCGCCATAACTCCTGCTGTGGAGGGACGACCAACTTGTGTGCCAAAACTATAGTCTCATTTAATCCTAGAGCATTTACTCCCTCCTCCTCTCTAGTTCATCCGGTACATCATCAAAACAGCTCAAGGAGCATGTTGTAGATCTTGTGACATACCTATATTGAGAGGAAAGGCAAGAGTAGGGGTCTTACCTCCTCACGAGGGCTCCGAACCTGGGTACATCGTGTGTGTGGACTTGCCTTCGTGCATTTGTTTGGGTTTTGTAGATGTTTGAGTGTGTTCTTTGGTGTTCTTGAGTGTTTATCCCTTCCCATTGTGTGAGCTCCTTAGCTCGCTAGACCTCCCCGGATCCACCAGCGTCCATCGGCCCCACACATTAGCCATCCCATGGCATCTGCCGTGATACCACCACGACAGTTGGCGCCCACCGTGGGGCGGGTAAAGGCGCTGGCTGGTGTACACATCCGGACGGGTTCCACCGTTCACTCTGGCATCCGAGTTCTCTCAGGCCTTGTCGTCAGGCTGGGTGAGATGGATTTTGTCAGCGACAATGCCGGTTGCTTCTGGAACAAGCCCTTTCCTGCGAACGGCTGCCTCATCGACTTCGGTATCTTCACCACCTACTTCGCCACCGAGATCGTCTGCATCTACCCGGACACTGTCCTGGAGGCTAAGGAACCCCCATGATCTGCGCCGCCCGGGATCAGCATATCAATCGCCTCGCAGGCTGCGTCGCAGTCATGATGGTGGGGGTGACCGAGGAGGTGTTCGAGGATGCTCCCGAGGGCGACATGGCGGTGGCCGAACTCGGTTGGCAAAACCTCCTCAGGAGCGAGGCGCTGCCCGAGATGGCGATCCCCAGCCTTCCCTACTTCGTCGCAGGCCGGATCCCCTCTCGGGTCTGGTCGCCAAGTTGGCTGTGCCCCTGGCAGCTGATGCTAATGCCCAAGTCACTTCTGCTGATTTGGAAGAGCTTCGCAGGTTGGTGCATGCGGAGGCGCAAGAGATCACCGAGATCAGGCGTGAGCTTAGTGCTAGTCTCCGTGAGTACAATGCGGCTCACGGGTTCCCTAGAATAGATTCCCGGGACAAACGCATAGCCGATCTGCGCAAGAAAGGCAGGATGGTGAACGATGAGTTGGCTGGTGGCGCGGCCCCTAGACATAGCGGAACGGCTAGTCTGATCTCGGCAGAAAAGCCGGTGTACAGTTCACCTGCCAAAACTCTCAGGGCTGCTGAGGCAGTTATGGCCGAGTTGGCTGGGCTATCCGGGGAAGCTCTGCGCAAGCAGCAGGAGCGGGTCAACGAGCTAGTATGACGGCTAACCGAAAAAACAAGGCCTTTAAGAAGAAGAACCCGGGTGCAGGATCCCAGGTGTACTCGGCTAGGGCTGAGAGCAACAGATCGGGGGGAGAGGCTTCCTCTCCTCATCCAAGTAAGAGCAAGTGCTAAAGCCGGAGCCAAAGCCGCGGTTCTGGGAAAAACAAGCAACTGCAGACATACGACCCGACGTTTGCCGGAATCCAGCAAGCCGGGCAGAACAATCCCGGTCAGGCTCAAAGTAGCCATGGTGGTGGTAACCGGGGTGTAGGAAATAATGGCCCGGCTAGCCATGGTAATCCACCTCGGAATCAACCCTAGAATCAGGGAAACCGGCAGAGAGATGCCGCCTCAGTCCCACAGCAAGCTGCAGTCCCTGTAGTTAACAGGCATGACGATGGCAACTCGAGGTTGCAGCAGCTCGGATACCAACCTAACGAGAATCCTCTGGGATCTCGGATAGGAACTCGGCAGCTAGATCCAGCTGATGCCAGGTTCAGGCTCGACCGGATTCACCAGTTCGAGTTGGTAGAAGATCAAGGCCCTCCGGGGCCTGCTTGCTTCAGACCTCGGATCATGCGGGAGCTCGCTGTGCGGAATTTTCAGCTCAACCAGGGTGCCAAGACCTATGACGGTAGCTCGAAGCCGGAGGATTGGCTGACCGACTATGTAACTGTAGTAAGCATAGCCGGTGGAAACAGACGCTGGGCGGTGCGATATGTGCCGCAAATGTTGGAAGGACCTGCCAGGATCTGGCTGAATAACTTGAGGACTGACAGCATAGACTGTTGGTTAGATTTCGAGGAGACCTTCATCAGCAACTTTACCATCACATACAAGAGGCCCAACCGACCTCAGCAGCTTGCCATTTGCAAGCAGAGGGACAATGAGACTGACCGAGAGTACCTTACTCGGTGGAGCAACATTCGCAATTCTTGCGAAGGAGTGGTCGAGGCGCAGGCCATATCATGGTTTGCGCAAGGATGCCGACATGGCTCCATGCTTTGGCAGAAGTTGCAAAGGAACATGCCGGCTACCTTGGCCGAGACCATGCGCATTGCCGACACCTACACGCTTGGAGACCCCATGCAATCCCTGGTGGATGTCGGAGACTCCAACAGGAGGAATTCGGGAAACCAGCGCTCGGGGCCGAGCAGGAACCATGACCGCCAAGATTTCGATCAGAAGAGAAACCAACCTGAATTCCACTATGCCTCGCAGCATGTTGCAGCTGTAGGCCGAGATCAAGGGGATGCCGGAAATAATCAGCGGCAGAAGGTGGCTGGCCCGGCTTGGAGTCAAAGCCAAGAAGTGCAGAAGACTTGGGTGGACCCAAAGAAGCCATTGACGTATGAAGAGATGCTGAACAAGCCATGCTGATATCATACTCTAGAGTCCAACAAGCCGCGAATCACTCCACCTTGCAATGCAGCTGGTATCAGCGCACGTTGCAGGAAGGTAGTGCTGGGGCTACCAGGTCAAATGCACCAGCACCCCGGCCAAACATTCTGAGACCTCCTCCACCACTGTCCGGTGCCAATGCAATCCGGGTCAATCAGCCCACCCAGAGACCTCCTCTCCCCCGACAAGTGAATATGGTCAATGTCAGAAATGACAATGGTGCTGGCCCGAGTTACTAATCCGGACACCAGCAGGGCAACTACCGGGAGGCACATCAGAGCTACGTAGTCTTTGTGACCGAGCCCACTGACCGGAAGAGTGCGTGACAACGTGCTCTGGAGGTAAATGCTGTGATCCCGGTGACGTGGGGCTACCTTTCGACTAGCCCACCGTAAGGCTACCTGGGCCGCACCAAGCATGGAAAGGCCCACAGAAGGCCCGCTCGGGGTACCACGTATCCTAGTCCAACTCGGTTAGGTCTTGTATCCTGCCATATTTGTACCAACCGCCCGAGACCTGGCTACCTATAAAGCCCGGAGGGTTTCCCGTCCTAGAGGACACGCTCATAGCCACCACCACAAACCCTAGCGAGATCGCAATCTCGCCATTGTAATCGATACTCGCATCAATAATCAGACAAGCAGGAGTAGGGTGTTATCCTCCGGGAGCCTGAACCTGGGTAAAATCTTGCTTGTCAGCCGTCGTGATCACCGACATCTCTCTCTCTCCCCATCAATCAACTCGGGGTGCACAACCCTGGGATTTGCTGAGTTACCACCTCGTCAATTGGCGCCGTCTGTGGGAAGGCAAAAAAGTGTTGGAATCATGGTCGCTCCGGCTCCATCCGCAATGAAGACCGACGTCTGTGTCGCCAGGGAGTCGATCCGCTTCGGCTCCTTCGAGTATGTCCTCCACCCTCCGGCTCGCCGCTCGGTGTACGCCGATCTGGACAAAGGTATACACATCACCTTCGGCTCCATGTGCTGCTTCGCCGACAGTCGCGTAATACTCAGGTCCGCGTCAAACGCGCCACGCGCGGCAGCACCCGCATCGGCGAATCTACCGCCACCCTCATCAAGACCCGCGAAGATCGCATCTGTCGCGCCTGGTAAGATCGCATCTGTCGCACCCACGAAGATCTCATCTACCGCGCCCGCGAAGATCGCATCTGCCGCACCCGCGGAGATCGCTCCTGTCGCGCCCGGGAAGATCGCATCTGCGACGACTGCATCGACAACCTCAGCAACGGCCGCGCGAATTGAGTCTACTACACCAATCTCGGTCGCACGGTCGGTCAAATCAAGATCTGCCTCAACTACTACACCCGCGCGGACGACCAAGGGTTTGTAGCTGACAGCCACGTCGCGCGCGTCTTCGTCTTCGTGGGGCTGCCAAGTCTACCCCAAGCCAATCGCACTCACTCCGGCGGCTGCGAAACCCCAGAGCACGTGGACGATCGCAAGGAGGCGAAACAACGACTGCGCCGCGCGTCACGTTGCAGCAATTTTCGATCCCGAGCAAGGCTCGGATGACGGAAGCAGCAGCGGCAGCACGAACACACCGACCCAAGTCTACCCCAAGCAATGCTTCATGGCGGGCACAGCGCCACCCGATGACAACGAAGAACCCGCATACCCACTAGAGGTGATCATGCCGGACCAGACTAAAATCGTCATCACACGGGACATGGGAATCCAAGCCATGAAGCATGTCGACGAGGGCAAGTTCCCTCCACCCGACGCACCTAGAGAGGATCACCTGGCGGTCCAGTACTTGCTACGCAAGGAAGGCGAACGACTCCGCGCCGAAAAAGCCGACTTACTCCGGCGCAAGAGGGACGCAGATGCATCGAGTGCCAGGCGAGCTGCCCTCTCCTTTACCTCCTCCACGGAAGTTAACCAAGGAGCACGGCGAAACAGAGCCCTCGTTCCCCTCCTGACAGACGCCGACCGAACCAGGGTCACCCGCAACCTCGAGTCGTCCTTCGTCACCGAGGACGAGAACGGGATACCCGTCCCAAAGACGGCGAACGCCGCCCTGATCTCAGTCGAGACGTACCTCCGGCTCACGCAACCACCGGAGGGAGACGCACGTTCCCTGCTCCACAGACAGCAAATCGCCTCCATCAGGGCGATCGAAGAAGCTCTAGCGGCCAAGGTACCAAGCAACCGAGCGCGCGAGCCTGTAACCTCGGAGGTCCCAGCAGCACAACGACAACCAATCAAGGACCTTCGCGGCGTCCTCACGCAGAAGACGGTGGACCGCAACTGCAAAGAACGTTCGGTTGGAGCTGCGAACCTCGACGACCAGGCCGACCGTGACTTCGAGCCATGTGGGGCTGCATGCTTCAGCTTCAACATCCGCGACACCCGCATGCCTAAGGGCTTCAAGCTGACAGCAGGCACCCCAAAGTACGACGGGAAGCAAGATCCACGACTGTGGCTTGAGGACTACCTCATCGCCTGCACCTGCCAAGGTGGGATGTCGACTACGGCAATGCAGTACATCCAGCTTATGCTGACGGACTTGGCGCGCGGGTGGCTCACAAGCCAACCCAAGGACTCTTTCCGAACATGGGAAGAATTTCAGGATAATTTCATAAAAAGTTTCTCGGGAACGTTCGCAAGGCCAACGACCAACATCGAGTTGCAGGCCTGTAAGCAAGGAAAGAATGAGTCGCTCCGCTCCTACATCCAGCGGTGGACATTCCTCCGCAACACCATGGAACCTGTCTCAGAAGACCGGGTGATGGACGCCTTCATGCACAGCGTTGCTCGCCGCGACCTCCGCGAGGAATTTGGTAGGCTCCAGCCGAAGACCACAATAGAGCTAATGAAGACAGCCAACCAGTGGGCCGAAGGAGAGGACTACGTCCGCGATACTTCCCCCAAGAAAGAGGTCGAAACAAGCAACTGGCGCGAGGCACGCCAAAAAAAGAAGTCACGTTACACCCACGATTCAATCGAGCTAGTAGCGGCGGGATATGAAACCCCCCGTGATGACAAACGCGACAACAGTCGACAATACGATCAAGGTCGACAGTCCAGCTCGAGTCAGTACAACCGTGGCAGCAGCAGCATTAGCCACAATGACGGAGGCCATAAATGCGAGTGGAAGCGCCCGCTAACCCCGGCAGAGGAGCTGATGCAACCCTGTAAGCATCACTCGTTCCGCAACCCGGAGACAGGCAAGTGGGGTTCCAGCCATCTGCTGAAGGATTGTCGCAAATCAAGGAAGATATACCAAGCCATGCAGCAAATCATCGCTCCACTGCAAGCAATACAGGCAGCCCCGCAGCTAGCCATCCAGGCGGCACCCGCAAACAACAACCAGGTGCAGGCGGCTGGAGCATTCCCCCAGCCGCAGCAGCAGCAACAGCAACAAGCTCAGTCGGCAGCAACCGACACGTATCCACCCGCACGGGGACAACTGAACATGATCCAGAAGGGACCCCGTCAAACAGGCGCCAAAAGCTCATCACCCGCCAAGTACTTCAGGCCATCAATAGCCCGCGCGCGGTACCAGACTACCTACGCGGGTCAGAGAGACCCATCACGTTTTCCAGGGCAGATCACCCATCCGAGGTAACCCGACCCGGACACGCCGCACTCGTGATTGAGGCCCTAATCGGCGACTACAGCTTGAAGAAGGTGTTCATGGACGGAGGCAGCGGCATCAACATCATATTCACCCACACCCTGAGAAGAATGAACAGGTCGACAGAGAAATTGCCGGAATCGGAGACCACTTTCCACGGCATAGTACCAGGGCAAGCAATCACGCCCATGGGAACAATCACGCTCGACGTCATCCTTGGCACACCCGAACACTTCAGGAAGGAGTCGATCGATTTCAAAGTCGTCGACTGGAAGTCGCAGTACCACGCCATACTCGGGCGCCCAACTTTTGCCAGGTTCATGGCAGTACCCCACTACGCCTACCTGATGGTCAAGTTGCCCGGACCGAAAGGAGTAATCACCGTACGCGGCGACTTCGGGCTTTCCAGCAGCTGTGGTCACGAGTTCGCCAAGATTTCTGAGTTCTTCGGAGTCGAGGAGCACTTCAAGGCCATATCAGCCGACAACGACAAGACCATCTTTCCATCTCGCAAAAAGCCAGCTAAGGACGCAGAATTCAACACGAACGACGACACCGTCACCCACCAAGTCGATCCGACTGATAGCAGAAAGACGGTCAAGGTTTCGTCAAGTCTGACCCCCGCATAGGAAAGCGCGCTCGTCGAGTTCCTACGTGAGAACTGGAAGATCTTTGCATGGCAACCTTCTGACATGCCAGGGATACCCAGGGAACTCGCCGAGCACTCTATAAAGGTCCACAAGGACGCAAGACCGGTCAACCAATCCATGCGACGCTTCTCAGGACCCAAGCGAGACGCGATCACCATGGAAGTCGGCAGACTGCTGCACGCCAAGTTCATCCGAGAGATCAAGGACTTGGACTGGGTCGCCAACCCGGTCCTAGCGGAGAAAAAGAAGACGAAAAAACTACGCATGTGCGTTGACTTCACCGCAATCAACAAGTGCTGCCCCAAGGATCACTTCCCGCTCCCGCGGATAGACCAGATCATCGACTCGACAGCAGGCTGCGAGCGCCTGTCCTTCCTGGACGCCTACTCAGGTTACCAGCAGATCAGGCTGAAAGTCGAGGACGAAGAAAAAACGGCCTTCATCACACCCGACGGCGTCTTTTGCTACCAGACGATGCCGTTCGGGTTAAAGAACGTAGGTGTCACGTACCAGCGGACAATGCAAGCGTGCCTCAAAGGGCTCATTGGGCAGATCGTCCAAGTCTACGTCGATGACATCGTCGTCACGACCCGAAAGGAGGATACCTTAGTCGACGACCTCCGCAAGGTCTTCGCTGCACTCGATGTATACCAGATCAAGCTCAACCCAAAGAAGTGCGTGTTCGGCGTGCCAGTCGGAGAGCTACTAGGGTACCTCGTATCTGCAAGAGGAATCGAAGCGAACCCCGAGAAGGTGCAGAACATTCTCACAATGCCAGCACCAACCAAACTCCTTGAGGTGCAGCGATTAGCCGGCCGAGTCGCAGCTCTCAGCCGGTTCATTAGTAAGTTGGGAGAGAAAGTTTTACCTTTCTACCAACTGATGAAGAAGACGGATAAGTTCGAGTGGACACGGGAGGCGCAGGATGCGTTCGACCATCTCAAGAAAACCCTGACAACCTCTCCAGTCCTCGTGGCACCGCTGGAAAACGAGCCGCTATACTTATACGTCTCAGCAACAAACATGGTGGTGAGCACGGTACTCATAGTCGAGCGGGAAGAAGAAGGGCACAGTCACCCGGTGCAAAGGCCCGTCTACTACCTCAGCGAAGTCCTTACCCTGTCCAAGCAGAACTACCCGCACTACTAGAAGCTGGCGTATGGTGTATTTATGACCTCCAGGAAGGTCGTCCACTACTTCTCCGAGCACCCGATCATGGTGGTAAGCTCCTCTGGACTAGCAGACATTCTCACAAACCAACGCGCGACAGGACGAGTCGCCAAGTGGGTTGTCGAACTAGGGCCATGGGGGCTGAAGTACGCTCACCCGAAGTCCATCAAGTCCCAAGTCCTCCCAGAATTCACCACCGAGTGGATAGAAGCCCAGCTACCAAATGTCCCCGACTTGTCCAACGCATGGACAATGTACTTCGATGGCTCCAAGAAATTCAAGTCAGCCGGGGCAGGAGTTGTACTCATCTCCCCCAAGGGTGACAAGCTGAAGTATGTCCTACAGATGGATTTTCCGACGCCGTCCAACAACAAAGCCGAGTACGAGGCCCTGATCCACGGCATGAAGATGGCCAAGAACTGCGGCGCCACACACCTCATGATCTACGGCGACTCCTACCTGGTGGTACAACAAACCATGAAGTCCTACGACGCCATCGTCGACAACATGATCGCCTACCGAGACCTGTGCAACCAGATGGAAGGCAACTTCAAGGGCTGCGAGTTAAGGCACGTCGGCCGCGATAGCAACGAAGAAGCTGACGTCCTCGCTAACATGGGATCAGACAGAGTTCCAGTTCCACCCGGCGTCTTCCTTGAGCGCATCACGCAGAGATCTATCAAGACTCAAGCCGCAGCAAGCACCGCAATAAAGGCAAAAGGAGATGCAAACTTGCCAAGCCAAGAGAAGGTCCCCATGGAAGTCATGCTAATCGAAGCCACATGGACAGGACCATACCTGGCGTACATACTGCATCAGAAGCTGCCAGCCGACCCAGTCGAAGCAAAGTGCATCATCAGGCACTCCAAAAGCTTTACCGTCATCAACGGGGAGCTCTACAAGAGAAGTATCTCGGGAATCCTGTAGAGGTGCATAGACCCAGTCGACGGCCAAGCCATCCTACTCGACATCCACGCGGGTATCTGCGGGCATCATGCCAGTAGTCGAGCACTGATGGCCAAAGCACTACGAGCAGGGTTCTACTGGTTAACAACCATGTAGGACGACGAAGATCTAGTAAAGAAATGCACAGGGTGCCAGGAGTTTGCCAACAAGCCACACGCGCCAGCATCAGAGCTCAAGACAATACCGCTAGCCTGGCCCTTCGCCCAATGGGGGCTGGACATGGTGGGCCCACTGAAGAAATCATCACCCGGAGGGCACACTCACCTCCTGGTTGCAGTCGAAAAGTTCACTAAGTGGATTGAAGCCGCACCCATCACAAGTTCGACTGCATCAACAGCGGTCAACTTCATCAGGTCCATCATCTTCAGGTTCGAAGTGCCGAACGGGATCATCACAGACAACGGCTCGAACTTCACAACCGAAGAATTCAAAGACTTCTGCTCAGAGCAAGGTATCAAACTCAGCTATGCATCCGTCTCACACCCGCAATCCAATGGGCAAGTAGAGAAGGCCAACGGTTTAGTCTGTAGCGGCATCAAGAAGCGACTGAGTGTGCCACTCAGGCGCGCAGTGGGCGCATGGGTCGAAGAACTACCGTCAGTCCTCTGGAGACCACGCCTAACAGATCCACCCAGTACACTCCATTCTTCATGGTGTACGGTGCAGAAGCAGTCCTACCCTGCGACATCAAGTTTGACGCACCACGGGTGGTCGCCTACGACGAGTCAGATGCAGAAGAGGCACTCGAAGACAGCATGGACATATTGGACGAAGCACGCGACATCGCTCTGGCGTGATCAACCGTATACCAGCAAGACCTGCGCAACTATCATGGACGAAGATTGCGACCAAGAGCTTTCGTCGCAGGTGACCTGGTCCTTCGCCTCAAACAGAAAAAAGTGCACAAGCTCGCCTCCCCATGGGAGGGTCCGTACATCGTCACAGAGGTGATTGGCAACGGAGCATATCGCCTAAAGGACTCAAAGACAGGAGCAGCCTGCAGCAACCCGTGGAACATTGCACAACTCTGGCGGTTCTATGCTTAGTCGAATCAACCATTGTAACAAGGATAGCATGTCAAAGCGGCAGGTTTCAGACGCACTCTTTCCCTTACCAGGGTACCTGAGGGGACTGGAAGGGTTTTAATGAGGCGGCTTGTTCGCAGCAATCAATAAAGTGATTTGAAGAAAATGCTATTCACCTTACCTTCTCAGTCAAGACAAACAAAAAATCCTAGGCCGCCACTCGATTTACTCGGGGGCTGCGCCACATAGGTTGAAATAAAAGCCTAGGCCGCCGCTCGAACCACTCGGGGGCTGCGCCAAAACAGGCACAACTCAAAAATCCTAGGCCTCTATCCGACTTGCTCGGGAGATGCGCCACACAGGTTGAAATAAAAGTCTAGGCCGCCACTCGAACAAACTCGGGGGCTGCGCCAAACAGGCACAACACAAAAATCCTAGGCCTCTACCCGACTTACTCGGGAGATGCGCCGCACAGGTCAAGTCCAAAATCCTAGGTCGCCACCCGACGCACTCAGGGGCTGCACCTCACAGGTCACACTTGAAAAGCCTAGGCCGCTACTCGAACCACTCGGGGGCTGCGCCAAATAGGCGCAACTCAAAAATCCTAGGCCTCTACCCGACTTACTCGGGAGACGCGCCGCACAGGTCAAGTCCAAAATCCTAGGTCGCCACCCGACGCACTCGGGGGCTGCACCTCACAGGTCACACTTGAAAATTCCTAGGCCGCCACTCGAATTACTCGGGGGCTGCGCCATACAGGCTTACAGGTCAAGTCCAAAACCCTAAATCGCCACCCGGTACAATCGGTAGCCGCGGTACACAGGTCTCACTTGAAAGAATCCTAGGACGCCACTCGACTCACTCGGGGGCTGCGCCACACAGGTTCACAACGCAGGCTTAGGCCGTCACCCAAGGTACTCGGGGATTAGCCACACAGGTCAAAACAGAAGCAAGTACTCACACAGTAATGAAAACAATTTCACTCGTTGCTTGAGAACTCTTCTAATTCCATATACTGTCATTTACATTGGCATAGTCGCCACATTGACTAATCCTATACAACAGAAGAAAACTACTCTCAGTCTGCAGGCTCGGCCTTCGGCGCCCCGAGTGGGCCTACAAGACGTTCGATGTGCTTCTGCACATGCTCAATCATCTGGCGCGCAGCGGCCAGGGTATCAGCGTACTCAGTATCGCCAGGCAGTCCACCCATCAGCCTCTCCAACGGAAGGTTAGGCCGATGCAGCCGAACGTACGCCAGAGCCGCATTCGCCCCGGCGACAAGCTGCGCGTGGACAATTTCCTTCAGAGCATCGCCGTCACGGAACCTCTCGAGCAAGGTGGACAGCCCATGCGGCTGCCCATTATGCGGGAAGTAGACGCGATGGATGTGCCACAAGGTCTTCCCGCAATTCTCCAAGAGGACAGCCGCACGCCAGGTTCGGTCGAGCATGCGGGCAAGGATGCGCCCTCGCGACTTGTTCACCCAGAAATGGCGAGCTTCGTGGGAGTCGCCAGACGCCTCCCGGGTGACACGCTCCTCAACGCGGTCCCGCTCAGCCTCCCAATCTGGGTTCACGTCTGCATACACAAGCTAGAAGTCAGAACCAGCAAATTTCAACAAGGAAAGGCAGCCGCAGAAAGTACCAACCTTGAAGCTGCCGACTGATGAGATCGATCTCCCCGATCAGAAAATCTTCGCGTTGGGAAAAACCCGCAGTCGAATGCGACCTGGAGCGCTGCAAGAGCAGCTCGGTATTCTTCAAGGTAGCCTCAAGCTCAATCACCTTGTTCTTCAAGTAAGTGATTATGCGCTGGTCGTTCGAACTTCACGGATGGACCGGAGCAGCTTGGCGACGGCGAGCACCTGAAGAGGATCCATCGCCACTCGGACCAGCCGCAGAAGCAGAAGACGTGCCGCTGAGCAAGTCAATCTGTCATGAACGTGCAGAATCAATACCAATATACGACTGATCAGCACAGACAAATACGATAGGAGAAAACATTCAATTTCAGCCAGAGCACTGTAAAAGGCCAGAAGACCCAACAAAATATCGGTCGACATGAATTACAAAGCAAAAGTTATCAGTACATGAAACTGCGACTGCTAAGCCCCTACAAACTACTCCTGGGCAACAGACTCCGACTGCGAGCGACTCTTCCGAGCAGCAGCCGACCCAGTCGCCTTGGCCAGCGCCCTCTTGAAGGTAGACATAAGCGTCACAGCAAGCTGTGCAGCCTGCACTTTAACTCCACCCAAGGACGCGGTCCGGCCATCAGGCCTACGGGGGAAGCCGCTGACGACCTTCTCGAAGTCGCCCTGAATTTGGTGGCCTTGGAGGAGCTGGAAGGTAAGCTCGGAGCCGCGTACCGTCTGCGCCCGAGTGAAGTCGGCGAGGGTGGTCGCGTCATCCTCAAATGGAGCAGCAAGGGCGTCCACGGCAGTCGGAGGCGGGTCGCTTGGGAAGATGTTACGGTGCACCGTCGTAAGGGCTCCTGTCGACTTCTTCGGTGCATCTGTGGACTTCCTCAGAGCATCAGACGCATACGCGCAGACGCTGTCCAGGAAGCCGACAGCCGTCGCCAAGTCGACGGTGTCACTCGACGAGCCCTCCTCAGGAGCTCCACCGCATGTCTCTTTGCAAAAAAGTCAAACATCAGACAAAGGCAAAAGTAACAACACAGTAGGCATAAGGCCGAAACTTACCCCCAAGAGCACTGGTGAGGGAAAGAAGACGGTCGACTTGAGTCTTCTCTTGGTCAACCCGCATCCGCTCCCGCTCCTGGAACTCGTGGAGAGACTTCTCAAGCTCACCCTGACCCCGAATCTTCAGCTCAAGTTCGGCAACCCGCTTATCAGCCTGGTCAAGGGAAGCGCGAAGCTGGTCCCTCTCCTTTTCTAGGCGAACGTAAGCAGCGGCCGCATCAAGTTGTTGGCGGAAGTAGGGCTGAAACAAAAGCAAGATCTTAATAAAGCTGCGGGCGACTCTACTAGTCACCCACACCTTCGGGGGCTACTCCCATCGGGAGCGCTGATCGCGCACCCGATTAAAATTCAAGACTACAAGTACAAGTACAAAAGACTTACATGGTCTAGAAGCTCGGCATCAACGAAAGGCGGCGGAGGAGCGCGACTCGAAGACGCGATGACAACAGGTTGCGTGCGCTCCTCAACTATCACCCGGGTCACCAGCTCGGTCGAAGGGGCGGATGTATGCTCCACCTCACGAGGAGGAGAGTGGACATCGCCAGAACGACGGCTGCAGCAACAGTACAATGACCAACTGCAAGATTGGAACTACAAAAGACAAATCGAAGTCAACAAGGTACTAACCTGGTGGTCTCGAGTTCATCATCACTCCCCAGGGAGACGGACGGCAGCCGCGCGAACGCGCGCGGTGGCGCGGAACTAACAGGGGGAACAACCAGGGGCTCGCTCCAGCCACCTTGGGACCGCGCACCCGACGACGTCGCGATGACTTCCTCTGCATCAGCTTCCGCACCCCTCACAGGCGACGAAGCAGTCGCAGAGTCACCGCCGCTCCGGCGCTTCTGCCTCTTCCGCGCGGGTTCCTCGTCATCATCATCGTCGTCCGCTTCGTCGTGGGGTAGACAGCGGACGGAAGGTCATCATCATCATCATCCTCCTCCTCGACAAATTTCGACTCGTCGTCGGGTCCGTTCTCGGGGAGAGGAGGAAGGCTGATCAGCAGGGACCGACCCTGAAGCAAGTAGACGCAACTCGAATCAAGAAGCAAGTAGACGCAAGTCGAATCAAGAAGCAAGTAGACGCAAGTCGAATCAAGAAGCAAGAAATCAAGAAACAGAATAACAAGGAGAACAAGTCAATAACTTACCTCAGGAATGGGGTTCGATGCCCCGTAAGCAGCAACCGGGCACTTGACGTTGCATGTATCCGCGACTCGGAGGTTGGTGATGGAGCTCACCTTGGCTTCCACCTCCTCATCGTCAAGTGGCTCGGTGCTGACGCCCTCGACGGCCCACATCGGGTGGGGCCGAGCGCTGAGCGGCTGCACCCGAAGACGGAAGAAGGTGGCCATCAAGAAGACGCCACCCGCCTCGCGCCCAAGGGTCTTGGTGAGATCGCGCAGCAGGCCCAGCAGAGGCCGCGCGGCTTCCTTCTCCCCCGCAGTCAGCGGGTGCGTCCAGGCTTGGGTCTTCCGCAGCCCGCGTCCACTGTCGAATGCCACCAGGCCATCCTGGCTCGACTGGACGTAGAACCACTTCTTGTGCCACCCTTGGACGGAGTCCGACTTCTTCATCTGGAAGTACGCGGTGTCACCGCGCACTTGGATTCCGAAGCCGCCCACGGGGAATGGCAACCCACTCTTCCCAACGTTCTTGCCAACGAGGAAGAGCGACTTCCACAGCGCCCAGTGGGGTGCGACACCCAAAAAGCACTCGCAAAGCACAATGAAGCCCGCGATGCTCAAGACGCCATTGGGGGTCAGATCATGGATCTGAACCCCATAGGCATACAGGAGACCGCGCACAAAATCGTGCAAGGGGAACCCGAAGCCCCGCGGAAGGAAATCCACGAAGCAAACGCGTTCCCCATCCCGGGCTGTGGGGTAAACTTCTTTGCCAGGAACGCGTACCTGGACTTGATCAGCACGCGGAAGAAGACCTTGCGCACGGAAGAGTTCGACCTCCGCCTTCTTCACCGACGACCTTTGCCAGTCGCCGTCGGGCTTCTTCATCAGCCCGGCTTCGTCGACGGCGGCGGAGGAACCAGCGGCGCTCTTCGGCTTGCCCATGGCGTCGCGAGGCAGCGCAAGGTGCACGGACAAAAAGCACGGAGCTCTGGTGAGGGCGAGAATGGCAGAAGGCAGAGGAAAGGAGGCGCGGACGAATGGAGAAGACAATGCCCTCGCGCGGCAGCGCAATACTTATGTCTCAGCAAAATCAATCTCAGCCCTCCGTCGTGCAGCGGTTCAGAGCATCTTCATCCCGCCGTCCACGTGTCAAGCAAAAAGGCCAACCGTCGCCGCCATCTTCCTCCACTACGCACGAGAATCGAGGCGTCATCATCGTGCGCGAAAATTTCGCGCCCAGTTCAGGAACGTGACAACTGCTGACCACGGCCAGCGCTGCCAGTGGGCCCCGCCATGTCACGTCCCATCGGGCGCAGAGGCATGCAAGGAAACGTCAGCAGCGACGTCATCAAGCCAACGGATCCAAACAACAAGACAACGAGATAACTCGAATTCAAGGTTCGGGTGGTAGGCTTCTTAGCTGAAACAACTGAAGACAATGCGCTGGCCAAGGAACCCGAAACGTTTATTCGGGTGACGAAGAAAGTCGAGTAACCTCTCGCAGCCGAATCAGAGCTACAAGTAAGCCAACAGGCTGAATAGAAGCAAGCTTCCCATGAAGAACAAGACAAAGTAATTCGACTACAAAGGTTACTCCCATCGGGAGAGGCCTGTTCGACTGAAGGAATCGGGTTCAAGCTCAAGACCAAGCAATCCAATGGCGCGTCCAGGAGGAGGAAGTCCTTTGCCCGACGGGCGCTTCGACCAGGCACTCAGGGGCTACTGACGTGGGGCTACCTTTCGACTAGCCCACCGTAAGGCTACCTCGGCCGCACCAAGCATGGAAAGGCCCACAGAAGGCCCACTCGGGGTACCACGTATCCTAGTCCAACTCGGTTAGGTCTTGTAACCTGTCATATCTGTACTAACCGCCCGAGACCTGGCTACCTATAAAGCTAGGAGGGTTGCCCGTCCAAGAGGACACGCTCATAGCCACCACCACAAACCCTAGCGAGATCGCAATCTCGCCATTGTAATCTCTACTCGCATCAATAATCAGACAAGCAGGAGTAGGGTGTTATCCTCCGGGAGCCTGAACCTGGGTAAAATCTTGCTCGTCAGCCGTCGTGATCACCAACATCTCTCTCTCTCCCCATCAATCAACCCGGGGTGCACAACCCTGGGATTTGCCGAGTTACCACCTCGTCACCCGGCGGTGCCAAAGTTCCTGCACTGGTCCGAGATGGAGATCACTTGGAGCCGGAAGGACCATCCCCGGGTTATGCCCAAGCCTGGTGGCTATGCTTTAGTGGTAGACCCGACCTTTGTCGGACGAAGCCTCAACGTCCGTTTAAGCCGGGTTCTGATTGACAATGGCAGTGCCATTAACTTCATGTATATGGATACCATGCTGAAACTGGGGGTGTCCATGAACACGCTGCTCCCAACCGAGACAACTTTCCATGGCATTGTGTCGGGAGTCTCTTGTTCTCCCATAGAAAAGATTTGGGAAGAAGTGCTGTTTGGAACCCGGGAAAACTGCCGGACTGAGAGTTTGGAGTTCGAGGTCGTGGATCTCGAGAGTTCCTACCATGCACTAATCGGCAGGCCGGCATTAGCCATGTTCATGATCTCCACCCACATGGGCTACCTGAAAATGAAGATGCCAGGGCCAAATGGAGTGATCACCATCGCGGGAGACCACAAGCGCTCCATGGACTGTGCGTCTGCCGGCTCTTGCTTAGCCGAATCCCTTGTCATAGCTAAGGGGAAGAAGAGGATCCAGCAGGTGGTTGCGTTGGCGCCCACCGTCACAACTTGGCATGCCCCGAATGGTGAACTCGGAGTAGAACGCCTCATTCCAGGCACCAAGGGAAACCAAGAAGGTGGGAGTGGACCCCAGCAACCCGGAACGACAGGTCATCATTGGTAGCAACCTGGACAGCAAATAGGAAGGTGAGCTCGTCGACTTCCTCCGTGAGAATCGGGATGCCTTTGCGTGGTCGAGTGACGATCTGCAAGGCGTTCCGAGGGAGTTGGTTGAGCACTCATTATTCGTCAGGCCTGACGCAAAGCCGGTGAAGCAACCGACTAGGCACCTCTCGGAAGAGAGAAGAGCTGCCATCATGGAGCATCTCGCAGTACTTCTGGCTGCCGGGTTCGTGATGGAAGTACTTCATCCGGATTGGATATCAAATCCTGTCCTTGTTGAGAAGAAGAAAGATGATCCCCTCCTGCTCAAGGTGTGGCGCATGTGCATCGAATTCACAAACCTCAACAAGGCATGCCCGAAAGATCCGTTCCCCCTCCCCCGGATATATCAAGTGATTGATTCCACTGCCGGCTATGAGCTTTTGACTTTTTTAGATGCTTATTCTGGTTTCCACCAGATACCTTTGAACCCGGATGATCAATTGAAAACTGATTTTATTACCCCGTATGGGGCTTATTGCTATCGTGTCATGACTTTTGGTTTGAGAAATGTTGGTGCTACATACCAGAGATGCATGCAGAAATGTTTGCATGAAAAAATACGCTGGAACGCCGAGGTCTATGTAGATGACATAGTCATAAAAACAAAAGAAACATCCTCTCTGATCGATGATCTGAGGGAAACATTCAAAAACTTAAGAAAATTTCGGATGAGGTTGAACCCGGATAAAGGTACATTCGGTGTTCCGGCAGGCAAATTACTCGATTTTCTCATATGAAGCCGGGGGATTGAGGTCAATCCGTGTAAAATACGTGCAATCGAGAGCATGAAATTACCAACACGTCTCAAAGATGTGCAAAAGTTCACAGGCTGCTTGGCATCTCTAAGTCTGTTTGTGAGCCGACTAGGGGAGAAAGCCTTGCCCTTATATCAGTTGATGAAAAAGAGCAAAACATTTGTATGGAATCCGCAAGCTGATGCAGCGTTCAATGATTTAAAGAGGATGCTCTCAACATCACCAGAGTTGGCATCCCCATTGCCCAAGGAGCCTATGCTGTTCTACATCGCTGCCACTAACCGGGTAGTAAGTGTAGCCATCGTGGTGGAAAGAGAAGAAGGGGACAAGCTGATACAGATACCAGTGTACTATCTGAGCGAGGTGATCTCGACATCCAAACAGAACTACCCGCACTACCAGAAGATGGCGTATGGGGTGTACTTTGCAGTTACCAAGCTCAAGCACTATTTCTAGGAGCACCTGATCACGGTGGTGTGTGAAGCTCCCCTGGCCGAGGTCATCAGTTGTCTCCGTATGCTCCGGCATACGAGAGACGCGACGCCATTAAGTCGCAGGCGCTGCCGGACTTCTTGGTGGACTGGGCCGAGATGCAGTATGAACCTCCGCTTCCCGACTACAATTTCTGGAAGATGCATTTCGATGGTTCCAAGGCTAAGATCGGATTGGGTGCCGGGGTCGTCCTGACCTCACCAAAGCAAGATGTGCTGAAATATGTGCTGCAAATTCATTTCCGGGCATCTAACAATGTGACCGAGTATGAAGCATTGGTGCATGGACTCAATGTCGCCAAGGAAATCGGTATCCGCCGAATAGAGTGCCTCGGCGATTCCGACCTGGTGGTGCAGCAGGTGTCGGGGAACTGGGATGCAATTGACGCCAATATGGCCTCATATCGGTTCCATGTGCAGACAATATCCGGATTTTTTGAAGGCTACGAGTTCAAGCACATACCAAGAGGGGAAAATGAAGCGGCGGATGTGTTGTCCGAGCTGGGGTCTATTGGCTCACCGCTTTACAGCAAGTAGAGGACATTGTCTAAAAATGTGGAGGGTGACAGACGTTTGCCCACAAGATACATATGCCGGCATCAGCACTGAAAACCATCCCTATCACTTGGCCATTTGCTGTATGGTGCTTGGACATGGTGGACCGTTTAAACTGGCAAGAGGCAATATGACACACATGCTGGTGATGGTGGACAAGTTCACCAAGTGGATAGAGGTCAAAGCAATCCGGAAGTGCGACGGGCACACCTCAGTCCAATTCTTGAAGGACATCATCCTGAGATATGGCTACCCGCACAACATCATCACGGATAATGGTACCAACTTTGCTATGGGGGAATTGAAGGGGTTACGGTGCAGAAAACTATAATTTTTCTAGCGAACGAAACCCTAACTAGCCAGGATCTATCTATCTAGTACATGCGATAACGGTGGCGGAACGAGTTACATTACCTCCATGTAGACCGATAGCGGGGATTACGCTCCCGCACAAGCGTTGACGATGAAGTCGTACGTAGCCGACCTCGAGGTCGCGGAGAACTTGCCGCGATGACGAAGACGATGACGCCTGGGGTGTCGATGATGATCTGCGTCGACGGGCGTCGGGCGGAAGAAGGCAGAGCGCCAGCACCAGATGTGGTGCGCCGGCGGCAGGGGGGGAGGTGGCGCGGCGGCTGCAGGGGCGGACGACGTCGCCCAGGCTCCTCAAAAGAGTTGCCTCCGAGCACTCACAAACATACGGAGCTTAGCGACAACCCCCGGTCATTCAGATCCAGCTGAAATCGCAGGGGTAGATCTTATCTAGAATCCCACAAAGCAACGGTGCTCAGCGGTATAGCTTAGGTGGAGAGAGATCCCCCCTTCCTCAGCTCGGCGCGGCTCCAACTTGGGAACCACGAGATCGAGAGAGAAATCGGGAATTAATTGTTTTTTCCAATGAATTAATCCAATTAATATGCCTTGCTATATAAAGGGGGAAGGGGGTGTGCAAACTCCCTAGCTCCGCCATGTGGGACTAAACAAAAGGAGAAGGGGGGGGGGGGTTCGGCCCCCACATGGGCTGGCCGAACCAGCCAATGGGGCCCACCCCCCCCCCCCCCCCCCCCTTGGTGGTGCGGCTCCCCATCTTGGGCCCTCTTAGGGCCCATGTAGGTGGGAGCCCCCTTTTTCCTTTATTTAATTAATATAAAAAACCCATTAATTCATAATTAATATATTTATATATAATTCAATATCCCGTGACTCCGAAAACTCTTTCGGACCACCCGAACAACTTTCGGACATTCCTGGAACCATTCCAGACCTTTCCGGAACTCCTTCCGGACCACCGAAACTCTTTCCGGATCATTTCTCTCTCTCCAACAAATCCCTAGAATATTCCAGAACCTATCTCCTGGTGTTGCTAAGACCTTAAGTTTGTTACGCTACGGTTCGAGAACACTCCAGACATGGTCGAGACACTCTGCTCACCAATGACCGTCAGGGATACCTGGAAGTATATGACGACCCCTGTGCATTCTACGAATATCGTCGTTGAACCATAAATATGATATTCATTCCCTTTGTCTCTGCGATACTACCTTGTCCGAGATATGATCGTAGACACACCGATGTCTTTGTTGTATCTCGTTACCGACGAAGGTTATTAACTCGTCTGCGATATTAGCTGCGCAGCTATATAGATGCAATATCACCGAGTGGGCCCAGAGTATCTTTCCATTACAAGAATGAACAAATCCCGCTCTTGATCCTTACGTCTTGATGCTCTTTCGGAATACCCAAGATGGACACCGTTATTGTCATGCTATATAAGACACAACGTTTGATGGTCTCAAAGCACCCCTACGAAGCATTAATAAGTACGGTCTCACGGTCTAAGGAATGAGCTATCATATTCTTATCTATTGCAAATGACAAACATCGTAATACGATCTTATTGCAATACTTTGCATATGTCCATCACCTTATTCAACTAACAAGATGACCCCATTGTCAACCGACGTCATTGTCCTTGATCGGGAATCTCGATCAACTGTTGCCCAATGGACAAGCTCATATAGAGGCTTGCTAGGGACCTGGTTGTCTATGTATCACACGTGTATTAATAATTCTGATTAATACAGTTATAGCATAATACACAAACCTATTATAAACTTATGAGACAATGCAATAAATACTACTTATTTATTTGCCTCTAGGGCATATCTCCTTCAGGAATTTGCTCGGTTGCGTGCGGAGAAAAGAATCCGGTTGGATGTGGCATCAGTAGCCCACCCGGAGGGAAATGGGCAAGTCGGAGAGCAAATGCCTTTGTGTTAGCCGGCATCAAGGCTCGCCTATTCAAGCCACTGTTGAGAACTCCGGGATGTTGGATAGAGGAGATACCGGCAGTATTGTGGGGTCTCCGGACCACACCGAATAGATCTACCGGGTATACGCCATTCTTCATGGTGTATGGTGCGAGGCAGTGCTGCCAACCGACATACAATATGCCGCGCCAAGGGTAACAATGTTCACCGAGACCGAGGCAAAAGAAGCCCGGGAGGACGATGTTGACTTGCTCGAGGACGCAAGGGAATTGGCATTGTCTCGGTCCGCAATTTATCAGCAGAACCTCCGTCGCTATCATAGCCGGAAGGTGCATCCCTGAGTATTCCAGGAAGGGGATCTAGTGCTAAGGCTGATACAGCGCACAACCGGAATGCATAAACTTTCACCTCCATGGGAGGGGCCTTTAGTCGTGAGCAAGGCGTTGCACAATGATTCTTATTACCTTGTAGATGCACAAGAAGCTAGAAAAGGTGTAATGGACAAAGCTGGTGAGGAAACCAAGCGGCCATGGAATGTAGCCTTGCTCTGTCCCTTTTACACTTAAAGGGCGCAATGTATGTATCTCGGTCTCTATCAATGAAGTCTCGGCACCCCGAGACGTTACTCGGGGACTGCCTTGCGCAAATGTGTTGTTTGTTCTAAGCTGCATGTCGGCATCCTCGGGGGGAACCCGGGGACTGCCTATTTTTGTTTCGCTATGGTCTTGTGGTTTACCTGTTTTATGCATGTCGGCAACCAAGAGAGGATCTCAGGGACTGCCTTGTATTTATGTTTGTTTGGTATATGCCGGAAATATTCTGAACTCGGTTTCAAAGTTAAAGTAATGTATGTCATGTGAAATAATCTTTTGACTCGACTGATGAACGTCGAAATGGTAGTCAAGAGCAAAGAGCATCAAGTATGGGGAACACGAAAACAAACTCGGGGACTTGGGATAGGAATTATTCCGGCATATGCGTCTTACTAAACCATTTTTTTGGTTTTTGCTTCTTATGTCGGAAATTTGGCAACTAGAACTCGGACATTTATAAGTAATGTATACCGTGAACGGGATTTCATGACTCGACTGTCAAACACCGGCATGGTAGACAAGAGCAGAAATCGCCTAACTACGGTAAACATTAAAAATGAACCCAGGGACTCATGGCGGAATAAACCAATATAACTTGTCATTCGTTAGAAGCAAAAGTTGGCAGGCATAGCATACGAATTAAAAGTATATTACATCTCTACCCGGCATCCCGGGGATTTAATGTTTAAACGACTAAGTGTTTTTAGATAAAACATAAGGGATAGGTCGGGCTAGGCCTGAAAGGATCAAGGCGCGATAGGAGAGGCAGGCTTCTTTGTTTGGTCGGCAACAGGGGGCGCGATGACGATCTCCTCGGCACTGGCAGCAGTACTTGGCACGGACACACCCGTCTCGGGTAGCGGGACCTCGAGCGGCGGAAGATTGGCAGCATTCCGCGCAGCGGTGGTCTCGATGGATGTAGTTGCCTCGGCATCACCAGCATCCGGTATCTCGACATCCGCGTCACCGGCATCCTTCGCCTCGCCATCATCTTCTTAATCTGACTCGGAGTCAGATGCAATGAGACTCGTGATGAAGGAGTCGAGATCCTCCCAACCTGCGAGGCGATGTGCAGTCTCTTGGCGCAGCTGGATCTTTGCCGGGTCGGTGTACCATTCCGAGACGACCCGCAGGCTCTTGATCACCTCGAGATCGAGCCCCTCATACTAACTCAGCACATGTTGCAGTGCTTGGTCGGCACCAGCGCGGGCAGCGGACCGTTTCCAGGCATGAAGCCGGTTACCGGCATCCTGGAGCACGGTGGCCAACTCGGTAATCGAGAGCTTGCCGGGAGCACCAGGCCACAGGGCACCATGCGCGTGAACTGCCGCGCTAAGGAGCCCGGTGCCGATCGTCCGGAGAGGGACTATCCGGGCCTTCAGGGCGATGAGGTGATCGTCAATATCCCATGAGTCCGAGACAGGACCCTTCCCGGCCCTCTTCTCCCGGGAGGCAGCGATCGCAAGGGTAGCGGCTTCTCGGGAGTGCTCAAAGTGTCCTTGAGAAAGGAGAACTGTCATCGGACAAGACATGAGGCAATATCGGCAAGAGAGGAAAACGAAGAAAGAGAACTCAGTGCACTTACTGTTCATATCCCGGTTAAGACCGGTGAGCTCGGTGAGCCAAGCATCCTGCTTCGACCGAAGAAGGGCCACCTCGGTCTCGGCAACATGCGCGCGCTCCTCGGACTGGTCGAAGGTCTCCTTCTGCTTCTTGGTAGCAACCAAAAAACGCGTCTTCAAGTCCGCTGCAGTACACCTGGCCTTCTCCAGCTCGACATTCAGCCGCATGATCTCGGACTGCACATCAGTTAAAGCAGACTTTTGGTCCGCCGAGATCTTGCACGCTGCGTCCCGCTCCTCCCGGAGTCACTCCTCCGACCTCTTGGATTGACCGAAATCGGCAAGAAGCCTGTGGAAGATGCTGCTGCGTTTTTTGCTACAGTCCTGTAGCAGTATTTATCTGATATCAATCTCGGGGACTTCGATGGAGCAAGAGATAATAGGAAAATTCTTCAAGATCCGCACTTGTGAACCAACTACTCACTCGAGTTTTTATACCCAAGAGAGGATCTCGGGGACTGGGAATTGAAGGTTTATTTTTCAAGATTTGAGCCTAGTGATCTGCTACTCGGTGGAGTCTAGAGCACTAAGCACCAATCTCGGGGACTAGGGAGGATAGAAGATAGAAGGCTTACATCAACAACCCGGGTAACGTCCAAGACGGCCACCTCGAGGGCATGCATGGCTTGCGCGCTGCGGCTTGGGACAGCAGCATGTAAGTCTCCCACGACCTCGGAGGCGTCAGCAGCAATCCAGGCCAAGTTGTAGTCGTCAACCGCGCGTAAGACGGTGACGGTGGGCGCGCTCGCTGCTCCAACCTCCTGGGATCCTGAGGACACAAATGCGCTTACGGACGCTCGCAGGGCCTGCAAAATAGCTGTGGGGATGTCGGCAGGAGGTGGTGGTAGCCCGGAAAACTTACCCGAGGCAGAGGAACCCTTGGTCAGGACCAAGTCCTGAGATGAGGACTTCGGAGGAGCGCTGGGCTTGGCAGGGGCAATCTTCTGGCCAGAGGCCTGGCTGCGCTGTTTCTCGGCTTGGGGATCTGGTTGCCGGGTAGGCTGGGGAGTGGGCTGCTTCGGCGGCGGTGTTTTCCACGGAGCTAGCCGAGTAGAAGCTCACGGCACAACTTGCCGCGGAGGACTCAGCACATCTGCATTAGGATGCGGAGACGCCACTCGGCGCGGTGTGTCCGGAAGAATGATGTTCTCAGTGGCCGCGGCTTGCCGGGCCGGGATCTCGGTCAGCACATGCTGATCACCCGAAGTCCCCATGCCGGTAGCGGCGCGAGGAATGGAGACGTCGGCCATAACAGGGCCAGAGTCAGGCTGACCGGCATCCTGCGCCCGGCACCGAGGTGGTGAAGGGGCAGCCCGGGCTGGGCTAGGAGACCTGGAACCCGGGAGACGGGAACCAGCGGACTGCGGAACATCAAGCGCCGCCCTGCAATCAAAAAGCATGTTAGAAGGGATCTCGGGGAGGACCAGGATAGAAAAACTCGATGGAAGGATAGCATACCCGTAGGACACGGTGGGAGGACCTCTCCTCCGCCAAGGAGGCTTGTCGCCCGGGTGCTTGGTGGTCTTGGTCTTTTTTGCAGCTGCACCCGAGCCACCGGCATGTGCAGTCTCGGACACCGCACGCTTGCGGCTCTCGGCGCGCTTCGTTGCGGCCGCAGGTCCCGTAACCACTGGCAGGGCGTATTTGAGAGGACGGGCGTCAATTACATCGAGTATTTGACAATCATCGTCATCATCTTCGTCAGATTCGACTTGGATAGCCTCTCGAGCTAAAGGCTTACCCGGAGCAGCAGCACGGGCTAGATGAATTGAAAGGTGGTCCTCGCCGTCAGGGTCCTCCTCCAGCATCTTCTCAGGCACCGGGAAGTCGTCCGTGAACTTGCCCCCGGCATGCATCGCGTCCTCTTCTATCTGCGCTCGAACAGCTGCAATAAGGAAAGGGATCAGGGCATGTCAGAAATGTCGGTTTCATGCGGAACCCGGCACAATACGGAAGTCGGCGAAAGCATGCGCAGGCAACTCCTCCAGTGGTTTTCTGCAGGTGGCCGCACATAGTCCCCACTTCCAGTCTTCCGGCATCTTCGTCCGAGCGATAGCTCGGACGCGACGGCAGACTGCAGGCTTGTCCAGGGGGAAGATGCTGGTTCGGGTAGGGTCGTACAACCCACTCATGAAGCACATCTTGTGCACTTGGGTTTGGAGAGGGCAGACCCGACGAATAATGAAGTTGCGCAGGAGGTCATCGACCGTCAAGTCATCCACGAGAACCCCCAAGACATCATGCAAACTCTCGACCTCCTCGGAGTCCGGGAGTTTGTTCCAGAGTTTGAAGTCGGTAGGAGGACCGATGACGAATTCCGGGAGATTGAGGAAGTCTGGCGCGGAAGAACTCGGTTCATCTTCTGTGGCGGTCGGGTTCCACGCGTAGAAGAAGCTTTGTTGCCACTTCCGACAGGATTCCAATCCCTGGACCTTGGGGAATCCAGACTCACCACGGGGGATGATGGTTGCCGCCACGCAGGCGACGAGGTCCTTGACTTTCTTGTCCGGGTTGGGGATGACTTGCCGGCGAAGAAGGAAGTATTTCGCCCAGAGTTCCATGAACGGCCAGACGCCGAGATACTCCTCCGTGTACGTGGCAAAGCAAGAGAGCATCATGATGGCGTTGGCAGGGAGATGATGTGGTTGAAGGTCGTACGTGTCGAGGAACTCGCGTAAAAACGGGCTAGCCGGAAGGCCGAACCCACGCTCGAAGTGTGTGAGGAACACTACGCGCTCGTCGGGTTGGGGTTCTGGTTCGACCACGCCGGTAGGAAGTCGGCTTTCCACTTGAGGTGGAATCCGGTGCGTCCGATATAGCCACTCAAGGTCTCCCTGGTTGGTCTCAGAGCCGTCCCAGCATCCCCTAACACTCTCATCGCCCATCTCGGCAGCTTCGGAGGACATATCGGAGCTAGTCTGCAGGCGGAAGGTCATGATAGTTGGGTTAGAGTCGGTAATGGTGGAACACGGGCTAAAAACTACTCTTGTAAACCGACCTCCTGGCAAATAGATCTAACAAAGTGAAACAATTAGAAGTTAAAGGGACCCAATACCGTGGCGCAAGGCCGCTCTAAAGGCACAGTGCTTGGACAGGGCGATTGAAAGAAAAAGCGTAGCAAGGGAAATCATCTACAGCGCACAGCTACAACAAACCATCCCCAGTGCGCTATGATAGGGATCTACCAAGCTAAATCGGCGCTTGTCTCACGGATGTTTGAGAGGAGTTACGGACAAACACGAACCGTCGCGGCATTGGAGAGGTGTACCGGAGATAGAAGAACCCACCGGAGGGGAGGAAGGTACCGAGGCACGTGATTGTCGCGGACCAATGACGGAGACGGAGGGCTCCGCCGGCGGGCTCCGCCGGCGGCGTTCAGGGGTCGGGCGCTGCACGACGACGGCGGCGGAGCGCTCGGGGCAAATGCTGGAAGAAGAAGAGAAATGGGGAAGAAGAGGAGATGATCCCTCCGCTCCCCTATTTATGGGGAGCCCTGGGAGCGGTTTCCGAATCTCCCGCCCACGATCTCCCAAATCGTGGGTGGGATCGGAATGCGCCGTGGCCGACACGTGGCAGCACCCAGAGGTGTCCCCTGGGCCACACCAAAGGCCACACAACACCAACGGTTGGTGTGCGGATCCGGTGCGGATCCCGGCGCAAGAACCCGAGCGACGCGCTCATAAGTCAAATATACTCGAGTGCTTCTCTGACTCGACAAGACCCCAGGTGGGACCGCGGTACAGATGTGGCTTGTCCGGGACGAGAAGCGGAATGCATATCGTCATTCCGACATTCGTGTATAAACCCAGAGATGGTAAGTCTCATTCCCTGGGATAGGTCATCCTGGCCGGAAGGTGCTCGGGAGAAGGATGTCGGGAAAGAGCATCCCGGTCTCAGAAACAAAGGTTGTTTTCGGGTACTTGGTTGGTTTTCTTCTTGAATCTGGTGCCGCACTTCTTCTTAAGTCGCTGCACAGCACCAGCTTCGGGGACTAGTGTCGGGGGGCTGCCCCCGGGGTAGTGCAAAACCCGGTCCAGATCAGTCATGGGGCTACAGAAGTTGACCTTCGAGGGTGGCCAAGGGTTGTCTTGTGGTGCACCGAAGGGCCAACTTTGCCTTTGGCTGGTGGTCAGGGCCAAAATGCCTCCTGGAGGCCGCAAGGGTCGTGGGTGGAGAGTATAAATAGACCCCCAGACCCCTAGAGCATCATAAGCACCAGCGGAGAGTTCCTCTAAGAACTAGCTTCTCGAAGATGTCTTTGGTGAGAACCTAAGACATCTTCGGGAGGCTAGGCCAAGAGACACTTCTCCTAAGTTGCTATCCGGGTTATGGATGGAACTCAGGGCTGACCGGAAGGGCCGTCTGGCTTCGCAGTACGTCGGGATCCTCCGGTGGGATCCCGGGTAGAGGAGAACCCGGGTGGCCAGGTTGGATATCCCGAGTAAAGTTTTACCGACTTACCTACCTCGGTTCTGGCAAGTTGTCTTTGTCGTGCAGGAAGGACGTGCCGGATAACTGAAGAAGAAGACCGACATGGGGGCATGTCGGGCGGAGCTCAAAGACCTGGTGCAGGCTTTCTGCCTGACACGAGGGAAATCATATCCCTCCTGGCATGGAAGTGTTGTCACCTCCCGCCTGACACGGGAGCGTGTCAGCCGGTACGACAACGCTACGACCAGATCGGACATGCCTAGCCCGGCAATCCGGAAAAGGCTACAAGGAATGGGCGAAGACATGTCTTGTCTCTGACAAGGGGCAATGATGATCCAGGACGGCGCCTGCGGTAGTTGTCGGGATGATGACGGCAGGGCTATACCGGATAGCACGGCGGCTAGGTCGCACTAGCCGGTGTCGACATAACCGTTAGCCCTGTCTGGTGGGACCAAGCCGGGTTAGGGTTTCCGGCCCTCCCGGCCGAAACTCTATATAAGGCGCCATAACTCCTTCTGTGGAGGGACAACCAACTTGTGTGCCAAAACTATAGTCTCATTTACTCCTAGAGCATTTACTCCCTCCTCCTCTCTAGTTCATCCGGTTCATCACCAAAACAGCTCAAGGAGCATGTTGTAGATCTTGTGACATACCTATATTGAGAGGAAAGGCAGGAGTAGGGGTCTTACCTCCACACGAGGGCCCTGAACCTGGGTACATCGTGTGTGTGGACTTGCCTTCGTATATTTGTTTGGGTTTTGTAGATGTTTGAGTGTGTTCTTCGGTGTTCTTGAGTGTTTCTCCCTTCCCATTGTGTGAGCTCCTTAGCTCGCTAGCCCTCCCCGGATCCACCAGCGTCCATCGGCCCCACACATTAGCCATCCCATGGCATCTGCCGTGATACCACCACGACACTCCTCGGCTTCTTTTTCTCTTACGGAGGAATCAGTCAGGATAGCCTTACAATGTTGTATTGGTGGGGATCCATGACTGATCGGAGATTCAGGTTTTTGGTTGTCTCTAGTCAGGTTGGGCATTTCATTTATGGGCTTAAGGATCGGATTTGGCCAGACTTTGTCTCTCACTTTTCTCTCTTTCAAGGGGAATCGCCTAAGATCACTGGCCTCTTTCACCCTTCTGCTTATCAGTCTTTTGACAAACATGATACTGTGGTGGCTCAACGCAGTCCGACTCGGATTCAGCCAAATCTTGATTTCTTGCGTCAGAATGCTGTTGCTGATCCGTGTGCTTCCTTGATTGAATTGGCAAAGTTTGGTTTAGTGGATAAATCAAGTTCTGTTCCACTAGTTAGTGATATTCAGTTTGGATCTTTCTCACCGCCGGTGAAGCCTACGGCGGCGCCGCCTCATGTAGACGAGGTCAATTCAGTTATTTTTGGCAGGTTCTCTGATCCGGTTTCCTTAGCGCCCGTTAATTCTGGATTCAAAAGTTTACTGGAATTTTTTATCCCAAGAATTATTTTGTTCATCTGTAAGTGGATATTCTGGAACATATCAATGATCTGCGTGGATCGGGTTACTCTGATCCGGAAATTTTGGATTTTTTGAATCTAACTGCAATCCCGCCCTCTGACGTGGTTTTCCAATTATTGGGTCGATGCTCTCGTTGTAGCCTTTCTGATCATTTGAGGCCCAATTGTCCAGGAGTTTGTGTGGCCTGCCAAGTTCTGGTCCGCAATGTGGAACCTGTTTAAAGCCGGTGGCAGATAACCCCCAGTGTTCTAAACCTGCGGGAAAGCCTGCGAAAAGAAATCTCTTGTCGGGCCGTTGCTGGGTGACGTGTTCTGCGTGTAGTTGGTGAATCCCCAAAAGGAGGGTGTGAAGTAGCAGAGCGGCAAGATTTCACTCAGTTATGAAACCAAGGTTATCAAACCAGTAGGAGATGAACGTTCCACTCGAGGTGTCAACGGCGCCAAAAACTCTTTGTGTGGCATCAGAGACGTGGAATCTGCAGACAACACAATCAAAGTATTTTGCCCCAACTTAACGGTGAGGGTGTCAATCCCACTGGCTTGGTGTAACAAAAGATTAAACGTATGTGTGGAAGAAAGATGTTTGCTTGTAGAAAGTAACATGTTTGCAGTTGTGGTTTTATCAGATTAATGAGAAGGACCGGGGTCCACAATTCACTAGTGGTGTCTCTCCATAAATAATAATAACATTCATCCATGCGTGGTAAATAAATTACAGCTTGGCAATTGACATAATAACGATAAGCAACCCAATGCATATACTAATGATATGGTGTCTAGTGTGAGATTCAATCGGGCATTACAACAATATACATAGACCGTTCCAACCGCATCTATGACTAATAATCCACCTTCCGGTTAGCGTCCGCACCCCTTTCAGTATTAAGTTGCATGCAACAGATTATCGCCTTAAGCTCTGTGTGTAAAGTAAGTAAGTAACATCATCCTTAGATAAAGTACTACTGTTTTGTCCCTAGTAGCAACAGTACATCTACAACCTTAGAGCTTTCTGTAACTGTCTCAGATTAAATAGAGACATGAACCTACTATCGAGCATAAATACCCCCTCTTGGAGTTACGAGCATCTACTTGGCCAGAGCATACACAAGTAACGGAGAGCATGCAAGATCATTAAATAGCACACACATTATATATGATGAAGCAATAACTTTAGTACTCAATATTCATCGGATCCCAGCAAACACAACATAGAGAATTACATAAAGATGATCTTGATCATGATAGGCAGCTCACAAGAACTAAACATGATAGCACAAGAGGAGAAGACAACCATCTAGCTACTGCTATTGACCCGTAGTCCAAGGTAGATTACTCACGCATCAGTCCGGAGGCGGTCATGGCGACGTAGAAGCCTCCGGGGACGATTCCCCCTCCTGGCAGGGTGCCGGGAGCAGTTCTGATCTCTCCTGAAGTGGTGGCGGCGACGGAGGCGGCTCGGGAGCCGTGGAGGAAAAAGTGATTAGCCCTCCTGAGTTTTTAGGTCATGGGGGTTTTTATGGGCGAAAGACCTAGGTCAGTGGGCACCCGAGGGCGCCACACCACCTCCCGGCGCGGCCAGCATGGGGCCCGCACCACGAGGCGGTGTGGGCCCCTCGGGGTCCGCCTTCGTCTCGTCTTTGGTTCTTCTGGTCGCAAATATTCCAAAAATAAATACTAGTTTGCTCATTTCAGTTTTGGCGGATATTCCCTTAAGAGCTTTTCTGAAACCAAAAACAGCAGAAAACAAGGAACTAACACTTTGGCATCTTGTTGATAGGTTAGTCCCAGAAAATGCATAAAAGTATATAAAATACATATAAAACATGTAATAACATGATATAACATAGCGTGGAACACAAGAAATTATGGATACGTTGGAGACGTATCAACATCCCCGAGCTTGTTCCTACTCGTCCCGAGTAGGCAAGAAGATAAAAGAAGAATAATTTCTGAAGTGACTATATGAATGTGCCATAAGAATACATATGACAATGGTGCCTCTGCCAGTGTAGCAGGTTATGCAGTGCTCTAGCGTAACATGGGTAAAACCACACGTCAGCTTTATAGAAACATGCAAAGCAATAAATAAGTAATGAATCACAACAAGTCATGTAATGTAAGATGGATGTTGCATGGCAATATATCTCTGAACAACTATGGAAATGCTGTAGTAGGTTGGTATGGTGACTGTTTTGAGAAAGATGTTTGTCTTATGTGTAGGAGAACAAGATGAAGATCTACCACGAGTTTGGATGTACCCGCGAAAAATGCACCAACTCTCAATGTGAGAAAGGGCAAAGCAAAGTACCGAAGAGGCTAGCAATGTGGTGGTGGAAGTGCCATGAAAACCGCAGTTATATAACTCACAAGTAAAAATATTCCAAATAAAAATATGATCAAGCAAGGCATAATGAAAATTACTCCTAGGGGTGATGTGGCAAATGAACAAGTTCACTGTGGGGGACCCGACCGTAGCGCATAACATAAAGCCATTACGGTTGCCTTAGGCAAAAAGAAGTCATATACTATTATGCAATCAACTGGAAATTTAAGTGTGGCAGAGTTTTCAAGTTTCTCTAGACCAACCATTTAATCATTCAACTTTACTAGACCATCATGTTTAACATTAAGCAAATTAATATCTCAAAACAATAACAATGATTCAAGTGACTCAATTTAATGATCTACAAGATTAATTTTATCATTTAAGTATACCATCTACCACATTTAGCATTTTCTGTTCTCAACCAAACACCAATCAACTTAACTAAAAGATAAACTCTCCAAGTAATTAAACAATGAGATATGAGAGTATAATATAACAAAGATAAAAACTCTACAAGAGATGCATGAAAAACAAGAGCTAGAGAGCAAACGATAACAAAAGACGAATACTCAACGAATATAAGTGAAGAATACGAGTATTCATATGAAAAACCGGAGCGTGTCTCTCTCCCACACAAAGGAATTCTAGGATCCATATTTGTTCAGAGAATGAAAATAACAAAAACAAAAACACACACAAACTGTCGTGGTGGTGTCACGGCAGATGCCATAGGATGGCTAATGTGTGGGGCCGATGGACGCTGGTGGATCTGGGGAGGGCTAGCGAGCTAGAGAGCTCACGCGGTAGGAGATGCCGGAATACACGAAATCACCGAAGAACACTCAAAGATCTAACAAACCCAAACAAATGAACGAAGGCAAAATCACACACACGGTGTACCCAGGTTCGGGGCCCTCGTGAGGAGGTAACACCCCTACTCCTGCCCTTCCTCTCAATATAAATGTGGCACAAGATCTAGAACATGCTCCTTGATCTCTTTTGGTGATGAACTAGATGAACTAGAGAGGAGGAGGAAGTAAATGCACTAGAAGTAATTGAGACTATAGTTTTGGCCCTCAAGTAGGTCGTGCTCCCACCGAAGCAGTTATGGCGCCTTTTATAGAGTTCCGGCCGGGAGGGCCGGAAACCCTAATCCGGCACGGCCCCACCGGACAGGCCTAACGGTTATGTCGACACTGGCTAGTGCGACTTAGCCGCCGAGCTACCCGGCATAGCCCTGTCGTCATCATTTCGGCAAGGACTGCAGGCGCCGTCCTGGATCATCATTGTCTCCTTGTCAGAGACAAGACATGTCTTCGCCCATGCCCTAGTAGCCTTTTCCGGATTGCCGGGCTAGGCACGTCCGATCTTGTCGTAGCGTCATCGAACCGCCTGACGCGCTCCCGTGCCAGACGGGAGGTGACCATGCTTCCGTGTCAGGAGGAATGGGACTTCCTCCCGTGTCAGGCGGAAAGCCTGCACCAGACTTCTGACTTCCGACCGACATGCCCCCATGTCGGTCTCCTTCTTGTTCAGTTCGACACGTCCCTCCTGCACACCAAAGATAGCTTGCCAGGACCGAGATAGGTAAGTTGATTAGTACCTGCTCCTCGAGGTGACATAAAGCCCGAGCGAGGCGGCAGGGAGTCGTTACCGTTTCCAAATCTTTTCGCAGGAATTTCCGCTCTACAGAGCTCTCGGCCTCCGATCTCCCCTGCAAATCCTCGTCCTCCAACTCCTCCAGGCTTCCGCCCCCGCGACCATGAGCCCACTCAAGAGCAAGGGCAAGGCCGCTGCGGGGTCTTCCTCCCAGACAGAGGCCACTGAGACCGTGGTAGGCGCGGCACTGTTGGGCGTGCGCGTCAACGAGAAGGCGCTCGCCAAGGTCCGTCACCTGGTGGCGGATCGGACGAACGAGCACCGCCCACCGCCCTGAAGCCCGCGGCGCACGGGAAGCGCCCGCGAGGGTTCTTCCCAGTCTTCCAGTACTGCCTGGCTGCGGGCCTGGTGCCGCCCTTCTCGCCGTTCTTGGAGGCGGTGCTGGCGTTCTACCAGGTGCAGCTGCTGCACCTGCACCCCAATTCTATCCTGATCCTCGCCGTCTTCGCCTACCTCTGTGAGGCGTACCTGGGCCTGGAGCCCACGGTGGGGCTGTTCCGGTGCTTCTACGCACTCCTGAACACGGCGAAGAACGAGCGCTCTGGGTGCGCCTCGTTCCGCATCGTCGATGGCATGGGGAGCGTCTACATCCCCATGTTTTGGAGCGAGGGCAAGGCCATCACCTCGGTGACGAAGAAGGTGGACGACTTCCGCCAGAAGTGGTTCTATGTTGGGGTGGAGCGTCCCTGCGCTTTCCTCGAGGTCTCCGACGAGCCCCCGGTGAAGAACTCCCATTGGGGCAAGGCCACCTTCGACGAAGCCAATAACGTGAGCCTGATGGGACGTATGAGTTTCCTCCGCGAGGAGGGCCTCACGGGGCAGATGGTCGTCGCAGACTTCTCCCTTGCATTCTCCCTTGCATTTCTTTTTCCTGTAGTCTCTTCTTGGACTCCTGTCAGTGCCTTTGCGCCCGCGAAGCGCCGCCGGCTCCGCAAGGCATCCGAGGTGAAGAGCGCCATGGCAGGGGCCGTGGCTGACGAAGCCGCGAGGCCTGTGGAGGCAGCCCCCGTGATCCCCCTTGAGGAGGCGCCTCAAGTGGTGCAAGCTGCACCCCAGGCGGGGGCGGCAGGGCCTCAGGCGGAAGAGGGCGCAGCCCGCCGAGATGTGCCTGTAGTGCCCCGCGAGCCTCCGGGAGCGGAAGGCCCTGAGGAGAGGACTTCCGCGCCGCCTCGCGCCTCTTCTTCTCCTCGCGCGGCCATGCCTCCGCGCATGCCCACACCGCCGCGCGAACCAACGCCGCCTCGTGCGCCGACGCCCCCGCGCGTGCCTTCCCGGCCGCCTGCACCCGCTGCTTCCGTGCAGCCAGCGACGGAGGTGCGCGAGACTCCCCAGCAGGTGCGGGCGCGTCTGCCGGGGGAGACTCCTTCTCTCCTCCTCGCCAAGACGGAGGCGAGGAGCGTCCCGCGGCTGCGGGGCCTGAAGAAGATGCAGGCGCAGGCACCGGCGAGGCTCAGGCTAGCCCCCGAGCTCTCCCCACAGCTGCCCCCGTGGTACTCGATGCTGGGGCCGGGCCCTCCTCGAGCCAGGAACTGGCGCTTCGCGGCTGGGACTAGAGCGCGGGGCGCCGCGAGGTCGCCTTCGGCCTTGTTAGGGAATCCCTGGAGGGCTTAGAGGCTCACCTCGCCCTCGGGGATATCTGGCTTGCTCGGCAGCAGGAGGAGTTGGCGAAGTCATGGGCGTCCCTCCACGCGGTAGTCGAAGCGTGCCGGCTGGAGGATGCGGCGCTGCAAACTGCGCGCGAATAGGCCACCTGCTTCGCCAAGGAGGTCCGGGAGGGGGCTATTCGCGACGCTGCGGAGCTCCTTAACCCTCTTCAGGCGGAACGCAATGCCGCAGCGGAGCTCTTGCGCGAGGCCAGGGCAGAGCGCGAGGCGATGGAGGGGTCGCTGGCGCAGAGACGCCGTGAGCTGGGCCAGCTGGAGACCCAACTGCTCTCCGTCCACCAGGTCGCTTCGGCCACTCTGGAGAAGGACCGCCAGGTTTTCGCCGAGCCCTCAAGGAGAAGGAGCTGCAACAGCGCGAGGAGAGTAAGTACCAGGGTCCTCTGGAGAGATGGCGTGTTTGTGGGATCTTGCCCTCCAGCCAGAGCTCAGACTCTTGGATTTTGCAGTGCCGCTGGTGTGTCATTTGAGTCACTGGCACCGTACTCAGCCCCCGCTCGCGAGGTACACATGAGGAGAGATATAAGCGCACACTTTAACAGAGTAATGCGGAAATAAAAAACCCCCCAAACGATTTTTTTTAAAACGGCGCCGAGGCGCGAAGTTCACTTGGGAACTAAATTGAGTCATTATGCTTGGGGTGCGAAGTTAATGTTTTGCCCATGTTGAGGCATGGGGACCACCTATTAGTGGGCGAGACTCTCAACGGCCTGCGGGGGCTCATTTAATGAAGAGCTCGGAGGGTTTCCCCTTGAGAGAAGCCTTTGGAGCTTGGAGGTTTAAGCCGTGAGCGTTTTAACCTCTAGAGACACAGGTGCTTGGAGGTTTTAGCCGTAGGCTGCCTCTTCCGCTCGTGGTCTCGACGTGACAATGATCACGGGCGTGGCAATGACCACGTTTGCATTTGTTCCTTTAGGAGACAAAGCATGTTTTTGGAGGTTTAAGCCGTGAGCATTTTAACCCCTAGAGACGAAAATGCTTGGAGGTTGAGCCGTAGGCTGCCTCGTCCGCTTGAAGTCTCAACGTGACAATGATCACGGGCGTGGCAATGACCATGGTTGCATTTGTTCCTTTTTGGGAGACAAAGCATATTTTTGGAGGTTTAAGCCGTGAGCATTTTAACCCCTAGAGACGAGAATGCTTGGAGGTTGAGCCGTAGGCTGCCTCGTCCGCTTGAAGTCTCAACGTGACAATGATCACGGGCGTGGCAATGACCATGGTTGCGTTTGTTCGTTTTTGGGAGCCAAAGCATATTTTTGGAGGTTTAAGCCGTGAGCATTTTAACCTCTAGAGACGACCATGCTTGGAGGTTGAGCCGTAGGCTGCCTCGTTCGCTTGAAGTCTCGACGTGACAATGATCACTGGTGTGGAAATGACCACTGTTTTGCGTTTTTTCCCTAAGGGTGCAAAAAATATTTGGAGGTTTAAGCCGTTGGCGTTTTAACCTCTAGAGACAACAAATGCTTGGAGATTGAGCCGTAGGCTGCCTCGTTCGCTTGAAGTCTCGACGTGACAATGATCACGTGCATGACGATAATCATGTTTTTAACTTCTTCCTTGTGCATACAAAGGTTTGAGGGGTTTAAGCCTTGAGCTTTTAACCTTGAAGGACAAAAAGGTGCTTGGAGGTTGAGCCGTGGGCTGCCTCTTTCACTACATGCCCTAACGTGACAATGATCACGGGTAGAACTTGCGTAGGTGCATGATGTTCCACAGATTCTTGACGGGGATGCCATCCTGCGTCTCGAGGCGAGCCGCGCCAGGCCTGGCGATGTGGGTGACCCTATAGGGACCTTCCCACATCGGGGACAGCTTGTGGAGGCCTTCCCTGGAGAGGATTCGCCTGAGGATGAGGTCGCCTGCCTCCAGGGTGCGCGAGCGCATGTTGCGGCTGTGGTAGCGCCTCAGGTCCTGCTGGTATCTGGCCGCCCGGAGGGCCGCGCGGCGTCTTAGCCCTTCAATGAGCAGCAGGTCGTCGTTGTGGAGCTCCTCTTGCTGGTCCTCGTTAAAGTCAAGGACCCGTGGGGATCCATGCTTTATCTCTGTGGGGAGGACTGCTTCGTCTCCATAGACGAGGGCGAACGGCGTTTCCCCGGTGGGCTTGGGTGGCGTGGTACGGATGGACCAGAGCACCGAGGGTAGCTCGTTGATCCAGCCCTTGCCGTGGCCCTTGAGGATATCGAAGGTCCTGGTCTTTAGGCCTTTGAGGACCTCTGCATTTGCTTGCTTGGACTGTCCGTTGCTTTGCGGATGGGCGACTGAGGCGAAGCAGAGCTTGATGGCCATCTTTTCACAACAGGCTCTGAAGATGCCACTGGTGAATTGTGAGCCATTGTCGGTGATGATGCGGTTAGGCACTCCGAAGCAGCAGACCAGGCCTCTGATGAATTTCACCACCGCGCCTGCTGTGATTGTGCGCGTCGCCTCCACTTCAGGCCATTTTGTGAACTTGTCAATGGCCACGAAGAGGTAGCGATATCCACCTTGCGCCGTTGGGAAGTGTCCCAGGATGTCCAGCCCCCAGACCGCAAATGGCCACGAGAGCGGAATGGTCTGTAGCCCCAGCGCTGGTTGGTGGATTTGCTTGGCGTGGAATTGGCAGGCTTCACAAGCTTGAATGATGTCCGCTGCATCTTGAAGCGCTTGAGGCCAGTAGAATCCGCTCCGGAAGATTTTGCCTGCGAGGGTGCGGGCGCACGAATGGTGGCCGCATTCCCCGCTGTGGATGTCCTTAATTAGCAGTTTTCCTTCTTCAGGAGGGACGCATTTGAGCGCGATGCCGTTTGGGCGCTTGCGATAGAGGACTCCTTCGAAGATTTGGTATGATTTTTCTTGGCGGGCAATTCGCTCCGCTTCAACATCTTCCTCGGGAAGGATCCGTTTGCAGAGGTAGTCCTTGATCTCGTCAATCCATCCTGTTTCTTGGTGCACCGCTGTGAGCAACAGACGCTCCCGTGTGGGAGGCCCGCAGGCTGGGGCACCGCTTGCAGGGGGTGGCGGGAGCGCTTCGTCTGTGCTTGCGGGCAGAGCCTCTAGGGGCTGCTTTATGGATGCCTTGACGAGCCTTTCTTCAAAGACACCTGGCGGCTGAGCTTGTCTCTTTGAGGCGCGCTTGGCGATGTCATCAGCTTCTTGATTTTCCTTTCTTGGGATGTGCATGAGCTCCATTCTCCTGAAGTTCTTCTCAAGCCTACGGACCTCTTCAAGGTATGCGGCCATGTGGTCATCCTTAGGCTTGTAGCTTTTGTTGGAGAAGTTGACGAGCAGCTGGGAGTCGCCCTTGATGAGTATATGCTTGACGCCTAGGGCGATTGCGGCGCGTAGGCCAGCGAGCAGCCCTTCATACTCGGCGATGTTGTTGGATATCTTGTCGATTCCGAAGCACAGCTGGACTGCGTAATACAACTTGTCTCCCTTGGGTGAGATCAGGACTATGCCTGCCCCGTCGTGGCGACAAGCGAAAGCTCCGTCGAACTTCATGGTCCAGTGGCTGGGCATCGCGGCTCCAGAGGGTTCGTGCTCTTCTCCCAGGGGCTCTTCAGGGGTTGGGTCAGTCCATTCGGTGACGAAGTCAGCCAGCGCTCTTCCTTTGATTACCCTTGTGGTATCAAAGCACAAATTGAATGGCTGTAGCTCGATGATCCATCCCGCGACACGATCTGTTGCATTTGGGTTGTGCAGGATTTGCTCCAGGGGAAATGAGGTGACCACCGTGATGGGGTGCCCCTGGAAGTAGTGTCGTAGCTTTCTTGAGGCGACGAGGAGCGCGAGGAGAAGCTTCTGCTGCATCGTATACCGCTCGCGAGCATCACGCAACACTGTGCTGACGAAGTAAACTGGATGATCGACGAGGGTAGTTCCTGTTGCCTTGGCGTCTTTCGCCTGAGGTGGCACAGCTTGACCCTCGAGGGAGTTTGCCTCAGGGGGCTTGCCCTGTGCCTCGAGGGGGTTGGCCTCAAGTGGATTGAATTGTGCCTCGAGGGGGTTGGCCTCAAGGGGCTTGACTTGTGCCTCGAGGGGGTTTGTGAGAGCTTCCTCTTCTTCGAGCTCCTTATCAGGAGGCTTTTTCTTTGGGGTGGTTGCACACTTCTTGTGGAGTACTGGCTCTTCTCTTTCCACTACAAGGACAGCACTGGCTGTTTGTGGAGTAGCTGATAAGTACAGCTTCATGTGCTCGCCAGGCCTTGGGGCGACCATTACTGGCGGGCTGGCCAGATACCTCTTCAAGTCCTCAAATGCTTTTTCAACTTCAGGGGTCCACTTGAAAGTGCCCGTTCTTTTCATGATCTTGAAGAACGACAGGGCTCTTTCACCGAACTTGGAGATGAACCTGCCAGGCGTTGCATGTCCTTGAGCCTGCGTGGAGGTTGCATGTCCTCTATGGCCTTGATTTTGTCTGGGTTTGCCTCTATACCTCGATGAGACACGAGGAACCCAAGCAATTTGCCTGAAGGGACTCCAAAGACAGACTTGGCGGGGTTGAGCTTGATGTTCACCTTGCGCAGGCTGGCGAAGGTTTCTTCAAGGTCTTCGAGGAGTGTATTTCCTTCTCGGGACTTTACGACGATGTCATCGACGTATGCTTCGGCGTTTCGCCCGATTTGCCCGCCAAGGGCTATCCTTATCAACCTCTGGAAAGTGGCTCCGGCATTTTTTAGGCCAAAGGGCATGCAGACGTAGCAATACAGACCACATGGGGTGAGGAAAGCCGTCTTCTCCTCGTCCTCCTTAGCCATTTTTATCTGGTGATAACCAGAGAAGGCATCAAGGAAACAGAGGAGGTCGCAGCCTGCTGTGGAGTCCACAATATGGTCAATTCTGGGCATGGGATAAGGGTCTTTGGGGCAGGCCTTGTTTACATCAGTGTAGTCCATGCAGAGACGGCCTCCTCCGGCGGGCTTTGGGACTACCACGCCGTTGGAGAGCCAAGAGGGATGCGCGACTTCGCGAACGACTTTTGCCGCTTTGAGCTTTTCGACCTCCTTGACGATGAATGCTTGCTTCTCGGGGGCTTGCTTTCTTGCTTTTTGCTTGATGGGGCGCGCGTTTGGGCACACGGCCAAGTGGTGCTCGATCACCTCCCTCGGTACACCAGACATATCTGACGGTGTCCACGCGAAAATGTCAGAGTTTTCCTGGAGGAAGGCGACGAGCGCGCTTTCCTATTTGGGAGGCAGCGCAGCGCCAATGGTGACGCTAGCCCCCGAGCCTTCAGCCCCCGAGCTACTTGAGCTCAGAGAGATCTTCTTGGTAGCAGTTGCCTCTTGGGAGAACAACTGCTTTTTCTTCTTGGGCCTCTCGAGAGGCTCTTGGTCCTCTTCTGCGAGGAAGGCCATGGCGGCGGTCTTATAGGCCGTCTCAACAGCGCGCGTAGCGTCCAGGACATGCCCGCGTATGGTGATCGTGCCGGCGCTGCCGGGGATCTTGACCATGTTGTAGGCATGGTGCGTGACAGCCATGAACTTCGCAAGCGCGGTGTAGCGCCCCATCTTTTATATAAAGATGGAACACCTGTGTTATGTGCTAGTCCCTGGATCACTGCTAGCACCACAGTACAAAATATAAAGTATCATTGCATAAGTATTAAATTACTACAACGCGGTCCAAAAATAATAGCCAAAAATGGCTTTATTACAAATTGCATAGCCACGATGGCTAGCTAAAGTTCAGAGTTCACAACGAAAACAAATAACAATGAGCCTCATCTTCAAGCATGCTCCACAGGCAGACATGTTGGTTGTAGACTCGAGTCCAAACTCATTCCTCATCAGAATTACCTGCACATTTGAATATGCAGCCCCCGAAGGAGGTCAATACAATGAAGTATTGGCAAGTGACTATGGTGGATAAATTATGGCAAGTCTAATTCTATATGCATATTTGGCTTGGTGGAGTTGTAGGCTATTTTGCAGAAAGCAAGTTTTCTCCTATCTTTTGTAAAACAATTTTGTTTCTCAAGAACTTGGCACCAAGGGATAAAGCCCAAGTGCACCAACAATTATTTCCTTAGTCAAATTTTACTTTATGAAAACAGTGTTGAGATTCTTCCGCCCATCCTTGTCCAGCTGCTCGAAGTAGTCCATTTCCGGGGACACGGCTGTGTACTCAGATTGTCGACTCTGCAGAGGTTGTGCACTTTCACCTTTAGACTCAATTAACCCAAACATCCTTTACACGCAGAGTGTATTAAGGAAAGGAGAGAATTGAGACAAGAACTTTCAGAAGAAGAATGCAACCATACTAGCAAGACCCGTTCCACCTATCAACTCTACATCTGCTTGTCAAGCTGACAGGTTGCATCCTCACAACTTAGTTATTCTCGACAGAGCCCATTGTCAAAAGGCTGCACGGGAAGCTTCTCAACTTGGAGGGACTTGGTAATCTCTTCGTTCCCGGGTGGCCGTCCACAAGTGCACTTCTGGGTAACAACCACCATGCTCATGGCCCTAAGTAGAATACACATTCATCCTAGGCGACGACAACCACAAGCATAGTCCCAAAAGCCACTCAACATAAACCATAACAACCAATTCCACCCAGAAGTGTATTTTAGGTTTTAACACTTAGAAACTTTTCTATAACATGGCAAACATTTTAATAGCATAGCTAAGCAACTAATAAAACTTTTCATGGCTGCTTAGGAGAGAGGGTGGCTACACACTACTAGGATTTTTGTAAAATACAAACTAACTTAGCATTATAAAATAAATCAAAAAATCCCTATCATGCACACTACTCAAAAATATACTACACATGCATATAGAAAATATTGGGTAGAATATGAATGTCACTTGCCTTGGTAACAGAAGGAACAAGCATAGCAAGAATAACAATCACAAGCAAGTCCTTCCTCTTCTTCACAATCTAGCACAAGCAATAAATAAAATAAATACAAAATCATCACAACACCAGACATAAATATGTATGCATGAATGATATGCTATGAAAATATGACTCACTTATTAATAATTTTTATCCTCTTTTATTAAATGTATGAGATATAATTTTTAGGAATTTCTTATTTTATTTATCAATTTAATAAATGAAAACGATATAGCAAACTTGATTTCTATTAATTACACTTTTATTGTATTATGAAAGTTTTCATTTAAGATATTTATTAATATTGCTAGACAGAGGGAATTAATATGACCCTAAAACAATTAAATTTATTTTCCAAATCATTTTTATTATTTATGTTATTTTTTAATAGACGAAATGCTCCACTGCTAATTATATAAATTATAATTTGTCAAAAAGGAAAACAAATGATGTAGAAATAAACTTCATGAGCAGGGCTATCCGTGGATATAAAGTTTATTAAATTTGAACTTTTAGATCAAAAGTTATGAAATTTCTAAGTTTTGCATATTTTCTGTTTTATTTATAAAAATTCCTGAGAAAAAGAATTAATCGGGGCTACGTGGCGCGATCTTATTGGTCGGTACCGCTTCGACGCGGATCGGCTGCGGAGGCCTTCCAATCTAAATTAAAATTGATGCGCGGGATCTAATCGATCTTGTAACATCCCAACATTTCATAATATTCAAAAATCACAAAAATTTAAAACTTTTCTTTTATTAAAATAAAATAGTAAATGTATAAGGAAACCAACTATGAAAGACTTCAAACTTGATTTTAATAATTCAAATGTCACAGTTGAAACATTCTATTATCCACTGTGTTTCAAAAAAACCTTAAAATATAATTTGACAAATATTTTACAAACTACAATCCATTTTATTTTAAATAAATTAGTTTCTTTATAAGTATTAAAATTAAACCACTTAGCCATATCTATTCATAAATATAAGATTATTCAAAATGGTATATAATTGCTAAATGGTTTTCATTCCTTTAACTAAGTTCAAAATATAGTTTGGAAATTATAAGCCTATAGTGTATAACTTTAAAACTTCATAGATTTTAAATAAATGAATTAGCCAAATAAACATTTCATTTGCTTAAATGAATTTCATCTATTTTCAAAGCATGAAATGATTAATATATTCTAAATAAGAATAAAATTTAAAACAAAGGTCTTGTCCAAAGTTGTTATGAAGTTTCAAATGCATTATCATATTATAAAATATAATGTTGCTCAAATTATTTTCAATTAAAAATGAATACCTTATACTCCACATTTTCTAACCATTATTTATATTTAGTTCCTTAATATCATGCCAAAATAAAGAAGAATGATATCAGCAAAACAAGTTTAAATAACTTAAATCCAAACATAATTGAATATGGGTATTTCATATAATTTATTTAGCCAAAATTAAAATTAATTAAACCCTAGTTTAAATTAAACATAAAGTGTCTATTTTTACATTTAAGCAATAGTTGAAATTATTATTTTTGAAAAATGTTCAAAACACTCCCACAATTGGTTTAACAGAGAGATAATGAATTTACAAATTTTTAGAATCTAATTTGAGTTGAATTGGAGTTATATTTTAAAAGTTATTTTAAAATACAGAAAACAGAAAATGAATTGTCAAAACAAAAAGGAAGGAGAAGAGCAGCCGAGCCAGTGGGCCGAAGCCCATTTCTTCTCTCCCGCGCGCGCAGCTCGCCTTGGCCCAGCAGCAGCCCACTCCGGGCTCGCACTCTCATCCCTCCCACTGACGCGCGGGACCCACACGTCATCCCCTCCCATCGAACCTTCAACCTCCAGACGTATCCCGTCCGAACTCCGGGGAACACCGATTTGGTTACAACCAAATCTTCGCCGATTCTTGCGGGATAAACCAACTCCGTGCGCCCCATAAATAGCCCGAGGCACCGCCTCCGTTTTCCCCTCAAACCCTAAATAGGACTCGCCTCCAGGCCACCGAAATCGAGCTTCGTAGCGTCTCCATTGCCGCCGGCAAGAAGCTCGCCCCTCGGTCAGCTCCGTCGACCCCGAGCCCTCCTACTCCCCCTGCTCTCCTTCCTTTCTTCTTGCGCTTCGTTTTGACACGGTCTTGTTTGCTATCGTGCGCCAGATCGAGCGATCCGTGCTCCACCGAAGCAAACCGCCGCCGTGCGCAACTCCGACGAGGTGTTGCCGAAGAACGAGGAAGCGTCGAGGACCACGAGCACGCCATCGACCTCGCCTGGATCTCCTCTTCATCACGGTACACTGCGCTAGTCCTCTAGGGTTGTAGATCATCGGGAACGCTCGTCACCGGCGTGTCGCCGCCGCGGGAATTAGGTCACCGGAGTTACTCCGGCGAACCGCGCCGCCCGGACTCAGTAGAATAGATCTACACCGTTAGATCTCGATCCGACGGTTGGAACAGAATGACTTAAACGAAGGGGTATCGGCGAATCAGGGAAGGACACGTGGATGCCTTGTCAGCGCCTCGTCAGCAGCCACGTCAGCGCCGGCGTGTAAATCATTTTCTATTTTAATTTAAATTGGAAAATTTGCAGATTAGTCCATGTAATTAAAACATCTATAACTTTTTAACCACAACTCCAAATTCAATAATTTTTATATTTTTAGAAAGCTCTTGACATGTAGATTATTTTGGATCTGACAAAATTCTAATTTGAATTAGTATAAAATATTCAAATTTCAAATGGTGAATTTGAGTATATTTGTAATAACTTTAAATCTATAAATCCAAAAATTGCAAATAAATATGTTTTAGAAACTTTAGAATATTTGTAAATTAATGCGACTGCTATAAAATATTTTTGAGTAATTTTTGAATGATTTCATAGTTGTGTGTTCAATTTGAATAAATTTGACTATTTTGTTTAAATAACTTTTAATAGAAACATTATTTATGATTAAATCCAATTGCAATAGATTTAATTAAATGCTCTCTGTCTATTAACACTAAGTATAAAATTTTGTTATAAAAATTTAGTCATAGGAAACTTTAATCTTATAATTATTCCTTTTATTATATTTTCCAAAATTAGAAATTAATTAAATTGCATTAATAAATTCATGCATATTTATAAAGAAATCACAAAAGTTATTTTAATGTTTCTTGTGATTTAAAATGTTACACATAAAACACACCATTTATGCATATGTTATAAAATTCACAAAAATTAGTGTTATGTTGCTTGTGATTTAAAATTGCATTTCATGCATAGCATATTTTATAGTTATATTTTCCATAAGGAAAACTCCTCCCCATTTTCTCTAAGTTAGGATTAGTTTCAAACTTAGTGTTTTGGGAAAAGTGCTATACACTTAGACACTTAGTAATCTTCAACATGGAGTTGGAAGACCAATGAAGGACTTAGTCAAAAACAAGACTTCAGAAGTATCTTCAAGGAGAAGAAACACTTAGAAGAAAATCAAGAAGAAGTTCATGAAGACCAACCAGAAATATTTTCCAAGTCTTGCTCTCTCTCTCTCTCTTTCTTTTCTCCGAGACTTCATGAAGGACTTAGAAGAAAACAGACTCTGGAAGCATCCTCAAGATGTCAAGCACTTAGAAGAAAAGTGAGAAGAAGTTCAAGAAGGCCAACCTCCCTTGTATTCTCTAAGTCTTTCTCTCTGCCTTTTCTTCTTCTCTGAGAACTAAAAATCCAAGACCAGCCTCGAGGATACAAGAATCATCAAGTCTGAAGAACCATCAAGACTACCAAGAGCTCAATCAAGACATCATCCAGAAGAAAGTTACAAGTCTGGAGATGAAGCCTGGAGGACAACTACATCTTTCTTTCTATCTTTTCCCACTTTCCTAATCTTGTCTTTTAGACTTAAACAAATTTTGATCATGATATTATCATCTTGAAGTTGTTGGATCCTAGCGGCATAGTGAGATGAAGCGGCCTGGAGACAAACCTTACATGTCCACGTACATGAGACCTGTTCCACAATTTAAGTGGCTGGCCGGGTGTCTGTCTCTCTCACTTTAGCGAATATCCAATTTACAAAGAGTTGATAGTAATTGCTGATCACCTTATAGACTTAGTATTTTTCTCTAAGTATTTTGCACATAATGGCTAAGCCATTAGAGTGCTTGTTTAAAGATGTTATAAAACAAAGTATATTATCCAACTTAAGACCTTAGTCCTTAGTCATTCTTGACCCACCTATTTTCCTTGCATTAACTTAAGGGATTTTCATAGCATAACATGCATCTCTAGCCCTTAGAAATAAGTTGCATATCATACATGACATGTTTTTCTTAGGAGTTTTACAAAACTTGTTGTTCATTTGATATGAGCATGTATGTTTCATGATTGTTGTTTGTTGATTGTTGTATTGTTGTTTGCTTATATTGTTTAGATTAAACGGAGAGCAAACGTTCGTTGTTGAAAAGAGTTTGTGAACAACGACAACATTCAAAGGCAAGTGGCACACCTCATAAACTTCCTATTTTTATATGCATTACTTAGTGTATTTTTATATGCATGTGTTGCCATGCTAAACCTGTGTAGAATCCCTTATTCCTGTGTCTAGGTTCTTATGCAATACTTAGTAGAATTATTGATGCTATGCAAATGTTGTTTTGTGAAAATCTAAATTCTACTAAGTTAAGAATGAAACACCTGGGTGGTAATTGGTCGGATGGTTTATGTTGAGTGGCTACTCAGGTCCATTTCTATGGTTCCTAGAGTACGTACACTTGAGAATGGCCACCCAGGAACAGAGGAATCTGAAGAACTTCGAGTGACGATTGCTTCCAGTGCAGCCATTGCCATATGGGCTCTGGCTTGATCAATTATGTTGCGTGGACTCTCTCCGGCTTGACAAGCAGATGTAGGGGGATGTTAGGTGGAACGGGTCAAGCCAGGTGGGAGGGAAAATGCTTCTGAAAGATCTCGTCTCATTCTCTCCTTTCCTTATCACAAATGGTGTGTAAAGGATACCTTGGGTTGAATGGGTACAATGGTGAACGTGCACAACCTCTGCAGAGTGTAAAACTAAGTACTTAGCCGTGTCCCCGGTTACGGACAATTTGAGCAGCTGATCACGGACGTCAACGGAGGATTCCACCATTCCAACTTCAGAAGTAAAACTTGATGGGTGAACAAGGGAAGATGAGATTTATGGTTTTCATGCCATACTCATCGATTTCGGTGGGAACGCTTAAATCTACATAGTACCGATTTTAGGGCGTCACAAAGTGGTATCAGAGCCTTGGTTTCGATCTCCTTGTTGTTTCGATACGAATGGTTATCGAAGCAGCGGGTCCGCAAAAGCCTGTAGGATAACCTCGCTAACGGTCGTTGTTTCTGGAGTGTCGAAACTATTTGAGTTAAATTATTTTTAAAAAATATCTCAATAGGTTTCTTTTACTCCTTATCTCAATTCTATTTCTCCTCTTACCTTATTTGTTTTGGAGTCTCTTCCCTTATCCAAACTTTCAAAGTTTTAGGATCCTACGTGTGGGTGGACGATTTCTTGCCTTTTATCCTATTAGGTTCGATCTTTCGGAGTCGTCTTCGTCGTGAGCAACAATCCCTTGTTAGTGGTGTCGAGAATTTCAAGGTGGAGCAACAATCCCTTGTTAGTGGTGTCGAGAAGTTCATCCCGGAGCGTGAAGACTCGATAGTTACCCCTCTCTTCTTGTGGTCTCGGCGTGGATCTCGGGACGCGATCCCTTGTTAGTGGTGTCGATTGTAACGCCCCGGGATTTATCCCCTTTCGATTTGTAAGTTTTCTTTTTGCTTCGACATGGCATCGCATCGCATTAATTTAATTTGTTGCATTTAAATTAATTTTCCCACGATTAAATTTAAATGCATTTCAAATTAATTAAAAAATGTGTTATTTTCAAATCTTTTAAAAATACTAAAAACTAGTTTATTAAATTGTCCTTTGAAAACTAAAAATATTTTGTAAGGGTTTCGTGTTCAAATTCGTTTTCTATTTTGTTTTAAAAATATAAAACAGGAAAAGAATAACGCGAGAAAAACTAAAAGCCCAAAAGCACACCTAAGCAAACCCTAGGGTTTCCCCCTGGACAATTCTTTCCCACCCCCTGACTTTTTGCAGCCACCCACCTCCTTTTTCCGGTTTTTGCGAATTAATCTTCCACCCCTTCTTTCTCTTTTTCCCCCTCCTTTTTCTTTTCCTTTTTCTTTTTCTTCTTTTCTTTTTCTTTCCTTCTCTTTCTTCTCCTTCCCGAGCGCATCTCGCACGGGAGAAAACCTCCCGAGCCCGAGCGAGCTCCTGCCGCACGCCCGCCTCCGGCCAGCGCCCTCCGCGCTCCGGCCCGACGCCGCGCCGGCCGTCCCCGCCGCCGCGTCGCCCCCGTCTCCGGCCCTCCGTCGCACCCCCGCGCGCTCCCAGTGCGCCGCGCCTCCCCGCGCGCCCGCACGCGCGCTGACCGCCGCCGCCGCATCCGGTCGCCGCCGCCGCCCGTGCTCCTCCTCCTCTCCCCTGCTCGCGCCGAGCGCGCCTTGCGCCGCCGGCCCTGCGCCTCCCCGGCCACCCGCGCCACCGCGCCGCGCTCCGGCCGCACCGTGCTGCGGCGGCCGCACCGCTGGCCACCCCCGAGCCGCCAGCCTCGCCGCGCCGCCGCGCGCGCCTTCGGCCGCTCGCGCGCGCCCGCGCTGCGCGCTCCACCGCCGCCCCGGCTCCCTCCGCTGCTGCCCCGCCGCCGTGCGCCCGCCGCGCTGCGTCGCCTCTGCCTCGCCGCCCCCTGCCGCGCAACCGACGCCGCCGCGCCGGCCACCTCCGGCCCGGTCGCCGCCGCCCCTGCTCCTCCCTCCTGCCACCGGTCGCCGGAGCCGTCCCGCACGCCGCCCACAGCTCCCTGCCGCCGCACCGCGCGCGCCCGCGCCGCCGCGTGCCGCTGCACCCGCCGCGCCGCTGCATCCGCCGCGCTCCACCTCCGTGCCGCGCACCCCGTGCTCCTCCTCCCGCCGTCGTGCGCTCCGTCCCACGCCGCAGCGCGCCGCCGCGCCACACGCGCTCGTCCGCGCCGCGACGCCGCGCCTCTCCTTGTCCTCGACTACGGCGCACCCACCTACTACTCCTTCCATTCCGCCGTTTACTCCGTCCGGTGGCGTCCCCGCATCCGCCGCCCGCCAGGTGTTCGACAAAACGTCCGCAAGAACTTCGTCGCCACTTTTGTCCGAGTTGTCCACCCTTCGTGGTGTTGCTACGTGCGCGCGCCTCTTTCGGTGATGCGCTGCCGTGACTGTCCGTGTCCATGTCGTGGTGCCGCCAGTGCACGCTTTTCCTTCTGGTGTCCGTTTGCCGTGTTCTACGTGCCCGCGCTTCGCCGACCACTTCCACGACACCGACAAACGACGATGCCCCTGTTCCGCGACGGCTACTTCCACGACGACGACTACTTCCTCTACGTTCCGAAGACTTCGGTTTTCGAACCCTATCTCTCCCGATCCAACGTACGGACCCAAACCCTAACCCTAAACAATATTTTATTAAATGACATCTATCTTGTGCTTTTCGCATCATAATTACATGTGTTGCATCTCTTGGGTTTGCGGGTGTAGCTTTTCACCTAAATAATAAATATGGAATGTGTGGGGGTAATAATTATATAATGCCCTATTCCATTTAATTTAATTAGATCACCCATGCCATGTGTTGCCATGCTAACCAACATTTAATATTGCTGGTAGATAAATAACTTGCACCTAAATATTAATTGTCGGAATCCCGGTTCCGCTTAATTTGGATTAAGTGCATCTCGCATTGCATCTTGCCATGCCATGCATCATTCTCATATGATCATGCTGGATCTTTTGCCGTAGTTGTAAAATGCATCTTTTACGCTTTCCAGTGTTTGTTGCTTCTTCGCGGATAAGACGTTGAGATGTGTGAGCAACGACAAGATCTGCTTCCTTGCGGGATTCCAGGCAAGCAAAGTTTGCTTGTTTACCTATACATTGTCTTTCATTCCTGCCGTTGATCTCTGCTACCCTAGTTATCGATTCTTGAACTGCGATCCCATCACATGTTTATCCTGCCGCCTATAAAGCTTTATCCCCACATCCCATCACCTGTTGTTTGTTTATCTGTTGGCCTTGCGAGTCGTAGCGCATGCTTAGAGTTGTTTGTGCGAGTCATCTGTTGGTCTTATGTTTTCATCTGCTTAGCATGATATATTATTCTATCTTAATAAAATGTTGTATTATATTGGGGTATTATAATTAAATGATAAGGCACCAGGCGGAAGGCCTTGCGAGGTGTTTTGTTCTGCTCAGTGTCGACCTAGGAACTGAGATTTTGTCATCGGATCCAATTTTGAGCGCACTAACCACTTGTGGGTGGCCCAATGGAGCCCCCCTCGACTTTGAACGGATCCGCAGCTCGTCCATGTGCCGCAAGTAGTTCGGGTTTTCCATTTGCTCATATGCATGTGCATGATGATGATGATGATGAGAGGTTACATGATACGGGGGGTCATATAGGTGTGGTGCGTACGTAGCGGACAGTTCCTACTGTGGTTTGAGCCGCATGGTGCGTAGGCACAAACTAATGAGTCCGCAATTGAGATTCGGCCGGACTCCTGACGCGGGTAACAACTCATATGGGTGGCACCTGGACTTGCTGTAGTGAAGGAATGAGTCGTGTTGAGAGGCCTTAGCGGGTTGATCATGCGAGTATGGGTACTGTAGTGCATAATCTTATCGATGAGCCGTGTCCACGGTTATGGACGACTTTGGTGATGATGCTGGCTAACAAGATCTAGACAACTTGCACCTATTTAATGTTAATTAAATTGACTAGTAATATAGAATTACTTTCACAATAAATTATAATTAAAACTGTTTAACGTGTGAGTTTTCCGAATTGCTTCCTCATATTTGGTTGAGGGGGTTAATTCGAGAATGGGTTATGTTTGGTGTTAGTTGTAGTTGTTTATCTTATGCGCTCTCTTATCCCTCTCTGATTAGACGGAAGTTGTAGCGTGTCTCTTTAGGTTGCTAGTGCTGCTGCCGCTAAGTCCACCTCCCCTATATTTTGGGAGATGGTGTAGAAAGTAGGCAAGTCGGTTTTGCTTGCCAGGGAGTGCCCTGACCCTCTTTTGGGATGTGCTTTATGTGCAGTTAACAGGTTTGAAGTCTGACGACGTTAGCTTGGGAATCGCTCCGGCTTGGCTGGGCAGGGATATGGCGCCATCGCTTATCTTCAGGACTCTTAGTCCAATTTGCATCTTATCCTTAGACGGATACTATTCTGCTTCCGCTGTCATTTGTATCTTTGTATTGTATCTTTTGTATCTTGACTCGTTCGAGTCGTTGTTGTATTTTATCTTCTGTTGTATTTGTGGATGTATCGAAACTGTTGTAATGTTATCACAATTCCACCCACATAATGTGCATGTTTCGGCGTGCACATTATGTCTGGTGGGCGACCTAAAATCGTTATTATGCGGATTTCGGTGGGAACGCTTAAATCTACATAGTACCGATTTTAGGGCGTCACAAAGTGGTATCAGAGCCTTGGTTTTGATCTCCTTGTTGTTTCGATACGAATGGTTATCGAAGCAGCGGGTCCGCAAAAGCCTGTAGGATAACCTCGCTAACGGTCGTTGTTTCTAGAGTGTCGAAACTATTTGAGTTAAATTATTTTTAAAAAATATCTCAATAGGTTTCTTTTACTCCTTATCTCAATTCTATTTCTCCTCTTACCTTATTTGTTTTGGAGTCTCTTCCCTTATCCAAACTTTCAAAGTTTTAGGATCCTACGTGTGGGTGGACGATTTCTTGCCTTTTATCCTATTAGGTTCGATCTTTCGGAGTCGTCTTCGTCGTGAGCAACAATCCCTTGTTAGTGGTGTCGAGAATTTCAAGGTGGAGCAACAATCCCTTGTTAGTGGTGTCGAGAAGTTCATCCCGGAGCGTGAAGACTCGATAGTTACCCCTCTCTTCTTGTGGTCTCGGCGTGGATCTCGGGACGCGATCCCTTGTTAGTGGTGTCGATTGTAACGCCCCGGGATTTATCCCCTTTCGATTTGTGAGTTTTCTTTTTGCTTCGACATGGCATCGCATCGCATTAATTTAATTTGTTGCATTTAAATTAATTTTCCCACGATTAAATTTAAATGCATTTCAAATTAATTAAAAAATGTGTTATTTTCAAATCTTTTAAAAATGCTGAAAACTAGTTTATTAAATTGTCCTTTGAAAACTAAAAATATTTTGTAAGGGTTTCGTGTTCAAATTCGTTTTCTATTTTGTTTTAAAAATATAAAACAGGAAAAGAATAACGGGAGAAAAACTAAAAGCCCAAAAGCCCACCTAAGCAAACCCTAGGGTTTCCCCCTGGACAATTCTTTCCCACCCCATGACTTTTTGCAGCCACCCACCTCCTTTTTCCGGTTTTTGCGAATTAATCTTCCACCCCTTCTTTCTCTTTTTCCCCCTCCTTTCTCTTTTCCTTTTTCTTTTTCTTCTTTTCTTTTTCTTTCCTTCTCTTTCTTCTCCTTCCCGAGCGCATCTCGCACGGGAGAAAACCTCCCGAGCCCGAGCGAGCTCCTGCCGCACGCCCGCCTCCGGCCAGCGCCCTCCGCGCTCCGGCCCGACGCCGCGCCGGCCGTCCCCGCCGCCGCGTCGCCCCCGTCTCCGGCCCTCCGTCGCACCCACGCGCGCTCCCAGTGCGCCGCGCCTCCCCGCGCGCCCGCGCGCGCGCCGACCGCCGCCGCCGCCCGTGCTCCTCCTCCTCTCCCCTGCTCGCGCCGAGCGCGCCTTGCGCCGCCGGCCCTGCGCCTCCCTGGCCACCCGCGCCACCGCGCCGCGCTCCGGCCGCGCCGTGCTCCGGCGGCCGCACCGCTGGCCACCCCTGAGCCGCCAGCCTCGCCGCGCCGCCGCGCGCGCCTTCGGCCGCTCGCGCGCGCCCGCGCTGCGCGCTCCACCGCCGCCCCGTCTCCCTCCGCTGCTGCCCCGCCGCCGTGCGCCCGCCGCGCTGCGCCGCCTCTGCCTCGCCGCCCCCTGCCGCGCAACCGACGCCGCCGCGCCGGCCACCTCCGGCCCGGTCGCCGCCGCCCCTGCTCCTCCCTCCTGCCACCGGTCGCCGGAGCCGTCCCGCACGCCGCCCACAGCTCCCTGCCGCCGCACCGCGCGCGCCCGCGCCGCCGCGTGCCGCTGCACCCGCCGCGCCGCTGCATCCGCCGCTCTCCACCTCCGTGCCGCGCACCCCGTGCTCCTCCTCCCGCCGTCGTGCGCTCCGTCCCGCGCCGCAGCGCGCCGCCGCCCCACACGCGCTCGTCCGCGCCGCGCCGCCGACGCCGCGCCTCTCCTCGTCCTCGACTACGGCGCACCCACCTACTACTCCTTCCATTCCGCCGTTTACTCCGTCCGGTGGCGTCCCCGCATCCGCCGCCCGCCAGGTGTTCGACAAAACGTCCGCAAGAACCTCGTCGCCACTTTTGTCTGAGTTGTCCACCCTTCGTGGTGTTGCTACGTGTGCGTGCCTCTTTCGGTGATGCGCTGCCGTGACTGTCCGTGTCCATGTCGTGGTGCCGCCAGTGCACGCTTTTCCTTCCGGTGTCCGTTTGCCGTGTTCTACGTGCCCGCGCTTCGCCGACCACTTCCACGACACCGACAAACGACGATGCCCCTGTTCCGCGACGGCTACTTCCACGACGACGACTACTTCCTCTACGTTCCGAAGACTTCGGTTTTCGAACCCTATCTCTCCCGATCCAACGTACGGACCCAAACCCTAACCCTAAACCATATTTTATTAAATGACATCTATCTTGTGCTTTTCGCATCATAATTACATGTGTTGCATCTCTTGGGTTTGCGGGTGTAGCTTTTCACCTAAATAATAAATATGGAATGTGTGGGGGTAATAATTATATAATGCCCTATTCCATTTAATTTAATTAGATCACCCATGCCATGTGTTGCCATGCTAACCAACATTTAATATTGCTGGTAGATAAATAACTTGCACCTAAATATTAATTGTCGGAATCCCGGTTCCGCTTAATTTGGATTAAGTGCATCTCGCATTGCATCTTGCCATGCCATGCATCATTCTCATATGATCATGCTGGATCTTTTGCCGTAGTTGTAAAATGCATCTTTTACGCTTTCCAGTGTTTGTTGCTTCTTCGCGGATAAGACGTTGAGATGTGTGAGCAACGACAAGATCTGCTTCCTTGCGGGATTCCAGGCAAGCAAAGTTTGCTTGTTTACCTATACATTGTCTTTCATTCCTGCCGTTGATCTCTGCTACCCTAGTTATCGATTCTTGAACTGCGATCCCATCACATGTTTATCCTGCCGCCTATAAAGCTTTATCCCCACATCCCATCACCTGTTGTTTGTTTATCTGTTGGCCTTGCGAGTCGTAGCGCATGCTTAGAGTTGTTTGTGCGAGTCATCTGTTGGTCTTATGTTTTCATCTGCTTAGCATGATATATTATTCTATCTTAATAAAATGTTGTATTATATTGGGGTATTATAATTAAATGATAAGGCACCAGGCGGAAGGCCTTGCGAGGTGTTTTGTTCTGCTCAGTGTCGACCTAGGAACTGAGATTTTGTCCTTGGATCCAATTTTGAGCGCACTAACCACTTGTGGGTGGCCCAATGGAGCCCCCCTCGACTTTGAACGGATCCGCAGCTCGTCCATGTGCCGCAAGTAGTTCGGGTTTTCCATTTGCTCATATGCATGTGCATGATGATGATGATGATGATGAGAGGTTACATGATACGGGGGGTCATATAGGTGTGGTGCGTACGTAGCGGACAGTTCCTACTGTGGTTTGAGCCGCATGGTGAGTAGGCACAAACTAATGAGTCCGCAATTGAGATTCGGCCGGACTCCTGACGCGGGTAACAACTCATATGGGTGGCACCTGGACTTGCTGTAGTGAAGGAATGAGTCGTGTTGAGAGGCCTTAGCGGGTTGATCATGCGAGTATGGGTACTGTAGTGCACCCCTGCAGGGTATAATCTTATCGATGAGCCGTGTCCACGGTTATGGACGACTTTGGTGATGATGCTGGCTAACAAGATCTAGACAACTTGCACCTATTTAATGTTAATTAAATTGACTAGTAATATAGAATTACTTTCACAATAAATTATAATTAAAAATGTTTAACGTGTGAGTTTCCCGAATTGCTTCCTCATATTTGGTTGAGGGGGTTAATTCGAGAATGGGTTATGTTTGGTGTTAGTTGTAGTTGTTTATCTTATGCGCTCTCTTATCCCTCTCTGATTAGACGGAAGTTGTAGCGTGTCTCTTTAGGTTGCTAGTGTTGCTGCCGCTAAGTCCACCTCCCCTATATTTTGGGAGATGGTGTAGAAAGTAGGCAAGTCGGTTTTGCAAGCCAGGGAGTTACCTGACCCTCTTTTGGGATGTGCTTTATGTGCAGTTAACAGGTTTGAAGTCTGACGACGTTAGCTTGGGAATCCCTCCGGCTTGGCTGGGCAGGGATATGGCGCCATCGCTTATCTTCAGGACTTTTAGTCCAATTTGCATCTTATCCTTAGACGGATACTATTCTGCTTCCGCTGTCATTTGTATCTTTGTATTGTATCTTTTGTATCTTGACTCGTTCGAGTCGTTGTTGTATTTTATCTTCTGTTGTATTTGTGGATGTATCGAAACTGTTGTAATGTTATCACAATTCCACCCACATAATGTGCATGTTTCGGTGTGCACATTATGTCTGGTGGGCGACCAAAAATCGTTATTATGCGGATTTCGGTGGGAACGCTTAAATCTACATAGTACCGATTTTAGGGCGTCACAAATCGCCTGGACCTGCCCCTCGTTAACAAGACGTTTGAAGACTTGGATTATCTCATCAACTGCCTGACCAGGAGGGTCCAACAGGCTTATGACGTCGCGGATCATGCACAAGACGTCATACACGCAAAAACCGAAGAACTCCAGGCTTCTGAAAATCTTATTGGTCAGTTGGAGGAACTCATCCATGACCTACATTTGGAGAACCTTGGCAAGGATGAGCAAATTGCCATGCTTGAGGCGCAACTCATTCCACCTCCACCACCGCCAGTAGCTGAAGAAGGAGGTGACCAAGGCACTGGAGATGTGACTGTATCTGCAGCTACGAAGGAGGAAGGACCAGAGGAAGAAGACCCCGAAGAGGTGCTGTTTGAAGAGTCAACTGAGGGAGAAGTCACGCCTGTGGCAAATAACCACGCAATAAAACGCAAGCGTAATAATTAGGAGGGATAAGTGTAGCAATCAAAACCATGTTAGAGGGACCACCATTATCTTATTTAGCTTATCGTATCAATTTAGAGTATTGACCTATCAAATTGTGATATGGCAGTACTGTTGCTTTTGTATTTCCCCGACCTTTCGTTCGATAAACGATTAGTTCGATTTCTCAAAAGAAGTTTGAAATTTTACGTATGTGTTGCTTGTGTTTGAACTTGGTTGCTTGATGTTTGTTAGATGATGTTTGTAATGGGTTACCTTGATTTTTGGTTGTGCAATTAGAATGTTTAATTATCAACAAAACTTTTCTTTTAAGGGTGGTAGCCACCTAAATAATTCAAACCCAGTCGCTTAAACCCAGAGATCTCAAACTATCTTTCTTTCTACCCTCCTAATCATAAAAATCATTCGCTGCCAATTCTCAAGTTTCCGTGTCAAAACATTACATTTCTCAAACCTCTCGAGTTATCAGAATCATTCAAGCCCTTGCTTTCTTTTTAGCTTCTCCGAATCTCGGGGACGAGATTCCTTTTAAGGGTGGTAGTCTGTAACATCCCAACATTTCATAATATTCAAAAATCACAAAAATTTAAAACTTTTCTTTTATTAAAATAAAATAGTAAATGTATAAGGAAACCAACTATGAAAGACTTCAAACTTGATTTTAATAATTCAAATGTCACAGTTGAAACATTCTATTATCCACTGTGTTTCAAAAAAACCTTAAAATATAATTTGACAAATATTTTACAAACTACAATCCATTTTATTTTAAATAAATTAGTTTCTTTATAAGTATTTAAATTAAACCACTTAGCCATATCTATTCATAAATAAGATTATTCAAAATGGTATATAATTGCTAAATGGTTTTCATTCCTTTAACTAAGTTCAAAATATAGTTTGGAAATTATAAGCCTATAGTGTATAACTTTAAAACTTCATAGATTTTAAATTAATGAATTAGCCAAATAAACATTTCATTTGCTTAAATGAATTTCATCTATTTTCAAAGCATGAAATGATTAATATATTCTAAATAAGAATAAAAGTTAAAACAAAGGTCTTGTCCAAAGTTGTTATGAAGTTTCAAATGCATTATCATATTATAAAATATAATGTTGCACAAATTATTTTCAATTAAAAATGAATACCTTATACTCCACATTTTCTAACCATTATTTATATTTAGTTCCTTAATATCATGCCAAAATAAAGAAGAATGATATCAGCAAAACAAGTTTAAATAACTTAAATCCAAACATAATTGAATATGGGTATTTCATATAATTTATTTAGCCAAAATTAAAATTAATTAAACCCTAGTTAAAATTAAACATAAAGTGTCTATTTTTACATTTAAGCAATAGTTGAAATTATTATTTTTGAAAAATGTTCAAAACACTCCCACAATTGGTTTAACAGAGAGATAAGGAATTTAAAAATTTTTAGAATCTAATTTGAGTTGAATTGGAGTTATATTTTAAAAGTTATTTTAAAATACAGAAAACAGAAAATGAATTGTCAAAAAAAAAGGAAGGAGAAGAGCAGCCGAGCCAGTGGGCCGAAGCCCATTTCTTCTCTCCCGCGCGCGCAGCTCGCCTTGGCCCAGCAGCAGCCCACTCCGGCCTCGCACTCTCATCCCTCCCACTGACGCGCGGGACCCACACGTCATCCCCTCCCATCGAACCTTCAACCTCCAGACGTATCCCGTCCGAACTCCGGGGAACACCGATTTGGTTACAACCAAATCTTCGCCGATTCTTGCGGGATAAACCAACTCCATTCGCCCCATAAATAGCCCGAGGCACCGCCTCCGTTTTCCCCTCAAACCCTAAATAGGACTCGCCTCCAGGCCGCCGAAATCGAGCTTCGTAGCGTCTCCATTGCCGCCGGCAAGAAGCTCGCCCCTCGGTCAGCTCCGTCGACCCCGAGCCCTCCTACTCCCCCTGCTCTCCTTCCTTTCTTCTTGCGCTTCGTTTTGACACGGTCTTGTTTGCTATCGTGCGCCAGATCGAGCGATCCGTGCTCCACCGAAGCAAACCGCCGCAGTGCGCAACTCCGACGAGGTGTTGCCGAAGAACGATGAAGCGTCGAGGACCACGAGCACGCCATCGACCTCGCCTGGATCTCCTCTTCATCACGGTACGCTCCGCTAGTCCTCGAGGGTTGTAGATCATCGGGAACACTCGTCACCGGCGTGTCGCCGCCGCGGGAATTAGGTCACCGGAGTTACTCCGGCGAACCGCGCCGCCCGGACTCAGTAGAATAGATCTACACCGTTAGATCTCGATCTGATGGTTGGAACAGAATGACTTAAACCAAGGGGTATCGGCGAATCAGGGAAGGACATGTGGATGCCTCGTCAGCGCCTCGTCAGCAGCCACGTCAGCGCCAGCGTGTAAATCAATTTCTATTTTAATTTAAATTGGAAAATTTGCAGATTAGTCCCTCTAATTAAAACATCTATAACTTTTTAACCACAACTCCAAATTCAACAATTTTTATATTTTTGGAAAGCTCTTGACATGTATATTATTTTGGATCTGACAAAATTCAAATTTGACTTAGTATAAAATATTCAAATTTCAAATGGTGAATTTGAGTATATTTGTAATAACTTTAAATCTATAAATCCAAAAATTGCAAATAAATATGTTTTAGAAACTTTAGAATATTTGTAAATTAATGCCACTGCTATAAAATATTTTTGAGTAATTTTTGAATGATTTCATAGTTGTGTGTTCAATTTGAATAAATTTGACTATTTTGTTTAAATAACTTTTAATAGAAACATTATTTTTGATTAAATCCAATTGCAATAGATTTAATTAAATGCTCTCTGTCTATTAACACTAAGTATAATTTTTTTTATAAAAATTTAGTCATAGGAAACTTTAATCTTATAATTATTCCTTTTATTATATTTTCCAAAATTAGAAATTAATTAAATTGCATTTATAAATTCATGCATATTTATAAAGAAATCACAAAAGTTATTTTAATGTTTCTTGTGATTTAAAATGTTACACATAAAACACACCATTTATGCATATGTTATAAAATTCACAAAAATTAGTGTTATGTTGCTTGTGATTTAAAATTGCATTTCATGCATATCATATTTAATAGTTTATAGTTATATTTTCCATAAGGAAAACTCCTCCCCATTTTCTATAAGTTAGGATTATTTTCAAACTTAGTGTTTTGGGAAAAGTGCTATACACTTAGACACTTAGTAATCTTCAACATGGAGCTGGAAGACCAATGAAGGACTTAGTAAAAAACAAGACTTCAGAAGTATCTTCAAGGAGAAGAAACACTTAGAAGAAAATCAAGAAGAAGTTCATGAAGACCAACCAGAAATATTTTCCAAGTCTTGCTCTCTCTCTCTCTTTCTTTTCTCTGAGACTTCATGAAGGACTTAGAAGAAAACAGACTCTGGAAGCATCCTCAAGATGTCAAGCACTTAGAAGAAAAGTGAGAAGAAGTTCAAGAAGGCCAACCTCCCTTGTATTCTCTAAGTCTTTCTCTCTGCCTTTTCTTCTTCTCTGAGAACTCAAAATCCAAGACCAGCCTCAAGGATACAAGAATCATCATGTCTGAAGAACCATCAAGACTACCAAGAGCTCAATCAAGGCATCATCCAGAAGAAAGTTACAAGTCTGGAGATGAAGCCTGGAGGACAACTACATCTTTCTTTCTATCTTTTCCCTCTTTCCTAATCTTGTCTTTTAGACTTAAACAAATTTTGATCATGATATTATCATCTTGAAGTTGTTGGATCCTAGCGGCATAGTGAGATGAAACGGCCTGGAGACAAACCTTACATGTCCACGTACATGAGACCTGTTCCACAATTTAAGTGGCTGGCCGGGTGTCTGTCTCTCTCACTTTAGCGAATATCCAATTTACAAAGAGTTGATAGTAATTGCTGATCACCTTATAGACTTAGTATTTTTCTCTAAGTATTTTGCACATAATGGCTAAGCCATTAGAGTGCTTGTTTAAAGATGTTATAAAACAAAGTATATTATCCAACTTGAGACCTTAGTCCTTAGTCATTCTTGACCCACCTATTTTCCTTGCATTAACTTAAGGGATTTTCATAGCATAACATGCATCTCTAGCCCTTAGAAATAAGTTGCATATCATACATGACATGTTTTTCTTAGGAGCTTTACAAAACTTGTTGTTCATTTGATATGAGCATGTATGTTTGATGATTGTTGTTTGTTGATTGTTGTATTGTTGTTTGCTTATATTGTTTAGATTAAACGGAGAGCAAACGTTCGTTGTTGAAAAGAGTTTGTCAACAACGACAACATTCAAAGGCAAGTGGCACACCTCATAAACTTCCTATTTTTATATGCATTACTTAGTGTATTTTTATATGCATGTGTTGCTATGCTAAACCTGTGTAGAATCCCTTATTCCTGTGTCTAGGTTCCTATGCAATACTTAGTAGAATTATTGATGCTATGCAAATGTTGTTTTGTGAAAATCTAAATTCTACTAAGTTAAGAATGAAACACCTGGGTGGTAAGTGGTTGCATGGTTTATGTTGAGTGGCTACTCAGGTCCATGTCTATGGTTCCTGGAGTATGTACACTTGTGAATGGCCACCCAGGAACCGAGGAATCTGAAGAACTCCGAGTGACATTGCTTCCAGTGCAGCCATTGCCATATGGGCTCTGGCTTGATCAATTATGTTGCATGGACTCTCTCCGGCTTGACAAGCAGATGTAGGGGGATGTTAGGTGGAACGGGTCAAGCCAGGTGGGAGGGAAAATGCTTCTGAAAGATCTCGTCTCATTCTCTCCTTTCCTTATCACAAATGGTGTGTAAAGGATACCTTGGGTTGAATGGGTACAATGGTGAACGTGCACAACCTCTGCAGAGTGTAAAACTAAGTACTTAGCCGTGTCCCCGGTTACGGACAATTTGAGCAGCTGATCACGGACGTCAACGGAGGATTCCATCATTCCAACTTCAGAAGTAAAACTTGATGGGTGAACAAGGGAAGATGAGATTTATGGTTTTCATGCCATACTCGTCGATTTCAAGAAAAGTGTTTTCAAAAGAGTAGGAAAAATTGGCTTTATGCAAATTAGCCTTGAACTCCACCAGCCAAATATGCATATAGGCTTTAGAGTTGTTTCCTTAAGTGTCCACCATAGTGTCACCTGCCAGACTCCATTTTTAATGGAATCTGACCCACGTTGTTGCAATATTTTTCTTATTGCAGATTTGACCAGATGACGAGTGAGGTTTCGTTAAAGGTTTCGAGTCTACAACCAACATGTTTTCGCCTGTGGCAGCATGAAAGTTATAGAGACTCACTGCTATTGTATTTCCGCTGTGTACTTTGTCAATGCTAGCTTTATGCTATGCAATTTGTAAAGAATATTTTGTAATTCTGCATCATCGATGTAATAAAATTGACGCTTTGTTGTGATATTACATCGTAAACTGTGTGTGCAAATGATTCGATCCAGGGATTTGCACTATACACAGGTATCTGCCTTATTTAAAGTGCAGGTACGCTACAGATCTAGATCCAACGATCCACGATACGTTGACCAAAAACAGGCGACGCACTCACCGGAGCTCACCCGACCGTGGCGGCGCCACGGCCGGCGTTGCTCGTTTCTCGCGTCATAGGAGGCTACGGGGCGAACGGAGCGTAGCGGACGTCGGGGCGGAGTCGATGGCGCGGTGGTGGTCGTCGGCGTGGCCTTCTCCTCCTCGTGCAGCTCGCCGGAGTTGCTTGCGGCGGCGGTCTCCTTCGGGCGTGGATGAATACGTCGTTCGGCTGCAAAATACACCGCATGGCGAAGTCAAAAACGTGCGCAACGAGGAGGGGGTCGAGGGGGGGGGGGGCAATACGAGCTCGGGGGGGGGGGGGGGGGGAGGTCGGAGTACCCCGTACGGCTTGCGTTACGGCGGCGGAGATCCGAGCTCCCTCGCGAGCTGCCCGGCGGCGGAACTTTTAGGGTTTGGGGTGCAGAGGGTTGCGGCGGAGGTGGGGGTTTATATAGGGTGGCGCGGGGAGCAGCCTCGCGCTGATTATGCTCGCGAATCACGGCCGGTTTCCGAATTCGTCTCGGGCGCGATCTCCGGCGGGAGGAAGACGAAGCTGACAGGTGGGTCCCACCTGTCAGCGAGAGGAGGGTGGAGATGGGCTGCGCGGGCCGGCTTGGGCCGCGTTCGGACGCGCGCGCGGTGTATAACTACGGGCTGGCCCGATTTCCTTTTTCCTTTTTAATAAAAATAATATCTGTTTTTAAATACTGATTTCAAACATGACTTTTAAACCTATTCAAAACATATCAGAAAAATTCATAAAAATATGTTTTGGAAAGGTTATCAAAATTGGAGCTTTTTAGTATTATTCTTGCCCATAACAATATTGCTAAAATAATATTTATTAAAGAGGTTTAAATAAACATTTTCTGGAACTTATAGATTATTAAATCTTATAACCTAAGGTTTTATTTTATATTTTTGTGGTGTAGTTTTATGTTTATGGATGAATGATGCATGAATGCAAAAGTTTTAAATTTTTGCAAAATTTGGGATGTTACAGACTAACCCCCTTAAGAGGAAGCTCGCCCTCGAGCTTCGGAAAGATCAGCAAATAGGTGTGGATGGTGTTCTCGAAGGTCATCCTCTCGTTCCTAGGTGGCTTCTTCCTCGGAATGATGATTCCACTGGACTTTGCAAAACTTGATGGTTTTGGTACGGGTGACTCTTTCTGCGGTTTGCAGTATCTTGATGGGTTTCTCTTCGTAGGTCAAGTCACTCTACTGTATCCTTTAAAGGAACTCCCATCATCTCGGGGTGACATTTCTTCAACTGACTGACATGGAACACATTATGAACCGCAGACAGAGCTTCTGGTAGTTCTAACTCATATGCTACTTCACCTTTGCGAGAAAGAATTTTGAATGGTCTAATGAATCGGGGTGCTAGCTTTCCTTTAATCCCAAACCTCTTTACACCTCGGAGGGGTGATACTCTAAGATAGGTTCTATCACCCACCTCGTAGGTGACCTCTCTACGTTTAGAATCTGCGTAGCTTTTCTGGCGTGATTGTGCTATCTTCAATCTATCCTTAATCAGCCTGACCTTCTCTTCAGCCTCTTGGATTATATCAGGTCCAAAGAAACTTCGTTCTCCTACACCACTCCACAACAATGGGGTTGTGCATTTCTTCCCATATAATGCCTCAAACGGTGCCATCTCAATGCTAGCTTGGTAACTGTTGTTGTAGGAGAACTCAGCATAGGGTAGATTGTCATCCCAACTAGATCCATAATCGAGCGCACAAGCTCTTAACATATCTTCTAAAATCTGATTTACTCTTTCAGTCTGGCCATCCGTTTGCGGGTGAAAGGCCGTACTGAATTCCAATCTGGTTCCCAAGGATTCATGCAACTGTTTCCAGAAATGAGAAGTGAACTGGGTCCCTCTATCGGACACGATACTCTTGGGGACGCCGTGTAGGCACACAATTCTCTTCATGTAAATATCAGCTAGCTTTGCGCTGGTATAGGTGGTCTTCACGAGTATAAAGTGAGCTATTTTGGTTAAATGACAAACAATAACCCAAATAGAATCATATCCTGATCTGGTCCTTGGTAACCCGGTGATGAAATCCATCCCAATAGAATCGCACTTCCAATCCGGTACCTTCAAAGGTTGCAAAAGTCCTGCTGGTTTCTGATGTTCAGCCTTTACTCGACTGCACACATCGCACTTAGCGATATATTCTGCTATTTCTCTTTTCAAGTTGTTCCACCAGAATCTCTCCTTCACATCCATATACATCTTGGTATCTCCCGGATGAATGGAATAAGGTGTCTGATGAGCTTATTGCAGAATTAACTTTCTAATATCAGGATCATTGGCCACACATATACGTTTCTCAAACCACAGAGTCCCTTGCTCATCCTCATGAAATCCTTTAGCTTTCCCTGCTTCCAGATGGACTTTGATTTCTTCTATTTCCTTATCTCCTTTCTGCGCTTCTCGTATCTTGTCCATCAAGGTAGGTTGTACTACCAATGAGGCTACAAAACCTTCTGGTACTACTTCCAATCTGAGGTCCTTGCATGCCTTGCATATATCTTCGGGTAATTCTTCTGCTGTGAGGCCATTCACATACGCTTTACGGCTCAGGGCGTCTGCTACTACATTTGCCTTTACTGGGTGATATTGGAGACTTAGGTCATAATCCTTGATAAGTTCCAACCACCTTCTCTGTCTCATGTTCAATTACTTCACATCTTTTCCCCATCAGGTAGGGTCTCCAAGTTTTTAGGGCTCGCACTACTCATGCTAACTCGAGATCATGAGTTGGATAATTTGCTTCATGCTTCTTGAGTTGTCTAGAGGCATAAGAAGCCACCCTGCCTTCTTGCATCAACACACTTCCCAGACCTTGGTGTGAAGCATCACAGTATACTTGAAATTCTTTCTCCAAATCAGGTAAGCATAGAACTGGGGCTGAAACTAGACGTTTCTTCAATTCCTGAAAACTGGCTTCGCATGCCTCAGTCCACTCAAATTTCTTCTCCTTCTTTAATAATTCCGTCAGTGCCTTGGCGATTTTGGAAAAAATTTCTATAAATCTTCGGTAGTATCCTGCTAAGCCAAGGAAACTCCGTAATTCTCCAACATTCTTTGGTGACTCCCAATTGGTTACAGCTGAAACCTTTTCAGGATCCACTGCTATTCCCTCTTTAGATACTATGTGACCTAGGAACGCGACTTGTTCCAACCAAAATTCACACTTGCTGAATTTGGCATATAACTTATGTTCTCGTAGCCTTTGCAATACCAGGCGTAGATGCTCTTCATGTTCTTCGTGATTCTTGGAGTAGACTAGAATGTCGTCTATGAACACTACCACAAACTTGTCCAGGAAATCCATGAACACTTTATTCATCATATTCATGAAATAAGCGGGAGCGTTTGTTAATCCAAATGGCATTACTATGTACTCATATGAGCCATATCTTGTAACAAATGCTGTCTTTGGTATATCCATCTCTCTAATCTTCATTTGGAGGTAGCCTGATCGAAGATCAATCTTGGAGAAGACACAAGCACCTTTTAGTTGATCAAATAGCTCATTTATCTTGGGTAACGGATACTTGTTTTTGATGGTGTGTTCATTTATATCCCGGTAGTCCGTGACTAGTCTCTGGGTTTGATCCTTCTTTTTGACAAATAGCACTGGCGCTCCCCAGTGCGAAGAACTTGGGCGGATAAATCCCTTCAAAAGGTGTTCCTCTAGTTGCTTCTTGAGCTCTTTTAGCTCATCGACGGCCATAGGGTAAGGTCTCTTAGCTATTGGTCCGGTACCCGGTTTCAGTTCAATGAGAAACTCCACATCTCTATCGGGTGGCATTCCTGGTAATTCCTCTGGGAAAACATCTGGGTACTCCTGGACAATCAGCACATCTCCAAGGCTAACCCCCTTAAGAGAATTTAGCCTAACTTTCTTAAGTTCAAAAGTTGATCTGAATTTAATCTTCTGTTTCTCTGGGGTGGTGAGGGTGATAGCTCTATTTGCACAGTCTATGATTCATTCAAAACGGGTCATCCAATCCATTCCAATGATAACATCCAAACCTTGGGTTTCTAGGATGACTAAGTCTGTTGGAAAAAGATATTTTCCAATCCTTAACTCTAGTTTCCTACATCCCGAATTTACTATCATCTCACCCCCAGGTGAGCTCACTCTTATAGGTTTTCCTAAGCTTTCCTCGGCTAGTCCATGTTTGTTTACAAAAGCTCTTGATATGAATGAATGCGATGCTTCGGTATCAAATAATACTAATGCTGGAAAAGAATTGAGCAGGAACTTACCAATCACAGCATCAGGTTCATCATGTACTTCTTCCACATTGATGTGGTTTACTTGTCCCTTCTGGAAAGGATTGGGCTTGGAATTTTCATCGGCTTTCCTCTCTGGGCAATCAGTAGCATAATGTCCTGTCTTCTTGCACTTGAAGCAAGTCACATTAGACAAGTCTTTCTTCCCTTCAGAGTTAGGACGGCGATTTCCATTTTCATGATTATGACCATGGTGATGGTTTCCCTTGAACCCCCCATTATTTCCTTTATATCCTCCATTGTGGTTATGACCATGGTGCTTTTGGCCACTACCACTATTGGAGTAGTCCCAGGGTTTATGGCCACTGACTTCAGAGGTGTGTGGTTTATTGTGTGTCCCTTCAGAATGAACCTTACTTGCACTGAACTTCCTCTTCCTATTCTCTTCCTTTCTTATGTTGTTGTCCAGAGTGATTGCTTGATCCAGCAGAACTTGGTAGTTAGGTGCATAAGCCACAGACAAGGGTATCTTCAGTTCTCCCCTAAGTCCATTAAGGAATTTGTCCTTCCTTTTAACGTCAGTATCGATGTCCTCTGGTGCATACCTTGATAACATACAGAAGTCATCCATATATTCCTTCAGAGTTCTACCTCCCTGCCTCAAGCTACGAAATTCCTCTTTCTTCAGGTTCATTATGCCAGAGGAAATGTGGGCATTGCGGAAACCTTCCTTGAACGCATCCCAAGTCATGCCATCCAAGGGATGAGTCACTTGATAGGTCTCCCACCACATGGAGGCAGGTCCTTCCAGTAGGTGTGCGGTGAACCTCACCTTTTCCGCCGCAGAACACTCACAAGTTACTAAGTCCTTGTTGACTGAACGGAGCCAGTCATCCGCCACTATTGGTTCAGTAGGAGAGGAAAACTTATTAGGCCTGAGCCTTAGAAATCTTGCAAGTCTGTCCACCGGAGGTGGTGGTGGTGGTGGGTTGTTGTTATTGTTATTGTTGTTGTTGTTGTTGTTGTTGTTGTTGTTGTTGTTGTTGTTGTTGTTGTTGGTTGCTGCAATGAACTGAGTCATCATAGTCATCAGTTGGGCTTGAGCTGCCATCAGCTGTTGCATGGCTTCGTTGTTGTCGGACTCACGACGGGGAGGCATCTGTGGGGTTTTAGCATGGATGAGTAAAGGATTGATGGAACTATAAAGAGAAATCCTACCCATGCACAGAACAAACAAATCTAGCAATCAATCAACAAGCAACTTATAAAACAACCAATCACACAAAACAAAACCTTTGGTTTAGGGAAAAATGGTATAAAGTTTGGAAAATAAACTCGCGGGGTTCCGGGGATACAAAGGAAGGTACTGCCTTACCACAAGTTGGTAGGTCAATACAAGACTAAGATAATGAGGTGTATGATAAATGGTAGTCTCACTACGAACTACTCGACCATGTCTTCTTCTTCCTCTTCAATTTCCTGAATCTCTATTCCTTCATTGGTGAGTACATCCTTGAGTTCCTTTACTTCCTTCTCTAGGGCAGAGTTCTTTTCTTGCAGCTCCCTCTTCTCAGCACGAAGCCTTTTTATCAAGTCACTATCGGCCTCGAACTCGACTTCATTGCTCTCGAGTTCCGCCTTTTGTTCTCTGATAGTCTTGTTCTTCTCTTGAACTCTTTTCTCCTGCCTCTTGTATCTCTCCTCTTGCGCAGCGAACCTCTCTTCTTGTGCCTTGGTCACTTCCTCTTGTGCCTTCATCTTCTCTTCGTTCTCCTTGAGTAGAGCACATAACTCATCGTTCTTCAGGAGCTCCGTGCGCCGATCTTCATACATCTCCGTGACAAGGATTTCCAACTCCTGGAAATAAAGACTAAGGGGTTTTGCCTTGCCTCTTTCTCCAACATCGTAAAGGTAAGGTTCTCCATCTTCGTTTCTCCTTCCAAAGAAAATGGAGTAGTGGCCCTTCAACTCTGTGCTGTAGCGTCCGCAGAGGCGCCCAATCAGATCCTGCATGACTAGATTGAGTCATTTATCTTTGGAGTCGCTAACCATCTTAATCTCCGGTGGGGGCTCTTCTCCACGTCCTGGCTGAGTTGCTTTTATTCCCCAGGAACCTTCTTTGTTAAACTTCTTCAGGATGTCTAGGACTTGGGGTAGTGGTAATCCTATCTTTTCGCCGATGTCTAGGAGGTAGCATCCAAAGCGGGTGTTCTCGAAGTCCTCCGCGGTGGTGAAGTGGAAGCTCGTCATCCTTTAGGTAGAAAGAGGAAAAGTTTAAAACAGGAAAATCATAAGGTAAGTGGGAACTAGTCATAGTGTGCATTATTTAGAAAATACTGAGTCAAATCTTGAGATGGTCAACGGATATTAACAACTCTTGGTAGATTGGATTTTTCACTATAGTGAGAGAGACAGACACCCGGCCAGCCACTTATATTGTGGAACAGGTCTCATGTACGCGGACATGTAAGGTTTGTCCCGGGCCGCTTCATCCCACTATGCCGCTAGAATCCAACATACTTCAAAGATGGTAACATTATGACCAAAAAGGGCTTAACCAATCCTAGGGGCTCGAACCTACAGGCAACACTTCGCTCTGACACCATTTTGTAGCGCCCCATCTTTTATATAAAGATGGAACACCTGTGTTATGTGCTAGTCCATGGATCACTGCTAGCACCACAGTACAAAATATAAAGTATCATTGCATAAGTATGAAATTACTACAACGCGATCCAAAAATAATAGCCAAGTATGGCTTTATTACAGATTGCATAGCCATGAAGGCTAGCTAAAGTTCAGAGTTCACAACGAAAACAAATAACAATGAGCCTCATCTTCAAGCATGCGCCACAGGCAGACATGTTGGTTGTAGACTCGAGTCCAAACTCATTCCTCATCAGAATTACCTGCACATTTGAATATGCAGCCCCCGAAGGAGGTCAATACAATGAAGTATTGGCAAGTGACTATGGTGGATAAATTATGGCAAGTCTAATTCTATATGCATATTTGTCTTGGTGGAGTTGTAGGCTATTTTGCAGAAAGCAAGTTTTCTCCTATCTTTTGTAAAACAATTTTGTTTCTCAAGAACTTGGCACCAAGGGATAAAGCCCAAGTGCACCAACAATTCTTTCCTTAGTCAAATTTTACTTTATGAAAGCAGTGTTGAGATTCTTCCGCCCATCCTTGTCCAGCTGCTCGAAGTAGTCCATTTCCAGGTACACGGCTGAGTACTCAGATTGTCGACTCTGCAGAGGTTGTGCACTTTCACCTTTAGACTCAATTAACCCAAACATCCTATACACGCAGAGTGTATTAAGGAAAGGAGAGAATTGAGACAAGAACTTTCAGAAGAAGAATGCAACCATACTAGCAAGACCCGTTCCACCTATCAACTCTACATCTGCTTGTCAAGCTGACATGTTGCATCCTCACAACTTAGTTATTCTCGACAGAGCCCATTGTCAAAAGGCTGCACGGGAAGCTTCTCAACTTGCAGGGACTTGGTAATCTCTTCGTTCCTGGGTGGCCGTCCACAAGTGCACTTCTGGGTAACAGCCACCATGCTCATGGCCCTAAGTAGAATACACATTCATCCTAGGCGACGACAACCACAAGCATAGTCCCAAAAGCCACTCAACATAAACCATAACAACCAATTCCACCCAGAAGTGTATTTTAGGTTTTAACACTTAGAAACTTTTCTATAACATGGCAAAATTTTTAATAGCATAGCTAAGCAACTAATAAAACTTTTCATGGCTGCTTAGGAGAGAGGGTGGCTACACACTACTAGGATATTTGTAAAATACAAACTAACTTAGCATTATAAAATAAATCAAAAATCCCTATCATGCACACTACTCAAAAATATACTACACATGCATATAGAAAATATTGGGTAGAATATGAATGTCACTTGCCTTGGTAACAGAAGGAACAAGCACAACAAGAATAACAATCACAAGCAAGTCCTTCCTCTTCTTCACAATCTAGCACAAGCAATAAATAAAATAAATACAAAATCATCACAACACCATACATAAATATGTATGTATGAATGATATGCTATGAAAATATGACTCACTTATTAATAATTTTTTATCCTCTTTTATTAATTGTCTGAGATATAATTTCTAGGAATTTCTTATTTTATTTATCAATTTAATAATTGAAAACGATATAGCAAACTTAATTTCTATTAATTACACTTTTATTGTTTTATGAAAGTTTTCATTTAATATATTTATTAATATTGCTAGACAGAGGGAATTAATATGACCCTAAAACAATTAAATTTATTTTCCAAATCATTTTTATTATTTATGTTATTATTTTAATAGCCGAAATGCTCCACTGCTAATTATATAAATTATAATTTGTCAAAATGGAAAACAAATGATGTAGAAATAAACTTCATGAGCAGGGCTATCCGTAGATATAAAGTTTATTAAATTTGAACTTGTAGATCAAAAGTTATGAATTTTCTAAGTTTTGCATATTTTCTGTTTTATTTATAAAAATTCCTGCGAAAAAGAATTAATCGGGGCTACGTGGCGCGATCTTATTGGTCGGTACCGCTTCGACGTGGATCGGCTGCGGAAGCCGTCCGATCTAAATTAAAAAGGACGCGCGGGATCTAATCGATCTAGATCCATTGGATCTAGATCCAACGGTCCACGATACGTTGACAAAAAACAGGCGGCGCACTCGCCGGAGCTCACCCGACCGCGGCGGCGCCACGGACGGCGTTGCTCGTTGCTCGCGTCCTAGGAGGCTACGGGGCGAACGGAGCTTACCGAAGCGTAGCGGACGTCGGGGCGGAGTCGATGGCGCGGTGGTGGTCGTCGGCGTGGCCTTCTCCTCCTCGTGTAGCTCGCCGGAGTTGCTTGCGGCGGCGGTCTCCTTCTGGCGTGGATGAATACGTCGTTCGGCTGCAAAATACACCGCGGGGCGAAGTCAAAAACGTGCGCAACGAGGAGGGGGTCGAGGGGGGGGGGGGGCAATACGAGCTCGGGGGGAGGTCGGAGTACCACGTACGGCTTGCGTTACGGCGGCGGAGATCCGAGCTCGCTCGTGAGCTGCCCGACGGCGGAACTTTTAGGGTTTGGGGTGCGGAGGGTTGCGGCGGAAGTGGGGGTTTATATAGGGTGGCGCGGGGAGCAGCCTCGCGCTGATTATGCTCGCGAATCACGGCCGGTTTCCGAATTCGTCTCGGGTGCGATCTCCGGCGGGAGGAAGACGAAGCTGACAGGTGGGTCCCACCTGTCAGCGAGAGGAGGGTGGAGATGGGCTGCGCGGGCCAACTTGGGCCGCGTTCGGACGCGCGCGCGCGGTGGATAACTACGGGCCGGCCCGATTTCCTTTTTCCTTTTTAATAAAAATAATATCTGTTTTTAAATACTGATTTCAAACATGACTTTTAAACCTATTCAAAACATATCAGAAAAATTCATAAAAATATGTTTTGGAAAGGTTATCAAAATTGGAGCTTTTTTGTCTTATTCTTGCCCATAACAATATTGCTAAAATAATATTTATATTTTTGTGGTGTAGTTTTATGTTTATGGATGAATGATGCATGAATGCAAAAGTTTTAATTTTTTGCAAAATTTGGGATGTTACACGCGGGGTAGCCGAGGATGGCGTTGTACGGCAGGCCGATGTGCGCGACATCGAAGTCGATGTGCTCGGTGCGGTAATTTTCCTTGCTCCCGAAGGTGACGACAAGCCTGACCTGGCCTAGAGGCTCGATCGAGCCGCTGGTGACCCCCGTGAAGGGCCTTGAAGGCATAAGCCGCTCGTAGGGCACTTGAAGCTCTTCGAACGTATCTATGGAGATAACATTCAGGCCTGCTCCGCCATCGATGAGCGTCTTGGAGACAGCCACATTGTCGATGGTGGGGGTGCAGACCAGCAGGAGGGTTCCAACGGTCTTGGTGGACTTGGGGTGGTCCTGAGCGTCGAAGGCGATGGTGTACTGTGACCACTTGATGGGCCTGGAGGTTTCCGTGCTTGGGAGGGCGGCGTTGAGCTCGCGGGCGAACTGCTTGAACTGGTTGTTCGACTTTGGCGCCTGCGCCCCCCGAGGATGCAAGCAATGGCAGCTCTCGGGGCTTGGTAGCCGCCGTCTTCCTCGTCAGGGAGGTTGCCGTTCTTTGCCGCGGCATTGCCCCGATTTCCAGACGGTTTATAGTAGCCGCCCTTGCGTCCGCTCCCGCGGTAGCCACGGCCTCGGCCACGGCTACCACTGCCTTCTACTTGCTTGCGCTCCTTTCTCAACCTTTTGAGGTCGAAGCAAGACTCCGTGGAGTGGCCGCGCCTGTTGTGGTAGATGTAGAACGGGGAGTGATCATCTCTTCTTTCTCCAGACTCAGGGGAGTCCCTGCGGGTGCCCTTTGCATCAGGCTCTGCCGCGAGAACGGCGGTAGCCTTGCGCTTGGGCTCCTCCTTGGCCTCTTTCTTCTTCTGGCTCCTGGACCCCTCAACGTGATCGTCTCCTCTCGAGGACATCTTCACGAAGAGGAGTCCCTCTTCAGCCTTGGCGCACTTGTCCGCCAAGTCGAACAGCTTGACCACAGAGGTGAGCTTGTCGCGGATCCCCAGCTTCTCTAGCATCCTGCTGTTCGTGACGCCCTCGCGGAAGGCGGCGATGACTTGAGTGTCAGGGATGTTCGGGATCTTGTTGGCACTTGGCTGAAGCGCTGGATGTACTTGCGAAGCGTCTCATCCTTCCTCTGCACTACAGCGTGCAAGTCATTGTGGGTGAGGGCGCGCTCGTACGTCCCCTTGAAGTTGGAGACGAACTGCTTGCAGAGCTCCTCCCAGGAGTTCACAGAGTCCTCAGGGAGATTCAGGAGCCACGACAATGCGGAGTCGCGAAGCGCGTGAGAGAACCAGTTAGCCATGACCTTGTCATCTCCTCCCGCAGCTTGGATGGAGGTGGTGTAGAGCTGCAGGAACTCGATGGGGTTGCTGGAGCCGTCGTAGCCCTTGGGGAGGGCAGGCCGGAACTTTGGGGGCCAGACCACGCGGCGCAGAGAACGGGTGAACGCCATGCAGCCTGAGGCGTACGTGGCGACCCCGTGCTGAAGCGCGCCGCGGTTCTGCTGGCCCGCCTGGCCAATCTCCTCCACCAGCCTGTTCTGGCGGTCTCGCTGGAGCTCCATTCCCACGCGGGCGTCGGGCGCGGTGCGCTGCACGATCATGCAGTCGTGCGGCGAGGTCGCGTGCGAAGCAGCCTTCCGAGCCTCATCCGGTGCAGGCCCCGGAGGTGGCGGAGGCACATTTTTTGCGACCGTGCCCGCGAGAGAGGGGTGCACGTTGGACTACGACGGAGCCGGGCGCGACGTTGCGATGCCGACGAGGTGGTTGAGGCGTTGGAGCCACTTCTCGTGGGCCTCAGCGGTGGGCTGGTAGCGTAGCTCTTGCGCCATGAGCAGCACGGTCTGGGGCGCCGGGTCCGTCCTCCCAGGGCCGGAGCCACTCGGGCGCTGCGTCGCGTGCGACGACTGCGCGTCCTCCTGGTGCTCGGAGCTGTGCTCCGGCGCTTCAGCGTGCGGGCCGGAAGGGACGCGCTCTCCGCGGCGGGGCCGTGCCCGCTGTGCGCGGGTGGTCGTGGCATCTGGCGGCGCGCGTGCTCCCGCGGGCGCACGTCGGTTTGCGCAGGCGACGCGGGCGGCGCAAGTGGCGCGGGTGTTCACCATGGCGTGGAGACGAACTCGAAGGTTGTAGACGCGCCTCAATCCCCTACCTGGCGCGCCAAATGTCGGGTTATGACTCCCAAGAACCGGGGGTAGTCACTTCCTGAAGTGTAGTTCGTAAAGGGGATTGAACACGGAGGTCTAGACCCTCGAGTGGCCCCGCGACGTTGCTCGCCGTACCCGAAGAAGACACACACACACGAAGGGAGACACCAGCCTTTACCAAGGTTCACGGCCCTCGTGGGGAGGTAAAACCGCTACTCCTGCTTGTCTGTAATAGATGATGTAGGTAACAGTACAATGGAGCTTGCCGAAAGCCCCCTTGAGGCGGTTCTTGCCTGGGGAGGGAAGCGATCGTCTTCTTCCTCCTCAGGCAGAGGCTTTCCTAACAAGTATAGCTAGGGTTTACAAGGGTTGCAGTGCGCCAAGAGCCGACCCATGCTACGATGGACGTCTTGCTCCTTTTATAGGCGTCTCTGGCCATCTCCTTTGGCTTGGCCTTCCAGGTGGTTCCGACATGCCAGTGGCAGGGTGGTGTAGAAGTCCACCGTGCTCCATCCGTCCATGGACTCGGTCCATTGCTAGTAAAGGTGGGTGCGGTGGCCGACCGGCGGCCGACCGCGCTGTACTGCCCGCAGGGAAGGCAGTCTCTGCGGTGGAGCCCACGATGACGTTCTCCTTTGGAGGGTTGTGCTGTCCACCCGTTTATCGTCAGAGTAGAAGGTCCTGGCAGCTGCGCAGCAGGTGGAGCTACTTTGCTGACCACTTTACCGCCAAGGACAGCGACGGGGGTGCGCACGACACGGCATGTGCGTGGCAGGGGCCACGTGCATCTTGCCGTGCTTCCTTGGCCGCGACGTTTCCCCTCAGGTGCGGGGAGGCCTGAGGGGAGATTCCTGCGGGGCTCCCCCGAGGCTGGCTGGCACCTCGGGAGGGTCCCTTGAGGCGAGAGGTCCCTTGAGGCCTGAGGAGAGGGGAATTGCCTCTCGAGGGTCCCGCCAGGCGGTGATGCCTGGTCCTTAGTCGTTTCGTCCGACTGGCCCGCGTGCGAGGCCTGGGGGGAATGGGTTCTCCATACCCCAGTTCTCACTGGGTCGACATGCCAGTCCTCAAGTTATTTAGCCAGATCCTGGCAGGTCCTTCCAACATCTGCGGCACATATCGTACCGCCCAGCGTCTGTTTCCATCGGCTATGCTTACTACAGTTACATAGTCGGTTAACCAATCCTCCGGCTTCGAGCTGCCGTCATAGGTCTTGGCACGCCGGTTGAGCTGAAAATTTCGCACAGCCGGCTCCCGCATGATCCGAGGTCCGAAGCAGGCAGGTCCCGGAGGGCCTTGCTCTTCAACCAACTCGTATTGGTGAATCCGGTCGAGCCGAACCTAGCATCAGCTGGATCTAGCTGTCGAGTGCCTATTCGAGATCCCAAGGGAGTCTCGCTAGGCTGGTATCCGAGTTGCTGCAACCTCGAATTGCCATCATCGTGCCTGTTAACCACAGGGACTATGGCTTGCTGTGGGACTGAGGCGGCGTCTTGCTGCCGGTTTCCGTGACTTTGCGGTGGATTCCGAGGTGGATTACCACGGCTAGCCGGTACGTGGTTTCCTACACCCCGTTTACCACCACTATGGCTACCCTGAGCCTGACCGGGATTGTTCTGTCCGGCTTGCTGAACTCCGGCAAAGGCCGGGTCATATGTCTGCAATTGCTTTTTTCTCTCGGAACCTCGGCTCCGGCTCCGGCTTTTGCCCTTGCTCCGACTCGGATGCGGAGACGAAGCCTCTCCGCTCGATTTGTTGCTCTTGGCCCTAGCCGAGTACACCTAGGACCCAGCTCCCGGGTTCTTCTTCTTAAAGGCCTTGTTCTGCCGGTTAGCCTCTACGACTAACTCGTTGACCCGCTCTTGTTGCTTGCGCAGAGCTTCCCCGGATAGCCCGGCCAACTCAGCCATAGCTGCCTCGGCAGCCCTAAGAGTCTTTGCCGGTGAGCTGTACACCGGTTTCTCTGCCGAGATCATGCTACCCGACCTGCTATGGCTAGGCGCTGCGCCACCCGCCAACTCATCATTCACCATCCTGCCTTTCTTGCGCAGATCAGCAATGCGATTGTCCCGGAAATCTATCCTAGGGAACCCGTGAGCTGCATTGTACTCACGGAGACTAGCACTAACTTCACGCCGGATCTCGGCGATCTCTTGGGCCTCCGTGAGCAGCAACCTGCGTTGCTCATCCAAATCAGCTGAAGTGACTTGGGTATCAGCGTCAGCTGTCAAAGGGACAGCCAACTTAGCTACCAGACCAGAGAGGGGATCCGGCCGGCGACGAGGTTGGGACGGTTGGGGATCGCCATCGCGGGCAGCACCCCTCTCTTGAGGAGGTTTTGCCAACCGAACCCGTCCATTACCGACGTCACCGTCGGGAGCGTCCTGGAACACCTCCTCGCTCACCCCGACCATCATGACCGCGACACAGCCCGCGGGGCGATCGATATGCTGATCCCAGGGGGCGCGGAGCATGGGGGATCCTCAGCCTCCAGGACAACGTCCGGATAGCTGCAGACGACCTCGGTGGCAATGTAGGTGGTGAAGACGCCGAAGTCGATGAGGCATCCGTTCGCCGAAAAGGGCTTATTCCGGAAGCAACCGGCATTGTCGCTGACAAAATCCATATCTCCCAGCCTGACAACCAGGCTGGAGAGAACTCGGATGCCGGAGCGAACGGTGGAACCTGTCCGGATGTGTACACCAGCCAACGCCTCTACGTGCCCCACGGTGGGCGCCAACTGTCAAGGTGGTGTCACGGCAGATGCCATAGGATGGCTAATGTGTGGGGCCGATGGACGCTGGTGGATCCTGGGATGGCTAGCGAGCTAGAGAGCTCACGCGGTGGAAGATAAATCACTGAAGAACACTCAAAGATCTAACAAACCCAAACAAATGCATGAAGGCAAAATCACACACACGATGTACCCAGGTTCGGGGCCCTCGTGAGGAGGTAACACCCCTACTCCTGCCCTTCCTCTCAATATAAGTGTGGCACAAGTTCTACAACCTGCTCCTTGATCTCTTTTGGTGATTAACTAGATGAACTAGAGAGGAGGACGAAGTAAATGCGCTAGAAGTAAATGAGACTAGTTTTGGCCCTCAAGTAGGTCGTGCTCCCACCGAAGAAGTTATGGCGCCTTTTATAGAGTTCCGGTCGGGAGGGCCGGAAACCCTAATCCGGCACGGCCCCAGCGGACAGGCCTAACGGTTATGTCGACACTGGCTAGTGCGACCTAGCCGCCGAGCTACCCGGCATAGCCCTGTCGTCATCATTTCGGCAAGGACTGCAGGCGCCGTCCTGGATCATCATTATCTCCTTGTCAGAGACAAGACATGTCTTCGCCCATGCCCTAGTAGCCTTTTCCGGATTGCCGGGCTAGGCACGTCCGATCTTGTCGTAGCGTCATCGTACCGCCTGACGCGCTCCCGTGCCAGACGGGAGGTGACCATGCTTCCGTGTCAGGAGGAATGAGACTTCCCTCCGTGTCAGGCGGAAAGCCTGCACCAGACTTCTGACTTTCGACTGTCGTGGTGGTGTCACGGCAGATGCCATAGGATGGCTAATGTGTGGGGCCGATGGACGTTGGTGGATCCGGGGAGGGATAGCGAGCTGAATAGCCCACACGAGGAGGAACCCGGTATAACCGAGTTCTCCTAAGAACAGGAAATAACAACAACACGATGAAGGGAAAGATCTAACAAACACGAACAAATGCACGAAGGCACACAACACACACACGATATACCCAGGTTCAGGGCCCTCGTGAGGAGGTAACACCCCTACTCCTGCCTTTCTTCTCTATATATTTGTGGTACAAGAGCTACAACTCGCTACAAGATCTCTCAAAGGGAGGAGTACAAAGAACTAGATGAACTCAAGGTGAGAAGGAGTAAATGATCTCTGAGTAAATGCGACTATAGCTTTGGCTCACAAGTTGGTCTCTTTCTCTCAGGAGCAGTTATGGCGCCTTTTATAGAGCTCCGGCCAGGAGGGCCGGAAACCCTAAACTGGCTTGGCCCCACCGGGCAGGTCTAGCCGGCATGTCGTCACCGGCTAGTGCGACCTAGCCGCCGGGCTATCCGGTGTAGCCCCTTCGTCATCATCTCGACAAGGACGACAAGCGCCGTCCTGCATCATCATTGTCCCCCTGTCAGAGACAAGACATGTCTTTGCCCATCCCGGATAGCCTTTTCCGGATTGCCGGGCTAGGCATGTCAGGTCTTGTCGTACCACGATCGTACCGGCTGACGCGCTCCCGTGTCAGGCGGGAGGTGACCATGCTTCCGTGTCAGGCGGAAATGTACTTCTTCCCGCATAAGGCGGAAAAGCCTGTTACATACCGTTGACGGTCGACCGGGATCATTCACACCGGCTACCTCTAGGCCTGCCTCCGTGAACCTCTCCTGCACAAGATCAAGATCGAGATAGAGACTCCGGTTAGTACTTACCCGGATCACCTATCCGGTGAAACCGAATACATCTCCTTCCGGGACTCTTCTCGGAGTCCTAGATCCGGGGTCCTTTCCGGAGGCGTCCGAGCTTGTCTCATGATGAGTATCTCTAGGCCTAGCCTCCCGAAGATGTCTTGGCCTATCAGCAAAGACATCTTCGAGAAGCTAGTTCTTAGAGGAACCATCCGCTGATGCTTGTGCTGCCATTGTGAAGTCTGGGGGAGTCTATTTATAGCTGCGAGACCTGACCCTTGCGCCTGCCAGGAGGCGCTTTGTCCTCTTCCAGCGCTCAAGGGTCAAGCTGCCCTTTCAGTACAGCAGGAGGCGTCCCTTGCTCTCTCCAAGGGTCAGGTACTGTTGGCACCTTACTGAATTATACCGGGATCTGCCCCTACCCGGGGGGCAGCCCCCCGACACTAGTCCCCGAAGCTGGTGCTGCACAGCGACCCCGGATGATGTGCGGGATCAGCTTTAAACAACAACTATCTTCTGAGAACACATGCCACCAGCCTTTCCCTTTCTGCCGAAGTCGGTTCTTCCGAGACCTTCTTACCGAGACTATGCTTACCGGGAGGCGAAGCCTGCAACCGGATAACACATCCTCAGTGAATCTCGACCGTTGGCCTCCTGATGAATTCGAGATTGTGACCCAGGGTCCACCCGACGTCCCATCTGAGCAGAAACGCACTCGAGTGCCCCTGCGCGAGCACGCTGTCGCTTGGGTTCCCGCGCCGGTAGCCGCAGCCGATCCGGAATCCAACCGTTGGGACCGTGTGGCCCTCGGTGTGGCCGGATCGGGCGCTCCGGATAGCGCCACGTGGCTTGCTGCACAAACTAGATCCCACCCACGATCGTGGGGATCGTGGGCGGGAAAATTGGAAACCGCTCCGGAATCCCCCCCATAAATAGGGGACCGGAACGGTCTCCTCCCCTTCTTCTTCTTTCTTGCTTCTCCACCATTGTCTCGAGCATATCGCCGCCGCTGCGCTCATCACCGAACGCCGTCGCCCTCGCCGCGCGCCGGAGCTCGAACACTGCCGTCCGTCTCGCTCGTCACCGATCTCCTCTTTCACCGGTGAGTTGCCCTCTTCGTCTCGATGGTTTTCTTTGGTAGAGCAACCGCCCGACCCCGGCCGTGCCATAGCATAAGTACGGTTTAGCCGCCGCCGGTGAGCACAACCGGGGCGGCGCGCACGAGGCGCACGGCGGTGATGTACCGTCGCGGTAGGATGTAGGTCACTCACTTGCATTGCGTCTCGCCCGAGCCTAGCGCGAGCCTTTTTTCCTCCCTTTTGTTTTGATTATTTAGCACACGGTAGATCTTGTTTCCCAGGAACCCGGTAGTGTTTAGCAGTTTGTGCTCCGGCATCCTAGTTTCCGGTAGACTAACTCCGACTAACTGCCGCTGCGCCTGCAGAGTAGCTCGGATACATTTGCAAACTTCTTCGACATGGGCGAAGAACGTACCCGGGGGTGCTGGGATGGGTCCGAGACCAAGCAGTCAGATCTGGACTGGCTGTATCGGACTCACCGGATTCCTCCGGAAGTCGAGAGCCGTCTCCCGGAGGGGGAGGTTGCACCGGAACCCCAACCCGGGGAATACGTGGTATTCCTCGCGCACTTCGAGCGTGGGTTTGGGCTTCCGGCTAGCCCCTTCTTCCGCGACTTCCTCGACATCTACGACCTCCAACCTCACCATCTTCCCGCCAACGCCATTATGATGCTCTCGGTCTTCACCACCTACGCGGAGGCATACCTCGGCATATGGCCATTTTTGGATCTCTGGGCCAAGTATTTCATTATTTGCCGACAAGCCATCCCCAACCCGGATAAGAAGATAAAAGACTTAGTCGATTGCGGAGCGGCCACCATCATCCCCCGCGCGGACTCCGGATTCCCTATAGTCAAGGGACTAGAGTCCTGCCGGAAGTGGCAGCGCAGCTTCTTCTACGTGAAGAACCGGGAGCACTCGGGAGATGGTCCGGGATCCTCGAATCCGGACTTCATCAATCTGCCGGAGTTCGTTATTGGTCCTCAGCGCGAATTCCGTCTCTGGAAGCAGCTTCCCGATAACGACGAGGTCAATTGCATGCACGATGTTCTGAACGTGCTAAAGGAGAAGATGACCGGCGATGATCTCCTGCGCTGCTTCATCATTCGCCGCGTCTGCCCCCTTCAAAACCGAGTGCACAAGATGTGCCATATGGCCGGGAACCTAGACCCCACCCGGACCAGTATCTTTGGGCTAAGTCACGCAGGGGTCGTCCGTCGCGTTTGAGCTATTGCCCGGACGGAGATGACGGATGACTACTCTTGGGGTGTCATTGGGGGATCCCGGAAAAAACCATGCGACCAGGTGCTCATATCTGTCTTTCGTGCATTCACTTCGTACATGCGTTCACCTGGACACCGACACGGCCTGATTTGTTTGCGCAGTTATTCGAGCGTCAAATTGAAGAAGACGCTGTCCACGCCAACGGGAATTACGCGCCGAACTTCCCAAAACCGAACGAGATGCCGAGGGAGGACCCCGACGGCGAGGACCATCTTGCCATTCCTTTCGTCAAGGCTGCTGCCCCGGGTAATCCTTCAACCTCAGAGGCAGTTTCCATTTCTTTGGATGATGAGGATGAGATTGACTGCCAGATTCTCGATGTTACTGACGCTCTCCCTCTGAATTGGGCCTCAGCAGTGGTTCCGAAATCGACAACCGGGACCAAACGTGCCGAGAGCCGGAGGCGCGCGGCTTCCGACACCGAAGGGGCCGATAACTCCGGCAACCCCCCCAAGAGGAGCAAGCCGAGTAAGCAAACGACCGAGAAACCTGCTCGGCGTCGGCAAAGGGGTCCTCCCACTGTGGATTCCGGGTACGTTTTCCTTACCTTATGTTATCTGACTTTGTTTTCTCCATAACTATTAATAAGACACTTCCTTTCAGGGATGCGCTCGAGCTCCCGTCACCTGCTGTTCCTCCTCCTCCCGGGACTCGGACTCCCAGCCCGGCTCGGGCTTCTCCTTCACCTCCTCGTCCTTCTACCCGAGGAAGTGAGCCTGCCGCCTCCGGTGCCGCACCGGCTACCGTTGTGACGCCGGATGCACATCCGGTGATCGACGAGATCCCGGTGCAGGCCACGACCACCTCGGGAGAAATTCTTCTTCCGGAGAGTCCGCGCCGGGTGCCCGGGCTTGAGGCAGAGATCCTTAGCCCTCGCCGGCAACCCGCGGCAAGCGGCCCCTCTCGGCCAGCCGCGACCAAGACCATCTCGGAGAAACAGCCCACAACCTCCTCCCGGCCAGGTGATCAACCTCCCAAGTCTCGCGGCAAGATTGCTGGGCAGAAAATACCCTCTGCCCCGCCTGCAGCTGCCCCGACATCCTCGGCCCGCGACTTGGTGCTGCGCACGGGTACGTTTTCATCGTTACCACCGCCTCCCGCCGAGATCCCTACTGCTGCCTTGCGGATGTTGCGAGCAACTGTCAGTTCCTTTGTACCTTCAGGATCTCGGGACGCCGCTGCTACTCGCGCTGCCGGCGGCTCCGGCATACAGGTTATTGATGAATACAACCAGGCCTGGCTTGCCGCCGACGCCTCCGAGACTGCAGGAGACTTGCACGCTGCAGGCCCAAGCCGCAACGCTCAAGCCCTGCATGCTCTCCAGGTGGCCGCGTTGGATGTTACTCGGGTGACCGAGGTAAGCTTGCTCTCTTTCTTTTATCAAAAAATACTTGTTCCTTCCACCACCACTAGTCCCCGAGATTGGTGCTTAGTGCTCTAGATTCCACCGAATAGCAGATCACTAGGTTCCAATCTTAGAGAAAAATCCAGGACTCGGACACCGAGTCCCCGAGATCTTCCCAACCGGGTAGGTTGCTTCAAAATTTGCTCCATCACCACTAGTCCCCGAGATTGGTGCTTAGTGCTCTAGATTCCACCGAATAGCAGATCACTAGGCTCCAATCTTAGAGAAAATTGCAGGATTCGGACACCGAGTCCCCGAGATCCTCCCAGCCGGGTTCCTTACATCTTTTCCAGACTGATTCCTCCTTCTTTGCCTTGATTTCACGAGTGCAGACATAAACGCCGCAACATCTTCAACCGGGTTCTTGCTGATCTCGGTCAGTCCAAGAAATCCGAGGGGCGCCTCCGGGAGGAGCGAGATGCGGCGCGCAAGGTCTCGGTGGACCAGAAGACCGCTCTCGCCACCGCGCAATCCGAGATCGCGCGGCTCAACGGCGAGCTCGAAAAGGTCAAGTCTGCTACGACCGATATGAAGACGCGCTTCATCGAGGCGAGCAAGAAGCAGAAAGAAACCTTGGACCAGTCCGAGGAGCGCGCACATACTGCTGAGACCGAGCTTGCTCTTCTTCGGTCACGGTCTGATACTTGGCTCTCCGAGCTCACTGTATTGAACCGGGATCTGAACAGTAAGTGGACCGACATCCCTCTTCTCTTGCTGCTTCCTTTCTTCGCTGCTGCTTTTCTTATGACTTAGTTGCTTGACAGTTCTTCTTTTTAAAGGGGAATTTGAGCACTCCCGGGAGGCTGCTGTTAAAGCCGTTGCTGCCGCCCGCGAGAAGCGTGCCGGGAAGGGTCCTGTCTCGGAAGCCTGGGACATCGAGGATCATCTCACCGCTCTGAAGGCCCGGATAGTACCTCTTCGGTCTATCGGGACTGAACTGCTCAGCGCTGCGGTCCACGTCCACGGCGCACTGTGGCCGAGTATTCGCGGGACGCTCTCGATTCCCGAGCTCGCGAGCGCACTTCGGGGTGTCGGGAATCGCATCCACGCCTGGAAGCGTTCCGGTGCGCGAGCTGGTGCCGACCAGGTCTTGACCCAAGTACTTAGCTGGTACGAGGGTCTTGATCTGGAGGTGATTCAGCGCCTGCGGACGACTTCGGCGTGGCTGAGTGATCCGGCCAAGATTCAGCAGCGACAGGAGGTGGCGCACCGGATCGCCTCGTGGTCCAGCATCCGTGCCTTCACCGCGAGCGTTCTTTCTGACTCTGAATCATATTATGAGGACGACGAAGATACCGGCGCTACCGGCGACGCGGAAGAGGAGACTCCGGAAGAAGACGATGCCGCCTCCGGTGCCACGCCCGAGACCGTGGTGCCCCGGGATGCTGCGACTTCGCCGAGACCCGAGGTCTCCCAGATCGAGGTGCATCCCGACGCCCCGAGTAGTGCTGCCGGAATTGAAGCCGAAGTCGCTCCCGCTGCTGCTCCTGCTGCTTCTGCTGCTGCTCCCGAGGCTGCTGCTCCCGAGGTCTCCGTCGAGAAGCCGACTTCCCCTACCGCTTGAAAAACTTAAGAGTAGCTTCGTTAAATCCCCGGGATGCCGGGTGCAAGATGTATCACATACTTATATTATTTCCGTTCCGTACTGAACTAGCTATTCGAACAACTTATGTCAATTTATTCCGTTATGAGTTCCCGAATTGCCTTTCATGTTTATCGTAGTTAGGTAGTTTCTGCTCTTGTCTACCATTTCGGCGTTCGACAGTCGAGTCACAAAACTCCACATACGGCATACATTACTTAAAACAACCCGAGTTCCGGCTAACCGAATTCCCGACATAAACAACAACTAAGTTAGTAAAAAACAAGCATGCCGGACAAGTTCCTGCTCCAAGTCCCCGAGACCATTTTCGTGTTTCCCACCTTCCCTCTCTTTGCTCTTGACTACCATTTCGGCGTGCGTCAGTCGAGTCACAAGATGATTTCACATGACATACATTACTCTGACTTTGAGAATCGGACTCGGAACTTTCCCGGCATGCACACAATATAAAAGATAGCTATCCGGCAGTCCCCGGGTTCCTTCCCGGGATGCCGGTACAAAATAATAAATAAACTTGACGAAACGAAAGAAAAAGGAGCACAGAATTAGGCAGTCCCCGGGTTCCTCCCGGGGTGCCTTACTTCCATAAATACTGAAAATTGAGATACACATACACTGAGCCCTTTAAGTGTAAAAGGGTCGAAGTAGAGCTACATTCTATGGACGCTTGGTTTCCTCACCGGATTTATCCATTACACCCTTCCTAGCCTCCTGTGCATCTACAAGGTAATAAGAATCATTGTGCAGTGCTCTGCTTATCACAAAAGGTCCCTCCCATGGAGGTGACAACTTATGCATTCCGGCCGTGCGTTGGATGAGCCTCAGCACCAAATCCCCTTCTCGGAACACCCTCAGGTGTACTTTCCGGCTATGATATCGGCGAAGATTTTGCTGGTAAATTGCCGACCGAGATAGTGCCAACTCTCTTGAATCTTCGAGTAAATCCACATCATCTTCTCGGGCCTCCTTTGCCTCGGTCTCGGTGTACATTGTTACTCTTGGGGAATCATACTGTATGTCGGTCGGGAGGACTGCCTCGGCACCGTATACCATGAAAAATGGTGTGTAGCCGGTAGATCTATTCGGTGTAGTCCGGAGACCCCATAACACTGCCGGTAACTCCTCTATCCAGCATCCCGGAGTTCTCAACAATGGTTCGATCAAACGAGCTTTGATACCAGCTAAGACCAAGGCATTTGCTCTTTCGACTTGCCCATTTGCTTCCGGGTGTGCGACTGATGCTACATCCAGCCGGATTCCCTTCTCAGCACAGAATCGAGCGAACTCCCCCACAGCAAAGGTGGTGCCATTATCAGTGATAATGCTCTGCGGGTATCCGTATCTCAAGATGATGTCTTTCAGGAATTGCACAGCGGTGTGTCCATCACACTTCCGGATTGGCTTAACCTCTATCCACTTGGTGAACTTGTCCACCATCACCAGTATATGTGTCATGTTGCCTCTTGCCGGTTTGAATTGCCCGACCATATCCAAACACCATACTGCGAATGGCCAAGTGATGGGTATTGTTTTCAGTGCTGACGCCGGCATATGTATCTGGTGAGCAAATCTCTGGCATCCCCCACACTTCCGGACAATATCTTCTGCTTGCTGCAATGCAGTGGGCCAGTAGAACCCATGCCGGAATACTTTCGCCACCAGGGCCCGGGATGATGCATGATTTCCACACTCTCCCTGATGTATCTCCAGGAGCATCTCTTGCCCTTCTGCCGGTTCTACACATCTCTGAAGTACCTCAGTGACACTCCTTTTGCACAGTTCTTGATTGATGACAGTGTATGCTTTTGATCTTCGCATTATCTGCCGGGCTTCCACCTCATTCTCCGGGAGGGTTCCTTCCAAGATATAAGCCATAATGGGCTGTGCCCATCCCGGGACAGGTCTAGCCGGGAACATGGGAGCGTCTATGTCCATTGGCTCAGCCGACATCACCTCTATCATCATCTTTCTTTGCCTCTCTGAGCACTGTGCCGCAGTCCCCGGGTTCGATGTGATGCTCCCGACATCTACTTCCATGGGTACTGCATCTGCACCAGGTTCCTTCGGGATGAAGATAGAATCCGATTCGGGTGAGGGTTGAATAGATGGCTTCCTCAAATGCTCCAGAGCTATCCCGGGTGGGATTGCATCCCGGGATGATCCTAGCTTGGACAAGACATCCGATGCCTCGTTTTCTCCTCTGGGTATGTGCTTGAACTCGCATCCTTCAAAAAATCCGGAATTTTTCTGCACATGAAACCTGTATAAGGCCATGTTTGCATCGAGAGCATCCCAATTCCCCGAGACCTGTTGTACTACGAGGTCGGTGTCACCAAAGCACTCTATCCGGCGGATGCCGATCTCCTTGGCGACGTTCAGTCCATGAACCAAGGCCTCATATTCTGCGACATTGTTGGATGCCCGAAAATGGATCTGCAGCACATACTTCAGTACATCTTGTTTTGGGGAAGTGAGAACCACTCCGGCACCCAATCCGATCTTAGCCTTTGAGCCATCGAAATGCATCCTCCAGAAATTGTAATCCGGCATCGAAGGTTCATACTGCATCTCGGCCCAGTCTACCAAAAAGTCCGGCAGCGCCTGCGACTTGATGGCATCTCGTCTCTCATACGCCGGAGCATATGGAGACAACTGGATGGCCCATTTGGCTACCCGGCCGCTAGCGTCCTTGCAACCTATGATCTCGGCCAGAGGAGCTTCGCACACCACTGTGATCGGGTGTTCCTGAAAGTAGTGCTTGAGCTTGATCACTGCCATGTACACCCCATATGCCATCTTCTGGTAGTGCGGGTAGTTCTGCTTGGATTCCGAGATCACCTCACTGAGGTAATACACCGGCCTCTGTATCAGCTTGCCCCCTTCTTCCCTTTCTACCACCATCGCTACACTGACTACCCGGTTGGTTGCGGCAATATACAGCAGCATAGGTTCCTTGGGTAACGGGGATGCCAACACAGGTGCTGTTGAGAGCATTCTCTTCAAATCGTTGAACGCCGCGTCAGCCTGCGGGGTCCAAACAAATGTCTTGCTCTTCTTCATCAGTTGATATAGAGGCAGGGCCTTCTCCCCAAGTCGACTCACAAACCGACTTAGGGACGCAAGACACCCGGTAAACTTCTGCACATCTTTGAGATGTACCGGTAACTTCATGCTTTCGATGGCACGAATTTTACCCGGGTTGACCTCGATTCCTCGGCTTGAGATGAGGAAACCGAGTAACTTCCCCGCCGGAACCCCAAATGTGCACTTATCCGGGTTCAACTTCATCCGGAATCTTCTTAGGTTCTTAAATGTTTCCCTTAGATCATCTATCAGTGAGGCTTTTTCTTTTGTCTTTATGAATATGTCATCGACATAGACCTCGGCATTCCGGCCTATTTGATCATGCAAACATTTCTGCATGCATCTCTGGTATGTGGCACCAGCATTCCTCAAACCGAAAGTCATGACACGATAGCAGTAAGCCCCGTAAGGGGTAATAAAAGCAGTTTTCAATTGATCATTCGGATTCAAAGGTATCTGGTGAAAACCAGAATAGGCATATAAAAAAGTTAAAAGCTCGCTCCCGGCAGTGGAATCTATTACTCGATCTATTCGGGGCAGCGGGAAGGGGTCCTGCGGGCATGCTTTGTTGAGGTTGGTGAAGTCGATGCACATGCGCCACACCTTAAGCAGGAGGGGATCATCCTTCTTCTTCTCCACCAGGACCGGATTCGAAATCCTATCCGGGTGCAGCACCTCCATTATGAATCCAGCCGCCAGCAGTATAGCCAGGTGCTCCATGATAGCAGCTCTTCTCTCATCCGAGAGGCGCCTAGTTGGTTGTTTCACCGGCTTTGCATCCGGTCGAACAAACAGAGAGTGCTCAGCCAACTCCCTCGGGACGCCTTGCAGATCGTCACTCGACCACGCAAAGGCATCCCGATTCTCACGGAGGAAGTCGACGAGCTCGCCTTCCTATTTGCTGTCCAAGTTGCTGCCGATGATAACTTGGCGCTCCGGGTTGCTGGCGTCCACACCCACCTTCTTGGTCTCCTTGGGGGGCTGAAATGATGCACCCTGCTCCGGGTTCACCATCCCGGGCATTCCGAGCTGGGAGGTCTTGGCCATCGCCACCACCTGCTGGATCCTCTTCTTCTCTTCCGCGATCACCAGGGACTCGGCTAAGCACGACCCCGCCGAGGCACACTCCATGGAGCGCTTGCGGTCTCCCGAGATGGTGATTACGCCGTTAGGTCCCGGCATCTTCATCTTGAGGTAGCCCATGTGAGTTGAGATCATGAACTTGGCCAGGGCTGGCCTGCCGATCAGTGCGTGGTATGGACTTTCTAGGTCCACGACCTCGAACTCCAAGCTCTCGGTTCGGCAGTTCTCCCGAGTCCAGAATAGCACCTCAACCCAGATCTTTCCCATGGGCGAGCACGAGACTCCGGGCACAATGCCGTGGAAAGTTGTCTCGATAGGTAGCAGGGTGTTCATGGACACTCCCAGCTTCAGCATCGTGTCCTTGTACATGATGTTAATGGCACTGCCATTGTCGATCAGAACTCGGCTGAAGCGGACGTTGAGGTTGGGTCCGACAAAAGTTGGGTCCACCACCAAGGCATACGCTCCCAGCTTAGGCATCACTCGGGGGTGATCTTTCCGGCTCCATGTGATCTCCATCTCAGACCAGTGCAAGAACTTGGGCACCGCCGGGATCACAACATTCACCTCCAGTGCACGTTGCCGCACACTCTTTCGGTCAGTGGGCTCGGTCACAAAGACCACATAGCTCTGATGAGCCTCCCGGTAGTTGCTCTGCTGGTGTCCGGCTTGGTTACTGGGCCCTGCACCATTGTTGTTCTGTGTGTGCACCATATTCACTGGCCGAGGTGGGGGTCCTCTCGGAGGAGGGGGAAGTCGGACAGCGTTGGCCCCCGATGTCGGAGGAGGGGGTCTCGGGATATTGGGACGAGATGCCGGAGCATTCTGCCAAATAGCTCCCGAGCTACCTTCCAGCAACGTGCGCTGATACCAGCTGCACTGCCGAGTAGAGTGGTTTGCGGGCTTGTTGGCCTCCAGAGTATGGTAGCAGCATGGCTTGTTCAGCATCTCTTCATACGTCAGGGGCTTCTTTTGCTCCACCCAGGTCTTTTGCACCTCCTGACTCTGACCCCAAGCCGGGCCACTTGTCTTTTGACGCTGGCTGTTGCCGGCGTCCTCCTGCTCCCGGGTCACTGCGGCGACGTGCTGTGCGGCATGGTGGTACTCGGGTTGATTCCTCTTGTGGCCGAACTCCTGGCGATCATGGCTCCTGCTTGGTCCTGAACGCTGAGGTCCCGCATTCCTCCTGTTGGAGTCACCGACATCCACCAGGGGTTGCATGGGATCTCCAAGCGTATAGGTATCGGCGATGCGCATGGTTTCTGCCAAGGTTGTTGGCATCTTTCTCTGCAACTTCTGCCATAGCATAGAGCCATGCCGGCATCCCTGTGCAAACCAGGACATGGCTTGTGCCTCTATCACTCCTTCGCAAGAGTTGCGAATATTGCTCCACCGGGTAAGGTACTCCCGGTCAGTCTCATTGCTCCTTTGCCTACAGATGGCGAGCTGTTGAGGCCTGTTCGGCCTTTTGTATGTGCTGGTGAAGTTACTGATGAACGCCTCCTCGAAATCTAACCAGCAGTCTATGCTGCCAGTTCTTAAGTTGTTTAACCAGATCCGGGCTGGTCCTTCCAACATCTGCGGCACATAGCGTACCGCCCATCGTCTGTTTCCACCGGCTATGCTTACTGCAGTTACATAGTCGGTTAGCCAGTCCTCCGGCCTCTTGCTGCCGTCATAGGTCTTGGCACCTCTGTTGAGCTGAAAGTTCCGAACAGGTGGTTCCCGCATAATCCGAGGTCCAAAGCAGGCAGGTCCCGGGGGTCCTTGCTCTTCCACCAACTCGGATTGGTGAATCCGGTCGAGCCGGAATCTGGCATCTGCTGGGTTTAGCTGCCTGGTTCCTATCCGAGATCCCAAAGGGTTCTCGTCTGGCTGATACTCGAGCTGCTGCAACCTCGAGTTGCCATCATTGAGCCTGTCCTGCATAGGGATCACGGCCTGCTGGGGAACAGAGGCGAGCTCTCTCTGTGGGTTTCCCTGAACATGAGGAGGGTTCCGGGGTGGATTACCACGGCCAACCGGGTTATTGTTTCCCACACCCAGGTTACCATCCCCACGGGTACTTCCCGCCTGCCCCGAGTTACGCTGCCCGGCTTGGCCTGCTTGCTGGATACCGGCGAAGGCCGGATCGTAGGTCTGTAGTTGCTTGTTCTTCCCGGAACCTCGACTCCGGCTCCGGCTCTTGCTCTTGCTCTTGCTCCTGCTCGGATGCGGGGAAGAGGCCTCCCCATCCGATTTCTGGCTATTGGGTCTGGCACAGTGCACTTGAGATCCTGCCCCGGGGTTCTTCTTCTTGAAGGCCTGATTCTGACGGTTGGCCTCAATCACCAACTCGTTTACCCTCTCCTGCTGCTTGCGCAGGGCCTCACTGGATAGCCCTACCAATTCGGCCATGGCGGCTTCGGCGGCCCTAAGAGTTTTCGCCGGTGAGCTGTACACCGGTTTCCCCGCAGAAATCCGACTTCATGTGTTACTGGTGGTGGCTCCACCAGCCAGCTCCTCATTCACCATTCTTCCTTTCTTGCACAGATCCGCAATGCGCTTCTCCCGGGAGTCTATCTTAGGGAATCCGTGAGCTGCATTGTACTCCCGGAGGCTAGCGCTGAGCTCGCGGCGGATCTCGGCGATCTCCTGTGCCTCAGCGAGTAGCAACTTCCCCTGCTCCTCTAACTCAGCCGAAGTGGCCTGGGTATCCGCTTCGGCAGCCACAGGTACAGCCAACTTGGCTACCAGCCCCGAGAGGGGATCCGGGCGGCGCCGCGGCTGGGACGGCTGCGGAACACCATCTTGGGCCACAAGTCTTTCCTGCGGGGGTTTGGCCAAACGGGGGTGTCCGTCGGTATCGCCGTCAGCGTCCTGGTACTCCTCCTCGGTAGCCCCAACCATCATCACCGCGACGGAACTCGGGGGGCGACCGGCACGCAGACCCCGAGCAGCGCAGAGCATGGGAGGGTCCTCAGCTTCCAGGACCACGTCCGGGTAGCTACAGACAACCTCTGTGGCGACGTAGGTGGTGAAACCACAAAAGTCAATGAGACATCCGTTCACCGGAAACGGTTTGTTCCGGAAGCACCCTGCGTTGTCGCAGACGAAGTCCATCTCTCCTAGCCTTACGACCAGGCCAGAGAGAACCCGAACCTCGAAGTGAACAGGGGAGCCCGTCCGGATGTGTACACCAGCCAACGCCTCTGTCAGCCCCATGGTGGGCGCCAACTGTCGTGGTGGTGTCACGGCAGATGCCATAGGATGGCTAATGTGTGGGGCCGATGGACGTTGGTGGATCCGGGGAGGGATAGCGAGCTGAATAGCCCACACGAGGAGGAACCCGGTATAACCGAGTTCTCCTAAGAACAGGAAATAACAACAACACGATGAAGGGAAAGATCTAACAAACACGAACAAATGCACGAAGGCACACAACACACACACGATATACCCAGGTTCAGGGCCCTCGTGAGGAGGTAACACCCCTACTCCTGCCTTTCTTCTCTATATATTTGTGGTACAAGAGCTACAACTCGCTACAAGATCTCTCAAAGGGAGGAGTACAAAGAACTAGATGAACTCAAGGTGAGAAGGAGTAAATGATCTCTGAGTAAATGCGACTATAGCTTTGGCTCACAAGTTGGTCTCTTTCTCTCAGGAGCAGTTATGGCGCCTTTTATAGAGCTCCGGCCAGGAGGGCCGGAAACCCTAAACTGGCTTGGCCCCACCGGGCAGGTCTAGCCGGCATGTCGTCACCGGCTAGTGCGACCTAGCCGCCGGGCTATCCGGTGTAGCCCCTTCGTCATCATCTCGACAAGGACGACAGGCGCCGTCCTGCATCATCATTGTCCCCCTGTCAGAGACAAGACATGTCTTTGCACATCCCGGATAGCCTTTTCCGGAGTGCCGGGCTAGGCATGTCAGGTCTTGTCGTACCACGATCGTACCGGCTGACGCGCTCCCGTGTCAGGCGGGAGGTGACCATGCTTCCGTGTCAGGCGGAAATGTACTTCTTCCCGCATCAGGCGGAAAAGCCTGTTACAGACCGTTGACGGTCGACCGGGATCATTCACACCGGCTACCTCTAGGCCTGCCTCCGTGAACCTCTCCTGCACAAGATCAAGATCGAGATAGAGACTCCGGTTAGTACTTACCCGGATCACCTATCCGGTGAAACCGAATACATCTCCTTCCGGGACTCTTCTCGGAGTCCTAGATCCGGGGTCCTTTCCGGAGGCGTCCGAGCTTGTCTCAGGATGAGTATCTCTAGGCCTAGCCTCCCGAAGATGTCTTGTCCTATCAGCAAAGACATCTTCGAGAAGCTAGTTCTTAGAGGAACCATCCGCTGATGCTTGTGCTGCCATTGTGAAGGCTGGGGGAGTCTATTTATAGCTGCGAGACCTGACCCTTGCGCCTGCCAGGAGGCGCTTTGTCCTCTACCAGCGCTCAAGGGTCAAGCTGCCCTTTCAGTACAGCAGGAGGCGTCCCTTGCTCTCGCCAAGGGTCAGGTACTGTTGGCACCTTACTGAATTATACCGGGATCTGCCCCTACCCGGGGGGGGGGGGGCAGCCCCCCGACATCGACCGACATGCCCCCATGTCGATCTCCTTCTTGTTCAGTTCGGCGCGTCCCTCCTGCACACCAAAGATAGCTTGCCAGGATCGAGATAGATAAGTTGATTAGTACCCACCCGGGGAGCCTATCCGGATTATCCGGGTCCTTCTCTACCCGGGATCTTACCGGGGGACTCCGACATACCGAGACGTCCGACATCCTTCCCAGTTGCGTCCGAGTTCCACCCCTGCTCCGGACTACCACTTGGGATGAGTACTTCTAGGCCTAGCCTCCCGAAGATGTCTTAGGCTGTTACCAAAGACATCTTCGAGAAGCTAGTTCTTAGAGGAACCATCCGCTGGTGCTTATGCTGCCCTGACGGCCTGGGGGCTATTTATAGTTTCCAGGGATGACCCTTGCGTCCTCCAGGAGACACTTTGGGCCCAACCACTTTCAAAAGGTTAAGTATCCCCTTCGGTGCACCATAGGATGACCCTTGCTCTGCCTCAAAGGTCAATTACTGTTGGCATAGTGCTGATCTGTACCGGGATCTGCCCTACCCAGGGGGCAGCCCCCCGACACAAACAGACGCTTCAAGATAAGCACATAAGATGTGACGGAATTAAAATATAGTTTCACTAGAAAGGACCTGATAGTTTGTCGATGAAGAAGGGGGTGCCTTGGCCATCCCCAAGCTTTAACGCTTGAGTCTTCTTGAATTATATTAGGGTGAACCACCGGGGCATCCCAAGCTTTGGATTTACTATCCTCTTGATCACATTGTATCATCCTCTTCTTTTGATTCTTGAAAACTTCCTCCACACCAAACTTAGAGTAACTTCATTAGAGGGTTAGTGCACAAAAAATTATGATATTCTGTAGGAACACAATTACTACTATTGCTACTGGACATTAGCTACAACCACTGATACTTAATAGGATAAAAATATCCAATCAAAATAGCAAATGAGGCATTGCAGAAAAAATGGCAGAATCTGTCAAAAACAGAATAGTCCGTAAAGACGAATTGTTTCGAGGCACTTAGCTTGCTCAGATCAGAAAACTCAAAACTAATGAACGTTGTGTATGCATCTGTGGATTAGGCACAAAAATTGTCAGATTTTTCTGACGTTCCTGTGATTTTATATAATTTTTACGGTGGACAGCAGAAATCTGTTCAGCACAGGAATTGAATTTTAACATCAACTTTCGAATAGAGGCTTAACTTGACACAACAGTGCAATAAAAATAAGATACAAAGGAATTGCTACAGAGGTAGGCATGTTACTTGACACATGCAAAACAAATTAAAATAACAGGAAATAAAAGTGGGTTGTCTCACATAATTTGAACTCAAGTATTATCAAGAGATGAAGCATCAACACCATAATTTGAACGAACAATAAAATCAAAAGTTAACTTCATTATTTTCCTAGGGAAGTGTTCCATACATTTCTTGAGTGGGAATTGGTACTTGATGGTACCTTCTTTCATACCAATAATTGCACCCACAGTTTTCAGAAAGGGTCTTCCAAACACAATTGGACAAGACAATAAAATCAAGGGGGACCAGGTTATTATTAACCATAATAAGAATATCATTGATCCTCCCCAAAGGTTTCTTCAAAGCATTATCAGCAAGAAAAAAATCCAAATAACAATGTTCCAATGGTGGCAAGTCAAACATATCATAGAGCTTTTTAGGCATAACAAAAATAGTTGCCCCAAGGTCATACAAAGCATTGCAATCGGATTTATCTACTTTCATCTTAATGATGGGTTCCCAACCATGTTCTAACTTCCTAGGGATAGAAGCTTCAAGTTTTAATTTATCTTCTAATTTCTTAGGATAGAAACTTCAAGTTTTAATTTATCTTCCCTAACTTTTATGAGAGCATTTGTAATATGAGTAGTAAAAGCCAAATTCAGAGAGCTAGCATTAGGACTTGTGGCCAATTTTTGCAAGAACTTAATAACTTCAGAGATATTACAAATATCAAAATTATTATCATCAAAGCAAGACAAACCATTTTCTCTCATGCTTTTAAAAATTTCAGCACTTTCATCAACACTAGTTTCAGCAGTTTTAGGCAATTTTAAATATTTGGGTGAAGTAGAGGAGACATTTCCAACACCAACTACGTTACTATGTATAGTAGGAATCTTTCTAACATGTGAAACACCATTATTTTCAGAGGTAGTAATAGTAAAAACTTTAACAATATTAGCGTCTTTCTCTAATTCTCTCTCTCTCTCTCTTTCCCATCTAGCACGTAATTGAGACATTAATCTAACATTTTTATCAATTTCAATTTGGATGGCATTAATTTTATCAAAGGGATTAACCTCTTTAGTTTCAGTAGGCATGATTTTAGATTTTAAGAGATCAACATCAAGGACAAGACTATCAACTTTAGATACAAGAATATCAATTTTCCCAACCTTTTCGTCAACAGTTTTATTAAACAAAATTTGCGTAGTGATAAAATCTTTTAGCATGGTTTCAAGTTCAGAGGAGGTAGTCCTGTTGTTGTTATAAGAATTGCCATAAGAATTTCCATAAGAGTTGCCATTATTAGGAGGATAGGGCTTATAGTTGTTGTTACCATAGTTGTTCATGTAGACATTGTTGTTAAAATTGTTGCTTTTAATAAAATTTACATCAACATGCTCTTCTTGTGCAACTAAAGAAGCTAAAGGAACATTATAGGGATCAATATGGGATTTACCACTAGCAAGCATCGACATAATCATATCAATCTTTTCACTCAAAGAGGAGGTTTCTTTAACAGAATTTACCTTCTTACCTTGACGTGTCCTCTCCGTATGCAATTCAGAATAATTCACCATCATATCATCCAAGAGTTTTGTTGCAGCCCCCAAAGTGATGGACATAAAGGTGCCTCCCGTAGCTGAATTCAATAAGTTTCTTGAAGAAAAATTCAGTCCCGCGTAAAAGGTTTGGATGATCATCCAAGCAGTCAGTCCATGGGTTGGGCAATTCTTTATCATAGATTTCATTCTTTCCCAAGCTTGAGCAACATGTTCGTTATCAAGTTTTTTAAAATTCATGATGCTACTTCCTAGAGAAATAATCTTAGCAGGAGGATAGTATTTTCCAATGAAAGCATTTTTGCATTTAATCCATGAATCAATACTATTCCTAGGCAATGAAAGCAACCATTCTTTAGCTCTTCCTCTCAAGGAGAAAAGAAATAATTTCAGTTTTATAATATCACCATCTATATCTTTATATTTTTGTATTAAAATAATTCAACAAAGTTACTTAGATGGGCAGCAGCATCATCCGAACTAACACCAGAGAATTGCTCTCTCATAACAAGTTTCAATAAAGCAGGTTTAATTTCAAAGAACTCAGCTTTAGATGCAGTTGGAGCAATAGGTGTGCATATAAAATCATTATTGTTGGTACTTGTAAAGTCACACAACTTAGTATTTTCAGCGGAACTCATTTTAGCAATTTAAATAATAAACCGAAATAACAAAATTCAGAAAATAATAGCAAACCAAAATAAACAAAGCAACAAAACTGAAAATAAAAAATGCAAACCGAAATAACAAAAGTAATGCAAGTAACTAAATTTTTTGTATTTTTTATATTGAGCAAACAAAACAGTAATAAAAATAAACTAAGCAAGACAATAATAAAATAAAAAGATTGGAAGTGCGAAAACTCCCCTCGTGAAGGACACTCAAATCCCCAGCAACGGCGCCAGAAATTCTTGACGTGTTCTGCGTGTAGTTGGTGAATCCCCAAGAGGAGGGTGTGAAGTAGCAGAGCAGCAAGATTTCCCTTAGTTATGAAACCAAGGTTATCGAACCAGTAGGATATGAACGTTCCCCTCGAGGTGTCAACGGCGCCAGAAACTCTTTGTGTGGCGTCGGAGACGTGGAATCTGCACACAACACAATCAAAGTATTTTGCCCCAACTTAACAGTGAGGGTGTCAATCCCACCAGCTTGTTGTAACAAAAGATTAAAGGTATGTGTGGAAGAAAGATGTTTGTTTGCAGAAAGTAACAGGTTTGCAGTTGTGGTTTTATCAGATCAATGAGAAGTACTGGGGTCCACAGTTCACTAGTGGTGTCTCTCCATAAATAATAATAACATTCATCCATGCGTAGTAAACAAATTACAGCTAGACAATTGACAGAATAATGATAAGCAACCCAATGCATATACTAATGATATGGTGTCTAGTGTGAGATTCATTCGGGCATTACAACAATATACATAGACCGTTCCAACCGCATCTATGACTAATAATTCAACTTCTCGTTAGCGTCCGCACCCCTTTCAGTATTAAGTTGCATGCAACAAATTATCTCCTTAAGCACTGTGTAAAGTAAGTAAGTAACATCATCCTTCGATAAATTACTTTTGTTTTGTCCCTAGTAGCAACAGTACATCTACAACCTTAGAGCTTTCTGTCACTGTCCCAGATTAAATAGAGACATGAACCTACTATCGAGTATAAATACCCCCTCTTGGAGTTACGAGCATCTACTTGGCCAAAGCATACACAAGTAACGGAGAGCATGCAAGATCATTAAATAGCACACACATGATATATTATGAAGCAATAATTTTAGTACTCAATATTCATCGTATCCTGGCAAACTCAACATAGAGAATTACATAAAGATGATCTTGATCATGATAGGCAGCTCACAAGATCTGAACATAATAGCACCAGAGGAGAAGACAACCATCTAGCTACTGCTATGGACCCGTAGTCCAAGGTAGACTACTCATGCATCAGTCTGGAGGCGGTCATGGCGACGTAGAAGCCTCCGGGGACGATTCAAGCCTCTCGGTAGGGTGCAGGGGAGCAATTCTAATCTCTCCCGAAGTGGTGGCGGCGAAGGCGACGGCTCGGGACCCGTGGAGGAAAAAGTGATTAGCCCTCCCGAGTTTTTAGGTCACGGGGCTTTTATGGGCGAAAGACCTAGGTCGGTGGGCGCCCGAGGGTGCCACACCACCTCCCGGCGCAGCCAGCATGGGCCCGAGCCACGAGGAGGTGTGGGCCCCTCGGGGTCCGCCTTTGTCTCGTCTTTGGTTCTTCTGGTCGCAAATATTCAAAAAATACATACTGGTTGGCTCGTTTCCAATTTGGCGGATATTTCCTTAAGATATTTTCTGAAACCAAAAACAGCAGAAAACATGGAACTGGCACTTTGGCATCTTGTAAATAGGTTAGTCCAAGAAAATGCATAAAACTATATAAAATGCATATAAAACATGTAATAAAATGATATAACATGGCATGGAACACAAGAAATTATGGATACGTTGGAGACGTATCACTGGGCTTACAAGGAGGTTGGCCACTTTAGGGCTCAATGCTCTCGCCGTTCCTTTTGGCGGCCCAAAGAGAACCCAAGACAGGAAGCTTTGAGTCTGGTCCGCCAAATCTGGGTGCCCAAACAAAAAGATCTGCAAGCTAAGGAAACAAGAGGTTCGCCCCGGACTTCTCGAGATACAAAGCTCGTCGCCTCACCTGTTCCCCTTGCTACAGTGAACCCTCATCGGAGTCGACAAAGCCGCAAGAGGATCTTGTTTCCCTAATGGCGAACTTCCCTGTGTATCCCCACGCCTTCATCCCCGATGGCATGACCATCGAGCAAGGTCCGGCTGATCGAAGGACGCGCACTCTCCTGGTGGTGCCGCCTAACCCGCCTCTCCACCATGACCGTGTCGTCATTGCATAAACCAATAGGTATGTTCCAATCTAGCTCAGAGAGAGTATGCGACATGATGTGAGTGGATTCTTAGCTGAGTCAGGATTTCCAGCGGCATATTGGGATGATCACCCATTTGGTCTTGGGGTTTTCCACCGTGCGGATACCCTAGTGGCGGACACAGTGATTGGTTTAACCTTTGAGGTTGAGGAGATTACAACTATGACCTTTGTCCGCCACGATAATGCTAAGAATGTGCATCTGGCTGCGTTTGGTCGTGAAACTTGGATCCTGTTCCTGGGTTCCCCTTGGATTATCAGACGGCTTTCTACATTAACAGAGTTGTAGAGAATTTTGGTTTGCTGTCAGTTTGGCATCAGCTGAGGGGTAATCTTAAGTTTGTTCTTGCTAAGGTACGGATTGTTCACCCCAAGTTTGTTCCCCGTAGTGTGGTTGTTACTCAACTAGGCGGTGCCAGGCATAGTTGGAATGTATCTGTTTTTATCCTGAGAAGTGCTGACTGGAATGCTCATGTACATGATGTGCCGCACCCGCCATAAGATCCAGAGCCCCATCGTGGCAATCCTCATCCTATGCATGGTGCAGATGCTACGGCTGAACAGACTTATCAGGGTCAGTTGGCTGCTTGGCTCCAGATTAACCAAGGACATAATGCCAACTTTCACCAAGGCAATCAAGGGCAGCATCAACAGGCAGGGGCCCCACAGTTTGTTAACCAGGTGTAGTTGGCTGAATAAGGAGAAATCCTTGATGACCCTGTGGACTTGCCTCTGGTCAATTTTCAAGCAATTTTAGCAGAGCAGGGTGTCCCCTTCCAGGCTGGAGTGCTACCTCCGGCTAATAATACTACAGATAGTCCTATGCAAGCCTGGACTGACTCCATTAGTAGTCCAGAAGAAGATCAGGAGGTGATCAACATGATAGTTAACCCTGTTCTTACTGAAGAGGATAACTCCTATGCTGCCAATTCTCTGATACTTCAAACCTATGGGCTCACAAAGTTGTACCAGGCCAAATATTCTGCTACGCAAATTGATAGCCTGCATTTTGACCAAGCTATGGCTTTGGGCCTCCAGCCTTTCACTATTGAGTCACTGGACCAAGTTTCCCTTGTTACTGCTTACTCTGATAAGCTACTTAGGCGCAGGGTTGGCCCATCTGTCTAGCGCAAGTTGGCCCAGAGTACCTCGCTTTCCTTTCTGCATATTGTGCCAGGAAAGAGGGCTGCTGCAGTGCTTAATCTGCTCCCCAACCCACTTAAGAAGATGCCTAGGCTGCAGTTTATTGAGGATGATCAGAACTCCGAGAAGGGTCAGACCTCTGAGAATGATTTGCCCCTGCCAGCTCTATCAATGGTCTCCAGGTTGCTCTTTCTGAGGTTGACAATTGTGCTAAGTCACAGCTTCAGTATCAGGAACCTTTTGTCACATCTTTAGTCAGGAGAAGCCCTAGAGTTAACAAATATGATGGTTTCAAAGTTTACACTGTCATAGATGTCAAGCCCAAGAAATTCAAGGTGAAGCCAATTAGGATTCCTGTCGTGGTGGTGTCACGGCAGATGCCATAGGATGGCTAATTTGTGGGGCCGATGGACGTTGGTGGATCCGGGGAGGGATAGCGAGCTGGAGAGCTCACACGGGGAGGATCCCGGTAAAACCGAGATCTCTCAAGAACAGGGAACAAGAACAAAATGCAAAGGGGAAGATCTAACAAATACAAACAAATGCACGAAGGCACACAACACACACACGATATACCCAGGTTCAGGGCCCTCGTGAGGAGGTAACACCCCTACTCCTGCCTTTCCTCTCTATATATTGGTGATATAAGGACTACAACTTGCTACAAGATCTGCCAAAGGATGAAGTACGAAGGACTAGATGAACTCAAGGTGAAGAGGAGTAACTGCTCTAGGAGTAAATGTGACTATAGCTTTGGCCCTGAAGTTGGTCTCTTCCTCTCAGGAGCAGTTATGGCGCCTTTTATAGAGGTCCGGCCAGGAGGGCCGGAAACCCTAATTTGGCTTGACCCCACCGGACAGGCCTAGCCGGGATGTCGTCACCGGCTAGTGCGACCTAGTCGCCGGACTATCCGGTGTAGCCCCTTCGTCATCATCTCGTTAAGGACGGCAGGCGCCGTCCTGCATCATCATTGTCCCCTTGTCAGAGACAAGACATGTCCTTGCCCATCCCGGATAGCCTTTTCCGGATTGCCGGGCTAGGCATGTCAGGTCTTGTCATACCACGCTCGTACCGGCTGATGCGCTCCCGTGTCAGGCGGGAGGTGACCATGCTTCCGTGTCAGGCGGGAGGTGACCATGCTTCCGTGTCCGGCGGAATGGTACTTCCCCCCGCTATAAACGGGAAAGCCTGCTACGGACCGTTGACGGTCTACCGGGAGCCCTTACTCCGGATACCTCCTTGCTTGCCACTGAGCCTCCTGTACAAGATCAAGACCGAGACACACATTCCGGTTAATACCTACCCGGAATACCTATCCGGTAAAGCCGAGTACATCTCCACCCGGAAGTCTCCCCGGAGTCCTAGATCCGGGATCCTTCCCGGAGACGTCCGAGCTCGTCTCAGGATGAGTATCTCTAGGCCTAGCCTCCCGAAGATGTCTTAGCCTACCCGCAAAGACATCTTCGAGAAGCTAGTTCTTAGAGGAACCACCCGCTCATGCTTGTGCTGCGACTGTGAGGACTGGGGGTGTCTATTTATAGCTTCCAGAGCTGACCCTTGCGGTTGCCAGGAGGCACTTTGCCCTCTTCCAGTGCCTAAGGGTCAGGTTGCCCTTTCGGCACACCAGGAGGTGTCCCTTGCTGTCGCCAAAGGTCAAGCACTGTTGACGTTTACCGGATTATACCGGGATCTGCCCCTACCCGGGGGGTAGCCCCCCGACAATTCCCTCAGTTAAGGATGCTCCAGTTAGCTCCTCTGCTCCAAGTGCTGACAGGGATGATGCCATCCCTCCTACTACTCATATTCCTTTGATGCAACACATTGGTGTTCAGCTGTGTGGTGTGCCTCCGCAGAAGTTGTCTTCTTCGACCCTCTTGGCTGGACTAGAGGATTATGAGGACTCTTCCTTTTAATATCTATTTGTTTTCTTGTAATGAATTTCCTTAAAAAGTGGTGTGTCCTGTGCTGGAATATTAGGGGTCTTAATTGTCGGGGGGCTGCCCCCCGGGTAGGGCAAATCCCGGCACAACTCTGCAGTGTGGCAATAGTATTTGACCTTTGGCGGGTGCAAGGGCCACCCCCTGGTACACTAAGGGGGTAATTTTACCTTTCAGAGCTGGTAGAGTGCAAGGTGTCTCCTGGCGGGCGCAAGGGTCATCCCTGCGACTATAAATAGCCCCCCAGGCCTGCACAACAGCATAAGCAAGCGGATGGTTCCTCTAAGAACTAGCTTCTCGAAGATGTCTTTGGTGATAGCCCAAGACATCTTCGGGAGGCTAGGCCTAGAGATGCTCATCCTAAAAGTTCTACTCGGATACGTCCGGAAAGGATCTCGGAGGCTCCGGGTACACTTCCCGGTGGAGGAGATCCCGACTGAACCGGATAGACTCCCCGGGTAGGTGAGAAAGGTACGAGCTTGCTCCCCGGGTACAAGCTAACCGATATATAGATCTCGGCCCTAGCAAGTTGTCCAGTGTGTGCAGGAAAGACTCACAGGATGGAGCAAGGAGGTAGCCGGCATGGGGGATGCTGGTAAATCGTCAACGGTCCAGAGCAGGCTTTCCCGCCTGGCGTGGGGGGGAGTACCATCCCCCCTGACACGGAAGCATGGTCACCTCCCGCCTGACACGGAAGCATGGTCACCTCCCGCCTGACACGGAAGCGTGTCAGCCGGTACGATAACGGTACGACAAGATCGGACATGCCTAGCCCGGCAATCCGGAAAAGGCTACTCGGGATGGGCAAAGACATGTCTTGTCTCTGACAGGGGGACAATGATGTTCCAGGACGGCGCCTGATGTCCTTGCCGGAATGATGACCGAATGGATATGTCGGATAGGTAGGCGGCTAGGTCGCACTAGCCGGTGTCGACATAACCGTAAGGCCTGTCTGGTGGGGCCATCCCGGATTAGGGTTTCCGACCCTCCCGGCCCGAACTCTATAAAAGGCGCCATAACTGCTCAAGTAAAGGGAGACCAACTTGGGAGCCAAGACCTTAGTCTCATTTACTTCTAGGGCATTTACTCCTCCCTTTCTCTAGTCATCTTGTTCTTCGTGTTCATCACCGCAAGAGCTCCAAGAGCGTGTTGTAGATCTTATTCCACACTTATATTGAGAGGGACGGCAGGAGTAGGGGTGTTACCTCCCCACGAGGGCCCCGAACCTGGGTACATCGTGTGTGTGTGTTCTTTGCCTTCGTGCAGTTGTTTGTATTGCTAGATCTTCTTTCCTTCCCTTCGGTTGTGTTTGTTGTTCTTCGGAGATCCCGGTCAAACCGACGTCCTCCTCCGTGTGAGCTCTTTAGTTCGCTAGCCCTCCCCAGATCCACCAGCGTCCATCGGCCCCACACTTTAGCCATCCTATGGCATCTGCCGTGACCCCACCACGACAGTTGGCGCCCACCGTGGGGCTGACAGAGGCGCTGGCTGGTGTACACATCCGGACGGGTTCCTCCGTTCACTCCGGCCTTAGATTTCTCTCCAGCCTAGTTGTCAGGCTAGGCGAGATGGATTTCGTGAGCGACAATGCCGGTTGCTTCCGGAATAAGCCCTTCCCGGCTAACGGATGCCTCATCAACTTCGGCCTCTTCACCACCTACGTTGCCACCGAGGTCATTTGCAGCTATCCGGACGTTGTCCTGGAGGCTGAAGATCCCCCCATGCTACGCGCCGCCCGGGGTCCGCATGGCAATCGCCCCGCGGGTTGCGTCGCGGTCATGATGGCCGGGACGACTGAGGAGGTGTTCCAGGATGCCCCCGATGGCGATGCCGGGACTCACCGGGTTCGGTTAGCAAAACCTCCGCAGGAGAGAGGTGCTGCCCGAGACGGCGATCCTCAGCCCTCCCACCATCGTCGCCGCCCGGATCCCCTCTCGGGCCTAGTAGCTAAATTGGCTGTCCCGGTGACATTGGATGTGGATACCCAAGTCACCTCAGCTGATTTGGACGAGCAGCGCAAATTGCTACTCGCAGAAGCGCAAGAGATCGCCGAGATCCGGCGTGAGCTCAGTGCCAATCTTCGGGAGTACAATTCAGCTCACGGCTTCCCCAAGATAGGCTCTCGGGACAAGCGCATTGCTGACCTGCGTGAAAAGGGCAGAATGGTGAATGATGAGTTGGCAGGTAGCACGGCACCTAGCCATAGCGGGACGGATAGCATGATCTCGGCAGAGAAGCCGGTATACAGCTCGCCTGCCAAAACTCTTAGGGCTGCAGAGGCAGCTATGGCTGAGTTGGCAGGGATATTCGGAGAAGCTCTCCGTAAGCAACAAGAACGGGTCAACGAGCTAGTCATAGAGGCTAACCGGCAGAACAAGGCCTTCAAGAAGAAGAATCCGGGAGTTGGATCCCATGTACATTCGGCCAGGGCCGAGAGCAACAAATCAAGCGGAGAGGCTTCCTCTCCACATCCGAGTAAAAGCAAGAGCAAGAGCCGAAGCCGGAGCAGATGATCCGGGAAAAACAAGCAGTTGCAGGCGTACGACCCGGCCTTCGCCGGAGTTCAGCAAGCCGGACGAAACAATCCCGGTCAAGCTCAGGGTAGCCATGGTGGTGGTAACCAGGGTGTAGGAAACAATGCTGCGGTAAGCCACGTCAATCCACCCCGGTATCCACCACAAAGTCAGGGAAACCGACAGAGAGACGCTGCTATGTCCCGCAGCAAGCCTTAGTTCCTGTGAATAACCGACATGATAATGGCAACTCGAGGCTGCAGCAACTCGAATACTAGCCTAACGAGAATCCTTTGGGATCCCGGATAGGAACTCGGCAGCTAGATCCCACGGATGCCCGGATCAGGCTCGACCGGATTCACCAATCCGAGTTGGTTGAGGAACAAGGTCCCCCGGGACCTGCGTGCTTTGGACCTCGGATCATGCGAGAACCAGCTGTAAGAAACTTCCAGCTCAACCGGGGTGCCAAGACTTATGACGGCAGCTCGAAGCCGGAAGACTGGCTAACCGACTATGTAACTGCAGTAAGCATAGCCGGTGGAAACAGACGCTGGGCAGTGTGGTACATACCACAAATGTTGGAAGGACCCGCTCGGATTTGGCTGAACAACTTAAGAACCGGCAGCATAGACTGTTGGTTGGATTTCGAGGAGGCCTTCATCAGCAACTTCACCAGCATGTACAAGAGGCCCAACCGACCGCAGCAGCTCGCCATCTGCCGACAAAGGAGCAACAAAACCGACCGGGAATACCTTACTCGGTGGAGCAACATTCGCAATTCTTGCGAAGGAGTTATTGAAGCTCAGGCCATCTCGTGGTTTGCGCAGGGATGCCGGCATGGATCTATGCTTTGGCAAAAACTGCAGAGAAAGATGCCGACAACCCTGGCAGAGACCATGCGCATCGTCGACACCTTCACGCTTGGAGATCCCATGCAACCCCTAGTGGATGTCGGAGACTCCAACAGGAGGAGTGCGGGAACTCAGCATTCGAGGCCGAGCAGAAGCCATGATCGCCATGATTTCGGCCCAAAGAGGAGTCAGCCCGAGTTCCACTATGCCTCGCAGCAAGTTGCAGTAGTTAGCCGAGATCAGGGAGATGCCGGTAGCAATCAGCGGCAGAAAACGACTGGCCCGACTTGGGGTCAGAGCCAAGAGGTGCAGAAGACTTGGGTGGACCAGAAGAAGCCCCTGACGTATGAAGAGATGCTGAACAAGCCATGCTGTTATCATACGTTGGAGGCCAACAAGCCTGCAAACCACTCTACACGGCAGTGCAGTTGGTATCAGCGCACATTGCAAGAAGGCAGCGCGGGGGCTACTCGGCCGAACGCTCCGGTGTCGCGGCCGAACATACCGAGACCCCCTCCACCGCTATCCGGTGCCAATGCAGTCCGGATTAACCCACCCAACCAGGGACCTCCTCCCAGACCTGTGAACATAGTGCACACCCGGAATGATAATGGCGCTGGTCCGAGTAACCAATCCGGACACCAGCAAGGCAACTACCGGGAGGCACATCAGAGCTATGTGGTCTTCGTGACCGAGCCCACTGACCGGAAGAGTGTGCGACAGCGCGCTCTGGAGGTAAATGTTGTAATCCCGGCGGTGCCCAAGTTCCTGCACTGGTCCGAGTTGGAAATCACTTGGAGCCGGAAGGATCACCCCCGGGTTATGCCTATGCCTGGTGGCTATGCTCTGGTGGTGGACCCGACATTTGTCGGACCAAGCCTCAACGTCCGCTTCAGCCGGGTATTAATTGACAATGGTAGTGCCATTAACATTATGTACAAGGATACCATGCTGAAGTTAGGGGTGTCCATGAACATGCTGCTCCCAACCGAGACAACCTTTCACGGCATTGTACCCGGGGTATCCTGCTCCCCGACGGGCAAGATCTGTGTTGAGGTGTTATTTGGAACCCGGGAAAATTGCCGGACAGAGAGCCTGGAATTCGAGGTGGTAGATCTCGAAAGTCCATACCATGCGCTTATTGGCAGACCTGCACTGTCCAAGTTCATGATATCCACCCACATGGGGTATCTGAAGATGAAAATGCCGGGTCCAAATGAAGTGATCACCATAGCAGGAGACCACAAGCGCTCTATGGATTGTGCAACTGCCGGCTCAAACTCAGCCGAGTCCCTGGTCATTGCGGAGGAGAAAAAGAGGATTCAGCAGGTGGTGGCACTAGCCCAAACCTTGCAACTCGGAATGCCCGGGATGGTGAACCCGGAGCAGAGCGCCTCATTCCAGCCACCAAAGGAGACCAAGAAGGTGGGTGTTGACCCCAAGTACCCGGAACACCAGGTCATCATCGGTAGCAGCCTGGACAGCAAATAGGAAGGCGAGCTCGTCGACTTCCTCCGTGAGAATCGGGATGCTTTTGCGTGGTCAAGTGATGATCTGCAAGGTGTTCCGAGGGAGTTGGCTGAGCACTCACTGTTTGTCAGGCCAGATGCGAAGCCGGTGAAGCAACCGACTAGGCGCCTCTCGGACGAAAGAAGAGCGGCGATCATGGAACATCTGGCAGTACTGCTTGCTGCCGGATTCGTGATGGAGGTACTGCACCCGGATTGGATTTCAAATCCGGTCCTGGTAGAGAAGAAGAAGGATGATCCCCTCCTGCTTAAGGTGTGGCGCATCTGCATCGACTTCACCAACCTCAACAAGGCTTGCCCGAAAGATCCTTTTCCACTTCCCCGGATAGATCAAGTGATCGATTCCACGGCCGGGAGTGAACTTTTGACTTTTTTAGATGCCTACTCCGGTTTTCACCAGATACCTTTGAATCCGGATGATCAATTGAAAACTGCTTTTATTACCCCGTATGGGGCTTATTGCTATCGTGTCATGACTTTTGGTCTGAGAAATGCTGGTGGTACATACCAGAGGTGCATGCAAAAATGTTTACACGACCAGATAGGCCGGAATGCCGAAGTCTAAGTCGATGACATAGTCATAAAAACAAAAGAAAGATCCTCCCTGGTCGATGACCTGAGGGAAACATTTAAAAACTTAAGGAGATTCCGGATGAAGTTGAATCCGGATAAGTGCACATTCGGCGTTCCGGCAGGAAAACTACTCGGTTTCCTCATTTCAAGCCAGGGAATTGAGGTCAACCCGGGTAAAATACGAGCAATCGAGAGCATGAAGCTGACGGCACGTCTCAAAGACGTGCAGAAGTTTACTGGTTGCTTGGCATCCCTAAGTCGATTTGTGAGCCGACTAGGGGAGAAGGCCTTACCCTTGTATCAGCTGATGAAAAAGAGTAAAAACTTCGTGTGGACTCCGCAAGCGGATGCGGCATTCAATGACTTGAAAAGAATGCTCTCATCAGCACCAGTGTTGGCATCCTCATTGCCCAAGGAGCCTATGTTGCTGTACATTGCTGCCACTAACCAGGTAGTAAGTGTAGCTATTGTCGTGGAAAGAGAAGAAGGGGACAAGCTGATACAGAGGCCGGTGTATTACTTGAGCGAGGTGATCTCGGAATCCAAGCAAAACTACCCGCATTATCAGAAGATGGCATATGGGGTATACTTGGCAGTGACCAAACTCAAGCACTATTTTCAAGAGCACCCGATCACAGTGGTGTGCGAGGCTCCCCTAGCCGAGATCATCGGTTGCAAAGATGCTAGCGGCCGGGTTGCCAAATGGGCCATCCAGTTGTCTTCGTACGCTCCAGCATACGAGAGGCGTGACACCATTAAGTCGCAGGCGCTACCGGACTTCCTGGTAGACTGGGCCGAGATGCAGTACGAGCCTCCAGCTCCCGACTACAACTTCTGGAGGATGCATTTCGATGGGTCCAAGGCCAAGATCGGATTGGGTGCCGGAGTGGTCCTCACCTCACCGAAACAAGATGTGCTGAAATATGTCCTGCAAATTCACTTCCGGGCATCCAACAATGTCGCCGAGTATGAGGCCTTAGTTCATGGACTGAACGTCGCCAAGGAAATCGGCATCCGCCGGATAGAGTGTTTCGGCGATTCCGACCTCATGGTGCAGCAGGTGTCGGGGAACAGGGATGCAATTGACGCCAACATGGCCTTGTATAGGTTCCATGTGCAGAAAATGTCCGGATTTTTCGAAGGCTGCGAGTTCAAGCACATACCCAGAGGGGAAAACGAAGCAGCAGATGTGTTGTCCAAGCTAGGGTCATCTCGGGAGGCCATCCCACCCGGGATCGCTCTTGAGCATCTGAGGAAGCCGTCTATCCAGCCTTCGCCCGAGTCGGATTCTATCTTCATCCCCAAGGAGCATGGTTCGGAAGCTGTACCTATGGAGGTGGAAGTCGAGAACATTGTGTTGAACATGGGGACTGCATCACAGAACTCGGAGAGACTAAATAGCATGATGATGGAAGTAATGTCGGCAGAGCCAATGGACATAGATGCCCCCGTATTCCCGGTTCGACCTGTCCCGGGATGGGCACAGCCTATCATGGCGTACATATTGGATGGAACCCTTCCGGAGAACGAGGTAGAAGCCCGGCAAATATTGAGGAGATCCAAAGCATACACCGTCATCAATCAAGAGTTGTACAAGAGAAGTGTCACCGAGGTGCTCCAAAGGTGTGTGGAACCCGAAGAAGGCCAAGAGATGATATTGGAAATACACCAAGGAGAGTGTGGGCATCATGCATCATCTCGACCGCTGGTGGCAAAAGTGTTCCGGCATGGGTTCTACTGGCTCACTGCCTTGCAGCAGGCAGAGGACATTGTCCGTAAGTGTGGAGGGTGCCAGAGGTTTGCACACCGGATACATATGTCGGCATCAGCACTAAAGACAATCCCTATCACTTGGCCGTTCGCATTATGGTGCTTGGACATGGTCGGACAATTCTAGCCGGCAAGGGGCAATATGACGCACATGCTGGTCATGGTGGACAAGTTTACAAAGTGGATAGAGGTCAAACCAATCCGGAAGTGTGACGGACACACCTCGGTTCAATTCTTGAAAGACATCATCTTGAGATACGGATACCCGCACAACATCATCACAGATAATGGCACCAATTTTGCTGTGGGGGAGTTCGCTCGATTTTGTGCTGAGAAGAGAATCCGGTTGGATGTGGCGCCAGTGGCTCACCCGGAAACCAACGGGCAAGTCGAGAGAGCAAATGCTTTGGTCTTGGCCGGCTTGAAAGCCCGCTTGATCGAGCCACTGTTGAGAACTCCGGGATGTTGGATAGAGGAGATACCGGCAGTTTTGTGGGGTCTCCGGACCACACCAAACAGATCTACCGGGTACACACCATTTTTCATGGTGTACGGTGCCGAGGCCGTGCTTCCAACCGACATCCAGTACGACTCACCAAGGGTTACAATGTTCACCGAGACCGAGGCAAATGAAGCCCGGGAAGATGATGTGTACTTGCTCGAAGAGGCAAGGGAATTGGCACTGTCTCGGTCGGCAATTTATCAGCAAAATCTCCGTCGCTATCATAGCCTGAAGGTGCATCCCAGAGTATTCCGAGAAGGGGATCTCGTGCTAAGCCTTATCCAGCGCACAGCCGGGATGCATAAGCTCTCGCCTCCATGGGAGGGTCCTTTTGTTGTAAGCAGGGCACTGCACAATGATTCTTATTACCTTGTAGATGCGCAGGAAGCTAGAAAAGGTATAATGGACAAAGCCGGTGAGGAAACCAAGCGGCCATGGAATGTAGCCTTGCTCCGACCCTTTTACACTTAAAGGGTGCAATGTATGTATCTCGTTTTCCCTATCAATGAAATTTCGGCACCCCGAGATGTTACTCAGGGACTATCGGCCCAAAGTTCTCCTTTGTCTTAAGTTGCATGTCGGTACCCTCGGGAGGAACTCGGGGACTGCCTCGTTTTATGCCTTCTGTTTTTCTATTATCATTTCATGCATGCCGGCAACCCAGGGAAGAACCCGGGGATTGCCTGTTATTTATTTTTGGTTTGGTGTATGCCGGGCAAGTTCCGAGATCGATTTTCTAGTCGGAGTAATGTATGTCATGTAAAATAATCTTGTGACTCGACTGACGAACACTGAAATGGTAGTCAAGAGCAGAGAGCGTCAAATATGGGAAACACGAAAACGAACTCGGGGACTCGGGATAGGAACTTCTCCGGCATACGCGTTTTGCTTATTCAGTTGTTTATTTTGTTAGGTCGGAAATTTAGCAAACTGGAACTCGGATATTCATAAGTAGTGCATATTGTAAAAGGAATTTTGTGACTCGACTGTCGAACACCGAAATGGTAGACAAGAGCAGAAATTACCTAACTACGGTAAACATGAAAACGAACTCGGGGACTCGTTGCAAAATAAACCGGCATAACTTGTTCGCATAACATTAAACAAAGTACGAATTAAAATGTATATATTACAGTTGCACCCGGCATCCCGGGGATCTGACGCTTCTACACTTAGTGTTTTTAGGCAGTGGGAGAAGCCGGTTTCTCAGATACATCGGCAGATGGAGAAGTCACAATGGTCTCCTCCACGTTAGCAGTAGTGTCCAGAGCCTCCGGGTTCGCCTCGGCGTGGGAAGTCTCGGCCGGCGAGGGAGTAGCAGCTTCCCGGGAGGCCACGGTCTCGGTAGCAGCACCGGTAGCAGCATCGTCATCCTCCGGGATCTCAGCTTCTACGTCACCAGTTTCAACCGTCTCACCATCATCTTTGTAATCTGACTCGGAATCAGAAGTGATGAGGCTCGTGGTGAAGACGTCGGTGTCGGAGCAGGACGCGACGCGATGCGCAACCTCTTGGCGTCGCTGGATCTTGGCCGGATCGGTGCACCACGGCGAGATGGTGCGCAGACGCTGGATCACATCAAGGTCGAGCCCCTCGTACCAGCTGAGCACGTGGGTCAAGACTTGGTCAGCACCAGCCCGCGCACCGGAGCGCTTCCAAGCGTGAAGTCGCTTGCCGGCATCTCGGAGCGCGGTCGCCAACTCACTAACCGAGAGGGTAGCGGTGACGCTAGGGTCTCGATCGACCGGAGGGGTACTATCCGGGCCTTCAGAGCGATGAGGTGGTCCTCGATATCCCAGGAGTCAGAGATAGGACCCTTCCCGGCACGCTTCTCTCGGGCGGCAGCAACTGCAAGGTTGGCGGCTTCTCGGGAGTGTTGAAATTGTCCTTTAAAAAGAAGAGCTGTCAAGCGGCCAGATCATGAGGGTGATAGCAGTAAAGAAAGAAAGCAAGAGAAAAAGATCTCGGTAAAACTTACTATTGAGGTCCCGGTTTAAACCAGTCAGTTCAGCAAGCCAGCCATCCGCCTTCGACCGGAGAAGAGCCAACTCGGTCTCGGCGTGGTGCGCGCGCGCCTCGGTATTGTCCAAGGTTTCCTTCTGCCTCTTGGTCGCATCCAGGAAACGCGGCTTCAAGTCAGTAGCGGCGGACTTGGACTTCTCCAGCTCGGCAGTTAGCCGCAGGATCTCGGACTGAGCCGTCGACAAGGCAGTTTTCTGGTCCACCAAGACCTTTTGCGCGGCGTTACGCTCCTCCCGGAGTCGCTCCTCTGACTTCTTGGACTAACCAAAGTCAGCAAGAAGCTGGTGAAAGACGCTGCTGCGTTTCTTGCCGCAATCCTGTGTCAAAAGGGTATCCGATATCAGAATTCGGGCAGGATCCCGGGAACTCGGGAGTATCCGGAATCCACACTGGCTAAACAAATCAACTACTTTTTTTTTAATATTGATGCCTAGTGATCTGCTACTCGATGGAGTCTAGAGCACTAAGCATCAATCTCGGGGTCTAGTGGGGATAGAAGAGTTGAAACTTTGGAGAAAGTGGAAGGAGGAAACTTACATCGATCACCCGGGTGACATCCAGTGCAGCCACCTGGAGAGCGTGAAGGGCTTGGGCGCTGCGGCTCGTGCCGTCAGCGTGCAAATCCCCCCACAATCTCGGAGGCATCAGCGGCGAGCCAGGCCTTGTTGTATTCTTCAATAATACGGAGGCCAGGTGCGCTCGCGGCAACGATCTCCCGGGATCCTGAAGACACAAAGGAGCTTACGGCCGCTCAAAGCGCCTGCAAGGCAACAGTAGGGATCTCGGCAGGAGGTGGTGGTAATCCGGAATACTTACCCGGGGCAGAGGAACCCTTGCTATGGGCCAAGTCTTGGGTCGAAGGTTTCGGAGGGGCATTGGGCTTGGCAGCAACTATCTTCTGCCCGGAGGCCTGGTTGCGTGGGCTCCCGGCAGGAAGATCACCTTGTCGGGAGGAAGCAGTAGATGGCTTCGGCGGCGGAGTCTTGCTGGAAGTCAACCGGGAAGAGGCACGCGGCACGACTTGCCGCCGAGGGCTCGCCATCTCCCCCTCAAGATGGGACACCCGCCGCGGGCTGTCCGGAAGGATGGTATCCGCAGCCGTAGAACTAGGTGGTAGCAGAACCTCAGTCTCCCCGAGATCGGCCTCCGGAGCCACGACCTCGGGAAACACGACACCAGGCGTAGGATGCTCATCGTCCTGCGCTGGGTGCCGAATTGGAGAGGGAGCAGCCCGGGAGGGGCTAGGAGTGCGGGATCCCGGAGGATGGAGACTCGCGGAAGCCGGAACGTCAAGAGCGTCTCTATAATGAGCATATCAGAAAGAACCTCGGAAGAAATCGAAGTCAGATAACTCAAAGCAAGCAAATCATACCCGGAGTCTACAGTAGGGGGACCTTTCCAGCGCCGAGGAGGCTTTTCGCCCGGCCGCTTGTTCTGCCTACTCTTCTTGACGACACCACCAGATTCACCGGCAGGGGTGGTGTCGGAGCTCGCGCGTTTACGGGTTTCGGCGCGCTTCGTCACGGCCGCTGATCTCAGAACTACTGGCGAAGCCCAATTGAGGGGAAGAGCGTCAATCACATCGAGTATTTGACAATCGTCACCATCATCATCGTTAGATGCAATGTCGATAGCCTCTGAAGTTGAGGGATTACCCGGGGCGGCAGCGCGGGCTAGGGGGATGGCGAGGTGATCTTCGCCGTCGGGATCCTTTGTCGACATCTCCTTCGGTATCGGGAAATCCGCCACGAATTTGCCACCGGCATGCATCGCGTCCTCCGCTGTCTGACGCTCGAACAGCTGCAGGAATAAATCATTGCATGACAACCATGTCGATTTCCAGCAAAACCCGGGTGCAAATGGAAGTTGGCGAAAGGCAGACACAAGCACCTGCTTCAGTGTTTTTTTGCGGGAGCCGGCAACACGACCCCACGCGAAATTCGCCGGCAGCTGAGTTCGAGCGATAGCTCGAACGCGCCGCCGGACTTGAGCTTTGTCAAGCGGGAAGATGCTGGTTCTCGTGGGGTCATATACACCGCTTATGTGACACAGCTTATGAGCTCGGGTCTATAGAGGGCAGATGTGGCAGATGATAAAGCAGCACAAGAGGTCATCCGAGGTCAGACTATCCATGAGGACGCTCAAGACGTCATGCATACACGTGATCTCCTCAGAATCCGGGAGCCTATTCTAGAGATCGAACACGCAGGGGGGACCCATGGCAAACTCGGGCAAGTTGATGAAATCTGGAGAGGAGGATCCCGGAGAGTCTACCGAGCTCGCCCGGTTCTTCACGTAGAAGAAGCTCCGTTGCCACTTCCGGCATGATTCCAGCCCCTGGACCTTAGGGAATCCGGAATCGGGGCGAGGGATGATTGTTGCCGCCCCGCAGTCAACAAGATCTTTGACCTTCTTGTCCGGGTTCGGGATGACTTGTCGGCGGAGGATGAAGTACTTGGCCCAGAGATCCACGAATGGCCAAATACCGAGATACCCTTACGTGTAAGTGGCGAAGACGGAGAGCATCATGATTGCGTTGGCCGGAAGGTGATGAGGTTGTAGGTTGTAGGTGTCGAGGAAGTCGCGGAAGAAGGGGCTAGCCGGAAGCCCAAACCCCCGCTCAAAGTGCGTGAGGAACACTACATATTCGCCGGTTTCAGGTTCCGGCTGAACCTTGTTCCCCGGAAGTTGACTCTCAACCTGTGGAGGGATCCGGTGTGTCCGGTATAGCCAATCAAGGTCCCCCTGATTGGTCTCGGAACCGTCCCAACAACCTCGGACACTCTCGTCGCCCATCTCGGATGGCACGAAGGACATACCAGAGCTACTCTGCAGGCGCAGTGGCGGTTAGTCGGGTTAGTATGCCGGTAACGGAGGATCCCAGAGTGGAAACTTCTAGCAACAACCGGGTTCCTGTTAAAAAGATCTAGCATGCTCGAACAAATAACTTTAATCGGCACAATAATACCCCAGCTGTGCATGAGGGTGGGCTAGCGCGGATCGAAACTAAGGCATGGAGTAGGCCACCGGCGACGCCGCGCCGAGCGTGCTCGCCGGCGGCAGCATGGTTCGTGGACGCTCGAGGTCACGGGCTAATGCGGTGGTTCGTCACCGTGAGAAAGTTCACCGGAGAAAGAAACTCACCGGAGAAGTTGGCACCGGGGCGCGAGAGATCCGATGCCCGATCTTGAGGAAACGAATGCCTTCAGCGACGGACGGCGACGGCGTCGCTCGAGCTCCGGGCACGGCGACAGTGACGCTTGAGCTGCGAGCGCGGCGGCGGAGCGCTCGGGACGGTTGCGTAGAGGAAGGAAGGATCGGGGAAGAAAGGGGATAACTCCTCCGCTCCCCTATTTATGGGAAGCCCCGGAGCGGTTTCCGTTTTTTCCCGCCCACGATCTCCCAAATCGTGGGTGAGATCAGTTTTGCGCCGCGCGGCACGTGGCGTCGCCCGGAGCGCCCGATCCGGCCACACCGCAGGCCACAGAGCCCCAACGGTTGGACTTCGGATCGGTTGCGGCTCCCGGCGCGCGAACCCGAGCGGCGGCATGCTTAGTCAAAAGCTCTCGAGTGCCTCTCTGCATTGACAAGACCTCGTGTGGGACCCTCCCCCCATAAAACGGCATCTTCCCCGACACGGAAGGTGAAGTTCAGACCGGCACGGCCTTATCCGGGTGACCTGCTAAGGGTGATATCTCAATTACACGAGCGCGACCTCCAGATAGGGATGTCGGTGAAATACATCTCGGTACCAAAACTGAAAGTCAATCCTGGCTTGCTTAGGTGTTCTTCTTTTTTCTTAAAGCTGATCCCGCACATCATCTTGGGTCGCTGCACAGCACCAGCTTCGGGGACTAGTGTCGGGGGGCTGCCCCCCGGGTAGGGCAAATCCCGGCACAACTCTGCAGTGTGGCAATAGTATTTGACCTTTGGCGGGTGCAAGGGCCACCCCCTGGTACACTGAGGGGGTAATTTGACCTTTCGGAGCTGGTAGAGTGCAAGGTGTCTCCTGGCGGGCGCAAGGGTCATCCCTGGTGACTATAAATAGCCCCCAGGCCTGCACCACAGCATAAGCAAGCGGATGGTTCCTCTAAGAACTAGCTTCTCGAAGATGTCTTTGGTGATAGCCCAAGACATCTTCGGGAGGCTAGGCCTAGAGATGCTCATCCTAAAAGTTCTACTCGGATACGTCCGGAAAGGATCTCGGAGGCTCCAGGTACACTTCCCGATGGAGGAGATCCCGGCTGAACCGGATAGACTCCCCGGGTAGGTGAGAAAGGTACGAGCTTCCTCCCTAGGTACAAGCTAACCGATGTATAGATCTCGGCCCTAGCAAGTTGTCCAGTGTGTGCAGGAAAGACTCACAGGATGGAGCAAGGAGGTAGCCGGCATGGGGGATGCCGGTAAATCATCAACGGTCCGGAGCAGGCTTTCCCGCCTGGCGCGAGGGGAAGTACCATCCCCCCTGACACGGAAGCATGGTCACCTCCCGCCTGACATGGAAGCATGGTCACCTCCCGCCTGACACGGGAGCGTGTCAGCCGGTACGATAACGGTACGACAAGATCGGACATGCCTAGCCCGACAATCCGGAAAAGGCTACTCGGGATGGGCAAAGACATGTCTTGTCTCTGACAGGGGGACAATGATGTTCCAGGACGGCGCCTGATGTCCTTGCCGGAATGATGACGGCAGGGCTATGTCGGATAGGTAGGCGGCTAGGTCGCACTAGCCGGTGTCGACATAACCGTTAGGCCTGTCTGGTGGGGCCATCCCGGATTAGGGTTTCCGGCCCTTCCAGCCGGAACTCTATAAAAGGCGCCATAACTGCTCAAGTAAAGGGAGACCAACTTGGCAGCCAAGACCTTAGTCTCATTTACTCCTAGGGAATTTACTCCTCCCTTTCTCTAGTTCATCTTGTTCTTCGTGTTCATCACCGCAAGAGCTCCAAGACCGTGTTGTAGATCTTATTCCACACTTATAATGAGAGGGAAGGCAGGAGTAGGGGTGTTACCTCCCCACGAGGGCCCCGAACCTGGGTACATCGTGTGTGTGTGTTCTCTGCCTTCGTGCAGCTGTTTGTATTGCTAGATCTTCTTTCCTTCCCTTCGGTTGTGTTTGTTGTTCTTCGGAGATCCCGGTCAAACCGACGTCCTCCTCCGTGTGAGCTCTTTAGTTCGCTAGCCCTCCCCGGATCCACCAGCGTCCATCGGCCCCACACTTTAGCCATCCTATGGCATCTGCCGTGACCCCACCACGACATTAATGCAGGCAGTAAGCAGCTGGCTCTTTTGAATGCAATTAAACTTTCTGGTTGTGATGTGGTTTGTTTGCAAGAAACTAAGAAAGATTTCTTTGATATGGCCTTTATTAAGTCCTGCTGTCCACCTATTTTTGATGAGTTTGTACCTTCCAGTCGAGCATCTGGTGGTTTAATCATTATTTGGAAAAGTTCTGTTTTCACTAGGCTAGTTATGCATTGTCAGCCTTTTGCACTGTCTGTTCATTTCACCTCCAAGCTGGATAATATTTCCTGGACACTTTTAAACATTTATGTCCCTTTCACGCGTGAACTCCGCGAGGCTTTTGTGGATTGGATGTATAATCTCTCTATTCCAGATGAGGACGATTGGCTAATTGTTGGGGATTTTAATTTTATCAGACCGCCTTCTGATAGAAACATGCCTGGGGGAATGTTGATGATACGCTTACTTTTAATGATATCATTCGGGCCCAGCATCTTACTGAAATTCCGATTAAGGGCCGTAAATTTACTTGGAGTAATATGCAACAGGATCCTTTATTGGAACAGCTTGATTGGTTCTTCACATCCTTACATTGGGCCTCTTCTTATCCTGCGACCTTTGTTTTCCCCCAAGGCAAGCCCACTTCGGATCATACGCCCTGTGTGGTATCTATGGAAACACAAATACCGGGCAGTAAGTTGTTTTGCTTTGAAAGCTACTGGACGGCCCACCACGGCTTCATGCAGACTGTGGCGACAAGTTGGGCTAGGCCCACTTTTAAGAGCAAAAGTGTTGTCAATATTAATGCAAAACTTAAGCGTTTGCGTTATGATCTTTAGTTCTGGAGAAAAGGAATTTCAAAACTCTCTATCTGTATCGAGAACTGTAATAAAGCTCTGCTAGAAATTGATAATTTGGAGGACATGAGAGGATTAACAATTCCAGAGACTAACTTCAGGAAAATTTTAAAAGAACACTTGCTCTCTCTTCTTGAGTTTTAGCGGCAATATTGGAAGAAGCGTTGTACAATCTGGTGGACTAAATTTGGGGATGAAAATAAAAAATTCTTCCATGCAATGGCAACTGAAAGATACATAAAGAACACTATTGCTCACTTGGCTTTACCAGATGGTACTCAGGTAACTAATCATGCTGATAAAGAAAAGGTAATCTATACTGCCTTTAAAGAATGATTAGGTACATCTCAAGCTCCTGTGATGGGATTTGATTTAAGTTCCTTAATCACTCATGTTGATGGCTTGGAGGCTCTTTCAGTCCCTTTTACTAAGGAAGAGATTGATTCTGTGGTCAGTCTTATGCCACCTGACAGAGCCCCTGGACCTGATGGCTTCAATGGCCACTTTCTTAAAGTATGCTGGCCTATAATCACGGAACATATGTATAAGCTCTGCAATGAATTTTTTGAAGGAAAGCTTAACCTTGAGAGCATCAATATTGGTTATATCACTTTGATCCCTAAAATCCAGTATCCCCAGTCTGTTGGTGATTACAGGCCCATAACTCTTCTGAACTGCTGCCTAAAGCTAGTTACCAAGCTCCTAGCCAATAGATTACAGAAGGTGATCTTTAAAATTGTGCACTAGCATCAGTATGGGTTCCTTAAGGTAGAACTATTCATGACTGTATTGCCTGGGCCTTTGAATTCTTATATCAATGCGAGTCTTCCAAAAAGGAGATAATATTGTTAAAGCTTGATTTTGCAGACGCTTTTGACACTATTGATCACTCTGCCATGTTGCAGATTATGAGGCAAATGGGCTTCGATGACAAGTGGTTAAACTAGATTGAAATTATTTTTGGTTTAGGAATCTCCTCTGTTCTTTCGAATGGGGTACCTGGCAGACAATTTCATTGCAATAGAGGTGTCAGGCAAGGTGACCCACTGTCTCCCCTAATTTTTGTTCTGGCTGCTGATCTGCTACAGGCTGCTATCAATAAGGCTTTTACAGATGAGGTGCTTAAGGCACCAGATTCACCTGACTTTGATATGGACTACCTAGTGGTACAATATGCAGATGATACTTTAATTATCATGCCTGCCTATGTTGATCAGATTAGAGCTATGAAGCACATTTTAAACACTTATGCTCAATCCACTGGGCTTCAGATCAACTATCATAAATCCACAATTATCCCAATGAATGTACATGCCCACACTGCCATTCAACTTGCTTCTCTTCTGGGTTGTACTATGGGACATATGCCTTTTACCTATCTTGGACTACCTCTGGGAACTACTAAGCCATGTGTGCAGGACCTAATGCCATTAGTGGACAGGATTGAAAGGAGTATGTCGGCCAATTTCATGATGATGGCCAACTCTAGAAGGGTAACAGTGATCAACTCCTTGCTTTCTTCAATTCCTACGTTTACCATGTGCGCTTTGAATATTAATCCCAAAATTCTAGAGAATATTGAAAAGATTAGAAGGCATTGCCTTTGGACAAAGAAAGCAGAAGAAGGAGAAAATTGCAACCCCCTGGTTGCCTGGGACAAGGTCTGTAGACTGAAAGATAAAGGAGGAGTTGGTATACTGAATCTGAAAATATAGAATGAGGGATTGTTGCTTAAATACTTGGATAAATTCTATAATAAAGCTAATATGCCCTAGGTTCATCTTATCTGGCTAGCTTACTACAGAGGACAAGTACCACATGCTGTGGATTCTCGTGGTTCTTTTTGGTGGAGGGATATTAGTAAACTTTCCCCAACCTTTAGGGGGGTTGCTACTTGTTAGATTAATATATGGGATTCCGTTCTGTTCTGGAAAGATCCTTGGGGAGATAGCTTTGCCTTGGATAAGTTTCCTAGGGCCTTTTCTTTTGCATTTGATGAAGATGTGTCTGTAAAGGATTTCCTACCAAGAAAACTCCCTAGCTGCAAACTTTGCTCTTCCTTTTTCTCCTCAGGCGCTTCAGGAGGTCAGAGATATGCAAACTGCAACTTCCTATATTGTTATAGATGCTACTATTCTAGATCTTTGGAGCTTTGTTTGGGGAACAAGCTCTTAATCATCTAGAAAATACTACAAGTTTTTCTTCAAAGAGATCTCTCCTCACATGGCTATCAAGTGGATGTGGAAAGCGAAGTGTGTACAAAAAATCAAGTTCTTTGGCTGGCTTCTGTTGTCTGACAGGCTTAATACAAGAAATATGCTCATAAGGAGACATTACAATATTGGGACCAACTTTTGATGTACAATGTGTGATATTCAAATAGAGGAAACTATGGAGCATCTGTTTTTCCATTGTAACTTCAGCCGTTCATGTTGGGATACTGTTGGAATGCCCATCTCGGATGACTTGACTGCAGATAGACTACATCTGATCTCCTTTTCCCATGATCACTCGAGCAAGCTGATGTTCTTGGAAGTGTTCACCATTGTGGCCTGGAATATCTGGAAAGAAAGAAAGAACTTCTATTTCAATGGGATCTCCCCTGACCTGCAGTCCTGGAAATCTAGATTTAAGGATGACTTTTCCTTGCTGGATCATAGAACTAAGGCTTCGAAACATCAGTTCATCAAAACCCTAGTGGATAGCCTGTGATTCAAGCTTACCTTGGCTTTTAGCCATTTTTTGTAAATTTGTAAATATGTAAACTCTGTCTGGTTCTATTATATTGAAAGAGAGGGGGGGGGGGGGGGGAGGCAGTAGGGGGTTTTTCCTACTGTCACAAAGCTTCAAAAAAAAGGTGGATTATTAGTCATATATGCGGTTGGAACGGTCTATGTATATTGTTGTAATGCCCCAATGAATCTCACACTAGACATCATAACGTTAGTATATGCATTGGTTTGCTCATCATTATTCTATCACTTGCCCAGGTGTAATTTGTTTACCCGCATGAATGTTATTATTATTTATGGAGAGACACCACTAGTGAATTGTGGACCCCGGTCCTTTTCTTTAATCTGATAAAAGCACAACTGCAAACCTGTTACTTTCTGCAAACAAACATCTTTCTTCCACACATACTTTTAATCCTTTGTTACAGCAAGCCGGTGAGATTGACAACCTCACTCTTAAGTTGGGGCAAAGTATCTTGATTGTTTGTGTGTAGGCTCCACGTCAACTACGTCAAGATAATTTCTGGCGCCATTGATACCTTGAGGGAATTCTCATTTCCTACTGGTTTGATAACCTTGGTTTCACAACTGAGGAAAATTTCCTGCTGCACTACTTCATATCTTCCTCTTGGGGTCTCCCAACAAAACACCCACCGTGTGCATCAGTCATCTCAGAGTTTATAGCGCTCAAGTTGTTGATCTACTTCAATTCCACCAACTCAAGTGAAACTCCAATCACTTAGTATTTTGAAAATGAAATGCACGAAAATTATTTAGATTTTCTAATGCATGAATGCAATGCACACTCATGTGTCCTCTATATTTCTAGACTCTAAAACCTGGGATGTTACAGTCTCCCCTCCTTAAACTAAACTTTGTCCTCGAAGTTCATTTTCTCTCACGTTTCAAATTGTAGATATGACTTGTGTATAAGATGGTAGTTCTCGAACTTCATGTTGATCCTTAATGGAGATAATTGGTCTTTCCCCAAATCCATATTTTTCCCATGAATCCTCTTTTGACTAAGAAATTTGCTAACTGTCAATTCCTTTGATTCTGTGATTCCTTTTTGGGAATATTCAACACCTGGGTCTATCTTCTTGATAAACTCCTTGAATCAGGGCTTCATCTCATTCTCGTTGGTCCTATTAGTAGTTCTAACTAAACTCCTTGCCTTTATAACTGGCCTACTATTTGGAAGGTACTCAGAGTTTAGGAAGTCTTACCAAGTCACACCTTGCCTTCTTGTTCAACCAACCTTTGTAATGGCACTATACCTAATACACCCTAATATGAATTGTCGGGAAGATTTACTTCCAAAGGCTTACTTAATCGGGTTTACTTTTTCTCGTGTCATCTGGAATCTTCATAATACACTAATCCTGGTGAGGCAAGGTGATCTTCTGATATGGTTTACGGGGTGATTTCTCCTACCCGCTAAAGGGGATCGCATGCAGAAAACAAAAAATTTCCTAGCAACGATATCCTTAGACTAGCCAAGATCTACACTATGCAGATATAGAAGTACGGCGGAGATCGGAATACATACCCTCGTAGACCGAATAGCGGGGATTACGCTCCCGCACAAGTGTTGACGACGAAGACGACGTAGCCGACCTCTATGTCACGAAGAACTCGGCACGACGAAGACAACAAAGATGACCTCGAGGTCGGGTGGAGGCAGTAGGCCTCCGAGAACCGCTAGCGCAACACCTCGCAGGGCGTTACACACATACGGTGGAAACGACGGCCTCCGAAGCTCCAGTCCAGGACGAGCAGCGAAAGACTTGGACCAGAACACCATGTAACGCCCCGGGATTTATCCCCTTTTTGATTTGTGAGTTTTTCTTTTTGCATCCACATAGCATCGCATTAACTTAATTGTTGCATTTAAATTTAATTTCCACATTTAATTTCAAATGCTTTTCAAATTAATTAAAATGGGTAATTCAAATATTTTGCAAATATGATAAAAACTAATTTATTAAATTGCCTATCTAAAACAAAAACTATTTTATAAAGTTTTTCTTTATACAAATTCTTTTTCTATTTGTTTTAAATGCAAAACAAAAAAGAATAAATAAAAGAAATAAAACATCCAGAAGAAAAACTAACCTGGGTCTATTTCTCTCCCTCCTAGCCCATCTCCTCCTGGCCGAAGCCCACCCTTGGCCCATCTTCTCTCTGGCCCAAGCCCACTCCCCCATCTCCTTCCTCCGTACCACTTTACACCGAGGCATGGAGAAAGCGTGGCCATGGTGATCCCCACCATGTGCACCTCCACCCACTCCTCCCCTCTACTTAGCCTCTCCCTCTCTCTCTCTGCCCAAACCCTAGCCTTCCCCCTCCACTCTCCCATCGCGCCGCCGCCGCCTCCCTTCTTCTCCCCCTCCGATCCCCTCTCTTTTTCTTCCACCAAAAGCCCATCGGAGAGCACCCGCCGCTGCCCCGGCTCTCCATTGCCGTCGAAGCCCATCGGAGGAGCCCCGAAGCTCCGCCGCGTCGTAGCCGCCCTCTCCCCCGGAGGAATCGAGCAGGAACTCGCCCAGTCCGTCGCCCTCGTCTCCGATCCCGCCACGGCCGGCGCCCTCCGCCGTCGCAATTCTCCGCCTTCGCTCTTCCCCGACAAGAACCACTCTCCCGACGACCCCCGGTGAGCCTCCTCTCTCCATCCCCGCCTTCCCCCTCTCAGATTGCCGGCGGGATCGACGAGCCCGTGCTCGACTTGCTCTGTTCCCGCCATGGTCGGCCCGGAGAAGCTCCGAAAAACTCCGTCTTGCCTCTGGTCCTTCCCCCTGCCGCATGGCCCACTCCTCCCGATCCAGCATCCACCCACACCGCAGCACCACGCCCCCACCCGCATGCACGCCCAGACCGGTGCCGCCCGAATGAGGTCGGTGCCGTTCGTTTTTGTTCCGTCGTGCACACTACTCCGGCGAGATTCAGATTCGTCAGGTTCGTGCACGCGTTCCACGTTAAAACCAATCTATCGCGTATTCTAGCAACAATACACAGACGACCTAGTGGCTAGCAGCACTTCGCTTCGCTGCACTCGCGCGCGCACGAGTTTGGCCGAGGTGAATAAAAGGCCACTTTTTGATTATTTGCACACCCTGACATGCGGGGCCCACCGGTCAGTGACCGAGGTGCCACCACAGCGCCAGTCAGTGTCTGGTCCCACAGATCAGCCTCAAGGGTAGGTTTTCCTCCGGTGAGAAAAGGTCAGAGAAGAAGGGTTGCGCTGTTTTTTTGCACAGAGCCCCTTGCTCTCTGGTTTTCACACCTAAGCCCCCGAGACACTTTTTCCATCACAGACAGGTCCCTGGAATTTACAGGAATCACCCTAACTTTTAAATGCTAATAACTTTTAATCTATAACCCCGAATTAAATAATCTTTATATGTTTATTTATCAGAAAAATGCGATAAATAATAATATGTCATTTGTATGCCATTTTGCATCTGTTATTTTAATTGCTTAGTATAATTTATTTATTGCACCTAAATAATTAAATATGGAATGTGTTGGACTTTAATTAATGCCCTATTCCATTTAATTTAATTAGATCACCCATGCCATGTGTTGCCATGTTATCCCACATTTAATATTGCCGGTAAATAAATAATTTGCACCTAAATATTAATTGTCGGGGTTGCTTTCCCGCTTAATTTGGAATTACCTGCATTGTATTGCATCTTGCCATGCCATGCATCATTCTCGTATGATCATGCTGAATCTTTTGCCGTAGTTGTAAAATGCATCTTTTACGCTTTCCAGTGTTTGTTGCTTCTTCGCGGATACGACGTTGAGATGTGTGAGCAACGACAAGATCTGCTATAACATCCCAACATTTTATAATGTTTGAAAATCACTAAAATTTTAAACTTTTGTTTTGATTAAAAATAAAAACATTATATGCAAAGAAAACCAACTATAAAAGATTTCAAACATATTTAAAGGATTTAATATTTCAAATATCTCAGTTTATCATCTTTTTCAAAAGTTGTTTCAGGTTAAAACATTTTATTATCCATTGTAATTCTTAAAACCTCAATATCTAATTTGATAAATGTTATACAAACTTCAAACCATTTCCCTGTAATAAAAGGTCTTTGTAAGTATTTGATTTAAACCACATAGCCATAGCTAATCATAAATTAAGATAATATTTATAACAAATTTAAACATGGTCTAATTGCCTAATGAGTTTTCTTTATTGTAACTTAATTTAAATTATAGTTTTGGAAACTATAACTTTATAATTCATAACTTTAAAACTTCATAAATTAAAGTTAAGGAATTATCCAAATAAACATTTCATTTGCTTAAATGAATTTCATTTATTTTCAACGCATGGAATGATTAATATATTCTAAATAAGAAATGAATTAAAACTAAAATCTTTTCCAAAGATGTTATGAAGTTTCAGTTGAATTATATTAATATGAAATATAATGGTGCCCAAAATAATATTAAAAATGGAATTTATTATGTCTCTCATTTCCTTAATTTTTTTTTGTATTTAGTTATTTTACTATTATACCAAAACAAATAATAATGATGGTTATTAGAAATCAGATTTAAATAAACTTAATATCAAACTTATAAGATTGTGGAAATTCATAGATTTTTATTTAACCCCAAATGAAATTATTAAAACCCTAAATTTCAAAATTGACATTAGGTGTCCATTTTGCAAATAATCAATATTTCAAAAATATTATTTTTGAAAAGTCTTCCAAACATAACCATAAGTGTTTTAAATGATAGAATATTGGGCTAACTGGGCCGAAGCCCAGCATCTATCGCCCACGCGCGCAGCGGATAGCAGCGGCCCAGCGCAGCCCAGCCCGCGTCCCCTCCTTCTCTAACTGACGTGTGGGGCCCACACGTCAGGTTGTCTTCAACCTCCCGGAGACGACGCCCACGTCCACGGCTGAAAACGGCCGGCGTTACCTCGCTTCAGCGCGGGCGTTTAAGACCCGGATTCAGCGCCACTGCCTGCCTATTTGTAGCCCTGACGCTCCTCTCCGTTTCCCCTCTCCTTCCCCTCAAAATCACGCCCCCAGGCTGCGGTACGAGCTCGCCGGAGTTCTCCACCACCGCCACCGTTTCCTTCGAATTCCGGCGAGTGGGAGCCACCCCGACACCCAAAACCGCCTCCATCATCTCCCTCGTACTCGTGTGATCCCGTAGGACCCTCCCCCTTGTCCAAAGCATCACCGATTTATCAAGCGGGCACTCGCCCGAGGTGGCCGGAGCCGCCGCCGCGCTCGTCCACGCCACTCCGGCAAGAACTCGAGGACGCCGCGGTCACCATCTTCCCCGCAGCGACGAGCCGCACCCGAGGGCGTCATCCGCGCGTCCGGGGGAGCACCATAGCGTCATCCTCGTCCTCGCCGAGCGCAGCGCCGCCGTTGGCCCCGTCTCCGGCGAACTCGCGCCGCCGCCCGGTGGTCAACGCACGGTGAGCCCTCCGATTCTTTTTCCACGGTCACGATTAGATCCATCCTCCGAACCGGTATCAGTAGATCTCAGCCGTCAGATCCAGATCCAACGATCCAAATCTGATGACTTAACCACGTCAGCAGCCCAGTCAGCGCACAGTCAGCGCTGACGTGTAAAATCATTTTCACGATTTAATTAATTGGCAGTTTTGCAGAAAAGCCCCTGTCTATTCAAATTATCATATCTTTTTATCTGTTTATCCAAATTCAAATATTTTTATATATTTGGAAAGCCCTTGACATGTAGAATATTTTGTATCTGCCCAAATTCAAATTTGACTTAGTTTAAAATATTCAAATTTCAAATGGTGAATTTGAGTATTTTTGTCATAACTTTAAATCTGTAAATTCAAAAATTGCAAATAAAATTGTTTTAGAAACTTTAGAACATTTGTAAATTGATGCCACTGCTATAAAATATTTTTGAGTAATATTGAATGAATTCATAGTTATATAGTTAATTTGAATAGTTTGAGTATTTTTCCACATAACAATTAATAGAAATATTATTTTTGATTAAATCAAATTGCTATAAATTTAATTAAATGCCCCCTGTCTACTAACACTAATTACAAAATTTTTCTATAAAAATTTTAATTATAGAAAACTTTAATATTATAATTATTCCTTTTATTATATTTTCCAAAAATGGAAATTAATTAGATTGCATTTATAGCCAAATGCACACCTTATAAATATCATAAAAATTAGTATTATGTTTCTTGTGGTTTAAAATTGCATTACATTCATAGCATATCTTATTCTCATAGGAAAACCCCTCTTCATTAGTTTTCTCTAAGTTAGGATCATTTCAACTTAGCATATTTGTGAAGTGCTATGCACTAGACACTTAGGATTTTCAACATGGAGCTGGAAGACCAATGAAGGACTTAGTCAAAAACAAGAATTCAGAAGTATCTTCAAGGAGAAGAAGCACTTAGAAGAAAATCAGGAAGAAGTTCATGAATGACTTAGAAGAAAACAGACTCTGGAAGTATCCCAAAGATGTCAAGCACTTGGAAGAAAAGTGAGAAGAAGTTCAAGAAGGCCAACCCCCTTTTATTCTCTAAGTCTCTCTCTCTGTCTTTTCTCCCCTCTGAGACTTCATGAAGACTAAGTAAATCCAAGACCAGCCTCTAGGATACAAGAACCATCAAGTCTGAAGATTCAGCAAGACTACCAAGAACTCAATCAAGACATCATCCAGAAGAAAGTTATAAGTCTGGAGATGAAGCCTGGAGGACAACTACATCTTATTTCTATCTTTTCCCTCTTTCCCTAATCTTGTCTTTTAGACTTAAACAAATTTTGATCATGATGTTATCATCTTGAAGTTGTTGGATCCTAGCGGCATAGTGGGATGAAGCGGCCTGGAAACAAACCTTACATGTCCACGTACATGAGACATGTTCCACAATTTAAGTGGCTGGCCGGGTGTCTGTCTCTCTCACTTTAGCGAATATCCAATTTACAAAGAGTTGATAGTAATTGTTGATCACCTTATAGACTTAGTATTTTCCTCTAAGTATTTTGCACATCATGCATAAACATATTTCCTTAGAAAGTTTTATAAAACTTATTTATTCATCTAGTGTGTGTTTGGTGTGTATTGTGGAGTTGTGCTTGCTGTTGATTGTTGTATTGTTGTTTGTCTCTACTGTTAGATTGAACGGAGAGTCCCGAGTATCGTTGAAAAGAGTTGTGAACAACGACAACATTCAAAGGCAAGTGGCACACCTCATAAACTTCCTAAGTATTTTCTATGCATTACTTAGTGTATTTTATATGCATGTGTAGGATAGTGTTGCTATGCTACACCTGCGTAGAATTCCCTTACTCCTGTGTCTAGGTTCCTATATCTTACTTAGCAGAAATATTGATGCTATGCAATTGATGAAAAGTTTTACAAATTATTAAGTGGCTACGCAGGGCTGTGCTCAGGGTTGTCGTCGCCTAGGAGGAATTTCTATTCTACTTAGGGCCGTGAGCATGGTGATTTTTACCTGAGAGTGCACATCCACTAAGTTAATGAAACTCCTGGGTGGATTGGTTGTTATGGTTTATGTTGAGTGGCTTTTGGGACTATGCTTGTGGTTGTCATCGCCTAGGATGAATGTCTATTCTACTTAGGGCCACGAGTATGGTGGTTGTTACCCAGAAGTACACTTGTGGATGGCCACCCAGGGAACAGAGGAATCTGGAGAACTCCGAGTGACGATTGCTTCCCGTGCAACCTTTCGACAATGGGCTCTGTCTAGAATAATTAAGTTGTGCGGGTGCAACCTGTCAGCTTGACAAGCAGATGTAGGGGGATGATAGGTGGAACGGGTCTCGCTAGTATGGTTGCATTCTTCTTCTGAAAGTTCTTGTCTCAATTCTCTCCTTTCCTTAATACACTCCGCGTGTATAGGATTTCTCGGACAAATTGAGTCTAAAGGTGAAAGTGCACAACCTCTGCAGAGTGTAAAACTAAGTACTTAGCCGTGTCCCCGGTACGGACAATTTGAGCAGCTGATCACGGACGTCAACGGAGGATTCCACCATTCCAACTTCAGAAATAAAACTTGATGGGTGAACAAGGGAAGATGAGATTTATGGTTTTCATGCCATACTCATCTGGATTTCAAGAAAAGTGTTTTCAAAAGAGTAGGAAAAATTGGCTTTATGCAAATTAGCCTTGAAACTCCACCAGCCAAATATGCATATAGGCTTTAGAGTTATTCCATAAGTGTCCACCATAGTGTCACTTGCCAGACTCCATTTTTAATGGAATCTGACCCACGTTGTTGCAATATTTTTCTTATTGCAGATTTGATCAGATGACGAGTGAGGTTTCGTTTAAAGGTTTCGAGTCTACAACCAACATGTTTTCGCCTGTGGCAGCATGAAAGTTATAGAGACTCACTGCTATTGTATTTCCGCTGTGTACTTTGTCAATGCTAGCTTTATGCTATGCAACTTGTATCAAATATATTTTGTAATTCTAGATCATCGATGTAATAAAATTGACGCCTTGTTGTGATATTACATCGTAAACTGTGTGTGCAAATGAATCGATCCAGGGATTTGCACTATACACAGGTATCTGCCTTATTTAGAGAGCAGGTACGCTACATCTGCTTCCATGCGGGATTCCAGGCAAGCAAAGTTTGCTTGTTTACCTATACATTGTCTTTCATTCTTGCCGTTGATCTCTGCTACCCTAGTTATCGATTCTTGAACTGCGATCCCATCACATGTTTATCCTGCAGCCCATACAGCTTTGTCCCCACAACCTAATACCCGTTGCATGTTTATCTGTTGGCCTTGCGAGTCATAGCGCATGCTTAGAGTTGTTTGTGCGAGTCGTCGTTTGGTCTTATGTTTCATCTGCTTAGTATGATAGATCTTTTTACCTTAATAAAATGTTGTATTATATTGGGGTATTATAATTAAAAGATAAGGCACCAGGCGGAAGGCCTTGCGAGGTGCTTTGTTCTGCTCAGTGTCGACCTAGGAACTGAGATTTTGTCCTCGGATCCAATTTTGAGCGCACTAACCACTTGTGGGAGGCCCAATGGAGCCCCCTCGACTTTGAACGGATCTACAGCTTGTCCATGTGCCGCAAGTAGTTCGGGTTTTCCATTTTGCTCATATGCATGTGCATGATGATGATGATGATGATGATGATGATGATGATGAGAGGTTATGTGATACGGGGGGTCATATAGGGGTGGTGCGCGCGAAGCGGACAGTTCCTACCGTTGTTTGAGCCGCATGGCGCGCAGACACAAACTAATGAGTCCACAATTGAGATTCGGCCGGACTCTTGACGCGGGTAACAACTCATATGGGTGGCACTTGGACTTGCTGTAGTGAAGGAATAAGTCGTGTTGAGAAGCCCTGATGCTTGCTTGGGTTGATCATGCGAGTATGGGTACAGTAGTGCACCCCTGCAGGGTATAATCTTATCGATGAGCCGTGTCCACGGTTATGGACGACTTTGGTGATGATGCTGGCTAACAAGATCTAGACAACTTACACCTAATTAATATTAATTAATTTGACTAGTAATATAGAATTACTTTCACAATAAATGGTAACTAAAACTGTTCAGCGTGTGAGTTTCCCGAATTGCTTCCTCATATTTGGTTGAGGGGGTTAATTCGAGAATGGGTTATGTTTGGTGTTAGTTGTAGATGTTTACTTTATGCGCTCTCTTATCCCTCTCTGATTAGACGGAAGTTGTAGCGTGTCTCTTTAGGTTGCTAGTGCTGCTGCCGCTAAGTCCACCTACCCCATATTTTGGGAGATGGTGTAGAAAGTAGGCAAGTCGGTTTTTCTTGCCAGGGAGTGCCCTGACCCTCTTTTGGGATGTGCTTTATGTGCAGTCAACAGGTTTGAAGTCTGACGACGTTGGCTTGGGAATCCCTTCGGCTTGGCTGGGCAGGGATATGGCGCCATCGCTTATCTTCAGGACTCTTAGTCCAATTTGCATCTTATCCGTAGCCGGATACTATTTCGCTTCCGCTGTCATTTGAATCTTTGTATTGTAACATTTGTATCTTGACTCGTTCGAGTCGTTGTTGTATGTATCTTTTATTGTATTTGTGGATGTATCGAAACTGTTGTAATGTTATCACAATTCCACCCACATAATGCACATGTTTCGGCGTGCACATTATGTTTGGTGGGCGACCTAAAATCGTTATTATGCGGATTTCGGCGGGATCGCTTAAATCTACATAGTACCGATTTTAGGGTGTCACACACCAGCAGCGCGGCAGCGGGCTATGGTGGAGAGAGAACTCTCATCCTCCTCGGCGCAACTCCGATAAAGGGAATCACGAGATCGAGGAGAAATCGAGAACTAATTGGTTGAATTAAAAGGCCAGGGGTGCCCCTTCTTATATAGGCTCCCGGGGGGAGCCAACCTTGCCAACCAGCCAATGTGGGACTATCCCCATTGCCTGCTACGGCTGGGATAGAGCCTCCGTCCCTAGGTGGGCCCCATTTGGCCCACCTAGGCCGGCCCTCCCCCAATCCAAAGCCCTGGGGGGACTCCCCCCCCCTCATGGGCCTTCTTTCCACCAGAAGACCCATTTAGGGATATCAGCCTCTAAAAATTCGAAAATAAATATGTAAAATCATATTTAATCATTAATTACACTAATTAATATCAAACATATTATATATAATTTATTCTTGCTCCGAAAACTATTTCGTCGCTGCCCGATCTCCATCAAACCATTCCCGGGACGTTTCCGGTGATCTCTTTCCTTTCCGGTTGTCTTGTCGAAACCCCTTAAGTGTGTTATCCTAGCGGTTTGATATAATACCAGACATGATCGAGACTCCTCTCCGATCAATGACTAACTCGTAGGCCTGGACCCCATGAATTAATCACTGTGATATAACGAATGACTTTCATCTATGAAACCTGGACGTCTAGTCTTAAACTTTTTGACATTGCGATACTTAGCGTGTCCGAGTATCATTCTCAGATATCTCCATACCTAGCATGACCTCGTTACCGACATCGCTATCTTATACTTGTCTATGATATTATGTCAGCTGGTGACCTAGTCACATGTTTGCAAACTCATTCGACATAATCTCACCGAGTGGGCTCTAGAGTATCTATCCGGCTATACGGACTGACAAATCTCATTGTTTACCCCTCGTCTCAACTACACCCTTCCGATAGCCAGAAGTATCACCGTTATTGTCATACTAAATAAGATACAACGTTTGGTGCAATCAAAGTATCTTCCAGGAATAACAATAAGAGTTGGTCTCACGGTCTTAAGGCGTAATGACTATGTCCTATAAATAATGGGTATGTCCATCACATCGTTCAACCAACGACATGACTTCCATTGCTGACCGGCGCCATGCCCTATGATCGGAAAACCTCGATCATCAATCACGCAACGAAACTAGTCTTATTAGAGGCTACTAGGGACCTGGTTGTTTATTTACCACACCTGAATTAATGTTTCCGCTTAATACAGTTATAGCATGGTATAAAACATATAATGAACAATTGAGATATTACTAATAAACTATGTTTATTAAGTTCCTCTAGGGCATATTCCCTTCAATCTCCCACTTGCACTAGAGTAACACTTAATCTAGTTTACAACTTGGTAAAAGCTCAACACCCATAGCATCTTGGTGCCTGCTCGTCTCGTGGAAGAGGAATACAGTCAATAGATCTCACACATTGAGACCTATATGTGCTTTGGAACACTTCTATGTCACCTAGTTTGACATCATCCTGTATCTTACGATGACGGTAAAATATATCCTACTGGATGGAGTAAGACTCGAACATTCGCGTAGCATGGACCTTAAAAGTCTAAGAGATCTATTAAGGGGACCACATACGTCCCGAAAACTGCTTAGTCCAATCATACTTGCTACTTCTGAAGTTGCCATATATTTCTATACCTATGTAGATTATGCGACAGTGCATTCATATGCGACTTCGCAAGCTAACCATGTATTTCTTCAAAACCAAGGGCATCTCCTATATGAGATTTCTAGTCGTATGGGTTGTGTCACAACTTGCATCATCGTAACCGTTTTACGGCAAGTTGTCATTCCACTCTCACCCTTTACTAGAAAACATATCTTCAGTTCTCATAGACACTGAAAAATATACTTAACATTTGTTCATTGATCCACACAAAGATCACTCTAGATCGGGTCACACCAAGTTGAGCTTTCAGTCTGATAGAATCTATGTCTGGTACATAGAGAAGGTCGAACATCATTTTCTATCACTGAAAATGCCAAGATAAACTTAATATTTTACCTAGTCATACAAGCAAGAACAATCTTCTTCGCTTGTTCTATTCTGAAACACTTCATAATCTTAACTTAGGAAATATTCCGACCTAATGTTATTAAGCCCCTTACGATATATACAATTATAAATCAGATGTCTAATACTCCTAACTTCATTTCATAGAAAATTTAATCACTTAAGTAATCCTTTACACTCTACTAGAGGATCTATGTCATTCAATATGTCGTTACATACAAAATCACAAATGACACCTAGCTCCCACTAAAATATGCCTTCCGCATATACGATCAAGGAAAAGCTACTTAGCTCCCACTCAAATATGCCTTCCGCATATAAGATCAAGAAAATCTACTTTGATCCCACTCACTTCTTTGCAAATGCAAGTTTCTTCAACTATTTTGGACAACTCCAAAATCCTTTGATCACATCATCAAAGTGAAGATTCTAGCTCCGATATGCTTTCTTCCGCCCATGAATGGAGAACTGAAGTTTGCATACATGTTTAGCATCCTCAGGATTACAAACCATTATTGTGCTGATTACAACTCTTTCTTAATGACACTATTAAGAAACATGGTTTTCTTATCCATCTGTTAATTTATCATTCGAAATTATAGTAATTTCTAAACGACCCATAATAGATTTAGGCTTCGCCACTTGAGACAGACTCTCATTGTGGTCAACTTTTGAATCAGTCGGAACTGTTTCACGACAAATCAATCCTTTTCAATGTCTACTCTCTCATGAAATTCCATATTATGTTAACATCCTAGATGCCATCAAGAAGATCTCCCAAGTCATTACCTGGTAATCGTACATGGATTTTATTTCGGATCATATATGACTCATAACCATTTCTCGGACTTAGGTCCACCATCTCCTCTTCGTAGTTCGTAGGTCTGTCATATTCCATTAATATGACCTTCATAACAAGATTGTCGCAACACACAGTGTGGAACACAACCTCGTACGCCTACGTTCTTAGGATGAACTCAGAGCGTCATGATCTTGTATCATCAGCTTTTTCAAGCTGTGGAGCATGACACCGAAAACACTTTCGGTTGCGCCACTCTGATGTCTGGAGAGAAAGTTCATCAACTTTGTCTTGCTCTACTTTCTTTCTCACTTATACCCTTGGACAAGAAACTATTTCTTTCGCAAGGTATATCCCGACAACGATTTTGCCTATGTCGTGAGACATGTACCCAACTAACACTAGTGGAAAAAGGGGCACTAGTCCCGGTTCCAGAGGGGCTATAGTCCCGGTGTAGCAACCGGGACTGTCTGGCCGGGACTAGAGCCCCCCACCTTTTGGTCTCGGTTCAATACGAACCGGGAGCGCAACCCCCCCCCCCCCCCCCCACCAATTAGAGCTCCGCATGTGGAGAGGGCCGGGGCGCGCGGGGGCGAACCCTTTAGTCCCGGTTCGTGTTACGAACCGGGACTAGGGTTTTTTTTTTTTACATTTCAGGGTTTTGCTTTTTTTTCATTTCAGGGTTTTGCTTTTTTTTATTGCGACCGGTTTTCTGGGTAGGGGTTTCGGATGGTTCCACGTTGATGCGTCGGGGTAGGGGTTTCGGATGCTACGGCTTCGATGCGCTAAAAACACGTATAAATTATTATACGAAGCTAGATGAAGTTGCATCATGCATATATACAATTACATGAAGATCATGTGTTCATAACACATACACAATTAAGTATGCGCAGTACATGAAGATCACGTTTCCTGGTTCCAGATACTTAGAAGTACTTTGTTACATGGAGATCAATATTATATGTCCTCAACACCAGGGGTAACATAGTGGTACTCTCCGGTCTCCGGTATGACCTGGGCGAGGTAAAATCCCGTCAACTCCACTGCAAGTGCCCTGAAGCGGGTCTTTATTGGTAACTCGTTGCGCTTTCTTGCCAACTGTAAAAAAAATGACATCACAATGAATACATGAGATATGAAATGAATAAAACTCATCATGATTGATGGTACAAAAATAAGTTTGTGACTAGAGCTTTACGTACTTCAATACTTCTTTTGCTCTTTAAACTCTCGTTCACCATAGTGTGCATGTACTCGCAAACGTAGAATCCACATAGATCCGTCCCTATTGGCTGTTTAAGGCAAGTCTATAGAAGAATATAATTTAATCAAATAATAATAAAGTATGATAATGGTGCATGGGCCAAGTTATAGTACAACTTACTTGGTTAGTACGCCATAGCAGCTTCTCTGGCCATCCACTGTTCGGATGTTCCGCGAGGAACATTTTCCAAACGCTGCATGACAAGAAAATGAATGAATGAGTCATAAATTCTTTGATATTAGGAAATGAACGAAAGAGCCGATAAGAAAAGAAAGTACCTTGTTACCAAATCAAAACAGGTCTTGTAAAGTTTAGGGCATCTTCTTAACGAGTCAAGGACAATAATTTGTCCTTTCCACAAGTCAATAACAATAAGAATGTAGTGGTAGCTGCGCACGTTTATAAATAGTCATGCATAACTCATCAATTAAACTTAACATCGGGTGAGAAAAATAAAATGTGTAATAAGCAGTAACACTCACTTGAAGTTGTAAGGCCATAATATATATTTCTTGTAAGCTTGTCGCTTGAAAAACATTAGCAAATTCCCCGGTGTATCCTTGTTAAGTATTGGATCAATTATGTTATCTTCATGCATTATAGAGGGGTCAATGAACCCAATGTGGTTCATTTTCTGCTTCTTGCATTCGAGCATCTTCATTCTGCATAATAAAGCACACAAAATATTATAGAGAGGATTATCACAGACAATGAACGAGTAGAGCTAATTAAAGCATTAGATTATAGGAATAGATCACTTACAGACAATAGGAACTCAGGATAGCTTTGTCGAGGGCCCGGAGACTGTATAACTGAAAGATTTCGGCGAAGTAAAGGACAACAGAGTATTCTTGGAAATAATGCTCTTCCTTAACTGCCATCATGAGAGCGTCTTTATTCGTCTCCTTTACGGTATTCTTGTACCAGGCTTGAAATTGACGCATTCTTGTGGGTAAGTCGCGTCGACAAAATTCTCCCCGTGAAAATAAGTACGAACAGCATCCGCGAAGGGGATATCATCTCCCGAATATACCAGCTCCCACACATTGATGTTTTTGAGAACTCTGTCATCAAGCACCTTGAGCGGGGGGGGGGGGGGGGGGGCGACTGTGCGTCTTGTTCTCCGAGTTGGGGAACTTGTTTCCCTTTTTTCATCGATCATTCATCTCTTCTTCATATGACTTACCAATGTTGCGATCATAGTTTGTTGGCGGTGATGGTGGGGGGTTGTATAGGGCATCGATGCAACGGTCAATTTTCTCCTGAGGAATTCCGGCAGTAAATTTTTGAGGAGGCAATTGTTTCGCTAACGCTTTATGTTTCACGCCAGCAAGTCAGGCATCCGTATGTTCTTTGCAGGCGATATCGTTTTCCTCGACGGTTCTCTCCCAAGGTAACTTTGGAGTAGGCGGCGGTGTTTTCTGCTTTCTAGAATTCTTCCTAACAGAAGAACCGGACTTGCGCCTACTCGAGAGCGACTTAACATTCTGGTGGACTGGCACATACTGCGATGGCCTCGCGCTGGGGACCCTCTCGGGGGGCGGTTGGCTTTGCTGATGAGCTGGAGATGGACTCGGGCTGGAGTCCCTATCGGGGAGGTGTGGGCTTTGGTGATGAGGTGGAGATGGACTTTGTCTTTGATCCCTCTCGAGGAAGAGTGGACTTTGCTGGTGAGCTGGACTCCTAGAACGAGGAGTGGACTTTGCTTGTTCTGAAAGGACGATGTATTTCTTGGGCCATAGGGCGAAGCCATGCTTGACATCTGCCAACGTCTTCTCCTCGTCACCTCCAGGAAACTCAAGTTCCAAGGTTTCAAATCCCACCATAATTTCGTCCACCCCGACACGAGCGTAGCCATCTGGAATTTGACCACAATGGTAGAGTTCTCCAGGTTGAATTACTAAAGCTTGGCCCACCGCCACCTTCAAAGTTATGTTTCTCATTGCTATATGTAGCTCACAACCTGTAGGCTCTGTGATGTCATCCACTGGGTAGGGACCATCGACTTGACGCGTGGAACCAACGCTGCTTCTACGCTGAGATGGGGCGACATCTGCTTCAAGATCTAATTGGTCCCGCTCCCGAGGTTCTGTTCTTTGCTCCTTCAATGCTTTTATTTCTGCCCGTGTCTCCTTCAGGCCATGTTCCAATTTTATATCCGGTCGGCCTTCTTCTTCTTACCTCTGCTACGGCTTCTATAAGTGTGAGTGGATTCCGGCCACGCAGTCTTAAACGTAGCACCGCCAGGATAGCCTCGAGCTCGTCCAACATGTTCAGGATTCCCCAGGGCCCGTGTCAGCTTGTCATCCTCTCTATCGGGTTTGAAAACACCATTGCGAACATCATTAATTGCATCTTCAAGCTTCTCTTTGATTATGTCAACGAGATCCTTCCATTTTCCTTTTCCAACAATATCTACGGTTACTGGGTCCAACCCTGCCCCATGCGCGAACAACCAGAATTTTGACCTCTCGGGCCAGTCAAGTGTCTTTGGACGGACCCCCGATCGAACCAGTTTTTCTTCATAGGCTAACCACTTAGGAATGACCCTCTTGTAGCCACATGTCCCCAATGTATGGTGGTGTACCTTCAGCCCAGCATTCAATTTATTTATCTCCGGGGCCACAGCCATAGGTGATTCCCTATACGCCTTAAACGTCGCCCATTCAGATTCTAACTTCTTCCCTTGTGCTCCACTGAAATCTGGCTCTTCTTTTGTTTCTTCATATTGATTCCATAATTTTTTCTTCCCGTTCCGGAATTATTCCGCCATCTTAATAAGAGCCCACTTCTTGAGGTTGTCCTTCTTCACTTTAGAGAGATCTGGCAGGAGGGTGAAATGTGACAACAGCGTGTTATAGACCAAATCCTTAAGAACTTGGTGGACATAACATTGGTCCTCCACATCTTCGGCCGCCGGCTTAGTCGATTCACGTATGATGATTGGGATCATGTCCCTAACAATAACTCCAGCTTGACTTATAAATTTGTTGCGGTTCTGTTTTGGTTCGAGCGGTTCGCCGGAATCAGCAATTTCCTCAATCAGTAACTTTGGATCCTCGCTCGTCATTCTTTTTGCCTTGCCTCGAGGAGCACATGGTGGCTGCTTTTTGGCAGATTTGCTTGATCTGGATGGCTAAAAGAAAAATGAGTCGTTAATAAATGCAACACAAATCAATTAATGCATGTAGTTAACAACAACATATCGCCATATTAATTATAAACACATATACACCTCTCTGCCGGAGTTTGTTATCACCACATCTTCTGAATCCACTCCATCACCAAAATCGTTCAAAAATTGTTCGAAATCATAATCATCTACATCTCCTCCAGCTCGGCCATCGTTAAAAATAAGTTGTTCCATTTGGTCTTCCATCTCCTCGTCTCGTTGAAATTGTGCTTCTTCTATTTGCTCGTCTCGCAAGTGCTCCATAGCTCCAATGTACCTGCAATCCATAGCTCGGGCATTATAATCAAGTTTACATTTATTCATCTGAAACTAGGAGCTTATGAGCCAAGCCAGCAACTAAAAACAGTAATTCACACAACTACTAGATGAGTAGATCAGCTGGTACTGTATTTAAAATAAGCAGGCAGTCAATAAGATTCAGTTTGCTACTATTAGAGCACCAAAATATCTAATTACTCGTGGCATAATTTGAGAATGAAGTAGGTGGCAGAGAAGAAAACAGTGTGTGCTCATTACAAAAACAGTGTGTACATGCAACTCAAACTAGTTATTGTGTATCTCTCAATACCAAACATCAACAAATCATACTAGAGGCATAGGCACATGAAAACCAAGAAACACTCAATACAAACTACTCGTTTATAAGCTCAAAACTGCTAGCGTTCTTTGTGGAAGGTATCTCCGCGGTCATCCTAGAACTTGATGCAAACGCAAGCAAAAGATTATCAGCCCATCAAGGAACTCCGGGAGAAACTGATAACAGTCACCAGGTTAATTAGTAACAAGCACCACTTTACTGTTGATTATCATATAAAATTACCAGTAAATCCAGATTATCTACTATTTATAAAAGTAGCACAAGCAAGCCTACTAATCTGGCAGTGTGTATTGCAAAGGATAAAAAATATGAAGCATATGTATTTGCACTTATCTATAGAAACGTAAGAATAAAACAGTAAAGGTTGCACCAACTGAAACTGAATCGACCGCCAGCGTTGGTGCTTATTGTTGCTAAATCACACACGAAACCCATGTAAGAATTGCACAATATGCATGAGCATGCTGGAGGGAATAAGAAACAGGAAACAAATAATATACCAACCAATATACTTAACTAATATCTGAATAATCAGCAAGAATAAGAGAAAATATATAGCGGGAAACTTGCTTAATTCATACTAGGTAGACATTTTAAATCATTGGTTGTACAGATGTTCAAGATAGCTACCATGTTATTTCATCTCATATCATGAGACTATCAAATTATCTATTATCTCATCTCATATCAGCAATTGAATTCATACTAGGTAGACATTTTAAATCATTGCAAGATGTTCATGATAGCTTCCAAGTTATTTGAAGGAACATACCAATTTCTTTGATGCTAGCTATCAAGTTAATCTTATCCTATGCTAGGTATTAGTTTAATTGAATACATATTTTATGTTGATTCATGCTAGGTATCAGATCAAATTCAATGAAGCTGCACAAAATTAAACTCTTTCAGTTTCGTCTGAGACAAGTTGATTTAAACACTTTCAGTTTCGTCAGTTAGGTTCAGTTTCGTCAGAGACAAGTTCTGTTAGTTGTTCTGAATAAGTTAGTCTTCATCACTAGGCGCAAGAAGCATACGGTCCGAGGAGTAGAGAGGACCTAGCCAGGAGCTTCTTACCTCGTACTGAGGAGGAGCAGGTGGGGCAGCACGGCCGGAGTCGAGCGGGAGTTGGGGCAGCAAGGGCTCGTGCGGGACGACGACGTCGGGGACAGGCTCACGTAGCAACGGCATCGAGGACGGGCTCGCGTAGCAACGGTGTCAGGGACGGGCCAGCACGGGGGCGACGTCGGAGGCGGACAACCCTAGCTAGGGTTTCTGCGGGGAGCACGGCAGCCTCCTCTTCCGGGCCACGTGCACGCCGCCGCCGCCGCCCGCCAGGTGTTCGACGCAATGCTCGAAAGAACCCCGTCGTCCCTTTTTGTTGCCCGTTTTGTCCACCCTTCGAGGTGCTGCCCGTGCGCGTGCGTGTGCTCCCTCCGGTGTCGCGTCGCCGTCACTGTCCGTGTCCATGTCGCGGTGCCGCCCGTGCGCGCTTTTCCTTCCGGTGTCCGTTTGCCGTGTTCTACGTGCCCGCGCTTCCCCGACCACTTCCATGACATCGACAAACGACGATGCCCCTGTTCCGCGACGGCTACTTCCACGACGACGACTACTTCCTCTATGGACCGAAGACGTCGGTTTTGAACCCTATCTCTCCCGATCCAACATGCGAACCCAAACCCTAACCCTAAACCTATTTTTATTAAATGTCATCTATCTTGTGCATTTCGCATCATAATTACATGTGTTGCATCTCTTGGGTTTGCGGGTGTAGCAAATCACCTAAATAATAAATATGGAATGTGTGAGGGTAATAAATATATATTGCCATATTCCTTTTAATTTGGTTATATCACCCATGCCATGTCTTGCCATGCTCATCAACATTTAATTTGATGGGTAGACAAATAACCTGCACCTAAATATTAATTGTCGGAAGCCCGGTTCCGCTTAATTCGGATTAAGTGCATCTCCCAATGCATATTGCCATGTCATGCATCATTCTCGCATGATCATGCTGGATCTTTGCCGTAGTTGTAAAATGCATCTTTTACGCTTTCCAGTGTTTGTTGCTTCTTCGCGGTGAAGACGTTGAGATGTGTGAGCAACGACAAGATCTGCTTCCATGCGGGATTCCAGGCAAGCAAAATTTGCTTGTTTACCTATACATTGTCTTTCATTCCTGCCGTTGATCTCTGCTACCCTAGTATTCGATTCTTTATTGCGATCCCATCACATGTTCATCCTGCAGCCTATACAGCTTTATCCCCACATCCCATCACCTGTTGTTTGTTTATCTGTTGGCCTTGCGAGTCGTAGCGCATGCTTAGAGTTGAATGTGTGAGTCGTCTGTTGGTCTTAAGTTTCATCTACTTAGTATGATATATTATTCTACCTTAATAAAATGTTGTATTGTATTGGGGTATTATAATTAAAAGATAAGGCACCAGGCGGAAGGCCTTGCGAGGTGCTTTGTTCTGCTTAGTGTCGACCTAGGAACTGAGATTTTGTCCTCGGATCCAATTTTGAGCGCACTAACCACTTGTGGGAGGCCCAATGGAGCCCCCCTCGACTTTGAACGGATCCTCAGCTCGTCCATGTGCCGCAAGTAGTTCGGGTTTTCCATTTTCTCATATCCATGTGCATGATGATGATGATTGATGAGAGGTTACTTGATACGGGGGGTCATATAGGAGTGGTGCGCGCGAAGCGGACAGTTCCTACTGTGGTTTGAGCCGAATGGCGCGTGGACACAAACTAATGAGTCCGCAATTGACATTCGGCCGGACTCTTGACGCGGGTAACAACTCATATGGGTGGCACTTGGACTTGCTGTAGTGAAGGAATAAGTCGTGTTGAGAAGCCCTGATGCTTGCTTGGGTTGATCATGCGAGTATGGGTACAGTAGTGCACCCCTGCAGGGTATAATCTTATCGATGAGCCGTGTCCACGGTTATGGACGACTTTGGTGATGATGCTGGCTAACAAGATCTAGACAACTTGCACCTAATTAATGATTAATTAATTTGACTAGTAATATAGAATTACTATCACAATAACTGGTAACTAAAACTGTTCAATGTGTGAGTTTCCCGAATTGCTTCCTCATACTTGGTTGAGGGGGTTAATTCGAGAAGGGGTTATGATTGGTGTTAGTTGTAGATGTTTACTTTATGCGCTCTCGTATCCCTCTCTGATTAGACGGAAGTTGTAGCGTGTCTCTTTAGGTTGCTAGTGCTGCTGCCGCTAAGTCCACCTCCCCTATATTTTGGGAGATGGTGTAGAAAGTAGGCAAGTCGGTTTTGCTTGCCAGGGAGTGCCCTGACCCTCTTTTGGGTTGTGCTTTATGTGCACTCAACAGGTTTGAAGTCTGACGACGTTAGCTTGGGAATCCCTCCGGCTTGGCTGGGCAGGGATATGGCGCCATCGCTTATCTTCAGGACTCTTAGTCCAATTTGCTTCTTATCCGTAGTCGGATACTATTTTTGCTTCCGCTGTCATTTGTATCTTTGTATTGTATCTTTTGTATCTTGACTCGTTCGAGTCGTTGTTGTAATTATATCTTCTGTTGTATTTGTGGATGTATCGGAACTGTTGTAATGTTATCACAATTCCACCCACATAATGCGCATGTCTCAGCGTGCACATTATGTCTGGTGGGCGACCTAAAATCGTTATTATGCGGATTTCGGCGGGAGCGCTTAAATCTACATAGTACCGATTTTAGGGCGTCACAAGGGTTCACCTTCAGCCTTCATTGAGTGCTCTCTGCTACCCGTGTGCTGCCAAAATGAACTACAATGAGTAGACACTGAGTGCTGAACATGTCCGGGAGGGGGGCTATATATAGGGTACGTGTACTTCTTTAGTCCCGGTTGGTAACAACAACCAAGTCATGTGGGTCACGAAGTGGTCGTGATACTGCTGATCCAACAACTCACAGTCCCTCAAAAGAAACACACCTCTGATCCAACGTCTCACAAGCGCTAGAAAGAAACACACGATCCGTGTGCTTCTTTAGTCCTGGTTGGTAACACCAACTGGGACTAAAGAAGCACATGGATCGTGTGTTTCTTTAAAGCACTTGTGAGCCGTTGGATCAAGATGTGTTTCTTTTGAGGGCTTCAGAGCTGTTGGATCAGCACCATCATGACCACTTTGTTAGTCACATGACCCTATATTTTTAGTCTCGGTTGGTAACACCAACCGGGACTAAAGAAGCACATGGATTGTGTATTTATTTAAAGCACTTGTGAGCCGTTGGATGAAGATGTGTTTCTTTTGAGGGATTCTGAGTTGTTGGATGGGCACTATCATGACCAGTTCGTGAGTCACATGACCCTATATATAGCCCCCTCTTGAACATGTTCGGCAGTCATTGTCTCCTCATTCTACTTCATCTACAGAATACAAAGCATTCAGATTCCCTGCATACGCCCAACGGTGCATTTGATATGCAGGCACTCACGAGCCACCGTTGGGCTGTATGCAGGTAAAATTGTGTGTTTTGTTCCATGCATCTACAAAATACTTCAGTTCACTTGTTCTTCTGATACAAAGCATTCAGATATTACACATCAACAATAATATCCCTATCTAGTGTTTACTTGTTCTTATGATTGCGCCGTAACCACGGACAATCTTCTTCATTTAACTGCATACTTGGATCAGTGTTGACTTTGAAGTGCGGAATGTCATGAAACTTATCGTAATCTTCTGACATGTCTGTCTTGTCCTCCACTACGACAATGACTCTTTTCCCTGAAAGAACTATGTGGCGCTTTGGCTCATCGTGTGATGTACTCGCTTGCTTATCTTTTCTTTTTTTCGGTAGGGTAGACATGTCCTTCACATAGAAAACCTGAGCAACTTCGCTGGCTAGGACGAATGGTTCATTCTCGTACGAAAGATTCTTGAGATCCACTGTAGTCATTCCGTATCGTGGGTCTACCTCTACCACGCCTCGTAGGTTGAACCATTTGCACTTGAACAAAGGGACCTTAAAAGTAGGTCCATAGTCAAGTTCCCATATCTCCTCTATGTAACCATAATATGTGTCCTTTGTCCCTTTGCAGTTTGTTGCATCAAAGCGGACTCCACTGTTTTTGTTGGTGCTGTTTTTATCTTGGTTGGCTGTGTAAAATATATTTCCATTTATCTCGTACCCTTGAAAAGTCAATATAGTTGAAGCTGGTGATGTGGCCAACAAGTATAGCTGTTCTTCAACATTGGTGTCATTAATGAGACGTCTTTTTAACCAACTGCTGAAAGTCTTCATGTGTTCTCCAACAATACAATCTTCAGATTTCTCCGGGTATTTGGAGCGTAAAACATTCTTGTGTTCATCGACATACGGACCCACCAAACTGGAATTATGTAGAACATTGTCGTGTGCTTGAGTGAAAGAATCCCCGTCTTGACATATTGTTGCTTTCTTTTCTAGGGTGCCTTTTCCATACAGTCTCCCCTCATGATGTGATTCAGGAACACCGATCGGCTTCAGATCAGGAATAAAATCTACACAAAACTCAATGACCTCCTCTGTTCCATAACCCTTGACGATGCTTCCTTCTGGCCTAGTCCGGTTATGCACATATTTTTTTAAGACTCCCATGAACCTCTCAAAGGGGAACATGTTGTGTAGAAATACAGGACCGAGAACAGAAATCTCTTCGACTAGGTGGACTACAAGGTGCGTCATAATATTGAAGAAGGTTGGTGGGAACACCAACTCGAAGCTGACAAGACATTGGACCACATCCTTCTCTAAATTCTTTAGAGTTAGTGGATTGCTGACCTTCTGAGAAATTGCATTGAGAAATGCACATAGCTTCACAATGGGTTCTCGAACATTTTCCGGTAGAAGCCCTCTCAATGCAACCAGAAGTAATTGTGTCATAATCACGTGACCGTCATGAGACTTTAGGTTCTGAAATTTTTGCTCTACCATGTTTATTATTCCCTTTATATTTGATGAGAAGCCAGATGGAACCTTCATACTGTGAAGGCACTCAAAAAATATTTTCTTCTCTTCGTTATAAGAGCGTAGCTTGCAGGACCTGGCTGATTCTATGAATGAGTATCATCTCGATGCATCTCTTCGCTCATACGTTGATGGGCCTGCCTTCCTTTCGGTGTAACTTTTTTCGACTTCCCTTTTTGTGACTTCTCATCTTTTGACTTCCCATACACGCCCAAGAAGTTTAGCAGGTTGCAGCAAATGTTCTTTGTCACGTGCATCACATCGATTGCAGAGTGAATCTCTAGCATTATCCAATAGGGTAGCTCCCAAAATATACATTTCTTCTTCCACATGGGTAGGTGGTTGTTTGCGTCATTCGGAATAGTTAGTCCGCCAGGACCCTTTCCAAAGATTACCTGTAAATCCTTGACCATATCATGTATAACAGAACTACAAGGGCGGGTAGGCCTCGGCCGATGATCTGCCTGACATTTGTAATGCCTGCCTTTCTTCCTTAACGGATGCTTGGGTACAAGAAACCGACGATGACCCAGGTACACATTCTTGTTACCTAAATGTATACTATCAGTCTCAGCTAAACAGTGCGTGCGTGCATTCTATCCCTTGTTTGTCTGTCCTGAAATGCTGCCAAGAGCAGGCCAATCATTGATGGTTACAAAAAGCAAAGCTCGTAGATCAAATTCCTCCAGTTTGTGCTCATCCCACACACGTACACCTTCTTCACGCCACAACTGCAAAAGTTCTTCAACTAATGGCCTAAGGTACACATCACTGTCGTTGCCAGGTTGCTTTGGGCCTTGAATGAGCACTGGCATAATAATGTACTTACGCTTCATGCACAACCAAGGAGGAAGGTTATAGATACATAGTCACGAGCCAAGTGCTGTGACTGGAGCTCTGCTCTCTAAAAGGATTAAAGCCATCTGTACTTAGACCAAATCTTAAGTTCCTTGCATCATCTGAAAATATCGGGAACTCTCTGTCAAATTTTCTCCACTAGGACCCATCCGCGGGGTGTCTCAACATCAAGTCTTTTTTACGATCTTCTTTGTGCCATCGCAACAACTTGGCATGCTCTATGTTGCTGAACAAACGTTTCAACCGTGGTATTATAGGAGCATACCACATCACCTTTGCAGGAATCCTCTTCCTGGGGCGCGGCTCGCCCTCAACATCACCAGGGTCATCTCGCCCGATCTTATACTGCAAAGCACCGCATACACGACATGCATTCAATTTTTCGTGCTCACTGCGGTAGAGGATGCAATCATTAATGCATACGTGTATCTTATGCACCTCTAATCCTAGAGGGCATAACACCTTGTTTGCTTCGTACGTACTAGAGGGAAATTCGTTATCCTTTGGAAGCATCTTCTTAACTATTTTTAACAAATTTTCAAATCCCTTGTCAGAAGTACCATTCTCTGCCTTCCATTGCAACAATTCAAGTGTGGTACCCAACTTTTTCTGATCATTTTGACAAGTTGGGTACAACAATTGGGCGTGATCAGCTAACATACGCTCCAACTTAAACCTTTCGTTTTCACTTCCACAGTCCATTTGTGCATCACGAATGGCCCGACGAAGATCATCGTCGGGCTCATCAATAATGGGATCTTCTTGAGTTTCGTCTTCTCCCATTGTAGTATCACTGAACCAAGGATACTTGTCATTATCCTCCTCTTCTTCATTTTCTTCCATGATAACCCCTGTTTCTCCGTGCTTGGTCCAACAATAATAACCAGGCATAAAACCATTATGCAAGAGGTGGGAGTGAATGACTTTTGAGGTAGAGTGATCACTCATATTCTTGCAGGCACTACATGGAAAACAAATAAAACCATTCTTCAGCTTGTTTGCCTCAACCACATGGAGAAAATTATGCATGCCATCAATGAACTTAGGACAACATCGGTCACCATACATCCATTGTCGGTTCATCTGTATTACATAAAAGTATATCGAACCCCATTATTACAAAACTGTCATGAATAATATGTAAGAGCAAAATTATTAATACAAGGTCATCCATTAAAATAAGAGTAGAGTAGTGACACCTGGTAATACATAGTTCTCATAAAACATACATTAACTGAAATAAATATACAAATTATCTAAAGAATTTAAATTCAACAACAAATGCGATCAAAATTGCAACTAAGGTAAATAGTGAACTCACAGCATAATGATACCAAGCCTCCCGAATAATGGCATATTTTCTAATCCTTTTTATCTTCAAGCGCATTGCATCCATCTTGATCTCGTTACCATCGACCACGTCGGCAAGTTTGAGATCTAATTTCATCTTACCTTCTAAGCATTGAAGATAAAGATCTTCACTTCTTTTCAATTTTGCTTTCAAATCATTGTTTTCTTTATCCAAAAACTCGACAATATGGTCAGGTTCAATTTCCAGTTCAACTACCTCCTAGATAAAAATAAATCTATGTCAAGTTGGTCGCCATAATGGCCAGAAACACAAAATGAAATAAATATTTTTGAAAATATACCACATCCGAATCATAGACCGGACGAGGACCGACGGGGACGGATATCAGAACCATGACACTATACATATAATACAAGTTAGAAAATTATACAAGTAATAACTATACATCTAAACCATAAAGCTATGTTTTTAAAAATCAAATAAAATAAAAGATAGAGGCTCACCGAGGTGGTGCCGGTGACGGGATGGCGCGGGCGATCGACGTCGATAAGGCTCCTCACGACACTAAAACACATAAATCATAATTTAGTTTGAGCTCATATTGCACATATGAAACAAATGAAATCCTAACTTGGGCATTTCATCAAACCCCTTTCTTGCACAAGAAATTTGAAATGAGCTAAATGAGCTAGAGAAGAAACACCGAAAAGAGGATGAAGAGGCTAACCGTAAGGTGTCTTCAATCTTTCAAATGGAGCAAAATATTATGGATTATTTAGGCTCGGGGAGAGGAAATGGAGGAGAAATGGAGAGGAAATTGTTTTGAGCTCGGGCTTGGTGTGAAAAATGGAGTGAGCCGGGGGTGGAAAAAGCTGATAAAGTGAGGATCTTTAGTCCCGGTTCGTGTTAGGAACCGGGACTAAAGGGTTCTGGTGCTGGGACCCGCCTCTGCTGCCGCATGCAGTGGACCTTTAGTCCTGGTTGCTAACACGAACCGGGACTAAAGGTCCCTCGCAAAATCGCCCGCGAGGTTGCACCCCTTTAGTCTCGGTTCATTTCTAAATCCGGGCTAAAGGGGTGAATCAAAGGCTCGTTTTCCACTAGTGTTACTCTTTAGGTACGGTACACTACAAATATTAATCCATTTTAGGTTTGATCACATCAAAACACTAAATCGCTGAAACGACAATCCAGGCTAAAAGCCATGCCATGACTCATATGGTATTGTCTCCATGGATTTAAATGGTTTCCCTATTATCTAATGTGAATGTTACGTTTCTACCATACGACTCTAATGATCACAATAATTTGATAAGAGATTTATTTACCAGACACTATCCGATAGGGTGCAATTACGACGTCCTAACATACCATAACACTATGGTGTTCCATGCGACGTAATTTGTGGAACTCTTCTCACAAGTCTTCCAATGATGTGCCAACATTATAACTCAAATCTTTATTTCCTCAATCTGCATTGTAGGAATTTGATTTTCTTGTTTAATTTATTTCCTACTTCATTCTGAACTTGTTTGATCGAATCAAAATTTCCAGGCTAACATTCCCTGAGTGGATATCCATATATCTACTCGGAATATTCATGAAGTGTATGAAATAAAGACTTCCACTACACGTTAAAGTACTTCATTGATTCACATACACCCATATGCATGATCCTCAACAAGCTATACTCAAAACGTTCAGTGAAGTTCACGAAATAAAGGTCTCCACTACCTGTCAATTACTTCATTGAACCACATACATCTATATGCATGACTATCAATAAGTTATATGCCCGTTTTCCGAAAACGGTGTCTTGCTTATTTTGCAAGTGTCAACAGATCAAATCTAACGACTTGTAGATCCATCTGATATGGAGCTAATTCATTGACTATAACATTGACATGAATTAAACGGTAGTGCCACACATATGTGGTGTCTTTATTAAGTTTGTATCATTTGGCATTAATATTATGAATGTTGGAGCTTCTACCATCTAAATTCAAATCGGCATAAGATCATTACTTCATAAATATAGGACAACGAATTTTTCACTAACATATATGAACAAGTTTCTCGCTACAGGAGACACACTTACAACGATCATACTAACAGGCGATCATAAAGAATTTATTCAAATGGTTGATCTAGAGGGATAGTGTCTATGGCCATCACAACAATTTGTCTGCGATTATCAAAACGCAATGTCGTCTCATCCTTTCAAGCTACTCAAGCAGTAAACCTGGTTTTCCTAAAACATGACTAGTATCAAAAACATAGTCACTACTGCGAGTACTTGCTTAGCTAAAATATTCATAACATGTATATCATATATACACCATCATCATTGATGACTTCCGGCGATCTGTTTCATCTTCTTGATACTTCAAACGTAATCATGTACCATGAAGGTGAACGATTCCCCTTGCATGACATAGTCTATGACATAGCATTTGCACTTGGCAACGATGTCTGTCATCCAGTGATCGAGCTGAGCGAGGCGTCTTAATGTTTATCAAGTATGACCATATGTCATCAAGTATGTCTGCCACGTGCTCCATCAATGTGTGTATTCTCTTCCATCCTTGTTGAGAAGACAATCAGTGAACGTACTGATAAACTTCATCAACCCAACTTTAGGGGTACCCCGAGTTTAGCGACCATCTCATATGTTCGCGATCTAATAACTCGTACCCACCGTTGGTTCTCTATGGCAGAGATCTTAACATACACTGGACTATGATGATATCATCCGCACAAAACCTGATAATCCAAATAATCTTTTGTTAGAGGAATCTCCGGGTTTATCTCCTAGCGGGTATTGTATCACAAAGAGCTAACGGTTTAAACTAGGAGTATCCTTAAACTAAAGTATAAAACTATGAAGTATGGACCCAATCTTTTAAGTTTCTCAATCGCAGGAATGCGCCTAATTTTAAAAAGATGCTATTACAATTGTTAATATCTACAAAGGTTTGCAAAATAGACTTTGTTCATTATATTTTGAGTTCTAGTATTTTAGAAAATAACTATCAGAACTCCCACTCAAACGAACATCCCTCCTGGTCGTTTAAGCGATTACACGACCCCCATCCATTGCACAACCCCTCATCGTCAGAGCCGGCAGCACAACTTTAAGGGTAGACAATAGTCAATCACAACAACTCTGTGACTCATGCTCGACCTTTCGGCCTCCGTGTTCCGAGGACATATCTGCATATGCTAAGCTCGCCACAATAACCTCCACGTAACGCTTGTGCAACATGGCTTGCACGCACTGTATGCGAACGATGATATGTCTGACACTCGATCATCACGGCCTGCCTCATAACGTAGAACTTTCTTGGTGGTGCTCGTTGGAGGAAGAACACTTGTGGTATTTTCAAGGGATCATCTTATATATAACTACCGCCGCGTAACTAATATATACTAATATATATAATCACACAATATAAGATGCACACAAAACATCAAATGTAATGGGATGTGATAAAGTCCATTGCGCCATGGTCTTCTTGGCGCCCGCAGTTCATAAACAATTTAATAAACCTACCTTGACCATATCACATTGCCCCTGCAAAATAAAGTTAGACGCTTCTACTTTATCTTTTGCATATTTTACGTGGCTTGGGGCTGTCGTAAATAGAACCGCTTCATACCTGCGAACCTTATGACCACAACAACGATCCAATAATTGCATGTTTAATCATCCCTTTCGGGCCCTCCATTGAAAATGCAAGACCAACTAAAGAGAGAGAGACAGACACCCGCCCGCCACAGATACGGTACAAGCCGTAGGTCAGTAGTGGAACCAGTCTCGCGTAAGCGTACGCGTAAAGTCGGTCCGGGCCGCTTCATCAACTCGATGCCGCTGGAATCACAAGTGCACGCTAGAGGATAGCAAATAACAGGAACGGTGCCCCCGTGCAGAACGCGGGTTCTAACAGCGTACAACTATATCTACGATAGATCGGCTCTGATACCACTGAAGGGATCGTATGCAGAAAACAAAAAATTTCCTAGCAACGATATCCTTAAACTAGCCAAGATCTACACTATGTAGATATAGAAGTACGGCGGAGATCGGAATACATACCCTCGTAGACCGAATAGCGGGGATTACGCTCCCGCACAAGTGTTGACGACGAAGACGACGTAGCCGACCTCTAGGTCGTGAAGAACTCGGCGCGAAGAAGACAACGAAGATGACCTCAAGGTCGGGTGGAGGAAGAAGGCCCCCGATGTAACATCCCGGGTTTTAACCCCAATTAGATTTTCTTGTTTTTCTCCTTGCATCATCATGTCATCATTTCATTATGCATTTGTCACTTCTTTTATTTTGTTGCATTTAAAAAATTAAATTACACCCTTCAAATTCAAATTTCACTTTTAAATCTAAATGCAAAGCAAATTAATTTAAATGTGAAATTTAAATTATTTTCAAATATTCAAACTAATATATTAAAATTGTGTATATTTGAAACAATAATGTTTTGCCAAAAGTTATATATCTTTCTTCTTCTATTTTATTTTAAAAACAGAAAACAGAAAAGAATAAATAAAACAAAAAGGAAAACAAAAACAGTGAGAAAACTACCTCTGGCCGAGCCCACCCTTTGGCCCATCTCCTGGCCCTTCTCCTCAGAGCCCAGCCCACCACTCCTTCTCCTTCGTACGGAGAGCAGAGGGGCACCTCGCTTTACAGCGAGGCAACCATGGTGCCCCCCACCACGTGCTCTCTCCTCACCTGCTCCACCTCCTCTTAAGCCGCCCCTCTCCCCCTTTTGAAACCCTAGCCGTCCCCTCCTCCCTCTCCCTTTCCTGCGCCGCCACTCTCCCCTCCTTCTTCATGTTCTCTATTCTTACCGAGACAGAGAGAGATGGGCAAGTTCGCCGTTTCCCCGCATCTCCGGCGCCGACGAACGAGCTCCCTCCAGCCCCGAAGCTGCGCCTCGGCGTCCTCGTCTTCCTCCTCGAACGGATCAAGCAAGGACATCCCCGGCGCGTCGCCCTCGTCCACTCTTCCCTGACGCCGGCGGAGCGCCGCCGTCGCGATTCGCCGCTTCCGGTCGTCGTCGAACACGATCGACTACATGACGCCCCTCACCGTGAGCTCCTGGTTCCATTCCCTCTCTCTCCCCTTCGATTCGTGGTCGGATTCGTCGTACTCGTCCCCGACTCATTCTCTGTACGCCATTGCCGTGCTAGGAGCTCTGCTCGAGAAGTCCTTGTGCTGAGATCGCTAAGTTCTCTCGCCTCCATCCCGCGACGCACACCCGCACAAACACCAGCACCCACACGAGCACGTCCACCACCCGCAGCGTCGCCCAAGGTTGGTCGCCGTCGATCCGTTCCTCGCCGTGCATCCGTTCTGTTCTGTTCCGGTTCAGATTCATCAGAGGACATAGCATGTACTTCACGTTAAACACCACGCTTTCCCTAGTCTAACACCAACACCCAATCGCCCTGATGGCTAGCACAGCCTTGCGGTTCCATCCTGTCGAGCGCGCCCAAGTTCGAGTCCTCCTGGCCGCGTGGGAGAAAAAAAGGCCCCTTTTTGCTTCGGTGCACTCGCTGACAGGGCGGGCCCACCGGTCAGCGACCTTGGCGCCCACAGCGCGCAGTCAGCGCCCGCGTGGCGCACGGGCCCGCTTGACAGCCTCTGGTGTAGGGTGCCCTCTGGTGAGAAAAGTCAGAGGAGAACCCTTGCGCCTGCAGTTTTACCCGAGCCCCCCTGGAGTTTCTTTGTTTGCACAGAGGACCTCCCCTGTTATTTTTTTATCACGGTTAAGTCCCTGGATTTTTCAGAAACACCCTAAACTAAAATGCTAATATCTTTTAATCTATAACTCCAAATAAAATAATCTTTATATGTTTATTTATCAGAAAAATGCAAAGAATATTAATATGTCATTTGTATGCCATTTTAATTTTGTTATTTTAATTGCTTAGTGTAATTTGTTAATTGCAACTAAATAATTAAATATGGAATGTGTGGGGTAATAAATATTTAATGCGCTATTCCATCTAACCTAATTAGGTCACCCATGCCATGTGTTGCCATGTTAATCAACATTTAATATTGCTGGTGAATAAATAACTTGCACCTAAATATTAATTGTCGGGGTTGCTTTCCCGCTTAATTTGGATTACCTGCATTGTGTTGCATCTTGCCATGCCATGCATCATTCTCGTATGATCATGCTGAATCTTTTGCCGTAGTTGTAAAATGCATCTTTTACGCTTTCTAGTGTTTGTTGCTTCTTCGCGGATAAGACGTTGAGATGTGTGAGCAACGACAAGATCTGCTTCCATGCGGGATTCCAGGCAAGCAAAGTTTGCTTGTTTACCTATACATTGTCTTTCATTCCTGCCGTTGATCTCTGCTACCCTAGTATTCGATTCTTTATCGCGATCCCATCACATGTTTATCCTGCAGCCCATACAGCTTTATCCCCACATCCTAATACCTGTTGCATGTTTATCTATTGGCCTTGCGAGTCGTAGCGCATGCTTAGAGTTGTTTGTGCGAGTCGTCTGTATGTCTTATTTTATTTCACCTGCTTAGCATGATAGGTTATTCTACCTTAATAAAATGTTGTCTTATATTGGGGTATTATAATTAAAAGATAAGACACCGACGGAAGGCCTTGCGAGGTGCTTTGTTCTGCTAAGTGTTGACCTAGGAACTCAGTTCTTGTCCTCGGATTCAATTTTGAGCGCATTAACCGCTTATGGGAGGCCCTATGGAGCCCCCCGCGGATTCGATCTAATCCGCTTCTTATCCAGGGAGCCGCAAGTAGTTTGGGCTTTCCATTTGATGCATGCATATGGTTACCTAACGATCTCATGATGATGGAGTAGTCGATTCTCATATAGGGTGGCACGTTCTTAGAGTGCTATGAAGGTCGTATCCCGCGGGCACTGGACCTGATTAGCCGTGCACACAATCATGCGGTTCCCTGGATGGGTTGTAGAGAAGAGATTTGCCGTGTTGAGATTCCCTACCTTCTGGCTTGCTTTTGGGGTTGATCGAACGAGTACGGGTCCAGTAGTGCACCCCTGCAGGGTATAATCTTATCGATGAGCCGTGTCCACGGTTATGGACAACTTGGTGATGATGTTGGCTAACAAGATCATAGACAACTTACACCTAATCATTGTTATTTAACTTGACTAGTAATATAGAATTACTTTCACAATAACTGGTAACTAAAATTGTTCAATGTGTGAGTATTCTCGATTTGCTTCCTCATACTTGGTTGAGGGGGTTAATCCGAGAATGGGTTATGATTGGTGTTAGTTGTAGATGTTTATCTTATGCGCTCTCTTATCCCTCTCTAATTAGACGGAAGTTGTAGCGTGTCTCTTTAGGTTGCTAGTGCTGCTGCCGCTAAGTCCACCTCCCCTATATTTTGGGAGATGGTGTAGAAAGTAGGCAAGTCGGTTTTGCTTGCCAGGGAGTGCCCTGACCCTCTTTTGGGTTGTGCTTTATGTGCAGTCAACAGGTTTGAAGTCCGACGACGTTAGCTTGGGAATCCCTCCGGCTTGGCTGGCATGGATATGACGCCATCGCTTATCTTCAGGACTCTTATTCCAATTTGCTTCTTATCCGTAGTCGGATACTATTTTGCTTCCGCTATCTTTTGTATCTTTGTATTGTATCATTTGTATCTTGACTCGTTCGAGTCGTTGTTGTATTATTTATCTTCTGTTGTATTTGTGGATGTATCGGAACTGTTGTAATGTTATCACAATTCCACCCACATAATGCGCATGTTTCGGCGTGCACATTATGTCTGGTGGGCGACCTAAAATCGTTATTATGCGGATTTCGGCGGGATCGCTTAAATCTACATAGTACCAATTTTCGGGCGTCACACCCAAGCACCGCTAGCGCAGCACCTCGCAGAGCGTTACACACATACGGTGGAGACGACGGCATCTGAAGCTCCAGTCCAGGACGAGCAGCGGAAGACTTGGACCAGAACACCAGCAGCGCGGCAGCGGGCTATGGTGGAGAGAGAACTCTCGTCCTCCTCGGTGCAACTCCGACAAAGGGAATCACGAGATCGAGGAGAAATCGAGAATTAATTGGTTGAATTAAAAGGCCAGGGGTGCCCCTTCTTATATAGGCTCCCGGGGGGAGCCAAACTTGCCAGCCAGGCGATGTGGGACCATCCCCATTGCCTGGTGCGGCTGGGATAGAGCCTCCGGCCCTAGGTGGGCCCCATTTGGCCCACATAGGCCGGCCCTCCCCCAATCCAAAGCCCTGGGGGGACTTTCCCCCACTCATGGGCCTTCTTTACACCAGAAGACCCATTTAGGGAAATCAACCTCTAAAAATTCGAAAATAAATATATAAAATCATATTTAATCATTAATTACACTAATTAATATCAAACATATTATATATAATTTATTCTTGCTCCGAAAACTATTTTATCGCTGCCCGATCTCCATCGGACCATTCCCGGGACGTTCCCGGTGATCTCTTTCCTTTCCGGTTGTCTTGTCGAAAACCCTTAAGTGTGTTACCCTAGTGGTTTGATATAATAACAGACATGATCGAGACTCCTCTTCGATCAACGACTAACTCATAGGCCTGGACCCCATGAATTAATCCCTGTGATATAACGAATGACTTTCATCAATCAAACCTGGACGTCTAGTCTTAAACCTTTTGTCATAGCGATACTTAGCGTGTCCGAGTATCATTCTCCGATATCTCCATACCTAGCATGATCTCGTTACCGACATCACTATCTTCTACTCGTCTATGACATTATGTCAGCTGGTGACCTAGTCACATGTTTGCCAACTCATTTGACATAATCTCACCGAGTGGGCCCTAGAGTATCTATCCGGCTATACGGACTGACAAATCCCGCTGTTGACCCCTCGTCTCAACTACCCCCTTGCGATACCCAAAAGTATCACCGTTATTGTCATACTATAAATAAGATACAACGTTTGGTGCAATCAAAGTATCTTCCAGAAATAACAATAAGAGTTGGTCTCACGGTATTAAGGCGTAATGAATATGTCCTATAAATAATGGGTATGTCCATCACATCGTTCAACCAACGACATGACTTCCATTGCCGACCGGCGCCATGCCCTATGATCGGAAAATCTCGATCATCAATCGCGCAACGAAACTAGTCTTAGTAGAGGCTACTAGGGATCTGGTTGTTTATCTACCACACCTGCATTAATGTTTCCGCTTAATACAGTTATAGCATGGTATAAAACATATAATGAACAATTGGGATATTACCAATAAACTATGGTTATTAAGTGCCTCTAGGGCATATTCCCTTCACCCACTTCTCCTGTCATTCTTTGGGTTGGAACCAAGGAATGACCCTTTATTGACAGAAGCAATTCAACAACTAGGTTTTATCAATCACCACTTCAAATCTACTCCTTACTTCATTCTGGTAGGAACCTCAACCTGAATCGAGATTACCTCAAGGGTTCTATCTTTGTCTGGATTACAGCAAACCTTCTAAAAATAAGGCCCAACTGCATCAAATCTTGGGTTACTTCTCATGTTTTACTCCAATTTATCATACCTCCAAACTTCTACTTCTTTATTTACTCCCCTCCTTAGATTTTTGTAATGGTTTCCACACTTTGGTGTACCAACATGGGTCTGAGGGTTGGGATCATGGTATGTGTCTACCTTACATTTACCTTTATCTGATCTCACAAAGGAAATCTGCGGTGTACCCACACAATTGTGGATATCCGAGGTAAATTCTCCAAACAATCTTCACACTAGAAGATCCTTCGTCTTTTCAGATGCCAATACTTCTGGCAAATCCCGGAATTCAGATTTATACACAAATGTTATGTGCTCTTAGACATGTCAGCCAAGAGTTACTGGGGTACCACTCCTAGGAAGAATTGCACCGCAGGCGTGCCGGGAACACTGGTCACACAAACCCCTCGGAAGACTACCACGCTAACCATAACCAAGAATGCATAGCAAAGAATCCTAGAATTGTGTTACTGTCGGACTCGACCTCTGAATTATACGGCAATGCTATGTGTCACTGGTCATGCTATGTAACCAAGGGTCCCTGGGTTACCAGTCCCAGACCAATGCTCATCGGTAGGCGTGCTCGCAATGGATCATCGGCACACAACCCCTCAGTTGCGCCATAACACGGGCATAGCCAAAACTACATAACAAAGAGCCCAAGAACCATAACCCTTCATCTTCATGCAAGTCTTCATCCTTGTCCTTAGAACTCGACTCTTCCTTACACGAATTCCTATTCTATCTAGATCTAAAATATTAAGCCATAGCTTGGTGATGCAACATGCATTTGCACATCAAGACAAACTTCATGAATAGACCTAGTCACAAAAATAACCAATAAAATCCAAGAAATCCAAATGATATGCATACTTGCATAAGTAAAGCCTATAACATAGCACTTCGAGTATGACATCTCTCGTACTAAGGCTAGTGCAAATATTATAGTATGATGCACACACGTATTAATAATATATAGGTCTCTATCGTTGTATAGTAAGGTATAGGGTTCATACTACTCTTCATCTCACTTATCTACCCTAGCTGACCACTTGCAACAGGATAAACAACACCAAAGTGATCTAAAGTAGTAGCTATCTAGCACTAAATGTGATCTAACTCCCTTACTATGCATGCTACCAATTATGTTCCAACTAAGTCCTAACCTCACACAATCTCTCTCAATTGCTATACAAGTTGTTATTAGCCTATAATACCTCCTCATTATCCTACCTAAGTTATCTCTATCTCGCATATGTTGATCCTATACACTATTCAAAGTTATCTCCTTATCAAATTGTCAAAATTAACGTACCATGGTTTAGGAGCTAGACTCACCATGAAACTTTCTTTTATTAAGCTACTATCATCATACTCCTTATCTGATGGCATACTAGTATTGGTTCACTAAGGATGCTACACCATCACTCAAAGAAGCACAAGTGAATCTCACGTGATTAGTGGTTGTGGTTATACTACCTCCGATGGCTTCTCTTTAAAAGATACCACCATCAACACATATAGGTGCTACTAAATTGGTCCTACTTCAGTTCATTAAACACCGGTGGTTATTGGATAAGCTTTACTAGGTCCTACATACTAAGGATGAGATATATACGTATTCGTTAAAGAATACATACATAAGTTTATCTAAGAACAGATAGAAAATACTTCTTCCAATAAGATGTGAAAGAAGATTTTACTCTATTGTGATGAGGTTATTCCAAAGTGAATATTCATCAGAGGTCTTAAGAAAATTGGTTTAGATAAGATGACTACCTATAGTCACTACCCAACCTACAGGTCTCTTTTACAGGGTTTCAATCCTAGGGTCAAAGCGTTTGCTCTGATACCATCTGTGGTGACCCAGCATACCACTGCATGGTGTAGTATGTTATAGTCGTTGACATAGCAGCAATGGATCACCGTCCACCAGTGTTACATCATCATAGTGGTACAACAGAAACATCGCAGGTACTAGGCATGAGTATAGATTACAAATAGAAGATCCAAAACAACAGATCTTTAGAACCTCCTCGAAACAATGAGGCAAGGCCCTTCTAAAAGAAGATAAAATGAAAAATCTCAAAGGAACTAACCTATACTAAGCCTGCTGCTAATATGGCTAGCTTGCGATTGCGCTATAGCAACGCCTACAGAGATAGGTTCTATGACTAGGAATCTATCCTCTAACATACTATGCCTTCACTTGTCCTCCATCTTCTCTAGATTGCTTCAACTCGTTGTAGTTGCCTTCTTTGGTATCTTGAGTTTATCCGCCATCGGAGTCTTCATAGCCTAAAGTGTTGCCTTCTTGTGATTCTTCATGTCTAGAAGGGGTTTAGGAGGCAAGGGTGAGTAACAGCGTTACCCAGCAAGTTCATTATGCAAGGTGGGAAGTTTGATGCATAAATACAGCCATAGACAATGGATTGTCATAGGCTAATGCAAGTTTTAGAAAACATTTCTTCAAAAGGTAGCTTTTATTCTGATGACTATGCTCGTCAGGAGTCATAGGGCTAGGGCTTTGAGTAGCCTCCTTTCCTGCTGCGTTCGTCGTCCCATCCTGGAACGTGGAGTAACATGTCACATTCATACACTCTACAGAGGAGCGTTGCTTTACCCATAAGAGATAAAGACCTTGTTGCACAATCGGGCGATCTTCCCGTCCACACTTCCTTGGTGTGGGGCCTAGTCAGTAATCCAAACCAATCGCTGCGCCTTTCCACCATCCCCGCACAACCCCATTACTTCGGTGCATGCTAGTAGGAGACACCCCAGCTTAGCAGCTGCCAACTAGTGGGAGACACCCCAACTTAACTGCAAACTAGTGGGAGCCACCACAGCTTAGTTCCCGAAGCCAACCTTCATACATGCTAGAAGCCACAACCAGAAACTGAGATTATTATCCGAGCCATATCAAGCTCATGGGTGGATTTACCACCGCCTGGCTTGTACTATGCACCCGTTGGTGTACGAGAGGAAAAGGGTATAGCTGACTTCTCCGTCCCATTCCAGATCTCATGGTTACGCGTGATATACGGCGCAAGAATCACTGGCGACATTTGTTGTTAAGTCCTAGGTGATACTTTCCCGTGCAAATGGAACCTCCACCACAACATTATTACCGCGGTCCCATCTGCCAGCCATAATAGATTACCACCTCACTGGTGGATAACCATAGTCATGTTACTATAAAATAAGTTTTATGTCCTTTTTGTGTGATATGTAATACTAACATTTTGAAAATAGTTTCTTAACAAATACTTCAAGAGGACATGAATAAAAGGGATGAACTTACCTTTTTTACTGCAAGATTATGCAACAAAGGTCTTCGATATAATATAAACTCCGAGAAGTCCGAAAACAACATCATTGGTCCGGTAAGGACTAATGTTTTAAAGAAGCATCATGATTAATGCATGAGGATGAGATGCATCGCAAAGTACCCCGTAACTAACTCTCCGTGGTTGAGGTTGTTTGGGTTTGTTGATTTCATTTAGATTTTCTTTATCTTCAAGATTACTTCATAAAAGAATGGGTTATTTAACCTTAAGGTAATACATCAATTTAAGCATAGGAATAAGGTAAAACAACATATAATTACACAATGGTTGTTTTAGGTTGTGTTTGTCTTTTTAGTGGTAGAGAACAAGGATTAAATCTAAGTAACTAAAGATGATATCGTGTTATATTTCATGATGGCAAAAAGAATAACTTTTGAAGAACGTAAGAATGTAAACAGTCGTTGGTATTATATGAAGTAGTTAAGATAAAGGTTATATGATTATTCTTCTTTGTGTGTTTTACCCAAGACTTTGCATTATGTACATTATTTTAATTCAGTTAGGCCCTTATAACTTAAACTTAGCTTTGTTCTTATGAATGAATGTTTTTGTTTTAGGAGTACAACAAGTTGCATTACTATCTAGGTGTTATGAATTTTAGATTGTGTTCCTTCTTATTTTCCTTACACATAATACAAATGAAAGGGAGTTAGGTAACAAATGATATATGTGGAACATTTATTTAAAATGAACTTAGTAGTTCAAAGTGTTGTCATAATATATTTATTTTAAATGATAATTAAATAGTAATAGTAGAACTTGCATAAGATTATAATTTCATTTTCAAAATTATGAAAATAATTCTTACTATTTTTCATTTTAAAATAGAATATCATTTTAAAATAGATATATTGAATAAAAGCAATTCATATTGCATTAAAAACACATTACCAAAGTTAAAGTTATACATGTGAGACAATTTAAATGAAGTTTAAAATGCATCCAAAATAACATTTCGAATAACTTCATATTTAAAAGATTATGTGATTTGTATTTAAAATTTTATCATGTTCAATTTTATTCAATCACAATAAAGAATTATACAACAACATAGATTTTATTTTTCTGATTATTTTGGTATAGACATTATATTTTTCTGATTTAAAATGAATTAGTTATGAATTTACAAAGTTTATTCAATTTAAATCAATTTCTGAAATTATTAAATTAAGTTGGACCCACGTGTCATAATTTTAATATTTTTACAAACTAATTTAATAAAATGATTAAAAATCTTACATAGGGTCCTACCTGTCATATACTTATCTATTTCAAAAAGAATAAAAGATTTTTTGAAATTGGTTTGACATCATAGTGACGTCATCAACTAAATTTTCTCTTTGTTGATTTCGAATTCGACGAATCCTAACGAATTCAGTCGAATTGCTGCAAACATCAGCAAGAGAAGACCAGGGCGAACTGAATGGTGGCAGAGCCGCCCGGGAATGGTCTCCGGAGGGCGGTAGCACCACGAAGGAGCGGCGTCGGCGACTGCTTCCACGGAGATGATGCTACAGAGTGAATTGGTTAAAAAGGAAAGTACCATGCGGTTCACAAGCTCACCAGGATCGCAGTAGTGTGGTTGGAGAAGAAAGAAGATGTCGAACGGTGGTGGGAGCGTCCGTGGCATCCGTCGGACGGAGATGAGGAAGACCACCAATACTCGGCCCTCCGTGCTCCTCTTCACGGTCTGCTCATGGAGGAAGACGAGGACGAATCTGAGGTCCTCCCCTGCAGTCCAGAACATCGAGGCGAGGCCTGACGATGAAGAAATCAAGCGCGGCGGCCGACGGACGGAGTTGGAGAAGAAACTCCGATTCCGCCGACTGCGGCCATCCCGGAGGCGTGGCTCAGCTAGGAGTAAGATGGGCTAATGGTGAAGCTCCACGGTTTCTCAGTGGTGCTGGGGAAGGTCGGAATCGACGGCAATCGCCGGTACATGGCGGCGACCTTAGGAAGTCCTAAGCTAGGGTTACTCGATAAGAACAAAGATAGGGAGAGATAGAACACGAGTGAAAGAGATGGAGCGATGCAGAAGGCTCTAGCCACGGCCTTATCCTCGCGGGAGAGCGAGCTGGAGTCGCACGCGAGGTCGTAGGCCGGGACACGACGCCACGTCCTTTTGGCCGAGGAGGAAGAAATGGAAATAGAAATGATAGTTTGTGGAAAACCCCCTGGGTTTTCGGGAATTAGCAGAGACAATGTAAACAGGTCCCTAATTCTTGTTTGGGACCTATTCCAGATTATCAAACTTATAGATCGGTCCGGGAACCATTAGATTTTCATTATGATATTTATTTAAACTTTGTAATTAGGATAGTTTGTATATTTTGAGGATTTTTAACTTGTAAATTGAATTTATGCCAACTTGGATTTTTTTATGCTAAATTTTGTGGCATTTTCTTCTTTATTTTTGTTTGTGCATTTTAGTGTCATAGAAATACCTTTCTATGGCAAGATTTATTTACTTATAACTCTAAAGTTGGTTTGATGACTTGCACCAAACTTGATGTGCAATGGTGGTTACAAATGTTCATTGTGGTACCTATGAAGATTATACACAATGAATGAGTTAAAATTCCTGTTAAACATGGAATATTGCCATTGTGGCTTTGACTTGTGGTACCTCACAACTAAATCATGTGAAAATATGATCAGATGTCTCTAGATACACACAATAAGAGTATCCTGCCTAAGGAAGGTCTTATGGAATATTGAAGGGTTAATTGGTTATGTGCCATGGTACTCTGAGTTTTATCGGTCTGTGCCATACCCGCAATATTTCTCTGGTTTGTGCCCTGGTTTGCTCTCATATCGGCCAAACGCTCGTTTCCCTCTGGTCAACCTAATATAACCGGTGGGGTCGGCCTGGCGCGGCTCGGTTGGAATTTAGTTGGGTCAGCTAATGGGGTCGTGCCTTTGACCTTAGAGCACACATGCAAGTGGGGCCAGCGGCGGCAGAGAGCATGCATGGAGCCGTACGTGCGCGTCCATGCCTTTGCTCGCCACGCCTTTAATGGCCGCGCCTTCAATGGCGTGCCCCCTGACCTGCAAAAAGCTACCTCTCCGCCTACACTGCCGGCCCGGACGCGCATCTGCTCCGTCGTCCTCGCGTCTCTCTTGCCTACTCTGTCCTGCTCCAAGCTGAGCAGTCTGGAGCCGACTTAATGTTTGGTCGCCATTACTGCCTTCTAAACCGCGACGCCGTCCAGAGACCGCAGATGGCATCAAAAGGAGCCATCTCCTTGCCCGTTACGCTCACAAATCCCCTCTTCCTCTCCTAGACACCTTCGCCCAGGCCCTTATCTCTCCATGGCTCGTGGTGATGGAAGCTCCACTCCTAGCTCGAACCTCCGCTGCCGCCACGTCCCCTATCCTTGGTTTCTTGAGGCGAGCGAGGGAAGCGGCATGGGGAGTGGGCGTGCGCGTACTCCTCCAAGTTCGAGCAGGAGGCGAGCGAGGGAAGCAGCATGGGACGGGGAGTCTCCAAGTCCAAGGGGCAGGGACATGGCCATTGCACCTGATCCCATTCCGTTCATCGATCTGTCCGACAAGGACGACCAGGGTATGCATTGGACCATGGCCTGGAAGGAGGAGGTCACGTAGGTGCTGGACCCGGGTTTGGCCTGGGCCATGGCCGACCAGAAAGCCATGGACCCTTCCAAGCATTCCGCCGCCAAGCAGCAACGGCTCAAGATCTACTCGGAGAGCCAGGTGAAGAAGGAGGACATGGGGTCGGCGTCGAACAGAAACGCCTCAGAAGATGTGGATGCCAAGGGCAAGGGCAAGGCCGATACGGTGGAGGTTTCCGATGACGAGGATGAGTGGTAGTCCATTTTAGTTAGTAGTTGCTTTATTAAGAGTAATGTCCTTGTGCTTGACGTTTCCAATTGTGTGCATAAATTCACTTCAGTTTGAAAATTTTCAGCCAGTCCATTGTTTTTGGCTTAGAAATGAGGCCGTTTACACTACCTTTGGATCTCATTTGAAACACATTTTTCAGCGAGTCCACCATTTTTTCTTAGAAATGAGGCCATTTACCCTACCTTTGGAGCTCATTTGAAATAAATTTTTGCGGCGACTCTACTATTTTTTACTTAGAAATGAGGCCATTTACCCTACCTTTGGAGCTCATTTGAAACGCATTTTTGCAGCGACTCGACCATTTTTTGCTTAGAAATGAGGCCGTTTACCCTACCTTTGGAGCTCATTTTAAACACATTTTTTGCGGCGACTCGACCATTTTTTGCTTAGAAATGAGGCCGTTTCCCTACCTTTAAAGCTCATTTGAAACACATTTTTACGACTATTCCACCATTTTTTGCTTAGAAATAAGGTCATTTACCTTACCTTTGGAGCTCATTTGAAATACATTTTTCAGCGAGTCCAAGCTCATTTGAAAATTTATATGGATTCAAGCTAGATTTGAGCAAGCGCATCGCTATACCCATTTGGTTTACCAAAATACCCATTTGTTTACAACGGGTAACAGCCAAAATACCATTTGGTCTCACTGAGGCAAATGGGGGTGGGCGAGCCAAAAATCCCCGTTGGGTCCACTCGTTAGTGGGTGTACATCCCTTAACCTACGCGTGCGTCCAATCAGATCGCAGAATGAGCTTCTCGCGGATCGCCTGCAGATTCCATCTGGAGGAAATCGGATGGCTGCATATTCCTTCTAGTGGAAATCGGACGGTTGCAGTTTCATCGACATTTGAAATGAGCTTCAAATATTCAAACAAATGTCAAAAAAAGGAAAATCATGCGCATATAGTCGTATTATGTCAGATACTAACGACTCAAGTTGGAAAACATGGTCTACATACATTCAAAAGTAGAAGGGCATGGAGATCATTTGATATTGCATAACTCAAACAATGAGGTCTAGGGTTGGAGAGAAGTGGTTTTGGAATTACAACATGAAAATTTCAAAAACCTCACAAAAGCTTCGTTTTGGAGTGACTAAGAAGGACCCATGCTTAGTTTTTCATTTTCATGTTTTAAACTTGTTTAAATGTTGGTCAAACTTAGGTTTCACCAAATTTGAAATAACCATAATAAATTTAAAATTTATCGAAAAAATGAAAAACCGACGCACATAGTCTTAATATGTCATATACTAACGACTCCTGTTGAAAAATATGGTCTACATACATTCAAATGAGAAGGGCGAGAATATCATGTGATATCGCATATCTCAAATGGGCAAATGAAAATTGCAACATGATAATTACAAAATACTCACGAAAGTATCATTTAGGAGTGTCTAAGAATATTCTAGTCCTAGTTCGCGCACAAATTTTACACAAATGTGCACCTGTACACGCCCAGAGCTCGTCGGGCACGCTCTGAGCGCGTCCAGAGTGCACACTTTAGGTGTTCGACAAAAGTACAATACCAAATATTCAAGTTGATAAACAAGGTCTACACACGTTCAGATCGCGTAACTACACATAGCACGCATTGTGGGTGCAAGTTCCCGTCCAGTTCGTGTCTAGATTGCGCTTGCTGTGTTGACACGGATGCACCGATACGTTTAGTTCACATCCAGTTCGTGTCCGGATATTTGCACGTAAAAGAAAAATTAATCGCGTCAGTTCTAGCAACAAATGCTTCTGTTACATGTAGATGTCTCACAACGTCTCGTCTCCAACTGCAGTAAATTTGACCAGAACGATGACGCGCATCAACTATTTGGTACTCGATACGTATAGGGGCACCGGATGATGTGGTAAACATTTAAATGCATGTCACTTCGACTAGAGGTGAAGCGCGGTAATACGATGTCATCATTGCGAATAAAATCCCAATGCGCATTGTGTTCTCATGTTTACACTGTCGTTGGCAAAAAACCCAAGAGATGCGCATGTTCAGTGGCCAAGCGCGGTTATCGATTTATACGCCGGCGGCAGTGAATTCATCACGAGCAGTTATCCCTTCACTAATAAAAACCCCAATGCGCATTGGCATTGCCGTTCACTCGCTCTTCTCTCCATTCTCTCTTCTCTGTGAAAAACCCAACCACCACTTCTCTCTAACAACAATGTCGTCGGACGATGAGCCTTGGTGGTAGAACCCAGTGACGAGGGTGTAACTCGACAAATCCCTGGGTTGTCCACCCCGGGTTGATTGAGGGGGAGAGAGAGAAGCGTTGGTGATCACGACGGCTAACAAGCGAGGCGATTTACCCAGGTTCAGGCTCCCGAAGGATAACACCCTACTTCCTTCTTATCTGATATTGATGGCGAGTAGCGATTACAATGGCGGGATTGCAATCTCGCTAGCGTTTGTGGTGGCGGCTATCAGCGTGTCCTTGAGACGAGCAACCCTCCTGGCCTTTATAGGTAGGCCAGGTCTCGGGTAAACGGTGCCGATGGTAATTACAGATATGGCAAGCTATGCGACCTAACCGACCAGGATTGGGTCACATGATACCGCTAGTGGGCCTTCTGCGGGCCTCTATAATCTTGGCGCGGCCCAGGTAGCCTCACCGTGGGGTAGTCGAAGAGTAGCCCCACGTCAGTAGCCCCCGAGTGCTTGGTCGAATCGTAGAGTCGGGCAAAGGACTCCTTCCTCCTGGGCACGCCGCCAGATTGCTTGTTCTTGAGTTTGAACTCGTTTTCTTCAGTCGAAAAGGACACTCCCGATGGGAGTACTCTCTGCAGTCGAATTACTTTGGCTTTGTTCTTGTGTGAATCTTGCTTCTATTCGGCATGGTGGCTTACTTGTGAATTGATTCAGCCTCTGAACTTACTTCCTTTTCTTTGCCACCTGAATGATTGTTTCGAGTACTCGGATCAGTAGCTTGTCTTGTTTGTTTTCATCTGTGAAGCTCACTACTCGAATCGTGCGTTCGAGTTGCCCCGCTGCTCCGTGTCTTCTTCAGATTCATTGTCTTGCTGACGTCAGCGATGACGCTTCGTGGCACGCCTCTGCGCCCGATGGGACGTAAGGTAGCGGGCCCCAGTGTCAGTGCTGAGTGTGGTCAGAAATTGTCACGTCTCTCCGAACTGGGCGCGAAAATTTCGCGGCACGATGATGACGCCTTGATTCCCGTGCGTAGTGGACGGAGTGGGCGGCGACGGTTAGTCTCTCCGCACGACACCTGGACGGCTGGGTGCGCTTGTGTGGAGCAGTATCTTCGCGGACGGCTGAGATGGATTGTGCACGACATAAGTACTGCGCCGCGGTGCGAGGGCAGGTCATCTTCTCCAATCGTTCGTGCCTCCATTCCTCGCTCCTTGCCATTCTTGGCTCCGTAAGCTCTATTCCATTTGTCCTACCACCTTCTGCGATCCATCGACGCTATGGGCAAGTCGAAGATCGCCGCTAGCGCCGCCGCCGCCGAAGCCGGGGTGATAAAGAAACCCGAGGGCGATTGGCAGAGGTCGACGGTGAAGAAGACAGACCTTGAGCTCCTACGCGCGCAAGGTCTCCTGCCCCCGACGGATGAGGCCACGGTACGTGCTCCTGGCAAGGAGGTGTATCCCACTCCTCACAAGGGGGAACGCGCGCGCTTCGTGGATTTCCTTCCACGGGGCTTTGGGTTCCCTCTCCACGATTTTGTTCGTGGTCTTCTGTACGCCTATGGGGTTCAGATCCACGATCTGACCCCAATGGCGTCTTAAGCATCGCGAGCTTCATCGTGCTCTACGAGTGCTTCTTGGGGATCGCACCTCACTGGGCTCTATGGACGTCGCTCTTCCTTGTTCGCAAGAACGTTGGGAAGAGCGGGTTGACATACCCAGTGGGCGACTTCGGCATCCAGGTGCGCGGCGACACCGCGTTCTTTCAGATGAAGAAGTCGGACTCCGTCCATGGGTGGTGGAAGAGGTGGTTCTACATCCAGTGCGACCAGGAGGGCCTGGCGCACTTCGACGGCGAGCGCGGCTTGCGGAAGACTCGTGCCTGGGCGCACCCGCTCGCTCAGGAGGAGAAGGAGTCTGCGAGGCCTCTGCTGAGCCTGCTGTGCAACCTCCTTCGGACCCTGGGGCGCGAGTCGGGTGGTATCTACTTGATGGCCACCTTCTTCCGGCTGCGCGTCCAGCCGCTACACGCTCGCCCCCGCCCGATGTGGGCACTCGAGGGCGTCAGCGACCAGCCGCTTGACGACGAAGAGGTGGAGACCAAGGTGAGGGGCATTACCAGCCTCCGAGCCGCGGACCCTTGCAACGTCAAGTGTCCGGTCGCTGCTTACGGAGGAGCGAACCCTGTTCCTGAGGTGAGCTTTTGCATTGTTCTCTTCGTTGCTTGTTTTCTTGATCTTCTGTTTCTTTATTCGACTCTACTTTGTTTGCTTCAGGGTCGCTCTCTTCTGGTCAGCCTTCCTCCTCTCCTAGAAAATGGACCTCACGATGAGTCGAAGTTTGTTGAGGAGGAGGGTGACGATGAAGACATCCCGTCCGCTATCTCTCCTAACGAAGAGGTGGAGGATGATGACAACGAGGAGGAACCCGCACGGAAGAGGCAGAAGCGGCAAAGCGGTGGCGACTCTGCGACTACTTCGTCACCCGCGAAGGATGCCGATGTTTACATGGAGGAGGCTGGCATGTCTTCTTCGGGTGTGCGGTCACAGGACAACTGGGACGAACCCTTTGCTGCTCCTCCGGTCAGCTCTGCGCCGCCACACGGGTTCGCTCGGATGCCGTCCGTCTTGTAGTGCCCTTGCTTACGAAAGCAATGGCACATATGAATAATGCAAGGACTTGGATCACATAAGTCTCACATTCTCCAATAAGATGTAATATCATAGTACAATGTCATAATTTATTACAGAACGAGACGAATGATCCAAAAACAAATATCCTTACAACTTAGCATAGCGGAAATGCTACCTCAATAAATAGTTCACACTTTATTTCAGAGTTCAAACGCAATACTAAAGGTAGCATGGAGCTACATCTTCTCCATGAAGCCACTGGCAAATCATGTTGGTTGTAGCTCGAAGACGACCCCCTTACTCCTCATTCGGACATTCTGCAAGGTATAGTTGCAGCCCAGCTATAAAGGGTCAGCGCAATTGAATTGTGGTGGCAAGTGACTTTAATTCCTAAAGTACTATTAAGCTATAACTATATGCTTATTTTGGCTGGTGGAGCTCAAGGATATTGCGTAAAGCAAATTTTCTCCTACTTTTGATAAACAATTTTCTTAAATCAATATCTTCTCCTTCAGAGACAAATCTCGAGACAAGTCCATGTCTCCTTCCCATGTTCATCCCACAAAGTTTTATTAAGAAATTTGAGATGAGGAGATTTTCAGAACACAGCCTTGTGTAGTTACTCAAATTGTCCGATGCCGGGGACACGGCTAAGATCTTAGGTTTTAACTCTCGAGAGGGTGTGCACTTTCACCATTAGACTCAATCAACCCAAACTATCCTCTAGACTCCTTTAGTGAGAAGGAAAAGGAGAAGATCGAGACGAGACTTTTCAGAAGTTGCTTTCCCATGATCATACTAAGAGATTACCACCATCCTATCAACTCTACCACCATCAATCTCTTGACCCAGGTCCACATCAACTTACTCCATCAAGACAAAGCCCATATTGACCAATGGTTGCACGATAAGCAACTAGACTCAGTGTAAACTTAAATCTCATAGCCCTGGGTTGCCTTCCACAAGTGAGCAATTCAGGTTAACACCGCATATCATGGCCCCAAGTAAGTAGAAACTACCCTGGGCGATGACAACCATGACACTTGGCCCTGAGAAGCCACTCAACTTGAAACCTCCTCGATCGACCCAATCCACCCAGGCGTTAAATTAATTTAGTGGCAATTTTCATTTATCACATCAACCATAAAACAATCATTTTTGCAGCAGTTGCTTCCACTAAATTATAATAGGGGTCTAATCTGTAATTTCTAAGGGGAAACCTAAAAGGTTTGCATAGCTTACTACAATCTCCCCAAAACCTATCATGCATACTACTTTTGCAAATACTGTTTGAAAACACTAGATATGCAATAGAGTAAAATAGTAGGTGTTTTATGAAGTCACTTGCCTTGGCAGCAGGAGGGGCAGGCACAACAAGAATAGCAATCACAAGCAGGTCCTTCCTCTCCTTCACAATCTAGCACAAGCAATACATACAAATAAATATCCACACAAAATCTCACACACCAAATGAAAGATGTATGCATGCATGATATGCCATGTGTAGAATTAGACACACTTATCCATGATTTATATTCTCTGGTATTAAATGCATGAGATGCAATTTCTAGGAATTTTTCAATTCACTTAACAATTTATTAATTGAAAACAATATAACCAAAACTTAGATTATAACATTACAACTTTTATTGTTCTAAGAAAGTTTTCAAATAAGACATATATTAATATTCCTGGGCAGAGGTTTTTAACCTAAACCTCAAATAATTGAGTTTATTTGTAAAACATTTTTATTATTTAAGTTATGGATTTAATAGCCGAATTACTCCTCGGATGATCTTATGAATTATTATTTATCAAAAGCAAAAAAAAATGATGTAGAATTAAACTACTCTAGCAGGGCTATCCGTGGATATAAAGTTCATTGAATTTGGACTTACAGAACATAAGTTATGAATTTTCTAAGTTTTGCAAATTTTTCTGTTTTATTTATAAAATTCCTGCGAAAAAGAAAATAAGGGGGGCTACGTGGCGCGATCCTATTGGACAAAAACGGTTCGCGCGGATCGTGGATGAGAGCCGTCCGATTTAAATGAGATCGGACGCACGGGATCGTTTTGATCTAGATCCGTTGGATCTAGATCCAACGGCGTGGGACGCCCGGCCGAACCGAGCGGCACGCGGGTCGCCGGAAGGCTCGCCGGCGGTGACGCCCGCGGCGGCGGCGCGTCGGCCTCAACGTTCCCCGCATGAAAACGCAGCCCCAGGACGAACGGTTCTTACCAAAATGACGCGGAGGAGGAGGCAAGGTCGATAGCGCGGCGGCGGCGTCGAAACTCTTCCCCTTTCCTCGTCGGAGATGGTGGCCGGCGGCGGAGCACTTCGGTCGCGGTCGATTTTGGCGTTCGGCTGCGCAATGGAGTAAGCGAGGGGCTCAGCGGAGGCGCAAGAGGATGAGGAAGCGAGGGGGAGACTCGGTGGCGCTCGAGGCGCTCGGTGCTTACCGTACTCGTGCAAAAGTCCGGCGGCAATGGCGGCGACGGCGAGCTCGATTCTGAGCAGCCCGGCGGCGGGGAGGTAGGGTTTTGGGGGGGGGGGTTTGGAGGCGGCCTCGAGGGGTATAAGTAGGAGGGGGTGCGGGAGCAAATCACGGCGGGAATCGGCCCGGAAACGGCTCGGTCGTGGACGTCGTCTCCAGCGCGATCTCCGAACGGAGGTGGAAGACGGCTGACAGGTGGGGCCCACCTGTCAGCGAGAGGGGAGCGGCGCGCGCGCTGGAGCGGGCCGATGGGCCGTTATCGATCGCGCGCGCGGTGGATAACGTCTGGGCTGGCCCGGTAACATATTCCTTTAAATAAAATAAAAACTGTTTTTCAAATCTGATTTACTAAATGATTTTTAAACCTATTCAAAACATTTCAGAAAAATTCATAAAAATATATTTTGGAAAGGTTATTTAATTTAGCAATTTTTAATAATAACCTTACCCATTATATAATTTGGAAAAATTATATTTATGAAGTAAGTTTAAATAAACATTTAATGGGATTAAACATTATTTAAACTCATAATTGAATTTTTATTTAGGATTTATGTGATTAAAAGTTAAGCCTATAAGATGAATGATGTATGAATGCAAAGTTTTAAATTTTAGCAAAATTGGGATGTTACAAACCTAACCCCCTTAAGATGAATCTCGTCCTCGAGATTCGGTTTGGCCTTCAAAAAGATGTGGGTGTTCTTCCCGAAGATCATCCTCCCGTTCCCAAGTTGCTTCTTCTTCGGTATGGTGGTTCCACTGGACCTTACAAAATTTGATAGTCTTGGTTCGTGTGATCCTTTCTGCCATCTCCAAGATTTTGATTGGCTTCTCTTCATACGTCAGGTCACTTTCCAACTGAACTTCTTCTAATGGCACTGTATCCCGTAGTGGGGTTTCTGTCATCTCTGGATGACACTTCTTCAATTGGCTCACGTGGAAGACATTGTGAACTGCTGACAGAACTTCCGGCAATTCTAACTCATATGCTACTTCTCCCTTGCGGGAAAGAATCTTAAAGGGGCCGATGAATCGAGGTGCAAGTTTACCCTTGATCCCGAACCTCTTCACACCACGCATTGGTGACACTCTTAAATAAGCCCTGCCACCTATCTCATATGTGATTTCTCTCCTTTTGGAATCCGCATAGCTTTTCTGTCTGGACTGCACGATCTTCAATCTGTCCTTGATTATTCGAACCTTCTCTTCAGCTTCCTGGATTATATCAGGTCCAAATAAACTTCGATCTCCCACACCGCTCCAGAGTAGTGGTGTGGTGCATTTCCTACCATAAAGTGCCTCAAACGGCGACATCTCTATGCTTGCTTGGTAGCTGTTGTTATAGGAAAATTCTGCGTATGGCAAATTATCATCCCAACTAGACTTGTAGTCCAAGGCACATGCCCTCAGCATATCTTCTAAAATTTGGTTTACTCTTTCCGTCTGTCCATACGTTTGGGGATGAAATGATGTACTGAACTCTAATCTCGTACCCAATGATTCATGTAGTTATTTCCAGAAATGCGAGGTAAACTGGGTACCTCTGTCAGACACAATCCTCTGGGGAATACCATGCAGGCATACAATTCTCCTCATGTAAATCTCTGCCAACTTAGCACTTGAGTAGGTAGTCTTTACTGGCACAAAATGGGCCACCTTTGTCAAACGATCCACTATTACCCAGATCGAATCATATCCCGATCTGGTACGCGGTAACCCAGTAATGAAATCCAGACCTATATGTTCCCATTTCCAATCCGGTATAGGTAAAGGTTGCAACAATCCTGCTGGCTTCTGATGCTCCGCCTTTACTCGACTACATACATCGCACTTAGCTATATATTCTGTGATGTCTCTCTTCAGGTTATTCCACCAAAATCTTTCCTTTACATCCATGTACATCTTGGTGTTTCCCGGGTGTATGGAATAAGGCGAGTTATGTGCTTCTTGCAGAATTAATTTTCTAAGATCCTCATCTTGCGGCACACAGATGCGTTTCTCAAACCACAAGGTGCCTTGCTCATCCATTCGAAAACCCTTGGTCTTCGCTCAGGTTGACCTTGATTTCATCCATTACTTTGTCTCCCTTCTGGCCTTCCCGAATCTTATCCATCAACAACGGTTGTACGTCCAGCGTTGTGAGGAATCCTTCGGGTACTACCTCTAATCTGAGGTCCTTAAATGCTCTACTTAAATCCTCGGGCAATTCTCCCGCTGTCAGTCCATTTACATGGACCTTACGGCTCAAAGCGTCTGCCACCACATTAGCCTTTCCTGGGTGATATTGCAAACTCATATCATAGTCCTTAATAAGTTCCAGCCATCTTCTTTGCCTTATATTCAATTCCTTCTGGGTGAAAATATATTTCAGGCTCTTGTGATCCGTGAATACTTCACAACGCTTTTCCAAAAGATAGGGTCTCCACGTCTTTAGCGCATGCACTACTGATGCTAACTCCAGATCGTGGGTGGGATAGTTGACCTCATGTTTCTTAAGTTGTCTAGAAGCATATGAAACCACTTTCCCTTCTTGCATTAGGACACTTCCTAGTCCATGGTGCGAGGCATCACAATATACTTGGAATTCCTTCTCTATATCTGGCAAACATAAAACAGGTGCTGACACCAACCGTTTCTTCAGTTCCTGGAAACTTATTTCACATTCTTCAGTCAACTTGAATTTGACTTCCTTCTTCAGTAGTGAAGTCAATGGTTTGGCAAGTTTGGAGAAGTTCTCAATAAATCTTCTATAATAACCTGCCAGTCCAAGGAAACTACGGATGTCTGCCACATTCTTGGGTACTTCCCATTTTGTCACAGCTGACACCTTTTCGGGGTCTACTGCTATTCCATTTTTCGACACAACGTGTCCTAGAAAACCAACTTCTTCTAGCCAGAATCACACTTGCTAAATTTGGCATACAGCTTATGTTCTCTAAGTCTCTGTAATATCATGTGTAAGTGTTCTTCATGTTCCTCCTGACTTTTGGAGTAAATCAGGATATCATCAATGAACACCACAACAAACTTATCCAGAAAGTCCATAAACACTTTGTTCATCATGTTCATGAAGTATGCCGGTGCATTGGTTAAACCAAACGGCATTACGGTGTACTCATATAATCCATATCTAGTAGTGAAGGCAGTTTTTGGTATATCTAGTTCTCTTACTTTCATTTGAAAGTATCCTGATCGCAAATCGATCTTAGAGAATACCGAAGCACCCTCTAGCTGGTCGAAAAGCTCATTAATTTTCGGTAGCGGGTACTTGTTCTTGATCGTCACCTCGTTGATTGCTCGATAATCAGTTACTAGCCTTTGAGTACTATCCTTTTTCTCTACAAACAGAATGGGTGCTCCCCAAGGTGATGAACTTACGCGGATGAATCCTTTCTGCAGTTGCTCCTCTAACTGCTTCTTGAGTTCTTTCAATTCAGCTACGGCCATTGGATATGGTCTCTTGGCTATGGGTCCCGTTCCGGGAACCAAATCTATAAGAAATTCAACATCCCTATCGGGTGGCATTCCCGGTAGTTCTTCGGGGAAAACATCAGGGTAATCTCTTACCACAAGAACGTCTCCCATGCTAACCCCCTTAAGAGAATTTAGCTTAACTTTCTTAAATTCAAATTTGGATTTGTATCTGATCTTCTTCTTCTTCTCGGGAGTGGTGAGTGTAATGGATCTATTTGCACAATCCAATACTCCTTCAAACTTGGCCAACCAATCCATACCGAGTATAACATCCAGACCCTGGGTCTCTAATATTATCAGGTTTACCGGAAAGGAGTGTTTACCAATTTCTAAACTCAAGTTTTGACAATCGGTTTGTGCGAGCATTTCCCCCCCGGGGGAACTCACCCTAACCGGATTTAGCAGGCTTGTAGTAGTCAGTTTGTTTTTATTAAAAAAAGCTCTTGAGATGAATGAGTGGGATGCTCCAGTATCGAACAAGACTAATGCTGGAAAGGTATGTAGTAGGAACGTACCAATCACTGCATCCGGTTCATTCTGCACTTCTTCCACATCAAGATGATTCACATGTGCCTTCTGGAAAGGATTAGGCTTTGATGCTTCCGGCGCCTTCTTCTTCTCTGGGCAGTCTGTTGAGTAATGTCCCTTGTTCCCACACTTGTAGCAAGTCACTTGACTAATATCTCGTTTAGGTTCATTGTTGTGGCGGTGTTGCTCTTTTCCACTATTGTTCCCATTGAACGGGTGGTTGTGTCCACTACCACCCTGTCCATTTCCTCTGTATCCGGAATTTCCTACTTTATGGATATGACCATTATGGTTGTGGCCACTTCCACTCTTGTGACTGTGGTGACCCCCACTGTTCTCTGGAACGTATGCTTTCTTCTGCATAAGATTAGTGTTGTACTTATTGGCGCTGAACTTCCTTTTTCTATTCTCCTCCTTCTTCATGTTGCTGTCCAGAGTAATGGCCTGATCAAGAAGGTCCTGATAATTGGGAGCATAGGCCACAGACAATGGTATTTTTAGCTCACCATTGAGTCCATTCAGAAACTTATACTTCCTCTTTGCATCGGTGTCTACATCCTCTGGGGCATAGCGTGAGAGGGAATTGAAGTCCTCCATGTACTCCCTCAGAGCACGATTTCCCTGTCTCAGGGTACGAAACTCATCCCTTTTCAGATTCATGATCCCAGTTGAGATGTGAGCATTGCGGAAACCCTCTTTAAAGATTTCCCAGGTAAGCCCTTCAAGTGGGTGAGTGATCTGATATGTTTCCCACCACTGTGCCGCTGGTCCCTCCAGTAGATGGGAAGTGAACCTTATTTTCTCCAATTCCGTACACTCGCAAGTAACTAGATCCTTGTTCACAGAGCGTAGCCAATCATCGGCTACGATTGGTTCAGTAGCTGTGGAGAATTTGTTGGGTCTGAGCCTCAAGAACCTAGCAAGGCGGTCAACTTGGGGTGGGGGTGGTGGTGGCGGCGGTGGAGGGGGTGGTGGATTGTTTTGGTTTGCCATGAACTGAGCCATCATGGTCATCAACTGTGTCTAGGCTGCCATCATTTGTTGCATCATTTCGTTGGCATTGTTGTTGTCAGGATCACGACGTGGAGGCATCTGTATGGTGTGAACATAGGTAAGTAGTGATAGAAAGAGACTACAAAGGAAAAATCTACCCATGCACATCAACACACTTCACAGAAACATAACAAACAACAAATAAACAGACACACCCGAAGTATTTTATAAATTCAATATTTTAGAGACTTGCAAACCAAGCTAGGACATGGTTTTCAAGGTACTGCCTCACCACAAATTGGTGGGTCAATACAACTTCGATGAGGTAAGGAGAAATACTCGTAAGGTAAGGATAACTGGTGGTCTTTCTAATCAAATTTTGAAACTCCTTATGTATTTGCGGGTGTTCCCACACTTGCGCATCTTGACACCTGTGGCTTCCTTGGGAGTGTCCTCATCGGGATACGTTATCACTAGGGGCTCTGGGGCGTCAGGGGGGTGATTCTTCTCTGCTTGAAGTTCCATTTGGCTTAGTTGTTCACACAAATGTGCACACTGAGCCTGCAATGCCAAAATGTGGGCATCTTTCTGCGCAATCCTATCATTTTGCAGGTAAATCTTGTTTTCTAGCTCCTTGTTCTCCTTCGTTAGCACCTGAACTTCTACACGAAGAATATCCTTCTCTTCTTCTAAGCTTTCCTTAACGTGACGGTGGACGCGCCTTAAATCTGCCCTGTAGAAGATCTCTTGTCCCAGAAGTATATCCAAGTTATGGCAATGAGCTCCAAGGTCTCCATGATGCTTCTCGTTCATACCCCTAAGTGAGGGTTGAACGGGTTGTCCAATGCTATCCCTCCTGGCAAAGTGTCGAAAGACGGAGTTGGGCTTGATCTCGTCATAGAATTGCTCAACGATGCGAGACAAGGTCTCCAGCATCGCCATCTCCACTCCATTCTTCCAGGTGGGGTATCTAGATCGGAAACGGATCAGCTGCGATCCAGGAGGATCAAGACGAGGGAGAACTTCTGACTCGATCTTCCAGCGTCCTTCAGGGTAATCTTCTGACATAATTTCTTTGCCCCTGAAGACTGGCGGCGTCAACCTCAGGGTTTTGGAAATACTGAGGAGCTGGTCACTGAAGTAGTACTGGTCTCCTTTCTGCGGGGGTAACTCTCGGGTGAAGTTCTTCATCTACAAGAATTTTGAAGGGAAAAGAAATAAGGAGATGAAACGAAATAAGAATGTAGAAGGTAAGGAACATATTATAAGAAAAGAAGTCTGGTATTTCGAATTTTATTAATTATAAATATTTATTTTAGGGTTTGTATCCAATCCTATGGGTTTCGAGCCTACAGGCAACATTCGTGCTCTGATACCATCTGTAGTGCCCTTGCTTACGAAAGCAATGGCACATATGAATGCAAGGACTTGGATCACATAAGTCTCACATTCTCCAATAAGATGTAATATCACAGTACAATGTCATAATTTATTACAGAGCGAGACGAATGATCCAAAAACAAATATCCTTACAACTTAGCATAGCGGAAATGCTAGCTGAATAAATAGTTCACACTTTATTTCAGAGTTCAAACGCAATACTAAAGGTAGCATGGAGCTACATCTTCTCCATGAAGCCACTGGCAAATCATGTTGGTTGTAGCTCGAATACGACCCCCTTACTCCTCATTCGGACATTCTGCAAGGTTTAGTTGCAGCCCAGCTATAAAGGGTCAGCACAATTGAATTGTGGTGGCAAGTGACTTTAATTCCTAAAGTACTATTAAGCTATAACTATATGCTTATTTTGGCTGGTGGAGCTCAAGGCTATTGCGCAAAGCAAATTTTCTCCTACTTTTGATAAACAATTTTCTTAAATCAATATCTTCTACTTCAGAGACAAATCTCGAGACAAGTCCATGTCTCCTTCCCATGTTCATCCCACAAAGTTTTATTAAGAAATTTGAGATGAGGAGATTTTCAGAACACAGCCTTGTGTAGTTACTCAAATTGTCCGATGCCGGGGACACGGCTAAGATCTTAGGTTTTAACTCTCGAGAGGGTGTGCACTTTCACCATTAGACTCAATCAACCCAAACTATCCTCTACACTCTTTTAGTGAGAAGGAAAAGGAGAAGATCAAGACGAGACTTTTCAGAAGTTGCTTTCCCATGATCATACTAAGAGATTACCACCATCCTATCAACTCTACCACCATCAATCTCTTGACCCAGGACCACATGAACTTACTCCATCAAGACAGAGCCCATATTGACCAATGGTTGCACGATAAGCAACTAGACTCAGTGTAAACTTAAATCTCATAGCCCTGGGTGGCCTACCACAAGTGAGCAACTCAGGTTAACACCACATATCATGGCCCCAAGTAAGTAGAAACTACCCTGGGCGATGACAACCATGACACTTGGCCCTGAGAAGCCACTCAACTTGAAACCTCCTCGATCGACCCAATCCACCCAGGCGTTAAATTAATTTAGTGGAAATTTTCATTATCACATCAACCATAAAACAATCATTTTTGCAGCAGTTGCTTCCACTAAATTATAATAGGGGTCTAATCTGGAATTTCTAAGGGGAAACCTAAAAGGTTTGCATAGCTTACTACAATCTCCCAAAAACCTATCATGCATACTACTTTTGCAAATACTGTTTGAAAACACTAGATATGCAATAGAATAAAATAGGAGGTGTTTTATGAAGTCACTTGCCTTGGCAGCAGGAGGGGCAGGCACAACAAGAATATCAATCACAAGCAGGTCCTTCCTCTCCTTCACAATCTAGCACAAGCAATACATACAAATAAATATCCACACAAAATCTCACACACCAAATAAAAGATGTATGCATGCATGATATGCCATGTGTAGAATTAGACACACTAATCCATGATTTGTATTCTCTGGTATTAAATGCATGAGATGCAATTTCTAGGAATTTTCAATTCACTTAACAATTTATTAATTGAAAACAATATAACCAAAACTTAGATTATAACATTACAACTTTCATTGTTCTAATAAAGTTTTCAAATAAGACATATATTAATATTCCTGGGCAGAGGTTGTTAACCTAAACCTCAAACAATTGAGTTTATTTGTAAAACATTTTTATTATTTAAGTTATGGATTTAATAGCCGAATTACTCCTCGGATGATCTTATGAATTATTATTTATCAAAAGCAAAAACAAATGATGTAGAATTAAACTACTCTAGCAGGGCTATCCGTGGATATAAAGTTCATTGAATTTGGACTTATAGAACATAAGTTATGAATTTTCTAAGTTTTGCATATTTTTCTGTTTTATTTATAAAATTCCTGCGAAAAAGAAAATAAGGGGGGCTACGTGGCGCGATCCTATTGGACGAAAACGGTTTGCGCGGATCGTGGATGAGAGCCGTCCGATTTAAATGAGATCGGACGCACGGGATCGTTTTGATCTAGATCCGTTGGATCTAGATCCAACGGCGTGGGACGCCCGGCCGAACCGAGCGGCACGCGGGTCGCCGGAAGGCTCGCCCGCGGCGGCGGCGCGTCGGCCTCGACGTTCCCCACATGAAAACGCAGCCCCAGGACGAACGGTTCTTACCAAAATGACGCGGAGGAGGAGGCGAGGTCGATAGCGCGGCGGCGGCGTCGAAACTCTTCCCCTTTCCTCGTCGGAGATGGTGGACGGCGGCGGAGCACTTCGGTCGCGGTCGATTTCGGCGTTCGGCTGCGCAATGGAGTAAGCGAGGGGCTCAGCGGACAAGAGGATGGGGAAGCGAGGGGGAGACTCGGTGGCGCTCGAGGCGCTCGGTGCTTACCGTACTCGTGCAAAAGTCCGGCGGCAATGGCGGCGACGGCGAGCTCGATTCCGAGCAGCCCGGCGGCGGGGAGGTAGGGTTTTGGGGGGGGGGGGGGGGTTTCGGAGGCGTCCTCGAGGGGTATAAGTAGGAGGGGGTGCGGGAGCAAATCACGGCGGAAATCGGTCCGGAAACGGCTCGGTCGTGGACGTCGTCTCCGGCGCGATCTCCGGACGGAGGTGGAAGACGGCTGACAGGTGGGGCCCACCTGTCAGCGAGAGGGGAGCGGCGCGCGCGCGCTGGAGCGGGCCGATGGGCCGTTATCGATCGCGCGCGCGGTGGATAACGTCTGGGCCGGCCCGGTAACATATTCCTTTAAATAAAATAAAAACTATTTTTCAAATCTGATTTACTAAATGATTTTTAAACCTATTCAAAACATTTCAGAAAATTTCATAAAAATATATTTTGGAAAGGTTATTTAATTTAGCAATTTTTAATAATAACCTTACCCATTATATAATTTGGAAAAATTATATTTATCAAGTAAGTTTAAATAAACATTTAATGGGATTAAACATTATTTAAACTCATAATTGAATTTTTATTTAGTATTTATGTGATTAAAAGTTAAGCCTATAAGATGAATGATGTATGAATGCAAAGTTTTAAATTTTAGCAAAATTGGGATGTTACACGTCTCCCTGGGGAGCAATGATGGCGACGAGGCCACCAGGTGAGTTCCTTTTCTTCCTTCTTCGTCGTGTTGCATTTTCGAGTTCGAGCTTCGAGTTGAGTTTTGCCTTGGTTTTGTTCCGGCAACCGCTTTGGCGACGTCAGCTCCCCTTGTCGTGAAGTGGAGTATACCTCTGCTCCCTCGATGGAGCTGGTGACGCAGGTGGTGGTGGAGGAGCGTGCGCCAACTAGAAGCTTCGTGGCACCGAGTCGTGCTCCCCCCGCGACTTCGGATGATGTCGACCTTCTGGACCACGTAAGTCATTGTTCTTGTTCTTGTAGTCATGAAATTTCATCGGGTGCGCGAACAGCGCTCCTGATGGGAGTAGCCCCCGAAGGTGTGGGTGACTAGTATAGTCGCCCGCAACTTTATAACTTCTTGTTGCTTTTGCAGCCACACTACCGCCAGCAACTTGAGGCAGCCGCTGCCTATGTTCGCCTGGAGAAGGAGAGGGACCAGCTACGCGCCTCTCTGGACCAGGCTACTAAGCGAGCTGCGGAGTTAGAGCTGAAGTTTCGAGCTCAGGCGGAGCTTGAAAAAGCGCTGCACGAGTCTCAGGAGCGTGAGCGTGTGCGGGCCGTCCAGGAGAAGACCCAGGTCGACCACCTTCTCTCACTCGCCGGTGCCCTTGGAGGTGAGTTTTCGGCTTAACGCCTACTTTGTCTTTGCTTGACTTACTTTTTGTTGACTGCTGGCCCTTTGTCCAGAGAGATGCGGTGGCGCCCCTCCGGAAGGCTCGTCCAGTGAGGACGTCGACTTGGCGACCGCGATCGGCCTCCTTGATCGCGTCTGCGCGTATGCATCCGATGCGCTGCAAAAGTCGTCGGCGGCGCTGCAGAAGTCGACTGGGGCGCTCACGACTGTGCATCGGAGCATTTTTCCCAGCGCCCCGCCGCCGACTACCGTCGATGCTCTGACGGCGCCGTTTGAAGACGAAGCGACCACCCTTGCCGACTTCACCCGGGCGCAGACGGTACGCGGCTCCGAGCTCACTATCCAGCTTCTGCTAGGCCATCAGGTTGCCGGCGACTTCGAGAAGGTTGTTAGCGGCTTCCCGTGAAGGTCTGATGGCCGGACCGAGTCCCTTAGCGGGATGAAGGCGCAGGCTGCCCAGCTGGCTGTGAAGCTTGTGGCAACCTTCGAGAGGGCGCTTGCTAAGGCAACTGAGGCGGCTTCTCGGAAGAGTCGCTCCCGGTCGGAGTCAGCAGCTTAGGAGTTTTTTTAGTGTAGGTCTTTTAGTCGCAGGAACATGTACTTCATTCTGCAGCTTGTAATGACCTTTATTTTGTCGGGTCTTCTGGCCTTGGATCCTCTTTTATGCTGAGTTATAATTTCATTCCCTTCGACTTGCATTGGCTGAGAAGTTATCTTTTCTGTATTGACGTTGCATATTCGTGACAGACTGTCCTGCACGAGTCCGCTTCCGCTGCTCCGACGACTGGCGCGAGTGGCGAGGGAGGTTCTTGCTCGACTACAGCTGGACGTTGTCGTCGATCAGCACCCGTTCCTCAGGGAAGCACGAATGACCAGCGGTTGATCACCTATATGAGGAATAAGGTGATTGGCCTTGAAGCGAGTCTGAAGCTTGCTGAGTTGTAGCTGGAGCGCTTGTGGGGACCCCGGACTAGCTGTCCGAGATACCCGATTATGCTTAACACAACGATCCCGTGATCAGTCTGTCGTTGCACATAATCCGAATTGAATACCAAAGTTTACATCCATTACAATACCGAATTAAAGTCTTACATAAAATGGTCGTCTAGACCAAGTCTTACATAGGTGCCTTCAAGGGCCAAACCAAAACAATCAACATCAGCAGCGGAACTTAAACGCAGTAGCCTTTTAACAGCTAACGCAGACCCGACAGGCAGTCGACTTTGAGAAGATCCTTTGTTGGCATAGATGTCGCCGTATTCCTCCTGGGCGTAGTACTCCTCCATGTCTGGCTACGACAATAGCCAGAAGCAAACTATTATGAGTACATTTGAATGTACTCGCAAACTACTCCAACATGAGTGCTCTAGTTCCATTTTTAGTTTCTCACTTTTATTCATTTACAACATCTCTGTATCTTTGTTGAAGAAGATAAGGAAATTATGACTACTAGATATTTCAATTTTATTAGTTTTATTCCAAACTCCTCCTTTTTCCGATTCATAAACCATTATGGCAATATCTTTCCAACTACCTCATACCGATCCGTTGGTATAGGTGTATGGAACACTCTCCATTTCCTTTTTCTTTTTAAACTCAACTCTTTTCCCAAAACTTGCACATGGTCTAAGTAGGGTCTTCAACTGTCCATATCCGAGGACTCGGCTATTCGAATAGTTTAATTACCCTCTGCAGAGGTAGCACACTTTTCCCACACTCATTCGATAACTCATCGTGTCAGCCACGCTTCGCCATACCTGTGGTATGCGAAGTTGAGTCACCGACCCTAGTCTTTCCTTTGCTCATGCTAGTATAGGAACCTGCCCCTATGAACCATTCCATCCACACCTAGTCTAGTTTCCCGTCGGAAACCCTAAGTGTGAGGACTCATAGGTTTTATCTCACGGTGTATACGGACATCCTTCTATCCTCCTCCTTATCTACTCATAGATTTTTGAGCGAGGACCCAGGTCAGGGTTAGGTCACCAAACCACTCCCTCATGCATAACAGAGTCATCTCTGTTGATGCAGTGTCCCATACTAATAAGAGCAAACTATATGACTAAGCCCTTTCCCATATGTGGGTAAATGTGGTCGCACAGAGTATCGGTTGCTTGACTGAGTACTAGGACACAATGTGCTTTTCCAAAACCATCTTTCTCCATTTCCTTATTTCAACACCACATCTTGGTGCTATATATCCACACAAGTTTTCAAAGGAGTTTTGAATAAATAACCTTGTTTTTCCATCCTATAGTTTTTGTATATACTTCTACATATGGTGGCAAAATAATCTCTATATACTTTTGAAAAAGGGTTTTTTGTAAACCTTTGCTTTTGAAAGTGATTTGTAAATCTAGATGCATAAGTTAGGTGCAAGCTCAGAGAGTAGCTTGCCTTGCTCGGCAAAGTGATCTTGGTCTTGGTCTTCAGGTTCTGCAAATCCTTCCTCCTCGATATATCCGGCAACGTTCTCGTCTAATACACAAGCAATCAATACAACCAATCACTAGTCTATTCAAACAATCACCATAGCAATACACTCTTAGAGGTTCTAATTAACCATCCCACATACCAATCCACACTATATGGTTTCAATTTAATTGAATTAAACATTATTCCATTGTATTTTAATTAGGGCAGAAACTTGTTGCACATGTTTAATTTCATAACTTGAGTTCTGTTTGTCACAAAAATACAAACTAAAATTCTACAGAAAGCTAATGATGTGTAGAAGATGACACAATTGGGTTTGGGTCATTTGGAGTTATCAAACTCCCTACACATTGTTTTGAATCCAGAAGCCAATTAATATGGTTTTGGCTATTATTTAAATTATATTCATCTAAAAATTAAACCATTTTAGGGGTGACTAACCCTGGCTAAATGTGACCTAATAAAATTAGTTTCAACTAATTTGGATTATCAGAGTATCACAAACAAACAAGTTTAGGATTTAAACATGCTACTGTAATTTGAATGTTGTATTTTTATTATACATCCAAATGGGGTGAAACTAGTTTGGTTGGATAGGAAATTTCATAAGCTTTCCAGAACAGTTGGATTTGCTAAATTTGGAGTTGTAAATCTAAAGTTATGGATTTTCTAAAATTGAGTTTAGTACTGATTTCAAATTAAATCTAAATTCGAATTAAAATCCAGAAGTGGATAATGTTTAAAATCCTGACAGAGGGGACCCACCAGTCAGCGACTCAGCGAGCGCGCGCGCGGTTGATTTAAACCTGACGCGTGGGACCCGCATGTCAGATTCTTTTTAATTAAAACGAACCGGTAAGCTACCGTAGGATCTAGATCTAACGGCTGAGTCGAGCGCGTCGGCGACGACCTAAATCGGGCGGCGCCGCGGCTCCGGCGACGGCGAGGAGGACGGTGCGCTCACCACGGGGCTCGGGAGGACGTGTGGCTGGTGCAGGACGACGGCGGCGAGGTGGGGAAGCTCCTGGGGCGAGTGGCGCGTGCTGGCGTGGCCCCGAGCGACGGCGGCGATCTCCTCCTTTTTCCCGCGGCTCCGCTGCAACTCCGGCGAGCGATTGACGGCGCACCTGAGCACGGATCAGGGGGAAAAAGGGTGCGGGTGAGAGAGAAGAACAAGGGGAAGAGCCTGAGGGCAGAGAGAAGGGAAGGGGAAGGATGCCGTGGCCTGGCCGCGGTCGTCTTCTACCTCGGGCACGGCGAGCTCGAGGGGACCACGGGCGGCCGGAGCTTCGTGGCAACTGCTCCGCCCTCCTGGCGGTGCTCGAGAGGTGGTGTGAGAGGGGGAAGAGGCAGTGGGGTGGTGTGGAGAAGAGCAGGGCACGGGGGCGTTTTATAGCGGCCGGGCGACGCACGGTGGGCGCGGTGCAGGGGCGCCCGTGGCCGAGCTAGGCCGCCGTAGGCCGGTGGAGGTGCGCGGCTACGCTGCGGGCTGCCTGGGGAGCAAGGCGGGCAAAGTGGAGCGGCGTGGCGCTCTCGGGTGCGTGCGGGGGCATGGCCCTGCCGTGGGCGTGCTCGGGCGGCGCACGGCGTGCGCGTCCTGGCTCGGGCGCGGCGCGCACGGGCTGGTGCTGGTGTGTGCTGCGGGTGCGGAAGGAGACCAGGGGGTGAGGGAGAGCGAGGGAGGGGGCACAGCACGGCCGGCACGGCGCGGCGTCGTCGCGGCCACAGTGCCGACCACGGCGACGTGCGCGCGGCCGTGGCTGTCGCCAATGCCTCCTCGACGACTCCGGCGACCAAATGGCGTGATCTCGGGCGCGCTGTGATCGTGGTGAGGAGAGGAGTGCAGTGGAGGCTCCAATTTAACAAGCTAAACTCTCAATTGCTCGATTTGATCCGAGGTTTGGTTCGGTTTGGGATGAACAGGTGGTGAACACCAAGTGTTTGATGATTTGCTTGAGCCAAAACAGTAGCATTTTGTTATTTTAATTTCCCTATTTCTGTTTATTCTTTTGGGTTTAAACTTAGGATCTAGGCTAACTATATTATTGGTAAGTTTTACAAAGTCTTTTTGAAATATTTTGAAATATTTCAATCATGAATTTCTAATTTGAATTTGAAGTTTTGAATTAAAATTTTTGAAAGGGAATAGTTTGTGAAATTATCTAGGAGTGCCAATAATATTACTCCATTGATTATGGTGAGAAAATAAATTTATATATCTTAATTTGGAAAATTAATGTGACATTTGTCACATGGTGTTTTGTTTTTTGTGGTTTCTTTTATTTGTTTCCTTTTCTTCAAATTTTTAATTAGAGCTAGAATTCCACAATTTTGCAAACAATGCAACAAGCAACACTCAAGAATTAAACATACACACATTTTTATAAGAAAAGTTTTTGTTGGCCCACATTTTTGCATTAATAACTATATTATCATTCTGGGATGTTACAGACTTCCCCCCTTAAAATAAATCTCGTCCCGAGATTTGCTAGGCCTGGGTACTAAAGAGGTTGGGAAACTCGCTCCTAAGGTAGTCTTCAGGTTCCCAAGTTGCTTCATCTTCAGAGTGGTTAGTCCACTGGACTTTGTAGAACTTGATTGCTCGCCTGCGGGTGAGACGAACATCTTCGTCGAGAATCTTGAGGGGCGTCTCACGATAAGTCAGATCTTGATTCAGGTCGACGGACTGGTGATCGATGTTTTTGAAAACATCAGGCTGGTCAGGAACTTCAAGACACTTCCGGAGCAAGGAGATGTGAAAAACATCATGGTAACCTTCTAACTCTTGGGGCAACTCCAGTTGATAAGACACTTCTCCTCGACGGGCAAGGATCTTGAAAGGTCCAATATATCTTGGCGCTAATTTTCCTTTGACATGGAAACGCTGCATTCCTTTAAGGGGTGTCACTCGGAGATAGACATAATCCCCGATATTGAAGGTGACATCACGACGCTTGGGATCAGCGTAACTCTTCTGACGGGATTGGGCGGTCTTGAGTCGCTCTCGGATAAGCTGGACTTGCTCTTCAGCCTCACGGAGGTTATCTGGTCCAAACAGTTTGCCTTCTCCGGTGTCGGACCAATTCAGGGGTGTACGACACTTCTTGCCGTAAAGGGCTTCAAAAGGGGCCATTTGCAGACTAGACTGGTAACTGTTGTTGTATGAGAATTCTGCAAATGGAAGGCAATCTTCCCATTTGGATCCATAGGCTAGGACACATGCGTGAAGCATGTCCTCTAATATCTGGTTCACTCGTTCAGTTTGGCCATCGGTCTGGGGGTGATAAGCTGTGCTAAACGCCAACTTGGTTCCGAGGGCTTCATGCAGAGCTTTCCAGAACCTTGAGGTGAATTGTGTGCCTCTATCTGATACAATCCTCTTAGGCACACCATGCAGGCTTACTATTCTGGAAATATACAGGTATGCTAACTGATTTCCCCTATAGGTGGTGTGGACGGGAATAAAATGGGCCACTTTGGTCAGCCTGTCAACGATGACCCATATTGAGTCATGGCCCCGGTTGGATCTTGGAAGTCCGGTGATAAAATCCATTCCAATCTCATCCCACTTCCACTCGGGAATCCTTAGGGGTTGAAGCAATCCAGCGGGTCGCTGATGTTCAGCCTTGACTCGCTGACAAATATCACACTTGGCTACGAAAGCACCAATTTCTCGCTTCATTCCATGCCACCAAAATCTTTCACGAAGGTCTTGGTACATCTTGGTTCCGCCGGGGTGGATTGAGTAAGGGGTCTCGTGGGCTTCCTTTAGGATTAACTCCTTGAGTTCCGAGGTACTGGGGACACAGATACGACCATTGAATCTCAACACTCCTTCTGCGCCCTCGGTAAAACCAGGCGCTTTACCGAGAGAAATCTTCTTCTTGATTCCTTCTATGCTCTCATGACCTTCCTGGGCCTCCTTGATTTGATCTATCAGAGTTGGAGCTAACTCTAAATGGGCGAGATAGCCGTGGCTAACAAGCTCTGGTCCAAAATCTTTGAACTCCTTAAACAGGGATGGCTGCTCTGCTTGGATCATGGCATTCAGGGTGAAGGGTTTGCGACTAAGGGCATCGGCAACTACATTAGCCTTTCCAGGGTGATAATTGATGCCGATATCATAATCCTTGATTAATTCCATCCACCTTCTCTGTCGCAAATTTAACTCCCTCTGCGTGAAGATATACTTCAAGCTCTTATGATCCGTATAAATCTCGCAGCGATGTCCCGCCAGATAGGAGCGCCACGTCTTCAAGGCAAGAACAACAGCGGCTAACTCCAGGTCATGGGTTGGGTAGTTCTCTTCATGTGGTCGCAACTGTCGAGACAGATACGACACCACCTTGCCTTCTTGCATCAGAACACAACCCAGTCCTAGACGTGATGCATCGCAATACACGTCAAAACTCTTGGTGACGTCTGGCATAATCAGGACAGGGGTTGAGGTCAATCTCCTCTTCAATTCCTGGAAACTCTCTTCACACTTCTGAGTCCATTCAAATTTCTTGTCCTTTTTCAGCAGTTGGGTAAGGGGCTTGGCTATACTGGAGAATCCCTCAACGAACTTGCGGTAGTATCCCGCTAGTCCGAGAAAGCTTCGGATTTCAGTCACACTAGTTGGGGCTTTCCAGTCCACAATGGCTTGGATCTTCTCTGGGTCAACAGAAATTCCTCCCGCAGACACAACATGTCCGAGAAATGAGACCTCACTGAGCCAGAACTCACACTTGCTGAACTTGGCATACAACTGATGCTCTCGGAGGGTTGCTAAAACTAGACGCAGGTGTTCAGCATGCTCTTCTTCAGTTTTGGAGTAAATAAGGATGTCATCAAGGAAAACTACCACGAACTTGTCAAGATACTCCATGAAGATCTTGTTCATGAGATTCATAAAATAGGCTGGGGCATTGGTCAGACCAAAGGACATTACGGTGTACTCAAATAAACCGTAACGGGTTGTGAAGGCAGTCTTGGGAATGTCTGTCTCTCGGATTCTTAACTGATGATACCCTGACCGAAGATCGATCTTGGAGAAGACTCGGGCTCCGTTCATTTGATCGAACAGATCCTCGATCTTAGGTAGAGGGTACTTGTTTTTGATGGTCACATCATTTAACCTGCGATAATCCACACACAGGCGTGTGGTACCATCTCTCTTATCCACAAAAATGATGGGTGATCCCCAGGGTGAAGCACTTGGGCGAATAAGCCCTTTGCTGAGCATATCTGCTAACTGCTTCTTCAGCTCAACTAGTTCTTCTGGATTCATCCGATATGGCCTTTGGGATATGGGGGCTGTCCCGGGGATAAGTTCAATGATGAACTCAATATCCCGATCCGGTGGCATACCAGGCAATTCTTCAGGAAAGACATCTTGGAACAGGTGAACAACACGGATCTCATCTAGGGCTGGTCGAGCTATGCTCTCATGGCATCCTGGTTGGGGTCGACTGGTTTCTGACACATACTCCACTTCTACTCCTTTGTCGGTGGTGAGGGCTACAGCTCTTCTGGCACAGTCAATTCGACCATGGTACTTGGCTAACCAATTCATACCCAGTATGACATCTATTCCTTGGGTTCCTAGGATGATTAAGTCAACTAGGAACTTTTCCCCTTTGATTTCAAGGGAAACGTCCGGGCAAAATGACTTGGTATCTATGGTGGATTCTGGGATTTGGATGACCATGGGTTTGGGTAAGAGGTTTCCGACTAAACCTCCCTTAGCAACAAATTCTTGGGTAACAAAAGAATGAGTAGCACCAGAATCAAACAGAACAGTTGCAGGTACTGAGTTGACAAGGAACGTACCCAGCACAACATCTGGTGCATCCATGGCCTCTTCAGCATTGATGTGGTGCAGACGTCCCTTGGCAACAGCCACATTTCCGCGGGGTGCGGGGTTCTTGCCATTTCCATTGCGGCCTTGGCCGTTGTTCGGCGCCTGTGCCTCGGGGCGCAGACCATTCTTCTTAGGATTGGGGCATGCCTTGGAGTAGTGACCCTTGGTGCCACAATTGAAACATACAACATTGGCATTGGGGTTGGGGTTGCTAGAGTTCCCTCCGGGACGGGTGTTGTCATTGGGACGGCTGAACTTGTTTGGGTTGTATGGGGGCTTAGGGTAACTGGGGTGCGAAGTTGGGGGTGGTCTATATGCTGGCTTGGGGTTTGGTGGGTGGGTGCGAGGTTTCTGACTGCTCGAACCTTCCTGGGCAATCATTCTCCTCTTACGACCTTCAAACATGGACTTGCGCTTGGTCTCCAACTGTATGGCCTTGTCCACAAGTGATTCCAAATCAGCAAAGTCATGGATAACCAAGGCGCATTGCAGTTCATCATGAAGTCCGTTCATGAAACGCTCCATCTTCCTCCCCTCGGTGTCGACGTCATCAGGAGCATACCGAGACAAGTCAGTGAACTCATCGAGGTATCCGACCACATCCTTACTTCCCTGCCGCAACCTGCGGAATTCATCCTTCTTCCGCTCAATGAGTCCGCGGGGAATGTGCTTCTTGCGGAACTTTTCCTGGAAATCATCCCAGCTGATAGCATAACCAGCTTGCTGTAGAGCCTTGGTAGCTTCCCACCAAGACCGTGCTGGTCCTGCAAGATAGTGGGTCGCATACAGCACCTTCTCAGGTTCTCCCACGGCTGCAACTACCAGGTTGTTGTTAATGGTGCGAAGCCAGTCATCGGCATCAAGTGGGTGAAGTCCCTTGGAATAGGTGGGTGGGTTGGTCCTTTGAAAGTTGCTCAAAGTGGACCGCTGACTTCCTTCACCATTGCCATTGCCATTGCCATTGTTGTAGTGGTTGTTGTTGTTGTTGTGAGCGGCAGCTATCTGTTGCAGGGCAGCGATATGAGCCTGACGCTCAGTCCGGGCAGCTTGGCGTTCCTCCATGATGAGCGCCAGAAGTTGGGCGGTGGTTGGGTCCGGTGGGGGTGGTGGTGCTCCTCCATCCATGTTGGTGCGACGAGTTTCCACCATCCTGAAGTACACCGGGAATAAGGGCAAGCAAAAGGGGTTCTGACCACGGGAAAGATGGGTTTTTACGTAGAGGTAGATTTACTAAGGGTTATAGGAGAAACATTTAACACATGTTAACAAGACGAGCACACACTTTCATAGCACAACCATTACATCAAGAGTTCATCCAATTCTAACTTACAACATTCTCCCTAACTAATGTACATATAGCAAGTTCCAAAAGAACCACAACTTTGACTCTACTAGCGATAGGGGGGTCGACCTAATCCTGCGGTAGAACTCAAGTAACTCGCCTACTGAGGTGGAACCTCAGGCTCTGCCATGTCAGCATCGGACTGGTAGGGTGGCTCCTCTGGATCCTCCTCCTCGTCATCCTCATCCTCATCATCCTCATCCTCATCGTCCATCTCCTCCAGATAGTCGTCATCGTCACTGAGGAAAGCGTTGTTCTCCTTGCGGAGATCCTCGCCCTCCTCCTCCATCTCGTCAGTACGGAGCTCCAAATCCTCTATCAGCTCATCCTGCTCAGCAACCTTCTTGCGGAGCTTCGCTATGGTCTTCCTCATCTGGGTTCCCTTCTTAAGAAGAGCGGCCTTCTCAGTCTTCAGCTGTGCCTCACTCTCGCGACTCTCCTTGAGCGAGAGACGCTCAAAGTGAGACCGAAGCCTGGCGCACCTCAGATCCTCCTGGGTGCGAAAGAGCATAATCTCCATGTCCAGGATATACTCTCCGAATGTCGGGTGCAGAGGGGACCGAATTGGGTGTCCATCGATGGTGCGCCTCCCGTAGAACTGGAAACGAGAGTTTACCAGCTCCGCCTTGTGTTCCTCACAAAGCCGGGATAGCATCCGCTGCATGGAGCGACACAGTCCATCATCCCAGTGGACGTCCATGAGGGTGAAAGAGAGTGCCCTGGATCCGGGGGACTTGATGTTCCCGCGAACAGACCCCTCGATCAACCAGGACAGGTTCCTGCTACCGGGAGCGTCCACCTGGGCTCCCTTAAACTCAGGAGTGGGACGACCTAGCAGCTTGGTCAACTCGAACAAGTCCTTCTCGAACATCAACTTGCCGTCCTTCTCCAGCTGAACGAACTCGGTGAAATGGATCGCCATCTAAAATTTTTAGTCAAAATTTTAAGTTAGTGAGATGGCAAGTATATCAAATTTTTAATGGAAGGGACAATATGTGAGCAGATTTTTAAGTTTATTAAAATGACAAGTGTGGCCAGTTTTTTTGAATATGAGAGAAAACTTAGTAGTTGGTAAGAAGAGAATTTTGCACAAATGAGAGGGTAAGAGATAAGCATTTTTAAATTAATTCCTTACTTTGTTTTTCTTTAAAACTCAACTTTTGCAATCACTACCTAACGACCATGCTAATCTAAGGCTCCTAAAGTCGAGATGGCTCTGATACCAATTCTGTGGGGACCCCGGACTAGCTGTCTGAGATACCCGATTATGCTTAACACAACGATCCCGTGATCAGTCTGTCGTTGCACATAATCCGAATTGAAATCCAAAGTTTACATCCATTACAATACCGAATTAAAGTCTTACATAAAATGGTCGTCTAGACCAAGTCTTACATAGGTGCCTTCAAGGGCCAAACCAAAACAATCAACATCAGCAGCGGAACTTAAACGCAGTAGCCTTTTAACAGCTAACGCAGACCCGACAGGCAGTCGACTTTGAGAAGATCCTTAGTTGGCATAGATGTCGCCGTATTCCTCCTGGGCGTAGTACTCCTCCATGTCTGGCTACGACAATAGCCAGAAGCAAACTAGTATGAGTACATTTGAATGTACTCGCAAACTACTCCAACATGAGTGCTCTAGTTCCATTTTTAGTTTCTCACTTTTATTCATTTACAACATCTCTGTATCTTTGTTGAAGAAGATAAGGAAATTATGACTACTAGATATTTCAATTTTATTAGTTTTATTCCAAACTCCTCCTTTTTCCGATTCATAAACCATTATGGCAATATCTTTCCAACTACCTCATACCGATCCGTTGGTATAGGTATATGGAACACTCTCCATTTCCTTTTTCTTTTTAAACTCAACTCTTTTCCCAAAACTTGCACATGGTCTAAGTAGGGTCTTCAACTGTCCATATCCGAGGACTCGGCTATTCGAATAGTTTAATTACCCTCTGCAGAGGTAGCACGCTTTTCCCACACTCATTCGATAACTCATCGTGTCAGCCACGCTTCGCCATACCTGTGGTATGCGAAGTTGAGTCACCGACCCTAGTCTTTCCTTTGCTCATGCTAGTATAGGAACCTGCCCCTATGAACCATTCCATCCACACCTAGTCTAGTTTCCCGTCGGAAACCCTAAGTGTGAGGACTCATAGGTTTTATCTGGCGGTGTATACGGACATCCTTCTATCCTCCTCCTTATCTACTCATAGATTTTTGAGCGAGGACCCAGGTCAGGGTTAGGTCACCAAACCACTCCCTCATGCATAACAGAGTCATCTCTGTTGATGCAGTGTCCCATACTAATAAGAGCAAACTATATGACTAAGCCCTTTCCCATATGTGGGTAAATGTGGTCGCACGGAGTATCGGTTGCTTGACTGAGTACTAGGACACAATGTGCTTTTCCAAAACCATCTTTCTCCATTTCCTTATTTCAACACCACATCTTGGTGCTATATATCCACACAAGTTTTCAAAGGAGTTTTGAATAAATAACCTTGTTTTTCCATCCTATAGTTTTTGTATATACTTCTACATATGGTGGCAAAATAATCTCTATATACTTTTGAAAAAGGGTTTTTTGTAAACCTTTGCTTTTGAAAGTGATTTGTAAATCTAGATGCATAAGTTAGGTGCAAGCTCAGAGAGTAGCTTGCCTTGCTCGGCAAAGTGATCTTGGTCTTGGTCTTCAGGTTCTGCAAATCCTTCCTCCTCGATATATCCGGCAACGTTCTCGTCTAATACACAAGCAATCAATACAACCAATCACTAGTCTATTCAAACAATCACCATAGCAATACACTCTTAGAGGTTCTAATTAACCATCCCACATACCAATCCACACTATATGGTTTCAATTTAATTGAATTAAACATTATTCCATTGTATTTTAATTAGGGCAGAAACTTGTTGCACATGTTTAATTTCATAACTTGAGTTCTGTTTGTCACAAAAATACAAACTAAAATTCTACAGAAAGCTAATGATGTGTAGAAGATGACACAATTGGGTTTGGGTCATTTGGAGTTATCAAACTCCCTACACATTGTTTTGAATCCAGAAGCCAATTAATATGGTTTTGGCTATTATTTAAATTATATTCATCTAAAAATTAAACCATTTTAGGGGTGACTAACCCTGGCTAAATGTGACCTAATAAAATTAGTTTCAACTAATTTGGATTATCAGAGTATCACAAACAAACAAGTTTAGGATTTAAACATGCTACTGTAATTTGAATGTTGTATTTTTATTATACATCCAAATGGGGTGAAACTAGTTTGGTTGGATAGGAAATTTCATAAGCTTTCCAGAACAGTTGGATTTGCTAAATTTGGAGTTGTAAATCTAAAGTTATGGATTTTCTAAAATTGAGTTTAGTACTGATTTCAAATTAAATCTAAATTCGAATTAAAATCCAGAAGTGGATAATGTTTAAAATCCTGACAGAGGGGACCCACCAGTCAGCGACTCAGCGAGCGCGCGCGCGGTTGATTTAAACCTGACGCGTGGGACCCGCATGTCAGATTCTTTTTAATTAAAACGAACCGGTAAGCTACCGTAGGATCTAGATCTAACGGCTGAGCCGAGCGCGTCGGCGACGACCTAAATCGGGCGGCGCCGCGGCTCCGGCGACGGCGAGGAGGACGGTGCGCTCACCACGGGGCTCGGGAGGACGTGTGGCTGGTGCAGGACGACGGCGGCGAGGTGGGGAAGCTCCTGGGGCGAGTGGCGCGTGCTGGCGTGGCCCCGAGCGACGGCGGAGATCTCCTCCTTTTTCCCGCGGCTCCGCTGCAACTCCGGCGAGCGATTGACGGCGCACCTGAGCACGGATCAGGGGGAAAAAGGGTGCGGGTGAGAGAGAAGAACAAGGGGAAGAGCCTGAGGGCAGAGAGAAGGGAAGGGGAAGGATGCCGTGGCCTGGCCGCGGTCGTCTTCTACCTCGGGCACGGCGAGCTCGAGGGGACCACGGGCGGCCGGAGCTTCGTGGCAACTGCTCCGCCCTCCTGGCGGTGCTCGAGAGGTGGTGTGAGAGGGGGAAGAGGCAGTGGGGTGGTGTGGAGAAGAGCAGGGCACGGGGGCGTTTTATAGCGGCCGGGCGGCGCACGGTGGGCGCGGTGCAGGGGCGCCCGTGGCCGAGCTAGGCCGCCGTAGGCCGGTGGAGGTGCGTGGCTACGCTGCGGGCTGCCTGGGGAGCAAGGCGGGCAAAGTGGAGCGGCGTGGCGCTCTCGGGTGCGTGCGGGGGCATGGCCCTGCCGTGGGCGTGCTCGGGCGGCGCACGGCGTGCGCGTCCTGGCTCGGGCGCGGCGCGCACGGGCTGGTGCTGGTGTGTGCTGCGGGTGCGGGAGGAGACCAGGGGGTGAGGGAGAGCGAGGGAGGGGGCACAGCACGGCCGGCACGTCGCGGCGTCGTCGCGGCCACAGTGCCGACCACGGCGACGTGCGCGCGGCCGTGGCTGTCGCCAATGCCTCCTCGACGACTCCGGCGACCAAATGGCGTGATCTCGGGCGCGCTGTGATCGTGGTGAGGAGAGGAGTGCAGTGGAGGCTCCAATTTAACAAGCTAAACTCTCAATTGCTCGATTTGATCCGAGGTTTGGTTCGGTTTGGGATGAACAGGTGGTGAACACCAAGTGTTTGATGATTTGCTTGAGCCAAAACAGTAGCATTTTGTTATTTTAATTTCCCTATTTCTGTTTATTCTTTTGGGTTTAAACTTAGGATCTAGGCTAACTATATTATTGGTAAGTTTTACAAAGTCTTTTTGAAATATTTTGAAATATTTCAATCATGAATTTCTAATTTGAATTTGAAGTTTTGAATTAAAATTTTTGAAAGGGAATAGTTTGTGAAATTATCTAGGAGTGCCAATAATATTACTCCATTGATTTTGGTGAGAAAATAAATTTATATATCTTAATTTGGAAAATTAATGTGACATTTGTCACATGGTGTTTTGTTTTTTGTGGTTTCTTTTATTTGTTTCCTTTTCTTCAAATTTTTAATTAGAGCTAGAATTCCACAATTTTGCAAACAATGCAACAAGCAACACTCAAGAATTAAACATACACACATTTTTATAAGAAAAGTTTTTGTTGGCCCACATTTTTGCATTAATAACTATATTATCATTCTGGGATGTTACAGCGCTCCAAGTCAAGTCCTACTGCGGGGTTCTCCTAGCGCGAGGAACTTTTGCTTGGCGAGATTGATCTGATCAGTCGGCAGATGCAAGGTTGGTATCCTTTGTTTGCTTGACTTCCTCCTTGAGATTTGCTTGTTATTACTTGTAATTTCTGGGCGCAGATGTGAACCCAGATTGGCAGGCTGAGCAGGCGCGGGTTGAAGAGCGGGTCACCGGAGAGGCGACTGGCGATTCTTTCGAGGCTCGCCACTTCTGGGCAAACAAGTCAGGGGGGCGAATCCTCGCGCGCATGCTCGATCAAACTTGGTGGGCTGCCTTTCTTCTTGAAGGTTGTCGGAAGACCCTCTGGCATATCCACCGTGTGTATTTCCCACACAATGGGAAGCCGCATCGGTTGGCCGCCTTGCTGGAGTGGTTCCGCGAGGGTGACATGTTGAAGGAGGTAGTCAACGCGCAACTCGTCGCTGGGGCGAATGTGGCGCTGGCGTACGTCCGGCTACACCGGCCGAACCTTCCTCGAGAGAGGGTGCTGGGTGGCCTGCCCGGGGACGACGACTACGCCGACACGTTGGCGGCTGCTCGCCAAATGGTTGAGCAGGTCCAAAAGCTGAGTGAGCGCCTTGTAGGGCCACTCGACGGGCCTAAGGATGAGCCTCAAGATTAGGGACAACAATCTTCTGTTGTACAGGATTAGTCATAGGAGGCAAATTTGCCAAATGTAAACATCAATGTAAGAGACATGGGGAATCCCCGAGTAAGCAAGTTAAAACTGTTTGCTTTACTGTATGAGAAATTGTGCTCCTTCGAATGGACTTAGTGCGACTTCGGACTAGGTCTTGTGCGACGTGGCTTGAGTACATTGAGCGCGAGTCGTGGACCTTGACGGCGCAGCCCTCGAGTGCCTTGGGTAGCGGCCATGGCTGTGTCGTGGACCTGTATAGCGCAGCCCCCGAGTATTTCGAGTGGCGTCCTAGGATTTCAAGTGATACCTGTAAAGCGCAGCCCCGAGTGTTTCGAGTGGCGGCCTAGGATTTTAGGACTTGACCTGCATGGCGCAGCCCCCGAGTGGTTCGGGTGGCGGCCTAGGATTTTACGAGTAGGGCCCGCATGGCGCAGCCCCCAAGTAGTTCGAGTGGTGGCCTAGGATTTCAAGTGATACCTGTGAAGCGCAGCCCCCGAGTGTGTCGGGCGGCGGCCTAGGATTTTAGGACTTGACCTATATGGCGCAGCCCCCGAGTGGTTCGGGTGGCGGCCTAGGATTTTACGAGTAGGGCCTGCATGGCGCAGCCCCCGAGTGATTCGAGTGGCGGCTTAGGCTTATTTTTCAACCTGTATGGCGCAACCCCCGAGTTATTCGGGTGACGGCCTAGGATTTTTGTTTCAACCTGTATGGCGCAGCCCCTGAGTGATTCGAGTGACGGCCTAGATTATTAATTGCCTTGACTGAGAAGGTAAGGTGGGCAGCTTTTTATGTAAATCTTCTTTATTGATTCTTGCGAACAGGCCGCCTCATTAAAATCCTTCCAGTCCCCTTAGGTACCCTAGTAAGGGAAAGAGTGCGTCTGAAACCTGCCGCGTTGACATGCTTTCTTTGGTACAATGATTTTGTCGACATGGCGTAGAACCGGTGAAGTTGCACGACGTTCCATGGGTTGCTGCAGACTGCTCCCGTCTTTGAGTCCTTCAAAAGGTAAGCTCCGTTGCCGATTGCCTCTGTCACAACATATGGGCCCTCCCATGGGGAGGCGAGCTTATGCACCTTTTTCTGCTTGAGGCGGAGGACTAGGTCTCCTGTGACGAACGCTCTTGGTCGCAACCTCATTCCGTGGTAATTGCGAAGGTCTTGCTGATACACGGCTGACCGTGCTAGGGCGATGTCGCGCACTTCGTCCAGGATGTCCATGCTGTCTTCTAGTGCTTCTTCTGCATCTGACTCGTCGTAGGCGACCACTCTTGGTGTGTCAAATTTGCTGTCGCAGGGGAGAACTGCCTCTGCACCATATACCATGAAGAATGGAGTGTACTGAGTGGACCTGTTTGGCGTGGTTCGTAGGCTCCAGAGGACCGACGGCAGTTCTTCTACCCATGCGCCTGCGGCACGTTTCAGCGGTACTCGCAGGCATTTTTTGATGCCGCTACAGACTAAGTCGTTGGCTTTCTCAACTTGCCCATTGGACTATGGGTGCGAAACATATGCATAGTTGAGCTTGATGCCTTGTTCTGAGCATAAGTCTTTGAACTCGTCGGCTCTGAAGTTTGAGCCGTTGTCCGTGATGACCCCGTTTGGTACCCCGAATCTGATGAAGTTGACCGCTGACGATGCAGTCGAACTTGTGATAGGCACGGCCTCAATCCACTTGGTGAACTTGTCGACTGTGACCAGGAGGTGAGTGTGCCCTCCGGGTGAGGATTTCTTCAGCGGGCCTTCCATGTCCAACCCCCATTGGGCGAAGGGCCAGGCTAGTGGTATTGTCTTGAGCGCGGACGCCGGTGCGTGTGGCTTGTTGGCGAATTTCTGGCACCCGGGGCATTTCTTTAATAGGTCCTCTGCGTCTTGCATAGCTGTTGGCCAGTAGAACCCGGCTCGCAGCGCTTTGGCCACCAAGGCTCGACTGTTGCATGATGCCTGCAGATACCCGCATGGATGTCGAGTAGGATGGCCTGGCCGTCTGCTGGATCTACGCACCTTTGCAAAATTCCTGAGATGCTTCTCTTGTAGAGTTCCCCGTTGACGATGGTGAAACCTTTGGAGCGTCGGATGATGCGCTTTGCTTCGAATGGATCGGTTGGCACCCTCTGGTGCAGTATGTACGCAAGGTACGGTCCTGTCCATGTAGCTTCGACCAGCATGACCTCCATGGGCTCTTTTTCCGTGCTCGGCGGGTTGGTCGTGCTCGTTGCTATTGTGGAGGGTTTTGTTGCGGGGCGGGTCTTGATGGACCTTTGCGTGATTCGCTCGAGGAAGACGCCGGGTGGCACTGGTACCTTCTCTGACCCCATGTTGGCGAGGGCATCGGCTTCCTCGTTGCTATCGCGACCGATGTGCCGCAATTCGCAGCTGTCGAATGTGCCTTCTAGCTGGTTGTACAGGTCTCTATAGGCGCTCATGTTGTCGACGCTGGCGTCGCAGGACTTCATGGTTTGTTGTACGACGAGGTAGGAGTCGCCGTAGATCATGAGGTGCGTGGCGCCGTAGTTTTTGGCCATCCGCATGCCATGGATCAGGGCCTCGTACTCTGCTTCGTTGTTGGAGGGTGTCGGGAAGTCCATCTGCAGAACATATTTTAGCTTGTCGCCTTTGGGGGAGATGAGTACGACTCCTTCCCCTGCTGACTTGAACTTCTTGGATCCGTCAAGGTACATTTTCCATGCGTTGGACAGGTCAGGGACATCTGGTAGCTGGGCTTCTATCCACTCGGTGGTGAATTCCGGGAGGACTTGGGCCTTGATGGACTTCGGGTGAGCGTACTTCAGCCCCCAGGGTCCTAGTTCAACAACCCACTTGGCGACTCGTCCTTTCGCGCGCTGGTTTGTGACGATGTCTGCTAGTCCAGAGGAGCTTACCATCCTGATCGGGTGCTCGGAGAAGTAGTGGACGACCTTCCTGGAAGTCATGAAGACTCCGTATGCCAGCTTCTGGTAGTGCGCGTGGTTTTGCTTGGACAGTGTTAGGACTTCGCTGAGGTAGTAGACTGGCCTCTGGACAGGATGACTGTGCCCTTCCTCTTCTCGCTCCACTACAAGGACGGTGCTCACTACCCTGTTGGTTGCTGAGACGTACAGGTCTAGTGGATCGTTCTCCAGTGGTGCTACCAGGACTGGGGAAGTCGTCAGGGTCTTCTTAAGCTTGTCGAATGCCTCTCGTGCTTCCTCTGTCCACTCGAACTTGTCCGTCTTTTTCATCAGTTGGTAGAAAGGTAAGGCCTTCTCACCCAACTTACTTATGAACCGGCTGAGGGCTGCGACTCGGCCGGCTAATCGTTATACTTCACGGAGCTTGGTGGGTGTTGGCATTGTGAGTATATTCTGCACCTTCTCGGGATTTGTTTCGATTCCTCTTGCAGAGACGAGGTACCCTAGTAGCTCTCCGGCTGGCACGCCGAAAACGCACTTTTCAGGGTTCAGCTTGATCTGATATGCGTCGAGCGCCGCGAAGACCTTGCGGAGGTCGGCGACTAGGGTGTCCTCCTTTCGGGTCGTGACGACGATGTCATCGACGTAGACTTGGACAATTTGCCCGATGAGCCCTTTGAGGCATGCTTGCATTGTGCGCTGATACGTGGCGCCGACGTTCTTCAACCCGAAGGGCATTGTCTGGTAGCAAAAGACGCCGTCAGGTTTGATGAACGCCGTTTTTTCTTCGTCTTCGACTTTCAGTCTGATTTGCTGGTAACCTGAGTAGGCGTCCAGAAAGGATAGGCGTTCACAGCCTGATGTCGAGTCGATGATCTGATCTATCCGCGGGAGCGGGAAGTGATCATTGGGGCAGCATTTGTTGATGGCGGTGAAGTCGACGCACATGCGTAGCTTCTTCGTCTTCTTCTTCTCTACTAGGACAGGGTTGGAGACCCAGTCCGAGTCCTTGATTTCTCGGATGAACTTTTAAGGAGTGCTTGGCGAGATTCCTGGGTATTCCTGGCATGTCAGAGGGTTGCCATGCAAAGATTTTCCAGTTCTCACGTAGAAACTCGACGAGCACGCCTTCCTATGCGGGGGTCAAGCTTGAGGACACTTTGACCGTCTTGCTGCTGTCACTCGGATGGACCTGATGAGTTGTGGTGTCGTCGGTCGTGTTGAAGGCGGCATCCTTGGCTGGCTTCTTTCGGGGTGGAAAGATGGTCTTGTCGTTGTCAGCTGATATGGCCTTGAAGTGCTCTTCGACCCCGAAGAACTCAGAGATCCTGCTGAACTCGCGGTCACAGCTGTTAGAGCGCTTGAAGTCGCCACGTACCGTGATTACTCCTGTGGGTCCAGGCAACTAGATCATCAGGTAGGCGTAGTAAGGTACTGCCATGAACCTGGCGAAAGTTGGGCGCCCAAGAATAGCATGATACTGTGACTTCCAGTCGACAACCTCAAAGTCGATCGACTCTTTCCTGAAGTGCTCGGGTTTCCCTAGTATGACGTCGAGTGTGATCGTTCCCATGGGTGTGATTGCTTGCCCTGGTACTATGCCGTGGAATGTGGTCTCGGACTCTGGCAGCTTATCTGTCGACTTGTTCATCCTTCTCAGGGTGTCGGCGAATACGATGTTGATGCCACTTCCTCCATCCATGAAAACCTTCTTCAGGGTGTAATCTCCGATCAGGGCTTCCACGACTAGGGCGGCATGCCCGGGTCGAGGTACATCTGACGGGTGGTCTGCCCTGGAGAACGTGATTGGTGTCTCTGACCCTCTCAGGTAGTTTGGTACTGCGGGTGGGCAAGTAGTGGCCTATAGTACTTGGCGGGTTATGAGCTTCTGCGCCCTGTTTGAAGGACGTCCTTTTTGTATCATATTGAGCTGTCCCCGCGCAGCTGGCTACGCGTCGTGTGCCTTCGGCTGGGCTTCTTGTAGCTGCTGCTGGGGGAAGGTGCTTGCTGCCTGTGTCGGGTTGTTGTTCACGGGTGCTGCCTGAATGGCAAGCTGCGGGGCTGGCAGCAGCGCTGGCACAGGGGTGATGATATTTTGCATCGCCTGGTAAATCTTGCGTGCTTTGCGGAAATCTTTCAATAGGTGGTTGGCGCCCCACTTGCCCGTTTCCGGGTTGCGGAACGAGTGATGCTTGCAAGGTTGCATCAGCTCCTCTGTTGGGGTCAGCGCGTGCATCCACTCGCGTTTCTGGCCTCCGTCATTGCGACTAATGCTACCGCTGTTGCGGTTGTATTGTCCTGGGTCGGACTGCCGACCGTGATCGCTGTTTAGACTGTACTGGCGACCTTCATCATAGTGGCGACTGCTATCGCGCGCATCATCACGGGGGGTTTGATATCCCGCCGCTACTAGCTCGATCGAGTCGAGGTTGGTGAATCGTTGTTTCTTCTTCTGGCGTCCATCTCACCAGTTACTTGTTCCGACTTCATTCTTTGGAGAGGTGTCGCGAACATAGTCCTCTCCTTCGGCCCACTGGTTGGCTATTTTCATGAGCTTGATCGTGGTCTTCGGCTGGAGCCTACCGAACTCTTCGCCGAGGTCGCGGCGAGCGACGCCATGCATGAACGCGTCCATCACCCAGTCTTCTGAGACGGGCTCCATGGTGTTGCGGAGGAGCTTCCATCGTTGGATGTATGACCGGAGCGATTCATCTCTTCCTTGCTTACAGGCTTGCAACTCGATGTAGGTCGTCGGCCTTGCATATGTTCCAGAGAAAATTTTGATAAAGGTATCTTGGAATTCTTCCCAGGTCTTGAAAGAGTCCTTGGGTTGGCTGGTGAGCCATCCGCGTGCCGAATCCGTGAGCATGAGCTGGATGTACTGCATTGCTGTGGTCGATGTCCCACCTTGACACGTACAGGCGATGAGGTAGTCTTCGAGCCAGAGGCGTGGGTCTTGTTCCCCGTCGTACCTGGGTGTTCCTGCTGCTAGCTTGAAGCCCTTCGGCATGCGGGTGTCGCGAATGTTGAAGCTGAAGTATGCGGTGCCGCACGGCTCGAAGTTGCGATCGGCCTGCTCATCTGGGTTCGTCGTGTCAGCCGAACGCTGGCTGCGGTTGCGGTCTACCGTCCTTTGCGTGATGACGTTGCGAAGGTCTTCGTCTGGTTGTGGCTGTCGCAGTGGCTGTGTTGCAGGGACATCTGGTGCTGCCGGATCGCGGGCTTGGTGTTCTTGCTCTTCACGTGCCCGGTTGCCTGGCACCCTGTTCGCTAGGGCTTCCTCGATTGCCTTCATGGACATGATCTGTTGCTTGTGGAGAAGGGCTCGTGCGTCTCCCTCCGGTGGCTGTGTGAGCCGAAGGTACGTTTCGACTGCCATGATGCAGGCGTTCGCCATTTTTGGGACGGGTATCCCGTTTTCGTCCTCGGTGACGAAGGATGAGTCAAGGTTGCGGGTGATCCTGGCTCGATCGGCTTCTGTCATAAGGGGAACGCGGGCTCTGCGCCGCCGTCCTCCTTGGCTGACCTCGGTGGAGGAAGTAAACGAGTAGGCAGCCCTTCTGGCGCTTGACGCGTCCGCATCCCTCTTGCACCGGATAAGTTCGGCTTTTTCGGCGCGTAGTCGTTCGCCTTCCTTGCGTAGCAAGTACTGGACTGCAAGCTGATCCTCCCGAGGGGCGTCGGGTGGTGGAAACTTGCCGTCGTCGACGTGCTTCATGGCCATGATCGCCATGTCGCGCGTGATGGTGAGTCGAGTCGTCTGGTCGGGCATGAGCACCTCCAGTGGGTATGCGGGTTCGTCGTTTCCTTATGGAGGTGCTGTGCCGGCCATGAAGACTTGCGCGGGGTAAAACTGGGTAGGGGTGTTTACGCGGCCGCCGCTGCTTCCGTCATTTGAATCTTGCTCTGGATCGAAAATTGCTGCCACGTGGCGGGCGACGTAGCCGTTGTTGCGTCTTCTTGCGATCTTTACAGGGGACGTGGAAGGAGATTTCGCAATCGCCGGAGCGAGTGCAATCGGCTTGGGGTAGACTTGACGAGTCCATGAGGATGCGGGCGACGTGGCTGTCGGCAGCGCGTCCTTGGTCACACATGCGGGTGCAATTGATGCATCTGCGGTTGAGGTATATCATGGTTTTGCCAGCCGTACGATCGAGGTGGTTGAAGTAGACTCGATCTGTATGGTCGCTGTCGAAGTAGTCGATGTAGTCGAAGTAGATGCGATCCTCGCTGTTGTAGCAGATGCGGCTTCCGCGGTAGACGACGGCAGGTACGTCGCGAGGGTGGCCGATGCGGGTGTCACTGCCGCGTGTGGCGTGGTCGCCTCAAACCTGAATATTCCCCGACTGTCGACGAAATAGTATATGGAGCCAAAGGTGATGTGTATACCTTCATACAGATCGGCGTACACCGAGCGGTGGGCCGGCGGGAGGAAGGCGTACTCGAAGGAGCCAAAGCGGATGGGCTCCAAGGTGGTGCAGATGTCTATCTTCCTTGCGGATGGAGCCGGTGCGACCATGATTCCAACGCTTGTTCTTTCCCACAGACGGCGCCAATTGACGAGGGTGTAACTCGACAAATCCCTGGGTTGTCCACCCGGGGTTGATTGAGGGGGAGAGAGAGAAGCGTTGGTGATCACGACGGCTGACAAGCGAGGCGATTTACCCAGGTTCAGGCTCCTGAAGGATAACACCCTACTTCCTGCTTGTCTGATATTTGATGGCGAGTAGAGATTACAATGGCGGGATTGCGATCTCGCTAGGGTTTGTGGTGGCGGCTATCAACGTGTCCTTGAGACGAGCAACCCTCCTGGCCTTTATAGGTAGGCCAGGTCCCGGGTGAACGGTGCCGATGGTAATTACAGATATGGCAAGCTATGCGACCTAACCGACTAGGATTGGGTCACATGATACCGCTAGTGGGCCTTCTGCGGGCCTCTATAATCTTGGCGCGGCCCAGGTAGCCTCACCGTGGGGTAGTCGAAGAGTAGCCCCACGTCACCCAGCCATCCCGAGTGACTCCGACGGGAAGGGGAACCCGATCGAGTGGTGGGTGGGGGGGGGGCACGACCAAGGGAACGGCGGCAGCTCTGGCACCGACAACGACGGCGAGGGGTCCGACCCCGACTCCAGCGACGACGACGATCACCACGGGTCCAAGGAGGAGGAGGACCCGGAGTTGATCAAGGGCGACATGGAGAAGGACTACGACGACGACGAGGACATGGACAAGGAGGAGGAGAAGGAGGAGGTCGAGGAGGAGGAGCGGGTGGAGGAAGACGAGGAGGAGGAAGATGAGGAGAAGGAAGAGGACGACGACTCCTCCTCCGACGTTGGACCACCGCTCAAGAGGCAGCATGCGTTATAAATCGAGTTTAAATTAGTAGTAGCAGTTTCAATTCGAGTTATAAATCGAGTTTCAGTTTTCAAATCGAGTTATGAATCCTATTATAAATCGAGTTTCAATTAGTAGTAGCAGTTTCACTAAACAATGACGTACCAATCAACAAATTGTCAGTTACGTTAATGTTAATCCAGTTAATTCAGCGTTAATTCAGTTAATTCGGTGTTAATTGGGGTGGAGATACCCAACCTGGGCGTCAGACTCGTCCCTTCCTATCCCCACTTGAGCGGTCCCACTTGGAGGAGGATGACGTACTTCTCTAGTGAGCCCGAGCCTCGCCGTGCCGAGCCGAGCCGCGCCAGGCCGACCCCACCAGTCAGGCAAGTGCGGGTCAAAGGAGGTTGACCAGAGGGGAACGTGCGTTTGGCCGATATGCTAGCAAACCAGGGCATAGACCAGAGAAACAGCGCGGGTATGGAACATACCGATAGAACTCAGCTAGGTATGGCACAAAACCAATTGACCCAAGATTAAATGGATAGAATGATGAGTGTAAAATCTTGCTTTACTTCATCCCTTCTACTTATGATCAAAGTTTGATAACTCCTTCCTATTGGAGATTATGTTATTTGAAAAATATATCTTTGAAATAGATGAATGTAAGTGTATTTTATGACATCAAATGACCTTATGCATATGAAAAGATTTGGTGAACAAGGTTGCAAAGCTTGTCTCCAAATGCTTTCTATATCCAAGTGGCTGAGATATTTGATGTACTAAATTTTCTGACTTTCTATTTATTTACATGTGACACTCAATTGTTTTAAGCATACAAAAGTGATTTGTTAACAAGGTTATAAGGCTTCTTTGCTAGCTACTTCTATATAACTTGATCCTTTGAATATGTCACCATTTCTAGGGACATTCATACAGATGGATGATGGTATGAGAGTTTCCAATTCTCCATGATAGATTGACATAACACTTCTATGCCCATCTAAGGAATGCTTCTCTAAGTTCTTCTTGGTCTTCTTTCTCCTTTCTTGATATCTTCTCTCATTGATGCCTTCGAATAAATTGGGAGAGAAGAAAATAAGATGTCTAGATAAAGTAAGAAGATCTGGGTTAAGCTTTGGATAACTCGGAATTGTCTTCAAGACTGTCATGGTTTTTCCATGTACTATAAATATGTCTAGCACAATTGATAAGAATAGATGCTCAGAAGATAACTAAGAATAGTTGGTTAGATCATTAACTCCTAACTAATGTTTATGGTGTATGTGTTATTTTCATTTGGAGTTACATTTTATCGTATGTCTCTCTAACCCAAAATAAGGTTTAAGCCAAGGTCATTTCAGAGTTTATAGCGCTCAAGTTGATGATCTACTTCAATTCCACCAACTCAAGTGAAACTCCAATCACTTAGTGTTTTGAAAATGAAATGCATGAAAATTATTTGGATTTTTTGATGCATGAATGCAATGCACACTCATGTATCCTCTATATTTCTAGACTCTAAAACCTGGGATGTTACATCACCATATGTTAGTACGTCGTATGTCGTCTGCCTCCCTCAGCGCTCGCTCCATCACCTCGCGCAATGACGGCTTGGGCCGGCCCAGCAACGTAATCCCGCACAGCTTGCTTTGCCTTGCCTGATCGCCTCACAACATGGCTCCCGTTGATTTTTCTTTTGCATAACATTGGATTCGGGTTCTATTCCCCCGCCGCGGAAGTAGCCTGTAGCACGCTTGCTTAGGAAAGCAATGGTGCGTAGGAATCATGCTGAAGACTTGGATCAAATAAGTCTCACATTCTCTAATAAGATGTAATATCACAGTACAATGTCAAATTTATTACAACCGAGACGAATGATCCAAAAACAATATTCCTTACAACTTTACATAGCTGAAGAGCTAGCCAAATAAATAAATAGTTCACAATTTATTTCAGAGTTCATACGCAAAACTAAAGATAACATGGAGCTACATCATCTCCATGAAGCCACTGACAATCATGTTGGTTGTAGCTCGAAGGGGACCCCCTTACTCCTCATCCGAACAATCTGCAAGGTTTAGTTGCAGCCCAGCCATAAAGGGTCAGCACAATTGTTTTGTGGTGGCAAGTGACTTTAAATTACTGATATTTTAGTAAGCTATATCTATATGCTTATTTGGCTGGTGGAGCTCAAGGCTATTGCGCTGTAGCATCCTTGCTTAGGAAAGCAATGGTGCGTATGAATAATTTAGAAGACTTGGATCACATAAGTCTCGCATTTTCCAATAAGATGTGATATCACAGTACAATGTCAAAATTTATTACAACCGAGAACGAATGATCCAAAAACAATATACCTTACAACTTTGCATAGCTGAAGCGCTAGTTAAATAAATAAATAGTTCACAAATTATTACAGAGTTCATACGCAATTCTAAAGATAACATGGAGCTACATCATCTCCATGAAGCCACTGGCAATCATGTTGGTTGTAGCTCGAAGACGACCCCCTTACTCCTCATTCGAACAATCTGCAAGGTTTAGTTGCAGCCCAGCTATAAAGTGTCAGCACAATTGAATTGTGGTGGCAAGTGACTCTAATTTCTAATAGTCTACTAAGCTATGTCTATATGCTTATTTGGCTGGTGGAGCTCAAGACTATTACGCAAAGAAAGTTTTCTCCTAATTTTGTTAAACAATTTTTGAAACAATAACTTCTCTTTATGTGACATGCCGGACGAATCCGTGTGTTCTACCCATGTTCACCCATCAAAGTTTTATTAAGAAATTGGAATGAAGAGATTTTCAGAAGACAGGCTTGTGAAGTCACTCAATTGTCCGATATTGGGACACGGCTAAGATCTTAGGTTTTAACTCTCGAGAGTGTGTGCACTTTCACCATTAGACTCAATCAACCCAAACTATCCTCTACACTCATTTAGTGAGAAGGAAAAGGAGAAGATCAAGACGAGACTTTTCAAAAGTTGCTTTCCCATGATCATACTAAGAGATTACCACCATCATATCACCCCTACCACCATCAATCTCTTGACCCAGGTCCACATCAACATACTTTGTCAAGACAGAGCCCATATTGACCAATGGTTGCACGATAAACAACTATACTCAGTGTAAACTTAAATCTCATAGCCCTGGGTGGCCTTCCACAAGTGAGCAAACTCAGGCCGCCACAAAACTGGCCTCTGAGTAGCCACTCAACTTGAAACCTCCTCTATCGAACCAATCCTCCCAGGCGGTAAATTAATTAGTGGAATTTTCACTTATCACATCTACCATAAAACAATCATTTTTGTAGCATTTACTTCCACTAAATTATAATAGGTGTCTACCAGGAATTTCTAAAGGGTAAACTAACAGGTTTGCGTAGCATACCACAATTCTCACAAAAACCTTTCATGCAGACTACTTGCAAATACTACTTAAAAATACTAGTAATGCAATAGAATAAAAATAGTGGGTATTTATGAAGTCACTTGCCTTTGGAAATTTGTCGTTTCTCACACAATCTTGTCCAAGTCAAACGTTTCTCCCCGATTAAAGCAATACAGTAAGGTGCATCCAATAAACAAGCAATCCAACAAGCATATATCATTCAAATAATCAAACCAACGTAATAAGGCTTAGATGTGGATTTGGTCAAGGGTGTCACATAATTCAATATGCAAAAGGAATTAATGTGATTGCGGTTAGGGTATTGTCATGTTCGTCCAGGGTATGGTCTGAAGTCAAATTGGACATTTTCATTTTGAAAGGATTGAAAGGGTGATCAAAAGATCCTAATGAATTGGTCTTTAAAAGTTTACATAAAAGAGAGTTCATGATGGTTTCAACACAGTTTACATTCAAGGATTTCATAATTTTTATCATACGTAAACATTTTAATTTACCAAGTTAAATGTTCATAGTATGAATGAAATAACCTAGTTATTTGCAATAGCATAAAGTTTTAAATCACATTATTATTAGCATCTAAATAAACAATAACATTTATAAACACCTATAAATGTACTAACATCGTTTAAAAGGTTTTTAAACACCACTTACATATTAATGTTATGTAATAATTTGATAAACATGGATTTGAGTTTCTCTGAACAAGGACAGTTATTTATGACATTTGTGCAACGGAAATAATTTAAATATATTAATAAATATTTACACTATGCCAAAGTTAACCAAAATAAATTTCTGATTTTTAAATTCATTTTAAATTATTCAAACTTTAATTAAAATAGTGGATCATTATTCTTCTAATCTTAAGCTTTCCAAAATTATTTTAGTTGCAAATTTTAAACTTATGAATTTAAAACTAAGTCAAAAAAGCTCAAACTCCTAATTTGAAAATTGAATCTATTTACACTAGTCAAAATTGAATCTACTTGTCAAGGGCTTTAATTTGATATAAAATTTGTCCAGTTTGGGTCAAGGGTTAAAAAGTTATGATAAATCTAAGTGGCAGGGACTTTTCTGTAAAATAGACAATTAAATTCTATTCGGAAATAAAATAGAAAAAGTCTGGAAACGTGGCGTGCTACGATTGGCTGGGGTCAGACTCGGTCGCGGCTTCGGCTCGGCTTAAGCCGTGGCTCGGCTCGGCTCGGCCGATCTGGATCGTCGGATCCAGATCTAATGGATCAAATCAATCCGTACCGATTCGGTAAAAGGGATCTAATCTCGGCCGCACGATTTAGATCAGATGGATCAGAGAGTGTGGGCAAATACCTGGCGGCGCCGGTGGACAGAGTTGATGGCGGTGGCAACGCGGCAGCGCGGCAGCTCGGTAGGACAGCGACGGCGCTGCGGTGCGTCCCCGGCTTCGAGGAGACGATGTAGAGCGGCGTAGAGTCGCGGCGAAGAAGATGGCGGCGCAGTCGACCACGCACGCGTACGGAAGCGGCAGGTATGCTCGGGTGGAGCCGTGGCTGCTCCGGCGACCTCGTCGAGCACGGCCCGCACGCTTTGGCTGCGGAGAGGGGCAGGAAAAGGGGTCAGGAAGGTGCGTCTCGGCATGGGGCAGAGAAAGGAGGGGAGTATGGGCCCAGGTGTTCGGTTACATCGCCGGAATCGAAGAAAAACGCGGCGGCGGCCGGGCGGCTCCGGCGATGAACTACGGCAGCCTCAGGGCACGATTCAGAGAGGAACGAGGGGGGAAAGAGAGAGGAGGGGGGGGCTATTTGTAGACGCACACGGGAGCAACAAATCACGCAAGAATCGCTCGGATTTGGAATTGAATCGGAGGCGAAATTCTCGGGAGAAATTTCTGGTCGGAGGTTAGGGACGATGACGTCATCGATGACGTCATCTTGATATTTATTTTTCTATTTTGTCGGCCCAGTGGAGACTGGGGTATGAAGAGCCCACTCTCCCCAGGCCCCACACTCGGGCTGATCAGACGAAACGACTAAGGACCAAGCCCTCGCTTGAAGAGACCCCCGAGAGGCAAATCCCCTCAAGAGCCTGAAGAGAAAGCCGGGGCCTGAAAGGGACCCGCGCTTCAAGAGACCCTCCCGAGGCGCAGCGCGCCTAGAGGGAAGTCAACAGAAACCCCTCCACAGGCCTCCCTAGGCCTGAGGGGAAACTTCGCGGCCAAGGAAGTACGTCAGGACGCACATGGCCTCTGCCTTACCCACAGGGTGACGCAGGCGCCCTCCTTTGCCGTTTGGTTGATAAAGGAGTCAATAAAGTTACGCCGGCTCCGCCAGGACAACTGGTACCTTCCTCTCTGATGATAAAGCAGCTGGACGGCGCAACACTCCAAGAAGATCGTCATCGTGGCTCCACCCCGGAGACTGTGGACCCTGCGAGCTGTTCTGCGTGGTCTGCATCTTGTCGGCCACTGCGCCCAACTTTATCGATGATGGACCGCGTCCAGGGACGAGCCCGTGGCGGTGGACTCCAACTCCTTCACGCCGCTGCCGTGTGGGAGCCCACCTTGGAGGCCAAGCGGAAGGAAGACGCCTGCAGCGCCTATAAAAGGAAAAAGACCTTCACCGTAGAGGCAGTCGCCAAATTTGCTAAGAGAGCACTTGTAAACCCTAGCTCGACTGACTAGGATAGCCTTGGCCTGGAGGAGGAAGAAGACCTTTGCTTCCCTCCCAGGCACAAACTGCCTCAAGAGAGCCCTCGGCAAGCTCAACTGTACTGTAACCTCCGTAGTGCAATACATACAAGCAGGAGTAGCGGTCTTACCTCCTCCTGAGGGCCGTGAACCTGGGTACGGGCTCGTGTCTTTCTCTGTCGTGGGCGTTTCCTCTCCAGGCCCGGCGAGCACCGTCGTCGTGCCACTCGAGGGTCTTGACCTCCGTGTTCAATCCCCTTCACGAACTACTCTTCAGGAAGTGACTACCCCTGTTCCGTGGGAGTCATAACCCAACATTTGGCACGCTAGGTAGGGGATTGAGGCGCGTCAACGACCTTCGGGCCGCCTCCGCGCCATGGTGAACACCCGCGCCAACAAACGCGCGCCTGAAGGAGTGCGCGCCACGCCAGGCGCCATGGCCACACGCGCACGACGGGGGCGACCCCGCCGTGAAGAGCGCGCCAACTCGGGCCCTCATACGGAAGAGACCGAGCACAACTCCAAGCACCAGGAGGACGCGCAGTCGTCACACCCGACGCGGCGCCCAAGCGGCACCAGGTGGCAGGACGGACCCCGCGCCTCACACCACACTCCTCATAGCGCAGGAACTTCTCCGCTATCAGCCTACCACTGAGGCCCACGAGCAGTGGCTGGAGCGCCTCAACCACCTCGTCGGCATCGACACGACGCGCCCCGCTCCGTCGCAGTCCATCGTGCACCCCTCCCTCGCGGGCACGGTCGCGCCAGACGCGCCTCCGCCTCCGCCAGGACCTGCACCGGCTGCGACGCAGAGGGATGCATCACTCGCGTCCTTGCCGCACGATTGCTTGATCGTGCAGCGCACCGCGTCCGACGCTCGCGTGGGGATGGAGCTCCAACGCAACCACCAGAACAGGCTCGTGGAAGAAATCGGCCAGGCGGGCCAGCAGAACCGCAGCGCGCTGCAGCACGGAGTCGCCACGTACGCCAGTGGCTGCATGGCGTTCACCCGCTCCATGCGCCGCGTGGTTTTGCCCCCGAAGTTCAGGCTGGCTATCCCCAAGGGCTACGACGGCTCCCGCAACCCCATCGATTTCCTACAGCTTTACAACACCTCCATCCAAGCGACCGGAGGAGACGACAAGGTCATGGGCAACTGGTTCTCCCACGAGCTTCGCGACTCTGCGTTGTCGTGGCTCCTGAACCTCCCCGAGGACTCTGTGAACTCGTGGGAGGAGCTCTGCAAACAGTTCGTCTCCAACTTCAAGGGGACGTACGAGCGCGCTCTCACCCACAACGACATGCGCGCTGTAGTGCAGAAGAAGGATGAGACCTTCCGCAAGTACATCCAGCGCTTCAGCCAAGTGCGCAACAAGATCTCGAACATCCCTGACACCCAAGTCATCGCCGCCTTCCGCGAGGGCGTCACCAACAGCAGGATGCTCGAGAAGCTGGGTATCCACGACAAGCTCACCTCTGTGGTGAAGCTATTCGACCTGGCGGACAAGTGCGCCAAGGCTGAAGAGGGACTCCTCTTCGTCAAAATGTCCTCGAGAGGGGACGAGCACGCTGAGGGGTCCAGGGGCCAGAGAAGAAGGAGGAGCCCAGTCGCAACGCCACCACGGTCCTTGCGGCTGAGCCTGACGCGAAGGGCACCCGCAGTGACTCTCCCGAGCCTGGGGAGAGGAAAGACGACCACAGCCCATTCTGCATCTACCACAATAGGCGCGGTCACTCTACCGGGACTTGCTTCGACCTCAAGAGGTTGAGAAAAGAGCGCGAGCGAGCAGAGAGCGGCTACCAGAAACCATCTGGCAACCAGGCCAACGGTGCGGAGAAAAATAGCAACCTCCCTGACGAGGAAGATGCTGGCTATCAAGCTCCAAGAGGCGCCATGGCCTACATCCTCGGCGGGGCGCAGGCGCCGAAGTCGAATAATCAGTTCAAGCAGTTCGCTCGCAAACTCAATGCCGCCCTCCCCAGCCTCAAGACCTCCAGGCCCCTCAAGTGGTCGCAGTACACCATCGCCTTCGACGCTCAGGACCACCCCAAGTCCACCAAGACTGTTGGAACCCTCCCGCTGGTCTGCAGCCCCACCATCGACAACATCTTCGTCTCCAAGACGCTCATTGATGGTGGAGCAGGCCTGAATGTCATCTCCGTTGAGACGTTCGAAGCGCTTCAAGTGCCCTACGAGCGGCTCATGCCCTCTATGCCCTTCACGGGAGACACCAGCGACTCGATCGAGCCTCTGGGGCAGGTCAGGCTCGCCGTCACCTTCGGGAGCGAGGAAAACTACCGCACCGAACACATCGATTTCGATGTTGCGCACATCGGCCTGCCATACAACGCCATCCTCGGCTACCCCGCGCTCACGAAATTCATGGCCGTCACGCATCATGCCTACAACATGGTCAAGATCACCGGCAGCGCAGGCACAATCAACATCCGTGGACATGTCCTGGATGCTACGCGCGCTGTCGAGACAGCCTACAAGGCAGCCGCCATGGAGTTCCCTGCTGATGAGGACATGGAGCCTCTCGAGAGACCCAAGAAGAAAAAGCAGCTGTTCTCCCAGGAGCCAGCCGCTACAAAGAAAGTCTCACTAAGCTCCAGAAGCTTGGGGGCTGAGGGCTCGGGGGCTAGCGTCACCATTGGCGCCGCGCTGCCTCCCAAATAGGAAAGCGCGCTCGTCGCCTTCCTCCCGGCAAACTCGGACATCTTCGCGTGGACACCGTCAGATATGTCCGGTGTACCAAGGGACGTGATCGAGCACCACTCAGCCGTGTGTCCAAACGCGCGCCCCATCAAGCAAAAAGCAAGAAAACAAGCCCCCGAGAAGCAAGCATTCAACCTCAAAGAGGTCGAGAAGCTAAAAGCGGCAAAGGTCGTCCGCGAAGTCGCACACCCCACTTGGCTCTCCAACGGCGTGGTCGTCCCAAAACCCGCCAGAGGAGGCCGCCTCTACATCGACTACACTGATGTGAACAAGGCTTGACCCCTGGACCCTTATCCCATGCCAAGAATCGACCAGATTGTGGACTCCACGGCAGGCTGCAGCCTTGTAACATCCCAATTTTGCTAAAATTTAAAACTTTGCATTCATACATCATTCATCTTATAGGCTTAACTTTTAATCACATAAATACTAAATAAAAATTCAATTATGAGTTTAAATAATGTTTAATCCCATTTAAATGTTTATTTAAACTTACTCCATAAATATTTTTTTTTCAAATTATATAATGGGTAAGGTTATTATTAAACATTGCTAATTTAAATAACCTTTCCAAAATATATTTTTATGAATTTTTCTGAAATGTTTTGAATAGGTTTAAAAATCATTTAGTAAATCAGATTTCAAAAACAGTTTTATTTTATTTAAAGGATTATGTTACCGGGCCGGCCCAGACGTTATCCACCGCGCGCGCGGTCGATAACGGCCCATCGGCCCGCTCCAGCGCGCGCGCGCCGCTCTCCTCTCGCTGACAGGTGGGCCCCACCTGTCAGCCGTCTTCCACCTCTGTGCGGAGATCGCGCCGGAGACGACGACCACGACCGAGCCGTTTCCGGGCCGGTTTCCGCCGTGATTAGCTCCCGCGCCCCCTCCTATTTATACCCCGCGAGGCCGCCTCCGAACCCCCCCCCCCCCCCAAAACTCTACATCTCCGCCGTCGGGCTGCTCGGAATCGAGCTCGCCGTCGCCGCCATTGCCGCCGGGCTTTTTCGCGAGGGCGGTAAGCTCCAAGCTCCTCGAGCTCCACCGAGCCCCCCCTCGCTTCCCCATCCTTTTGCGCACCCGTTGAGCCCCCTTGATTGTCCCATTGCGCAGCCGAACGCCGAAAACGACCTCGACCGAGGTGCTCCGCCGCCGGCCACCATCTCCGACGAGGAAAGGAGAGGAGTCTCGACGCCGCCGCCGCGCCATCGACCTCGCCTCCTCCTCCGCGTCATTTTGGTAAGAACCGTTCGTCCTGGGGCGGTGTTTTCATGCGGGAAGCGTCGAGGCCGACGCGCCGCCGCCGCGGGCGGCGCCGCCGGCGAGCCGCGCGCCGCTCGGTTCGGCCGGGCGTCTCACGCCGTTGGATCTAGATCCAACGGATCTAGATCCAAACGATCCTGTGCGTCCGATCTCAATTAAATCGGACGGCTCTCGTCCACGATCCGCGCGAACCGTTTTCGTCCAATAGGATCGCGCCACGTAGCCCCCTTATTTTCTTTTTCGCAGGAATTTTATAAATAAAACAGAAAAATATGCAAAACTTAGAAAATTCATAACTTATGTTCTGTAAGTCCAAATTCAATGAACTTTATATCCACGGATAGCCCTGCTAGAGTAGTTTAATTCTACATCATTTGTTTTTGCTTTTGTTAAATAACAATTCATAAGATCATCCGAGGAATAATTCGACTATTAAATTCATAACTTAAATAATAAAAATGTTTTACAAATAAACTCAATTGTTTTAGGTTTAGGTTAACAACCTCTGCCCAGGAATATTAATATATGTCTTATTTGAAAACTTTCTTAGAACAATAAAAGTTGTAATGTTATAATCTAAGTTTTGGTTATTTTGTTTTCAATTAATAAATTGTTAAGTGAATTGAGAAATTTCTAGAAATTGCATCTCATGCATTTAATACCAGAGAATATAAATCATGGATAAGTGTGTCTAATTCTACACATGGCATATCATGCATGCATACATCTTTTATTTGGTGTGTGAGATTTTGTGTGGATATTTATTTGTATATATTGCTTGTGCTAGATTGTGAAGGAGAGGAAGGACCTGCTTGTGATTGCTATTCTTGTTGTGCCTGCCCCTCCTGCTGCCAAGGCAAGTGACATCATAAAACACCTACTATTTTATTCTATTGCATATTTAGTGTTTTCAAACAGTATTTGCAAAAGTAGTATGCATGATAGGTTTTGGGAGATTGTAGTATGCTATGCAAACCTTTTAGGTTTCCCCTTAGAAATTCCAGATTAGAACCCTATTATAATTTAGTGGAAGCACGTGCTGCAAAAATGATTGTTTTAGGGTTGTGGTGATAAATGAAAATTTCCACTAAATTAATGTAACGCCTGGGTGGATTGGGTCGATCGAGGAGGTTTCAAGTTGAGTGGCTTCTCAGGGCCAAGTGTCATGGTTGTCTTCGCCCAGGGTAGTTTCTACTTACCTGGGGCCATGATATGCGGTGTTAACCTGAGTTGCTCACTTATGGTAGGCCACCCAGGGCTATGAGATTTAAGTTTACACTAAGTCTAGTTGCTTATCGTGCAACCATTGGTCAATATGGGCTCTGTCTTGATGGAGTAAGTTGATGTGGATCTGGGTCAAGAGATTGATGGTGGTAGAGTTGATAGGATGGTGGTAATCTCTTAGTATGATCATGGGAAAGCAACTTCTGAAAAGTCTCGTCTTGATCTTCTCCTTTTCCTTCTCACTAAAGGAGTGTAGAGGATAGTTTGGGTTGATTGAGTCTAATGGTGAAAGTGCACACCCTCTCGAGAGTTAAAACCTAAGATCTTAGCCATGTCCCCGGCATCGGACAATTTGAGTAACTACACAAGGTTGTGTTATGAAAATCTCCTCATCTCAAATTTCTTAATAAAACTTTGTTGGGTGAACATGGGTAGGAGACATGGACTTGTCTCGAGATTTGTCTCTGAAGGAGAAGATATTGACTTAAGAAAATTGTTTATCAAAAGTAGGAGAAAATTTGCTTTGCGCAATAGCCTTGAGCTCCACCAGCCAAATTAAGCATATAGTTATAGTATAATAGAACATTAGGAATTAAAGTCACTTGCCACCACAATTCAATTGTGCTGACCCTTTATAGTTGGGCTGCAACTAAACCTTGCAGAATGTTCGAATGAGGAGTAAGGGGGTCGTCTTCGAGCTACAACCAACATGATTTGCCAGTGGCTTCATGGAGAAGATGTAGCTCCATGCTACCTTTAGTATTGCGTTTGAACTCTGAAATAAAGTGTGAACTACTTATTCAGCTAGCATTTCCGCTATGCTAAGTTGTAAGGATATTTGTTTTTGGATCATTCGTCTTGATCTGTAATAAATTTTGACATTGTACTGTGATATTACATCTTATTGGAGAATGTGAGACTTATGTGATCCAAGTCTTTGCATTATTCATATGTGCCATTGCTTTCGTAAGCAAGGGCACTACAAGCCTCCTCTGCTTCCTCGATGCCTTCTCTGGTTATCATCGGATAAAAATGGCTAAGGAAGATGAGGAAAAGACGGCTTTCCTCACCCTTTGCGGTGTGTATTGCTATGTCTGCATGCCCTTCGGCGTAAAAAAAAGCCGGAGCCACTTTGCAGAGGCTAATGAGGATAGCGCTTGGCGAGCCAATGGGTGGAAATGCCGAGGCTTATGTCGATGACATTGTCGTAAAATCTCGAGAGGGAAATACTCTCCTCAGGGACCTTGAAGAGACTTTCGCTAGCTTGCGCAAGGTGAACATCAAGTTCAACCCCGTGAAGTGCGTCTTCGGAGTGCCTTCAGGCAAATTGCTTGGTTTCCTCGTGTCCCACCGGGGCATAGAGGCAAACCCTGAAAAAATCAAGGCCATAGAGGAAATGCAACCTCCACGCCGGCTCAAGGACATGCAACGCCTAGCAGGCTGCATGGCCAGCTTGGGTAGATTCATCTCCAAGTTCGGCGAAAGAGCCCTCCCGTTCTTCAAGATCATGAAAAGAACTGGCACTTTCAAGTGGACCCCTGAAGAGGAAAAAGCATTTGAGGACTTGAAGGACAGGCGAGCACCTGAAGCTGTATCTATAAGCCACTCCACAGAACGCCAGTGTCATCCTTGTAGTAGAAAGGGAAGAGACAGTACTCCACAAGAAGAGCGCAACCACTCCAAAGACAAAACCCCCTGACGAAGACCTCGACAATGGACCAGGCCTCGCAAAACCTCCGCCAGGCCCAACGCCACAAGCGGGGCCTGCCCCAAGTCAACCGCTACAGGATGATCCCGCCAGGGAGCCTGAAGAGCCTCCAGAGGCCAACCCCCTCGAGGGCCCCAAAGAGCCTCCAGAGGCCAACCCCCTCGAGAGCCCTGACGAGCCTCCAGGGGCCAACCCCCTTGAGGGCCCAGCAGAGCCCCTTCAGGCAGAAGGCACCAAGGCTAAATTGACAAACCTTTTTCGAGCATCGAGTCTATTTCGTCAGCACAGTACTGGGCGATGCTCGCGAGCGGTACACAATGCAGCAGAAGCTCCTCGTTGCATTCCTCATCGCCTCAAGAAAGCTGCGACACTACTTCCAGGGGCACCCCATCACGGTGGTCACCTCCTTTCCCCTGGAGCAGATATTGCGCAACCCTAATGCTACAGATCGTGTCGCGGGATGGAACATAGAGCTACAGCCATTCAACCTGCGCTTCGATACCACAAGAGTAATCAAAGGAAGAGCGCTGGCAGACTTCGTCGCCGAATGGACTAACCCAACCCCTGAACAGACTTCGTCCCATTCCTCCTGGCACGGAAGCATGGTCACCTCCCGCCTGACACGGTAGCGTGTCAGCCGGTACGATAACTGATGGAGATATGCCCTAGAGGCAATTAATAAAGTGTATTCTTTATCATATCTCGTTTGTTCATAATAGGTTTTTGTGTCATGCTAGAACCGTATTAAGCGGAAACATTAATGCGAGTGTGATACGTAAACAACCAGGTCCCTAGTAGCCTCTACTAAGACTAGTTTCGTTGCGCGATTGATGATCGAGGTTTCCCGGTCATGGGGCATGGCGCCGGTCGGCAATGAGAGTCATATCGCTAGAGAACGATGTGATGGACATACCCAGATTTGGAGAACGTAGTCGTTACGCGTTTGACAGTGAGATCAACTCTTATTGTTATTCCTTGAAGATACTTTGATTGCACCAAACGTCGTATCTTATTTAGTATGACAATAACGGTGATATTTTTGGGTATCGGAAAGGAGTAGTTGAGACGAGGGGTCAAGAGCGGGATTTACCAGTCCGCATAGCAGGATAGATACTCTCGGGCCCACTCGGTGAGATCATGTCTAATGAGCTTGCAAGCATGTGACTAGGTCACGGAGACATGAGATCATGAACGAGTAGAAGATAGCGTCGTCGGTAACGAGGTCGGGATTAGGTATGGAGATATCTATGGAACGACGCTCGGACGTGCTAAGTATCGCTATGGCAAAAGGTTTAAGACTTTACGTTCAGATTTTATAGATGAAAGTCATTCGTTATATCTCAGGGATTAATTCATGGGGTCCAGGCCTACGAGTTAGTCGTTGATCATTGAGGAGTCTTGATCATACCTGATATTATATCGAACCGCTAGGGTAACACACATAAGGGGTTTCGACAAGACAACCGGAAAGGAAGGAGATCACCGGGAGCGTCCCGGGAGGGGTCCGATGGAGATCGGGCAGCGCCGAAAGAGTTTTCGGAGCTAGGAAAAATTATATATATTATGTTTGATATTAATTAGTGTAATTAATGTGTAAATATAATTTTATATATTTATTTTCGGATTTATTTAGGCTGATTTCCCTAAATGGGCCTTCTGGTCGAAAGAAGGCCCAAGAGGGGAAAATTCCCAAGGGGAATTCGGTGGGGGGCTTGGGGGCCCAAGTGGGCCAAGAGGCCCACTAGGGGGCCGGCGCACCCAGCCATGCCGCACCAGGCATGTGGGGGTTAGTCCCACATTGCCTGGTTAGCAAGTTGGCTCCCCCCTGGGAGCCTATATAAGAAGGGGCACCCCTGGCCTTTTAATTCACCAATTAATTCCCGATTTCTCTCTCGATATCGTGGTTCCCAAGTTGGAGCCGCGCCGAGCTGAGGAAGGGGGGATCTCCTCCACCATAGCCCGCTGCCGCGCTGCTGGTGTTCCGGTCCAAGTCTTCCGCTGCTCGTCCTGGACTGGAGCTTCGGAGGCCGTCGTCTCCACTGTACGTGTGCGACTCCCTGCGAGGTGCTGCGCTAGCGGTACTCGGAGGCCTGCTGCCTCTACACGACCTTGAGGTCGGCTTCGTCGGTCTTCATCGACAACGTTTGTGCGGGAACGTAATCCCCGCTTTCGGTCTACAAGGGTACGTATTCCGATCTCCGTTCATACTACTATATCTGCATAGAATAGATCTTGGCATGCTTTTAGGATATCGTTGGTAGGAATTTTTTTGTTTTCTGCACACGATCCCCTTCAGTGGTATCAGAGCCGATCTATCGTAGATATAGCTGTACGCTGTTAGAACCCGTGCTCTGCACGGGGGCACCGTTCCTGTTATTTGCTACCCTCTAGCGTGCACTTGTGTATTCCAACGGCATTGAGTTGATGAAGCGGCCCGGACCGACTTTACGCGTACGCTTACGCGAGACTGGTTTCACTACTGACATACGGCTTGTACCATATATGTGGCTGGCGGGTGTCAGTTTCTCTCTCTTTAGTTGGTCTTCACATTTTCAATGGAGGGCCCGAAAGGGATGCTTAAACATGCAATTATTGGATCGTTGTTGTGGTCATAAGATTCGTAGGTATGAAGCGGTTCTATTTACAAAAGCCCCAAGCCACGTAAAACATGCAAAAGATAAAGTAGAAGCGTCTAACTTTATTTTGCAGGGGCTATGTGATATGGTCAAGGTAGGTTTATTAAATTGTTTATAAACTTCGGGCGCCAAGAAGACCATGGCGCAATGGACTATATCACATTGCATTACATATGATGTTTTGTGTGCATCTTATTTTGTGTGATTGTGTGTATAGTATACATTAGTTACACGGCGGTAGCTGAATAAGATGATCCCTTCAAAATACCACTAGTGTTCTCCCTCCAACGCGCACCACCAAGAAAGTTCTACGTTATGAGGCAGGCCGTGATGATCGGGTGTCATACATCTCGTTGTTCGCATATAGTGGGTGTAAGCCCTGTTGCACAAGCGTCAGTGTGGAGGTCTTTGGTGGCGAGCCTAGCATGCTCAGAGGTATGGCCTCGGAACAGGAAGACCGAAAGGTCGAGCACGAGTCACAAAATTGGTGTGGCGGACGATTTTGTCTACTCTTGAAGTTGTGCCGCCGGCTTTGATGATGAGGGGTGGTGCAATGGATGGGGGTCGTGTAATCGCTCAAACGACCAGGAGGGATGTTCGTTTGAGTGGGAGTTATGTTAGTTATTTTCTAAAATACTATAACTCAAAATTATTATGAACAAAGTCTTATGTTGTTGCAAATTCCATTCTAGATGTCTCGCCCCTCGTTTAACCTAAGTCTGTTCCTTGAGAAAGAAAAGCTTAAGACCAATGGGTCAAACTTCATGGCCTGGTTCCGCAACCGGAGGATCCTCCTCACTCCCCATAGTGGCCTACGTCATTGAGGCCGCCATAGGTGACCCTCCTGCAGATGATGCCTCTGAGGATGAGAAGAAGGTCTTCCAGACCCGATCGGAGGATTCTGCCTTTGTCCAGAGTGGCATGCTCTACGCCATGGAAGCCGACCTGCAGAAGCGCTTTGAGAAGATGAGTGCCTTTGAGATCATTTCGGATCTTAAGGCTGTCTTCGCGCCGCAGGCTAAGGCTGAGAGATATGAGGCTTCTGAGCTTTTCTTCTCAGCCAAAATGGAAGAGCATAGCAGTGTGAGCGAGCATGTAGTCAGGATGTCTGGCTACGTTCAACGCCTGAATGCTCTGGAATGCAAGATTCCCGATGAGCTGGCGATTGACAGGGTGTTGCAATCGTTGCCGCCAAGCTACAAAGGCTTCGTCATGAACTACAACATGCAGGGCATGGCTAAGTCCCTGGGTGAATTGTTCGTGATGCTCAAGACTGCTGAGGTAGAGATTAAGAAGGAGCACACGCTGTTGATGGTCAACAAGACCGTTGATTTCAAGAAGTCCGGTGGCAAGGGAAAGAAGAGCTGGAAGTCCCGGAGGGAGGCAAAGTTGGCTGCCAAGCCTAGGACTAACAGGTCTGGTCCCAGAGCTAGTGTGGAGTGTTTCTACTGCAAGGGGAAGGGTCACTGGAAGCGCAACTGCCCCAAGTACCTGGAGGATAGGAAGTCTGGCAAGAGCAAGGTATATTTGATATACATGTTATAGATGTGTACCTTACATCCGCCTGGAGCAACAAGTGGGTATTTGATACTGGTTCTGTTTCTCATATATGTAACTCTCAGGAAGAGTTACGGAATAGAAGGCGGCTGGCGAAGGATGAGGTGACGATGCGCGTCGGCAACGGATCGAGAGTCGACGTGGTGGCTGTCGGCACGCTCCCTCTACATCTACCATCGGGATTAGTTTTGGTTTTAAATAAGTGTTATTTTGTGCCATCCTTGAGTGTAAACATTATAAGTGGGTCTTGCCTCTTACAAGACGGTTATTCATTTAAATCAGTGTCAAGCAATTGTGCTATTTATATGAATGATATCTTTTATGTTGATGCTCCCGAGAATAACGGTTTATTCTTTTTGAATCTCGATCGTAGTACTCACATCCATAACATAGAAGCCAAACGGATTAAGTGTAGTGACGATACCGCCATGTATTTGTGGCATTGCCGTCTTGGTCATATTGGTGTAAAGCGCATGAAGCAACTCCACTCCGATGGACTTTTGGACTCGTTGGATTTCGGATCCCTCGATACATGCGAACCATGCCTTATGGGCAAAATGACCAGGAAACCGTTCAAAGGTTTCGTTGAACGGGCGTCGGATTTATTGGGGATCATACATACAGATGTGTGTGGACCGATGAGCGTTTCGACACGCAATGGTTATCGTTACTTTGTCACCTTCACTGATGACTTGAGTAGATACGGTTATATCTATTTGATGAAACACAAGTCTGAAACGTTTGAAAAGTTCAAAGAATTCCAGAGTGAAGTTGAGAATCAGCTTAATAGGAAAATCAAGCATCTCCGATCCGATCGCGATGGAGAGTCCTTGAGTTTTGAGTTTGGCACACATCTGAAGAGTTGTGGCATAGTACCCCAACTTACGCCAGCCGGAACGCCGCAGCGTAACGGCGTGTCCGAGCGACGTAATCGTACTCTACTGGATAGTGTCCGATCTATGATGTCTCTTACCGATCTGCAAGTGTCCTTCTAGGGTTATGCGTTAGAAACAGCCGCATTCATTTTAAATAGGGCTCCGTCCAAGTCCGTTGAAACGACGCCGTATGAATTATGGTATGGCCAAAAGCCCAAGGTATCGTTTCTGAAGGTTTGGGGTTGTGAGGCGTACGTTAAGAAACTACAGCCCGACAAACTCGAACCGAAGTCGGAGAAAATCGTGTTTGTAGGATATCCGCGGGAAATCGTTGGGTACACCTTCTACAACCAAGCTGAGGGCAAACTTTTGTCGTGAAGACCGGTACCTTTCTAGAGAAGGAGTTTCTCGCGAAAGGAGTAAGTGGGAGGAAGGTAGACCTCGATGAAATCGTTGATCCTGAACTCGAGATTTCGAGTGGCGCAACGGAAGCAATTCCAGAAACGTCCTCCGTGGAAGGAGTGGGAGAAACTGTCGAGGAAGATGGTCTACCTCGTAGGTCTGGTAGATCTCGGATCGCACCAGAATGTTATGGCAACATGGTTTGCACCGTCATGCTAGTCGAGCAAGACGAACCTACGAACTACAAGGAGGCGATGGAGAGTCTAGAGTCCGAGAAATGGCTTGAAGCCATGAAATCCGAAATAGGATCCATGTATGATAACAAAGTGTGGACTTTGATGGATATTCTCGAAGGGCGCAAGGCCGTCGAGAATAAGTGGATCTTTAAGAAGAAGACTGATGCTGATGGTAATGTGACCGTCTATAAAGCTCGGCTTGTCGCAAAGGGTTTCCGCCAAGTTCATGGAATTGACTACGATGAAACTTTTTCACCGGTAGCGATGCTTAAGTCTATTCGGATTTTGTTAGCGGTAGCTGCCTATTATGATTATCAAATCTGGCAGATGGACGTCAAAACGGCCTTCCTAAATGGAAACATTGAGGAAGAGTTGTACATGGTACAGCCGGAAGGTTTTGTTGATCCGGGAAATGCTAACAAGGTGTGCAAGCTTCAGCGATCCATCTATGGATTGAAGCAGGCATCTCGGAGCTGGAATCTTCGCTTTGATGAGGTAATCAATGGTTTTGGATTTATCCAAAATGTGGAAGAGACCTGTATTTACAAGAAAATGAGTGGGAGCTCGGTTGTGTTCTTAGCACTGTATGTTGACGACCTATTGCTGATTGGGAATGATGTGGAACTTCTGAATAGCGTGAAGGAATATTTAAACAGTAAATTTTCCATGAAGGACTTAGGAGAAGCTGCGTATGTTTTAGGCATAAAAATCTATCGCGATAGATCAAGGCGCCTTTTAGCACTAAGTCAGAGTACTTATCTTGATAAAATACTGAAGCGTTTCCGTATGGAGAAGGCAAAGAAGGGTTCTCTGCCGGTTATCAAGAATAAGATATTGTGTAACGCGCAGTGTCCGGTGACGGAACTGGGTAAGGCCGAAATGACGAAACATCCTTATGCTTCAGCCATAGGATCGATGATGTATGCAATGCTGAGTACTAGACCAGATGTGGCATTAGCTCTAAGTTTGACAAGCCGGTTCCAGAGTAATCCTTGAATGCCGCATTGGGTATCTGTTAAGAGCATTCTTAAGTATCTCAATAAGACAAAGGAAATGTTCCTTGTGTATGGTGGCTGCGATGAAGAACTTGGCGTAACGGGTTACGTAGATGCAAGTTTCTGCTCAGACCCCGATGACTGTAAGTCACAGACAGGTTACGTGTTCAAGGTGAATGGAGGCGCCGTGTGCTGGAGAAGTGGGAAGCAACCCATAGTCGCACAATCTACAATGAAGTCGGAGTATATCGCTGCTTGCGAAGCAGCGAATGAAGCTGTGTGGCTGAGGAAGTTCGTCATCGAACTAGGAGTGTTCCCGAGCGTGCAAGACCCCGTGATCCTCTTCTGCGACAATACGGGTGCTATTGCGAACGCCAAGGAGCCAAGGTCTCACTCCACCGCCAAACATATTCTCGGACGCTTCCATGTGATACGTCAGTACGTACAAGGAGGCGATGTGAAGATTTGCAAAGTGCATACGGATCTGAATGTAGCAGATCCGCTGACGAAGCCTCTCCCGCTTGATAAGCATGAAAAACACCAGTTAGCTATGGGTGTTAGGCTTTTACCAAGTTGTAATCTAGATTAAGTTGTACTCTAGTGCAAGTGGGAGACTGAAGGAGATATGCCCTAGAGGCAATTAATGAAGTGTATTCTTTATCATATCTTGTTTGTTCATAATAGGTTTTTGTGTCATGCTAGAACCGTATTAAGCGGAAACATTAATGTGAGTGTGATACGTAAACAACCAGGTCCCTACTAGCCTCTACTAAGACTAGTTTCGTTGCGCGATTGATGATCGAGGTTTCCCGGTCATGGGGCATGGCGCCGGTCGGCAATGAGAGTCATATCGCTAGAGAACGATGTGATGGACATACCCAGATTTGGAGAACGTAGTCGTTACGCCTTTGACCGTGAGATCAACTCTTATTCTTATTCCTGGAAGATACATTGATAGCACCAAACGTCGTATCTTATTTAGTATGACAATAACGGTGATACTTTTGGGTATCGGAAAGGAGTAGTTGAGACGAGGGGTCAAGAGCGGGATTTGCCAGTCCGCATAGCAGGATAGATAATCTCGGGCCCACTCGGTGAGATCATGTCTAATGAGCTTGCAAGCATGTGACTAGGCCACGGAGACATGAGATCATGAACGAGTAGAAGATAGCGTCGTCGGTAACGAGGTCGGGATTAGGTATGGAGATATCTATGGAACGACGCTCGGACGTGCTAAGTATCGCTATGGCAAAAGGTTTAAGACTTTACGTTCAGATTTTATAGATGAAAGTCATTCGTTATATCTCAGGGATTAATTCATGGGGTCCAGGCCTACGAGTTAGTCGTTGATCATTGAGGAGTCTTGATCATACCTGATATTATATCGAACCGCTAGGGTAACACACTTAAGGGGTTTCGACAAGACAACCGGAAAGGAAGGAGATCACCGGGAGCGTCCCGGGAGGGGTCCGATGGAGATCGGGCAGCGCCGAAAGAGTTTTCGGAGCTAGGAAAAATTATATATATTATGTTTGATATTAATTAGTGTAATTAATGTGTAAATATAATTTTATATATTTATTTTCGGATTTATTTAGGTTGATTTCACTAAATGGGCCTTCTGGTCGAAAGAAGGCCCAAGAGGGGAAAATTCCCAAGGGGAATTCGGTGGGGGGCTTGGGGGCCGACCCAAGTGGGCCAAGAGGCCCAATAGGGGGCTGGCGCACCCAGCCATGCCGCACCAGGCATGTGGGGGTTAGTCCCACATTGCCTGGTTAGCAAGTTGGCTCCCCCCTGGGAGCCTATATAAGAAGGGGCACCCCTGACCTTTTAATTCACCAATTAATTCCCGATTTCTCTCTCGATCTCGTGGTTCCCAAGTTGGAGCCGCGCCGAGCTGAGGAAGAAGGGATGTCCTCCACCATAGCCCGCTGCCGCGCTGCTGGTGTTCCGGTCCAAGTCTTCCACTGCTCGTCCTGGACTGGAGCTTCGGAGGCCGTCGTCTCCACCGTACGTGTGCGACTCCCTGCGAGGTGCTCCGCTAGCGGTACTCGGAGGCCTGCTTCCTCTACACGACCTTGAGGTCGGCTTCGTCGGTCTTCATCTACAACGTTTGTGCGGGAACGTAATCCCCGCTTTCGGTCTACAAGGGTACGTATTCCGATCTCCGTTCGTACTACTATATCTGCATAGAATAGATCTTGGCATGCTTTTAGGATATTGTTGGTAGGAAAATTTTTGTTTTCTGCACACGATCCCCTTCAATAACGGTACAACAAGATCAGACATGTCTAGCCCGGCAATCCGGATAAGGCTACTCGGCATGGGCGAAGACATGTCTTGTCTCTGACAGAGGGACAATGATGTTCCAGGACGGCGCCTGCGGTCCTTGCCGGAATGATGACGGCAGGGCTAGGCCGGATAGCTCGGCGGCTAGGTTGCACTAGCTGGTGTCGACATAACCGTTAGGCCTGTCCTGTGGGGCCATGCCGGATTAGGGTTTCCGGCCCTCCCGTCCGGAACTCTATAAAAGGCGCCATACCTGCTGAAGAGGGAGAGAGACCAACTTGAGGGCCAAAACTATAGCCTCATTTACTCCTAGTGCATTTACTCCCTCCTCTCTCTAGTTCATCTAGTTTATCTTGTTCTTCACCAAGAAATCTCAAGGGGCATGTTGTAGATCTTGTACCACACTTATATTGAGAGGGAAGGCCGGAGTAGGGGTGTTAACTCCCCACGAGGGCCCCGAACATGGGTACATCGTGTGTGTGTTCTTTGCCTTCGTGTATTTGTTTGTCTTTGCTAGATCTTGTGGTGTGTCTTTTGGATTTGCATTGAGTTCGTCGGTGTTCTTGTTGATTCCGGCATCCTCTATCGTGTGAGTTCTTTAGCTCGCTAGCCCTCCCCGGATCCACCAGCGTCCATCGGCCCCACACTTTAGCCATCCTATGGCATCTGCCGTGACACCACCACGACAGTTGGCGCCCACCGTGGGGCAGATAGAGGTGCTCGCTGGTGTACACATCCGGACGGGTTCCTCCGTTCGCTCTGGCATCCGAGTTCTCTCCGGCCTGGTTGTCAGGCTAGGCGAGATGGATTTTGTCAGCAACAATGCCGGTTGCTTCCGGAACAAGCCCTGCCCGGCGAACGGATGCCTCATCGACTTTGGCGTCTTCACCACCTACGTCGCCACCGAGGTCGTCGACAGCTATCCGGACGATGTCCTGGAGGCTGAAGATCCCCCCATGCTCCGCCCCGCCCGGGATCCGCGTATCGATCGCCCCGCGGGCTGCGTCACGGTCATGATGGTCGCGGTGACCGAGGAGGTGTTCCAGGACGCTCCTGATGGCGATGCCGGTAGTAACCGAGTTCGGTTAGCAAAACCTCCGCAGGAGAGGGGAGCTGCCCGAGATGGCAACCCCCAGCCGTCCCACCCTCGTCGTCGGCCGGATCCCCTCTCGGGTCTGGTTGCTAAGTTGGATGTCCCTTTGGCAGTGGATGTTGATACCCAAGCCACTTCGGCTGATTTGGACGAGCAGCGCAGATTACTGCTCGCGGAGGCTCAAGAGATCGCCGAGATCCGGCGTGAGCTTAGCGCGAGTCTCCGTGAGTACAATGCAGCTCATGGGTTCCCCAAGATAGACTCCCAGGATAAGCGCATTTCTGACCTGCGCAAGAAGTACAGGATGGTGAATGATGAGTTGGCGGGTGGCGCAGCGCCTAGCCATAGCAGGTCGGATAGTTTGATCTTGGCAGAGAAACCGGTGTACAGCTCACCTGCCAAAACTCTTAGGGCTGCCGAGGCAGCTATGGCTGAGTTGGCCGGGCTATCCGGAGAAGCTCTGCGCAAGCAGCAAGAGCGGGTCAACGAGTTAGTAATAGAGGCTAACCGGCAGAACAAAGCTTTTAAGAAAAAGAACCCGGGTGCTGGATCCCAGGTGTACTCGGCTAGGGCCGAAAGCAACAAGTCGGGCGGAGAGGCTTCGTCCCCGCATCCGAGTCGGAGCAAGAGCAAGAGCAAAACCCGGAGGCGAGGTTCCGGAAGAAACAAGCAATTGCAGACATATGACCTGACCTTTGCCGGAGTTCAGCAAGCCGGACAGAACAATCCCGGTCAGGCTCAGGGTAGCCATGGTGGTGGTAACCGGGGTGTAGGAAACAATGTCCCGGCGAGCCGTGGCAATCCTCCCCGGTATCCGCCACAGAGTCAGGGAAACCGGCATAGAGAGGCCGCTTCTGTCACGCAGCAAGCCATAATTCCTGTGTTTAACAGGCATGACGATGGCAACTCGAGGTTGCAGCAACTCGGATACCAGCCTAACGAGAATCCCTTGGATCTCGAATAGGAACTCGGTAGCTAGCTCCAGCTGATGCCCGGATCAGGCTCGACCGGATTCACCAATCCGAGTTGGTTGAAGAGCAAGGCCCTCCAGGACCTACTTGCTTTGGACCTCGGATCATGCGAGAGCCGGCTGTGCGAAATTTTCAGCTCAACCGGGGTGCCAAGACCTATGACGGCAGCTCGAAGCCGGAGGATTGGTTAACCGACTATATAACTGCGGTAAGCATAGCCGGTGGAAACAGACGCTGTGCGGTACGGTATGTACCACAGATGTTGGAAGGACCTGCCAGGATCTGACTGAACAACTTGAGGACTGGCAGCATAGACTGTTGGTTGGATTTCGAGGAGGCCTTCATCAGCAACTTCACCAGCACATACAAGAGGCCCAACCGACCTCAACAGCTCGCCATCTGCAGGCAGAGGAGCAATGAAACTGACCGCGAGTACCTTACTCGGTGGAGCAACATTCGCAATTCTTGTGAAGGCGTTGTCGAGGCACATGCCATATAGTGGTTTGCCCAAAGATGCCGGCATGGCTCTATGCTTTGGCAAAAGCTGCAAAGGAAGATGCCGACAACCTTGGCAGAGACCATGCGCATCGCCGACACCTACACGCTTGGGGACCCCATGCAACCCCTGGCGGATGTCGGATACTCCAACAGGAGGAATATAGGAAATCAGTGCTCGGGGTCGAGCAGAAGCAATGATCGTCACGATTTCGGCCAAAAGAGGAGCCAGCCCGAGTTCCACTATGCCTCGCAGCACGTTACAGCGGTTGGCCAAGATCAGGGGGATGCCGGCAGCAATCAGCGGCAGAAAACAACTGGCCCGGCTTGGAGTCAGAGCCAAGAAGTGCAGAAAACTTGGGTGGACCAAAAGAAGCCCCTGACGTATGAAGAGATGATGAACAAGCCATGCTGCTACCATACGTTGGAGGCCAACAAGCCTGCAAACCACTCACCCCGGCAGTGCGGCTGGTATCAGCGCACGTTATAGGAGGGCAGCGCGGGGGCTACTCGGCCAAACGCTCCGGCGTCACGGCCAAATATCCCGAGACCCCCTCCACCACTATCCGGTGCCAATGCAGTCCGGATTAATCAACCCACCTAGGGACCTCCTCCCAGACCAGTGAACATGGTGCACACCCGGAATGATAATGGTGCTGGTCCGAGTAACCAATCCGGACACCAGCAGGGCAACTATCGAGAGGCACATTAGAGCTATGTGGTCTTTGTGACCGAGCCGACTGACCGGAAGAGTGTGCGACAACGCGCTCTAGAGATAAATGCAGTGATCCCGGCGGTGCCAAGTTCCTGCACTGGTCCGAGATGGAGATCACCTGGAGTCGGAAGGATCACCCCCGGGTTATGCCCAAGCCTGGTGGCTATGCTCTGGTAGTGGACCCGACCTTTGTCGGACCAAGTCTCAACGTCCGCTTCAGCCGGGTACTAATTGACAATGGCAGTGCCATTAACATTATGTACAAGGATACCATGTTGAAGCTGGGAGTGTCCATAAACACGCTGCTCCCAATCGAGACCACCTTTCACGGCATTGTGCCCGGAGTCTCCTGCTCCCCTATGGGCAAAATTTGGTTTGAGGTGTTATTTGAAACCCGGGAGAACTGCCGGACAGAGAGCCTGGAATTCGAGGTCGTCGATCTCGAAAGTCCATACCATGCACTTATTGGTAGGCCGGCACTGGCCAAGTTCATGATCTCCACTCATATGGGATACCTGAAGATGAAGATGCCGGGTCCAAATGGGATTGCACTGCCGGCTCAAACTTAGCCGAGCTGGTCATTGCTGAGGAGAAGAAGAGGATTCAGCAGGTAGTTGCACTGACCAAGACCTCGAAACTCGGAATGCCCGGGATGGCGAACCCGGAGCAGAGCGCCTCATTCCAGTCACCAAAGGAGACCAAGAAGGTGGGGGTTGACCCCAGCAACCCGGAGCGCCAGGTCATCATTGGCAGCAACCTGGACAGTAAATAGGAAGACGAGCTCGTCGACTTTCTCCGTGAGAATCGGGATGCTTTTGCATGGTCGAATGACGATCTGCAAGGCGTTCCGAGGGAGTTGGCTGAGCACTCACTATTCGCCAGGCCTGATGCGAAGCCGGTGAAGCAACCGACTAGGCGCCTCTCGGATGAGAGAAGAGCTGCCATCATGGAGCATCTCGCGGTGCTGCTCGCTGCCGGATTCATGATGGAAGTGCTGCACCCGGATTGGATTTCGAATCCGGTCCTGGTAGAGAAGAAGAAAGATGATCCCCTCCTGCTTAAGGTGTGGCGCATGTGCATCGACTTCACCAACCTCAACAAGGCATGTCCGAAGGACCCGTTTCCACTTCCCCAGATAGATCAGGTGATCGATTCCACTGCCAGGAGTGAGCTTTTGACTTTTCTAGATGCCTATTCTGGTTTTCACCAGATACCTTTGAATCCGGATGATCAATTGAAAATTGCTTTTATTACCCCGTATGGGGCTTATTGCTATCGTGTCATGACTTTTGGTCTGATAAATGCTGGTGCTACATACCAGAGGTGCATGCAAAAATGTTTACATGACCAGATAGGCCGGAATGCCGAAGTCTATGTCGATGACATAGTCATAAAAACAAAAGAAAAATCCTCTCTGATCGATGATCTAAGGGAGACATTTAGAAACTTAAGGAGATTCTGGATGAAGTTGAATCCGGACAAGTGTACATTCGGTGTTCCGGCAGGCAAGCTACTCGGTTTCCTCATATCAAGCCGGGGGATTGAGGTCAACCCGGGTAAAATATGTGCGATTGAAAGCATGAAGTTACCGGTACGTCTCAAAGATGTGCAGAAATTTACAGGATGTCTGGCATCCCTAAGTCGGTTTGTGAGCCGGCAAGGGGAGAAGGCCTTGCCCTTGTATCAATTGATGAAGAAGAGGAAAACGTTTATATGGACCCCGCAGGCTGATGCGGCGTTCAATGATTTGAAAAGGATGCTCTCAACAGCACAAGTGTTGGCATCCCCATTACCCAAGGAGCCTATGCTGCTGCACATTGCTGCTACTAACCGGGTAGTAAGTGTAGCCATTGTCGTGGAGAGAGAGGAAGGGGACAAGCTGATATAGAGACCGGTATATTACTTGAGCGAGGTGATCTCAGAATCCAAACAGAACTACCCGCATTACCAGAAGATGGCATATGGAGTATACCTGGCGGTCACCAAGCTCAAGCACTATTTCCAAGAACACCCGATCACGGTGGTTTGCGAAGCTCCCCTCGTCGAGATCATCGGTTGTAAGGATGCTAGCGGCCGAGTTGCCAAATGGGCCATCCAGTTGTCTCCGTACGCTCCGACATACGAGAGACGCGACGCCATGAAGTCGCAGGCGCTGCCGGACTTCATGGTGGACTGGACCGAGATGCAGTATGAACCTCCAATTCCTGACTACAACTTCTGGAGGATGCATTTCGATGGTTCCAAGGCCAAGATCGGATTGGGTGCCGGAGTGGTCCTCACCTCACCGAAATAAGATGTGCTGAAGTATGTACTGCAAATTCATTTCCGGGCATCTAACAATGTCGCCGAGTACGAGGCTTTGGTTCATGGACTAAATGTCGCCAAGGAAATCGGCATCCGCCGGATAGAGTGTTTCGGTGATTCCGACCTCGTGGTGCAACAGGTGTCGGGGAACTGGGATGCGATTGACGCCAACATGGCCTTATATCGGTTCCATGTGCAGAAAATATCCGGATTTTTCGAGGGCTGCGAATTCAAGCACATACCCAGAGGGGAAAATGAAGCAGCGGATGTGTTGTCCAAGCTAGGGTCATCCCGAGATGCCATCCCACCCGGGATCTCTCTCGAGCATCTGAGGAAGCCCTCTATACAGCCCTCACCCGAGTCAGATTCTATCTTCATCCCCAAGGAGCCTGGCTCGGAAGCCGTACCTATGGAGGTGGAAGTCGGGAGCACTGCATTGAACCCGAGAACTGCAACATAAAACTCGGAGGTGGGAAACGACAAGATTATGGAGGTGATGTCGGCAGAACCGACGGACATAGATGCTCCCGTGTTCCCGGTTCGACCTGTCCTGGGATGGGCACAACCCATCATGGCATACACGTCGGATGGAACCCTCCCGGAGAACGAAGTGGAAGCCCGACAGATACTGCGGAGATCCAAGGAGTACACCATTATCAATCTAGAGCTGTACAAGAGAAGTGTCACAGAGGTGCTCCAGAGGTGTGTGGAACCTGAGGAAGGCCAAGAGATGCTATTGGAAATACACCAAGGAGAGAGTGGGCATCATGCATCATCTCGGGCGCTGGTGGCGAAGGTGTTCCGGCATGTGTTCTACTGGCTCAGTGCCTTGCAGCAAGCAGAGGACATTGTCCGAAAATGTGGAGGGTGCCAGAGGTTTGCCCACAGAATACATATGCCGGCATCAGCACTGAAGACAATACCCATCACTTGGCCATTTGCAGTATGGTGCTTGGACATGGTCGGGCAATTCAAGCCGGCAAGGGGTAATATGACACACATGCTGGTCATGGTGGACAAGTTTACCAAATGGATAGAGGTTACACCAATCCGGAAGTGTGACGGACACACCTCGGTCCAATTCTTGAAGGACATCATCTTAAGATACGGGTACCCGCACAGCATCATCACAGATAATGGTACCAATTTTGCTGTGGGAGAGTTTGCTCGGTTTTGTGCGGAGAAAAGAATCCGGTTGGTTGTGGCATCAGTAGCCCATCTGGAAGCAAACAGGCAAGTCGAGAGAGCAAATACCTTGGTCTTGGCCGGCATCAAAGCCCGCCTGATCGAGCCACTGTTGAGGACTCCGGGATGTTGGATAGAGGAGATACCGGCAGTATTGTGGGGTCTCCGGACCACACCGAATAGGTCTATCGGGTACACGCCATTCTTCATGGTGTATGGTGCCGAAGCCGTGCTTCCAACCGACATCCAGTATGATGCACCAAGGGTTACAATGTTCACCGAGGCCGAGGCAAAGGAAGCCCGGGAAGATAATGTGGACTTGCTCGAGGAAGCAAGAGAACTCGCATTGTCTCGGTCTGCAATTTATCAGCAGAATCTCCGTCGCTATCATAGCCGGAAAGTGCATCCCAGAGTATTCCGAGAAGGGGATCTTGTGCTAAGGCTTATCCAACGCACAACTGGGATGCATAAACTCTCGCCTCCATGGGAGGGTCCTTTTGTTGTAAGCAAGGCATTGCACAATGATTCTTATTACCTTGTAGATGCACAGGAAGCTAGAAAAGGTGTAATGGACTAAGCGGTGAGGAGACTAAGCGGCCATGGAATGTAGCCTTGCTTCGTCCCTTTTACACGTAAAGGGCGCAATGAATGTATCTCGGTTTCTCTATCAATGAAATTTCGGCACCCCGAGTTGTTACTCGGGGACTGCCTGAACAGGAGTATGTCCTTTATCTTAACTCGCATGTCGGTACCCTCGGGAGGAACCCGGGGACTGCCTCATTTTGTGCCCATTTGTTTTTTCTGTTAATTTATTTTATGCATATCGGCAACCCAGGGAGGAACTCGGGACTGCCTGGTACCTATTTCTTGTTTAGTATATGTCGGGCAAGTTCTGAGATCGGTTTTCAAGTCGGAGTAATGTATGTCATGTGAAATAATCTTGTGACTCGACTGACGAGCGCCGAATTGGTAGTCAAGAGCAAAGAGCGTCAAGTGTGGGAAACACGAAAACGAACTCGGGGACTTGGAATAGGAACTTTTCCGCCATGTGCGTCTTACTTATCCGGTTGTTTGTTTTATTATGTCGGGAATTTAGCAACTGGAACTCGGATATTCATAAGTAATGTATGCCGTGAATGGAATTTTGTGACTCGACTGTCGAAAGTCGAAATGGTAGACAAGAGCAGAAATTGCCTAACTACGGTAAACATGAAAACGAACTCGGGGACTCGTAGCAAAATATACCGACATAACTTGTCTTGCATAGGAAGAAGCAGAGTACGAATTAAAATATATATTACAACTGCACCCGGCATCCCGGGGATTTAACGTTTCTACACTTGAGTGTTTGCAGCAGCAAGATCATGAAGCAGTAGGGGAAGCCGGTTTCTCGAGTTGATCAGCAGGGGAGCAGTGACGACGGTCTCCCCCGCACCAGCAGTAGTACCCGGAGCATCCACGTGCACCTCGGCCTGAGGGATCTCGGGTGGCGAAGGAGCAGCAGCATCCCGGGAAGCCGGTGGCAGCGCCAGTCGTAGCGTCATCGTCCTCCGGGATCTTTGCGTCCACGTCACCGGTCTCACCCGTCTCGCCATCATCTTCATAATCTGACTCGGAGTCAGAAGCAATGAGGCTCGTGATGAAGGCGCCGGGATCCGCCCAGCCGGCAAGACGATGAGCGGTCTCCTGGCAAAGCTGAATCTTGGCCGGATCCGTGTACCACTCCGAGACGACGCGCAGGCTCTTGATCACCTCGAGGTCGAGCCCCTCGTACGAGCTCAGCACGTGCTTCGACGCTTGGTCGGCACCGGCGCGAGCACCGGAATGTTTCCAGGCATGAAGCACGTTCCCGGCATCTTGGAGCGCAGTGGCCAACTTGGTGACCGAGAGATTGCTGGTGACGCCAGGCCAGAGGGCACCATGAGCATGGACGGTCGCGCTGAGGAGCTCGGTGCCGATCGACCGGAGAGGTACCATCCGGGCCTTCAGGGCGATAAGATGGTCGTCGATGTCCCACGAATCAGAGACAGGACCATTTCCGGCGCGCTTCTCCCGGGCGGCAGCAATCACAAGGTTGGCAGCTTCTCGGGAGTGCTCGAAGTGCCCTTTAGAAAGGAGAACTGTCACATGGACAAGCCATGAGGAGATATCGGCAAAAAGAGGAAAACAGAAAAAGAGAACTCGGTGTACTTACTGTTCATATCCCGGTTTAATCCGGTTAGCTCGGATAGCCAAGCATCTTGCTTCGACCGGAGAAGGGCCAACTCGGTCTCGGCCAGATGGGCGCGTTCCTCGGCTTGATCCAGCGTCTCCTTCTGCTTCTTGGTGGCGTCCACGAAGCGCATCTTCAAGTCTCCAGCAGTAGACTTGGCCTTCTCCAACTCGGCGTTTAGCCGCGAGATCTCGGATTGAGCGTCAGACAGGGCGGACTTTTGGTCTACCGAGATCGTTCGCGCGGCATCCCGCTCCTCCCGGAGGCGTCCCTCCAACTTCTTGGACTGACCGAAGTCAGCAAGAAGCCGGTGGAAGACGCTGCTGCGTTTTTTGCCGCAGTCCTGTAAAATATGTCCGACATCAGTCTCGGGAACTTCAGTATGGAATAACAAAACACTTATGCAAGATCCCCAGTGGAGGACCAATTCGGTGGAAAGGATCTCGGGCACTGGGAAGGAATTTTTTTTCTCAGATTAGAGCCTAGTGATCTGCTACTCGGTGGATTCTGGAGCACTAAGCACTAATCTCAGGGACTAGTGGGGATAGAAGAATGAAACTTTGTAAAAGGAAAAGGAGGAAACTTACATCAACCACCCGGGTGACATCCAGCGCAGCCACCTGAAGGGCGTGTAGGGCTTGGGTGCTGCGGCTCGGACCGGCAGCGTGCAAGTCCCCCACGATCTCGGAGGCATCAGTAGCAATCCAAGCCTTGTTGTATTCTTCAACAACGCGCAAGCCGGTCGCGGCGGGCACGCTCGCGGCAACGACCTCCTGGGATCCTGGAGACACAAAGGACCTTACGGTTGCTCGCAGGGCCTGCAGGGCGGCAGTGGGGATCTCGGCAGGAGGTGGGGGTAACCCGGAAAACTTACCCGAAACAGAGGAACCCTTACTTAGGGCCAAGTCTTGGGTTGAGGGCTTCGAAGAAGCGCTTGGCTAAGTAGGAACTATCTTCTTCCCAGAGGCCTGACTGCGCGATTTCCCAGCAGGAAGATCAGGTTGCCGGGAGGAAGATGCGGGCTGCTTCGGCGACGGGGTTTTGCGTGGGTCCAGCCGAGTAGAGGCGCGCGGAACGACCTGTCGCGGAGGACTCGGTGTATCCGCGTCGAGTTGAGGCACCCGGCGCGGGGTATCCGGAAGGACGACGTCCTCGGTCGCAACGGTAGGCTATACCGGGACCTCGGTCGCCCCGGGACGGACGTCCGGAGTCCCAGCACCGGTAGAGGCGCGAGGGGTCGCAACTTCGGTCACCGCAGGACCGGATTCAGGGCGGTCGGTGTCCTGCGCTGGACGCCGGGGTGGAGAAGGGGCAGCCCGAGATGGACTAGGAGTTCGGGATCCCGGAGGGCGGGAACCCGCGGACGGCGGAACGTCGAGAGACGCTCTATAATGAACATGTCAGAAAGGACCTCGGAGGAAATCAAAGTAAAATAACTCAAGGCGAGAGGGTAGTACCCGGAGGACACGGTGGGAGGACCTCTTTTACGCCGGGGAGGCTTCTCGCCCGGTTGCTTGGCGGTCTTGCTCCTCTTGGTGGCGGCACCCGACCCACCGGCATGGGCGGTCTCAGAGCCCGCACGTTTGCGGGTCTCGGCGCGCTTCGTCGCGGCTACGGGACCCGGAACCACTGGCATGGCGTATCGAAGAGGACGGGCATCAATTATTTCAAGAATTTGACACTCATCGTCATCATCTTCGTCAGTATCAACTTGGATAGCCTCTTGAGCTGAAGGCTTACCCGGGGCGGCAGCGCGGGCTAGAGGAATCGAGAGGTGATCCTCGCCATCGGGATCCTCCTCCGGCATCTTCTTCGGCACCGGGAAGTCCTCCGCGAAGTTGTCCTGGGCATGCATCGCGTTCTCTTCTATCTGGCGCTCGAACAGCTACGTCGCGAAGTTGTCCTGACCATATCGGTTTACAGCAGAACCCGGGTAAAAATGGAACTCGGCGGAAGACAAGCACAAGCACCTCCTCCAGTGGTTTTTTGCGGGTACCGGCGCACAGTCCCCACTTCCAGTTCTCCGGCATCCTCGTTCGAGCGATGGCTCGAATGCGGCGCCAAACCAAAGCTTTGTCCAGCGGGAAAATACTGGTCCGAGTAGGGTCGTATACACCACTCATGTGGCATATCTTGTGTACTCGGGATTGGAGGGGGCAAATGCGCCGAATGATGAAGCAGCACAAGAGGTCGTCCGGCGTCAGATCCTTCACGAGAACGCTTAAGACGTCATTCATGCTCTCGACCTCCTCGGAATCCAGGAGCTTGTTCCAGAGCTCAAACTCGCAGGGAGGACCCATGACGAATTCGGGGAGGTTAATGAAATCCGGGGCGGAGGAACCCGGAGAATCTCTCGAGGCCTCCCGGGTCTTCACATAGAAGAAGCTCCACTGCCACTTCCGGCAGGATTCCAGTCCCTGGACTTTGGGGAATCCGGAGTCGCTGCGAGGGATTATGGTCGCCGCCCCGCAGTCGACGAGGTCTTTGACCTTCTTGTCCTGGTTGGGGATGACTTGTCGGCGGAGGAGGAAGTATTTGGCCCAGAGTTCCACGAACGGACAGACGCCGAGATACCCTTCCGCGTACGTAGCGAACACGGAGAGCATCATGATCGCGTTGGCCGGGAGATGATGCGGTTGGAGGTCATAAGTGTCGAGGAAGTCGCGGAAGAAGGGGCTAGCCGGGAGCCCGAACCCACGCTCGAAGTGCGTAAGGAACACTACGCGTTCACCGGGTTGGTGTTCCGGCTGGACTTCACCGCTCGGAAGTCGGCTTTCGACCTGCGGCGGGATCCGGTGTGTCCGGTATAGCCAATCAAGATCCCCCTGATTGGTCTCGGAGCCGTCCCAGCATCCTCTGATACTCTCGTCACCCATCTCGGAGGGCCCAGAGGACATATCAGAGTTACTCTGCAGGCGTAGTGTCAGTTAGTCGAGTTAGTATGTCGGTAACGGAAGAACCTGGATTGGAAACTTCTAACAAAAACCGGATTCCTAGCAAACATATCTACCGCAGCCGAACAAATAAGAGATAATCAGCGCAAAAGTTTCCATGCAACGTATGAAGTTGGGGTATTGCGGATGAGAGCTAGGACAGGGAAAACGCCGCCATCTACGCCGCACCACCACGGCAAAGCACGTTCGCCGGTGGCGGCGTGGTGCGTGGAGGCGCAAACGCACGGGCTGGCGTGGTGAATCGTCACCGTGAAGAACTTCGCCGGAGGAGATGAAGGAACTCACCGGAGAAGAGGGTGGCACCGAGGCGCGGGAGTGTCCTGGACCGATCGTGGAGACGAACGGCTCCGACGGCTGGTTGCAACGGTGATGCTCGAGCTTCGGGCGCGGTGGCAGCGGAGCGCTCGGGGCAGTTGCGGAAGAAGAGGGAGGTTCGGGGAAGAAGGGGAAGTGACCGCTCCGATCTCCTATTTATGGGGAGATCTGGAGCGGCTTCCGAGTTTCCCGCCCACGATCTCCCAAATCGTGGGTGGGATCAGTTTGTGCCGAGCGGCACGTGGCGCCACCCGGAGCGCCCAATCCGGCCAAACCGCGGGCCACACGGTCCCAAAGGTTGGACTTCTGATCGGATGTGGCTCCCGGCGCGCGAACCCGAGCAGCGGTGCGTTAAGTCAAAGGCACTCGAGTGCTTCTCTGGCTTGACAAGACCCCGGGTGGGACCCTCCCCCCGGAGAGCAATCTTCCCCGGCACGAAAGGTGAAGTGCGTACCGGCGTGACCATACCCGGATGAGGGCCTGAAGGTATCATCTCAATTACACGAGCGCGGCCTCCCGGTTGGATAGATCTCGGGGTAGGGATGTCGGTGAAAGTCATCCTGGCAGCAAAGCTGAAGATTGTTCCTGGCTTGCTTGGGTGATTTTCTCTTCTTAAAGCTGATCCCGCATAGCGTCTTGGGTCGCTGCACAACACCAGCTTCGGGGACTAGTGTCGGGGGGCTGCCCCCCGGGTAGGGCAGATCCCGGTACAACTCAGCAATGTGGTAACAGTGTTTGACCTTTGGAGTGAGCAAGGGCCATCCTTTGATGCACCGAAGGGGCAACTTGACCTTTCGAAGGTGGTTGGGTCCAAGGTGTCTCTTGGGGGGCGCAAGGGCCATCCCTGGAAACTATAAATAGCCCCCCAGGCCTTCAGGACAGCATAAGCACCAGCGGATGGTTCCTCTAAGAACTAGCTTCTCGAAGATGTCTTTGGTAGCAGCCTAAGACATCTTCGGGAGGCTAGGCCTAGAGCTGCTCATCGTAAGTGGTAGTCCGGAGCAGGGACGGGACTCGGAGGCAACCGGGAAGGGTCTCGGATCCCGCGGTCTGCCACGGGTAAGATCCCGGGTTGAGGAGTACTCGGATGAACCGGATAAGGTCCCCGGATGGAGAAGAACCCGAATGATCCGGATAGGCTACCCGGGTAAATACTAACCGGCGTGACTATCCCGGTACTGGCAAGTTGTCTTATGTATGCAGGGAGGACGTACCATGTTAAGCAAGGAGGTAGCCGGCATGGGGGATGCCGGTGGGACGTCAACGGTCTGGTACATGCTTTTCCGCCTGACACGGGGGGAAGTCCCATTCCTCCTGGCACGGAAGCATGGTCACCTCCCGCCTGACACGGGAGCTTGTCAGCCAGTACGATAATGGTACGACAAGATCGGACATGCCTAGCCTGGCAATCCGGAAAAGGCTACTCGGCATGGACGAAGACATGTCTTGTCTTTGACAGAGGGACAATGATGTTCCAGGACGGCGCCTGCGGTCCTTTCCGGAATGATGACGGCAGGGCTAGGCCGGATAGCTCGGCGGCTAGGTCGCACTAGCTGGTGTCGACATAACCGTTAGGCCTGTTCGGTGGGGCCATGCCGGATAGGGTTTCCGGCCCTCCCGACCGGAACTCTATAAAAGGCGCCATAACTGCTGAAGAGGGAGAGAGACCAACTTGAGGGCCAAAACTATAGCCTCATTTACTCCTAGTGCATTTACTCCCTCCTCTCTCTAGTTCATCTAGTTCATCTTGTTCTTGACCAAGAAATCTCAAGGGGCATGTTGTAGATCTTGTACCACACTTATATTGAGAGGGAAGGTAGGAGTAGGGGTGTTACCTCCCCACGAGGGCCCCGAACCTGGGTACATCGTGTGTGTGTTCTTTGCCTTCGTGTATTTGTTTGTATTTGCTAGATCTTGTGGTGTGTCTTTTGGATTTGCATTGAGTTCGTCGGTGTTCTCGTAGATTCCGGCATCCTCTATCGTGTGAGTTCTTTAGCTCGCTAGCCCTCCCTGGATCCATCAGCGTCCATCGGCCCCACACTTTAGCCATCCTATGGCATCTTCCGTGACACCACCACGACATCATCACCGACAATGGCTCGAAACTCACCAGTGGCATCTTCAGAGCTTACTGCGAAAGAATGGGCATCAAGCTCTGCTTCGCCTCAGTCGCTCATCCGCAGAGCAACGGACAGGCTGAGCGAGCAAACACAGAATTTCTCAAGGGCCTAAAGACCAGGACTTTCGACATCCTCAAAGGCCACGGCAAGGGCTGGATCAGCGAACTCCCTTTGGTGCTCTGGTCCATCCGCACAACGCCATCCAAGCCTACGGGGGAAACACCGTTCGCCCTCGTCTATGGAGCCGAAGCAGTCCTCCCCACAGAGATAAAGCATGGATCCCCACGGGTCCTTGCCTTTAACGTGGACCAGCAAGAGGACCTCCACAATGACGACCTGCTACTCCTCGAGGGACTACGACGCCGCGCCGCCCTCCGGGCGGCAAAATACCAGCGGGACCTGAGACGCTACCACAGCCGCAACGTGCGCTCGCGTACCCTGGAGGCAGGCGATCACGTCCCCAGGCGACTCCTCTCCAAGGAAGGCCTCCACAAGCTGTCACCGATGTGGGAAGGTCCCTATAGGGTCACCCACATCGCCAGGCCTGGCGCGGCTCGTCTCGAGACTCAAGATGGCATCCCCGTCAAAAACACGTGGAACATCATGCACATGCGCAAGTTCTACTCGTGATCATTGTCACGTCAAGGCATCTAGCGGAAGAGGCAGCTTACGGCTCAACCTCCAAGCATTTTTTGTCTCTAGAGGTTAAAAGCTCACGGCTTAAACCTCCGAAACATTTTTTTGTCTCCCAAAGGAACAAACGCAAACGTGATCATTTTCACGCCCGTGATCATTGTTACATCAAGAAATCTGGCGGAAGAGGCAGCTTACGGCTCAACCTCCAAGAATTTTTGTCTCCAGAGGTTAAAAGCTCACGGCTTAAATCTCCAAACTCCAAAGGCTTCTCTCGAGGGTCAACCTTCCGAGCTCTCCACGTAACGAGCCACCTCAGGCCGTTGAGAGTCTCTGCCACTAATGGGTGGTCCCATGCCTCGACCGTGTCAAAACATTAACTTGGCAACCCCAAGCATAATGAGAAAATTTCGTTCCCAAGTGAACTTAGCGCTACGGTGCCGCTATGTAATATTTGGTGGTGAGTTTTATTTACGCATTACTTCATTGAAATGTGCGCTTATATCTCTCCACATGCGTACCTCACGAGCGGGGGCTGAGTACGGTGGCAGTGCCTCAAACGACACACCAGCAGCACTGCAAAATCCAAGGATCCGAGCTCTGGCTGGAGGGCAATATCCCACAAACACGCCATCTCTACAGAGGACCTTGGTACTTACTCTCCTCGCGAGGAACGCCTGAGGGGACCTATAAGCACGCACGAGTCCCCTGTACCGTGCACCAGCGTTTGGGTTCGCCTCGCTAACATCTACAGGGAAGAAATGCTCCCGCAAGCCTGAGGAGGTGTCTGGGAACGATCCCTCAAGAGGACGTCCTCTCCAGGAAAAAAGCCTCTACAGGGCGAAAACCTCGAGAAGCTAAGTCTCGCACCCGCGCCTTAAGAGCGTTTTCCCCACTAGCGCACGTTTGCCCCACAAGCGGCTTCGTTTTCCCTTACGCTTCATGGACTACTCGTACGTCTAAGGGGGCACTTGAGCATCGTGACTTAGGGCTCTTACCTCTCCTAGGCCTAAACTCCCCCCGGCCATGCAGAGTCAAATATCTAGCATACCGAAGTGGCGGAGTCATGGCACGCAGAGATGGGTCCTACCGACGCAGAGAACAAATAGACATGAAGATGAGTCCAAAGAGACCTCTCGAGGGGCAAGCAAGCTATAAGCAAATTGCAAAAAAGAGTATATTACATGCCCAAAAGATCGCAAATGTCTAAACATAAAGTTGTTTCAGATACAAGCGCACGCAGGCGCAATGGCAAATAGCTCAGGCAGAGTCGTCATCATCCTGGACGTCCTCCACCGCGCCCTCCTCGGTCTCGGCAGAGGCGGCCTCCTCCTCCCTGTCCTCAGCCGCGGCCTCCGCACCTGCTCGCGGAGGGAGTTGGAGACTTGCTCGTGGAGGGAGTTGGAGACCCTGCGCGAGTCTCGGCAGAGGTTGCAAAAAGCATCGACTTGCTCGCGGAGGGAGTTGGAGACTCTACGCACGTCCTGACCTTGGGGAGCCTCCGTCGTTGTGGAGAAGTCGAAGCATGGCGTGAGCATCCTAAGGTTGGTGAAAATGCGGTCGACGACCACCCCTAGGACCTGCCGGCTCTCGTCCTCTATCACCTCGCGGAGATCAGCGACAGGGCCCTCGAGCGCCGTGAAGAGCTGGTCGAAATAGACCAGGTACATTGTGGCATCGCCACGGCCTCGGGCCTCGGTGTACGGCGCGTCTGCGCCAAGCTGCAAAGCGAGCTCGTTGCCTCGGGCGACCAGCGCCTCGAACATGCGCTCACGCTGCCTCGTAAGCGCGTGAGCTGCCTGGGCAGAGTCGGTCGCCTCCTTCTCCCGCTCCATCGCGAGAGCCACCTGCTCCTCTGCGTCCTTGGCAAAGGAGTTGAGGTCATGAATAGCCTCGTTGCGGGCCTCCTCCGCCCGGCGTCGACCATCCTTGGCGCGTTTGAGGCGGGCCTCCAGCTGGGAGTTGGCCTTCTCAAGCCCAGCGATCCGCTGAGCATCGGCGGCGTGCCTGGCCTTGAAGCGATCCTCCTGCTTCTGGGCCAAGTCGCGGTACTCCTGAGACTTGGTCAGCCGGAACTGCTTCTCGCGCTCCGCAAGGGCGTCCTCCGCCTCCTTCTTCTCGGCGAACCGATGCTTGAAGCGTTCATAAGCACGCTTCTGGGCAACGACGTTCTCGTTATACCGCAGGAGCGCCTGGGCCAGGTCTCCTTCACGCGCCTCAAGCTCCTCACGCTGGGTGGCTAGGTCCTTCTCCACCTGAAGCCGATGCTCGTCGTGCTGCCGCAGTTCCCTCTCCTTGAGGGCCAGCTGCCGCTCACGCTCGGCAAGGCCCTTGCGGTCCTCCTCCAGAGTTGCCTGCGCAGCCTGGTGGGCGGAGAGCAGCTGGGTCTCCAGTTGGCCCAGCTCGCGGCTTTTCTGCGCCAGCGAGCCCTCCATTGCCTCGCGCTCGGCCATTGATGCGCGTAGGAGCTCAGCAGCAGCGTCACGTTCCTCTTGGAGGGGCGCGAGAAGTTCTGCGGCGTCGCGGATGGCCCCGTCGCGGACCTCCTTGGCGAATCGGGTGGCCTCCTCGCGCGCGGCCTGCAGCGCCAAGTCCTCCTGCCGGCGTGCCTCGACAGCCGCATTGAGAGACGCCCACGACTGCGCGAGTTCCTCCTGCTGCTGGGCGAGCTGTATGTCCCCAAGGGCGAGATGCGCCTGTAGGCCCTCTAGGGACTCCCTCACGAGGCCAAAGGCGACCTCGCGGCGCCCCGCGCTCCAGTCCCAGCTACGGAGGACCAGCTCTTGGCCTGTTGAGGGCCCGGCCCCGACGTCAAGTCCCGAGAGCCTGGCCCCAGGGTACGCTCGGGGGCTAGGCAGTGCTTCGCCTCCGCCCGCGCCAGCGTCCTCCTCGGCGCCCGCGTCAGCCGGGCGCTCATCCCCTGCAGCCTGACGAGGCGAAGAAGAGGAACCTCCCCCTGCGGACTCGCCCGCGCCCTGTGGCGCGTCGCTCACCTCAGCTCCAGGCTGCGCAGGAGCCATGGGCGCGCGCGGCGGCAGAGTCGTCTCGCGCGGAGGCGTGACCGCGCGAGGGGGAGTAGAGGCGCGAGGTGGAGTGGAGATCCTCTCCTCCGAAGCCTCCACCACCATCGGCTCGGGGGGCGGCCTAGAGGCCTCTGGGCGAGGCACGTCCTCCTCCGCCTGAGGCTCTACAACCACGGCCCGAGGCGCAGCCGCCTCCCCATGAGGCACCTCCTTAGTGGGGCCTGTGGAGGCCGTCTCCACAGGCCTCGTGACCTCTTCAGCCACTGCCTCAGCCGTGGCTCTCTTCACATCAGCAGCCTTGCGAAGCCTACGGCGCTTCGCAGGCACAATATCACTGGCAAAAACCAAGGAAAGATCTTCAAGAGAGGATAAAGCGCAAAGAAACAAGAATCAAACGATCAAGTGCCATGAACGCTATCCCGGACGGTGCCGCGCCGGTGTCGAACCACGCCAGGCCTGGCGAGCGCCAGGAGGGCATGGTCTGGGCGCCTGACCCCTCCGGGGGTGTCACCGCTTTCCTTTGAGAGGGAACGTCAGATGGCCTCGCCCCAGAGCGGTCCACGACCGCCTTGGTGCGTGGCTCGCGCCGCCCCGGCGTGGCCTCTGCGCCGGATCCCTCCCACTCCTCATTCTCCTCCTCCACGGGGCGTCAGGGAGCCACCACGAAGGCATCGTCATCGCCTGACGAGATGTCACAATCCTCATCAGTAAATGGCTCGGCCTTTGAAAAAGACACCTCCCCTGCCGCGACCTCCTCCTCACCTAGCCCAGCTCCAGAGGCCGGGGGAGAATCCGCTCCCTCCGCTCCTCGTGCCGCCGGTAATGGCGCCTCCATCCCCGCCAAGCCTGTCAGGGTGAACGGAGGCATCCCCTCCATGATGGCCATGCGCTCCGTCATGTTGTATTGATGGAGAGGCCGGAGCGTGATGGGGAGCTGATCCGCGGCAGGCACCATTGGGTTGATGAAGAGCGCGGACAGGACATTGTCAACGGTGTCCTTGTCGTTGTCCTCACGATGGAGCCGCATCTTGTCGTTTGGCCCAGAGTACATCCACATGGGCATCGAGTGTGCCTGGAGGGGAACGATGCGGCGCATCACAAAATCGGCCACAATGGTCTGGCCCGTGAGGCCCTTCTCGCGGAGAAAACTCATGCGCCCCACCAGGCTCGCGTTCTTCGTGTCGTCGAAACACGCCTTGCCCCAGTGGGAGTTCTTCAGCGGCGGCTCATCGGGGACCTCAAGGAAGGCGCAGGGATGCTCCACCCCGACAAAGAACCACTTATGGCGGAAGTCGTCCACTTTCTTCGTCACCGAGGTGACAGCCTTGTCGTCACTCCACGACATGGGGATGTAGACACTCCCCATGCCGTCCATGATGCGGAACGAGACGCACCCGGAGCGCTCGTTCTTCGCAGTGTTCCGGAGCGCGTAGAAGCACCGGAAGAACCCCACCGTGGGCTCCAAGCCCAGGTATGCCTCGCAAAGGTATGCGAAGATGGCGAGGATGAGGATGGAGTTGGGGTGCAAATGCAGCAACTGCACCTGGTAGAACGCCAGTACCGCCTCCAGGAACGACGAGAATGGCGGCACCAGCCCAGCGGCGAGGCAGTGCTGGAATATCGGAAAATACCCTCGCGGGCGTTTCCCATGCGCCACGGGCTTCAGCGCGGTGGCGCCATGCTCGTTCGTCCGATCCGCTACAAGAAGGTGGACCTTGGCGAGCGCCTTGTCGTTAACGCGCACGCCCAGCAGAGTCGCGCCGTGCGCGACCTTAGCCGTCTCCGCCTGGGAAGAGGAGCCCACGGCAGCCTTGCCCTTGCTCTTGGCGGGACTCATCGCTGTGGTTCGGTGTGCCGCTGGAGGCGAGAGGAGAAGAGAGCGAAGGTGGAGAGCTCGAGATGGCGGAGGCTTCTGCGAGGAGAATGGGAAACAGTAACGGCTCCCTGCTCCGGTGCTCGGGCTTTATGTCCCCTCCAAGAGCAGTTACCGGGGCGTGGTGGGACCCCCCACGACGCACGCCCCTGATCGTGCGCGACCGTTACTCGTCTGAGTAACGCGTGGCTCGGGCCGGCCGGGCACTTTGGGCCCTCGACGCGCCGCCTGCACCCATGGGCTCACTTGCGCACATCGCGGGCCCGGGGGCTACTGTCGACCCAGTGGAGACTAGGGTATGAAGAGCCCACTTTCCCCATGCCCCGCACGCGGGCTGATCAGATGAAACGACTAAGGACCAAGCCCTCGCTTGAAGAGACCCCCGAGAGGCAAATCCCCTCGAGGGCCTGTAGTGAAAGCCGGGGCCTGAACATGACCCGCGCTTCAAGAGATCCTCCCGAGGCGCAACGCGCCTGGAGGGAAGTCAACAGAAACCCCTCCACAGGCCTCCCTAGGCCTGAGGGGAAACTTCGCGGCCAAGGAAGTATGGCAGGACGCACATGGCCTCTGCCTTACCCACAAGGTGACGCAGGCGCCCCCCTTTGCCGTTTTGGTGATAAAGGAGTCAATAAAGTTGCGCCGGCTGCGCCAGTACAGCTGGTACCTTCCTCTATGATGATAAAGCAGTTGGACGGCGCAACACTCCAAGAAGATCGTCATCGTGGGCTCCACCCCGGAGACTACGGACCCTGCGAGCTGTTCTGCGCGGTCTGCATCTTGTCGGCCACCGCGCCCAGCTTTATCGACGATGGACCGCGTCCAGGGACGAGCCCGCAGCGGTGGACTCCACTCCTTCACGCCGCTGCCGTGTGGGAGCCCACCTTGGAGGCCAAGCGGAAGGAAGACGCTTGCAGCGCCTATAAAAGGAGCAAGACCTCCACCGTAGAGGCGGTCGGCAAATTTGCTGAGAGAGCACTTGTAAACCCTATCTTGACTGAGTAGGATAGCCTTGGCCTGGAGGAGGAAGAAGACCTTTGCTTCCCTCCCCACGCATGAACTGCCTCAAGAGAGCACTCGGCAAGCTCAACTGTATTGTAACCTCTGCAGTGCAATACCGACAAGCAGGAGTAGCGGTCTTACCTCCTTCTGAGGGCCGTGAACCTGGGTACGGTCTGGTGTCTTTCTTTGTCGTGGGTGTTTCCTCTCCAGGCCCGGCGAGCACCGTCATCGTGCCACTCGAGGGTCTTGACCTTCGTGTTCAATCCCCTTCATGAACTACTCTTCAGGAAGTGACTACCCCTGTTCCGTGGGAGTCATAACCCGACATATTTTTCCTATTTTACTCGTATCTTTTGATTTAGAGGTTCAAATGAAGCAAAATAAATTCCTAAAAATTTGTCATAGCAATATCTTTGTGTTAAACCATTCATGGTTATGTTTTTAACACTTTTCAAAAACAAATTTTGAAATATTCGTTTAATACATATTTGGCACCTTTTGCCAAATTTTGAATATTGGTTTGGCTTTAATAAACTTATGTGTGGCTAAAATAAAGTCTATAAAATATTACAAATGAAAACAAGTCACCTTACTTATTTTTCAAACAAAAATCATTCTTTGGTTCTAGGTAAAATAATATTTCACTTGACATTGGTGTTTGAAATAAAATGGAACATATTGGCCTCATTTTCCAAAACAAATACTTTGTGTAGTATTTAGACTCAAAGTGTAATGATTTATTTGAACTCCATAAAATACATTTAGGAGTTATTTATATTTATTTCATTTCTTATGTTGAAATAATTAGGAATTCTTTCGTGTTTTGAATGGTTGATGAGATAATTAAAATCAATGGACTATATATTTGGATTATCAAATTAATAATCATACATACAATTTTAGTATATGAATTCCAAGGTGGTGAGTTAATAAACTTTGTTTGAAACTAATATAAATGCATGAAAACTATTTTAGTAAATAGACCTTGCTTTAAAAATGTTACAACATTATTTTAATGTGGTAAACTTTAGATTAGTTCAAGCACTTTGCAATTATGGTTTTGGGTTTATAAAGTCAAGTCTAAATGTTTATAAACAAATTCTTAAAATGAAACCTTTTTATTACAAGAAAGTATTTTTCAAGTTTGTAAATCATTTGTTAATTTGATATATTGAGTCTTCATAAATATTTTGATAATAGAAGGTTTTTAAACTAATCAACCTTTCAGAAACTAGATATTTTAAATTGTAAGTATTTGGAAGGTACTATGAAGTCTTTTATTGTTGATTTCCTCATGATTTAAATATTTCTATTTTAATCAATAACAAAAGTTTTAAATTTTTGTGATTTTTAAACATTCCAAAGTTTTGGGATGTTACATGCGCAAAGCAAGTTTTCTCCTACTTTTGATAAAAAGTTTGTGAAACAATAACTTCTCTTTATGAGACATCTAGGACGAATCCATGTCTCCTACCCATGTTCACCCATCAAATTTTATTAGGAAATTGAAATGAAGAGATTCTCAGAAGATAGCCTTGTGAAGTCACTCAAATTGTCCGATGCCGGGGACACGGCTAAGATCTTAGGTTTTAACTCTCGAGAGTGTGTGCACTTTCACCATTAGACCCAATCAAGCCAAACTATCCTCTACACTCATTTAGTTAGGAGGAAAAGGTGAAGATCAAGACGAGACTTTTCAGAAGTTGTTTTCCCGAGTCGACGGAGTCCACTGCCCAACCTATCCCAGCTCCAACCCTTGGAACATCCGACCCAGGTCAACTTCAACATACTGCATCAAGACAGAGCCCATATGACTATTGGTTGCACTGTAAGAGACTAAACGCAATGCATGTAGCGTACCTGCACTTTAAATAAGGCAGATACCTGTGTATAGTGCACATCCTTGGATCGATTTGTTTGCACACACAGTTTACGATGTAATATCACAAAAAAATATCAATTTTATTACATCGATTATCCGGACTTACAAAATATTAAATACAAGTTGCATAGCATAAAGCTAGCTTTGAAATAGTACACAGCGGAAATACAATATCAATGAGTCTCTATCACTTTCATGCTGCCACAGGCGAAAACATGTTGGTTGTAGACTTGAAACCTTTAAACAAAACCTCACTCGTCATCTGATCAATCTGCAATAAGAAAAATATTGTAACAACGTGGTTCAGATTCCATTAAAAATGGAGTCTGGCAAGTGACACTATGGTGGACACTTAGTGGAATAACTCTAATAACCTATATGCTTATTTGGCTTGTGGAGTTCAAGCCTATTTTGCATAAAGCAAATTTTATCCTATCACTTCATAAAACAGTTTCAACATCATAATTGGCAACACTGGCAAGTTCCAGTGAACCAAAAGATGGCCCATCCTTGAATGCACTCTCAGGTAAAAACCCCCACATACTATGGTCCTAAGTATAGTGAAAACTATCTTAGGTGAAAACCCCCATAGACATGGTCCTGAGTAGCTCACCCATCTAAGTGTACCCTTAGGTAAAAACCCCCACATAACATGGTCCTAAGTATAGTAGAAAATATCTTAGGTGAAAAAACCCCATGAACATGGTCCTGAGTAGTTCACTAATGTTCACCTATCAAAATTTTATTTAAGAAATTAGAATGTTGGGAATCCTCCGTTGGCGTCCTTGATCAGCTGAAGTCTTCACTTAGAGTTCTTCTCTTTGAGTTCTTCACTTCTTTCCATTCCCTTTGTTCCTCACATCCCTTTGTTCCTGGGTGGCCATCCTCAAGTGTGCTCTCAGGTGAACCCCCACGTACATGATCCTAAGTATAGTGGAGACTACCTTAGGTAAAAACTCTCATGGACATGGTCCTGAGTAGCCACTCAACATAAACCAAACAACCAATCCACCCAGATGATTCATTAACTTAGTGGATGTGCACTCCTAGGTGAAAACCCCCACATACTGGGTTTTGTCCCATTTTTCTCCATGCCATCACCGCCGGGCTGGTGCCGCCGTACTCGCCTTTATTGGAGGCAGTATTGGAATTCTACCAAATTCAACTCCTCCACCTTCATCCAAACTCCGTACTCATCCTGTCCATCTTTGCCTACCTTTGCGAGGCTTATCTGGGTGTGCGCCCCTCGGTAGCGCTCTTCCGGAACTTCTACTCGCCGCGGTGCACGGCTGGCGGCGAGAGGACTGGGTGCGTTTCCTTCCGCATCGCGGACGGCATGGGGAGTGTGTATATTCCCATGTCGTGGAGTGGAGACAAGCCTGTCACGGCCCTGCTCAAGAAGGTGGGTGACTTTCGACAGAGGTGGTTGCTCATTGGTGTCCAGTCGCCCTGCGCGTTCTTAGACGTCCCGGAGGAGCCGCCCGTGAAGAATCATCACTGGTGCAATTCTGCCCTTCGGGGTGCAGATAACGCACACCTGGTGGGGCGCTTAGGCTTTCTTCGCGAGGAGGGCCTCACGGGGCAGATAGTCGCGGTAGATTTCGTGGCGCGCCGCATTGCGCCCCTTCAGGCACACTCAGAGCCGATGTGGATGTACAATGGCCCCTTGGACCCAATGCGGCTTCACCCTGTGGATCAAGACTCTGAGGTTGTCGACACCATCCTGAACATCCTCTTTGCCAAGCCGGAGATGCCCAAGAATATCGCCGGCTCCTTGCATCCACTGCACCAGCTCTCGTTGGGTGATCGCATGGACATCTTGGATGGAATGCCTGAATTTACCCCGTATGGCCTGGCGGGGGTGATGGACCTGGTGGTTGTTCCGTCGGCGCATGAAGCTGTCGGGGTTAGCTTTTCCTCAGCCTCCCATGCCTGGAGTGGTGGGGCTGAGACCGCAACCGGTGGGGCGCTCCCCGTGAGGTACGAGCCTTTCACCGACGAGGTCTGCGAAATCTCGTCGGGGGATGACGACGCCTTTGTTGTGGCGCCCTCGCACCCCGCGGAGGAGGCTAACGAGGCTGGGTCGTCGTCCGAGACAAGCGCTTGGTCGGGGAGGCGCAAACCTCGCACCAAGGCCGTGGTGGACCGTTCTGGGGCGAGGCCCTCCGATGTTGTAACGTCCCCAATTTTGCTAATTGGTAAATAGGATTTGTTTGCGCATAATGAGCATCATTTGCGTCTAATTAAAATGTGCACAAAATTTGATTTTAAAAATTTTAAAGAGAAAACCCTAAGTGGCCTAAACCACTAGCTATTTTATAATGTGTTAAAAGAATTTAAAAATTTTCAAAATCCAAAGTTGCCAATGGCTTCTTTGTGAAATTCTGAGTCTCCTGGTATTTTTGTACAAATTTTCTGTTCACAAAAAGGCCCTCAAATGATTTAATTTCCAAAACAGGGGCCTGTTTTCAAAGGTTTTGTGGATTTTCAAAGAGCCAGGGGGTTTTCCGCAAAATCGCCAGAGGCGTCTCCTTCCTTCCGACGGCGCCGTGCGCTGTCCTCTGCTCTGCCGTCCGACGCCGCCCCTGCGCCAAGATCCTCGCCGCCGACGCCGAGCCTCCTACTTATCCCTGCGCCGCCGCCTGCTGGAACCCTAGGCCACTCCATCTTCTCTTCTTTTTCCCCCGCTGGCCGAAACCCTAGTTCTCTGGTCCGGCGACGATTTCCGTCGATTCCGGCCACTCCGAGGTCCGGCGAGGAGCTCTGAGGCTCCGCCATCCTTCCTTCTCCCTCCTCAGTGACCCGCGCGTGCTGGGAATGCTCGAGTCCGACGAATTTGGCTGCCCCGTGCCGTCTTCCCCAACTCCGGCCGCCGGCCTCCGCGGATGATTCCGGCCGCCTCCGACCTCCCCTTGCCTCCCGGACCTCTCCATCGCGCTCCTGGTGAGCTTGCGGTCCTCGTGGACCTCTCTCTCTTCTCCCTCTCCCTCGGGTTGCTCGGGCCGCCGTTCTCCATCTCCGGCCGTCGCGCGGGCACCTCACCGGAGCTGCTCCGGTGACCATTTGGTCACAACGCCCCCACCCCTCGGTCGCCCGCGTCCGTGCGCACCCAACGCGCCTAGCCGCGCCTCCCCTGGCTCCGGCAATCGACGGATTCGTGCTCGGCAGGGAGCAACTCTCCATTGCTGACGTCAGCTGACGTCAGCGCCTCAATTTCTTTTCCTTTTACTAAGTTATTTATTCTTTTCTATAATTCTTTTAAATCTGACTAGTGGGGTTCCCCTGTCAGAATTTTATTAATTTCCAAATAATGTTTTATGTAATTAATAAACTTATGACATGTGGGTCCAATATTATTTATTTAACTCTATAAATGTTTTAAATTGATTTAAATTTGTTTAATCTTTGGAAATTCATAAGTAATTCATTTTAATTCAGAAAAATATGATTTTTATATCACAAATTGCAGAAAAATAAGATCTATTCAATTATGTCCAAATCATGCATATTTAAACAACTTTGAACCATGTTTATAATAGAGGAACAAATTACACCCTTTCTTTTAAATATGGAGTTTGTCGAATGGCACCTCTCGGGCATTCCAACTCCATTTAAAATGATCTTCCATGTGTAGGATTTACATTTCAATACTTTAACTTGTCATGTCATGCATTGTGCGCATTGCATCGATGCCATGGTTGAATGTTGTTTCCCGTTTCTTTTCCGGTGTTTCGTTTTTCGCGGTAGAAAGCGAATCCGAAGTGGAGTTCGACAACACAGAAGGCTTGATGGATCATCGACGACATACTCAAGCAGGATATCTATGAAGAGTTATTTCTGGTTATCTCGATCAAGTGAAGCCGAAGATATCCAAAAGCGTTATATCTTGTTATCGAAGAGCAAGGCAAGCATAACCTCTTATTTGCACATATAAGATCTCAAAGTATTTGATTCTGGTATTATGCATGCGATTCAAATGTTGTTTTGAGTGGAGGTATAGACTGTCCTAAGTGTTGCATCGCAAGAGTCTGCTATGCTAAGCCATGCTTAGATCTTTTATCTTCTCCGTCCGGTTGATGAATTGGAGCAGTGAAGGAACTGTCATAAAGGATGACGTGGAATGATCGAGGATGTGTTGAATATGCTAAAGACTTGGATGAGAGGCCACAAGGGGATTGTGGTGGGTTGTCTCGTTCTTGTCGATACTAGGAACTGAGTTCCTGGGTTCGGAACCAAGACTATTCGTGCATCCACACAGGGCTCGGAAACCCCTCGACCCCAACTTGTCTAGCCTACTACGTGAAGCCACTAGTTCGAGTTTTCCATTTGCGTGTGAGGTAAAAGAAAAGAAGGATGGAAGATGATTAGGGCTGGGGCAACAGGGCTGCGGTCCAGATGTTGACCCTGGCAACCCGCACTAGAGACCGCTGCGCGTGGTCAGATCTACTGATGTGGCTCATGGACATAGGCGAAGCTTGGGAAAGGTCGTGGCCAACCCTCCTGCCGGCACTCCCCCGGAAGAGTGCTAATAGCTGGCGTATCGGTTGGTTGGCGTGTGTAGGTAGTTACACCCCCTGCAGGGTAAATCTTTTCGGAAAGCCGTGTCCACGGTTATGGACGACTTGGTACCTTATTTCGGTGATCATAGACAACTATAATCTAAGTATAAAACTTGCCAACTAAGGGCGGATCGCTTCCTCGGGTTGAGGGAGGGGGTGATTCTGGTGGGTGGTACAACTCATGATGATCTGGTGGAGACTGAAGATATGGATGAAGCTAGTGTTACTCCCTTACCCCATTTTAAAAGTCTACTGATGCGAGATTCTCTCCTCCCTCAATTTGAAAATAAAGATGGCTTTATGCAAAAGACATTCATGAATACTCTCTGAACGAGCAGATATCTAGCAGGTTAAATAAGTCTTGTTGAGTACCTCCTGTACTCAGCCTTGCGCAATTATCTGGACAGGTGTGTTTTCTGGACATCGACATCGACGAGTAGGTTGGGGTTCCCAGACGGCAGCCTGGAATCTCTGGACTGGGACGTCGCCGTTATGCTTTGGCCTCTTAGGCCTTTTGTCGGTTTTGCTATGTCTAATAGCATATTTTGCCTTCCGTTGTATTGGTGATTGACAGGTCAGTGACCATATTTTCGTGATATTTGCTTCTTCGCTCTGTTAAGAGCTTAATATATTGTTTCTTGTGTTGTAGTGTCTCTGTTGTGTACCGATTTTCAACTGTCGGCTTTCGAGATCTATGTTAGGCTTATCTCAGATTAAGGTCTCGGATTTGTCTAGCGTGGCTCTTGGGGGTGCTACAGGTTTTGGTATCAGAGCAGGACCGCCTGTAGGAAAACCTTTCTATTGGTCGATGTTGAGTCTAGTGGTTGTGAAAAATATTTCAAAGCTAAAACTATTTACCAAAAATCTAAATAGGCTTCTTTTTACTCCTTATCTGGTATCCCTCTAATTCTGGGTCATCTTACCTTGTTTTGGTTGAAAACATTTGTTCTCTTCTCCTCTTGTCATTCAAAATATAGGTGCACCAAGTGCAGGTCGTTTCTCAGCCAAGTTGACCTAGTGTTAAGTTTTCTGGAGTCTGGTGTGTTCTTTGATCCGTCTCCCTCTCATTTGTAATGAGAGATTCCTTCCCCTCTTAATCTCTCAACCTTGTCGTCTCTGCATCATTCTATTCCAATGTCTCAGATTCCTTTCACTTTGAAGATCTCCCTTTTCTTCTTTTGATACTTCGGAAGCTGTGGTTGGTCTCTGAAGCTATCTCGTGATTACTACATCGTTGTGCCTTTGTGACACTCGAATGGTAGTTACTCCTTCTTTCGTTTTTCATTCTGGACTTGAACCGAAGGTCCCAGATTGTGTTGTTGGTGGTGTGTTGAGTCATGTTGGTTGTTAGCCAAGTGATGCTCACTCTATCAGTACATGATGCTGACCTTTAACCCAAGATCCATCTTGTTGATCCCTGAGGAATGCTTGCAACCTCAGAAGGGCTAGTAATGTCAGTTATAGCTAACCTTCCAGCTTGTGGTTTTGTCGTAATTGGCCTACGACATCCAAGGTTTACTCCTTCCACTAGCTTTGGGCAGAGGTTCTGTCATGGAACCAAAAGGATCACGACAAGAGTGCTCTTTATGAGTCTCACATCTAAGTTGGTGACTCTGCCACACCTTCCTTATCAGAACAAGTTATCATATGTATGCTAACTTGAGCATCTGCATCCCAGGATTTTCCTGAGTATGTTTCTTTTCTTTCGTTATGTTCCGACCAGTGTATGCCACTTGGCATCCAAGTTGTAAATGTGCATTGGTGTACTAATGCATGTTGCTCTTGCGGTCTGTCGTGACATTCCACCTCGGGATATCAGGGAGAAACAAACTCCCGTACCTCGTCCATTTCTAGGACCAGGTCAAAGTGTTGTAGTCCACAGATTAAGATGCTTTGTTTGCTTCTAATCTGTTCCATCTCAAGGTGTCACCATCTTGTATATCAAAAGGTCGTGATGTGTCTCACGACTTTATTGATGAAGTGATGCTTTTCACGTCCTTACTCGCGCTTTTCTCCTAGCTGCTCGTGCTCGGAATGCTATCGCGAGTGTATTGATGTGATTATCAAATATTCTTAGCAAATTTTCATTGCTTTGACATATAAGGACATTTGATTCCTTCCTTGTGTGATTGGTTATCCGGTCACTAAGTGAAGTTGACTGTGCTGCCAAGTCCGTTGTTCTGGTGCACATACTCGGTCAAAGAGTTAGGTTTTACCAACGCTCTTAAGGCCAAATCGTTTTGCTTTGATAAGCAAGACTCCTTCCTACCTGTGTTGTCATGCGGAAGCAAGATGGTATATCCTAATGAATCTGCTATCTTCTCAATCTTTGATTTGATCTGGGCTATCGTCAAACCAAACTCAGTCCCAAGGACCATCTTGGTGATGTTTTCCCTATGGTGTTTCGCCAGTGTACATCTTCATGTCCTTGGTCTGACCAATATCTTGCCTTGTTCATGTATCATATGATTCCATCTTGATGGAATATCTTAATAAGCTTGTTGCTGAGCCCATCGATAACATTCTTATTGCCTCCATGTCTGAAGAGGATCATTATGAACCTTTGGCAATAATATTGGAAACTTTTGAGAACCATCTTTGTGTCATCACGAAGTATGTGTTCTGGATGTTGGAAGTAACCTCTTTTGGTTCACGTGCATTGCTGAAAGATGTCGCCGTGAATCCAAGTAGAGCTTTCCTTGTTTCCTCTGGAATCATCTCTAGTCGGTCATGCATGTGCGGATTATTCATGGGATGACAGGTTGTTACCTCCATCCCTTGAAGAAGTCATATATGCACACCAAGCCACTGACTGATTGGATTAAGAACGAGAATAAGTCGGAAAACTTCGTTATCTTCTTTGTTGTTTCCCAGGAAGGACTCAATTGTGTTTGTTGCATATAATTCATGTAGGTGCAGTTGTCCTCCGACAAATTACTAATACATGAGTTTTGCAAATCTCGCTCATCTTTTCGAGCTTGACATTGTTGTCCACGTCTTGAGAATCTGCAACCTTTCCTCGATGTTAACCATTGCACCTCTCCGTTCGGACGTTCTTAGTCTGAACTTTCATCCCATCTAACCAGAGCTGAATCTCAAGCAGCAACGATGGTTGGTGTCCCTTAAGGATTTTTGACATAGGTCTTTTTGTAACTCCGGCAAGATTAATGTTGTGGTTGACACAGTTAGTCGGAAGGTCTATCGCCGAAATTCCTGGAATCTTCAAGAATAACCACTCCCCATGAGGATTGTTGTGCGGCTTGTTCTAAAAGTTGCCCCTTGTGGAATTTATCTTTCCAAAGCCCAATGTTTACCTCCTCACCTATTTAAGACTTATCATGAGCCTGAAATGGGTATCTAGAAGATCAAGAAGAAGTTCCCTTCTCCGATGATCTCGGAGATTCTGAATGTCTCTCGATTGATCCTTCTGATCCTTTCCTTATCCTTTGATAACATATCCATCATGAGAATTCTCTTTTCATGGTGATCCTCAATGTTCTGTTGATCAATTATTCCTTATTTTTGCTTGTACTTGAAATTCTGTCCAACTCACACATTGTGTGAATTTGTCAGTCATCCTAGGGCCCTGGACTTTTAATCATGTGGCAAACATCTTGTAAGCCAAATGGTTGAAATCTAAAAGGGGTTCCTCCTTTTGTTGTCTCAAGATCTCGTTACTTATCCATCTTGACCTTGTGCAAAGCTCATATTCTACTCGTTTCGCGTAACAGTTGTCTATCAACTTGAAACATCTTCTTTTCCATCTGTTACCTTGATGTGTTTCATCCTTGTTAGCTCAAGAGTTGTTTTGCACACTCCTCCCTTGAGTTGACCATGAGATACTCGATCTTTTTGAAGATCCTCGTTCTAGAGTTATTTCCCTCTTCTCTTCGGAGTAGTTGAAGAACAGTCCGATGAGACGTGAAGTGTGGAATCATCCCTGAAGTAAAAGATCAACCTCCTCGTTAAACAAGATCGTCGTGGGATCGATAAGATCATCCAAAACTAGTGTAGCCTTCCTTTCTGTATCTCTTTTCCTACCCAAGGAATCTCGGGGACGAGATTCTTGTAAGGAGGATAGATCTGTAACGTCCCCAATTTTGCTAATTGGTAAATAGGATTTGTTTGTGCATCATGAGCATCATTTGCGTCTAATTAAAATGTGCACAAAATTTGAGTTTAAAAATTTAAAAGAGAAAACCCTAAGTGGCCTAAACCACTAGCTATTTTATAATGTGTTAAAAGAATTTCAAAATTTTCAAAATCCAAAGTTGCCAATGGCTTCTTTGTGAAATTCTGAGTCTCCTGGTATTTTTGTACAAATTTTCTGTTCACAAAAAGGCCCTCAAATGATTTAATTTCCAAAACAGGGGCCTGTTTTGAAAGGTTTTGTGGATTTTCAAAGAGCCAGGGGGTTTTCCACAAAATCGCCAGAGGCGTCTCCTTCCTTCCGACGGCGCCGTGCGCTGTCCTCTGCTCCGCCGTCCGACGCCGCCCCTGCGCCAAGATCCTCGCCGCCGACGCCGAGCCTCCTACTTATCCCTGCGCTGCCGCCTGCTGGAACCCTAGGCCACTCCATCTTCTCTTCTTTTTCCCCCGCTGGCCGAAACCCTAGTTCTCTGGTCCGGCGACGATTTCCTTCGATTCCGGCCACTCCGAGGTCCGGCGAGGAGCTCTGAGGCTCCGCCATCCTTCCTTCTCCCTCCTCAGTGACCCGCGCGTGTTGGGAATGCTCGAGTCCGACGAATTTGGCCGCCCCGTGCCGTCTTCCCCAACTCCGGCCGCCGGCCTCCGCGGATGATTCCGGCCGCCTCCGACCTCCCCTTGCCTCCCCGACCTCACCATCGCGCTCCTGGTGAGCTTGCGGTCCTCGTGGACCTCTCTCTCTTCTCCCTCTCCCTCGGGTTGCTCGGGCCGCCGTTCTCCATCTCCGGCCGCCGCGCGGGCACCTCACCGGAGCTGCTCCGGCGACCATTTGGTCACAACGCCGCCACCCCTCGGTCGCCCGCGTCCGTGCGCACCCAACGCGCCTAGCCGCGCCTCCCCTGGCTCCGGCAATCGACGGATTCGTGCTCGGCAGGGAGCAACTCTCCATTGCTGACGTCAGCGCCTCAATTTCTTTTCCTTTTACTAAGTTATTTATTCTTTTCTGTAATTCTTTTAAATCTGACTAGTGGGGTTCCCCTGTCAGAATTTTATTAATTTGCAAATAATGTTTTATGTAATTAATAAACTTATGACATGTGGGTCCAATATTATTTATTTAACTCTATAAATGTTTTAAATTGATTTAAGTTTGTTTAATCTTTGGAAATTCATAAGTAATTCATTTTAATTCAGAAAAATATGATTTTTATATCACAAATTGCAGAAAAATAAGATCTATTCAATTATGTTCAAATCATGCATATTTAAACAACTTTGAACCATGTTTATAATAGAGGAACAAATTACACCCTTTCTTTTAAATATGGAGTTTGTCGAATGGCACCTCTCGGGCATTCCAACTCCATTTAAAATGATCTTCCATGTGTAGGATTTACATTTCAATACTTTAACTTGTCATGCCATGCATTGTGCGCATTGCATCGATGCCATGGTTGAATGTTGTTTCCCGTTTCTTTTCCGGTGTTTCGTTTTTCGCGGTAGAAAGCGAATCCGAAGTGGAGTTCGACAACACAGAAGGCTTGATGGATCATCGACGACATACTCAAGCAGGATATCTATGAAGAGTTATTTCTGGTTATCTCGATCAAGTGAAGCCGAAGATATCCAAAAGCGTTATATCTTGTTATCGAAGAGCAAGGCAAGCATAACCTCTTATCTGCACATATAAGATCTCAAAGTATTTGATTCTGGTATTATGCATGCGATTCAAATGTTGTTTTGAGTGGAGGTATAGACTGTCCTAAGTGTTGCATCGCAAGAGTCTGCTATGCTAAGCCATGCTTAGATCTTTTATCTTCTCCGTCCGGTTGATGAATTGGAGCAGTGAAGGAACTGTCATAAAGGATGACGTGGAATGATCGAGGATGTGTTGAATATGCTAAAGACTTGGATGAGAGGCCACAAGGGGATTGTGGTGGGTTGTCTCGTTCTTGTCGATACTAGGAACTGAGTTCCTGGGTTCGGAACCAAGACTATTCGTGCATCCACACAGGGCTCGGAAACCCCTCGACCCCAACTTGTCTAGCCTACTACGTGAAGCCACTAGTTCGAGTTTTCCATTTGCGTGTGAGGTAAAAGAAAAGAAGGATGGAAGATGATTAGGGCTGGGGCAACAGGGCTGCGGTCCAGATGTTGACCCTGGCAACCCGCACTAGAGACCGCTGCGCGTGGTCAGATCTACTGCTGTGGCTCATGGACATAGGCGAAGCTTGGGAAAGGTCGTGGCCAACCCTCCTGCCGGCACTCCCCCGGAAGAGTGCTAATAGCTGGCGTATCGGTTGGTTGGCGTGTGTGGGTAGTTACACCCCCTGCAGGGTAAATCTTTTCAGAAAGCCGTGTCCACGGTTATGTACGACTTGGTACCTTATTTCGGTGATCATAGAAAACTATAATCTAAGTATAAAACTTGCCAACTAAGGGCGGATCGCTTCCTCGGGTTGAGCGAGGGGGTGATTCTGGTGGGTGGTACAACTCATGATGATCTGGGGGAGACTGAAGATATGGATGAAGTTAGTGTTACTCCCTTACCCCATTTTAAAAGTCTACTGATGCGAGATTCTCTCCTCCCTCAATTTGAAAATAAAGATGGCTTTATGCAAAAGACATTCATGAATACTCTCTGAACGAGCAGATATCTAGCAGGTTAAATAAGTCTTGTTGAGTACCTCCTGTACTCAGCCTTGCGCAATTATCTGGACATGTGTGTTTTCTGGACATCGACATCGACGAGTAGGTTGGGGTTCCCAGACGGCAGCCTGGAATCTCTAGACTGGGACGTCGCCGTTATGCTTCGGCCTCTTAGGCCTTTTGTCGGTTTTGCTATGTCTAATAGCATATTTTGCCTTCCGTTGTATTGGTGATTGACAGGTCAGTGACCATATTTTCGTGATATTTGCTTCTTCGCTCTGTTAAGAGCTTAATATATTGTTTCTTGTGTTGTAGGGTCTCTGTTGTGTACCGATTTTCAACTGTCGGCTTCCGAGATCTATCTTAGGCTTATCTCAGATTAAGGTCTCGGATTTGTCTAGCGTGGCTCTTGGGGGTGCAACAGATGTCCCCTCCAAAAGGAAAGCGGGAACGCCTCCCGGCGAACCAGGCGTCAAGACCACGACTTCATGGCGCTCTCGAGGCTTGACATGGGTCGACGCCGGGGCTTCCCCTTCAGGGTGAGTATTTAAGGCACCTGGCCATTCTTGGCTCGAGCTTTTTCCCTCCTGCTTTGCCCTCTCCTGACTGTGTTTTCCTGTGCTTTTATCAGCGATCTTGTGTCCGCGAAGCGCCGCCGGCTTCGCGAGGCTGCAGACGCGAATAACATCACTGCAGGGGCAGGAGGAGCTGATGGTCACCCGAAGCCTGCGGAGATGGCCACTTCAGGCCCTGCTGGGGGGGGGGGGGGGCTCACGCGGAGGTGGCCGCGCCCTCGGTGGGGACGGTTGAGCATCTAGAGGAGGAGGGCGCACCGGGCCTAGGGGCTTCTTCATCGCTTCTCGAGCCACTGGGGGTGGAAAGTGCGGAGGAGAAAGCTTCCACGCCACTTCGCGCTCGTACTCCCCCTCGCGCGGCTACTCATCCACGTGAGGCGGCTCCGCCCTGCGAGCCGACCCCGCCGCGCGAGTTGACGCAGATGCATGCGTCGTCTCCCCCGCGCACGCCCGAGGCTCCCACGCCGCCCCCAGAGGAAGCGATCGTGGCGCCAGCAGGCGCCAGTGCGTCTGGAGGGGGTGCTTCTTCGCCTTCTCGTCCTGCCGGAGAAGATGAGCGTCTTGTTGGCTCGAGGTCCGAAACGGAGGTCGGCGCGGACGGAGGTGGAGCCACACCCAGCCCCCGCGCTCAACCTGGGGCTGGGCATACGGGACCGGACGCCCCGGCAGGGCCCCCGGCTAGCCAGGAGTTGGTTCTCCGAGGCTGGGATTGGAGCGCGGGACGCCGCGAGGTGGCGTTCAGCCTCGTGCGAGAGTCCTTGGAGGGCCTGGAGGCGCATCTCGCCCTCGGCGACATACAGCTCGCCCAGCAGCAGAAGGAGCTGTCAAGGTCGTGGGCATCCTTCCACGCGGCGGTTGAGGCGCGCCGGCTGGAGGATGCGGAGCTGCAAGCCGCGCGTGAGGAGGCCTCCCGCTTTGCTCAGGAGGTTCGCGAGGGGGCCATTCACGACGCCGCAGAGCTCCTCGGGCCCCTTCAAGCGGAACGCGAAGCCGCGGAGGAGCTCCTGCGCCAGGCCAAGGCGGACCGCGAGGCGCTAGAGGGCTCGCTGGAGCAGACGCGCCGCGGGCTGGGTCAGCTGGAGAAGGACTTGACCGCCCAGCGCGAGGCCCTCGAGGCGCGCGAGAGAAGTCTGGCCCAGGCGACCTCGAAGTTCGACGAGCATGTCGCTGCCCAGAATCTTTCTTACGAGCGCATCGAGCGGTGTCTCACCAAAAAGACAAAGGCGGCGCGGAAGGCCCTCGCGGACCACGAGAGGCAGTTCCGCCGGGCTCTCCTTCAGAAGTATCGCGCTCGGGTCCAGAAGCGGGAGGACCGCCTCAAGGCCAAGCATGCTGCAGACGTTCAGCGGCTTGCCGAACTCGAGACGGCCAACTCCAAACTGGTGCGTCGCCTCAAGCGTGCCAAGGCTGGTCGGCGCCGAGCGGAGGAGGCTCGCGACGACGCAGTTCGCGGCCCTGTTCCTTCTGTCGAGGTCGTGGAAGAACAGGTGGCCCCGGCGAGGGAGCGGGCGGAGGAAACGCCGGACTCATTCCAGGCCGCCAGCATGCTCACGGGGCAGAGTGAGCGGCTGTTTACGGCGTTGGTCGTACGTGGCGACGAGCTTGTGGCGCGGCTTGGCGCGGAGGCGCCGTGCCCTGGAGGCCGAGGCTACGACGCCGGCACGTACTTGGCCTATTTCGACCAGCTCCTCGCGGCACTTGAGGGCCCCCCGGTCGAGCTTCGCGGGATAATCGAGGAGGAGAGCCGGCAGCTCTTGGGGTTGGTTGTAGATCGTATCTTCACCAACCTCAAGCTGCTCACGCCCGACTTTGACCTCTGCTCTGTGACCGAAGTTGCCCAAGGCGAGGACGCGCAGCGGGTCTCATGCTCCCTCCGCGAGCAAGTGGACGCCTTCTGCAACCGCTTCAGGCGCGTGGAGGCTGCGACGGAGAACAGCGAGGAGGAGGCCTGCTCGGCTAAGGATGAGGAGGGTATCACGGAGGAGATCCGAGGCGGTGCTGCTTCCCCTTGAGCTCTGTTTTAATGTGCCTGTGAGCGCTTGTATCTGCAACAGCCGTGTGCTTTAGACATCTTTAAGACTTCTAGCATGTAATATACTTTTTAATTGTTGTTTAATTCAAGCTTGTTTGCCCCTCGTGATGTTTCTTTGGACTCAGCTTCATGTCTGTTTGTTCTCTACGTCGGTAGGTCCCTTCTCCTCGTGCCATGACTCCGCCACCTGGGTATGCAGGAGCGATGACTCCGCAAGGCCGGGGGGAGTTTAGGCCTAGGAGAGGTTAGAGCCCCGAGTCACGATGCTCAGGTGCCCCCTTTAGACGTGCGAGTAGTCCATGAATCGTAAGGGAAAGCGAAGTCGCTTGAGGGGCAAACGCGCGCTAGGGAGAGAAAAACACTCTTAAAGCGTGGGTGCGAGACTTAGCTTCTTGAGGTTTTCGCCCTGCGAAGGCCTTTTGCCTGGCGAGGTTGCCGCTTGAGGGGTCGCTCCTGAGGAGGCTTCTCGCCTGGCGAGGTTACCCGCTTGAGGGGTCGCTCCTGAGGAGGCTTCTCACCTAGCGAGGTTACCCGCTTGAGGGGTCGCTCCTGAGGAGGCTTTTCGCCTGGCGAGGTTGCCCACTTGAGAAAGCTATTATATATATATTAAGGGTCCATACTATGCACAAATCTTCTCGCTCCTGGATGCCCCTTCAGGCTTGTGGGGGGATTTCCCTGCATACGTTAGAGGGGCGAAACCAAACACGGGAACACGGCAGAAAGGGCTCGTGCGTGTTTATAGGTCCCCTTAGGTGTTCCTTGCGAGGAGAGTAAGTACCAAGGTCCTCTGGAGAGATGGCGTGTTTGTGGGATCTTGCCCTCCAGCCAGAGCTCGGACTCTTGGATTTTGCAGTGCCGCTGGTGTGTCATTTGAGGCACTGGCACCATACTCAGCCCCCGCTCGCGAGGTACGCATGAGGATAGATATACGCGCACACTTTAACAGAGTAATGCGGAAATAAAAACCCCCCAAACGATTTTTTTTAAAACGGCGCCGAGGCGCAAAGTTCACTTGGGAACTAAATTGAGTTATATGCTTGGGGTGCCAAGTTAATGTATTGCCCATGTCGAGGCATGGGGACCACCTATTAGTGGGCGAGACTCTCAACGGCCTGTGGGGGCTCGTTTAATGAAGAGCTCGGAGGGTTTCCCCTTGAGAGAAGCCTTTGGAGCCATGAGGTTTAAGCCGTGAGCGTTTTAACCTCTAGAGACACGGGTGCTTGGAGGTTTAAGCCGTAGGCTGCCTCTTCCGCTCGTGGTCTCGACGTGACAATGATCACGGGCGTGGCAATGACCACGTTTGCATTTGATCCTTTAGGAGACAAAGCCTGTTTTTGGAGGTTTAAGCCGTGAGCATTTTAACCCCTAGAGACGAAAATTCTTGGAGGTTGAGCCGTAGGCTGCCTCGTCTGCTTGAAGTCTCAATGTGACAATGATCACGGGCGTGGCAATGACCACGTTTGCGTTTGTTCCTTTTTGGGAGACAAAGCATATTTTTGGAGGTTTAAGCCGTGAGCATTTTAACCCCTAGAGACGAAAATGTTTGGAGGTTGAGCCGTGGGCTGCCTTGTCCGCTTGAAGTCTCAACGTGACAATGATCACGGGCGTGGCAATGACCACGTTTGCGTTTGTTCCTTTTTGGAAGACAAAGCATATTTTTAGAGGTTTAAGCCGTGAGCATTTTAACCTCTAGAGACGACCATGCTTGGAGGTTGAGCCGTAGGCTGCCTCGTTCGCTTGAAGTATCGACGTGACAATGATCACGGATGTGGCAATGACCACTGTTTTGCGTTTTTTTCCCTAAGGGTGCAAAAAATGTTTTGGAGGTTTAAGACGTTGGCGTTTTAACCTCTAGAGACAACAAATGCTTGGAGGTTGAGCCGTAGGCTGCCTCGTTCACTTGAAGTCTCGACGTGACAATGATCACGTGCGTGACGATAATCACGTTTTTAACTTGTTCCTTGTGGATACAAAGGTTTGAGAGGTTTAAGCGTTGAGCTTTTAACCTTGAAGGACAAAAAAGTGCTTGGAGGTTGAGTCGTTGGCTGCCTTTTTCACTATATGCCCTGACGTGACAATGATCACGGCTAGAACTTGCGTAGGTGCATGATGTTCCATGGATTCTTGACGGGGATGCCATCCTGCGTCTCGAGGCGAGCCGCGCCAGGCCTGGCGATGTGGGTGACCCTGTAGGGACCTTCCCACATCGGGGACAGCTTGTCGAGGCCTTCCCTGGAGAGGATTCGCCTGAGGACGAGATCGGCTGTCTCCAGGGTGCGCGAGCGCACATGGCGGATGTGGTAGCGCCTCAGGTCATGCTGGTATCTGGCCGCCCAGAGGGCTGCGCGACGTCTTAGCCCTTCAAGGAGCAGCATGTCGTCGTTGTGGAGGTCCTCTTGCTGGTCTTCGTTAAAGGCAAGGATCCGTGGGGATCCATGCTTTGTCTCTGTGGGGAGGACTGCTTCGGCTCCATAGACAAGGGCGAACGGTGTTTCCCCGGTGGGCTTGGGTAGCGTGGTACGGATGGACCAGAGCACCGAGGGTAGCTTGTTGATCCAGCCCTTGCCGTGGCCTTTGAGGATATCGAAGGTCCTGGTCTTTAGTCCTTTGAGAACCTCTACATTTGCGCGCTCGGCCTGTCCGTTGCATTGCGGATGGGCGACTGAGTCTAAGCAGAGCTTGATGCCCATCTTTTCGCAATAGGCTCTGAAGATTCCACTGGTGAATTGTTAGCCATTGTCGGTGATGATGCGGTTAGGCACTCCGAAGCGGCAGACCAGGCCTCTGATGAATTTCACCGCCCCGCCTCCTGTGATTGTGCGCGTCGCCTCCACTTCAGGCCATTTTGTGAACTTGTCAATGGCCACGAAGAGGTAGCGATATCCACCTTGCGCCGTTGGAAAGTGTCCCAGGATGTCCAGCCCCCAGACCGCAAACGTCCACAAGAGCGGAATGGTTTGTAGCCCCAATGCTGGTTGATGGATTTGATTGGCGTGTAATTGGCAGGCTTCACAAGCTTGAATGATGTCCGCTGCATCTTGAAGCGCTTGAGGTCAATAGAATCCGCTCCTGAAGATTTTACCTGCGAGGGTGCGGGCGCACGAATGGTGGCCGCATTGCCCGCTGTGGATGTCCTTAATTAGCAGTTTTTCTTCTTCAGGAGAGACGCATTTGAGCGCGATGCCGTTTGGGCGCTTGCGATAGAGGACTCCTTGGAGGATTTGGTATGATTTTGCTTGGCGGGCAATTCGCTCCGCTTCAACATCTTCCTCGGGAAGGATCCGATTGCAGAGCTAGTCCTTGATCTCGTCAATCAATCTTGTTTCTTGGTGCACCGTTGTGAGCAACAGACAGGCTGGGGCTCCGCTTGCAGGGGGTGGCGGGATCGCTTCGTTTGTGCTTGCGGGCAGGGCCTCTAGGGGCTAGTTTATGGATGCCTTGACGAGCCTTTCTTCAAAGACACCTGGCGGCTGAGCTTGTCTCTTTGAAGCGCGCTTGGCGATGTCATCCGCTTCTTGATTTTCCTTTCTTGGGATGTGCATGAGCTCCATTCCCCTGAAGTTATTCTCAAGCCTACGGACCTCTTCAAGGTATGCGGCCATATGGTCGTCCTTAGGCTTGTAGCTTTTGTTGGAGAAGTTGACGAGCAGCTGGGAGTCGCCTTTGATGAGTATATGTCTTCTATGGCCTTGATTTTGTCTGGGTTTGCCTCTATTCCTCGATGAGACACGAGGAACCCAAGCAATTTTCCTGAAGGGATTCCAAAGACGCACTTGGCGGGGTTGAGCTTGATGTTCACCTTGCACAGGGTGGCGAAGGTTTCTTCAAGGTCTTCAAGGAGTGTATTTCCTTCTCGGGACTTTACGACGATGTCATCGACGTATGCTTCGGCGTTTCGCCCCATTTGCCCGCCAAGGGCTATCCTCATCAACCTCTAGAAGGTGGATCCGGCATTTTTTAGGCCAAAAGGCATACAGACGTAGCAATACACACCGCATGGGGTGAGGAAAGCCGTCTTCTCTTCGTCCTCCTTAGCCATTTTTATCTGGTGATAGCCAGAGAAGGCATCAAGGAAACAAAGGAGGTCGCAGCCTGCCGTGGAGTCCACAATCTGGTCAATTCTGGGCATGGGATAAGGGTCTTTGGGGCAGGCCTTGTGTACATCAGTGTAGTCGATGCAGAGACGGCCTCCTCCGGCGGGCTTTGGGACTACCACGCCGTTGGAGAGCCAAGTAGGATGCGCGACTTCGCGAACGACTTTTGCCTCTTTGAGCTTTTTGACCTCCTTGACCATGAATGCTTGCTTCTCGGGGGCTTGCTTTCTTGCTTTTTGCTTGACGGGGCGCGCGTTTGGGCACACGGCCAAGTGGTGCTCGATCACCTCCCTCGGTACACCAGACATATCTGATGCTGTCCATGCGAACATGTCAGAGTTTGCCTGGAGGAAGACGACGAGCGCGCTTTCCTATTTGGGAGGCAGCGCGGCGCCAATGGTGACGCTAGCCCCCGAGCCTTCAGCACCCGAGCTACCTGAGCTCAGAGAGATCTTCTTGGTAGCCGTTGCCTCTTGGGAGAACAACTGCTTCTTCTTCTTGGGCCTCTCGAGAGGCTCTTGGTCCTCTTCTGCGGGGAAGGCCATGGCGGTGGTCTTGTAGGCCGTCTCAACAGCGCGCGTAGCGTCCAGGACATGCCCGCGTATGGTGATCGTGCCGGCGCTGCCGGGGATCTTGACCATGTTGTACCCATGTTGCGTGACAGCCATGAACATCGCAAGCGCGGGGTAGCCGAGGATGGCGTTGTACGGCAGGCCGATGTGCGCGACATCGAAGTCGATGTGCTCGGTGCGGTAATTTTCCTTGCTCCCGAAGGTGACGGCAAGCCTTACCTGGCCTAGAGGCTCGATCGAGCCGCTGGTGACCCCCGTGAAGAGCCTTGAGGGCATAAGCCGCTCGTAGGGAACTTGAAGCGCTTCGAACGTATCTATGGAGATAACATTCAGGCCTGCTCCGCCATCGATGAGCGTCTTGGAGACAGTCACATTGTCGATGGTGGGGGTGCAGACCAGCAGGAGGGTTCCAACGGTCTTGGTGGACTTGGGGTGGTCCTGAGCGTCGAAGGCGATGGTATACTGTGACCACTTGAGGGGCCTGGAGGTTTCCGTGCTTGGGAGGGCGGCGTTGAGCTCGCGGGCGAACTGCTTGAACTGGTTGTTCGACTTCGGCGCCTGCGCCCCCCGAGGATGCAAGCAATGGCAGCTCTCGGGGCTTGGTAGCCGCCGTCTTCCTCGTCAGGGAGGTTGCCGTTCTTTGCCGCGGCATTGGCCTGATTTCCAGACGGTTTCTGGTAGCCGCCCTTGCGTCTGCTCCCGCGGTAGCCACGACCTCGGCCACGGCTCCCACTACCTTCTGCTTGCTCGCGCTCCTTCCTCAACCTTTTGAGGTCTAAGCAAGACTCCGTGGAGTGGCCGCGCCTGTTGTGGTAGATGCTGAACGTGCGGTGATCATCTCTTCTTTCTCGAGGCTCAGGGGAGTCCCCGCGGGTGCCCTTTGCGTCAGGCTCTTCCGTGAGAACTGCGGTAGCCTTGCGCTTGGGCTCCACCTTGGCCTCCTTCTTCTTCTTGCTCCTGGACCCCTCAGCGTGATCGTCCCCTCTCGAGGACATCTTCACGAAGAGGAGTCCTTCTTCAGCCTTGGCACACTTGTCCGCCAAGTCGAACAGCTTGACCACAGAGGTGAGCTTGTCGTGGATCCCCAACTTCTCGAGCATCCTGTTGTTCGTGACGCCCTCGCGGAAGGGGGCGATTACTTGGGTGTCAGGAATGTTTGGGATCTTGTTGCGCACTTGGCTGAAACGCTGGATGTACTTGCATAGCGTCTCATCCTTCCTCTGCACCACGGCGCGCAAGTTGTTGTGGGTGAGGGCGCGCTCGTACGTCCCCTTGAAGTTGGAGACGAACTGCTTGCAGAGCTCCTCCCAGGAGTTCACAGAGTCCTCAGGTAGATTCAGGAGCCACGACAGCGTAGAGTCGCGAAGCGCGTGGGAGAACCAGTTAGCCATGACCTTGTCATCTCCTCCCGCAGCTTGGATGGAGGTGGTGTAGAGCTGCAGGAACTCGATGGGGTTGCTGGAGCCGTCGTAGCCCTTGGGGAGAGCAGGCCGGAACTTTGGGGGCAATACCACGCGGCGCAGAGAACGGGTGAACGCCATGCAGCCTGAGGCGTACGTGGCGACCCCGTGCTGAAGCGCGCCGCGGTTCTGCTGGCCCGCCTGGCCAATCTCCTCCACGAGCCTATTCTGGCGGTCTCGCTGGAGCTCCATTCCCACGCTGCACGATCATGCAATCGTGCGGCGAGGTCGCGTGCGAAGCCGCCTTCCGAGCCGCAGACGGTGCAGGCCCCGGAGGTGGCAGAGGCGCATTTGTTAAGACCATGCCCGTGAGAGAAGGGTGCATGTTGGACTGCGACGGAGCGGGATGCGTCGTGGCGATGCCGACGAGGTGGTTGAGGCGTTGGAGCCACTGCTCGTGGGCCTCAGCGGTGGGCTGGTAGCATAGCAGCTCCTGCGCCATGAGCAGCGCGGTGTGGGGCGCCGGGTCCGTCCTCGCAGGGCCGGAGCCACTCGGGCGCTGCGTCGTGTGCGACGACTGCGCGTCCTCCTGGTGCTCGGAGTTGTGCTCCGGCGCTTCAGCGTGCGGGCCGGAAGCGACGCGCTCTCCGCGGCGGGGCCGTCCCCGCTGTGCGCGGGTGGTCGCGGCGCATGGCGGGGCGCGTGCTCCCGCGGGCGCAGGTCGGTTCGCGCGGGCGACGCGGGCGGCGCGGGTGTCCACCATGGCGCAGAGACGAACTCGAAGGTTGTAGACGCGCCTCAATCCCCTACCAGGCGCACCAAATGTCGGGTTATGACTCCCAAGTACCGGGGGTAGTCACTTCCTGAAGTGTAGTTCGTGAAGGGGATTGAACACGGAGGTCTAGACCCTCGAGTCGCTCCGCGACGCTGCTCGCCGGACCCGAAGAAGACACACACACACACACGAAGGGAGACACCAGCCTTTACCCAGGTTCACGGCCCTCATGGGGAGGTAAAACCGCTACTCCTACTTGTCTGTATTAGATGTGGAAGGTTACAGTACAATGGAGCTTGCCGAAAGCCCCCCTTGAGGTAGCTCTTGCCTGGGGAGGGAAGCGATCGTCTTCTTCGTCCCTAGGGCCGAGGCTCTCCTAACAAGTATTGCTAGGGTTTACAAGGGTTTCAGTGCGCAAAGAGCCGACACGTGCTACGATGGACGTGTTGCTCCTTTTATAGGCGTCTCTGGCCTTGTTCTTCGGCTTGGCCTTCCAGGTGGTTCCCACATGCAAGTGACAGGGTGGTGTAGAAGTCCACCGTGCTCCATCCGTCCATGGACTCGGTCCATTGCTAGTAAAGGTGGGTGCGGTGGCCGACCGGCAGCCGACCGCGCTGTACTGCCCGCAGGGAGGGCAGTCTCTGTGGTGGAGCCCACGATGACGTCCTCCTTTGGAGGGTTGTGCTGTCAACCCGCTTTATCGTCAGAGTAGAAGGTCCTGGCAGCTGCGCAGCAGGTGGAGCTGCTTTGTTGACCACTTTATCACCAAGGACAGCGACGGGGGTGCGTGCGACACGGCATGTGCGTGGCAGAGGCCACGTGCATCTTGCCGTGCTTCCTTGGCCGCGACGTTTCCGCTGAGACGCGCGGAGGCCTGAGGGGAGATTCCTGCGGGGCTCCCTCGAGGCGTGCTGGCGCCTCGAGAGGGTCCCCTGAGGCGAGAGGTCCCTTGAGGCCCTCGTTTCCTCTTCAGGCCCTCGAGGGGAATTGCCTCTCGAGAGTCCCACCAGACGGTGATGTCTGGTCCTTAGTCGTTTCGTCCGACTGGCCCGCGTGCGAGGCCTGGCGGGAATGGGCTCTCCATACCCCAGTTCTCACTGGGCCGACAACGACCACCAAGCACTATAGATGAATCTATTTAGATCTTGCACTTTTGTTTCACCACGGGAAGAGTGTTTGTTGCTTCTGACTTCCGAATATTTTGGATGCGAAAACAAAGTTGAATAGATGCATCAATGACAATAAGGTCCAAGCCAGAATTTTGCTTCTCAAGCTTTTGTATTTCACATAGTGGGAATCACAGTGCTAAGAAACTAATCATCGATGAAAAAACCACAAAAACACTGCATCAACTTCACCTAAACAATTCTTCCACTTAACTTATGCCTTTTTGAGAACCTTAACTTCTTGTGTGTTTTATTACCTAGCAGAATGTGACGAGCAGTATAAACATATCAAACATTGTTGTTGTTATGATACGCTAGAATTCATTAACATGTGTGGATGAGCATGCCTAGACTTGGGTTACTCTTCCACATACACAAGGATGAGATATAGAAGAATCCGTGTTTGCAGCATGATTGACTCAACAAGAGAAGTGTATTTTATCATATGGAGATGTCAACATTATGCTGAAACAAATAAGTTAGTTGTAATTTATACATTATCATGTGCCAACATTAGTTTATATTTTACATTAAATTTTATTAAGAGACATATTGTTGTTGTCTGTAAAGTTATTTTAGAATGTATTAAAATAATATAATTTATTATTGTCTGTCGGGTTATGACTCCCAGGAAGGCGATTGAATGCGGAGGTCTAAACCACCAAGTGGCTCCGCGACGTTGCTCGCCGGACCCGAAGAAGACGCACACCCGACCAAGGAAGACACCATCCTTTACCCAGGTTCACGGCCCTCGTGAGGAGGTAAGAACGCTACTCCTGCCTGTCTGTATTATATGTGGAAGATTATAGTACAATTGAGCTTGCCGGAAGCTCCCTTGAGGCGGTTCTTGCCTAGGGAGGGAAGCGATGATCTTCTTCCTCCTCCAGCCAGAGGCTAACCTAACCAGTGTTGCTAGGGTTTACAAGGGTGTTTTTCACGCAAAGGGCCCCCCACTGCTATGTTGGACGTATTCTCTCTCTTATAGGCGCCTCGGGCCTTCTCCTTCGGCTTGGCCTTCAAGGTGGCTACCACATGCCAGTGGCAGGGCGGAGCACGAGTCCACCGCGCTCCATTCGTCCATGGACTCGGTCCATTGTTGATAAAGGTGGCGATGTGGCCGACAGGCGGCCGACCGCGCGGTACTATCAGCAGAGCGGGCAGTCTCTGAGGTGGAGCCCGCGATGACGATCTCCGTTGGAGGGTTGCACCGTCCACCTGCTTTATCGTCAGAGTAGAAGGTCCTCACAGCTGCGCACTTTATTGCCAGGGACAGCGACGGGGGTGTGTGCGTCACTGCATGAGCGTGGCAGAGGTCACGTGTGCCCTGCCGTGCTTCCTTGGCCGCGACGTTTCCCTTCAGGTCTGAGGGGAGATTCCTGTTGGACTCCCCTCAGGCGGGTTGGCTCCCCGGGGGGGGGGGGGGGGGGGGGGGTCCCTGAGGCGAGGGCTCCCTTGAGGCCCTCGTTTCCTCTTCAGGCCCTCGAGGGGAATCGCCTCTTGAGGGTCCCGCCAGGCGGTGACGCCTGGTCCTTAGTCGTTTTGTCTGACTGGCCCGCGTGCGAGGCCTGGAGGGAATGGGCTCTTGATAACCCAGTTCCCACTGGGCCGACAGTAGCCCCCGGGCCCATGATGGGCACGACTGAGCCCATGGGCTTAGGCGAAGCATCGTGGGCCCTTAGTGCCCAGCCAGCCCGAGCCACGTGTCACCTGGACGATTAACGGCCTCGCACGATCTGGGGCGTGAGTCGTGGGGGGTCCCACCACGCCCCGGTAACTGCTCCTGGAGGGGACATAAAGCCCGAGCGCAGCGGCAGGGAGGCCTTACCGTTTCCAATTCTTCGCAGAAAATTCCGTTATACAGAGCTCTCCACCTCCGCTCTCTTCTGCGAGTTTCTGTTCTCAAACTCCTTTCAACCTCCGCGCCCGTGACAATGAGTCCTCTCAAGAGCAAGGGCAAGGCCGCCGCGGGGTCCTCCTCCCAGGCGGAAGCCACGGAGACCGTGATGGGTGCGGCGCTGCTCGGCGTGCGCGTCAACGAGAAAGCGCTCTCCAAGGTCCGATACCTGGTGGCGGACCGGACAAACGAGCACGGCGCCACCGCCCTGAAGCCTGCGACGCACGGGAAGCACCCGCGGGGGTTTTTCCCGTTCTTCCAGCACTGCCTGGCCGCGGGACTGGTGTCGCCCTTCTCGCCGTTCCTGGAGGCGGTGCTGGCGTTCTACCTGGTGCAGCTGTTGCACTTGCACCCCAACTCTGTCCTCATCCTCGCCGTCTTCGCCTACCTCTGCAAGGCGTACCTGGGCCTGAAGCCCACGGTGGGGTTGTTCCGGTGCTTCTACGCGCTCCGGAATACGGCGAAGAATGAGCGCTCCGGGTGCGTCTCGTTCCGCATCGTCGACGGCATGGGGGGCGTCTACATTCCCATGTTCTGGAGCAAAGGCAAGGCCATCACATCCGTGACGAAGAAAGTAGATGACTTCCGCCAGAAGTGGTTCTTCGTCGGGGTGGAGCGTCCCTGCGCCTTCCTCGAGGTCCCCGACGAGCCTCCGGTGAAGAACTCCCATTGGGGCAAGCCTACCTTCATGGCGCCAAGAATGTGAGCCTGATGGGGCGCCTGAGCTTCCTTCGCGATGAAAGCCTCACAGGGCAGATGGTCGTGGCGGACTTCGTGACTCGCCGAATCACGCCCCTCGAAGCTCACTCGGTCCCCCTGTGGATGTACTCGAGGCCGAACGACAAGATGCGGCTTCACGTCGAGGACAACGACAAGGACGTCGTTGACAACATCCTCTCCGCGCTCTTCGTCAACCCCTCTGTGCTTCCCGTGGATGAGCTCCGCGCGGCGCTCCGGCCCCTTCACCAGTACAATCTGACGGAGCGCATGGCCCTCCTGGAAGGGATGCCTCCGTTCACCCCGACAGGCCCGGCGGACTCCGATGTGCCGATGCCGGCCCCGCGGGGAGCGGAAGGGGCCGATTCTCCCTCGGCTTCAGAAGCTGGCCTAGGTGAGGAGGAAGCCACAGCTGGGGAGGTTTCTTCTTCTAGAGCTGGGCCGTTTACTGACGAGATTTGCGATATCTCGTCAGGCGACGAAGACGCCTTCGTGGTGGCGCCCTCGCGCCCCGTGGAGGAGGGAGCTGAGGAAGGGGAGGCCTCGGGCGCGGAGGCCTCTCCAGGCAGGTGCGGGCCTCGCACCAAGGTCGCCACAGAGGGGCGATGCCGTCTGACATCCCTTCCAAGAGGAAAGCGGAGGCGCCCCCCGCGAGGCCTGCACCAAAGCCCTTCCCCTCATGGCGCTCGCCAGGCCCTGGCGTGGGTCGATAATGGCGCTCCCCCTCCAGGGTGAGTTTATATGACGTTGGGTCGTTTGCCCTCTTGGTTTCTTTTTTCACCTCATCCTTTGCTGAAGTCTTTTCTTGGGCTCTTGCCAGCGGTCCTACGCCTGCGAAGCGTCGCCGGCTCCGCAAGGCATCCGAGGTGAAGAGCGCCACGGCAGGGGCCGTGGCTGACGAGGCTGCGAGGCCTGTGGAGGCAGCCCCAGCGGTCCCCCTTGAGGAGGCGCCTCAGGTGGAGGTGACTGCGCCCCTCCCGGGGCGGCTGGTCCTCATGTGAAGGAGGGCGCCGTAGGCCCAGATGCACCTGCAGCGACCCGCGAGCCTCTGGCGGTGGAGGACTCGGAGGCGAGAACTTCTGCGCCACCTCGCGCTGCTACTCCACCTCGTGCGGCTACGCCTTCGCACGAGTCCACTCCACCACGCGAGCCAACGTCACCGCATACGTCGACGCCTCCGAGTGTGCCTGCTGCGTCGCATGCGGCCACCGCTTTTGCGCAGCCCGCGACGGAGACCTGCGAGGCACCGGCCGGCGCGGGCGCATCTGCCGGGGACGGTTCTTCCTCTCCTCCCCGCCAGGCTGGAGGCGAGGAGCGCCTCGCGGCTGCAGGGCCAGAAGGGGGCGCGGGCACGGGCTCTGGCGGGGCTCAAGCTAGCCCCCGAGTTATCCCCGAGGCCGGACCCGCGGGACTCGACGCCGAGGCCGGGCCTTCTATGAGCCAAGACCTGGTGCTCCGCGGCTGGGACTGGAGCGCGGGGCGTCGCGAGGCCGCCTTTGGCCTCGTGAGGGAGTCCCTGGAGGGCTTGGAGGCGCACCTCGCCCTTGGGGACATATGGCTCGCTCGGCAGCAGGAGGAGCTGGCGAAGTCGTGGGCGTCCTTCCACGCGGCGGTCGAGGCGCGCCAGCTGGAAGATTTGGCGCTGCAGGCCGCCCGCGAGGAGGCCATCAGCTTCGCCAAGGAGATCCGCGAGGGGGCCATCCGCGACGCTGTAGAGCTGCTCAACCCCCTCCAGGCAGAACGCGACGCTGCGGCGGAGCTCCTGCGTGAGGTCAGGGCGGAGCGCGAGGCGATGGAGGGTTCGCTGGCGCAGAAGCGCCGCGAGCTGGGCCAGCTGGAGGCCCAGTTGCTCTCCTCCCACCAGGCCACATCGGCTGCTCTGGAGGAGGACTGCAGGGTCTTCGCCGAGCGTGAGCAGCAGCTGGTCCTCAAGGAGGAGGAGCAGCAGCAGCGCGAGGAGCAGCGCCTCCAGGCGGAAAAGGACCTAGTTGCTCAGCGCGAGGCCCTCGAGGAGCGAGAGGGCGAGTTGGCCAAGGCGACCCTGAGGTACGACGAAAACGTCGCTGCCCAGAAGACGGCTTACGAGCGTTTCGAGCGGCGCTTCACCGAGAAGAAGAAAGAGACCGAGGACGCCCTCGCGGAGCGCGAGAAGCAGTTCCGTAAGTCCACTTCTTAGAAGTACCGCGACCTGGCCCAGTCGCAGGAGGACCGCTTTAAGGCCAAGCACGCCACGGACGCTCGGAAGATCGCCGAGCTCGAGAAGGCCAACTCCAAGCTGGAGGCCCGCCTCACTCGCGCTAAGGATGGCCGCCGCCGAGCGGAGGAGGCTCGCACCGAGGCTGTCCACAACCTAAACTCCTTGGCCAAGGACGTGGAGGAGCAGGTGGCCCCAGCGATGCAGCGAGCGGCGGAGGCCTCGGATTCTACCAACGCGGCTCGGGCGCTCACGAAGCAGCTCGAGCGCATGTTCGAGGCGATGGTTGCTCGTGGCAACGAGCTGGCCTCACAGCTGGGAGCAGACGCGCCGCATACCGACGTTCGGGGTCGCGGTGATGCTGCCATGTACCTGGTCTACTTCGACCAGCTCTTCGCAACGCTCGAGGGTCCCGTCGCCGAGCTTCGGGAGATGATCGAGGACGAGAGTCGGCAGCTCTTGGGTGTGGTGGTGGATCGCATCTTCACCAACCTCAAGCTCCTCACGCTAGACTTCGACCTCGGCTCTGTGACCGAAGCCGCCCAGGGCGAGGACGCGCAACGGGTCTCAAGCTCCCTCCGCGAGCAGGTGGACGCCTTCTGCAACCGCTTCAGGCGCACGGAGGCTGCCCCGGAGGACAGCGAGGAGGAGGCCTGCTCTGCCGAGGATGAAGAGGGCGCCGCGGAGGAGGTCCAAGGCAGTGCTGCTTCCCATTGAGTCATTCTCTATTGCGCCTGCGAGCGCTTGTATCTGCACCAGCTGTGTGCTTTAGACATCTTGAGACTTTTAGCCTGTAATATACTTTTAATTGCTGTTTTAATTCGAGCTTGTCTGCCTCTCGTGAGGTCTCTTTGGACTCATCTTCATGTCTATTTGTTCTCTGCGTCGTTAGGTCCCATCTCTTCGTGCCATGACTCTGCCACCTCGGTATGCGGGAGCAATGACTCCGCAAGGCCGGGGGGAGTTTAGGCCTAGGAGAGGTAAGAGCCTTGAGTCGCGATGCTCAAGTGCCCCCCTTAGACGTGCGAGTAGTCCATGAAGCGTAAGGGAAAGCAAAGTCGCTCGAGGGGCAAAGACGCGCGCTAGAGAGAGAAAAACGCTCTTAAAGCCTGGGTGCGAGACTTAGCTTCTCGAGGTTTTCTCTCTGTGAAGGCTTTTCGCCTAGCGAGGTTGCCCACTTGAGGGGTCGCACCTAGGGAGGCTTTTTGCCTGGCGAGGTTGCCCACTTGAGGGGTCGCTCCTTGGGAAGCTTTTTGCCTGGCGAGGTTGCCCACTTGAGTGGTCGCTCACGGATGCCCCTTCAGGCTCGCGTGGGAATTCTTCCCTGCAGGTATTAGAGGGGCGAACCCAAACACTCAAACACGGTTCAAGGGACTTGTGCGCGCTTATAGGTCCCCTCAGGCGTTCCTTGCGAGGAAAGTAAGTACCAAGGTACTCTGTAGAGATGGCGTATTTGTGGGATCTTGCCCTCCAGCCAGAGCTCGGACTCTTGGATTTTACAGTGCTGCTGGTGTGTCATTTGAGGCACTGGCACCATACCCAGCCCCCGCTCGCGAGGTACGCCTGTGGAGAGATATTAGCGCACACTTCAACAATAGTAATGCGTAAATAAAAACCCCCAAAAAACATTTTTTAAGCGGCGCCGAAGCGCTAAGTTCACTTAGGAACGAGATTGAGTCATTATGCTTGGGATTGCCAAGCTAATGCTCTGACCATGTCGAGGCATGGGGACCACCTGTTGGTGGCAGATACTCTCAATGGCCTGAGGTGGCTCGTTTTAATTGAGAGCTCGGAGGGTTTTCCCTCGAGTGAAGCCTTTGGGGCTTTGGAGGTTTAAGCCGTTGGCGTTTTAACCTCCAGAGACAAGAATGCTTGGAGGTTGAGTTGTAGGCTGCCTCTTCCGCTAGGAGTCTCGACGTGACAATGATCACGTGCGTGGCAATGATCACGGTTGCGTTTGTTCCCTTAGGAGACAAAGCATGTGTTTGAGGTTTAAGCCTTTTGGCGTTTTAACCTCTAGAGACGACAATGCTTGGAGGTTGAGCCATAGGCTGCCTCTTCCGCTTGTCTTCTCGACGTGACAATGATCACGGGTGTGGCAATGACCACGGTTGCGTTTGTTCCTTTAGGAGACAAAGATATGTTTTGGGAGGTTTAAGCCGTTGGCGTTTTAACCTCTACAGACGAAAATGCTTGGAGGTTGAGCCGTAGGCTGCCTCGTCCTCTTGACGTCTCGACGTGACAATGATCACGGGCGTGACAATAATCACGTTTTTAACTTGTTCCTTGCGGATACAAAGGTTTGCGAGGTTTAAGCCTTGAGCTTTTAACCTCGAGGGACAAAAAGGTGCTTGGAGGTTGAGCCGTGGGCTGCCTCTTTCGCTAAATGCCCTGACGTGATAATGATCACGGGTAGAACTTGCGCAGATGCATGATGTTCCATGGATTCTTGACGGGGACGCCGTCTTGCGTCTCGAGGCGAGCCGCGCCAGGCCTGGCGATGTGGGTGACCCTGTAGGGACCTTCCCACATCGGGGACAGCTTGTGGAGGCCTTCCCTGGAGAGGATTCGCCTCAGGACGAGATCGCCTGCCTCCAGGGTGCGCGAGCGCACATTGCGGATGTGGTAGCGCCTCAGGTCCTGCTGGTACTTGGCCGCCCGGAGGGCGGCGCGACGTCTTAGCCCTTCAAGGAGCAGCAGGTCGTCGTTGTGGAGGTCCTCTTGCTGGTCCTCATTAAAGGCAAGGACCCGTGGGGATCCATGATTTAACTCTGCGGGGAGGACTGCTTCGGCTCCATAGACGAGTGCGAACGGCGTTTCCGCAGTGGGCTTGGGTGGCGTGTTACGGATGGACCAGAGCACCGAGGGTAGCTCATTGATCCAGCTCTTGCCGTGGCCCTTGAGGATATCGAAGGTCCTGGTCTTTAAGCCTTTGAGGACCTCTGCGTTTGCGCGCTCGGCCTGTCCGTTGCTTTGCGGATGGGCGACTGAGGCGAAGCAGAGCTTGATGCCCATTTTCTCACAGTAGGCTCTGAAGATGCCACTTGTGAATTGCAAGCCATTGTCGGTGATGATGCGGTTAGGCACTCCGAAGCGGCAGACCGGGCCTCTGATGAATTTCAGCGCCGCGCATGCTGTGATTGTGTGTGTCGCCTCCACTTCAGGCCATTTTGTGGACTTGTCAATGGCCACGAAGAGGTAGCGATATCCACCTTGCGCCGTTGGGAAATGTCCCAGGATGTCCAGCCCCCAGACCGCAAACGGCCACGAGAGCGGAATGGTTTGTAGCCCCAGTGCTGGTTGGTGGATTTGCTTGGCGTGGAACTGGCAGGCTTCACAAGCTTGAATGATGTACGTTGCATCTTGAAGCGCTTGAGGCCAGTAGAAGCCACTCCTGAAGACTTTTCCTGCGAGGGTGCAGGCGCACGAATGGTGGCCGCATTCCCCGCTGTGGATGTCCTTAATCAGCAGTTTTCCTTCTTAAGGAGGGACGCACTTGAGCGCGATGCCGTTTGGGCGCTTGCGGTAGAGAATTCCTTCGAGGATTTGGTACGATTTTGCTTGGCGGGCAATTCGCTCTGCTTCAGCATCTTCCTCGGGAAGGATCCCTTTGTGGAGGTAGTCTTTGCCACTGCCTTCTGCTTGCTCGCGCTCCTTGCTCAACCTTTTGAGTTCGTAGCAGGACTCCGAGTGGCCGTGCCTGTTTTGGTAGATGCAGAAAGGGCGGTGATCGTCTTTCCTCTCTCCAGCCTCGAGGGAGTCCCTGCGGGTGCCTTTTGTGTACAGGCTCTGCCGCAAAAACTGCGGTGGCCTTGCGCTTGGGCTCCTCCTTCTTCTTCTGGCTTTTGGACCCCTCAGCATGATCGTCCCCTCTCGAGGACATCTTCACGAAGAGGAGTCCTTCTTCAGCCTTGGCGCACTTGTCCGCCATGTCGAACAGCTTGACCACAGAGGTGAGCTTGTCGTGGATGCCCAGCTTCTCGAGCATCCTGCTGTTTGTGACGCCCTCACGGAAAGCGGCGATGACTTGAGTGTCAGGGATGTTCGGGATCTTGTTGCGCACTTGGCTGAAGCGCTGGATATACTTGCGGAGTGTTTCATCCTTCCTCTGCACCACAGCGCGCAGATCGTTGTGGGTGAGGGCGAGCTCGTACGTCCCCTTGAAGTTGGAGACGAACTGCTTGCAGAGCTCCTCCCAGGAGTTCACAGAGTCTTCCGGGAGGTTCAGGAGCCACGACAGCGTAGACTCGCGAAGCGCGTGAGAGAACTAGTTGGCCATGACCTTGTCGTCTCCCCTTGCGGCTTGGATAGAGGTGGTGTAGAGCTGCAGGAACTCGACGGGGTTGATGGAGCCGTTGTAGCCCTTAGGAAGAGCCGGCCTGAACTTCTGCGGCCAGATCACGGACGCAGAGAGCGAGTGAACGCCATGCAGCCTGAGGTGTACGTAGCGACCCCGTGCTGAAGCGCGCCGCGGTTCTGCTGTCCCGCCTGGCCGAGCTCCTCCACGAGCCTGTTCTGGCGGTCTCGCTGGAGCTCCATCCCCACACGAGCGTCGGGCGCGGTGCGCTGCCCGATTAAGCAATCGTGTGGCGAGGACGCGTGCGAAGCAGCCCTTTGTGCCGCAGCCGGTGCAGGCCCCGGAGGTGGCGGAGGCGCATTTGTTGCGACCGTGCCCGCGAGAGAGGGGTGCATGTTGGACTGCGACGGAGCGGGGCGCGTCGTGGCGATGCCGACGAGGTGGTTGAGGCGTTGCAGCCACTGCTCGTGGGCCTCAGCGATGGGCTGGTAGCGGAGAAGCTCCTGCGCCATGAGCAGCGCGGTGTGGGGCACAGGGTCTGTCCTCCCCGGGCCCGAGCCACTCGGGCGCTGCGTCGGGTGCGACGACTGCGCGTCCTCCTGGTGGTCGGCGTCGTGCTCCGGTGCCTCCGCGTGAGGGCCAGAAGGGACATGCTCCTCGTGGCGGGGTCGGCCCCGCCGTGCGCGGGTGGTCGCGGCACCTGGGGGCGCGCGTGCTCCCGCGGGCGCACGTCGGTTGACTCGGGCGACGCGGGTGGCGCGCGAGTTCACCATGGCGCGGAGACGAACTCGAAGGTTGTTGACGCGCCTCAATCCCCTACCTGGCGCGTCAAATGTCGGGTTATGACTCCCAGGAATTGGGGGTAGTCACTTCCTGAAGAATAGTTCGTGAAGGGGATTGAACGCGGAGGTCTAAACCCACAAGTGGCTCCGCGACGTTGCTCGCCGGACCCGAAGAAGACGCACACCCGACCAAGGAAGACACTGTCCTTTACCCAGGTTCACGGCCCTCGTGAGGAGGTAAGACCGCTACTCCGGCCTGTCTGTATTATATGTGGAAGATTACAGTACAATTGAGCTTGCCGGAAGCCCCCTTGAGGCAGTTCTTGCCTGGGGAGGGAAGCGATGATCTTCTTCCTCCTCCAGCCAGAGGCTAACCTAACCAGTGTTGCTAGGGTTTACAAGGGTGTTTTTCACGCAAAGGGCCCCCCACTGCTATGTTGGACGTCTTCTCTCTTTTATAGGCGCCTCGGGCCTTCTCCTTCGGCTTGGCCTTCAAGGTGGCTCCCACATGCCAGTGGCAGGGCGGAGCACGAGTCCACCACGCTCCATTCGTCCAAGGACTCGGTCCATTGTTGATAAAGGTGGCGCTGTGGCCGACAGGCGGCCGACCGCGCGGTACTATCAGCAGAGCGGGCAGTCTCTGAGGTGGAGCACGCGATGACGATCTCCGTTGGAGGGTTGCGCCGTCCACCTGCTTTATCGTCAAAGTAGAAGGTCCTCACAGCTGCGCAGCAGGCGGAGCAGCTTTGTTGACCATTTTATCGCCAAGGACAGCGATAGGGGTGCGTGCGTCACTGCATGAGCGTGGCAGAGGTCACGTGCGCCCGACCGTGCTTCCTTGGCCATGACGTTTCCCTTTAGGCCTGAGGGGAGATTCCTGTTGGACTCCCGTCAGGCGGGTTGGCTCCTCGGGGGGGGGGGGGGATCCCCTAGGCGAGGGGTCCCTTGAGGCTCTCGTTTACTCTTCAGGCCCTCGAGGGGAATCGCCTCTCGAGGGTCCCGCCAGGCGGTGACGCCTGGTCCTTACTCGTTTCGTCTGACTGGCCTGCGTGCGAGGCCTGGAGGGAATGGGCTCTTGATACCCCAGTTCCCACTGGGCCGACATTGTCTGATTCATTCATGCTTAATTAACCGTTGCAACGCACGGGTATTCAACTAGTATAAGTTAATCTACAACATTATCCCTTTGAGTTTCTTTTGTACGTGTCTTAACTCATTGAATTGAGGAGGTTCTACACATCTTTTGTTCTGCATCTTATATGTGTAATTGTATAGTCATGCCTTGGACCTGCAATGTTATTTTTTTAGAAAACGGGAAAAGAATGCACACTCTGTAGTAAGTGATACACACAGCTGTTTTATTACACAATTCAGAGTATCAAATTTATTACATTACGTACAAAGAGCAAAACAAATATGAATGCTCTCTCCCAATAAACAGTAAAAAGATTAGTCACAATACATAGACGGGAAGAAAAAAATCATGTGCCACCATAAGCAGTCTTTTGCACCCAATGTCCATAAGCTCAAAGGCGTAGCTGGCCCCGGGCAACAAGGGCCATGGCCCGGGGCGTGAGCAAGAGACAAAGGTCGAAATTCGTACCTTGCATGGGGCACAGCCCACAAAAGCAGGAAGCCCACTGCCCACGTACTGGCCTGATAGGCTCTTCCTCGTGAGCTCTCACACACGCACCCGAGACCGAGAGCGAGACAAAGCGTTCCTCCACCCGCCGCCTCTGAACCGGCATTCCTCCGACCTGAACCAGCGCCCCTGGCCCTCTTCCGCGCGCCGCCCACTCGTAGCGCCGGATGCCGCCGAGCAGCCATCGCGCCGGTCGCCGCCCACTCGCCGCTAAGTCGTGCCCTAGATAAAAAAACCCCACTTTGTTGCTTTTCCCCCATTCTCCCAAATCTTCAATTTCTCTTATATAGACTAGTTTATAATTTATTGTTTCTCTTTATGTACGATGTAGGAGACGATTTAGTAAATCTTTGCTTCATTTTTGTAGTTTACGGGAAGAAAAGATGAATAAAACAATTTTTTTGCTTCGTTTTTATAATTTTCATCCATTATTTCTTACTTTACTTGTTGTTTATGTACTGATTAGAATTTCAAATTTATATTTAAAGGTTTAGCTATTGAAGATGTAGTCATGGGAGGCTCAGATCAACCAAATCATTGATTTGGTAGCATATTTTCTGTATTTTATTGCTATACATTGTCATCTTTTGTCCAACCGAAGATCATGTTTAAATTTTATTATCTATCCATCTTGATTTGCATTGAAAGTGGGGCAATTTTTAGGATGATTTTGTCCCTTAATTTTTGGCCCGTGGCGTCAGCCATTCCTGGCTACGCCGTTGCATAAGCTCCTTCTGGTCCTGCGTTGTTTTTGTTGTACCACTTTGAGAGATGTAATACTAGTGGGTGATGTTTCATTGGTGTTATGTCAATGACTATAACATTGTAACATCCTAATTTTCAAAAAAAATTAAAATTTTCAAATTGCATCAAAAGCATGCATCATTTCATTGCATTTGCACCATTGTTTATAATATTGACGAATTAGAAACTGGATTTATAAAATTATTGCAAAGTAATGCCAAAGGAAATCAAAAGTTATGAAATTTCAGATAAGAAAGAAAAGGAAAAAAAACCGGCCAAGCAGCCCACCTCAGCCCTCGGCCCACTCCCTCTCTCTCTCTGCGCGCAGCAAACTGAAGCCCAGTTGCGGCCCAATCCTTCCCTGGATTGCGCAGCAAGTAGCAGCCCAGCGCGCATCTTGCTCCCTCTCTCGCTAACACGCGGGTCCCACACCTGACAAGTTGTATCTCCCTCAACCTCCCGACGCAAATCTTTTGGCTCCGAGCTGATCTCGAACTCGAGATCGATACGGAGGTTTAAACGATTTTTATCTCATGACCCGCCCTCTACAAATACTCCGGAACACCGCCTCCTTTTCCCCCGATCAATTTCATCTACGAGCCGCCAGCTTGCCCGTACAAAGGTCGCCTCCGCCGACATTGCCGCCGTTGTGTCCTGCAAATTCCGGTGAGACGAAGCTACACCAAGCCCTACCCTCTCTCTAACGGGGATCGCAGGCAGAAAAAAATAATTTTTCTAACAACGATATCCTTAAGCTAGCCAAAATCTATACTATGCAGATATACTAATACAGAGGAGATTGGTATACATATCCTTGTAGACCGAAAAGCGGGGATTACGCTCCTGCACAAGCGTTGACGATAAAGATGACGTAGCCTACCTCAAGGTCGTGTAGAGGACGTAGACCTCCCAGCACCACTAGCGTGGCACCTCGTAGAGAGTCACACACATACGGTGGAGACGACGGCCTCCGAAGCTCCAGTGTAGGACGAGCAGCAGAAGACTTGGACCAGAACACCAACAACACCGCAGCGGGCGTAAGGTGGAGAGAACTCTCTTCCCTGCGCAACTCCGACGAGGGAATCATGTTATCGAGAGGAAAATAGAGAATTAATTGGATGAATTAAAAGGCCAGGGGTGCCCCTCTATATAAAGGGGCAAGTGGGTTGCCAACCTCGCTAGCCGGGCGGTGTGGGACTAAACCCCACACCCCCATGCGGCTATGGCTGATGCGCCGACCCTAGGTGGGCCCCTTGTTGCCCACCTAGGCCGGCCGAACCTTCCATCTCCCTTTGGGGGGGAACTCCCCCCCCCCCCCCCCCAAATGGGCCTTCTTTCCACCGAAAGGCCCATTTAAGGTATTATGCCTTTTAAAAATTCAGCAATATATATAATTATATTTAACTTTTAATTACATTAATTAACATTAAATACATATTACATAATTTATCACAGCTCCGAAAACTATTTTGTCGCTGCCCGATCTCCATCGGACCATTCCGGGACGTTCCCGGTGTTCTCTATTTCTTATTTTCTTTTCCGGTAAATATGTCAAAACCCCTTAAGTATGTTACCCTAGCGGTTCGATATAATAGCAGACATGATCCAGACACCTCTCCGATCAATGACTAATTCATGGGCCTGGACGCCTTGAATTAATCCCTGTGATATAACGAATAACTTAGTCGATCGAACCTAGATGTCGAGTCTTAAACCTTTTGCCATGGCGATACTTAGCGTGTCCGAGACTCGTTCATAGATATCTCCATACCTAGCTTGATCTCATTATTGACAGCACTATCTTCTACTCGTCTGTGATATTATGTCCTAGTGACCTAGTCACATGATTGCAAACTCATTTGACATAATCTCACCGAGTGGGCCCTAGAGTATCTATCTTGCTATGCGGACTGGCAAATCCCGCTCTTGATCCCTCGTCTCAACATACTCCCTTCCGATACCCGAGAGGAACACCTTTATTGTCACACTATTAAGATATGACGTTTGATGCAATAAAAGTATCTTTCAGGAATAGCAATAAGAGTTGATCTCACGGTCAAAGGCGTAATGACTACGTCCTACATATATTGGGTATGTCAATCACATCGTTAAACCAACAACGTGACTCCATTGTCAACTGACATCAATGTCATATGATCGGGAAACCTCGATAATCAATTGCCCAATGAACTAGCTAGATAGAGGATACTAGGGACCTGGTTGTTTATCTACCACATGTGTATTAATGTTTCCACTTAATACAGTTATAGCATGGTATAAAACTTATAATGAACAATTGAGATATGACGAATAAACTATCTTTATTAAGTGCCTCTAGGGCATATCTCCTTCAGTCTCTCACTTGCACTAGAGTAACACTTAGTCTAGTTTACAACTTTGGTAAAAGCTCAAAACCCATAGCATCTTGGTGCACACTTGTCTCATGGAAGAGGAATACAGTCAACATATCTCACACACTGAGACCTATATGTGCTTTTCAACATTTCAATGTCACCTAGTTTGACATAATTCTGTATCTTACGATGACGGTGAAATATATCCTAGTGGATGGAATGAGACTCGAACCTTCGCGTATCATGGGCCTTAAACGTCTAAGAGATCTATTAAGGGAAACCACATATGCTCGGAAAACTGTTATGTCCAATCACACTTGCTACTTCCGAAGTTGCCATATATTTCTATATCTATGTAGATTATGCGACAGTGCATTCATATGCTACTTCGCAAGCTAACCATATATTTCTTCAAAATAAAGGACATCTCCTATATGAGATTTCTAGTCGTATGGGTCTGTGTCACAACTTGCATCCTCGTAACTGTTTTACGGGCAGTTGTCTTTTTCACTCTTACCCTTTACCAGAAGACATACCGTCAGTTCTCACAGACACTGAACATTATACTTAACGTTTGTTCATTGATCCACACAAGGATCACTCTAGAACCCGTTCTTTAACCAAGAACTTGGGTCACACCAAGTTGAGCTTTCAGTCTGATAGAATCTTTGTTTCAGGCATAGAGAATTTCGAACATCATTTTCTATCACTGAAAATGCCAAGATAAACTTAATATTTTACCTAGTCATACAAGCAAGAACCTTTTTCTTCGCTTGTTCTATTCTGAAACACTTCAGAATCTTAACTTAGAAAATATTCCGACCTAATGTTATTAAGCCCCTTTTGATCTATACAATTAGAAATCGGATGCCTAATACTCCTAACTTCATTCATTGAAAATTTAATCACTTAAATAATCCTTTATAGTTTACTAGAGGATCTGTATCATTCTCAATATGTCGTTACATATAAAATCATGAATGACACCTAGCTCGGACTCAAATATTCTTTCCACATATAAGATCAAGAAAAGCTACTTAGCTCCCACTCACTTCTTTGCAAATATATGTTTCTTCAACTATTTTGGACAACTCCAAAATACTTTGATCATATCATCAAAGTGAAGATTCCAGCTCTGATATGCTTGCTTCAGCCCATGAATGGACAACTGAATTTTGCATATATGTTAGCATCCTCAGGATCAACAAACCATTTCATTGTACTAATTACAACTCTTTCTTAATGATACCATTAAGAAACATGGTTTCCTTATCCATCTATAAATTTCTCAATTTGAAATTGTAGTAATTGCTAAACGACCCCGAATAGATTTAGGCTTCGGCACTTGAGACAGAATCTCGTTGTGGTCAACTTTTGAATCTGTCAGAACTGTTTCACGACAAATCGACCCTTATTAATTTCTACTTTCTCATAAAATTCCATATTCTATTAACAGCCTATATGCCATCAAGAAGATCTCCCAAGTCATTACCTGGTAATCGTACATGGATTTTATCTCGGATCATATATGACTCATAGCCATTTCTCAGACTTAAGTCTAGCATCTCTTCTTCGTAGTTAGTAGGACTGTCATATTCCATTAACATGACCTTCATAACAAGATTGTTGTAACACACAGTGCGGAACAGAACCTCGTACGCCTATGTTCTTAGCATGAGCTCAGAGCATCATGATCTTTTATCATCAACTTCTTTCCAGTTGTGGAGCATGACACCATAAACACTTTCCGTTGCGCCACTCTGATGTCTGGAGAGAGTTCATCAACTTCGTCTTGCTCTACTTTCTTTCTCACTTATACCCTTGGACAAGAAACCATTTTTTTGCAAGGTATATTCGGCAACGTTTTTGCCTAAGTCGTGAGATATGTACCCAACTAATTCTTTAGGTGCGGCACACTAAAAAGATTTATCCATTTTAGGTTTGATCACATCGAAACACTAAATTGCTGAAACGACAATCTAGGCTAAAAGACATGCCATCACTCATATGGTATTCTCTCCATGGATTTAAATGGTTTCCCTATATCCATTGTAACATCCCAATATTTTGAAATGTTTGAAAATCACTAAAATTTTAAACTTTTGATTTTGATAAAAATAAAGACGTTAAAAGCATAAGAAAACCAACCATAAAAGACTTCATAGCATCTTCCAAATTATTTATTATTTGAAATATTTCAAGTAACACTATTTTCAAAACTTGTTCCAAGATTAAACATTTTACTATCCATCGTTTTTTCTTAAACCTCAATTTACATTTTGGCAAATGGTCTACAAACTTTAAAACCATTCTCTTGCAATAAAAATTTTCTTTATAAGTATTTGATTTCAACCACTTAGCCATAGTTTTTTATAAATTAAAATAATATTTACAAATGTTCTTTTAAACTATTTAAAACATGGTCTATTTGCTAAAGTGTTTTTTCATGAATATATTCAATACAAGAAATAAAATAAATCTAGATTATTTTCCATAGGTATTTAATGGATTATTCAATTTATTTATCATAAAATAAAACTTAATGGTGCATAAAGAATTTTAAATTAAAAATGAATACATTATATTTCCATCTTCATTTCAAATAGTGGTTTCATGTTATTTAATATGGTAGTAAAGCCAAAAATGATTTAATTTTGGAAAATGAGTTTAGTTAAATTAATTTCAAACTTCTATAAGTATTATAATTTCATAAATTTTATTTAGCCAAAAATAAACTTTAATTAAGCTATGTTTTCAAATTTGACATAAAGTGTCAAATTTACATTTAATCAATATTTCGAAAATTTGATTTTTTTTAAAAGTGTTCAAAACATGCCCACAACTGGTTTAACACAAAGATATTGTTTTTTTAAAAAAAATAGAAATTTATTTGACTTCATTTGGACACTCAAATCAAAAGATATGAAATAAATAAGAAAACCAAAAAATATAAAAGATAAACATAAAAAAATGGAACAGACCCATGCAGCTGCCGCACCCCCTCTCTTTTTTTCACGCGCAGTGGCCCATTTTCCTTTCCTCCTCTTTTTTTTCTTCTCTATTCTTCTACTATTTTTCTTCTGGGCCGAATCTTGGACCATGTAGGCCGGTCGTTTTCCTCCGTGAGCAGAGCTTGAACGTTACAACAACGTACAGAAACGTAACTTCATGTTAACTCCTTCCCCTCCTCCCCTAGGGCAATCAAGACTCCGAAACGGCTCAACTTAAACACGAGAATTACTCCTCACTTAACCATGATTCCATCCCGGTAGTTTATTTCCAATTTCATTGCCTTAAACATGCACATAGACCTCGTGAACCGAATGCCACCCGTAGACATTCACGTCCCGATCTCCCTCCCCAGACCATCTCATAAAAATCCGAGCGCGTCACTTCCTGTCCCTCGACGTCCTCTCATGTTCGTCCTCATACTTTTTTTAGAGGATGCCTATACAGTTCATACAACTCATGCCAATTTCAGCCCCAAAACCGAGTTCATCGTTAGATCTTATCATCCACGGAAGCAATCTCCTCAATTGCTTGCACCAGAATACTTCACTCACCAAGGCCTACCTCCAGGACATCGGCATGCTTCATTTCTAAGTCGTCGTCTGCATCACCGCGGCCGCCATCGCCATGGACGAGTTTTAAAGGTTATCGCTTTCGTCTCGGTAAACCCGAGCATCTCTAACCTTGTCAATCAAACTACACTCCTTATTCCGCACCCGGCTGATTTTTGTTTTTGAAAAACGGTGGACCAAAACACTCGTACTCGTTGCCGGAGCTTCGCAGGAATCGGAGGGAATATCGACGCCGTCGTCGTTTGAAGCCACGGAAGGTGCAACCGAGAACATTGGCGACACCTTCATGACCGCTGCCGCCTGTGGAACCTCTTCACCAAGTCGTAGTACGTCCGTTAACCATCAAGGAGCATGTCTATCACCGAGTCCGCCGCTGTCGTACACACGTTCCGCGCCATCCAATCTTCTCTACTAGAATTATCTATCCATTTTCGTATCTCCGTTTTATTTAAGCATGAAACTTTCATAAATCATATCTTTTGATCTACTAGTCCAAATTGAGCAAATAAAATATCATTGGAAAGCTCTGATCGTGTTGTTTAATTTTCTAACATTAGTTTTCTATTTTTAATCTGTTTAAACTGATCAAAATGCTGATAGGAATTTCGGCCATTTAACTCAAAACTTGTGTTTCAAAAATGATTTTAAAATAAATTATGTTTCTTAATGTCGAGAATTCCCTCCTCCGCCCAGAGCAACTAAAACCCAATTTTATAAATCAATACATATGCAAAAAAAAATACCATTTTTGCATTTAATCCCTCAAATGTGTTAAAATATTTAAATCATAAAATTGTAAATTTTATATCAAATCGACCATAACTCTGTTTTCAATGTTTTTGTAGTCTATAAATTCGTATGAGCGTGTAGAATTCATTGGAATAATAAAAACATATATTTTAGTCGTGCACTAACTCGTCATTTACTGAAAACTTTAATCTATTATTTAACCTTTTTACTATGTCTTGCTTTATTAGAACTTAATAAAAAATGTAAATTGGCATCATGCATACTTTATGAAAATCCTAAAAGTTAGGATGATAGTTTTACTTGTGTTTTAATTACATTTAAGGGAAAAAATTATATTGTTTTGTAAATGGTAATTAATTAGTGTTAAAAGCTTTTAAGACCATTAAGTTGATTTCTGTTAATACCTTGACCCAATTAATGTGTGATGAATTTTAAATTAAAGAACGGCACATTAAATTCTATTGAATATCACATCAATTCTTTTTGCATACTCAATTATGTGACAAACTGACCATTTATGGTGAAGACCTTGTTTGGTATTTTGTTGTTGTATGCTTTGTCTGGTTTGTTTATTGTTGTTTGATTTCTATGTTTAGATTGAACGGAGAGCTCCGAGTATGTTGAAAAGTGTTTGTGAGAAACGACAACTTCCAAAGGCAAGTGGCACACACGTAAACTTCCTAGTATTTTACTATGCATGAGTAGATTATTTTTCTATAAGCATGTGTAGGATAGTATTGCTATGCAAGCCATGTTTAGACTCCCTTATTCCTGTGTCTAGGTTCCTATGAAATACTTAGTAGAATTGTGATGCTATGCAAAATTATTTTTACAAATCTTAAATTCTACCAAGTTATAATCAAACACCTGGGTGTAATTGGTTGCTTGGTTGTATGAGTTGAGTGTTGTCCCCAGGGGTTTTACCTGTGGGATATTCACTTGTGGACGGCCACCCAGGAACAGAGGAATCTGAAAAACTCCGAGTGACGATTGCTTCCCGTGCAGCCATTGCCAATATGGGCTCTTGCTTGATCAATTAAGTTGCATGGACTCTCCCTGGCTTGACAGGTGGTGGTAGAGGATTGTAGGTGGAACGTGTCAGGCCGGCAATGGGAGGGAAAATGCTTCTGAAAGATCTCGTCTCATTCTTCTCCTTTTCCTTAACACTTCCAGAGTGTATAGGATAGTTTGGGTTGAATGGGTACAATGGTGAACGTGCACAACCTCTGCAGTGTTAAAATCTAAGTACTTAGCCGTGTCCCCGGTACGAACAATTTGAGCAGCTGAACGAGGACGTCAACGGAGGATTCCACCATTCCAACTTCTAAAGTTAAAACTTGATGGGTGAACAAGGGTAGATTGAGACTATGGTTTTCATGCCATACTTGTGTCAACTAGGTAAATAGTTTTCCAAAGAGTTAGGAAAAAATTGGCTTTATGCAAAATAGCCTTGAACTCCACCAGCCAAATATGCATATAGGTTATTAGAGTTTTTCCTCTAAGTGTCCACCATAGTGTCACTTACCAGTTCCATTTTAAATGGTTCAGACACACGTTGTTGCAATATTTTTCTTATTGCAGACTGTTCAGAAGATGAGTAAGGTTTCGTTTAAGGGTTTCGAGTCTGCAACCAACATGTTTTCGCCTGTGGCAACATGAAGATGATGGAGACTCACTGCTATGTTATTTCCGCTGTTTACTCTTTTCAATGCTAGCTTTATGATATGCAAGTTGTATCGAATATTTTCTAAGCTGGATCATCGATGTAGTAAAATTGATACTTTGTTTTGATATTACATCGTAAACTGTGTGTGCAAACGAATCGATCCAGGGATTTGCACTATACACAGGTACCTTGCCATATTTTAAGTGCAGGTACGCTACAGATGGTATCAGAGCATTGTGGTTCTTGTAGGTTCGAAACCCTAGGTTTGGATAGAAATAGGATTTGACCATAGGATTCAAAATCTATTTTTACTCAGTTTTCTATAAACAATTTTTTTTTTCATTTTACCTTCCTCATGCTCTCGTCTACTATCAACTTTCTGAAAACACCTTATCTTTTTCTAGATGACCATGTTCTTATAGTCTAAGTCTGATTTTTACTGCTTCATATGGAAAAGCTTCAATTCAGCATGAACTTCTACATGCATGGAAGACCACTAAAGAACCAGGATTCGGCCAATACTTCGTAGATATCCAAGAAAGTTGAACACGAACTTGAAGCACTCATGAAGGAGGTAGATTTGACCACCATTTAATTAGACCAACGATGTTGTGTTAGTGTATGATCATATCAACTTAGGTTTTGTGACAATACTAGATTGTTTATTTGTATTTGAAGCTTGTTACTTGATACTTGTTAGATGTTGTTTGTAATGATTTGTCTTGATCTTCTTGTATCAGTCAGAATGTTTGACTACCAACAAAACTTTTCTTTTAAGGGTGGTAGCCCACCCAGATAATTCAAACCCCGTTGCCTAAACTCGGAGATCCAAGCCTATCTTTCTTCTAGCATTCCCAATCAGCGGAATCATTCTCTACTGGTTTGCATTTCCGTGTCAACAACTGGATTACTCCCCCTCTCGAGTTATCAGAATCATTCCAAGCATTTTCTTTTCTTTCTAGCCTTTCTGAATCTCGAGGACAAAATTCCTTTTAAGGGTGGTAGTCTGTAACATCCCAATATTTTGGAATGTTTGAAAATCACTAAAATTTTAAACTTTTGATTTTGATTAAAATAAAAACGTTAAAAGCATAAGTAAACCAACCATAAAAGACTTCATAACATCTTCCAAATTATTTATTATTTGAAATATGTCAAGTAATCAATATTTTCAAACTTGTTTCAAGATTAAAAATTTCACTATCCATCGCTTTTTCTTAAACCTCAATTTATATTTTTGACAAATGGTCTACAAACTTTAAAACCATTCTCTTGCAATAAAAAGTTTCTTTATAATTATTTGATTTCAACCACTTAGCCATATCTTTTTATAAATTAAAATAATATTTAGAAATGTTCTTTTAAACTATTTAAAACATGGTCTATTTTTTTTTAGGCACAAAACAGTAGGGGAGATCCCTACTGTTTAATTTTCTATTTTCTCATCAAAACCTAAAGGGAACAAAGTCTTAAAGAGGAAATTCATAAAGTGTCAACCCATTGGGTCATTCCCTCTTTAAGGGAGGGTCTGGCTCTATGTCTAACAAGTGAGAAGGAGTCTACGAAATCAAGGAAACAAACATCAAGATCAATAGGTTGGTCTATTTGCTAAAGTGTTTTTCATGAATATATTCAATACAAGAAATAAAATAAATCTAGATTATATTCCGAAGGTATTTAATGGATTATTCAATTGATTTATCATAAAATAAAACTTAATGGTGCACAAAGCATTTTAAATTAAAAATGTATACATTATATTTCCATCTTCATTTCAAATAGTGGTTTCATGTTATTTAATATGGTAGTAACGCCAAAAATGATTTAATTTTGGAAAATGAGTTTAGTTAACTTAATTTCAAACTTATATAAGTATTATAATTTTATAAATTTTATTTAGCCAAAAATAAACTTTAATTAAGCCATGTTTTCAAATTTGACATAAAGTGTCAAATTTACATTTAATCAATATTTCGAAATTTTGATTTTTCAAAATGTTCAAAACATGCTCACAACTGGTTTTACACAAAGATATTGTTTTTACAAATTTTTAGAAATTTATTTGACTTCATTTAAACACTCAAATCAAAAGATAAGAAATAAATAAGAAAACCAGAAAATATAAAAGATAAACATAAAAAATGGAACATACCCACTGGGCCGAAGCCCAGCAAGCAGCTGCCGCACCCCCTCCCTTCTTTTTTTGCACGCAGCGGCCCATTTTACTTTCCTCCTCTCTTTTTTTCTTCTCTCTTCTTCTTCTATTTTTCTTCTGGTCCGAATCTTGGCCCATGTAGGCCGGTCGTCTTCCGCCGTGAGCAGAGCTCGAACGTTACCACAACGTACAGAAACATAACTTCATGTTAACTCCTTCCCCTCCTCCCCTAGGGCATTCAAAACCCCGAAAATGCTCAACTTAAACACGAGAATTACTCCTCACTTAACCATGATTCCATCCCGGTAGTTTATTTCCAATTTCACTGCGTTAAACATGCACATCGACCTCGTGAACCGAATGCCACCCGTAGACATTCACGTCCCGATCTCCCTCCCCAGACAATCTCACAAAAATCCGAGCGCGTCAGTTTGTGTCCCTCGTCGTCCTCTCGTGTTCGTCCTCATACTTTTCTTAGAGGATGCCTATACAGCTCATACCACTCATGCCAATTTCAGCCCCAAAACGGAGTTCATCGTTAGATCTGTCATCCACGGAAGCAATCTCGTCAAGTCCTTGCACCAGAATACTCCACTCACCAAGGCCTACCTCCAGGACATTGTCATGCTTCATTTCTTAGTCGTCGTCTGCAACGCCGCCGCCGCCATCGCCATGGACGAGTTTCAAAGGTTATCGCCTTCGTCTTGGTAAACCTGAGCATCTCTAACCTTGTCAATCAAACTACACTCCTTATTCCGCACCCGGCTGATTTTTGTTTTTGAAAAACGGTGGACCAAAACACTCGTACTCGTCGTCGGAGCTTCGTAGGAATCGGAGGGAATATCGACGTCGTCGTCGAAGGTGCCACCGAGAACATTGGCGGCACCTTCATGACCGATGCCGCCTGTGGAACCTCTTCACCAAGTCGTAGCACGGCCGTTAACCATCAAGGAGCATGTCTAGCACCGAGTCCGCCGCTATCGTACACACGTTTCGCGCCATCCAATCTTCTCTACTAGTGAGCTACTCATGTCTTCTATTCTCAAACTTGTATTTGTATTTTTTTTAATCTAGAAGATATGAATAGATCACATGTTGACCGAGTATCAGCCACTAAAATCTTTCCTTGTGTTCATCTAGAATTATCTATCCATTTTCGTATCTCTGTTTTATTTAAGCATGAAACTTTCATAAATCATATCTTTTGATCTACTAGTCCAAATTGAGCAAATAAAAAATCGTTGGAAAGCTCTGATTGTGTAGTTTAATTTTTCAGCATTAGTTTCTATTTTTAATCGATCAAAATCCTGATAGGCGTTTCGGCCATTTAACTCAAAACTTGTGTTTCAAAAATGATTTTGAAATAAATTCTGTTTCTTAATGTCAAGAATTCCCTCCTCCGTCCAGAGCAACTAAAACACAATTTTATAAATCAATACATATGCAAAAAAAATACCACTTTTGCATTTAATCCCTCAAATGTGCTAAAATATCTAAATAATAAAACTTGTAAATTTTATATCAAATCGACCGTAACTCTATTTTCAATGTTTTTGTAGTCTATAAATTTGTATGAGCGTGTAGAATACATTGGAATAATAAAATCATATATTTTAGTCGTGCACTAACTCGTCATTTACAGAAAACTTTAATCTATTATTTAACCTTTTTACTATGTCTTGCTTTATTAGAAGTTAATAAAAATTGCAAATTGGCATCATGCATACTTTATGAAAATCCAAAAAGTTAGGATGATAGTTTTACTTGTGTTTTAATTACATTTAAGGAAAAACATTTATATTGTTTTGTTAATGGTAATTAATTAGTGTTAAAAGCTTTTAAGACCATTAAGTTTATTTGTCTTAACACCTTGACCCAATTAATGTGTGATGAGTTTTAAATTAAAGAACGACACATTAAATTCTATTAAATATCACATCAATTCTTTTTGCATACTCAATTATGTGACAAACTGACCATTTATGGTGAAGACCTTGTTTGGTATTTTATTGTTGTATGATTTGTGTGGTTTGTTTATTGTTGTTTGATTTCTATGTTTAGATTGAACGGAGAGCTCCGAGTACGTTGAAAAGTGTTTGTGAGAAACGACAACTTCCAAAGGCAAGTGGCACACGCATAAACTTCCTAGTATTTTACTATGCATGAGTAGATTATTTTTCTATAAGCATGTGTAGGAGAGTATTGCTATGCAAGCCATGTTTAGACTCCCTTATTTCTGTGTCTAGGTTCCTATGAAATACTTAGTAGAATTGTGATGCTATGCAAAATTATTTTGATAAATGTTAAATTCTACTAAGTTATAATCAAACACCTGGGTGGAATTGGTTGCTTGGTTGTATGAGTTGAGTGTTGTCCCCAGGGGTTTTACCTGTGGGATATTCACTTGTGGATGGCCACCCAGGAACAGAGGAATCTGAAGAACTCTGAGTGACGATTGCTTCCCGTGCAGCCATTGCCAATATGGGCTCTTGCTTGATCAATTAAGGGTCGTGGACTCTCCCTGGCTTGATAGGTGGTGGTAGAGGATTGTAGGTGGAACGTGTCAGGCCGGCAATGGGAGGGAAAATGCTTCTGAAAGATCTCGTCTCATTCTTCTCCTTTTCCTTAACACTTCCAGAGTGTATAGGATAGTTTGGGTTGAATGGGTACAATGGTGAACGTGCACAACCTCTGCAGAGTTAAAATCTAAGTACTTAGCCGTGTCCCCGGTACGGACAATTTGAGCGGCTGGACGAGGACGCCAACGGAGGATTCCACCATTCCAACTTCTAAAGTTAAAACTTGATGGGTGAACAAGGGTAGATTGAGACTATGGTTTTCTTGCCATACTTGTCTCAACTAGGTAAAAGAGTTTTCCAAAGAGTTAGGAAAATTTTGGCTTTATGCAAAATAGCCTTGAACTCCACAAGCCAAATATGCATATAGGTTATTAGAGTTTTTCCTCTAAGTGTCCACCATAGTGTCACTTGCCAGTTCCATTTTAAATGGTTCTGACCCAGGTTGTTGCAATATTTTTCTTATTGCAGACTGTTCAGAAGACGAGTGAGGTTTCGTTTAAGGGTTTTGAGTCTACAACCAACATGTTTTCACCTGTGGCAACATGAAGATGATGGAGACTCACTGCTATGTTATTTCCGCTGTTTGCTCCTTTCAATGCTAGCTTTATGCTATGCAAGTTGTATCGAATATTTTCTAAGCTGGATCATCGATGTAATAAAATTTATACTTTGTTGTGATATTACATCGTAAACTGTGTTTGAATGTGGGAGCTTCTACCATCTAAATTTAAATCGGCTTATGATCATTACTTCATAAATATAGGACAACGATTTTGTAACTAACATATATAAACAATTTTCTCGCTAGAGGAGACAAATCATACAAACAGGCGATCATAAAGAATTTATTCAAATGGTAGATCTAGAGGGAGAGTGTCATTGGCCATCACAACATTTTGTCTGCCATCATCAATACACATTGTTACCTCATCCTTCCAAGCTACTCAAGTAGTAAATCTGGTTTTCATAAAACATGACTAGTATCAAAAACTTAGTCACTACTTCGAGTACTTGCTTAGGTGAAACATTCATAACATGTATATCATATATACACCGTCATCATTGATGACTTCCCGGCGACCTGTTTCGTCTTCTTGATTCTTCCAACACAATCAAGAACCATGAAGGTGAACGATTCCCCTTTAATGACGTAGTCTATGACAAAGCATTTGCATCTGGCAACATTGTCTGTCATTGTGATCGAGATGAGCGAGGCGTTTCAATGTCATCAAGTATGAACATAAGTCATCAAGTATGACTAGTGTCATCAAGTATGACTGCCACATGCTCCTTCAATGTGTGTATTCTCTTCCATCTTGGTTGAGAAGAAAAACAGTCAACATACTGATAAACTTCATCAACCCAACTTTAGGTGGATCCTGAGTTTAGTAATCATCTCATATGTTCGCGATTAACAACTCGCACTCACCAATAATTCTCTACGGCAGAGATCACAACATACGCTGGATTATGATGATATTATCCGCACAAAACTTGATAATCCAAATTATCCTTTTGTTAGCGGAATCTCCGGGTTTATCTCCTAGCGGGTATTGTATCACAAAGAGCTAATGGTTTAAACAAGGAGTATCCTCAAGCTAAAGCATAAAACTATGAAGTTTGGACCCAACCTATTAAGTTTCTCAATCACAGGATTGCGCCTAATTTTAGAAGATGCTAGTACATTGGTTAATATCTACAAAGGTTTTGCAAAAACATGAAGACTTTGTTCATTATAAAGTAGGGTTCAAGTTTTAATAAAATAAAACTACCAGAACTCCAACTAAAACGAATATCCCTCTAATCGTTTTAGTGATTACACGATCCTCATCCATTATGCAACCCCTCATCGTCAGAGCCGGCAACATAACTTCAAAGGTAGACATCGACATATCAATCACAACAACTCTGTGACTCATGCTTAACCTTTCAGTCACCGTGTTCCGAGGCCATTTATGTACATGCTAGGCTCGCCATAATAACGTTCAGCGTAAACGCTCGTGTAAAACTGTCTTACACCCACTGTATGCGAACAACGACATGTCTGACACCCGATCATCACGGCCTGGCTCATAACGTAGAACTTTCTTGGTGGTGCACGTTGAAGAAATAACACTAATGGTATTTTAGAGGGATCATCTTATATTACTACCTCTGTGTAACTAACATATACTAATATATATAATCACACAATATAAGATGCACACAAAACATCAATATGTAATGCGACGTGATATGGTCCTTGCGCCGATGGTCTCCTTGGCGCCCACAGTTTATAAATAATTTAATAAACCTACCTTGACCATATCACATTGCCCCTCCAAAATAAAGTTAGACACATTCTACTTTATATTTTGCATATTTTACGTGGCTTGGGGCTGTCGTAAATAGAACCGCTTCATACCTACGAACTTATGACCAGAACAACGATCAAATAATTGCATATTTAAGCATCCCTTTCGGGCCCTCCATTGAAAATGCAAAGCCAACAAAAGAGAGAGAGACACACACCCTCCAGGCATAGATATGGTACCAGCCGTATGTCAGTAGTGGAACCAGTCTCGCGTAAGCATACGCGTAAATTCGGTTCGGGCAGCTTCCTCAACTCAATGCTGCCGGAATTGCAAGTGCACGCTAGAGGGTTGCAAATAAAAGAACGATGTCCCCGTGAAAAACACGGGTTCTAAAAGCGTACAGCTATATCTACGCATAGATAGGCTCTGATACCACTCCGGCTGCGCGTTCGGTTAAAACGGTTAATTCGGTTCGGTTTATATGGTTACACGGTAAATACGGTTTTGATACTTCGGTAAATACGGTTTTGTACGAGAATACGGTTAGGTTTCTGTAATAACCATTTAACTTCGGTTCGGTTTCGGTAATAACCAATCTAACCAAAGTTGACGCGATTTTTGAATGACAGCTAACATTTTTAGCATGAACTTTTTGTCTACTGTGTTCAGTAAGTGGATTTTTTGGCATGACCTATTTGCTTATGAATAATATAATCTGTATACTCACAAAATAAGAAAAAAATAGTAACACTGAACAACACATAGATCAATATATCAGTAGCTCACTAGGTCTAGAAGACTAGAACGTAAGGAAACATTCCAGCACATAACATCCAAGATTCGACAGACATAACATAAGATAAAATTCTGGAACATGGTTTCTGTTTCTCCAATCACATGACAGTAAACAACAAAATAAAACAGAGGTCTTCAAATCCATCCACCGTTCATCAGCTTTCCACTCGATGAATGAAGATTGAAGATCAGTCAACATAGATTATGTCCTCATCATCCACCACTTCGAGGCTTCCAAATTCTACATTATAATAGAACATCAAGACAATTAGTATGGAATATTTCATCACAAATAAACAATAGAAACACACACTGGCTTCTCGTACCTTCCTCTAGTTTGGTCAACTCCATAAGATCAACTTCAATATTGATACGCTTGCGACGCAACCAATCTTGTGCACATATCAAGGCTTGTAGTGTCATTGGTGTCAAAGAGCTTCTGAAATCATCAAGAATACGTCCACTAGTACTAAATGCTGATTCAGAAGCAACTGTCGAGATGGGGATTGCTAGTATATCACGGGCTAATTTGGAAAGTACAGGAAAGCGAGCAGAGTTACACTTCCACCAGGAAAGAATGTCAAAATCAGGAGATTGCTCTTCTATGTCTTCAGCTAGGTACTTGTCCAATTCAGTTTTGCTATTTGTGCTAGAATCTCCACTACTAAGTCGCATACTCTTATTGTATCGTGCCCTCATAAGAGAATTCTCCGAAGCATTTTGACTAGTTTCAGATTGTGATGTTAATTCACTAGCAGTAGGAGCACCATACAATTTTTTGTATTCTACAAAAAGAGATACAAATTCTGTGTGTGTCGCAGTCAAGATTGCAGTACCTTTAATATTGCCATATGTGTCTTCTATTAGGTCCTTAAAGAAGTGAGATTCCTTGGTCCTGGAATAAATAATGAAGACATGAGAAGTTAGAATATATCACCGGCCATATATAATAAAGGAGACACAATAGCAGCGATGAATACCTAGGATCAAGGATGGCAGCGATGAATATATACTTGTTCATCTTCACCGGATCACCCCAATACTTCTCATACTTATCCTTCATCTTGACAGCCATGCTTTTAAAGATTACATCATCACCACAAATCACATGTTCACTCCATTCACCCAACAAATAGTTGACAGCAGCAATCTCTTCAAAGAAGGTGTTGGAAGTGACATACTTGGTGCCAGAAACTTTATTAGTGAGATCATAGAAGTGTTGCAGGAAGTTTTTGAACTCACGAATATACACCCAGTCACTATGTGTTGGAGCACCACGTTGAGTAGGATCTAAACCAGTTTTTGCTAACTCAATCTTGTAGTTGGGATCATCAAGTGAATACTGACCAAATGCTCTCTCAAACTTTTCGGCACTGTTAACCATTAGATATGTGTAATTCCATCTGGTGCACACATCAAGATGAAGCAATCCTTTACTCTGTACCTTGCTTACTACCACACACTTCTTAAATAAAGTCATTCTAGGAGGAGAGGCTCTCACATATTTGATAGCATTTCGAATTCGGTTAATAGGATGACACATTATCTTTAGCCCATCTTGGACTACAAGATTAACAATATGAGCCACACACCTCATATGAAGATGTGCACCTTTTGCAATAGTACAGCCCCTATTAGTCAAAGAACTCTTCATGTAGTTTAAGCAAGTATCATTCGAAGAAGCATTATCTACGGTAATAGTGCACACTTTCTCAATGCCCCACTCAGTTAGTAGCTTATCTATTGATTTCCCAATGTCCTCCCCTTTGTGACCATCTACTAAGACAAAGTTGAGAATCTTTTTTTGAAGCTTCCAGTCAGGTGTGATGTAATGTACAGTAAGAACCATGTAGCCTTGAAGCTTTGATGATGTCCAGCAATCCGTGGTGAGGCAAACAGTTTGACGAGATTCAATGAAATATTTTCTAAGCTTAGCTTTCTCAGCTTTGTAAAGAGCAATTACATCTCTATACATGGTTGTCCTAGATGGAACATTGAACCTAGGGCAAGCTTTGGACATAAAGAACCTGAAACCTTCTTTTTCTGAAAAAATAAAAGGCAGCTCATCTACGACTATCATGCGAGCAAAGGCTTCCCTGACCTCTTTCTCATTGTACTGCCAAGAACCCCCAAGAACAGATTTACCATCATCACTAATTTGGTAACCAAGCTGAGTCTGATTGTTAACCAAATTGCTAGGAAGCTTATTGCATGTCTTCATATGGTTTATTAAAGAAGAAGTACCAGCGGAAGAGGATTTGCACCCCAGCTCATTACCACAGTGGTTGCAGTTAGCACGATTTGGTTATCTTTCTGAACTGTGAAGTGCTCCCATGCTTTACTCCGTGTGTTTCTTTTCTTGACACTGCTCTCCGGGGTCGTATCTAGTGGAGGTAAAACAGGTTCATGGCTGCCAGCACCAGATTGTGCTATGTTGTCACTCTCGGATATCTAAAACAACACAAAAGAAAATGTGTCAATTATCCATTCACAGTCTACTCTCAAGCAAATGAAGTAAGGTAAATCAGAGGAAGCATTACATTGTTATTTCAAAATTCAGCCGACTCTGCCATAGCTTGAGCTTCACAATTAACTTCTCAATCTGCTTATGCACAAATCAGAAAATACATGAACAACATGAACAACAAATGGGTGCAGTGCTGCACCGCTGCATACGAACATGCAAATAACTGAAATTTCTCAAGATTTTTCAGAGGAATGGAGGTTCTTCAATCTGTTACCTTAATCACCGAAATGGTAAGGTACTGAAATGTGTGCAGCGTCCTCGCCGTGGTGCGGATGTGAAGCTTCAGATTTGGAGGTGGGGGTCGCCGGTCGCCCCCGTGAGGAGCTGAAACGGTGGCATGAGGAGCCGAGACGGTGGCCGGAGGTGGGGCTCGTCCGAGTCGTCGGATCCCTGAGCGGACGGCACGCCGCCGGTAGCACCAGCACCTAGCGAGCAGCGGCTAGCTCTAGGTCGTTCAGCGCCGCCAGTGTTTTTGCCCTAGTCTGATCTGTACGAGGAGAGGATGGTGCTGGTCTGCTGGACTGATGTCTGCTGGTATCGGTGTTGCACTAGGTCACGTGATGTTGGGCCTGTGGGCTGACCTTTAGCTTTAGGTGTGCTGGGACTTCGGTTATTTCGGTTTAACCACTGGTTTTTCGGTAAAAAACCGAAATAACCGAAGCTGGTATGGTTAGCATTTTGCTAACTGTAACTGTAACCACTAACTGAAATAACTGCTACTTCGGTCACGGTTAGGTTTTTTTCGATTCGGTTTTCGGTTTCGGTTCGGTTATGCACAGCGCTAGACACCACTGGCAGGGATCGCAGGCAAAAAACAATAATTTTTCTTACAACGATATCCTTAAACTAGCCAGAATCTATACTATGCAGATATAGTAATAGAGAGGAGACTGGTATACATACCCTTGTAGATCGAAAAGTGGGGATTACGCTCCCGCACAAGCGTTGACGACGAAGACGACGTAGCCGACCTCAAGGTCGTGTAGAGGACGTAGACCTCCCAGCACAACTAGCGTGGCACCTCGCAGAGCGTCAGAGACATACGGTGGAGATAACGGCCTCCAAAGCTCCAGTCCAAGACAAGCAGCGGAAGACTTGTACTGGAACACCAACAACACCGTAGCGGGCGTATGGTGGAGAGAACTCTCTTCCCGACGCAACTCCGACAAGGGAATCAGGTTATCGAGAAGAAAATAGAGAATTAATTGGATGAATTAAAAGGCCAGGGGTGCCCCTCTATATAAAGGGGCAAGAGGGCTGCCAACCTCGCCAGCCGGGCGGTGTGGGACTAAACCCCACACTCCCATGCGGCTATGGCTGATGCACCGGCCCTTAGTGGGCCCCTTGTGGCCCACCTAGGACGGCCGAACCTGAAGGGGTTCCGGTGCAGAAAACAATAATTTTCTAGCATATGAACACCCTAAGTAGCCAGGATCTATCTATCCAGTACATGTGATAACGGTGGCGGAATGGGTTACATTACCTCCATGTAGACCGATAGCGGGGATTACGCTCCCGCACAAGCGTTGACGATGAATTCGTACGTAGCCGACCTCGAGGTTACGGAGAACTTGTCGTGACGATGTAGACGATGACGCCGGGGTGTCGACGATGACCTGCGTCGACGGGCGTCGGGCGGAACATGGCGAGGCGCCGGCGGCTGGGGGGGGTGGCGCCGGCGGCAGGGCAGCGACATGGCTGCTGGGTGGGCGAGACGACGTCGCCCAGGCTCCTTAAATGTGGCGCCTCCGAGCACTCACAAACATACGGAGCTTAACAACAACCCCCGATCATTCAGATCCAGCTGAAATCGCGGGGGTAGAACTTTTCTGGAATCCCGCAGGGCAACGGTGCCCGACGGTATAACTTTGGTGGAGAGAGGGGGCAAAACGGGCGGAGAAGCAACTCGGACGGCCTGCTATATAATTAATTGTATTTTTCTGTAATTAATCCAATTAACATGCCTTGCTATATAAAGGGGGAGGGGGTGTGCAAACACCTTGCCTCCCCCATGTGGGACTAAAGGAGAGGGAGGGGGGAACCGGCCGAACCCACCATGGGCTGGCCCCCCTTCCTTGGTGTGGCTCCCCATAATGGGCCCCAATTGGCCCATTAGGTGGGCTGCCCCTTTTTCCTTTATTTTTAATTAATATTAAATTAATATAAAATACTATTAATTCATAATTAATATATTTACATATAATTTAATCTCCCGTGACTCCGAAACATTTCCCGGACCACCCGAACATCTTTCGGACATTCCTGGAACCATTCCAGACCTTTCCGGAACTCCTTCCGGACCACCGGAACTCTTTCCGGATCATTTCTCTCTCTCCAATAAAATCCTATATTATTCCAGAACCTTTCTCCAGGTGTCGTTAAGACCTTAAGTTTGTTACACTACGGTTCGAGAACACTCCTGACATGGTCGAGACACTACGCTCACCAATGACCGCCAGCGATACCTGGATGTATATGACGGCCCATGTGCATTCTACGAATATTGTCGTTGAACCATAAACATGATATTCATTCCCTTTGTTTCTTTGATACTACCTTGTCCGAGATATGATCGTAGACATCCGATGTCTTGTTGTATCTCGTTACCGACAAAGGTTATTAACTCGTTTGTGATATTACATCTCCGTGACCTAGTCATAAGCTGCGCAGCTATATAGATGCAATCTCACCGAGTGGGCCCAGAGTATCTTTCCATTACAAGAATGAACAAATCCCGCTCTTGATCCTTACGTCTCAACATACTCTTTCGGGATACCAAAGATGGACACCGTTATTTTCATGCTATATAAGACACAACGTATGATGCTCTCAAAGTACCCCTACGAAGTAGCAATAAGTATGGTCTCATGGTCTAAGGAATAAGCTATCATATTACTCATCTATTGCAAATGACAAACATCATAATACGATCTTATTGCAATACTTTGTGTATGTCCATCACCTTATTCTACTAATAAGATGACCCCATTGTCAACCGACGTCATTGTCCTTGATCGGAAATCTCGATCAACTGTTGCCCAATGGACAAGTTTATATAGAGGCTTACTAGGGACTCTGGTTGTCTATGTATCACACGTGTATTAATAATTCCGATTAATACAGTTATAGCAATACAAAAACCTATTATAAAGTTATGAGATAATGTAATAAATACTACTTATTTATTTGACTCTAGGGCATATCTCCTTCAGTCTCCCACTTGCACTAGAGTACAAATAAACTAGCTGCATTTTACTTCATCAAAAACTCCTTATCAAATAAGCGTTATATGATAATGCTTACTTGTGGAAGAGTGTTACTCTGACAATCTGTACAATACACAATTGTGCATTCTTTTGCGATTCATTGATATCAACTTTTTTGATATCATCATGTTATCTAATTACATATATACAAATACCGTAACTAAGTGAGACTTATGTTTCCCAGCGCTTACTCTGATTCTGTTAACCAGATAATTGCCTTGAAAACACACTCAGTCATAGAGAGCTCCTTGTAACAATTACAACCTCGCGATATCTATATATACTTTCACACCTTTTTAGAAAACTTGACACTCCAATGTCAATCTAATAACTAACACAGTTCTACTTCCAGTAAATTCTAAATTTACTTTTACAACTGTTCTTCTTCTAAGAACATTGGTCATATTTCATCGAGTAGATAATATGGTTTCTGTATGATGTCTAATATCACATAATAGACCAACATGTCATACAACCACTATCACCGTGTATCATTACTTTTAATGAATAATTGGATTTCCAAGGACCATACTTTGGTTTTATTCTATTCTGACTCTTCAGATATAATCCAAAACAACTCGACTATCTATTTAAAATTCCCGTTCTATTCCAAATAGACGCTAACTTTCAAATAGTTTCACAATTCATCTTTCTAATTAATTCTACCGGTACAATTCACAATGTGTGATTTACACAAGATGAATTCGGCTCCCACTCAAATTATGTCTCCACACATTTGAGAACACGAGCTCCCACTCAAATTATGTCTCCACACATTTGAGAACATGAGCTCCCACTCAAAAATATGTCCTTTACATATTCTACTTGAGTAAACTAACTTTGACTCCCACTTAAACTCATAATTTATATCGACATTTTGGTCAAACCAAAATAATTGATCTCTTATCAATTCGAATTCAATACAAACTACAGTATTACATTAATACAAATCCCACAGACTTCTTGACAAAATAATTTTTATTTTGTCCAAGATATATTTCTTGACAAAATATGCTTTCACGTCTTTCTTATAGTCACATTTCTCACATAACACTTTATGTGATGATCAAGAAATCTTATTTCTCCAAAAGGAATTATTGCAACATTTACTGTTTTAATCCTTTCTAAATGTAAATTGGATTTTTAGGTTCAAAAGCCTTTGTTCGTATTCTTATATTTTCTCAACTTTCTTTGTATTCATAAAGTGCACCTTGATCTGTCAACAAGATCTGAAACACTTAATATTATGCTGTGACCTGACAGCAATATTAAATATAACAGCACTTTATTTAGAAGCTTCTTTCATGAAAACATTATGATCTTCACGAAGAGGATTGCAAGCAGAAAACAATTTTATAGTCTCATTCACTCTTAATCATCAAATTTTCATTTGGAGACATATATCTTTTGGAACACTTTCCAATATTCTACTTTTATGAATATCGGTCTGACACCTTATTACAAGCTTCAAATTCCATTAACCATAATTTGAAAAATCATATTTCCTTCGGAATTACATAGACAACAAAACAAGTTTTGTTTCTATTGGGTTTTGGAATACACTCTCATCCAATGTGAGTAATCTACAAAGAACTATTCGTGTGTATTCTGGATTATTGTATAATCCTATACATAACGACACTATTGTCGATCACACAATTGTTGGAAAAATATCTATTTTTTAAAGTGGACATCGACTATAATGTTTCGAACATATTAAGAGATTCTAAGACAGATTCTGATAGACCACACTTTATCTAAAATAGAGTATGATTACAATACATCACATATCACCATATATGATATTATAATATTGTGAAACTAACTTCCACAAGTCTTTTGTGTTGGAACCATAATTCAAAATATTGTCCTTTGATCGAATCTTGCGAATACAATATTCACTACTCTTTCTTCTGAAAAACCCCATTTGATCTTCTATCAAATTAATTTCAGACTCATGATTTATTATGCAGATACACTTATTTACCAATAATCATAGAAGAATTCGGATCAAATAATTTTCACCATATAATTAATTTAACAATCATCCAATATGACTATTAGTTAATTTTCTTCCGTATTGACACTTCAATACTAATTTTAAACTCAATCAATTCGGCACATGTAATACTTAAATAGATCAAAAGTATCTATCACTTCTTACATTGCCTTTATGATTAAATTCGATGGTGTTTGTTCTAGTATTAAAATCTTTTATTCCTTGGACACATAATTTTATCATTCCCTCTATTATAAATGTATATCATACACATAATGTAATTGAGATGTGATACAAATTACTTATAATATAAAACAACTGCTTTGTTTCATAACATAAAACAACTGATTTGTTCTATATGAATAATTATGTCTTGTAACATTCAAGACACCAAACTAGATCACACTCTCACTATTACAAAAATGTCTTATAAAAAACTATTGATGATAACTAATAGGATATCTCAAGGGCGTGAGCACTACTGGCCATCAACTTCCTTGCTTGCCATCACTTGTGCACTGTCACGTCACACACCGCCGCATACTTGTGATAATCAGGTACTGTTTCATAAACATAACAAGTATCAAATACTTTTCATCAAGTATGAGAAGAATACATTTATATCTTCGTATATCAAATATACCCGTAGCGTCGAAGAACTCTTCTTCGATGGAATCAACTTATAGAGATTTGAACTTGTTCACGAACGTGAAGAAGCTCATCGTGTCTCTGTAGCATATTCACGCACATGCTCTTCATAGCTAGGAGGCAAAGATATAAGCGCAGTCTCTATTGCACTAGAGTCCGCTATCTAGAAATCGTAGATATTTGTAAGCCTGAAGTAGATGTCATACAACTTGTTCAAATGAGTCTCAAGACAGGTATGCTCCCCATGTGAATGGTCCGGAACTTTCTAAGCTATCTGAACTGCTGAAGACTTCATCTTTGAAGTGTCCTTTGATCGCATCAATCACGACATATGGCTCCATGTGTTGAAACAACTTTCAACTTTGGTGCTAGGTATACGCTCATGATGACCTCCACTTCTATGAAAATATCATGATGCTTACGAAACTCATCATCTTCCTCCTTGCTAGTAGAATCATCTGATCTATCTCCTAACTAATGTTCTAGGACATATAGGATGTTTGTTGTGTTGGAGAATGTTTCTAAAACCAATGTACCAGCTGATGAAGATGGACCCGTCGGCTTCAAAGGTAGAATCCAGGCTCTTGAGGAAGTAACCGAAGTATAGTTTCGTAGTCTACAGATGTGATCGCAAAAGAGGTAAGGTAAAGTTTATAATATATGTGAGTTTTAGTTTATAATCATATTATCAAACACACTCCACCAATATTATTATCCCTAAAATAATAATAGCGATTACACGACCCCCATCCACCATACCACTCCCGATCGTCACGGCCGGCGGCACAGCTTCAAAGGTGGACATAAAATGTCGATCACAACAACTCTGTGACTCATGCTCGATCTTTCGATCTTCCCGTGTTCCGAGGCCATATCTGCATATGCTAGGCTCGCCAATCAAACCTCGAAGACCATGCGCGTGCAACATGGCTTACACCCACTGTATGTGAATGACGATATGTCTGACACCCGATCGTCACGGCCTGCCTCATAACGTAGAACTTTCTTGGTGGTGCGCAACGAGGGAGAACACAATTTTGGTATTTGTTAGGGATCATTCTATTTATGATGCTACCGTTGTATATCTAACATATAAGCAATCAATATGATACACACACAACAACACACAATCAAATGATGCAATGAAATGCGATGTGACATGATCGATGCGCCTGGACCTCATAGCGCCATGTCCCTAGCCCCGGGCGCCCTGGCATGGCTCCGATTCTATGGTGCCCTCCATTCCCTCTGACAGTACGAGTAATATCAAACTTACCGTAACCATGTCACATAAAATAACGCCTCTACAAAACAAAGTTAGACGCCTCTACCTTTATTTAGTTTTGCAAGTTTACGTGGCATATAGGCTTATTCGTAAGAGAACCGCTTCCCTACCTACAAACTTTGCACCACAATGTCGATCATATAATTACATGTTTAATCATCCCTTTCGGGCCCTCCATTGAAAATGCTTTGCCGACTAAATAGAGAGAAACAGACACCCAGCAGCCACAGTTACGGTGCAAGCCGTATTTCAGTAGTGGAACCAGTCTCGCGTAACGCGTAAAGCCGGTCCGGGCCGCTTCCTCAACTCAATACCGAAGGCATCGCAAGTGCACGCTAGAGGGTAGCAAATATAAGAAACACGTCCTCATTCAACATGAGTTCTAACCGTACCAGCAGTACTACGCAAAGATCGGCTCTGATACCACTGAAGGGGTTCCGGTGTAGAACACAATAATTTTCAGGCGTATGAACACCCTAACTAGCCAGGATCTATCTATCTAGTACATGTGATAACGGTGGCCGAACGGGTTACATTACCTCCATTTAGACCGATAGCAGGGATTACGCTCCCGCACAAGCGTTGACGATAAAGTCGTACGTAGCCGACCTCGAGGTCGCGGAGAACTTGCCGCGACGATGTAGACGATGACGTCGGGGTGTCGAAGATGACCTGCGTCGACGGGCGTCGGGCGGAAGATGGCGAGGCGCCGACGGCTGGGGGGGTGGCACCGGCGGCAGGGCAATGACAGGGATGTTGGTTGGGCGAGACAACGTCGCCCAGGCTCCTCAAATGTGGCGCCTCCGAGCACTCGCAAACATACGGAGCTTAACAACAACCCCCGGTCATTCAGATCCAGCTGAAATCGCAGGGGTAGAACTTTTCTTGAATCCCGCAAGGCAATGGTGCCCGATGGTATAGCTTTGGTGGAGAGAGGGGCCAAAACGGGCGGAGAAGCAACTCGGTCGGCCTGCTATACAATTAATTGTATTTTTCTGTAATTAATCTAATTAATATGCCTTGCTATATAAAGGGGGGAGGGGGTGTGCAAACGCCGCACCAGCCATGGGCTGGCCCCCCTTCCTTGGTGCGGCTCCCCCTAATGGGCCCCAATTGGTCCATTAGGTGGGCTGCCCCTTTTTCCCTTATTTTTAATTAATATTAAATTAATATAAAATACTAGTAATTCATAATTAATATATTTACATATAATTTAATCTCCCGTGACTCCAAAACATTTTCCGGACCACCCGAACATCTTTCGGACATTCCTGTAACCATTCCAGACCTTCCCGGAACTCCTTACGGACCACCAGAACTCTTTGCGGATCATTTCTCTCTCTCCAATAAAATCCTATATTATTCGAGAACCTTTCTCCAGGTGTCGTTAAGACCTTAAGTTTGTTACGCTACGGTTCGAGAACACTCCAGACATGGTCGAGACACTCCGCTCACCAATGACCGCTAGGGATACCTGGATGCATATGACGACCCCTGTGCATTCTACGAATATTTGTCGTTGAACCATAAACATGCTATTCATTCCCTTTGTTTCTACGATACTACCCCGTCTGAGATATGATTGTAGACATCCGATGTCCTTGTTGTATCTCATTACCGATAGTGGTTATTAACTCGTCTGTGATATTACATCTCCATGACCTAGTCATAAGCTGCGCAACTATATAGATGCAATCTCACCGAGTGGGCCCAGAGTATCTTTCCATTACAAGAATGAACAAATCGCGCTCTTGATCCTTACGTCTCAACATACTCTTTCGGGATACCCAAGATGGACATTGTTATTGTCATGCTATATAAGACACAACGTATGATGCTCTCAAAGTACCCCTACGAAGTAGCAATAAGTATGGTCTCACGGTCTAAGGAATAAGCTATCATATTACTCATCTATTCAAATGACAAACATCGTAATACGATCTTATTGCAGTATTTTGCGTATGTCCATCACCTTATTCTACTAATAAGATGACCCCATTGTCAACCGATGTCATTGTCCTTGATCGGGAATCTCGATCAACTGTTACCCAATGGACTAGTTTATATAGAGGCTCACTAGGGACTCTGGTTGTCTATGTATCACACGTGTATTAATAATTCCGATTAATACAGTTATATCATAATAATAAAAACCTATTATAAACTTATGAGATAATGCAATAAATACTACTTATTTATTTGCCTCTAGGGCATATCTCCTTCAGAACCTTCCCTCTCCCTTTGGGGGAAACTCCCCCCCCCCCCCCCCCTGATGGGCCTTCTTTCCACCGGAAGGCCCATTTAAGGTATTATGCCTTTAAAAATTCAGGAATTTATATAATTATATTTAACTATTAATTAACATTAAATACATATTACATAATTTATCCCGGCTCCGAAAACTATTTCGTCGCTGCCCGATCTCCATCGGACCATTCCGGGACATTCCCCAGGTGTTCTCTATTTCTTATTTTCCTTTCCGGTAAATATGTCGAAACACCTTAAGTGTGTTACCCTAGCGGTTCGATATAATAAAAGACATGATCCAGACACCTCTCCGATCAATGACTAATTCGTGGCCCTGGACGCCTTGAATTAATCCCTGTGATATAACGAATAACTTAGTCTCGAACCTAGATATCGAGTTTTAAACCATTTGCCATGGGGATACTTAGCGTGTCCGAGACTCGTTCATAGATATCTCCATACCTAGATTGCTCTCGTTATCGACAACACTATCTTCTACTCATCTGTGATATTATGTCCTGTTGACCTAGTCACATGTTTGCAAACTCATTTAGTATAAACTCACCGAGTGGGCCTAGAGTATCTATCCTGCTATGCGTACTAGCAAATCCCACTCTTGAACCCTCGTCTCAACATACTCCCTTCCGATACCCGAGAGGAACACCTTTATTGTCACACTATTAAGATATGACGTTTGATGCAATAAAAGTATCTTTCAGGAATAGCAATAAAAGTTGATCTCACGGTCAAAAGCGTAATGACTACGTCCTACATATATTGGGTATGTCCATCACATTGTTCTACCAACGACATGACTCCATTATCAACTGACATCAATGTCACATGATTGGGAAACTCGATCATCAATTGCCCAATAAACTAGCTAGATAGAGGCTACTAGGGACCTGGTTGTTTATCTACCACACGTGTATTAATGTTTCCGCTTAATACAGTTATAGCATGGTATAAAACATATAATGAAGAATTGAGATATGATGAATAAACTATCTTTATTAAGTGACTCTAGGGCATATCTCCTTCACTCTCTCATTCTTTGTACCATGCCAATACGTATCTCCCTGACATGATCCCGCAGTTTTACCGTGCCCAGATCGAGCTCTCCGTCAACGACCGACGACCACCGCCCGCAGAAACAGCTCCGGCGAACGATTCAAGGAGGAGCAGACCACACGGAGGATCGTAGCTGCACCATCATCTTCTCCTTATCCCCTGCACGTCGCGGTATGTCCCATCTGTCTCCACTCTGCGTAGATCGCGTAGAACGCATTTTCCTTTCATGTCGCCACTGCGTTTTTTTGCATCTCCGGTAGGATTCCGATAGAAGCGCCGCCAGTTTTAGGTCTTTTAGATCTAGACCATAGGGGCAAGATCCAACGGCTGTAAACAAATCACTTGTCGGGTTATGACTCCCAAGAACCGGGGGTAGTCACTCCTGAAGTGTAGTTCGTGAAGGGGATTGAACACGGAGGTCTAGAACCTCGAGTGGCTCCGTGACGTTGCTCGCCAGACCCGAAGAAGACACACACACACACACGAAGGGAGACACCAGCCTTTACTCAGGTTCACGGTTCTCGTGGGGAGGTAGAACCGCTACCCCTTCTTATCTGTATTAGATGGTGTAGGTTACAGTAAAATGGAGCTTGCCGAAAGCCCCCTTGAGGCGGTTCTTGCCTGGGGAGAGAAGCGATCGTCTTCTTCCTCCTCAGGGTAGAGGCTTTCCTAACAAGTGTAGCTAGGCTTTACAAGGGTTGCAGTGTGCCAAGAGCCGACCCGTGCTACGATGGACGTCTTGCCCCTTTTATAGGCGCCTCTCGCCTTATCCTTCGGCTTGGCCTTCCAGGTGGTTCCCACATGCCAGTGGCAGGGTGGTGTACGAGTCCACCATGCTCCATTCGTCCATGGACTCGGTCCATTGCTGGTAAAGGTGGGCGCGGTGGCCGACCGGCGGACGACCGCGATGTACTGCCCGCAGGGAGGGCAGTCTCCGAGGTGGAGCCCACGATGACGTCCTCCTTTGGAGGGTTGTGTTGTCCACCTGCTTTATCGTCAGAGTAGAAGGTCCTGGTAGCTGCGCAGCATGCAGAGCTGCTTTGTTGACCACTTTATCGCCAAGGACAGCGACGGGGGTGCGTGCGACACTTCATGTGCGTGGTAGAGGCCACGTGCATCTTGTCGTGCTTCCTTGGCCGCGACGTTTCCCCTCAGGCACGGGGAGGCCTGAGGGGAGACTCCTGCGGGGCTCCCTCGAGGCAAACTGGCGCCTCGGGAGGGGCCCCTGAGGCGAGAGGTCCCTTGAGGCCCTCGTTTCCTCTTCAGGCCCTCGGAGGGAATTGCCTGTCGAGGGTCCCGCCAGGCGGTGATGCCTGGTCCTTAGTCGTTTCGTCCGACTGGCCCGCGTGCGAGGCCTGGGGGGAATGGGCTCTCCATACCCCAGTGCCCACTGGGCCGACGGTAGCCCCCGAACCCATGATGGGCGCGATTGAGCCCATGGGCTCAAGCGAAGCGTCGTGGGCCCTTAGTGCCCAGCCGGCCCGAGCCACGCGGCACTTGGACGAATAACGGTCTCGCACGATCCGGGGCGCGAGTCGTGGGGGGTCCCACCATGTCCCGGTAAATACTCCTCGAGGTGACATAAAGCCCGAGCGAGGCGGCAGGGAGCCGTTACCGTTTCCAAACCTTCTCGCAGGAATTTCCGCTCTACAGAGCTCTCCGCCTCCGATCTCTCCTGCGAATCTTCGTCCTCCAATTCCTCCAGGCTTCCGCTCCCGCGACGATGAGCCCACTCAAGAGCAAGGGCAAGGCCGCCACGGGGTCTTCCTCCCAGCCAGAGGCCACTGAGACCGTGGTAGGCGCGGCACTGCTGGGCGTGCGCGTCAATGAGAAGGCGCTCGTCAAGGTCCGACACCTGGTGGCGGACCGGACGAACGAGCACGGCGCCACCGCCCTGAAGCCCTCGGCGCACGGGAAGCGCCAATGAGGGTTCTTCCCGGTCTTCCAGCACTGTCTGGATGCGGGCCTGGTGCCGCCCTTCTCGCCGTTCTTGGAGGCGGTGCTGGCGTTCTACCAGGTGCAGCTGCTGCCTTTGCGAGGCGTACCTGGACCTGGAGCCCACGGTGGGGCTGTTTCGGTGCATCTACGCACTCCGGAACACGGCGAAGAACGAGCGCTCTGGGTGCATCTCGTTCCGCATCATCGATGGCATGGGGAGCGTCTACATCCCCATGTCTTGGAGCGAGGGCAAGGCCATCACCTCGGTGACGAAGAAAGTGGACGACTTCCACCAGAAGTGGTTCTATGTTGGGGTGGAGCATCCATGCGCTTTCCTCGAGGTCCCCGACGAGCCCCCGATGAAGAACTCCCATTGGGGCAAGGCCCCTTCGATGGCGCCAAGAACGTGAGCCTGATGGGGCGTCTGAGCTTCCTCCGCGAGGAGGGCCTCACGGGGCAGATGATCGTCGCGTACTTCGTGACGCGCCGCATTGCGCCCCTCCAGGCACATTCGGTCCCCATGTGGATGTACTCGGGGCCGAAGGACAAGATGCGGCTTCACGCCGAGGACAACGACAAGGACGTCGTCGACAACATCCTCTTCGCGCTTTTCGTCAATCCATCGGTGCTTCCCGTGGATGAGCTTCGGATGGCGCTCCAGCACCTTCATCAATACAATCTGACGGAGCGCATGGACCTCCTGGAGGGGATGCCCCCGTTCACCCCGGCAGGCCAGGCGGACCTCGAGGTGCCGATGCCGGCCTAGCGGGGAGCGGAGGGGGCCGATTCTCCCTCGGCTTCAGGAGCTGGCCTAGGTGAGGAGGAGATCACGGCAGGGGAGGTTTCCTGTTCAAGGGCTGGGCCATTTACTGACGAGATTTGTGATATCTCGTCAGGCGATGACGACGCCTTCGTGGTGGTGCCCTCGCGCCTCGTGGAGGAAGAGGCTGAGGAGGCCTCAGCTGCGGAGGCCTCTCCGGGGAGGCGTGGGCCTCGTACCAAAGCTGCCGTGGACCGCTCAGGGGCGAGGTAGTCTGACGTCCCCCCCAAGAGGAAAGCTGAGGCGCCGCCTGCGAGGCATGCTTCCAAGCCCTTCCCCTCATGGCGCTCGCCAGGCCTGGCGTGGGTTGACGCTGGCGTCCCCTCTTCAGGGTTAGTGCTCATAATTTTGGATCCTTCGTATTTTAGTTTTCTTTCGCTTTTCTTTTTCCTGAAGTATTTTCTTGGGCTCTTTGCCAGTGACCTTGTACCTGCGAAGTGCCACCGGCTCCGCAAGGTATCCGAGGTGAAGAGCACCAAGGCAGGGGCCGCGACTGGCGAGACCGCGAGGCCTGCGGAGGGGGCCCCCACGGGCCTCCTTGAGGGGGCGCCTCAAGCGGAGGCTGCTGCGCCCCGGGCAGAGGCAGCAGGGCCTCAGGTGGAGGAGGGCATGGCTCGCCCAGAGGCACCTTCACCGCCTCCCGAGCCTCTGGTGGTGGAAGGCTCGGAGGAGACAACCTCCGCGCCGCCTGACGCTCCTACTCCTCCTCGTGCAGCTACGCCTCCGCGCGAGGCCACTCCACCGCGCGAAGCAACGCCGCCGCACGCGTTGACGCCTCCACGCGCGCCTACCCCGCCACCTGCGGCCACTACTCCCGCACAGCCTGCGATGGAGGCGCGCGAGGCAGCAGCAGGCACAGGCGGCTCTGCCGGGGGAGATGCTTCCTCGCCTCTTCACCAAGCCATGCCCGAGGATCGCCCGGCAGCTGCAGGGCCGGAAGTGGACCCCGGCTCGAGCGCGGGCGCAGCCCAGGCTAGCCCCCGAGCTTCCCCCGAGGCCGGGCCTGCGCGACTCGACGCCGGGGCCAGGCCCTCCGCGAGCCAGGAGCTGGTCCTCCGCGGCTGGGACTGGAGCGCGGGGCGCCGCGAGGTCGCCTTCGGCCTTGTAAGGGAGTCCTTGGAGGGCTTGGAAGCGCACCTTGCCCTTGGAGACATATGGCTCGCTCGGCAGCAGGAGAAGTTGGCGAAGTCATGGGCGCCCCTCCACGCGGCAGTCGAGGCGCGCCGGCTGGAGGATGCGGCGCCGCAAACTGCGCGCGAAGAGGCCACCCGCTTCGCCAAGGGGGTCCGCGAGGGGGCTATTCGCGATGCCGCGGAGCTCCTTAACCCTCTCCAGGCGGAACGCGATGCCGCGGCGGAGCTCTTGCGCGAGGTCAGGGCGGAGCACGAGGCGATGGAGGGGTCACTGGCGCAGAAACGCCGCGAGCTGGGCCAGCTGGAGACCCAGCTGCTCTCCGCCCATAAGGCCGCGCAGGTCGCTGTGGAGGAAGACCGCAAAGATTTTGCCGAGCGTGAGCAGCAGCTGGTCCTCAAGGAGAAGGAGCTGCAACAGCGCGAGGAGCAGCGCCTCCAGGCAGAGAAGGACCTGGTTTCCCAACGCGAGGCCCTTGAGGAGCGCGAAGGAGACCTGGCCCAGGCGACCGTGAAGTACGACGAAAACGTCGCTGCCCAGAAGATAGCTTACGAGCGCTTTGAGCGGCGTTTCGCCGAGATGAAGAAGGAGGCCGAGGACGCCCTCGCGGAGCGCGAGAAGCAGTTCCACCAGTCCACTTCTCAGAAGTACCGCGACCTGGCTCAGACGCAGGAGGGCCGCTTCAAGGTCAAGCACGCTGCGGATGCTCGGCGGATCACCGAGCTCGAGAAGGCTAGCTCCAAGCTGGAGGCTCGCCTCAAGCGCGCCAAGGATGGCCGTCGCCGAGCAAAGGAGGCTCGCACCGAGGCGGTCCACAACCTCAGCTCCTTGGCCAAGGACGTGGAGGAGCAAGTGGCCCCGGCGATGCGGCGGGCGGCGGAGGCTTCGGACTCTGCCACTGCGGCTAGCGCGCTCTCGAAGCAGCGTGAGCGCATGTTTGAGGCGTTGGTTGCTCGCGGCAACAAACTCGCCGTGCAGCTCGGCGCAGACGCGCCGCACATCGACGTTCGAGGCCGCGGCGATGCTGCCATGTACCTGGTCTACTTCGACCAGCTCTTCGAGGCGCTCGAGGGTCCCGTCGCCGAGCTTCGCGAGATGATCGAGGACGAGAGCCGGCAGCTTCTGGAGGTGGTTGTCGATCGCATCTTCACCAACCTCAGGCTCCTCACTCTAGACTTCGACCTCTCCTCCGTGACAGAGGCTGCTCAAGGCGAGGACGCGCGGCGGGTCTCCGGTTCCCTCCGCGAGCAAGTTGACGCCTTCTGCAACCGCTTCAGGCGCGCGGAAGCTGCAGCTGAAGACAGCGAGGAGGAGGCATGCTCCGACGAGCTTGAGGAGGGTGCCACAGAGGAGGTCCAAGGCGCTGCTTCTACATGAGCCTCCCTTTATTGAGTCTGCGAGCGCTTGTATCTGAAACAACTATGTGTTTAGATTTCATAAGACCTTTCGCCTGTAATATACTCTTTATCGTTGTTTAATTCGAGCTTGTTTGCCCCTCGTGAGGTCTCTTTGGACTCAGCTTCATGTATGTTTGTTCTCTGCGTCGGTAGGTCCCATCTCTTCGTGCCATGACTCCGCCACTTCGGTATGCAGGAGCGATGACTCCGCAAGGCCGGGGGGGAGTTTAGGCCTAGGAGAGGTAAGAGCCCTGAGTCGCGATGCTCAAGTGCCCCCCTTAGACGTGCGAGTAGTCCATGAAGCGTAAGGGAAAGCGAAGTCGCTTGAGGGGCAAACGCGCGCTAGGGAGAGAAAAACGCTCTTAAAGCGTGGGTGCGAGACTTAGCTTCTTGAGGTTTTCGCCCTGCGAAGGCCTTTCACCCGGCGAGGTTGCCCGCTTGAGGGGTCGCTCCTGAGGAGGCTTTTCTCCTGGCGAGGTTGCCCGCTTGAGGGGTCGCTCCTGAGGAGGCTTTTCGCCTGGCGAGGTTGCCCACTTGAGGGGTCGCTCCTGGATGCCCCTTCAGGCTTGTGGGGGGATTCCCCTGCAAATGTTAGAGGGGCGAACCCAAACGCTGGAACAAGGCACAAAGGGCTCGTGCGCGCTTATAGGTCCCCTCAGGTGTTCCTTGCGAGGAGAGTAAGTACCAAGGTCCTCTATAGAGATGGCGTGTTTGTGGGATCTTGCCCTCCAGCCAGAGCTCGGACTCTTGGATTTTGCAGTGCTGCTGGTGTGTCATTTAAGGCACTGGCACCGTACTCAGCCCCCGCTCGCGAGGTACGCATGAGGAGAGATGTAAGCGCACACTTTAACAAAGTAATGCGGAAATAAAACCCCCCAAACGATTTTTTAAAACGGCGCCGAGGCGCGAAGTTCACTTGGGAACTAAATTGAGTCATTATGCTTGGGTTGCCAAGTTAATGTTTTGACCATGTCGAGGCACGGGGACCACTTATTAGTGGGCGAGACTCTCGACGGCCTGCGGTGGCTCGTTTAATGGAGAGCTCGGAGGGTTTCCCCTTGAGAGAAGCCTTTGGAGCTTGGAGGTTTAAGCCGTGAGCGTTTTAACCTCTAGAGACACGGGTGCTTGGAGGTTTAGCCGTAGGCTGCCTCTTCCGCACGTGGTCTCGACGTGACAATGATCACGGGCGTGGCAATGATCACGGTTGCATTTGTTCCTTTAGGAGACAAAGCATGTTTTTGGGGGTTTAAGCCGTGAGCATTTTAACCCCTAGAGACGAAAATGCTTGGAGGTTGAGCCGTAGGCTGCCTCGTCCGCTTGAAGTCTCGACGTGACAATGATCACGGGCGTGGCAATGACCACGGTTGCGTTTGTTCCCTTTTGGGAGACAAAGCATATTTTTGGAGGTGTAAGCCGTGAGCATTTTAACCTCTAGAGATGACCATGCTTGGAGGTTGAGCCGTAGGCTGGCTCGTCCGCTTGAAGTCTCGACGTGACAATGATCACGGGCGTGGCAATGACCACCGTTTTGCGTTTGTTCCCTAAGGGTGCACAAAATGTTTTGGAGGTTTAAGCCGTTGGCATTTTAACCTCTAGAGACAACAATGCTTGGAGGTTGAGCCGTAGGCTGCCTCGTTCGCTTGAAGTCTCGACGTGACAATGATCACGTGCGTGACGATAATCACGTTTTTAACTTGTTCCTTGTGGATACAAAGGTTTGAGAGGTTTAAGCCTTGAGCTTTTAACCTTGAAGGACAAAAAGTGCTTGGAGGTTGAGCCGTGGGCTGCCTCTTTCACTACATGCCCTGACGTGACAATGATCACGGGTAGAACTTGCGCAGGTGCATGATGTTCCATGGATTCTTGACGGGGATGCCATCTTGTGTCTCGAGGCGAGCCGCGCCATGCCTGGCGATGTGGGTGACCCTGTAGGGACCTTCCCACATCGGGGACAGCTTGTGGAGGCCTTCCCTGGAGAGGATTGGCCTCAGGACGAGATCGCCTGCCTCCAGGGTGCGCGAGCGCACATTGCGGCTATGGTAGCGCCTCAGGTCCTGCTGGTACTTGGCCGCACGGAAGGCGGCGCGACGTCTTAGCCCTTCAAGGAGCAGCAGGTCGTCGTTGTGGAGGTCCTCTTGCTGGTCCTCGTTAAAGGCAAGGACCCGTGGGGATCCATGCTTTATCACTGTGGGGAGGACTGCTTCAGCTCCATAGACGAGGGCGAACGGTGTTTCCCCGGTGGGCTTGGGTGGCGTGGTACGGATGGACCAGAGCACCGAGGGTAGCTCGTTAATCCAGCCCTTGCCGTGGCCCTTGAGGATATCGAAGGTCCTGGTCCTAAGGCCTTTGAGGACCTCTACGTTTGCGCGCTCGGCCTGTCCGTTGCTTTGCGGATGGGCGACTGAGGCGAAGCAGATCTTGATGCCCATCTTTTCACAATAGGCTCTGAAGATGCCACTGGTTGTGAGCCATTGTCGGTGATGATGCGGTTAGGCACTCCGAAGCGGCAGACCAGGCCTCTGATGAATTTCACCGCCGCGCCTGCTATGATTGTGCGCGTCGCCTCCACTTCAGGCCATTTTGTGAACTTGTCAATGGCCACGAAGAGGTAGCGATATCCACCTTGCGCCGTTGGGAAGTGTCCCAGGATGTCCAGCCCCCAGACCGCAAACGGCCATGAGAGCGGAATGGTCTGTAGCCCCAGCACTGGTTGGTGGATTTGCTTGGCGTGGAATTGGCAGGCTTCACAAGCTTGAATGATGTCCGCTGCATCTTGAAGCGCTTGAGGCCAGTAGAATCCGCTCCTGAAGACTTTGCCTGCGAGGGTGCGGGCGCACGAATGGTGGCCACATTCCCCGATGTGGATGTCCTTAATCAGCAGTTTTCCTTCTTCAGGAGGGACACATTTGAGCGCGATGCCGTTTGAGCGCTTGCGATAGAGGACTCCTTCGAGAATTTGGTATGATTTTGCTTGGCGGGCAATTCGCTCCGCTTCAACATCTTCCTCGGGAAGGATCTGTTTGCAGAGGTAGTCCTTGATCTCGTCAATCCATCATGTTTCTTGGTGCATCGCTGGGAGCAACAGACGCTCCCCTGTGGGAGGCCCGCAGGCTGGGGCTCCGCTTGCAGGGGGTGGCGGGAGCGCTTCGTCTGTGCTTGCGGGCAGGGCCTCTAGGGGCTGCTTTATGGATGTCTTGACGAGCCTTTCTTCAAAGACACCTAGTGGCTGAGCTTGTCTCTTTGAGGCGCGCTTGGCGATGTCATCAGCTTCTTGATTTTCCTTTCTTGGGATGTGTATGAGCTCCATTCCCCTGAAGTTCTTCTCAAGCCTACGGACCTCTTCAAGGTATGCAGCCATGTGGTCGTCCTTAGGCTTGTAGCTTTTGTTGCAGGAGTTGACGAGCAGCTGGGAGTCGCTCTTGATGATTATATGCTTGACGCCTAGGGCGATCGCGGCGCGTAGGCCAGCAAGCAGCCCTTCATACTCGGCGATGTTGTTGGATATCTTGTCGATTCCGAAGCACAGCTGGACTGCGTAATACAACTTGTCTCCCTTGGGTGAGATCAGGACTACGCCTGCCTGTAACGCCCCGGGATTTATCCCCTTTTAATTTTTGTGTGTTTTCTTTTTTGCATCGTCATAGCATCGCATTGCATCTCATTAATTTAATTTGTTGCATTTAAATTAAATTTCCACAATTAAATTCAAATGCATTTCAAATTAATTAAAAATGTGTTATTTTCAAATCCTTTGCAAATGTTAAAAATTAGTTTATTAAATTGTCTATGCAAAACTAAAAATATTTTGTAAAGGTTTCGTATTCAAATTCCTTCTCGTTTTTGTTTTAAAAATATAAAACAGAAAAAGTTTAAACGGGAGAAAAATAAAAGCCCAAGCCCATCTAACCCCAAACCCTAGGGTTCCCCCCTGGAAACTTCTTTCCCACCCCCTGCCTTTTTGCAGCCACCCTCCTCTCTTTTCCGGAGTTTGCAAAATAATCCTCCCACCCCCTTTTTTCTTTTTTCCCCCTCCTTTCTTTCTCTTCCTTTTTCTTTTCTTTTTCCTTTTCTTTTTCCTCCTTTCCTTCCTTTCTCTTCTTCCCGCACCCGCACGGGAGAACCGCACGCCCGAGCTCCGCCTCCCGTCGCTCCCGAGCCGGTGCTCCCGCACCGAGCCAGCCCGGCTGCGCGCCGCCCCTGGGCCGTCGCCCCCCTGCTCCGCGCCGCTCCTCCGCTCGCCTTCCCCAGCGCCGGCCGCCACGCCGCGCCGCTCCCCGGCCGCCTCCACGCCCTGCTCCGGCATCGCACGCCCCAGCGCCCGCAGCGCCCCGCGCGCCCGTCGCCGCCCCGCTCCCCGCCGCTCGCCGGCCACTCGCCCCCGGATGCCGCGCCTCCGGTCGCTCCTCCGGCCCCTGCGCTCCCAGCCACCGCCGGCCGCACGCCACCCTCGCCCTCCCACAGCGCCTCGCGCCGCCGCGCCCCGAGCCGCGCGCCCGCCGGCCCGCGCTGCGCGCCTTCACCGCAGCACCGCAGCCGCCGCTCGCCCCGAGTTGCTCGCCGCCGTGCGCGACACCCTCGCTTCCTGCCACAGACGCCGCCGCCCCGGCCTGCTCCCCCTGCTCCGGCCGGACACCTCTGCGCCATGCTTCCCCGCGCGTGTCCGCCTCTTGCCGCCCCGTCGCCCTGCTCCGTCCTGCCTCCTCCGTGCGCGCCGCCGCCGGCTGTCGCTCCCGCCGTCACCCGCGCGCGCCGCCTCTCCGCCACGCTCCTCGCGCCTCTGCTCCACCGCACGCTCCACGCCGCCCGCGTGCGCGCCCGCCGCCGTGCGCGTGCTCGCAGCCCGCGCCGGCCTCCTTCCATTCGTCGGTTTCCCGTCCGGTGGCGTCCCCACACCCGCCGTCCGCAAGGTGTTCGACACAATGCCCGAAAGACTTTTGGCGTCGCATTTTTGTCCGAGTTGGCGACCCTTCGTGGTGTTGCTACGTGCGCGTGCACGTCCTCTTCCGGTGCCGCGTTTCCGTGACCGCCCGTGTCTGTGTCGCGGTGCCCGCCCGTGCGCTTTTCCTTTGTCCGTTTTTCGTACTCCTACGTGTCGCGACTGTCAACGATGATGACCGAGTACAACTACCCCGACCACTTCCACGACACCGACAAACGACGATGCCCCGGTTCCGCGGCGACTACTTCCCCGACGGCGACTACTTCCTCTACGAACCGAAGACGTCGGTTTCGAACCCTATCTCTCCCGATCCGACGTACGGACCCAAACCCTAACCCTAAACCTATTTTATTAAATGTCATCTATCTTGTGCATTTCGCATCATAATTGCCTGTGTTGCATCTCTTGTGTTTGCGGGTGTAGCAAATCACCTAAATAATTCAATATGGAATGTGTGGGGTAATAAATATATAATGCCCTATTCCATTTAATTTAATTAGATCACCCATGCCATGTGTTGCCATGCTAACCAACATTTAATATTGCTGGTAAATAAATAACTTGAACATAAATATTAATTGTCGGAATCCCGGTTCAGCTTAATTCGGATTAAGGGCATCTCGCATTGCATCTTGCCATGCCATGCATCATTCTCGTATGATCATGCTGAATCTTTTGCCGTAGTTGTAAAATGCATCTTTTACGCTTTCCAGTGTTTGTTGCTTCTTCGCGGATACGACGTTGAGATGTGTGAGCAACGACAAGATCTGCTTCCATGCGGGATTCCAGGCAAGCAAAGTTTGCTTGTTTACCTATACATTGTCTTTCATTCCTGCCGTTGATCTCTGCTACCCTAGTATTCGATTCTTTATCGCGATCCCATCACATGTTTATCCTGCAGCCCATACAGCTTTATCCCCACATCCTAATACCTGTTGTATGTTTATCTGTTGGCCTTGCGAGTCGTAGCGCATGCTTAGAGTTGTTTGTGCGAGTCGTCTGTATGTCTTATTTAATTGCACCTGCTTAGCATGATAGGTTATTCTACCTTAATAAAAAGTTGTCTTATATTGGGGTATTATAATTAAAAGATAAGGCACCGGCGGAAGGCCTTGCGAGGTGCTTTGTTCTGCTAAGTGTCGACCTAGGAACTCAGTTCTTGTCCTCGGATCCAATTTTGAGCGCACTAACCGCTTGTGGGAGGCCCTATGGAGCCCCCCGCGGCTTCGATCTAATCCGCTTCTTATCCAGGGCGCCGCAAGTAGTTCGGGCTTTCCATTTGATGCATGCATATGGTTGCCTAACGATCTCATGATGATGGAGTAGTCGATTCTCATATAGGGTGGCACGTTCTTAGAGTTCTGTGAAGGTCGTATTCCGCGGGCACTGGACCTGATTAGCCGTGCACACAATCATGCGGTTCCCTGGATGGGTCGTAGAGAAGAGATTTGCCGTGTTGAGATGCCCTAGCTTCTGGCTTTGCTTTTGGGGTTGATCGAACGAGTACGGGTCCAGTAGTGCACCCCTGCAGGGTATAATCTTATCGATGAGCCGTGTCCATGGTTATGGACGACTTGGTGATGATGCTGGCTAACAAGATCATAGACAACTTACACCTAATCATTGTTAATTAACCTGACTAGTAATATAGAATTACTTTCACAATAACTTGTAACTAAAATTGTTCAATGTGTGAGTTTTCCCGAATTGCTTCCTCATACTTGGTTGAGGGGGTTAATCTGAGAATGGGTTATGTTTGGTGTTAGTTGTAGATGTTTATCTTATGCGCTCTCTTATCCATCTCTAATTACACGGAAGTTGTAGCGTGTCTCTTTAGGTTGCTAGTGCTGCTGCCGCTAAGTCCACCTCCCCTATATTTTGGGAGATGGTGTAGAAAGTAGGCAAGTCGGTTTTGCTTGCCAGGGAGTGCCCTGACCCTCTTTTGGGTTGTGCTTTATGTGCAGTCAACAGGTTTGAAGTTTGACGATGTTAGCTTGGGAATCCCTCTGGCTTGGCTGGGCAGGGATATGGCGCCATTGCTTATCTTCAGGACTCTTAGTCCAATTTGCATCTTATCCGTAGTCGGATACTATTTTGCTTCCGCTGTCATTTGAATCTTTGTATTGTATCATTTGTATCTTGACTCGTTCGAGTCCTTGTTGTAATTTTATATTCTGTTGTATTTGTGGATGTATCGGAACTGTTGTAATGATATCACAATTCCACCCACATAATGCGCATGTTTCGGCGTGCACATTATGTCTGGTGGGCGACCTAAAATCGTTATTATGCGGATTTCGGCGGGATCGCTTAAATCTACATAGTACCGATTTTCGGGCGTCACACTGCCCCGCCGTGGCGACAAGCGAAAGCTCCGTCGAACTTCATGGTCCAGTGGCTGGGCATAGCGGCTCCAGAGGGCTCGTGCTCTTCTCCCAAGGGCTCTTCAGGGGTTGGGTCAGTCCATTCGGCGACAAAGTCAGCCAGCGCTCTTCCTTTGATTACCCTTGTGGTATCGAAGCACAAATTGAATGGTTGTAGCTCGATGTTCCATCCCGCAACACGATCTGTTGCGTTTGGGTTGCGCAGGATTTGCTCCAGGGGGAATGAGGTCACCCCCGTGATGGGGTGCCCCTGGAAGTAGTGTCGCAGCTTTTCTTGAGGCGACGAGGAGCGCGAGGAGGAGCTTCTGCTGCATCGTATACCGCTCGCGAGCATCATGCAGCACTGTGCTGACGAAGTAAACTGGATGCTCGACGAGGGTAGTTCCTGTTGCCTTGGCGTCTTTCGCCTGAGGTGGCACAGCTTGGCCCTCGAGGGGGTTTGCCTCAGGGGGCTTGGCCTGTGTCTCGAGGGGGTTGGCCTCAAGTGGATTGACTTGTGCCTCGAGGGGGTTGGCCTCAAGGGGCTTTGGGCCTGGCGTTGGGTTTGTGAGGGCTGCCTCTTCTTCGAGCTCCTTCAGGAGGATTTTTCTCTGGAGTGGTTGCACTCTTCTTGTGGAGTACTGGCTCTTCTCTTTCCACTACAAGGAGAGCACTGGTTGTTTGTGGAGTAGCCGATAAGTACAGCTTCATGTGCTCGCCAGGCCTTGGGGCGATCATTACTGGTGGGCTGGCCAGATACTTCTTCAAGTCCTCAAATGCTTTTTCAGCTTCAGGGGTCCACTTGAAAGTGCTCGTTCTTTTCATGATCTTGAAGAACGGCAGGGCTCTTTCACCGAACTTGCAGATGAATCGGCCCAAGCTGGCCATGCAGCCTGCCAGGCGTTGCATGTCCTTGAGCCTGCGTGGAGGTTGCATGTCTTCTATGGCCTTGATTTTGTCTGGGTTTGCCTCTATACCCCGATGAGACACGAGGAACCCAAGCAATTTGCCTGAAGGGACTCCAAAGACGCACTTGGTGGGGTTGAGCTTGATGTTCACCTTGCGCAGGCTGGCGAAGGTTTCTTCAAGGTCTTCGAGGAGTATATTTCCTTCTCGGGGCTTTACGACGATGTCATCGACATATGCTTCGGCGTTTCGACCCATTTGCCCGCCAAGGGCTATCCTCATCAACCTCTGGAAAGTGGCTCCGGCATTTTTTAGGCCAAAGGGCATGCATACGTAGCAATACACACCGCATGGGGTGAGGAAAGCCGTCTTCTCCTCGTCCTCCTTAGCCATTTTTATCTGGTGATAACCAGAGAAGGCATCAAGGAAACAGAGGAGGTCGCAGCCTGCCGTGGAGTCCACAATCTGGTCAATTCTGGGCACGGGATAAGGGTCTTTGGGGCAGGCCTTGTTTACATCAGTGTAGTGGATGCAGAGACGGCCTCCTCCGGCGGGCTTTGGAACTACCACGCCATTGGAGAGCCAAGTGGGATGCGCGACTTCGCGAACGAATTTTGCCGCTTTGAGCTTCTCGACCTCCTTGACGAAGAATGCTTGCTTCTCGGGGGCTTGCTTTCTTGCTTTTTGCTTGACTGGGCGCGCGTTTGGGCACACGGCCAAGTGGTGCTCGATCACCTCCCTCGGTACACCAGACCTATCTGACGGTGTCCATGCGAACATGTCAGAGTTTGCCTGGAGGAAGGCGACGAGCGCGCTTTCCTATTTGGGAGGCAGCGCGGCGCCAATGGTGACGCTAGCCCCAGAGCCTTCAGCCCCTGAGCTACCTGAGCTCAGAGAGATCATCTTGGTAGCAGTTGCCTCCTGGGACAACAACTTCTTCTTCTTGGGCCTCTCGAGAGGCTCTTGGTCCTCTTCTGCGGGGATGGCCATGGTGGCGGTCTTATAGGCCGTCTCAACAGCGCGCGTAGCGTCCAGGACATGCCCACGTATGGTGATCGTGCCGGTGCTGCCGGGGATCTTAACCATGTTGTACGCATGGTGCGTGACAGCCAGGAACTTCGCAAGCGTAGGGTAGCCGAGGATGGCGTTGTACGGCAGGCCGATATGCGCGACATCGAAGTCGATGTGCTCGGTGCGGTAATTTTCCTCGCTCCCGAAGGTGACGGCAAGCCTGACCTGGCCTAGAGGCTCGATCGAGCCGTTGGTGACCCCCGTGAAGGGCCTCGAGGGCATAAGCCGCTCGTAGGGCACTTGAAGCGCTTCGAACGTATCTATGGAGATAACGTTCAGGCCTGCTCCGCCATCGATGAGCGTCTTGGAGACAGCCACATTGTCGATGGTGGGGGTGCAGACCAGCGGGAGGGTTCCAACAGTCTTGGTGGACTTGGGGTGGTCCTGAGCGTCGAAGGCGATGGTGTATTGCGACCACTTGAGGGGCCTGGAGGTTTCCGTGCTTGGGAGGGCGCCGTTGAGCTCGCGGGCGAACTGCTTGAACTGGTTGTTCGACTTCCTTGTCAGGGAGGTTGCTGTTCTTTGCCGCGGCGTTGGCCTGATTTCCAGACGGTTTCTGGTAGCTGCCCTTGCGTTCGCTCCCGCGGTAGCCACGGCCTCGGCCACGGCTACCACTGCCTTCTACTTGCTCGAGCTCCTTGCTCAACCTTTTGAGGTCGAAGCAAGACTCCGTGGAGTGGCCGTGCCTGTTGTGGTAGATGCAGAACGGACGGTGATCATCTCTTCTTTCTCCAGGCTCAGGGGAGTCCCTGCGGGTGCCCTTTGCGTCAGGCTCTGCCGCGAGAACTGCGGTAGCCTTGCGCTTGGGCTTCTCCTTGGCCTCTTTCTTCTTCTGGCTCCTGGCCCCTCAGTGTGATCGTCCCCTCTCGAGGACATCTTCACGAAGAGGAGTCCCTCTTCAGCCTTGGCGCACTTGTCCGCCAAGTCGAACAACTTGACCACAGAGGTGAGCTTGTCGTGGATCCCTAGCTTCTCGAGCATCCTGATGTTCGTGACGCCCTCGCGGAAGGCGGCGATGACTTGAGTGTCAGGGATGTTCGGGATCTTGTTGTGCACTTGGCTGAAGCGCTGGATGTACTTGCGAAGCGTCTCATCCTTCCTCTGCACCACAGCGCGTAAGTCGTTGTGGGTGAGGGCGCGCTCGTACGTCCCCTTGAAGTTGGAGACGAATTGCTTGCAGAGCTCCTCCCAGGAGTTCACAGAGTCCTCTGGGAGATTCAGGAGCCACGACAACGTAGAGTCGCGAAGCGCGTGGGAGAACCAGTTAGCCATGACCTTGTCATCTCCTCCCGCAGCTTGGATGGAGGTGGTGTAGAGCTGCAGGAACTCGATGGGGTTGCTGGAGCCGTCGTAGCCCTTGGGGAGACCACGCGGAGCAGAGAACGGGTGAACGCCATGCAGCCTGAGGCGTACGTGGCGACCCCGTGTGAAGCGCGCCGCGGTTCTGCTGGCCCACCTGGACAATCTCCTCCATAAGCCTATTCTAGCGGTCTCGCTGGAGCTCCATTCCCACGCGAGCGTCGGGCGCAGTGCGCTGCACGATCAAGCAATCGTGCCGCGAGGACGCGTGCGAAGCAGCCTTCTGAGCCGCAGCCGGTGCAGGCCCCGGAGGTGGCGGAGGCGCGTTTATCGCGACCGTTCCCGCGAGAGAGGGGCGTAGGTTGGACTGCGACGGAGCGGGACGCATCGTGGTGATGCCGACGAGGTGGTTGAGGCGTTGGAGCCACTACTCGTGGGCCTCAGCGGTGGGCTGGTAGCGTAGCAGCTCCTGCGCCATGAGCAGCGCGGTGTGGGGCGCTGGGTCCGTCCTTCCCGGGCCCGAGCCGCTCGGGTGCTGCGTCGGGTGGGACGACTACGCGTCCTCCAGGTGCTCGGCGTCGCGCTCCGGCGCCTCCGCGTGAGGGACAGAAGGGACATGCTCTTCGTGGCCGGGTCGGCCCCGCCGTGCGCGGGTGATCGCGGCGCCTGGCGGGCACACGTCGGTTTGCGCGGGCGACGCGGGTGGCGCGGGTGTTCACCATGGCGCGGAGACGAACTTCCAGGTGGTTCCCACATGCCAGTGGCAGGGTGGTGTAGGAGTCCATCGTGCTCCATTCGTCCATGGACTCGGTCCATTGCTGGTAAAGGTGGGCGCGGTGGCCGACCGGCGGCCGATCGTGATGTACTGCCCGCAGGGAGGGCAGTCTCTGAGGTGGAGCCCACGATGACGTCCTCCTTTGAAGGGTTGTGCTGTCCACCCGCTTTATCGTCGGAGTAGAAGGTCCTGGCAGCTGCACAGCAGGCAGAGCTGCTTTGTTGACCACTTAATCGCCAAGGACAGCGACGGGGGTGCGTGCGACAGTGCATGTGCGTGGCAGAGGCCACGTGCATCTTGCCGTGCTTCCTTGGCCGCGACGTTTCCCCTCATTCGCGGGGAGGCCTGAGGGGAGACCCCTGCGGGGCTCCCTCGAGGCGAACTGGCGCCTCGGGAGGGTCCCCTGAGGTGAGAGGTCCCTTGAGGCCCTCGTTTCCTCTTCAGGCCTTCGAGGGGAATTGCCTCTCGAGGGTCCCGTCAGGCGGTGATGCCTGGTCCTTAGTCGTTTCGTCCGACTGGCCGCGCGTGCGAGGCCTGGGGGGAATGGGCTCTCCATACCCCAGTTCCCACTGGGCCGACATCACTGAAGCGAAGAGGTATCGGCCAAATGGAGATCGCCACATCGTCGTCCCGCATCGTCCGTCTGCGCCCGTAACCCGTCGCACCCACATATCCCACATCGTCCAAAGACCAGTCAACAGGAGGACTTCGGACCAATCAGAAGATGACACATCATCCAGGGACCTTAGCGCGAAGACTTTAATTGTTTTCTTCACAGATTAGCGCCTGTGTTTTAGATTTATTATTAAATTTTACTCCTTTATCCAAAACTTATGAAAAATATATTTTTGGAAAGCTTATTACTTGTAGAAACTTTTCGCATCATTACTTTTGTGCTTTGTCGAAATTAAATTTGTTTAATTTTAGAAGTGGCTTTAAATAGTATTTTGAACATAACTTCAAATTAATTTTATATCAAACTCTTTTGCTATAAATTCTAATATCTAAGTATTGGCCGTAGGAATACTTTAATAATTTTTGTAAAATGATTTTCTATGACTTTTGTAATTAATATTGATTAAATGATTTTGGGTGTTAATTTAATAAATAAAATTGATTAAAATATTTTTTCTTCAATCTATTCGAATAATGAAATGACTTAGTCATATTATGACCACTTTAGATACAAAAAGTACTTAGAAATATTTTTCCTTTTGAAACAAAGTATTTTCTTACTTAGAAAATATTTGATAAATATTTGACAACACTTTTCCTTAGAAAAATTTCAAAATCTACAAAATGCTAAATCTTTTGTTTAGAAAAATTTAGCATCTAGAAAACTTAGTTGTTTTATTTTGATAAGTGTTGTTCCTTGTGATTTAAAACTGCATTGCATACATGTCATATTTATTGTATAGTTATACTCCTCAACTTCTTCCTTATTTTCTCTAAGATAGGATTATTTGAAGACATAGTGTTTTGGTAAATTGCTATGCACTTAGACACTTGGGACTCTCAACATGAAGACTAGAAGACCAAAGACGACTTAGCCAAGAAACAGACTCCTGAGGCTTCTCCAAGAATCAAAAACACTTAGAAGAAAATCAAGAGGAACTTCAAGAAGATCAACCCCCTATTTTATCTAAGTCTCTCTCTCTTCTTTTCACTTTCTTTTAGGCTTCGCGGTGGCTAAGTTATATCCAAGACCAGCTCTGGTGATATTAAAATCATCAAGTCTGAAGAATCATCAAGTTTACAAAATTTCAATGAAGACATCACACCAAGGAGAAAGTTACGAGGAAACTTGGAAGACAACTACATCTTTTCCCTTTTATCTTTTTCTTCTCTTCCTATTCTTCTTTACTTTAAACATGAACCAAGTCCTTAGTGATTATGACCAAGTCTTTAGAGTGCTAATTGAAGATGAAGAAAACTACAAGAGAGTTGAAGATTTCAAGACCAAACATTTGTGAAGAGTTGAAGCAGCCTTACAACCTATTCAAGTTGAATTGTAGCAAGTTTTTGTCCAACCTATGACCTAGGTCCTTAGTAATTTTGTACTAACACACTTACCTTGCATTAACTTAGAATAGTTTCATGGCATGGCATGCATCTCTAGTCCTTAGAAATATCTTGCACATAATGCATAACATAGTTTTGTATTGTTATTTTTTTTATGTTTATTTGTGTCTTGTTTGATGTGTTAGAAATTTCAGAGGGAAACGACAACTATTGCAGTTGTTGTTGCTATTCTTCTTGTTGCCAAGGCAAGTGGCACACCCTCATAAATTTTCTAAGCATTCTCTATGCATTACTTAGTGTATTTCTTTATATGCATGTGTTGGATAGTATTGCTATGTTGAAAGTACTATCTCCCTTATACTAGTTGAGTCTAGAATCCTATTGATAACTTAGTAGAATTATTGTTGCTATGCAAAAGTTGTTTTATGAAAAGAGAATTTCTACTAAGTTAAGAATGAAACTCCTAGGTGGAATTGGTTGTATGGTTTTTGTTGAGTGTTGTCTCTTAGGGGTGACCTCTAAGGGATGGTCACATGTGGACGGCCACCTAGGGAACAAAAGGATCTGAAGAACTCCAAGTGAAGATTGCTTCTAGTGCAGGCATTAGTCAATGGGCTCTGGCTAGATGGATTAAGTTGCATGGACTCTCCCTGGCCTGACAGGTGGTGGTAGAGGTTTTGTTGGTGGAGCGTGTCAGGCCGTTATGGGGAGGGAAAATGCTTCCGAAAAGTCTCGTCTCAACTCTCTCCTTTTCCTTAGCCCAAATTGAGTGCTTGAGGATAGTTTGGGTCTGTTGGGTCTAATGGTGAAAGTGCACAACCTCTGCAGAGTTCAAAACTAAGTACTTAGTCATGTCCCCGGTTACTATCGGCCTAGTGGAGACTGGGGTATGAAGAGCCCACTCTCCCCAGGCCTCGCACGCGGGCTGATCAGACGAAACGACTAAGGATGAAGCCACCGCTTGGAGAGACCCTCGAGAGGCAAATCCTCTTGAGGGCCTGAAGAGGAAGCGAAGGCCTGAAGAGGACCTGCGCTTCAAGAGACCCCCCCCCCCCCCCCCCGAGGCGATGTGCGCCTGGCGGGAAGTCAACATAAATCTCTCCACAGGCCGCCTCGGGCCTGTAGGGAAACTTCGCGGCCAAGGAAGTACAGCAGGGCGAACGTGGCCTCTACCGTACCCGCAGAGTGACGCAGGCGCTCCCTTTGCCGTTTTGATGATAAAGGGGGCGCCTGCGCTCGGACAGCTGAGGCTTTCCTCTCTGGTGATAAAGTGGCTGGACGGCGCAACACTCCAAGAAGATCGTCATCGAGGGCTCCACCCCGAAGACTGCAATCCCTGCGAGCCGTTCTGCGCGGTCTGCAGCCTATCGGCCACCGCGCCCAACTTTATCGCCGATGGACCGCGTCCATGAAGGGTTCCGCCGCGGTGGACTCCAACTCCTCCCCGCCACTGCCGTGTGGGATCCCACCTTGGACGCCAAGCGCAAGGAAGACGCCTACGGCGCCTATAAAAGGAACAAGACCTCCACTATAGGAAGGGTCGGCCAATTGCTTGGAGAACACTTGTAAACCCTAGCTCAGCTAAGTAGAATAGCCTTCGGCTGGAGGAGGAAGAAGATCATTGCTTCCCTCCCCAGGCACGAACTGCCTCAAGAGAGCCCTCGACAAGCTCAGTTGTACTGTAACCTCCACAGTGCAATACAGACAAGCAGGAGTAGCGGTTTTACCTCCTCCTGAGGGCCGTGAACCTGGGTACAGGCTGGTGTCCATCTCTTTTGTGGGTGTTCCTCTCCAGGCCCGGCGAGCACCGTCGTCGTGCCTATCCAGGGTCTTACCTCCGTGTTCAATCCCCTTCATTAACTAGTCTTCAGAGAGTGACCACCCCTGTTTCGTGGGAGTCACCACCCAACATTTGGCCTGCCGGGTAGGGGATTGAGGCGCTTCAACGACCTTCGAGCCGCCTCCACGCTTGGCGAACACCCACGCTACTCGCGCCAACCGGCACGCACCTGAAGGAGCACACGTCACGCCCGGTGCCACGGCCACGTGCGCACGACGGGGGCGACCCTGCCTTGAAGAGCGCGCCAACTCAGGCCCTCATGTGGAAGAGCCAGAGCACAACTCCGAGCACCAGGAGGACGCATAGTCGTCGCACCCAACGCGGTGCCCGAGCGGCTCCGGTCCAGGCAGGACGGACCCCGCGCCGCACACCGCACTGCTCATGGCGCAAGAACTTCTCCGCTATCAGCCTACCGCTGAGGCCCACGAGCAGTGGCTGGAGCGCCTCAACCACCTCATCGGCATCGCCACGACTCGCCCCGCTCCATCGCAGTCCATCGTGCACCCCTCCCTCGCGGGCACGGTTGCGCCAGACGCGCCTCCGCCTCCACCAGGGCATGCACCGGCTGCGACGCAGAGGGCTACCTCCCACGCATCCTCGCCTCACGACTGCCTGATCGTGCAGCGCACCGCGCCAGACGCGCGCGTGGGAATGGAGCTCCAGCGCAACCACCAAAATCGGCTCGTGGAAGAAATCGGCCAGGCGGGCCAGCAGAACCGCAGCGCGCTGCAGCACGGGGTCGCCACGTACGACACAGGCTGCATGGTATGGCCCCCAAAGTTCAGGCCAGCTCTCCCCAAAGGCTACGACGGCTCCAGCAACCCCATCGAGTTCCTACAGCTCTACACCACCTCCCACACGCTTCGCGGCTGCGCTGTCGTGGCTCCTGAACCTCCCTGGGGACTCTGTGAACTCTTGGGAGGAGCTCTGCAAGCACTTCGTCTCCAACTTCAAGGGGACGTACGAGCGCGCGCTCATCCACAACGACCTGCACGTAGTGGTGGAGAAGAAGGATGAAACCCTCCGCAAGTACATCCAGCGCTTCAGCCAAGTTCGCAACAAGATCCCGAACATCCCTAACACCCAAGTCATCGCCGCCTTCAGCGAGGGCGTCACGAACAGCAGGATTCTCGAGAAGCTGGGTATCCACGACAAGCTCACCTATGTGGTCAAGCTATTTGACCTGGCATACAAGTGCGCCAAGGCTGAAGAGGGACTCCTCTTCGTCAAGATGTCCTCGAGAGGGGACGAGCACGCTGAGGGGTCCAGGAGTCAGAAGAAGAAGGAGGAGCCCAAGCTCAAGGCCACCGTGGTCCTCGCGGCAGAGCCTGACGCGAAGGGCACCCGCAGGGACTCTCCCGAGCCTGGGGAGAGAAAGGACGACCACCGCCCGTTCTGCATCTACCACAACAGGCGTGGTCACTCTACAGAGACTTGCTTTGACCTCAAGAGGCTGAGCAAGGAGCGCGAGCAAGCAGAGGGCAGCGGCAGCCGCGGTCGAGGCCGTGGCTACCATGGAAGCGGGTGCAAGGGCGGCTACCATAAGCCGTCTGGCAATCAGGCCAACGCGGCAGAGAGGAACGGCAACCTCCCTGCGAGAAAGATGGAGGCTATCAAGCTCCAAGAGGCGCCATTGCCTACATCCTCGATGGGGCACAGGCGCCCAAATCGAACAATCAGTTCAAGCAGTTTGTGACGCCCTAAAATGGGTACTATGTAGATTTTAGCGCTCCCGCCAAAATCCGCATAATAACGATTTTAGGTCGCCGACCAGACATAACGTGCACGTCGAAACATGCGCATTATGTGGGTGGAATTGTGATAACATTACAACAGTTCCGATACATCCATAAATACAACAAAGATATAATTACAACAATGACTTGAACGAGTCAAGATACAATACAAAGATACAAATGACAGCGGAAGCAAAATAGTATACGACTACGGATAAGATGCAAATTGGACTAAAAGTCCTGAAGATAAGCGATGGCGCCATATCCCTGCCCAGACAAGCCGGAGGGATTCCCAAGCTAAAGTCGTCAGACTTCATACCTGTTGACTCCACATAAAGCACATCCCAAAAGAGGGTCAGGGCACTCCCTGGCAAGGAAAACCGACTTGCCTACTTTCTACACCATCTCCCAAAATATGGGGTAGGTGGACTTAGCGGCAGCAGCACTAGCAACTTAAAGAGACACGCTACAACTTCCGTCTAATTAGAGAGGGATAAGAGAGCGCATAAGTAACCAACTACTACTAACACCAAACATGACTCATTCTCAGATTAACCCCCTCAACCAAGTATGAGGAAGCAATTCGGGAAACTCACACGTTGAACAGTTTTTTAGTTACCATTTATTGTGAAAGTAATTATGTATTACTAGTCAAATTAATTAATAATTATTAGATGTAAGTTGTCTAGATCTTGTTAGCCAGCATCATCACCAAAGTCGTCCATTACCGTGGACACGGCTCATCGATAAGATTATACCCTGCAGGGGTGCACTACTGTACCCATACTCGTATGATCAACCCAAGCAAGCATCAGGCCCTCTCAACACGACTCGTTCCTTCACTACAGCAAGTCCAAGTGCCACCCATATGAGTTGTTACCCGCGTCAGGAGTCCGGCCGAATCTCAGTTGCAGACTCATTAGTTTGTGCCTGCGCGCCATGCGGCTCAAACCACAGTAGGAACTGTCCGCTTCGCGCGCACCACCCCTATATGACCCCCATATCACATAACCTCTCATCAATCATCATCATTATGCACATGCATATGAGCAAATGGAAAACCCGAACTAGTTGCGACACATGGAAAAGCTGTAGATCTGTTCAAAGTCGAGGGGGGCTCCATAGGGCCTCCCGCAAGTGGTTAGTGAGATCAAAATTGGATCCGAGGACAAAATCTCAGCTCCTAGGTCGACACTGAGCAGAACAAAGCACCTCGCAAGGCCTTCCGCCTGGTGCCTTATCTTTTAATTATAATACCCCAATATAAGACAACATTTCATTAAGGTAGAATAATCTATCATACTAGGCAGATGAAATATAAGACCAACAGACGACTCGCACAAACAACTCCAAGCATGCGCTACGACTCGCAAGGCCAACAGATAAACAAACAACAGGTGATGGGATGTAGGGATAAAGCTGTATGGGCTGCAGGATAAACATGTGATGGGATCGCGATAAGAATCGAATACTAGGGTAGCAGAGATCAACGGCAAGGATGAAAGACAATGTATAGGTAATCAAGCAAACTTTGCTTGCCTGGAATCCCGCATGGAAGCAGATCTTGTCGTTGCTCACACATCTCAATGTCTTATCCGCGAAGAAGCAACAAACACTGGAAAGCGTAAAAGATACATTTTACAACGACGGCAAAAGATCCAGCATGATCATGGGACAGATGAATGACATGGCAAGATGCAATGCGAGATGCACTTAATCCAAATTAAGCGGAACCGGGATTCCGACAATTAATATTTAGGTGCAAGTTATTTATTTACCAGCGATATTAAATGTTCGTTAGCATGGCAACACATGGCATGGGTGATCTAATTAAATTAAATGGAATAGGGCATTATATATTTATTACCCCACACATTCCATATTGAAATATTTAGGTGACTTGCTACACCGCCAAACCCAAGAGATGCAACACAGGCAATTATGATGCGATATGCATAAGATAGATGGCATTTTATAAAATAGGTAGGGTTAGGGTTTGGGTTCGTACGTCGGATCGGGTGAACTAGGGTTCTAAACCGACATCTTCGGTCTGTAGAGGAAGTAGTTGTCGTCGGGGAAGTAGTCGTCGCGGAACCGGGGCATCGTCGTTTGTCGGTGTCGTGGAAGTGGTCGGGCTAGTATGTCCGGGTGGTCGTTGTTCGGAGCACCAGGATCGGGGTCGGTGGCGCACTTGTCGTATCCGGTCTTCGGGGCCACGACAACGGTCAAGTCACGCACGAAGGCGTGCAACACAAGCGGTCACGGACACGAAGGAGCACGGCAACGGACACCGGAAGGAGCACGGGGCAGCACCTCGAAGGGTGGACAAACACGGACAACAATTGTGACGCCGGGGTTTTGCGGGCATTTTGGCGAAACCCTTGCGGGCGGCGGACGCGGGGAGGCCACCTGACGGAAACAACGTGCACGCGGCCGGAAGAGGAGGCAGCGGCGACGCGTGCGTGCGGGAGGTGGCGGCGCGGAGCGGATGTGCACGGCGGCGGCGAGCAGCGGAGGCTGGGCGAACGGGGGCGCGGGCGCCGGCGGCAAAGGCGGAGCAGGGGGCACGGGGCGGCAGCGACGCGTGCGTGCGGGGAGCGGAGGTGTGGGCGGCAAGGCGGGCGCAGCGCGCGGGCGCGCGGGGGAGGCGGCTCGGGGGCGCGGGGCGGAGGAGGCCGGGGCGGCGCGGCACGGGCGGACGGCGGCGCGTGGAGGCGCAGCGCATGGGCCGGCGCCGGGTGCGGGAGGAGGTCGGGCACGGCGGCGGCGTGGGCGGCCGGAGCATGGGGAGGCCGGGGCACGGCGCACGGCGTGAGGCGCGGGCGCAGCGGCTCAGGGGGCGCGGCGGTCGGCGCTGGGGAGGCGGCGGCGGCGGCGGGCCGGAGGCTGGGGCGGTCGGAGGCGTAGGGAGCTGGGCGGCCAGAGGGCGGCGCTCGGCGCGCACGGTGGCGGCCGTAGGGTGGCCAGAGCAAGGGGAGCTCGGGGCGTTGCGGTGCGCTCGCTCGGGCTGGGTCGGGCTACGGGAGGAAGATAGAGGAAAAAGAAGAAGAAAGTAAGGAAAAGAAGAAAGAAAGGAAGAAAAGAAAAAAGAAAAAAGAAGAAAAGGAAAAGAAAAAGAAAAGGAAAGGAAGGGGAAAAAGGAAAAAAGAGAGGTGGGAGGATTCTGTTGCAAAAGCAGAAAAAAGGAGGAGGGTGGCTGCAAAATTGCCGGGGGTGGGAAAGAATTTTCCAGGGGGAAAACCCTAGGGTTTGGTTAGATGGGCTTTGGGCTTTCATTTGTCTCCTTTTAATGTTTTTTGTTTTCTTATTTTTTAAAAAAAATATAAAAGGAACTTGAATACGAAAACTATACAAAATATTTTTAGTTTTAAATAGACAATTTAATAAACTAGTTTTTAACATTTGCAAAAGATTTGAAATATCACAATTTTAATTAATTTGAAAAGCATTTTAATTTAATTGTGGAAATTTAATTTAAATGCAACAAATTAAATTAATGAGATGCAATGCAATGCCGTGTTGATGCAAAAAAGAAAAACACACAAAACTAAAAGGGGATAAATCCCGGGGCGTTACACAGTTCGCTCGCGAGCTCAACGCCGCCCTCCCCAGCCTTGAGACCTCCAGGCCCCTCAAATGGTCGCAGTACACCATCGCCTTCGACGCTCAGGACCACCCCAAGTCCACCAAAACTGTTGGAACCCTCCCGCTGGTCTGCAGCCCCACCATCGACAACATCGCCGTCTCCAAGACCCTCATTGATGGTGGAGCAGGCCTGAATGTCATCTCCATCGAGACGTTCGAAGCGCTTCAAGTGCCTTACGAGCGGCTCATGCCCTCCAGGCCCTTCACGGGAGTCACCAGCGGCTCGATCGATCCCCTGGGGCTGGTCAGGCTCGCCGTCACCTTCGGGGGCGAGGAAAACTACCACACCGAGCACATCGACTTCGATGTTGCACACATAGGCTTGCCGTACAACGCCATCCTCGGCTACCCCGCCCTCGCGAAATTCATGGCCGTCACGCATCATGCCTACAACATGGTTAAGATCCCCGGCAGCGCTGGCACAATTACCATCCGTGGGCATGTCATGGATGCTACGCGCGCTGTCGAGACAGCCTACAAGGCTGCCGCCATGGAGTTCCCTGCATACGAGGACATGGAGCCTCTCGAAAGACCCAAGAAGAACAAGCAGTTGTTCTCCAGCAGCTCGGGGGCTGAAGGCTCGGGGGCTAGCGTCACCACTGGCGCTGCGCTGCCTCCCAAATAGGAAAGCGCGCTCGTCGCCTTCCTCCGGGCAAACGCTGATATTCGCGTGGACTCCGTTAGATATGTCCGGTGTACCGAGGGAGGTGATCGAGCACCACTTAGCCGTGGATCCAAACGCACGCCCCGTCAAGGCAAAAGCAAGAAAACAAGCCCCCGAGAAGCAAGCATTCATCGTCAAAGAGGTCGAGAAGCTAAAAGCGGCAAATATCGTCCGCGAAGTCGCGCACCCCACTTGGCTCTCCAACGGCGTGGTCGTCCCAAAACCCGCCGGAGGAGGCCGCCTCTGCATCGACTACACTGATGTCAACAAGGCTTGCCCCCAAAGACCCTTATCCCATGCCAAGAATCGACCAGATTGTGGACTCCACGGCTTCCTCGACGCCTTCTCTGGTTATCACCAGATAAAAATGGCTAAGGAAGACGAGGAGAAGATGGCTTTCCTCACCCCTTGCGGTGTGTACTGCTATGTCTGCATGCCCTTCGGCCTGAAGAACGCTGGAGCCACTTTCCAGAGTCTAATGAGGATAGCACTTGGCGAGCAAATGGGCAGAAATGCCGAGGCTTATGTCGATGACATTGTCGTCAAATCTCGAGAGGGAAATACTCTCCTCAGGGACCTTGAAGATACCTTCGCCAGCTTGCGCAAGGTGAACATCAAGCTCAACCCCGCCAAGTGCGTCTTCGGAGTGCCTTCGGGAAAATTGCTTGGTTTCCTCGTGTCCCACCGAGACATAGAGGCAAACCCTGACAAAATCAAGGTCATAGAGGAAATGCACCCTCCACGTCGGCTCAAGGATATGCAACGCCTAGCAGGCTGCATGGTCGGCTTGGGTAGATTCATCTCCAAGTTCGGTGAAAGAGCTCTGCCATTCTTCAAGATCATGAAGAGAACTGGCACCTTCAAATGGACTCCTGAAGCGGAAAAAGCCTTTGAGGATTTGAAGAGGTACTTGGCCAGCCCACCAGTCATGGTTGCCCCAAGGACAGGCGAGCACCTGAAGCTGTACCTATCAGCCACTCCACAGACCGCCAGTGCCGTCATGGTGGTAGAAAGGGAAGATCCAGTCCTCCACAAGAAAAGTGCAACCACTCCAAAGCCAAAAACCCCTGATGAAGAGCTCGACAAAGGAACGGGCCCCACAAACACACCGCCAGGCCCAAAGCCACAAGCGGAGCCTGCCCCGAGCCAACCGCTACAACATGGTCTCGCCAGAAAGCCTGAAGAGCCTCCACAGGCCAACCCCCTCGAGGGCCCTGAAGAGCCTCCACAGGCAAGCCCCCTCGAGGGCCCTAAAGAGTCTCCGCAGGCCAGCCCCCTTGAGGGCCCTGTAGAGCCTCTTACGGAGGAGTGCGCCAAGATTAAACTCACAACCCTTGTCGAGCATCCAGTCTACTTTGTCAGCACAGTACTGCGCGATGTTCGCGAGCGCTACATAATGCAGCAGAAGCTCCTCGTCGCGCTCCTCATCGCCTCAAGAAAGCTGCGACACTACTTCGAGGGGCACCCCATCACGGTGGTCACCTCTTTTCCCCTAGAACAGATCCTGCGCAACCCTAACGCCACAGATTGTGTCGCAGGATGGAACATAGAGCTACAGCCATTCAATTTGCGCTTCGATACCACAAGGTTAATCAAAGGAAGACCGCTAGCCACTGAAGAGCCTCTAGGAGAAGAACAAGAGTCCTCTGGAGAAAAAATGCCCAGCCACTGGACCATGAAGTTCGATGGAGCTTTCGCTTGTCGTCACGGTGGGGCTGGCGTGGTCTTGACCTCACAAAAGGGCGACACGCTCTATTATGCGGTCCAGTTGTGCTTCGGAATCGACAAGATCTCCAACAATATTGCCGAGTACGAAGGCTTGCTCGCGGGCCTACGTGTCGCAATCGCTTTGGGCATCAAGCACCTGCTCATCAAGGGCGACTCCCAGCTGCTAGTAAACTTCTCCAACAAGAGCTACAAGCCTAAGGACGACCACATGGCCGCATACCTTGAAGAAGTCCGCAGGCTTGAGAAGCACTTAAGGGGAATGGAGCTCATGCACATCCCAAGAAAGGAAAATCAAGAGTCTGATGACATCGCCAAACGCGCGTCAAAGAGGCAAGCTCAGCTGCCACGCGTCTTTGAAGAAAGACTTGTCAAGGCATCCGTAAAACAGCCTCAAGAGGCCATGCCCGTAAGCATAGACGAAGCGCTCCCGCCACCACCTACAGTCGGGGCTCCCGATTACGGGCCCTCTACAGGGGAACGTCTGTTGCTCACAGCGGCGCATCAAGAAACAGGATGGATTGACGAGATCAAAGACTACCTCGCCAAAGGGATCCTTCCCGAGGAAGATGTTGAAGCGGAGCGAATTGCCCGCCAGGCAAAATCCTATCACATCCTCGAAGGAAATCTCTACCGCAAGCGACCAAGCGGCATCGCACTCAAATGCGTTCCTCCTGAAGAAGGCAAAATGCTGATCAAAGACATCCGCAGCGGAGAGTGCGGCCACCACTCGTGCGGCGGCGACCCTCGCAGGCAAAGTCTTCAGGAGCGGCTTCTACTTGCCTCAAGCACTTCAGGATGTAGTTGACATCGTTCAAGCATGTGAAGCTTGCCAATTCCACACCAAGCAAATCCACCAACCTGCGCTGGGGCTACGGACAATTCCGCTCTCCTGGCCGTTCGCGGTCTGGGGGCTGGACATCATGGGGCCATTCCCAACAGCGCAAGGGGGATATCGCTACCTCTTCGTGGCCATCGACAAGTTCACCAAGTGGCCCGAAGTGGAGGTGACGCGCACAATTCCACCAGGCGCGGCGGTAAAATTTATCAGAGGCCTGGTCTGCCGCTTTGGAGTGCCTAACCGCATCATCACCGTCAATGGCTCGCAATTCACCAGCGGCATCTACAGTGCTTACTGTGAAAAGATGGGCATCAAGCTCTGCTTCGCCTCGGTCGCTCATCGACAGAGCAATGGACAAGCCAAGCGAGCAAACGTAGAAGTACTCAAGGGCTTGAAGACTAGGACTTTCGACATCCTCAAAGGCCACGGCAAGGGTTGGATCAGCGAGCTCACTTCGGTGCTCTGGTCCATCCGCACAACGCCACCCAAGCCTACAGGGGAAACACCGTTCGCCCTCGTCTATGTAGTCGAAGCAGTCCTCCCTACAGAAATAAAGCATGCATCCCCACGGTTCCTTGCTTTTAACGAGGACCACCAAGAGGACCTCCACAACGACGACCTGCTACTTCTTGAGGGACTACGATGTTGTGCCGCCCTCCGGGCGGCAAAATACCAGCAGGACCTGCGACGCTACCATAACCGCAAAGTGCGCTCGCGCACACTGGAGACAAGAGAATCCTCTCCAGGGAAGGCCTCCACAAGCTGTCACCGATGTGGGAAGGCCCCTACAGGGTCACCCACATCGCCAGGCCTGGCGCAGCTCGCCTCGAAACTCAAGACGGCATCCCCGTCAAGAATCCATGGAACATCATGCACCTACGCAAGTTCTACCCGTGATCATTGTCACGCCCGTGATCATTGTCACGTCAAGACATCTGGCGGAAGAGGAAGCTTACGGCTCAACCTCCAAGCATTTCTTGTCTCCAGAAGGATAAAAAGGAAAAACGTGATCATTGTCAATCCCGTGATCATTGTCACGTCAAGACATCTGGCGGAAGAGACAACTTACGGCTCAACCTCCAAGCATTTTTTGTCTCCGGAAGGATAAAAATGAAAAACGTGATCATTGTCACGCCCGTGATCATTGTCACGTCAAGACATCTAGCGAAAGAGGCAGCTTACGGCTCAACCTCCAAGCAATTTTTGTCTCCAGACGGATAAAAATGAAAAACGTGATCATTGTCATGCCCGTGATCATTGTCACGTCAAGACATCTAGCGAAAGAGGCAGCTCGCGGCTTAAACCTCCAAGCTCCAAAGGCTTCTCTCGAGGGTCAACCCTCCAAGCTCTCCATGTAACGAGCCACCTCAGGCCGTTGAGAGTCTCTGCCACTAATGGGTGGTCCCCATGCCTCGACATGGTCAAAACATTAACTTGGCAACTCCAAGCATAATGAGACAATTTCGTTCCTAATTGAACCTAGAGCTACGGCGCCGCTATGTAAAATTTGGTGGTGATTTTATTTACGCATTACTTCATTGAAATGTGCGCTTATATCTCTCCACATGCGCACCTCACGAGCGGGTGCTGAGTACGGTGCCAGTGCCTCAAATGACACACCAGCAGTACTGCAAAATCCAAGGATCCGAGCTCTGGCTGGAGGGCAAGCTCCCACAAACACTCCATCTCTACAGAGAACCTTGGTACTTACTCTCCTAGCGAGGAACGCCTGAGGGGACATATAAGCGCGCACGAGTCCTCTGTACCATGCACAAGCGTTTGTGTTCGCCCCTCTAACATTTACAGGGAAGAAATACCCCCCACAAGCCTGAGGAGGCATCCGGGAAAGACCCCTAGAGAGGACCTCCTCGCCAGGCAAAAACCTATACAGGGCAAAAGCCTCGAGAAGCTAAGTCTCGCACCCGTACTTCGAGAGCCTTTCTTCTTGCAAGAGCATGTTTGCCCCTCAAGCGACTTCGCTTTCCCTTATGCTTCATGGACTACTCGTACGTCTAAGGGGGGCACTTGAGCATCGTGACTCAGGGCTCTTACCTCTCCTAGGCCTAAACTCCCCCCGGCCTTGCAGAGTCATTGCTCAAGCATACCGAAGTGGCGGAGACATGGCACAAAGAGATGGGTCCTAACGACGCCGAGAGCAAATAGACATGAAGATAAGTCCAAAGGGACCTCTCGAGGGGCAAGCAAGCTAGGAGCAAATTGCAAACGACAATATATTACATGCCCAAAAGTCGCACAATGTCTAAACATAAAAAAATTTCATATACAAGCGCAAACAGGCGCAATGACAAATAGCTTAGGCAGAATCAGCGCCATCCTGCACCTCCCCCGCTGCACCCTCCTCGGCCTCAGCAGAGGCGGCCTCCTCCTCGCTATCCTCCGCAACGACCTCCGCGCGCCTGAAGCGGTTGCAGAAGGCGTAGACTTGCTCGCGGAGGGAGTTGGAGACCCGCCGCACGTCCTCGCCTTGACGCGCCTCCGTCACGGTGGAGAGGTCGAAGCCCGGCGTGAGGATCCAGAGGTTGGTGAAGATGCGGTCAACGACCACCCCCAGGAGCTGCCAGCTCTCGTCCTCTATCACCTCGCGGAGGTCAGTGACAGGGACCTCGAGCGCCGATAAGAGCTGGTCAAACTAGACCAGGTACATGGCCGCATCGCCACGGCCTCGTACCTCGGCGTGCAGCGCGTCCGCGCCAAGCTGGGCGGCGAGCTCATTACCCCGGGCGACCAGCGCCTCGAACATGCGCTCCCGCTGCCTCGTGAGCGCACGGGCTGCCTTGGCAGTGTCCACAGCCTTCGTCGCCTGCTCCATCGCGGGAGCCACCTGCTCCTCCACGTTCTTGGCCAGAGTGTTGAGGTCATGAATGGCCTTGCTGCGGGCCTCCTCCGTGCAGCGTCGACCGTCCTTGGCGTGTTGGAGGCGGGCCTCGAGCTGGAGTTGGCCGTCTCAAGCTCGGCGATCCGCTGAGCATCGGCGCCGTGTCTGGACTTGAAGCGGTCCTCCTGCTTCTGGGCCAAGTCGCGGTACTCCTGGGCTTTCGCCAGCTTGTACTGCTTCTCGCGCTCCAGGAGGGCGTCGTCCGCCTCCTTCTTCTTCTTGGCGTACCACTGCTCGAATCGCTCCAGGGCACGCTTCTGGGCGGCGACATTCTCGTCGTATTTTTGGAGCGCCTGGGCCAGGTCCCCTTTGCGCGCCTCGAGCTGGATGACGATTGCGTTCTCCGCCTGAAGCCGCTGCTCGTCGCGCAGACGCACCTCCTTCTCCTTGAGGGCCAGCTGCCGCTCACGCTCGGCGAGGCCCTTGCGGTTCTCCTCTAGGGTCTCCTGCGTGGCCTGGTGGGCGGAGAGGAGCTGGGTCTCCAGATGGCCCAGCTCGCGGCGTTTTTGCGCCAACGAGCCCTCCATGGCCTCATGCTCGGCGTTTTTGCGCTCGGCCGTCGCCGCGGACAGGAGCTCGGCAGCGGCGTCACGCTCCTCCTGGAGGGGCGCGAGAAGCTCGGAGGCATCGCGGATGGCCCCCTCGCGGATCTCCTTGGCGAAGCGGATGGACTCCTCGCGCGCGGCCTGCAACGCCAAGTCCTCTTGGCGATGGGCCTCAACGGCCGCGTTGAAGGACGTCCATGGCCTTGTCAGCTCCTCGTGCTGCTGGGCGAGTTGTATGTCCTCAAGAGAGAGGTGCACCTCCAAGCCCTCTAGGGACTCCCTCACGAGGCGAAAGGCGACCTCGCGGTGCCCAGCGCTCCAGTCCCAGCTGCGAAGGACCAGATCCCGGCTCTTCGAGGGCCCAGCCCCAGTGTCAAGGCCTGAGAGCCTGGCCCCGGAGTGTGCTCGGGGGCTAGGCCGCACCCCGTCCTACGCCGCGCCGAAAGCTTCCTCGGCACCCACACAAGCCTCGTGCGCACCCCCTGTAGCAGAACGAGGCGGAGAAGAAGGAGCTCCTCCAGCGGGCTCACCCGCACCTTGCGACGCCTGGCCCGCCTCGGCCTCTGGCTGCGCGGGAGGCGTGGCCACTCGCGGCGGAGTTGGCTCGCGCGGCGGAGTCGGCTCGCGTCGAGGAGTTGGCTCGCGCGGAGGCGTGACCGTGCGAGGTGGAGTAGGGGCACGAGGAGGAGTGGCAATCCTCTCCTCCACCACCGTTAGCTCAGGAGGCGGCATATAGGCCTCTGAGCGAGGCACCTCCTCCTCCCCCTGAGGCGCGACAGGCTCCGCTCGAGGCGCATTCGCCTCCCGTTGAGCCACCTCCTCGGTAGGGCCTGTAGAGGCCGTCTCCACAGGCCTCGTGGCCTCTTCAGCCACGGCCTCTGTTGTAGTTCTCTTCACATCTGCTGCCTTGCGAAGCTTACGGTGCTTCGTAGGCACAAGATCACTGACGAAAACAGAGGCATCCCCTCCAAGATGGCCATGCGCTCAGTCATGTTGTATTGGTGGAGGGGGTGGAGCGTGACAGGGAGCTGGTCCGCGGCAGGTACCACCGGATTGATGAAGAGCGCGGACAGGACGTTGTCGATGGTGTCCTTGTCATTGTCCTCACGGTGGAGCCTCATCTTGTCGTGAGGCCCGGAGTACATCCACATGGGCACCGAGTGTGCCTGGAGGGGAGCGATGCGGCACGTCACGAAGTCCGCCACAATGATCTGCCCCGTGAGGCCCTCCTCGCGAAGGAAGCTCAGGCGTCCCATCAGGCTCGCGTTCTTCGCGCCGTCGAAGGGCGCCTTGCCCCAGTGGGAGTTCTTCACGGGCGGCGCATCGGGGACCTCGAGGAAGGCGCAGGGCTGCTCCACCCCGACGAAGAACCACTTCTGGCGGAAGTCGTCCACCTTCTTCGTCACCGAGGTGATGGCCTTGCCGTCGCTCCACGACATGGGGATGTAGACGCTCCCCATGTCGTCCACGATGCGGAACGAGACGCACCCCGAGCGCTCGTTCTTCGCCGTGTTCCGGAGCGTGTAGAAGCACCGGAAGAGCCCCACCGTGGGCTCCAAGCCCAAGTACGCCTCGCAGAGGTAGGCGAAGACGGCGAGGATGAGGACGGAGTTGGGGTGAAGATGCAGCAACAGGATCTGGTAGAACGCCAGCACCGCCTCCAGAAACGGAGAGAATGGCGGCACCAGCCCGGCGGAAAGGCAATGCTGGAATATCGGGAAATACCCACGCGGGCGTGTCCCGTGCGCCTCAGGCTTGAGCGTGGTGGCGCCATGCTCATTCGTCCGGTCCGCCACCAGGAAGCGGACCTTGGCGAGCGCCATGTCGTTGACGCGCACGCCAAGCAGTGTCGCGCCATGCGCGACCTCAGCGGCCTCCGCCTGGGAAGACAACCCCGCGGCGGCCTTGCCATTGTTCTTGGCGGGACTCATCATCGGAGTTCAGGGCGTCGCTGGAGGCAAGAGGAGCAGAGAGCGCTAGAGAGCAAAGGCGAAGGCGAAGAGCTCGAGAATAGTGTCGTGGTATCGGCATAATTGATAGGAGACGGGGGTCCTCTAGCCTACGTATGGATTGTGGGGAAGAAGGTTGGTGTCGTCGAGGACGGGATTGGACACGGCGAGTTTACCCAGCTTCGGATCCCACAGCGGTGGCGAGATCCTACGTGCTGTTATAATTCACTATGAGGCAATAGCCGTGAACAGGTTACAATGTGTATGATGTGTATGATGTGTATTGAAGCGTCTCCCCTAAAGGCTCCCTGGTGGCCGGCTTATATAGGCGGCCAGACCCCAGAGTACAAGGTAAGTACTTGTGCAGCAAGTAAACAGAGTCCTAGACCTAGCCGGCTTAGTTGCCGCCTTCCGTCTTGGGCTTGGTGGCTTGATGGGCTTCGGCCTTCCGCCTTCCTTGGACTGCCCGCCTACTTCCTTGTACGTCAGCTATCTGGGCCGCCCGGCAGGCTTCGGCCTTACCACCCTTGGGCCACCCTGGACTAGCCGGATTGATCCATGTTGGTTATACCCCTATTTGATATATCCCCAACATTAGTCCCCAGAAAGGTTGGAGTTCTCCAGGCGCCGGCTTCTTCTTGATTCTTCATCTGCCAAAGTTGGCGGCTGCAGGACTTGAATCGTTCTGAAAATCAACGAGGCATGCGTGTCTTGATACTGACATGCGGCCGCCTTTATCCAACATGGGAAAAGACGGCTGCTCTGCAATCTTTGCCGAGCATTCTTCTTGACGGTTTCCACCTAGCCGGCTCACGACAGTTTGAAAACGGCCTAGGCGGGAATCTCGCCATGATCACAAATTACGGGAAAAGAGGAGGCGTGGAGATCGTGCAATCGTGCGCTGCAATGGATGCAGGACACGTGTCCGACTAAAAGCACCGTTGCACAGGGAGCAACGCCTGGCCCTATAAATAGGTAGCCGAACGGTCCATTTTCACCACCCTGCCTTTGCTCTCCGTGCCCTCTTGCCCTTCCACTTCTCCGCTTCTTGCTTCCGAGCGAACTCCGGCGAGCACATCTCCTCCAACGACCTCCGCGCGCGACGATGTCCACCGGCCAAAACCTTTCCACGGCGTCGAGCGGTCCGGCGACCGAAACCGCGCCCGCGACGGTGATGGGCGGCGCGGTAACTCGCCCCGCGACGGCGGCGACGGGCAATGTCGCCACCGTCGCCCCTCAGACTTCTACCGCGCACGCGCCAGCGGCGGGCCCCTCGGCTCCTCCACCGACCACCACGGCGACGACGACGGCAGGCGCTCCCGTCGACGAGGAAGAGGAAGCGGTGGACCTCGGGTCCCGCTACTGGCTTCCTTCCATAGTCGATGAAGACGCCCTCCAAGACTTGGAGGCCGTCGGCTACCTCCCCACTCGGGAAGATTGCCGGTGGAGGGCCGCCTACGGAGACGTCATCCCGGCTCCGAGAGCCGGGGAGCGGGTAATCCTCACCTCCCATTTAGTTAGGGGAATGGCGCTTCCGCCTTCCGCCTTCTTTAGCGAGGTTCTAGATCACTATGGGCTCCAGCCCCACAACATAGCACCCAATAGCATATTAGTCCTAGCCGGCTTCACAGCTCTGTTCGAAGGCTACCTAGGTATTAGGCCTAGTTTAGACTTCTTCAGATATTGCTTCCGTTGCCGGCGACAGACGGTGCCGGACGGCGGGCTGGCAACCTGCGGCAGCGTCACCTTCAACTGCCGCCAGGGCCGCCAATGGTATCCTAAGATACCATACCTTGAATCCGTCAAGGGCTGGACCTCCACATTCTTCTACTGCCAAGATATGGCAGCTCCGGGCCGCCAAGTTGGCATCCCGGAATTCGTCAACGCGCCACCTATGCCCCGGCCATGCTGGGACGAGGCGGTGCCCAAGCTGACAGAGGAACTCCGCCTTATTCAAAGGCGAATTGAATTCCTCACGCGGACGATTGCTCCCCCTCTGCTGGATGGGGTCAACACCGTCATCTGCTGGCTCGGCCGGCAGATCCTCCCCCTGCGGTACAGCCCGCACAAAATGTGTCAGTATTCGCCTACTGACACGGCCTATCTCCGCGTGAGCGAAGAGATGTTGCCGGTTGCCGACCTGGAGTTCCGGCTTCGCAGCCTCATCAAAGCGGGGCTGGTGAAGGCGGTGGAGGGCGTGCCCATGCACACACACGACAACCCTCCCCTCGAGGTAAATATTTTCTTCCTTGCCCCTTGTTTGATAGCTTCGCCGGCTAAAATTGAGCTCCATTAAACTTGTCTTCTTTTTCAGCTCTCCGACTTGGGGGAGGATGACCTGGCTCCCGACTTCTACGAGTCGGAAGCCGGGAAGACGAAGAAGCGCAAGGCATCCGGCGCCGCTTCCTCTACGGTGAATGCCGAGAGGAAGAAACGGATCGCATCGGCTACCGAGCCGGCTCTCGCCAACCTTGGCGAGAACGCGGGGATTAACATCCCCCGAAGGTACTCAATTCTGCCTTTAATAGACGATAAACTTCTTCAATACTGGCACCCAATTGACTGTGCTTGCTTTTTATTGACAGGGAAAGGGTCGCAACTTCCCGGTTGACGACCAGGCTCCTTGGCAAGGGTAAGCGGCCTCAAGGCAGCTCGCCGGCTACCGTGCCGCCAACTCCTCAGCTCCAAGCCGGCAGCTTTATGGGCGACGCTCGTCGTCAGCCCCCGGCTCCGGCTTTTGGCGCTCCGCCAAGGGCCTCTTCCACCGACCGCGCGCCCAAGACTCCCCTACTTCTGGCTGAGGCTACGGCCGATGAAGCCGCTCAACCGCGCGCCACCAAGGAAGGGTTGCTGGAGTCGACTGCCGGCGGGTCTCGGAGGGCAGCCCCGACTGCGGGAGGCGGCAAGGTCAGGGACCCTTGGTCACCTTTAAGGAGGCCAAGGAGTCAACTTTGGCTTTCGCCAACTTCGCCTCGCAGGCCTTCGCCGACTTGGAGGGCGACCTGTCTGTAAGTTTTTACCACTCCGGAATATACATAGTCTTTCCCCCGAGCACTTAGATGGCAAGTCAAAAATAAAGGAGATGTGACTGCCGGCTTAGTGGTTATTTGACAATATGTTTTATGCTTTTGTTTTGTCCTGCAGGGCCTTGTGTCCGCCAACGTCGAGCTTATCTCCTCCCGAGTCGAGATAAACCGGCGCTGCCGCGACCTGAAGAAGGAGTGCGAGGCTAAGGACCTGCGGATTGCCGAGTTGGAGGCGGCCCGCAAAAAAGATGAAGGTAGGGTTGATCCTCTTCGCCTTCAGCTATACTTTCGACTTATGTTGATGTCAATCATTTAGTTAGCGAATCCATATTTGTAGAACTGCTAGACCACGCCCAGGATATTCTGAAGGCGTCCACTGATATGCAAGCTCTTATGAATGAAGCTTCTGATTTGGCGGCCGCCAACTTGGAGTTGAAGGAGGCTCACCAGAAGGAGATGGAGGCCCAGCAGCTCAAATTTGCGCAGGAATCTAGCCAGCTCATTGGTGAGCTGGAAAGCCTGCGCCAGAAGTTGGCGGAGGCGGAGAAGACGGCTGCCAAGGAAATCTCCAAGCAGACTTCTCGCGCCCAAACTGCTGAGGATGCGCTGGCAACTCACATGATTGAGTTGTCCGCGTTCCATAACTCGGCCCTTGGTAATTTCTTACTCCTTATTTGACGTTGCCATTTTGCTTTAGCTTGATCCAAACTAATGGCTTCATTTTTGATACAGTTCCCGCCGGTTTAGGCGACGACAAGGTTGTCAGCCCCCGCCTGGATCGCCTTGCGCGTCTAGGCGAACTGATCACCGAGACTTTGGCGGCGTCCAAGCGGTTTGCCGCCAAGTTCTTCACCTCCTCCGGCAGCCAGGAACCGACCGAGTTCAGCGACGTGCCCGCTATCTTGGAGCAGGCGACCAAACTGCACAAGAGCTCGCTGAAGTCGGCGGCGCGGGGTGGTGCCAAGACCGCACTTGGGTTATTCATGGCGCACTACCCCGAGGCGGAGATAGAAGCCGTCACCGAAGGCATGCCGTCAACATATGAAGACGGCAGCGAGGTTGAGCCGGCCGCTGTTCTGGACAGCGTTGCCGGCTACGCCACGCGTGTTGCCGATATGGTGGACACTTCAATCTTCTATCGGCGCCATCCTGTGCCTGGCGGAGAGGAAGCTGGAGCTGTCGGCGCGGCCGAGGCGGAGGGGAGTGATAGTTCCGGGGCTGAAGTTGTCAGCCCCCAAGCCTGATGTAGACGCTCCCCCGAGCCATATCTTTCTGTCCTTGCCTCCTATCAGCCTTATTTGTCGGCCCCTGAAACAATGCAACATTGACTTGTAATATTTGTATATACTTTTGTTGCTGTTTTGCTAGGCGGAAACTAGCTGACAAGTTTTATTTTGTCTTTATTTATATGGCCCGCCTTAATTTTACCCTGACTTATATGTTTGACTTTTTGTATGTTGACGAAACCTCAGCCGGTAACTTTAGCTGAAACAACCAGGGCTAAACCATGCGTTTAGAATCAGAGACCAAAGCCAACATGTTGGTGTCAAAGACATACTACTAGGCGAACCACATATAAGTAATCAGAGGTAAAGGAATTAGGCGGCGCAAAAAAGTTTATTTTTGCTTTGGGTTGGCTCGAAAGCTGTAAGTATCTACCAGTTTGAACCTTTGCATGGAGCTAGAAAATAGGTAACTTAGATACATAGGGGAAATATGATTGCAAGAAAGGACAAAAGATGGCATGCTTCTCAACACAGATGAGGAACCATAGACTTTTATTTCATAATCATATTTAACTTATTACAATTATAAATTGCTAAGTGTAGAAAGGACGTAGCTGCTCAATATTCCAAGGCCGTCTTGTTTGCTCGAACGGATCGTCAATGCCTTTTTTGCGCTTGGTTCCCCTTTTTCCTGCCGCCTTCTTGCACATTTTCTTTTCGTCTTCGTCGCGGATGTCGGCCAGGTAGTAGGAACCATTGAGCATCGCCTTTGTGACTATAAACGGTCCTTCCCATGGCGCGGATAACTTGTGCAAGCCTTTTCTGTCTTGAATTAGGCGGAGAACCAGGTCACCTGTTCTGAAGCTTTGCTTCCGCACTCTCCGGCTATGATAGCGGCGAAGTTTTTGCTGGTACAAGGCGGAGCGATGGAGAGCGACGTCTCTTTCTTCGTCTAGCAGGTCTAGGCTATCCTGTCTTGCACCTTCTACGTCTTGCTCGATGTAGGCTTGAACTCTTGGGGAATCGTATTTCATGTCGGTAGGTAGCACCGCCTCAGCGCCATATACTAAGAAGAAAGGGGTATAGCCGGTAGACCTGTTTGGCATTGTGCGCAAACTCCATAGTACCGACTGTAACTCATCTGCAAAAGCGCCGGCTTCCCTGTGTAATGGGGCTTCGAGACGAGGCTTAAGTCCTGATAAGACTAGGTCGTTTATACGCTCTACTTGTCCATTGGATTGAGGGTGTGACACGGATGCCAAATCAAGCCGGATACCCAGATCGCTGCAGTATTCTTCTATGTCGCCTTGAGACAGGTTGCTGCCATTATCAATGATAATGTTGTGTGGAACTCCAAACCGAGATATAATTCCCCAGAGGAAATTGGTGGATGTTCGTGCGTCAAGTTTGCTGATCGGTTTAGCCTCGACCCATTTGGTGAACTTGTCGACAGCGACCAATAGGTGGGTGTACCCACCGCGCGCCTTCTTGAAGGGACCCACCATGTCTAAGCCCCAGACCGCGAATGGCCAGGTGATTGGAATCGTCCTCAGTTCCTGTGCCGGCAAGTGAGGTTGTCGAGCGTACAACTGGCAGCCTTTGCATGTCTTTACGATGTTCTCGGCATCTTCTTTGGCGGTAAGCCAGTAGAAACCTTGGCGGAAAGCTTTGGATACAATGGACCTGGCGGAAGAATGATGCCCGCAGGTGCCAATGTGTATGTCCTTTAGAATTTCCCGGCCTTCTTCCGGCTGTATGCACCGCTGATAGATGCCGCACGTGCTTCGCTTATATAGCTCCCCTTTTATTATCGTGAATGCCTTGGCTCGCCTTATGATCTGCCTTTTTAGCACCTCATCGTCCTCCGGCAACTTTCTATCGATTAGGAAATCGAGATATGGGACTGTCCAATCCGGCTGTGTCAGGTAGACAGCGAGACTTGCCGCTTCTACCGGTTCTTCTGCATCGGGGTCCATCAAATCGGCACCCTTAATGGATGGCTTGTGCAAATGTTCCAGGAAAATATCTTTTGGTACTTTTTTGCGTTCCGATCTTAGTCTTGCGAGTGTGTCTGCCGCCTCGTTCTCAGCTCTTGGAACATGCCGGACTTCATAGCCCGCGAAGTTTTTTGCGAATTCGTCAACTTTGGCTCTGTAAGCCGCCATTGTCGCGCTTTTCGCATCCCATGTTCCGCTTACTTGCTGCGCGACCAAATCTGAGTCGCCATAACAGAGGATTCTTTTGACGCCTAGGTCGTTTGCCACGTGTAACCCATGAAGCAAAGCTTCGTACTCGGCAACGTTGTGAAGTGGATTTGTAACACGTAGCTAAGCCTGTCACCTTTAGGCGTGCAGAGGACGACTCCGGCCCCCGATCCTTTGAGCATCTTTGATCCGTCAAAGTGCATGACCCAATATTCTGATTCGGGGAGTGTTGTTTCCTCCATGGCCTCTGTCCAGTCGGCGACAAAATCTGCAAGCGCTTGAGACTTAATGGCGGTCCTGAAGGAGATATGCCCTAGAGGAAATTAATAAAGTATATTCTTTATCATATCTCGTTTGTTCATAATAGGTTTTTGTGTCATGCTGGAACCGTATTAAGCGGAAACATTAATGCGGGTGTGATACGTAAACAACCAGGTCCCTAGTAGCCTCTACTAAGACTAGTTTCGTTGCGCGACTGATGATCGAGGTTTCCCGATCATGGGGCATGGCGCCGGTCGGCAATGAGAGTCATATCACTAGAGAGCGATGTGATGGACATACCCAGATTTGGAGAACGTAGTCGTTACGCCTTTGACCGTGAGATCAACTCTTATTGTTATTCCCGGAAGATACTTTGATTGCACCAAACGTCGTATCTTATTTAGTATGACAATAACGGTGATACTTTTGGGTATCGGAAAGGAGTAGTTGAGACGAGGGGTCAAGAGCGGGATTTGCCAGTCCGCATAGCAGGATAGATACTCTCGGGCCCACTCGGTGAGATCATGTCTAATGAGCTTGCAAGCATGTGACTAGGTCACGGAGACATGAGATCATGAACGAGTAGAAGATAGCGTCGTCGGTAACAAGGTTGGGATTAGGTATGGAGATATCTATGGAACGACGCTCGGACGTGCTAAGTATCGCTATGGCAAAAGGTCTAAGACTTTACGTTCATGTTTGATAGATGAAAGTCATTCGTTATATCTCAGGGATTAATTCATGGGGCCCAGACCTACGAGTTAGTCGTTGATCATTGAGGAGTCTTGATCATACCTGATATTATATCGAACCGCTAGGGTAACACACTTAAGGGGTTTCGACAAGACAACCGGAAAGGAAGGAGATCACCGGGAGCGTCCCGGGAGGGGTCCGATGGAGATCGGGCAGCGTCGAAAGAGTTTTCGGAGCTAGGAAAAAATATATATATTATGTTTGATATTAATTAGTGTTATTAATATGCAAATATAATTTTATATATTTATTTTCGAATTTATTAAGACAGATTTCCCTAAATGGGCCTTCTGGTCGAAAGAAGGCCCAAGAGGGGAAAATTCCCAAGGGGAATTCGGTGGGGGCCAGGAGGGGCTGCCCCAAGTGGGCCAAGGGCCCACTAGGGGGGCCGGCGCACCCTCCAGAGCCGCACCAGGCATGTGGGATTAGTCCCACATTGCCTGGCTGGCAAGGTAGGCTCCCCCTGGGAGCCTATATAAGAAGGGGCACCCCCAGCCTTTTAATTCACCAATTAATTCCCGATTTCTCTCTCGATCTCGTGGTTCCCAAGTTGGAGCCGCGCCGAGCAGAGCAAGGGGATCTCCTCCACCATAGCCCGCTACCGCGCTGCTGGTGTTCCGGTCCAAGTCTTCCGCTGCTCGTCCTGGACTGGAGCTTCAGAGGCCGTCGTCTCCACCGTACGTGTGCGACTCCCTGCGAGGTGCTGCGCTAGCGGTACTCGGAGGCCTGCTTCCTCTACACGACCTTGAGGTCGGCTTCGTCGTTCTTCATCGACAACGTTTGTGCGGGAACGTAATCCCCGCTTTCGGTCTACAAGGGTACGTATTCCGATCTCCGTTCGTACTACTATATCTGCATAGAATAGATCTTGGCATGCTTTTAGGATATCGTCGGTAGGAAATTTTTTGTTTTCTGCACACGATTCCCCTTCAGTGGTATCAGAGCCGATCTATCGTAGATATAGCTGTACGCTGTTAGAACCCGTGCTCTGCACGGGGGCACCGTTCCTGTTATTTGCTACCCTCTAGCGTGCACTTGTGTATTCCAGCGGCATTGAGTTGATGAAGCGGCCCGGACCGACTTTAACGCGTACGCTTACGCGAGACTGGTTCCACTACTGACATACGGCTTGTACCGTATATGTGGCTGGCGGGTGACAGTTTCTCTCTCTTTAGTTGGTCTTCGCATTTTCAATGGAGGGCCCGAAAGGGATGCTTAAACATGCAATTATTGGATCGTTGTTGTGGTCATAAGATTCGTAGGTATGAAGCGGTTCTATTTACGAAAGCCCCAAGCCACGTAAAATATGCAAAAGATAAAGTAGAAGCGTCTAACTTTATTTTGCAGGGGCTATGTGATATGGTCAAGGTAGGTTTATTAATTGTTTATAAACTGCGGGCGCCAAGAAGACCATGGCGCGATGGACTATATCACATTGCATTACATTTGATGGTTTGTGTGCATCTTATTTTGTGTGATTGTGTGTATAGTATACATTAGTTACACGGCGGTAGCTGAATAAGATGATCCCTTCAAAATACCACTAGTGTTCTCCCTCCAACGCGCACCACCAATAAAGTTCTACGTTATGAGGCAGGCCGTGATGATCGGGTGTCAGACATATCTTCGTTCGCATACGGTGGGTGTAAGCCATGTTGCACAAGCGTCAGCGTGGAGGTCTTTGGTGGCGAGCCTAGCATACTCAGAGGTATGGCCTCGGAACAGGAAGACCGAAAGGTTGAGCACGAGTCACAAAATTGGTGTGGCGGACGATTTTGTCTACTCTTGAAGTTGTGCCGCCGGCTTTGATGATGAGGGGTGGTGCAATGGATGGGGGTCGTGTAATCGCTTAAACGACCAGGAGGGATGTTCGTTTGAGTGGGAGTTATGTTAGTTATTTTCTAAAATACTATAACACAAAATTATTATGAACAAAGGCTTATGTTGTTGCAAATTCCATTGTAGATGTCTCACCCCTCCTTTAACCTGAACCTGTTCATTGAGAAAGAGAAGCTTAAGACCGATGGGTCTAACTTCGTGTCCTGGTTCCGCGATCTGAAGTCTATCCTTGAAACCCACAAGGTGGCCTATATCCTTGATGCCCCCTTAGGCGATCTCCCAAACACCGCCCCGGAAATCGAAAGGATTGTCCATGGGGTAAAAGCGGAAATTTCTTCTTATGTCCAGAGTGGCATGCTCTTTGCCATGGAGGCTGACCTGCAAAACCGCTTCATGAACAAGGGTGCTTATGATATAATCACTGAACTCATGGTTGTTTTTGCACGACAAGTCAAGGATGAGAGGTACGAAGCATCTGTGCTTTTCTTCTCAGTCCAGATGGAAGAGCACGGCAATATTAGTGAGCACTTGGCCAAGTTGTTTGGCTGCGCTCGACTTCTGAGTGATCTGGGAAGTGTGATCCCAGAGGAGGTGGTTATTGATAGGGCGCTGATTTCTCTGCCCCTAGCTATAAGAACGCCATCGTGGACTACGGCATGAAAGGGACGTCGAAATCTCTGTCGGAAATCCTGAAGATGCTCGAAGTGGCCGAATTAGAAATCAAGCTGAAGAAGATGGTGGTGACCATCGGATCACCTGAGCGCAACTGCCCCAAGTATCTGGAGGATAGGAAGTCTGGCAAGACGGTCGACAAAGAGCAAGGTATATTTGATATACATGTTATAGATGTGTACCTTACATCCGCCCGGAGCAATACGTGCGTATTTGATACTGGTTCTGTTGCTCATATATGTAACTCTCAGGAGGAGTTACGGAATAGAAGGCGGCTGGCGAAGGATGAGGTGACGATGCGCGTCGGCAACGGATCGAGAGTCGACGTGGTGGCTGTCGGCACGCTCCCTCTACATCTACCATCGGGATTAGTTTTGGTTTTAAATAAATGTTATTTTGTGCCATCCTTGAGTGTAAACATTATAAGTGGGTCTTGCCTGTTACAAGACGGTTATTCATTTAAATCAGTGTCAAGCAATTGTGCTATTTATATGAATGATATCTTTTATGTTGATGCTCCCGAGAATAACGGTTTATTCTTATTGAATCTCGATCGTAGTACTCACATCCATAACATAGAAGCCAAACGAATTAAGTGTAGTGACGATACCGCCATGTTTTTGTGGCATTGCCGTCTTGGTCATATTGGTATAAAGCGCATGAAGCGACTCCACTCCGATGGACTCTTGGACTCGTTGGATTTCGGATCCCTCGATACATGCGAACCATGCCTTATGGGCAAAATGACCAGGACACCGTTTAAAGGTTTCGTTGAACGGGCGTCGGATTTGTTGGGGATCATACATACAGATGTGTGTGGACCGATGAGCGTTTCGACACGCAATGGTTATCGTTACTTCGTCACCTTCACTGATGACTTGAGTAGATACGGTTATATCTATTTGATGAAACACAAGTCTGAAACGTTTGAAAAGTTCAAAGAATTCCAGAGTGAAGTTGAGAATCAGCTTAATAGGAAAATCAAGCATCTCCGGTCCGATCGCGGTGGAGAGTACTTGAGTTTTGAGTTTGGCACACATCTGAAGAGTTGTGGCATAGTGCCCCAACTTACGCCCGCCGGAACGCCGCAGCGTAACGGCGTGTGCGAGCGACGTAATCGTACTCTACTGGATAGTGTCCGATCTATGATGTCTCTTACCGATCTGCCAGTGTCCTTCTGGGGTTATGCGTTAGAAACAGCCGCATTCATTTTAAATAGGGCTCCGTCCAAGTCCGTTGAAACGACGCCGTATGAATTATGGTATGGCCAAAAGCCTAAGTTATCGTTTCTGAAGGTTTGGGGTTGTGAGGCGTACGTTAAGAAACTACAGCCCGACAAACTCGAACCGAAGTCGGAGAAAGTCGTCTTTGTAGGATATCCGCGGGAAACCGTTGGGTACACCTTCTACAACCAAGCTGAGGGCAAAACTTTTGTCGCGAAGACCGGTACCTTTCTAGAGAAGGAGTTTCTCACGAAAGGAGTAAGTGGGAGGAAGGTAGACCTCGATGAAGTCGTTGATCCTGAACTCGAGATTCCGAGTGGCGCAACGGAAGCAATTCCGGAAACGTCCTCCGTGGAAGGAGTGGGAGAAACTGTCGAGGAAGATGTTCTACCTCGTAGGTCTGGTAGATCTCGGATCGCACCAGAATGGTATGGCAACATGGTTTGCACCGTCATGCTAGTCGAGCAAGACGAACCTACGAACTACAAGGAGGCGATGGAGAGTCTAGAGTCCGAGAAATGGCTTGAAGCCATGAAATCCGAAATAGGATCCATGTATGATAACAAAGTGTGGACTTTGGTGGATATTCCCGAAGGGCGCAAGGCCGTCGAGAATAAGTGGATCTTTAAGAAGAAGACTGATGCTGATGGTAATGTGACCGTCTATAAAGCTCGGCTTGTCGCAAAGGGTTTCCGACAAGTTCATGGAATTGACTACGATGAAACTTTTTCACCGGTGGCGATGCTTAAGTCTATTCGGATTTTGTTAGCGGTAGCTGCCTACTATGATTATGAAATCTGGCAAATGGACGTCAAAACGGCCTTCCTGAATGGAAACATTGAGGAAGAGTTGTACATGGTACAGCCGGAAGGTTTTGTCGATCCAGGAAATGCTAACAAGGTGTGCAAGCTTCAGCCATCCATCTATGGATTGAAGCAGGCATCTCGGAGCTGGAATCTTCGCTTTGATGAGGTAATCAAAGGTTTTGGATTTATCCAGAATGTGGAAGAGACCTGTATTTACAAGAAAATGAGTGGGAGCTCGGTTGTGTTCTTAGCACTGTATGTTGACGACATATTGCTAACAGGGAATGATGTGGAACTTCTGAATAGCGTGAAGGAATATTTAAACAGTAAGTTTTCCATGAAGGACTAGGCATAAAAATCTATCGCGATAGATCAAGGCGCCTATTAGCACTGAGTCAGAGTACTTATCTTGATAAAATACTGAAGCGTTTCCGTATGGAGAAGGCAAAGAAGGGTTCTCTGCCGGTTATCAAGAATAAGATATTGCGTAAGGCGCAGTGTCCGGTGACGGAACTGGGTAAGGCCGAAATGACGAAACATCCTTATGCCTCAGCCATAGGATCGATCATGTATGCAATGCTGAGTACTAGACCGGATGTGGCATTAGCTCTAAGTTTGACAAGCCGGTTCCAGAGTAATCCTGGAATGCCGCATTGGGTAGCTGTTAAGAGCATTCTTAAGTATCTCAATAAGACAAAGGAAATGTTCCTTGTGTATGGTGGCTGCGATGAAGAACTTGGCGTAACGGGTTACGTAGATGCAAGTTTCTGCTCATACCCCGATGACTGTAAGTCACAAACAGGTTACGTGTTCAAGGTGAATGGAGGCGCCGTGTGCTGGAGAAGTGGGAAGCAACCCATAGTCGCACAATCTACAATGGAGTCGGAGTACATTGCTGCCTGCGAGGCCGCGAATGAAGCTGTGTGGCTGAGGAAGTTCGTCATCGAACTTGGAGTGTTCCCAAGCGTGCAAGACCCCGTGATCCTCTTCTGCGACAATACGGGTGACATTGCAAACGCCAAGGAGCCAAGGTCTCACTCCACCGCCAAACACATTCTCCGACGCTTCCATGTGATACGTCAGTACGTACAAGGAGGCGATGTGAAGATTTGCAAAGTGCATACGGATCTGAATGTGGCAGATCCGCTGACGAAGCCTCTTCCGCTTGATAAGCATGAACAGCACCAGTTAGCTATGGGTGTTAAGCTTTTACCAAGTTGTAATCTAGATTAAGTTGTACTCTAGTGCAAGTGGGAGACTGAAGGAGATATGCCCTAGAGGCAATTAATAAAGTGTATTCTTTATCATATCTCGTTTGTTCATAATAGGTTTTTGTGTCATGTTGGAACCGTATTAAGCGGAAACATTAATGCGGGTGTGATACGTAAACAACCAGGTCCCTAGTAGCCTCTACTAAGACTAGTTTCGTTGCGCGATTGATGATCGAGGTTTCCCGATCATGGGGCATGGCGCCGGTCGGCAATGAGAGTCATATCACTAGAGAGCGATGTGATGGACATACCCAGATTTGGAGAACGTAGTCGTTACGCCTTTGACCGTGAGATCAACTCTTATTGTTATTCCCGGAAGATACTTTGATTGCACCAAACGTCGTATCTTATTTAGTATGACAATAACGGTGATACTTTTGGGTATTGGAAAGGAGTAGTTGAGACGAGGGGTCAAGAGCGGGATTTGCCAGTCCGCATAGCAGGATAGATACTCTCGGGCCCACTCGGTGAGATCATGTCTAATGAGCTTGCAAGCATGTGACTAGGTCACGGAGACATGAGATCATGAATGAGTAGAAGATAGCGTCGTCGGTAACGAGGTCGGGATTAGGTATGGAAATATCTATGGAACGACGCTCGGACGTGCTAAGTATCGCTATGGCAAAAGGTCTAAGACTTTACGTTCAGGTTTGATAGATGAAAGTCATTCGTTATATCTCAGGGATTAATTCATGGGGTCCAGGCCTACGAGTTAGTCGTTGATCATTGAGGAGTCTTGATCATACCTGATATTATATCGAACCGATAGGGTAACACACTTAAGGGGTTTCGACAAGACAACCGGAAAGGAAGGAGATCACCGGGAGCGTCCCGGGAGGGGTCCGATGGAGATCGGGCAGCGCCGAAAGAGTTTTCGGAGCTAGGAAAAATTATATATATTATGTTTGATATTAATTAGTGTTATTAATATGCAAATATGATTTTATATATTTATTTTCGAATTTATTAAGTCAGATTTCCCTAAATGGGCCTTCTGGTCGAAAGAAGGCCCAAGAGGGGAAAATTCCCAAGGGGAATTCGGTGGGGGCCAGGAGGGGCTGCCCCAAGTGGGCCAAGGGCCCACTAGGGGGGCCGGCGCACCCTCCAGAGCCGCACCAGGCATGTGGGATTAGTCCCACATTGCCTGGCTGGCAAGGTAGGCTCCCCCTGGGAGCCTATATAAGAAGGGGCACCCCCAGCCTTTTAATTCACCAATTAATTCCCGATTTCTCTCTCGATCTCGTGGTTCCCAAGTTGGAGCCGCGCCGAGCAGAGCAAGGGGATCTCCTCCACCATAGCCCGCTGCCGCGCTGCTGGTGTTCCGTTCCAAGTCTTCCGCTGCTCGTCCTGGACTGGAGCTTCGGAGGCCGTCGTCTCCACCGTACGTGTGCGACTCCCTGCGAGGTGCTGCGCTAGCGGTACTCGGAGGCCTGCTTCATCTACACGACCTTGAGGTCGGCTTCGTCGTTCTTCATCGACAACGTTTGTGCGGGAACGTAATCCCCGCTTTCGGTCTACAAGGGTACGTATTCCGATCTCCGTTCGTACTACTATATCTGCATAGAATAGATCTTGGCATGCTTTTAGGATATCGTCGGTAGGAAATTTTTTGTTTTCTGCACACGATTCCCCTTCAGGTCCGTGGTTTATAGACTATATCAAAGGCGGCAAGCTCGATGCCCCATTTGGCAACTCGGCCTGTTGCCTCTGCATTATTGATTATGTCTCCCAACGGTGCCTTGCTGACCCTTGTCACTGTGTGTTCCTGGAAGTAATGCCTAAGCTTTCTGGCGGCGAAGAATACACCATAAGCCAGCTTTTGGTAATGCGGATACCTCTGCTTGGAGGCGGAGAATACTTCACTGATGAAGTAGACCGGTCGTTGCTCACACGTCGCGGCTTCGTTCTCCTTTCTTTCCACAGCCAAGACAACGCTGACAATAGCTCCTGTTGCCGCGATGTACAGCAGCATTGGTTCCTGTGATCGAGGTGCTGCCAATATCGGAGCGGATATGAGGGCCTCCTTAAGTTGTTGTAAGGCGGCATCTGCCTCTGTTGTCCACTCAAAGTTGTCGGATTTCTTCAATAACCGGTAGAGAGGCATTGCCTTTTCCCCTAGGCGGCTTATGAAACGACTGATGGCTGCCGCCGATCCGGCTAGGCGTTGCACGTCCTTCAGACAAGTGGGTCTGGATATGTTTTGGATGGCCTTGATCTTCTCCGGATTAACCTCGATCCCTCGTTCTGAGACGATAAACCCGAGCAGTTTGCCGGCTGGAACGCCGAAAACGCACTTGGCGGGATTGAGTTTCATCTGGTACCTCCGGAGATTCTGAAACGTTTCTTCCAAATCCTCTAGGAGATCTGCCTTCTTTTTTGACATTACCGCGATGTCGTCTACATAGACGTGAACAATGCGGCCGATCTGTTCGTGCAGGCAATTTTGCATACAGCGCTGGTATGTTGCCCCTGCATTCTTCAGGCCAAAAGGCATTGTAATGTAGCAGAAAGTCCCGTATGGAGTGGTGAAAGATGTTTTCAGCTGATCTGACTCTCTCATCTTGATTTGGTGGTATCCTGAGTAGGCGTCCAGAAAACAAAGCAGCTCGGAGCCTGCTGTGGAGTCTACGACTTGGTCAATTCTGGGCAGCGCAAAGGGATCCTTTGGGCAGCACTTGTTAACACCGGTATAGTCAATACACATCCTCAGCTCTTTATTCTTCTTTGGAACAAGTACAGGATTTGCCACCCAATCGGTGTGTACAACTTCTTTTATGAAATTGGCGGCCTTCAGCTTATTTATCTCCTTTCCTATAGCCTTGCGTCTCTCATCTCCAAAGCGTCTTGTTGCCTGCTTCACCGGCTTGGATCCTTTTATGACGTTGAGTGAGTGCTCGGCAAGTTCCCTCGGTACACCAGGCATGTCGGAAGGCGACCATGCAAAGATGTCACGATTCTCACGGAGGAACTCGACGAGCGCGCCTTCCTATTTGCTGTCAAGGTTGGAGCCGATGACGACTTGCATAGACTTGTCGCCTGGGATGAGGTCCGCCTTTTTGGTGTCTTCTGAAGCTTCCAAGGTCTTCTTGACATCAATCTTTGGCCTTGGCATGGAGTTGTCTGAATCCGCCCCGAGCAGCGCGAGTTCTTCCTTGTGGATGACGGCTTCTGCGAAGGCGGCCATGCCACGCTCGCACTCCTTGGCTTTCTTGAAGTTGCCGGAAATCGTGATGGTTCCGTTCTCCCCCGGCATTTTAAGCTTGATGTATATGTAGCACGGCCTTGCCATGAACTTGGCGAAAGCCGGTCGTCCGAAGATTGCAAGGTAGGCGCTTTTGAAGGGGACAACTTCGAACCGGAGGAACTCTGAGCGGTAGTTCTCTTTTGGCCCGAAAGTTACCTTCAGCCTGATGCTCCCCATTGACTTTGCTTGCCTACCGGGTACTATGCCATGAAAAGTGAGGTTGCTGTGGTCCAGCTGATCCTCTGAAAGGTTCATGCGGCTTAGTGTGTCATACTACAGGATGTTGAGGCTGCTGCCGCCATCCATAAGTACCTTTGTGAGCCTGAAGTTGTCGACAATGGGATCGACGACAAGGGCGTACTTGCCTGGGTGAGGAACGTGATCAGGGTGGTCGGACCGGTCCCAAGTGATCGTTGCTTCCGACCAGTTTAAGTACCGAGGGACGTCCGGCATTGTTGCGTTGAGTTCACGCATTTCCGCCTTATCCGCCTTAGCCGAAGGCGTGCCGACAAAGCACACAAGAGATTCTTTGACCTTCGGATATGGCTTCTTTTTCTTGGCGGCTGCATCATCTTCGCTTGAGATAGACATGTTGTCGTCATCCTCATCCTCCTTGTTGTCTTTTTTGTCGTTCTTCTTTGACTTCTTTGACTTCCAGCCGACTGTGGGGTCCTTTTTGAAGTCGTCCATGAAACGGCACTCGCCAAGCATATGGTTGACCTTGCCCAGTGAGGCGTGGATGGGACATGGCAAAAGCTTTGCCTGTTCATAAGTGATTCGCGCTGCCTTAGGCCCTGAGCCGGCTTCGCGACCATCTTTCTTATTCTTCCACTTCTTTTTGTCGGCGTTCCCTTGGAAAGCTACGGCTACCTCATTGGAAGGTCCGGCTTTGTCATCTGCCGCCTGCTTGCGCTTGTTGTTCCGCTTTGGTATGATGTTGACGTCTGGGTAATCGTCCCGGGCGTCGTCATCCGCCGCCGCGTATTGGGCGGCCAGGTTGAGCATCTCACCAAGGTTCGTGATTTGCTCGCGGACGAGCCTATGACGGAGCAAGGACTTCTTCTGTAGGCCCGTGTAGAAGGCGTGAATAGCATGTGCGTCCGAAACACCATGACAGTTGGCTTTTTCGGATATCCAACAGCTGACAAAATCTGTCATGGTTTCGTCCGTCTTTTGGATACAGCGTTGCAAATCCGTGTAGGTATTTGGACGCTTGTATGTTCCTTGGAAGTGCTGGGAGAAAACCTTTTCCATGTCGTACCAGCTATGGATGGACTTTTCAGGAAGGTTGTCGATCCAAGCTCTTGTCGTGCCTTCCAACATGAGAGGTATGTAGCGGACGGCAATATAGCTGCTCCCGCCGGCAATTTCTATGGCCATGGCGTAATCGGATAGCCATGAGTCCGGCTTAACGAGGCCGTTGTACCTAGAACAGTTTTTTGACACTGATGTCATGTCCTTAGGGAACGGCTCTCTGCGGATGGCGTCACCGAAGCACTTTGGTCCAGAGTACAGTGGCTCCTTTCCTCTTGCTATGTCTTGTAGGCGGTGTCGTGCGTCTTTTGGATCGAGCTGCCGTGCGCCTCTGTTTGCGTCCGGCCCGTCCTGCGCTGCCCGGCTTATGCTGCGCCTGGGTCCTTCTGCCTCCTCTCTCTTCTTGCTGCCGGCGCTACGCTGCGGAGACCGGCTTCGACCTCTCCTGGGAGGGTCGTTGCCGACATCTTTCCTAGGCGGCGGCCTGTTGTTCCGGCTACCGCCGTTGTCGCGTCTTGGCTGGGATGTAGGTGGCAGGTCTCCTCTGCTTCCTGTCTTGGCTTTGGCGGTGGCGTCTTCTTTGGAGGTGGCGTTGTCTTCCTTTTGTCGCCATGGCTACTGGAGCCAGACGGGCCTTCGGGGTCGGCGCCAGGTGCAGCTTTGCACTTTCCCGACTTAGACTCTAGGTCTCCCCCGCGAGCATCCGACATGTGGCCGTAGGAATCAGCGCGAGCTTGTTGTTCTAGGGCCTTGCTCACGAAGTGTCTTGCATTGGCCAGCTTTTCTTCCGCCGTCTAAGTGTTGTCGTCCAGGGTATCTAGCGCGGCGGCCGCGTTGAGGACAGGGGTGCAGAAGACATCATCTCCCCTTCTGTCCACGCGTTGTGGTGCCGTACGCCAGTCGAACCCTAGATCTTGAGCCGCTGTCGTCGCTTGCGTTGGCGGCTCTTTTCCACGGCGGTTTTTTGATGACCTTTTCTCCTCGAAGAGTTGCCGGCTTGTTTTGGCCGACATCTTCTCATGTTCTTTCTCGATCTTCTTCGCAAGGCTCTCAACGTGCTCCTCTCTTTTTCGCAGGAAGTCAGAGTGCTTAAGCATGTTAAGCCTAAGCTCTTCCACTTCGTTAAGTGGGGTGTCTTTATTCACCGGAGTATTCATGATCTCGTCTACTTCTTTGATGACGGAGAGCAAATCCGTGGGTTTGCTGCTGCCGCCTTTCTCGAGGCCAGTTTTCTTCTTTGCGCGCACCTTGTCCGAACTTTCAATGAGTTGACCGGCAGTGGTGTCGCCGGCACCTTCCGCCGGCTTGTTTTGCGCCTCCGAAGTAACTGGGGTTGTCTCGTGACCGACAACAACCATCATAGCCAGCTTGTCAGGCATGTCAGTATCCGCTGTGCCCTCTGAAGGAGCCGGATTACCACTGGAAAAGCGGGTTTTGATCTTCTCTTCGAAGAGACTAGCATCATCATCAGAGTCAGAGTCTACGTTGACTTGAACGGTAGATCTGGATCCGGCATCTGACATCGCATCCTCCTGTAGAGCAGGGAGGATTGACTCAGGATCGTTGTTTTCCGGCTGGGAGTCTGATCCCAGTCTGACAACTCCGACGAAGTGGAAATCAGATTCGGCCGACTCCTGGGAGAAGGCGGATTCAGATCCATCTTGTCGGTCGACTGCTTGGTCGAAGGGCTGGTGGGTGGGGTTGTAGAAACGAGGTAGGCCGTACGCCTCTAGCGTATACCCGATGAAGACGTCGATCCCTCCGATCGGTACGATTGCGCATCCGATAAGGTAGTCGCCCGCCGGGAGCCAGGACTCATCCGAGTTGACGTAGCTGTGGCCGCCATACCTTGTGACGCGACCGACGGCGATCTGCTTGCCCACGCCGCCAAGTGTTCCCGCCTGGAACGTGACGCCAGGAACCTTATGCCCCATGGTGGGCGCCAACTGTCGTGGTATCGGCATAATTGATAGGAGACGGGGGTCCTCTAGCCTACGTATGGATTGTGGGGAAGAAGGTTGGTGTCGTCGAGGACGGGATTGGACACGGCGAGTTTACCCAGCTTCGGATCCCACAGCGGTGGCGAGATCCTACGTGCTGCTATAATTCACTATGAGGCAATAGCCATGAACAGGTTACAATGTGTATGATGCGTATTGAAGCGTCTCCCCTAAAGGCTCCCTGGTGGCCGCCTTATATAGGCGGCCAGACCCCAGGGTACAAGGTAAGTACTTGTCCGGCAAGTAAACAGAGTCCTAGACCTAGCCGGCTTAGTTGCCGCCTTCCGTCTTGGGCTTGGTGGCTTGATGGGCTTCGGCCTTCCGCCTTCCTTGGACCGTCCGCCTACTTCCTTGTACGTCAGCTATCTGGGCCGCCCGGCAGGCTTCGGCCTTACCACCCTTGGGCCACCCTGGACTAGCCGGATTGATCCATGTTGGTTATACCCCTAGTTAATATATCCCCAACAAATAGCGGAGGCTTCTGTGAGAAGGATTGGAAACAGTAACGGTTCCCTGCTCCGGCGCTCAGGCTTTATGTCCCTTAAAGGAGCAGTTACCGGGGCGTGGTGGGACCCCCCACGATGCACGCCCCAGATCGTGCGCGACCGTTACTCGTCTGAGTGACGCGTGGCTCGGGCCGGCCGGGAACTTTGGGCCCACGACGCTCCGCCTGCGCCCATGGGCTCAATCACGCCCATCGCGGGCCCGGGGGCTACTGTCGGCCTAGTAGAGACTGGGGTATGAAGAGTCCACTCTCCCCAGGCCTCGCACACGGGCTGATCAGACGAAACGACTAAGGACCAAGCCACCGCTTGGAGAGACCCTTGAGAGGCAAATCATCTTGAGGGCCTGAAGAGGAAGCGAAGGGCTGAAGAGGACCTGCGCTTCAAGAGAGTCCCCGAGGCGATGTGCGCCTGGCGGGAAGTCAACAGAAATCCCTCCACAGGCCGCCTCGGACCTGTAGGGAAGCTTCGCGGCCAAGGAAGTACAGCAGGCCGCACATGGCCTCTGCCGTACCCGCAGAGTGACGCAGACGCTCCCTTTGCCGTTTTGGTGATAAAGGGGGTCAATAAAGTTGCACCGCCTGCGCTCGGACAGCTGGGGATTTCCTCTCTGGTGATAAAGCGGATGGACGGCGCAACACTCTAAGAAGATCGTCATCGAGGGCTCCACCCCGCAGACTGCAACCCCTGAAATCCCTGCGAGCCGTTCTGCGCGGTCTGCAGCCTGTCGGCCACCGCGCCCAACTTTATCGCCGATGGACCGCGTCCATGAAGGGTTCCGCCGCGGTGGACTCCAACTCCTCCCCGCCACTGCCGTGTGGGAGCCCACCTTGGACGCCAAGCGCAAGGAAGACGCATGCGGCGCCTATAAAGGGAACAAGACCTCCACTATAGGAAGGGTCGGCCAATTGCTTGGAGAACACTTGTAAACCCTATCTCAGCTAAGTAGAATAGCCTTCGGCTGGAGGAGGAAGAAGACCATTGCTTCCCTCCCTAGGCACGAACTGCCTCAAGAGAGCCCTCGGCAAGCTCAGTTGTACTGTAACCTCCACAGTGCAATACAGACAAGTAGGAGTAGCGGTTTTACCTCCTCCTGAGGGCCGTGAACCTGGGTACGGGTTGGTGTCCATCTCTGTCGTGGGTGTTCCTCTCCAGGCCCGGCGAGCACCGTCGTCGTGCCTCTTGAGGGTCTTGACCTCCGTGTTCAATCCTCTTCACGAACTACTCTTCAGTGAGTGACCACCCCTGTTCTGTGGGAGTCACCACCCGAAGTTACGGACAATTTTGAGCAGCTAATCAAGTACGTCAACTGAGGATCCTACCATTCCAATTTCTAAGTTAAAAGTTGATGGGTGAACAAGGGTAGAAGAACTATGGTTTTCATGCCATTATGTCTTATTCATAGATGAAAATGTTTTACAAAGAGTTAGACAAAACTGCCTTTATGCAAAATAGAGTTGAACTCCACCAGCCAAATATGCATATAGTTTATAGAGTCATTCCATTAAGTGTGCACCATAGTGTCACTTCCTGTTCCATTTTATATGGTTCTGACCCACGTTGTTGCAATATTTTTTTTTAATTGTAGATTATTATCATGACGAGTGAGGTTTTGTTAAGGGATTTCGAGTCTGCAACTAACATGTTTTCGCCTGTGGCAATATGAAGATGATAGAGACTCTATGCTAGTTTATTTCCGCTGTTTACTCTTCCAAACCTAGTTTTATTCTATGCGAGTTGTAACAAATATTTGGTAAGTCTGTAATATTACATCATAAACTGTGTGCGTAAACGAATTGATACAGCGATTTACACTATACACACGGACTTGCCATTTTGTAAGTGCAGATCCGCTAAAACATACTACACCATGTAATGGAATACTGGGTCATCACACCCAATCTGGCGGATTCATGTTTTCAACCAGGACTAAAGATGTCTAATAGCCCGGAACTAATACTGACCGAACAACTAGACGTTAAAACCGGAACTAATGCTTCCCTCGGAAAAAAACCCGAACTAATGTACATATTAGTCCTGGACCCAAACACAACCAGCCCGGGCGGACGCAGCGTCCCGGCGGCCCGGGCAAGCGCCCGGGCTTCGATGGCGTTTGCCTCCTACGATAAGATCGATTATATTAAGGAAATGGCATCTGATCAGGGGCAAAATGATTGGTTAATAACTAATTGACTTGGTGGGCCGCGTTTTTATAGTTGGGTTGTGCGTCTGTGCCTCGTCCACAACTGGCAGGGAAGCAGAAAATCAAATACTAAGATAGTCGATCCATTCTTTGTTCCCTTCCCCTATGCACACACATTTATACAACCGTGTTTCGATTTGAAATAAGTTGTACATGAAATATATATGTATCGACGAGTATGTTCCATTCTCGTGATCGGTTTCCAGTTTAATTGACTATAGTTTCTGAATTTTGTACCGAGGTTCTAACCATTTGAAGACGAAATTTTGACAACTTCGCTCGACCATTTTAAATTTCCTTCGACAAATAGATCAATCTTGCCGTTTCCCACAGTTTTCATGTTGTAACTTTTTTGCTTTTGTGGACATGGAGTATTTAATTCTATCATATCAAAATGTAGCGCTTACGAGCATTTTAATTGTTATGAAATTGTGAACATCGGAATTGTTGTGAGCGATGAATGTATTTTTATTTATGTTTCTGCACTAAAATTATTTTGGATGTGCTTCATAATTCCTATATTTGTCGTAAAAAATCAGTTGCACTGTAGCCCCCCAGGCTTCGATAAATTCCCGGCGTAGGGCAATATTGGCAACCATTCAGTAGTTCTAAGATTTCTTCCCCAGAACTCTGAAGGGGCGATCCCCGGGGCTCATCTTCGTTGTTGAAAAGGTCTCCACGCTTTCTCCAAGGCTCTTTCTTCGGTAGCCATCTTCGATGACCTATGTAGACGGTTTTTTAAGACCCGGGATCTTTCGGAAGCTGGAGAAACGTCGGATCATCCATGCACCTCACACATGCGTTATGTCCGTGACACACCTGACCTGCGACATATTTGTATCCGAGAAAGTCATGCACAGTACATAGCAAGACAACTCTCATAGGAAAATATTCTTCTGACACAGCGTCCCATATGTTAACACCTTTCTCGGCCCATAAGGTGTCTAGCTCATCTTTCAGTAGCTTCAGATAAAGATTGATGTGTTTCCAGGTTGTTTGGGCCTTGGATTAGCATGCTCATGTGACTCATGTGAATGTACTTCCTTTTTATGCACAACCAGGGCGGGAGGTTGTAAATCCATACAAACACGGGTCATGTGTTGTGTGTGCTGCTCTGGCTGCCAAACGGATTAAGCCCGTCGGTGCTCGCACACAACCTGATGTTTCTTGGATCTGATCCGAAGTTTGGATATTCAGCGTCAACTGCTTTCCACTGACTTGCATCTGAAGGGTGTGTCAGATTTATATATTCATTACGCTTTGGATCTTTGAGAACTTGTTTTTTTCTTTCTGCGTGCCAGAGCATGAGCTCGGCTTCCTTATTGTCCGTGAAATACCGCTGGAGACGGGGAATCAGCGGAAAGTACCAAACAACTTTGCGAGGAGCTTTCTTCCCTTTCTTGTATCGAGCGGCATCGCACACTGGACACTTTGTCTTCTCCGCATCCTCTTTCCGATAAATGTAGCAATCATTACTGCACACATGATACTTCTCGTGCGGTAAATCAAAAGGGCAAACGACTTTCTTGGCCTCATCACAGCTTTTTGGACAGGTGTTGTCCTTAGGAAGGACACTGTGCCAATATTCCAGACTAGAATCGACGCTTATATTACTCCATTTGTATCTTGCCTTCATCTGCAAAACATTGAGCGCAACATTTAAACGGGAATCTTCCGCACCGCAACCTGGATACAACGGAGTATTTGCATCTTTCTCAAATTGCGCCAGCTTAGATTACTCTCTAGAAGCTGCTCTGCAGTTAGTGGTCTTCTTTAGAAGTAGTTCTTGGACATGAGGATCTTGCACGAGTAAAGTTATTGGTGTCTCGTCTTCCATAGCTGTTTCTTCTGCCACCTCATTATCTCCATCATGATCAGGAGGCTCTTCATTATCATTATTGTGATCATGTTCATGATCTACATCATAATCAAGAGGGTTTTCATGATCATTATCATGATCATTTCCTGTCGCAGGTGCCTCATTACCTTCATGATCATCTTCATCGCTCAACCACTGAGTATGGCCATCCATGAAACCACGCATGAGCAAGTGCTCTACCAACTTTCCGGAGAAAGGGTTGATCAATCCCACTAGTTTGCATTTTCGACATGGACATCTTATTTCTGTGCGGTCATGGACATCTTATTTCTGTGCGGTTATGTCGAAACATGTCCTTTGTCACGTGTTTTAGATATATGTTCACTACAGCTTCACTCATAGCGGCCATTATCGTTCGCCTACAAAGTGTAGAACAAACTCATGAGAATCATACATATACCGCGCTTATCACGAAAAATTTCTTCATGACCTTTCTATATGTAGAGGTCATAATAAGAAAGAGTACCGAAATTTGCCGAAACGGAATTGAATCGAACATTTCGGCAATAAATCGGCATCACTCTCCTATTTCACACATATTGTGTTACACGTCATCACAAATTTTAACAAATTTATCCCACTTTCATACACTTCATATCAAAATTTGACATTTCCACATAATTTTACATACATAGTGCTCATTTCACACATATTCATAAAAATAGAGCTCGACCTTTGATTCAATACACATAAGGCAAGAGATAACCAAGCCGAAACACCGACGAAATGGCTATGGATTGGCTCAAAAAGGTGAAACTATTTTTTGGGATTGTGAGATAAAACGTTTTGGTGGAAAGTGGTTTTTGGGTGTGGTTTAGCTAGATCTATCAAAAAATCTAGTTTTTATTGGCTAAAAAGAGAGTATTTGAGGGGGAGAGCAAAATCTCAGGTTTTTAATGGAGGGGAAAGGAGTTGGGTGATGCAATTTAATGCTCTGGTCCAGGTTACCGCTGGCGAACAAGGATGTAGCTCGCCAGCGCCGTATTTGTACCGCTGACGAACTAACTATTTGTTCGCCATCAGTTGATCGCCGCCCCAGGCAGGATACAGCCGCCACACGGCCTCTGGCGGACATTTCTGTGTTCGCCAGCGCTTTGTCATCTACCGCTGGCGAACAAGGACGGCGTTCGCCAGCGGTGTTCTTCGGTGACAGCCCCGCCCAGTCCAGAGAGAGCGCTGGCGAGCAGGTTTCGTTATCCACCAACGGTAGCTGTTTTACCACTGTCTGTGATGGCTATGCGTTCACCAACAGTAACAGCGCTGACAGTCGTTTTTGCTTACTCGCTAGTGCTATCCCAGTAGCTATAAGTCTTTTCCTACTAGTGCAAGGAAAAATATCTAGCACGGTTGCCCCTTTTTCTCTAGCAGTGCCCGTGTGCAGCAGAGTGCAGGTGTATGGCATTATGCGTTCGTTGGGGTCAGACTCGCTAGCAACGTAGACTCAAGTGTTCCCATCAGGCCTAGATGGGAGGCGTTTTAGTATCGTGCTTGGTTGGCCCGACTCTTAGCATACGCAGCCAAAACAAGGTAAATTTGAATGCATCCGGCTTGGTTGGGCGTACATGGGCAACCAAACAAGGTCTCAACAGTTTTCTCGTTCGATGAAGAGTTAAATACACCGACCGTACTTAGACTTATCTCGAAGGAGAAATCTATTCTGTGCCTGCGCACGATCTGAGTCTTACACGGTGCTCACACTTTTCCTCCGTCTGATCGCGTCCAACGGTCCAACTCATGCTCCTTAATCCTTATCCACTCATGCGCTATCGATTCCTCATCGACTCGACACCCTCGAATCTCACCGGCGAGCGCGACGACCTCGTCGTCTCAAGCTCTCACTCCACCGCTCGCCCATCTCACCCACCACCAAGCCGGCGAGCGCGACGACCTCGTCATCGCGAGCTCTCGCTCCACCGCTCGCCCATCTCACCCACCAGGCCACCACCAAGCCGGCGAGTGCGATGAACTCGTCGGGCTTCCCGGAGTACAGGATCCTGGTGAACACGCCCATCTCGGCGCCGCCGCCGACGGATCTGGCGGAGCAGCCCACCGGGGTGGCCATGAAGAACATGCGCGGATGAACGGAACGGCCGGCGGTATCCGCCGCGGTTCACCTTCGCCGGTGTCTCACTCGCCGTCATGACATCCACCGGCGACTTCCCCTCCGTCAGCACCTCTTGGTAATGCCCCTAGTACTGGTCCTGGTCGCTCCTCTTCCGCCTTGATAGGCCCTTTTCAGCTCGTTTTTTGCGTGCTTTCGTGTTGGGATTTTGTATCAGGGTTGGTAGATTTATTTCTGCTAAGGCCCCGCTTGGCAAGACCGATTTGTTTTCCACCCGTAAGATTCCAGGCTGTCGTTTTGTGGTGCACAGCGAAACGACGGGAATCATACGGATCTGGGGAGGTCCGTCGTTTTTCCGGAGGAAATCTAACCGAAACTGAGACGAGCCGGAAAATAAAACATCGAACCAAGCAGCTATACTGGGCAATCTCCGTAAAATCCCGAGCTCCGAAAAATACGGCGGGTTTGGCCTAAAATACAACAATCCAAGCGGGCCCTAACTGTAGAAGCTCTCACGTCCGAACCCCAATCTACATACCATTTGCATCGGTGAATAGACGCATTACGCCTAGCTTCGAGTCGGTGAGCCCAAACCTACATGCCCACAGCGCATAACTGACTGACTTTTCTCGTGATAGATGTTGCCATGTTCCTGCTACATGGATGGGATAAGGTTTGTATTATTATTTCATTTTTTTTTTGAAAGGAATGCGGTAGGGGAAGCCCTACAGCGGGTTTTTTTATTTTTTAAATAATAAGAACCCAAATCTGCGTCCATTAGGACTTGAACCTGGGTGGCTGGGTTGTACATCCACTTCCCTAACCAAGTGAGCTAGGCTATTTCATTGCATGTATTTTTTTTCTGCTTGCATGTATTTTGATTGCAAAAATGGCTGTTTTTTTTCTGTGGAATGTACTTACACAAATGCTCTGACTATCGCATGTAGGGTAACTATTGTAGCTGTGTCAATGAGGTTGAATGCAATCTCTGTTACCAGTAGCAATGGCGTATGCAGATGTAGTTTATTGTTTTCTGCATAAATTAATGGAAATTACATGGCATAAATTAGATGGAAATTGCATGAGTTAGTTTTAATTTCAATGTTGAGTTTACAGTGCAACTAATGGGGTAGTTATTGTTTTTTTCACTAAATGTCAATAGTCTGGATATGTAGTTCTCCGCGTTGATAGATATATTTAACATGGCATGTAGATGTATTTTTGTGAATAAAAATACAAAGCAGCATCAAACAATGGAAAACTTTAGTTTTCTAAATTGCACGTAGTTTCCTCACCCATATGTAACCTTTAATTAATAAATTTGATGGAAACTCCATGTCAGGATACATATGTATTTATCTCCTGCTTGTATTTTATTCGATGAATCCATTCTTCATTTAAAATTTTGCACCTAGATGTGTTTTCTATGTTAGCACTATGTGAACATCACGTGTAGGTTACACACAGCTTTTTCCTGTGTAAACTCATGATTTTTCTCCGTCACTACATGTCTGAGATGTTAAAATTGGGTAGCTTCTGAACTTTTTATGGATGTATTTTTTGAAGTCCGGGATGTTGTTTCATTTTGTTACAATTGTTTTATATAACTACTTGGTTTATCCTGAGCTGCCCAATGTTCCATGTTGATTCAGTTTGACCTGTGATTTATTTTCTATTGAATGTGATTCAAGCAACCGCTGATGTTCCATGCAAGAAAATGTCACTAGTATAACTACTCATGTTGTTTTACTGAAAAAACATGTCAGTACAAAGATTCTAGGGTTTCTCTGAATTCTAGATATGTAAGCATCGATCTTGCATGTATTTTTTGAATTGAAAATTTGTCAAACAAAAGTTACATTAATGGAATTAGAGTTATTTTATTGGAATGTATATGTTTTTTACATTAACATCTCCAAAGAGTATTTGTAGGTCACATACAACTATTAATTTGTTTTCTGTCACTAGATGTAGATTTTATGTACATACTCGCATGTAAATTTCATTGGTACTTTCTACCACCAGGAGATGTAAATGGCTAGTTATTGTCATTTAGTGGAGGAGTGTTCAGGTTAATACCATCAGGCACAAAATCCATGTCCATATCAAATACAGCTTGTAGTACAAGATTTGTGTTGCTATATATACATGTATTTTTGTAAATTCCCTTCATGTTTCCTACAACCGTTGAGGTTTCTAGCGTGATTTAGCTGATATTATTTCCCCTTTAGTTGATATTATTTCCCCATTTTACAGGCAACACTACATCGAGAAGTTCTTCACTTCAACAGAGCTAAACAAGCTTTAGGTTTAACCTGTGTTTTTCCTGGGAGAAAACTATGTGTTTTTGGTCATCAACTAAACAAGCATCAGATCCCCTGAGAAACTAGTGTGTGCTCATGAAAAATTGGGAGAAACCTACGACTGCCTTTGTTTGTTTTTCCTGGGAGAAAACTACAACTGCATCATGAAGAACTCAAAAACTCCCCACTACTTTGGTCTTTTTCTGTAATTTGTTCAGTACTTTGTGGTTTACCGGTTTTCTTACATCTAAGATCCTGATGCACTACCGGCTGGAATGTTTCTTTTGATGTGTTCGATTTCTTGAACTATTTTTACATATATAAACTTGAGAAAACTACAATGTTGCTTACCTAGAAGTTTCCTGGATTTCTTGGCGATGAAATTCTTCCCAGTTTCTACAGTTCTGGGCGAAGGGGTGTGGGGGCGGGGTTGCTGTATCCGATCTTCTCTTCTGATGGATTTTGTTCTTTGTGAATGATGAAAGTTCCATCCACCTGAAGAGTTTATCGCTGGTTATTGCTGGTGGAAGAAAAGGTAACACGTACTGTAGCAGGCAGTAGATAGGTTGGGTTTAGGCCCGTCCCGCGCAATGATTGCTCCGTGGTGCAAAAATCCCAGCGCGAAGCGGTCCCTTGGTCTGCACCGGGACCATATTCTATTTTGGGATGATGTCTGATTAGGACAGGGGGGCACCGTATAGTGTAAATCGGGTGCCCGGGCACCGCGTAGACGCGTCCTATCTCGAAAGCATGATGATACGGTTCACCATAGAGCTCCGACAGTGTATCTACGTCGCACTTCGTTGACCAGTAAATTAGTCCACATGGATCGAAAGTCGCTACAACACCAATTAATTACCCATTGTTTTTGACACCTTGTCTGCTCATTCCCCCCTCATCCCTACCACTACCTTTTTTTAGAAAAGGGGAGAAGCCCCAGCCTAAGATGCACACGGCTTTTATTGCAACGTTAAAAGTATTCCAGAGTTTACATGTCTCAAGCAAAGTATAATGAAAATGGGATATAAAAGAAACTGAAAGAACCAAAACTAGAAAGGCCTCAAACGCCTAACTTCTTAAACGTCTTGAATTCTTCTAGACAGCCGCCAGGTACCCCGGGAATAGATATCCAAAGCGACCGCCTCCAGCCGGGTGCATCCAGAGTTTATACGCGCACGTTGCGCCTCCGGGACCAGGAAAGCCCACTCTTGGATCCTGTGGGTAGTCATACGTATAACCTGTAGAAAATTAGCATTACGAGCATTGTTAAAAATAATATCATTTCTATATTTCCACACATACCATAATAAAGCACAAGCTCCCACATGGATTTGTGCTTTATAGCTCTTTTCCACCCCCATTGAGCTAATTCCCGAACATATTTGTACTATCGGCCGGTGGACTAATATTAAAGGCATAATGTATTATTGTCCTTAAAAAATGTGTGAAGGTGCATGTAAAAAATAAATGATCTATAGATTCCTCTAAATCACAAAACACATATTTCTTACACCCATTCCAATTGCGTCTAACAAGTTTATCTTTTGTTAAAATAACTTTGTTATGTAAGAACCACATAAAAATCTTAATTTTTAATGGCATTTTAAGTTTCCATATTTGCTTCCTTAAATTAACAGTATGGCCATTTAATAAATCTCCGTACATGGATTGTACCGAAAACGAACTCGTATCAGTGAGTTTCCAATCGAACTTATCCGCGGTGTCAGTGAGATGGTTATAAGCCTTTGTAACACATGTAGCCAAGCATTCCATTTATTTCCCGTCAAGTTTCGTCTAAACTCAATGCGGACTGTGGCATTAGCTAGCACATGAGCCACCAAAACGTTTTTATGGCGTACTACAATGTACAACGTTGGGTATTGAATAGCTAGAGGGACATCTCCCACCCAGGCATCCTCCCAAAAACGTATGGATTGACCGTTACCCACATTGAATCTTCCTTTGCTAAAAAAACTATCTTTTATCCCCATAAGACCTTTCCAAAATTGAGAATCCGTAGGTTTAGCTGTCACTTGTGACAGTGTCTTAGTTTGTAAATACTTGTTCTTTAATAATTTTTGCCATACGCCTTCCTCATTCATCAGTTTATAAAGTCATTTGCTTAGTAAACATTTATTTTTATATCAAGGACCTCGATGCCTAGACCTCCTTGGTCCTTTGGTCGACATACAGTATTCCATTTTGTGAGCCTATACTTCTGTTTATTTTGATCACTTTGCCAGAAGAAGCGAGACCTATAGAAATCTAACCTTTTTAGTACCCCTTTAGGTATCTCTAAAATGGATAGCATGAACATCGGTAAACTCGTCAACACCGAATTAATTAGCACAAGCCTGTCTCCATATGAGAGCAACTTTCCTTGCCAACATCCTAACTTCTTCTCAAAACGTTTTTCAACCAAATTCCATTCTCTATTAAGAAGTTTTATGTAATGTATTGGGATCCCAAGATATTTGAACAGTAAAGACCCAACTCCACATCCGAAAATACTTCTGTATTGATCCTCGGCCTCTTTAGCTTGCCCAAAACAGAATATTTCACTTTTATGAAAATTTATTTTTAGTCCAGACAATTGTTCAAACATGCACAAAATTAACTTGATATTGACCGCTTTTTCTAAATCATGCTCCAAGAATAAGATTGTGTCATCTGCATATTGCAAAATAGACACCCCTCCCTCAACCAGATGCGGTATAAGACCACCAACCTGACCATCCTCCTTTGCTCGTGAAATGAGGATAGCAAGCATATCAGCCACTATGTTAAACAGAGTAGCGTAAAGAGGATCACCTTGACGAAGCCCCTTCCTAGTCTAGAAATAATGACCAATGTTATCATTTACCCGTACACCAACCGATCCACCCATTATAAAAAATTTAATTAGGTCACACCACTTTTTGTCAAAGCCTTTCTTTCGCAACGGCTGCAATAAGAAAGGCCACTTAACTTTATCGTATGCCTTTTCGAAATCAATCTTAAAAAGTACCCCATCCATTTTCTTCCTATGAAGTTCGTGGATGGTCTCATGCAGGACAACTACCCCCTCTAGGATATGACGTCCTGGCATAAAAGCAGTGTGTGTTGGCTTGACAACTTTATGAGCAATCTGAGATATACGATTGGTCGCCACCTTCGTAAAAATCTTAAAACTCACGTTCAACAAACAAATCGGCCTGTATTGTTGTATTTGTGTCGCATCCTCTTTCTTTGGAAGCAAAGTGATGACCCCAAAATTAAGTTTATATATGGGTAAATGACCGTTTTGCAACTGAACAAACATAGCCATGAGATCGTTTTTTATCACATTCCAAAAAGTTTTATAGAATTCAGCAGGGAACCCGTCTGGTCCCGGAGCCTTGTGTAACATCCCAAAATTTTGGAATGTTTAAAAATCACTAAAATTTAAAACTTTTACTTTATATTAAAATAAAAATCATCAATATCCAAGAAGGGCAACTAAAAAGGATTCATTATGACTTATTCAAAGTTTTATAATATTAATTGAATCAAGTAACTTTATTTTTAAACTTAAGTGTATAACTATAAATAGATATCCTAAATACTTATGTAATCCTAACACCATATTTGTAAAAGTACCATCACTTATTTTTGGTATGCATATTTCAAAATGTTTGTATAAGTTATTTAATTCAAAAACATTATATTTGGAATTCCTAATAAACCCTAGACCATGTTTAAAGTCATAAAACTATTAAGAACACCCTCTATCCTTAAAATATAGTTTTGATTCTAGTGTTTGATTTTGAAAATGGGTTTGGAAAGATTTATTTTAACCATATGCATTTGTGAAATTTTACTAAATTTTATTAAGATATAAATTTCATAATTGAGACTCTATTTTAAATTTTGCAAAAAGTGTCAAATAAACCATGAGGTAATATTTGTAAATTTCAAGTTTCAAATGTTTTGGAAAAGGTTTCATAAATATTTAAAGGATAGATATTATCTTCACACCATTTTAGAAACTGATTTGACTTTATTTGGATGAATAAAATAAAAGCTATATAAGAAAACAGAAAAGAGAAAATAAAAGAACTAGAACAAAAAAAAAGAGTAACTGGGCCGAGCCCAGAACCAGCCCAGCAGCGGCCCTCTCTTCCCTCTCTCTCACCGACAGGTGGGGACCACCTGTCAGCCCGAGTTCATCCCCTACCTCTAACCGTGCCCACGACCGAAGCTCGCACCCCACGTCGCCCACCTTTTCCCCACTCGCCCGAGGCCAGAAGCAGCGCCCCGTTTCCCTCCTTTAAATCTCCGAGACCCTGGCCTCCTTTCCCCTCTGTCATCGCCGCGATTGGTGCCTCGAGGCCGACGTATTTCGTCGCCGGATTTCACCTCCGCCGCCACCGTTTTCCTCGGTTTCGGTAAACCCGGTGAGCCTCCGCCACTGATTTCCTTGCCCTACCATTCTATCGCTATCGCACATCTTAAAGCCCTTTCCCCAATTTGGTTCGCAGCCAAACGAGCGAGAGTACCGCGACCGGAGATCGCCGGAGAAGAAGCCGCTCCATCTGCGCGTTCCCACTGCTTCCCGGAAGATTTCGACAGCGCCTTCTCCCCCACAGAGTTCACCGTGCCGCGCCTCACATTTTCCGAGCCACCCGAGAGCAGAGCGTGACCGGAGCGTCGAAAACGACGAAGTCCGGGCGCCGGCGCCGTCGCCTCCGTCGTCTCCGGCGAGACCGCGCCGCCACCTGCTGCAGACCCGAGGTGAGCCGCCCGATCTCCATCCAACGGCCGCAATTAGATCACTTAACGAACCGGTATCAGCCAATCATAGTCCGCCACGTCACCCGAGCTTTCTGTATTATTTTCCGAATTAAATAAAATTGTAGTTTTGCAGAAAAGCCCCTGATAATTCAAACCATCATATCTTTTAAACCACACATCCAAATTTGACAAACTTTATACCATTGGAAAGCCCTTGACACGTAGAATCTTTTGGTACAGTTCAATTTCAAATTTGACAAGTTAAAATTTATTCAAATTTCAAATGGAAGATTTGAGTAAATTTGACCAAGGCTCAAATCCATAAGTCCAAAAATTTCAAATAAAATAGTTTTGGGAAACTTAGGATCTGTCTAATCATGTTGCACTGTTAAAATTTATTTTAGCAATGTCATTTCCATTTAAAATCAGAAATCCTAATTGTATGTTTCCAACATAATTTAAATTGTATTAACCTTATTAAATTGTTTCTTTTACAAAAATACCACAAGTATTATCTTTGACCAGAGATAACAAAACTATGCCTACTAAACCAATTTTGAAATATAAACTTGTAAATATATGTTTAAAACCTATTAGATTTCAAGATTGTATTAGTTTAAATGTATTCAAGTTTCAAATGGTAGAATTGGGTAAATTTGACATAAATATAAATTCATGGATCCTAAAAATGCAAATAAAATATTTGTACAAACCTTTCAACTAGTATAACATGTTGCCACTATTATAAATGATTTGTCTATTAGATATGGTTTTATAAATCAGAGTTACAACGTGTGTAATTTAGATATAACTTAAAGTCCACAAATAATTTTAATGTGAAATCATTTGTAAAATGTCACTAAAATAACTATAGTCATGGGGGGAGCCAATACTAACCTTCATTAGATCCATATGATTTATAAACATGTGAAGTTGATTAAAATCTTATGCCTTCCTTAAATCACAACCATAGTTGGAAAATGTTATCATTTCCCTTCGATAAAAGCATTATGCAAATATTATGAACATGACCAGACATTATAATATTGAAACAATAATTCAACCTATTTAGATTTGAAACATTCAAATTTGATTTAGACCATCCCTTGACCACAAATGGCAAACCCTAAGTCCTACCACATTAATTCCTTTTGTAAATTGAATTATGTGATACGACTCGACCATAAAATAAATGAACTATAACAAATATTAATGAACGTAGAATTGTGATGTATGCTTTTATGTGTTATGTGTTTGTTTGAATTGTTTGTTTATTGTACTTCTGTTTCCTCGTATAGATTGAACGGAGTGAAACGTTATTCGTTGAAAAGAGTGTGAAAAACGACAACTTCCAAAAGGCAAGTGACGCTCATAAACCACCTATTGTTTTCACTATATGCATAGTAGTGTTTTTCTGTAGTATGCATGTTAGGAGTGGTGTGCAGTTCTATATTATGCTATGCTCCTATGTAGTGTTTAGCTATCCCCCACCCTGAGCTTAGAAGCAAGAACACTTAGTAGGACGCTTAGCCAAGCAATGAAAAATGTTTTGATTAGTTGGATAGTGAAAAAATTAATGAAGTTAATTAATGAACTAACTGGGTGCTGGTTGGAGAACCATGGTGGGTGGCTACTCACGGGGTCCATGTCTATGGTTCATGTCTATGGTAATTACCCTTGGTGGAACCGCACAAATGTGGAAAGTCACTCAGGATTAAAGAGATTGTAGACACACCTTGCTTAGAAGCTTCCAGTGCAACCACAGGTCATATGGGCTCTGTCTTGACCACATAAGTTGCGAGACCCCGAGATCCGCGTGACCAGCAGATGTAGGGTGATAGGTGGGGATGGGTCCGCTTTATGGATTTTGGGGAATTGCTTCTGAAAGGTCTCGTCTCGGTCTTCTCTTTTCCATTTCATAATTGGGTGACATGGACGAGGTAATGATTGGGTCTTGTGGTGAAAGTGCACACCCTCTCGAGAGTAAAAACTAAGTATACTTAGCCGTGTCCCCGGTTACGGACATTTGAGCAACTAGACAGGGCAGATGTGGAAGATCTCCTCATCCCAATTTCTATAATAAAATTTGATGGGTGAACAAGGGTTTGGGAGAGCTCACCGCTTTCTATCGGTGGTGCTCGTTGTGAGTAGTTTTCAAAGTTGTTCACCGTTTTCTATCGGTGGTACTCTTTGTTGTCAAAGGTGTTCACTGTTTTCTTTCAGTGGTACTCTTTGTCTAAGATGAAAAGTTGTTTTATAAATGATAGGACAAAACTGGCTTTATGCAAATCAGCCTGAAACTCCACCAAGCCAAATATGCATGTAGATATAGTCTTAGTAATTTCAATTACAAAGTGTCATCTTGCCACCACAATTCAATTGTGCTGACCCAATATAGTTTGGGCTGCAACTCACCATTGCAGGACCCTCAGACTAGGAGTAAGGATTGTTAGGGTCGCGAGTCTCCAACCAACATGCCTTGCCTGTGGCACATGATGAAGATGGAGCTCACTTATCCATTGCTTTTCGCTGTGTATTTATTTCGGTTTGAGCTAGCCATGAGCTATGCACCTTGTATCGAACCCCTTTTATTTCTGGATCATCGTGTAATGAATATTAATGCAATGTTATGGTATTTCATCTTAAACTGTGTGTGCTAGCAAGTCGATCCAGGGACTAGCACTATACACAGGAGGTCGCTACCTTATAATAAGGAGGGCCTTTACAGATGGTATCAGAGCACTGTGTTGCCTGTAGGTTCGTGACCCTAGGTTTGGAATAGAAATAGGAAAAGACCTTAGGAATACAAAAACACATTTTATTCCTTTTTTTTAATAAAAAAAAATCTTCTCCCTTATTCTAATCTATTTCAAATCCTTCTAAATGACTTCTTTTGTTTATAGATGTCCAGCCTCATAGACTCACTCAAGAAAGGACCGGTGTTTACCATGACTTTGGAATGTGAAACGGACTTCCCAAAAGTACTTAAGGAGAGTATGAAGACCATGGGATTAAATGGAGAAGCTGTTTACAAAGGATTCCCTGTAATGGATGAAGACCAAGAATACTGGTGGGTAGAATTACACTTGTATCAGGATAAAGAAGACGACCACAAGACAACAGGACTATGGATGTTCACCAATAAAGTACTGGAAACATCATTCTTTGATGCATCACGAAGAGCAGCTTGGAGGGCCATTGAGGAACTTTCAAGGAGAATTAGGTTTAGAATGCACAATACTCAAGGGTACCTCAAAGATGTGGAAAAAGAACTTGAAGAACTTAAAAAGGAGATAGAGAAGAACAATGACTTGAAGGCCCATGTGAACCAGTTGACGACTAACATGATGAATGTGGATTCTGAACTATGCAATCAGGAAGACCAGATGCTGGCCAAGGATGCCCAGATTTCATCAATCAAGTAAAAGTATTGATCACTGAAGAATCATCACACTAAGTCCATGAAGGATAAGAAGACAAGGAAGTGCATCACTTTGTTTCCTTAGATCAGACCACCATTTAATTAGAAACTACGATATCGTGTTAGTGTGTTGATCATACCAACTCAGGTTGTATGACAATAGTAGACTATTGTTTGTGTCTGAACCTTGTTGCTTGATGTTTGATAGATGTTGATTGTAAAATGAACTGTCTTGAATCTTCTGTGTTTGGGTAGGATCCTTCCTTAGTACCTTTCTACCTCTACTCATCTATGCTAAACCCAATCAAATGCTTCACCAAACTACCAAAAGCAATGAGATGCCAATAGGAATGCAATCACTTTTAGAGACTCGGAATAAGTTGATGCAATTGATGGACCAGAATCAAGTCAACAACCCGAATAAGGAATTACCCCTGGATGGCAGCAGCTGTTGTGTAGCCAAACTCAAATAGTATTGATGATGTATCAGACTATGAACGCAAATGACGACAATCAACTAGAAATAAACTATGACAACCACAAGATCCAAGAGGAGTTGGTGAAAACACCTAGAGCCTGCAAGACTTGTGGGGAAATCGGACACACTTCCAAAGAATGTCAAGATGAGTGGCCTCATTTGGATGCAACCAGTTCCGCTAAGGAACTGCACCACTCAAGTTACTTGCTTTTTGTGTGAAGGAGACATACATGTTCCAGCTGAGTGTCAACTCTACCCCATAGTACGACAAGTTAGTCGACAAGTTAGGGAGGTAATGCACCAGACTTTGAAGAATATATTTGAAGAACAAGAAAAGAAGGATAAGCGCAAGCAAGTTGATAGTCAAGTAGACTACCACAAATGCGATGGACTAGGACATTATTCATGGTACTGCCCAGAGAAGAAGATTGGCAATACGATCGAACTCGATCAATTGCAGAAAAGAATTATGGATCATACCAAGGAGGAGAATAATGCCAGAATCAAGACACAACCTAACACATCCGAAGGCTCCCCCAAATGTTGCTATTCATGTGAAGAAGGACATTTTTCTCGAGATTGCCCCAACAAGCGAATAAGATCATCATTCATAATAATACAATACGACCAGCAGGATACAGAGACCCTATTAGCCATGGAAAGACCTAAGAAGAAGAGAAACCTGAACCAGATCATTTGCTACGGGTGCAAAAAGGAAGGACATTACATCAGTGATTGTCTAGAAAGGAAATCCAAGACTAACGACCAGAGTGTTTGCACAAAACGAGACTTTTGCCAAGTCACTAGCTCAGAATGTAAGCACAAGGGACACTGGACCGATAAATGCCTAGAGGAGAAACATCAAAACTGCCAAGGGAAGAAGTTTAAGGAATGCCCCACCAACTCCCACAAGAAAGACATCAGTCATGTGATATGTTACAAATGCAAAGATACAGGGCACTATGCTAGTGGATGTCCTGAGAAGATGAAGAATAAGTTACTAAGTGGGTCGAGCAGTGAAAAGTAAGTTCCTAATCAATTCTTTTAGCCACATGACACTTTGATGCTAGTACATACGATGAATTTGAATGATGGATGAATGAAGCATCACCCAACGACTCAAGTCTACCCAACAAAGAGTTAGGAAATCCAATGTGACACTTATTGAAGCCAGCAGTCTAGATACTCATGAAAGTTTTCTTTTAAGGGTGGTATCCCACCCAATTCCCCTAACCCTAGATATCCAAACCTATCCTTCTTTCTAGCCTCTTCGAATCTCGGGACGAGATTCCTTTTAAGGGTGGTAGTCTGTAACATCCCAAAATTTTGGAATGTTTAAAAATCACTAAAATTTTAAAGTTTTACTTTATATTAAAATAAAAATCATCAATATCCAAGAAGGGCAACTAAAAAGGATTCATTATGACTTATTCAAAGTTTTATAATATTAATTGAATCAAGTAACTTTATTTTCAAACTTAAGTGTTGAATTATAAATAGATATCCTAAATACTTATGTAATCCTAACACCATATTTGTAAAAGTACCATCACTTATTTTTGGTATGCATATTTCAAAATGTTTGTATAAGTTATTTAATTCAAAAACATTATATTTGGAATTCCTAATAAACCCTAGACCATGTTTAAAGTCATAAAACTATTTAGAACACCCTCTATCCTTAAAATATAGTTTTGATTCTAGTTTTTGATTTTGAAAATGGGTTTGGAAAGATTTATTTTAACCATATGCATTTGTGAAATTTTACTAAATTTTATTAAGATATAAATTTCATAATTGAGACTCTATTTTAAATTCTGCAAAAAGTGTCAAATAAACCATGAGGCAATATTTGTAAATTTCAAGTTTCAAATGTTTTGGAAAAGGTTTCATAAATATTTTAAAGGATAGATATTATCTTCACACAATTTTAGAAACTGATTTGACTTTATTTGGATGAATAAAATAAAAGCTATATAAGAAAACAGAAAAGAGAAAATAAAAGAACTAGAACAAAAAAAGAGAGTAACTGGGCCGAGCCCAGAACCAGCCCAGCAGCGGCCCTCTCTTCCCTCTCTCTCACCGACAGGTGGGGACCACCTGTCAGCCCGAGTTCATCCCCTACCTCTAACCGTGCCCACGACCGAAGCTCGCACCCCACGTCGCCCACCTTCTCCCCACTCGCCCGAGGCCAGAAGCAGCGCCCCGTTTCCCTCCTTTAAATCTCCGAGACCCCGGCCTCCTTTCCCCTCTGTCACCGCCGCGATTGGTGCCTCGAGGCCGACGTATTTCGTCGCCGGATTTCACCTCCGCCGCCACCGTTTTCCTCGGTTTCGGTAAACCCGGTGAGCCTCCGCCACTGATTTCCTTGCCCTACCATTCTATCGCTATCGCACCTCTTAAAGCCCTTTCCCCAATTTGGTTCGCAGCCAAACGAGCGAGAGTACCGCGACCGGAGATCGCCGGAGAAGAAGCCGCTCCGTCTGCGCGTTCCCACTGCTTCCCGGAAGATTTCGACAGCGGCTTCTCCCCACAGAGTTCACCGTGCCGCGCCTCACATTTTCCGAGCCACCCGAGAGCAGAGCGTGACCGGAGCGTCGAAAATGACGAAGTCCGAGCGCCGGCGCCGTCGTCTCCGGCGAGACCGCACCGCCACCTGCTGCAGACCCGAGGTGAGCCGCCCGATCTCCATCCAACGGCCGCGATTAGATCACTTAACGAACCGGTATCAGCCAATCATAGTCCGCCACGTCACCCGAGCTTTTCTGGATTAATTTCCGAATTAAATAAAATTGTAGTTTTGCAGAAAAGCCCCTGATAATTCAAACCATCATATCTTTTAAACCACACATCCAAATTTGACAAACTTTATACCATTGGAAAGCCCTTGACACGTAGAATCTTTTGGTATAGTTCAATTTCAAATTTGACAAGATAAAATTTATTCAAATTTCAAATGAAAGATTTGAGTAAATTAGACCAAGGTTCAAATCCATAAGTCCAAAAATTTCAAATAAAATAGTTTTGGGAAACTTAGGATCTGTCTAATCATGTTGCACTGTTAAAATTTATTTTAGCAATGTCATTTCCATTTAAAATCAGAAATCCTAATTGTATGTTTCCAACATAGTTTAAATTGTATTAACCTTATTAAATTGTTTCTTTTACAAAAATAACACAAGTATTATCTTTGACCAGAGATAACAAAACTAAGCCTACTAAACCACTTTTGAAATATAAACTTGTAAATATATGTTTAAAACCTATTAGATTTCATGATTGTATTAGTTTAAATGTATTCAAGTTTCAAATGGTAGAATTGGGTAAATTTGACATAAATATAAATTCATGGATCCTAAAAATGCAAATAAAATATGTGTACAAACCTTTCAACTAGTATAACATGTTGCCACTATTATAAATGATTTGTCTATTAGATATGGTTTTATAAATCAGAGTTACAACGTGTGTAATTTAGATATAACTTAAAGTCCACAAATAATTTTAATGTGAAATCATTTGTAAAATGTCAATAAAATAACTATAGACTTGGGGGGAGCCAATACTAACCTTCATTAGATCCATATGATTTATAAACATGTGAAGTTGATTAAAATCTTATGCCTTCCTTAAATCACAACCATAGTTGGAAAATGTTATCATTTCCCTTCGATAAAAGCATTGTGCAAATATTATGAACATGACCAGACATTATAATATTGAAACAATAATTCAACCTATTTAGATTTGAAACATTCAAATTTGATTTAGACCATCCCTTGACCACAAATGGCAAACCCTAAGTCCTACCACATTAACTCCTTTTGTAAATTGAATTATGTGATACGACTCGACCATAAAATAAATGAACTATAACAAATATTAATGAACGTAGAATTGTGATGTATGCTTTTATGTGTTATGTGTTTGTTTGAATTGTTTGTTTATTGTACTTCTCTTTCCTCGTATAGATTGAACGGAGTGAAACGTTATTCGTTGAAAAGAGTGTGAGAAACGACAACTTCCAAAAGGCAAGTGACGCTCATAAACCACCTATTGTTTTCACTATATGCATAGTAGTGTTTTTCTGTAGTATGCATGTTAGGAGTGGTGTGCAGTTCTATATTATGCTATGCTCCTATGTAGTGTTTAGCTATCCCCCACCCTGAGCTTAGAAGCAAGAACACTTAGTAGGACGCTTAGCCAAGCAATGAAAAATGTTTTGATTAGTTGGATAGTGAAAAAATTAATGAAGTTAATTAATGAACTACCTGGGTGCTGGTTGGAGAACCATGGTGGGTGGCTACTCAGGGGGTCCATGTCTGTGGTTCATGTCTATGGTAATTACCCTTGGTGGAAGCGCACAAATGTGGAAAGTCACTCAGGCTTAAAGAGATTGTAGACACACCTTGCTTAGAAGCTTCCAGTGCAACCACAGGTCATATGGGCTCTGTCTTGACCACATAAGTTGCGAGACCCCGAGATCCGCGTGACCAGCAGATGTAGGGTGATAGGTGGGGATGGGTCCGCTTTATGGATTTTGGGGAATTGCTTCTGAAAGGTCTCGTCTCGGTCTTCTCTTTTCCATTTCATAATTGGGTGACATGGACGAGGTAATGATTGGGTCTTGTGGTGAAAGTGCACACCCTCTCGAGAGTAAAAACTAAGTATACTTAGCCTTGTCCCCGGTTACGGACATTTGAGCAACTAGACAGGGCAGATGTTGAAGATCTCCTCATCCCAATTTCTATAATAAAATTTGATGGGTGAACAAGGGTTTGGGAGAGCTCACCGCTTTCTATCGGTGGTGCTCGTTGTGAGTAGTTTTCAAAGTTGTTCACCGTTTTCTATCGGTGGTACTCTTTGTTGTCAAAGGTGTTCACTGTTTTCTATCAGTGGTACTCTTTGTCTAAGATGAAAAGTTGTTTTATAAATGATAGGACAAAACTGGCTTTATGCAAATCAGCCTGAAACTCCACCGAGCCAAATATGCATGTAGATATAGTCTTAGTAATTTCAATTACAAAGTGTCATCTTGCCACCACAATTCAATTGTGCTGACCCAATATAGTTTGGGCTGCAACTCACCATTGCAGGACCCTCAGACTAGGAGTAAGGATTGTTAGGGTCGCGAGTCTCCAACCAACATGTCTTGCCTGTGGCACATGATGAAGATGGAGCTCACTTATCCATTGCTTTCCGCTGTGTATTTATTTCGGTTTGAGCTAGCCATGAGCTATGCACCTTGTATCGAACCCCTTTTATTTCTGGATCATCGTGTAATGAATATTGATGCAATGTTATGGTATTTCATCTTAAACTGTGTGTGCTAGCAAGTCGATCCAGGGACTAGCACTATACACAGGAGGTCGCTACCTTATAATAAGGAGGGCCTTTACACCTTGTTATGCTCCATCTGCATAATAGCCTCTAAGACTTCGTCAGCTGTAAAATCAACTGTAAAAATTTCCTTTTCCTCTGTAGATAATTGAGGGATATCCGCGACCACAGTTTCATCTAACAAGAAGTTATTTTCAGCCGGTGCACCAAATAACTTTTTGTAATACTCAGTGATATAAACCTTTAAATTATCGTCACCTACTATTGTTCCTTCCTCTTCGTCCAACTGGAATATTTTCTTTTTCCTATGTTTTCCATTAGCAATGAGATGGAAATATTTTGTGTTATTTCCCCCTTCCTGAATATGTTTTACTTTAGCCCTCCGAGCCCATTTGATTCTTCCTCTCTTCTTAAAAAGGACAAACTATCATTAGTTCTTCTTAACACCTCACGTTGTGTTGTTGTTAGAGGGGTAATTTCAGCTTGTATATCTAGTGTTTCAATAATGCCCAGAAGCCTTTCCTTTTCTTTTTATAGTTTCCACTTCTGTGTCGTGCCCAACCCCTAAGATATCTTCTCAAATGTCTTATTTTGTTTTGTCACACCTCAATCGATGTTTCACCTCGTACTTGCGCTTGCCATTCTTTTGTAATCATTTCAAAAAACCATCTTCTCTTAGCCGGGCTAATTCGAAAGAGAACAAATAAGTATTGCCCAGGTGAGCTTGTTCACCCGAATCAATAAAAAGAGTGGTATGATCAGATCCAGTGCGTGCTAAAGCTCTTACAGTAACCAACGGAAATTTCTGCTCTCAGTCTACACTTGCAAGCACCCGATCGAGTTTTTCAAACGTAGGTGTATCTCTTCGACTCGCCCACGTATACTGCCTCCCTGACATTTTAATCTCTTTTAAACTTAGAGTTTCAATAACCGAATTAAACATGAAAGGCCACCGTGCATTATAATTGGAGTTATTCTTCTCATGCGGTCCCCTAATAATAATACAATCCCCCCCCCCCCCCAACTAATAAAGGTATTGGCGAGGCCTCACAAATGCGCACAAGCTCTGCAAGAATTATGGGTTTTTGAGCTTCTTGAGCTGCCCCATACACTGCCACAAAATTCCATTCAAAACCATCTTTTGATTTTAAATGAAACTTAACACAAAAATCTCCGGCATCAACATCACGAACAATTAAAGTTTCCAGGTTGACCCCCACTAACATTCCACCGGATCTTCCTTGCGGTGGTAGACAAAACCAAGAGAAGTCCCGTCCAACAGACAAATTTCTTAAAAAGTATGCTGGAAAACTTGAACGACCGGGGTTTCTAGCAATGCAACAATATCCAAACTGGAATCCCGTATGGATTCCTGAACCCTCAAATGTTTCGCTGTGTCTATGAATCCTTCACTATTCCACATAAAAGCTTTCATTGCTTATTGTTTTTAAGTCTAGCACTTCTTCTCAGATTTTTTTGTCAACAACAATTTTTTTATGCCGATGTTTATTTGTTGGAAGCTGACTCAACAGATCCGTTTGATCCATTAAATCACCGACATCCTCGGCTTCTAAATCCTCACAAAGCCCAGACACCTTAGACACAAAAAGATTATGTGGGTCCTCATCCGTTGTACACATATTATTACTAAGAATAGTTAGCGATCTCCCTTTTTCAACCTCTTTTAAATTTTGAACTGAAAGCGTGATTTCAGAAGGTGATTTTCCTAAAGATACTCCCAACACACTAGCTCTAGCTGCAACAACACTAGTAGAAAAATTACATAAAGAGAACTTTGGCGTGGAAGACAAACCTGCCATGTCGCGTGCATTGGCCCGGTCCATCGCTCGCTCCATTTGCGCCGCATCCGCATTAGCCTGTGCTCGAATTCGTTCACTCGAGCGCAGACCCCCCGCCATAGGTTCTTGGATGCCTCCGAAGGCGACAAGTTCCTCCCTCGTCGGTGTAGGAACTGAGCCAACAAAGGTAGGGATGCAGTGATCATCCGCAACCGAGCCATCAGTGGTTTCGGTTCTCCGAGCAGGCGACCCAGCAGCCCCTGGCATGCTCACCCTCCGACCAAGATTAGCAACGACACTTCGAGCCGGCGTCTCCGCCCCGACAGTGCAGCTAGTTGGACTAGAAACCCGAGCTGGAGAACCAGTCATACTCGCCGCAACATCGAGACTAGGCAACAGTGCATCCCGATCAGCAAGTGTTGCAGCTCTCATCTTACTAGGATAGGCAGCCGGCGTTACCTCGCTGCACTCATTCTCTATCTCAACAGCCTGCAAACCCTTTCCATCATCTCCAACCAACCTCCCCAGCTTGACAGGACTCGGTGATTGAAAAAGAGCCCTCCGGGTCTCCTTTGCATCCAAATTCCTAGCTCTCTCTTCCTCCTCCTCAACTAAATCACACCACCTGTCTGAGAAACGACCAAACCGTATGCTTGGCTGTAGACAAACAGTTTTAGTGATAGATTCAGGTAGCACAACCCCTGGTGTTACCTCCTTCTCCCTAGCATCTTCTTCTTTGTTTTTAGTGGAGTCATCTATCTCATCATTAGAGTTCCTTTGATTCACATAATCATGTCCAGCACCTCCGTGACCATCAGCATCATCATTAACCGTATCATCATCCACCATCTCAACATTTTCAACATTCATCTCAACCTTTATAGATATACGATATCCCTCATCTTCATACATGATTATTTTTCGGTACGGAATAGCAGTAATGTTCGTAACCCTAACGTGAGCTCGAACAACCTCATGCCTCCTAGTATACGTCATATCAATCGCCTTGGTTATACCAAACATTCCCACCAGCCCCCAAAGTGCAATGTAATCATCACGTAGACCTTCTGGCACCCCACTTATGAGAAGCCACACACTCTCTAAACGTTGTGTAGGTTTAACCTTATTTTTCCACTCCGTAAACTTGATGAAAATCTTGATGTCCTCCTTAGCCTCAAAGGACCCAAAGCGCATAGCACGGATGAGCTCCATCTTACTCGAAAACTCAACCTTGTACACATTGTTCTCCAGCATTTTGACCTCCCACGGAACTCCCTACCACTACCTGTATATAACTAAACACATCTCCCCCTTTACCAGTTGGGTAGCCTCAGTGCACTGCACGGTGCATGTGGCAAGTGCGTAAGCTCGCTCGCTACATCATGTGGCGCCAAGTCAAACCCGCTTATTCTGGTGTCTCCCATGCACTTAGTGCCAAAACTATCATCCGTATCAAGACCCAGGGAAAAGAGTAGTATACATGGTGATCTGTGCCATTGTACCCATATTAATTATCATATATCTATATATGTGCTGCGATGCCGTGCCGTCACAGCTACTCCACAAGCTCTTTTGCACGGATTCTTACAGCCGATCTATCTCGTCTAGCTAGCTCTTGCCAACGTACAATGCACTTAACGGCCGGGCGCATATGCATCAAACTCAACAAATCCATTGCAAATTACAGTCCATTTGCAATTATACACAGTAGTGCTTGGAAATTGCAATCTCGATCGCCTGCATCCATGCATTTTATATATGCATGCCAATACTAGCTCGTCATGCAGTATATATACAGAAATCAAAGAATGAACATAGTAGAAATGGAGTAGATAGGTGAAGTGAGGCTAACTCAACTGTTTTGGTTCCTTGTTTTGGAACCAGCCCACCCAGGTTCAAGTCCCAGACTTGACATGGGTGATCGCATTTTATTAGATTTTTCAGGATTTAACCGTCGCTATGATTTCAGTGATAGGTGATGTGCCCGTCAACAGCGAGGCGCCCATGATGACTTCGTCAAGCTCGAGATATGTCAAACCAGTCTCTCGGAGGTGTTCATAGGGGTAGGGTTTGCGTTTGTACAGTCTTACGGGTGTCTGTACGTGCGTGTTTGTGAGCGTCTGCGTCTGTGTATCTCAAAAAAAAGTAGACAAAAAATAATAAGAAATAAGAAACGGACCATCCACAACATAACCTATACCAGTTTATGTACTATATAGCTAGTAAAATTTTGGGTTTTTTCTCCCACTAGCTCTTTGCATGTTTTGCAGCTTCTGATCAGTACATGAAAAAGCGCATGGGTGCGAGGAACGATCGCAGCGATTATGTGTTCCCTGCATCGATCCACAATGAAAGAATACTCAATTAATCAACACAAGAAGACCGTGCGAGCGCGCCACTCACCAACAATCAACCACCATGTATGGAAGCCCGGACCATGCATGCCCATTGACCTGATCTTCTCAGTGATGTAACGGATTCGGGCCTGTCGGCACTAGCCTCTTCTCCGCGCCGTACCGAGCATCGCCGTTTCCAGCAGCAGCAGCAGCAGACGGTGGAATTCCCTGCCAGTTCCATTTTCCATGATGACGGTGATGTTGTTGATGATGGTGGTGGTGGTGACGATGATGCCGTTTCTGATCCTGCTGTCGACCGGCAGTAGATGCCGAGGAGACGTCGAGGCTCTCCACGGCGAGAAGCATCTTCCTCGCCAGAGAGACAGAACTCCGCGACTCGCTGAGCAGGCTTTCGCAGCCGGGGCAGCCGTGGAACGCGAAGGTGAGAGCGGCGAGCCACAGGAGGAGGACGACGAAGGCGGCGCGAGGTCGTCTCATGGCCACCGCGCGGGCAGGCTGCGGGCGAGGGGAGTCATGGACGATGGGCAAGCGAGCGAGCGAGCGAGGAGGACAAGGTAGCCTGCAGATGGAAAGCTATATCTAGGTACAGTGGAAGGCTGTAGTGCAGGACGTAGCTAGAGAGGGAAGGAAGAAGCTTGTGTGTGAGATTGGCTATGAGGAGGAAGGAAGATCCCGGAGGAGACGAGGGCGTAGGTACGTTGAAGTGAAATGCCGATGTGGGGTTAAAGAGGGCGGGGGAGTTGCTTCCTTGGGACTCCTATCCCTGGGCTCGATTAATTTCATGGGATCGTCGTCGACTGAGCTGAGCTTGATGGCGCTTGCGTAAACCGAGCTGTGGATCGAGCTGGCGTTAAACCGGGATGGACTCCAGCTCCCCCGGCTTTCCCGGACGCGGAGAGGGACGGTCGACGGACCGCTATATGGGCCGGTGCTGCCTGCCTGCTGACTTCGCCGTCACGGAAGCGTGGCATGCATCGTTGAGTTTTTACTACTACTGCTACTGGATGGACACTCGCTTAGAAGCCGGGCAATACAGTGCATTAACGATCGTCGATCGACATGCAGTGCATTAACGACCGGTTAATTACGGGTTGAGTAGCTTGCAGGTTGTTGGAGGGTACCTTTAACTTGTGGGTGGGTCAATTAATCCGATCCAAAAGCTTTAGGTTAGCAGCAGGTACGAACGAGAGGCGAGCTCTAAATGGAAACCCAAGGTACATCCATGGTGAGAAAAAGAGCACGTCCGTTCCTTTAATACTCACTCCTCAAGGAAGGATAAGAGTTTGTGAGCTGATCAGCTCCACGAACACAAATTAGTGAGGTGCCATGTTCAAGTCACGCAGGCACCATCATCAGTGTCAAGCCATTCACACTGACGGTACAAAATGAAATGCCGCGCATTCTTAATTGCGGTTTTCGTTGAAACGGTCAGAGCAGAGCTAATTTCCAGCAAGTCGCAACTTCTGGATTGCTTGTCGTTCTGATTGATCTGATCTGTTTTGGGTATTTGATTTGAGTTGATTAATGCAGGTCAAGGAGTTAGGCTGGCAACCTGTGGGTATTGGGAGTATACATACACACAATATACGTCGATGTTCCCCTACGAGGTAAGCTTCTACTTGGGACAGCGGACGCACAGCTCACCATTGACAGCAAGAAAACACGGGGTGCCATCTCCATCGTCAGTTGCTGTAGACTTGTCATGGTTTCATTGCACTCAAACATAGCGCTGCAAGTTTAGTTAAAAGATAGGTATGTCATTCAATTATACGCCACATCAGCAGGATACTAATAAAGCGGGAGAAAAACAGGAAGTTCGTAGTCATCAATTACAAGCAAATCAGTTTTAGATATTATGATGCAAAAGTTGTTGTCTTGAAAAACAAAACTCAACCATCTTCATATACATACACAACAACTACAACTTCACTCTATAGCACGATTGATGTCACAACCCCAGCCACTCACAGCAGGACATCACACCGAGGTTGCATTCACAAAGTGCACTGAAAGTGCTACACAAGATAAACCAGGTTTTACAGGGCAACACACTGGGCAAGCTTTTTTTTTTTGAAACGGTGGGCAAGCTTCTTGATTGTGCAAAGCATAAATTGGAGTGGCTACTTGCGCCTCGCCATAATCGGCACAAGAGTCCTTGCACTTTCAGAACCGGCACTCTGCCACGAGGAGGGCTTCACCCTGCCTGCCATCAGCACAGCCGCTGCACCGGCTTTTATATTCCGCCTCTTCAGTGCAAGGTCTAGTTTTCCTTTTGATACTGAGCTTGATGACTCCGGGAAGATGGAGGAAGCCTTGATTGATGCTCTTTTGTCCTTTCTGCTCTTCTCAAATTTTGAGGCAAACTTCACAGAAGCTGCCGTAGCAGCATCCGCTGCAGATGGTGGCAAAAGCCGTACTCCAAGTCCCATCTTCCTTGCTGATTTTTTCTCTTCAGCAACTCTCTTCTTTTGGCTCTACATAAATAGGACAACAGGTGGATAAGAATCTTGACAATCTAATAAATTGCTGAGGAATTATTTTATAGGAATTCATTGGATGACCCTAAGGCGATCGCGGAGGGCTCTGTTCAGAGCATAGTCATCAGAATGCCGGCTATCAGAGAGCCGTTGAAGCCGAATTAAAACTGGCTCCTCTTCTTTCTTCTTCCGAATATCCTCTCCCTGATGTTCAAGCTTATACATAGGATCCGCAAGCTTGTCTCTTTCTGAAGGAAGTACAATAAAACATCATGCATTTGAAACTAATAAATCCATAATGAGAAATAAATTTGTATGTGTTAGAACCTTCATCTGCAGGCAGCAGCAGAGTCTCTGCATCTTCAACATCAAAATCTTCAGTCTTGCGCTGAGCACCACTGATTATAACATATTCCGTATTCTTCGGATCCGTATGTATGACTATTTCATGCTGGCAACATGCTGATTTCATAGTGAAGCTCCATATCTAACATAGGAACCAGTCATGAAAAAAATATGAGGATACATACGGGTAAACGATTTAAGCAGAATGTATTAGAGGTAAGAGCTGCGAAATTGAAAAAATGACTGCAGTTTCCCAGGAAGTAAACACAGATAATGTTGACAGCTCTACGTCATTAAAACCTATTCGAGATATTGTATCTCTAAATTATGCTGTTAGCAGAAGCAAGTACATGACGTTCTTTTCAAATAGTCTTAGTGTGGGTGTGGCTAAGGAACAGCATACAAAGCTGTTCGGCAGTGTGCAAGTAGGAACTTTCAGAACATATCAGACAAAAGAAACATTTGCTTCATCTCAAACATATATTCAAATATATATCTAAGATCCCTTAAACATTTTACGATCTCCTGTGATCCTCCTTTATGAACGAACACAATTAAATGCAGTAGGAAGTAAAAGGTGCTAACTAGCCTTTAGAACTCAAAAGAAAAAAAAAAGAGGGTTCTTCAGAATGTTAACAAGGTACTAACTATTACAAGCCTTTAGATTTTCAAATCAAAGGACAACAGAACGGACTTCTTCAGAATGTTAACAATGGTGTCCCAGTTGCTTGCAAATAATCATGCTAAAATACTTTGGCTAAGGGCAGCCTAAACATGACTATTGGATAAGTACACAAAGATGACAGTGCATTACAAAAACTATTTGCGATAATAATGCACCTTTTTTTATGTAACAGTTAACTAAAAGCATCTTCTCAGGTGTAACAGCATAATCATGGACTAAGTACTTCTTCCCTAATTACTAACTAGAAGTGTAGCAGCCATAAACTGGACCTTGGGGTAATCACAAAATCCTCTTTTTTTTCTCAAAAAGCCGTGGACAAATATAATAATTATATGTGCTAATGCAAAATCAGGTTGCGAGGCATGAATCTTAATAGCTGTTTGGCTCGTAAGCTCAACTTATTCATGCATAATGTTGTTTCTGTTCACACTATCTTCAATGCTGCCTCCAATTTACAGTGACATTAAAATTTCTCCAGAATTTACAGATCATGTTTTGACTTACGTGCAGAATGGTAATTTGAATATACTAAAGATCACAACTGCGTCAGTTTTAAGGATGCACAAGAAAGCCTGAGGCTCAAAAAGGAAATTAAAATTTTAGCAGCCAAACACGGCCTCAATCTTATCACAGTATGGCAGCTAATGCATAATAATCTTCAACTAAATTAAGAAAAGATAGAATGCCATGAAACCATGATTCATATGCTCGCATAACATGGGCAGATGCTTACGGAAGAAAAATCATCAGAAAGATGATATACTAGTTCAGCTTCTGCCATGTACAGAAGAAAAGTCTAAGACAAACCTTCGTAGAGTAATAATTTCCAACTTGTTTCTTTTCAGCATTGAACCTTACTCCCTTCCCTATCATAGAACTGCATCCACCACACCAGACATTGAAAGGCATCTCGAATCTGCAGAACAGAAGGAACTAATTGAGTCAAAGCAAGACAAACACTCTGAAAGAGAAGTTTCTAGTCCCATGCACCAATAAGCATAAATGGCAACAATAACACTAGCATTCATCAACAATCATTCTGCCACACACTCATGTATCTATCTCCAGAGAAAACATAAGCAGATAGATATCTGTCAGACTTGTCAGAAAAATGAGATTGACTACAAGAGAAAGGTCATTCGATTTGGGAAGAGGAGACTCTCTTTGCTCCTTGTCCGGGCCATGTTTGAACCCTGCCGGCCCAAAGTGGTTCTTCAAACCTCTCTTCATGAGTTGGTATTTCAAAGAACAGATAAAAGGTTTATCCATTGAATTTTCCAATTAGATGCTTTTCAGACTCCGACCATAACATAATTGACAGATCCAAGATGTATTTATCAATTCGCAAGTAAGTCAAGCACTGGCGGCAATCAAGTAAAGTGCCAAATAAACTATAATCAAAAGGTATTCATGATTCTCTACATTTATTGGTTGACTAGTTTATGACCATGAAACAAACAAAAACGGGCTGCAACAGAAACAGGTATTTGAGATGTATTTGTGAACACGCAAATGCATATCTCAACGTCCTTTCAACCTCGTCAACCCATTCAACTCACAAAAACTCTCCTCCCCGACCAACCTCTATCCCCGCAGCCACATCATAATTTTCAACACAAAAGGCCCTCAGGGCATACCACTGCATAGTGCATACTCATTGCTAGCTTCCTGTCATTATGTAATGTAAAATCATATATGGAAACAGGTAACATTTCACACGGAACCAAACCTTATAATCAGGATGCCCTGGTCCAGCTTCCTCGCCCGCTCCCTGAGGGCATGTTGGCCATTGAACTTGTTCAGCCCACCCTGATTGATAAAACAAAGAAAAAAATAACAACACACAGCGACATGAGCAACCACAAAAACATTGAAACAACCTACAGAGATATACGATTCACCGACGGACACGCCTACCTTCTTCGGGGTCCATTCGGGCGGGTAGTAGAAGTTGTCGGCTCTTGCGGCAGCTAGCGTCGACTGCAATTAGAAACAGTAACCAATTCGTCATCTAATCGAATCGGCTGGTAGGGCGTAGAGGGTATTCATCCAGGCCACTCCAGAAGCCCCCCAAATTTGAGGAACAGGAGAGCAATCATCGAAGCTAGACACTAAGATTTGGGATGAGAGGTCGAATCGAGACAGGGGGATCGGGCTAGATCGTACCATGGTGTGTCCTGTGTGGAGGAGGAGGGTACGGGCGAGGCGACGAAAGTATAGTGGTCGCGGCGACACGTAGTCTTCCGGCGAGGGGCGGCGGCGGCGGGGATGGGGAACGGCGGCGAGAGAAACGGAGATTTGATTTATTTATTTTTGACACGAAAACGGAGGATTGCGGATGCGTTGGTTGAGGGCGTCTCTTGTGCTGGTTCGCGTACGCCACCTGAACCGACTCGGTTTCTTTTTTCGTACGCCACCTGAACCGACTAGGTTTCTTTTTTCTGGAAACCGGCTCGGGTGGGCATACTATATATACCCGACCAACTAATTTTTCTTCTCTGTTGTCCCATATGGCGTATGGCGGCATGCCTTCTCCTCTGTCTCGAAGGTCTGGTGCTTCTGCGCTCTGGTGCGGCGCCGACCCTGCCATCGTGATGCGCTCCGTCGAGCCTCCAAGGTGGGGGAGAGGTGGGATTCGCTCATCGACGGCGACCTTCTTCAATAAGCGCCATCGCATCCAATCTCGGTTTGATGTTATTCTTCTTTTATCTGACCGTGGTGGTGAAGGAAAGAAGTATGGTAGCTCGCCGGAGAGGATGTGTTGCAGGTATCTTGTGGGGTTCATGTCGTCGAAGCTTACGAGCGGCTTCTGGCGTACGGCGGTGGAGGTGAGGCAGTCCGTCAAGCTCCAGTGGTGGGAGGCGGCGGCTGGTTTTGTTTCTTCGGCAACCTCTTGCATAAAGCTCGGTAATCGTGGTTCCAACGGCGGCAGCTGTGAGCTTGGTGATTCCCTTGTTCCTCGTTTTGGTGGCGTTGGAAAAGGGGAATCCCATGTTCTTGCTTCCTGTTGTTTGGTTCTACACCAGGGGAGCATGGAAGCGGCTCCTTGGAGGTCATTCATGGCGGCTACTCTTTGGCAGCCATCTCTAATGGTTGAAAAGCAACCCCTCCACCCATTCTTCGTCGGCTTTCGGCTTCCTCAGGCTGGCGATAAATGGTCTTATCAACCTCCAGGCTGTTATGCCATTGCGGAGGCTCTTTGGCTTTGCTGCAGCTGGATCCCGGTACCCATCTCCAAGTGGTTCGTCCCCGGCGGTGGTGTGCTTGGCTGCGCTGAGCTTCTCTCGATGCAGTGGTGATGGAACCGGACCCAATTGCGTTCCTCAATTTAGTTGTAGGGTCCTTGATGCTAATTATAAGGACGGTGTTGTAATTTCTATTTCTTTTGGTCCTCTGTGTACTCTGCCACTGCTATGAATATATGCTTCTAGGTCCCTTTGGGACCGTCCCCGTTAAAAAAAACAAAAACTCATTTTCTCTGAGTTTTTTTTTTGCGAATTTCTCTTTGAGTTCCTAATCACCGTCTCTTCTATTCGACTGTATCTATCTATCTACAGTATACTCCCTCTGATTTTCTTTTTGACAAACTTGAGACACTTATTTGTTGACGGAGGGAGTATCTGTATCTCTACTCTCTCTATCTCTAATTCTCTACTATATAAGATTGCTTGGTGTCACCGGTCGTACATCGCGCAGGTTTTGCAATTTAGTCCCTGAAAAATCAGGGAATCAACCCGCGATCCCTCACTTATCCTGAACCGTTTTTCTTCTTCTCCGCTCGCACTAGGTCTCCTCACCCGCCGTCGCCCCGCTACTCCGTCCGCTACTTTGTGCGCCTCCCCCGGTGGTTAGGAGGGAGGGAGGGGGCTGAAGGTGAGGACCGTCCATCTGCAGGTGAAGATCTGCGGGAGCGAGGAGCGCCCCCGCGGGAGTGAGGAGGAGCGTCCATTGATCTCTGGCGAGCGCCGCCGCTGGTGGAATGGAACTACCCCAGCCCGAAACCCCCTCCCCGGCCTTCTCCTCCGACCCTCTCTCATCTTCGGCCTACCGAGCTGCTCAGGTGTTCCTCGACATGGTCGTGCTTGTGGATATCGACTGCTCCCTGTCTGGTGCCACCCGACTCCTTAGATGTTCATCTTCAAATTCTTCTCTTCCTCGGCCTCCTTCCGTCAATGTGAATTCGTTCTGCAACAAGTAAGTATTTCCAGCTTGAATTCGTTCTGGTACTACTTTGTTTGAGATGTAAGACAGAGAGATAAAGGAAGCGGATTTGCTGGAGGAAGATGACAGGAAGGTGAGGATTGCGGCAATTGTGAAGAAACTACATGATATGCAACTGCTGTATCACAAGGTTCTTTTTTGGCAAAAGGCAGTCACCAATTTTAAGAATGGGATAAATGGATGGGTAAGTCCTAGATGTCCAAGAGGTTGTTCAGTAGGCCTTAGGATCAAAGTATATACAAACACTAAATATATATTGACTATAGAAAGAATAATCAATTTTCATTGGTTCATGTGAACCCAATGTTACATGCTGGCTCCGCCATTGGTTAGGACTTAGGAGTAGTGTTAGCTATTAACAAAAACTGCCATGTTCCTGAAGGGCCTTCTCATTTTGGACAACCAACTGTGCTTGCAAATGAAATGATCCATGTCTGTAGGTCTTAATGGTGATGCTACTAAGTTTAGTAAGTATATTGGTTGCGACCTGAGTTGATTTGTGTTAGGTCTACGCTGATCCACACAATACTTATTTATCAAAAGGGTCCTTCTGATAAAAAAGTGATGACTGTAGAAAAGCAGTATTCCCTCCGATCCATATTAGTGGACACAACTTTGTCTAGATACACATGTATCTAGTCCAAATACTTAACTAGATACATATAAATTTAGACAAATCTATGCCCACTAATATGGATCGGAGTGAGTACTGTTTTTTGTTCACTGTACTGTTTCTGCTTCTGTATTGTCAATGCCACAGAACAGTTTTTCGTCTTTGTTTCTCAATCATAAGTGTCACATAACGACATGATATATGCTTGCTGGCTGCTTAACTGGTGATGACAGGAAGGGCCATTTTGTTTATTGATCACTGCACAATCCACCCACGTTTTCAGTCGTTGTTCATTAGCTTACAAGCTACATCGCTTACACGCTGAGCCTTGTTTGTCTGCCACTTACTGCTGTGCTTGCTGCAGGAACTAAGCTAAGCTCCAGCAGAACCTCATATACCTTGCCGCAGTCGCAGACGACATCGCTATCACAGGTTCTCATCGTTTGCTATTCTGGTTCTTTTGGAGTAGCTTAGTTTATCCCGAGTAAAATGAAGTCTGAATTCTCGATCATTTGTCATGGTTTACGCGGTACCTGTCCAACCTGATGATGCAGTCCGGGCCGCGGTACATGCCGCAGCAGTCGGCGCAGATCATTTGGGAAAGGTACGAAATGAGACATGAGAGAGGGGAAGCTAGATCCTTTATTTTAATTCAGACAATCTTGCAAGGCAGCAAGTGTAAAGATCTGAATTTTCTTATTGCCAGGCTGACTGCTTATTCTACAGCAGCATGTGGCTTTTTGGTTTTTGCTAGAATTTACTGCTGTTACATTCATGTAAACTGGCCAAGAATCGGTCGTGTACCAAATGAGTAGTATGCTATCACTAAAAACAACTTGGGGACTAGGCCTGCGTAGTTTCAATACATTGGAAATAATCTGTCCATTGTGTAATAGTTTTCTTGTTTAAAGAGTTTTATTGAAAAACGATCCAATCACCCAGGAAAACAAGTAAATGTGAATCTCATTTAATGTCCATCGCCTTAATTATTTATCATGGATTTTCCTATTTGATTTTGTTGAATCAATTATTTTGAGATTTGAATGTTTCTGACCCAAGTTCGAGATCTCTACAGTACCACCTTCATATTCCATACTAACATGATTTTAATCTGCTATAGTCGCACTTTCAAATCTGAACTAATTTTATACTCGTTCGTCCCTATAGTGATAGAAATAAAATATATGTTACCACATATATAAAATATAATTGTATGTTTTTGTTCTTATCCATTTCTCAATCATGCTCTTTGTATACAGTGACAAAAATAAGAAAATATTTGTATTGAGCTGATTTTCTTTTATATAAAAATGTTTTTTCTGTCCGGAGCAACGCACGGGCATTTTACTAGTCTCTACTAATACTCCCTCCGTTATAAATATAAGACGTGTCTAAGTTTTTGAGAAAAGTTTCAAAATATAAAGTGTATTGCTATTTATAGACAATTTTACTCGTATAAAACGAATCACAATCTAGAATGGAGGCATTTGAGGCATTGTTACTATTAGTAATTACTCTCTCGGTTCGTGTCTAAACAAAATGAGACTATGACATGCAAAATATTGACGAGACTATGACATGCAAAATATTGACGTCTTAATATCCGTGCTCAAATCTTAGACACCTTATATCGGAGTATGTGATAGTGAGGGTTGTACTTCACAGCCGTTTTGAGATTTAATCCCTCAAAATATGAAAATTAACTCGCAATCTTTTTTAAAGTCGCACCTGAAATATTGCAAAAGACCCCTTGAGTTTTCTCCGACACAACACGCGGTCTGTTTCCATCTCATCCCCATTCCGACCATCATCCGCATTGTCCATATCCCGACCGCGCCGCCGCTCACTCACCGCTGCTCCCTTCCCAGCCACCGCGCCCCCAAACGCGTCACTCGCTCCTCCCAGTCCACTTCCCCACCAATGCCGCATTCGCGCCTTCATCCGTGAATCCTAGCGACGCATCAGTAAAATCGATTCTTCCGACCGGCGGGAGGCCGGGCGGTCGTGGCGAAGCTATATATGTTGTTGTGGCTTCCTCTCCTCCACGAAAATTGTTGATGGTTCCTCTCCTTCCCGACGGCTTCCTCCTCTGTCCCGCCACCGCCATGCTTCGTCTGCGCTCCTCCGCTCGTATGCTCCAGAAGGTCAGTCCGCATGCACGCCTCTCTCTCACCTTCTGTACCGATTAGCCTCCGCGTGTCGCTCGCTCGCCTCTAACAGATGAATTGCGTTGATTGCAGCTTTGCGACACCCCCCGCATGTGCCGCCGACGGGGTGGTTGTCTGGTGCTGCCTCCGCTGGCACCCTCTACTGGGGCTCCACCTCCTGCTGCCACTCTCGGATCCTGCTGCTCACCCATGGAATCACGAAGACTCTTGCACCTAGGCGATGAGTTCTCTCACCTTCTACAGTATATGAATTTTCTTGTGCCGTGGATCATGAGATTTATTGTGCTTCCCATTAGCCACCCCATATTGCTCCAACTAATGCACACGTTCCCCTCCCACCCTCTCATTAACATGTTTGATCAAAACAAGTAAATAAGAACGGTGTAAGTAATATGCATCTTCTAATACAACTAAAATTGAAAACAATTGCAATCTCAAATATCAGCTTATAAAAAGAACCACCACATAGGTAATACAAAGATGACTGTAATCATGTTAGACAGTTGATACGTCTCTAACGTTTCTATAATTTCTTATGTTACATGCTTATGTTATACCAATTGCTACATGTTTTATATACACTTTATATAGTTTTTAGGCTTAATTGGTTTTGTGCCATACCTAGCTGAGTTATATCGGTCTGTGACCTAGCCGCGCTGATTCTCTGTTTTGTGCCCTGGTTTGCTCGCATATCGCCCAAACGCTCGGTTCACTCTGGTCAACCTCGTTTGACCCGCACTTGACCTGACTGGTGGGGTCAGCCTGGCGCGGTTCGGCTCGTTTGTCGGCTCGGTTGAGATTTCCTGGGGTCGGCGCGTGGGGCTGTGGCACAAGTCTGACTGGTGGGGTTGTGGCACTAGTCTGACTGGTGGGGCTATGGCACAAGTCTCACAGGTGGAGCTGTGGCACTAGTCTGACTGGTGGGGCCGGGTCACAAGTCTTACCTGGTGGGGTATTGACTTGGTGGGTCGGGCCCACCGGATGTGGAACCCACAGAGAATCACCACCGCTAGTTGGGTGTGTGCGCGACCTCTTTATATTATACTCACTCCGTTCTAAATTGACTCAGAAGAGGGAGTAAATTCAAAAAAAAATCAGAAGAGGGAGTATATCACAATATTACAAAGCTGTCGTTAGCATTGAACGTGTTGGTGTATAGATCTGCCCCTAATTTCTGAAGTAGAAGCGGTTGGTCCAAATGAGACGACTGACTTATCATAAAAGCGGTTGGTTACATAGAGGTTACATTGCATTAATTATGCTTACATCGTATTAATTAACTACGAGTGACAATCAGCAGATAAACAAATCCTAGAGCAACTATACAGAGATAAAATCCTGCAGCTATCAAATTAGCCTGCTTCTTCAGATCATTCATCTGCCTTAAGTGATTGTTCAACTTTTTCAGTTCGCCTCTCACTTCCGCTTCGCAAGCCCCATCGGCGGAGCAACGATGCCCATCGACGGATGAATACCTGAAAAAGAAGTTTAGACAGGAGAGGCGCGCGCACAACAACCTTTCTCTGCCGTCTGATGTGGAGATTACACTTTGAACGTCTCCAAAAGAAGTTTAAAATATGAAAATGAAAAACGAAGTGCAGATGCTTCTTAGTAACAATGAAATGAAGCTTTTGTGATTTTTGTGATTTTTTTGATTTTATCGAAAACTAAACCCTCTCACTCTCCTACGAACTCTATAACTCTTTGTACGTGATAGCTCATTTGTGCGTACCATCTTTCATGAAATTAACCAAGCCCAGGTTTATATTTTTTTATCATAACTATGTCATATAATAAGACAATGTGCCCTCTTCTCTCCTTTCCTATATAAGGTACATCCAATCTCTGCTTGCCTTAAAAAAACATATTATTACATGCACTCGTACCAAGAAAAACCAATCCGATCTCCTCTTTCCTATTTCCTTCCCTTCACGTAACGTACGAGATCTGCTCTTTCCAAACCTATTTCCAGGCGGGTAATAATCAACTCTTTCCTTTTTCTGTTTGTACTTTCCTTCTAATCCGACCTGAGAAAACAATCTGATCCGAATTCTAAGGAAAAACAATCACTCGTAGGATTTTCTGGTACGATCCGATCCTTCCCTGCCTGTTATTTCTGAGACGCTGTCCAATACCACCCGAGCGAACAAAAAACGAGTGTGCATGTTTCCACTTCTATCGCTCTCGTGAAAACTCCAGTAGACTCGGATGTTCAACCGAACGGAAATCGATCCGATCTCCAATATTTTTTCTGCCCTCACGTGACAATCCGATATGTACCCAAACTTTCCACGCAAACAAACTCCATGGCTGGAAATTCGAATCACACAAAATCTGGAAAAATAATAATTCGGTATTTCCTATCCTTTCAAATACTTCCTTTTTTTCACGTACCAATCAGATCCGAAAATCTACCAAAACTGAATCGGATCAACTCTCCACTTGCCTTTTTTTTACATCGTTCGGTCGGAAACAACAGAAGATAGCCAGGAATTCTCCTTCTGTATGTCTTGATGAGATCGCTGGTTTTGATCTGTTCCCAGCGACGACTTTTCTCCTCGAGATGCAAATTCTTGCCAACTCGTTGCCCATCCCTCCAAACAATTCCAGCGAACAAACCTGCAGATCGATCTTCAACTGAACGAACTCCCTCGCGGTGATCAACCTAGCGCTCTGATACCACATGATAAGGATCACTCCGATGATCCCTTGAGTTGTGCCCGATCTTTCACCGCAAGAACCACCGAGATAACTATTCTCCCAACCACGTGGCAATCCACGCAACCTGAAGAACATGGATAGATTTAGGCGAGCAACATGATGATGAACACCACGCCTCACGCCAAGCACACAACCCTTGGCAGATCCAAGAACCTTCGCGCACGCACGATATCTCTTGACAATTCAAGAACACTCATGCCTTTATTTTCAAAGATAACCGACGAACGTCCGAGACGCCGTCTACACGCCGGTCCCTTAGGACGGAGGTGACCTTGAACACAATGTTCTACATAACTTTTCAACTCTCCCAATATTGTGACACCCCCTCTGGTTATAAAGGCCAAAGGGGTAGGAGCCGCTGAAACCTAACCTGGTTTGACTCAGACACCTAAACCTAATTGGACTCAAACTGATACAAACCGACCCATGGTTGGATTCGGCCATATTTGGCACGCAGGCCTAATTAACAACACCTTAGACTTATATTACAATTACATATGTCCTAGCGTGTCAACAGACCAATGTAATGCCGACGATGCCCGTATCATAGCTCATTTGTGCGTACCATCTTTCATGAAATTAACCAAGCTCAGGTTTATATTTTTTTTATCATAACTATGTCACATAATAAGACAATGTGCCCTGGTTTCACATTTTTTTAATTTTTTTTGAATCATTTATGATCATTGGAATGTCCATGCACAGACCGCGCACACTTCATGCCCAGAGCGCGCACACTTCATGCCCTGAGTGTAGCACCCCCAAGCGCCATGCTAGACAAATCTGAGACCTTAATCTGAGATAAGCCTAACATAGTTCTCGGAAGCCAACAGTTGAAATCGGTAGCACTACAGAGTCCCTACAACACAGGAAGCAATACATTAAGCTCTTAACAGAGCTAAGAAGCAAATATCACGAAAATAAGGTCACTGACCTGTCAATCACTAATACAATGGAAGACAAATTATGCTATTAGACATAGCAAAGCTAACCAAAAGGCCTAAGAGGCCAAAGCATAACGGCGACGTCCCAGTCCATAGATTCCAGGCTACCGTCTGGGAATCCCAACCTACTCGTCGATGTCGATATCCAGAAAACACACATGTCCAAATAATTGCGCAAGGCTGAGTACAGGAGGTACTCAACAAGACTTATTTAACCTGCTATATATCTGCTCGTTCAGAGAGTATTCATGAATATCTTTTGCATAAAGCCATCTTTATTTTCAAATCAAGGGAGGAGAGAATCTCGCATCAGTAGACTTAAAAAAAAAAGGATAAGTGAGTGCAACACAAGCTTCAACCACGGCTTCCGTCTCCACCAGATCATCATGAGTTGTACCACCCACCAGAATCACCCGCTCACTCAACCCGAGGAAGCAATCCTCCCTTAGTTGGTAAGTTTTATAATTAGATTCATTTTATCTATGATCATCAGACATAAGATACCAAGTCTTCCATAACCGTGGACACGACTTTCCGAAAAGATTTACCCTGCAGGGGTTGTAACTACCCACACGCGCCAACCAACCGTTACGCCAAACATTAGCACTCTACCTGGGAGTGCCGGCAGAAGGGTTGGCCACGACCTTTCATAAGCTTCGCCTATGTCCATGAGCCACAACAGTAGGTCAGACCGCCATCTCAACGATCCCTAGTGCAGGTTGCCAGGGTCAAGATCAGAGCGTCACACTCTCCTGACCCGAGCCGTAATTTTCTCCTCAAACCATTTTACCGCACACGCAAATGGAACACTCAAACTAGTGGCTTCACGTAGTAGGCTAGGCAAGTTGGAGTCGAGGGGGAAATGAATACCCCGTGTGGATGCACGAATAGTCTTGGTTCCAAAGACGAGAACTCAGTTCCTAGTGTCGACAAGAACGAGACAACCCACCACAACCCCAATGTGGCCTCTCATCCAAGTCTTTAGCATATTCAACACATCTCTGATCATTCCACACCATCCTTCACGGCTCTGATTCATCAACCGGATGAAACTGAGGGAAGATCTAGGCAGGGCTAAGCATAGCAAGCTCTGGCGATGCAACACTTAATACACTCTAAACCTCCACTCAAAACAACATTTGAATCACATGCATAATACCAGAAGCAAATACTTTGAAATCTTATATGTGCAGATAGGAGGTTATGCTTGCCTTGCTCTTCGATAACAAGATATAACGCTTTTGGAAATCTCCGGCTTCACTTGATCGAGATAACCAAAATAACCCTTCATGAATTCCCGCTTGAGTAGGTCGTCGATGATTTATCAAGCCTTCAGTGTGGTCGAACTCCACTTCGGATTCACATTCTACCGCAAGAACGAGACACCGGAAAAGAAACGAGAAACAACATTCAACCAAGGCATAGATGCAATGCACACAATGCATGACATGACAAGTTAGAAGATTGAAATGTAAATCCTACACAGGGAAGAACATTTTTAATGGAGTGCGAATGCCCGACAGGTGTCATTCGACAAACTCCATAATTGAAGGAAATGGTGTAATTTGTTCTTCTATTATAAACATGGTTCAAAGTTGTTTAAATTTGCATTATTTGGACATAATTAAATAGATCTTATTTTTCTGTAAATTTTAATATATTATTTATATTTTTCTGATTTAAAATGAATTACTTATGAATTTCCAAAGATTAAACAAATTTAAAACAATTTAAAACATTTATGAAATTAAATAAATAACTTTTCTAAATATTTCTAAATTTTAAGAAATCATTTCTGGAAAACATTAAAATTATGATAGGGGACCCCACATGTCATAAATAATGAATACAGAAAATATAATTAAATCATTTCAGTAAAATATAAAGAAAAGGAAAAGGAGGCGCTGACGTCAGTTGACGTCAGCAATGGAGCATTGCTCCCCTGCCGAGCACGGATTCGGCGATTGCCGAAGCCAGGGGAGGCGCGGCTACGCGCGTTGGGCGCGCACATACGAGGGCGACCGAGGGGTGGCGGCGCCGCTGGCGAATGGTCGCCGGGGACGGCGGGATGGTCGCCGGAGCGGAACACGACGGCGGCGCACGGCGGCGGGACGAACCAGAGGGGCAGGGAACGGACGGAGGGGTCCGAGAGGACCAGCAGCTCACCTTGAAGATGATGGAACGGTCCGGGATGCGAGGGGAGGACGGAGTCGCTCGGAATCGAACTCGCCGGCGTCAGACCCGAGCGGAGGGAATCGACGATTTCTTCGAGCTCCGGTCTTTCCTGCATAAACGGCTCGAGTAGGAGGTGGAGCAGAGAACGGCGGAGCGCCAGATATTATCGCCGGACCATGGAGTGGCCGGAGTCGACGAGGATTTGAGGAGGAGCCGGAGCTAGGGTTTCGGCCCGGCGGAGGAGGAGCAAAGGGAGAGAACGAGCGAGGGAGAGAGATTGTGAAGAGAGGGAGGGCACGACACGGGGCATCGTCTTTATCTCCTCGCGGCTCGGCGGTGGCGGTAGCGTGCATCGCGGCGGGAATCGGACGGTGAGGCTCTCCGTCGTCCTTCTGTCGAGAGGTTGAAGAAAGAAAGAAAAAGAACATTTTGCTAAAACCCCCCAGAAGTTCCAGGAAACAACAGAACATTTGAAAACAGGCCCCTAGCTTGGAAAATAAAGGTTTTGAGAACCTTTTTGAAAATATAAATTTTATACAAAAATACCAGGAGCTTTAGAATTTCACAAGGAAGTCGTTGGCAACTTTGGATTTTTAAAATTTTGAAATTCTTTTAACACATTTAAAATAACAAGTGGTTTAGGCCACTTTAGGTTTTTCTCTTTTATTTTAAAACTCAATTTTTGTGCATTTTTAAATTAGATGCAAATGAAGCTCATGATGCACAAAACAAATCCTAGTTATAAATTAGCTAATTTGGGGACGTTACACTGAGCCCTTAAGGTGTTCGACCAAATTACATCCGACCAAAATACAAGGGATTAGTAATATTAATCAGTCTCTTCGATGTCGTCGTCAAAGCCGGACAACATCTCGTCAACCGACTTGTCGATCTCTTCGTTGGGGTCGCTGATCTCTTCGTCCGACTGCTGGATTTCTTCACCCCACTGCTCGATTTCTTCGTCCGACTGCTCGATTTCTTCGTCCGACTGCTCGATCTCTTCACTGACCTTCATAGATGTCAGCTGGATGTACTCCACCTTGATGATCACCTTGATAACGTAGAGATAACCAAATCGAATCTGCAGTTGCTCCCAGAATAGATCCCAGTTCCTATCGAATTCGAGGTATTCGTAGCCGTTGACCACATGATATGATCCAAAGATCTCGAAATCATTCCCCAAAAGACGAGAAACTCCGTGATCTTGCCGTAATATGAGCTCACGCGGTGGAAAAACCTCGGGGTAGCCATCTAGTAACTCAATCTTGAGATGCTATGAAAACAACATGAGCATCATATCAGAATAGTTCGAATGACAGAACTGAGAGATCATTCAAATGACAGAACATGAGCATCGTATCAGCATACCAGAGATTCTTCATCTAAAGAATCATTCTCAATCTTGCGCACGTAGTATTGAGGGATCTCTTCCAACTCCATCGTGGCATCTTGCAATAAAACGAGAGATATCGCATTCATATCTGAATAGGTGACATCTCTCGCTTCGTGAAATATGCTCGATAGGAGGGCAGGCTTGCAGCGTCCGTCAATATGTTGAAACTCTGATCAAAGAGAGAAGACATTCAGAAAACTTCTAAACTACTCAATGTGTAAGAAAACGAACACAAACGAGCATACCCGTGTGTTGCACAAGAGGTTTTGCAGCATTGTGCTTGTTAGTCACTTCAACATTGAACAAATGCAGATCTTGATTCCAAGCAAATTTGACAACATCGCCCTCCTCGATGCCGTAGCCTTCACATAGTGTTGTCCACTGCGTTCCATAGATCTCCGTGTATACATGGATGTTCGGGCTACCACTTAGCTGCTTAACAAGATATGGATGTTCTGCGTCATCTTCTACCCACTTATCCAGGTAGAACAAGTACTGGTCTCCGTTCGGACACCTAGCCTCCATCTAGTTCTTACGAGGGCCAAGTCCCCGACTCTGATCTAGAAGATATCTTAAAGGGCATGGCGGAACCTACATGTAATACCAAACCGGAGAAACTATGAAGACATTCATTGAAGGAAAAACAAATGACATTCCCTCAAATTTGAAAGGCAATACTTACAATGGCCGTTTTGAAACTGCGTTCCATCGGGACTTTGAAAGTGGAACCACGAGTTAGTATGCGACAGAGAGTTGCTTCGTAATTGCACAGAGCACAGCGATCGACGCCATCGCTATCGCTATCGGAATCCTATTTTAACAAATGAAATTTAGAACTAGATAAACAGGCGGGACCTGGGGTTTTTCCCCATTCCACAATCCAAATACAAAATCGAATCTACTCACATATAATGCACCAAAAAGGAAAATGAAACATGTAGCGAAGATAGCACTGACCATCGGCGACAAAATGGGGTTGATGGACTGCATCTGAAACCGTCTGCGACCAAAAAACCCCAAACGGCGAAGGCGGCCGTACAATGGCGTGGGCAATGGAGCTCCTTGCTTGTCCCTCCTTCTCGACGGGCGACGGGAGACTGGCCGGCTACGGAAATGGCGATGGCGATGGAGCTCCTTTGCGCCTTCAATCACCCTGCTCTCCGCCCTCAGTCCAACTCCTATTGCTCTGTTTTGCTCTGTTCTTGGGGGTCCATCGGAGGTTCTATGTGCGACAACAGTGAGGCAGGGAAGAAAGACCACGCGGGTCCCATCGGCGTTTTCCCTTGATTAAACAAGTCACCGGCCCCAAGCCGACACATCGAAATCCCAACCGAGCCGAGCCGCACACTAGCCGACCCCACGAGAGAGCTGCGCCAGGACGAGCCCACTAGTCAGGACAAGTGCGGGTCAAAGGAGGTTGACCAGAGGGAAACGAGCGTTTGGGCGATATGCGAGCAAACCAGAGCACAGAACAGAGAAACAACGCGGGTAGGGAACAGACCGATGGAACTCAGCGAACCATGGCACAAACCAATTGACCCTAGTTTTTATGCATTTTCTGGGACTACCCTATTAACAAGATGCCACAGTGCCAGTTCCCTGTTTTCTGCTGTTTTTGGTTTCAGAAAACCCTTTATGGAAATATTCTCGTAATTGGCCAAAATTAATACCAAAGTCCCTATATTTCACGGGAGCTTCTAGAACACCAAAGACGAGACGGAGAGGGGCCGTGAGGCGCCCTCATGATGTGGTCACCACATGAGGAGCAGACCTCGGCCCTCCACCGCCTTCGCCCTTTTGCCTACAAATACTCCCGACAAAATATGACCTAAGACCCGAACACTTTTCGTCCACGAGTTCCAGAGCCACTGCCGTCATCAACCCTAGTTAGGGAGGGATGAGAAGCTCTTCCCGGCACCCTGCCGGAGAGGGGAATCATCACCGGAGGGCTCTACATCACCATGCCAGCCTCCGGGCTGATGCGTGAGTAGTTCATCCTACATAGTACTCAATATTCATCGGATCCCAGCAAACACAACATGTAGTATTACATAACGATGATCTTGATCATGATAGGCAGCTCACAAGATCTAAACATGATAGCACAAGTGGAGAAGACAACCATCTAGCTGCTGCTATGGACCCGTAGTCCAAGGGTGAACTACTGACGCATCAGTCCAGAGGCGGGCATGGTGATGTAGAGCCCTCTGGTGATGATTCCCCCCTCCGACAGGGTGCCGGGGAGAGCTTCTAATCCCTCCCAAACTAGGGTTGATGACGGCGGCGGCTCTGGAACTCGTGGAGGAAAAGTGTTCTGCCCCTAGGTCTTGTGTTTCAGGGGGTTTAAGTAGGCGAAAGGGCGAAGGTGGCGGAACCCCGAGAGCCCCTCATCAGGTGCTGGCGCGGCAGGGGTGGGACCCGCACCGGCACCTGATGACGGCGCCTCGATGCCCTTCTTCGTTTCCTCTTCGGAGTTCTGGAACGTGTTGGGAATCACCTATTCTCATAGACAGTGTTGGGCCTCCAAGAGCAGAGGTTTGTAGGACAGCGGCAAGTTTCCCTTAAGTGAATCACCCAAGGTATATCAAACTCAGGGAGGTAGAAGTCAAAGATATCCCTCTCAAGCAACCCTGCAATTAAGATACAAGAAGTCTCTTGTGTCCCCAACACACCCAACACACTTGTCAGATGTATAGGTGCATTAGTTCGGCGAAGAGATAGCGAAATACAAGTAATATGGATGATTATAAGTAGTAGCTGCAATCTGAAATAAAAATGGCAGCAAGCAAACATGTAGCAGAACTTGTTGAAAACGGTATTTCAATGTTTAAAAACAATGCCTAGGGATCATATTTTCACTAGTGGAAATTTCAACAATGACATCAAAACTGAATAATAAATACTACTCTAAAACACTCTCTTGTTGGATGATAAACACCATTCCTTGTGTAGGGCTACAAGAGCACATTCAAAGTGAGAGTAAACTAACACCAACAATGTCATAAAGGAATCACACACGGTGCACACAATGTCACCTTTACAACCGTGAATAACCCGGAGTTCATATTAAAGTAACCTTTAGAGTGCATAATAGATAAAGAGTAACAACACATATTCAACTAGATTACAAAGCTCATGATCACATAAAGATCACACAATGGGAGAGAGAGAGATAAACCACATAGCTATCGGTAGAGCCCGCAACCCCGGGGGAGAACTAGTCACTCCTCATCATAGGAGTCAGCAACGACGATTGAGATGGCGGTGGAGTTGATGGAAATGACTCCAGGGGCATTTCCCCATCCCGACATTGTGCCAGAACAGAGACTTGTGTCCCCCGAATCTTGACTTCGATGGAGGCGGCGCAACGGAACTCTTCTCGGGAAAAGGCTTATTTTTTAGGGTTATTTCCTTGGGGGAAATATATGGGCGAAAGGGCGAAGACGGTGGAGGCCCGAGGCTCCGTCCTCAGGTGCTGGTGCGGCAGGGGTGGGCCTCGCGCCAGCACATCATGAGAGGGCCTCGGTCCCCTCCTCCATCTCGTCTTCGCTGTTCTGGAACCTCCCGTAAAAAATAGGGACTTTGGTATTAAATTCGTCCAATTTCGAGAATATTTCCTTAAGGGGTTTTCTGAAACCAAAAACAACAGAAAACAGGTAACTGGCACTGTGGCATCTTCTTAATAGGTTAGTCCCAGAAAATGCATAAAAACCATATAAAGTGTATATAAAATATGTAGCAATTGGTATAATATAAGAAATTATACATTGGAGACGTATCAACATCCCCAAGCTTAGTTCTACTTGTTCCGAGTTGGTAAAATGATAAAATAATAATTTCTGTAGTGACATGTTTCACACAACCTTGATCATATAATAATGTAATGCATGTAAACTGAAATCAAATGAATAATGGTTGTAGTTTATATTGATATCAAATGAGTAATAAATAAACAAGTAGGTAGAGCAAAGTAGAACTTTAATGAATAAGTATTAGAGAGAAATCAACCGTGCAAAGTAGATATTAAAGATGATTTAATCTTCAAGAATAACAATATAATCATCTGATGCATCCAACACACATGACAACTTTGTGAAAGGATCAAGTCAAGCAATACCAATATGCACGTAGAAAATCATCTCTCTAATTGTTCACAAGAAACAATCAAGCATTCAGCATTGGTTCCTGGCACCAGGATGTTGTGGCTAAGAGAATGTCAAGGGGGGTTTGGAAGGCCAATAGAAGAAAGTCTCACAAAGCTGAAAGTGATCATTAGGCAAGAGGAATTCTTATAATCAAAGCTATGCAAGGACTAGTGATTGCCACACAACGGATGCACATAGAGCTATAAGTGTATGAAAGGTCTCCAATGGAACTAGTGGGCGTGCATCCAACTTGCTTGCTCACGAAGACCTAGAGCACTGATACGTCTTCAAGTTATACCAAGGTATCTATAATTTCTTATGTTCTATGCTATATTATACCAAGTTATTACATGTTCTATATGCATTTTATATAGTTTTATGCATTTTCTGGGACTAACCTATTAACATGATGCCACAGTGCCAGTTCCCTGTTTTCTGCTGTTTTTTGTTTCAGAAAAATACTTAAGGAAATATTCTCGGAATCGGACGATTTCTTTTCCAAAGTCCATATTTTTGTGGGAACGTTGCAGAACACCGAAGAAGAAACGAAGTGGGAGGCCGAGGCGCCGTCACCACGTGCTCGCGTGGCCCCACCTCCTTCCGCACGAGCGTGTGGTGTGGGGCCCTCGGGCCTCCACCGACCTCGCCCTTTCGCCTACATATACCCCCCCTCCCCCGACGCAAAAACCCTAACATGGTGCGCAATATTTCCTCCACGGGTCCCCGATCCACCACCGTCATCATCACTACTTCGGGAGAGATCAGACCTTCTCCCTGGCACCCTGCCGGGAGGTGGAATCGAAACAGGAGGGCTCTATGTCACCATGCCCGCCTCCGAACTGATGCGTGAGTAGTTCACCCTTAGACAACGGGTCCATAGCAGTAGCTGGATGGTTGTATTTTCCTCTTGTGCTATCATGTTTAGATCTTGTGAGTTACCTATCATGATCAAGATCACCGTTATGTAATACTTCATGTTGTGTTTGCTGGGATCCGATGAATATTGAGTACTAAAGTTATTGCTTCATAATATATCATGTGTGTGATATTTAATGATCTTGCATGCTCTCTGTTACTAGTAGATGCTCTGGCTAAGTAGATGCTTGTGACTCTAAGAGGGGGTATTTATGCTCGATAGTAGGTTCATGTCTTTATTTAATCTGGGGTGGTGACAACTAGCTCTAAGGTTGTAGATGTACTGTTGCTACTAGGGATAAAACAATAGTACTTTGCCTAAATATGATGTTACTTACTTACTTACTTACTTTACACACAGTGCTTAAGGTAATAATATGTTGCATGCAACTTAATACTGAAAGGGGCGCGGACGCTAAACGGAAGGTGGATTATCAGTCATAGATGCGGTTGGAACGGTCTATGTATATTGTTGTAATGCCCAAATGAATCTCACACTAGACATCATGAGATTAGTATATGCATTGTTATGCACTTCATTATTCTATCAATTTGTCAGCTGTAATTTATCTACCCGCATGAATGTTATTATTATTTATGGAGAGACACCACTAGTGAACTGTGGACCCCGGTCCTTCCCTTTAATCTGATAAACCACCAACTGCAAACTTGTTACTTTCTGCAAACAAACATCTTTCTTCCACACATACATTTAATCCTTTGTTACAACAAGCCGGTGAGATTGACACCCTCACCGTTGAGTTGGGACAAAATACATTGATTGTGTTGTGTGCAGGCTCCACATCAACTACACGCCATCAAGAATTTCTGGCGCCGTTGAGACCTCGAGGGAATTCTCACTTCATACTGGTTCGATAACCTTGGTTTCGTAACTTAGTGAAATTTACTGCTGCACTACTTCACACCTTCCTCTTGGGGTCTCCCAACCACACGTAGAAAGCATCAAGCACTTCCGAGGAGGCTCATCATTGGAATATACAAGCCACGTTCTATAATGTAATGTTCCCCACATAGTTATGCAAGTAAGACATGAAAACTCTCTCATATGGAGTAAAGGTGCTAAACATGAGCACACATGATGACTATGAGTACTATGGTGCTATAACATAACCACAAGTGTGGATAAAGAATAGTAATGTTGCCCCATTTTTATTTCTTTTTTCTATTTTTTCTTTTTATGCTTCTCTTTTCCATGGCCTCCATGACTCTTTTCACTTTTAGGGGCAAACATTCTAATATGATAATATGAGAACACACTATTGATACAAATAACTAATAATGAATAAGACATGATGTATATGAAACAGTGCCTCTGCCAGTGTAGTAGGATATGCAATGATCTAGCGTAACATGGGTAAAACCGCACATCAGATGTATAGAATCATGCAAAACAATATATAATGATAAATGACAACAAGTCATGTAATGTAAGATGGAAGTTGCATGGTAATATATCTCGGAACATCGATCAAAATGTCGTAGTAGGTAGGTGTGGTGGATGTTTTGAGAAAGATATTTGGATTATGTGCAGGAGAACATGATGAAGATCTCCCACGAGTTTTGGATGTACCCGCGAAGTATGCACCAACTCACAATGTGAGAAAGGGCAATGCAAAGTACTAAAGAGGCTAGCAAGTATGGTGGTGGAAGTGCCATTAAAACCGCAGCTTTAGAACTCACAAGTAAAAAATTCCAACTAGAAATATGATCTTACAAGGCATAATGAAAATCACTCCATGAGACACTATGACAAATGAACAAGTCACTGTTGGGACCCCGACCGTAGCGCATAACACAAAGTAATAATTTTTGCTTTTAACATTAGAAGTCATATATCATTATGCTATCAACTGGATATTTAAGTGTGGCACAACTTCAAGTTTTCTAGACCAACCATTAATCATTCCACTTTACAAACCATCATGTTTACCATTAAGCATATTAATATCTCAAAACAACATCAATGATTCAAGTGACACAATTTAATGATCTACAAGATTACCTATCATTTCATCATACCATCTATCACATTTAACATTTTCTGCTCTTAACCAAACACCAATCAACTTATCTAAAAGTAAACTCTCCAAGTATTTAAACAATGAGATATGAGAGTATAACTTACAAAAACTAACAGCTAAAGGCTTAACTCGATACAAAAATGCAATAAAGTAAAGATATAAAGGAATTGCTACAGAGATGGGTCCTCTGTGTATAGTGCAAACCCCTGAATCGATTCATTTGCACACACAGTTTACGATGAATATCACAACATTGTATCATTATTAAAAGAATAATGCAGACTTGGTAAAATAAATGGTTCGATACATCTTTGCATAGCTTAAAGCTAGCTCAAAACCATAAAGCAGCGGAAATAAATCTTCAACGAGCCTCAAACTTCATGATACGCCACAGGCGAAAACATGTTGGTGCAGACTCGAAACCCAAACGTAGTCCTTACTCTTCGTCGGAAATTTATGCAACAATTAATAATTTGTAACAGAGTGGGTCAGATTCCATTAGAAATGGAGTCTAGCAAGTGACACTATGGTGGACACTTAGTGGAAAAAACTCTATAGCCTTTATGCTTATTTGGCCGGTGGAGTTCAAGGCTAATTTGCATAAAGCAATTTTTTCCTACTCTTTTGAAAACACTTTTCTTCAAATCAAGACAAGTATGGCATGAAAAACCATAATGTCATCTTCCCTTCTTCACCCATCAACTTTTAACTTAGAAATTGGAATGGTGGGAGCCTCCGTTAAATCCTTGATCAGCTGCTCAAATTGTCCATAACCGGGGACACGACTAAGTACTTATTTCTAACTTTCGAGAGAGTGCACTTTCACCACGAGACTCAAACAACCCTTCTGTTCTTGACCCTCATGTCATGAAAAGGAAAGGAGAAGCCTGAGACGAGACCTTTGGGGAAAAGTCAAGGCAGAGCCATTATACCACGTGGCTGCACTGAAGCATCTACACTTGGAGAAAACTTTGGTCCCTTTGTTCCCTGGGTGGCCATCCACAAGTGCACGTACTCAAGTTCACTCATCGGAATGAGCCTAGGTCTGAGCCAGGTACACCCACCTAAATGAGCCTAAGCAGCTACTCAACTCCAACCTCCATCCTCTTGCCACATCCACCCAGGAGTTTCTTTAACTTAGTAGAAATTAACTTTTTATAAAACAACTTTTGTGTAGCATCAATATTTCTACTAAGTTTTCAATAGGATTCTAGACACATGTGGTGTAAGGGAAATAGTAGTTTCAGCATAACAATACTATCCAACACATGCATATAGAAAATACACTAAGTAATGCATAGAAAAATACTTAGGAAATTTATGAGGTGTGCCACTTGCCTTGGCAACAAGCAAAAAAGCAACAACAACTGCAATAGTCCTCGTTTCCCTGCGGATATTCTAACAAGTTAAACAAGCCACAAATAAACATACTAGCATAAATGCAACACTTAGAAAAATATGACATGCATGAAAAAAAGTGCACACACAAAAATTCTAAGTTAAAAGAATGCTAAAAAAATTCCCTAAAGGGATTAAACACTAAGGACTTAGTTTTAAACACAAAGGACTTGGTCTATGTCCAAAGTGGAACACAAAATTAGGAAGGAGGGAAAAGATAGAAAGAAGGATGTAGTTGGTCTTCCAAGTATCTTTTCCTTGCTTCCTTGTAGTTTTCTCCTTGATGTGATGACTTCATTGCAATTTGGAGACTTGATGTTTCTGAAGACTTGACGGTGTTGACAGCATACACGTTGGTCTTGAATATAACTTAGTCACCATGAAGTCTAAGAGAAGAAGGAAGAAAAGAGAGACATAAAGAAAGACTTGGAAAATGTAGAAGGTTGGTCTTCATGAGCTTCTTCTTGATTTTCTTCTAAGTGCTTCTACTTCTTGGAGATGCTTCTGGAGTTAGTTTTCTTCTAAGTCTTCGTTGGCCTTCTAGTCTTCATGTTGAAAATCCCAAGTGTCTAAGTGCATACTTGATAATGTTTTCTAGATGCTAAAGTTTTCTAAGGAAAAGTGTTGTCAATTATTTATCAAATATTTTCTAAGGAAGAAAAATACTTTGCTTTGAGAAGGCAAAATATTTCTAAGTAATTTTTGTAACTAAAGTGGTCATAAAATGGCCATGTCGTTTGTTATTCGAATAAATGATGAAAATAATTTTAATCAATTTTAATTATTAAAATAACACCTAAAAAATATTTAATCAATATTAATTACAAAAACAATGGAAACTTATCTTACAAAATTGTAGAGCACTCCTACGGCCAGTACTTAGACAATAAAAATTATAGCAAAATAGTTTGATCAATTTTAAATTTTAAATTTGAAGTTATGTTCAAAATACCATTAGAGACACATCTGAATTTAAACAATTTTAATTTCAACAAAATATAAAAGTAATGAGTCCAAAAGTTTTTAAAAGTCATAAGCTTTCCAAAAATATAAAGTTTGCAATTTTTGGCCAAGTCAATAAAAAGTAGTGATAGATCAAAATCGTAGGGATTAATCTGTGAAGAAAACTATTAAAGTCTTCGCGCTGAGGTCCCTGGTGACGTGGCGGCTCCTATTGGCGCAGGTCTTCTCTTCGGGCGATGCGGGACAAGTGGGCGCGGACAGGATGCGGCGCGACCCGGACGATGCGGACATGCCACGTGGCTTCCTCCAATTGGCTGATACCGCTTTGTTTAAGTTGTACGTTTCCAGCCGTCGGATCTAGCTCCTATGATCGAGATCTAAAATACCAAAAACAGGCGACGCTAGGTCGCCGTTCGCCGGTGACCTAATTCCCGCGGCGGCGTCATCACGGTTACGCGCGTTCTAGGAGATTTAGGACGAGGGGGGACAAACAAAACATACCGCTACGTAGAGGAGGTCGAGACGGAGATGATGGCGCGGTATGATGTTCCGGTGTGTCCTTCTGCTCCATGAATCGCTCGCCGGAGTCAGATATGGCGTTGGCTTGCTTCTGTCGAGGAAGGAGACGATGTTCTAATGTGCGGGAAATTATACGGCCAAGTCAGGGAGATGCGCATTGGCAAGGTAAAGAGAACAAGAGAGATGGGAGGGTCCGGGGTTGCCGGAGTTCGTCGCACAATGAGGTTCTTACCAACGGAAACAGCGGCGCTACGAGCTTGAATTCGGCAGCCTGGAGGCGGGTTCTATTTAGGGTTTGAGGGGGAAATAGGCGGCGGGAGCTGGGGTATAAATAAGCAGCGGGGCACGGGATAGAATCGTTTAAACGATCGGAAACGATCTCGAATTCGAGATAGACTTTTACCCGGAAAGATTTGGTCGGGAGGTTGTAGACGTGCTGACGTCAGCGGTGACGTCACTGGTAATTTTCTTTTTCTGTTTTCTTTATTTCCTTATATCTTTTGATTTAGGTGTCCAAATTAAGTCAAATAAATTTCTAAACACTTCTAAAATTCATATCTATGTTTTAAAACATTTGTAGGAAAGTTTTGAACACTTTTCAAAAATAATATTTTGAATTATGGATTAAATGCAAATTTGACACATTAATTCAAATTTGAAAATAGGGCTTTAATTAATTTACTTGTGGCTAAATAAAATTTGGTACCACAATTGTAATCATATGAAAATACTTATTTCCAATAAATACAATCAATTCACAACACATCAAACCAATGAAGTAAAAATAAGAGAAATATCATAATTGCTAGTTTGTTCTTAACATTTCTCAAATAGGTTTTCAAGTGGAAATAATATTCCAACCTTTGAAATTTCAAATGCAAATAATAAGAAAATTATGAATGCATGCATGAATTTTCTTTTTAAATCAACATACATATAGTTTTCCAATTTTTTTTAATTTTTTTGATTTTTTCAAATTTTGAAAAATTCCAGGATGTTACAGACTACCACCCTTAAAAGGAATCTCGTCCTCGAGATTCGAGAAGGCTAGAAAAAGGTTGTGACTAGATATCTGGGTGCACTACCACCCTTAAAAGAAATCTTTGTTGGTAGTGAAAACTTGATTCAGAAAGAATCGTTCACTTCTTCCACACTGATGTGGTTCACATATCCTTTATCAAAAGGATTTGGCTTGACAACGGTTTTGGCCCCTTTCTTTTCTGGGCACTCAGTGGAGTAGTGTCCTTGCTTCTTGCAGATTTAGCAGGTGATATGATTGATGTTTTTCTTCGGTTCCACATTTGGATGGTGATTAGTTAGGAGCATCGTGTCTGTTCCCTTGTGGTCTCCATTGCTTCCCTTGAATCCACTATTGTGATCATGATGCTTGTGGTTTCTTCCTCCACTATGGTGGTTTCTAAGTTTGTGACCATGGTTCCCATCATGAACAAAGTGTTTCTTCAATGAGGGTTCAAAGGAGTGCTTGTTCATCTTCCTCTTCCTGTTTTTAGCTTTCTTCATGCTATCTTCAAGGGCGATGGCTTCATCAAGAAGTATCTGATAGTTTGGCGCATAAGCAAAAGTTAGAGGTATCTTCAGCTCATCACTAAGTTCATTGAGAAATTTTTCCTTCCTCTTTGCATCTGTGTCAATGACCTCAGGAGCATATCGAGACAAGGCATGGAAGTCATCCATATACTCCTTAAGACTTCTGTTTCCCTGACGCAGATTGTGGAACTCTTTGTGCTTCAGATTCATAATGCACGTGTAGATATGAGCATTACGGAAACCTTCCTTGAAATCCTCCCAGGTCAAGGTGTCCAGCGGATGAGTAATCTGGTAAGTTTCCCACCATTTTGCAGCAAGTCCTTCAAGAAGATGTGCGGTGAACCTAACTTTCTCAGCATTATTACATTCAGTTGTCACCAGATCCTTTTGCACAGAACACAACCAATCATCAGCCACCAGTGGCTCAGTTGAAGTTGAGAACTTATTTGGCCTAAGCCTAAGGAACCTGGCAAGTCTGTCCACTCGGGAGGGAGGGGGGGTGGTGGTGGTGGCAGATTGTTGTTGTTGTTGTTATTATTGTTGTTGCTTGCTGCAATAAACTGAGTCATCATGGTCATCAATTGGGCTTGGGCGGCCATCAACTGCTGCATAGAATCATCATCATCATCGTTGTTGTTGTTGTTGTTGTTGTTGTTGTTGTTGTTGTTGTTGTTGTTGTTGTTGTTGTTGTTGTTGTTGTTGTTGTTGTTGTTGTTGTTGTTGTTGTTGTTGTTGTTGTTGTTGTTGTTGTTGTTGGGGAGACATCTGTGGTTTTAGCATAGATGAAGATAGACATGTCTAAGGAATTAATTATACCCATGCAAGCATCTCAAACAATCAAGCAACATTTTAAGCAACTTAAACTTTTCACTAGTCTTGGTTGAAAATAACGACACAGGGAAACTAGATAATGCTCTACCACAAGTTGGTAGATCCTAAACAAAGAAATTCGAGATTTTAAAGGCATAAAGTAAAAGGGTAGTCCCTCTAGCTATCCTATTCCTCAATCATGGCGTCTTCATCTACTTCCTCTTCAATTTCTTGGATCTCAAAGCCTTTCTGTATGAGCACGCTTCTGAGTTCCTTTACTTCCTTCTCCAACTCTAAGTTCTTGTCTTGAAGTTCTTTCTTCTTAGCACAAAGACGCTTGATCAAGTCACTATCAGCTACAAGCTCCACCTTATTACAAGAGAGTTCTTCCTTCAAGTCCCTTATTGCTTGTTTCTTTGTTGGACACTCTTTTCTTGACTTGTGTATTTCTTCTCTTGTGCGTTGAACTTCTCTTCTAGCTCCTTGGTCTTCTCTTCTTGTTTCTTTATCGTCTCTTCAGTCTCTTTGACTTGGGCGCAAATATCATCATTCTTGTAGAGTTCTTTATAGGAATCAAAGTAAAGATCATGGACTAAGAGTTCCAAGCCCTGGAAGTAATCGCTCACGAACTTCTCCTTGCCCATATCTTCCGTGCCATAGAAGAAAGGTGTTCCTTCGTCATCACGCCTTCCAAAAGGGAAGGAGTAGTGCCCCTCTAAATCCTTGGAGTAGCGTCCACAAAGGCGTCCAATCAAGTCTTGCATGACGAGGTTGAGTCCTTTCTCCTTTGAGTCACTAACTGACTTGACCTCTATCTGGGACTCTTCACTACGTCCTGATTGAATAGCTTTTATTCCCCAATAGCCCTCCCTACTAATCTTCTTCATGATGAAGCCCTTGATCTGGGGTTTCGACCATCTTTAGCGGACCTGCACTTAGAAAATGGCAAGTCCCTGTGTATAGTGCAAACCCCTGGATCGATTCATTTGCACACAAAGTTTACGATGAATATCACAACATTGTATCATTATTACAAGAATAATCCAGACTTGGTAAAATAAATAGTTTGATACATCTTGAAAACATGTTGGTGCAGACTCGAAACCCAAACGTAGTCCTTACTCTTCGTCGGAAATTTATGCAACAATTAATAATTTGTAACAGAGTGGGTCAGATTCCATTAGAAATGGAGTCTAGCAAGTGACACTATGGTGGACACTTAGTGGAAAAAACTCTATAGCCTTTATGCTTATTTGGCCGGTGGAGTTCAAGGCTAATTTGCATAAAGCCAATTTTTCCTACTCTTTTGAATACACTTTTCTTCAAATCAAGACAAGTATGGCATGAAAAAAAATCTCATCTTCCCTTGTTCACCCATCAACTTTTAACTAAGAAATTGGAATGTTGGGAGCCTCCGTTAAATCTTTGATTAGCTGCTCAATTTGTCCGTAACCGGGGACACGACTAAGTTCTTAGTTCTAACTCTCGAGAGGGTGTGCACTTTCAGCACGAGACTCAAACAACCCTTCTGTCCTTGACCCTCATGTAGTGAAAAGGAAAGGAGAAGCCTGAGACGAGACCTTTGCGGAAAAGTCAAGGCAGAGCCATTATACCACGTGGCTGCACTAGAAGCATCTTCACTTGGAGAAAACTTTGGTCCCTTTGTTCCCTTTGTTCCCTGGGTGGACATCCACAAGTGCACGTACTCAAGTTCACTCATCTAAATGAGCCTGTGTCTTAGCCAGGCTCACCCACCTAAATGAGTCTAAGCAGCCACTCAACTCCAACCTCCATCCTCTTGCCACATCCACCCAGGAGTTTCTTTAATTTAGTAGAAATTAACTTTTCATAAAACAACTTTTGCGTAGCATCAAAATTTCTACTAAGTTATCAATAGGATTCTAGACACAACTGGTATAAGGGAGATAGTAGTTTCAGCATAGCAATACTATCCAACACATGCATATAGAAAATACACTAAGTAATGCATAGAAAAATAGTTAGAAAATTTATAAGGTGTGCCACTTGCCTTGGCAACAAGCAGAAAAGCAACAACAGCTGCAACAGTCCATGTTTCCCTAGTCAAACAAGCCACAAATAAACATACAAGCATAAATTCAACACTTAGAAAAATATGACATGCATGAGACAAAGTGCACACACAAAACTTCTAAGTAAAAAGAATGCAAAACAATTCCCTAAAGGGATTAAACACTAAGGACTTAGTTTTAACCACAAATGACTTGGTCTATGTCGAAAGTGGAAGACAAAATTAGGAAGGAGGGAAAAGATAGAAAGAAGGATGTAGTTGGTCTTGCAGGAATCTTTTCCTTGCTTCCTTGTAATTTTCTCGTTGATGTGATGAATTCATTGCAATTTGTAGACTTGATGTTTCTGAAGACTTGATGGTGTTGACATCATAAATGTTGGTCTTGAATATAACTTAGTCACCATGAAGTCTAAGAGAAGAAGGGAGAAAAGAGAGACATAAAGAAAGACTTGGAAAATGTAGATGGTTGGTCTTCATGAGGTTCTTCTTGATTTTCTTCTAAGTGTTCTACTTCTTGGAGATTGTAACATCCCAAAAATTTGCAAAAATTTAAAACTTTGCATCCATGCATCATTCATCATTTAGGCAGAACATTACATCACATAAATACTGAATAAAAATTCAACTATAAGTTTAATTAATTTATTATCCCATAAAGTGGTTTATTTAACACTTCTTTAATAAATATATTTTTCCAAATTATTTATTGGGCAAGAATAATACTAAAAATTTCTAAATTTAATAATCTTTCCAAACCTAATTTTATGAATTTTACTAAAATGTTTGGACTGAGTTTAAAAATCATTTGGGAATTAATTGTGAAAAGATAATGTAATTTGATAAAAGGAAAATAAAAGAAAACGGGCCGGACCCCTGCTATCTGTCGCGCGTACAGGACCCAACAACCAGCAGAAGCCCGGCAACGGCCCACCTGGCCTCTCTTCCCTCTCTCTCACGCTGACTTGCGGGACCCACGGTGACGTCATCGCTGACGTCACGTCTTCAACCTCCAACGCGATCTTCCCGTCGACGAACTCTATCTGAACCCGATTTCAAATCGAAGTCGTGCGGGGCACGAACTCATCCTCGGGTTGCCCTTTATAAACCCCACCTCCGCCGCCTTCTCCCGAACCCCAAAACCCTAAGAAAATCGCCCCCAGGCTGCTCGGAAACGACCGCCGCCGTCCGCCGAGGCCGCCGCCGCAAATCTCCACGCCCCGGTGAGTACAGCGCCCCCGAGCACCATCCGAACCCTCCCCGCGATTCCCTGTCTTCGTGCGCACCTAACAGGTTCGTTCTTGCCTCGTCGGGTGCACAAGGTTGACGCCTCTGTCCACGACCCGACGCCGCCGTCCGCCTCGTCGTCGCCGACAATAATCCGAGGAGAGGAGGAGACACCACGAAGCCTCACCGCGCCATCGTCTTCGTCACGCTCCACGGCTTCGTGCGGTAACAAATTCCCCCTCCCTCTCCTCTCATACGCAATTCCGGCAATGGCGCCGCCGCGCTCGGATGAACTCCGGCGGACCGCGCCGCCTGTTTCTGGCCAATGCGTGTGGACCGTTGGATCTAGATCCGATGGATCTAGATCGGTTCGATCTGGTGCGTCCATAGTTAATTAGATCGGACGGCTCGCGCTGCCGATCCGCATCGAATCGGTATGAACCAATTAGCGTTTGCCACGTACCCCCCTTTACTCTTTCTTTTCGCAGGAATTCTTATAAACAAAACAGAAAATAAGTAAAACTTAGAAAATTCATAACTTATGTTCTGTAAGTCCAAATTCGATGAATTTTATATCCACGGATAGCCCTGCTAATGTAGATTATTTCTACATCATTTGTTTTTCCTTTTGATAAGTTATAATTCGTGTAATTATCCGAGGAGTATTTCAGCTATTAAATCTAAAACTTAAATAATAAAATGTTTTTCAAATAAATTTAATTGTTTTAGTGTTGTATTATTGCCCTCTGTCCAGAAATATTAATATGTGTCTTATTTGAAAACTTTCATAAAACAATAAAAGTAGTAGTGTAGAACTCAAGTTTTGCTATATTGTTTTCAATTATTTAATTGGTAAATAAAATAAGAAATTCTTAGAAATTGCATTTCATACATTTATAACAGAAAGTATAACTTATTGATAAGTGTGTCTTGTTATACTCATGGCATATCATGCATGCATACATATTTATGTTTGGTGTTGTGTGATGTTGTGTGATGTTGTGTGGGTATTTATTTTATGTATTGCTTGTGCTAGATTGTGAATAAGAGGAAGGACTTGCTTGTGATTGTTATTCTTGTGTTTGCTTCCTCCTGCTGCTACCAAGGCAAGTGATATTCATAATCTACCCAATATTTTCTGTATGCATTAGTATTATATTTTGAGTAGTATGCATGATAGGGATTTTGAACTATGTTATAATGCTAAGTTAGTTTACACTTTGAAAATATCCTAGTAGTGTGTAGCCATCCTTTCCCAGGCAGCCATTAAAAGTTTTTATTAGATGCTTAGCTATGCTATAAAGAGTGTTTACATACCATGCTATTGAAATATTGCTAAGTATTAAACTTAAAATGCACACCTGGGTGGAATTGGTTGGTATGGTTTATGTTGAGTGGCTTTTGGGACTATGCTTGTGGTTGTCGTTGCCTAGGATGAATGTCTATTCTACTTAGGGCCATGAGCATGGTGGTTGTCACCCAGAAGTGCACTTGTGGACGGCCACCCAGGAACAAAGAGATTTCTAAGTCCCTCCAAGTTTAGAAGCTTCCCGTGCAGCCTTTTGACAATGGGCTCTGTCTAGAATGATTAAGTTGTGGGAGTGCAACCTGTCAGCTTGACAAGCAGATGTAGAGTTGGTAGGTGGAACGGGTCTTGCTAGTATGGTTGCATTCTTGTTCTGAAAGTTCTTGTCTCAATTCTCTCCTTTCCTTAATGCACTCCGCGTGTATAGGATGTTTGGGCTAATTGAGTCTGAAGGTGAAAGTGCACAACCTCTGCAGAGTCGACAATCTGTGTACTTAACCGTGTCCCCGGTGATGGACTACTTCGAGCAGCTGAACAAGGATGGACGGAAGAATCTCATCATAGTTTTCATAAAGTAAAATTTGACTAAGAAAGATTTGTTGGTGCACTTGGGCTTCATCCCTTGGTGCCAAGTCTTTGAAAAACAAAAGTGTTTTACAAAAGATAGGAGAAAACTTGCTTTCTGCAAAATAGCCTACAACTCCACCAAGCCAAATATGCATATAGAATTAGACTTGTCATAAATTATCCACCATAGTCACTTGCCAATACTTCATTGTATTAACCTCCTTCGGGACGAACATGGGATACCCTACCTTGTTAACGAGGAAGAAAAAAACAAAGCAGAACCTTTGTACCCTTATCTCCAAGACTTAGAACTTCACCTCTGGCAACTAGAAGAGGATAGGCGCAACGAGCTGCTGAAGAATGATAAAATAATGGCCCAAGTCAAGGAGACTCAAAAGATGATTGAAGCCCAAGAAGAGGTGGCCAACACTCAAGAAGAAAAATTCCGAGCTCAAGAGAAGAAGTTCCAAAATCAAGAAAAGAGAATTAGAGACAAGAACAAGGAGATCAAGACCTTGAAGGATGAAATTCTGAGCAACGACGTCGAGTTTGAAGCTGATCGAGATTTAATCGAGACACTACGCCGTGAGAAGAGAATGCTACAAGAGAAGATTGAAGTCCTGGAGAAGGAAGCGATCGAGACTCTGCACCGTGAGAAGACAATGTTACAGGAGAAGAACGAGGCCTTAGAGAAGGAGGTGAACGACTACAAGGAGATCCTTATGAAGGAAGGCATCACCATCGAGGAGGTCGAAGAAGATGAAGGAGACGTCATGGACGAAGTTTAGACTTAGTAGTTGGACCACCATGTTAGCCATCGTTTAGTTCGTCGTCTTTAAAACATTGATCTCCAGCTTGTGGTGTGACAATGTTAGAATGTTTTGGTTAGAATGTTTTGGTTTTCAGACTCTGTCGTTTAGTTAATCAACCTAGAATACCTGTTTCAAATTGCTAAGTAAGATTTTTTTTAAGTTGTTTATTGAGTGTTGATTGTTTTGACTGGGTTGTTTTTGCATGGGTAGAAATTTTCTTCTCTTAGTTCTATCTATCTTTTACTCATCTATGCTAAAAATCCCACAGATGCCTCCTCGTCGTAATACCGACAACAATGATGCCATGCAACAACTAATGGCCGCTCAAGCTCAGTTGATGACCATGATGACTCAATTCATTGCCGCAACCAACAACAACAACAATCACAACAACAACAACCCGCCACCTCCACCACCACCACCTCCAGTGGACAGACTTGCAAGATTCCTAAGGCTTAGGCCTAATAAGTTTTCCTCTGCTACTGAACCAATAGTGGCGGATGATTGGCTCCGTTCAGTCAACAAGGACTTAGTAACTTGTGAGTGTTCTGAGGCAGAAAAAGTAAGGTTCACTGCACACCTGTTGGAAGGACCTGCTGCATTGTGGTGGGAGACTTATCAAGTGACACATCCTTTGGATGGTGTGACTTGGGATCCGTTCAAGGAAGGTTTCCGCAATGCTCACATTTCCTCTGGCATAATGAACCTGAAGAAAGAGGAATTTCACAGCTTGAGGCAAGGAGGTAGAACTCTGAAGGAGTATATGGATGACTTATGTATGCTATCAAGGTATGCACCAGAAGACATTGACACTGATGCTAAGAGGAAGGAAAAATGCCTCAATGGACTTAGGGGTGAACTGAAGATACCCTTGTCTGTGGCATATGCTCCTAACTATCAAGCTCTGCTGGATCAAGCAATCACTCTGGACAACAACATAAGAAAGGAAGAGAATAGGAAGAGGAAGTTCAGTGCAAGTAAGGTTCAGTCTGAAGGGATACACAAGAAACAACACACCTCTGAAGTTAGTAGCCATAAACCCTGGAATTACTCCAACAATGGTAGTGGCCAAAAACATCATGGTCATAACCACAATGGAGGATTCAAAGGAAGCAATGGAGGATACAAAGGAAGTAATGGAGGATATAACGGAAATAATGGTGGATCCAGGGGAAACCATCACCATGGCCATAATCATGGGAATGGTAATCACCGTCCTAACTATGAAGGTAAGAAAGACATGTCTAATGTGACTTGCTTCAAGTGCAAGAAGACATGACATTATGCAACTGAATGCCCAGAGAGGAAGACTGATGAAAATTCCAAGCCCACTCCTTTCCAGAAGGGATAAGTGAACCACATCAATGTGGAAGAAGTTCATGATGAACCTGATGCTGTGATTGGTACGTTCTTGCTCAATTCCTTTCCAGCATTAGTTTTATTTGATACCGGAGCATCGCATTCATTCATATCAAGAGCTTTTGTAAACAAACATGGGTTATCTGAGGAAAGTCTAGGAAAACCTATTAGGGTAAGTTCACCTGGAGGGGAGATGATAGTAAATTCTGGGTGTAGGCAGTTAGACTTGAAGATTGGTAAACACACCTTTCCAACAAACTTAGTCATCCTAGAAACCCAAGGTTTGGATGTTATCGTCGGAATGGATTGGATGACTCGTTTTGAAGGAATCATAGACTGTGCAAATAGAGCAATCACCCTCACCACCCCAGAGAAAAGGAAGATTAAGTTCAGATCAACTTTCGAACTTAAGAAGGTTAGGCTAAATTCTCTTAAGGGGGTTAGCCTTGGTGACGTGCTTATTGTCAAGGAATACCCAGATGTTTTTCTGGAAGAACTACCGGGAATGCCACCCGATAGAGATGTAGAGTTTCTCATCGAACTGAAACCGGGTACTGGACCAATAGCTAAAAGACCTTATCCTATGACCGTTGATGAATTGAAAGAGCTCAAGAAGCAACTAGAGGAACATATTCAGAAAGGGTTCATTCGTCCAAGTTCATCGCCATGGGGAGCACCAGTCTTATTTGTTAAAAAGAAAGATCAAACCCAGAGGCTAGTCACGGACTATAGGGAAATAAATGAATAAACTATCAAAAACAAGTACCCGTTACCCAAGATAAATGAACTATTTGATCAACTGGAAGGTGCTTGTGTTTTCTCAAAGATCAATCTTTGATCGGGGTACCTCCAAATAAAAGTTAGAGAAATGGATATACCCAAGACTGCATTTGTTACGAGATATGGCTCTTACGAGTACACCGTAATGCCTTTTGGATTGACCAATGCTCCAGCCTATTTCATGAATATGATGAATAAAGTGTTCATGGACTTTGTGGATAAGTTTGTGGTAGTGTTCATAGATGACATTCTAATCTACTCCAAGAGTCACAAAGAACATGAAGAGCATTTACGTCTAGTATTGCAGAGACTACGTGAACATAAGTTGTATGCCAAATACAGCAAGTGTGAGTTTTGGTTAGAACAAGTCTGATTTCTAGGCCATGTGGTGTCCAAGGAAGGTATAGCGGTGGATCCTGAAAAAGTATCAGCTGTAACTAATTGGGAACCGCCTAAGAATGTTGGAGAATTACGAAGTTTCCTTGGTCTAGCAGGATACTACCGAAGATTCATTGAAAACTTCTCCAAGATCGCCAAGGCTTTGACGGAATTATTAAAGAAGGAGAAGAAAATTGAGTGGACTGAGGCATGCGAAGCCAGTTTTCAAGACTTGAAGAAACGTCTAGTTTCAGCCCCAGTTCTATGCTTACCTGATTTGGAGAAGGAATTCCAAGTGTATTGTGATGCTTCATGCCAAGGCTTGGGAAGTGTGTTGATGCAGGAAGGCAGAGTGGTATCTTATGCCTCTAGACAGCTCAAGAAACATGAAGCAAATTATCCAACTCATGATCTCGAGTTAGCCTCAGTAGTACATGCCCTGAAGACATGGAGACCCTATCTGATGGGAAAAAGATGTGAAGTTTTCACTGACCATAAAAGTTTGAAGTATATTTTTACTCAGAAGGAAGTGAACATGAGACAGAGAAGGTGGTTGGAACTTATCAAAGATTATGATCTAAGTCTCCAATATCACCCGGGAAAGGCTAATGTAGTAGCAGACGCCCTGAGTCGTAAAGTGTATGTAAATGGCGTCACGACAAGGGAAATACCCGAAGACTTATGCAAGGCATTCAAGGACCTCAGATTGGAAGTAGTACCAGAAGGTTTTGTAGCCTCATTAGTAGTACAACCTACTTTGATGGACAAGATACGTGAAGCTCAGAAAGGAGACAAGGAAATAGAAGAAATCAAAGTCAATCTGAGAGCAGGAAAAGCTAAAGGATTTCATGAGGATGAGCAAGGGATTTTGTGGTTTGAAAAACGTGTATGTGTGGCCAATGACCCCGACCTTAGGAAGTTAATTCTACAAGAAGCCCATGAGACACCTTATTCCATTCATCCTGGAAATACCAATATGTATATGGATGTGAAGGAGAGATTTTGGTGGAACAATCTGAAAACAGAAATAGCAGAATATATCGCTAAGTGCGATGTATGCAGTCGAGTAAAGGCAGAACATCAGAAACCAGCAGGACTCTTACAACCTTTGAAAGTACCGGATTGGAAGTGGGATTCTATTGGGATGGATTTCATCACCGGATTACCAAGGACCATATCAGGTTATGATTCTATTTGGGTTATTGTTTGCCGTCTAACCAAAATAGCTCACTTTATACCCGTAAAGACCACTTATACAAGTGCAAAGTTAGCCGATATTTACGTGAATATAATTGTGTGCCTTCATGGCGTTCCTAAGAGAATCGTGTCAGATAGAGGGACCCAGTTCACTTCGCATTTCTGGAAGCAGTTGCATGAATCATTGGGAACCAGACTGGAATTCAATACGGCTTTCCACCCGCAGACAGATGGTCAGACTGAAAGAGTAAATCAGATTTTAGAGGATATGTTAAGAGCTTGTGCGCTTGATTATGGATCTAGTTGGGATGAAAATATACCTTACGCTGAGTTCTCCTACAATAACAGTTACCAAGCCAACATTGAGATGGCACCGTTTGAAGCCTTATATGGAAAGAAATGCACAACCCCATTGTTGTGGAGTGGTGTGGGAGAACGGAGTTTCTTTGGACCTGATATAATACAGGAGGCTGAAGAGAAGGTCAGACTGATTAAGGATAGATTGAAAATAGCACAGTCACGCCAGAAAAGCTATGCAGATTCCAAGCGTAGAGAAGTCACCTACGAGGTGGGTGATAGAACCTATCTCAGAGTGTCTCCACTCTGAGGTGTTAAAAGGTTCGGTCTCGATTCATTGGACCATTCAAAATCCTATCTCGCAAAGGTGAAGTGGCATATGAGTTAGAACTGCCAGAAGTCCTGTCTGCTGTTCATAATGTGTTCCATGTCAGTCAGTTGAAGAAATGTCATCCCGAGATGATGGGAGTTCCTTTAAAGGATACGGTACCTCTCGAGGAAGTACAATTGGAGAGTGACCTGACCTACGAAGAGGAGCCCATCAAGATATTACAGACAACAGAAAGAGTCACCCGTACCAAAACCATCAAGTTTTGCAAAGTCCAGTGGAATCATCACACCGAGGAAGAAGCCACGTGGGAACGAGAGGATGACCTCTGAGAAGACCATCAACACATATTTGCTGACCTTTCCGAAGCTCGAGGGTGAGCTTCCTCTTAAGGGGGTTAGTCTGTAACATCCCAAAAATTTGCAAAAATTTAAAACTTTGCATCCATGCATCATTCATCATTTTGGCAGAACATTACATCACATAAATACTGAATAAAAATTCAATTATAAGTTTAATTAATTTTTAATCCCATAAAGTGGTTTATTTAAAACTTCTTTAATAAATATATTTTCCAAATTATTTATTGGGCAAGAATAATACTAAAAAGTTCTAAATTTAATAATCTTTCCAAAACCTAATTTTATGAATTTTTCTAAAATGTTTTGTAACATCCCAACATTTTATAATGTTCAAAGATCACTAAAATTTAAAACTTTTGTTTTGCTTAAAATAAAACATTAAATGCATAAGAAAACCAACTATGAAAGACTTCAAACATATTGAAAGAGTTTAATAATTTGAATATCTCCAGTAAACATTATTTTCAAAAGTGGTTTCAAGTTAAACAATTTATTATGCATTGTATCTTCTTAAGCCTCATTATATAAATTGACTAATGTTTTATAAAATTCAAACCATTTTATTTTAATAAAATAGTTTACTTATAAAAAATTGATTTCAACCACTTAACCATATCTAATCATAAATTCAAGACTATTTAAAATGGTATATTTTTGCCAAATGGTTTTCATTCATTTAACTAAATTCAAAGTTAAAGTTTTGGAAACTATAAGTTTATAATGCATAACTTTAAAACTTCATATATTTTAATTAATGAATTATCCAAATAAACATTTCCTTAGTTTAAATGAATTTCATTTATTTTCAAAACATAAAATAATTTTCATGAATTTATATCCAGTATAAGAAATAAATTAACTCTAAAATCTATTATAAAGATATGTTATAAAGTTTTCAAATGATTTATCATATTATGAAACTTAATGGTGCACAAAATAATTTGAATAAAAATGTTTACATTACATTTTCTCTTTTCATTACAAATAGTTGCAATATGTTATTTAATAATCTATTAAAGCTAAAATTTATTTAATATGGGAAATGAGTTTAAATAACTTAAATTCAAACATATTTGAATATGGGTATTTCATATAATTTATTTAGCCAACATTAAAATTAATTAAACCCTAGTTTTAAATTTTTAATCAATATTTCGAATTTATTATTTTTGAAAAGTGTTCAAAACACTCCCACAATTGGTTTAACAGAAAGATAATAATTTTACAAATTTTTAGAAATTTGTTTGACCTCATTTGGACATTCAAATCAAAAGTTATGAATTAAATAAAAGAAATCAGAAAAATGAAAAAGAAATTTCCGGATGACGTCAGCGATAACGTCACGCCTTCTTCAACCTCCGTCCGAAAAATTCGCCTCCGATCCCTCCACCGATCCGAGCTCAAATACACGGCGTCCTTTGCGGGATTTGATCTCCCTTTCCCCCCATATAAACCCCGCGTCCCCGCCTCTGTTTCCCCTCTCTTTCGGCTGAAAACCGTGCCCCCACGCTGCCGTACGAGCTCGCCGGAGTGCTCCGCCTCCGCCGCCGTTTTCTTAGATCCCCGGTGTGGTAAGACCCCGCCCGAGCCCGAGAACCCCCCTCCCCCATCCTCTTCCTCGTGCCCGAGCGCAACTCCTAATCCTCTCCTTCGATTTTTGTACGCAGCGGTTCGAGCACACCGTGCTAGACCGAATCGCCGGAGCCGCCGAGCCTCCATCTTCTCGTCCACGGCGTTCCGGGAAGAGGAGGATCTGGCCGTCGCCGTCATCCTTCTTCTTTTGGATCGCCGAGTCGAAAGCCGCCCTCCGCGCGTTCGGAAAACCACCGTGGCGACGAATCCGTTCGTGACCGAGCGCCGGCGCCGTCGTCCCTCCCGACTACGGCGAGATCCCGCCGCCCAGGTTTGGCCGTCGATCCCCTGCCGTCCGATCTGCTGTTAGCGGTCAGGATTAGATCTGCTAAAACGAACCGGTACAGATCGTTGTCGACCGTCAGATCTGGCGATCCAGATCAGATCCAGTCAGCACTGACGTGGCGTGCACAGTCAGTGCCGCGTCAGCGCCAGCGTGTAAATCCTTTTCTATTTTAAATTTAATTGGAAGTTTTGCAGAATAGTCCCTGTAATTAAAACATCTATAACTTTTTAACCACAACTCCAAATTTGACAAATTTTATATTTTTGCAAAGCCTCGACGTGTAGAATATTTTAGATCTGTTAGATTTCAAATTTGACTGAGTTTAAAATATTCAAATTTCAAATGGTGGATTTGAGTATTTTTGTAATAACTTTAAATCTAAAATTCCAAAAATTTCAAATAAAGTTGTTTTAGAAACTTTGGAATATTTGTAAATTGATGCCACTGATATAAAATATTTTTGAGTAATTTTTGAATGAATTCATAGTTATATATTTAATTTGAATAGTTTGAGTATTTTCAACATAACTATTAATAAAAATATTAATTTTGATTAAAGTAAATTGCTATAAATTTAATTAAAATGCCCCTGTCTATTAATACTATTTATAAATGTATATTATAAAAATTTAATCATAGAAAACTTTAATATTATAATTATTCCTTTTTTTTATATTTTCCAAAAATAGAAATTAATTAGATTGCATTTATAGCCAAATGCATACTTTATAAATATCACAAAAATTAGTATTATGTTTCTTGTGGTTTAAAATTGCATTTCATGCATAGCATATTTTATTTTGTAGTTATATTTTCCATAAGAAAACTCCTCCCCCATTTTCTCTAAGTTAAGATTATTTTCAAACTTAGTATTTTGGTAAAGTGCTATGTACTAGACACTTAGGATTTTCATCATGGAGCTAGAAGGCCAATGAAGGAGTTAGCCAAAACAAGACTTCAGAAGGATCTTCAAGGAGTAGAAACACTTAGAAGAAAATCAAGAAGAAGTTCATGAAGACCAACCAGCAAATATTTTCCAAGTCTTGCTCTCTCTCTCTTTCTTTTCTCTGAGACTTCATGAAAGACTTAGAAGAAAACAGACTCTGGAAGCATCCTCAAGATGTCAAGCACTTAGAAGAAAAGTGAGAAGAAGTTCAAGAAGGCCAAACCCCTTTTATTCTCTAAGTCTTTCTCTCTGTTCTTTCTTCTCCTCTGAGACTTCATGAAGACTAAGTAAATCCAAAACCAGCCTCGAGGATACAAGAATCAAGATTCATCAAGACTACCAAGAGCTTAATCAAGACATCATCCAGAAGAAATTTACAAGTCTGGAGATGAAGTCTGGAGGACAACTACATATTTCATTCTATCTTTTCCCTCTTTCCTAATCTTGTCTTTCACTTAAGACTATAAACAATTTCTGATCATGATATTATCGTCTTGAAGTTTGTTGGATCTTAGCGGCATAGTGGGATGAAGCGGCCTGGAAACAAACCTTACATGTCCACGTACATGAGACCTGTTCCACAATTTAAGTGGCTGGCCGGGTGTCTGTCTCTCTCACTATAGTGAATGTCCAATTTACAAAGAGTTGATAATAATTGCTGATCACCTTGAACAAATGACTTAGTATTTTCTCTAAATATTTCTACACATCAAGACTAAGCCATTAGAGGGCTTATTCAAGTTGATATAAAACAAAATATTTTACTCAACTTATGACCTTAGCCCTTAGTCCTTTTTGGACCACCCTATCTGCCTTGCATTAACTTAAAAGATTTTCATGGCATGAAAAAGCATTTCTAGCCCTTAGGAATATTTTGCACATCATGCATAAACATATTTTTCTTAGAAAGTTTTATAAAACTTACTTATTCATCTAGTATGTGTTTGTATGCATTGTGGAGTTGTGCTTGCTGTTGATTGTTGTATTGTTGCTTGTCTATACTATTAGATTGAACGGAGAGTCCCGAGTATCGTTGAAAAGAGTTGTGAACAACGACAACATTCAAAGGCAAGTGGCATACCTCATAAACTTCCTATTATTTTCTATATGCATTACTTAGTGTATTTTTATATGCATGTGTAGGATAGTATTGCTATGCTAAACCTGTGTAGAATTCCTTATTCCTGTGTCTAGGTTCCTATGCAATACTTAGTAGAATTATTGATGCTATGCAAATGTTGTTTTGTGAAAATCTAAATTCTACTAAGTTAAGAATGAAACACCTGGGTGGTAAGTGGTTGTATGGTTTATGTTGAGTGGCTACTCAGGTCCATGTCTATGGTTCCTGGAGTATGTACACTTGTGAATGGCCACATAGGAACAGAGAAATCTGAAGAACTCCGAGTGACGATTGCTTCCAGTGCAGCCATTGCCATATGGGCTATGGCTTGATCAACTATGTTGCGTGGACTCTCTCCGGCTTGACAAGCAGATGTAGGGGGGTGTTAGGTGGAACGGGTCAAGCCAGAGTGGGAGGGAAAATGCTTCTGAAAGATCTCGTCTCATTCTTCTCCTTTCCTATTCACAAATGGTGTGTAAAGGATAGTTTGGGTTGAATGGGTACAATGGTGAACGTGCACAACCTCTGCAGAGTGTAAAACTAAGTACTTAGCCGTGTCCCCGGTACGGACAATTTGAGCAGCTGATCACGGACGTCAACGGAGGATTCCACCATTCCAACTTCAGAAATAAAACTTGATGGGTGAACAAGGGAAGATGAGATTTATGGTTTTCATGCCATACTCGTCTTGATTTCAAGAAAAGTGTTTTCAAAAGAGTAGGAAAAATTGGCTTTATGCAAATTAGCATTGAACTCCACCAGCCAAATATGCATATAGGCTTTAGAGTTATTCCATTAAGTGTCCACCATAGTGTCACTTGCCAGACTCCATTTTTAATGGAATCTGACCCACGTTGTTGCAATATTTTTCTTATTGCAGATTTGATCAGATGACGAGTGAGGTTTCGTTTAAAGGTTTCGAGTCTACAACCAACATGTTTTCGCCTGTGGCAGCATGAAAGTTATAGAGACTCACTGCTATTGTATTTCCGCTGTTTACTCTTTCGAAGCTAGCTTGATGCTATGCAACTTGTATTGAATATTTTGTAAGTCTGGATCAGCGGTGTAATAAAATTGATACTTTGTTGTGATATTACATCGTAAACTGTGTGTGCAAACGAATCGATCCAGGGATTTGCACTATACACAGGTATCTGCCTTATTAAAAGTGCAGGTACGCTACAGATGGTATCAGAGCACTGTGTTGCCTGTAGGTTCGAAACCCTAGGTTTGGATAGAAATAGGTTTGACCATAGGATTCAAAATCTATTTTTCTTCACTTTTCTAAAAACAAATCTTTTCACTATGTCTTCCTCGTATTCTCATCTACTATCAACCTTCTGAAAACCTCTTATCTTTTTCTAGATGACCATGTTCTTATAGTCTAAGTCTGATTCTGCTGGCTCATATGGAAAAGCTACGATTAATCATGAAGTTCTGCATGCATGGAAGACCACTGAAGAACCAGGATACGACCAACACCTCAAAGATATTCAAGAAAGTTGAACAAGAACTTGAAGCACCCACGAAGAAGGTAGATTTGACCACCACTTAAATAGAACGACGATATCGTATTAGTGTATTGATCATATCAACTTAGCTATATGACAATACTAGATTGTTTGTTTGTTGTGAACCTTGTTGCTTGATGTTTGTTAGATGTTTATTGATTATGTTATAGATTGGTTGCCTTGTTTTGTTTTATTGAACTAGGATTACCCCATAAGTACAAATAATTCAACTCATTGCTTTCTAAACCAAACAGATGTCTCACCCCAATACCAACACCAATGAATTGCATACAACTATGCGACTAGTATTAGAGAACCAGAGTCAGATGTTGAAGATGATCAATGAGCAACTGCCTAAGATTGATCAAAACCATAGTGATTTTGAAGAGAACCTTATGACCAAACTAAAGGCATGCAAAATTTGTGGAGAGATAGAACATACGTCCAAAGAATGTCCTGATGAGTGGCCCCATGGTCATACCGGACATCCAGTTAGGGAATGCCCCACAAGTCAGATTTCTTGCTGTTTGTGTGAAGCAACAAATCACGTTCCAACGCAATATCAACTCTACCCCGTGGTGCAAAAAGTCAGTCAGCAAGCCAAAAAGGGGATGCAACAAAATCTCATGAAGTATGTGGAAGTACAAGAAAACAAGGAGGAACACAAAAGAGATACTAGCCATATAACATGTTTTACCTGTGGAGAACTAGGACATTATTCATGGGACTGCAAAGAGAAAAGGACTGGTCAGGATACTGAACCAAATCTTCATCAAAATGAGACTGTGGGTCATACTAAGGTGAAGAATGAAATAAGAGTAAGGTCACTTCCGAGGATATCCAAAAGTACCTCCAAGTGTTGCTATAAATGTGAAGGAGATCACCTAGCTCGAAATTGTCACATCAAACGAGACTGGACTTCTTTAATTGAGATAGAATATAGCAAACAAGATTTGGAAGAACTGTTAGCCCTGGAAACACCAAAGAAGAAGAGGAACTTAAGTGACGTAATTTGCTACAAATGTAAAGGCAAAGGACATTATGCTGATAAGTGCCCAGTAAAGATGAAGGAGAAATGCCTTAACCGCTCACACAAGAAAATCATCAGTCCCGTGACATGTCGCAGATGCGGAGCAACAGGACACTATGTCAGTGGCTGCCCTGAGTGGAAGAAGAATAAATCTCTCCAAGGACCGAGTGGAAAACGTGAGTGCTAAAAATTTATGTATCCACCACATGCCATTGTATTTTGAATACTTGTACGCTCTACATCAGAGAAATAAACAAGATTACACAAAATTTCTAGACTGACCACAAATTTCTTTTAAAGGGTGGTAGCCACCCAGTTAAATTAAAACCCTGCTGCTTAAACCCAGAGATCCAAAACCATCTTTCTTTCTATCCTCCTAATCATAAAAATCATTCGCTGCCAGTTCTCAAGTTTCCATGTGAAACGTTACATTTCTCAAAACCTCTCGAGTTATCATAATCATTCAAGCATTTGCTTTGTATTTCTAGCTTCTCCGAATCTCGGGGACGAGATTCCTTTTAAGGGTGGTAGTCTGTAACATCCCAACATTTTATAATGTTCAAAAATCACTAAAATTTAAAACTTTTGTTTTGCTTAAAATAAAACATTAAATGCATAAGAAAACCAACTATGAAAGACTTCAAACATATTGAAAGAGTTTAATAATTTGAATATCTCCAATAAACATTATTTTCAAAAGTGGTTTCAAGTTAAACAATTTATTATGCATTGTATCTTCTTAAGCCTCATTATATAAATTGACTAATGTTTTATAAAATTCAAACCATTTTATTTTAATAAAATAGTTTACTTATAAATAATTGATTTCAACCACTTAACCATATCTAATCATAAATTCAAGACTATTTAAAATGGTATATTTTTGCCAAATGGTTTTCATTCATTTAACTAAATTCAAAATTAAAGTTTTGGAAACTATAAGTTTATAATGCATAACTTTAAAACTTCATATATTTTAATTAATGAATTATCCAAATAAACATTTCCTTAGTTTAAATGAATTTCATTTATTTTCAAAACATAAAATAATTTTCATGAATTTATATCCAGTATAAGAAATAAATTAACTCTAAAATCTATTATAAAGATATGTTATAAAGTTTTCAAATGATTTATCATATTATGAAACTTAATGGTGCACAAAATAATTTGAATTAAAATGTTTACATTACATTTTCTCTTTTCATTACAAATAGTTGCAATATGTTATTTAATAATCTATTAAAGCTAAAATTTATTTAATATGGGAAATGAGTTTAAATAACTTAAATTCAAACATATTTGAATATGGGTATTTCATATAATTTAGTTAGCCAAAATTAAAATTAATTAAACCCTAGTTTTAAATTAAACATAAAGTGTCAATTTTACATTTAATCAATATTTCGAATTTATTATTTTTGAAAAGTGTTCAAAACACTCCCACAATTGGTTTAACAGAAAGATAATAATTTTACAAAATTTTAGAAATTTGTTTGACCTCATTTGGACATTCAAATCAAAAGTTATGAATTAAATAAAAGAAATCAGAAAAATGAAAAAGAAAATTCCGGATGACGTCAGCGATGACGTCACGCCTTCTTCAACCTCCGTCCGAAAATTTCGCCTCCGATCCCTCCACCGATCCGAGCTCAAATTCGCGGCGTCCTTTGCGGGATTTGATCTCCCTTTCCCCCCATATAAACCCCGCGTCCCCGCCTCCGTTTCCCCTCTCTTTCGGCTGAAAACCGTGCCCCCAGGCTGCCGTACGAGCTCGCCGGAGTGCTCCGCCTCCGCCGCCGTTTTCTTCGATCCCCGGCGTGGTAAGACCCCGCCTGAGCCCGAGAACCCCCCCATCCTCTTCCTCGTGCCCGAGCGCAACTCCTAATCCTCTCCTTCGATTTTTGTACGCAGCGGTTCGAGCACACCGTGCTAGACCGAATCGCCGGAGCCGCCGAGCCTCCATCTTCTCGTCCACGGCGTTCCGGGAAGAGGAGGATCTGGCCGTCGCCGCCATCCTTCTTGTTTTGGATCGCCGAGTCGAAAGCCGCCCTCCGCGCGTTCGGAAAACCACCGTGGCGACGAATCCGTCCGTGACCGAGCGCCGGCGCCGTCGTCCCTCCCGACTCCGGCGAGATCCCGCCGCCCAGGTTGGCCATCGAGCCCCTGCCGTCCGATCTGCTGTTAGCGGTCAGGATTAGATCTCCTAAAACGAACCGGTACGGATCGTTGTCGACCGTCAGATCTGGATCTGACGATCCAGATCAGATCGAGTCAACACTGACGTGGCGTGCACAGTCAGCGCCGCGTCAGCGCCAGCGTGTAAATCCTTTTCTATTTTAAATTTAATTGGAAGTTTTGCAGAATAGACCCTGTAATTAAAACATCTATAACTTTTTAACCACAACTCCAAATTGGACAAATTTTATATTTTTGGAAAGCCCTCGACGTGTAGAATATTTTAGATCTGTTAGATTTCAAATTTGACTGAGTTTAAAATATTCAAATTTCAAATGGTGGATTTGAGTATTTTTGTAATAACTTTAAAGCTATAATTCCAAAAATTGCAAATAAAATTGTTTTAGAAACTTTGGAATATTTGTAAATTGATGCCACTGATATAAAATATTTTTGAGTAAATTTTGAATGAATTCATAGTTATATATTTAATTTGAATAGTTTGAGTATTTTCAACATAACTATTAATAAAAATATTAATTTTGATTAAAGTAAATGCTATAAATTTAATTAAAATGCCCCTGTCTATTAACACTATTATAAAATTATATTATAAAAATTTAATCATAGAAAACTTTAATATTATAATTATTCCTTTTTTTTATATTTTCCAAAAATAGAAATTAATTAGATTGCATTTATAGCCAAATGCATACTTTATAAATATCACAAAAATTAGTATTATGTTTCTTGTGTTTTAAAATTGCATTTCATGCATAGCATATTGTATTTTGTAGTTATAATTTCCATAAGAAAACTCCTCCCCCATTTTCTCTAAGTTAAGATTATTTTCAAACTTAGTATTTTGGTAAAGTGCTATGTACTAGACACTTAGGATTTTCATCATGGAGCTAGAAGGCCAATGAAGGAGTTAGCCAAAACAAGACTTCAGAAGGATCTTCAAGGAGTAGAAACACTTAGAAGAAAATCAAGAAGAAGTTCATGAAGACCAACCAGCAAATATTTTCCAAGTCTTGCTCTCTCTCTCTTTCTTTTCTCTGAGACTTCATGAAGGACTTAGAAGAAAACAGACTCTGGAAGCATCCTCAAGATGTCAAGCACTTAGAAGAAAAGTGAGAAGAAGTTCAAGAAGGCCAAACCCCTTTTATTCTCTAAGTCTTTCTCTCTATTCTTTCTTCTCCTCTGAGACTTCATGAAGACTAAGTAAATCCAAAACCAGCCTCGAGGATACAAGAATCAAGATTCATCAAGACTACCAAGAGCTCAATCAAGACATCATCCAGAAGAAAGTTACAAGTCTGGAGATGAAGTCTGGAGGACAACTACATATTTCATTCTATCTTTTCCCTCTTTCCTAATCTTGTCTTTCACTTAAGACTATAAACAATTTCTGATCATGATATTATCGTCTTGAAGTGTGTTGGATCTTAGCGGCATAGTGGGATGAAGCGGCCTGGAAACAAACCTTACATGTCCACGTACATGAGACCTGTTCCACAATTTAAGTGGCTGGCCGGGTGTCTGTCTCTCTCACTATAGTGAATGTCCAATTTACAAAGAGTTGATAATAATTGTTGATCACCTTGAACAAATGACTTAGTATTTTCTCTAAATATTTCTACACATCAAGACTAAGCCATTAGAGGGCTTATTCAAGTTGATATAAAACAAAATATTTTACTCAACTTATGACCTTATCCCTTAGTCCTTTTTGGACCACCCTATCTGCCTTGCATTAACTTAAAAGATTTTCATGGCATGAAAAAGCATTTCTAGCCCTTAGGAATATTTTGCACATCATGCATAAACATATTTTCCTTAGAAAGTTTTATAAAACTTATTTATTCATCTAGTATGTGTTTGTATGCATTGTGGAGTTGTGCTTGCTGTTGATTGTTGTATTGTTGCTTGTCTATACTGTTAGATTGAACGGAGAGTCCCGAGTATCGTTGAAAAGAGTTGTGAACAACGACAACATTCAAAGGCAAGTGGCACACCTCATAAACTTCCTATTATTTTCTATATGCATTACTTAGTGTATTTTTATATGCATGTGTAGGATAGTATTGCTATGCTAAACCTGTGTAGAATTCCTTATTCCTCTGTCTAGGTTCCTATGCAATACTTAGTAGAATTATTGATGCTATGCAAATGTTGTTTTGTGAAAATCTAAATTCTACTAAGTTAAGAATGAAACACCTGGGTGGTAAGTGGTTGTATGGTTTATGTTGAGTGGCTACTCAGGTCCATGTCTATGGTTCCTGGAGTATGTACACTTGTGAATGGCCACCCAGGAACAGAGGAATCTGAAGAACTCCGAGTGACGATTGCTTCCAGTGCAGCCATTGCCATATGGGCTCTGTCTTGATCAACTATGTTGCGTGGACTTTCTCCGGCTTGACAAGCAGATGTAGGGGGATGTTAGGTGGAACGGGTCAAGCCAGAGTGGGAGGGAAAATGCTTCTGAAAGATCTCGTCTCATTCTTCTCCTTTCCTATTCACAAATGGTGTGTAAAGGATAGTTTGGGTTGAATGGGTACAATGGTGAACGTGCACAACCTCTGCAGAGTGTAAAACTAAGTACTTAGCCGTGTCCCCGGTACGGACAATTTGAGCAGGTGATCACGGACGTCAACGGAGGATTCCACCATTCCAACTTCAGAAATAAAACTTGATGGGTGAACAAGGGAATATGAGATTTATGGTTTTCATGCCATACTCGTCTTGATTTCAAGAAAAGTGTTTTCAAAAGAGTAGGAAAAATTGGCTTTATGCAAATTAGCCTTGAACTCCACCAGCCAAATATGCATATAGGCTTTAGAGTTATTCCATTAAGTGTCCACCATAGTGTCACTTGCCAGACTCCATTTTTAATGGAATCTGACCCACGTTGTTGCAATATTTTTCTTATTGCAGATTTGATCAGATGACGAGTGAGGTTTCGTTTAAAGGTTTCGAGTCTACAACCAACATGTTTTCGCCTGTGGCAGCATGAAAGTTATAGAGACTCACTGCTATTGTATTTCCGCTGTTTACTCTTTCGAAGCTAGCTTGATGCTATGCAACTTGTATTGAATATTTTGTAAGTCTGGATCAGCGGTGTAATAAAATTGATACTTTGTTGTGATATTACATCGTAAACTGTGTGTGCAAACGAATCGATCCAGGGATTTGCACTATACACAGGTATCTGCCTTATTAAAAGTGCAGGTACGCTACATGTTTTGACAGAGTTTAAAAATCATTTGGGAATTAATTGTGAAAACATAATGTAATTTGATAAAAGGAAAATAAAAGAAAACGGGCCGGACCCCCGCTATCTGTCGCGCGTGCAGGACCCAACAGTCAGCAGAAGGCCGGCAACGGCCCACCCGGCCTCTCTTCCCTCTCTCTCACGCTGACTTGCGGGACCCACGGTGACGTCATCGCTGACGTCACGTCTTCAACCTCCAGCGCGATCTTCCCGTCGACGAACTCTATCCGAACCCGATTTCAAATCAAAGCCGTGCGGGGCACGAACTCATCCTCGGGTTGCCCTTTATAAACCCCACCTCCGCCGTCTTCTCCCGAACCCCAAAACCCTAAGAAAATTGCCCCCAGGCTGCTCGGAAACGACCGCCGCCGTCCGCCGTGGCCGCCGCCGCAAATCTCCACGCCCCGGTGAGTACAGCGCCCCCGAGCACCATCCGAACCCTCCCCGCGATTCCTTGTCTTCGTGCGCACCTAACGGGCTCGTTCTTGCCTCGTCGGGTGCACCAGGTTGACGCCTCCGTCCACGACCCGACGCCGCCGTCCGCCTCGTCGTCGCCGACAAGAATCCGAGGAGAGGAGGAGACGCCACAAAGCCTCACCGCACCATCGTCTTTGTCACGCTCCACGGCATCGTGCGGTAACAAATTCCCCCTCCCTCTCTTCTCATACGCAATTCCGGCAATGGCGCCGCCGCGCTCGGATGAACTCCGGCGGACCGTGCCGCCTGTTTCTGGCCAATGCGTGTGGACCGTTGGATCTAGATCCGATGGATCTAGATCGGTTTGATCTGGTGCGTCCATAGTTAATTAGATCGGACGGCTCGCGCTGCCGATCCGCGTCGAATCGGTTCGAACCAATTAGCGTTTGCCACGTACCCCTGGAGTATTTCGATGAATTCTTATAAACAAAACAGAAAATAAGTAAAACTTAGAAAATTCATAACTTATCTTCTGTAAGTCCAAATTCGATGAATTTTATGTCCACGGATAGCCCTGCTAATGTAGATTATTTCTACATTATTTGTTTTTCCTTTTGATAAGTTATAATTCGTATAATTATCCGAGGAGTATTTCGGCTATTAAATCTAAAACTTAAATAATAAAAATGTTTTTCAAATAAATTTAATTGTTTTAGTGTTGTATTATTGCCCTCTGTCCAGAAATATTAATATGTGTCTTATTTGAAAACTTTCATAAAACAATAAAAGTAGTAGTGTAGAACTCAAGTTTTGCTATATTTTTTTTCAATTATTTAATTGGTAAATAAAATAAGAAATTCCTAGAAATTGCATTTCATACATTTATAACAGAAAGTATAACTTATTGATAAGTGTGTCTTGTTATACTCATGGCATATCATTCATGCATACATATTTATGTTTGGTGTTGTGTGATATTGTGTGGGTATTTATTTTATGTATTGCTTGTGCTAGATTGTGAAGAAGAGGAAGGACTTGCTTGTGATTGTTATTCTTATTGTGCTTGCTCCTCCTGCTACCAAGGCAAGTGACATTCATAATCTACCCAATATTTTCTATATGCATTAGTAGTATATTTTGAGTAGTATGCATGATAGGGATTTTTGAACTATCTTATAATGCTAAGTTAGTTTACACTTTGAAAATATCCTAGTAGTGTGTAGCCATCCTTTCCCATGCTGCCATTAAAAGTTTTTATTAGATGCTTAGGTATGCTATAAAGAGTGTTTACATACCATGCTATTGAAATATTGCTAAGTATTAAACTTAAAATGCACACCTGGGTGGAATTGGTTGGTATGGTTTATGTTGAGTGGCTTTTGGGACCATGCTTGTGGTTGTCGTTGCCTAGGATGAATGTCTATTCTACTTAGGGCCATGAGCATGGTGGTTGTCACCCATAAGTGCACTTGTGGACGGCCACCCAGGAACAAAGAGATTTCTAAGTCCCTCCAAGTTTAGAAGCTTCCCGTGCAGCCTTTTGACAATGGGCTCTGTCTAGAATCATTAAGTTGTCGGAGTGCAACCTGTCAGCTTGACAAGCAGATGTAGAGTTGGTAGGTGGAACGGGTCTTGCTAGTATGGTTGCATTCTTGTTCTGAAAGTTCTTGTCTCAATTCTCTCCTTTCCTTAATGCACTCCGCGTGTATAGGATGTTTGGGCTAATTGAGTCTGAAGGTGAAAGTGCACAACCTCTGCAGAGTCGACAATCTGAGTACTTAGCCGTGTCCCCGGTGATGGACTACTTCGAGCAGCTGAACAAGGATGGACGGAAGAATCTCATCATAGTTTTCATAAAGTAAAATTTGACTAAGGAAAGATTTGTTGGTGCACTTGGGCTTCATCCCTTGGTGCCAAGTCTTTGAGAAACAAAAGTGTTTTACAAAAGATAGGAGAAAACTTGCTTTCTGCAAAATAGCCTACAACTCCACCAAGCCAAATATGCATATAGAATTAGACTTGTCATAAATTATCCACCATAGTCACTTGCCAATACTTCATTGTATTGACCTCCTTCGGGGGCTGCATATTCCAATGTGCAGGTACTTCGGATGACGAATAAGTTTGGACTCGAGTCTACACTCAACATGTCTGCCTGTGGCGCATGCTTGAAGATGAGGCTCATTTACTATTGTTTTTGTTGTGAACTCTGAATATTCTAGCTAGTCTTCATGGCTATGCACTTTGTAATAAAGCTATACTTAGCTATTTTTTGATCTCGTTGTAGTATTATGATACTTATGAAGTGATGCTATATATTTTGTACTGTGGTGCTGGCAGTGATCCAAGGACTAGCACTTAACACAGGTGTTCCATCTTTATATAAAAGATGGGGCGCTACAGACATGCTTCTGGAGTCCGTTTTCTTCTAAGTCTTCATTGGCCTTCTAGTCTTCATGTAGAAAATCCCAAGTGTCTAAGTGCATACTTGATAAAGTTTTCTAGATGTTAACGTTTTCTAAGGAAAATTGTTGTCAATTATTTATCAAATATTTTCTGAGGAAGAAAAATACTTTGCTTCGAGAAGGCAAAATATTTTTAAGTACTTTTTGTAACTAAAGTGGTCATAAAATGACTATGTAATTTGTTATTTGAATAAATGATGAAAATAATTATAATCGATAAATAACACCTAAAAATCATTTAATCAATATTAATTACAAAAACAATGGAAACTTATCTTACAAAAATTGTAGAGCACTCCTATGGCCAGTTATAAGACATTAAAAATTATAGCAAAACAATTTGATCAATTTTAAGTTTTAAATTTAAAATTATGTTCAAAATACCATTAGAGCCACTTCTGAATTTCAACAATTTTAATCTCAACAAAACATAAAAGTAATGAGTCCAAAAGTTTCTAAAAGTCATAAGCTTTCCAAAAATATATAGTTTCCAATTTTTGGCAAGTCAATAAAACGTAATGATACATCTAAATCGCATGGACTAATATGTGAAGAAAACTATTAAAGTCTTCGCGCTGAGGTCCCTGGTTTACGTGGCAGCTCCTTATTGCCGCGGATCTTCTCTTCGGGCGATGCGGGACAAGTGGGCGCGGACAGGATGCGACGCGATGCGACATGGACGATGCGGACAAGCCACGTGGCTTCCTCCAATTGGATGATACCGCTTCATTTAAGTTGTTCGTTTCCAGCCGTCAGATCTAGATCCTACGATCGAGATATAAAATACCAAAAACGGGCGGCGCTAGGTCGCCGGAGTTTCGTCGGTGAGCTAATTCCCGCGGTGGCGACGTCACGGTTACGCGCGTTCTAGGAGATTTAGGACGAGGGGGGACAAACAAAACATATCGCAACGTAAAGGAGGTCGAGGCGGAGATGATGGCGCTGTTTGATGCTTTGGTGTGTCCTTTTGCTCCCTGAATCGCTCGCCGGAGTTGGAGACGGCGACGACTTGCTTCTGTCGAGGATGGAGACGATGTTCTGGTGCGCGGGAAATTATACAGCCAAGTCAGGGAGATGCGCATTGGCAAGGTAAAGAGAACAAGAGAGATGGGAGGGTCCGGGGTTGTCGGAGTTCATCGCACGGTGAGGTTCTTACCGACGGAAACGGCGGCGCTACAAGCTCGAATTCGACAGCCTAGAGGCGGGTTCTTTTTAGGGTTTGAGGGGCACGGGATAGAATCGTTTAAATGATCGGAAACGATCTTGAATTCGAGATAGACTCGTACCGGGATGATCTCGTCGGGAGGTTGAAGACATGTTGACGTCAGCGGTGATGTCACCGGTAATTTTCTTTTTCTTTTTCTATTTTCTTCATTTCCTTATATATTTTGATTTAGGTGTCCAAATAAGTCAAATAAATTTCTAAACACTTCTAAAATTCGTATCTATGTTTTAAAACATTAGTCGGAAAGTTTTGAACACTTTTCAAAAATAATATTTTGAAATTTGGATTAAATGCAAATTTGACACATTCATTCAAATTTGAAAATAGGGCTTTAATAAATTTACTTGTGGCTAAATAAAATTTGGTACCACAATTGTAACCATATGAAAATACTTATTTCTAATAAATACAATCAACTCACAACACATCAAACCAATGAAGTAAAAATAAGATAAATAACATAATTGCTAATTTGTTTTTAACATATTCTCAAACAGGTTTTCAAGTGGGAATAATATTCCTACCTTTTTTAATTTCAAATGCAAATAATAAGAAAATTATGAATGCATGCATGAATTTTCTTTTTAAATCAACATACATATATTTTTCCAAAAAGTTTTTATTTTATTTTTTCAAAATTTTAAAAATTACAGGATGTTACACAACAAAATATAATAACAGAAATAAAAATGGGTTGTCTCCCATAAGCGCTTTTCTTTAAAGCCTTTTATCTAGGCAAGGAGATTCGTATGATGCTCTCGTAAAAATGAGATTTGAAAAAGATAGGATTGCATCAAGAGGTAAACATCAAACACATTTAAGTCTAACCCACTTCCTATGCAAAGGAATATTGTAATAGGATAAATTATTAAAGCATAAAGCAACTATCATAAAAATATGAAACAAATGCAACTTCAAGACTTCCAACATAAAGAGAGGTGTTTTCGTAATTTGAAAACTTCTCCAACCGTGTTTTCCTCTCTCAAGATAGCTTTCAGTAACATCATTGATAAAATCCACAATATAACCATCACATGAAACATTCTTATCATGATCCATATGCATAAAAGTATCATTATCTCCCTCATGAGAAAAGTTCTTCTCATTAATAACAAGGGGAGTAGGATCATCATAGAGAACTTGAACATGATAGACAAGATGTATATTAAAAGGATTAATTTGAGTAATTCCTCTATAACTATGACAAGTTTTAAAAGGATAATTGTAATTATAACCCATGTCATAGTAGTCTTTATAATTATCAAAGACCAGAGGCATAGTATCTGAAGGGGATCGCAAACAGAAAACCATAATTTTCCTAGCAATGATATCCTTAATCTAGCTAGAATCTATACTATGCAGATATAGTAATACGATGGAGATCGGAATACATACCCTTGTAGACCGAAAGCGGGGATTACGTTCCTGCATGAACGTTGATGATGAAGACGACGAAGCCGACCTCAAGTTTGTGTAGAGGAAGTAGACCTCCGAGCACCGCTAGCGCAACACCTCGCAGGGCGTCACACACGTACGGTGGAGACGACGACCTCCGAAGCTCCAGTCCAGGACAAGCTGAGGAAGACTTGGACCGGAACACCAACAGCACGGCAGCAGGCGTATGGTGGAGAGAACTCTCTCTCCTCGGCGCATGTCGTGGTGGTGTCACGGCAGATGCCATAGGATGGCTAATTTGTGGGGCCGATGGACGTTGGTGGATCCGGGGAGGGATAGCAAGCTGAAGAGCTCACACGGGGAGGATCCCGGTAAAACCGAGATCTCCCAAGAACAAGGAATAAGATCAAAGTGCAAAGGGGAAGATCTAACAAACACAAACAAATTCACGAAGGCACACAGCACACACATGATATACCCAGGTTCAGGGCCCTCGTGAGGAGGTAACACCCCTACTCCTGCCTTTCCTCTCTATATATTGGTGGTATAAGGACTACAACTTGCTACAAGATCTCTCGAAGGAAGGAGTACGAAGAACTAGATGAACTCTAAGTGAGGAGGAGTGAATGCTCTAGGAGTAAATGTGGCTATAGCTTTGGCTCTCAAGTTGGTCTCTTTTCCTCAGGAGCAGTTATGGCGCCTTTTATAAAGCTCCGGCCAGGAGGGCCGGAAACCCTAACTTGGCTTGGCCCCACCGGACAGGTCTAGCCGGCATGCCGTCACCGGCTAGTGCGACCTAGTCGCCGGGCTATCCGGCGTAGCCCCTTCGTCATCATCTTGTTAAGGACAGCAGGCGCCGTCCTGCATCATCATTGTCCCCTTGTCAGATACAAGACATGTCTTTGCCCATCCCGGATAGCCTTTTCCGGATTGCCGGGCTAGGCATGTCAGGTCTTGTCGTACCACGATCGTACCGGCTGACGCGCTCCCGTGTCAGGCGGGAGGTGACCATGCCTCCGTGTCAGGCGGGAGGTGAACATGCTTCCGTGTCAGGCGGAATGGTACTTCCCCCCGCTATAGACGGGAAAGCCTGCTACGGACCATTGACGGCCTACCGGAAGCCCTTACTCCGGATACCTCCTTGCTTGCCACTGAGCCTCTTCTGCATAAGATCAACACCGAGACATACATTCCGGTTAGTATCCACCGGACAACCTATCCGGTAAAACCGAGTACACCTCCTTCCGGGAGTCTCCTCGGATCACGAGACTCGGGATCCTTTCCGGATACGTCCGAGCTCGTCCCAGGATGAGTATCTCTAGGCCTAGCCTCCCGAAGATGTCTTAGCGTATCCGCAAAGACATCTTCGAGAAGCTAGTTCTTAGAGGAACCACCCGCTCATGCTTGTGCTGCGATTGTGAGGGCCGGGGGTGTCTATTTATAGCCGCCAGAGCTGACCCTTGCGGCTGCCAGGAGGCACTTTGCCCTCTTCCAGTGCCCAAGGGTTAAGCTGCCCTTTCAGCACACCAGGAGGTGTCCCTTGCTGTCGCCAAAGGTCAAGTACTGTTGGTACTTACTGAATTATACCGGGATCTGCCCCTACCCGGTGGGCAGCCCCCCGACACTAGTCCCCGAAGCTGGTGCTGTACAGCGACCTCGGATGATGTGCGGGATCAGCTTTAAACAACAACTATCTTCCGAGAACACATGACACCATCCTTTTATTCCATGTCGAGATCGATTCTTCCCGAGATCTTCTTACCGAGGTCTTCCCACCGAGACTGTCTTAACCGGGAGGCGAAGCCTGCGATCGGATAGCACCATCTCAGTGAATCTTGATCGTTGGCCTCCCGACGAATTCGAGACAGCGAGCCAGGGCCCACCCGACGTTCCGTCTGATCAGAGACGCACTCGAGTGCTCCTACGCACGCACGCCGTCGCTTGGGTTCCCGCGCCGGGGAGCCGCAGCCGATCCGGAATCGAACCGTTGGGGCCGTGTGGCCCTCGGTGTGGCCGGATCGGGCGCTCCGGATAGCGCCACATGGCTCGCGGCACAAAACAGATCCCACCCACGATCGTGGAGATCGTGGGCGGGAAAATCGGAAACCGCTCCGGAATCCCCCCCATAAATAGGGGACCGGAACAGTTTCCCCTCCTTCTTCCTCTCCTTCGCAATCTCCTCCCTTGCCGTCTCGAGCGCCCCGCTGCCGCTGCATTTGCCGCCGTTCGCCGGAGCTCTGACACCGTCGCCCTCTCCGTTCGCCGGAGTCCGGACACCGTCGCCCTCGCCGACCTTCTCTTCTCCGGTGAGTTCCTCTTCTTCGCTCCGATTATCTTCTCCGTTAGAACAACCGCCCGACTCCGGCCGTGCCGTAGCACATGTGCGGTTGAGCCACCGCCGGCGAGCACAACTTGAGCGGCGCGCACGAGGCGCACGGTGGTGATGCACCGTAACGGTAGGATGCAGATTGTTCACTTGCCTTGCGCTTCGGCCGAGTCCAGCACGAGCCTATTTTCCCCCTTTTGTTTTGATTATTTAGCACACGGTAGATCTTGCTTCCCAGGAATTCGGTAGTGTTTAGCAGTTTGTGCTCCGGCATCCTAGTTTCCGGTAGACTAACTCCGACTAACCGCCGCTGCGCCTGCAGAGTAGCTCGGATACCCCTGCGTACTTCTCCGACATGGGCGAAGAACGTACCCGGCGATGCTGGGATGGGTCCGAGACCAAGCAGTCAGATCTGGACTGGCTCTACCGGACTCACCGGATTCCTCCGGAAGTCGAGAGCCGTCTCCCGGAGGGGGAGGTTGCACCGGAACCCCAACCCGGGGAATACGTGGTATTCCTCGCGCACTTCGAGCGTGGGTTTGGGCTTCCGGCAAGCCCCTTCTTCCGCGACTTCCTCGACCTCTACGACCTCCAACCTCACCATCTTCCCGCCAACGCCATAATGATGCTCTCGGTCTTCACCACATACGCGGAGGCATACCTCGGCATCTGGCCCTTCTTGGATCTTTGGGCCAAGTATTTCATTCTCCGCCGCCAAGCCATCCCCAATCCGGATAAGAAGATAAAGGACTTAGTCGATTGCGGAGCGGCCACCATCATCCCTCGCGCGGACTCCGGATTCCCTATAGTCAAGGGACTAGAGTCCTGCCGGAAGTGGCAGCGCAGCTTCTTCTATGTGAAGAACCGGGAGCACTCGGGAGATGGTCCGGGATCCTCGAATCCGGACTTCATCAATCTGCCGGAGTTCGTTATTGGTCCTCCGCGCGAATTCCGTCTCTGGAAGAAGCTTCCGGATAACGATGAGGTCAACTGCATGCACGACGTTCTGCACGTGCTAAATCAGAAGATGACCGGGGATGATCTCCTGCGTTGCTTCATTGTTCGCCGGGTCTGCCCCCTTCAAAACCGAGTGCACAAGATGTGCCACATGTCTGGGAACTTCGACCCCACTAGGACCAGTATCTTAGGGCTAAACCACGCCGGGGTCGTCCGTCGCGTTCGAGCTATTGCCCGGACGGAGATGACGGAGGACTACTCTTGGGGTGTCATTGGGGGATCTCGGAAAAAACCATGCGACCAGGTGCTCATATTTGTCTTTCGTGCATTCGCCTTCGTACATGCGTTCACCTGGACACCGACACGGCCTAATCTGTTTGCGCAGTTGTTCGAGCGTCAACACGAAGAAGACGCTGTCCACGTCAACGGGAATTACGCACCGGACTTCCCGAGACCGGACGTGATGCCGAGAGAGGACCCCGACGACGAGGACCATCTCGCCATCCCTTTCGTCAAGTCTGCTGCTCTGGGTAATCCTTCAACCCCAGAAGCAGTTTTCATTTCTTCGGATGATGAGGATGAGATTGACTGCCAGATTCTCAATGTTATTGACGCTCTCCCTCTGAATTGGGCCTCAACAGTGGTTCCGAAACCGACAACCGGGACCAAGCGCGCCGAGAGCCGGAAGCGCGCGGCTTCCGACACCGAGGGGGCCGATAACTCCGGCAACCCCCCCAAGAGGAGCAAACCGAGTAAGCAAACGACTGAGAAGCCTGCTCGGCGCCGGCAAAGGGGTCCTCCCATTGTGGATTCCGGGTATGTCTTCCTTGCCTTATGTTATCTGACTTTGTTTTCTCCACACTATTACTAAGACACCTCTTTTCAGGGATGCACTCGAGCTCCCGTCACCTGCTGTTCCTCCTCCTCCCGGGACTCGGACTCCCAGCCCGGCTCGGGCTTCTCCTTCACCTCCTCGCCCTTCTACACGAGGAAGTGAGCCTACAGCCTCTGGTGCCGCACCGGCTACCGTTGCGACCCCGGATGCACATCCGGTGATCGAGGAGATCCCGGTGCAGGCCACGACCACCTCGGGAGAAGTTCTTCTTCCGGAGAGTCCGCGCCGGGTGCCCGGGCTTGAGGCAGAGATCGTTAGCCCTCGCCGGCAACCTGCGGCAAGCGGCCCCTCTCGGCCAGTCGCGACCAAGACCACCCCGGAGAAGCAGCCTACAGCTTCCTCCCGGCCAGCAGATCAACCTCCCAAGTCTCGCGGCAAGATTGCTGGGCAGAAAACACCTTCTGCCCCGCCTGCAGCTGCCCCGACATCCTCGTCTCAGGACTTGGTGCTGCGCCCGAGTACGTTTTCCTCGTTACCACCACCTCCCGCCGAGATCCCTACTGCTGCCTTGCGGATGTTGCGAGCAACCGTCAGTTCCTTTGTACCTTCAGGACCCCGGGACACTGTTGCTACCCGCGCTGCCGGCGGCTCCGGCGTACGGGTTGTTGATGAATACAACCATGCCTGGCTTGCCGCCGATGCCTCCGAGATCGCGGGAGACTTGCACGCTGCAGGCCCAAGCCGCAACGCCCAAGCTCTGCACGCTCTCCAAGTGGCCGCACTGGATGTCACTCGGGTGACCGAGGTAAGCTTGTTCTATTTCTTTTATCAAAAAATATTTGTTCCTTCCACCACCACTAGTCCCCGAGATTGGTGCTTAGTGCTCTAGATTCCACCGAATAGCAGATCACTAGGTTCCAATCTTAGAGAAAAAATCCAGGACTCGGACACCGAGTCCCCGAGATCCTTCCAACCGGGTAGGTTGCTTCAAAATTTGCTCCATCACCACTAGTCCCCGAGATTGGTGCTTAGTGCTCTAGATTCCACCGAATAGCAGATCACTAGGCTCCAATCTTAGAGAATCACAGGGCTCGGGCACCAAGTCCCCGAGATCCTCCCAACCGGGTTCCTTACATCCTTTCCCGACTAACTCCTTCTTTGTCTTGATTTCAGGAGTGCAACCAGAAACGCCGCAACATCTTCAACCGGGTTCTGGCTGATCTCGGTCAGTCCAAGAAATCCGAAGGACGCCTGCGGGAGGAGCGCGACGCCGCGCGCAAGGTCTCGGTTGACCAGAAAACTGCACTTGCCACCGCGCAAGGCGAGATCTCGCGGCTCAACGGCGAGCTCGAAAAGGTCAGGGCTGCTACGGTCGACATGAAGACGCGCTTCATCGAGGCGACCAAGAAGCAGAAAGAGACCTTGGACCAGTCCGAGGAGCGCGCGCACACTGCCGAGACTGAGCTTGCTCTTCTCCGGTCCCGGTCTGATACCTGGCTCTCGGAGCTCACAGTGTTGAACCGGGATCTGAACAGTAAGTGGACCGACATCCCTCTTGCCTTCTCTCTGCTTTCTTTCTTGCTGTTACTCTTATGACTTTGTCGTTTGACAGCTCTTCTTCTTAAAGGGGAATTTGAGCACTCCCGGGAGGCTGCAGTTAAAGCCGTTGCTGCCGCCCGAGCGAAGCGCGCCGGGAAGGGTCCCATTTCGGATGACTGGGACATCGAGGATCACCTCACCGCGCTGAAGGCCCGGATAGTACCTCTGCGGTCTATCGGTACCGAACTGCTGAGCGCTGCGGTCCACGTCCACGACGCACTGTGGCCGAGTATCCGGGGGACGCTCTCGATTCCCGAGCTCGCGAGCGCACTCCGGGGTGCCGGGAGACGCATCCACGCCTGGAAGCGTTCCGGTGCGCGGGCTGGCGCCGACCAGGTCTTGACCCAAGTACTCAGCTGGTACGAAGGTCTCGACCTGGGGGCGATCCTACGCCTGCGGACGGTTTCTCCGTGGGTCACCGATCCGGAAAAGGTCCAGCACCGACAAGAGGTGTCGCACCGCATCACGACATGGGCAAGCATCCGCGGCTTCACCTCAAGCGTCCTTCCTTCCGACTCGGAATCCGACTACGAGGACGACGAAGAAAGCGGCGCGAGCGGCGAGGCGGAAGACGAGGCCCCGGAAGGAGATGACGCTGCTTCCGGTGCCGCGCCCGAGAAGGTGGTTCCCCGGGATGCAGCGACTTCGCCAAGACCCGAGGCCCCCGAGATCGAGGTGCGTCCCGAGGCCCCGAGTAGTGCTGCCGGAAGTGAAGCCGAAGTTGCTCCCGCTGCTCTCCTGCTGCTGCTGCTACCGCTGCTCCCGAGGCCGCTGCTCCCGAGGTCTCCGCCGAGAAGCCGACTTCCCCTACCGCTTGAAAAACTTAGAGTAGTTTGATTAAATCCCCGGGATGCCGGGTTCCATATGTAATATACACTCATACTATTTTCGTTTCTTAGTGAACTACTTATTCGAACCACTTATGCCAATTTATTCTGCTTTGAGTTCCCGAATTGCCTTTCATGTTTACCGTACTTAGGTAATTTCTGCTCTTGTCTACCATTTCGGCGTTCGACAGTCGAGTCACAAAACTCCTCATACGGCATACATTACTTAAAACAATCCGAGTTCCTACTAACCGAATTCCCGACATAAAAAACAACTAAGTTAATAAAAAACAGGTATGCCGGATAAGTTCCTGCTCCGAGTCCCCGAGACCATTTTCGTGTTTCCCACCTTCCCTCTCTTTGCTCTTGACTACCATTTCGGCGTTCGTCAGTCGAGTCACAAGATGATTTCACATGACATACATTACTTTGACTTTGAGAGTCGAACTCGGAACTTTCCCGGCATACAAAAGAAAAGTAGAGAACAGTTATCCAGCAGTCCCCGGGTTCCTTCCCGAGATGCCGGTATAAAATAGTAAATGAGTTTGACAAAAATAACAACAAGACAAGCTCATAACCAGGGAGTCCCCGGGTTCCTCCCGGGGTGCCTTACTTTCATTAATACTGAAAATTGAGATACAACATACGCTGAACCTTTTACGTGTAAAAGGGGCGAAGTAGAGCTACATTCCATGGACGCTTGGTTTCCTCACCGGATTTGTCCATTACACCTTTCCTAGCTTCCTGTGCATCTACAAGGTAATAAGAATCATTGTGCAATGCCCTGCTTATCACAAAAGGTCCCTCCCATGGAGGTGACAACTTATGCATTCCAGCCGTGCGTTAGATGAGCCTCAGCACCAGATCCCCTTCCCGGAACACCCTCGGGTGTACTTTCCGGCTATGATAACGACGGAGATTTTGTTGATAAATTGCCGATCGAGATAGTGCCAACTCTCTTGCCTCCTCGAGTAAATCTACATCATCTTCTCGGGCCTCCTTTGCCTCGGTCTCGGTGAACATTGTCACTCTCGGGGAGTCATACTGTATGTCGGTCGGGAGTACTGCCGCAGCCCCGTATACCATGAAGAATGGTGTGTACCCGATAGATCTATTCGGTGTAGTCCGGAGACCCCATAGTACTGCCGGTAACTCCTCTATCCAGCCAAGATTAAACGAGCTTTGATGCCGGCCAAGATTAATGCATTTGCTCTCTCGACTTGCCCATTTGCTTCCGGGTGTGCAACTGATGCTACATCCAGCCGGATTCCCTTCTCAGCACAAAATCGGGCGAATTCCCCCACAGCAAAGTTGGTTCCATTATCTGTGATAATGCTGTGTGGGTATCCGTATCTCAAGATGATGTCTTTCAGGAATTGCACAGCGGTGTGTCCATCGCACTTCCGGATTGGCTTGACCTCTATCCACTTAGTGAACTTGTCCACCATAACCAGTATGTGTGTCATATTGCCTCTTGCCGGTTTGAATTGCCCGACCATATCCAAACACCATACTGCGAATGGCCAAGTGATGGGGATTGTTTTCAGTGCCGACGCCGGCATGTGTATCCGGTGAGCGAATCTCTGGCATCCTCCACACCTCCGGACAATATCTTCTGCTTGCTGCAGCGCCGTGGGCCAGTAGAACCCATGCCGGAACACCTTTGCCACCAGGGCCCGGGATGATGCGTGATGCCCACACTCCCCTTGATGTATTTCCACCAGCATTTCTTGTCCTTCTGCCGGTTCCACACATCTCTGGAGTACCTCAGTGACACTTCTCTTGTACAGCTCTTGATTGATGACAGTGTATGCCTTTGATCTTCGCAGTATTTGCCGGGCTTCCACTTCATTCTCCGGGAGAGTTCCTTCCAAGATGTAAGCCATAATGGGCTGTGCCCATCCCGGGAAAGGTCTATCCGGGAACATGGGAGCGTCTATGTCCATTGGCTCTGCCGACATCACCTCTATCATCATCTTTCTTTGCCTCTCCGAGCACTGTGCCGCAGTTCCCGGGTTCGATGTGATGCTTCCGACATCTACTTCCATGGGTACTGCATCTGCATGTAGCGTACCTGCTCTCAGAATAAGGCAGATACCTGTGTATAGTGCAAATCCCTGGATCGATTCATTTGCACACACAGTTTACGATGTAATATCACAACAAAGGTCAATTTTATTACATCGATGATCCAGAATTACAAAATATTTTATACAAGTTGCATAGCGTAAAGCTAGCATTGGAAAAATACACAGCGGAATACAATAGCCGAGAGCGTCTATAACTTTCATGCTGCCACAGGCGAAAAACATGTTGGTTGTAGACTCGAAACCTTTACGAAACCTCACTCGTCATCTGAACAATCTGCAATAAGAAAAATATTGCAACAACGTGGGTCAGATTCCATTAAAAATGGAGTCTGGCAAGTGACACTATGGTGGACACTTATGGAATAACTCTAAAGCCTATATGAATATTTGGCTGGTGGAGCTCAAGGCTAATTTGCATAAAGCCAATTTTTCCTATTCCTTTGAAAACACTTTTCTTGAAATCAGGACAAGTATGGCATGAAACCATAAATCTCATCTTCCCTTGTTCACCCATCAACTTTTAACTTAGAAATTGAAATGGTGGAATCCTCCGTTGACGTCCTTGATCAGCTGCTCAAAATTGTCCGTAACCGAGGACACGGCTAAGTACTTAGTTTTACACTCTGCAGAGGTTGTGCACTTTCACCATTAGACCCAACAAACCCAAACTATCCTCAAGCACACCATTTGTTCTAAGGAAAAGGAGAGAGTTGAGACGAGACTTTTCAGAAGCATTTTCGCACCCCATAACGGCCTGACGCGCTCCACCTACAAAACCTCTACCACCACCTGTCAGGCCGGGGCGAGTCCACACAACTTAATCCATCTAGCCAGAGCCCATTGACTAATGGTTGCACTAGAAGCAATCGTCACTTGGAGTTCTTCAGATTCCTCTGTTCCTGGGTGGCCGTCCACAAGTGCACTTCTGGGTGAAAACTACCATACTCATGGCCCTAAGTAGAATAGAAATTCATCCTAGGCGAAGACAACCACAAGTATAGTCCCAAAAGCCACTCAACATAAACCAAACAACCAATTCCACCCAGGTGTTTCATTTAACTTAGTGGATGTGCACTCTGAGGTAAAAATCACCATGCTCACAGCCCTAAGTAGAATAGAAATTCATCCTAGGCGAAGACAGCCATGAGCACAGTCCTGAGTAGTGACTTAACATTTTGTAAAACCTTTCATCAATTGCATAGCATCAATATTTCTGCTAAGTATGATATAGGAACCTAGACACAGGAATAAGGAATTCTACAGGTTTAGCATAGCAACACATGCATATAAAAATACACTAAGTAATGCATAAAAATAGGAAGTTTATGAGGTGTGCCACTTGCCTTTGAATGTTGTCGTTGTTCACAAACTCTTTTCACAACAAACGTTTGCTCTCCGTTTAATCTAAACAATATAAGCAAACAACAATACAACAATCAACAACAAGCAAAACTCACAATGCATACAACACATACTAGATGAATAAATAAGTTTTATAAAACTTTCTAAGGAAAATATGTTTATGCATTATGTGCAAAATATTCCTAAAACTAGAAATGCTTTTTCATGCCATGAAATTCTTTTAAGTTATGGTAAGGTAAATAGGTTGGTCCAAAAGGACTAAGGCTAAAGTCTTAAGTTGGATAAACATACTTTGTTTTATATCTTCTTGAAGCTAGCACTCCAATGGCTTAGCCATGATGTGCAAACTAACTTAGAGAAAAATACTAAGTCATTTGTTCAAGATGATCACAATTATTATCAACTCTTTATAAATTGGACATTCACTATAGTGAGAGAGACAGACACCCGGCCAGCCACTTAAATTGTGGAACAGGTCTCATGTACGTGGACATGTAAGGTTTGTTTCCAGGCCGCTTCATCCCACTATGCTGCTAGGATCCAACAACATCAAGATGATAACATCATGATCAAATTTTGTTTAAGTCTAAAGGACAAGATTAGGAAAGAGGGAAAAGATAGAAAGAAAGATGTAGTTGTCCTCCAGGCTTCTTCTCCAGACTTGTAACTTTCTTCTGGATGATGTCTTGATTGAGTTCTGGGTAGTCCTGATGAATCTTCAGACTTGATGATTCTTGTATCCTCGAGACTGGTCTTGGATTTACTTAGTCTTCATGAAATCTCAGGGGAGAAGGAAAGACAGAGAGAAAGACTTAGAGAATAACAAAGGGGGTTGGCCTTCTTGAACTTCTTCTCACTTTTCTTCTAAGTGCTTGCCATCTTTGGGAATGCTTCCAGAGTCTGTTTTCTTCTAAGTCCTTCATGATTTTCTTCTTGATTTTCTTCTAAGTGTTTCTTCTCCTTGAAGATACTTCTGAAGTCTTGTTTTTGGCTAAGTCCTTCAATGGTCTTCTAGCTCCATCTTGAAAACTACTAAGTACCTAGTGCATAGCACTTTTCCCACAATACTAAGTTTGAAAATAATTCTAACTTATAGAAAACTATTGAAGAGGGGTTTTCCTTTGAGAATTATATCTACAATATGAAATATGCTATGAATGAAATGAAATTTTAAATCACAAGAAGCATCAAACTCACTTTTGTGATTTTCTTTATAAATATGCATGAGTTTATAAATGCAATTTAAATAAATTCCTAGTTTTGGAAAATAACTAAAAGGAATAATTATAAGATTAAGTTTCCTATGATTAAATTTTTATAACAAAATTTTATAATTAATGTTAATAGACAGAGAGCATTTAATTAAATATATTGCAATTGGATTTAATCCAAAATAATGTTTCTATTAAAAGTTATTTCAAAATTAGTCAAACTATTCCAATTATACACACAACTATGAAATCATTCAAAAATTACTCAAAATTATTTTATAGCAGTGGCATTAATTTACAAATATTCCAAAGTTTCTAAAATATATTTATTTGCAATTTTTGGATTTATAGATTTAAAGTTATTACAAATATACTCAAATTCACCATTTGAATTTTGAATATTTTATACTAAGTCAAATTTGAATTTTGTTAGATCCAAAATATTCTACATGTCGAGAGCTTTCCAAATATATAAAAAATTATTAAATTGGAAGTTGTGGTTAAAAAGTTATGATTTTTGCAAGTTTGTGTTATTTTCTGTTTTTAAAATAAATCTCTGCCGAAAATAGAAATTAAAAGCGCCACGCGGCGTGCTGTGATTGGGCGATACCGTTTCGCGCGGATCGCGTACGTGGACCGTCCGATCTATTTAAATCTAACGCGCCAGATCTGCTGAACGAAACAGTACGGGAGATTTAATCTCGCCCGTCCGATCTTAATCTAACCGCTCAGATTTAAAGGGCGTAGCGCGGCCGGCCGGAGTACGCCGGAGATCCCGTGCCCGCGGCGGCGCCCTCGTCGGCAACCACGTTTCCGGCGATCTACGTCGTGCGAGCAAGAACAACTCATACCGTTGGGAAGAGGAGGTCAAGGCGGAGCTGTTGGCGTGGCTGGGGTCCTCGACGTGCCTCCCTTCTCCTCCTAGAGCTCGCCGGAGTTGGCGTGGGCGGCGGATTGCTTCGGGTGCGGATGCACGACTCGTTCTGGAGCACAAGAAATCGAGCAGAGAGGTCAGGGAGATGCGCCAGAAGACAAGGATAAGGATGGGGGCATCGTGGTGGCTCGGGGTCGACGATGCTCACCGGGGTTTGAAGGGAATGGCGGCGGCAATGTCGGCGGCGGCGAGGTTACGTACAGGCAGCCTGGCGGCTCGTGGATGAATTTATCGGGGGAAAAAGGAGGCGGGGTCCCGGGGTACTTATAGGGGGCGGGGGCACGAGATAGAACTGGTTTAAACGCTCGAATCGATCTGGAGTTTGAGATAGAGTCGGAGCCGGGATCTTCTCGTCTGGAGGTTGGAGAAAGGTTAACGTCATCCCTGGCGTCATCGCGGGCCCAGCTCGTCAGCGAGAGAGGGAAGTGCGGGCTGCTGTCGGGCTTCTGCTGGGCCACAGCGTGCTGCGCGCGAGAGAGAGAAGATGGCCTTCGGCCCAGTTAGCTCGAGGAAGCGGCCTGATCTATTTTTTTTTGACAATTCATTTTTCTGTCTTTTAATTCAAATTTGGTTTTTAAACTCAATCAAAACTTTTCAGAAAAAATCATAAAAATATGTTTTGGAAAGCTTGTTTAATTTAGAACTTTTTGGTAGTATTATTTCCCAAAATAAAAATTATAAATTGGAATATTATAAAATATACAAATAACATGTTTATGGAATAATTTTCAAAACATATAAAATAAAATTTAAAATTTCAAACTCTTATTTAATTTAAGCCACAAGATGAAATGATGTTTATGCATGAATGCATGAGTGCAATGCTTGAATACTCTTTCAAAAGTAACATACAAAGTAATTTTTAAAAGTTTTAAATTTTTCTGATTTTTCAAATCCCAGGATGTTACACTGCACCAGGTTCCTTCGGGATGAAGATAGAATCCGATTCGGGTGAGGGTTGAATAGATGGCTTCCTCAAATGCTCCAGAGCTATTCCGGGTGGGATTGCATCCCGGGATGATCCTAGCTTGGATAAGACATCCGCTGCCTCGTTTTCTCCTCTGGGTATGTGCTTGAACTCGCATCCTTCAAAAAATCCGGAAATTTTCTGCACATGAAACCTGTACAAGGCCATGTTTGCATCCAGGGCATCCAATTCCCCGACACCTGTTGTACTACGAGGTCCGAGTCACCAAAGCACTCTATCCGGCGGATGCCGATCTCCTTGGCGACGTTCAGTCCATGAACCAAGGCCTCATATTCTGCGACATTGTTAGATGCCCGAAAATGGATCTGCAGCACATACTTCAGTACATCTTGCTTTGGTGAAATGAGGACCACTCCGGCACCCAATCCGATCTTAGCCTTCGAGCCATCGAAATGCATCCTCCAGAAATTGTAATCCGGCATCGGAGGTTCATACTGCATCTCGGCCCAGTCTACCAAAAAGTCCGGCAGCGCCTGCGACTTGATGGCATCTCGTCTCTCGTATGCCGGAGCGTACGGAGACAACTGGATGGCCCATTTGGCTACCCGGCCGCTAGCATCCTTGCAACCGATGATTTCGGCAAGAGGAGCTTCGCATACCACTGTGATCGGGTGTTCCTGAAAGTACTGCTTGAGATTGGTCACTGCCATGTATACCCCATATGCCATCTTCTGGTAGTGCGGGTAGTTCTGCTTGGATTCCGAGATCACCTCACTGAGGTAATACACCGGCCTCTGTATCAGCTTGCCCCCTTCTTCCCTTTCTACTACCATCGCCACACTGACTACCCGGTTGGTTGCGGCAATATACAGCAGCATAGGTTCCTTGGGTAACGGGGATGCCAACACAGGTGCTGTTGAGAGCATTCTCTTCAGATCATTGAATGCTGCATCAGCTTGCGGGGTCCAGACAAATGTCTTGCTCTTCTTCATCAGTTGATACAGAGGCAAGGCCTTCTCCCCAAGTCGGCTCACAAACCGACTTAGGGATGCCAGACACCCGGTAAACTTCTGCACATCCTTAAGGCGCACGGGCAATTTCATGCTCTCAATAGCGCGAATTTTGCCCGGGTTGACCTCGATTCCTCGGCTTGAGATGAGGAAACCGAGTAATTTTCCTGCCGGAACACCAAATGTGCACTTATCCGGGTGCAACCTCATCCGGAATCTTCTTAGGTTCTTAAATGTTTCCCTCAAATCATCTATTAATGAGGCTTTTTCTTTTGCTTTTATGACTATGTCATCGACATAGACCTCGGCATTTCGGCCTATCTGGTCATGCAAGCACTTCTGCATGCATCTCTGGTATGTAGCACCAGCATTCCTCAAACCGAAAGTCATAACACGATAGCAATAAGCCCCATAAGGGGTAATGAAAGCAGTTTTCAATTGATCATCTGGATTCAAAGGTATCTGGTGAAAACCAGAATAAGCATCTAGAAAAGTTAAAAGCTCACTCCCGGCAGTGGAGTCTATTACTTGATCTATCCGGGGCAGCGGAAAGGGGTCTTTCGGGCATGCTTTGTTGAGGTTGGTGAAGTCGATGCACATGCGTCACACCTTAAGCAGGATGGGATCATCTTTCTTCTTCTCCACCAGGACCGGATTCGAAATCCAATCCGGGTGCAACACCTCCATTATGAATCCAGCCGCCAGCAGTATAGCCAGATGCTCCATGATAGCAGCTCTTCTCTCATCCGAGAGGCGCCTAGTCGGTTGCTTCACCGGCTTCGCATCCGGTCTAACAAACAGAGAGTGCTCAGCCAACTCCCTCGGGACGCCTTGCAGATCGTCACTCGACCACGCAAAGGCATCCCGATTCTCACGGAGGAAGTCGACGAGCTCGCCTTCCTATTTGCTGTCCAGGTTGCTGCCAATGATAACTTGGCTCTCCGGGTTGCTGGGGTCCACACACACCTTCTTGGTCTCCTTGGGGGGCTGAAATGACGCACCCTGCTCCGGGTTCACCATCCCGGGCATTCCGAGTTGGGAGGTCTTGGCCATCGCCACCACCTGCTGGATCCTCTTCTTCTCTTCCGCGATCACCAGAGACTCAGCCAAACACGATCCCGCCGAGGCACATTCCATGGAGCGCTTGTGGTCTCCCGAGATGGTGATTACACCGTTGGGTCCCGGCATCTTCATCTTGAGGTAGCCCACGTGAGTCGAGATCATGAACTTGGCGAGGGCCGGTCTACCGATTAGTGCATGATACGGGCTCTCGAGGTCCACGACCTCAAACTCCAAGCTCTTGGTTCGGCAGTTCTCCCGAGTTCCGAATAGCACCTCAACCCAGATCTTTCCCATGGGCGAGCAAGAGACTCCGGGCACAATGTCGTGGAAGGTTGTCTCGGTGGGCAGTAGGGTGTTCATGGATACTCCCAGCTTCAGCATAGTGTCCTTGTACATGATGTTAATGGCACTGCCATTGTCAATCAGAACCCGGCTGAAGCGGACGTTGAGGTTGGGTCCGACAAAAGTTGGGTCCACCATCAAGGCATACGCTCCCGGCTTGGGCATAACCCGGGGGTGATCCTTCCGGCTCCAAGTGATCTCCATCTCGGACCAGTGCAAGAATTTGGGCACCGCCGGGATCACAACATTCACCTCCAGGGCACGCTGCCGCACACTCTTTCGGTCAGTGGGCTCGGTCACGAAGACCACATAGCTCTGATGTGCCTCCCGGTAGTTGCTCTGCTGATGCCCGGCTTGGTTACCGTTGTCGTTCCGGGTATGCACCACATTCACTGGGCGAGGTGGGGGTCCTCTCGGAGGAGGGGGAAGACGAACAGCGTTGGCCCCCGATGTCGGAGGAGGGGGTCTCGGGATATTGGGCCGAGATACCGGAGCATTCTGCCGAATAGCCCCCGAACTGCCCTCCTGCAACGTGCGCTGATACCAGCTGCACTGCCGAGTAGAATGGTTTGCGGGCTTGTTGGCCTCCAGAGTGTGGTAGCAGCATGGCTTGTTCAGCATTTCCTCATACGTCAGGGGCTTCTTCTGCTCCACCCAGGTCTTTTGCACCTCCTGACTCTGACCCCAAGCCGGGCCACCTGTCTTTTGACGCTGGCTGTTGCCGGCATCCTCCTGCTCCCGGGTCACTGCTGCGACATGCTGCGCGGCATGGTGGTACTCGGCCTGATTCCTCTTGTGGCCGAACTCCTGGCGATCATGGCTCCTGCTCGGTCCCGAACGCTGAGGTCCCGCATTCCTCCTGTTGGAGTCACCGACATCCACCAGGGGTTGCATGGGATCTCCAAGCGTGTAGGTATCGGCGATGCGCATGGTTTCTGCCAAGGTTGTTGGCATCTTTCTCTGCAATTTTTGCCACAGCATAGAGCAATGCCGGCATCCTTGCGCAAACCAGGAGATGGCCTGTGCCTCCACAACTCCTTCGCAAGAGTTGCGAATATTGCTCCACCGGGTAAGGTACTCCCGGTCGGTCTCATTGCTCCTCTGCCTACAGATGGCGAGCTGCTGAGGCCTGTTGGGCCTCTTGTACGTGCTGGTGAAGTTGCTGATGAACGCCTCTTCAAAGTCCAACCAGCAGTCTATACTGCCAGTTCTCAGATTGTTCAACCAGACCCGGGCTGGTCCTTCCAACATCTGCGGTACATAGCGTACCGCCCATCGTCTGTTTCCACCGGCTATGCTTACTGCAGTTAAATAGTCGGTTAGCCAGTCCTCCGGCTTCTTGCTACCGTCATAGGTCTTGGCACCTTGGTTGAGCTGAAAGTTCCGAACAGGAGGTTCCCGCATGATCCGAGGTCCAAAGCAGGCAGGTCCCGGAGGCCCTTGCTCTTCCACCAACTCGGACTGGTGAATCCGGTCGAGCCGGAATCTGGCGTCTGCCGGGTTCAGCTGCCTGGTTCCTATCCGAGATCCCAAGGGGTTCTCGTCTGGCTGATATCCGAGCTGCTGCAACCTCGAGTTGCCATCGTCGAGCCTGTCCTGTGCAGGGACCAGGGCCTGCTGGGGAACGGAAACAACCTCCCTATGCGGGTTTCCCTGAACGTGAGGAGGATTCCGGGGTGGATTACCACGGCCAACCGGGTTATTGTTTCCTACACCTAGGTTACCATCCCCACGGGTACTTCCCGCCCATCCCGAGTTATGCTGTCCGGCCTGCCCGGCTTGCTGGATACCGGCGAAGGCCGCATCATAGGTCTGTAGCTGCTTGTTCTTTCCAGAACCTCGACTCCGGCTCCGGCTCTTGCTCTTGCTCTTGCTTCTGCTCGGATGCGGGGAAGAGGCCTCCCCATCCGACTTCTGGCTGTCGGGTCTGGCTGAGTGCACCTGGGATCCTGCCCCGGGGTTCTTCTTCTTGAAGGCCAGGTTCTGACGATTGGCTTGAATCACCAACTCGTTTACTCTCTCCTGCTGCTTGCGCAGGGCTTCACCGGATAGTCCCACCAACTCGGCCATGGCGGCTTCGGCGGCCCTAAGGGTTTTCGCCGGTGAGCTGTACACCGGCTTCCCTGCTGAAATCCGACTTCCAGTGTTACGGGTGGTAGCTCCACCAGCCAGCTCCTCATTCACCATTCTTCCTTTCTTGCGCAGATCTGTAATGCGCTTCTCCCGGGAGTCTATCTTAGGGAATCCGTGAGCTGCATTGTACTCCCGGAGGCTAGCGCTGAGCTCGCGGCGGATCTCGGCGATCTCCTGTGCTTCAGCGAGTAGCAACTTCCGCTGCTCCTCTAACTCTGCCGAAGTGGCCTGGGCATCTGCTCCGGTAGCTACCGGTACAGCCAACTTTGCCACGAGTCCCGAGAGGGGATCCGGACGACGTCGCGGATGGGATGACTGCGGATCACCATCTCGGGCCGCAGGCCTCTCCTGCGGGGGTTTGGCCAAACGGGGGTGGCCGTCGGTATCGCCGTCAGCGTCTTGATACTCCTCCTCGGTTGCCCCGACCATCATCACTGCGACGGAACTCGGGGGGCGACCGGCACACAGACCCCGAGCAGCGTAGAGCATGGGAGGGTCCTCAGCCTCCAGGACCACGTCCGGGTAGCTACAGACAACCTCGGTGGCCACGTAGGTGGTGAAACCACCGAAATCGATGAGACACCCGTTCACCGGAAACGGTTTGTTCCGGAAGCACCCTGCATTGTCGCAGACGAAGTCCATCTCCCCTAGCCTTACGACTAGGCCAGAGAGAACCCGAACGTCGAAATGAACGGGGGAGCCCGTCCGGATGTGTACACCAGCCAACGCCTCTGTCTGCCCCACGGTGGGCGCCAACTGTCGTGGTGGTGTCACGGCAGATTCCATAGGATGGCTAATTTGTGGGGCCGATGGACGTTGGTGGATCCGGGGAGGGATAGCAAGCTGAAGAGCTCACACGGGGAGGATCCCGGTAAAACCGAGATCTCCCAAGAACAAGGAATAAGATCAAAGTGCAAAGGGGAAGATCTAACAAACACAAACAAATGCACGAAGGCACACAGCACACACACGATATACCCAGGTTCAGGGCCCTCGTGAGGAGGTAACACCCCTACTCCTGCCTTTCCTCTCTATATATTGGTGGTATAAGGACTACAACTTGCTACAAGATCTCTCGAAGGAAGGAGTACGAACAACTAGATGAACTCTAGGTGAGGAGGAGTGAATGCTCTAGGAGTAAATGTGGCTATAGCTTTGGCTCTCAAGTTGGTCTCTTTTCCTCAGGAGCAGTTATGGCGCCTTTTATAGAGCTCCGGCCAGGAGGGCCGGAAACCCTAACTTGGCTTGGCCCCACCGGACAGGTCTAGCCGGCATGCCGTCACCGGCTAGTGCGACCTAGTCGCCGGGCTATCCGGTGTAGCCCCTTCGTCATCATCTTGTTAAGGACAGCAGGCGCCGTCCTGCATCATCATTGTCCCCTTGTCAGAGACAAGACATGTCTTTGCCCATCCCGGATAGCCTTTTCCGGATTGCCAGGCTAGGCATGTCAGGTCTTGTCGTACCACGATCGTACCGGCTGACGCGCTCCCGTGTCAGGCGGGAGGTGACCATGCCTCCGTGTCAGGCGGGAGGTGACCATGCTTCCGTGTCAGGCGGAATGGTACTTCCCCCCGCTATAGACGGGAAAGCCTGCTACGGACCGTTGACGGCCTACCGGAAGCCCTTACTCCGGATACCTCCTTGCTTGCCACTGAGCCTCTTCTGCATAAGATCAACACCGAGACATACATTCCGGTTAGTATCCACCGGACAACCTATCCGGTAAAACCGAGTACACCTCCTTCCGGGAGTCTCCTCGGATCACGAGACTCGGGATCCTTTCCGGATACGTCCGAGCTCGTCCCAGGATGAGTATCTCTAGGCCTAGCCTCCCGAAGATGTCTTAGCGTATCCGCAAAGACATCTTCGAGAAGCTAGTTCTTAGAGGAACCACCCGCTCATGCTTGTGCTGCGATTGTGAGGGCCGGGGGTGTCTATTTATAGCCGCCAGAGCTGACCCTTGCGGCTGCCAGGAGGCACTTTGCCCTCTTCCAGTGCCCAAGGGTTAAGCTGCCCTTTCAGCACACCAGGAGGTGTCCCTTGCTGTCGCCAAAGGTCAAGTACTGTTGGTACTTACTGAATTATACCGGGATCTGCCCCTACCCGGGGGGCAGCCCCCCGACAGCGCAACTCCGACAAAGGGAATCACGTAATCGAGGAGAAATAGAGAATTAATTGGGTGAATTAAAAGGCCAGGGGTGCCCCTCTATATAAAGGCACCAGGAGGGCGCCAACCTCACCAGCCGGGTGGTTTGGGACTATTCCCACACCCCCACTGCCGGCCAAGGTCATGCGCCGGCCCTAGGTGGGCCCCTTGTGGCCCACCTAGGCCGGCGTCTCCCCAATCCGAACCCTAGAGGGGACTTTCCCCCCTATGGGCCTTCTATCAACCAGAAGGCCCATTTAGGGAAATCAGCCTTTAAAAATTCGAAAATAAATAAATAAAAAAGTATTTAACTATTTATTACACTAATTAATATTAAACACATATTATAATTTATTCCGACTCCAAAAACTATTTCGTCGTTGCTCGATCACCATCGGACCATTCCTTGGACGGTCCCGGTGTTCTCTTTCCTTTACGGTTGTCTTGTCGAAACCCCTTAAGTGTGTTACCCTAGAAGTTCGATATAATAACAGACATGATCGAGACCCCTCTCCGATCAATGATTAACTCATAGGCCTGGACACCGTGAATTAACCCCTGTGATATAACGAATGGCTTTTGCCGATCGAACCTAGACGTCGAGTCTTAAACCTTTTTCCATAGCGATACTTAGTGTGTCCGAGACTCGTTCATAGATATCTCCATACTTAGCTTGATCTCGTTACCGACAACACTATCTTCTACTCGTCCGTGATCTTATGTCTGGGTGACCTAGTGACATGCTTGCAAGCTTTTGACTTAATCTCACCGAGTGGGCCCTAGAGTATCTATCATGCTATGCAGACTGGCAAATCCCGCTCTTGATCCCTCGTCTCAACTATTCCCTTCTGATACCCGAGAGGGACACCTTTATTGTCACACTATATAAGATATGACGTTTGATGCAATCAAAGTATCTTTTAGAAATAACAATAAGAGTTGATCTCACGGTCAAAGGCGTAATGACTACGTCCTACAATTTATGGGTATGTCCATCACATCGTTCTACCAACGATATGACTCCATTGCCAACTGACGCCATGTCAGATGATCGAGAAACCTCGATCATAAATTGCGCAATGAATTAGTCTTAGTAGAGGCTACTAGGGACCTGGTTGTTTACGTATCACACGTGTATTAATGTTTCGCTTAATACAGTTATAGCATGACACAAAAACATATTATTAACAAACGAGATATGATAAATAAAACACTTTATTAATTGCCTCTAGGGCATATCTCCTTCAGTATCATCATAAGCAATATAATAGTTATCCTCTAAAGTGTGTTCATTTGCAAAGATGTCATCATTTTTACGAGAGGAGATGTATAAATTATATGATCATTAGTAGAAAAGGATTTTCAAACACCTCATCCCCAGACTCATTATCAACATCATCATTTTCAGAATTAGTGTCCCGGAGATCTTCAATATCAAAAGAAGTGTGCTTTTCCCAATCATGATCACTAATATAAATAACAGGCATAGGTTCATCATCAAGTTCAGAACCATCGAATTCAGAATTATAAGTATTAATTATAACAGGACCAACAAGTGTGGTAGAAGATACCATTTCCTCTCTCCTTTTCCTCCTCCTCCTCCTCCTCTTCTTCTTCTTCTTCTTCCCTTTTTCTTCTTCTTTTCCTCCATAGGAGGGAGAGGCTTAAAAGGAAGCTTCTCCACATAACCTGGTTTAGTATTAGAGACAATGGAAGAAACTTGGGGGAATTCCCCTCTTTCATTAATAAGATGAAAACACATATTATTCATGTCATACCTTGGTAAAGTCCCATCCTCTATAATATTTTGTATCTACGTGATAGCATGGCAATTATTAACACAATAGAGATAACATTCATGCAACAAATCATTCATATCAATATCACTCATATTTAACAAAGAAGTTTTTCTTGCTATCTCTTCACACCCCAAAAATAATGTAAGTTCATCATGTTTATTAGAAGAGTTACCACAAAAGTCTTCTGCAATATCCTTACTAGAACCTGAGCATTGAAATTCGAAATACCTTCTTCATAGCAAAGTTCACAAATAAAAAGATATGTGGCACAAATTGTTTTACCAAGATCTCTTAGAGACTTGTACCAAGCTCTAGTTTTTCATTCCTATGGTAGATACAATATTCATCTTCGATTTGATTAATTCCACAAGGTCTATGCATTCCACAAAAATTAACATGCTTATAAAAAATAGTATTTGCAGAAATCTGAGCATGTTTATTGCAATCATTAACAATAATTTCATTTTCCATGCAAGTGTCTTTTAAAGGTTCATGATACACGTCCCAGTTTTCTTTAGGAACATTAATATGAGAACCTAAGGTTCTAGAACAATCAACACTAATATGAGAATTAAGTCCATATTTAACACTAAGCTCTTGAAAACCAGCAGTTTCAGCGACAGACTTAATGCAATCATATTCATAGTTTATACCTGATTCTTTACCTTTGTAATTCTCCCAATCTTCAGCATTGTTTCAAATTGTTTCAAGGAGATCCCATCTAGCTTCAAGCTTCTTACTTTAGAAAGAGCCCTATGAACAAGCATCTAGATAATACTTGAAATGTCCTGAAAGCCTTGCATAAAAATTATTAACAATTATATTCTCAGGAAGCTGATGGTTAGAACATTTCAATATTAATGTTTTCAGCCTTCCCCACGCTTGAGCAATGCTTTTCCATCACGAGGCCAAAAATTAAAAATGTAATTCCTATCTAAATATAATTCATAAGGAGGATAAAATTTAGAGTAAAAGAGACATTCAAGCTCCTTCCATTCCAAATGATGAGGATCATCTAATAGCTCATACCACTTCCTTGCTTTGTCCTTAAGCGACAATGGAAATAATTTCTTCATGACATTTTCTCTTGATAAACCTGCAACTTTAAACAACTCACAAAGATTTTTTATTTTCAACAAGTGGTCACTTGGATGGATTGTTCCATCGCCTACATAAGTTTCATCTATAACCATTTCAACAATTTAAAAAACAGTACTTTCAGTAGGTGGTTCCATAATATCACACGCATTATCAGATTTATCAGATATTGGAGGCAAAACATTATCAACGTAAAATAATTCCTCCAAAGCCGAGGAGCAAAAATGAATATTTTTATGTAAACTAGCTTCCCACAAGCTTAGGCTTTTCCACAACCTTAGAAATAATAGTGTACAAAGAATTTATACTAATAACATTACTACCACTATTATGCAAACAAACTTCCATAGGTTTTTTTAATTTTCTCTTCAATAGCATCATGTCCTAATTTAATATAAATTTCATAAAGATCTCTAATTTTTTTGTTGTTTTCCATTTAGCCTAACTAGTGTAATAAAAACAAGAAACAAAAAGTAATAACTTCATAATCTAAAGAAGATACCTTCCAACGCTTACCTCCCCGACAACGGCGCCAGAAAATAGCTTGATGTCTACGCACGCTTCTATTCTCGTAGATAGTGTTGGGCCTCCAAGAGCAGAGGTTTGTAGGTCAGCAGCAAGTTTCTCTTAAGTGAATCACCCAAGGTATATCAAACTCAGGGAGGTAGAAGTCAAATATATCCCTCTCAAGTAACCCTGCAATTAAGATAAAAGAAGTCTCTTCTGTCCCCAACACACCCAATACACTTTTCAGATGTATAAGTGCACTAGTTCGGCGAAGAGATAGTGAAATGCAAGTAATATGGATGATCATAAGTAGTAATTGCAATCTGAAATAAAAATGGAAGTAAGCAAACATGTAGCAGAACTTGTTGGAAATGGTGTTTCAATGCTTAGAAACAAGGCCTAGGCATCATACTTTCACTAGTGGACATTCTCAACAATGACATCAAAGCTGAATAATAAATACTACTCTCAAACACTCTTGTTGGATGATAAACACCATTCATTGTATAGGGCTACAAGAGCATCCTCAAAGTCAGAGTAAACTAACACCAACAATATCATAAAGGAATCACAAACGGTGCACACAGTGTCACCTTTACAACCGTGAATAACCTCAGAGTTCTGTCGGGTTATGACTCCCTAGAAACGGGGATAATCACTTCCTGAAGTGTAATTCGTGAAGAGGATTGAACACGGAGGTCAAGACCCTCGAGGGGCGCGGCGACGTTGCTCTCCGGACCTGGAGACGAAGCACCCCCGACAGAACTGGACACCAGCCCGTACACAGGTTCACGGCCCTCGAGAGGAGGTAAGACCGCTACTGCTGCTTGTATGTAATGAACTATGGTGGTTCCAGTACAGCAGGGTTTGCCGAGGGCCCCCTTGATGCAGTTCTTGTCTAGGGAGGGAAGCGATGATCTTCTTCCTCCTCCAAACAGAGGCTATCCTACTCAGCAGCGCTAGGGTTTACAAGTGTTGTAGCAAGCAATTGCCCGACCTCCTCTACAATGGTGGTCTTGCCCTTTTTATAGGCGCCTCAGGCGCTCTTCTTCTGCTTCGCGTCCGGGGTGGCTCCCACACGGCAGTGGCGTGGAGGAGCGGGAGTCCACCACCACCCGATCGTCCATGGACGCGGTCCATCATCGATAAAGTTGGGCGCCATGGCCGACAGGCGGCCGACCGTGCAGTACTGCCCGCAGGGACGTCAGTTTATGTGGTGGAGCCCGCGATGACGTTCTCTTTGGAGGGTTGCGCCGTCCATCTGCTTTATTGTCAGAGTAGAAGGTCTTGGCAGTCCTGGAGCAGGCGGCGCAACTTTATTGACCCCTTTATCACCAAAACGGCAACGAGAGTGCCTGCGTCACCATGTGGGCGTGGCAGAGGCCATGTGCGTCCAGCCGTACTTCCTTGGCCGCGACGTTTCCCCACAGGCCTAGAGAGGCCTGTGGAGGGATTCCTGTTGACTTCCCTCCAGGCGCGCTGGCGCCTCGGGAGGGTCTCCTGAAGCGAGGGTTCCTGTGAGGCCCTCGCTTCCCCTTCAGGCCCTCGAGGGAAGATTGCCTCTCGAGGGTCCCGCCAGGCGGCAAGGCTTGGTCCTTAGTCGTTTTGTCTGATTAACCTGCATGCGAGGCCTGGGCGGAGTTGGCTCTTCATACCCCAGTCTCCACTGGGCCGACAGTAGCCCCTGGGCCCGCGATGGGCGCGATTGAGCCCATGGGCTCAGGCGGAGCGTCGTGGGCCCCTAGTGCCCGGCCGGCCCGAGCCACGCGACACTCAGACGAGTAACGGTTGCGCATGATCTAGGGCGTGCGTCGTGGGGTGTCCCACCACGCCCCGGTAACTCGTCCTCGAGGTGACATAAAGCCCGAGCGCCGCAGCAGGGAGCCGTTACTGTTTGCAATTCTTCTCGCAGAAGCCTCCGCCGTCTCGAGCTTTCCGGCTCCGCTCTCTCCGGCGATTTCTCCTCCTTCCGTCTTCCTTGGCACACCGAGCCCGCGACGATGAGTCCCCTCAAGAGCAAGGGCAAGGCCGCTGCGGGGTCTTCTTCCCAAGCGGAGGCCTTAGAGGTAGTGCAGGGCGCGGCTCTCGTTGGGGCGTGCACCGACCCTCAGGCCTTGGAGAGAATCCACCACCTCGTTGTAGGGGCGGACCAATGAGCACGACGCCAGTGCGCTTCGTTCTGCCCGGTTCGGGGGGTTCCCTCAAGGGTTCTAACCCATTTTTCTCCACACCATCACCGTCGGGCTGGTGCCGCCATACTCGCCGTTCCTGGAGGCGGTATTGGAGTTCTACCAAATCCAGCTCCTTCATCTTCATCCAAACTCTGTGCTCATCCTCTCCATTTTTACCTACCTCTGCGAGGCTTATTTGGGTGTGCGCCCCTCCGTGGCGCTCTTCAGGAATTTTTATTCGCTATGGTGTACGGCTGCCGGCGAGCGAACCGGGTGTGTCTCTTTCCGCATTGCGGATGGCATGGGGAGTGTATACATCCCTATGTCGTGGAGTGGGGACAAACCCGTCACAGCCGTGGTCAAGAAGGTGGATGACTTCCGTCAGAGGTGGCTCCTCATCGGCGTCAAGTCGCCTTGCGCGTTCTTGGACGTCACGCATGCACCACCCGTGAAGAACTCTCATTGGGGCAAGTCTGCCCTTCGCGGAGCAGACAACGTGCACCTGGTGGGGCGTTTGGGATACCTCCGGGAGGAGGGTCTCACGGGGCAGTTGGTCGTGGCGGACTTCGTGAAGCGCCACATTGCCCCTCTTCAGGCCCACAACCAGCCGATGTGGATGTATTCCGGCCCCTCGGACCCGATGCGGCTTCATCCTGAGGACCACGGCCCGGACATCGTCGACACCATCCTGAGTATCCTTTTTGTCAATCAGGAGGTGCCCGGGAAGATCGCATGCTCTGTGCAACCTCTGCACCAGCTCCCCTTGGGCGACCGTTTGGACATCTTGGACAGAATGCTAGACTTCACCCGGTTTGGCCTGGCGGGGGAGATGGATGAGGTGGTTGCTCCGATGGCGCGGGTAGTCGTAGGAGCGGACTCTCCTTCAGCCTCCGGTGCCTGGCGCAGCGAGGAAGGGGCCGCGACGGGAGAGATGTCCCCCTTGAGGCCCGAGCCGTTCACTGACGAGGTCTGTGACATCTCGTCAGGTGATGACGATGCCTTCATGGTGGCTCCCTCGCGCCCCGTGGAGGAGGAGGCTGAGGAGGGGGAGGCCTCCGGCGCGGATGCCTCTTCGGGAAGGCGTGGGCCCCGCACCAAGGCCGCCGTGGACCGCTCTCGGGCGAGGCCATCCGACGTCCCCTCCAAGAGGAAAGCAGTGGCGCCTCCGGAGGGGTCAGGCACCACGACCTTGCCCTCCTGGCGCTCACCAGGCATGGCATGGGTCGACGCCGGCGCTGCTCCGTCGGGGTGAGTGCTCATGACGCTTGGTCGTTTTGATTCTTGTTTTACTCTTCGCTTTGCCCTCTCTTGAAGGTCTTTTCTTGGGCTTTTTGCCAGTGATCTTGTGCCTGCAAAGCGCCGTAGGCTTCGCAAGGCTGCTAACGTGAAGAGAGCCACGGCTGAGGCCGTGGTTGATGAGGCCACGAGGCCTGTGGAGACGGCCTCCACAGGCCCCACTGAGGGGGTGTGTTGGGGGAATGATAACCCGGTAGGCCCATGAAGAGGGAAGCGTAACCCGGCAGGCAGGAGGCCTGGGCGAGGTTACCCTGCACTCCACATGAGCAGGGTTACACTTGGGTCGGAGAGCTCATTTCATAACCCGGTAGTATTATAGCCCGGCAGAATCATAACCCGGCAGTATCATAACCCGGCCAGGAAGCTAACCCGGATCTGGGTGAGGTGTCAGGTGAAACCGGGATTTGGGTGTCAGGCGAAACCGGATTTGGGTGTCAGGCGAAACCCGGATTTGGAAGAGGTTTTAGGAAGACCCAGAGAAGGAAGGATCTAGAAGACTCAGAGGCAGTATGCATCACGGAGTCCAAGACTTGGAAGATACGAAAGACAAGACGAGTTAGAGTAGAACTCTAGTAGACTTACCATGTAAACCAGGAGACCCGGATGTCTATATAAACGGGCTCCTAGGTCATAGAGAGACAAGTTAAGCTAGGTGAAGAGAGGCTACGATAAGCCATAGTCAAGCCAAGTAAGAGAGACAAAATAGAGAGAGTTCCAAAGAGAGTGCTCCCACGCCGGAGTCATCGAAACCCGGCGATCGCCATTGGCGCACCATGTAACATATTAGCATATCAGTGATTTATAGCAAGACGTAGGGATCCTCCACCGAGGGGACCCGAACTTGGGTAAAAAACATCTTCTTCCCCACAGAGCTAGACAATCTCCTGAGCGCCAGAGTCGCCTTGCCCCTCATCTCAAGTTACCTCCGGGTAACATTTGCCGTGACAATCCCACGACAGTTGGCGCCCACCGTGGCGCCTGCGGCCAGTCATGTGCTCATCAAAGGAGAAGCGCTGCAAGGATGGAGAGAGTCACCGATGGTCGGCAACCAAAAAGAAGATCGCATCGTTACAATCCAGGCGAGTAGCCAGAAGTTGATATACCGGAAAAAGAAGAGTCGGACATGCAAGAAGCCGGATAAAGAATAGCCGGCCTGGGAGAGCCAAACTACAACCTACTGTACCAGATCAAGATTCGTCGTCAATGTACTATGTGATAGCCGGTTCACAAATTAGTGGACTGCAAAGATCTGTCGGAGCAAGAAAACAAAACTCCAAGAAAATCGAATACATGCAGCACGTGCGTAGCCGAACATTGGAGGTGCAGATCAATGGAGCCTGAGGTAATGCGTTTCATGCTCCGACTAGGAACCGGAGTGGCAGGACCGTGGTCTAGATCAGAAAAAGCCTTGCGCGATTATATGATTGAAAAGCCGGTTGCAAGACACGCAGAGCCAGGATAGGTCACGTCAAGACAAAGGAGGAAAAAATCAGATCGCACTGGTGCTTAGCCGGACGTTGCCATGTGGTAAATCCGGGTCTTCAATGCATCAATACGTGAGCTATGGGTCAAAAGAAATCCAACCCGATGCCAATTAGTAGTACTAGTATACGGATCAATGGAGCATGCCCAGGGTAAAAGGAAATTTGGAGTAGCCGGCTTTGCTACTTCGATCGATCAAGCAAATAAATCATGTCCGGTTTCCAATTATCAAAATCGATGACTCGGAGGTGCACCGGTTTCAAGAAGCAGCAATAGATTAACTAGTAGAGTTCGGATCAGATTCTGATTGATTTTGCATAAGGTACAACAGAAAAAAGCAGTAACCTCGCCGCCGGCCGGGTTATCCGTGTGTGACCACAAGTGAGTCCGTATCAGGTTACCACCCAACCAGTCTATTATGGATCAAACCCATGAATCAAGGAAAGAAGTAATTTGTATATTGTTTGGAGCCGGTCATTAAGGAGCATCACAGTTACCAAAACCAAGTAAAGCAATCAAGGAAAGAGAGACATCTCGGTGGCCATCTACGGACACGGAAAGGAAAGAGAGAAAAAAGTTGCTGCCCCGTCACATTACCATACATGCAGCGGAAGTTACAAACGCGTCTCAGCGCGAAAGAGATTAATGGGCTGGTCCACACGCGTTCGTCATCAACAGATCCAGATCATTTTTGCAAGCTGTAGAGAACCAGACATGAAGGGAAGCCGGCCAAGAGTTGTTCATACAAGAACAAGACCACGTGATCCATAGAGCAAAGGAAAAGAAGAAATAGAAGTCGGCCTCAGAGAACAAGAGAACCGACTATACAAGACAATCATCCAGCTGCATCATGCGAAAAAAAGGAAGCAGTATAAGCCGGATGGAAAATACAAGAGCAAGTCAATCAAGCAGCCGACTCATTAAGCTATGCACGGCAATTTCATGCGAACAAATATATTCATCATGCCCCGGCTATGGCTTCAAGCAGCAACGATCAATGACATGGCCGTCGGCCGGCTTGGAGTGCGCCTGCCACCGGGTCTCACCACGTCGCCAACGACATTCAATTCAGACAGCTAAGTCATATTTATGGTCGAAATTTTATCATTCAGTCAGAAGTCGACACATTTTACAGATTGCTGTGTTGAAGACATGGATCCTACCGCTTAAAAGACGCGTGTGATGATGTTCGGGTTACAAACACCGAACCACACACGTGAAACATATTTGAGGACGATCCATGAAACATCGCTCAGCCTTTACATTGCTTAGCGAGACCTCAGTGGATTTATCAAAGTCGGGCTATAGAATTCCCGCAAAGGTATTTTTCAAAGTCGGGCTATAGAATTCCCGCAAAGGTATTTATCAAAGTCGGGCTATGGAATTCCCGCAAAGGTAGTTTTCAAAGTCGGGCTATCGAATTCCCGCAAACAGATTTATCAGTCTATTGCAGTAGCCAGTTGTCGTAATCCGGCTTATGCATTATCAGCACCAAGAGTGCTTCGCCATAGGACAAATCAGGGGTCTTGGGGGCTTATTAACTAAAAGTTATAAGTTGAAAACTCAAGACTCTGCAGAGACGCCACAAAATTCAGTTCATCATCTTTCATATGAAAAGGGGTCTTGGGGGCTTGTTAACTATCAGTTGCAAGTTGAAAACTCAAGACCCGGCAGAGACGCCACAATATTCTTGGTTATACTTGCCTGCTAGCTCGATGTTATTCTCACCCGGCAAAGACGCCACAATGACCTGATGCTAAAAATCCGGCTTTCAATCTGACTATGATGCCCATGAGGACTTAGCAGACCATGATCGTCCTAGAGTTTTATGCACGAAAGATGTCACGAGAAAACCGGCTATGCAGAGAGCTAAAGAAACCAAAAGGGTCATCTAAACCAAAAGGATTTGCAGAACGACAAGATAACGTTCGACAAATAGCGCAAATTCTCAGGGTGCATGGACACCATCAGAAAAGTAACTCGATACTATGAAATTCAGAGAGCCCCGAGTAGCTGCAGGCAGCAGACCCGACGCTTGGGGGCTACTCATAAGAAAAGAAAGTTATGCTCAAATTGCTATAAGTCCCAGGCTGTCGCAGGCTAGAACCCGGCACTTGGGGGCTACCCAGTTTGAAGCTCAAAGTTCTCAAAGAAGACCCAGAACGCAGCAAGCTACATATCCGGCTCTTGGGGGCTACTCAGTTTGAAGCTCAAAAGCTATTGAAGTAAGAAACTTGAAAGTCCCAGGTTGCTGCGAGCAACAACCCGGCACTTGGGGGCTAGAGTCGGGAAGCAATATTCCCCGAGGTGAAGAATCAAAATCAAATTCGGGTCTCAAAAGTAAGCCGGATTTTTTGCGTGAGGTCTTCATCAAACCCGGATTATAAATATCTGGAGCATCCTTCAGCGTAGCCTCCGTATGAGCAGGCTTAATCATGGTCAGATGAATCCCGGCTGAAGAAAACATGGTTATATGAGGCGGAACACCAAGAAGAGCCGACTCAATGATTTAATAGTGTAACACGGACCTTTAGTCCACAAGTTTTTAACTTATTTCAGGAGATTAACCCGGATTTGAGCCGGCAGCCTTCACATGAAACAGGATGATCAAGATCAAGGTCACAAAGAAGAGCAAGACAAGCTCATATACAAATTAATCTTGGGGGCTAATGTTGGGGGAATGATAACCCGGTAGGCCCATGAAGAGGGAAGCGTAACCCGGCAGGCGGGAGGCCTGGGCGAGGTTACCCTGCACTCCACAAGAGCAGGCTTACACTTGGGTCGGAGAGCTCATTTCATAACCCGGCAGAATTATAGCCCGACAGAATCATAACCCGGCAGAATTAAAGCCCGGCAGAATCATAACCCGGCAGTATCACAACCTGGCCAGGAAGCTAACCCGGATCTGGGTGAGGTGTCAGGTGAAACCCGGATTTGGGTGTCAGGCGAACCCGGATTTGGGTGTCAGGCGAAACCTGGATTTGGAAGAGGTTTTAGGAAGACCCAGAGAAGGAAGGCTCTAGAAGACTCAGAGGCAGTATGCATCACGGAGTCCAAGACTTGGAAGATACGAAAGACAAGACGAGTTAGAGTAGAACTCTAGTAGACTTACCATGTAAACTAGGAGACCCGGATGTCTATATAAACGGGCTCCTAGGTCATAGAGAGACAAGTTAAGCTAGGTGAAGAGAGGCTACGATAAGCCATAGTCAAGCCAAGTAAGATAGACAAAATAGAGAGAGGTCCCAAGAGAGAGCTCCCACGCCGGAGTCATCGAAACCCGGCGATCGCCATTGGCGCACCATGTAACATATTAGCATATCAGTGATTTATAGCAAGACGTAGGGATCCTCCACCGAGGGGACCCGAACTTGGGTATAAAATATCTTCTTCCCCGCAGAGCTAGACAATCTCCTGAGCACCAGAGTCGCCTTGCCCTCATCTCAAGTTACCTCCGGGTAATATCTGCCGTGACAATCCCACGACAGGGTGCCTCAGGTGGAGGTGGCTGCGCCTCAGGCGGGGGCGGCAGAGCCTCAGGTGGAGGAGGACGCGCCTCGCCCAGAGGCACCTACACCGCCCCCCGAGCCAATGGTGGTGGAAAACACGGAGGAGAGGGCCTCTACTCCACCTCGCGCTCCTTCTCCCCCCTGCGCGGTCACGCCTCCGCGCGAGGCAACTCCATCGCGCGAGCCAACGCCGCCGCGCGTGCCGACGCCACCGCGTGCGCCCACTCCGCCGTGCACGCCCACGAATCCCGTGCAGCCTGCGACGGAAGCGAGCGAGGCTCCAGCGGGCGCCCTCCATGACCGAGCACGAGGCAATGGAGGGCGCGCTGGCGCAGAAGCGGCGCGAGCTGGGCCAACTGGAGGCCCAGCTGCTCACCGCTCACCAGGCCGCGCAAGCAACCGTGGAGGGGGACCGCAAGGGCCTTGCCGAGCGTGAACAATAGCTGGCCCTCAAGGAGAAAGAGCTGCAGCAGCGCGACGAGCAACGGCTTCAGGCGGAGCAGGACCTAGCCACCCATCGCGAGGAGCTTGAGACGCGCGAAGGAGACCTAGCCCAGGCGTTCTTGAAGTACGACGAGAACGTCGCTGCCCATAAGCTTGCTTATGAGCGCTTCGAGCGACGTTTCGCCGAGAAGAAGAAGGAGGCGGAGGATGCCCTTGCGGAGCGCGAGAAGAAGTTCCGGCTGACCAAGTCTCAAGAGTACCGTGACTTGGCTCAGAAGCAGGAGGACCGCTTCAAGGCCAGGCACGCCTCAGATGCTCAGCAGATCGCTGAGCTCGAGAAGGCCAACTCCAAGCTGGAGGCCCACCTCAAGCGCGCCAAGGATGGTCGTCGCCGAGCAGAGGAGGCCCGGACCGAGGCAGTTCATGACCTCAACTCCTTGTCCAAGGATGTGGAGGAGCAGGTGGCTTCCACGATGGAGCGGGCGGTGGAGGCGACGGACTCTGCCCAGGCGACCCGCGCGCTTACGAAGCAGCGCGAGCGCATGTTCGAGGTGCTGGTCGCTCGGGGCAATGTGCTTGCTGCGCAACTAGGCGCGGATGCGCCGCACACCGAGGTCCGAGGCCGTGGCGATGCTGCCATGTACCTAGTCTACTTTGACCAGCTCTTCACGGACCTCGAGGGCCCTGTCGCCGAGCTTCCTGAGATGATCGAGGACGAGAGCCGGCAGCTCCTGGGGGTGGTCGTCGATCGTATCTTCACCAACCTCAGGATCCTCACGCCAGGCTTCGACCTCTCCAACGTGACAGAGGCCACCCAAGGCGAGGATGCGCACAGGGTCTCCAATTCCCTCCGCGAGCAAGTTGACGCTTTCTGCAACCGCTTCAGGCGTGCGGAGGCTGCGGCGGAGGACAGCGAGGAGGAGGCCGCCTCTGCCGAGACCAAGGAGGGCGTCGTGGAGGAGGTCCAAGACGACGGCACCTCCGCTTGAGCCACACGTTATTGCGCCTGCGTGCGCTTGTATCTGAAACAATCTTATGTTTAGACATTTGTGATCTTTTGGCCTGTAATATACTCTTATTTGCCATTTGCTTTTAGCTTGCTTGCCCCTCGAGAGGTCTCTTTGGACTCATCTTCATGTCTATTTGTTCTCTGCATCGGTAGGACCCATCTCTTCGTGCCATGACTCCGCCACTTCGGTATGCAGGAGCAGTGACTCCGCAAGGCCGGGGGGAGTTTAGGCCTAGGAGAGGTAAGAGCCCTGAGTCGCGATGCTCAAGTGCCCCCCTTAGACGTACGAGTAGTCCATGAAGCGTAACGGAAAGCGAAGTCGCTTGAGGGGCAAACGTGCGCTAGAGGAGAAAAACGCTCTCAAGGCAGTGGTGCAAGACTTAGCTTCTCGAGGTTTTCGCTCTGTAGAGGATTTTTGCCTGGTCCTCTTGAGGGATTGCTCCCGGATGCCTCCTCAGGCTTGCGGGGGGGCATTTCTTCCCTGTAGATGTTAGAGGGGCGAACCCAAACGCTGGAACACGATACAGGGGACTCTTGCGCGCTTATAGGTCCCCTCAGGCGTTCCTCATGAGGAGAGTGAGTACCAAGGTCCTCTGTAGAGATGGCCTGTTTGTGGGATCTTGCCCTCCAGCCAGAGCTCGGATCCTTGGATTTTGCAGTGCTGCTGGTGTGTCATTTGAGGCACTGGCACCGTACTCAGCCCCCGCTCGTGAGGTTCGCATGTGGAGAGATAGAAGCACTCATTTCAACAAAGTAATGCGTAAATAAAACTCACCACCATATATTACATAGCGGCGCCGTGGCGCTAAGTTCACTTGGGAACGAAATTGTCTCATTATGCTTGGGGTTGCCAAGTTAATGTTTTGACCATGTCGAGACATGGGGACCACCCATTAGTGGCAGAGACTCTCAACGGCCTGAGGTGGCTCGTTACATGGAGAGCTCCGAGGGTTGACCCTCGAGAGATGCCTTTGGAGCTTGGAGGTTTAAGCCGTGAGCTTTTTACCTCTAGAGACAAAAAATGCTTGGAGGTTAAGCCGTAAGCTGCCTCTTCCGCCAGATGTCTAGACGTGACAATGATCCCGGGCGTGACGATGATCACGTTCTGCGTTTGTTCCTTCTGGAGACAAAAAATTCTGTGAGGTTTAAGCCGTGAGATTTTAACCTCTGGAGACAAAAAATGCTTGGAGGTTGAGCCGTAAGCTGCCTCTTCCACCAGATGTCTTGACGTGACAATGATCATGGGCGTGACGATGATCACGTGTAGAACTTGTGTAGGTGCATGATGTTTCATGGATTCTTGGCGAGGATGCCGTCTTGAGTTTCGAGGCGAGCTACGCCAGGCCTGGCGATGTGGGTGACCCTGTAGGGACCTTCCCACATTGGGGACAACTTGTGGAGGCCTTCCCTGGAGAGGATTTGCCTGAGGACGAGATCGCCTGCCTCCAGGGTACGCGAGCGCACGTTGCGGCTGAGGGAGCGTCTCAGGTCCTGCTGGTATTTGGCCGCCCGGAGGGCGGCGCGGCGTCTTAGTCCCTCAAGGAGCAGCAGGTCGTCGTTGTGGAGGTCCTCTTGCTAGTCCTCATTAAAGGCAAGGACCCGCGGGGATCCATGCTTTATCTCTGTGGGGAGGTATGCTTCGGCTCCATAGACGAGGGCGAACGGTGTTTCCCCCGTAGGCTTAGGTGGCGTTGTGCGGATGGACCAGAGCACCGAAGGGAGCTCGTTGATCCAGCCCTTGCCGTGGCCTTTGAGGATGTCGAAGGTCCTGGTCTTTAGGCCCTTGAGGACTTCTGCGTTTGCTCGCTCAGCCTGTCCGTTGCTAGCGGATGCGCGACTCAGGCGAAGCATAGCTTGATGCCCATTCTTTCGTAGTAAGCTCTGAAGATGCCATAGGTGAATTGCGAGCTATTGTCGGTGATGATGCGGTTAGGCACTCCGAAGCGACACACCAGGCCTCTGATGAATTTCACCGCCGCGCCTGCTGTGATTGTGCGCGTCGCCTCCACTTCAGGCCACTTAGTGAACTTGTCGATGGCCACGAAGAGGTAGCGATATCCTCCTTGCGCTGTTGGGAAATGCCCCAGGATGTCCAGCCCCCAGACCGCGAACGGCCAGGAGAGCGGAATGGTCTGTAGCCCCAGCGCAGGTTGGTGGATTTGCTTGGCGTGGAATTGGCAGGCTTCACATGCTTGGACGATGTCCACTGCATCTTGAAGTGCTTGAGGCCAGTAGAAGCCGCTCCTGAAGACTTTGCCTGCTAAGGTGCGGGCGCACGAATGGTGGCCGCATTCCCCGATGTGGATGTCCTTGATCAACATCTTGCCTTCTTCAGGAGGAACGCATTTGAGTGTGGTGCCGTTTGGGCGCTTGCGGTAGAGATTCCCTTCAAGGATTTTTTAAGATTTTGCTTGGCGGGCGATTCACTCCGCTTCCACATCTTCCTCGGGAAGGATCCCTTTGTCGAGGTAGCCTTTGGTCTCGTCAATCCATCCTGCTTCTTGATGCACCGCTGTGAGCAACATACGCTCCCCTGTAGGGGGCCCGTAATCTCGAGCCCCGTTTGCAAGCGGTGGCGGGAGTGCTTCGTTTGTGCTTACGGGCATGGCCTCTTGAGGCTGTTTTATGGATGCCTTGACGAGTCTTTCTTCAAAGACGTCTGGCGGCTGAGCTTGCCTCTTTGATGCGCGCTTGGCGATGTCTTCAGCCTCTTGGTTCTCCTTTCTTGGGATGTGCATGAGCTCCATTCCCCTGAAGTGCTTCTCAAGCCTGCGAACCTCTTCAAGATATGCGGCCATGTGGTCGTCCTTAGGCTTATAGCTTTTGTTCGAGAAGTTGACGAGCAGCTGGGAGTCGCCCTTGATGAGTAGATGCTTGATGCCTAGGGCGATTGTGGCGCGTAGGCCAACAAGCAGGCCTTCGTACTCAGCGATATTGTTGAAGATCTTGTCGATTCCGAAGCACAGCTGGACCGCGTAATATAGCTTGTCGCCTTTTGGTGAGATAAGGACCACGCCAGCCCCACCGTGGCGACAAGCGAAAGCTCCGTCGAACTTCATGATCCAGTGGCTGGGCATTCTATCTCCAAGGGGCTCTTGTTCTTCTCCCAAAGGCTCTTCAGGGGTTGGGTCAGTCCATTCGGCGACGAAGTCTGCCAGCGCTCTTCCTTTGATCACCCTTGTGGTATCGAAGCGCAAATTGAATGGCTGTAGCTCTATATTCTCTCCTGCGACACGATCTGTGGCATTTGGGTTGCGCAGGATTTGCTCCAGGGGAAAAGAGGTAACCACTGTGATGGGGTGCCCCTGGAAGTAGTGTCGCAGCTTTCTTGAGGCGATGAGGAGTGCGAGGAGGAGCTTCAGATGCATTGTATACCGCTCGCGAGCATCGCGCAGTACTGTGCTGACGAAGTAGAGTTGATGCTCGACAAGGGTAGTCTGCGTAGCCTTGGTGTCTCTTGCCTGAAGGGGCTCCGCTAGGCCCTCAAGGGGGTTGGCCTCTGGAGGCTTGTCCTGGCCCTCGAGGGAGTTGGCATGTGGAGGCTTTTTGGGTTCCTCGAGGGGGTTGGCCTGTCAGGCCTCTTCAGGCTCCCTGGCGGGATCATTTTGCAGCGGTTGACTTGGGGTGGGCCTCTTCTGTGGCTTTGGGCCTGGCGGTGGGTTTGTGAGGCCTGCCCTTTCGTCGAGCTCTTCCTCAGGAGGTTTTGGCTTTGGAGTGGTTGCACTCTTCTTGTGGGGTACTGCTCTTCCCTTTCTACCACAAGGACGACACTAGCGGTCTGTGGAGTTGCTAATAGATACAACTTCAGGTGCTCGCCTGTCCTTGGGGTGACCATTACTGGCGGGCTGGCTAGGTACCTCTTCAAGTCCGCAAACGCTTTTTCCGCTTCAGGTGTCCACTTGAAAGTGCATGTTCTTTTCATGATCTTGAAGAACGGCAGAGCTCTTTCGCCGAATTTGGAGATGAATCTACCCAAGCTGGCCATGCAGCCTGCTAGGCGTTGCATGTCCTTGAGCCTGCGTGGAGGTTGCATGTCCTCTATGGCCTTGATTTTGTCATGGTTTGCCTCTATGCCCCAATGGGACACAAGGAACCCAAGCAATTTGCCTGAAGGCACTCCAAAGACGCACTTGGCGGGGTTGAGCTTGATGTTCACCTTGCGCAGGCTGGCGAAAGTCTCTTCGAGGTCCCTGAGGAGAGTGTTTCCCTCTCGGGATTTACGACAATGTCATCGACATATGCCTCGGCGTTTCTCCCCATTTTCTCGCCAAGCGCTATCCTCATTAGCCTCTGGAAAGTGGCTCCGGCATTTTTTAGGCCGAAGGGCATCCAGACATAGCAATACACACCGCAAGGGGTGAGGAAAGCCGTCTTCTCCTCATCTTCCTTAGCCATTTTTATCTGATGATAACCAGAGAAAGCATCGAGGAAGCAGAGGAGGTCGCAGCCTGCCGTGGAGTCCACGATCTGGTCAATTCTTGGCATGGGATAAGGGTCCTTGGGGTAGGCCTTGTTTACATCAGTGTAGTCGATGCAGAGGCGGCCTCCTCCGGTGGGTTTTGGGACTACCACGCCATTGGAGAGCCAAGTAGGGTGCACGACTTCGCGGACGACCTTTGCCGCTTTGAGCTTCTCGACCTCTTTGACGATGAATGCCTGCTTCTTGGGGGCTTGTTTTCTTGTTTTTTGTTTGATGGGGCGCGCATTTGGACACACGGCTAAGTGGTGCTCGATCACCTCCCTCGGTACACCAGACATATCTGACGGTGTCCACGCGAACATGTCAGAGTATGCCTGGAGGAAGGCGACAAGCGCGCTTTCCTATTTGGGAGGCAGCGTGGCGCCAATGGTGACGCTAGCCCCCGAGCCCTCAGCCCCCGAGCTGCTGGAGCTTAGAGAGACTTTCTTTGTAGCGGCTGGCTCCTGGGAGAACAGCTGCTTCTTCTTCTTGGGTCTCTCGAGAGGCTCCAGGTCCTCGTCTGCGGGGAATGCCATGGCGGCGGCCTTGTAGGCCGTCTCGACAACGCGCGTAGCATCCAGGACATGTCCACGGATGGTGATTGTGCCAGCGCTGCCGGGGATCTTGACCATGCCGATGTGCGCAACATTGAAGTCGATGTGCTCGGTGCGGTAATTTTCCTCGCTTCCGAAGGTGACGGCGAGCCTGACCTGGCCCAGAGGCTCGATCGAGCCGTTGGTGACTCCCGTGAAGGGCCTAGAGGGCATGAGCCGCTCGTAGGGCACTTGAAGCGCTTCGAACGTATCTGTGGAGATAACATTCAGGCCTGCTCCACCATCAATGAGTGTCTTGGAGACAGCGACGTTGTCGATGGTGGGGCTGCAGACTAGCGGGAGGGTTCCGACAGCCTTGGTGGACTTGGGGTGGTCCTGAGCGTCGAAGGCGATGGTGTACTGCGACCACTTGAGGGGCCTGGAGATCTCGGTGCTAGGGAGGGCAGCATTGAGTTCGCGGGCGAACTGCTTGAACTGATTGTTCGACTTTGGCGCCTGCGCCCCGCCGAGGATGCAGGCGATGGCGCCTCTTGGGGCTTGGAAGCCACCGTCCTCCTCGTCAGGGAGATTGTCGTTCTTCTCCGCAGCATTGGCCTGGTTGCCAGATGTTTTCTGGTAGCCGCTCTTGCGCCCGCTTCCACGGTAGCTACGGCCTCGACCGCGACCGCCACTGCCTTCTGCTTGCTCGCGCTCTTTGCTCAACCTCTTGAGGTCGAAGCAAGTCTCGGTAGAGTGACCGCGCCTTTTGTGGTAGAGCGGTGGTCATCTTTCCTCTCTTCAGGATCGGGGGAGTCCCTGTCGGTGCCCTTCGCGTCAGGCTCTGCCGCGAGAACCATGGTGGCCTTGCGCTTGGGCTCCTCCTTCTTCTTCTGGCTCCTGGACCCCTCAGCATGCTCGTCTCCTCTCGAGGACATTTTGACGAAGAGGAGTCCCTCTTCAGCCTTGGTGCACTTGTCTGCCAGGTCGAACAGCTTCACCACAGAGGTGAGCTTGTCGTGGATACCCAGCTTCTCGAGCATCCTGCTATTTGTCACGCCCTCGCGGAAAGCGGCAATGACTTGGGTGTCAGGGATGTTCGGGATCTTGTTGCGCACTTGGCTGAAGCGCTGGATGTACTTGCGGAGCGTCTCGTCCTTCTTCTGGACCACAGCGCGCATGTCGTTGTGGGTGAGGGCGCGCTCGTACGTCCCTTTGAAGTTGGAGACGAACTACTTGCAAAGCTCCTCCAGAGAGTTCACAGAGTCCTCGGGGAGGTTCAGGAGCCACGACAGCGCAGAGTCGCGAAGCGCGTGGGAGAACCAGTTGGCCATGACCTTGTCGTCTCCACCTGTAGCTTGGATGGAGGTGGTGTAGAGCTGCAGGAACTCGATGGGGTTGCTTGAGCCGTCGTAGCCCTTGGAGAGAGCCGGCATGAATTTTGGGGGCCAGACCACGCGACGCAGGGAGCGGGTGAACGCCATGCAGCCGGTGGCGTACATGGCGACTCCGTGCTGCAGCGCGCTGCGGTTCTGCTGGCCCGCCTGGCCGATCTCTTCCACGAGCTTGTTCTGGCGGTTGCGCTGGAGCTCCATCCCCACGCGAGCGCCGGGCGCGGTGCGCTGCACGATCAAGCAATCATGCGGCGAGGACGCGTGTGAGGCAGCCCTCTGCGTCGCAGCCGGTGCAGGTCCTGGCGGAGGCGGAGGTGCGTCTGTTGCGACCGTGCCCGCGAGAGAGGGGTGCACGGTTGACTGCGACGGAGCGGGGCGCGTCGTGGCGATGCCGATGAGGTGGTTGAGGCGCTCCAGCCACTGCTCGTGGGCCTCAGCGGTGGGCTGGTAGCGGAGGAGTTCCTGCGCCATGAGCAGCGCGGTGTGAGGCGCGGGGTCCGTCCTGCCAGGGCCGGAACCGCTCGGGCGCCGTGTCGGGTGTGACGACTGTGCGTCCTCTTGGTGCTCGGAGTTGTGCTCGGGCTCCTCCGCATGAGGGCCCGAGGGGGCACGCTCTACACGGCGGGGTCGGCCCCGTCGTGCGCGAGTGGCCGTGGCGCCTGGTGGGGCGCGCGCTCCTTCAGGCGCGCGACGGTTGACGCGGGTGGCGCGGGTAGCGCGGGTGTTCGCCATGGCGCGGGTGTTCGTTGACGCGCCTCAATCCCCTACCTGGCGCGCCAAATGTCGGGTTATGACTCCCTAGAAACGGGGATAGTCACTTCCTGAAGTGTAGTTCGTGAAGGGGATTGAACACGGAGGTCAAGACCCTCGAGGGGCGCGGCGACGTTGCTCGCCGGACCTGGAGACGAAACACCCCCGACAGAGTTGGACACCAGCCCGTACCCAGGTTCACGACCCTCGAGAGGAGGTAAGACCGCTACTCCTGCTTGTCTGTATTGAACTATGGTGGTTCCAGTACATCAGGGCTTGCCGAGGGCCCCCTTGAGGCAGTTCTTGCCTGGGGAGGGAAGCGATGATCTTCTTCCTCCTCCAAACAGAGGCTATCCTACTCAGCAGCGCTAGGGTTTACAAGTGTTGTAGCAAGCAATTGCCCGACCTCCTCTACAATGGTGGTCTTGCCCTTTTTATAGGCACCTCAGGCGCTCTTCTTCTGCTCGGCGTCCGGGGTGGCTCCCAAACGGCAGTGGCGTGGAGGAGCGGGAGTCCACCACCGCCCGATTGTCCATGGACGCGGTCCATCATCGATAAAATTGGGCGCCATGGCCGACAGGCAGCCGACCGCGCAGTATTGCCCGCAGGGACGGCAGTCTCTGTGGTGGAGCCCACGATGACGTTCTCTTTGGAGGGTTGCGCCGTCCATCTGCTTTATTGTCAGAGTAAAAGGTCTTGGCAGTCATGGAGCATGCGGCGCAACTTTATTGACCCCTTTATCACCAAAACGGCAACGTGAGTGCCTGCGTCACCATATGGGCGTGGCAGAGGCCATGTGCGTCCAGTCGTACTTCCTTGGCCGCGACGTTTCCCCACAGGCCTGGAGAGGCCTGTGGAGGGATTCCTGTTGACTTCCCTCCAGGCGCGCTGGCGCCTCGGGAGGTTCTCCTGAAGCGAGGGTCCCCGTGAGGACCTCCCTTCCCCTTCAGGCCCTCGAGGGAAGATTGCCTCTCGAGGGTCCTGCCAAGCGGTGAGGCTTGGGCCTTAGTCGTTTTGTCTGATTAGCCTGCGTGCGAGGCCTGGGGGGAGTGGGCTCTTCATAGCCCAGTCTCCACTGGGCCGACAAGTTCATATTAAAGTAACCTCTAGAGTGCATAATAGATAAAGAGTAACATCACATATTCAACTAGATTACAAAGCCCATGATCACATAAATATCACAACATGGGAGAGAGAGATAAACCACATAGCTACCGGTAGAGCCCGTAACCCCGGGGGAGAACTACTCACTTCTCATCCTTGGAGTCAGCAACGACGATGGAGATGGCGGTGGAGTTGATGGAGATGACTAATGACCCACAAGTATAGGGGATCGCAACAGTCTTCGAGGGAAGTAAAAGCCAAATTTATTGATTCGACACAAGGGGAGACAAAGAATATTTATAAGCCTTAACAAATGATTTGTCAGATCAGCTGCACCTGTGAAGAGACTTGCTCGAGACAGATTATCAGTAGCAACCTTTTTATAGCAGAGACAGTAGTGAAATAATAGCAGCAGTAGAAATAAGACATCGACTGTGATTACGGTAGACAGCAGGATTAAGATACTGTAGGCATAGGGACGGATGTACGGGTGTTGCATGGATAAGATAATTCATGTAATATCAAAGCATAGGCATTTGCAGATAAATAATATAAAGCATCCAAGTATTAACTAATCATAAGCACGTGTTCCAATTTAGTTGTGCGTGCTCGCAATGAGAAATTTGCACAACATCTTTTGTCCTGTCAGCCCGTTTGCAGCTGGGCCTCTAAGGAAACTACTGACAGTTAAGATACTCCTTTTAATAAAATACCAGAGCAAAGCATTAACATTCTGTGAACACATGTGATCCTCACATCACATCCATTCCCTCCGGTTATCCCCATTATTGTCACTTTGGGGCGATCGGTTCCGGACAATAATATGTGTATACAACTCATATATATGATCTTAAACAATAATTATCCTCATGATATAATAACATGTTCAGATCTGAAATCATGGCACTCGGTCCCTAGTGTCAAGAATTAAGCATAACAAGTTGCAACAATGACGTAAAACACCGATAACAGATACTGGGCATAACAAGTTGGTCCCCAAACTAGGGTTTGAGATGGCGGCTGCATACGGAGATGTTTCTGGAAAAAGTGGAAGCCCCCCTACGTTTTTAGGTCAGAGGGGTTAAGTAGCTGAGAGGGGGTCACGTGGGTGTGGCCGAGTCGGCCACACCATGTGTTGGCGCGGCAGGGCCCCACCCGCGCGAGCACGTGGTGTGGGCGCCTCGCGGCCCTCCTCGGTTTGATCTTCTGGCTCCTGGATCCTCTGGGGAAAATAGGGACTGATGCACACGGTGGTGTGTTGTTGGGAAACCCCAAGAGGAAAGTATGAAGTAGTGCAGCAGCAAATTTCCCTCAGTTATGAAACAAGGTTATCGAACTAGTAGGAAATGAGAATCCATTCGAGGTGTCAACGGCGCCAGAAAAGAGCTGTGTCGTGGAACCTGCACACAACACAATCAAGATACTTTGCCCCAACTTAACGGTGAGGGTGTCAATCTCACTGGCTTGCCGTAACAAAGTATTAAACGTATGTGTGGAAGAAAGATGTTAGTTTGCAGAAAGTAACATGTTAGCAGTAGGTGGTTTAGCAGATTAAAGAGAAGGACCAGGGTCCACAATTCACTAGTGGTGTCTCTCCATAAATAATAATAATAACATTCATGCGGGTAAGCAAATTACAACTGGGCAATTGATAGAATAAAGAAGTGCATAACAATGCCTATACCAACGTTATGATGTCTAGTGTGAGATTCATTTGGGCATTACAACAATATACATAGACCGTTCCAACCGTATCTATGACTAATAATCCACCTTCCGGTTAGCGTCCGCACCCCTTTCAGTATTAAGTTGCATGCATCAGATTATCGCCATAAGCACCGTGTGTAAACTAAGTAAGTAACATCATCTTTAGACAAAGTACTACTGTTTTATCCCTAGTAGCAATAGTACATCTACAACCTTAGAGCTAGGTGTCACCACCCAAGACTAAATAGAGACATGAACCTACTGTCGAGCATAAATACCCCCTCTTGGAGTCACAAGCATCTACTTGGCCAGAGCATCTACTAGTAACGGAGAGCATGCAAGATCATTAAATAGCACACACATGATATATTATGAAGCAATAACTTTAGTACTCAATATTCATCGGATCCTAGCAAACACAACATGAAGTATTACATAATGGTGATCTTGATCATGATAGGCAGGTCACAAGAGCTAAACATGATAACACAAAAGGAGAAGACAACCATCTAGCTACTGCTATGGACCCGTAGTCCAAGGGTGAACTACTCACGCATCAGTCCGGAGGCGGGCATGGTGACGTAGAGCCCTCCGGAGTCGATTCCCCCTCCCGGCAGGGTGCCGGGGAGAAGTTCTGATCTCTCCCGAATTGGTGTTGACGACGGCGGTGGCTCGGGACCCGTGGAGGAAATATTGAACATCGTGCTAGGGTTTTTAGTTTAGGGGGTATATGCAGGCGAAAGGGCGAGGTCGGTGGAGACCCGAGGGGCCCACACCTAATGCTCGCGCGACCAGGAGAGCTGCTACGTGAGGAGGTGATGGCGCTGCCTCAATCGCCCACTTCATCTCGTGTTCGGTCTTCTGGAACGTTCCTTGTTAAAAACAGACTTCAGAAAAGAAATTGTCCAATTCCCAGAATATTTCCTTAAGTACATTACTGAAACCAAAAAGAGCAGAAAATAGGGAACTAGCACTGTGGCATCTTGTTAATAGGTTAGTGCCAGAAAATTCATAAAACTGTATAAAATGCATATAAAACATGTAATTGTCGGAGAGTGACTCCCACGGAACAGGGATAGCCACACCCTGAAGAGTAGTTCGAAGGGGGATTGAACACGGAGGTCAAACAACCCTCGAGAGGCACGTCGACGGTGCTCGCCGGGACTGGAGAGGGACAACACGACCGAGATGAACACCGACCCATACCCAGGTTCACGGGCCCTCAGGAGGGGGTAACAACGGTACTCCTGCTTGTATGAATTGCACTGCGGAGATTACAATACAATGAGCTTGCCGAGGGCTCTCTTGAGGCAGTTTGGTGCTTGGAGAGGGAAGCTATGGTATTCTTCCTCCTCGAGCAGTTGGATATCCTACACGCTTGGCTAGGGTTCCAAGGGCTCAGAATGCGATTAGCCGATCCTTTGCTACGGTGAAGCTCCTTTTATAGGCGCCTCATGCCTCTTCCTTGCGCTGTACGTAGAGGGTGGGTTCCCACAGGGCAGTGGCGCGAAGGAGAGGGAGTCCACCGCCGTAGAAATGTCCATGGACGCGGTCCATCCGTGCTAAAGTTGGGCGCGGTGGCCGACAAGCTGTAGACTACGCAGAACGACTCGCGGGCGTTGCAGGGGTCGTGGCGGAGCCCACGATGACGATTTCCTTGGAGCGTTGCGCCATCCAGTCGCTTTATCACCAAAGAGGAAAGTCCTGGCTGTCCTGTCTCGGGCGGGGCAGCTTTGTTGACTCCTTTATCACCAAAATGGCAACTGTGGTGCTCGCGTCACTCTGCGGCTGCTACAGAGGCCATATGCGCCCTGCAGCGGTTGCTTAGCCGCGAAGCGTCTCCACACGGTTGTGGTGGCCTGTGGAGGGGTTCTTGTTGACTTCTCTCCAGGCGTGGTGATCCTTGGGGAGTCTCTTGAAGCGCGGGGTCCTCTTTAGGCCCTGGCTTCCTCTTCAGGACCTCAAGAGGACTTGCCTCTCGAGGGACCCTCCAAGAGGTGGCTTCGTCCTTAGTCGTTTTGTCGAATTTGTCACGTGTGAGGCCTGTGGAGAGTGGGATCTGCACACCTTGCTCCTCACTGGGCCGACAGTAGCCCACGGGCCCACGATGGGCACGGCTGAGCCCATGGATGCAGCCGGAGCGTTGTGGGCCCAAAGTGTCCGGCCGGCCCGAGCCACGCGTCGCTCAGATGAGTAACGGGACATAAAGCCTACGCGACGCGGCTGGAAGCCGTTACTGCTTCCCATTCTTCTCGCAGAAGTCTCGTTCGTCTCGAGCTCCCCGCTTCCGCTCTCCGGCGTGCTCATCTCCTTCTTCCTCTAGTTTCCTTCGCCTCCGCGATCAACTCTTCTCCGGGAGATGAGTCCCGCCAAGAACAACGGCAAGGCGGCTGCGCCATCCTCTTAGCAGGCGGCGCCCGCCGCGGCCGTGCACGGCGCATAATTGTTGGGGGTGCGCGTCCAGAACACGGCCCTCAACAAGGTCCGCTTCATGGTGGCGGACCGGACCAACGAGCACGGCCCTACCGCGCTCCGGGCCGCGGCGCGGGAAACGCCCGCGAGGGTTTTTCCCTATCTTCCAGCACTGCGTCGCTGCAGGGCTGGTGCCGCCGTTTTCTCCGATCCTGGAGGCGGTGCTGGCCTTCTACCAGATCCAGCTGCTGCACCTCCACCCAAACTCTGTCCTCATCCTCACCATCTTCGCCTACCTCTACGAGGCATACCTGGGCGTGGAGCCCACTATGGGCCTCTTCCGTTGCTTCTACGCGCTCCGGAACACGGCGAAGAACGAGCGCTCCGGGTGCGTCTCCTTTCGCATCATGGACGGCATGGGGAGTGTCTATATCCCCAGTGACAAAGAAGGTGGATGACTTCCGCCAGCGGTGGTTCTACGTCGGGGTGGAGAAGGCCAGCGCCTTCCTCGAGGACCCCTGACGCGCCGCCCGTGAAGAACTCGCACTGGGGCAAGGCCCCCTTCAGTGGCAGGGACAACGCAATTTTGTCGGGCCGCATGAGCTACCTCCGGGAGGAGGGCCTCACGGGGCAGATCATCGTGGTGGACACATGAGCTACCTCCGCATTGCTCCTCTCCAGGCGCACACGACGCCGATGTGGATGTACTCCGGCCCCCAGGACAAGATGTGGCTCCACAGTGAAGATAACGACAAGGATGCAATCGAATGCGTCCTGTCTGAGCTCTTCATCAACCCGGTGGTGCCTACCATGGAGGCACTCCCACTCATGCTCCGGCCCCTACACCAGCTCAACATGACCGAGCGCCTGGCTATCCTGGAAGGGATGCCTTCATTCACCCCGTCAGGTCTGGCGGGAAAGGAGGTGCTTGTGTCGGTGGTGCAGGAGGCGGAGGGAGAAGAATCGCCCTCTGCCTCAGGAGCTGGGCGAGCCGAGGAGGAGGCTGCGACAAATCCCTCCGCAGGGGAGGAATCCTCTTTAAGGGTCGGGCCCTTTACTGACGAGATCTATGATATCTCATCAGGTGATGATGATGACGCCTTCATGGTGGCGCCTTCGCGCCCCCTGGAGGAGGAGGACGTCGACAACGAGGCGGCCACAGCGGGGCGGCTAGAGCCCCGGTCCAAGACGTCCAACAACAGGCCTGGCGCGAGGCCCTCAGACGTCCCCTCCAAGAGGAAAGCTGAGGCGCCCCCGGAGGGGTCTGGCGCTAAGGCCAAGCCTTCCTGGCGCTCGCCAGGCTTGGCGTGGGTCGACACCAGCGCCAAGCAGTCTGGGTAAGTGCTTCTAGCTTTTAGTTGCTCGATTCTTGTCCTTTCTCTTTTCATCCCTTCCTGAAGATCCCTCCCTGGTGCTTGCAAGTGACCTTGTGCCTGCGAAGCGCCGCAAACTTCGCAAGGCCGCAAAAGTGAAGAGAGCCACGGCTGAGGCCGTGGCTGAGGAGGCCGCGAGGCCTGTGGAGACAGCCTCCGCAGGCCCAACTGAAGAAGCGCCTCAAGCGGAGGCGGTTGTGCCTCAGGCGGAGGCAACCGCACCGCCTCCCGAACAGATGGTGGTGGAGACGCGGGAGGAGCGGGTTGCTACCCCTCCTCGCGCTCCTACTCCGCCTCGCGCGGTCACGCCACCACGCGAGCCAACTCCGGCCCGCGAGGCAACTCCAGCCTGCGTGGCTACTCCACCCCACGCGGCCACGCGTCGCGCGTAGCCAGAGGCCGAGGCGGTCCAGGGCCCGCCAGGCGGTGGCGAGTCTGCATGGGGAGCTCCTTCGTCTCCGCAGCGCCCCGCTGCAGGTGGCGAGCCGCAGGAGATGACGCGCCAGGATGGCGAGGGCGGCGAGGCCAGCTTGGGCGCCGCGGTGGATGGAGCTCAGCCTAGCCCCAAAGCACGCCCTGAGGCTCAGTTCTCCAGGCTCGACGTGGGGCAGGCCCTGCTCTCACCGCGACCTAGTCCTTAGCGGCTGGTACTTGAGCACGGGGCACCGCGAGGTCGCCTTCCCCCTCGCGAGGGAGTCTCTGGAGGGCCTATAGGCGCATCTTGCCCTTGAGGACGTGCAACTCGACCAGCAGCGCGGCGAGCTCGTGGGGGCGTGGGCGTCCTTCCACGCCGCGGTTGAGGCCCGCCGCCAGGAGGATCTGGCACTTCAATCCGCGCGTGAGGAGGCCGTGCGCTTCGCCAAGGATATCCGCGAGGGGGCCATCTGCGACGCAGACGAGCTCCTTGCTCCCCTCCAGGACGAGCGCAACGCCGCCGCTGAACTCCTTGCTGAGGTGAAGGCCGAGCGTGAAGCCATGGAGAGCTCGCTGGCGCAGAAGCGGCGCGACTTGTCCCAGCTGGAGTCCCAGCTCCTCTCCGCACTCCAGGCGGCACAGGAAACTCTGCAGGAGGACCGCAAGAGCCTGGCAGATCGCGAGCGGCAGCTGGCCTCCAAGGAGAAGGACGTGCTGCTACCCAACGAGCAGCGGCTCCAGGCGGAGAATGAGCTCGCCACCAAGCACGAAGAGCTCGAGGCGCGCAAGGGGAACCTGGTCCATGCGCTCCAGAAGCACGACGAGAACGTTGCCGCCCAGAAGCAAGCCCTGGAGCACTTCCAGCAGCGGTTCGCCGAGAAGAAGAAGGAGGCGGACACGGACCTCGCGGAGCGCGAGAAGGAGTTCAGGTAGGCCACTGCCCAGGCGTACTGTGACAAGGAAAAGAAGCAGGAGGACCGCTTCAAGGCCAAGCATACTACGACGCCTAGCGGATCGCGGAGCTTGAGAAGGCCAACTCCAAGCTTGGGGTCCGCCTCCAGCGCGCCAAGGAGGCCTATCGCCAAGCGGAGGATGCTAGCCGTCCTGGACCTGAACGCCCTCGTCTAGGACGTGGAGGAGCAGGTGGGCCCCGTGGTTGAGCAGGTGGCGGAGGCTGCGGACACCGCGCAGGCGGCTCGTGTGCTCATGAAACAACTGGAACACATGTTTCAGGCGTTGGTAACCAGGGGCAACGAGCTCGCTGCCCAGCTTGGCGCGGAGGCGCCGCACGCCGAGGCTCGAGGCCGTGGCGACACTGCCATGTACCTGGTCTACTTTGACCAGCTCTTCACGGCGCTCGAGAGCACCTTCACTGATCTCCGCGAGGTGATCGAGGTCGAGAGCCGCCAGCTCCTGGGGGTGGTCGTTGACCGCATCTTCACCAACCTCCGGCTCCTCACGCCTGGATTTGACCTCTCCACGGTGACCGAGGCTCGCGAGGGAGACGAGGTGTGGCGGGTCTCCAACTCCCTCCGCGAGTAGGTCGAGGCCTTCTGCAACCGCTTCAAGCGCGCGGAGGTTGCTGCGGACAAGAGCGAGGAGGCCGCCCCTGCCGAGACGGAGGAGGACGCTGCGGAGGAGGAGCACGACGGTGCGGACTCTGCCTGAGCCTTGCTTATTGCGCCCTTGAGTGCTTGTATCTGAAACAGTTTTATATTTAGACACTGTGCATTTTGGGCATTAGGGATATTATAACTGAGTCAAATTCGAGCTCCCTTAGGCCACCTCACTTTTGGACGTTGGATTCGCCCAGCTCACAATCTTGATCATTCAATTTCTGTGTGCAGGCTAAATGGGCCAAATGTCCCTGAGGACGCTGCTCTGGGCATCAAAATAGTGTTTTCTGGTGCGTCCCGACCCGTTTAACCAAAATCCCACACACGTCGCGGAAAAAAGCCTACTCCTTTCCCCATCGAGCCGAGCGCACCGTATGGAAAGTCAACAGTCCCTCGGTCCACCGCGCCGCACCTTCCCCTCGACCCCTCCCCTTGATCCATCACGATGGCCGCCCGTCGATCTCTGCCTGACCCATCCTCCCATAGACCGGCCGTGCTCGCATCGAACCGCACGTTGGCTTGGGGACGATGTCCACGTTCCAGCTGGCGCTTCTCCCCTGCCTCGATCTGATCCGATCGGGGCTGCAATGCGTATTGGGAGGAGACGAATCAGGCGATGAGGCGGCGGCGCGACGCCTATCCCCCCCCCCCCCCCCCAACATGATCTCGTGTTACGGCGCCTATCCCCGTCCACTATCTCGTGTGTCAGTGCCTCTCCCCACACCTCGACATTATAGTACTCGGTTAATGCATCAACGAAATTTGTTAATCAGTTTGCAAATCTCGTCCTACTATTGGTTATTCATTCTCATCAAGGCGAAAAAGGTGCATACAAGCCTCATGAATTTCTTCTACAGAATTGGCGAGCTTCACTATTTTAACTAATTGTGATGTTCAGAGTTGATGTGTACCATTTTTGCGATCAATCTCCATCTACTCTCATTCCTATAAATCTATTTTTCTAATGCACGGGCGCGGCAACGCGCGCCTACATGATCTAGTTTAATATACTCTTTGAGAAATTTATGTTAGCTTGTGTGCCCCTCGAGAGGCCCCTTTTGTCTTATTTTCATGTCTATGCTTTCTCTGCGTCATTCGGACCCGTTGCTTCGCGCTATGACTCCGCCACTGCGGTATGCTAGAGCAATGACTCAGCAAGGCCGGGGGGAGTTTAAGGCTTGGAGAGGTAAGAGCCCTGAGTCGCGATGCTCAAGTGCCCCCCTTTGACGTGCGAGTAGTCCATGAAACACAAGGGAAAATGAAATCGCTCGAGGGACAGACGTATGATTGTTGTGGAAAAAGGCTCTCGAGGCACGAGTGCGGGACTTAGCTTTTCGAGGCTTTTGCCCTGTAGAGGTATTTTTCCTGACGAGGAGGTCCTCTCCAAGGGTTTTTGCCCAGTTACCTCCTCAGGCTTGCAGGGACGCTTGTTCCCTGTAGATGTTAGAGAGGCGAACCCAAACGCTTGTACATGGTAGTGGGAACTCATGCGCGCTTATAGGTCTCCTCAGGCGTTCCTCGCGAGGAGAGTAAGTAACAAGGTCCTTTGTAGAGATGGTGTGTTGTGGGAGCTTGCCCTCCAGCCAGAGCTCAGATCCTTGGATTTTGCAGTGCTGCTGGTGTGTCATTTGAGGCACTGGCACTGTACTCAGCCCCCGCTCGCAAGGTGCGCATGGGGAAAGATGTAAGCGCATTATCTTGCCGTTTCCAATTCCTCTAGGATCGTGGGGCGTTACCGACTCGATTGTGGCTTACAAACCACGTTCTACACGACTCGCACAATATATATAGCCCGGGGCAAACCCTAGCTGCCACTACGAGATACATGGTCTCACACCGTTCCAGAACATTGCGCCACCGTCTACCAAGCTTTATCCATCCCGTCTTCCGGCGTGCACCGGTTTCGAGTTCTTCCCCAACGACGACTTCTTCCCCCACATCACCAGCCTCTTCATCGACGACATGGGCGACGACACGGGGAACTCCAGTGGTGCGACTGCCGCTGCACTGTATGTGTTCTTCATCTTCCTATATGATGTTTTTCTAGAGTTCTTACTTATAGTATATGCTCTAGATTGCATTTGTTTATCTATTGGTTGCGTAGATCACATGATTAGTATAATTTGTATTATTCTAGTCATGAATTGTTCACTGTTATTGGGAATTAAATCATATGCTAAATCGCCTAATTATTCTACAATCCAAAAACCTGATTATAGGCAATTTGCACCTATTGGCTTTATCACGTCAATGAGGCCCTTCTCCTTTAAAGGGGTTATGAATAAGCGGTGGCGCATGAGAGCAGTTTTATGGTTTCAAAATATGAACTGCTATCCTGCCACCAAAGGCAAGCCTGATGGCGAGCTTGACCCTGCACAGCAGGAATCTTTCGAGAGGCTCGGCAACATGTTTAAGAGTGCCCTTTTGGGTATTCTTGACAATTCCATTGTGGACTCGTATATGTCGTTTTCTAACGACAAGTACATGTGGGATGCGCTTGAGGCCAAATTTGGGGTCTCGGACGCTGGCAGCGAGTTGTATGTCATGAAAACTTTCTATGACTACAAGATGACTGATGAGCGCCCTATTGTTCAACAGGCTCATGAGATACAGTCACTTGCTAAGGAACTTGAGATACAGTCACTTGTTGTTGTTTTCGTTGTTGTTGTTGTTGTTGTCGGGAGCACGACGGGGAGGCATCTGTGGTTTTAGCATAGATGAGAAAAAGATAGACATGTCTAAGGAATTAATTATACCCATGCAAGCATCTCAAACAATCAAGCAACATTTCAAGCAACTTAAACTTTTCACTAGTCTTGGTCGAAAATAACGACACAGGGAAACTAGATAATGCTCTACCACAAGTTGGTAGATCCTAAACAAAGAAATTCGAGATTTTAAAGGCATAAAGTAAAAGGGTAGTCCCTCTAGCTATCCTATTCCTCAATCATGGCGTCTTCGTCTACTTCCTCTTCAATTTCTTGGATCTCAAAGCCTTTCTGTATGAGCACGCTTCTGAGTTCCTTTACTTCCTTCTCCAACTCTAAGTTCCTGTCTTTAAGTTCTTTCTTCTTAGCACAAAGACGCTTGATCAAGTCACTATCAGCTACAAGCTCCACCTCATTAGAAGAGAGTTCTTCCTTCAAGTCCCTTATTTGCTTGTTTCTTTGTTGGACACTCTTGTCTTGACTTGTGTATTTCTTCTCTTGTGCGTTGAACTTCTCTTCTAGCTCCTTGGTCTTCTCTTCTTGTTTCTTTATCATCTCTTCAGTCTCTTTGACTTGGGCGCAAATATCATCATTCTTGTAGAGTTCTTTATAGGAATCAAAGTAAAGATCATGGACTAAGAGTTCCAAGCCCTGGAAGTAATCGCTCACGAACTTCTCCTTGCCCATATCTTCCGTGCCATAGAAGAAAGGTGTTCCTTCTTCATCACGCCTTCCAAAATGGAAGGAGTAGTGCCCCTCTAAGTCCTTGGAGTAGCGTCCACAAAGGCGTCCAATCAATTCTTGCATGACGAGGTTGAGTCCTTTCTCCTTTGAGTCACTAACTGACTTGACCTCTATCTGGGACTCTTCACTACGTCCTGATTGAATAGCTTTTATTCCCCAGTAGCCCTCCCTACTAATCTTCTTCATGATGAAGCCCTTGATCTGGGGTAATGGCAACTCTAACTTCTTCACGATATCAAGGAGGTAGCTGCCAAAATGGGTGTTCTTGAACTCCACGGCGGTGGTGAAGTGGAATCTCGTCATCCTTAAGTTCGGAAGAACAAGTATGAGATGAAGTGCGTCGATAAAGAATTACGAGTACTTAGAACAAAGGTAAGAGTATTCTAAAGAAATTTTTATTCTTAGTAAAATTAAGTTTCGGCCAACCTAATTCTAACCAAACCTAGGGGTTTCGACCATCTTTAGCGGACCTGCACTTAGAAAATGGCAAGTCCCTGTGTATGGTGCAAACCCCTGGATCGATTCATTTGCACACAACATTGCATCATTATTACAAGAATAATCCAGACTTGGTAAAATAAATAGTTCGATACATCTTTGCATAGCTTAAAGCTAGCTCAAAACCATAAAGCAGCGGAAATAAATCTTCAATTAGCCTCGAACTTCATGATACGCCACAGGCGAAAACATGTTGGTGCAGACTCGACACCCAAATGTAGTCCTTACTCAGAAATTTATGCAAATAATAATTTGCAACAGAGTGGGTCAGATTCCATTAGAAATGGAGTCTGGCAAGTGACACTATGCTGGACACTTAGTGGAAAAAACTCTATAGCCTATACGCTTATTTGGCTGGTGGAGTTCAAGGCTAATTTGCATAAAGCCAATTTTTCCTACTCTTTTTAATACACTTTTCTTCAAATCAAGACAAGTATGGCATGAAAAAAAATCTCATCTTCCCTTGTTCACCCATCAACTTTTAACTAAGAAATTGGAATGTTGGGAGCCTCCGTTAAATCTTTGATTAGCTGCTCATTTTGTCCGTAACCGGGGATACGACTAAGTTCTTAGTTCTAACTCTCGAGAGGGTGTGCACTTTCAGCACGAGACTCAAACAACCCTTCTGTCCTTGACCGTCATGTAGTAAAAAGGAAAGGAGAAGCCTGAGACGAGACCTTTGCGGAAAAGTCAAGGCAGAGCCATTATACCACGTGGCTGCACTAGAAGCATCTTCACTTGGAGAAAACTTTGGTCCCTTTGTTCCCTTTGTTCCCTGGGTGGACATCCACAAGTGCGCGTACTCAAGTTCACTCATCTAAATGAGCCTGGGTCTTAGCCAGGCTCACCCACCTAAATGAGCCTAAGCAGCCACTCAACTCCAACCTCCATCCTCTTTTCACATCCACCCAGGAGTTTCTTTAATTTAGTAGAAATTAACTTTTCATAAAACAACTTTTGCGTAGCATCAAAATTTCTACTAAGTTATCAATAGGATTCTAGACACAACTGGTGTAAGGGAGATAGTAGTTTCAACATAGCAATACTACCCAACACATGCATATAGAAAATACACTAAGTAATGCATAGAAAAATAGTTAGGAAATTTATAAGGTGTGCCACTTGCCTTGACAACAAGCAGAAAAGCAACAACAACTGCAACATTCCATGTTTCCCTAGTCAAACAAGCCACAAATAAACATACAAGCATAAATACAACACTTAGAAAAATATGACATGCATGAGACAAAGTGCACACACAAAACTTCTAAGTAAAAAGAATACAAAAAAATTCCCTAAAGGGATTAAACACTAAGGACTTAGTTTTAAACACAAAGGACTTGGTCTATGTCGAAAGTGGAAGACAAAATTAGGAAGGAGGGAAAAGATAGAAAGAAGGATGTAGTTGGTCTTGCAGGAATCTTTTCCTTGCTTCCTTGTAATTTTCTCGTTGATGTGATGAATTCATTGCAATTTGTAGACTTGATGTTTCTGATGACTTGATGGTGTTGACAGCATAAATGTTGGTATTGAATATAATTTAGTCACCTTGAAGTCTAAGAGAAGAAGGGAGAAAAGAGAGACATAAAGAAAGACTTGGAAAATGTAGATGGTTGGTCTTCATGAGGTTCTTCTTGATTTTCTTCTAAGTGTTTCTACTTCTTGGAGATTGTAACATCCCAAAAATTTGCAAAAATTTAAAACTTTGCATCCATGCATCATTCATCATTTAGTCAGAACATTACATCACATAAATACTGAATAAAAATTCAATTATAAGTTTAATTAATTTATAATCCCATAAAGTGATTTATTTAACACTTCTTTAATAAATATATTTTCCAAATTATTTATTGGGCAAGAATAATACTAAAAAGTTCTAAATTTAATAATCTTTCCAAAACCTAATTTTATGATTTTTTCTAAAATGTTTTGACTGAGTTTAAAAATCATTTGGGAATTAATTGTGAAAACATAATGTAATTTGATAAAAGGAAAATAAAAGAAAACAGGCCGGACCCCCGCTATCTGTCGCGCGTGCAGGACCCAATAGCCAGCAGAAGCCCGGCAACGGCCCACCCAGCCTCTCTTCCCTCTCTCTCACGCTGACTTGCGGGACCCACGGTGACGTCATCGCTGACGTCACGTCTTCAACCTCCAGCGCGATCTTCCGTCGACGAACTCTATCCGAACCCGATTTCAAATCGAAGCCGTGCGGGGCACCAACTCATCCTCGGGTTGCCCTTTATAAACCCCACCTCCGCCGCCTTCTCCCGAACCCCAAAACCCTAAGAAAATCGCCCCCAGGCTGCTCGGAAACGACCGCCGCCGTCCGTCGTGGCCGCCGCTGCAAATCTCCACGCCCCGGTGAGTACAGGGCCCCCGAGCACCATCCGAACCCTCCCTGCGATTCCCTATCTTCGTGCGCACCTAACGGGCTCGTTCTTGCCTCGTCGGGTGCACCAGGTTGACGCCTCCATCCACGACCCGACGCCGCCGTCCGCCTCGTCGTCGCCGGCAAGAATCCGAGGAGAGGAGGAGACGCCACGAAGCCTCACCGCGCCATCGTCTTCGTCACGCTCCACGGCATCGTGCGGTAACAAATTCTCCCTCCCTCTGCTCTCATACGCAATTCCGGCAATGGCGCCGCCGCGCTTGGATGAAATCCGGCGGACCGCGCCGCCTGTTTCTGGCCAATGCGTGTGGACCGTTGGATCTAGATCCGATGGATCTAGATCGGTTCGATCTGGTGCGTCCATAGTTAATTAGATCGCACGGCTCGCGCTTCCGATCCGCGTCGAATCGGTATGAACCAATTAGCTTTTGCCACGTACCCCCCCCCCCTTTACTCTTTTTTTCGCAGGAATTCTTATAAACAAACCAGAAAATAAGTAAAACTTAGAAAATTCATAACTTATGTTCTGTAAGTCCAAATTCGATGAATTTATATCCACGGATAGCCATGCTAATATAGATTTTTTCTACATCATTTGTTTTACCTTTTGATAAGTTATAATTCGTGTAATTATCCGAGGAGTATTTCAGCTATTAAATCTAAAACTTACATAATAAAAATGTTTTTCAAATAAATTTAATTGTTTTAGTGTTGTATTATTGTCCTCTGTCCAGAAATATTAATATGTGTCTTATTTGAAAACTTTCATAAAACAATAAAAGTAGTAGTGTAGAACTCAAGTTTTGCTATATTGTTTTCAATTATTTAATTGGTAAATAAAATAAGAAATTCCTAGAAATTGCATTTCATACATTTATAACAGAAAGTATAACTTATTGATAAGTGTGTCTTGTTATACTCATGGCATATCATGCATGCATACATATTTATGTTTGGTGTTGTGTGATATTGTGTGGGTATTTATTTTATGTATTGCTTGTGCTAGATTGTAAAGAAGAGGAAGGACTTGCTTGTGATTGTTATTCTTGTTGTGCTTGCTCCTCCTGCTACCAAGGCAAGTGACATTCATAATCTACCCAATATTTTCTATATGCATTAGTAGTATATTTTGAGTAGTATGCATGATAGGGATTTTTGAACTATCTTATAATGCTAAGTTAGTTTACACTTTGAAAATATCCTAGTAGTGTGTAGCCATCCTTTCCCATGCAGCCATCAAAAGTTTTTATTAGATGCTTAGCTATGCTATAAAGAGTGTTTACATACCATGCTATTGAAATATTGCTAAGTATTAAACTTAAAATGCACACCTAGGTGGAATTGGTTGGTATGGTTTATGTTGAGTGGCTTTTGGGACTATGCTTGTGGTTGTCGTTGCCTAGGATGAATGTCTATTCTACTTAGGGCCATGAGCATGGTGGTTGTCACCCAGAAGTGCACTTGTGGACGGCCACCCAGGAACAAAGAGATTTCTAAGTCCCTCCAAGTTTAGAAGCTTCCCGTGCAGCCTTTTGACAATGGGCTTTGTCTAGAATGATTAAGATGTGGGAGTGCAACCTGTCAGCTTGACAAGCAGATGTAGAGTTGGTAGGTGGAACGGGTCTTGCTAGTATGGTTGCATTCTTCTTCTGAAAGTTCTTGTCTCAATTCTCTCCTTTCCTTAATGCACTCCGCGTGTATAGGATGTTTGGGCAAATTGAGTCTGAAGGTGAAAGTGCACAACCTCTGCAGAGTCGACAATCTGAGTACTTAGCCGTGTCCCCGGTGATGGACTACTTCGAGCAGCTGAACAAGGATGGACGGAAGAATCTCATCATAGTTTTCATAAAGTAAAATTTGACTAAGGAAAGATTTGTTGGTGCACTTGGGCTTCATCCCTCGGTGCCAAGTCTTTGAGAAACAAAAGTGTTTTACAAAAGATAGGAGAAAACTTGCTTTCTGCAAAATAGCCTACAACTCCACCAAGCCAAATATGCATATAGAATTAGACTTGTCATAAATTATCCACCATAGTCACTTGTCAATACTTCATTGTATTGACCTCCTTCGGGGGCTGCATATTCCAATGTGCAGGTACTTCGGATGACGAATAAGTTTGGACTCGATTCTACACTCAACATGTCTGCCTGTGGAGCATGCTTGAAGATGAGGCTCATTTACTATTGCTTTTGTTGTGAACCCTGAATATTCTAGCTAGTCTTCATGGCTATGCACTTTGTAATAAAGCTATACTTAGCTATTTTTCGATCTCGTTGTAGTATTATAATACTTATGCAATGATGCTATATATTTTGTACTATGGTGCTGGTAGTGATCCAGGGACTAGCACTTAACACAGGTGTTCCATCTTTATATAAAAGATGGGGCGCTACAGAGATGCTTCCGGAGTACGTTTTCTTCTAAGTCTTCATTGGCCTTCTAGTCTTCATGTAGAAAATCCCAAGTGTCTAAGTGCATACTTGATAAAGTTTTCTAGATGTTAACGTTTTCTTAGGAAAATTGTTGTCAATTACTTATCAAATATTTTCTGAGGAAGAAAAATACTTTGCTTCGAGAAGGCAAAATATTTTTAAGTACTTTTTGTAACTAAAGTGGTCATAAAATGACTATGTCATTTGTTATTTGAATAAATGATGAAAATAATTTTAATTATTAAATAACACCTAAAAATCATTTAATCAATATTAATTACAAAAACAATGGAAACTTATCTTACAAAAATTGTAGAGCACTCCTATGCCCAGTTATAAGAAATTAAAAATTATAGCAAAACAGTTTGATCAATTTTAAGTTTTAAATTCGAAATTATGTTCAAAATACCATTAGAGCCACTTCTGAATTTAAACAATTTTAATCTCAACAAAACATAAAAGTAATGAGTCCAAAATTTTCTAAAAGTCATAAGCTTTCCAAAAATATAAAGTTTGCAATTTTTGGCCAAGTCAATAAAAAGTAGTGATACATCTAAATCGCATGGACTAATATGTGAAGAAAACTATTAAAGTCTTCGCGCTGAGGTCCCTGGGTTACGTGCCAGCTCCTTATTGGCATGGATCTTCTCTTCGGGCGATGCGGGACAAGTGGGCGCGGACAGGATGCGGACAAGCCACGTGGCTTCCTCCAATTGGATGATACCGATTCGTTTAAGTTGTTCGTTTCCAGCCGTCGGATCTAGATCCTACGATCGAGATATAAAATACGAAAACGGGCGGCGCTAGGTCGCCGGAGTTTCGTCGGTGAGCTAATTCCCGCGGTGGCGACATCACGGTTACGCGCGTTCTAGGAGATTTAGGACGAGGGGGGACAAACAAAACATACCGCAACGTAAAGGAGGTCGAGGCGGAGATGATGGCGCGGTTTGATGCTTTGGTGTGTCCTTCTGCTCCCTGAATCGCTCACCAGAGTCGGAGACGGCGACGGCTTGCTTCTGTCGAGGATGGAGACGATGTTCTGGTGCGCGGGAAATTATACAGCCAAGTCAGGGAGATGCGCATTGGCAAGGTAAAGAGAACAAGAGAGATGGGAGGGTCCAGGGTTGTCGGAGTTCGTCGCACGGTGAGGTTCTTACCGCCGGAAACGGCAGCGCTACAAGCTCGAATTCGACACCTGGAGGCGGGTTCTTTTTAGGGTTTGAGGGGGAAAGAGGTGGCAGGAACTGGGGTATAAATAGGCAGCGGGGCACGGGATAGAATCGTTTGAATGATCGGAAACGATCTTGAATTTGAGATAGACTTGTACCCGGGATGATTTCGTCGGGAGGTTGAAGACGTGCTGACGTCAGCGGTGACGTCACCGGTAATTTTCTTTTTCTGTTTTCTTCATTTCCTTATATATTTTGATTTAGGTGTCCAAATTAAGTCAAATAAATTTTTAAACACTTCTAAAATTCATATCTATGTTTTAAAACATTAGTGGGAAAGTTTTGAACACTTTTCAAAAATAATATTTTGAAATCTGGATTAAATGCAAATTTGACACATTAATTCAAATTTGAAAATAGGGCTTTAATAAAATTACTTGTGGCTAAAAAAAATTGGTACCACAATTGTAACCATATGAAAATACTTATTTCTGATAAATACAATCAACTCACAACACATCAAACCAATGAAGTAAAAATAAGATAAATAAATAATTGCTAATTTGTTTTTAACATATTCTCAAATAGGTTTTCAAGTGGGAATAATATTCCTACCTTTTTTAATTTCAAATGCAAATAATAAGAAACTTATGAATGCATGCATGAATTTTCTTTTTAAATCAACATACATATATTTTTCCAAAAAGTTTTTCCTTTTTTTTTCAAAATTTTAAAAATTACAGGATGTTACACAACAAAATAAAATAACAGAAATAAAAAATGGGTTGTCTCCCATAAGCGCTTTTCTTTAAAGCCTTTTATCTAGGCAAGGAGATTCGTATGATGCTCTCGTAAAAATGAGAGTTGAAAACGATAGGATTGCATCAAGAGGTAAACATCAAACACATTTAAGTCTAACCCACTTCCTATGCAAAGGAATCTTGTAATAGGATAAATTATTAAAGCATAAAGCAACTATCATAAAAATATGAAACAAATGCAACTTCAAGACTTCCAACATAAAGAGAGGTGTTTTCGTAATTTGAAAACTTTTAAAACCGTGTTTTCCTCTCTCATAATAGCTTTCAGTAACATCACTGATAAAATCCACAATATAACCATCACATGAAACATTCTTATCATGATCCATATGCATAAAAGTTTCATTATCTCCCTCATGAGAAAAGTTCTTCTCATTAATAACTAGGGGAGTAGGATCATCATAGAGAACTTGAACATGATAGACAAGATGTATATTAAAAGGATTGATTTGAGTAATTCCTCTATAACTATGACAAGTTTCAAAAGGATAATTGTAATTATAACCCATGTCATAGTAGTCTTTATAATTATCAAAGACCACAGGCATAGTATCTGAAGGGGATCGCAGGTAGAAAACAATAATTTTCCTAGCAATGATATCCTTAATCTAGCTAGAATCTATACTATGCAGATATAGTAATACGATGGAGATCGGAATACATACCCTTGTAGACCGAAAGCGGTGATTACGTTCCTGCACGAACGTTGACGATGAAGACGACGAAGCCGACCTCAAGTTCGTGTAGAGGAAGTAGACCTCCGAGCACCGCTAGCGCAGCACCTCGCAGAGCGTCACACACGTACGGTGGAGACGACGACCTCCGAAGCTCCAGTCCAGGACAAGCAGAGGAAGACTTGGACCAGAACACCAAGAGCACGGCAGCAGGCGTATGGTGGAGAGAAATCTCTCTCCTCGGCGCAACTCCGACAAAGGGAATCACGTAATCGAGGAGAAATAGAGAATTAATTGGGTGAATTAAAAGGCCAGGGGTGCTCCTCTATATAAAGGCACCAGGAGGGAGCCAACCTCACCAGCCGGGTGGTTTGGGACTATTCCCACACCCCACCGCCGGCCAAGGGCATGCGCCGGCCCTAGGTGGGCCCCTTGTGGCCCACCTAGGCCGGCGTCTCCCCAATCCGAACCCTAGAGGGGACTTTCCCCCCTATTGGCCTTCTTTCAACCAGAAGGCTCATTTAGGGAAATCAGCCTTTAAAAATTCGAAAATAAATAAATAAAAAAGTATTTAGCTATTAATTACACTAATTAATATTAAACACATATTATAATTTATTCCGACTCCGAAAACTATTTCGTCGCTGCTCGATCACCATCGGACCATTCCTTGGACGGTCCCGGTGTTCTCTTTCCTTTCCGGTTGTCTTGTCGAAACCCCTTAAGTGTGTTACCCTAGCAGTTCGATATAATAACAGACATGAACGAGACCCCTCTCCGATCAATGATTAAATCATAGGCTAGGACACCGTGAATTAACCCCTGTGATATAACGAATGGCTTTTGCCGATCGAACCTAGACGTCGAGTCTTAAACCTTTTGCCATAGCGATACTTAGTGTGTCTGAGACTCGTTCATAGATATCTCCATACTTAGCTTGATCTCGTTACCGACAACACTATCTTCTACTCGTCTGTGATCTTATGTCTGGGTGACCTAGTGACATGCTTGAAAGCTTTTGACATAATCTCACCGAGTGGGCCCTAGAGTATCTATCATGCTATGCACACTGGCAAATCCCGCTCTTGATCCCTCGTCTCAACTATTCCCTTCCGATGCCCTAGAGGGACACCTTTATTGTCACACTATATAAGATATGATGTTTGATGCAATCAAAGTATCTTTCAGAAATAACAATAAGAGTTGATCTCACGGTCAAAGGCGTAATGACTACGTCCTACAATTTATGGGTATGTCCATCACATCGTTCTACCAACGATATGACTCCATTACCAACTGACGCCATGTCAGATGATCGAGAAACCTCGATCATAAATTGCGCAATGAATTAGTCTTAGTAGAGGCTACTAGGGACCTGGTTGTTTACGTATCACACGTGTATTAATGTTTCGCTTAATACAATTATAGCATGACACAAAAACGTATTATTAACAAACGAGATATGATAAATAAAACACTTTATTAATTGCCTCTAGGGCATATCTCCTTCAGTATCATCATAAGCAATATAATAGTTATCCTCTAAAGTGTGTTCATTTGCAAATATATGATCATTAGTAGAAAAGGATTTTCAAACACCTCATCCCCAGACTCATTATCAACATCATCATTTTCAGAATTAGTGTCCCGGAGATCTTCAATATCAAAAGAAGTGTGATTTTCCCAATCATGATCACTAATATAAAAAACAAGCATAGGTTCATCATCAAGTTCAGAATCATCGAATTCAGAATTATAAGAATTAATTATAACAGGACCAACAAGTTTGGTAGAAGATACCATTTCCTCTCTCCTTTTCCTCCTCCTCTTCTTCTTCTTCTTCTTCTTCTTCTTCTTCTTCTTCTTCTTCTTCTTGTTCTTCCCTTTTTCTTCTTCTTTTCCTCCATAGGAGGGAGAGGCTTGAAAGGAAGCTTCTCCACATAACCTGGTTTAGTATTAGAGACAATGGAAGAAACTTGGGGGAATTCCCCTCTTTCATTAATAAGATGAAAACACATATTAGTCCTGCCATACTTTGGTAAAGTCCCATCCTCTATAATATTTTGTATGTACGTGATAGCATGGCAATTAATAACACAATAGAGATAACATCCATGCAACAAATCATTCATATCAATATCACTCATATTTAACAAGGAAGTTTTTCTTGCTATCTCTTCACACCCCAAAAATAATGTAAGTTCATCATGTTGATTAGGAGTGATCATGTTACCACAAAAGTCTCCTGCAATATCCTTATTAGGACCTGAGCATTGAAATTCGAAATACCTTCTTCATAGCAAAGTTCACAAATAAAAAGATATGTGGCACAAATTGTTTTACCAAGATCTCTTAGAGACTTGTACCAAGCTCTAGTCTTTCATTCTATGGTAGATACAATATTCATCTTCGATTTGATTAATTCCACAAGGTCTATGCATTCCACAAAAATTAAAATGCTTATAAAAAATAGTATTTGCAGAAGTCTGAGCATGTTTATTGCAATCATTAACAATAATTTCATTTTCCATGCAAGTGTCTTCGAAAGGTTCATGATACACGTCCCAGTTTTCTTTAGGAACATTAATATGAGAACCGAAGGTTCTAGAACAATCAACACTAATATGAAAATTAAGTCCATATTTAACACTAAGCTCTTGAAAACCAGCAGTTTCAGCGAAAGACTTAATGCAATCATATTCATAGTTTATACCTGATTCTTTACCTTTGTAATTCTCCCAATCTTCAGCATTGTTTCAAATTGTTTCAAGGAGATCCCATCTAGCTTCAAGCTTCTTACTTTAGAAAGAGCCCTATGAACAAGCATCTTGATAATACTTGAAATGTCCTGAAAGCCTTGCATAAAAATTATTAACAATTATATTCTCAGGAAGATGATGGTTAGAACATTTCAATATTAATGTTTTCAGCCTTCCCCACGCTTGAGCAATGCTTTTCCATCACGAGGCCAAAAATTATAAATGTAATTCCTATCTAAATATAATTCATAAGGAGGATAAAATTTAGAGTAAAAGAGACATTCAAGCTCCTTCCATTCCAAATGATGAGGATCATCTAATAGCTCATACCACTTCCTTGCTTTGTCCTTAAGCGACAATGGAAATAATTTCTTCATGACATTTTCTCTTGATAAACCTGCAACTTTAAACAACTCACAAAGATTTTTTAGTTTCAACAAGTGGTCACTTGGATGGATTGTTCCATCGCCTACATAAGTTTCATCTATAACCATTTCAACAATTTAAAAAACAGTAATTTCAGTAGGTGGTTCCATAATATCACACGCATTATCAGATTTATCAGATATTGGAGGCAAAACATTATCAACGTAAAATAATTCCTCCAAAGCCGAGGAGCAAAAATGAATATTTTTATGTAAACTAGCTTCCCACAAGCTTAGGCTTTTCCACAACCTTAGAAATAATAGTGTCCAAAGAATTTATACTAATAACATTACTACCACTATTATGCAAACAAACTTCCATAGGTTTTTTTAATTTTCTCTTCAATAGCATCATGTCCTAATTTAATATAAATTTCATAAAGATCTCTAATTTGTTTGTTGTTTTCCATTTAGCCTAACTAGTGTAATAAAAACAAGAAACAAAAAGTAATAACTTCATAATCTAAAGAAGATACCTTCCAACGCTTACCTCCCCGACTACGGCGCCAGAAAATAGCTTGATGTCTACGCACGCTTCTATTCTCGTAGATAGTGTTGGGCCTCCAAGAGCAGAGGTTTGTAGGTCAGCAGCAAGTTTCTCTTAAGTGAATCACCCAAGGTTATCAAACTCAGGGAGGTAGAAGTCAAATATATCCCTCTCAAGTAACCCTGCAATTAAGATAAAAGAAGTCTCTTCTGTCCCCAACACACCCAATACACTTTTCAGATGTATAAGTGCACTAGTTCGGCGAAGAGATAGTGAAATGCAAGTAATATGGATGATCATAAGTAGTAATTGCAATCTGAAATAAAAATGGCAGTAAGCAAACATGTAGCAGAACTTGTTGGAAATGGTGTTTCAATGCTTAGAAACAAGGCCTAGGCATCATACTTTCACTAGTGGACATTCTCGACAATGACATCAAAGCTGAATAATAAATACTACTCTCAAACACTCTCTTGTTGGATGATAAACACCATTCATTGTATAGGGCTACAAGAGACCCCTCAAAGTCAGAGTAAACTAACACCAACAATATCATAAAGGAATCACACACGGTGCACACAGTGTCACCTTTACAACCGTGAATAACCTCATAGTTCTGTCGGGTTATGACTCCCTAGAAACGGGGATAGTCACTTCCTGAAGTGTAGTTCGTGAAGGGGATTGAACACGGAGGTCAAGACCCTCGAGGGGCGCGGCGACGTTGCTCTCCGGACCTGGAGACGAAACACCCCCGACAGAATTGGACACCAGCCCGTACCCAGGTTCACGGACCTCGAGAGGAGGTAAGACCGCTACTGCTGCTTGTCTGTATTGAACTATGGTGGTTCCAGTACAGCAGGGCTTGCCGAGGGCCCCCTTGAGGCAGTTCTTGCCTGGGGAGGGAAGCGATGATCTTCTTCCTCCTCCAAACAGAGGCTATCCTTCTCAGCAGCGCTAGGGTTTACAAGTGTTGTAGCAAGCAATTGCCCGACCTCCTCTACAATGGTGTTCTTGCCCTTTTTATAGGCGCCTCAGGCGCTCTTCTTCTGCTCCGCGTCCGGGGTGGCTCCCACACGGCAGTGGCGTGGAGGAGCGGGAGTCCACCACCGCCGGGTCGTCCATGGACGCGGTCCATCATCGATAAAGTTGGGCGCCATGGCCGACAGGCGGCCGACCGCGCAAAACTGCCCGCAGGGACGGCAGTCTCTGTGGTGGAGCCTGCGATGACGTTCTGTTTGGAGGCTTGCGCCGTCCATCTGCTTTATTGTCATAGTAGAAGGTCTTGGCAGTCCTGGAGCAGGCGGCGCAACTTTATTGACCCCTTTATCACCAAAACGGCAACGAGAGTGCCTGCGTCACCATGTGGATGTGGCAGAGGCCATGTGCGTCCAGCCGTACTTCCTTGGCCGCGACGTTTCCCCACAGTCCTGGAGAGGCCTGTGGAGGGATTCCTGTTGACTTCCCTCCAGGCGCGCTGGCGCCTCGGGAGGTTCTCCTGAAGCGAGGGTCCCCGTGAGGATCTCGCTTCCCCTTCAGGCCCTCGAGGGAAGATTGCCTCTCGAGGGTCCCGCCAGGCGGCGAGGCTTGGTCCTTAGTCGTTTTGTCTGATTAGCCTGCGTGCGAGGCCTGGGGGAGTGGGCTCTTCATACCCCAGTCTCCATTGGGCCGACAAGTTCATATTAAAGTAACCTCTAGAGTGCATAATAGATAAATAGTAACATCACATATTCAACTAGATTACAAAGCTCATGATCACATAAATATCACAACATGGGAGAGAGAGATAAACCACATAGCTACCGGTAGAGCCCGTAACCCCGGGGGAGAACTACTCACTTCTCATCCTTGGAGTCAGCAACGACGATGGAGATGGCGGTGGAGTTGATGGAGATGACTAATGACCCACAAGTATAGGGGATCGCAACAGTCTTCGAGGGAAGTAAAAGCCAAATTTATTGATTCGACACAAGGGGAGACAAAGAATATTTATAAGCCTTAACAAATGATTTGTCAGATCAGCTGCACCTGTGAAGAGACTTGCTCGAGACATATTATCAGTAGCAACCTTTTTATAGCAGAGACAGTAGTGAAATAATAGCAGCAGTAGAAATAAGACATCGACTGTGATTACGGTAGACAGCAGGATTAAAATACTGTAGGCATTGGGACGGATGTACGGGTGTTGCATGGATAAGATAATTCATGTAATATCAAAGCATAGGCATTTGCAGCTAAATAATATAAAGCATCCAAGTATTAACTAATCATAAGCACGTGTTCCAATTTAGTTGTGCGTGCTCGCAATGAGAAATTTGCACAACATCTTTTGTCCTGCCAGCCCGTTTGCAGCTGGGCCTCTAAGGAAACTACTGACAGTTAAGATACTCCTTTTAATAAAATACCAGAGCAAAGCATTAACATTCTGTGAACACATGTGATCCTCACATCACATCCATTCCCTCCTGTTATCCCAATTATTGTCACTTTGGGGCGATCAGTTCCGGACAATAATATGTGTATACAACTCATATATATGATCTTAAACAATAATTATCCTCATGATACGATAACATGTTAAGATCTGAAATCATGGCACTCCGTCCCTAGTGTCAAGAATTAAGCATAACAAGTGGCAACAATGACGTAAAACACCGATAACGGATACTAGGCATAACAAGTTGGTCCCCGAACTTGGTTTCGAGATGGCGGCGGCGTACGGAGATGTTTCTGGAAAAAGTGGAAGCCCCCCGACGTTTTTAGGTCAGAGGGGTTAAGTAGCCGAGAGGGGGTCACGTGGGTGTGGCCGAGTCGGCCACACCAAGTGTTGGCGCGGCAGGGCCCCACCCGCGTGAGCAAGTGGTGTGGGCGCCTCGCTGCCCTCCTCGGTTTGATCTTCTGGCTCCTGGATCCTCTGGGAAAATAGGGACTGATGCACACGGTGGTGTGTTGTTGGGAAACCCCAAGAGGAAAGTATGAAGTAGTGCAGCAGCAAATTTCCCTCAGTTATGAAACAAGGTTATCGAACCAGTAGGAAATGAGAATCCATTCGAGGTGTCAACGGCGCCAGAAAAGAGCTGTGACGTGGAACCTGCACACAACACAATCATGATACTTTGCCCCAACTTAACGGTGAGGGTGTCAATCTCACTGGCTTGCCGTAACAAAGTATTAAACGTATGTGTGGAAGAAAGATGTTTGTTTGCAGAAAGTAACATGTTAGCAGTAGGTGGTTTAGCAGATTAAAGAGAAGGACCGGGGTCCACAATTCACTAGTGGTGTCTCTCCATAAATAATAATAACATTCATGCGGGTAAGCAAATTACAACTAGGCAATTGATAGAATAAAGAAGTGCATAACAATGCATATACCAACGTTACGATGTCTAGTGTGAGATTCATTTGGGCATTACAACAATATACATAGACCGTTCCAACCGTATCTATGACTAATAATCCACCTTCCGGTTAGCGTCCGCACCCCTTTCAGTATTAAGTTGCATGCATCAGATTATCGCCATAAGCACTGTGTGTGAAGTAAGTAAGTAACATCATCCTTAGACAAAGTACTACTGTTTTATCCCTAGTAGCAATAGTACATCTACAACCTTAGAGCTAGCTGTCACCACCCAAGATTAAATAGAGACATGAACCTACTATCGAGCATAAATACCCCTCTTGCAGTCACAAGCATCTACTTGGCCAGAGCATCTACTAGTAACGGAGAGCATGCAAGATCATTAAATAGCACACACATGATATATTATGAAGCAATAACTTTAGTACTCAATATTCATCTGTAACATCCCAATATTTTGGAATGTTCAAAAATCACAAAAAAATTAAAACTTTTGAAAACATTTAAGTATTATGCTTTGGAAAAGAAAATTTAGGAGTTACATTCATACATACATCCATCTCATCATTCATCATCTTATTAAATCACAAAGGGTTTAATTTAAAAATCCATTGTATTTCATATTGCTCTAAAAATATTTATATTCTATTATTCTACTATTATACCAAAATAAAATATGAATGGTTATTGATAAATGAGTGTAAAATAACTTAATTTCAAACATATTTTGAATGTGAGTATTTCATAAATTTATTTAGCCAAAAACAAAATCATTTAACCCTATTTTTCAAATTCATCATAATGTGTCAAATTTGTATTAAACCAATATTTCAAAATTATCAATTTAAAAAAGTTTTCAAAACATGCCCACTAATGTTTTAAAACATAGATATGGATATTACAAATTTTTAGAAATTGATTTGACTTCATTTGGAGTTATAAATCAAAAGATATGAATTAAATGGAAAATCAGAAAAAGAAAAATGCTGACGTCAGCGATGACGTCACGGTCATCTTCAACTTCCATCCGAAATTTCCGCCCCCGATGCCTTTCCAAAATCCGGCGGATTCCTCGCGAGTTTGGTTCTCTCTCCGGCCCCTACTTGAACCCCACGACCTCCTCTTCCATTTTCCCCAAACCCTAGCCCCAAGGACGCCGCCAGGCCGTCGGAAAAGCTCGCCGGAGCCGCTCGGTCGCCGCCGCCCGATTCCTCTTTTCCGGCGAGGTGAGCAACCGTCCGATCCCGAGACCGTGTCCCTTCTCCTTATTTTGTCTTCGTGAACCTCCCTGATGTTTTTGTATCTTCAATCGCCGATGGTTCGAACAAGCACGCAGGTCACCGGAGCCGCCGCAACTTCGGCCGCGCGCCCAGGCCCTTCCAAGAAGCAATCGACGACGCCGAGCCCTCCTGCATCTACGGCGCGACTCACCGCGTCCGACACCGTCTTCCACGAGCTCGGGGAAGAACGGCAGCGACTGGAGCGTCCACGCCGGAGCGAGCGCCGCCGTCTCCTCCAAGTCCGGCGAGGTGCGCCGCCCCGTTCTGGTTGACTCGCCCAGGACCGTCCGATCCGAAATCCACGGCCAAGATTGGATCGGTCCGAAGAGGTATTCCTCAATCTGATCCGTCCAATCTCCTTAAGATCCTACGGCCCAGGTTAACCCTAGATCCTAGCCAATCAGAAGATGCCACGTCATTGCCTCGTCAGCTGCACAGTCAGTGCCCAGTCAGCGCTCACGTGTAAAATGAATTTTTCGATTTATTTAATTAGCAGGTTTACAGAAAAGACCCTGCAACTTAAATCTGTTGTAACTTTTTACTCACACATCCAAATTCAAATACTTTATATATTTGGAAAGCCCTCGACATGTAGAATATTGTAGATCTGGCAAAATTCAAATTTGACTAAGTTTAAAATATTCAAATTTCAAATGGTAGATTTGAGTATTTTTGTAATAACTTTAAATCTGTAAATTCAAAAATTGCAAATAAAATTGTTTTAGAGAATTTGAAATAATTGCAAATTGATGCCACTGTTATAAAATATGTTTGAGTAATATTTGAATAAATTCATGGTTTTATATTTAAATTGAATAGTTTGAATATTTTCAACATAACTTCTAATATAAACATTATTCTTGAATAAATCCAATTGCTATGAATTTATTTAAATCCCCTCTGTTATTTAATACTAATTATAAAAATTTGTTATAAAAATTTAAATCACATAAAACTTTAATCTTATATTTATTTCTTTATTATATTTTGTGAAAATATAAATTAATTAAATTGCAAGTATAACTTTATGCATACTTTCTAAATATCACAAAAATTAGTACTATGTTCCTTGTGATTTAAAATTGCATTTCATGCATAACATATTTTATTTTGTAATTATATTTCCATAAGAAAACTCCTTCCCCATTTTCTCTAAGTTAGGATTATTTCCAACTTAGTATTTTGGTAAAAGTGCTATGCACTAGACACTTAGGATTTTCAAAATGAAGCCAGAAGACCAATGAAGGACTTAGAAGAAAACAGACTCTGTAAGCATCACAAGATGTCCAGCACTTAGAAGAAAAGTGAGAAGAAGTTCAAGAAGGCCAACCTCCCTTCTATTCTCTAAGCCTTTCTCTTTGTCCTTTCTTCTTCTCTGAGACTTCATGAAGACTAATTAAATCCAAGACCAGCCCAAGTGATACAAAAATCAACAAGTCTGAAGATTATTTAAGTCTACCAAGAATTCAATCAAGACATCACTAAGGAGAATACTACAAGTCTGGAGATGCAGCCTGGAAGATAATCTACATCATTTTCTTCTATCTTTCCTAATCTTGACTCAAAATAATTTTTGATCATGTTATTACCATCTTGAAGTTTGTTGGATCCTAGCGGCATAGTGAGATGAAGCGGCCTGGAAACTAACCTTACATGTCCACGTACATGAGACCTGTTCCACAACTTAAGTGGCTGGCCGGGTGTCTGTCTCTCTCACTATAGTGAATATCCAATTTACAAAGAGATGTTGATAATTGTCGATCACCCTAAAGAATAGACTTAGTATTTTCTCTAAGCATTTTGCACATCATGCATAGCATATTTTTGTATTGTTATTTTGGTTTGTATGTTTATGTGTGTTTTTTTTATGTGTTAGAAATTTCGGAGGGAAACGACAACTGTTGCAGCTGCAGTTGCTATTCTTCTTGTTGCCAAGGCAAGTGGCACACCTCATAAAGTTCCTAAGTATTTTCGATGCATAACTTAGTTATTTTCCTATGCATGAGCAGAGCTAAATAGATTTTGCTATGCAAGACTTTAGAATTCCCTATTCCATTGTGTCTAGGTACCTATGAAATGACTTAGTAGAATTTTGATGCTATGCAATTGAAGAAAGGTTTTACAAAATCTTAAGTGGCTACTCAGGACCATGTCTATGAGGGTTTTCACCTGAGATAGTTTTTACTATACTTAGGATCATAGTATGTGGGGGTTTTTACCTGGGAGTGCACATCACTAAGTTAATGAATCATCTGGGTGGATTGGTTGTTTGGTTTATGTTGAGTGGCTACTCAGGACCATGTCCATGAGGGTTTTCACCTAAGATAGTTTCTACTATACTTGGGATCATGAATGTGGGGGTTCTCACCTGAGAGCACACTTGTGGATGGCCACCCAGGAACAAAGGGATGTGAGGAATGAAGGGAGAAGATTGTGAAGAACTCAAGGAGAAATATTTCAAGTGAAGACTACAGCTGATCAAGGAACATGGAGGAATCCCAACATTCTAATTTCTTAATAAAATTTTGATAAACAACAGTGGACTACTCGGGACCATGTTCATGGGGGTTTTCACCTAAGATAGTTTCTACTATACTTAGGACCATTGAATGTGGGGGTTTTCACCTGAGAGTACACCTAAGGGCGTGATATCCTTTGGTTCACTAGAACTTGCCAGTGTTGCCAATTATGATGTTAAAAAAAAATTACAAAGAGTTAGGCAAAACTGGCTTTATGCAAAATAGCCTTGAACTCCACCAGCCAAATATACATATAGGCTATAGAGTTATTCCATTGAGTGTCCACCATAGTGTCACTTGACAGATCCATTTCTAATGGAATCTGACCCACTCTCTTGCAAATTATTATTTGTTGCAGAAATATCTGACGAAGAGTAAGGATTACGTTTTGGGTTTCGAGTCTGCACCAACATGTTTTCGCCTGTAGCGTATCATGAAGATGGAGGCTCATTGAAGATTTATTTTCGCTGCTTTATTGTTTTGAGCTAGCTATAAGCTATGCAAAGATGTATCGAACTATTTATTTTACCAAGTCTGGATTATTCGTGTAATATTGATACAATGTTGTGATATTCATCGTAAACTGTGTGTGCAAATGAATCGATCCAGGGGTTTGCACTATACACAGGTACCTGCCATATTTATAGGTGCAGGTACACTACAGATGGTATCAGAGCACTGTGTTGCCTGTAGGTTCGAAACCTCTAAGTTTGGATAGAAATAGGTTTGACCATAGGATTGAAAATCTATTTTTATTCAGTTTGCTAAAACAAAACTTTACTAATTTTCCTTCTTGTAACTATCTTATCTATTTGCTTTCTAAAAATACTATATCTTCTTTTTAGATGACCAACCTCCTTGAATCACTCAAGAAGGGACCAATGTGAGACTGATTTTCCAAAAGTACTTAAAGATAACATGAAGAGCTTGGGCTTTGAAGGAGAAGCAGTATACAAGGGATTTCCTTTCATGGGTGAAGGTCAAGAGTACTGGTGGGTGCAGCTCCATCTATACAAAAGCAAAGAAGATGACCACAAGACCAAGGACTACTGCATGTTCACCAACCCAATACTTTACACATCATTCTTTGACTCAGCAAGAAGTGCAGCATGCGAAGCCATCGATAACCTTGGAAGAAGACTTCGATTTAGGCTTCATAACACCCAAAAGTATCTTGATGAACTCAAGGAAATAGAAGAGGAACTTGATGCACTCAGGAAGGAGATAGACTAGACCACCCATCTATTAGAGTAATGAGATCCTAATGATGTATTGACCTATCAAATTGTGGTATGGCAGTATCATCGTATGTGTTCTCCATAATATCGGTGTACTACGTTCGAAAACGATTAGTTAGGCTTTTCAAAAACAAGTTTAGAAATTTAATGATTTTGGTTGATTGTGCAATTGCTTGTATGGGTAGGAATTTTTCTCCTAGATCTGTCTATCTTTTACTTATCTATGCTAAAACCCACAGATGCCTCCCCGACGTGCACCTGGGAACAACAACAACAACAACAACAACAACAACAACAACAACAACAACAACAACAACAACAACAACAACAACAACAACAACAACAACAACAACAACAACAACAACAACAACAACAACAACAACAACAACAACAACAACAACAACAACAACAACAACAACAACAACAACAACAACAACAATGATGCTATGCAGCAACTAATGGCCGCTCAAGCTCAGCTGATGACTATGATGACTCAGTTTATTGTGGCAAGCAACAATAACAATAACAACAACAACAACAACAACAACAACAACAACAACAACAACAACAATCCTCCACCACCACCACCTCCCCAAGTGGACAAGCTTACCAGATTTCTGAGGCTTAGGCCAAACAAGTTCTCGAATGCAACAGAGCCAATGGTGGCTGATGACTGGCTACGCTCTGTACAAAAGGATCTGGTGACAACTGAATGTGATGATACTGAGAAGGTCAGGTTCACCGCACACCTACTTGAAGGACCTGCTGCCCAATGGTGGGAAACCTATCAGATTACTCACCCATCGGACACCTTGACCTGGGAGGAATTCAATGAAGGATTTCGTAATGCTCATGTCTCCATGGGAATTATGAACCTTAAACGGGAAGAGTTTCGCAATCTGCGTCAGGGAAACAGAAGTCTTAAGGAGTATATGGATGACTTCCATTCCTTGTCTCGATATGCGCCTGAGGACATTGACACATATGCAAAGAGGAAGTCAAAATTTCTCAATGGACTTAGTGATGAGCTGAAGATACCTCTGACAGTTGCGTATGCACCAAACTATCAGATACTTTTGGATCAAGCAATCACCCTTGAAGATAGAATAAAGAAAGCTGAAAATAGGAAGAGGAAGATGGACAAGCACTCCTCTGAACCCTCATTCAAGAAGCACCTTGTTCATGATGTGAACAGTGGCCACAAACATGGGAATCACCATAATGGAGGAAGTCACCACAAGCATCATGATCACCATGGTGGATCCAAGGGAAGCAATGGAGACCATAAAGGAAATGGATTTGCCGGCCATAACCATAACAATGGACACCACCGTCCAAATCCTGAACACAAAGATATCAGTCAGGTGCTCTGTTACAAATGCAAGAACAAGGGTCATTACGCCAATGAGTGCCCAGCAAAGAAGAAGGCCGAAGAAGCTGCTAAGTCAAATCCTTTCGATGAAGGATATGTGAACCACATCACTATGGAAGAAGTGAACGGTACATTCTGAATCAAGTTTTCATATTGAAGTTTTCAATACCAACAAAGTTTTTCTTTTAAGGGTGGTAGCCCAACCCGATACCCAGACAGAACCTTTTGCTAGCCTTCTCGAATCTCGAGGACGAGATTCCTTTTAAGGGTGGTAGTCTGTAACATCCCAATATTTTGGAATGTTTAAAAATCACAAAAAAGTTTAAAACTTTTGAAAACATTTAAGTATTATGCTTTGGAAAAGAAAATTTAGGAGTTACATTCATACATACATCCATCTCATCATTCATCATCTTATTAAATCACAAAGGGTTTAATTTAAAAATCCATTGTATTTGATATTGCTCTAAAAATATTTATATTCTATTATTCTACTATTATACCAAAATAAAATATGAATGGTTATTGATAAATGAGTGTAAAATAACTTAATTTCAAACATATTTTGAATGTGAGTATTTCATAAATTTATTTAGCCAAAAATAAAATCATTTAACCCTATTTTTCAAATTCATCATAATGTGTCAAATTTGTATTAAACCAATATTTCAAAATTATTAATTTTAAAAAGTTTTCAAAACATGCCCACTAATGTTTTAAAACATAGATATGGATATTACAAATTTTTAGAAATTGATTTGATTTCATTTGGAGTTATAAATCAAAAGATATAAATTAAATGGAAAATCAGAAAAAGAAAAATGCTGACGTCAGCGATGACGTCACGGTCATCTTCAACCTCCATCTGAAATTTCCGCCCCCGATGCCTTTCCAAAATCCGGCGGATTCCTCGCGAGTTTGGTTCTCTCTCCGGCCCCTACTTAAACCCCACGACCTCCTCTTCCATTTGCCCCAAACCCTAGCCCCAAGGACGCCGTCAGGCCGTCGGAAAAGCTCGCCGGAGCCGCTCGGTCGCCGCCGCCCGATTCCTCTTTTCCGGTGAGGTGAGCAATCGTCCGATCCCGAGACCGTGTCCCTTATCCTTATTTCGTCTTCGTGAACCTCCCTGATGTTTTTGTATCTTCAATCGCCGATGGTTCGAACAAGCACGCAGGTCACCGGAGCCCCCGCAACTTCGGCCACGCGCCCAGGCCCTTCCAAGAAGCAATCGACGACGCCGAGCCCTCCTGCATCTACGGCGCGACTCACCGCGTCCGACACCGTCTTCCACGAGCTCGGGGAAGAACGGCAGCGACTGGAGCGTCCACGTCGGAGCGAGCGCCGCCGTCTCCTCCAAGTCCGACGAGGTGCGCCGCCCCGTTCTGGTTGACTCGCCCAGGACCGTCCGATCCGAAATCCACGGCCAAGATTAGATCGGTCCGAAGAGGTATTCCCCGACCTGATCCGTCCAATCTCCTTAAGATCCTACGGCCCAGGTTAACCCCAGATCCTAGCCAATCAGAAGATGCCACGTCATTGCCTCGTCAGCTGCACAGTCAGTGCCCAGTCAGCGCTGACGTGTAAAATGAATTTTTCGATTTATTTAATTAGCAGTTTTACATAAAAGACCCTGCAACTTAAATCTGTTGTAACTTTTTACTCACACATCCAAATTCAAATACTTTATATATTTGGAAAGCCCTCGACATGTAGAATATTGTCCCGAAATTTCAAAATGTTCCAGAATATTGTCTCGACATTCATCATCTTATTATATATAAATTGTCCAGAAAACCAATATTCATCATAATGACCTAAGACCCAAACACTTTTCGTCCACGAGTTCCAGAGCCACTGCCGTCATCAACCCTAGTTAGGGAGGGATGAGAATCTCTTCCCGGCACCCTGCCGGAGAGGGGAATCATCACCGGAGGGCTCTACATCACCATGCCAGCCTCCGGGCTGATATGTGAGTAGTTCATCCTACATAGTACTCAATATTCATCGGATCCCAGCAAACACAACATGATGTATTACATAACGGTGATCTTGATCATGATAGGCAGCTCACAAGATCTAAACATGATAACACAAAAGGAGAAGACAACCATCTAGCTACTGCTATGGACCCGTAGTCCAAGGGTGAACTACTCATGCATCAGTCCGGAGGCGGGCATGGTGACGTAGAGCCCTCCGGAGTCGATTCCCCCTCCCGACAGGGTGCCGGGGAGAAGTTCAGATCTCTCCCGAATTGGTGTTGACGACGGCGGTGGCTCGGGACCCGTGGAGGAAATATTGAACACCGTGCTAGGGTTTTTGGTTCAGGGGGTATATGCAGGCGAAAGGGCGAGGTCGGTGGAGGCCCGAGGGGCCCACACCTAATGCTCGCGCGACCAGGAGAGCTACTGGGTGAGGAGGTGATGGCGCTGCCTCAGTCGCCCACTTTGTCTCGTGTTCGGTCTTCTGGAACGTTCCTTGTTAAAAACGGACTTCAGAAAAGAAATTGTCCAATTCCGAGAATATTTCCTTAAGTACATTTCTGAAACCAAAAAGAGCAGAAAATAGGGAACTAGCACTGTGGCATCTTGTTAATAGGTTAGTGCCTGAAAATTCATAAAACTGTATAAAATGCATATAAAACATGTAATTGTCGGAGAGTGACTCCCACGGAACAGGGATAGCCACACCCTGAAGAGTACTTCGAAGGGGGATTGAACGCGGAGGTCAAACAACCCTCGAGAGGCACGCCGACGGTGCTCACCGGGACTGGAGAGGGAAAACACGACCGAGATGAACACCGGCCCGTACCCAGGTACACGGCCCTCACGAGGGGGTAACACCGGTACTCCTGCTTGTCTGTATTGCACTTCGGAGATTACAATACAATGAGCTTGCCGAGGGCTCTCTTGAGAAAGTTTGGTGCTTGGAGAGGGAAGCTATGGTCTTCTTCCTCCTCGAGCTGTTGGCTATCCTACACGCTTGGCTAGGGTTCCATGGGCTCAGAATGCGATTAGTCGATCCTTTGCTACGGTGGAGCTCCTTTTATAGGCGCCTCAGGCCTCTTCCTTGCGCGGTACGCGGAGGGTGGGTTCCCACAGGGCAGCTGCGCGAAGGAGAGGGAGTCCACCGACGTAGAAATGTCCATGGACGCAGTCCATCCGTGCTAAAGTTGGGCGCGGTGGCCGACAAGCTGTAGACTATGCAGAACAACTCGTAGGCGTTGCAGGGGTCGTGGCGGAGTCCACGATGACGATTTCCTTGGAGCGTTGCGCCATCCAGTCGCTTTATCACCAAAGAGGAAAGTCCTGGCTGTCCTGTCTCGGGCGGGGCAGCTTTGTTGACTCCTTTATCACCAGAATGGCAACTGTGGTGCTCGTGTCACTCTGCGGCTGCTACAGAGGCCATATGCGCCCTGCAGCGGTTGCTTAGCCGCGAAGCGTCTCCACAGGGCCGTGGTGGCCTGTGGAGGGGTTCTTGTTGACTTCTCTCCAGGCGTGGTGATCCTTGGGGAGTCTCTTGAAGCGCGGGGTCCTCTTTAGGCCCTGGCTTCCTCTTCAGGACCTCAAGAGGTGTTGCCTCCCGAGGGTCCCTCCAAGTGGTGGCTTGGTCCTTAGTCGTTTTGTCAAATCTGTCGCGTGTGAGGCCTGTGGAGAGTGGGATCTGCACACCTTGCTCCTCACTGGGCCGACAGTAGCCCACGGGCCCGCGATGGGCACGGCTAAGCCCATGGACGCAGCCGGAGCGTCGTGGGCCCAAAGTGTCCGGCCGGCCCGAGCCACGCGTCGCTCAGATGAGTAACGGCCGTGCACGATCTAGGGCGTGCGTCGTGGGGGGTCCCACCACGCCCCGGTAACTGCTACTCGACAGGACATAAAACCTACGCGCCGCGGCTGGGAGCCGTTACTGCTTCCCATTCTTCTCGCAGAAGTCTCGTTCGTCTCGAGCTCCCCGCTTCCGCTCTCCGGCGCGCTCATCTCCTTCTTCCTCTAGTTTCCTTCGCCTCCGCGATCAACTCTTCTCCGGGAGATGAGTCCCGCCAAGAACAATGGCAAGGCGGCCGCGCCGTCCTCTTAGCAGGCGGCGCCTGTCGCGGCCGTGCACGGCGCAGAATTGTTGGGGGTGCGCGTCCAGAACGCGGCCCTCAACAAGGTTCGCTTCATGGTGGCGGACCGGACCAACGAGCACGGCCCTACCGCGCTCCGGGCCGCGGCGCTCGGGAAACGCCCGCGAGGGTTTTTCCCTATCTTCCAGCACTGCGTCGCTGCAGGGCTGGTGACGCCGTTTTCTCCGATCCTTGAGGCGGTGCTAGCCTTCTACCAGATCCAGTTGCTGCACCTCCACCCAAACTCTGTCCTCATCCTCACCATCTTCGCCTACCTCTGCGAGGCATACCTGGGCGTGGAGCCCACTGTGGGCCTCTTCCGTTGCTTCTACGCGCTCCCGAACACGGCGAAGAACGAGCGCTCCGGGTGCGTCTCCTTTCGCATCATGGACGGCATGGGGAGTGTCTATATCCCCATGTCGTGGAATGAGGACAAGGCCGTCACTGCAGTGATGAAGAAGGTGGACGACTTCCGCCAGCGGTGGTTCTACGTCGGGGTGGAGAAGGCCAGCGCCTTCCTCGAGGTCCCTGACGCGCCGCCCGTGAAGTCATCGTGGTGGACTTCGTGACGCGCCGCATTGCTCCTCTCCAGGCGCACACGACGCCGATGTGGATGTACTCCGGCCCCCAGGACAAGATGTGGCTCCAGCGTGAAGACAACGACAAGGATGCAATCGAATGCGTCCTGTCTGCGCTCTTCATCAACCCGGTGGTGCCTACCATGGAGGCACTCCCACTCACGCTCCGGCCCCAGCACCAGCTCAACATGACCGAGCGCCTGGCTATCCTGAAAGGGAATGCTTCATTCACCCCGTCAGGTCTGGCGGGAAAGGAGGTGCCTCTGCCGGTGGTGCAGGAGGCGGAGGGAGAAGAATCGCCCTCTGCCTCAGGACCTGGGCGAGCCGCGGAGGAGGCTGCGACAAATCCCTCCGCAGGGGAGGCGTCCTCTTCAAGGGCCGGGCCCTTTACTGACGAGATCTGCGATATCTCGTGAGGTGATGATGATGACGCCTTCATGGTGGCGCCTTCGCGCCCCCTGGAGGAGGAGGAAGAGGAGGACGTCAACGACGAGGCGGCCGCAGCGGGCCGGCTAGAGCCCCGGTCCAAGGCGGCCAACGACAGGCTTGGCGCGAGGCCCTCGGACGTCCCCTCCAAGAGGAAAGCTGAGGCGCCCCCGGAGGGGTCTGGCGCTAAGGCCAAGCCTTCCTGGCGCTCGCCAGGCTTGGCGTGGATCGACACCAGCGCCAAGCAGTCTGGGTAAGTGCTTCTACCTTTTAGTTGCTCGATTCTTGTCCTTTCTATTTTCATCCCTTCCAGAAGATATTTCCCTGGTGCTTGCAAGTGACCTTGTGCCTGCGAAGCGCCGCAAACTTCGCAAGGCCGCAGAAGTGAAGAGAGGCACGGCTGAGGCCGTGGCTGAGGAGGCCACGAGGCCTGTGGAGACAGCCTCCGCAGGCCCAACTGAAGAAGCGCCTCAAGCGGAGGCCGTTGTGCCTCGGGCGGAGGCAACCGCACCGCCTCCCGAACAGATGGTGGTGGAGACGCAGGAGGAGCGGGTGGCTACCCCTCCTCGCGCTCCTACTCCGCCTCGCGCGGTCACGCCACCACGCGAGCCAACTCCGGCCCGCGAGGCAACTCCAGCCTGCGCGGCTACTCCACCCCACGCGGCCACGCGTCCCGCGCAGCCTGAGGCCGAGGCGGGCCAGGGCCCGCCAGGCGGTGGCGAGTCTGCAGGGGAGCTCCTTCGTCTCCGCAGCGCCCCGCTGCAGGGGGCGAGCCGCAGGAGATGACGCGCCAGGATGGCGAGGGCGGCGAGGCCAGCTTGGGCGCCGCGGGGGATGGAGCGCAGCCTAGCCCCAAAGCACGCCCTGAGGCCCAGTTCTCCAGGCTCGACGTGGGGCAGGGCCCTGCTCTCACCGCGACCTAGTCCTTAGCAGCTGGGACTGGAGCACGGGGCACCGCGAGGTCGCCTTCCGCCTCGCGAGGGAGTCTCTGGAGGGCCTATAGGTGCATCTCGCCCTTGAGGACGTGCAACTCGCCCAGCAGCGCGGCGAGCTCGCGGGGGCGTGGGCGTCCTTCCACGCCGCGGTTGAGGCCCGCCGCCAGGAGGATCTGGCACTTCAATCCGCGCGTGAGGAGGCCGTGCGCTTCGCCAAGGAGATCCGTGAGGGGGCCATCTGCGACGTAGACGAGCTCCTTGCTCCCCTCCAGGACGAGCGCAACGCCGCCGCTGAACTCCTCGCTGAGGTGAAGGCCGAGCGCGAAGCCATGGAGAGCTCGCTGGCGCAGAAGCGCCGCGACTTAGCCCAGCTGGAGTCCCACCTCCTCTCCTGTAACATCCCAACATTTTATAATGTTTAAAAATCACTAAAATTTAAAACTTTTCTTCTTATTAAAATAAAATATTAAAATGAATAAGAAAACCAACTATGAAAGACTTCAAACTTATTGAAGAGTTTATTAATTCAAATATCTCAATGCAACATTATTTTCAAAAGTTGTTTCAAGTTAAACAATTTATTATCCATTGTAATTATTAAAACCTCAATATCTAATTTGACAAATGTTTTACAAACCTTCAAACCATATTCATGAAATAAAAGGTTTCTTTATAAGTATTTGATTTCAACCACTTAGCAATAGCAATTCATAAATTAAAATAATAATTACAAGTGTTATTTTAAACTATTGAAAACAATGTCAATTTGCCAAAAGATTATTATTCATTTACATGAGTTCAAAACATAGTTTGGAGATTACAAGTCTATAGTTTATAACTTTAATAACTTCATATATTTTATAATTAATGAATTATCCAAATAGACATTTCATTAGCTTAAATGATTTTCATTTATTATCAAAACATAACATGATTTTCATGAATATCTTTTCTATATAAGAAATGAATTAAATCTAAAGTCTTCTCCAAAGTAATTATAAGGTTTTCAATGATTTATCTCAATATAAAATATACTGGTGCACAAATTATTTGAATAAAAATGAATAAATTATATTTCCCTTTTCCATTTTCATATAGTTGTGTTATACTATTTAATAATTATACTAAATGCAAAAATGAATTTAGTATTTGAAAATGAGTTTAAATAACTTGTTTTCAATCATATTTGAATGTGGGTAATTTCCTAAATTTTATTTAACCCAAATGAATTAATTAAATGCCTAATTTCAAATATAACATAAAGTGTCAAAATTTGCATTAATCAATATTTCAAAATTATTATTTTGAAAATTGTTCAAAACATGCCCACAACTGGTTTAACACAAAGATAATAATTTTACAATTTTTTATAAATTTGTTTGACTTCATTTGGAGTTTTAAATCAAAAGTTATAAAAGAAATAAATAAATCAGAAAAGAAAAAGTGAAAAACCTGACAAGCGGGACCCACCTGTCATGACTTCATCCCTAACCTCTAGCCAGAAATCACGCCCCCAAATCCTCCTCCGATCCTTGCTCCAATTCGGGCATTTCTCGTGGAGATGGTTCCCTCCTCTGCCTCCATTTAAACCCCCCGACACCGGCTCTTCTCATCCCCTCGAAACCCTAGCAATCCTACCACCAGGCTGCCCGCAATCCTCCGCCTCAGTCCGCCATTTCCGCCGGCGAACTCCTCTGTTTCCGGTGAGCCTCTACAACCCCGAGCCCTCCTGACCTTCCTATTCGCATTAGTTTCTTCTCGTGCTTCTCAGTGACACCTTGGTTTGGTCTTTCCCCCTCTGGAGCGAGCAGTTCGTCTGTGAACGGAGACCCCCGCCGCAGGTTGCTACTCCGACGAGGAATTACCGAGGAACGCAAACGCAACGAGGTCTCCGAGCACGCCATCGACACCGCCGCGACGAGCCGAACGCCTCCGTCGCCTCCGTTCGTCCGGGGCAGCACCGTAGCGCCGTCGCCGTCCACGACCGAACCACCGCCGCCGTCGGCCACGTCTCCGGTGACCACCCCGCGCCGCCCGGTGAGCTCCTCTTCTCCCGACCGTCTGATTCCAATCCTACGGCCCAGATTAGATTCCGTTAGCGAATCCGTACTGCAGATCCGGACCGTCAGATCTAGATCTGACAATCCAGATCTGTTGACCTAATCCAGTCAGCAATCCCAGTCAGCTCACAGTCAGCGCCCAGTCAGCGCTGACGTGTAAAATAATTTTTCTCGATTTATTTAATTTGGCAGTTTTATAGAAACACCCCTGTCACTTAGAATTGTTATAACTTTTTACTCACATATCCAAATTTAAATATTTTTATATATTTGGAAAGACCTTGACATATAGATTATTTTAGTCCTGTTAGAATTCAAATTTGATTTAGTTTAAAATATTCAAATTTCAAATGGTAGATTTGAGTATTTTTGTCATAACTTTAAATCTGTAAATTCAAAAATTGTAATAAAATGGTTTTAGAGACTTTGGATTATTTGTAAATTGATGCCACTGCTATAAAAAAATTGAGTAATATTTGAATGAATTCATAGTTATATATTTAATTTGAATAGTTTGAGTATTTTCAACATAACTATTAATAGAAATATTATTTTTGATTAAATCAAATTGCAATAATTTTAACTAAATCACCTCTGGCTATTAACACCATTTATAAAAATTGTGTTATAAAATTTAAATAACATAAAACTTTAATCTATATGTTTTCCTTTTGTTATGTTTTGCAAAATTGGAAACTAATTAAATTGCAATTATAAATTTATGCATACTTTATAAATATCACAAAAATTAGTATTATGTTTCTTGTGATTTAAAATTGCATTTCATGCATAGCATATTTTATTTTGTAGTTATATTTCCCATAAGAAAACTCCTCCCCCATTTTCTCTAAGTTAGGATTATTTTCAACTTAGCATTTTGGTAAAAGTGCTATGCACTAGACACTTAGGATTTTCAACATGAAGCAAGAATACCAATGAAGGACTTAGCCAAAACAAGACTTCAGAAGTATCTTCAAGGAGCAGAAGCACTTAGAAGAAAATCAAGAAGAAATTCATGAAGACCAACCAGCAATATTTCTAAGTCTTGCTCTCTTTCTTTCTCTCTTTCTTTCTCCCTCCTTCTCCGAGACTTCATGAAGACTAAGTAAATCCAAGAACAGCCTAGGTGATATAAAAATCATCAAGTCTGAAGATTATTCAAGTCTACCAAGAATTCAATCAAGACATCACCAAGGAGAATATTACAAGTCCGGAGATGAAGCCTGGAAGACCCACTACATCTTTCTTTGTATCTTATCCCTCTTTCCTAATCTTGTCTTTACTTTAGGCTTAAACAATTTTTTATCATGATATTATAATCTTGAGTTTTGTTGGATCCTAGTATCCAATTTACGAAGAGTTGTTAATAATTGTTGATCACCTTGAAGAATAGACTTAGTATTTTCTCTAAGTAGATATGCACATCGTGACTAAGTCATTAGAGTACTTATTCAAGATAAATTATAACAAAGGTATTTTATCCAACTTCTAACCTTAGTCCTTAGTCTTTTTGACCAACACATTTCCTTGCATTAACTTAAAATATTTTTTTATGGCATGACATGCATCTCTAGTCCTTAGAGATAATTTGCATATCATGCATGACATGTTTTCCTTAGAAGTTTAAGAAACTTGTTTGTATGCGTTGTGTTGTTTTGTTTTATGATTTTTGTATTGTTGTTTGTTAATATTGTTTAGACTGAACGGAGAGACCCGAGTTCGTTGAAAATAGTTTTTGAGTAAAGACTTCATTCAAAGGCAAGTGGCACACCTCATAAAACTTCCTATTATTTTCTATATGCATTACTTAGTGTATTTTTATATAAGCATGTGTAGGATAGTATTGATGTGCTAAACCTGTGTAGAAATTCCTTACTACTGTGTCTAGGTTCCTATACAATCCTTAGTAGAAATATTGATGCTATGCAATTGATGAAAAGTTTTTCAAAATGTTAAGTGACTACTCAGGACTGTGCTCATGGTTGTCGTCGCCTAGGATGAATTTCTATTCTACTTAGGGCCGTGAGCATGGTGGTTTTCACCTGAGAGTACACATCCACTAAGTTAATGAATCACCTGGGTGGATTGGTTGTATGGTGGCGAAGTTGAGTGGCTACTCAGGTCCATGTCTATGGTTCCTGGAGTATGTGCACTTGTGGATAGCCACCCAGGAAACAGAGGAATCTGTGGACTCTCTCCGGCTTGACAAGCAGATGTAGGGGGGTGTTAGGTGGAACGGGTCAAGCCAGGTGGGAGGGAAAGTGCTTCTGAAAGATCTCGTCTCATTCTTCTCCTTCCCTTATCACAAATGGTGTGTAAAGGATAGTTTGGGTTGAATGGGTACAATGATGAACGTGCACAACCTCTGCAGAGTGTAAAACTAAGTACTTAGCCGTGTCCCCGGTACGGACAATTTGAGCAGCTGATCACGAACGTCAAACGGAGGATTTCACCATTCCAACTTCAGAAATAAAACTTGATGGGTGAACAAGGGAAGATGAGATTTATGGTTTTCATGCCATACTTGTCTTTCAAAAATAATTTTAGTCAAATAGTTTTCGACACTCTAGAAACAACGACCGTTAGCGAGGTTATCCTACAGGCTTTTGCGGACCCGCTGCTTTGATAACCATTCGTATCGAAACAACAAGGAGATCGGAACCAAGGCTCTGATACCACTTTGTGACGCCCGAAAATCAGTACTATGTAGATTTAAGCGTTCCCGCCGAATCCGCATAATAACGATTTTAGGTCGCCCACCAGACATAATGTGCACGCCGAAACATGCGCACTATGTGGGTGGAATTGTGATAACATTGCAACAGTTCCGATACATCCAGAAATACAAGAAAGATATATAAATACAACAACGACTCGAACGAGTCAAGATACAAATGTTACAATACCAAGATACAAATGACAGCGGAAGCAAAATAGTATCCGACTACGGATAAGAAGCAAATTGGACTAAGAGTCCTGAAGATAAGCAATGGCGCCATATCCCTGCCCAGCCAAGCCGGAGGGATTCCCAAGCTAACGTCGTCAGACTTCAAACCTGTTAAATGCACATAAAGCACAACCCAAAAGAGGGTCAGGACACTCCCTGGCAAGCAAAACCGACTTGCCTACTTTCTACACCAACTCCCAAAATATAGGGGAGGTGGACTTAGCGGCAGCAGCACTAGAAACCTAGAGAGACACGCTATAACTTCCGTCTAATCAGAGAGGGATAAGAGAGCGCATAAGATAAACTACTACTACTAACTCCAGTCATAACCCTTTCTCGAATTAACCCCCTCAACCAAGTATGAGGAAGCAATTCGGGAAACTCACACGTTAACAATTTTAGTTACCATTTATTGTGAAAGTAATTCTATATTACTAGTCAAATTAATTAACAATGATTAGGTGTAAGTTGTCTAGATCTTGTTAGCCAGCATCATCACCAAGTCGTCCATAACCGTGGACACGGCTCATCGATAAGATTATACCCTGCAGGGGTGCACTACTGGACCCATACTCGCATGATCAACCCAGTCAAAAACATTAGGGCCTTTCAACCCAACTCTTTTCCTTCACCGCAACAAGTCCATGAGCCACGGGAACTATGCTGGTCCCGGCCAAAAGGGTGCGGACTCCCGCAGGACACACCCCTCCGCACCAACAGGCCGCGCCCTATATGCATGTAACAAGGCACACCGCCAAAAGTAAAATACTACACTAGTATCGATGCATATGAGACAAATGGAAAGCCCAAACTAGGTGCAGCTCCCGGACAAGTTGAAGTTCCAGTCAAAGTCGAGGGGGGCTCCATTGGGCCTCCCACAAGTGGTTAGTGCGCTCAAAATTGGATCCGAGGACAAAATCTCAGTTCCTAGGTCGACACTTAGCAGAACAAAGCACCTCGCAAGGCCTTCCGCCGGTGCCTTATCTTTTAATTATAATACCCCAATATAATACAACATTTTATTAAGGTAGAATAATCTATCAAGCTAAGCATATGAAATAAAAGACCAACTGATGACTCGCACAACCAACTCTAAGCATGCACTACGACTCGCAAGGCTAACATATAAACATACAACAGGTGATGGGATGTGGGGATAAAGCTGTATAGGCTGCAGGATAAACATGTGATGGGATCGCAATAAAGAATCGAAACTAGGGTAGCAGAGATCAACGGCGGGAATGAAAGACAATGTATAGGTAAACAAGCAAACTTTGCTTGCCTGGATTCCCGCATGGAAGCAGATCTTGTCGTTACTCACACATCTCAACGTCGTATCCGCGAAGAAGCAACAAACACTGGAAAAGCGTAAAAGATGTATTTTACAACTACGGCAAAAGATCCAGCCTGATCATGGAAGAATGATGCATGGCATGGCAAGATGCATTGCGAGATGCACTTAATCCAAATTAAGCGGAACCGGGATTCCGACAATTAATATTAATGTTAAAGTTATTTATCTACACATCAAATTAAATGTTTATTAACATGGCAAGACATGGTAAAGATGATCTAGTCAAATTAAATGGAATGGGGTAATACGTATATTGATTTTCCCCACACATTCCATATTTATTATTTAGGTGATTTGCTACACCCTCAAACCCAAGAGATGCAACACATGCAAGTATGATGCGATATGCACAAGATAGATGATATTTAATAAAATAGGTATAGGGTTAGGGTTTGGGTTCGCACGCGGGATCGGGAGAGATAGGGTTCGAACCCGAAGTCTTTGGTCCGTAGAGGAAGTAGTCGTCGTCGTGGAAGTAGTCATCGCGGAACCGGGGCATCGTCGTTTGTCGGTGTCGTGGAAGTGGTCGGGTAGTCATACTCAGTCATCACCGTTGACGGGCGCGGGCACGTAGGAGCACGGGAACGGACACCGGAAAGAAACGCGCACGGGCGGGCACCGCGACACGGACACGGCCGTAACGACAACGCGGCACCGGAAGAGGCACTCGCACACGCATGTAGCAACACCTCGAAGGGTGGACAACTCGGACAAAAATTGCGACGCCGGTGTCTTGCGGACATTTCGTCGAACATCTGGCGTGCGACGGATGCGGGGACGGAGCGGATGTGCACGCGGACGGCGTCGGGCGCGGGAGGCAGAGGCGGCCGGACGGAAGGAGCGCGGCGGCGTGGAGGTGCACGGCGGCGCCGTGGGGCGCGAGGAGGAGGCGCTCGGGGCGGCGGCGCACACGGGCGGCGGCCGCCGGCGAGTCGGGGGAGGAGGCGGCACCGGACGGGGCGACGGTCGGCGGCAGCGGTGTCTGGACGCGAGCAGCGGCTCGGGGACGCGAGCAGGGCGCTCGGGGAGCAGCGAGCACGCAGCGGTGCGGGGGAACGTCGGCGGCGCGCGGGTGCGCGGCGGGCGCGGCGGGCGTGCGGGCGGCGGGCGCGCGGCGGAGAAGGCCGAGGGGCGCGCGACCGGAGGCGGGGTGGCGTGGGGCGGCGTCGTGCGACGCGGGCGGCCGGTTGAGGGCGACGGCCGGATGCGGCTGGGCGGCGGCGCGTGGTGGAGAGGCGCGGGCGCGGCTTGAGGGAGGCGCGGCGCGCAGCGAGGGCGGCCGGCGGCGTGCGGGCCGGCGGGCGCGCGGCCATAGGCGGCGTGTAGGCGAGCAGCGCGCGGGCGCGCGCGGCGGCCGGGGCGGGGAGGCGCAGGCGGCGGCGCAGAGAGGCGTGGCCGGGCGCGGGCGCACTCGGAGAGGAGGAGGCGCGGGCGAGGGGAGTCGGGGGGAGGCGCAGGGAAGGAGCACGGGGCTCGGGAGGAAGATGGGAGCGGGTCGGGCTAGAGGAAGGAGGAAGGAAGGAGGAGAGGAAGAAAAAAAGAAAAGAAAGAAAAGAAAAAGGGAAAAGAAAAGAAAGGAGGGGAAAAAAAAGAAAAAGAGAGGGTGGGAGGACTTTTGTAAAAATCCAGAAAAAAGGAGAAGGGTGGCTACAAATTTCCAGGGGGTGGGAAAGAATTTCCAGGGGCAAAACCTAGGGTTTGGGTTAGATGGGCTTTTGGGCTTTTATTTCTCTCCCGTTTAAATATTTCTGATTATATTTTTAAAACCAAAACGAAGAGGAATTTGAATACGAAACCTTTACAAAATATTTTTAGTTTTGCATAGACAATTTAATAAACTAGTTTTTAACATTTTTAAAATATTTGAAAATAACACATTTTTAATTAATTTGAAATGCATTTGAATTTAATTGTGGAAAATGAATTTAAATGCAACAAATTAAATTAATGCGATGCCATGCGATGCCATGTCGATGCAAAAAGAAAAACACACCAAAACTAAAAGGGGATAAATCCCGGGGCGTTACAATCGACACCACTAACAAGGGATCGCGTCCCGCGATCCACGCCAAGACCAGAAAAGAGAGGGGTAACTACCGAGTCTTCACGCTCCGGGATGAACTTCTCGACACCACTAACAAGGGATTGTTGCTCCACCTTGAAATTCTCGACACCACTAACAAGGGATTGTTGCTCACGACGAAGACGACTTCGAAAGATCGAACCTAATAGGGTAAAAGGCAAGAAATCGTCCACCCACACGTAGGATCCTAAAACTTTGAAAGTTTGGATAAGAGAAGAGACTCCAAAACAAGTAAGATAAGAGGAGAATTAGAATTGAGGTAAGGAATAAATAGAAACCTATTGAGACCATTTCAAAAATAATTTTAGTCAAATAGTTTTCGACACTCTAGAAACAACGACCGTTAGCGAGGTTATCCTACAGGCTTTTGCGGACCCGCTGCTTTGATAACCATTCGTATCGAAACAACAAGGAGATCGAAACCAAGGCTCTGATACCACTTTGTGATGCCCGAAAATCGGTACTATGTAGATTTAAGCGTTCCCGCCGAAATCCGCATAATAACGATTTTAGGTCGCCCACCATACATAATGTGCACGCCGAAACATGCGCATTATGTGGGTGGAATTGTGATAACATTGCAACAGTTCCGATACATCCACATATACAAGAAAGATATATAAATACAACAACGACTCGAACGAGTCAAGATACAAATGTTACAATACCAAGATACAAATGACAGCGGAAGCAAAAAAGTATCCGACTACGGATAAGAAGAAAATTGGACTTAGAGTCCTGAAGATAAGCAATGGCGCCATATCCCTGCCCAGCCAAGCCGGAGGGATTCCCAAGCTAACGTCGTCAGACTTCAAACCTGTTAACTGCACATAAAGCACAACCCAAAAGAGGGTCAGGGCACTCCCTGGCAAGCAAAACCGACTTGCCTACTTTCTACACCATCTCCCAAAATATAGGGGAGGTGGACTTAGCGGCAGCAACACTAGCAACCTAGAGAGACACGCTACAACTTCCGTCTAATCAGAGAGGGATAAGAGAGTGCATAAGATAAACAACTACTACTACTAACTCCAATCATAACCCTTTCTCGAATTAACCCCCTCAACCAAGTATGAGGAAGCAATTCGGGAAACTCACACGTTAACAATTTTAGTTACCATTTATTGTGAAAGTAATTCTATATTACTAGTCAAATTAATTAACAATGATTAGGTGTAAGTTGTCTAGATCTTGTTAGCCAGCATCATCACCAAGTCGTCCATAACCGTGGACACGGCTCATCGATAAGATTATACCCTGCAGGGGTGCACTACTGGACCCATACTCGCATGATCAACCCAGTCAAAAACATTAGGGCCTTTCAACCCAACTCTTTTCCTTCACCGCAACAAGTCCAGGAGCCACGGGAGCTATGCTGGTCCCGGCCAAAAGGGTGCGGACTCCCGCAGGACACACCCCTCCGCACCAACAGGCCGCGCCCTATATGCATGTAACAAGGCACACCGCCAAAAGTAAAATACTACACTAGTATCGATGCATATGAGACAAATGGAAAGCCCAAACTAGGTGCAGCTCCCGGACAAGTTGAAGTTCCAGTCAAAGTCGAGGGGGGCTCCATTGGGCCTCCCACAAGTGGTTAGTGCGCTCAAAATTGGATCCGAGGACAAAATCTCAGTTCCTAGGTCGACACTTAGCAGAAGAAAGCACCTCGCAAGGCCTTCCGCCGGTGCCTTATCTTTTAATTATAATACCCCAATATAATACAACATTTTATTAAGGTAGAATAATCTATCAAGCTAAGCATATGAAATAAAAGACCAACTGACGACTCGCACAACCAACTCTAAGCATGCACTAAGACTCGCAAGGCTAACATATAAACATACAACATGTGATGGGATGTGGGGACAAAGCTGTATAGGCTGCAGGATAAACATGTTATGTGATCGCAATAAAGAATCGAAACTAGGGTAGCAGAGATCAACAGCGGGAATGAAAGACAATGTATAGGTAAACAAGCAAACTTTGCTTGCCTGGAATCCCGCATGGAAGCAGATCTTGTCGTTACTCACACATCTCAACGTCGTATCCGCAAAGAAGCAACAAACACTGGAAAAGCGTAGAAGGCCGGGGGGCGCGCGACCGGAGGCGGGGTGGCGTGGGGCGGCGTCGTGCGGCGCGGGCGGCCGGTTGAGGGCGACGGCCGGATGCGGCCGGGCGGCGGCGCGCGGTGGAGAGGCGAGGGGAGTCGGGGCGCGGCGTGCGGCGAGGGCGGCCGGCGGCGTGCGGGCCGGCGGGCGCGCGGCCATAGGCGGCGTGTAGACGAGCTGCACGCGGGCGCGCGCGGCGGCTGGCGGCGGTGCGCGCGGCGGCCGGGGCGGGGAGGCGCAGGCGGCGGCGCAGAGAGGCGCGGCCGGGCGCGGGCGCACGCGGAGAGGAGGAGGCGCGGGCGAGGGGAGTCGGGGGGAGGCGCAGGGAATGAGCACGGGGCTCGGGAGGAAGATGGGAGCGGGTCGGGCTGGAGGAAGGAGGAAGGAAGGAGGAGAGGAAGAAAAAAAGAAAAGAAAGAAAAGAAAAAGGGAAAAGAAAAGAAAGGAGGGGGGAAAAGAGAAAAAGAGAGGGTGGGAGGACTTTTGTAAAAATCTAGAAAAAAGGAGAAGGGTGGCTGCAAATTTCCAGGGGGTGGGAAAGAATTTCCAGGGGGCAAAACCTAGGGTTTGGGTTAGATGGGCTTTTGGGCTTTTATTTCTCTCCCGTTTAAATGTTTCTGATTATATTTTTAAAACCAAAATGAAGAGGAATTTGAATACGAAACCTTTACAAAATATTTTTAGTTTTGGATAGAAAATTTAATAAACTAGTTTTTAATATTTTTAAATTATTTGAAAATAACACATTTTTAATTAATTTGAAATGCATTTGAATTTAATTGTGGAAAATGAATTTAAATGCAACAAATTAAATTAATGCGATGCCATGCGATGCCATGTCGATGCAAAAAGAAAAACACACCAAAACTAAAAGGGGATAAATCCCGGGGCGTTACAAGATATTTAGCATATCTAAAACATTTCACAAGTCTAAGTTTCAAAAATTATTTTAATCATATTTGGTTTTGGCATTGTTCACAAGATTAGACATCAATTTTGGGAAAAAAAGGATTTTAAAACAAATTAATATTCAAGAATTTCTTAATTTATCATATCTATTCATTTTTAATTCCCAACTTAAAAGTTCATAATAATTTATAATAACCCAGTTATTTGCAATGACATAAAGTTTTAGATCACAGTTTTAGTAACACCTAATTAACCAATAACATTTATAAATGAAATGATATCATTTAATAGGGTTTTAACAAAACTTACATCTTAGTCGCGCCTCGGCTTCGGCCATGTGGCGTGCTACGATTGGCTGGGCTCGGACTCAGTCGCGCCTCGGCTTCGGCTATGCTTAAGCCGTGGCTCGGCTCGGCCGATATGGATCGTCAGATCCAGATCGGATGGATCTGGTTCTTCCGTACCGTTTCATCCGAAGTAATCTAATTGGGGCCGTATAAAATGGATCGGACGCTCACCCTGCGATGGAGAGGAGGTGGCGGCGGGATCCACCGGACATGGAGGAGATGGCGGCGGCGCGGCCTCGGGCATGGACCGATTGGTCGCCTCGATGGTCCCCTTGCTCGGCGGAGACGACGACGAGGTTCAGGAGGACGTGGGGGAGGCGAAGCACGTGGTGGCGTCCTCGTTTGCGTCTCGCAGAGGCGCGGTGTCGAGGACAGACGCACGGCTTTCTCCGGCGAGCTCGGTTCGTGCCTGCCCGCACGATTGGCTGCGTAGGAGGAGCAGGGGAAATGGTCAGGGGGAGCGCACGGGTGGGGCGAGGAGGAGGGGAGTGCTCTCGGGCTGTGGGGGGGGGGGGGGGTGCTCACCTCGTCGGAATCGAGAAGAACACGGCGGCGGAAAAGGTTGACTCCGGCGAGCAATTTCTCCGGCCTGGAGGCGCTAGATTTAGGGTTTTAGGAGGCGGGGGAAAGGTGGCGGGCTGGGGTTTAAAATGGAGGCAGGGGAGGGAATCATCTCCGCAAGAAACGCCCGATTGGAACGGATTTGGAAAGGGGATTTTCGGGAGTGATTTTAGGGATGGAGGTTGAAGACGATGCTGACGTCAGCGATTTGCCTTTTTCTGATTTTTCCAATTAATTCAGAACTTTTGATTTAAATGTCCAAATGATGTCAAATAAAATTCTAAAAATTTGTCAAATTATTATCTTTGTGTTAAACCAGTTGTGGGCATGTTTTGAACATTTTTGAAAAATAATATTTTGTAATAATCATAAAATGCAAATTTGCCCATTTAGGTCAACTTTGAAAATAGTAATTTAATAAATTCATTTGGGGTCAAATTAAATTTATGCAATTACCACATTCAATTATGTTTGAATTTAAGTTATTAAACTCATATTCAAATATTAAATCAATTTTACCTTTAATAGGTTATTTACATAACATATTACAACTATTGGAAATGAAAAGAGAAAATGCAATGAAATCATTTTTAATTCAAAATACTTTGTGCACCATAAGTTTTTATATTATGAACAATTATTTTGAAAACTTCATAACTTATCTTTGAAGGATTTCCTACAATTAATTTCATTGCTTATTTTGAATATATTCATGAAATCATTTTATGTATTGAAAATTGGTAAGAATAATTTAAGTTATTGAAATGCTTATTTGAATAAATCATTAGTTATAAAATCTATGAAGTTTTAAAGTTATACACTATAGACTAGAAATATACAAAACTATGTTTTGAACTTGGGTAAATGAATAATAATCTTTTGGCAAATAGGCAATGTTTTCAATAATTTAAAATAACACTTGTAATTATTATTTTAATTTATGAATTGCTATTGCTAAGTGGTTGAAATCAAATACTTATAAAGAAACCTTTTATTTCATGAATATGATTTTGAAGGTTCGTAAAACATTTGTCAAATTAGATATTGAGGTTTTAATAATTACCATAGATAATAAAATCTTTTAACTTGAAACAACTTTTGAGACTAAAGATAAACTGAGATATTTGAAATATTAAACTTTTTCAATATGTTTGAAGTCTTTCATAGTTGGTTTTCTTATGCATTTAATATTTTATTTTAATCAGAAACAAAAGTTTTAAATTTTAGTGATTTTTGAACATTATAAAATGTTGTGATGTTACAATATTCATGAAATAAGCTGAAGCATTGGTTAATCCAAATGGCATTACTGTGTACTCATAAGAGCCATATCTTGTAACAAACGCTGTCTTTGGTATATCCATTTCTCTAACCTTCATTTGGAGATAACCTGATCGAAGATCAATCTTGGAGAAGACACATGCACCTTTCAGTTGATCAAATAATTCATTTATCTTGGGTAACGGATACTTGTTCTTGATGGTGTGTTCATTTATATCCCTGTAGTCCGTGACTAGTCTCTGGGTTTGATCTTTGTTTTTGACAAATAGAACTGGCGCACCCCAGGGCGAAGAACTTGGACGGATAAATCCTTTCAGAAGGTGTTCTTCCAGTTGCTTCTTGAGTTCTTTCAGTTCATCGACGGCCATAGGGTAAGGTCTCTTAGCTATTGGTCCGGTACCCGGTTTCAGTTCAATGAGAAATTCCACATCTCTATCGGGTGGCATTCCCGGTAATTCTTCTGGGAATACATCTGGGTACTCTTGGACAATCAGCACCTCACCAAGGCTAACCCCCTTAAGAGAATTTATCCTAACTTTCTTAAGTTCGAAAGTTGATCTAAATTTAATCTTTTGTTTTTCTGGGGTGGTGAGGGTGATAGCTCTATTTGCACAGTCTATGATCCCTTCAAAACGGGTCATCCAATCCATTCCGATGATAACATCCAAACCTTGGGTTTCTAGGATGACTAAGTCTGCTGGGAAAAGATATTTTCCAATCCTTAAATCTAACTGCCTACAGCCCGAATTTACTATCATCTCACCCCCAGGTGAACTCACTCTAATAGGTTTTCCTAAGCTTTCCTAGGCTAGCCCATGTTTGTTTACAAAAGCTCTTGATATGAATGAATGCGATGCTCCAGTATCAAATAAGACTAATGCTGGAAAGGAATTGAGCAGGAACTTACCAATCACAGCATCAGGTTCATCATGAACTTCTTCCACATTGATGTGATTTACTTGCCTCTTCTGGAAAGGATTGGGCTTGGAATTTTCATCAGCCTTCCTCTCTGGGCATTCAGTTGCATAGTGTCCTGTCTTCTTGCACTTGAAGCAAGTCACATTAGACAAGTCTTTCTTCCCTTCGTAGTTTGGACGGGGATTACCATTCCCGTGATTTTGGCCAGGTTGATGGTTTCCCTTGAACCCACCATTATTTCCTTTGTACCCTCCATTGTGGTTATGACCATGATGCTTTTGGCCACTAGCACTGTTGGAGTAGTTCCAGGGTTTATGGCCACTAACTTCAGAGGTGTGTGGTTTCTTGTGTGTCCCTTCAGAGTTACCCTTACTTGCACCGAACTTCCTCTTCCTATTTTCTTCCTTTCTTATGTTATTGTCCAGAGTGATTGCTTGATCCAGCAGAACTTGATAATTTGGAGCATATGCCACAGATAGGGGTATCTTCAGTTCTCCCCTAAGTCCATTAAGGAATTTTTCCTTTCTCTTAGCATCTGTGTCGATATCTTCTGGTGCATACCTTGATAACATACAGAAGTTATCCATATACTCCTTCAGAGTTCTACCTCCCTGTCTCAAGCTACGCAATTCCTCCTTCTTCAGATTCATTATGCCAGAGGAGATGTGAGCATTGCGGAAACCATCCTTGAACGCATCCCAAGTCATGCCATCCAAGGGATGGGTCACTTGATAGGTCTCCCACCACATGGCAGCAGGTCCTTCCAATAGGTGTTCAGTGAACCTCACCTTTTCTGCCTTAGAACACTCACAGGTTACTTAGTCCTTGTTGACTGAACGGAGCCAGTCATCCGCCACTATTGGTTCAGTAGCAGAGGAGAACTTATTAGGTCTAAGCCTGAGAATTCTTGCAAGTCTGTCCACTGGAGGCGGTGGTGGTGGTGGTGGGTGGTTGTTATTGTTGTTGTTGTTATTGTTGGTTGCTGCAATGAACTGGGTCATCATAGTCATCAGTTGGGCTTGAGCTGCCATCAGTTGTTGCATAGCTTCGTTGTTGTCGGTATCACGACGCGGAGGCATCTGTGGGGTTTTAGCATGGATGAGTAAAAGATAGATAGAACTATAAGGAGGAATCCTACCCATGCACAAAACAATCAAGTCAAGCACACCATCAACAACACACCACTTATAAAACAATGAACAAACAAAACAAAACCTTTGGCTTAAGGAAAGCGATATAAAAGTTTGGAAAATAAACTCACAAGGTTCCGCGGATACAAGGGAAGTACTGCCTTACCACATGTTGGTAGGTCAATACGAAGCTAAGATAACGATGAGATGTATGATAAATGGTGGTCTCACTAACTAACTACTCGACCATGACATCTTCTTCCTCTTCAATTTCCTGAATCTCGATCCCTTCATTGGCGAGTACATCCTTGAGTTCCTTTACTTCTTTCTCCAGGGCAGAGTTCTTTTCTTGCAGCTCCCTCTTCTCAGTACGAAGCCTTTTGATCAAGTCACTATCAGCCTCGAACTCGACTTCATTGCTCTCGAGTTCTGCCTTTTGTTCCCTGATAGTCTTGTTCTTCTCTTGAAATCTTTTCTCCTGCCTCCTGTACTTCTCCTCTTGTGCAACGACCCTCTCTTCTTGTGCCTTAGTCACTTCCTCTTGAGCCTTCACCTTCTCTCCGTTCTCTTTAAGTAAGGCACATAGCTCATCGTTCTTCAGAAGCTCGGTGCGTCGATCTTCATACAGTTCAGTGACAAGGATTTCCAGCTCCTGGAAATAAAGACTAAGGGGTTTTGCCTTGCCTCTTTCTCCGACATCATACAAGTAAGGTTCTCCATCCTCGTTTCTCCTTCCAAAGAAAATGGAGTAGTGGCCCCTCAAGTCTGTGTTGTAGCGTCCGCAGAGGCGCCCAATCAAATCTTGCATGACTAGATTGAGTCCTTTATCTTTGGAGTCGCTAACCATTTTGATCTCCAGTGGGGGCTCTTCTCCACGTCCTGGCTGAGTTGCTTTTATTCCCCAGCAACCCTCTTTGTTAAACTTCTTCAGGATGAAGCCCTTGACTTGGGGTAGTGGTAACCCTATCTTCTCGCCGATGTCGAGAAGATAACAGCCAAAACGGGTGTTCTCGAAGTCCTCCGCGGTGGTGAAGTGGAAGCTCGTCATCCTTTAGGTAGAAAGAAAGGAATTTAAAACAATAATTGCATAAGATAAGGGAGTACTAGTCATGGTGTGTATTATTAATTTAGAAGGATCCTAAGTCAAAATCTTAAGGTGATCAACAGATATTAACAACTCTTCGTAAATTGGATTTTTCACTATAGTGAGAGAGACAGACACCCGGCCAGCCACTTATATTGTGGAACAAGTCTCATGTACGCGGACATGTAAGGTTTGTCCCGGGCCGCTTCATCCCACTATGCCGCTAGAATCCAACATACTTCAAAGATGGTAACATTATGACCAAAAAGGGGCTTAACCAATCCTAGGGGCTCGAACCTACAGGCAACACTTTGCTCTGATACCATTTTGCAGCGCCCCAACTTTTATTAAAGTTGGAACACCTGTGTTATGTGCTAGTCTCTAGATCACTGCCAGCACCACAGTACAAAATATAAGGTACCAATGCATAAGTATTAAAATTGCTACAACGAGATCCAAAAATAATAGCGAAGTATGGCTTTATTACAAGTTGCATAGCCATGAAGGCTAGCTAAAGTTCAGAGTTCACAACGAAAGCGAAACAACATGGAGCCTCATCTTCAAGCATGCGCCACAGGCATACATGTTGGGTGTAGACTCGAGTCCAAACTCTTTCAGCATCAGAATTACCTGCACATTTGAATATGCAGCCCCCGAAGGAGGTCAATACAATGATGTATTGGCAAGTGACTATGGTGGATATATAATGACAAGTCTAAAATCTATATGCATATTTGGCTTGGTGGGGTTGGAGGCTATTTGCAGAAAGCAAGTTTTCTCCTATCATTTTGTAAAACACTTTTATTTCTCAAGACTTGGCACCAAGGGATAAATCCCAAGTGCACCAACAATTCTTTCCTTAGTCAAATTTTACTTTATGAAAATAGTGTTGAGATTCTTCCGCCCATCCTTGTCCAGTTGCTCGAAGTAGTCCATTTCCGGGGACATGGCTGAGTACTCAGATTGTCGACTCTGCAGAGGTTGTGCACTTTCACCTTTAGACTCAATTAGCCCGAAAATCCTATACACACGGAGTATATTGAGGAAAGGAGAGAATTGAGACAAGAACTTTCAGAAGAAGGATGCAAAGTTTTAAATTTTTGCAAAATTTGGGATGTTACACCAACCCCTGGATCGTAGGGAATCCGGAGTCGGCACGGGGGATAATGGTCGCCGTGCCGCAGGCGACAAGATCCTTGACCTTCCGGTCAGGGTTGGGGATGACTTTTCGGCGAAGGAGGAAGTACTTTGCCCAGAGCTCCACGAACGGCCAGATACCGAGATACTGCTCCGCCTACGAGGCAAATCAAGGGAGCATCATGATAGCGTTGGCAGGGAGATGATGTGGTTGGAGGTCATAGGTATCAAGGAACTCACGGAAGAACGAGCTAGCCGGAAGGCCGAACCCACGCTCGAAGCCGGGTTGCGGTTCCGGCTCGACCTCGCCGGTAGGAAGTCGGCTTTCCACTTAAGGTGGAATCCGGTGCGCCCGATATAGCCAGTCGAGGTCTACCTGGTTGGCCTCGGATCCAACCCAACATCCTCTAACGCTCTCATCGCCCATCCCGGTGGCTTCGGAGGACATGTCAGAGCTAGTCTATAGGCGGAAGGTCTGGTTAGTCGAGTTAGCATGTCGGTAATGGTGAAACCCGAAAAAAAAACTACCATTACAGACCGGCATCCTGACAAATAGATCTACCGAAGCAAAATAATTGGGATTTAATAAGAACTAATATCAAGTTCCTAGGCCGTTCTAGTGCAACAGAGCACATATGGAGATAATGCGAGCAGAGGCATGTCCAAGGAAATCTCTTCACTAGCCAACTACAACAACAACTACATGTTACCCACTAGGCAAGATCGGTCAAGCAATCCCACGATGAACTCATGGTTATTCGAGAAGAACTATTGATGAGCACGAACCGTCACGGCATTGGAGAGATCTACCGGAGGAAATCAAGAAACTCACCGTAGGCGACGGAGGAATGGAGGCGCGTGAGAGGCGTGGACCGATGGCAACGGTGGCAAGATCGCTCGACGACGTTCGGCGCTCGAGTGCGGCACGGCGACGACGGCGGAGCGCTCGGGGCAAGTGCGGGAAGAGGAGGAGAAGCGGGGAAGAAGAGGAGGTGTTGGGGATATACCAACTAGGGGTATCTCCAACATGGATCAATCCGGCTAGTCCAGGGTGGTCCAAGGGTGGTAAGGCTGAAGCCAGCCGGGCGGCCCAGATAGCTGACGTACAAGGAAGTAGGCGGACGGTCCAAGGAAGGCAGAAGGCCGAAGCCCATCAAGCCACCAAGCCCAACACGGAAGGCGGCAACTAACCCGGCTAGGTCTAGGACTCTGATTACTTGCCGAACAAGTACTTGCCTTGTATGCAGGGGTCTGGCCGCCTATATAAGCCGGACACCAGGAAGCCTTTAGGGCACGCTCAATAAGTATCATACCCATTGTAACCTGTTCACGGCTATTTGCCTCATAGTGAATTATAGAAGCACGTAGGATCCTGTAACGTCCCCAAATTTGCTTTTTGGTAATTAAGATTTGTTTTTGCATCATGAGCATCATTTGCATCTAATTAAAATTTGCACAAAATTTGAGTTTAACATTAAAAGAGAAAAACCCTAAGTGGCCTAAACCACTTGTTATTTTAAATGTGTTAAAAGAATTTCAAAATTTTCAAAATCCAAAGTTGCCAATGGCTTCCTTGTGAAATTCTGAGTCTCTTGGTATTTTTGTATAAATTTTATTCTTTCAAGAAGGCCCTCAAAAGATTTATTCTCCAAAGCAGGGGCCTGTTTCCAAAGATTTTGTGGTATCCGAAAAGTCCAGGGGGTGTTCCAGAAATTCTTCTTTTCTTTTCTTCTTCCACCTCTCGACAGAAGTTTAAGATTGCGGAATATGTTGTATTGTATTGATAGTAGATTGATTACAATGAGCCACGGTGGGCTGTATATAAAGGGATACAAGACTTGGAGACTACGAAACCTAATAGATATAGACTTGGATTACAATCCTAATACTACGAAATATACCTAAACCGTATTATACTCTAACATCCCCCCGCAGTCGGATCGGTAGTGACGCGAAATACTGGAGCGTTGCAGACGGTCTGACTGGAGCATAATCCGAAGTCGCCAACTGAATAGGAGCCGAGTTGATAGCCCTTGATGCCGATGTCGATGTAGCCGAGTTGTGGGCGCTAGCGCTGTGGTCGATGTTGCCGTTTGAGGAAGTTGAGGTAGACTTTTGTTGGAGTCGATGTAGTTGGAGGTAGGCGGCACGCCTTACCGAGCTTGCCAGACTCAGGAGCGCGTTGGGGACGAAGGCACGCGCCGATGTTGCCAGTATCGGGCATGCGAAGAAAGGGACCACCATTAACCATGCGAGTCAGAGCCGGATGAAGAAGCAGAGGAGATCTCCGTGGTCGGCGGCGCGTAGCGCAGATTTTCCGCCGTTTGTTGCCGGAGTAGACGAAAAAGGAAGTTGCAACTAGTAAATTGTGCAAAATAAAAATAGACTGCAACTCTGACGGCAAGGTTGTGGTGGACGAAGATGGCGTGGTGGTTGTTGAAGACGTTTGTTGAGGTAGGCGATGTAGAGGTAGAAGATGCCGAGGTGTTATTGACGTATAACTTGTCGGCGATGATGGCCCCGAGCGTTGTTTGGTGCAGGCCTGTGTTGACGGCGAGATGATGAAAACGATTTGGTGGCGTAGATTGGCCGGGGAAGATCAGCTAGCTTGGAACCCATCCGTCCATGTCCCATACAAACATGCATGAACATGCAAACATGGGGCCGCTTCTTGCATGCAACTTGGCGCCTGGATGACCGCTGGCGGCCGGGTGGACAGACAATCGCGCGCGCTGTTCTTTGATGGGATCTGCTGGCTTTTTCATCGGGACTAGATGCATTTTGGTGGCTAAAAAGAAACTGATCTAATTGCAAAACGAAATTGGCTAAACCTACGAACTGATTTATTGAAATTGGAAGAAAAACTAGCTACGAGATGCGACGCCCCGGCAATCATGGAGATCGATTTCGCCGGGGGCGGCGCGGCGAAAGTGGTGGTCGCTAAACCCTAGGCAGCGGAACAAACTGCTCTGATACCATGTAAGATTGCGGAATATGTTGTATTGTATTATGAGAGAATTCCTTATTTGACCCTTACTTAAAATTTTCTTCCCTATTTGGCCCTAACAAAAAACTTCTTCCCAATTTGACATCTTAATTTCATTTTCTTCCTAATATGGCCCTATAGTGCATTTTGAGCACTAAAAAGACTCTTTAACCCTTGATAAATTAAGTGAAAGAGAAAATGAATTTTGTCTGTAGCAATAAAGGTGGAAAAATACGAATCAATCGACCGATCACGCTCCGTCTTACCGGCGCTTGCTGCATGCGCTTGTGTCCTCTAGCTACTGCTGATTGGTGCGTGCGTGGTAGCCGGCAGTGAGCAGCAGGAGCTGTACGTCTTGTGTATGTTTTTTATCTTGTACGTACGTCTCCAGTACCAGAAGCTAGCGAGCAATCGGCTTACATGAAAGCTAGCGCGAGCGATTAATCCGTGCGTACACAAAAGCTAGTGAAGCTAGCGCGACCAGTCGATCGATCGATCATTCGATCGTAACTCGACTGGGCCGGCCCAGTCGTGCATGCCTCATAAAAATAGTGGATCGGTATTTCCTTGTATAAATGAATAGAACGCTACTCCGAATCGAATAGACACGACTATGGACGCTTTTAATAGAACTCAAAAAAAATATTGATCAGAGGTATATACTCCCTCTGAACTGAAATATGTGTCGTCAGAAATGCACTTATCACATATAAATCCTATGTACACTCCCGCCACTTATTACGTACCAGCGGTAGTACTATGTTAATGATACAAACTTAATTTCTCCCTTTTTTATCACATAATTTCTTAGGGGTAAAAGAGTCTTTTTAGTGCTCAAAATGCACTATAGGGCCATATTAGGAAGAAAATGAAGTTAAGATGTCAAATTGGGAAGAAGTTTTTTGCTAGGGCCAAATAGGGAAGAAAATTTTAAGAAAGGGTCAAATAAGGAATTCTCTCTTGTATTATAGTAGATTGATTACAATGAGCCACGGTGGACTGTATATAAAGGGGTACAAGACTTGGAGACTACGAAACCGAATAGAGATAGACTTGGATTACAATTCTAATACTACCAAATATACCTAAACCGTATTATACTCTAACAAGAAGGACGGCGGCTGCCGTGTCGCCTCCTCCACCGTTCCCGTCGTGGCTTGCGCCAAGATGCACGCCGCCGCCACCGCGTCTCCTATTTAACCCTCCTCCGCCGCCGGGAGAATCCTAGACGACCTTCTCTTCTCCTCTTCTTCCCCCTTCTGGCCGAAACCCTAGCCTCGTGTCTCCGGCGAATTCCGGCGATTGCCGCCGTTTTCGGCCACCCTGAGCCCCGGTGAGGTTCTCTGGAGGTCCCCCATCCTCCCCTCTTCCTCCTCGATGAGCTGTGCCTGCGGGAGAGCACGAATTCGATGGAATTGGTCCATCTTCCTCAAGTCCGGCCGCCGGCCTCCGCAGACGTTTCCGGCGAACTCCGGCCTCCCCTCGCCTCTACAACCGTCCGGTGAGCTTCCTGGTGAGACTCTGGTACCCAGGGACCACTCCGTTCGCTCCCTCCCCCTCTATTTCGTCCGGCCGCCCTCCGCTCCGGCGAGCTCTCTGCCGCCTCTGGTGACCATTTGGTCACAACGCCGCCACCCCTCGGTCGCCCGCATCCGTGCGCTTCCCACACGGACACCCGCTGCTTCCCTCTCGCCCAGGATCGTCGCGCCCGTGCACAGAAGGGAGCTCAGCTCCATTGCTGACGTCATCATGACGTCGGCGGGCCTTTTCTTTTCCGAAAATTATTTATTTGTTTTCTGTAATTGTTTAAAAATCTGACAGGTGGGGTCCCCTTGTCAGAATTTTATTCATTTTCAAATAATATTTTCTGTAATTATTAAATATCTGACATGTGGGTCCAATATTATTTATTTAATTCCATAAATCTTTTAAATTGATTTAAATTTGTTTAATCTTTGGGAATTCATAACTAATTCATTTTAATTCAGAAAAATATGATTTTTATATCAAAATTTGCAGAAAAATAAGATCTATCTAAATATCTCCAAATCATGCATATTTAAACAACTTTGAACCATTTTCATAATAGAATAACAAATTACCCCATTTCTTTTAAATATGGAATTTGTCGAATGGCACCTCTCGGGCATTCACACTCCATTTAAAATGTCCTTCCATGTGTTGGATCTATATTTTAATCCTCTAAACTTGCCATGCATACATTGTGCGCATTGCATCGATGCCATGGTTGAATGTTGTTTTCCGTTTCTTCTCCGATGTTTCGTTTTTCGTGGTAGAATGCGAATCCGAAGTGGAGTTCGACAACACCGAAGGCTCGATGGATCATCGACGACCTACTCAAGCAGGAATCAATGAAGAGTTATTTTGGTTATTTCGATCAACACAAGCCGAAGATCTCCAACTGATATATACCTTGTTATTGAAGAGCAAGGCAAGCATAACCTTTTATCTGCACATATAAGATTTCCAAGTATTTGATTCTGGTATTATGCATGCGATTCAAATGTTGTTTTGAGTGGAGGTATAGATTGTCTTAAGTGTTGCATCGCGAGAGTCTGCTATGCTTAGCCCTGCTTAGATCTTCCCTCTGCTCCATCCGGTTGATGAATCAGAGTAGTGAAGGAACTGTCATGAGGAATGGCGTGGAATGGTGAGAGATGTGTTGAATATGCTAAAGGCTTGGATGGGAGGCCACAATGGGATTGTGGTGGTTTGTTCTATTCCTGCCGACCTAGGAACTGAGTTCTCTTCTTCGGAACCAAGACTATTCGTGCATCCACACAGGGCATTCATTTCCCCTCGGCTCCAACTTGTCTAGCCTACTACGTGAAGCCACTAGTTCGAGTTTTCCATTTGCGTGTGCGGTAAAATGAGTTGAGGAAATTAGGGCTTGGGTCAGGAGAGTGTGACGCTCTGATCTTGACCCTGGCAACCCGCTAGGGATCGCTGAGATGGCGGTCTGACCTACTGATGTGGCTCATGGACATAGGCGAAGCTTGGGAAAGGTCGTTGCCAACCCTCCTGTCGGCACTCCCCGGAAGAGTGCTAAGAGTACTGGCGTATCGGTTGGTTGGCGTGTGTGGGTAGTTACACCCCCTGCAGGGTAAATCTTTTTGGAAAGCCGTGTCCACGGTTATGGACGACTTGGTACCTTATGTCTGATGATCATAGATAACGTGAATCTAATTATAAAACTTGGCAACTAAGGGAGGATCGCTTCCTCGGGTTGAGCGAGGGGGTGAATCTGGTGGGTGGTACAACTCATGATGATCTAGTGGAGACTAAAGATGTGGATGAAGCTAGTGTTTCACTCCCTTACCCCATTTTAAAAGTCTACCGATGCGAGCTTCTCTCCTCCCTTGATTTGAAAATAAAGATGGCTTTATGCAAAAGACATTCATGAATACTCTCTAAACGAGCAGATATATAACAGGTTAAATAAGTCTTGTTGAGTACCTCCTGTACTCAGCCTTGCGCAATTATTTGGACAGGTGTGTTTTCTGGACATTGACATCGACGAGTAGGTTGGGGTTCCCAGACGGCAGCCTGGAATCTTTGGACTGGGACGTCGCTGTTATGCTTTGGCCTCTTATGCCTTTTGCTTTCTTGCTATGTCTAATAGCATAATTTGCCTTCCGTTGTAATGGTGATTGACAGGTCAGTGACCTTATTTTGGTGATGTGTGCTTCTTCGCTCTGTTAAGAGCTTAACCTATTACTTCCTGTGTTGTAGGGTCTCTGTTGTGTTACTGATTTCAACTGTTGGCTCTCGAGATCCGTGTTAGGCTTATCTCAGATTAAGGTCTCGGATTTTTCTAGCTTGGCTCTTGGGGGTGCTACAGATCCCGCCACCGCTGCGGGATCTGAAGCTGGGTAAACTCGCAGTGTTCAATCCCGTCTTGACGACACCAACCTTCTTCCCCACAATCCATACATAGGCTAGAGGACCCCCGTCTCCTATCAAATATGCCGATACCACGACAGTTGGCGCCTACCGTGGGGCATAAGGTTCCTGGCGTCACGTTCCAGGCGGGAACACTTGGCGGCGTGGGCAAGCAGTTCGCCGTCGGCCGCGTCACAAGGTATGGCGGCCACATCTACGTCAACTCAGATGAGTCCTGTCTCCCGGCGGACGACTACCTTATTTGGTGCGCAATTGTACCGATCGGAGGGATCGACGTCTTCATCGGGTTCACGCTAGAGGCGTACGGTCTACCGCGCTTCTACGACCCCACCCACCAACCCTTCGACCAAGCAGTCGACCGACAAGATGGATCTGAATCCGCCTTCACCCAGGAGTCGGCCGGATCTGACTTCCACTTCGTCGAAGTTGTCGGACTGGGATCCGACTCCCAGCCAAAAAACAACGATCCTGAGTCAATCCTTCCTGCTCTCCAGGAGGATGCGATGTCAGATGCCGGATCCAGAGATTCTGTTCAAGTCAACATAGATTCTGATTCTGATGATGATGCTAGTCTCTTCAAAGAGAAAATCGAAAGCCGCTTTTCCAGTGATAATCCGATTCTTTCAGAGAACACAGCGGATACAGACATGCCTGATAAGCTGGCTATGATGGTTGTCATCGGTCACGAGTCAACCCCAGTTGCTTCTGAAACGCAAGATAAACTGGCAGAAGATGCCGGCGACACCGTTACTGGTCAACTCACTGACGGTTCCGACAAGGTGCGCGCAAAGAAGAAAACTGGTCTCGAAAAAGGCGGCAGCATCAAACCCACGGATTTGCTCTCCGTCATCAAAGAAGTAGAGGAGATCATGCACACTCCGGTGAACAAGGATACCCCACTCGACGAAGTGGAGGAACTTAGGCTTAATATGCTTAAGCACTCTGACTTCCTGCGCAAAAGAGAGGAGCATGTTGTGAGCCTTGCAAACAAGATCGAGAAAGAACAAGAAAAGATGTCGGCCAAAACGAGCCGGCAGCTCTTCGGGGAAAAAAGGCCATAAAAACCGCCGTGATAAGGAGCCGCCATTTCGTGCAATAACAACAGCTCAAGATCTTGGGTTTGACTGGCGCACAGCACCACAGCGTGTGGACAGAAGGGGGTATGTTGTCTTCTGCACCCCCACCCTTAACACTGCTGCTGCGCTAGACACCCTAGACGACAAGACTTACACAACGGAGGAAAAGCTGGCCAACGCAAGACACTTTGTGAGCAAGGCCCTTGAACAGCAAGCCCGCGCTGACTACTATGGCCACATGGCGGATGCCCGCGGGGGAGATCTAGAACCAAGTCAGGAAAGTGCAAAGCTGCACCTGGCGCTGACCCCGAAGGCCCGTCCGGCTCCAGTAGCCATGGCGACAAAAGAAAAGCAACGCCATCTCCAAAGAAGACGCCACCGCCAAAACCAAGGCGGGACGGGAACTCGCGGACAGGAAGCAGAGGAGACCTGCCACCTCCAACCCAGCAAAGGCGCGGCGATGGCGGTAGCCGGGACAACGGACAGCCGCCTAAAAAATATGCCGGTAACGATCCTCCCAGGAGAGGTCAAAGCCGGTCTCCACAGTGCAGCACCGGTAGCAAAAGGAAGGAGGCGGCAGAAGGGCCCAGGCACAGCGTAAGCCGGGCAGCGCAGGACGAGCCAAACGCAAACAGAGGCGGACAGCAACTCGACCCAAAGGACGCACGACATCGCCTACAAGACATATCGAGAGGACGGGAGCCGCTATATTCTGGACCAAAGTGCTTTGGCGACGCCATCTGCAGAGAGCCGTTCCCCAAGGACATGACATTAGTTTCTAAAAATTGTCATAGGTAAAACGACCTCGTTAAGCCGGATTCGTGGCTAGCCGATTATGCCATGGCCATAGAAATTGCCGGCGGAAGCAATCATATTGCCGTCCGCTACCTACCTCTCATGTTAGAAGGCACGGCAAGGGCTTGGATCGACAACCTTCCTGAAAAGTCTATCCATAGCTGGTACGACATGGAAAAGGTTTTCTCCCAGCACTTCCAAGGAACATACAAGCGTCCAAATACCTACACGGATTTGCAACACTGTATTCAGAAGCCGGACGAAACCATGACAGATTTTGTCAGCCGTTGGATCTCCGAAAAGGCCAACTGTCATGGTGTTTCGGACGCACAGGCTATCCATGCCTTCTACACGGGCCTACAGAAGAAATCGCTGCTCCGTCACCGGCTCGTCCGCGAGCAAGTCACGGACCTTGGCGAGATGCTCAACCTAGCCGCCCAATACACGACAGGAGATGATGACGCACGTGACGATGATCCAGACGTCAGCACCGCGCCAAGACGGAACAACAAACGCAAGAAAGCAATGGAAGACAAAGCCGGACCTTCTAACGAGGTAGCCGTCGCGTTCCAAGGGAATGCCGTCAAAAAGAAGTGGAAGAACAAGAAAGATAACCGTGACGCTGGCTCATGCCCTAAGGCGGCGCGTATCACTTACGAGAAGGCAAAACTTTTGCCATGCCCCATCCACGCCTCACTCGGCAAGGTCAACCATATGCTCAGCGAGTGTCGTTTCATGGACGACTTCAAAAAGGATCCCACAGTTGGCTGGAAGTCAAAAAAGTCAAAGAAGTACGACAAGAAAGACAACAAGGACGACGAGGATGACGACGACATGTCAATCTCAAGCGATGACGACGTTGCCGCCAAGAAAAAGAAGCCATACCCGAAGGTCAAAGAATCACTCGTGTGTTTTGTCGGCACGCCTTCGGCTAAGGTGGAAAAGGCGGAGATGCGCGAACTCAACGCGACAATGCCGGACGTCCCTCGGTATTTGAACTGGTCCGAGGCGGCAATCACTTGGGATCGGTCCGACCACCCTGATCACGTCCCTCACCCAGGAAAATACGCCCTTGTCGTTGACCCCATTGTCGACAACTTCAGGCTCACAAAAGTACTCATGGATGGAGGCAGCAGCCTCAACATCCTGTACTATGATACACTAAGCCGCATGAACTTGTAAGAGGACCAGCTTAATCATAGCAACCTCACTTTTCATGGCATAGTGCGTGGCAGACAAGCAAAGTCAATGAGGAGCATTAGGCTAATGGTAACTTTTGGACCAAAGGAGAACTATCGCTCAGAGTTTCTCCGGTTCGAAGTTGTCCCCTTTAAAAGCGCCTACCATGCAATCTTCGGATGACCGGCTTTCGCCAAGTTCATGGCAAGGCCGTGCTACATATACAACAAGCTTTAAATGCCAGGGGAAAATGGAACCATCACGGTTTCCGGCAACTTCAAGAAAGCTAAGGAGTGCGAGCGTGGCATGGCCGCCTTCGCAGAAGCCGTCATCCACAAGGAAGAGCTCGCACTACTTGAGGCGGACCCAGACAACTCCATGCCCAAGCCAAAGATTGATGTCAAGAAGACCTTTGAAGCTTCAGAAGACACCAAAAAGGCGGACCTCATCCCAGGTGACAAGTCTAAGCAAGTTGTCATCGGCTCCAACCTTGACAGCAAATAGGAAGGCGCGCTCGTCGAATTCCTCCGTGAGAATCGCGAAATCTTTGCATGGTCGCCATCCGACATGCCTGGTGTACCGAGGGAACTCGCCGAGCACTCACTCAACGTCATAAAAGGATCCAAGCCGGTAAAGCAAGCAACAAGACGCTTTGGTGATGAGAGACGCAAGGCTATAGGAAAGGAGATAAATAGGCTGAAGGCCGCCAATTTCATAAAAGAAGTTGTACACACCGACTTGGTGGCAAATCCTGTACTTGTACCAAAGAAGAATAAAGAGCTGAGGATGTGTATCGACTATACCGGTGTTAACAAGTGTTGCCCAAAGGATCCCTTTGCGCTGCCTAGAATCGACCAAGTCGTAAACTCCACAGCTGGCTCCGAGCTACTTTGTTTTTTGGACGCCTACTCAGGATACCACCAAATCAAGATGAGGGAGTAAGATCAACTGAAAACATCTTTCACCACTCCATACGGGACTTTCTGCTACATCATGATGCCATTTGTCCTGAAGAATGCAGGGGCAACATACCAGCGCTGTATGCAAAATTGCCTGCACGAACAGATCAGCCGCAATGTTCACGTCTATGTAGACGACATTGCGGTGATGTCGAAAAAGAAGGCGGATCTCCTAGAGGATTTGGAAGAAACTTTTCAGAATCTCCGAAAATACCAGAAGAAGCTCAATCCCGCCAAGTGTGTTTTCGGCGTTCCAGCCGGCAAACTACTCGGATTTATCGTCTCAGAACGAGGGATCGAAGCTAATCCGGAGAAGATCAAGGCTATCCAAAACATATCCAGACCCACTTGTCTGAAGGACGTGCAGCGCTTAGCCGGATCGGCGGCAGCCGTCAGTCGTTTCATAAGCCGCCTCGGGGAAAAGGCAATGCCCCTCTACCGGCTATTGAAGAAACCCGACAACTTTGAGTGGAAAATAGAAGCAGATGCCGCCTTGCAGCAACTTAAGGAGGCTCTCATATCCGCTCCGATATTGGCAGCACCTCGATCGTAGTAACCAATGCTGCTCTACATCGCGACAACTGGAGCAGTTGTCAGCATTGTCTTGGCTGTGGAAAGATAGGAAAGCGAAGCTGCGACTGACGTGGGGCTACCTTTCGACTAGCCCACGATGAGGCATACCTGGGCCGCGCCAAGCTGGAGAAGGCCCACAGAAGGCCCACTCGGGGTACCGTGTAACCTAGTCCAAATCGGTTAGATCCTGTAACTTGCCATATCTGTAACTAACATCGATACCGACCACCCGAGACCTGGCTAACTATAAAGCCAGGAGGGTTGCTCGTCCCAGGGGACACGCCAATAGCCACCACCACAAACCCTAGCGAGATCGCAGTCTCGCCACCATTGTAATCGCAACTCGCCATCAATAACAGACAAGCAGGAGTAGGGTGTTATCCTCCGGGAGCCTGAACCTGGGTAAAATCCCCGCTTGTCAGCCGTCGTGATCACCAACGCTCTTCTCTCTTCCCCTCAATCAACTCGGGGTGCACAACCCTGGGATTTGTCGAGTTACACCCTCGTCAATTGGCGCCGTCTGTGGGAAAGATATCAAGCGTTGGAATCATGGTCGCACCGGCTCCATCCGCAACGAAGATCGAGATCGACATCACCCGGGAGCCCATCCGCTTCGGCTCCTTCGAGTATGCCCTCCACCCGCCGGCCCACCGCTCGGTGTACGCCAATCTACGCAAAGGTATACATATCACCTTTGGCTCCATATACTGTTTCGTCGACAGTCGTGGCATGTTCATGTCTGCGACAACCGCGCCACGCGCGGCGACGGCACCCGCATCGGTCACCCGCGTGCCACAATCGACGTCACCCGTCGCGGGAGCCGCATCTGCCACACCTACGAAGATCATACCTGCATCGACTACGTCGTCAACCTCGGCAACGGCCGCGCAGATCGAGTCTACTCCAACCATCTCAGTCGCACGGCCGACAAGGTCAAGGTCTACCTCAACTTCGACTGTACCAGCGCGTGCGACCAAGGGCGTGCCGTCGACTGCCGCGTCGCACGCATCCTCGTGGGATCATCAAGTCTACCCCAAGCCAATCGCACTCGCCCCTGCGACTGCGAAACCTCCGTCTGCGACCACGGTGACGATCCTGCGAAGACGCAACGGCGACTGCGCTGCCCAGCACGTAGCAGCAATTTTTGATCCCGAGCAAGATTCCGGTCAAGGAAGCAGCAGCGGCAGCATAAACACTCCTACCCAGGTTTACCCTAGCAAGTCTTCATGGCCAACACAGAGCCCCCAAAAGGCAACGAGGAACCCGCATATCCACTGGAGGTGGTCATGCCTGACCAGACACGACTCACCATCACGCGAGACATGGGGATCAGGGCCCTGAAGCATGTCGACGATGGCACTTTCCCTGCACCCGACACGCCTAGAGAAGACCACCTGGCGTTCCAGTACTTGATACGCAAGGAAGGCGAGCGACTTCATGCCGAAAAGGCCGAACTGCTCAGGCGCAAGAGGGATGCGGATGCATCAAGTGCCAGACGGGCTGCCATCTCGTTCACTTCCTCCATGGAAGTTAACCAAGGGGGACGGCGACACAGAGCTCGTGTTCCCCACATGACAGACGCTGATCGAACAAGGGTCACCCGCAACCTCGACTCATCCTTCGTCACCGAGGACGAGAACGGGATACCTGTCCCCAAGACGGCGAACGCCGCCATCATGTCGGTCGAGACATATCTCCGGCTCACGCAATCGCCGGAGGGAGATCCACGTGCCCTTCTCCACAAACAGCAGATCATGTCCATGAAGGAAATCGAGGAAGCGTTGGCGACTGGAGCACCAAACAACCGGGCACGTGAAGAACGAGAGCGCCAAGCCCGCGAGCCAGCAACGTCAGGGGCCCCGACAGTGCAGCCACTGAGACAAGCCCAACCAGGCGTAGATCTTCACAACGTCATCACACAAAGGACAGTGGACCGTAACCGCAGCCAGCGTTCGTCCGACGCGATGAACCTGGATGATCCGGCCGATCGCAACTTGGAGCCGTGCGGCGCCGCATGCTTCAGCTTCAACATCCGTGACACCCGCATGCCTAAGGGTTTCAAGCTGACAACAGGAACCCCCAAGTACGACGGAAAGCAAGACCCGCGCCTGTGGCTCGAAGACTACCTCATCGTCTGCACCTGCCAAGGCGGGACGTCAACTACGACAATGCAATACATCCAGCTCATGCTCACGGACTCAGCGCGCGGGTGGCTCACCAGTCAACCCAAGGACTCCTTCAAAACCTGGGAAGAATTCCAAGATACTTTCATAAAAAGTTTCTCTGGAACATTCGCAAGGCCGACTACCTACATCGAGTTGCAAGCCTGCAAACAAGGAAGAGACGAGTCGCTCCACGCATACATCCAGCGATGGACACTCCTCCGGAATACTATGGAACCCGTCTCAGAAGAGAGGGTGATGGATGCTTTCATGCACGGCGTTGCTCGCCGCGACCTCCGCGAGGAATTTGGTAGGCTCCAGCCGAAGACTATGATCGAGCTCATGAAGGTAGCCAACCAGTGGGCCGAGGGAGAGGACTACGTCCACGACACGTCCCCAAAGAAGGAAGCCGAAACAAACAACTGGCGAGACGGACGCCAGAAGAAGAAGCAACGTTTCAGCAATTCAGACACCATCGAGCTAGTAGCGGCGGGATATCAAACTCCCCGTGATGACACACGAGATAACAGTCGACAATATGATCAGAGTCGGCAGTCCAGCTCGGGGCAGTACAATCGCAGCAGCGGCAGCATTAGCCACAATGACGGAAGCCAGAAACGCGAGTGGAAGCGTCCATTGACCCCGGCCGAAGAGCTGATGCAACCTTGCAAGCATCACTCGTTCCGCAACCCGGAGACAGGCAAATGGGGCGCGAACCACCTGTTGAAGGACTGCCGTAAAGCACGCAAGATTTACCAGGCTATGCAGCAGATAATCACTCCTGTGCAAGCACTGACGGCGACCCCGTAGCTAGCTATTCAGGCGGCACCCGCAAACAACAACACAACACAAGCGGTTGGAACTTTCCCCTAGCAGCAGCCGCAACATGACGTCCAGATAGCGACGCACGACGCATACCCGACTGCGCGAGGACAGATCAACATGATCCAAAAAAGACGCCCTTCGAAAAGGGCCCAGAAGCTCATCACCCGCCAGGTACTCCAGGCTACCACCAGCACGCGCGCAGTACCAGACTACCTGAGAGGATCAGAGACACCAATCACATTCTCCAGGGCAGACCACCCGTCAGAGGTGCCGCGACCCGGTCACGCCGCTCTGGTTATCGAAGCCCTAATTGGCGACTACAGCCTGAAGAAAGTATTCATGGACGGAGGCAGCGGCATCAACATCGTATTCGCCTACAGCCTGAGAAGAATGAACAAGTCGACAGAAAAGTTGCCGGAGTCAGAGACCACCTTCCACGACATAGTACCAGGGCAAGCAATCACGCCCATGGGAACAATCACACTCGACGTCATCCTTGGCACACCCGAACACTTCAGAAAAGAGTCGATCAACTTCGAAGTTGTCGATTGGAAATCACAGTACCACGCCATACTCGGGCGCCCAACTTTTGCCAGGTTCATGGCCATACCTCATTATGCCTACCTGATGATCAAGTTGCCCGGACCCAAAGAAGTAATCACTGTGCGTGGCGACTTCGACCGCTCGAAGAGCTGCGACCGAGAGTTCAGCAGGATCTCTGAGTTCTTCAGAGTCGAAGAGCACTTCAAGGCAATATCAGCCGACAACGACAAGACCATCTTTCCACCTCGCAGGAAGCCAGCCAAGGACGCCGCCTTCAACACAAACGTCGACACCGTCACCCACCAAGTCCATCCGACTGACAGCAGCAAGACGGTCAAAGTATCGTCAAGCTTGACCCCTGCATAGGAAAGCGCGCTCATCGAGTTCCTGCGTGAGAACTGGAAAATCTTTGCATGGCAACCTTCTGACATGCCAGGAATACCCAGGGAACTCGCCGAGCACTCTTTCAAAGTCCACAAGGACGCAAGACCAGTCAAACAAACCATGTGACACTTCTCAGGTCCCAAACGGGACGCAATAACTGCAGAAATTGACCGGCTGCTGCACGCCAAGTTCATCCGAGAAATCAAGGACTCGGACTGGGCGCCAACCCCGTCCTGGTAGAAAAGAAGAAGACGAAGAAACTGTGCATGTGTGTAGACTTTACAGCAGTCAATAAATGTTGTCCAAAGGATCACTTCCCGCTCCCGCGGATAGACCAGATCGTCGACTCGACAGCAGGCTGCGTGCGCCTATCTTTCCTGGACGCCAACTCAGGTTACCAGCAGATCAGGCTGAAAGTCGAAGACGAAGAGAAAACGGCATTCATCACACCCGACGGTGTCTTTTGCTACCAGACGATGCCCTTCGGATTGAAGAACGCTGGCGCCACATATCAGCATACCATGCAGGCATGGCTCAAAGGACTCATCGGGCAAATCGTCCAAGTCTACGTCGATGACATCGTTGTTACGACCCGGAAAGAGGATACCCTAGTCGACGACCTCCGCAAGGTCTTCACAGCACTCGACGCAAATCAGATCAAGCTCAACCCAGAAAAGTGTGTATTCGGCGTGCCAGCCGGAGAGTTACTGGGTTACCTTGTCTCCGCAAGAGGAATCGAAGCAAATCCTGAGAAGGTGCAGAACATACTCACGATGCCAGCACCCACCAAACTCAGGGAAGTGCAATGATTAGCCGACCGAGTCGCAGCTCTCAGCCGGTTCATAAGTAAGTTGGGTGAGAAGGCCTTGCCTTTCTACCAACTGATGAAGAAGACGGACAAATTCGAGTGGACACAGGAGGCGCAAGAGGCGTTCGACCATCTCAAAAAGACCCTGACGACTTCCCCAGTCCCGGTGGCACCACTAGAAAACGAGCCACTATACCTATACGTCTCAGCGACAAACAGGGTGGTGAGCATGGTACTCGTAGTCGAACGGGAAGAAGAAGGGCACGGTCACCCTGTCCAGAGGCCAGTCTACTACCTCAGCGAAGTTCTAACACTGTCCAAGCAAAACTACCCGCACTACCAAAAGCTGGCGTACGGGGTCGTCATGACTTCAAGGAAAGTTGTCCACTACTTCTCCGAGCACCCGATCACGGTGGTAAGCTCCTCCGGCCTAGCAGACATCCTCACAAATCAGTGCGCGACAGGATGAGTCGCCAAGTGGGTTGTCGAGCTAGGACCCTAGGGGCTAAAATATGCTCACCCGAAGTCTATCAAGGCCCAAGTCCTTCCAGAATTCACTACCGAGTGGATAGAAGCTCATCTACCAAACGTCCCCGACTTATCCAATGCATGGACGATGTATTTCGACGGCTCCAAGAAATTCAAGGCGGCTGGGGCAGGAGTTGTGCTCAGCTCCCCCAAAGGCGACAAGTTGAAGTATGTTCTGCAGATGGTTTTCCCAACACCCTCCAACAACGAAGCCCAGTACGAAGCCCTGATCACGGCATGCGGATGGCCAAGAATTGCGGCGCCACGCACCTCATGATCTATGGAGACTCCTACCTGGTTGTGCAGCAAACCATGAAGTCCTGCGACGCCATCACCGACAACATGATCGCCTACAGAGACCTGTACAACCAGCTAGAGGGCGCCTTCGACGGCTGCGAGCTACGACACATCGGCCACAGCAGCAACGAGAAAGCCGACATCCTCGCCAACATGGGATCAGATAGGGTACCAGTACCACCTGGCGTCTTCCTCAAGCGCATCACGCAAAGGTCCATCAAGACTCGACCCACAGCAAAATCTTCCACACCGGCAACAAGCACAGCGAACCCGCCAAGCCAAGAAAAGGAGCCCATGGAAGTCATGCTAGTCGAAGCTACCTGGACAGGGCCGTACCTGACATACATACTGCACCAGAGGCTGCCAACGGACCCAGTCGAAGCAAAGCGCATCATCAGGCGCTCCAAAAGTTTTACCGTCATCAACGGAGAACTCTACAAGAGAAGCATCTCAGGAATCCTACAAAGGTGCATAGACCCAGTCGACGGCCAAGCTCTCCTACTCGACATCCACGCGGGTATCTGCGGGCATCAGGCCAGCAGTCGAGCACTGGTGGCCAAACCGCTGAGAGTCGGGTTCTATTGGCCAACAACTATGCAAGACGCAGAAGATCTAGTAAAGAAATGTACCGGGTGCCAGGAGTTCGCCAACAAGCCGCACGCGCCGGCATCCGAGTTGAAGACAATACCGCTAGCCTGGCCCTTCGCCCAATGGGGACTGGACATGGTGGGCCCGCTGAAGAAAACCCGGAGGACACACTCACCTCCTGGTTGCAGTTGATAAGTTCACCAAGTGGATTGAGGCCGCGCCCATAATAAGTTCGACTGCATCATCGGCGGTCAACTTCATCAGGTCCATCATCTTTAGATTTGGAGTGCCGAACAGGATCATCACGGACAACGGCTCGAACTTCACATCCGAGGAATTCAAAGACTTCTACTCAGAACAAGGAATCAAGCTAAACTATGCGTTTGTTTTGCACCCGCAATCCAATGGGAAAGTCGAGAAAGCCAACGGCCTAGTCTGCAACGGCATCAAAAAGCGCCTGCGGGTACCTCTGAGACGCGCAGCAGGCGCATGGGTGGAAGAACTACCATCAGTCCTATGGAGCTTGCGGACCACGCCTAACAGATCCACCCAGTACACTCCATTCTTCATGGTGTACGGTGCAGAAGCAGTGCTACCCTGCGATATCAAGTTTGACGCACCACGGGTGGTCTCCTACGACGAGTCAGATGCAGAAGAGGCACTCGAAGACAGCATGGACATATTGGACGAAGCACGCGACATCGCCCTGGCGCGATCAGCCGTATATCAGCAAGACCTGCGCAACTACCACATACGGAGGTTGCGACCAAGAGCTTTCATCGCAGGTGACCTGGTCCTCCGCCTCAAACAGAAGAAAGTGCACAAGCTTGCCTCCCCATGGGAAGGTCCATACATTGTGACAGAGGCAATTGGCAACGGAGCTTATCGCCTAAAGGACTCAAAGACAGGAGCAGCCTGCAGCAACCCATGGAACGTCGCACAACTCCGGCGGTTCTATGCTTAGTCGACTCAACCATTGTACCAAGGATAGCATGTCAACGCGGCAGGTTTCATACGCACTCTTTCCCTTACCAGGGTACCTAAGGGGACTGGAAGGGTTTTAATGAGGCGGCCTGTTCGCAGCAATCAATAAAGTGATTTGAAGAAAATGCTGTTCACTTTACCTTCTCAGTCAAGGCAAACAAAAATCCTAGGCCGTCACTCGAATCACTCGGGGGTTGCGCCACACAGGTTGAAAAAAAAAGCCTAGGCCACTAATCGAACCACTCGGGGGCTGCGCCATACGGGCACAACTCAAAAAATCCTACGCCTCTACCTGACTTACTCGGGAGTTGCGCCGCACAGGTCAAGTCAAAAATCCTAGGTCGCCACCCGACGCACTCGGAGGCTGCACCTCACAGGTCACACTTGAAAATCCCTAGGCCGCCACACGAACTACTCAGGAGCTGCGCTATACAGGCTCCACCGAAAAAATCCTAGGCCGTCACCCGAGCTGCTCGGGGGTTGCGCCATACAGGTCAAGTCCTAAATCCTAAGTCGCCACCCGATACATTCGGAGACTGCGATATACAAGTCCCACTTGAAAAATCCTAGGACGCCACTCGATTCACTCGGGGGCTGCGCCACGCAGGTTCGCAACACATACTTAGCCTGTCACCCAAGGTACTCGGGGGCTGCGCCACACAAGTCAAAGCCGAAGCAAATACTCGCACAGTACTGCAAATAATTTCACTCATTACTCGAGAACTCTTTTAACTTCATACATTAGCATTTACATTGGCATACTCGCCACCTATAGCTAACCCTGTACATAGGAAGAAGGCTATTCTTAATCTGCAGGCTCGTCCTTCTGCGCGTCGAGCGGGCCTACAAGGCGCTCACTCAGCTTCTGCACCTGCTCGATCATCTGGCGCGCAGCCGCCAAGGTATCGGCGTAGTCGGCGTCGCAAGGCAGCCAACCCATCAACCTCTCCAGCGGAAGGTTCGGCCGGTGCAGCCGGACGTACGCCAGCGCCACATTTGCCCCGGCGACGAGCTGGGCATGGACGATCTCCTTCAGCGCATCACCCTCGCGAAACCTCTCCAGCAAGGCGGCCAGCCCGTGCGGCTGCCCATTGTGCGGGAAGTACACACGATGGATGTGCCAGAGGGTCTTCCGGCAATTCTCCAGAAGAAAAGCCGCGCGCCAAGTCCAATCAAGCATAGAGCGAGAGTACGCCCTCTCGACTTATTCACCCAGAATTGGCGAGCTTCATAGGAGTCGCCAGATACCTCCCGGGTAACACGCTCCTCAACGCGATCCCGCTCAGCCTGCCAATCCGGGTTCACATCTGCATACACAAGCTAGAAGTCAGAACCAGCAAGTTTTAACAAAGAAAGCAGCCGCAAAAGGATACCAACCTTGAAGCTGTCGACTGATCAGATCGATCTCCCCGAGCAAAAAATCCTCACGCTGGGAGAACCCTGCAGTAGGATGCGACCTGGAGCGATGCAACAGCAGCTCGGTATTCTTCAGAGTCGCCTCAAGCTCAACAACCTTATTCTTCAAGTACGTGATTATCCGCTGGTCGTTCGTGCTTTGTGGAGGAGCTGGCGTCGCTCGACGACGGCGAGCACCCGAAGAAGATCCCTCGCCACTCGGCCCAGCCGCAGAAGCAGAAGAAGTGTCGCCGTGCACGCAATCTGCCATGAGTTCGCAGAGTCAATACATATATGCGACTGCTCAGCACAAACAAATATAGTGGGAAGAGATACTCAATTTCAGCACAAAAATACTATTCAAGGCCAGAAGACCAGACAAAATATCAGTCATTACAAGCAAAAGTTATAAGTACAGGCCACCGCGACTGCTGAATCCCTACACCACAACTACTCCAAGGCAGCAGATTCCGACCGGGAGCGGGTCTTCCAGGCAGCAGCCGCCTCAGTCGCCTTGGCGAGCGCCCTCTAAAAGGTAGCCACAAGCTTCACAGCTAGCTGTGTAGCCTGCACCTTCACTCCGCCCAGGGACGCGGTCCGGCCATCAGGCTTCCGAGGGAAGCCGCTGACGACCTTTTCGAAATCACCCGGAATCCGGTGACCTAGAAGGAGCTGGAAGGTGAGCTCGGAGCCGCGTACCATCTGCGTCCGAGTGAAGTCGGCGAGGGTAGTCGCGCCATCTTCAAACGGAGCGGCGAGGGCATCCAAGGCAGTCGGCGGCGGGTCGCTCGGGAAGATGCTCCGGTGCACCGTCGTAAGCGCCCCCGTCGACTTCTGCAGCGCGGGAGTCGATTTCTTCAGCGCATCAGACGCATATGCACAAACACGGTCGAGGAAGCCGACAGCAGTCGCCAAATCAGCGGTGTCACTCGACGAGCCTTCCGTAGGAGCTCCACCGCAGGTCTCTGCACAAAGAATCCAACATCAGACAAAGGCAAAGCAAAGACACAGGAGACGTCAAGCCGAAACTCACCTCCAAGAGCACCGGCGAGTGAGAGGAGGCGGTCGACCTGAGTCTTCTCCTGGGTGACCCGCACTCGCTCGCGCTCCTGGGACTCGTGCAGGGCCTTCTCAAGCTCAGCCTGAGCCTGGAGCTTCAGCTCCAACTCAGCAACCCGCCCAGTAGCCTGGTCCAGAGAAGCACGCAGATGGTCCCTCTCCTTCTCCAGGCGAACATAAGCCGCGGCTGCGTCAAGCTGCTGGCGGTAGTACGGCTGAAACACAAGCAAGAAATTAATAAAGTTGTGGGCGACTATACTAGTCACCCACACCTTCAGGGGATACTCCCATCGGGAGCGCTGATCGCGCACCCGATGAAACTGCAGTATTACAAGTACAAGCATAAAGGACTTACGTGGTCCAGGAGGTCGACATCTTCGGAAGAAGACGGAGGAGCGCGACTCGACGACGCGTTGCCAGCAGGCTGCGCGCGCTCCTCGATCGCCACTCGAGTCACCAACTCCGTCGACGGGGCGGATGTGTGCTCCACTTCATGACGAGGGGAGCTGGCATCGCCAGAACGACATCTGAAATAAAAACAATACGAGGATCAACTCGAAGACTGGAACTACAAAGTGCAACTAGGAAAACAAAGACAGAAAGGAACTCACCTGATGGTCTCGAATTCATCGTCGCTCCCCAAGGAGAGAGATGGCATCCGAGCGAACGCGCGTGGTGGCGTGGAGCTAACAGGAGGAGTGGCCAGAGGCTCGTCCCAGTCGCCCGGGGACCGCACACCCGAAGACGTCGCGACAGCTTCCTCCAGATCAGCACCCGCACCCCTCGTGGGCGACGAAGCAGTCGCAGAGTCACCGCCACTTTGACGCCTTTGCCTCTTCGGTGCGGGTTCTCTTGGTCGTCATCTTCCTCCACCTCTTCGTGAGGAGAAGTAGCGGACGGAAGGTCGTCATCGTCACCCTCCTCCTCCACAATCTTCGACTGGTCGTCGGAGCCGTTTTCAGGAAGAGGAGGAAGACTGACCAACAGAGATCGACCCTGAAACAAGTAGACGCAAGTCGAATCAAGAAGCAGGAAATCAAGAGACAAAGCAACGAAAAGAACAAGTTGAAAACTTACCTCGGGAACAGGGTTCGCGGCTCCGTACGCAGCGACTGGACATTTGACGTTGGAGATGTCCGCGGCTCGGAGGTTGGTGATGCCCCTCACCTTGGTCTCCACCTCCTCGTTGTCGAGTGGCTGGTTGCCGGCGCCGTCGACAGCCCACATCGGGTGAGGCCGAGCAGCGAGTGGCTGGACGCGAAGACGGAAGAAGGTGGCCATCAGGAAGACGCCACCCGTCTCGCGCCCCAAGGTCTTGGTGAGGTTGCGCAACAGGCCTAGCAGTGGCCTTGCGGACTCCTTCTCCTCCTCGACGAGCGGGTGCGACCAGGCGCGAGTCTTCAGCAGCCTGCGCTCGCCGTCGAATTGCGCCAGGCCGTCCTAGTTCCACTGGATGTAGAACCACTTCTTCCGCCACCCTTGGACGGAGTTAGACTTCTTCATCTGAAAGTACGCGGTTTCACCGCGCACCTAGATTCTGAAGCCACCCACGGGGAATGTCAACCCGCTCTTCCCAACATTCTTGCGAACGAGGAAGAGCGACTTCCATAGAGCCCAGTGAGGTGCGATGCCCAGAAAGCACTCGCAGAGCATGATAAAGCTCACGATGCTCAAGACGCCAATGGGAGTCAGATCGTGGATCTGAACTACATAGGCATACAGGAGACCGCGAACAAAATCGTGAAGAGGGAACCCGAAGCCCCGCGGAAGGAAATCCACGAAGCATACGCGTTCCCCCTCACGGGGTGCGGGGTACACCTCTTTGCCAAGAGAGCGTACCTGGGCCTGGTCCGATGGTGGCAGGAGGCCCTGCGCGCGGAGGAGCTCAAGCTCCGCCTTCTTCACCGACGACCTTTGCCAGTCGTCGTCGGGCTTCTTCATCAGCCCGTCTTCGGTGGCCGCGGCGGAGGTGCCAGCGGCGGTCTTCGGCTTGCCCATGGCTCGGGAGGGCAGCAGCAAGTCAGAGGACAGAAAGCACGGAGCTCGGATGGCGGCGAGAATGGTAGAGAGCAGAGGAAAGGAGGCGCAGACGAATGGAGAAGATAATGCCCTTGCGCTGCAGCACAGTACTTATGCCTCGAATAAATTCATCTCGGCCGTCCACAGAACAACGGTTCCGAGCAACAAACATCCAGCCGTCCACGTGTCGCACGGAGAAACCAACCGTCGCCGCCCACTTCGCCCACTACGCACGGGAATCAAGGCGTCATCATCGTGCCGTGCAAATTTCGCTCCCCGTTCAGAGACGTGACAACTGCTGACCACGGTCAGCTCTGCCAGTGAGTCCCGCCACGTCACGTCCCATCGGGCTCCGAACAAGTGAAACAGCACGACAACTCGACCTAGCGATTCGAGTAGTAGGCTTCTAAGCTGAAAACAACCACGGACACATTGCTGATCCAAGAACTCGAAACAATCATTCGGGTGGCGGCGAAAATCGAGTAAGCTCGAACAGCCGAATCCATCTGGAAGTAAGCCCACGGGCTGAATAGAACCAAACTTCACACGAAGGCCAAGGAGAAGTAATTCGACTGCAGAAGATTACTCCCATCGGGAGTGTCCTGTTCGACTGAAGAAAACGAGTGCAAACTCAAGAACGAGCAAATCCGGCGGCGCGCCCAGGAGGAAGAAGTCCTTTGCCCGACTCTGCGATTCGGCCAAGCACTCGGGGGCTACTGACGTGGGGCTACCTTTCGACTAGCCCACGATGAGGCTACCTGGGCCGCGCCAAGCTGGAGAAGGCCCACAGAAGGCCCACTCGGGGTACCGTGTAACCTAGTCCAAATCGGTTAGATCCCGTAACTTGCCATATCTGTAACTACCATCGATATCGACCACCCGAGACCTGGCTACCTATAAAGCCAGGAGGGTTACTCGTCCCAGGGGACACGCCAATAGCCACCACCACAAACCCTAGCGAGATCGCAGTCTCGCTGCCATTGTAATTGCAACTCGCCATCAATAACAGACAAGCAGGAGTAGGGTGTTATCCTCCGGGAGCCTGAACCTGGGTAAAATCCCCGCTTGTCAGCTGTCGTGATCACCAACGCTCTTCTCTCTTCCCCTCAATCAACCAGGGGTGCACAACCCTGGGATTTGTCGAGTTACACCCTCGTCAGCGACGTCCGAGCAACGTCCGGTTTACTTCATCAGTGATGTCTTCTCCGCCTCCAAGCAGAGGTATCCACATTACCAAAAGCTGGCTTATGGTGTATTCTTCGCCGCCAGAAAACTTAGGCATTATTTCCAGGAGCACACAGTGACAGTAGTCAGCAGGGCACCGTTGGGAGACATAATCAACAACGCAGAGGCAACAGGCCAAGTTGCCAAATGGGGCATCGAGCTTGCCGCCTTTGATATAGTCTATAAACCACAGACATCCATTAAGACTCAAGCACTCGTAGACTTTGTCGCCGATTGGACAGAAGCCATGGAGGAAACAATACTCCCCGAGTCAGAATATTGGGTCATGCACTTCGACGGATCAAAGATGCTCAAAGGCTCGGGGGCCGGAGTTGTTCTGCGCACACCCAAAGGCGACAAGCTCAACTAAGTGTTGCAGATTCACTTCACAGCAACCAATAACGTCGCAGAGTACGAAGCTTTGCTTCACGGGTTACACGTGGCAAACGACCTCAGCATCAAGAGAATCCTTTGTTATGGCGACTCCGATTTAGTCGCGCAGCAAGTAAGCGGCACATGGGATGCGAAGAGCACAAAAATGGCGGCATACCGGGCCAAAGTTGACGAATTCGCCAAAAATTTCATGGGCTAAGAAGTCCGGTATGTTCCAAGAGCTGAGAACGAGGCGGCAGACACCCTCGCCAGGCTCGGGTCAGAACGCAAAAATGTGCCAAAGGATAATTTCCTGGAACAATTGCACAAGCCGTCCATTAAGGGCGCCGACTTGTTCGACCCTGATGCAGAAGAACCAGTAGAAGCGGCAAGTTCCACCGTCTACTCGATACAGCCGGATTGGACTACCCCATACCTCGATTTCTTAATCGACAAGAAGTTGCCGGAGGATGATGAGGTGCTAAAAAGGCAGATCATAAGGCGATCCAAGGCATTCACAATAATCAAAGGCGAGCTATATAAGCAAAGCACGTGCGGTATCTATCATCGGTGCATATTGCCAGAAGAAGGCCGGGAAATTTTGAAGGACATACATATCGGCACTTGTGGGCATCACGCCTCTGCCAGGTCCATTGTGTCCAAAGCTTTCCGCCAAGGTTTCTACTGGCTTACCGCCAAAGAAGACGCCGAGCACATCGTGAAAACATGCAAAGGCTGCCAGTTGTACGCCCGCCAACCTCACATGCCGACACAAGAGCTCAGGACAATTCCCATCACTTGGCCGTTCGCGGTCTAGGGCTTAGACATGGTTGGTCCCTTCAAGAAGGCACGTAGTGGGTATACTCACCTATTGGTCGTTGTCGACAAGTTCACTAAATGGGTCGAGGCCAAGCCGATCAGCAAACTTGACGCACAAACAACCACCAATTTCCTCTGGGGAATTATCTCTCGGTCCGTAGTTCCACACAGCATTATCACTGATAATGGCAGCAACCTATCTCAAGGCGACATAGAAGAATACTGCAGTGATCTAGGCATCCAGCTTGATTGTAGTGCCCTTGCTTACGAAAGCAATGGCACATATGAATAATGCAAGGACTTGGATCACATAAGTCTCACATTCTCCAATAAGATGTAATATCACAGTACAATGTCATAATTTATTACAGAACGAGACGAATTATCCAAAAACAAATATCCTTACAACTTAGCATAGCGGAAATGCTAGCTGAATAAATAGTTCACACTTTATTTCAGAGTTCAAACGCAATACTAAAGGTAGCATGGAGCTACATCTTCTCCATGAAGCCACTGGCAAATCATGTTGGTTGTAGCTCGAAGACGACCCCCTTACTCCTCATTCGGACATTCTGCAAGGTTTAGTTGCAGCCCAGCTATAAAGGGTCAGCACAATTGAATTGTGGTGGCAAGTGACTTTAATTCCTAATGTACTATTAAGCTATAACTATATGCTTATTTTGGCTGGTGGAGCTCAAGGCTATTGCGCAAAGCAAATTTTCTCCTACTTTTGATAAACAATTTTCTTAAATCAATATCTTTTCCTTCAGAGACAAATCTCGAGACAAGTCCATGTCTCCTTCCCATGTTCATCCCACAAAGTTTTATTAAGAAATTTGAGATGAGGAGATTTTCAGAACACAGCCTTGTGTAGTTACTCAAATTGTCCGATGCCGGGGACACGGCTAAGATCTTAGGTTTTAACTCTCGAGAGGGTGTGCACTTTCACTATTAGACTCAATCAACCCAAACTATCCTCTACACTCCTTTAGTGAGAAGGAAAAGGAGAAGATCAAGACGAGACTTTTCAGAAGTTGCTTTCCCATGATCATACTAAGAGATTACCACCATCCTATCAACTCTACCACCATCAACCTCTTGACCCAGGTCCACATCAACTTACTCCATCAAGACAGATCCATTGACCAATGGTTGCACGATAAGAAACTAGACTCAGTTTAAACTTAAATCTCATAGCCCTGGGTGGCCTACCACAAGTGAGCAACTCAGGTTAACACCGCATATCATGGCCCCAAGTAAGTAGAAACTACCCTGGGCGATGACAACCATGACACTTGGCCCTGAGAAGCCACTCAACTTGAAACCTCCTCGATCGACCCAATCCACCCAGTGACCCAGGCGTTAAATTAATTTAGTGGAAATTTTCATTTATCACATCAACCATAAAACAATCATTTTTGCAGCAGTTGCTTCCACTAAATTATAATAGGGGTCTAATCTGGAATTTCTAAGGGGAAACCTAAAAGGTTTGCATAGCTTATTACAATCTCCCAAAAACCTATCATGCATACTACTTTTGCAAATACGGTTTGAAAACACTAGATATGCAATAGAATAAAATAGTAGGTGTTTTAAGAAGTCACTTGCCTTGGCAGCAGGAGGGGCAGGCACAACAAGAATAGCAATCACAAGCAGGTCCTTCCTCTCCTTCACAATCTAGCACAAGCAATACATACAAATAAATATCCACACAAAATCTCACACACCAAATAAAAGATGTATGCATGCATGATATGCCATGTGTAGAATTAGACACACTTATCCATGATTTATATTCTCTGGTATTAAATGCATGAGATGCAATTTCTAGGAATTTCTCAATTCACTTAACAATTTATTAATTGAAAACAATATAACCAAAACTTAGATTATAACATTACAACTTTTATTGTTCTAAGAAAGTTTTCAAATAGGACATATATTAATATTCCTGGGCAGAGGTTGTTAACCTAAACCTCAAACAATTGAGTTTATTTGTAAAACATTTTTATTATTTAAGTTATGGATTTAACAGCCGAATTACTCCTCGGATGATCTTATGAATTATTACTTATCAAAAGCAAAAACAAATGATGTAGAATTAAACTACTCTAGTAGGGCTATCCGTGGATATAAAGTTCATTGAATTTGGACTTACAGAACATAAGTTATGAATTTTCTAAGTTTTGCATATTTTTCTGTTTTATTTATAAAATTCCTGCGAAAAAGAAAATAAGGGGGCTACGTGGCGCGATCCTATTGGACGAAAACGGTTCACGTGGATCGTGGACGAGAGCCGTCCGATTTAAATGAGATCGGACGCACGGGATCGTTTTGATCTAGATCCGTTGGATCTAGATCCAACGGCGTGGGACGCCCGACCGAACCGAGCGGCACGCGGGTCGCCGGAAGGCTCGCCGGCGGTGGCGCCCGCGGCGGCGGCGCGTCGGCCTCGACGTTTCCCGCATGAAAACGCAGCCCCAGGACGAACGGTTCTTACCAAAATGACGCGGAGGAGGAGGCGAGGTCAATGGCGGGGCGGCGGCGTCGAAACTCTTCCCCTTTCCTCGTCGGAGATGGTGGCCAGCGGCGGAGCACTTCGGTCGCGGTCGATTTAGGCGTTCGGCTGCGCAATGGAGTAAGCGAGGGGCTCAGCGGAGGCGCAAGAGGATGGGGAAGCGAGGGGGAGACTCGGTGGCGCTCGAGGCGCTCGGTGCTTACCGTACTCGTGCAAAAGTCCGGCGGCAATGGCGGCGACGGCGAGCTCGATTCCGAGCAGCCCGGCGGCGGGGAGGTAGGGTTTTGGGGGGGGGGGGGGGGTTCGGAGGCGGCCTCGAGGGGTGTAAGTAGGAGGGGGTGCGGGAGAAAATCACGGCGGAAATCGGCCCGGAAACGGCTCGGTCGTGGACGTCGTCTCCGGCGCGATCTACGGACGGAGGTGGAAGACGGCTGACAGGTGGGGCCCACCTGTCAGCGAGAGGGGAGCGGCACGCGCGCGCTGGAGCGGGCCGATGGGCCGTTATCGATCGCGCGCGCGGTGGATAACGTCCGGGCCGGCCCGGTAACATATTCCTTTAAATAAAATAAAAACTGTTTTTCAAATCTGATTTACTAAATGATTTTTAAACCTATTCAAAACATTTCAGAAAAATTCATAAAAATATATTTTCGAAAGGTTATTTAATTTAGCAATTTTTAATAATAACCTTACCCATTATATAATTTGGAAAAATTATATTTATGAAGTAAGTTTAAATAAACATTTAATGGGATTAAACATTATTTAAACTCATAATTGAATTTTTATTTAGTATTTATGTGATTAAAAGTTAAGCCTATAAGATGAATGATGTATGAATGCAAAGTTTTAAATTTTAGCAAAATTGGGATGTTACAAACCTAACCCCCTTAAGATGAATCTCGTCCTCGAGATTCGGTTTGGCCTTCAAAAAGATGTGGGTGTTCTTCCCGAAGATCATCCTCCCGTTCCCAAGTTGCTTCTTCTTCGGTATGGTGGTTCCACTGGACCTTACAAAATTTGAAAGTCTTGGTTCGTGTGATCCTTTCTGCCATCTCCAAGATTTTGATTGGCTTCTCTTCATACGTCAGGTCACTTTCCAACTGAACTTCTTCTAATGGCACTGTATCCCGTAGTGGGGTTTTTGTCATCTCTGAATGACACTTCTTCAATTGGCTCACGTGGAAGACATTGTGAACTGCTGACAGAACTTCCGGCAATTCTAACTCATATGCTACTTCTCCCTTGCGGGAAAGAATCTTAAAGGGGCCGATGAATCGAGGTGCAAGTTTACCCTTGATCCCGAACCTCTTCACACCACGCATTGGTGACACTCTTAAATAAGCCCTGTCACCTATCTCATATGTGATTTCTCTCCTTTTGGAATCCGCATAGCTTTTCTGCCTGGACTGCGCGATCTTCAATCTGTCCTTGATTATTCGAACCTTCTCTTCAGCTTCCTGGATTATATCAGGTCCAAATAAACTTCGATCTCCCACACCGCTCCAGAGTAGTGGTGTGGTGCATTTCCTACCATAAAGTGCCTCAAACGGCGACATCTCTATGCTTGCTTGGTAGCTGTTGTTATAGGAAAATTCTGCGTATGGAAAATTATCATCCCAACTAGACTTGTAGTCCAAGGCACATGCCCTCAGCATATCTTCTAAAACTTGGTTTACTCTTTCTGTCTGTCCATCCGTTTGGGGATGAAATGCTGTACTGAACTCTAATCTCGTACCCAATGATTCATGTAGTTGTTTCCAGAAATGCGAGGTAAACTGGGTACCTCTGTCAGACACAATCCTCTGGGGAATACCATGCAGGCATACAATTATCCTCATGTAAATCTCTGCCAACTTAGCACTTGAGTAGGTAGTCTTTACTGGCACAAAATGGGCCACCTTTGTCAAACGATCCACTATTACCCAGATCGAATCATATCCCGGTCTGGTACGCGGTAACCCAGTAATGAAATCCATACCTATCTGTTCCCATTTCCAATCCGGTATAGGTAAAGGTTGCAACAATCCTGCTGGCTTCTGATGCTCCGCCTTTACTCGACTACATACGTCGCACTTAGCTATATATTCCGCGATGTCTCTCTTCAGGTTATTCCACCAAAATCTTTCCTTTACATCCATGTACATCTTGGTGTTTCCCGGGTGTATGGAATAAGGCGAGTTATGTGCTTCTTGCAGAATCAATTTTCTAAGATCCTCATCTTGCGGCACGCAGATGCGTTTCTCAAACCACAAGGTGCCTTGCTCATCCATTCGAAAACCCTTGGTCTTCCCTTCGCTCAGGTTGACCTTGATTTCATCCATTACTTTGTCTCCCTTCTGGCCTTCCTGAATCTTATCCATCAACAACGGTTGTACGTCCAGTGTTGCGAGGAATCCTTCGGGTACTACCTCTAATCTGAGGTCCTTAAATGCTCTACTTAAATCCTCGGACAATTCTCCCGCTGTCAGTCCATTTACATAGACCTTACGGCTCAAAGCGTCTGCCACCACATTAGCCTTTCCTGGGTGATATTGCAAACTCATATCATAGTCCTTAATAAGTTCCAGTCATCTTCTTTGCCTCATATTCAATTCCTTCAGGGTGAAAATATATTTCAGGCTCTTGTGATCCGTGAATACTTCACAACGCTTTCCCAAAAGATAGGGTCTCCACGTCTTTAGCGCATGCACTACTGATGCTAACTCCAGATCGTGGGTGGGATAGTTGACCTCATGTTTCTTAAGCTGTCTAGAAGCATATGAAACCAATTTCCCTTCTTGCATTAGGACACTTCCTAGTCCATGGTGCGAGGCATCACAATATACTTGGAATTCCTTCTCTATATCTGGCAAACATAAAACAGGTGCTGACACCAGCCGTTTCTTCAGTTCCTGGAAACTTATTTCACATTCTTCAGTCCACTTGAATTTGACTTCCTTCTTCAGTAGTGAAGTCAATGGTTTGGCAAGTTTGGAGAAGTTCTCAATAAATCTTCTATAATAACCTGCCAGTCCAAGGAAACTACGGATGTCTGCCACATTCTTGGGTACTTCCCATTTTGTCACAGCTGACACCTTTTCTGGGTCTACTGCTATTCCATTTTTCGACACAACGTGTCCTAGAAAACCAACTTCTTCTAGCCAGAATTCACACTTGCTAAATTTGGCATACAACTTATGTTCTCTAAGTCTCTGTAATATCCTGTGTAAGTGTTCTTCATGATCCTCCTGACTTTTGGAGTAAATCAGGATATCATCAATGAACACCACAACAAACTTATCCAGAAAGTCGATAAACACTTTGTTCATCATGTTCATGAAGTATGCCGGTGCATTGGTTAAACCAAACGGCATTACGGTGTACTCATATAATCCATATCTAGTAGTGAAGGCAGTTTTTGGTATATCTAGTTCTCTTACTTTCATTTGAAAGTATCCTGATCGCAAATCGATCTTAGAGAATACCGAAGCACCTTCTAGCTGGTCGAAAAGCTCATTAATTTTCGGTAGCGGGTACTTGTTCTTGATCGTCACCTCGTTGATTGCTCCATAATCCGTTACTAGCCTTTGAGTACTATCCTTTTTCTCTACAAACAGAATGGGTGCTCCCCAAGGTGATGAACTTGCGCGGATGAATCCTTTCTGCAGTTGCTCCTCTAACTGCTTCTTGAGTTCTTTCAATTCAGCTACGGCCATTGGATATTGTCTCTTGGCTATGGGTCCCGTTCCGGGAACCAAATCTATAAGAAATTCAACATCCCTATCGGGTGGCATTCCCGGTAGTTCTTCGGGGAAAACATCAGGGTAATCTCTTACCACACGAACGTCTCCCATGCTAACCCCCTTAAGAGAATTTAGCTTAACTTTCTTAAATTCAAATTTGGATTTGTATCTGATCTTCTTCTTCTCGGGAGTGGTGAGTGTAATGGATCTATTTGCACAATCCAATACTCCTTCAAACTTGGCCAACCAATCCATACCGAGTATCAGATCCAGACCCTGGGTCTCTAATATTATCAGGTTTACCGGAAAGGAGTGTTTACCAATTTCTAAACTCAAGTTTTGACAATCGGTTTGTGCGAGAATTTCCCCCCCTAGGGAACTCACCCTAACCGGATTTAGCAGGCTTGTAGTAGTCAGTTTGTTTTTATTAACAAAAGCTCTTGAGATGAATGAGTGGGATGCTCCAGTATCGAACAAGACTAATGCTGGAAAGGTATGTAGTAGGAACGTACCAATCACTGCATCCGGTTCATTCTGCACTTCTTCCACATCAAGATGATTCACCTGTGCCTTCTGGAAAGGATTAGGCTTTGATGCTTCCGGCGCCTTCTTCTTCTCTGGGCTGTCTGTTGAGTAATGTCCCTTGTTCCCACACTTGTAGCAAGTCACTTGACTAATATCTCGTTTAGGTTCATTGTTGTGGCGGTGTTGCTCTTTTCCACTATTGTTCCCATTGAACGGGTGGTTGTGTCCACTACCACCCTGTCCATTTCCTCTGTATCCGGAATTTCCTACTTTATGGATATGACCATTATGGTTGTGGCAACTTCCACTCTTGTGACTGTGGTGACCCCCACTGTTCTCTGGATCAGATTAGTGTTGTACTTATTGGTGCTGAACTTCCTTTTTCTATTCTCCTCCTTCTTCATGTTGCTGTCCAGAGTAATGGCCTGATCAAGAAGGTCCTGATAATTGGGAGCATAGGCCACAGACAATGGTATTTTCAGCTCACCATTGAGTCCATTCAGAAACTTATACTTCCTCTTTGCATCGGTGTCTACATCCTCTGGGGCATAACGTGAGAGGGAATTGAAGTCCTCCCTGTACTCCCTCAGAGCACGATTTCCCTGTCTCAGGGTACGGAACTCATCCCTTTTCAGATTCATGATCCCAGTTGAGATGTGAGCATTGAGGAAACCTTCTTTGAAGATTTCCCAGGTAAGCCCTTCAAGTGGGTGAGTGATCTGATATGTTTCCCACCACTGTGTCGCTGGTCCCTCCAGTAGATGGGAAGTGAACCTTATTTTCTCCAATTCCGTACACTCGCAAGTAACTAGATCCTTGTTCACAGAGCGTAGCCAATCATCGGCTACGATTGGTTCAGTAGGTGTGGAGAATTTTTTGGGTCTGAGCCTCAAGAACCTAGCAAGGTGGTCAACTTGGGGTGGGGGTGGTGGTGGCGGCGGTAGAGGGGGTGGTGGATAGTTTTGGTTTGCCATGAACTGAGCCATCATGGTCATCAACTGTGTCTGGGCTGCCATCATTTGTTGCATCATTTCGTTGGCATTGTTGTTGTCAGGATCACGACGTGGAGGCATCTGTATGGTGTGGGCATAGGTAAGTAGTGATAGAAAGAGACTACAAAGGAAAAATCTACCCATGCACATCAACACACTTCACAGAAACATAACAAACAACAAATAAACAGACACACCCAAAGTGTTTTATAAATTCGATATTTTAAAGACTTGCAAACCAAGCTAGGACATGGTTTTCAAGGTACTGCCTCACCACAAATTGGTGGGTAAATACAACTTCGATGAGGTAAGGAGAAATACTCGTAAGGTAAGGATAACTGCTGGTCTTTCTAATCAAATTTTGAAACTCCTTATGTATTTGCGGGTGTTCCCACACTTGCGCTTCTTGACACCTGTGGCTTCCTTGGGAGTGTCCTCATCGGGATAGGTTATCACTAGGGGCTCTGGGGCGTCAGGGGGGTGATTCTTCTCTGCCTGAAGTTCCATTTGGCTTAGTTGTTCACACAAATGTGCACACTGAGCCTGCAATGCCAAAATGTGGGCATCTTTCTGCGCAATCCTATCATCTTGCAGGTAAATCTTGTTTTCCAGCTCCTTGTTCTCCTTCGTTAGCACCTGAACTTCTACACGAAGAATATCCTTCTCTTCTTCTAAGCTTTCCTTAACGTGACGGTGGACGCGCCTTAAATCTGCCCTGTAGAAGATCTCTTGTCCCAGAAGTATATCCAAGTTATGGCAATGAGCTCCAAGGTCTCCATGATGCTTCTCGTTCATACCCCTAAGTGAGGGTTGAACGGGTTGTCCAATGCTATCCCTCCTGGCAAAGTGTCGAAAGACGGAGTTGGGCTTGATCTCGTCATAGAATTGCTCAATGATGCGAGACAAGGTCTCCAACATCGCCATCTCCACGCCATTCTTCCAGGTGGGGTATCTAGATCGGAAACGGATCAGCTGCGATCCAGGAGGATCAAGACGAGGGAGAACTTATGACTCGATCTTCCAGCGTCCTTCAGGGTAATCTTTTGACATAATTTCTTTGCCCCTGAAGACTGGCGGCGTCAACCTCAGGGTTTTGGAAATACTGAGGAGCTGGTCACTGAAGTAGTACTGGTCTCCTTTCTGCGGGGATAACTCTCGGGTGAAGTTCTTCATCTACAAGAATTTTGAAGGGAAAAGAAATAAGGAGATGAAACGAAATAAGAATGTAGAAGGTAAGGAACATATTATAAGAAAAGAAGTCTGGTATTTTGAATTTTATTAATTATAAATATTTATTTTAGGGTTTGTATCCAATCCTAGGGGTTTCGAGCCTACAGGCAACATTCGTGCTCTGATACCATCTGTAGTGCCCTTGCTTACGAAAGCAATGGCACATATGAATAATGCAAGGACTTGGATCACATAAGTCTCACATTCTCCAGTAAGATGTAATATCACAGTACAATGTCATAATTTATTACAGAACGAGACGAATGATCCAAAAACAAATATCCTTACAACTTAGCATAGCGGAAATGCTAGCTGAATAAATAGTTCACACTTTATTTCAGAGTTCAAACGCAATACTAAAGGTAGCATGGAGCTACATCTTCTCCATGAAGCCACTGGCAAATCATGTTGGTTGTAGCTCAAAGACGACCCCCTTACTCCTCATTCGGACTTTCTGCAAGGTTTAGTTGCAGCCCAGCTATAAAGGGTCAGCACAATTGAATTGTGGTGGCAAGTGACTTTAATTCCTAATGTACTATTAAGCTATAACTATATGCTTATTTTGGCTGGTGGAGCTCAAGGCTATTGCGCAAAGCAAATTTTCTCCTACTTTTGATAAACAATTTTCTTAAATCAATATCTTCTCCTTCAGAGACAAATCTCGAGACAAGTCCATGTCTCCTTCCCATGTTCATCCCACAAAGTTTTATTAAGAAATTTGAGATGAGGAGATTTTCATAACACAGCCTTGTGTAGTTACTCAAATTGTCCGATGCCGGGGACATGGCTAAGATCTTAGGTTTTAACTCTCGAGAGGGTGTGCACTTTCACCATTAGACTCAATCAACCCAAACTATCCTCTACACTCCTTTAGTGAGAAGGAAAAGGAGAAGATCAAGACGAGACTTTTCAGAAGTTGCTTTCCCATGATCATACTTAGAGATTACCACCATCCTATCAACTCTACCACCATCAATCTCTTGACCCAGGTCCACATCAACTTACTCCATCAAGACAGAGCCCATATTGACCAATGGTTGCACGATAAGCAACTAGACTCAGTGTAAACTTAAATCTCATAGCCCTGGGTGGCCTACCACAAGTGAGCAACTTAGGTTAACACCGCATATCATGGCCCCAAGTAAGTAGAAACTACCCTGGGCGATGACAACCATGACACTTGGCCCTGAGAAGCCACTCAACTTGAAACCTCCTCGATCGACCCAATCCACCCAGGCGTTAAATTAATTTATTGGAAATTTTCATTTATCACATGAACCATAAAACAATCATTTTTGCAGCAGTTGCTTCCACTAAATTATAATAGGGGTCTAATCTGGAATTTCTAAGGGGAAACCTAAAAGGTTTGCATAGCTTACTAGAATCTCCCAAAAACCTATCATGCATACTACTTTTGCAAATACTGTTTGAAAACACTAGATATGCAATAGAATAAAATAGTAGGTGTTTTATGAAGTCACTTGCCTTGGCAGCAGGAGGGGCAGGCACAACAAGAATAGCAATCACAAGCAGGTCCTTCCTCTCCTTCACAATCTAGCACAAGCAATACATACAAATAAATATCCACACAAAATCTCACACACCAAATAAAAGATGTATGCATGCATGATATGCCATGTGTAGAATTAGACACACTTATCCATGATTTATATTCTCTGGTATTAAATGCATGAGATGCAATTTCTAGGAATTTCTCAATTCACTTAACAATTTATTAATTGAAAACAATATAACCAAAACTTAGATTATAACATTACAACTTTTATTGTTCTAAGAAAGTTTTCAAATAGGACATATATTAATATTCCTGGGCAGGTGTTGTTAACCTAAACCTCAAACAATTGAGTTTATTTGTAAAACATTTTTATTATTTAAGTTATGGATTTAATAGCCGAATTACTCCTCGGATGATCTTATGAATTATTATTTATCAAAAGCAAAAACAAATGATGTAAAATTAAACTACTCTAGCAGGGCTATCCGTGGATATAAAGTTCATTGAATTTGGACTTACAGAACATAAGTTATGAATTTTCTAAGTTTTGCATATTTTTCTGTTTTATTTATAAAATTCCTGCGAAAAAGAAAATAAGGGTGCTACGTGGCGTGATCCTATTGGACGAAAACGGTTCGCGCGGATCATGGACGAGAGCCGTCCGATTTAAATGAGATCGGACGCACGGGATCGTTTTGATCTAGATCCGTTGGATCTAGATCCAACGGCGTGGGACGCCCGGCCGAACCGAGCGGCGCGCGGGTCGCCGGAAGGCTCGCCGGCGGTGGCGCCCGCGGCGGCGGCGCGACGGCCTCGACGTTTCCCGCATGAAAACGCAGCCCTAGGACGAACGGTTCTTACCAAAATGACGCGGAGGAGGAGGCGAGGTCGATGGCGCGGCGGCGGCGTCGAAACTCTTCCCCTTTCCTCGTCGGAGATGGTGGCCGGCGGCGAAGCACTTCGGTCGCGGTCGATTTCGGCGTTCGGCTGCGCAATGGAGTAAGCGAGGGGCTCAGCGGAGGCGCAAGAGGATGGGGAAGCGAGGGGGAGACTCGGTGGCGCTCGAGGCGCTCGGTGCTTACCGTACTCGTGCAAAAGTCCGGCGGCAATAGCGGCGACGGCGAGCTCGATTCCGAGCAGCCCGGCGGCGGGGAGGTAGGGTTTTGGGGGGGGGGGTTCGGAGGCGGCCTCGAGGGGTATAAGTAGGAGGGGGTGCGGGAGCAAATCACGGCGGAAATCGGCCCGGAAACGGCTCGGTCGTGGACGCCGTCTCTGGCGCGATCTCCGGACGGAGGTGGAAGACGGCTGACAGGTGGGGCCCACCTGTCAGCGAGAGGGGAGCGGCACGCGCGCGCTGGAGCGGGCCGATGGGCCGTTATCGATCGCGCGCGCGGTGGGTAACGTCTAGGCTGGCCCGGTAACATATTCCTTTAAATAAAATAAAAACTGTTTTTCAAATCTGATTTACTAAATGATTTTTAAACCTATTCAAAACATTTCAGAAAAATTCATAAAAATATATTTTGGAAAGGTTATTTAATTTAGCAATTTTTAATAATAACCTTACCCATTATATAATTTGGAAAAATTATATTTATGAAGTAAGTTTAAATAAACATTTAATGGGATTAAACATTATTTAAACTCATAATTGAATTTTTATTTAGTATTTATGTGATTAAAAGTTAAGCCTATAAGATGAATGATGTATGAATGCAAAGTTTTAAATTTTAGCAAAATTGGGATGTTACATTGATTTGGCATCTGTGTCACACCCCCAATCTAATGGACAAGTAGAGCGTACAAACGACCTAGTCCTCTCAGGACTTAAGCCCCGTCTCGAAGCTCCGTTACATAGGGCAGCCGACGCTTGGGCAGAAGAGCTACAGTCCGTACTCTGGAGTTTGCGCACAACGCCAAACAGATCTACCGGCTATACTCCTTTCTTGTTAGTATAAGGCACAGAGGCGGTGCTACCTACCGACATGAAATACGATTCCCCAAGAGTTCAAGCCTACAGCAAGCAAGATGTAGAAGGTGTCAGACAGGATAGCCTAGACTTGTTAGATGAAGAAAGAGACGTCGCTCTACATCGCTCCGCCTTGTACCAGCAACAACTCCGCCGCTATCATAGCCGGAGAGTGCGGAAGCGAGGCTTCAGAACAAGTGTCCTGGTTCTCCGCCTAATTCAAGACAGAAAAGGCTTGCACAAGCTATCCCCGCCATGGGAAGGACCGTTTATAGTCACAAAGGCGTTGCTCAATGGTTCCTACTACCTAGCCGACATCCGCGGCGAAAAGAAAAGGCGCAAGAAGGCGGCAGGAAGGAGAGGAACCAAGCGCAAAAGAGGCATTGACGACCCGTTTGAACAAACAAGACGACCGTGGAACATTGAGCAGCTACGTCCTTTCTACACTTAGCAATTTATAATTGTAATAAGTTATATATGATTATGAAATAAAAGTCTATGGTTCCTCATCTGTGTTTAGAAGCATGCCATCTTTTGTATTTTCTTGCAATCATATTCCCCTATGTATCTAAGTTACCTATTTTCTAGCTCCGTGCAAAGGTTCAAACTGGTAGATACTTGCAGCTTTCGAGCCAACCCAAAGCAAAAATCAACTTTTTGCGCCGCCTAATTCCTTTACGTCTGATTACTTATATGTGGTTCGCCTAGTAGTATGTCTTTGGCGCCAACATGTTGGCTTTGGTTTCTGATTCTAAACATATGGTTTAGCCCTGGTTGTTTCAGCTAAAGTTTCTGGCTGAGTTTTGCCAACATACAAAAAGTCAAGCATATAAGTCAGAGTAAAATTAAGGTGGGCCAAATAAAAATAAGGAAAAATAAACAAGTTTGCTGGTTTCCCGCCTAGCAGTACATCTCCCAAAAGTATTTACAAATATTACATGTTGAGATATAATTGTTTCAGGGGCAGGAAGAGGCTAGCCGTCAAGACAGAAAGGAAGCCGGCAACAGCAACTTCGGCTCGGGGGCCGCCTATATTAGGCTTGGGGGCTGACAACCTCAGGCCCAGAGCTATCGCTCCCCTCCGCCTCGGCCATGTCGGCAGCTCCAGCTTCTCCAGCAACAGGCACATGATGGCGGCGATAGAAAACCGTCGTGTCAACCATGTGGCAACTCGCGTGACATAGCCAGCAACGCTGTTCAGCACAACAGCCAGCTGGACCATGCTGCCATCTTCATAAGTAGACGACATGCCCTCGGTGACGACTCCTATCTCCGCCTCGGGGTAGTGCGCCATAAATAAGCCTTGCGCAGTCTTGGCACCACCCCGCGCCGCCGACTTCAGCGAGCTCTTGTGTAGCTTCGTGGCTTGCTCCAGCATGCTGGGAACATCGCGGAACTCGGCCGGCTCCTGGCTGCCGGAGGAGATGAAGAATTTGGCGACAAACCGCTTGGACGCCACCAAAGTCTCGGTGATCAGCTCACCCAGACGCGCAAGGCGATCTAGGCGGGGGCTGACAACCTTGTCATCGCCTAAGCCGGAAGCAACTGCACCAAAAAAGAAAAAGCGTCAGTTTGGCTCAGGCTAAACAAATTGACGGAAAAAGATGAAGAGTGAGGAAAAGCTTACCAAGGACCGAGTTATGGAAGGCAGACAGCTCAATACTATGAGCTGCCACCGCATCCTCCGCAGTCTGGGCGCGAGAAGCCTGCTTGGATATTTCCTTAGCAGCCGCCTTCTCCGCCTCTGCCAATTTTTTGCGCAGGCTATCCAGCTCCCCATTAAGCTGGCTAGACTCCTGCGCAAACTTCATCTGCTGGGCCTCCATCTCCTTCTGATGCTCCTCCTTCATCGCCAGGTTGGCGGCCGCCAAATCAGAAGCTTCATTCATAATAGCTTGCATATCAGTGGATGCCTTCAGTATATCCTAGGCGTGATCTAGCAATTCTACAAGATGGATATGCTGGCTAAATGATTGGCGGCAGCAAACACAAAATGACGGAAGGCAAAAATCTTAACGATCTTACCTTCATCCATTTTGCGGGCCGCTTCTAAGTCAGCAATCCGTAGATCCTTGGCTTCGCAATCTTTTTTCAGATCGCGACACCGCTGGTTTATCTCCAACCTGGAGGAGATAAGCTCCACGTTGGCGGACATGATGCCCTGTGGAGAAAGACAAATGCATATAACTGGCTAGACTCCTGCGCAAACTTCATCTGCTGGGCCTCCATCTCCTTCTGATGCTCCTCCTTCATCGCCAGGTTGGCGGCCGCCAAATCAGAAGCTTCATTCATAATAGCTTGCATATCAGTGGATGCCTTCAGTATATCCTGGGCGTGATCTAGCAATTCTACAAGATGGATATGCTGGCTAAATGATTGGCGGCAGCAAACACAAAATGACGGAAGGCAAAAATCTTAACGATCTTACCTTCATCCATTTTGCGGGCCGCTTCTAAGTCAGCAATCCGTAGATCCTTGGCTTCGCAATCTTTTTTCAGATCGCGACACCGCTGGTTTATCTCCAACCTGGAGGAGATAAGCTCCACGTTGGCGGACATGATGCCCTGTGGAGAAAGACAAAGGCATATAACATATTGTCAAAAAACCACTAAGCCGACGACCAATGTTATTGATCTGCCATCTAAGTGCTCGGGGAAGAGACTATGTATATGTCGTCAAGTTAGATAACTTACAGTCGGCAAAGGCCTGGGCGGCGAAGTCGGCAAAAGCCAGGGTAGATTCCTTGGCCTCCTTAAAGGTGGACCAAGGATCCCTAACTTTGCCGCCTACAGCAACCGGGGCTGCCCTCCGCGTTCCGCCAGCAACCTCCACCAGCAACTCCTCCTTGGCGGCGCGCGATCGGACGGCTTCATTGGCCGTAGCCTCAGCCGATGGAAAGGAAGTGCTGATTGCGCGGCCAGCAGAGGAGGCCCTTGGCGGCTGGCTAGAAGCCGGAACCTGGGGCTGGCGGCGAGCATCGCTCATAAAGCCGCCGGCCCGGGGCTGAGGATTTGGCGGCACGGTAGCGGGCGAGCTACCCTGGAGCCGCTTTCCCTTGGACAGAAGGGACTTGGACGACAACCTGGAAGTCGCCACCCGCTCCCTGGCGACAAAGCAAAGTCAGCCAGATGAACACCAGTAATAGAGATATTCGACGACTATTTAAGGCAGAAATGGGTACCTTCGGGGGATGTTAATCCCCATGTTCTCGTCGAGTTCGACGAGCACCGGCTCTGTAGCCGTTGCGGTCCGTTTCTTCCTCTCGGCATTAACCGTAGAGGAAGCAGCGCCGGACGCCTTGCGCTTCTGGGTTTTCCTGGCCTCCGACTCGTAAAAGTCGGCTGCCAGGTCATTCTCCCCCAGAGTAGAGAGCTGTCAATCGAGAAGAAAGCAAGTGTTAACAGGACTCCATTAAGCCGGCAAAAGCCGTCAAAGAAGGGCAACAAGATAAATATCTACCTCAAGGGGAGGGTTGTCGTGGGTGTGCATGGGCACGCCTTCCACCGCCTTCACCAACCCTTATTTGACAAGGCTGCGAAGTCGGAACGCCAGGTCGGCAGCTGGTAACCCTTCTTCGCTTACGCGAAGAGAGGCCGTGGAAGTAGGCGGATACTGACACATCTTGTGCGGGCTATACCGCAAAGGCAATATCTGCCGGCTAAGCCAGCAGATGACGGTGTCCACCCCATCCAGCAAGGGGGGAACGATCGTGCGAGTGAGGAACTCAATCCGCCTTTGAATAAGGCGGAGCTCCTCCGTCAACTTGGGGACCGCCTCGTCCAAGCATGGCCTAGGCATAGGCGGCGCGTTGACAAAGTCCGGGACGCCAAATTGGCGCCCCGGTGCTGCCATGTCTTGGCAGTAGAAGAAGGTGAACGTCTAGCCCTTGACGGACTCGATGTATGGTATCTTGGGATACCATTGGCGTCCTTGGCGGCAGTTGAAAGTGATACTGCCACAGGTTGCCAGCCGCCATCCGGCACAGTCTGGCGCCGGCAACGGAAGCAGTATCTGAAGAAGTCTAAACTAGGCCTCATACCTAGATAGCCCTCAAACAGAGTTTTGAAGCCGACTAAGACTAATATGCTATTGGGCGCTATATTGTGGGGCTGGAGCCCGTAGTGATCTAACACCTCGCTAAAGAAGGCAGAAGGCGGCAAGGCCATTCCACTAACTAAGTGGGAGGTGAGGATTACCCGCTCCCCGGCTTTCGGAGCCGGGATGACGTCCTCGAGGGCGGGCCTCCAGCTGCAGTCCTCCCGAGTCGGGAGATAGCCGGCAGCCTCCAGGTCTTGGAGCGCCTCTTCGTCGAGAATGGAGGGGAGCCGGTAGCAAAACCCGAGGTCGGCTGGCTCCTCCTCCTCGTCAACAGGCGCACCGCCAGCTGCCACCGGCGCGGTGGAAGACGAAGGCACCAAGGGCGCCGCCGCGCGAGCGCGCGCGGCGGGGGTCGAAGATGGAGCGGTGGCGGGGTTACCAGTGTGCGCCGCCGTAAGGCGCGACATCGTGCCACCCATCGCCGCTGCGACGGTGGTCTCGGCCGCAGGCCCGCTGGATGCCGCCGGAGTATTGTCCTGCTCGGTGGACATCACCGTACGGAGAGGTCGTCGGAGGGAAAGGTTCGCCGGAGTTCGCTCGGTGGAGTGAGGAAGATTGGAAGAGCAAGAGCGTGGGAGAGCGAAGGATGGAGGAAAGTGAGAGTGGAGAAAGAAAATGAATTGCTCGGCTCCCTATTTATAGGTCCGGGCGTTGCTCCCTGTGTAACGGCATAGTTAGCCGGACACGTGTCGAACATCTGTGGCCGTGGAGCAACGCACGATCGCACGATCTCCATGACTCTTTTTTCCCGCGATTTGCAATCATGGCGTGATTTTCGCTCCATTTGGTTTCAAACTGTCGTGAGCTAACTGGCATCATCCGCCAAAAACATGTTTGGTTTGCCGCTATGGATCAGGCTTTCTTGTGAAGCTATCCGGCAAGTTTCATTAAGCCGTCTTTCCCATGTTGGATAAAGGCGGCCCTGTGCCAACATCGAGGTACACGTTTCCCCCATTGTTTTCATAATGGTTCAAGTCCTGCAGCCGCCAACAATGAAGAATGAATAATCAAGAAGAAACCGGCGGCTGGAGAACTTCAACCTTTCTGGGGGCTAATGTTGGGGATATACCAACTAGTGGTATCTCCAACATGGATCAATCTGGCTAGTCCAGGGTAGCCCAAGGGTGGTGTAGTGCCCTTGCTTAAGATAGCAATGGCACTTATGAATAGTGCGGAAGACTTGGATCACATAAGTCTCGCAATTTCCAATAAGATGTAATATCACAGTACGATGTCATAATCTATAACAATACGAGACAAATGATCCAAAAAAAAAAATCCTTACAATTTTGCATAGCTGAAAACGCTAGCTGAATAAATAGTTCACACTTTATTTCAGAGTTCAAACGCAAAACAAAAGATAGCATGGAGCTACAACATCTCCATGAAGCCACTGGCAGATCATGTTGGTTGTAGCTCGAAGACGACCCCCTTACTCCTCATTCGGACATTCTGCAAGTTTTAGTTGCAGCCCAGCTATAAAGGGTCAGCACAATTGAATTGTGGTGGCAAGTGACTTTGATTTCTAATATTCTAGTAAGCTATATCTATATGCTTATTTGGCTGGTGGAGCTCAAGGCTATTGCGTAAAGCAAGTTTTCTCCTACTTTTGATAAACAATTTTCTTAAATCAATATCTTCTCTTTCAGAGACATCTCGAGACAAGTCCATGTCTCCTACCCATGTTCACCCAACAAAGTTTTATTAAGAAATTAGGATGAAGAGATTTTCAGAAGACAGCCTTGTGTAGTTACTCAAATTGTCCGATGCCGGGGACACGGCTAAGATCTTAGGTTTTAACTCTCGAGAGTGTGTGCACTTTCACCATTAGACTCAATCAACCCAAACTATCCTCTACACTCATTTAGTGAGAAGGAAAAGGAGAAGATTAAGACGAGACTTTTCAGAAGTTGCTTTCCCATGATTATACTAAGAGATTACCACCGTCCTATCAACTCTACCACCATCAATCTCTTGACCCAGGTCCACATCAACTTACTCCATCAAGACAGAGCCGATATTGACCAATGGTTGCACGATAAGCAACTAAACTCAGTGTAAACTTAAATCTCATAGCCCTGGGTGGCCTACCACAAGTGAGCAACTCAGGTTAACACCGCATATCATGGCCCCAAGTAAGTGGAAACTATCTTGGGCGATGACAACCATGAAACTTGGCCCTGAGAAGCCACTCAACTTGAAGCCTCCTCGATCGACCCAATCCACCCAGGCGTTAAATTAATTTAGTGGAAATTTTCATTTATCACATCAACCATAAAAACAATCATTTTTGCAGCAGGTACTTCCACTAAATTATAATAGGGGTCTAACTGGAATTTCTAAGGGGTAACCTAACAGGTTTGCATAGCATATTACAGATCTTCCAGAAACCTATCATGCATACTACTTTTGCAAATACTGCTTAAAACACAAGGTATGCAATAGAATAAAATAGTAGGTGTTTTATGAAGTCACTTGCCTTGGTAGCAGGAGGAGCAAGCACAACAAGAATAGCAATCACACGCAAGTCCTTCCTCTCCTTCACAATCTAGCAAGGGCGATACACAGAAATAAATACCCACACAATATCACACAATACCAAACATAAAAATGTATGCATGCATGATATGCCATGAATATAACTAGACTCTTATCAATTATTTATATCTTCTGTTATTAAATGCATGAGATGCAATTCTAGGAGTTTATTAATTTACTTATCAATCAATTAACAGAAACAGTATAACAAAACTTGGAGTCTATAACTACAACTTCAATTGTTTTATGAAAGTTTTCAAATAAGACTCATATTAATATTTCTGAACAGAGGGCAATAACCTAACTCTAAAACAATTAAGTTTATTTGAGAAACATTTTTATTATTTAAGTTATGGATTTAATAACCAAATTACTCCTCGGATAATTCCATGAATTACAATTTATCAAAAGGAAAAACAAATGATGTAGAAATAATCTACATTAGCTGGGCTATCCGTGGATATAAAATTTATCAAATGTGAACTTATAGATCAAAAGTTATGAATTTTCTAAGTTTTACATGTTTTCTGTTTTATTTATAAAATTTCCTGTGAAAAAGAAATAAAATGGGGCTACATGGCGCGATCCTATTGGACGAAAAAGGTTCGCGTGGATCGCGGGCGCGCCCGTCCGATCTAAATAAAATCGAACGCACGGAAACGTTCCGATCTAGATCCGTTGGATCTAGATCCAACGGCTTTATAACGCACGGCCGAACCGAGCGGCGCGCGGGTCGCCGGAGCGCTCGCCGGCGATGGCGCCCGCGGCGGCGGCACATCGGCTTCGGCGTTCCCGGCGTTATACGAAGCCCCGGGAGGAGCGGTTCTTATCAAAATGAAGTGGAGGAGGAGGCGAGGTCGATGGCGCGGCGGCGGCGTCGGTGTCCTTCTCCTTTCCTCGTCGGAGTCGTGGACGGCGACGACGGTCTCGGGTCGAGGATGGATACGGCGCTCGGCTGCGAAATAAAACACGCGAGGGGGCTCAACGTGTGCGCAACGAGATGGGGAAGTGAGGGGAAGAAAGCGGGGGCGCTCGAGGTGCTCGATTTTACCGAAATCGTGCAAAATGCCCGGCGGCAATGGCGGCGGCGGCGGTCTCGATTCCGAGCAGCCCGGCGGCGGAGTGGTAGGGTTTGGGGTGGATTTCGGAGGCGGCTTCGAGGTGAATAAATAGGAGGGAGAACGAGAGGTAATCGCGGCAGAAAACGGCTCGGAAACGGCTCGGTCGCGGACTCCATCTCCGGCGCGATCTCCGGATGGAGGTTGAAGAAGGCTGACAGGTGGGGCCCACCTGTCAGCGAGAGAGAAGAGAGAGCCGCGCGCCGGAGCGGGCTGATGGGCTGCTAGCTCACGCGCGCGAGGCAGATAGCGCCCGGGCCGGCCCGAAAACCATTTCTTTTTAAAATAGAAAAAAACAAAACAGTTTTTCAAATCTGATTTACCAAATGATTTTTAAACCTATTCAAAACATTTCAGAAAAATTCATAAAAATATATTTTGGAAAGGTTATTTAAATTAGCAATTTTTAATAATAAACTTGACCATTAAATAATTTGGAAAAATTATATTTATTAAGTAAGTTTAAATAAACACTTAATGGGATTAAACATTATTTAAACTCATAATTGAAATTTTATTTAGTACTTAAGTGATTAAATGTTAAGCCTATATGATGAATGATGTATGAATGCAAAGTTTTAAATTTTTGCAAAATTGGGATTTTACAAACCTAACCCCCTTAAGATGAATCTCGTCCTCAAGATTCGGTTTGGCCTGCAAAAAGATGTGGGTGTTCTTCTCGAAGATCATCCTCCCGTTCCAAAGTTGCTTCTTCTTCGGTATGGTGGTTCCACTGGACCTTACAGAATTTGATAGTCTTGGTTCGTGTGACCCTTTCTGCCATCTCCAAGATTTTGATTGGCTTCTCTTCATACGTCAGGTCACTTTCCAACTGAACTTCTTCTAGTGGCACTGTATCCCGTAGCGGGGTTTCTGTCATCTCTGGGTGACACTTCTTCAATTGGCTCACATGGAAGACATTGTGAACTGCTGACAGAACTTCCGGCAATTCTAGCTCATACGCCACTTCTCCCTTGCAGGAAAGAATCTTAAAGGGGCCGATGAATCGAGGTGCAAGTTTACCCTTGATCCCAAACCTCTTCACACCACGCATTGGTGACACTCTTAAATAAGCTCTGTCACCTATCTCATATGTGATTTCTCTCCTTTTGGAATCTGCATAGCTTTTCTGTCTGGACTGCGCGATCTTCAATATGTCCTTGATTATTCGAACCTTCTCTTCAGCTTCCTGGATTATATCAGGTCCGAATAAACTTCGCTCTCCAACACCGCTCCAAAGTAGTGGTGTGGTGCATTTCCTACCATAAAGCCCCTCAAACGGCGACATCTCTATGCTCGCTTGGTAGCTGTTGTTATAGGAAAATTCCGTGTATAGCAAATTATCATCCCAACTAGACTTGTAGTCCAAGGCACATGCCCTCAGCATATCTTCTAGAATTTGGTTTACTCTTTCCGTCTGTCCATCCGTTTGGGGATGAAATGTTGTACTGAACTCTAATCTCGTACCCAACGATTCATGTAGTTGTTTCCAGAAATACGAGGTAAACTGGGTACCTCTGTCAGACACAATCCTCTGGGGAATACCATGCAAAAACACTATCCTCCTCATGTAAATCTCTGCCAACTTAGCACTTGAGTAGGTAGTCTTTACTGGCACAAAATGGGCCACCTTTGTCAATCGATCCACTATTACCCAAATCGAATCATATCCCCAATGAAACAAATAGCGCGCTATAACGCCGCTATAGCGTGCTAATAGCATATCTGGGAGCTAAACGCTACGCTATGCATATTTTGCTCGCTACGGTGCTATTCGCGCTAAATTCAGCAATTACGCGCTATAGCACGTATCGGCGCTAAATTTTCAACGTCGCGCTATTTTTTCAGAAAAAATTAACATCGGCCCACAATTCTATTTTGGGTTTTTCGGCCCAGCTAAGTCGCTAACTCGCTATAGCCCTCGCAGGCTCGCATCGACATAGCGAACCCTACCTAGCTCCCTCGCCCTCGACCGCTGGTCGCAGTCGCGGCGTCGCCTCCTCGCCTCTTCGGGTCGCCGTCGCGCTCCGGTCGCCGTCGCGTCCTCGGCTCCTCGCTGCAATCTGCAGGTTCGTGATGATGAGCTGCAATCTGCAGGTTCTTCTTCTGATTCGGATGATGAAGCCATGACAACGAGTTCATCTGATTCTGGTTGAGCTGGTTGAGCTTCTGCATCGTTGCTGGCTGGCTTCTAAAGTTCTAAGTCCTTATTTATGCTATTATATAGCTTAGACATTGCTTGTTGTCTGAAATCTGGAATTCTGGTTGTATGAACTATTGAACTATGTTGCTATATGCTGAAATTTGAACCATATGTAGTGAACGCTATTTTGTAAAATAGCGCACTATTAACACGCTATTATGTTCATAGCGTTTTTTGGAAGGCTCCGCTATTTTAAATAGCGTGCTATTTAAAACCTTGCATATCCCGATCTGGTACGCGGTAACCCAGTAATGAAATCCATTCCTATCTGTTCCCATTTCTAATCCGGTATAGGTAAAGGTTGCAACAATCCTGCTGGCTTCTGATGTTCCGCCTTTACTCGGCTACATACATCGCACTTAGCTATATATTATGCGATGTATCTCTTCAGGTTATTCCACCAAAATCTTTCCTTTACTTCCATGTACATCTTGGTGTTTCTCGGGTCTATGGAAAAAGGCAAGTTATGCGCTTCTTGCATAATCAATTTTCTAAGATCATCATCTTGCGGCACGCAGATGCGTTTCTCAAACCACAAGGTGCCTTGTTCATCTTCCCGAAAGCCTTTGGCCTTTCCTTCGCTCAGGTTGACCTTGATTTCATCCATTACTTTGTCTCCCTTCTGAGCTTCCCGAATCTTATCCATCAACAAAGGCTGTACGTCCAGTGTTGCTAGGAATCCTTCGGGTACTACCTCTAATTTGAGGTCCTTAAAATTCCTTACTTACATCCTCGGACAATTCTCCCGCTGTCAGTCCATTTACATGGACCTTACGACTCAAAGCGTCTGCCACCACATTAGCTTTTCCTGGGTGGTATTGTAAACTCATATCATAGTCCTTAATAAGTTCCAGCCATCTTCTTTGCCTCATATTCAATTCCTTCTGGGTGAAAATATATTTCAGACTCTTATGATCTGTGAATACCTCACAACGCTTTCCCAACAAGTATGGTCTCCACGTCTTTAGAGCATGCACTACCGATGCTAGCTCCAGATCGTGGGTGGGATAGTTGACTTCATGTTTCTTAAGTTGTCTAGAAGCATAGGAGACCACATTCCCTTCTTGCATCAGGACACTTCCCAGTCCATTATGCGAGGCATCACAATACACTTGAAATTCCTTTTCTATATCTGGCAAACATAAAACAGGTGCTGACACCAGCCGTTTCTTTAGCTCTTGGAAACTTATTTCACATTCTTCAGTCCACTTAAATTCGACTTCCTTCTTCAGTAGTGAGGTCAGTGGTTTGGCAAGTTTGGAGAAGTTCTCAATAAACCTTCTATAATATCCTGCCAGTCCAAGGAAACTACGAATGTCTGCCACATTCTTGGGTACCTCCCACTTAGTTACTGCCGACACCTTTTCTGGGTCTACTGCTATTCCATTCTTTGATACAACGTGTCCTAGAAAACCCACTTCTTCTAGCCAGAATTCACACTTGCTGAATTTGGCATACAGTTTATGCTCTCTAAGTCTCTGTAATATCAGGTGTAAGTGTTCCTCATGTACCTCTTGACTTTTGGAGTAAATCAGGATGTCATCAATGAACACCACAACAAACTTATCCAGAAAGTCCATAAACACTTTGTTCATCATGTTCATGAAGTATGCCGGTGCATTAGTTAAACCAAACGGCATTACGGTGTACTCATATAATCCATATCTGGTAGTGAAGGCAGTCTTTGGGATATCTAGTTCTCTTACTTTCATTTGAAAGTATCCTGATCGCAAATCGATCTTAGAGAATTCAGAAGCACCCTCTAGCTGGTTGAAAAGCTCATTAATTTTTGGTAGCGGGTACTTGTTCTTGATTGTCACCTTGTTGATTGCTCGATAATCCGTGACTAGCCTTTGAGTACTATCCTTTTTCTCTACAAACAGAATGGGTGCTCCCCAACGTGAAGAACTTGGGCGGATGAATCCTTTCTGCAGTTGCTCCTCTAACTGCTTCTTGAGTTCTTTCAATTCAGATACGGCCATTGGGTATGGTCTCTTGGCTATAGGTCCCGTTCCGGGAACCAAATCTATAAGAAATTCAACATCTCTATCGGGTGGCATTCCCGGTAGTTCTTCGGGGAAAACATCAGGGTAATCTCTTACCACCCGAACGTCTCTCAGGCTAACCCCCTTAAGAGAATTTAGCTTAACCTTCTTAAGTTCAAATTTGGATTTGTATCTAATCTTCTTCTTCTCGGGAGTGGTGAGTGTAATGGATCTATTCGCACAATCCAATACTCCTTCAAACTTGGCCAACCAATCCATACCGAGTATAACATCCAGACCTTGGGTCTCGAATATTATCAGGTTTACCGGAAACGAGTGTTTACCAATTTCTAACCTCAAGTTTTGACAATCGCTTTGTGCAAGCATTTCCCCCCCTGGGGAACTCACCCTAACCGGATTTACCAGGCTTGTAGTAGACAGTTTGTGTTTATTAACAAATGCCCTTGAGATGAATGAGTGAGATGCCCCCGTATCGAACAAGACTAATGCTGGGAAGGTATGTAGGAGGAACGTACCGATCACTGCATCTGGTTCATTCGACGCTTCTTCTACATCAAGATGATTCACTTGTGCCTTCTGGAACGGATTTGGCTTCGAAGCTTCCGGTGCCTTCTTCTTCTCTGGACAGTCTGTGGAGTAGTGTCCCTTGTTCCCGCACTTGTAGCAAGTCACTTGACTAATATCCCGTTTCGGTTCATTGTTGTGGCGGTGTTGCTCTTTTCCACTGTTGTTCCCATTGAATGGGTGATTGTGTCCATTACCACTCTGCCCATTTCCTCTGTATCCATAATTTCCTACTTTATGGATATGACCGTTATGGTTGTGGCCATTTCCACTCTTGTGACTGATGTGGCTTCCGCTGTTTTCTGGGACGAAAGGTTTCTTCTGCATCAGATTAGTGTTGTACTTATTGGCGCTGAACTTTCTTTTCCTATTCTCCTCCTTCTTGATGTTGCTGTCCAGAGTAATGGCCTGATCCAGAAGATCCTGGTAATTGGGAGCATAAGCCACAGACAATGGTATTTTCAGCTTACCATTGAGTCCATTCAGAAACTTATACTTCCTCTTTGCATCGGTGTCTACATCCTCTAGGGCATAGCGTGAGAGGGAATTGAAGTCCTCCATGTACTCCCTCAGCGCACGATTCCCCTGTCTCAGGGTACGAAACTCATCCCTTTTCAGATTCATGATCCCAGTTGAGATGTGAGCATTACGGAAACCTTCTTTAAAGGCTTCCCAAGTAAGTCCTTCAAGTGGGTGAGTGATCTGATATGTTTCCCACCACTGTGCCGCTGGCCCCTCCAGTAGATGAGAAGTGAACCTTATTTTCTCCATTTCAATACACTCGCAAGTAACTAGATCCTTGTTCACAGAGCGTAGCCAATCATCGGCTACGATAGGTTCTGTAGCTGTGGAGAATTTGTTGGGTTTGAGCCTCAAGAATCTAGCAAGGCGATCAACTTGGTGTGGGGGTGGGGGTGGCGGCGGTGGTGGTGGATTGTTCTGGTTCGCCATGAACTGAGCCATCATGGTCATCAACTGTGCCTGAGCTGCCATCATTTTTTGCATCATTTTGTTGGCATTGTTGTTGTCAGGATCACGACGTGGAGGCATCTGTATGGTGTGAGCATAGGTAAGTATAGATAGAAAGAGACTACAGAGGAAAATCTACCCATGCACAACAACACACTAACACAGAAACACAATCAAACATCAACCAATAGACACACTCGAAGTATTTTATAAATTCGAAATTTAGAGATTTGAATACCATGCTAGGACATGGTTTCAGGGTACTGCCTCACCACAAATTGGTAGGTCAATACACTTCGATGAGATGAGGAGAATTACTCGTAAGGTAAGGATAACTGGTGGTCTCTCTAATCAAAATTTGAAACTCCTTATGTAATTGCGGATGTTCCCACACTTGCGCTTCTTGCCACCCGTGGCTTCCTTGGGAGTGTCCTTATCGGGATAGGTTATCACTAGGGACTCTGGGACGTCAGGGGGGTGATTCTTCTTTTCCTGAAGTTCCATTTGGCTTAGTTGTTCACACAAATGAGCACACTGCGCCTGCAATGCCAAAATGTGGGCATCCTTCTGCGCAATCCTATCGTCTTGCAGATCAATCTTGATTTCAGGCTCCTTGTTCTCCTTAGTTAGCAGCTGATTTTCTACACGAAGGATATCCTTCTCTTCCTCTAAGCTTTCTTTAACGTAACGGTGAACGCGCCTTAAATCTGCCCTGTAGAAAATCTCTTGTCCCAGAAGTATATCACAGTTATGGCAATGAGCTCCAAGGTCTCCATGATGCTTCTCATTCATACCCCTAAGTGAGGGTTGACAGGGTTGTCCAATGCTATCCCTCCTGGCAATGTGACGAAAGACGGAGTTGGGCTTGATCTCGTCATATAACTGCTCAATGATGCGGGAAAAAGTCTCCAGCATCGCCATCTCCACTCCATTCTTCCAGTTGGGGTATCTAGATCGGAAACAGATCGACTGCGATCCAGGGGGATCAAGACGAGGGCGAACTTCTGCCTCGATCTTCCAGCGACCTTCAGGATAATCTTCGGACATAATTTCTTTGCCCCTGAAGACTGGCGGCATCAATCTCAAGGTTTTGGAAATATTAAGGAGCTGGTCACTAAAGTAGTACTGGTCTCCTTTCTGCGGGGATATCTCTCGAGTGAAGTTCTTCATCTACAATTTTTTTGAAGGGGTAAGAATTAATGAGATGAAAAAAAAATTAAGAATGTAGAAGGTAAGGAAAATATTATAAGAAAAACAAGTCTGAATAATTTATATATTTCGAATTTTATTGATTTTAAAAATGTTTACTTTAGGGTTTGTATCCAATCCTAGGGGTTTCGAGCCTACATGCAACATTCGGGCTCTGATACCATCTGTAGTGCCCTTGCTTAAGATAGCAATGGCACTTATGAATAGTGCGGAAGACTTGGATCACATAAGTCTCGCAATTTCCAATAAGATGTAATATCACAGTACGATGTAATAATCTATTACAATACGATACGAATGATCCAAAAACAAATAATCCTTACAATTTTGCATAGCTGAAAACGCTAGCTGAATAAATAGTTCACACTTTATTTCAGAGTTCAAACGCAAAACAAAAGATAGCATGGAGCTACAGCATCTCCATGAAGCCACTGGCAGATCATGTTGGTTGTAGCTCGAAGACGACCCCCTTACTCCTGATTCGGACATTCTGCAAGTTTTAGTTGCAGCCCAGCTATAAAGGGTCAGCACAATTGAATTGTGGTGGCAAGTGACTTTGATTTCTAATATTCTACTAAGCTATATCTATATGCTTATTTGGCTGGTGGAGCTCAAGGCTATTGCGTAAAGCAAGTTTTCTCCTACTTTTGATAAAAAAAAATTCTTAAATCAATATCTTCTCTTTCAGAGACATCTCGAGACAAGTCCATATCTCCTACCCATGTTCACCCAACAAAGTTTTATTAAGAAATTGGGATGAAGATATTTTCAGAAGACAGCCTTGTGTAGTTACTCAAATTGTCCGATGTCGGGGACACGGCTAAGATCTTAGGTTTTAACTCTCGAGAGTGTGTGCACTTTCACCATTAGACTCAATCAACCCAAACTATTCTCTACACTCATTTAGTGAGAAGGAAAAGGAGAAGATTAAGATGAGACTTTTCAGAAGTTGCTTTCCCATGATCATACTAAGAGATTACCACCGTCCTATCAACTCTACCACCATCAATCTCTTGACCCAGGTCCACATCAACTTACTCCATCAAGACAGAGCCCATATTGACCAATGGTTGCACGATAAGCAACTAAACTCAGTGTAAACTTAAATCTCATAGCCCTGGGTGGCCTACCACAAGTGAGCAACTCAGGTTAACACCGCATATCATGGCCCCAAGTAAGTGGAAACTATCTTGGGCGAAGACAACCATGAAACTTGGCCCTGAGAAGCCACTCAACTTGAAACCTCCTCGATCGACCCAATCCACCCAGGCGTTAAATTAATTTAGTGGAAATTTCCATTTATCACATCAATCATAAAAACAATCATTTTTTCTGCAGGTACTTCCACTAAATTATAATAGGGGCCTAACTGGAATTTCTAAGGGGTAACCTAACAGGTTTGCATAGCATACTACAAATCTCATGCATACTACTTTTGCAAATACTGCTTAAAACACTAGATATGCAATAGAATAAAATAGTAGGTGTTTTATGAAGTCACTTGCCTTGGAAGCAGGAGGAGCAAGCACAACAAGAATAGCAATCACACGCAAGTCCTTCCTCTCCTTCACAATCTAGCAAGGGCGATACACAGAAATAAATACCCACACAATATCACACAATACCAAACATAAAAATGTATGCATGCATGATATGCCATGAATATAACTAGACACTCTTATCAATTATTTATATCTTCTGTTATTAAATGCATGAGATGCAATTCTAGGAGTTTATTATTTTACTTATCAATCAATTAATAGAAACAGTATAACAAAACTTGAATTCTATAACTACAACTTTTATTGTTTTATGAAAGTTTTCAAATAAGACTCATATTAATATTTCTGAACAGAGGGCAATAACCTAACTCTAAAACAATTAAGTTTATTTGATAAACATTTTTATTATTTAAGGCATGGATTTAATAGACGAATTACTCCTCGGATAATTTCATGAATTACAATTTATCAAAAGGAAAAACAAATGATGTAGAAATAATCTACATTAGCAGGGCTATCCGTGGATATAAAATTTATCAAATTTGAACTTATACATCAAAAGTTATGAATTTTCTAAGTTTTACATGTTTTCTGTTTTATTTATAAAATTTCCCGCGAAAAAGAAATAAAATGGGGCTACGTGGCGCGATCCTATTGGACGAAAAAGGTTCACGCGGATCGCGGGCGCGCGCCGTCCGATCCAAATAAAATCGGACGCACGGAAACGTTCCGATCTAGATCCGTTGGATCTAGATCCAACGGCTTATAACGCACGGCCGAACCGAGCGGCGCGCGGGTCGCCGGAGCGCTCGCCGACGATGGCGCTCGCGGCGGCGGCGCATCGGCTTCGGCGTTCCCGGCGTTATACGAAGCCCCGGGAGGAGCGGTTCTTACCAAAATGAAGCGGAGGAGGAGGCGAGGTCGATGGCGCTGCGGCGGCGTCGGTGTCCTTCTCCTTTCCTCGTCGGAGTCGTGGACGGCGGCGGCGGTCTCGGGTCGAGGATGGATACGGCGCTCGGCTGCGAAATAAAACACGCGAGGGGGCTCAACGTGTGCGCAAGGAGATGGGGAAGTGAGGGGAAGAAAGCGGGGGCGCTCGACGTGCTCGATTTTACCGAAATCGTGCAAAATGCCCGGCGGCAATGGCGGCGGCGGTCTCGATTCCGAGCAGCCCGGCGGCGGAGTGGTAGGGTTTGGGGGGGGGATTTCGGAGGCGGCTACAAGGTGAATAAATAGGAGGGAGCACGGGAGGTAATCGCGGCGGAAAACGGCTCAGAAACGGCTCGGTCACGGACTCCATCTCCGGCACGATCTCCGGATGGAGGTTGAAGAAGGCTGACAGGTGGGGCCCACCTATCAGCGAGAGAGAAGAGAGAGGCGCGCGCCGGAGCGGGCTGATGGGCTGCTAGCTCACGCGCGCGCGGCAGATAGCGCCTGGGCCGGCCCGAAAACCATTTCTTTTTAAAATAGAAAAAAAAACAAAACAGTTTTTCAAATTTGATTTACCAAATGATTTTTAAACCTATTCAAAACATTTCAGAGAAATTCATAAAAAAATATTTTGCAAAGGTTATTTAAATTAGCAATTTTTAATAATAAACTTGCCCATTAAATAATTTGGAAAAATTATATTTATTAAGTAAGTTTAAATAAACACTTAATGGGATTAAACATTATTTAAACTCATAATTGAAATTTTATTTAGTACTTAAGTGATTAAATGTTAAGCCTATATGATGAATGATGTATTAATGCAAAGTTTTAAATTTTTGCAAAATTGGGATGTTACAGGTGGTAAGGCTGAAGCCTGCCGGGCGGCCCAGATAGCTGACCTACAAGGAAGTAGGCGGACGGTCCAAGGAAGGCGGAAGGCCGAAGCCCATCAAGCCACCAAGCCCAAGACGGAAGGCGGCAACTAAGCCGGCTAGGTCTAGGACTCTGATTACTTGCCGGACAAGTACTTGCCTTGTATCCTGGGGCTCTGGCCGCCTATATAAGCCGGCCACCAGGAAGCCTTTAGGGCACACTCAATAGGTATCATACCCATTGACCTGTTCACGCCTATTTGCCTCATAGTGAATTATAGCAGCACGTAGGATCTCGCCACCGCTGCGGGATCTGAAGCTGGGTAAACTCGCCGTGTTCAATCCCATCCTCGACGACACCAACCTTCTTCCCCACAATCCATACGTAGGCTAGAGGACCCCCGTCTCCTATCAAATATGCCAATACCACGACAGGAGGCGACCCCTCCGTTCCCCTATTTATGGGGAGCACCGGGAGCGGTTTCCAAATCTCCCGCCCACAATCTCCCGAATCGTGGGTGGGATCGGGCGCCGTCACAGGCACGTGGCAGCACCCGGAGGAGCCCCCAGGGCCACACCGAAGGCCACACGGCGCCAACGGCTGGCGTGTGGATCCCGACGCGCGAACCCGAGCGACGTGCTCATAAGTCAAGGGCACTCGAGTGCCTCCCTGACTTGACAAGACCCCAGATGGGACCACATGGCAGATATGGCTTGTCTGGCATGAAGGGCAGGATGCCCGCTGTCGTTCCGATTTCCGGGTACAAACCCAGAAATGCTAAGTCTTGTTCTCCGGGACAAGTCTTCTCGGTGGATAGATCTCGGGAAGCAGATGTCGGAAAGGGACACCCCGGTTACCGAAACGAAGGTTGATTCAGAGTTCTCGGTTGATCTTCTTCTTGAATCTGATGTCGCACTTCGTCTTATGTCGCTGCACAGCACCAACTTCGGGGCCTAGTGTCGGGGGGCTGCCCCCGGGTAGGGCAGAACCCGGTCCAGATCAGCATTACGGCTACAAGAGTTGACCTTTGGAAGTGACCAAGAGTTGTCCTTTGGTGTGCCGAAGGGGCAGCTTGGCCTTTGGCTGTTTTTCGGGGGCAAAGTGCCTCCTGAGGGTCGCAGGGGTCATCGGTGGAGACTATAAATAGACCCCCAGACCCCCAGAGCCGTACAAGCACCAGAAGAGAGTTCCTCTAAGAACTAGTTTCTCAAAGATGTCTTTGGTGAGAACCTAAGACCTCTTCGAGGAACTAGGCCTAGAGATACTTCTCTTAAGTGGTACCCGGGTTCTAGGTGGAACACGGTACTGACCGGGAGGATCGTCTGGCTTCGCAGTAGGTCGGGATCCTCCGGCATGATCTCGGATACAGGAGAACCCGGTTGCCCGGGTAGGCATCCCGGTATGAGCTTAACCGACTAACCTACCTTAGCTCTGCTTGGTTGTATCTGATGCGCAGGACGATTCTCTGGAGTTACCGGAGTGAGAAACCGACATGGGACATGTCGGGCAGAAGTGAAGGAGCAGGTACGAGTTTTCCGCCTGGCGCGGGGGGAAGTCATGTCTGTCGTGGTGGTATCACGGCAGATGCCATAGCATGGCTAAAGTGTGGGGCCGATGGACGCTGGTGGATCCGGGGAGGGCTAGCGAGTTAAAGAACTCACACGATGGAGGATGCCGGAATCAATAAGATCACCGACGAACTCAAATCACGCCCGAAGAACACGCCACAAGATCTAGCAAAGACAAACAAATGCACGAAGGCGAAGAACACACACACACACGATATACCCAGGTTCGGGGCCCTCGTGGGGAGGTAACACCCCTACTCCTGCCTTCCTCTCAATATATATGCGTGGTACAAGATCTACAACATGCTCCTTGAGCTCTCTTGGTGAAACAAAGGATGAACGAGACGAACTAGAGAGAGGATGAAGTAAATGCCCTCGGAGTAAATGAGACTAGAGTTTTGTCCCTCAAGTTGGTCTCTCTTCCGCTTCAGCAGTTATGGCGCCTTTTATAGAGTTCTGGCCGAGAGGGCCGGAAACCCTAATCCGGCATGGCCCCACCGGACAGTCCTAACGGTTATGTCGACACGAGCTAGTGCGACCTAGTCGCCAAGCTATCTGGCCTAGCCCTGCCGTCATCATTCCGGCAAGGACTGCAGGCGCCGTCCTGGAACATCATTGTCCCTCTGTCTGAGACAAAACATGTCTATGCCCATCCCGAGTAGCCTTTTCCAGATTGCCGGGCTAGGCATGTCCGATCTTGTCGTATCGTTATCGTACCGGCTGACACGCTTCCGTGTCAGGCGGGAGGTGACCGTGCTTCCGTGCAAGGGGGAATCGGATTTCCCCCCGTGTTAGGCGGAAAAGCCTGTACTAGACCGTTGACGTCCCACCGACATCCCCCATGCCGGCTACCTCCTTGCTTAACATGGTACGTCCTTCCTGCATACACAAAACAACTGGCCAGTACCCAGGCAGACAGGCCGGTTTGTCTTTACCCGGGTAGCCTATCCGGATCTTTCGGGATCTCCTCCACCCGGGACCTTATTCGTTTGATCTGAGTACGCCTCAACCCGGGATCTTATCCGTGGCAGATCGTGGGATCCGAGACCCCTCCCGGTTTCCCTCGAGTTCCGTCTATGCTCCGGACTACCATTTCGGATGAGCAGCTCTAGGCCTAGCCTCCCGAAGATGTCTTGGGCTGCTACCAAAGACATCTTCGAGAAGCTAGTTCTAAGAGGAACCATCCGCTTGGGCTTATGCTGTCCTGAAGGCCTGGGGGGGCTATTTATAGTTTCCAGGGATGACCTTTGCGCCCCCCAAGAGACACCTTGGGCCCAATCACGCCCGAAAGGTCAAGTTGCCCCTTCGGTGTAGGAAAGGATGTTCCTTGCTTTCTCCAAAGGTCAAACACTGTTACCATATTGCTGCGCTGTACCGGGATCTGCCCTACCCGGTGGGCAGTCCCCCGACACTAGTCCCCGAAGCTGGTGCGGTGCAACGACCCAAGACGATGTGCGGGATCAGATTTTAAGAAGAAAAATAACATCCAAGCAAGTCAGGATCGATATTCAGTCTTGGTACCGAGACGTCCTTCACCGACACCCCTACTTCGAGATCTATTCAACCGAGAGATCGTGCTCGTGCAACTGAGATGGTATCCTTAGTAGTTCACCCGGATATGGTCGTGTCGGTATGCACTTCACCTTCCGTGCCGGGGAAGAGTCCGTTCTGGGGGAGGGTCCCACCCGAGGTCTTGTCAAGGCAGAGAAGAACTCGAGTGCTTTTGACTTAGCACATCGCTGCTAGGGTTTGCGCGCCGGGAGCCGCAGCCGATCCGAAGTCCAACCGTTGGGGCCCTGTGGCCCGCGGTGTGGCCGGATCGGGCGCTGCGGGTGACGCCACGTGCCGCTCGGCACAAACTGATCCCACCCACGATTTGGGAGATCGTGGGCGGGAAAGTCGGAAACCGCTCTGGATCTCCCCATAAATAGGGTACCGGAGCAGTCACTCCCTTTTCTTCCCCGAACCTCCATCTTCTTCCGCAACCGCCCCGAGCGCTCCGCCGCCGCCGCCGCGCCCAAAGCTCAAGCACCGCCGTTGCGACCCGCCGCTGGAGCCTTGCGCCTCCACCATCGGTCCACGACACTCCCGCGCCTCGGTGGCACCTTCTTCTCCGGTGAGTTCCTTCATCTTCTCCGGTGAAGCTCTTTACGGTGATGATCCAATGGGCAGGCCCGCGAGTAATCGCCTCCGCGCACCACGTCGCTGCCCGCGAACGTGCTTTGCCATGGTGGTGCGGCGTAGATCGCGGCGTTTTGCTTAGCCTAGCCTTCCTCCGCACTATTCCAATCTCATACGCTGCACGGCAGTTTTCGCATTGATTATGTTTTATTTGTTCGGCTGCGCTAGATCTGTTTGCCAGGAATCCGGTCGTTGTTAGGAGTTTCCAATCCGGGGTCTTCCGTTACCGAGAAACTAACTCGACTAACTGATACTCCGCCTGCAGAGTAACTCTGATATGTCCTCCGGGCCCTCCGAGATGGGTGAGGAGAGTATCAGAGGATGCTGCGATGGCTCCGAGACCACTCAGTGGGATCTTGACAGGCTATACCGGACACACCGGATCCCGCCGCAGGTCGAAAGCCGACTTCCCGGTGGTGAAGTCCAGCCGGAACCCCAACCCGGTGAACGCGTAGTGTTCCTTACGCACTTCGAGCGTGGGTTCGGGCTCCCGGCTAGCCCCTTCTTCCGCGACTTCCTCGACACGTATGACCTTCAACCGCATCATATCCCGGCCAACACGATCATGATGCTCTCCGTCTTCGCTACGTATGCGGAAGGGTATCTCGGTGTCTGGCCCTTCCTGGATCTCTGGGCCAAATACTTCCTCCTCCGCCGACAAGTCATCCCCAACCCGAACAAGAAAATCAAAGATCTCTTCGACTGCGGGGCGGCGACCATCATCCCTCGCAGCGACTCCGGATTCCCCAAAGTCCAGGGATTGGAATCCTGCCGGAAGTGGCAGCGAAGCTTCTTCTACGTGAAGAACCGGGAGGTCTCGGGAGATTCTCGGGGTTGCTCCGCACCGGACTTCATTAACCTGCCCGAGTTCGTCGTTGGTCCTCCCCGCGAGTTCGAGCTCTGGAACAAACTACTGGATTCCGAGGAGGTCGAGAGCATGCATGATGTCCTTAGCGTCCTTGTGAACACTCTGACGCCGGATGACCTCTTGTGCTGCTTCATCATTCGCCGCATCTGCCCTCTCCAATCCCGGGTGCATAAGATATGCCACATGAGTGGGGTATACGATCCTACACGGACCATTATTTTGCCGCTGGACAAAGGTTATGTCTGGCGCTGCATTCGAGCCATTGCTCGAACAAAGATGCCGGAGCATTGGAAGTGGGGACTGTGCGCCGATACCTGCAAAAAACCACTGAAGGAGGTGCTTTTGCTTGCCATCCGCCGAGTTCCCTTTTTACCCGAGTTCTGCTCGAAACCGACATGGTTGTCATGTTCTGATTTACTGCTGCGGCTGTTGGAGCGCCAGATAGAGGAGGACGCGATGCATTTCAACGACAATTACGTGGAGGACGTCACGGCGCCGGAGCAGATGCCGGAGGAGGATCCCGACGGCGAGGATCACCTCTCAATTCCTTTGGCCCGTGCTACCGCCCCGGGTAAGCCTTCAACTCAAGAGGCTATCCAAATTGATACTGACGAGGATGATGATGACGACTGCCAAATTCTCGATATAATTGATGCCCTGCCTCTCCGATACGCCATGCCAGTGGTTCCGGGTCCCGCAGCCGCGACGAAGCGCGCCGAGACCCGCAAACGTGTGGGCTCCGAGACCGTCCAAGCCGGTGTGTCGGGTGCCGCTGCCAAGAGGAGCAAGACCTCCAAGCAGTCGGGCGACAAACCTCCCCGACGCAAACGAGGTCCTCCCACCGTTTCCTCCGGGTTCGACCTTCTCGCCATTAGTTATCTTGTTTTGATTTCTTCGAGGTCTCTTCTGACATGTTCATTACAGAGCGGCTCTCGACGTTCCACCGTCCGCGGGTTCCCGTCCTCCGGGATCCCGAACTCCTAGCCCTCCTCGGGCTGCTTCGCCACCTCGACGCCCAGCGCAGGACATCGACCGCCCTGAATCTGATCCTGTGCTGACCGACGTCGCGACTCCTCGCGCTTCCGCCGATGCCTGTTCTCTGGACGCTCATCCCGGGGCGACCAAGGTCCTGGTACAGCCTACCGCTGAGATCGAGGACGTCGTCCTTTCGGATACCCTGCGCCGGGTACCTCAACTCGATGCGGATATGCCGAGTCCTCCGCGGCAGGTCGTGCCGCGCGCCTCCACCCGGCTAGCCTCACACAAAACCCCGCCGCCGAAGCAGCCCGCACCTTCTTCCCGGCAACCTGATCTTCCTGCCGGGACTTCACGCAGCCAGGCCTCCGGGTTTCCTGCTAAGCCCAGCGCTTCTCCGAAGCCCTCAACCCAAGACCGGGCCCTTAGCAAGGGTTCCTCTGCTTCAGGTAAGTTTTTCGGGTTACCGCCACCTCCTGCCGAGATCCCCACTGCCGCCCTGCAGGACCTGCGAGCATCCGTAAGCTCCTTTGTGTCTCCAGGATCCCGGGAGGTCGTTGCCGCGAGCGCATCCGCCGCGACCGGCTCGCGCGTTGTTGAAGAATACAACAAGGCCTGGGTCGCTGCGGACGCCTCCGAGATCGTGGGGGACTTGCACGCTGCCGGCCCAAGCCGCAGCGTCCAAGCCCTGCACGCCCTTCAGGGGGCTGCGCTGGATGTCACCCGGGTGATTGACGTAAGTTTCCTCCTTTTACTCTTACCAAGTTTCCTTCTTCTATCCTCACTAGTCCCCGAGATTAGTGCTTAGTGCTCCATACTCCACCGAGTAGCAGATCATTTGGCTCTAATCTGAAAAAGAAAAATTCCTTTCCAGTGTTCGAGATCCTTTCGACCGACTTGGTCCTTCACTGGGGATCTTGCACGTGTTTTCCCTCCCTTACTGAAGTTTCCGAAAATGATGTCAGACATTTCTTACAGGACTGCGGCAAAAAACGCAGTAGTGTCTTCCACCGGCTTCTTGCTGACTTTGGTCAGTCAAAGAAGTTGGAGGGACGACTCCGGCAGGAGCGTGATGCCGCGCGAAGGATCTCGGTAGACCAAAAGTCTGCCCTGTCCGAGGCCCAATCCGAGATCGCGCGATTAAGCGCCGAGCTAGAGAAGGTCAAGTCTACTGCTGCGGATTTGAAGACGTGTTTTCTGGACGCTACCAAGAAGCACAAGGACACCCTGGACCAGTCCGAGGCGCGCACACATCTTGCCGAGACCGAGTTGGCCCTTCTCCGGTCGAAGCAAGATGCTTGGCTATCCGAGCTGCGGTTTAAACCGGGATATGAACAGTAAGTATACCGAGTTTTTCTTTCTTCGGTTTCCTCCTTTTTGCCGATATCTCTTCATGGCTTGCCCATGTGACAGTTCTCCTTTCTAAAGGGCACTTCGAGCATTCCCGAGAAGTTGCCAATCTTGCGATTGCTCCCGCCCGGGAGAAGCGTGCCGGAAAGGGTCCCGTCTCGGATTCGTGGGACATCGACAACCACCTTATCGCCCTGAAGGCCCGGATGGTGCCTGTCCGGTCGATCGGCACCGAGCTCCTCAGCGCGTCCGTCCATGCTCATGGTGCCCTCTGGCCTGGCGTCACCGGCAACCTCTCGGTCACCGAGTTGGCCACTGCGCTCCAGGATGCCGGGAACCAGCTTCATGCCTGCAAATGTTCCGGTGCTCGCCGGCGCCGACCAAGCGTTGAAGCACGTGTTGAGCTTGTACGAGGGACTCGATCTCGAGATGATTAAGAGCCTGCGTGTCGTCTCGGAGTGGTACACGGATCCGGCCAAGATTCAGCTCCACCAGGAGACCGCTCACCGTCTTGCCGGCTGGGCCGATCACGGTGCCTTCATCACAAGCCTCATTGCTTCTGACTCCGAGTCAGACTATGAAGATGATGGCGAGACGGGTGAGATCGGTGACGTGGATGCCGAGATCGCGGAGGCCGATGACGCTACAACTGGCGCCGCCACCGAGACTGCCGCTCCCCGGGATGCTACTGCTCCTTCACCACCCGAGATCCCTTAGGTCGAGGCGCACGTGGACGCTCCGGGTGCTACTGCTGGTGCGGGGGAGACCGTCGTCACTGCTCCTTCTGCTGGTCAACTCGAGAGGCCGTCTTCCCCTCCTGCTTCATAATCTTGTTGCCGCAAATACTTAAGTGCAGAAACGTTAAATCCCCGGGATGCCGGGTGCAATTGTAATATACATTTTAATTCGTACTCTGCCTCTCCCTATGTAAGACAATTTATGCCGGTATATTTTTCCACAAGTCCCCGAGTTCGCTTCCATGTTTACCGTAGTTAGGCAATTTCTGCTCTTTTCTACCATTTCGGCGTTCGACAGTCGAGTCACAAAATTCCATCTATGGTATACATTACTTATGACTATCCGAGTTCCAGTTGCTAAATTCCCGACATAACAAAACAGACAACCAGAAAAGTAAAAGGCATATGCCGGATAAGTTCCTATTCCGAGTCCCCGAGTTTGTTTTCATGTTTCCCACATTTGATGCTCTTTGCTCTTGAGTACCATTTCGGCGTTCGTCAGTCGAGTCACAAGATTATTTTACATGACATACATTACTCCGACTTGAAAACCGATCTCAGAACTTGTCCGGCATATACGAAATAAGGAATAGGTACGAGGCAGTCCCCGGGTTCCTCACTGGGTTGCCGGCATGCAAAAAATGACAACGGATAGGCATAAAATGAGGCAGTCCCCGGGTTCCTCCCGAGGGTACCGACATGCAAGTTAAGATAAAGGACACACTTCTGGCCAGGCAGTCCCCGAGTAACATCTTGGGTTGCCGCTAGGATCCAACAACTTCAAGATGATAACATCATGATCAAAATTTGTTTAAGTCTAAAAGACAAGATTAGGGAAAGAGGGAAAAGATAGAAAGAAGATGTAGTTGTCCTCCAGGCTTCATCTCCAGACTTATAACTTTCTTCTGGATGATGTCTTGATTGAGTTCTTGGTAGTCTTGCTGAATCTTCAGACTTGATGGTTCTTGTATCCTAGAGGCTGGTCTTGGATTTACTTAGTCTTCATGAAGTCTCAGAGGGGAGAAAATACAGAGAGAGAGAGACTTAGAGAATAAAAGGGGGTTGGCCTTATTGAACTTCTTCTCACTTTTCTTCCAAGTGCTTGACATCTTTGGGATACTTCCAGAGTCTGTTTTCTTCTAAGTCCTTCATGAACTTCTTCCTGATTTTCTTCTAAGTGCTTCTTCTCCTTGAAGATACTTCTGAAGTCTTGTTTTTGACTAAGTCCTTCATTGGTCTTCCAGCTCCATGTTGAAAATCCTAAGTGTCTAGTGCATAGCACTTCACAAATATGCTAAGTTGAAATGATCCTAACTTAGAGAAAACTAATGAAGAGGGGTTTTCCTATGAGAATAAGATATGCTATGAATGTAATGCAATTTTAAACCACAAGAAACATAATACTAATTTTTATGATATTTATAAGGTGTGCATTTGGCTATAAATGCAATCTAATTAATTTCCATTTTTTGAAAATATAATAAAAGGAATAATTATAATATTAAAGTTTTCTATAATTAAAATTTTTATAGCAAAATTTTGTAATTAGTGTTAGTAGACAGGGGGCATTTAATTAAATTTATAGCAATTTGATTTAATCAAAAATAATATTTCTATTAATTGTTATGTGGAAAAATACTCAAACTATTCAAATTAACTATATAACTATGAATTCATTCAATATTACTCAAAAATATTTTGTAGCAGTGGCATCAATTTACAAATATTCTAAAGTTTCTAAAACAATTTTATTTGCAATTTTTGAATTTACAGATTTAAAGTTATGACAAAAATACTCAAATTCACCATTTGAAATTTGAATATTTTAAACTAAGTCAAATTTGAATTTGGGCAGATCCAAATATTCTACATGTCAAGGGCTTTCCAAATATATAAAAATATTTGAATTTGGATAAACAGATAAAAAGATATGATAATTTGAATAGACAGGGGCTTTTCTGCAAAACTGCCAATTAATTAAATCGTGAAAATGATTTTACACGTCAGCGCTGACTGGGCGCTGACTGTGCGCTGACTGGGCTGCTGACGTGGTTAAGTCACAAGATCTGGATCGTTGGATCTGGATCTGACGGCTGAGATCTACTGATACCGGTTCGGAGGATGGATCTAATCGTGACCGTGGAAAAAGAATCGGAGGGCTCACCGTGCGTTGACCACCGGGCGGCGGCGCGAGTTCGCCGGAGACGAGGCCGACTGTGGCGCGAGTTCGCCGGAGACGAGGCCGACGGTGGCGCTGCGCTCGGCGAGGACGAGGATGACGCTACGGTGCTCCCCCGGACGCGCGGATGACGCCCTCGGGTGCGGCTCGTCGCTGCGGGGAAGATGGTGACCGCGGCGTCCTCGAGTTCTTGCCGGAGTGGCGTGGACGAGCGCGGCGGCGGCTCAGGCCACCTCGGGCGAGTGCCCGCTTGATAAATCGGTGATGCTTTGGACAAGGGGGAGGGTCCTACGGGATCGCACGAGTACGAGGGAGATGATGGAGGCGGTTTTGGGTGTCGGGGTGGCTCCCACTCGCCGGAATTCGAAGGAAACGGTGGCGGTGGCGGAGAACTCCGGCGAGCTTGTACCGCAGCCTGGGGGCGTGATTTTGAGGGGAAGGAGAGGGGAAACGGAGAGGAGCGTCAGGGCTACAAATAGGCAGGCAGGGGCGTTGAATCCGGGTCTTAAACGCCCGCGTTGAAGCGAGGTAACGCCGGCCGTTTTCAGCCGTGGACGTGGGCGTCGTCTCCGGGAGGTTGAAGACAACCTGACGTGTGGGCCCCACACGTCAGTGAGAGAAGGAGGGGACGCGGGCTGAGCTGCGCTGGGCCGCTGCTGTCCGCTGCGCGCGTGGGCGATAGATGCTGGGCTTCGGCCCAGTTAGCTTTTCTTTTTCTTTTTCTGTTTTCTGATTTTTTTACATAACTTTTAAATTAAGAAACCAAATCAACTCAAATTAGTTTCTTTAATTTTGTAAAAACAATGTCTATCATTTAAAACACTTATGGTTATGTTTGGAAGACTTTTCAAAAATAATATTTTTGAAATATTGATTATTTGCAAAATGGACACCTAATGTCAATTTTGAAATTTAGGGTTTTAATAATTTCATTTGGGGTTAAATAAAAATCTATGAATTTCCACAATCTTATAAGTTTGATATTAAGTTTATTTAAATCTGATTTCTAATAACCATCATTATTCTTTGTTTTGGTATAATAGTAAAATAACTAAATACAAAAAAAAATTAAGGAAATGGGAGACATAATAAATTCCATTTTTAATATTATTTTGGGCACCATTATATTTCATATTAATATAATTCAACTGAAACTTCATAACATCTATGGAAAATATTTTAGTTTTAATTCATTTCTTATTTAGAATATATTAATCATTTCATGCTTTGAAAATAAATGAAATTCATTTAAGCAAATGAAATGTTTATTTGGATAATTCCTTAACTTTAATTTATGAAGTTTTAAAGTTATGAATTATAAAGTTATAGTTTCCAAAACTATAATTTAAATTTAGTTACAATAAAGAAAACTCATTAGGCAATTAGACCATGTTTAAATTTGTTATAAATATTATCTTAATTTATGATTAGCTATGGCTATGTGGTTTAAATCAAATACTTACAAAGACCTTTTATTACAGGGAAATGGTTTGAAGTTTGTATAACATTTATCAAATTATATATTGAGGTTTTAAGAATTACAATGGTTAATAAAATGTTTTAACCTGAAACAACTTTTGAAAAAGATGATAAACTGAGATATTTGAAATATTAAATCCTTTAAATATGTTTGAAATCTTTTATAGTTGGTTTTCTTTGCATATAATGTTTTTATTTTTAATCAAAACAAAAGTTTAAAATTTTAGTGATTTTCAAACATTATAAAATGTTGGGATGTTACACTACTAGGCATGGGCAAAGACATGTCTTGTCTCTAACAAGCGGACAATGATGAACCAGGACGGCGCCTGCGGTCCTTGCCGGGATGATGACGACAGGGCTATGCCGGATAGCTCGGCGGCTAGGTCGCACTAGCCGGTGTCGACCTAACCATTAGCCTGGCCGGCGGGCCCAAGCCGGATTAGGGTTTCCGGCCCGCCGGGCAGGAACCCTATAAAAGGCGCCATAACTCCTCCTGTGGAGGTACGACCAACTTGGGTGCCAAAACTATAGTCTCATTTACTCCTAGTGCATTTACTTCCTCCTCCTCTCTAGTTCATCCGGTTCATCTCCAAAACAGCTCAAGGAGCAAGTTGTATATGTTGAGACATACATATATTGAGAGGAAAGGCAGGGGTAGGGGTCTTACCTCCTCATGAGGGCCCCGAACCTGGGTATATCGTGTGTGTCGACTCGCCTTCATGCATTTGTTTGGGTTTTATAGATGTTTGAGTGTGTTCTTCGGTTTTCAAGAGTGTCTCGGCATCTCCTGTCGTGTGAGCTTCTTAGCTCACTAGCCCTCCCCGGATCCACCAGCGTCCATCGGCCCCACACATTAGCCATCCCATGGCATCTGCCCTGATATCACCACGACACGCTCTGATACCATCTGTAGTGTACCTGCACTTAAAATATGGCAAGGTACCTGTGTATAGTGCAAATCCCTAGATCGATTCGTTTGCACACACAGTTTACGATGTAATATCAAAACAAAGTATCAATTTTATTACATCGATGATCTAGACATAGAAAATATTCAATACAACTTGCATAGCATAGACCTAGCATTGAAAGAGTAAACAGCGGAAATACAACAATAGTGAGTCTCCATCATCTTCATGTTGCCACAGGCGAAAACATGTTGGTTGCAGACTCGAAACTTTTAAACGAAACCTCACTTGTCATCTGAACAATCTGCAATAAGAAAAATATTGCAACAACGTGGGTCAGATTCCATTTAAAATGGAGTCTGGCAAGTGACACTATGGTGGACACTTAAAGGAATAACTCTATAACCTATATGCTTATTTGGCTGGTTGAGTTCAAGGCTATTTTGCGGAAAGCAAGTTTTTCCCTAACACTTTGAAACAACTTTACCTAGTTGAGACAAATATGGTATGAAAGCCATAGTCTCAAACTTCACCCATCAAGTTTTAACTTAGAAGTTGGAATGGTGGAATCCTCCGTTGACGTCCTCGTTCAGCTGCTCAAATTGTCTGTACCGGGGACACGGCTAAGTACTTAGATTTTTAACTCTGCAGAGGTTGTGCACGTTCACCATTGCACCTATTCAACCCAAACTATCCTATACACTCTGGAAGTGTTAAGGAAAAGGAGAGGAATGAGACGAGATCTTTCAGAAGCATATTCCCTCCCCATAACGTCCTGACGCGCTCCACCTACAATTCCTCTACCACCACCTTTCAGGTCGGGGCGAGTCCACGCAGTTTAGTTGAGCAAGCCAGAGCCCATAATTTCAATGTCTGCACGGGAAGCAATCGTCACTCAGAGTTCTTCAGATTCCTCTATTCCTGAGTGGACGTCCACAAGTGTAATTCCACAGGTAAACCCCTGGGAACACACTCAACATAAACCATACAAAACCACTTTCCACCCAGATATTTCATTCTTAACTTAGTAGAATTAACATTTCATCAAAAAATAGTTTTGCATAACATCAAAATTCTACTAAGTGTTGCATAGGAACCTAGACACAGGAATAAGGAAGTCTAAACATGGCTTGCATAGCAATACTATCCTTCACATGCTTATAGAAAAATAATCTACTCATGAATAGTAAAATACTAGGTTGTTTATGCGTGTGCCACTTGCCTTTGAATGATGTCTTTGCTCACAAACTCTTTTCAACGTAACTCGGAGCTCTCCATTCAATCTAACAATATAGACAAACAAAAATATAACAATCAACACAAAACACAACATTACAATGCATACCAACACTTTCATGATGAACAAACGAGTTTCATAAATTTCGAAGGAAAAAGTTGTTTATGCATGACGTGCAAAATATTTATAAGGACTAGAGATGCATATCATGCCATGAAAATATTCTAAGTTATGTGCAAGGCAAGAGATTGGTCAAAATGATTAAGTACCAAGGTCATAAGTTGGATAAAATACTTTGCTATAAATCATCTTGAATAAGCACTCTAATGGATTAGCCATGATGTGCATAACTACTTAGAGAAAATACTAAGTCATTTGTTCAAGGTGATCAACAATTATTATCAACTCTTTGTAAATTGGACATTCACTATAGTGAGAGAGACAGACACCCGGCCAGCCACTTAAGTTTTGGAACAGGTCTCATGTACATGGACATGTAAGGTTAGTCTCCAGGCCACTTCATCTCACTATGCCGCTAGGATCCAACATACTTCAAAGACGGTAGTAACATGATCAAAAATTGTTTACGTCTAAAGTGAAAGACAAGATTAGGAAAGGGGGAAAAGATAGAAAGAAGGATATAGTTGGCCTTCCAGACTTCATCTCCAGACTTGTAACTTTCTCTTTGGTGATGTCTTGATTGAATTTTTTGGTACACTTGATGAATCTTCAGACTTGATGATTCTTGTATCACTGAGGCTGGTCTTGGATTTATATTAGTTATCATGAAGTCTCAGAGAAGAAGACAAGAAAGGGAGAAAGACTTAGAGAATAAAGGGGGTTGGTCTTCTTGGACTTCCTCTTGATTTTTCTTCTAAGTCCTTCATTGGCCTTCTAGCTCCATGTTTAAAATCCCAAGTGTAGAACACTTTACCAAAACAACTATGTTGAACATAATCTTACTTAGAGAAAATAAGGAATAGGTTTTCCTATGAGGAGTATAACTACAAAATAAAATATTCTATGCATGAAATGCAATTTTTAATAAAGAAAAATATGCATGAAGTTATAAATGCAATTTAATTAATTTCTATTATAGCAAGATAGAATAAAAGGGTTATTTATAATATTAAAGTTTTCTGTGATTAACTTTTATGACAATTTTTTTAAAACAGTCCTAATGGACAGAGAGGATTTAAACAAAGTTATAACAATTGTATTTATTCAAAAATGATTTTTCTATCAAGAGTTATGTCAAAATTAATCAAACTATTCAAATTAAACGTATAACTATTAAATCATCAAAATACTACTGAAACCTATTTTATAACAGAGGCATCATATTAAAAATATTCCAAAGTTTCTAAAACAATTTTATTTGCAATTTTTGGATTTATAGATTTAAAGTTATGACAAATATACTCAAATCATCCATTTGAAATTTGAATATTTTAAACTAATTTAAATTTGAATTCTAACAGATCTAAAACATTCTACAAGTCAAGGGCTATCCAGAAGTATAAGGTTTGTTAAATTTGGCCAAACCAATAAAAAGTTATAATAGATCTAAGATGTGGGGGCTTTTTTGTAAAACTGCCATTTAATTTTATTCTGGAAATAAAACAGAAAAGTCAGGGTCACGTGGCGCGATCAGATTGGATGGCTCGGGCTAGGCTCGGGCTTGGCTTAGACGAAACGTAGCTCGGCTCGGCTTATTTAAATCTGGATCGTCGGATCCAGATCTGGCTGTCCGGATCCAAGCGTACCCATTCGCAGGCTAGATCTAATTTAGGTCGTAGGATTTCGATCGGAGGGCTTACACGAGTTGACCGGAGGCTGGTGGTGCTCTTCACCGGAGAAGAAGAAGAAGACGGCGGCGCCGGAGCTCGGTGTGGACGCTCCAGTGGCCGCGGTGCATCCCCGGAATCGGGAAGAAGACGGAAGGGTGCGGCGAGCCACGGCGGAGACCATGGACGCCACGCTGTTGCCTCACACATCCTGTAATGATAGGTAGGGTCGCGCGGAGCTTCGGTTGCTCCGGCGATCTCGTCGGCCACGGTCCCCTCGGTTTGGCTGCAACAAAAATGGAATCGATGGATTATGAAGGTGCGCACGGGGACGGGGACGAGGTAGAACCGGGAAGGAGAGGCGGAGACGTCCTGTGTTGGCCGTAATTGGAGCAAAACGCGGCGACGACCGAGTGTTTCCGACGAGCTAATTCGCGAGCCTGGAGGCGTTTAGGAGAGGGCTTTCGGGGGGGGTGAAGGAGGAGGCCGAGGGCTACTAATATCAACAAACGACGCTCAATTTGGTCGAGTAAATCGCCCGAAATCAATGGATTAATAGCTGCAGTTTTACGCGTGCGTTGCTGGTTCTGGAGATTGAAGACGAGCTGACATCATCGCTGATGTTAGCAGTTTTTCTTTTTCTGTTTTTTCTTTTTTATTTCATATTTTTTGTTTTTAATGTCCAAATGGAGTCAAATAAATTTATAAAAATTTGTAAAAACAATATCTTTGTGCTAAACCAGTTGTGGGCATGTTTTGAACACTTTTCAAAAATCAAAATTTTAAAATATTGATTAAATACAAATTTGATACTTTATGTTAAATTTGAAAATATAGTTTACATAATTTCATTTTTGGCTAAATAAAATTTATAAATATACAACACTTATATAGGTTTTAAATTAAGTTAATTAAACTCATTTTCCAATATTAAAACATTTTTGGCTTTAGTACAATATTAAATAACATCACACATTTATTTGAAATGAAAAGGGAAATACCTTTGGAAAAGATTCTAGATTTATTTCATTTCTTATATTGAATATATTCATGAAAATCATTTTAGCAAATAGACTATGTTTTAAATGGGTTCAAAACATTTTGTAATGTGGCATCTTTTAGATAATTAGGCACTTTGCAAATATGGTTTTAGGGTTGTAAAAAGTAAGGCTAGATGCTTATAATAAAATTGTTAGAAAGAAACTTTTTATTACTTGAAAATGGTTTCGACAGTTTGTAAATCATTTTTCAAATTACATATTGCAATTTTAAGAAATACAACGAATGATAAAATGTTTAACTAGAAACAACTTTTGAAAATAATGATTAATTGAGATATTTGAAATATTAAACTTTTAAGATGCTTGAAGTCTTTTATAGTTGGTTTTCTTATGCACTTTAATGTTTTATTTTAATCAAAACAGAATTTTAAGTTTTAGTGATTTTGAGACATTCCAAAATATTGGGATGTTACAGATCACCCTGATTATGTCCCCCACCCAGGCAAGTACACCCTCGTTGTCGACCCCATTGTCGATAACTTCAGACTCACAAAATTACTCATGGATGGCGGCAACAGCCTCAACATCTTGTACTATGATACACTTTGCCGCATGAATTTGTTTGAGGATCAGCTAGACCATGGCAACCTCACTTTTCATGGCATAGTACCCGGCAGACAAGCAAAGTCAATGGGAAACATTAGGCTGAAGGAACTTTTGGACCAGAACAGAACTATCGATCAAAGTTTCTCCGGTTTGAAGTTGTCCCCTTCAAAAGTGCCTATCATGCTATCTTCGCACGACCGGCTTTCGCCAAGTTCATGGAAAGGCCGTGCTATATCTACAGCAAGCTTAAGATCCCCGGGGAGTGATACGTCTCCAACGTATCCATAATTTCTTATGTTCCATGCTATGTTATATCATATTATTACATGTTTTATATGCATTTTATTTATTTCTATGCATTTTCTGGGACTAACCTATTAGCAAGATGCCACAGTGCTAGTTCCCTGTTTTCTGTTGTTTTTGGTTTCAGAAAATCTTTTAAGGAAATATCCGCCAAATTAGAAACGAGTTAACTAGGATTTATTTTTGGAATATTTGCGTCCAGGAAAACCGAAGACGAGACGAAGAGGGGCCGCGAGGCGACGTCATCACCTGGTGGCGCGGCCCCACTGCCAGCCGCGCCAGAAGGTGAGGAGGCCTCCTCGGGCGCCCACCGACCTAGGTCTTTCGCCCATATAAAACCCCTGATCTAAAAACAAAGGACGGTTAATCACTTTTTCCTCCACGGGTCCGAAACGCCGCCGCCATCGCCGACAAGATTCGGGGGATAGAAGTCTCTATTCTGGCACCCTGCCGGGATGGGGAATTACCCCCGGAGCCATCTCCATCGACTCCACCACCATCTCCATCGCCGTTGCTGACTCCTATGATGAGGAGTGAGTAGTTCTCCCCCGGGGCTGCGGGATCTACGGAAGCCATGTGGTTTATCTCTCTCTCCCATGATGTGATCTTGCATGTGATCATGAGCTTTGTAATCTAGTTGAATATGTGATACTACTCTTTGTCTATTATGAACTATAGAGGTTACTTTAATATGAACTCCGGGGTTATGCACGTGTGTAATGGTGACAGTGTGTGCACTGTGTGTGATTCCCTTTATGACATTGTTGGTGTTGGTTTACTCCGACTTTTAGGGTGCTCTTGTAGCCCTACACAATGAATGGTGTTTGTCATCCAACATGAGAGTGTTTGAGAGTAGTGTTTATTTATTTAACTTTGATGTCATTGTTGAGAATGTCCACTGGTGAAAGTAGGATCCCTAGGCCTTGTTTCTAAGCATCAAAACATTGTTTCCAACAAGTTCTGTTACATGTTTGCTTGCTCCATTTTTATTATAGATTGCAATTGCTACTTATAACCATCAATATTACTTGTATTTTATTATCTCTTCACATAACTAGTGCACCTATACATCTGACAAGTGTATTGGGTGTGTTGGGGACACAAGAGACTTCTCGTATCTTAATTGCAGGGTTGTTTGAGAGGGTTATCTTTGACCTCTACCTCCCTGAGTTCGATATACCTTGGGTGATCCACTTAAGGGAAACTTGTTGCTGTTCTACAAACCTCTGCTCTTGGAGGCCCAACACTGTCTACAAGAATAAAAGCGTGCGTAGACATCAAGCTATTTTCTGGCGCCGTTGCCGGGGACGTAAGGTAAGCTGCACTCACATATCGTCAACGAAGCTATTTTATGGCGCCATTGCCAGGGAGGTGACCGCTTGAAGGTATCTCCTTTAGATTCTGCAGTTATTACCTTTAGTTTCTTGTTTTTATTTTCACTAGTTAGTGTAAATGGAAAAAAAATTAGAGATCTTTATGAAATTTATCTTAAGCTAGGACATGAAGTGTTTGAAGAGAAAACTTAAAAACCTATGGAACTTTATTTGCATGCTAGTAGCAATGTTATTAGTATGAATTCTTTGAACACCATTATTGCTAATGCTATGGAAAAGTCTAAGCTTGGAGAAGTTGGTTTTGATGAGCATGATATTTTTAGTCCCCCAAGCAAGGTGGAGAAAATTTTCTTTGATAATACTTTACCTCCAATATATGATGACTACAATGATAAGTATGATATTTTCAGTCCACCTACTATTGAGGAGAAAATTAAATATGATTACAATATACCTCCTATATTTGATGATTATGGTGATGAGACCAATAATGGTAGCTATTTTGTTGAATTTGCTCCCACTACAATTAATAATAATTATTATGCTTATGTGGAGAGTAATAATTTTTTATGCATGTGGCTCATGATAAGAATGTCTTATGTGATAATTATATTATAAATTTTATTCATGATGCTACAAGTGAACTTATTGATGATAATGATGAGTATTGCTTAAATATGCTATATGATAATGCTTTAGATGATTGTCCTATGCTTATTGATAATCCTCTATGTGTAGAAGTTTTTACTTATTTATGTGAGGATAAAAATGATATAATTGATGCTTGTGATGGTACTCTTACTCATGAGAGTCCTACTTTGTTCTTGAATTCTCCAAGTTACACCATGGAGGAGAAGTTTGGTTATGTTGAGAAATATTTGTGTGGTTTGCAATTGTTTCTAGTTTCAAATCTTTGTTGCAACCTGTAGCGTACCTGCACTTAAAATATGGCAATGTACCTGTGTGTAGTGCAAATCCCCGGATCGATTCGTTCGCACACACAGTTTACGATGTAATATGACAACAAAGTATCAATTTTATTGCATTGATGATCCAGACTAAAAAAATATTCTTTACAACTTGAGAAGAATGAGACGAGATCTTTCAGAAGCATTTTCCCTCCCACTTTGGCTTGACCATTTCCACCTAACACCCTCTTCATCTGCTTGTCAAGCCGGGGCGAGTCCACGCAACTTAATTGATCAAGTCAGAGCCCATTGGCAATGGTTGCACTGGAAGCAATCTTCACTCGGAGTTCTTTTGATCCCTTTGTTCCCTGGGTGGCCATCCACAAGTGCACGTACTCTAGGAAACATAGACATGGGGGCTGAGTAGCCACTCAACTTCGCGACCATATACAACCAGTCCACCCAGGAGGTTCTTTATTGACTTAGTAGAATTTAGATTTTAACCAAACAACATTTGCATAGCATCAATAATTGTACAAAGTATTATAAGTACCTAGACACATGAATAGGGGAATCTAAACATGGCTTGCATAGCAATACTATCCTGCACATGCTTATATAAAATACACTAAGCCATGCATATAGAAAATAGTAGGAGGTTTATGAATGTGGCACTTGCCTTTGGATGATGTCTTTGCTCACAAACTCTTTTCAACGTTATTCGGGGCTCTCCGTTCAGTCTAAACAATATAGAAAATACAACAATCTGATTTGAAGAAAGTGTTTTCTAAAGAGATAGAAAAGCAAAATAGCCTTGAACTCCACCAGCCAAATATGCATATAGGCTATAGAGTTATTCCATTAAGTGTCCACCATAGTGTCACTTGCCAGACTCCATTTTTAATGGAATCTGACCCACGTTGTTGCAATATTTTTCTTATTGCAGATTGATCAGATGACGAGTGAGGTTTCGTTTAAAGGTTTCGAGTCTGCAACCAACATGTTTTCGCCTGTGGCAACATGAATGTGATGGAGACTCACTGCTATTGTATTTCCGTTGTTTACTCTTTCAATGCTAGCTTTATGCTATGCAACTTGTATTGAATATTTTGTAAGTCTGGATCATCGGTGTAATAAAATTGATACTTTGTTATGATATTACATCGTAAACTGTGTGTGCAAACGATTCGATCCAGGGATTTGCACTATACACAGGTATCTGCCTTATTCTAAGTGCAGGTACGCTACATCTCCGCACACCAGGCCACGCAGGAAACTCTAGAGGAGGACCGCAAGAGCCTGGCAGATCGCGAGCGGCAGCTGGCCTCCAAGGAGAAGGACGTGCTGCTACCCGATGAGCAGCGGCTCCAGGCAGAGAACGAGCTCGCCACCAAGCACGAAGAGCTTGAGGCGCGCAAGGGGAACCTGGCCCAGGCGCTCCAGAAGCACGACGAGAACGTTGCCGCCCAGAAGCAAGCCCTGGAGCACTTCCAGCTGCGGTTCGCCAAGAAGAAGAAGGAGGCGGAGACGGACCTCGCGAAGCGCGAGAAGGAGTTTAGGTAGGCCACTTCCCAGGCGTACCGTGACAAGGAGAAGAAGCAGGAGGACCGCTTCAAGGCCAAGCATACTACCGACGCCAAGCGGATCGCGGAGCTTGAGAAGGCCAACTCCAAGCTTGGGGTCCGCCTCCAGCGCGCCATGGAGGCCTATCGCCAAGCGGAGGATGCTAGCCGTCCTGGACCTGAACGCCCTCGTCTGGGACGTGGAGGAGCAGGTGGGCCCCGTGGTTGAGCAGGTGGCGGAGGCTGCGGACACCAAGCAGGAGGCTCGTGTGCTCACGAAACAACCGGAACGCATGTTCCAGGCGTTGGAAACCAGGGGCAACGAGCTCGCTGCCCTGCTTGGCGCGGAGGCGCCGCACGCCGAGGCTCGAGGCCGTGGCGACACTGCCATGTACCTGGTCTACTTCAACCAGCTCTTCACGGCGCTCGAGAGCACCTTCGCTGATCTCCGCGAGGTGATCGAGGTCGAGAGTCGCCAACTCCTGGGGGTGGTCGTTGACCGCATCTTCACCAACCTCCGGCTCCTCACGCCTGGATTTGACCTCTCCACGGTGACCGAGGCTCGCGAGGGCGACGAGGTGTGGCGGGTCTCCAACTCCCTCTGCGAGCAGGTCGAGGCCTTCTGCAACCGCTTCAAGCGCGCGGAGGTTGCTGCGGACGAGAGCGAGGAGGCCGCCCCTGCCGAGACGGAGGAGGACGCTGCGGAGGAGGAGCACGACGGTGCGGACTACGCCTGAGCCTTGCTTATTGCGCCCTTGAGCGCTTGTATCTGAAACAGTTTTATATTTAGACACTGTGCATTTTGGGCATTAGGGATATTATAACTGAGTCAAATTCGAGCTCCCTTAGGCCACCTCACTTTTGGACGTTGGATTCGCCCCAGCTCACAATCTTGACCATTCAATTTATGTGTGCAGGCTAAATGGGCCAAATGTCCCTGAGGGACGCTGCTCTGGGCATCAAAACAGTGTTTTCTGGTGCGTCCCGGCCCGTTTAACCAAAATCCCACACACGTCGCGGAAAAAAGCCTATGCCTTTCCCCATCGAGCCGAGCGCACCGTATGGAAAGTCAACAGTCCCTTGGTCCACCGCGCCGCGCCTTCCCCTCGACCCCTCCCCTCGATCCACCACGCTGCGCCGCCCGTCGATCTCTGCCTGGCCCATCCTCCATCGACCGGCCGTGCTCGCATCGAACCGCACGTTGGCTTGGGGACGATGTCCACGTTCCAGCTGGCGCCTCTCCCCTGCCTCTATCTGATCCGAACGGGGATGCAATGTGTATTGGGAGGAGACAAATCAGGCGATGAGGCGGCAGCGCGACGCCTATCCCCCCCCCCCCCCCAACATGATCTCGTGTTGCGGCGCCTATCCCCGTCCACTATCTCGTGTGTCGGTGCCTCTCCCCACACCTCGACATTATAGTAATCGGTTAATGCATCAACGAAATTTGTTAATCAGTTTGCAAATCTCGTCCTACTATTGGTTATTCATTCTCATCAAGGCGAAAAAGGTGCATACAAGCCTCATGAATTTCTTCTACAAAATTGGCGAGCTTCACTATTTTAACTAATTGTGATGTTCAGATTTGATGTGTACCATTTTTGCGATCAATCTCCATCTACTCTCATTCCTATAAATCTATTTTTCTAATGCACGGGCGCCGCAACGCGCGCCTACATGATCTAGTTTAATATACTCTTTGAGCAATTTATGTCAGCTTGTGTGCCCCTCGAGAGGCCCCTTTTGTCTTATTTTCATGTCTATGCTTTCTCAGCGTCGTTCGGACCCGTTGCTTCGCGCTATGACTCCGCCACTGCGGTATGCTAGAGCAATGACTTAGCAAGGCCGGGGGGAGTTTAAGGCTTGGAGAGGTAAGAGCCCTGAGTCGCGATGCTCAAGTGCCCCCCTTTGACGTGCGAGTAGTCCATGAAACACAAGGGCAAATGAAATCGCTCGAGGGACAGACGTATGATTGTTGTGGAAAAAGGCTCTCGAGGCACGAGTGCGGGACTTAGCTTCTCGAGGCTTTTGCCCTGTAGAGGTATTTTGCCTGGCGAGGAGGTCCTCTCCAAGGGTTTTTGCCCTGTTGCCTCCTCAGGCTTGCAGGGACGCTTGTTCCCTGTAGATGTTAGAGAGGCGAACCCAAACGCTTGTACATGGTAGTGGGAACTCATGCGCGCTTATAGGTCTCCTCAGGCGTTCCTTGCGAGAAGAGTAAGTAACAAGGTCCCTTGTAGAGATGGTGTGTTTGTGGGAGCTTGCCCTCCAGCCAGAGCTCAGATCCTTGGATTTTGCAGTGCTGCTGGTGTGTCATTTGAGGCACTGGCACCGTACTCAGCCCCCGCTCGCAAGGTGCGTATGGGGAAAGATGTAAGCGCATTATCTTGCCGTTTCCAATTCCTCTGGGATCGTGGGGCGTTACCGACTCGATTGTGGCTTACAGCCCACGCTCTACCCGACTCGCACTATATATACAGCCCGGGGCAAACCCTAGCCGCCACTACGAGATACATGGTCTCACACCGTTCCAGAACATTGCGCCACCGTCTACCAAGCCTTCTCCATCCCGTCTTCCGGCGTGCACCGGTTGAAGGGACAGTAGGCCTCTGGAACCCCGCCTCTTGAGATCCTGTACGGGAGAGGGGCGATCAAGTTTTTGGGGAGCGCACTCGCGCGACTACTGGCTTCGAGTTCTTCCCCAACGACGACTTCTTCCCCGACATCACCAGCCTCTTCATCGACGACATGGGCGACGACACGGGGAACTCCAGTGGTGCGACTGCCGCTGCACCGTATGTGTTCTTCATCTTCCTATATGATGTTTTGCTAGAGTTCTTACTTATAGTATATGCTCTAGATTGCATTTGTTTATCTATTGGTTGCGTAGATCACATGATTAGTATTATTTGTATTATTCTAGTCATGAATTGTACACTGTTATTGGGAATTAAATCATATGCTAAATCGCCTAATTATTCTACAATCCAAAAACCTGATTATAGGCAATTTGCACCTATTGGCCTTATCGCGTCAACGAGGCCCTTCTCCTTTAAAGGGGTTATGTATAAGCGGTGGCGCATGAGAACAGTGTTATGGTTTCAAAATATGAACTGCTATCCTGCCACCAAAGGCAAGCCTGATGGCGAGCTTGACCCTGCACAGCAGGAATCTTTCGAGAGGCTCGACAACATGTTTAAGAGTGCCCTTTTGAGTATTCTTGATGATTCCATTGTGGACTCGTATATGTCGTTTTCTAACGGCAAGTACATGTGGGATGCGCTTGAGGCCAAATTTGGGGTCTCGGACGCTGGCAGCGAGTTGTATGTCATGGAAAATTTCTATGACTACAAGATGACTGATGAGCGCCCTGTTGTTCAACAGGCTCATGAGATAAAGTCACTTGCTAAGGAACTTGAGCACTTTAAGTGTATCTTACCGGACAAGTTTGTCGCCGGTGGCATGATCGCCAAGCTTCCACCTTCGTGGAGCAACTTTGCTACCTCTCTGAAACACAAGAGACAAGAGTTTTCCGTTTCGGATCTCATTGGGTCACTTGATGTGGAAGAGAAGGCGAGAGCGAAGGATACACGTGCTCGAGTTACCGAGGCTGGTTCTAGTGCCCATGTGGTACAGAAGAAGAATTACCAGCCGCCCCACAAGTCCAAGTTTAACAAGAACAACTCTGGGGGTAAGGGCAAGCCTGATGGAAAGTTCAAGCCATCACAGCCTACCAACTTCAAGAAGAAGAACAACAATGAACCGAGGAAGGGATCATGCCATGTTTGCGGTGATCCAAGTCACTGGGCACCTCGCTGTCCCAACCGCCATGAGCTCCACGAATCTGAGAACAATGGCAAGAATGCCAATTTTGTGATTGGCGATACTTGGATGAAGGATTCAGGGTACGGTATATTCCTACCATCCTTTCAGTTTGTCATTCTCCTGAATGATTTATTGACACTTGCGCCAATGTACATGTTTGTGCTGATGCCTCGATGTTTTCTTCTTACCAGGTCATAGGGACTTCCCCCGTGCTGATGGGAAATGGATCACATGCTTTTGTTCGTCGTGTTGATACGGTCAATCTAAAGTTTACTTCGGGGAAGAACGTGCGCCTGAAGAACGTTCATCATGTGCCCGCCATCAATAAAAATCTCGTCAGCGGATCGCTGTTGTGTGGAGATGGTTTTAAGTTGGTTTTCGAGTCCAATAAAGTTGTAATATCTAAGTATGGACAATTTGATGGAAAAGGCTATGAGTGTGGAGGCTTGTTCCGCCTATCTTTGTCGGATATTTGCACCAAAGTTATTAATAATATTTTTCATGAAGTTGAATCTAATATTTGGCATTCTCGACTTTGTCATATTAACTTTGGTAGCATGACGTGGCTAGCTAATTTGGATTTAATTCCGAAATTCACTAATGTCAAAGATTCCAAGATTCAAGTGTGCGTTCAAGCTAAACAACCCGGCAAGTCCCATAAGCCTGCGGAGGCAAGAGACTTGGCACCACTGGAACTTATACATTCAGATCTCTGTGAGATGAATGGCGTGTTGACAAAAGGCGGAAAGAAATATTTCATGACGCTTATTGATGACTCCACTAGATATTGTTATGTGTATCTCCTGAAAACAAAAGATGAAGCTCTAAACTTCTTCAAAAATTATAAAGCTGAAGCAGAGAACCAACTTGATCTAAAAATAAAATGGCTAAGGTTTGATCGTGGTGGAGAGTACTTTTCCAATGAGTTTGATTATTTTTGTGCGGAACATGGTATAATCCATGAGAGGACGCCTCCCTATTCACCTCAGTAAAATGGGGTAGCCGAAAGAAAGAACCGAACTCTAACTGATTTGGTTAACGCCTTGTTAGACAATTCGGGTCTCTCCAAGGCATGGTGGGGGCAGGCCCTATTGACAGCTTGTCATGTCCTAAACTGAGTTCCCGCAAAGAACAAAACTGTTTCTCCGTTTGAGGAATGGGAAAGGAAAAATTTGAGACTCTCTTACTTACGTACTTGAGGTTGTTTGGCGAAAGTCAATATTCCAATTCCCAAGAAGCGCAAGCTAGGACCAAAAACCGTGGATTGTGTTCTTCTGGGCTATGCTTTTCATAGCATTGGCTATAGATTTTTGATAATCAAATCTGAGGTACCCGACATTCATGTTGGTACGATTATGGAGTCGAATGATGCGACTTTCTTTGAGGACATTTTTCCCATGAAGGGTGTGTCTAGCTCATCAAATCAGGATATACCTAATACAACTAGTCGGGAATTAGTTGAGATTCCTGATCCTACCATTCCGATAAAACACACTGATAATCCCGTGGAGGATGACAATGAAGTTCCTGTTAGGAGCAAGAGACAGAGGACTGCTAAGTCCTTTGGTGATGATTTCATTGTGTATCTTGTGGATGACACCCCCAGTAATATTTCAGAAGCTTATGCATCTCTTGATGCTGACTACTAGAAGGAGGCTGTCTGAAGTGAGATGGATTCCATCTTAACTAACGGAACCTGGGAAGTTACTAATCATCCGTATGGGTGCAAACCTGTAGGATGTAAGTAGGTGTTCAAGAAAAAGCTTAGGCCTGATGGTACTATTGAGAAGTACAAGGCGCGGCTTGTGGCCAAGGGTTGTACCCAGAAAGAAGGAGAAGACTTGTTTGATACTTACTCACCTGTGGCTAGACTGACCATGATTCCGGTGCTACTTTCATTGGCTGCCTCGCATCATCTTCTTGTTCATCAAATGGACGTTAAGACAACTTTCCTAAATGGAGAGTTAGACGAGGAAATTTATATGGATCAGCCTGATGGTTTTGTAGTACCGGGTCAGGAAGCAAAGGTGTGCAAGCTATTGAAGTCTTTATATGGCCTTAATCAAACTCCTAAGCAGTGGCATGAGAAGTTTGAAAGAACTTTAACTGCTGCAGGTTTCGTTGTGAACAAATCCGATAAGTGTGTATACTATCGCCATGGTGGGGGCGAGGGAGTTATTCTATGTCTGTAGACATACTGATATTTGGAACCAATCTTGATTTAATCAAGGAGGTTAAGGATTTCTTATCTCACTGCTTTGAGATGAAGGATCTTGGAGTAGCTGATGTAATATTAAACATCAAGCTGCTGAGAGATGGTGATGGTGGGATTACACTGATTCAATCTCACTATGTGGAAAAGATCTTGAGTCGCTTCGGGTATGACGACTGCAAGCCTTCTCTGACACCATATGATCCCAGTGTGTTGATTCGAAAGAATCGGGGCATTGTTAGAGATCAACTGAGATATTCTCAGATCATTGGCTCGATTATGTATTTGGCTTGTGCCACGAGGCCTGACATACCTTTTGCTGTAAGCAAGTTGAGTCGGTTTGTTTCCAACCCGGGAGATGATCACTGGCATGCGCTTGAGAGAGTTATGCGCTATTTAAAAGGCACTGCGAGCTATGGAATTCACTATTATGGTTATCCTAGAGTACTGGAAGTTTATAGTGATTCCAATTGGATATCTGATGCTGATGAGATTAAGGCCACGAGTGGTTATGTGTTTACACTCGGTGGTGGACCTGTTTCCTGGAAGTCTTGCAAGCAGACCATCTTAACGAGGTCAACTATGGAAGCAGAACTCACAACATTAGACATAGCCACCGTTGAAGCAGAGTGGCTTCGAGAGCTTTTGATGGACTTACCTGTGGTTGAAAAACCCATACCCGCTATCCTTATGAACTGTGATAATCAAACTGTGATAGTTAAGATTAAAAGTTCTAAGGATAATTTGAAGTCATCAAGGCATGTGAAAAGGAGACTAAAATCTGTCAGAAAATTGAAGAACACCGGAGTTATTGCGTTGGATTATATCCAAACGTCTAAGAACTTGGCAGATCCTTTCACAAATGGTTTATCATGTAACGTGATGGATAATGCATCGAGGGAGATGGGTTTGAGACCCACCGTATGAGTTGTCCACAGTGGTAACCTACTCTACGTGATTGGAGATCCTGTGAATTAGAAGTGAGAGACAAGCTGTTGGTCGGCTGGGACGAGAGTATCCTTACATTTTACTATCCCACTCCGCAAAGATGCAATACTCTCCTGATCTACATGGCAGGTTGATATTTATCTTAATATGTTCCAAGCGACTTACTTTATAAGCGGAGATGTTATCCTACAGAGCATCTCTGGAGGAATACACCTATATGAGTCTGACTGTTAAACCTCGCAGTCTATGAGAGTCGGGTGCTATTTAGTAAACTCATGAAAGGCCTTGGAGTATGACTATAAGCTCCACACCGCGGGGAAGCCTTGCGGTAGCCTAGTATCGGTTAAGGGTTTGTGTGAAATTAGGTCGCAGCAAACTTGTAGTTCAAGGCATAGTCCACTATTCAAATTATGGTCTAACGTAGCATAAGTTTCTAAGTGGAGTTCAACTTAACAGTCCCCACTAAACACCGGTATATAAAACGATGTTTTGGAACAAATGTGATATATTGTGTCAATTAGACTTTGTGCGCGATTGCTGGAATTTTAGTGTACTTGGGCCAGCCCAACTAAAATCCGAAAATTCCCATGGCGCATTAATAAATGGCTGGTTGAGTGTACGTGACTAAATTTTAGTCTGATAGTGGAGAGTGAGCTGCACCACTTTATATAGTGGGATGTTCTAGTACTAGTATGATCTAGTGAGAATAGGAGAAGATGAAGGGTGCCACACGCGCGCTCCTCCTCCTCCTCGCTTGCCTCGCCACGTCTCGCCTCGTCACGACGCGCCGTGCCGCGGGTTACGGGAATCTCGCCGAGCCGAGCTTATATTTTACAGTCCGGGAAAATTAATGAGTCATTGATTAGTAATTAACGGACGCGTTAATTATCTTGCCGTTTCCGATTCCTCTGGGATCGTGGGGCGTTATCGACTCGATTGTGTCTTACAGCCCACGTTCTACCCGACTCGCACTATATATACAACCCGGGGCAAACCCTAGCCGCCACTACGAGATACATGGTCTCACACTGTTCCAGAACATTGCGCCGCCGTCTACCAAGCCTTCTCCATCCCGTCTTCCGGCGTGCACCGGTTGAAGGGACAGTAGGCCTCCGGAACCCCGCCTCTTGTGATCCTGTACGGGAGAGGGGCGATCAGGTTTTTGGGGAGCACTCGCGCGACTACTGGCTTCGAGTTCTTCCCCAACGACGACTTCTTCCCCGACATCACCAGCCTCTTCATTGATGACATGGGCGACGACACGGGGAACTCCAGTGGTGTGACTGCCGCTGCACCGTATGTGTTCTTCATCTTCCTATATGATGTTTTGCTAAAGTTCTTATTTATAGTATATGCTCTAGATTGCATATGTTTATCTATTGGTTGCGTAGATCACATGATTAGTATCATTTGTATTATTCTAGTCATGAATTGTTCACTGTTATTGGGAATTAAATCATATGCTAAATCGCCTAATTATTCAACAGTTTTTGTGCCAGAAGCCTCGATCGGTGCGAGTATAAATAGCCGGCGATGCCTAAAGAATCGACACTTACGTACCAGCCTAGCTAAAATTGAGGTCTTCACTTATCAAGAAATAATCACCGTGGATTAACGGGTTTCTGTCTCGGGATTGTATATCCACAAGCCTAATGAGGTGGGAGACACGTGGAAACAAATTACCTAGTGGATACCTACACCCGAGGATTGTATGAATATGTCATATATGACAAGACTATTCTAAAAAAACCTTAAATGTTTTTTTTAGATTCCTTAAGTGTTTCTAGAATAGCTATTCTAGACAACCTACCGACTCTAAAGACCTTCTAAACCCGATTCAGGCCCGACCCGCAATAAATACCAGAACCGGTCAACCCACCACCAACCTCCCGACCCCCCAAGTTTTGCCCCGCCTTCCACCACACCGGCAAACCGCCGCCGCGCGCCGCCTACCCCTGGCCCCGACCTACACCTCCGCGTGACCCGGCGTCGGCGAACTCCGCCCCTCGCGCCCCGACGGCAGCGACCTCCGCCCCTCGCGCCCCGGCGGCCCCGACCTTCCCTTCCGCGTGTCCCGGCGGCGGCGACCTCCGCCCCTCGCGCGCCGCCCCTCCCCCCACCTCCAGCGGGCCGCCGCGCTGCGACCTACTACCTCCGGCCACCACACCCCACCTCCGGCCACCCGGCGCCGCTCGCCCGCAACACCTGCCGGCCTCGCTGGCTTTCTGCTCGATTGGGAAGCCCCTCTAGCGGAGCGCGCTGCCGCTTCCCCTGCAGGAGCCCCTCGACGGGAAGCCGCCCTCGTTCCTGCTACACCGTCTTCTGTATGGAGCGGATCCCGTCGGTGCTCCGTCGGCCTCCATCCGCGTGCCTCCCTCCACTTCCACCGGCGGGCGCCGTCACCTGCTCCCCAACTCGCCGCCCTCCTTCCTGTGCCGCCTCGACCTTCTTCCCTCGTCGACCTGCGGCCATGCATCACAGCCTCCAGCTCCGCCATGGCCAACTCGTCGCCCGCGTTCCAGCAAGGGGTGATGGGGATTCCACCGCGGTCACTGCCGGCTCTACCGTGGTCGAACACCTTCTGACTCTTGCTCTGGTAGAGCACGGAGAGGACGAACTGGAGCGCGTGCACGGCCCTAAGCCTCCACCAGCGCCCGCCCGCTGGCAGGCCACGTCCGGAGAAGATGCTCTGAGCCTCCACTAGCCCGTGCGTCGCCCTGTGAATCCACCAGTGCTTGTTTCTGAACTGGAACCTGCTGCTCTGAACATGCGGCTATGCGGGCATTTTTCTGAGTTTTCAGCTAGTGTGTATCTCCGTCCCGTGTTGGCAGTTCAATTTCACTTGATTTGAGGTTCACTTATTTTGGCCGAAACAGTTCATTTAAATATTTCTGGCGGTTCACTTATTAATCCCTGTGACTACTTTGCTCCGAGTATTTTTAATGCCGTGAACTCTAACGCCCACTGTCCTTGGACTGTCGTGGCTCAACTATGTACAAGTAACACTTCTGTGATGCTTGTTGATTGATTCATGTGCTAAATTTTATTGCTTGGAGTTTGGTAGTTGGAAGTGAAGTCATGGCGAATACAAATTATTACAACCTGATCAGAAGTCCACCAAACACATGTTCCGAAGATTATTCCGTCACTGTTGTGAAGTTCACATATGCATTTTAGGAGTTAATTTTTTTCTAATATTTAGCGAGTTCATATTTTATGGAGAGGTTCACTGGCGTATTAAAGGCGGTTCATCTGCTCTGTTTCACGGGACGGAAATTTTCCGCACATAATTCATACTGATATGAATCTAATTAACGCTTCCATGCTATCACACTCCACCCCCAAGTATCATAATCGAGCCAATTTGAAATCGACCTGTACCATCTTGTTTTCTGGTTTTTCGTATTTTCAAAATTAAACAAAAACCATACTGAATTAGAAAAATATTTATGTATGAAAAAGTTGCGTATTGTCAGCATATTTTCAAAATTAAACAAAAACCATACTGAATTAGAAAAATATTTATGTATGAAAAAGTTGCGTATTGTCAGCATATTTTCAACGCCGTGTCATTTGCTAAGTTTCAATAAACGGTTTCAAAGTAACTGAGAATATATTGTCCGCTGGATATAAATATTCAGAAAACAGAATTGTTAATTTTCGAAACTGCTCTTAATCCGTGCGGAATTCAGAAAATTGAGCAGAGATAGTCAGGATGCGCTTTTTCCATACGTTTCCAACGGCGTATCATTTGCGTCTATCCGATAAACGGTTTACGAACGGCATAAAAAACAGAACGAAAACGAAGAAATACATGAAAAACCGTGTTTCGAATATTTAAAATCACTTTAAAACTGTAACTAATTTTAAACTGAAATTAGTTGGAGTAGTTGCGGAATGTTAACAGCTACCCATAGATATATCATTTTCGTAAATCCGTTAAGTGAATTAAAAATTAGACCAAAAAATGATAAACCTGTAAGTGCGGTTCACTTGGTACACGTCGGAAGGTTTACATATACATATGGAGAGGTCCACTATAGTATTAAAGGCGGTTCATATACTCTGTTTCATAGGCGGAAATTTTACGCATAGAATTCGTTCAAACGAGTTCCAGTTGACAAAATCGATTGTATCCATATACAATTAGTACTGATACGAGTCTAATTAACTCTCTCATGCCGTCACACTACACCCTGAGAATCATAATCGAGCCAATTTGAAATTGTTCCCGTATCTTATTTTCCGCTTTTTCGTATTCTCAAAATTAAACAAAAACCGTACTGAATTATAAAACTATTTCTGTATGAAAAAGTTGTGTATCGTCAATATCTTTTTAACGCTGTATCATTTGCTATGTTTCGATAAGTGGTTTGAAAGTAATTAACAACATACTGTCCGCTGGACATAAATTTTTAGAAAACAGAAGTGTTAAATTTCGAAACTGCTGGACGATGTTGCAACATATCTCTGTTTATGTCAGGACAAGGTTTTTGTATGTTGCATAACTAGAGTGTTTGTAATCGGCACCGTTCGTTTACTTTAGGATTGGTGCGACAATATATATATGATTCCATTTTGAGTGGAATGTTTTAAGTGAATTATCAAAGAGGAATGAATAGTAACTTGCTTTCGTGGCTAGCCTAACAAAAATAGGAACTGATGGTCCTGTCTCCTGTTGTCACATGATGCCGTGTTTGTTTGTACGCGACTCTGGCACAACAGGCTCCACATAAATTTCTCTATGCTCGCTGGTTGATTATCAAAAGTGCCCCAAAATTAGATGCTTGCCAACTGATTTTTGTTTCTTAAAGGAAACAATGCTTGCTTTAAAAAGATGCTTGCAGAATAGTGCACGCTTACATGATTAGTGGAAAACTATGCCTGAAATAAAATTTTAATATTTGCCTCATACATGACTATAGAATTAATATTTCTTACTGGAATGAAATGAACGGTGCCCACTTATAATATATCGGTGCCTACGCTAAACATGAACGTGCCCACTTAAAATATATCAGATAAAAGGTGCCTGTATAGAATCACAAATAAATCAGTTGGCTAAATGATGTCTTGATGTTTGTAGTAGACTACAGACTGTAATTCTCGTTGTCCATCAAATTAACAAGAAACGAAGTGAGTCACGGAAAACGCAGAAAAAAAAATAGAAATAAGGAGTGACAGATCCTTCGGTGGATTCATCAAATGCACCACGGACGGAGCTCACGGTCAATCATTCGGTTCCTACCCAATCACCAAACGGCACCCACAGTCCTCCTCTCTGGTGCCTACCCAAACAACTCGCTATCTCACATGTTCGCTGGATTTAGAAAATCACACGAACGGAGCCCCCCGAACGGAGCCATGAAGTCCAGCGAGCCGCTCCTAGGCTTCGATGCAGAGCCGCTGAGCACGGGCCTGGTGCCTCCCGTCCGGATCCGGTGCCGGCGACACCAGATCGGGCCCGCCAACCTCAGCACCGGTCGGCGCCCCTCCTGCCAGCGGCCACCACGCTGCAGCGCCCAGGCGCCGGGACAAGGAAGGTCTGCAGGTCGGAGCCGTGGAAGAGAGGGGCATGGCGGCGGCCCTTGTTCTCGAGGGAGGCGTGACGGGAGGGGTGGCGCCGCGGCCCGCTCGGCTAGTGAACTTCCCGCGCGTGGAGATAAACTTCCTGAACTTCCCGCGCGTGGAGATATCAACCTTCTTTCTCTTAACGGAATGATGGATGTGATGTACGATTGCATAGTTATGGAAATTGCGCAACTAATTTATTTTAACAACATTTCCAAATTCTGCATGGTTTTTAAAACAATTTTGAATCTACAAAACACGATTTTCATGACTTTCTTCATTTTCGCACAGTATTTCGCTCGTCATTTTCAGACAGTTTATTGGATTGACGCAAAGGATACACCGTTATAAAGGTATGGAATATGCGCATCTTTTTCTTCTCTTATCAACTTGTGAGATTCATCACGGATTGGGAGCAGTTTTTAATATACATGGTTCTGTTTTCCGGATTTTAGATCTAGCGGACAGTATTTTCGCAATTATTTTTGAACCGCGTATCCAAACATCACAAATGGTATGGCGTTGGAAAGCTGTTGAGTAGGTGTAACTTTTTTAAGTTAACCATTTTTACAAATTATGTAAGCGATCCTTCATTTGAGATTTTACGAATCTCAAGTAAAAATATACTTGTTTCTCACCGAAATACAAAGTTCCGCCTCTCTGAACTTTCAATTGTCACTTGCTCTGAAACTTGATTAATACTACACCCGGGTATAACTACATCCACGTGTGTTTCACACGAGTATGTAGTATCTATCATACCGAGAGATATGTAACATGTAGTATGGAGTATATTATGCTTTTTTAGTAATATAGATACTTCTTTTTTGGTGGTATGTAAAAAATTCTACATACTTCTCTTTTATATACACATATGACGATATTTCGAGTATATAGTGTAAAATATTAGGACAGTTGTAAGTTTTTCATGAGACTTGTTTTGGGATGTCTTAGATATAGTAAATGAACATACTTAAACAGATAAAGTATGACAAATACTTCCGTAAGGTGGTATACGAGAGGTGGTTGTAGTTACACCCGGGAGTAAAAAGCATTTATATATATAGGGCAAAGCTTTTGTATGTTGTATAACTAGGGTGATTGCTATTTCATTCGCTTTGAGATTCACACCGAATTATTGGACCGGTTCTATTTCAGTGGTTCCGTTCAAATAACAATACTAATGTGGTATGGAGTGGCAGCTTCTTTTAGACCTAGGCGACCAAATAGGATAACTGGGCTTCCGGGATATATGCACAAAAGCGTCACAGTGTCACGTCCTTTGGTTTTTTTTTGCTTTGTCTGCTTACATTCTCTCTCGGCCAGGATCTTTATTTTATATGGCTAATGCGTGTCATTTACTGGAGCTTCTCGATGCATAGCATTTTCAGTAAACCAGCGCGTCAGCAGATCCACGTTAAGAAACGGTGCCCCTCGAAGTCAATCTGTGCCCACTTTAGTTCACAAACGGTGCTCAAATATATTATGAATCGGTATAATATAAATAAGAGCCCATATTAAATCAGTTCTTCTATTAACAAACACCAAAAGCACATCTGAAATCATTCGGTGCAATCACTTCTGAAATTCTTCTTCTGCTACATTGAAAAAACATTGCAAAAATCTAGATCTTAAAAACAAATACAACACAAGACGTTGCCAAAATCACCAAAAAATAAAAATGAAAAAAGAAGGCCCGCAGATGGCGCCGGTGCCCGCTACCTCCTGGCCTCTTGCGCAGAGCCGATGACCGGCGCGTTGTCATGCAGCATGAGGAGCGTTCGGACGAGGGAGGATGGAGAGGGAGGGGGATCCGGTGCCCAACCTTGGACCGCCGCATCTGGCGAGCTCAATGGGGGGCGGTGCTGTGCTAGGATTCCCGTGGTGGCCGCCGTCGACCTCGGGGTGCGGGGTCCCCTACCTCTGCGGGTCGGAGCCATGGAGGATGAGGCGTCCGGTGCCTCACACTCCCCATCCGGTGCCGCCATCGCCGGGCTCCGGGGCCTCTCCCTCTGCATCCGGTGCCGCTACAGATGAGCCACGAGGGGAGGGAAGAGGGACTCTGCATCCGGTGCCGCACGCACCGGAGCTCGACGGAGGGCGGCCGGCGGTGGACGGCGAGCGGGAGGCCGGTCGGGGACGACGTGCGGTGGCGCCGGCGACGTGAGTGCCATGGCCTGATGGCCTCCTCCAGTGCCGCGGACAGGAGAACAGTGCCGCCGCCGATGGGCTTCATCGATGGATCTCGAGCTAGGGGACAGAGCCGTACCGGCGGGATCCCGCAACCTCTCGTCTGCTCGACCGACGGATCTTGAGGTAGGGGAATGGATGGGACAGGATGGGTGGGATCGAGAGGTCGTGGGTGGAGTGTATGGTCCAGGGAAATGGGAGAGATAATGAGGGAGGTGTGGGTGTGGATAGGGTCTGGGCCTGTACGGCTGGAACGAGAGAGAGGGGATATCGTGGGGTTGGGTGCGGTCACGGGAAAAATAGGCACGGCCTCACGAGAGGGAATCGTGGGCTTAAAAGTGACCAGGCTAGTTACAGGGCTACAGACCTATGTCTTTCTAAACAGGAAATAAAGTTGGGCATCTCGAAAATCAGCAAAAGAAAAACAGGCAAAGTTTAGACCACATATTGGCACATATCTTGAAGCACATGGTCGGCACTGATTACCACCTCCGCGATGTTGCAGCATATCTCTGTTTATCCCTATATAATTTATCTATATATATATATATAGGACTCCTATAATATACTCTCAGAGGTACATACTCCCACCTAACTGCCGGGCCCAGATTGTACCCGCGGATAGGTTGCCACTGTTTGTATGCGTTGTGCGTGTGGAAAAAAAAGGTACGAGCGTTGCTTGTTCCTGCATATTAGGATATACTAGATGACCTATTGCGCAACTGCGCAACCACCGAAAGCAAGACAATATTCTTGCTCTTTGTTTCGCTACCTAGCTCCTTTTTAGTTTGATGATAGATAGAGCCTCCATGGGCATCCTATTACCCCGTTCTATTATTATCGACAATTTGATGCTACATCCTGCCTCTTTGAACAGGATTCTCATTCTTATTCCACCCTTCTGCTGCATGGGTTTTAGAGGAGCCTCTTCTCCATCATAGGCTCATAGCATCAGGGCATTGGGACACCGACATTTGCAATGTAGATCTTGGTTGTTAGAGGAGGGTATGTAGAATGGAGGTGAAGCAGTAGTGTGTGATCTTGGTACCGCTCTATGCCTATGAACATTATTTGGAATGCACGAACTTTGTGTTAAATCATGTCATTAACTGGGGTAAGGACCACCTTTGATGGTAAAGAGAACCAGCACAAAATATCACACACTAATATATTGACGTCTATAGGTAGAAAATGTATGGTATGTGAAAACATCTAATTAGTAATGAACCTAACATTGAATAGAAGTGAGAAGGATAGAATGTAGGTAAGTTAAATTCAACCCTCCGCACATTGTCTAACATTGAATAGAAGTGAGAAGGATAGAATGTAGGTAAGTTAAATTCAACCCTTCGCACATTGTTTAACACGATAGATAATATCAGTAATCTACGGTTTAGTCTGATCCCATCAGGCCTCATCACCTTGCCCTAAATAATTGTTATTAGTGGCAAGATCAGAAATTATATGCAAAAATGAAAACATCTCCTTAGTAGCACGGACCAAACCGCCCGTAGTTGTTTGTGAACATCATTCTCAATCTGTCAAACACAGCCCAACTCACCATAGTGCAAGTCTTCTACTTCCAAACCCTCCCATGTCACCATGTATCACATGAATGAACATGACACAGCTACGATACTGCAGCTGCTCTGTTGTCTTCGGAACCAATAAACCTGATTCATCAGAACTAAAAAATAGGAATTGGTGCAGTTTCTTATACAAAAAACCATCAGGCCTGATTCATCAGAACTAAAAACAAGAATAGTTTAAGTGCAGTTTCTTATACAAAAAACACAAAATAAAAATCCATCATAGTACTCATTCATCAGAATGCATAACCAGATAGCTACACATGCATTAGGGGAAAGGAGATGAAAGCGCAGCACAAACCAGGGGCAGTAGGAAGACTTGATGTCCTGGTCGGAGATGACCCTTAGCTCCTTGTTGATTTGGATGTAAGCTAAGCTTTGGATGCCCGCAAAGAGTGCCAACAAAAGTGTCAATAGTTGTTTACTTATCTTCAGATTACAAAGGATGGATATAGAACAAACTGTGGGTAAATAGTTTGGTATGTCAGCGCATGAATTAAATATTCATTTCTTATAATCTGATTTATTAGGATTAGCCAATTGGCTGCAGATGAATTATAGTGTACCTTTGCCATTGTCAGCAGAGTCCAATATACTAATGACATACTTAAGCAAAGGAACAAGTTTGAAACTCCAAATAGATCAAATGTCTAGATATTGGTGAAACAGCAGCCACTTCCTCCCCGGTCGATCCCTTGACAACGTCGTCATCCCCACCTCCCCTACATCCTGTGTTGACGACGAACCAGACCGGCATGCAGAGATGTCAGTCTTGGAACATCAAGCTCCTTTTTTCCCTCCATGTCATATCATCCTTCCACGTTGCTGGTGAAATATCTACGATTTATAAAAACAAGGATTAAAGAAGCCACCATGTCAGGTAACCTCTTTATCTTGATATTGTTGAAAACCAAAGCATAGAAAATGGAAGAGGGCAATGTAATTATATTCTTCTGCTTGATATAAGTTCTTATTTAAGTGAAACTCCATAAATACAGCACAACATGACAATATGACTATTTTTCAAGAATGATGCACAACAAGACAATATGATTATTTTTCAAGAATAATACCACACAAACTGGAATAAAAGAGGCAGGGAACAATTATTTACCCTACTCAAACACCCAATGCTTGCGGATTTTCAGAGTGCAAAAGGTTATTTCATACAATGAAAAGGAAATCTTTGTATGCATCACCCATGTGAATACCACTAACACTAAAAGCCCAAATAAGTATATGCAGCAGATCGTTCACGTGTTATTGGCATGCATAAGACACGAAGAAAAAATTGCGGATTCCGGCACTCCCTGATTTCATGAATGTACAAGCACCAATGACTAAAATGGCACGGTCTTTCTAGTCACACAATAAATAATACCCATCTTTTCCACTTAATTAGCAACTACTCCCTCCATTTTAAATTAATTGATGGAGGGAGTACTTGGTTATTGATAGAATAACATATCTTGAATTTTAGAACTGAACATTAATAAGGGGTATTATATTTTCACATACATGAGTAAAACTATGAAAGAAAAGAGAGGGAGTGGGGGAGGGAATGAGAGAGGAGATGACTTAACCTCGGGAGCTACTGGTCTTCGCCGGCACCGGTGAACACAAAGTTGGCCAAGCCATTAGAGACGACCTTGTTCGTGCATGAGGTCGCCACCAGCACCTGCTGCTCCATGTTCCCTGTCATTTTGCTGAAATTTCTTAGACAATTGCAATGCCTAACAATTTTACTACCATGGTTTCAAACGTAGCTCATGTTTTGTGTAAGCAAATATATTTATATACCTTTCTATATGTCGGGACAATGCAATCCCCTGAACTCTTGCAGTAAAACCAGAGAGCCAGCTTGACAGCATGCTATTCCCTGAACTTCATAAATAATTATGAATCCTGCAACATGGCAACCGAAGAAAATTAGTTTGCTAAAACACACACCTAAAAAATTGCACTATGCTGCAACTGCAGGTACTAAGCAAGTAACTAAAGCAGCCAAAATATGACTTGTTGCGCTACAGCAGCCAAAATATGAACATAATTATAGCTGTACATATATGAGATAGATAACAGGAAAATGATAAAAAGTGGCAAAACAAAAGCACCATCATAAATATATCTTGATTCTTCTTTTCGTAACACATAATCCAATTACAGAAAAGCACACACAAAGGTTATACTCACAACATCAATGTTTCAATCATGGCCAAGAGAAAAAAGGTTAAATCTTGTGAAACTCAGCTTAACTATAACTCAAATGACACTGCATATTCTCCTCATTCTATACAAAATATAATCATACTATACACTGACTCTATATGAGCAGATTAGATAATCCACAATGTTGCAAAAATATTCAACGCCTATTTCAACATGGATTTTCACGGCTAAAACGTAGAATACCGAGCAAGAAGAATCTTTGCCTCCTCCAATCCCTAGCATAAAAGAGGGGGATAACTAAGAAAAGCGAATTTGTTAAAAAGTAAACAAGCAAGCAAAGGAATTGATCCAAAAAATTACATAGCTAGCATTGCTCGGGAAGGTAGTAGCTTCAGGAAGCGATGACATATCAAAGATTTGGTTATACCAACATGAGCACTGATGAAAGATGCAGCGCACTGCCGAGGGTCTCTTGTTCCTCCTCCCATAACCTAAAAAGAAAATATATGCATCAAAAGATGGTTGAGTGAAGCAAACATTATACATGTATAAGATCTTCCTTGTTTAAAATAATGTAAGAAGATGCTTGAATACACTGTAAATAAATCAAACTAAGAGTCAAGAATTACTGATTATGTCTTATGGTATCCTCTCATTATGCAGAAAAATTTCACAAATATACTTCACTGGTCAATTACTAAGGTAGATACTCACTTTTGAGGATGGTGATTGGTCCTTCACTAAACTGCATGACAAAAGGTAAAGATCATTGGAGCACCCTAGCACTGTTGCAGCTTTTAAATGAAATGGTCTCTTTCAAGTAACCTGAGAGAAAAGTAAACATACGAATGTAAAATCAAAATAGTAAAGTAAAACAAAATGAAACAGGAATGCTACAGACCTACTCAGATGTGAATTCAATGCTGACAGCCACCCATCTTCTTTTCCGAATTTTCAGATTCTGAAATAGTGTAGCATCATATTTTAGTTATACTTAGCTTGGAACTAAGGAGAAATTCCAGGTAAATTTTGGTCTTCTATAAATCAACATAGGTGTACTAAGCTTGGAACAAAAAGAAGAATTGATCAATTTCTCCTTTCAGACAGAGTTGTGCACGCTCTGTCCCATTTCGGGGACATTATCAACCAGTATAGCTTCTTTGACGAAACAAGTGAGGGACAGCACGAAGGTGCTCACGAATATATCATCAAGATCCGTCAGCGGAGGTTGTTGCATGCCGAAGAACAACCTAACCCTATGCAGATTTTGAAGGGAATATGCCCTAGAGGCACTTAATAAACATAGTTTATTGGCAATATCCCAATCGTTCATTATATGTTTTATACCATGCTATAACTGTATTAAGAGGAAACATTAATACAGGTGTGGTAGATAAACAACCAGGTCCCTAGTAGCCTCTACTAAGACTAGTTTCATTGCGCGATTGATGATCGAGGTTTTCCGATCATAGGGCATGGCGCCGGTCGGCAACGGAAGTCATATCGTTAGGAGTAACGATGTGATGGAGATACCCAGTATTTATAGTACATAGTCGTTACGCCTTAAGACCGTGAGATCAACTCTTATTGGTATTCCTGGAAGATACTTTGATCGCACCAAACGTCGTATCTTATTTAGTATGACAATAACGGTGATACTTTTGGGTATCGGAAAGGAGTGGTTGAGACGAGGGGTCAACAGCGGGATTTGTCAGTCCGCATAGCCGGATAGATACTCTAGGGCCCACTCGGTGAGATTATGTCAAATGAGTTTGCAAACATGTGACTAGGTCACCAGCTGACATAATATCATAGACGAGTAGAAGATAGCGATGTCGGTAACGAGATCATGCTAGGTATGGAGATATCTGAGAATGATGCTCGGACACGCTAAGTATCGCCATGACAAAGGGTTTAAGACTATACGTCCAGGTTTGATAGATGAAAATCATTCGTTATATCTCAGGGGTTAATTCATGGGGTCCAGGCCTACGAGTTAGTCGTTGATCATTGAGTAGTCTTGATCATACCTGATATTATATCGAACCGCTAGGGTAACACACTTAAGGGGTTTCGACAAGACAACCGGAAAGGAAAGAGATCACCGGGAACGTCCCGGGAGGGGTCCGATGGAGATCGGGCAGCGACGAAAGAGTTTTCGGAGCTAGGAAAAATTATATATATTATGTTTGATATTAATTGGTGTAATTAATATGCAAATATGATTTTATATATTTATTTTCGAATTTATTTAGGCTGATTTCCCTAAATGGGCCTTCTGGTCGAAAGAAGGTCCATGGGGGGGGTGGGGGGGGGGGGGGGGAAACCCTCAAGGGAATTTTGTGGGGAGGCTTGGCCGGCCTAGGTGGGCCAAATGGGGCCCACCTAGGGATGGTGCATCAGCCTTGGCCGAACCAGGCATGTGGGATAGTCCCACATTGCCTGGCTGGCAAGGTTGGCTCCCCCTGGGAGCCTATATAAGAAGGGGCACCCCTGGCCTTTTAATTCACCAATTAATTCCCAATTTCTCTCTCGATCTCGTGGTTCCCTTGTCGGAGCCGCGCCGAGTAGAGGAGGGGGATCTCTTCCACCATAGGCCGCTGCCGCGCTGCTGGTGTTCCGGTCCAAGTCTTCCGCTGCTCGTCCTGGACTGGAGCTTCGGAGGCCGTCGTCTCCACCGTATGTTTGCGACTCCCTGCGAGGTGATGCGCTAGCGGTACTCGGAGGCCTACTTCCTCCACCCGACCTCGGGGTCATCTTCGTCATCTTCGTCGCGCCGAGTTCTCCGCGACCTAGAGGTCGGCTACGGCGTCTTCATCGTCAACGCTTGTGCGGGAGCGTAATCCCCGCTATTCGGTCTACGAGGGTATGTATTCCGATCTCCGCCGTACTTCTATATCTGCATAGTGTAGATCTTGGCTAGTTTAAGGATATCGTTGGTAGGAAATTTTTTGTTTTCTGCACACGATCACCTTCAGTGGTATCAGAGCCGATCTATCGTAGATATAGCTGTATGCTGTTAGAACCCGTGTTCTGCACGGGGGCACCGTTCCTGTTATTTGCTACCCTCTAGCGTGCACTTGTGATTCCAGCGGCATCGAGTTGATGAAGCGGCCCGGACCGACTTTACGCGTACGCTTACGCGAGACTGGTTCCACTACTGACATACGGCTTGTACCGTATCTGTGGCTGGCGGGTGCCTGTTTCTCTCTCTTTAGTTGGCTTTGCATTTTCAATGGAGGGCCCGAAAGGGATGCTTAAACATGCAATTATTGGATCGTTGTTGTGGTCATAAGGTTCGTAGGTATGAAGCGGTTCTATTTACGAAAGCCCCAAGCCACGTAAAATATGCAAAAGATAAAGTAGAAGCGTCTAACTTTATTTTGCAGGGGCTATGTGATATGGTCAAGGTAGGTTTACTAAATTGTTTATAAACCGCGGGCGCCAAGAAGACCATGGCGCAATGGACTATATCACATTGCATTACATTTGATGTTTTGTGTGCATCTTATATTGTGTGATTGTGTGTATAGTATACATTAGTTACACGGTGGTAGTTATATAAGATGATCCCTTCAAAATACCACCAGTGTTCTCCCTCCAACGCGCACCACCAAGAAAGTTCTACGTTATGAGGCAGGACGTGATGATCGGGTGTCAGACATATCTTCGTTCGCATACGGTGGGTGTAAGCCATGTTGCACAAGCGTCAGCGTGGAGGTTATGGTGGCGAGCCTAGCATATTCAGAAATATGGCCTCGGAACAGGGAGACCGAAAGGTCGAGCACGAGTCACAAAATTGGTGTGGCGGACTTTTGTCTACTCTTGAAGTTGTGTCGCCGGCTCTGATGATGAGGGGTGGTGCAATGGATGGGGGTCGTGTAATCGCTTAAACGACCAGGAGGGATGTTCGTTTGAGTGGGAGTTCGGATAGTTATTTTCTAAAATACTAGAACTCAGAATATAATGAACAGAGTCTGTTTTGCAAACCTTTGTAGATATTAACCATTGTGATAGCATCTTTTCAAATTAGGCGCATTCCTGCGATTGAGAAACTTAAAAGGTTGGGTCCAAACTTCATATTTTTATACTTTAGCTTGAGGATACTCCTTGTTTAAACCGTTAGCTCTTTGTGTTACAATACCCGCTAGGAGATAAACCCGAAGATTCCGCTAACAAAAGATAATTTTGATTATCGGATTTTGTGCGGATGATATCATCATAGTCCAGTGCATGCTATGATCTCTGCCTTAGAGAACCAATGGTGGGTACGAGTTATTGAACTCGGGGTACCCCTAAGGTTGGGTTGATGAAGTTTATCAGTACGTTGACTGATTGTCTTCTCAACCAAGATGGAAGAGAATACACACATTGAGGGAGCACGTGGCGGTCATACTTAATGACGTATGTTCATGATTAATGAACATTGAGATGCCTCGCTAGCTCAATCACTGGATGACAGACATCGTTGCCAAGTGCAAATCCTCTGTCATAGACTATGTCATGCAAGGGGAATCGTTCACCTTCATGGTTCTTGATTACAGTGGAAGTATCAAGAAGATGAAACAGATCGCCGGAAGTCATCAATGATGATGGTGTATATATGATATACATGTTATGAATGTTTTAGCTAAGCAATGAACTCGCAGTAGTGACTAAGTTTTGAACTAGTCATGTTTTGGGAAAAACCAGGTTGACTGCTTGAGTAGATTGAAAGGATGAGGCGACATTGCGTGTTGATAATGGCAATCAAGTTGTTGTGATGGCCATAGACACTCTCCCTCTAGATCTACCATTTGAATAAATTCTTTATGATCGGGTGTTGGTATGATCGTTACGAGTGTGTCTCCTCTAGCGAGACACTTGTTCATACATGATAGTGACAAATTGGTGTCCTATATTTATGAAGTAATGATCATATGCCGATTTGAATTTAGATGGTAGAAGCTCCCACATTCATAATATTAATGCCAAAGGATACAAACTTAATAAAGACACCACATATGTGTGGCACTACCGTTTAGTCATGTCAATGTTATATGCATTAGCTCCACACTGGATGGACCTACAAGTCCTAAGATTTGATCTTTTGACACTTGCAAAATAACTGTGACACCGTTTTCGGAAAACGGGCATATAACTTATTGATAGTCATACATGGAGATGTATGTGGTTCAATGAAGTAATTGACGGGTAGTGGAGACCTTTATTTCGTGAACTTCACTGAACGTTTTGAGTATAGCTTGTTGAGAATCATGCATATGGGTGTATGTGAATCAATGAAGTACTTTAACGTGTAGTGGAAGTCCTTATTTCATAGACTTCATGAATATTCCGAGTAGATATATGGATATCCACTCCGGGGAATGTTAGTCTGAATTTTTGATTCGATCAAACAAAGTTCAGAATGAAGTAGGAAATAAACTTAACAAGAAAATCAAATTCCCGCGATGCAAATCGAGGAATGAAGATTTGAGTTATAATGTTGGCACATCATTGGAAGACTTGTGAGAAGAGTTCCACAAATTACGTCGCATGGAACACCATAGTGTTATGGTGTGTTAGGGCGTCGTAATCGCACCCTATCGGATGGTGTGTGGTAAATGAATCTCTTACCGAATTATTGTAATCATTAGAGTCATATGGTAGAAACGTAAACACTTACGTTAGCAACTAGGGAAACCATTTGAATCCATGGAGACAATACCATACGAGTGATGGCATGGCTTTTGAGCCTGATGTCGTTTCAGCAATTTAGTGTTTCGATGTAATCGAACCTAAAATGGATTAATCTTTGTAGTATACCCTACCTAAAGAGTTAGTTGGGTACATGTCTCACGACATAGGCAAAATCTTTGCCAGGATATACCTTGCGAAAGAAATAGTTTCTTGTCCGAGGGTATAAGTGAGAAAGAAAGTAGAGCAAGACGAAGTTGGTGAACTTCTTCTCCAAACATCAGAGTGGCGCAATCGAAAGTGTTTTCGGTGTCAGGCCCCACAGCTTGAAAAAGCTAATGATTAAAGATCATGATGTTCTGAGCTCATACTAAGAGCGTAGGCATACGAGGTTGTGTTCCACACTGTGTGTTACGGCAATCTTGTTATGGAGGTCATATTAATGGAATATGATAGACCTACGAACTACGAAGAAGAGATGGTGGACCTAAGTCCGAGAAATGGCTATGAGTCATTTGTGATCCAAAATAAAATCCATATACGATTACCAGGTATTGACTTGGGAGATCTTCTTGATGGCATCTAGGATGTTAATAGTATATGGAGTTTTATGAGAGAGTAGATATTGAGCAGATTCGATTTGTCGTGAAACAGTTCCGACAGACCACGTGAGACTTTGTCTCAAGTGGCGAAGCCTAAATCTATTCTGGGTCGTTTAGCAATCACTATAATTTCGAATGAGAAATTGATAGATGGATAAGGAAACCATGTTTCTTGATAGTGTCATTAAGAAAGAGTTGGTGATCCTGAGGATGCTAAACATGTATGCAAACTTCGGTGGTCCATTCATGGGCTGAAGCAAGCATATCGGAGCTGGAATCTTCACTTTGATAATGTGATCAAAGGATTTTGGAGTTGTCCAAAATAGTTGAAGAAACCTACATTTGCAAAGAAGTGAGTGGGAGCAAAGTAGCTTTCCTTGATCTTATATGCGGAAGGCATATTTGAGTGGGAGCTAAGTAGCTTTTCCTTGATCTTATATGCGGAAGGCATATTTGAGTGGGAGCTAGGTGTCATTTGTGATTCTGTATGTAGCGACATATTGAATGACACAGATCCTCTAGTAGAGTGTAAAGGATTATTTAAGTGATTAAATTTTCTATGAAATGAAGTTAGGAGTATTAGGCATCCGATTTATAATTGTATAGATCAGAGGGGGCTTAATAACATTAAGTCGGAGTATTTCCTAAGTCAGGATTCTGAAGTGTTTCAGAATAGGACAAGCAAAGAAAGAGGTTCTTACTTGTATGACTAGGTAAAATATTAAGTTTATCTTGGCTTTTTCAGTGATAGAAAATGATGTTCGACATTCTCTATGTATCACACATAGAGTCTATCGGGCTGAAAGCTCGACTTAGTGTGATCCGAGTTCTTGGTTAAAGAACAGGTTCTAGAGTGATCCTTGTGTGGATCAATGAACAAACGTTAAGTTTATTCTTCAGTGTCTATGAGAACTGAAGATAGGTTTTCTAGTAACGGGTAAGAGTGGAATGGCAACTTGCCGTAAAGCGGTTACGATGATGCAAGTTATTGCACTGACCCATACGACTAGAAATCTCATATAGGAGATGTCCTTTATTTTGAAGATAGACATGGTTAGTTTGCGAAGTCGCATATGAATGCACTGTCGCATAATCTACATAGGTATAGAAATATATCGCGACTTTAGAAGTAGCAAGTGTGATTGGACTGAGCAGTTTTCCGAGCGTAGGTGGTCCCTTATTAGATCTTTCAGACTTTTAAGGCGCATGCTACGCGAATGCTGGAGTCTCACTCCATCCACTGGGATATATTTCACCGTCATCGTAAGATACAGGTTGATGTCAAACTAGGTGACATAGAAGTGTTGCAAAGCACATATAGGTCTCAATGTGTGAGGTCTATTGACTGTATTCCTCTTCCACGAGGCGAGCAGGCACCAAGATGCTATGGGTGTTGAGCTTTTACCAGGTTGTAAACTAGATTAAGTGTTACTCTAGTGCAAGTGGGAGACTGAAGGGAATATGCCCTAGAGGCACTTAATAAACATAGTTTATTGGCAATATCCCAATCGTTCATTATATGTTTTATACCATGCTATAACTGTATTAAGAGGAAACATTAATACAGGTGTGGTAGATAAACAACCAGGTCCCTAGTAGCCTCTACTAAGACTAGTTTCATTGCGCGATTGATGATCGAGGTTTTCCGATCATAGGGCATGGCGCCGGTCGGCAACGAAAGTCATATCATTAGGAATAACGATCTGATGGACATACCCAGTATTTATAGGACATAGTCGTTACGCCTTAAGACCGTGAGATCTACTCTTATTGGTATTCCTGGAAGATACTTTGATCGCACCAAACGTCGTATCTTATTTAGTCTGACAATAACGGTGATACTTTTGGGTATCAGAAAGGAGTAGTTGAGACGAGGGGTCAACAACGGGATTTGTCAGTCCGCATAGCCGGATAGATACTCTAGGGCCCACTCGGTGAGATTATGTCAAATGAGTTTGCAAACATGTGACTAGGTCACCAGCTGACATAATATCATAGACGAGTAGAAAATAGCGATGTCGGTAACGAGATCATGCTAGGTATGGAGATATCTGAGAATGATGCTCGGACACGCTAAGTATCGCCATGACAAAGGGTTTAAGACTATACGTCCAGGTTTGATAGATGAAAGTCATTCGTTATATCACAGGGGTTAATTCATGGGGTCCAGGCCTACGAGTTAGTCGTTGATCATTGAGTAGTCTTGATCATACCTGATATTATATCGAACCGCTAGGGTAACACACTTAAGGGGTTTCGACAAGACAACCGGAAAGGAAAGAGATCACCGGGAACGTCCCGGGAGGGGTCCGATGGAGATCGGGCAGCGACGAAAGAGTTTTCGGAGCTAGGAAAAATTATATATATTATGTTTGATATTAATTAGTGTAATTCATATGCAAATATGATTTTATATATTTATTTTCGAATTGATTTAGGCTGATTTCCCTAAATGGGCCTTCTGGTCGAAAGAAGGCCCATGGGGGGGGGGGGGGGGGGGAACCCTCAAGGGAATTTTGTGGGGAGGCTTGGCCGGCCTAGGTGGGCCAAATGGGGCCCACCTAGGGCCGGCGCATCAGCCTTGGCCGAACCAGGCATGTGGGATAGTCCCACATTGCCTGGCTGGCAAGGTTGGCTCCCCCTGGGAGCCTATATAAGAAGGGGCACCCCTGGCCTATTAATTCACCAATTAATCCCCAATTTCTCTCTCGATCTCGTGGTTCCCTTGTCGGAGCCGCGCCGAGTAGAGGAGGGGTATCTCTTCCACCATAGCTGTAGCGTACCTGCACTTTAAATAAGGCAGATACCTGTGTATAGTGCAAATCCCTGGATCGATTCATTTGCACACACAGTTTACGATGTAATATCACAACAAAGGTCAATTTTATTACATCGATGATCCAGAATTACAAAATATTTATACAAGTTGCATAGCATAAAGCTAGCATTGAAAAAGTACACAGCGGAATTACAATAGCAGTGAGTCTCTATAACTTTCATGCTGCCACAGGCGAAGACATGTTGGTTGTAGACTCGAAACCTTTAAACGAAACCTCACTCGTCATCTGATCAATCTGCAATAAGAAAAATATTGCAACAACGTGGGTCAGATTCCATTATAAATGGAGTCTGGCAAGTGACACTATGGTGGACACTTATGGAATAACTCTAAAGCCTATATGAATATTTGGCTGGTGGAGCTCAAGGCTAATTTGCATAAAGCCAATTTTTCCTATTCTTTTGAAAACACTTTTCTTCTATTCGAGACATCCGTGGCATGAAATCCACTGTCTCATTCTACCCTTGTTCATCCATCAAGTTTTACTTTTGAAGTTGGAATGGTGGAATCCTCCGTTGACGTCCTTGATCAGCTGCTCAAAATTGTCCGTAACCGGGGACACGGCTAAGTACTTAGTTTTACACTCTGCAGAGGTTGTGCACTTTCACCATTGTACCCATTCAACCCAAGGTATCCTTTACACACCATTTGTGATAAGGAAAGGAGAGAATGAGACGAGATCTTTCAGAAGCATTTTCCCTCCCACCTGGCTTGACCCGTTCCACCTAACATCCCCTACATCTGCTTGTCAAGCCGGAGAGAGTCCACGCAACATAATTGATCAAGCCAGAGCCCATATGGCAATGGCTGCACTGGAAGCAATCTTCACTCGGAGTTCTTCAGATTCCTCTGTTCCTGGGTGGCCGTTCTCAAGTGTGCATTACCCTTTAGGAACCATAGAAATGGACCGAGTAGCCACTCAACATAAACCATCCGACCAATTACCACCCAGGTGTTTCATTCTTAACTTAGTAGAATTTAGATTTTCACAAAACAACATTTGTATAGCATCAATAATTCTACTAAGTATTGCATAGGAACCTAGACACAGGAATAAGGGATTCTACAGGTTTAGCATAGCAACACATGCATATAAAAATACACTAAGTAATGCATAAAAATAGGAAGTTTATGAGGTGTGCCACTTGCCTTTGAATGTTGTCGTTGTTCACAACTCTTTTCAACAACGAACGTTTGCTCTCCGTTTAATCTAAACAATATAAGCAACCAACACAACAATCAACAGCAAGCACAAATCCACAATGCAAACAAACACATACTAGATGAATAAATAAGTTTTATAAAACTTTCTAAGGAAAATATGTTTATGCATGATGTGCAAAATATTCCTAAGGCTAGAAATACTTTCTCATGCCATGAAAATATTTTAAGTTATTGTAAGGCAAATAAGTGGGTCAAGAATGACTAAGGGCTAAGGTCTTAAGTTGGATAAAAATACTTTGTTTATATCTTCTTGAAACAAGCACTCTAATGGCTTAGCCATGATGTGCAAAATACTTAGAGAAAAATACTAAGTCATTTGTTCAAGATGATCACAATTATTATCAACTCTTTGTAAGTTGGACATTCACTATAGTGAGAGAGACAGACACCCGGCCAGCCACTTAAATTGTGGAACAGGTCTCATGTACGTGGACATGTAAGGTTTGTTTCCAGGCCGCTTCATCCCACTATGCTGCTAGGATCCAACAACTTCGAGATGATAACATCATGATCAAAATTTGTTTAAGTCTAAGAGACAAGATTAGGAAAGAGGGAACAGAAAGAAAGAAAGATGTAGTTGTTCTCCAGGCTTCATCTCCAGACTTGTAGTATTCTCCTTCATGATGTCTTGATTGAAGTTCTGGTAGTCCTGATGAATCTTCAGACTTGATGATTCTTGTATCCTCGAGGCTGGTCTTGGATTTACTTAGTCTTCATGAAATCTCAGAGGAGAAGAAAAGACAGAGAGAGAGACTTAGAGAATAAAAAGGAAGTTGGCCTTCTTGAACTTGTTCTCACTTTTCTTCTAAGTGCTTGACATCTTGAGGATGCTTCCAGAGTCTGTTTTCTTCTAAGTCCTTCATGAACTTCTCCTTGATTTTCTTCTAAGTGTTTCTTCTCCTTGAAGATACTTCTGAAGTCTTGTTTTTGGCTAAGTCCTTCAATGGTCTTCTAGCTCCATCTTGAAAACTACTAAGTGCCTAGTGCATAGCACTTTTCCCACAATACTAAGTTTGAAAATAATTCTAACTTATAGAAAACTATTGAAGAGGGGTTTTCCTTTGAGAATTATATCTACAATATAAAATATGCTATGAATGAAATGCAATTTTAAATCACAAGAAGCATCAAACTCACTTTTGTGATTTTCTTTATAAATATGCATGAGTTTATAAATGCAATTTAAATAAATTCCTAGTTTTGGAAAATAACTAAAAGGAATAATTATAAGATTAAAGTTTCCTATGACTGAATCTTTATAACAAAATTTTATAATTAATGTTAATAGACAGAGAGCATGTAATTAAATCTATTGCAATTGGATTTAATCAAAAATATTGTTTCTATTAAAAGTTATTTCAAAATTAGTCAAACTATTCAAATTAACACACAACTATGAATTCATTCGAAAATTGCTCAAAATTATTTTATAGGAGTGGCATTAATTTACAAATATTCCAAGGTTTCTAAAACATATTTATTTGCAATTTTTGGATTTATAGATTTAAAGTTATTACAAATATACTCAAATTCACCATTTGAAATTTGAATATTTTATACTAAGTCAAATTTGAATTTTGTCAGATCCAAATTATTCTACACATCCAGAGCTTTCCAAATATATAAAAATTATTAAATTTGGAGTTGTGGTTGAAAAGTTGTGAGAGATCTAAGTGACAGGGGTGTTTCTGCAAAATTGCCAGTTAAATTTAATTAGGGAAATTGTTTTCCACGTGGCAGCTGACTGGGCAGTGACGTGGCTGCCACGCGGCGCTGACGTGGTTAAGTTACCAGATCTGGGCCGTCAGATCTGGATCTGACGGTCCAGATCGGATCGTACCCGTTCGTCCTCGTCCATCTAATCTAAGCCGTGAAAATAAGATCGGACGGTGGGGAACGAAGAACCGTACCGTGGCGGCGCTCCGGTGGCCGGCGATGGAGGGGACGGCGGCGCTGCCTCGGTCGACGACGCTCCGGTCGTTTCCGCACCTCCCCGGATGAACGGAGGGTAGCCCCGAGCGCGGCGCGTCGCGGGGAGGGCGATGGAGGTGGCGGCGTCTCCCCGTTCTTCCCGAAGCACGTGGACACGCAAGCGGAGAGGTACGGGACGCCGGCGAACTTCCGCTCGAGCTCCCCTCTCGACTTGCTGCAAGAAGAGCGCGGGGAAATCATCAGGAGGTGCGCCAGGACACGAGGGAGGGTTAGGAGGGCATCACGGCAACGGGGAAGGCTCACCTCGCCCGGGAACAGAGAAAAATGGCGGCGGCGCTAGATGTACTCCGGCGAGAGGTTTGAACGGCCAGGCGGCGCACAACGAGAGGGAAAAAGAGGGCAAAGGGAGGCCGTGGTGCAGGGGTTTTATAGGGGGAAAATAGGAGATCGAATCCCGCAACAGACTCGCCGAATTTTGGAATGATTCGTTGGAGGATTTTCGGAAGCGAAATCTCCGGCTGGAGGTTGACGATGATGACGTCATCGCTGACGTCATCCCATAATTCTTTTTCTGTTTTTCTTTGTTTAATTCATATCTTTTGATTTATAACTCCAAATGATGTCAAATTAATTTCTAAAAATTTGTAATATTATTATTCTTCTGTTAAACCAATTGTGGGAGTGTTTTGAATATTTTTGTAGAATAATATTTTGAAATATTGATTAATTACAAATTTGACACTTAAAGTCAAATTTGAATTTCTATCTTATTCAGATTTTCTTTTGGCTAAATAAATTTGTAAAATACTCATATTTCAATATGTTTGAATTTAAGTTATTTAAACTTGTTTTGCTGAAATCATTCATCTTTATCTTGGCATATTATTAAAGAACAAAATATAAATAATGTTTTAGGAAAATGTGAAAGATAAGGTATTCATTTTTAAATGAAAATACTTTGTGCAACATTATATTTTATATTATGATAATTCATCTGAAAACTTCATAACAACTTTGGAAAGGATTTTTGTTTTGATTTTATTCTTATTTAAAATCCATTAATCCTTTCATGTTCTGAAAATAAATAGATGGAATTCATTTAATCCAATGAAATGTTTATTTGGCTAATTCATTAATTTAAATTTTATGAAGTTTTAATGTTATACATTATAGGCTTATAATTTCCAAACTATATTTTGAACTCTGTTAAAGGAATGAAACCCATTTAGTAATTATATTCTATTTTGAATAATCTTATATTTATGAATAGATATGGCTAAGTGATTTAATTCAAATACTTATAAGTAAACTATTTACTTAAAATAAAATGGATTATAGTTTGTAAAATATTTGTCCAATTATATTTTAAGATTTTGAATTACATGGGATAATAAAATGTTTTAAACTGTGACTTTTGAAATATTAAACTTTGAAGTCTTTTATAGTTGGTTTCCTCATGCCTTTAATATTTTATTTTAATAAAAAGAAAAGTTTTAAATTTTTGTGATTTTTGAACATTATAAAATGTTGGGATGTTACAGACTACCACCCTTAAAAGGAATCTCGGCCCCGAGATTCGGAGAGGCTAGAAAAGAAAGCAAGGGCTTGAATGATTCTGATACTCGAGATGTTTTGGGAAATGAAATTTCCGACATGGAAACTTGAAAACTTGACAGTGAATGGTTTTTCTGATTAGAAGGATGAAAAGAAAGATAGTTTGAGATCTGTGTGTTTAAGCGACTGAGTTTGAATTATCTAGGTGGCTACCACCCTTAAAAGAATTTTTTTGTGGTCAGTCTAAAAACTTTGTGTAATCTTGTTTATTCCTCTGAGGTAGGGCGTACAAATGTTCAAAATACAATGGCATGTGGTGGATACAGAAAGCTTCTAGCACTCACGCTTTCCACTCGGTCCTTGGAGAGATTTATTCTTCTTCCACTCAGGGCAGCCACTGACATAGTGTCCTGTTGCTCCGCATCTGCGACATGTCCCGGGTCTGATGATTTTCTTGTGTGAGCGGGTAAGGCATTTCTCCTTCATCTTCACTGGGCACTTATCAGCATAATGTCCTTTGTCTTTACATTTGTAGCAAGTTACGTCACTTAAGTTCCTTTTCTTCTTCTTAGATGTTTCCAGGGCTAAAAGCTCTTCCATATCTTGTTTGCTATATTCTATCTCAATTAAAGAAGTCCAGTCTCGTTTGATGTGACAATTTCGAGCTAGATGATCTCCTTCACAATTATAGCAACACTTGGATTTACTCTTGGATTTCTTCGGAAGTGACCTTACTCTTATCTCATTCTTCACCTTAGTATGACTCACAGTCTCATTTTGATGAAGATTTGGTATCCTGACCAGTCCTTTTCTCTTTGCAGCCCCATGAATAATGTCCTAGTTCTCCACATGTAAAACATGTTATATGGCTAGTATCTCTTTTGTGTTCCTCCTTGTTTTCTTGTACTTCCACATGCTTCATGAGATTTTGTTGTATCCCCTTTTTGGCTTGCTGACTGACTTCTTGCACCACGGGGTAGAGTTGATGTTGAGTTGGAACGTGATTTGTTGCTTCACAAAAACAGCAAGACATCTGACTTGTGGGGCATTCCCTAACTAGATGTTCGGTATGGCCATGGGGCCACTCATCAGTGCATCCTTGGGACGTATGTCCTATCTCTCCACAAGTTTTGCATGCCTTTGGTTTGGTCATAAGGTTCTCTTCAAAATCCCTATGGTTTTGATCAATCTTAGGCAGTTGGTCATTGATCATCTTCAACAGCTGACTCTGGTTCTCTAATAATAGTCGCATAGTTGTATGCAATTCATTGATGTTGGCATTGGGGTGAGGCATCTGTTTGGTTTAGAAAGCAATGAGTTGAATTATTTGCACTTATGGAGGAATCCTAGTTCAATCAAACAAAACAAGGCAACAAGTCTATAACAAAATCAATCAACATCTAACAAACATCAAGAAACAAGGTTCACAACAAACAAACAAACAATCTTGTATTGTCATATAGTTAATTTGATATGATCAATACACTAACACGATATCGTCATTCTATTTTTGGTGGTGGTCAAATCTATCTCCTTCATGACTGCTTCAAGTTCTTGTTCAACTTTCTTGGATATCTTAGAAGTGTTGGTTGAAATCTGGTTCTTCAGTGGTCTTCCATACATGCAGAACTTCATGATTAATCGTAGCTTTTCCATATGAGCCAGCAGAATCAGACTTAGACTATACGAACATGGTCATCTAGAAAAAGATAAGAGGTTTTTAGAAGGTTGATAGTAGATGAGAATACGAAAAGACTTGGTGAAAAGATTTGTTTTTAGAAATGTGAAGACAAATAGATTTTCAATCCTATGGTCAAACCTATTTCTACCCGAACCTAGGGTTTCGAACCTACAGGCAACACAGTGCTCTGATACCATCTGTAGCGTACCTGCACTTTAAATAAGGCAGATACCTGTGTATAGTGCAAATCCCTGGATCGATTCATTTGCACACACAGTTTACGATGTAATATCACAACAAAGGTCAATTTTATTACATCGATGATCCAGAATTACAAAATATTTATACAAGTTGCATAGCATAAAGCTAGCATTGAAAAAGTACACAGCGGAATTACAATAGCAGTGAGTCTCTATAACTTTCATGCTGCCACAGGCGAAGACATGTTGGTTGTAGACTCGAAACCTTTAAACGAAACCTCACTCGTCATCTGATCAATCTGCAATAAGAAAAATATTGCAACAACGTGGGTCAGATTCCATTATAAATGGAGTCTGGCAAGTGACACTATGGTGGACACTTATGGAATAACTCTAAAGCCTATATGAATATTTGGCTGGTGGAGCTCAAGGCTAATTTGCATAAAGCCAATTTTTCCTATTCTTTTGAAAACACTTTTCTTCTATTCGAGACATCCGTGGCATGAAATCCACTGTCTCATTCTACCCTTGTTCATCCATCAAGTTTTACTTTTGAAGTTGGAATGGTGGAATCCTCCGTTGACGTCCTTGATCAGCTGCTCAAAATTGTCCGTAACCGGGGACACGGCTAAGTACTTAGTTTTACACTCTGCAGAGGTTGTGCACTTTCACCATTGTACCCATTCAACCCAAGGTATCCTTTACACACCATTTGTGATAAGGAAAGGAGAGAATGAGACGAGATCTTTCAGAAGCATTTTCCCTCCCACCTGGCTTGACCCGTTCCACCTAACATCCCCTACATCTGCTTGTCAAGCCGGAGAGAGTCCACGCAACATAATTGATCAAGTCAGAGCCCATATGGCAATGGCTGCACTGGAAGCAATCTTCACTCGGAGTTCTTCAGATTCCTCTGTTCCTGGGTGGCCGTTCTCAAGTGTGCATTACCCTTTAGGAACCATAGAAATGGACCGAGTAGCCACTCAACATAAACCATCCGACCAATTACCACCCAGGTGTTTCATTCTTAACTTAGTAGAATTTAGATTTTCACAAAACAACATTTGTATAGCATCAATAATTCTACTAAGTATTGCATAGGAACCTAGACACAGGAATAAGGGATTCTACAGGTTTAGCATAGCAACACATGCATATAAAAATACACTAAGTAATGCATAAAAATAGGAAGTTTATGAGGTGTGCCACTTGCCTTTGAATGTTGTCGTTGTTCACAACTCTTTTCAACAACGAACGTTTGCTCTCCGTTTAATCTAAACAATATAAGCAACCAACACAACAATCAACAGCAAGCACAAATCCACAATGCAAACAAACACATACTAGATGAATAAATAAGTTTTATAAAACTTTCTAAGGAAAATATGTTTATGCATGATGTGCAAAATATTCCTAAGGCTAGAAATACTTTCTCATGCCATGAAAATATTTTAAGTTATTGTAAGGCAAATAAGTGGGTCAAGAATGACTAAGGGCTAAGGTCTTAAGTTGGATAAAAATACTTTGTTTATATCTTCTTGAAACAAGCACTCTAATGGCTTAGCCATGATGTGCAAAATACTTAGAGAAAAATACTAAGTCATTTGTTCAAGATGATCACAATTATTATCAACTCTTTGTAAGTTGGACATTCACTATAGTGAGAGAGACAGACACCCGGCCAGCCACTTAAATTGTGGAACAGGTCTCATGTACGTGGACATGTAAGGTTTGTTTCCAGGCCGCTTCATCCCACTATGCTGCTAGGATCCAACAACTTCGAGATGATAACATCATGATCAAAATTTGTTTAAGTCTAAGAGACAAGATTAGGAAAGAGGGAACAGAAAGAAAGAAAGATGTAGTTGTTCTCCAGGCTTCATCTCCAGACTTGTAGTATTCTCCTTCATGATGTCTTGATTGAAGTTCTGGTAGTCCTGATGAATCTTCAGACTTGATGATTCTTGTATCCTCGAGGCTGGTCTTGGATTTACTTAGTCTTCATGAAATCTCAGAGGAGAAGAAAAGACAGAGAGAGAGACTTAGAGAATAAAAAGGAAGTTGGCCTTCTTGAACTTGTTCTCACTTTTCTTCTAAGTGCTTGACATCTTGAGGATGCTTCCAGAGTCTGTTTTCTTCTAAGTCCTTCATGAACTTCTCCTTGATTTTCTTCTAAGTGTTTCTTCTCCTTGAAGATACTTCTGAAGTCTTGTTTTTGGCTAAGTCCTTCAATGGTCTTCTAGCTCCATCTTGAAAACTACTAAGTGCCTAGTGCATAGCACTTTTCCCACAATACTAAGTTTGAAAATAATTCTAACTTATAGAAAACTATTGAAGAGGGGTTTTCCTTTGAGAATTATATCTACAATATAAAATATGCTATGAATGAAATGCAATTTTAAATCACAAGAAGCATCAAACTCACTTTTGTGATTTTCTTTATAAATATGCATGAGTTTATAAATGCAATTTAAATAAATTCCTAGTTTTGGAAAATAACTAAAAGGAATAATTATAAGATTAAAGTTTCCTATGACTGAATCTTTATAACAAAATTTTATAATTAATGTTAATAGACAGAGAGCATGTAATTAAATCTATTGCAATTGGATTTAATCAAAAATATTGTTTCTATTAAAAGTTATTTCAAAATTAGTCAAACTATTCAAATTAACACACAACTATGAATTCATTCAAAAATTGCTCAAAATTATTTTATAGGAGTGGCATTAATTTACAAATATTCCAAGGTTTCTAAAACATATTTATTTGCAATTTTTGGATTTATAGATTTAAAGTTATTACAAATATACTCAAATTCACCATTTGAAATTTGAATATTTTATACTAAGTCAAATTTGAATTTTGTCAGATCCAAATTATTCTACACATCCAGAGCTTTCCAAATATATAAAAATTATTAAATTTGGAGTTGTGGTTGAAAAGTTGTGAGAGATCTAAGTGACAGGGGTGTTTCTGCAAAATTGCCAGTTAAATTTAATTAGGGAAATTGTTTTCCACATGGCAGCTGACTGGGCAGTGACGTGGCTGCCACGCGGCGCTGACGTGGTTAAGTTACCAGATCTGGGCCGTCAGATCTGGATCTGACGGTCCAGATCGGATCGTACCCGTTCGTCCTCGTCCATCTAATCTAAGCCGTGAAAATAAGATCGGACGGTGGGGAACGAAGAACCGTACCGTGGCGGCGCTCCGGTGGCCGGCGATGGAGGGGACGGCGGCGCTGCCTCGGTCGACGACGCTCCGGTCGTTTCCGCACCTCCCCGGATGAACGGAGGGTAGCCCCGAGCGCGGCGCGTCGCGGGGAGGGCGATGGAGGTGGCGGCGTCTCCCCGTTCTTCCCGAAGCACGTGGACACGCAAGCGGAGAGGTACGGGACGCCGGCGAACTTCCGCTCGAGCTCCCCTCTCGACTTGCTGCAAGAAGAGCGCGGGGAAATCATCAGGAGGTGCGCCAGGACACGAGGGAGGGTTAGGAGGGCATCACGGCAACGGGGAAGGCTCACCTCGCCCGGGAACAGAGAAAAATGGCGGCGGCGCTAGATGTACTCCGGCGAGAGGTTTGAACGGCCTGGCGGCGCACAACGAGAGGGAAAAAGAGGGCAAAGGGAGGCCGTGGTGCAGGGGTTTTATAGGGGGAAAATAGGAGATCGAATCCCGCAACAGACTCGCCGAATTTTGGAATGATTCGTTGGAGGATTTTCGGAAGCGAAATCTCCGGCTGGAGGTTGACGATGATGACGTCATCGCTGACGTCATCCCATAATTCTTTTTCTGTTTTTCTTTGTTTAATTCATATCTTTTGATTTATAACTCCAAATGATGTCAAATTAATTTCTAAAAATTTGTAATATTATTATTCTTCTGTTAAACCAATTGTGGGAGTGTTTTGAATATTTTTGTAGAATAATATTTTGAAATATTGATTAATTACAAATTTGACACTTAAAGTCAAATTTGAATTTCTATCTTATTCAGATTTTCTTTTGGCTAAATAAATTTGTAAAATACTCATATTTCAATATGTTTGAATTTAAGTTATTTAAACTTGTTTTGCTGAAATCATTCATCTTTATCTTGGCATATTATTAAAGAACAAAATATAAATAATGTTTTAGGAAAATGTGAAAGATAAGGTATTCATTTTTAATTGAAAATACTTTGTGCAACATTATATTTTATATTATGATAATTCATTTGAAAACTTCATAACAACTTTGGAAAGGATTTTTGTTTTGATTTTATTCTTATTTAAAATCCATTAATCCTTTCATGTTCTGAAAATAAATAGATGGAATTCATTTAATCCAATGAAATGTTTATTTGGCTAATTCATTAATTTAAATTTTATGAAGTTTTAATGTTATACATTATAGGCTTATAATTTCCAAACTATATTTTGAACTCTGTTAAAGGAATGAAACCCATTTAGTAATTATATTCTATTTTGAATAATCTTATATTTATGAATAGATATGGCTAAGTGATTTAATTCAAATACTTATAAGTAAACTATTTACTTAAAATAAAATGGATTATAGTTTGTAAAATATTTGTCCAATTATATTTTAAGATTTTGAATTACATGGGATAATAAAATGTTTTAAACTGTGACTTTTGAAATATTAAACTTTGAAGTCTTTTATAGTTGGTTTCCTCATGCCTTTAATATTTTATTTTAATAAAAAGAAAAGTTTTAAATTTTTGTGATTTTTGAACATTATAAAATGTTGGGATGTTACAATAGCCCGCTGCCGCGCTGCTGGTGTTCCGGTCCAAATCTTCCGCTGCTCGTCCTGGACTGGAGCTTCGGAGGCCGTCGTCTCCACCGTATGTGTGCGACTCCCTGCGAGGTGTTGCGCTAGCGGTACTCGGAGGCCTACTTCCTCCACCCGACCTCGGGGTCATCTTCGTCATCTTCGTCGCGCCGAGTTCTCCGCGACCTAGAGGTCGGCTACGGCGTCTTCATCGTCAACGCTTGTGCGGGAGCGTAATCCCCGCTATTCGGTCTACGAGGGTATGTATTCCGATCTCCGCCGTACTTCTATATCTGCATAGTGTAGATCTTGGCTAGTTTAAGGATATCGTTGGTAGGAATTTTTTTGTTTTCTGCACACGATCACCTTCAGATTTCCCAAATGATCCACTCCGCCGGCGGTAAATAATAGAATAAAATACCCTAGAAGAAAGATGTGCTAATACCCTCAAATCACAGAGAATCACGCATTTGCATACTGGCCTACAAAGAATAGAACAGTTAATTATCTTATTTCTACCACATGATTATATATAGTACTAAGAATTTGTATACTTATATGCAATACCATGCCTCCTACAGAATCCCGTAGAAAAGCTTAGATTTTTTTTTGACAACATGGAGGAGATGGTTGGCGGCTGCTCACCCTTGTTCGCCACCATCTCAGGTACAACACAAACACCAACATTGGTCGCTCCTGCATCAACCATCTGTACCCAGAAAACCAATCCTAGTTCAAACCATATATTAGTAGACATAATGCATATTATAGATTCTAGAGAGCAAACATAACTGCAGCAGCGAAGGATTCCACGAATAGTTGCTGATGCAAATGGAGCTCTTCTATCTGGACCAAACACCAACGAATTTGCAAAGTAATCAACAACACAAAAGCCAATTAGTAAGCAAATCCAAAGAGAGGGGGGAGGGGTCTAGATCACACAACAATGTACCTAGGCTCCTTCATCATCAACAATGTACTTATATGCAATAGTTGCTGATGCAAATGGAGCTCTTCTATCTGGAGCAAGAAGAATCTTTGCCTCCTCCAATCCCTAGCAGAAAAGAGGGGGATAACTAAGAAAAGCGAATTTGTTAAAAAGTAAACAAGCAAGCAAAGGAATTGATCCAAAAAATTACATAGCTAGCATTGCTCGGGAAGGTAGTAGCTTCAGGAAGCGATGACATATCAAAGATTTGGTTATACCAACATGAGCACTGATGAAAGATGCAGCGCACTGCCGAGGGTCTCTTGTTCCTCCTCCCATAACCTAAAAAGAAAATATATGCATCAAAAGATGGTTGAGTGAAGCAAACAGTATACATGTATAAGATCTTCCTTGTTTAAAATAATGTAAGAAGATGCTTGAATACACTGTAAATAAATCAAACTAAGAGTCAAGAATTGCTGATTATGTCTTATGGTATCCTCTCATTATGCAGAAAAATTTCACAAATATACTTCACTGGTCAATTACTAAGGTAGATACTCACTTTTGAGGATGGTGATTGGTCCTTCACTAAACTGCATGACAAAAGGTAAAGATCATTGGAGCACCCTAGCACTGTTGCAGCTTTTAAATGAAATGGGTCTCTTTCAAGTAACCTGAGAGAAAAGTAAACATACGAATGTAAAATCAAAATAGTAAAGTAAAACAAAATGAAACAGGAATGCTACAGACTTACTCAGATGTGAGTTCAATGCTGACAGCCACCCATCTTCTTTTCCGAATTTTCAGATTCTGAAATAGTGTAGCATCATATTTTAGTTATACTTAGCTTGGAACTAAGGAGAAATTCCAGGTAAATTTTGGTCTTCTATAAATCAACATAGGTGTACTAAGCTTGGAACAAAAAGAAGAATTGATTAATTTCTCCTTTCAGAGAAAGTTGTGCACGCTCTGTCCCATTTCGGGGACATTATCAACCAGTATAGCTTCTTTGACGAAACAAGTGAGGGACAGCACGAAGGTGCTCACGAATATATCATCAAGATCCGTCAGCGGAGGTTGTCTGCATGCCGAAGAACAACCTAACCCTATGCAGATTTCCCAAATGATCCACTCCGCCGGCGGTAAACAATAGAATAAAATACCCTAGAATAAAGATGTGCTAATACCCTCAAATCACAGAGAATCACGCATTTGCATACTGGCCTACAAAGAATAGAACAGATTAATTATCTTATTTCTACCACATGATTATATATAGTACTAAGAATTTGTATACTTATATGCAATACCATGCCTCCTACAGAATCCCGTAGAAAAGCTTAGATTTTTTTTGACAACATGGAGGAGATGGTTGGCGGCTGCTCACCCTTGTTCGCCACCATCTCAGGTACAACACAAACACCAACATTGGCCGCTCCTGCATCAACCATCTGTACCCAGAAAACCAATCCTAGTTCAAACCATATATTAGTAGACATAATGCATATTATAGATTCTAGAGAGCAAACATAACTGCAGCAGTGAAGGATTCCACGAATAGTTGCTGATGCAAATGGAGCTCTTCTATCTTGACCAAACACCAACGAATTTGCAAAGTAATCAACAACACAAAAGCCAATTAGTAAGCAAATCCAAAGAGAGGGGGGAGGGGTCTAGATCACACAACAATGTACCTAGGCTCCGACATCATCAACAATGTACTTATATGCAATAGTTGCTGATGCAAATGGAGCTCTTCTATCTGGAGCAAGAAGAATCTTTGCCTCCTCCAATCCCTAGCAGAAAAGAGGGGGATAACTAAGAAAAGCGAATTTGTTAAAAAGTAAACAAGCAAGCAAAGGAATTGATCCAAAAAATTACATAGCTAGCATTGCTCGGGAAGGTAGTAGCTTCAGGAAGCGATGACATATCAAAGATTTGGTTATACCAACATGAGCACTGATGAAAGATGCAGCGCACTGCCGAGGGTCTCTTGTTCCTCCTCCCATAACCTAAAAAGAAAATATATGCATCAAAAGATGGTTGAGTGAAGCAAACAATATACATGTATAAGATCTTCCTTGTTTAAAATAATGTAAGAAGATGCTTGAATACACTGTAAATAAATCAAACTAGGAGTCAAGAATTGCTGATTATGTCTTATGGTATCCTCTCATTATGCAGAAAAATTTCACAAATATACTTCACTGGTCAATTACTAAGGTAGATACTCACTTTTGAGGATGGTGATTGGTCCTTCACTAAACTGCATGACAAAAGGTAAAGATCATTGGAGCACCCTAGCACTGTTGCAGCTTTTAAATGAAATGGGTCTCTTTCAAGTAACCTGAGAGAAAAGTAAACATACGAATGTAAAATCAAAATAGTAAAGTAAAACAAAATGAAACAGGAATGCTACAGACCTACTCAGATGTGAGTTCAATGCTGACAGCCACCCATCTTCTTTTCCAAATTTTCAGATTCTGAAATAGTGTAGCATCATATTTTAGTTATACTTAGCTTGGAACTAAGGAGAAATTCCAGGTAAATTTTGGTCTTCTATAAATCAACATAGGTGTTCTAAGCTTGGAACAAAAAGAAGAATTGATCAATTTCTCCTTTCAGACAAAGTTGTGCACGCTCTGTCCCATTTCGGGGACATTATCAACCAGTATAGCTTCTTTGACGAAACAAGTGAGGGACAGCACGAAGGTGCTCACGAATATATCATCAAGATCCGTCAGCGGAGGTTGTCTGCATGCCGAAGAACAACCTAACCCTATGTAGATTTCCCAAAGATCCACTCCGCCGGCGGTAAATAATAGAATAAAATACCCTAGAAGAAAGATGTGCTAATACCCTCAAATCACAGAGAATCACGCATTTGCATACTGGCCTACAAAGAATAGAACAGATTAATTATCTTATTTCTACCACATGATTATATATAGTACTAAGAATTTGTATACTTATATGCAATACCATGCCTCCTACAGAATCTCGTAGAAAAGCTTAGATTTTTTTTGACAACATGGAGGAGATGGTTGGCGGCTGCCGCGCTGCTGGTGTTCCGGTCCAAATCTTCCGCTGCTCGTCCTGGACTGGAGCTTCGGAGGCCGTCGTCTCCACCGTATGTGTGCGACTCCCTGCGAGGCGCTGCGCTAGCGGTACTCGGAGGCCTACTTCCTCCACCTGACCTCGTGGTCATCATCGTCATCTTCGTCGCGCCGAGTTCTCCGCGACCTAGAGGTCGGCTACGGCGTCTTCATCGTCAACGCTTGTGCGGGAGCGTAATCCCCGCTATTCGGTCTACGAGGGAATGTATTCCGATCTCCGCCGTACTTCTATATCTGCATAGTGTAGATCTTGGCTAGTTTAAGGATATCGTTGGTAGGAATTTTTTTGTTTTCTGCACACGATCACCTTCAGATTTCCCAAATGATCCACTCCGCCGGCGGTAAATAATAGAATAAAATACCCTAGAAGAAAGATGTGCTAATACCCTCAAATCACAGAGAATCACGCATTTGCATACTGGCCTACAAAGAATAGAACAGTTAATTATCTTATTTCTACCACATGATTATATATAGTACTAAGAATTTGTATACTTATATGCAATACCATGCCTCCTACAGAATCCCGTAGAAAAGCTTAGATTTTTTTTTGACAACATGGAGGAGATGGTTGGCGGCTGCTCACCCTTGTTCGCCACCATCTCAGGTACAACACAAACACCAACATTGGTCGCTCCTGCATCAACCATCTGTACCCAGAAAACCAATCCTAGTTCAAACCATATATTAGTAGACATAATGCATATTATAGATTCTAGAGAGCAAACATAACTGCAGCAGCGAAGGATTCCACGAATAGTTGCTGATGCAAATGGAGCTCTTCTATCTGGACCAAACACCAACGAATTTGCAAAGTAATCAACAACACAAAAGCCAATTAGTAAGCAAATCCAAAGAGAGGGGGGAGGGGTCTAGATCACACAACAATGTACCTAGGCTCCTTCATCATCAACAATGTACTTATATGCAATAGTTGCTGATGCAAATGGAGCTCTTCTATCTGGAGCAAGAAGAATCTTTGCCTCCTCCAATCCCTAGCAGAAAAGAGGGGGATAACTAAGAAAAGCGAATTTGTTAAAAAGTAAACAAGCAAGCAAAGGAATTGATCCAAAAAATTACATAGCTAGCATTGCTCGGGAAGGTAGTAGCTTCAGGAAGCGATGACATATCAAAGATTTGGTTATACCAACATGAGCACTGATGAAAGATGCAGCGCACTGCCGAGGGTCTCTTGTTCCTCCTCCCATAACCTAAAAAGAAAATATATGCATCAAAAGATGGTTGAGTGAAGCAAACAATATACATGTATAAGATCTTCCTTGTTTAAAATAATGTAAGAAGATGCTTGAATACACTGTAAATAAATCAAACTAGGAGTCAAGAATTGCTGATTATGTCTTATGGTATCCTCTCATTATGCAGAAAAATTTCACAAATATACTTCACTGGTCAATTACTAAGGTAGATACTCACTTTTGAGGATGGTGATTGGTCCTTCACTAAACTGCATGACAAAAGGTAAAGATCATTGGAGCACCCTAGCACTGTTGCAGCTTTTAAATGAAATGGGTCTCTTTCAAGTAACCTGAGAGAAAAGTAAACATACGAATGTAAAATCAAAATAGTAAAGTAAAACAAAATGAAACAGGAATGCTACAGACCTACTCAGATGTGAGTTCAATGCTGACAGCCACCCATCTTCTTTTCCAAATTTTCAGATTCTGAAATAGTGTAGCATCATATTTTAGTTATACTTAGCTTGGAACTAAGGAGAAATTCCAGGTAAATTTTGGTCTTCTATAAATCAACATAGGTGTTCTAAGCTTGGAACAAAAAGAAGAATTGATCAATTTCTCCTTTCAGACAAAGTTGTGCACGCTCTGTCCCATTTCGGGGACATTATCAACCAGTATAGCTTCTTTGACGAAACAAGTGAGGGACAGCACGAAGGTGCTCACGAATATATCATCAAGATCCGTCAGCGGAGGTTGTCTGCATGCCGAAGAACAACCTAACCCTATGTAGATTTCCCAAAGATCCACTCCGCCGGCGGTAAATAATAGAATAAAATACCCTAGAAGAAAGATGTGCTAATACCCTCAAATCACAGAGAATCACGCATTTGCATACTGGCCTACAAAGAATAGAACAGATTAATTATCTTATTTCTACCACATGATTATATATAGTACTAAGAATTTGTATACTTATATGCAATACCATGCCTCCTACAGAATCTCGTAGAAAAGCTTAGATTTTTTTTGACAACATGGAGGAGATGGTTGGCGGCTGCCGCGCTGCTGGTGTTCCGGTCCAAATCTTCCGCTGCTCGTCCTGGACTGGAGCTTCGGAGGCCGTCGTCTCCACCGTATGTGTGCGACTCCCTGCGAGGCGCTGCGCTAGCGGTACTCGGAGGCCTACTTCCTCCACCTGACCTCGTGGTCATCATCGTCATCTTCGTCGCGCCGAGTTCTCCGCGACCTAGAGGTCGGCTACGGCGTCTTCATCGTCAACGCTTGTGCGGGAGCGTAATCCCCGCTATTCGGTCTACGAGGGAATGTATTCCGATCTCCGCCGTACTTCTATATCTGCATAGTGTAGATCTTGGCTAGTTTAAGGATATCGTTGGTAGGAATTTTTTTGTTTTCTGCACACGATCACCTTCAGATTTCCCAAATGATCCACTCCGCCGGCGGTAAATAATAGAATAAAATACCCTAGAAGAAAGATGTGCTAATACCCTCAAATCACAGAGAATCACGCATTTGCATACTGGCCTACAAAGAATAGAACAGTTAATTATCTTATTTCTACCACATGATTATATATAGTACTAAGAATTTGTATACTTATATGCAATACCATGCCTCCTACAGAATCCCGTAGAAAAGCTTAGATTTTTTTTGACAACATGGAGGAGATGGTTGGTGGCTGCTCACCCTTGTTCGCCACCATCTCAGGTACAACACAAACACCAACATTGGCCGCTCCTGCATCAACCATCTGTACCCAGAAAACCAATCCTAGTTCAAACCATATATTAGTATACATAATGCATATTATAGATTCTAGAGAGCAAACATAACTGCAGCAGCGAAGGATTCCACGAATAGTTGCTGATGCAAATGGAGCTCTTCTATCTGGACCAAACACCAACGAATTTGCAAAGTAATCAACAACACAAAAGCCAATTAGTAAGCAAATCCAAAGAGAGGGGGGAGGGGTCTAGATCACACAACAATGTACCTAGGCTCCTGCATCATCAACATTACTCACAACTTGCAAACGAAGGCCCTAATAGGAGAATACAAGTAAACTGATCAGGTCAAATACATCTGTAGTGCAATCACAACCAACATATTTGCTGGAAACAAGGACAAGTATTTGGTGGAGAATACTTCAGATATAGCAACAACACCAACTTAAAAAGCCAATGGTGATGTATATCTGCCATGGAAAGGGCATCAAGAAAGGTTCATGGGGCACTGACCTCTCGGCATGATTTTGCCTGGGAGGAGGGAGAGAACGGAGGAGGCAGGCTGCTGCGGCCGCTCGCTGCGTTTGCCGTCGCCCATGGCGGTCGTCTGGCCGGCCGCCATGCGCCGAACCCCAGCCACGCCTCTCCTTCCCCACACCGCCGGGCCGTCGTGCTCCTTCGAGACGCTGCTGCAGCACCTCCTCCCACCCCACCACGACCATCCCTTCCTGCTCCGGCGAGCTGGAGGTGAAGATGCGGGAGGGGATTCAGGAGAGAGAAAGCCACGACCGGCAACGCGGGCGCGAGCTGGAGGAGAGGAAGCACAGGCTGGAGGAGAGAGCGGGCACGAGCCAGGACCTGCCAGAGACGGAGGGGATGGGTGGAGAGATGGAGGGGCGGCGGAGGCGCAGACACGAGAGGGCATTGGGGGAGAGGCGGCGGCAGCTACACGGGAGGGGATTGGGCAGCACGGGAATGAGATTGGATCGGGCAGGAGAGAGCAGAGACTGGCTAGGGTTTCACCGGGCGCTGTTCACCGAACGGGCTTAACCGAGTGACGGGAAGAAGCTGCGCTCGCCCACTGATTCGCGGGCCCAGCCCACACCCTGCCCCACACTATCATGCACAACCCAGCCAGCGTAGAGTAAAAGAAGTTTCTACCGCATCCAACGGCTATGATGAAAAGTGGGAGGCAGAGTTACTATTCCTAAGGGCGATCTGACGGCTCACATTCACCAGGAGGGGCAACTGCTCTCAGATGGAGGGTATGCTCTCAACCTTTATAGAAGTAATATAGTTGAGCTCGACGTCCACAGAACGTCCTCAGCGATCGTTCCGGCCGGCCGTGACGGATGCATTCTAGTCTGTACGTACAGAGGATACCTCGCGTGCGATCTGTTATTTTAAAGGAAATCATACGAGTACCTCTGGTCATGGTGAGAGGTATGTGATTAGTTCTTTGATTAGGGAAATATACTCCTATTTTGTAAAGAAGCATGTATATATTTTTTAAAGGAGTATATACCTTTCTTTTAAAGAAGTTTATACCTACTATATCCGTTGAAGTATGTTCAACAAAAATAGGAGTATATTTCCATAACAGTAACAAAACGATTTGCAGCCAAATAAGTATGCACATTTTTTCAAAAGGAGTATATAACTTTTTTTCAAAAGAGTATATACCTTTCTTTCAAATAAGTTTATACCTACTGTACAGCCATGTACATTGATTCCAATATACAGTTTTTTAAGTGAGTATACACCATTTTTTAAAGGAGCATATACTGGATTTTTATGTACAGGTATATACCGTTATGAGAGAGTATCTTCCTGTTTTTTTAAGTATATACTTGTTTTTCAAAAGAGTATATATACCTGTTTTTTAAAGAGTACATACTCTTTTTTTCAGAGAGTACATACCTGTTTTTTCAAAGAGTATATACCTGTTTTTCAAAGAGTATATACTATTTTGTTTCAAAGAGTATATACTCTCTAACCAAAATGTAGTATTTACTCGATCTCTCCGGACAAAGGAAATACATACTCATATAAAGGAGTATATACTGAATTTTTTATGGAGTATATGCTGATTTCTAAGGAGTACATAGCAATTTCTATAGGAATATATTTCTTTTTTCTAAGGAGTATACCACATTTGTAAGGAGTATATACTATTTTTTGTGGAGTATATACTTTAGTTTCATATGAAGTAGTATATACTGGAACGATTCAAAGAAGTATATGATGTCCAAAAAAATGTAGAGAAGTATATATGCACATTCATTCACACATGTTGGGCTTTTGTGAGCTAGCTGGAGTATCGATGGGAACAAGAACGATCAGCTCATTGCAATCTGAAAGGAAAGGAAAGACGTCGCCTAGAGGGGGGTGAATAGGTGAGAAACACATTTTACAATTTAGACTTGATAAATGTGGAATAAAACTTAGTGTTTAACTTATCAATGAAACAACCTAAATATACTAGGTTCACCTATGTGCACAACAACTTATGCTACGCAAGACAAACAACAAAGTGATAGCAAGGTAAAGGACTTCAAGCACGATGGCTATCACAAAGTAAAGTGCATAAGTAAACATCTCGGGTATAGGAATAACCGAGGCAAGCGGAGACGAGGATGTATTCCCGAATTCCACCACAAAAGGTTTACGTCTCGTTGGAGAGGTGTGAGCAACCACAACAGGTTTGCTCAACGCCACAAAGGACTCACCTTCTTCTCCGATGAACTCGACCACAAAGGTCCGAGTCCACCTTCCACTATGAACTCCTTTGGGGCGGAGAACAATCCCGTACAACGTACCTTGGGGCACACACCCACAACCGAATTGGGGGCTCCCAAATTACCACAAGAGGTCTTGACTACAAAGGTCCCAACTAGCCATAAAGGACTTGACCACAAAAGGTCATATGCCACAAAGGCGGCCACTAAGGCGTCTAGGGTCCAAGACCCAAAAGTAACAAGCTCACGAATTTCACCACCACGAATCTTCGTGGAGAGATCAAATCGATGCAAGATGCAATGACAAGAGCACACAAAGTGTTCAAGACCTTCACTCTCAAATCCAACAAAACAACAAATGCTAATGGGGGAATAAGAGAGTAAGAGCAAAGAAACCACAAAGGAGTCAAATCCTTCACTCCCAAATCCCACCAAAAACAACCAATGCTTATGGGGGGAGAAGAGAGAAAGAACAAAGGAGGAGAACCACAAAGGAACTCCAAGATCTAAATCTACTAGGTTCCCCTCACTTAGAGAGGATATGGATTGGTGGAATTGTAGATCTGGATCTCCTCTCTCTTTTCCCTCAAAGATATGCAAGAATCATGGGAGGGATTGAGAGATAGTCAAGCTCAAGAAGGTCAACAATGGAGGGTATTTTCGTGCTCTAGAGCTCGGGGTCAATGGGGAAGAAGACCCCCTTAAATAGGACCCCAAAAAACTGACCGTTATGTGAAAATCACGACCCCTCGGCGGAACTACCGCCCCGGGTGATTCTGGACGCCCAAAACGCGCTAGTTCCTGGTGTCCTAGCGGTACCGGGCGGTACCGGAGTGGTACTACCGCTGGATAAAAAAACTGCAGGAACACTCAAACGAAAACAATGATAACTTGACCATCTGAACTCCGTTTTTGATGATTTTTGACTCGTTGGAATCACAACAAAGAGCTCTATAAGATCATGCAGAGAAACATCATAGTCCATCATGTGAGCATAAAACCAAATGGGGAAAGGTTGAACTTTCATATAACATGTAAACCGGTAAAACCTCCAATATCAAAAACGTAACAAGATATTCATATGAAATCCGTTTTTGATGAATTAGAGATTAATATGAATATGAACTAAACTCTAAATCGTCTCATGGATAAAGCACAACAAGTTTTCCAAAGTAAAACATTTTCGAAGCACTTGTGCTTGTCAAGAAGACCACGAGACAAGCACCAAATTCCAACAAGGAGAAAAGCCAAATAAGAACCAAGAAAGATGATATGCCAAGCATGCAAAGGTTTGAGCTCTCCACAAAGGTGCGAACAAGTTAGTAACTCGAGAGCCCCTCTTGATAGTACGCCTATCTATCCTATAACCCTATTAAGATCATACCTTTGTCTTGAGCAATCCACTTGAGCTAGATGATGACGATCTTGATCTCTTCAAGTGGACCACCTTTTTTGATTGTGCTTGCTAACACATGCTTGATGAATACTCCTTCAAATGCTTCCCCATACTCCATTATGGGAGAGCCTCGCTTAGCTTCATCTTCATGTCTCCATTTCTTACTTCAAGCATAAGATATCTCCGACAAGCTTTTCTTGGTCTTGCACTTGTCAACATTGATGACGATCACGACATGACGTCATCCTCCATGAGCTATATGAATTTATCTTCTTGTTGCAAGCCCATGGGAAGATACCTAACCCCACATATAGATACCACACACACACTTGGGTTAGTTCACAAAGCTATATGGACAAGAGCTTACCATCCCAAGAGATACATGATCCACTTGGTACATCTTGTAGCTTTGTGTGTTGATCAGCATCTTGATCAATCTCGTATCATCCCATCTATCTTCATATAGGTGATGTCTTGACATCTTCAAGACATACTTGCAATATGCTCAACACAAACATTAGTCCATAGGGATTGTCATTAATTGCCAAAACCATACATGAGGGCACATGCCCTTTCAATCTCCCCCATTTTGGTAATTTATGACAATCCCTTTTACGAGGGTTTAGATAAGGAATTAAACAACCGTGCAACACACTCAGCAAAGCAAGGATGCAATTGAACCAAAATTCCCTTAAAACCCTCTAAATCTCTCCCCCGTTGGCATCCATTGCCAAAATGGGCGAAAAATCTAGAAGGCCAATATAATAAGAGCTCCCCCATAAATTATGCATTTCTCATGATATGAGTGGAATCAAATGCATATATCCAATGACGAAAAGATGGAGGGGATAAAATTATATTGAGAATCCAAATAAAGCAAAAGAAAGAGACCAATCGAAATCAAATAGAAAGATACCAATTGCAAAACAAAAGATGCATTCACAAACTAAGCAAGCAATCAAAGAATCCAAAAAAAAATGGACACGAGAAGATGTTATGATAAGATCAATCAAGTGTTGAAATGGATCAAGATGGAACTCCCCTAAAGTACATGCACAATGAAGAATTTGTATTTCAATATAAGGTGCACAACATGGAATCCTCATTCCTTCTTAGATTAATTGGAACAACCAAGTGCAAGAGTGCATAGATGGAAAAGAATGAACACAACTTGCAACAAACAAATGTTGAGCAAAAGGAAAGAAGCGTGACAATTAAAGACTTGCTCAAGCGAAAGATGGATGTGATATGGAAATACATTTCACGAGACTAAGAAGGGTGAGCCAAGACATCATCATAGTCTTTCAAGGTAAGAAGCACATAGTGTATATCATGTATTTAGCATACAAACACACCAAAGAATACACGACAAATAGGTTTACAAGCTTATAAAGAGGCAAAGAGAATACCAAATAAAATACAAAGCTTGTGCCTTTTAGAGATCACCAAAGGATCAAGAGGGAAATAAAAGTGATCACTAAAGATTTTGAATACCAAAGAAGGATGTACCTAATTTCATGTATACGACTTTCTAAGTAGGCACTAAGTCCACCTAGAAACATGCACACACGAAATAGGCACTAGGAAAAGAACATGATATCCACTAGGAAGTCATAAAATATCAATGAGAATTTTGCCTAAACCCATAGCACAAAGCTAAAATTTTAGGAAAAGAAAAACTTCCAACACACACTCTTCAAAGTATCTCAAATACCCACAAATGATAAGTGATAGTTGAGATGCTTCGAGAATGGTAAAAACTCTCTCAAACGGCAAATGATTTTGAAAATTCATCCATATTGCATATGAGACAATTTAACAAGAATTGCTAGATTAACATTGTTGGAATTGATGAATCATGAACATGACCAAATATGTTCCATTTACTATGTTATCATCCCGGCTTGCTCAAATTTGTAATAAAGACGATTCGAAAGGAACTTTGTAAAAACCATATCAAATGCAACTCGAGAGACTCATGCCAAGATACAACCTACACAAGGTTGAGGGATAGAAAAGTATGCATGAGATAGATACTTGTTACCGAGATAGCATTGATGAAGTAGGAGGTAGGTTCTCATGATGATCCAAGCTTGGCTCAAAAAGGCACATGATGAGGACTCTCTCCTTGTAATCGAGACAAGCTTCCAATGCATATCCAATATACCTAAAACAAACTTAAGTACAAAGTGGTACCCAAACTCATTGGGTCCCCAAGTAGTTAGAGCAACTACAATACATAGGACAAACTCCACATAAATATGTGCCTATTGATATGAAATTGAATTTCAAGCACATCTTAGCCATTTAGGATTTGGTGGAGTTTATACTATATATTGGAACAAGGAAAGAAAGCATGACATAAGATATATATAGTAAATATGCATGCACACAACTTTCAAGAACCAAAAGAGATACAATTTTGGACAAAATACCAATTAAAACAATAAGCTAAACAAAAGTGTGGCAAGAAAAAGAGTTGTCCACATTATATCCCAACACTCGAATCAACACATGATTGGAGAAACCAAAGAGAAAATATATAAATTGAAAATAGGTCAAGGCCAAAACTATTGTGCAAAAGAAATGCGTCCAATAAACATGCTCAAAAGTTTATCTCATTCAAGAAGGTAGACTAAAAGACAAGGAATGAGGTAGCCAACTCCACATAGGAGAAAAAGGTTTCATAGAATATACCAAGACCCTCTACACTTATCGTGATGGCACAAAAGTACCAAGACGAACCCATTTTGTATTCCAACAAGACACGTCATCGGGATCCAACAGCAATAAGAAAAGACCAAATGTCAATTGAAGACAACTAATGTTAAAAAGTATATAGGATTGCTCCCCCACAATTCATGCATTATATGATCTTGTATAAGAGTACAAAATGCACATAAATGGAGTCATTGCTCTCCATGTATATCGTTAAACACTAGTCATGTTCAAAGAAGGGAATACAATACAATATTAATTTAATGAAAGTTGTTCTCAAGAATATAAAGTAGCTTCCCCGTGATTAGTGCATAGTTTTTTATCTTGCATGTAAACACAAAATGCACTCAAGCGGGATCATCACCCTCCATACATCTTTTTGAACACAAGTTTAAGGAAAAACAATAAGATCCACTAACAAGACAAAACAAGGTGTTCTACTCAATGTAGGATAGCTCCCCCAAGAATAGTGCATTGTCTAGAAGTAAGACTTCGAATGTAAATGCACAACAATGGGATCCTTGCTTTTCTTAACTCTAGAAAGCACAAAACACATTTTGAGTAGAGAAAAAAAGATCCAAAGGATACAAGGAAGACATAGGGAATTATTCCAAAACAAGTGTTGGCAACAAATAAGGCGATTGATGAGCAAAGACCAAAATAGATATGATCAATAAATATACCAAAAAAAAAATTATCACTTGTCAAAGACAAGAAATGTATGGAGATATTTCTCGGTGGTAAGAATATATTCAAGATCATAATCACAAAATATAAGCATGTGGCAAAAGATGGGAATTGGAAAACATGCTTACATAGAGATTTTTTATGGCTTAAAATAATCAATGATCATGCTAAGCATCAAGAAACTCTCTCACAAACAAGATACCAAAAGATGAGAGACAAAAATAATTTGATCAAGAGAAGAACTTGTTTGAGCAACATGTCACCTAGGAACAAGATAATTAAGAATATCAATTCTAGATGACACTACCTCACATGTTCACATTTTCTAGGCTTGTAATGTGCACATAGCTTATTACTCCCCCATAATGTGATAATCCATTCATATCCCAACAAGAGCCAATTAGGATAAACAAGATGAAACAAAGCTCAAGACATACTCTCAAGATTAGTAAGTAGAGAGCACAACACTTACAAGCAAGCAAAGTACACAACCAAACATATGCAAGGGTGCAAGCAACTTTCAATGTCTATAAAATTTAAACACAAGTTACCGCAAGGAGGAACATTGGATATAAGATGAGGTAATATAATCCAATTGACTTGTCTTGAGAGAATATGGTTGATGAAGATCCCTTAACTCTTCATGATGTAGCCAAGTCTCCAATGTCCTCCGACTCCACCTATTGATGAAGTTTTACCTTGTTGGTCCCCAACCAAGTTGGGTCCTTAGAGGTTAGTCACAATAGGCTTGGCAACCCAAATGGTTCTTTTCTTGACACCACTTTGAGTACCAACATACTTGGCAAACAAATTGCCAATCTTATCCTTCCGAAGCAAATAATCATGATCCAGTATAGTGGGGTTGGATAAGTTACCATGAGTGCATGAAGAGGCTAAGTGATTCTTCCCACGACATGTGTAGCACATTCGGCCTTTTCTTTTCTTATTGCGGAGTAAAGATCCTTCAACATGGGAAGCTTGAGTTTGAACTTGAGGTTGCTTCCCTTGTTGCTTCTCACTAAGAGGCTTCTTCTTCTTCAAGGGGAAAGATCTAACATGGTGCCCTTCGACCTTGCACTTGAAGCACACAATCTTGGCAGAATCAATAGCTTGCTCTTGGCCCTTCTTCTTGATGAACTTGTGCTTCATATTGTCAATGGACTTGTTCTTGATATTGGAGTTGAATCCAATATCAAGAACAATCTTGGCCGAATCAATAGCTTGATCTTGGCCCTTCTTCTTGATGAACTTGTGCTTTGTATTGTCAATGGACTTGTTCTTGATATTGGAGTTGAATCCAAGTCCACTCTTGTCATGAGGAAGTCTTCGCGCTCTCAACATCTTGTCGAGGGTGGACTTCCCATCATGAACCTTGACCAAGTCTTTCTTCAAAGAAGTGACTTGTGCCTTGAGCTCTTTGATTTCCTCTACATGGTTAGTATCAGCACAAATACTAGAGGAAGTAGATACTACATTGTTAGAGCAACAAGGCATGGAGAGTAATTCATCACAAGATGTAACAATGTTGTGATTGGATGAATTACTAGAACTAGCACATGGCAATAAGGTATTTTTACTAGAAATTGTGCTAGTGATCACAAGAGGCTCACAAGATTTTACCTTTGTAGAGATTGCCTCAAGAGCAACCTCTAGCCTAGCATGGGATGCTAGAAGATCATAATTAGAGCTCGAAAGCTTTTCATGATTTTCCTCCAACTTCCCATACTTGCTAGATAGCAACTCAAGTTGAGCCCTAAGCTCAACATTCTCCTTCAAAATAGATGCTTCACAAGAAATGGAGTTAGTAGCACAAGCATCATTATCATTGGGAATAAAAGAGGACAATTTAACAAGCTCATTATACTTTCTTTTCAAGTTGATGGCTTCCTCAAGAGCTCTATCACGAGTTTCTTTTACTTTAGATAATTCTAAAGTAAGAATCTCCTCAAGAGATTTGGATTTGCGCATTTTTAGTTTGGCAAGAGCATCGTCACATCTTTTAGTGAGTTTAGCAATCATTTCATTATTTAACTCCTCACTAGTTTCTAGCTTCTCCTCAAGAGAAACTTGAGTTTCTTGATCTTCCTTAAGAGCAATCTCAAGATTGTGGATCTCACCCGCGGAATCACGAGCAAGGCCCCATCCTTCATTACAACGAGTCTCCAAGGCCTCAATTGTCTCCTTGCGCTCAATAAGAATGGTCATGATTTCTAAAAAGCTATCATGGGCATGTTTTTTCTTTAAAAGAGCATGAGAGACAATATCAAAGTTCTTTTCAATGGAGGCATCATTATCACTTTCATCATTAATATCATCATCATTAGATATATTGGAATTCACGGTAGGAGATACCTTAGACTCCTTAGCCATAAGGCAAAGTGAGTAATGGATGAGGAAGATGAATAATTACTTTAATCACCATTGAGGTCCATGTCTTGTTCCAACAATTGGTTGGATTCCTCTACATTGTTAGTCAAACAAGTACAAGAGGAAATAGAAACATTTTTATCATGGCACTAAGACAAGGAAAGCATATCATCATGTGATTTAGTTAAGCAACTACTACATGATATGCAAGAACTATAGACACTATCATGTAAGGCATTTATGGTGCTAGAGGAGTTTAAGTCCAAATATAGAGCATTGCAATAATATGAGTGAGAAATATGATCAATAGTAGATTCACCATCAAGAATACAATCTCTATCACCACTCACCATATCATTACCTTGTGGCAAGACACATGTTGGTGAAGTGTAAGAAGACGTGAGCTCATCACGTTTGGAGGTGGAAGGAGGACAATCATCCTTCATAGTGTTGGACACATCATATATATCTTCAAGCTTTGTCTATAATTCATGAGCGTTCTGACAAGGCATGATTGATGCAAGAACTACATCGCTCAAAACATAGATAAGACCATTACATGCTAGAGTATCGAGATAAGAGTTTTTCTCATCCTCTAAAGATAATTCTTGGGAATCCTTTGGAGGAGAAAAATCCATATCTACAATTCTCTCTAAATTTGGATCCATGTCCCTAAAGATATTAAGCATGCGAATTTTCCAAACATCATAATTAGTGCCATCGAATATATAAGTGGGATTATGCACTAATTCTCTAAACGACATCTTTAAATAAAGGCGGTAAAGCCTAATTATGAGATAACCTGTCTCTGATACCAATTGAAAGGAAAGACGTCGCCTAGAGGGGGGTGAATAGGCGAGGAACACTTTTTACAATTAAGGCTTGATAAATGCGGAATAAAACTTAGTGTTTAATTTATCAATGAAACGATCTAAATATACTAGGTTCACCTATGTGCACCAACAACTTATGCTACGCAAGACAAACAACAAAGTGATAGCAAGGTAAAGGACTTCAAGCATGATGGCTATCACAAAGTAAAATGCATAAGTAAGCAGCTCGGGTATAGGAATAACTGAGGCACGCGGATACGAGGATGTATTCCCGAGTTCCACCACAAAAGGTGTACGTCTCGTTGGAGAGGTGTGAGCAACCACAATAGGTTTGCTCAACGCCACAAAGGCCTCACCTTCATCTCCGATGAACTCGACCACAAAGGTCCGAGTCCACCTTCCACTATGAACTCCTTTGGGGCGGAGAACAATCTCGTACAACGTACCTTGGGGCACACACCCACAACCGAATTAGGGGCTCCCAAATTACCACAAGAGGTCTTGACCACAAAGTTCCCAACTAGCCACAAAGGCCTTGACCACAAAAGGTCATATGCCACAAAGGCGGCCACTAAGGCGTCTAGGGTCCAAGACCCAAGAGTAACTAGCTCACGAATTTCACCACCACGAATCCTCGTGGAGAGCTCAAACCGATGCAAGATGCAATGACAAGAGCACACAAAGTGCTCAAGACCTTTACTCTCAAATTCCAACAAAACAACAAATGCTAATGGGGGAATAAGAGAGTAAGAGCAAAGAAACCACAAAGAAGTCAAATCCTTCACTCCCAAATCCCACCAAAAACAACTGTTGGGGATATATCAACTAGGGGTATCTCCAACATGGATCAATCCGGCTAGTCTAGGGTGGCCCAAGGGTGGTAAGGCTGAAGCCTGCCGGGCGGCCCAGATAGCTGACGTATAAGGAAATAGGCAGACGGTCCAAGGAAGGCGGAAGGCCGAAGCCCATCAAGCGACCAAGCCCGAGACGGAAGGCGGCAATTAAGCCGGCTAGGTCTAGGACTCTGATTACTGGCCGGACAAGTACTTGCCTTGTATCCTGGGGTTTGACCGCCTATATAAGCCGGCCACCAGGAAGCCTTTAGGGCACGCTTCAATACGCATCGTACACATTGTAACATGTTCACGGCTTTTGCCTTATAGTGAATTATAGCAGCACGTAGGATCTCGCCACCGCTGCGGGATCTGAAGCTGGGTAAACTCGCCGTGTTCAATCCCGTCCTCGACGACACCAACCTTCTTCCCCATAATCCATACGTAGGCTAGAGGACCCCCGTCTCCTATCAATTATGCCGATACCACGACAGTTGGCGCCCACTGTGGGGCATAAGGTTTCTGGCGTCACGTTCTAGGCGGGAACATTATTGGCGGTCCGCAGCCGGCGATTCTGATCGCCAACTTCATCATCTTCATCGACGCGGCCAGATCGCATCTAACCGTATACTCTGCTCCGGCAGGCCGGCATGATCGAACGTCGTAAAAGCATCTAGCCGTGTACTCTGCCCTGGCAGGCAGGCTTGATCTTTGTCTGTCCGCGGCCAGCATCATCATCGTCAATGGCAGATCGATGTAGTGGTCGGCAAATCTAAATTGCCGCACACGCAAGCTCCGTGCTTATGAGACTAGATCGCATATCGCCGCCAGCTCTGCTCTGGCAGATCGGCTAATCAATGTCCTCGTCGGGTAGACCAAACTGCCAAGCGCCTGCATGCCAATATAGTAAGTCGATAATGTTGTCGCATGTCGCTAGTAGTACGCGCCGGAGCAGGAGTGAAATTTCACAAAAATAACCCTTTTGGCAAAGTTCAGCAAAAAATAACCCATTTTTAAAACTATTTTGAAATCTAACCCTTTTTGGTAGCGCCCAACGATGCGGCGCTACCCTCTGTGTGGTAGCGCCACAGCCTCCATCGCTACCCTCATGCCAGCGTGGCAACGCGAGCTCCGCGAGGTGGATGTGCAACGTCACGCCCTTCGGCGCTACCCTTCGGAGGGTAGCGCCATGCCCCTCGGCGCTACCCTTAAGATGGTAGCTCCAAGCCCCATGGCGCTACTCTCCCAGACTTAGTCGTTTTCGACGTGCTCGTGATGGCATGGAAAGAGAGTTCTACAAGGTAGCTCCACGCACCTCGGCGCTACCCTTAAGAGGGTAGCTCCAAGCCCCATGGCGCTACCCTCCCAGACTTAGCCGTATTCGACGTGCTCGCGATGGCATGGAAAGATGGCTCTGTAACTTTTTGTAAGGGTGGTAGCGACCCAGTATGTGGCGCTACCCTCTACAGGGTAGCTCCAAGCGCCTCGGCGCTACCCTGTTGTAGCAACAAGGGCCACGACGCTGCCCTATAGAGGGTAGCTCCAGGCGCCATGGCGCTACCATCCCAGACCCCTTTATTATTCGCTCTTGCCAATACAAACCATATAGCAAACAAAATAACAGTATCAAGCCAGTTGCTAGCTCCAGCAAACACAATATTTGGAAGGTTCAAAATAAAGTGTCGGGGGGCTGCCCCCCGGGTAGGGAAGATCCCGGCGCAATTCAACAGTGTGGCAACAGTACTTGACCTTTGGTGAGAGCAAGGGCCACCCCCTAGTGAGCTGAAGGGGCAACTTGACCTTTCGGAGCTGGTAGAGTGCAAGGTGCCTCCTGGCAGGCGCAAGGGTCATCCCTGGAGGCTATAAATAGCCACCCCGAGCCCTCATAACAGCACAAGCATCAGCGGGTGGTTCCTCTAAGAACTATCTTCTCGAAGATGTCTTTGCTGGTAGGCTAAGACATCTTTGAGAGGCTAGGCCTAGAGATACTCATCCTAAGAGGAACTCGGGTGCGTCCGGGAGAGACCTCGGACCTTGTGGCTCCGAGTAGACTCCCGGAAGGAGAAGTACTCGGAGGTACCGAATAGATAATCCGGGTAAGTGCTAACTGGAACGTCTATCTCAGTCCTAGCAGGTTACTAGGTGTGTGCAGGAAGGACTCACAAAGTCGAGCAAGGAGGCGACCGGCATGAGGGATGCCGGTAGGCCGTCAACGGTCTGCAGCAGGCTTTCCCGCCTGATGCGGGGGGAAGTACCATTCCGCCTGACACGGAAGCATGGTCACCTCCCGCCTGACACGGAAGCATGGTCACCTCCCGCCTGACACGGGAGCACGTCAGCCGGTACGACAACGGTACGACAAGACTCGACATGCCTAGTGTAACATCCCAACATTTTATAATGTTCAAAAATCACTAAAATTTAAAACTTTCCTTGTTATTAAAATAAAATATTAAATGAATAAGGAAACCAACTATAAAAGACTTCAAAAGTTAATATTTCAAATGTCACAGCTTAAAACATTTTATTATCCCATGTATTTCAAAACCTTAAAATATAATTTGACAAATATGTTACAAACTACAATTCATTTTAAATAAATTAGTTCTTTATAAGTATTTGAATTAAACCACTTAATTACAAGTTTATTCAAAAGGTTATATAATGACTAAATGATTTTTATTCCTTTAACTATGTTCAAATATAGTTTGGAAATTATAAGCCTATAGTGTATAACTTTAAAACTTCTTAGAATTTAAATTAATGAAATTAGCCAAATAAACATTTCATTTGCTTAAATGAAGTTTATCTATTTTCAAAGCATGAAATAAATAATATATTCTAAATAAGAATAGAATTAAAACAAAAGTCCTTTCCAAAGTAGTTAGGAAGTTTCAAATGCATTATCATATTATAAAGTATAATGTTGCACAAATCAATTTCAATTAAAAATGAATACCTTATATTCCACATTTCCTAAACATTATTTATATTTAGTTCTTTAATATTATGCCAAATTTAAGATGAATGATTTCAGCAAAATAAGTTTAACTAACTTAATTTCAAACATATTTGAATGTGGATATTTCATATAAATTATTTATCCAAAATTAAAATTAATTAAACCCTAGTTTTAAATTAAACCTAAAGTGTCAATTTTTCATTTAATCAATATTTCGAAATAATTATTTTTGAAAAGTGTTCAAAACACTCCCACAATTGGTTTAACAGAAAGATGATAATATTACAAATTTTTAGAAATTAATTTGACATCATTTGGATATTTAAATCAAAAGATATGAATTAAACAAATAAAAGAGAAAAAGAATTATTGGATGACGTCATCACTGACTTCATCGTCTCTAACCTCCGTCCGGGAAAATCTCCCGAAATCTTCTTCTCCGATTCGATCCCAAATCCGAGCGATACGTGCGGGATTTGTTGCCGTAGATGCGTCCAATAAAACTCCACGTCCCCGCCGTCTTTTCCCCCTCAAACCCTAAGTAAATCGCGCCGCCAGGCCGCCGCACGGGCTCGCCGGAGTCCACCGTGTCCGCCGCCGCCATTCTTTTGATTGCCGGTAACAGAGAAGGTTTCTCCGCCCCCCTTTGGTCTCCTCGGATCCCCCTGCTCCTGGCGCATCCTCCTGACTCTTTCCCCGCTCTCTTCTTGCAGCTAATCGAGAGCGGAGCACGAGCGGAAGGTCGCCAGCGTCCCGTACTTCTCCGTCTGCGAGTCCACGCCGCCAGAGGATATTCCGCGAGACGCCATCGCCTCTGTAGTCTTCGCCGCGCCGCGCTGAACTCCGGCGTCAACTCCCTGAGCAAAGAGGACCACCGGAGCGTCGGGTTCGTCCACGCCAGAGCCGCACCGCCGTCGTCGTCGTCGCCGGTGACCACTGCGCCGCCACGGTATGGTCCAAGCCCCCAGCGCCGTCCGATTAAATCTCTACGGCTTAGATTAGATGGTCGCGGACGAATCGGTACGATCCGATCTGGACCATCAGATCCAGATCTGACGGCCCAGATCTGTAACTTATCCACGTCAGCAGCCACGTCAACGCCACGTCACTGCCCAGTCAGCTGCCACGTGGAAAAGGATTTCCTTAATTAAAATTAATTGGCAGTTTTACAGAAACACCCCTGTCACTTAGATCTGTCACAACTTTTTAACCACAACTCCAAATTTAATAATTTTTATATATTTGGAAAGCTCTTGACATATAGAATATTTTGGATCTGACAAAATTCAAATTTGACTTAGTATAAAATATTCAAATTTCAAATGGTGAATTTGAGTATATTTGTAATAACTTTAAATCTATAAATCCAAAAAATTGCAAATAAATATGTTTTAGAAACTTTAGAATATTTGTGAATTAATTCTACTGCTATAAAATATTGTTGAGTAATTTTTGAATGATTTCATAGTTGTGTGTTTAATTTGAATAGTTTGACTAATTTTGAAATAACTTTTAATAGAAACATTATTTTTGATTAAATCCAATTGCAATAGATTTAATTAAATGCTCCCTGTCTATTAACACAAATTATAAAATTTTGGTATAAAATTTAGTCATAGGAAAATTTAATCTTATAATTATTACTTTTATTATATATTCCAAAATTAGAAATTAATTAAATTGCATTTATAAATTCATGCATATTTATAAAGAAATCACAAAAGTTATTTTTATGTTTCTTGTGATTTAAAATTTCATTTTATTCATAGCATATTTTATATTTAGATATATTCCCATAGAAAAACCCCTCTTCATTAGTTTTCTCTAAGTTGGAAATAATTTCACTTAGTATGTTTGTGAAGTGCTACACTTAGACACTTAGGATTTTCATCATGGAGCTAGAAGGCCAATGAGGGAGTTAGCCAAAACAAGACTTCAGAAGGATCTTCAAGGAGTAGAAACACTTAGAAGAAAATCAAGAAGAAGTTCATGAAGACCAACCAGCAAATATTTTTCCAAGTCTTGCTCTCTCTCTCTTTCTTTTCTTTGAGACTTCATGAAGGACTTAGAAGAAAACAAACTCTGGAAGCATCCTCAAGATGTCAAGCACTTAGAAGAAAAGTGAGCAGAAGTTCAAGAAGATCAATCTCTTTCCATTCTCTAAGTCTCTCTCTCTGTCTCTTCTTCTCCTCTGAGACTTCATGAAGACTAAGTAAATCCAAGGCCAGCCTCGAGGATACAAGAATCACCAAGTCTGAAAATTCATCAAGACTAACCAGAACTCAATCAAGACATCATCCAGAAGAAAGTTACAAGTCTGGAGATGAAGCCTCAAGGACAACTACAGCTTTCTTTCTATCTTTTCCCTCTTTTCTAATCTTGTCTTTTAGACTTAAACAAATTTTGATCATGATGTTATCATCTTGAAGTTGTTGGATCCTAGCAGCATAGTGGGATGAAGCGGCCTGGAAACAAATCTTACATGTCCACGTACATGAGACCTGTTCCACAATTTAAGTGGCTGGCCGGGTGTCTGTCTCTCTCACTATAGTGAATGTCCAATTTACAAAGAGTTGATAATAATTGTTGATCATCTTGAACAAATGACTTAGTATTTTTTCCTAAGTATTTTGCACATCATGGTTAAGCCATTTGAGTGCTAGTTTCAAAAGGATATAAAACAAAGTATGTTTAGCTAACTTAAGACCTTAGTCCTTAGTCATTCTTGACCCACCTATTTGCCTTGCATTAACTTAAAAGAATCTCATGGCATGAAAAGGTATTTCTAGTCCTTAGGAATATTTTGCACATCATGCATAAACATATTTTCCTTAGAAAGTTTTATAAAACTTATTTATTCATCTAGTATGTGTTTGTATGCATTGTGGAGTTGTGCTTGCTGTTGATTGTTGTATTGTTGCTTGTCTATACTGTTAGATTGAACGGAGAGTCCCGAGTATCGTTGAAAAGAGTTGTGAACAACGACAACCTTCAAAGGCAAGTGGCACACCTCATAAACTTCCTATTTTTATATGCATTACTTAGTGTATTTTTATATGCATGTGTTGCTATGCTAAACCTGTGTAGAATCCCTTATACCTGTGTCTAGGTTCCTATGCAATACTTAGTAGAATTATTGTTGCTATGCAAAAGTTGTTTTGTGAAAATCTAAATTCTACTAAGTTAAGAATGAAACACCTGGGTGGTAATTGGTCGGATGGTTTATGTTGAGTGGCTACTCAGGTCCATTTCTATGGTTCCTAGAGTATGTAAACTTGAGAATGGCCACCCAGGAACAGAGGAATCTGAAGAACTCCGAGTGACGATTGCTTCCAGTGCAGCCATTGCCATATGGGCTCTGGCTTGATCAATTATGTTCCGTGGACTCTCTCCGGCTTGACAAGCAGATGTAGGGGGATGTTAGGTGGAACGGGTCAAGCCAGAGTGGGAGGGAAAATGCTTCTGAAAGATCTCGTCTCATTCTCTCCTTTCCTTATCACAATTGGTGTGTAAAGGATAATCTGGATTGAATGGGTACAATGGTGAACGTGCACAATCTCTGCAGAGTGTAAAACTAAGTACTTAGCCGTGTCCCCGGTTACGGACAATTTTGAGCAGCTGATCAAGGGCGTCAACGGAGGATTCCACCATTCCAATTTCTAAGTTAAAAGTTGATGGGTGAACAAGGGAAGATGAGATTTATGGTTTTCATGCCATACTCGTCGAGACTTCAAGAAAAGTGTTTTCAAAAGAATAGGAAAAATTGGCTTTATGCAAATTAGCCTTGAGCTCCACCAGCCAAATATGCATATAGGCTTTAGAGTTATTCCATAAGTGTCCACCATAGTGTCACTTGCCAGACTCCATTTTTAATGGGATCTGACCCACGTTGTTGCAATATTTTTCTTATTGCAGATTTGATCAGATGACGAGTGAGGTTTCGTAAAGGTTTCGAGTCTACAACCAACATGTTTTCGCCTGTGGCAGCATGAAAGTTATAGAGACTCACTGCTATTGTATTTCCGCTGTGTACTTTTTCAATGCTAGCTTTATGCTATGCAACTTGTATCGACTATTTTGTAAGTCTGGATCATCGATGTAATAAAATTGATACTTTGTTGTGATATTACATCGTAAACTGTGTGTGCAAATGAATCGATCCAGGGATTTGCACTATACACAGGTATCTGCCTTATTTTAAGAGCAGGTACGCTACACCTAGCCCGGCAATCCGGAAAAGGCTACCTGGGATGGGCAAAGACATGTCCTGTCTCTGACAGGGGCACAATGATGTTCCAGGACGGCGCCTGCCGTCCTTGCCGGAATGATGACGAAGGGGCTACGCCGGATAGCACGGCGACTAGGTCGCACTAGCCGGTGTCGACATAACGGTTAGGCCTGTCCGGTGGGGCCAAGCCGGATTAGGGTTTCCGACCCTCCTGGCCGGAACTCTATAAAAGGCGCCATAACTGCTCCTGTGAAGGAGAGACCAACTTGAGAGCCAAAACTCTAGTCTCATTTATTCCTAGAGCATTTACTTCCTCCTCCCTCTAGTTCATCTAGTTCTTCGTGTTCTTCATCTCAAGAGCTCTAAGAGCAAGTTGTAGCCCTTGTTCCACACTTATATTGAGAGGAAAGGCAGGAGTAGGGGTGTTACCTCCCCATGAGGGCCCCGAACCTGGGTATATCGTGTGTGTGTGTTGGGTGCCTTCGTGCATTTGTTCGTGTTTGCTATATCTTTCCCCTTGCGCTTTGATCTTATTTCTTGTTCTTCGAAGATCTCGGTTACACCGGAATCCTCCCCGTGTGAGCTCTTCAGCTCGCTATCCCTCCCCGGATCCACCAACGTCCATCGGCCCCACACATTAGCCATCCTATGGCATCTGCCGTGACACCACCACGACATAAATCCATCGATAGAAGCACATTACAAGGTTCAAACAACACTAAATGGTTAACAATATTACAAGGTTCGGACCAAATCCACCAAATGACATTGAATTACTTGGTTCATAAAAAAGCCACCAAGTCCACAATCTCTAAGACATAGATGTTGGAGGATCTATTGAGTCCAACGTGGGTACTTGTCCTTGCGCTTCCCGGCTTTGTCCTCCTCCATAGCACGACGAGCTATCTCACACTTTACCGTGTACCGCTTTCGGACATCCGAGTGAACAACTTTGAACGGTCGAAAATACCTAATCGCATACTCCTTGATCAAGGTCTTCAACTCCAACAAGCTTTCAAACTTCACTCCCTCGGCAATACCATAATTGTCCGCATTGGTATCCTTTTTTGAACTCGGCCTTGCTTCAAGCAATTTACATGAGCCTCCATCAACCACGGCTTTATCCGCGAGACTAAGATCACGGAACAACGATATCCGATGGTCCCGCCCCATTCTTGAACACTTCAGATAGCTGTGAACCCATCCTCATCCACTTCTTCGTCTGGTCTGTCGTCCTCCGAGTCGGATGTGTAGCCTCGGCTATAAGGGATGTCATGGTCCATGTACTCTTACCTACAAGTTCTCTCAACGTCACCAATACAAGTGTTATGAAGCTCATCCTCCAACTCATCGGTATCCTCCGCCGATAGTTCATAGCGGTCAAATTGCATCGTGCTTGGAGGTTGGTTAAATTCATGTTGGGTCATGCGGAGGTTGGCTCCACGTTTCTTCATACACTTCTTGTTCATTCGATAGCTCATTTTGAACCCCAACTTCACCTTCGGCGGCACCCCGGTTCAAGTCAAATGTTTTGGTGACAAATTACTTGAGAGCCTTGTCTTGAGATGCGGCAACCATCTCCTTATATGCACTCCAACACAACTCGGAGTTGATAGGAATGATCTTCCAACGGGAGTGAGGACCAAACCCAACATTGTGCCTTCGCTCCAAACAAACTATATCATTTAGATCCGTTCAATTCAATGCAATCCTCACTTTAGCAACAACCTCGACATAGTTAGGACTACGGTCAAACACCACAACCTTCTCCTCCGGGTCATGCTCAACATTGCCTTTCAAAAATGTTTCTTTGTCCACATGATGAACGCTAACCATTCTCTCCATCTAAAAACAAATAATTTTTAGGGAACAAATTATTTGATGATACTACAATAACATGATATAGCTAATTATTTGATGATACTACAATAAATCCTAAAGCAAAATAAATCTAACAAAATCAACACTAACCCTAACCCCAAGCCTAAGCCTAATATACAATGTGTCCAAATAAACACTAACCCTAACCCTAACATACAATGGGTCAAATACAACCATACACACACACATTTCCCACTATTATCCACAAAAACAAAGCATTACACCCTCATATGACATTTCTAGGGTTTCCAAGATCTAAACATAATGCCACGAAATTGAAACAATTTGATTCGACAAAAACATGGGGGATGGAGTAGATTACCTCTCAACGCAGGGGAGTCCAAATCCACGGCCAAATCGAACCAATATGGAGGGATTTGTGAAGGGGGTGAGTACAAGGAGAGATGAGCTGTTGGGGGGCGACTGAGGGGGAAGAACGGTTCAGGCCGCAACAGCTCGGGTTTCCTCTGGAGATAGACACTCGGGCGAGCCTGCGCCTCGCTTAAGTCAGGGAGGGTAGCGCCATGGGGCTTGGAGCTACCCTCTTAAGGATAGCGCCGAGGGGCATGGCGCTACCCTCCGAATGGTAGCGCCGAAGGGTGTGGCGTTGCACATCCACCTCGCGGGCCCGCGTTGCCACGTTGGCACGAGGGTAGCGACGGAGTCTGTGGCGCTACCACACAGAGGGTAGCGCCGCATCGTTGGGCGCTACCAAAAAGGGTTAGATTTTAAAATAGTTTTGAAAAGAGGTTATTTTTTACTGAACTTTGTTTAAAGGGTTATTTTTGTGAAATTTCACGGAGCAGGAAGGCCGCCCGTCCAGGAGCTGCTACACCCATGTACGCATCAATTCCCGAGAAGGCTTTGTCCTGGCCAGGTACACCGTTCGGTCGACTGCAAGACGAATCTTGGCGGAATTGGGGTTACGTTGTAGCATGCAGCTTATGGCAAGTATCATTCAATTCCAGATCAATTTGATCCGCGAAGCTCACAAACTTGCCGACATTAGTACAACACGTATTTCAGGTCTCAAGGAAAGAGGAGTCCATCAGGATCAGTTTCCAAGGAGCAACCAATCACGTGAGACTAAAATAACGTACATGAAACCATTGGAATTTTCCGGTCAGGATGCCCTGGTTCCATCGTTCAAAATCAAGACGGCCAGATATCCGGTATCTGTGTATTCGTTTTCGACAATCAAAATTATGTCTTACCGTATTACCGTATTTTGTGATGTTCAACGGGACGCCGCCAAACATCGTAGTTCGGTTTTGACGAATTCATCGCTAGAATTGCTTGTTTTCAATCACCCAAACTTGATCAATTTGGAGAGACATCGATCGTTACAAAACAGCAAACTTCCGCGTTTCAGCTTAATAGCTAACGTAATAAGACGCCTTATCGGCGCATTTATCGTCATGTTCCGGCTTAAATTGCTAATGTGATATGGCGGTTCGTCACCGCCATCCAGCTTAATTGTTGTTACAGCCTTGCTAGAATCAACATTAGGATCCTGGGGCTGTTTTCTTCAGCCTAGGGCTGGCATCTTCCGTCACGCCCGCCTCCTCGACATCAACGTCAAAAAGCTAAGTTTATATACACTTAACATTTAATTATATGTATAAAAGTCTATGGTTTGCTCTTTATGCTCTGAGATCATGCCATTTTTTGTCTTTTCATCTGATCATATCCCTCTTAGTATCAAAGTTACCTGATATTTGCTCTGCGCTGCATGGTTCAAACTTTTAGATACTTGTCGCCTCCGGGCCAAATTAAGCAATCAGTTTGCACCGCCTAATACCGTTACCTGATTGTTTATGTGCGGATTACCTAGTAGTATGTCATTAGCACCAACATGTCGGCTTTAATTTGTCTCTGATTCTAAACTATTTGATACTAGCCCTGGTTGTCTCAGCTAAAGTTTCCGGCTGTGGTACTGCTAACATATGAAAAGCAACCCATAAGTGTTTGTTAAAAATCTACCGGCCCAGGCCTTAAAATTATTCAGCTTTCATTAAAAGTACATCTTAATGCAGCTATGTCTACTATGCAGGATACTTAATACTTGGGGGCTGCACGACATGCAACTCTATCGTCAACAAGAAGGCCGCATTGGTGGCATGACCGTCTTGTCGTCAGCGACACGGTCACCTCCATGGTAGGACCGACTTATCGTTTCCGGCACAGTCGCCTCCGTGGCATGACTATCTTGTCGTCAACGACATAACCGCCTTCATGGCACAACCGCCATCGTCGTCAGCGACATGGTTGCCTCCGTGGCTAAAGGTCGCCTCCGTGGTATGGCCGACAATGCATGATTTCGTTACATTTGAATTAAAACTGTCGTGGACCAAATGACGTCATCTATCAGACATTGATTTGTCCTATCAGTAAAGATACGGCTCCCCCGAGAAGTCATCCGACAAGTTAAGCTATCCGTCTTTCCCAAGTTAAGCTATATTCAAAATGGTTCAGGCCCTGCAGCCGCCAACATTGATGAATGAAGTATCAAGAAGAATAAGCCGGCGCCTGGAGAACTTCAACCTTTCGGGAGGCTAATGTTGGGGATATATCAACTAGGGGTATCTCCAACATGGATCAATCAGGCTAGTCCAGGGTGGCCCAATGGTGGTAAGGCTGAAGCCTGCCGGGCGGCCCAGATAGCTGACGTACAAGGAAGTAGGCGGATGGTCCAAGGAAGACGGAAGGCCGAAGCCCATCAAGCCACCAAGCCCAAGACAGAAGGCGACAATTAAGCCGGCTAGGTCTAGGACTCTGATTACTTGCCGGACAAGTACTTGCCTTGTATCCTGGGGTTTGGCCGCCTATATAAGCCGGCCACCAGGAAGCATTTAGGGCACGCTTCAATACGCATCGTACACATTGTAACCTGTTCACGGCTTTTGCCTCATAGTGAATTATAGCAGCACGTAGGATCTCGCCACCGCCGCGGGATCTGAAACTGGGTAAACTCGCCGTGTTCAATCGCGTCCTCGACGACAGCAACATTTTTCCCCATAATCCATACGTAGGCTAAAGGACCCCCGTCTCCTATAAATTATGCCGATACCACGACAACAACCAATCCTTATGGGGGGAGAAGAGAGGAAGAACAAAGGAGGAGAACCATAAAGGAACTCCAAGATCTAAATCTATTAGGTTCCCCTCACTTAGAGAGGATATGGATTGGTGGAATTGTAGATCTAGATCTCCTCTCTCTTTTCCCTCAAAGATATGCAAGAATCATGGGAGGGATTGAGAGATAGGCAAGCTCAAGAAGGTCAACAATGGAGGATATTTTCGTGCTCTAGAGCTTGGGGTCAATGGGGAAGAAGACCCCTTAAATAGGACCCCAAAAAACTGACCGTCATGTGAAAATCGCGACCCCTCAGCGGTATTACTGCCCCGGTAGCGGTACTACCGCCCCAGGTGATTCTGGACGCCCAAAACGCGCTAGTTCCTGGTGTCCTAGCTGTACCGGAGCGGTACTACCGCTGGACAAAAAACTGCAGGAACACTGAAACGAAAACGATGATAACTTGACCATCCGAACTCCGTTTCTGATGATTTTTGGCTCGTTGAAATCACAACAAAGAGCTCTATAAGATCATGCAGAGAAACATTATAGTACATCATGTAAGCATAAAACCAAATGGGGAAAGGTTATACTTTCATATAACATGTAAACCGATAAAACCTCTAATATCAAAAACGTAACAAGATATTCATATGAAATCTGTTTTTGATGAATTAGAGCTTAATATGAATATGAACTAAGCTCTAAATCGTCTCATGGATAAAGCACAACAAGTTTTCCAAAGTAAAACATTTTCGAAGCACTTGTGCTTGTCAAGAAGACCACGAGACAAGCACCAAATTCCAACAAGGAGAAAAGTCAAATAAGAACCAAGAAATATGATATGCCAAGCATGCAAAGGTTTGAACTCTCCACAAAGGTGCGAACAAGTTAGTCACTCGAGAGACCCTCTTGATAGTACGCCTATCTATTCTATAACCCTATTAAGATCATACCTTTGCCTTGAGCAATCCACTTGACCTAGATGATGACGATCTTGATCTCTTCAAGTGGACTACCTTTTTTGATTGTGCTTGCTAGCACATGCTTGATGAAGACTCCTCCAAATGCTCCTCCATACACCATTATGGGAGAGTCTCGCTTAGCTTCGTCTTCATGTCTCAATTTCTTACTCCAAGCATAAGATATCTCCGACAAGGTTCTCTTGGTCTTGCACTTGTCAACCTTGATGACGATCACGACATGACGTCATCCTCCATGAGCTATATGAATTGATCTTCTTGTTACAATCCCATGGGAAGATACCTAACCCCACATATAGATATCACACACACACACACTTGGGTTAGTTCACAAAGCTATATGGACAAGAGCTTACCATCCCAAGAGATACATGATCCACTTGGTACATCTTGTGTGTTGATCAACATCTTGATCAATCTCGTATCATCCCATCTATCTTCATGTAGGTGATGTCTTGACATCTTCAAGACATATTTGCAATATGCTCAACACAAACATTAATCCATAGGGATTGTCATTAATTACCAAAACCATACATGAGGGCACATGTCCTTTCACAATCGAACTAGCTTTGCACTGCGGATCATCGACTTCCAGTCTGCCTGCATGGAAACATGTCCATGATGCCATAACTCGTCTCCCTCGTCGAGACTGCAACCGGTTGCATCACGTCTCCGCCGTCTAGCCGAGGGACGCCGGAGGCCACATCACATCTCATCCGCGCCGTCGAGTCCCTGGCCCCCTGCCGTCGGCCGGCCATATCACGTCGCGTACTATCAAACAAGGTGTTTAGGGTTTTGGGGCTCGACACCAATTGGGTCGGCCTGGGTATTGTATTTATAGACAATATAGTTACAGGTTACAAAGTACACAAAGCCTATAATATACAGAGATATATACAGTCTAACACCCTCCCTCAATCTTAACCATTCTCTGAAGAATTCAGAAGATTAAGATTGCTTCTACAACCCTCAAACTGAGGTTGTGGCAATGGCTTTGTGAATATATCAGCAAGTTGATCCTTTGAAGGAATGAACTTGATCTGTAGCTGCTTCTATGTAACACGCTCTCTGACAAAATGATAATCCACCTCAATGTGTTTCGTTCTCGCATGGAAAACAGGATTAGATGACAGATATGTGGCACCAATGTTGTCACACCAGAGAACCGGTGGATGATCCTGAGATACTCCCAATTCTCGAAGCACGGACTGAACCCAGATGAGCTCAGTTGTGGCATTGGCGACAGCTTTGTACTCAGCTTCGGTACTACTACGGGATACTGTGGCCTGTTTACGAGCACTCCAGGCGATCAGATTAGGACCATGAAACACTGCATATCCCCCCGTGGATCGCCAGTCATCTGGATTACTAGCCCAATCGGCATCAGAGAACGCTGAAAGAACACCATCCATAGCACGCCCAATATGCATACCGAATGAAACCGTCGTCGAGATATAACGCAGGATGCGTTTAACAGCAGTCCGATGCGACTCTCGAGGAGCATGGAGATACTGGCAGACACGGTTGACAGCATATGAGATGTCAGGACGAGTGATGGTCAAATACTGCAAACCACCAACAATACTGCGGTACTCAGTGGCATCTTCAGCGGATAGAAGAGTTCCATCAAGCGCTGAAAGTCTATCAGTAGCAGACATGGGAGTACGAGCTGGTTTACAATTAAACATACCAGCACGACGAAGCAGATCATGAGAGTACTTCTTCTGAGAGAGTGTTAAACCAGAATCTGTGTGAGAGACCTCAAGTCCAAGGAAGAAATGAAGGCGGCCAAGATCATTGACAGCAAAATCACCACTAAGAGCAGACACCAAACGATCTGCAGCAGGAACAGAAGAGCTAACCAATATAATGTCATCCACATACACGAGTATGTACATAGTGACAGTAGGACGCTGCAGCAGAAACAGTGACGTATCAGCAGTCGATGGAACAAAACCATGTGCACGAAGAGCAGTACCAAGACGTGCATGCCACGCACGGGGTGCCTGTTTAAGACCATAGAGAGCCTTGACCAGACGACATAGATGCTGAGGATGTGTAGAATCGACAAAACCAGGAGGCTGTCGCATATATACCTCTTCCTCAAGAACTCCATGAAGAAAGGCATTCTGAACATCCAGCTGACGAAGATACCATCCACGAGTAACAGCAAGGGACAGCAACAGACGAATCGTCGTGGGTTTGATCACAGGGCTGAAAGTATCCTCATAACCAAGACCATGACGTTGTTTAAACCCGCGAGCAACAAGCCGAGCTTTATACCTCTCAATAGAGCCATCGGCATGTCTCTTAACTTTGAATACCCATTTAGAATCAATAACATTAACACCAGCCTTCGGAGGAACAAGACGCCATGTATCATTTTTCAGCAACGCTTGATATTCTTGTTCCATCGCAGATCGCCGGTGAGGGATACCCATAGCAGCCTGAAAATGTCTGGGTTCAGCGGAAGGATCAGACTCAGCATGGGCGACGCATGCTGCAAGCCATGCAACTGTGCCATCCTTGCGATCAAGTGGCTTAGAGATACCACTCCGGCTACGCGTATGAGGACGCAACGTAGCGGGAGCAGATGTGGAGGTCGACGGAGGCGCAGGTGCCGGCACAACAGGCAGGGACACGGGCGGAGGTGTCGTAGAAGATGCAGGCGGCCCACTGGCATCCAGTGAGCATGGAGATGGCGGCCCAGTAGGAGTTGGCGACGACGTTCGCACAGGCGATGCAGATCGTGTGGGCGACCGTGCTGGCGACCGCACGGGCGACTGAGTCGGTGACGGGCCATGGGAGGAAGACCCAGCTGGATAGGCCAGATCCGAGCCCAGCGAAGGAGACACGGCCCAAGCAGCAGTGGGGCGCGCCAATGGCCCTGCATGGGACATGCAGGGGACGGGCGGCACATGATCGACGTCCGGAGCCGCAACAGGAGCATCAACTGCCAATGTATCATCAAGAAGATGAAGCCGAGCGCCTCTACCAGTGCCTGCACCATGGTTAGACAGCAAAAACGGCGAATGTGCAGCATCTACAAATTGATCAGGCAATAAAGGAGATGAATGCAATGGTGGTGTAGTCGTGGTAGGAGAAGAGGGTAAAGCGGCAAATGGAAAAACGTGCTCATCAAAGACAACATCACGTGAGATGTATACACGATTTGTGGGGACGTGGAGACATTTATACCCTTTGTGCATGGAGCTATACCCTAAGAAGACACACTTCTTGGAACGATACTCAAGTTTACGACTGTTATAGGGACGAAGGTGCGGCCAACACGCACACCCAAACACTTTAAGAAAAGTGTAGTCCGGAGTCTCATGAAGCAAGAGCTCTAAGGGGGTTTTCATGTGAAGGAGTCGCGAAGGAAGCCTATTAATGAGAAAACATGCGGTGGTGAAAGCGTCACTCCAAAAACGAAACGGAACAGAAGCATGAGCTAGCAAAGTTAATCCAGTTTCGACAATGTGCCGATGCTTACGTTCAGCAGAACCATTTTGCTGATGTGTATGTGGGCAAGACACACGATGCGAAATCCCAAGTTTCTCGAAGAAAGAGCTAAGATTGCGGTACTCACCCCCCCAATCTGACTGAACATGTATAATCTTTTTACTGAGAAGACGCTCAACATGTGTTTGAAATTTTAAGAACACATCAAAGACATCAGACTTGCGCTTAAGAAGGTAAATCCAGGTAAAACGACTGTAAGCATCTATAAAGCTGACATAATATTCATGACCACTAGTAGAAATTTGAGCAGGACTCCAAACATCAGAAAACACAAGCTCAAGTGGGGTTTTAACTACATGACTGGAAACAGAAAAGGGTAGCTGATGACTTTTTCCGTGTTGACAAGCATCACAAACTGCAGTATCACTAGGACTAGACATAGAGGGAAGCTCATGGCGATGAAGAACATGACGGACAATAGGTACCGCCGGGTGACCAAGACGAGAGTGCCACTGTGACGAAGACACACGAACACCAGTGAAGACTTGTGGCGCGGTTGGGGACACAGGAGACGGCACATCAAGCGCATAGAGACCATTGCAGCACCGACCTCTAAGAAGTACGTCCCTCGTGGTTCGGTCCTTAACGAAAAAATGAAAACGGTGTAATTCACAAAACACATTATTGTCTCTAGTAAGCCTAGGAACGGAGAGCAAATTACGTGTAACAGAGGGGACACACAGAATATTTCTAAGATGCAATTGTGTGGAAATATGATTGGGGAGAAGGGATGCCTGACCAACATGAGAGATGTGCATACCTGCCCCATTTGCTGTATGAACCTTGTCGTGGCCCTGATAGGCCTCTCGGACGGTGAGCTTGTTCAACTCATTCGTCACATGATTCGTAGCACCAGTGTCCATGTACCAGGTGGGATCAACAGTATAGGACGGAGTATGTCCTTGCTGTGCCATATGAACTTGGCGGTCATTGCCTTTGCCGTTGTTGCCGAGACCCAGGAAATCAGTTTTGAAATGGCGGTGGCAACGAGATGAGACGTGGCCAGGGAGGCCACAAAGCTGGCAAGGCTACGCAGCACCGCATGCAGCACAGGACGCACGCGGGCGACCGTCTTGGACGACCACCGAGGGGCGCGGCGGTGGCTGCGTGCCGGTCGTGGAAGCAGGTTTGCCCCCCCCCCCCCCCCCCAAGTCGCTGAAGCAGGGGGAGGGGTACGAGGAGTCCCTTTGCCGCGGTACGCGGCGTTGACAGAGGAGCCGTCGGGCAGCACGTTGGGGCGACGAGTGGAGAGCCGCTGTTCCGTCCCAAGAAGACGCGAGTAAAGCTCCTGGGGGCGAATAGGAACCTCCCGTTCCTTGATCACTTCCACCAGCGAGTCATAATCCCCGTCCAAGCCATTAAGGATGTAGCCCGTGAACTCAGCATCACGGAGCGGCTCACCAATGGAGGCAAGCGTATCAGCTAGTCCTTTGACAGTGTTGAAGTACGCATGGATGGTCTTGTTCTCCTTCTTGGTATCTCCGAGCTTGCTGCGAATCGCCATGGACTGAGCCGTGGACTGCGAAGAAAAGCTGGATTCCAAGATGTCCCACGCTGCACGCGACGTTGCCGCGAAGAGCACCAGACCCGCGACGCCTTCTCCAAGGGAGGACTGAATCGCAGAGAGGTTAGCCTGGTCTTGCGCCACCCAGGGGCGATACTGAGGGTGGTACGGTGGCGGACACGGGAGAGAACCATCAACAAAACCCTCAATGTAGTGACTACGGAGGAGGGGAAGGACCTGCGCACGCCAATATAGATAGTTATCCGGCTTCAGTTTAACTGGCAGCTGGTGACCAAAATAGAACGGCGGCGACGGGATCATGTCGAGCGCAGAAGGCTGTGGCGGATATGCCGCAGCATTGCCCATATCCGGGTACGCAGTGTATGCTGCATCCGAATAGGCAGAGGTGGTTGGAGCGCGGAAGGCCGTTGAGGGAGCCGGATGAGGCGCGTAGGACGGCGGTGGTAGCGCACCATAGGACGAGGACGCAACGTGGGGCTGATAGCCGTGAGGTGCGCCGTACGAGGGCTGCACCGGGCACCCGCGGAGCACCATAATGAGAGTAGCCGGAGGCGACATACGCCGCATAGACGGGATCAACAGGAGGAGCGGCCGGTGGCGGGTGGTAGGGCGCCATGGCGTTAGCCGGCGACCAAGCAGGGGCCGCCCCGTACGACGGCGGGGGATGCATCTGAGCTACACCCGAGACAGGGCCGGCGGCGGCAGCATGGCCGTAGATGGGCATAGATGAAGTGGAGCCCGAGTGCATCTCTGTGGCGACCAGCGGCTGGAGAACATGGCACCGGCCGATCGAGTCTGAATAGCACCGAACATAGCGTCCGGCGCCGGGAACGATGCAGTCCCGCCGCTGAGAAGATGAGCGAGGAACGGTGACACGGATGGACTCCAGGGCGTAGGAGCCGAAGGATGCGCGACAGCGATCGGCGGCGCGGAGAAGAGGGCGGCCACCGTGGTGGAGTTGAACGAGGCAGCGGCGTGGGCGGCCATCATCAAAGCAGAAGGGGCAGCATCGGTCGCGGCGGCGACGGCGGAGGGAGCCGGCGGCGGCGACACAAGAGGTGCGGAAGCCATTAGGGTTTGGAAAACGCTAGGCGTCTGATACCATATCAAACAAGGTGTTTAGGGTTTTGGGGCTCGACACCAATTGGGTCGGCCTAGGTATTGTATTTATAGACAATATAGTTACAGGTTACAAAGTACACAAAGCCTATAATATACAGAGATATATACAGTCTAACACGTACTGTCTCGTGTCTTCGTCGTCAAACTAGCTGCGCGGTTGTAACAAGATAGCAGGAACAGATGAACACAAATAACTAATATCAAATTTTGTGATCGGAAACTACAATGAGGTTGAATGAAGTCGCCATGGCGATGGAGGTTGCCGGCTGCGGCGTGGGAGGCAAGCTGGCCGGCCAGACGAGGAGGCGCACAGCGCACTAGCCGGCGCGTCGGTGGCGACCTGGCCGGATGGACGGGGGAGGCAAGCTGGCCGGCGGCGACGTTGGCGAGTTGGTCGGACACTGTGGATCGGTGCACGCTTCCACATCGTGGTCGTCGTTGTCCAGTTGTAGTCTCCATGGTCGAGTCGTTGCTTGCTGCATGACGCCGCCGCACGTCGTCTCCATCGTTGAGTCGCCCCCCGACCGCATCTCTTCTCAGCCGTCGAGCCGCCGGCGTTGCAGATCGTATTCGTGGTAGAGCCGCTGCTCGACGCATGGTTTTTCCATCCTAGAGTCTTTTCACCGCCGGCTGCATCTCATCTCCATCATCGAGCTGCCCAGCCGAGAAAAATCTATTTGTCCATAGACTCATACCACGTGAGATTTGTACCAGTCATCTACGAGAAAAGGCTAGCTACATACCCTTGCCACAGATTCATACCACGTACCTGAGGTTCATAAACCAAACGTAGCTTCATACCACGGACTGCAGCATACACTCGATTCTTCTCGCTGACGTGAGAGCAACGGATGAAGTTTCCGGCAGCAGCGTCGCTAGATTGGACGCTAGAATGGATGAAGTTTTCGGCGGCGGCGTCGCTAGATTGGTAGTAGTTTTCGGCGACGCCGGGCGGACGTACGTAGATGTGATCACGAGCTAGCTGGCCGGTTTGAAAAGATATTTATCGTTCCACAAAATATGGCTACCGGTAGTCAACAGCTTTTCAAAGCCGTACGGCATTATCCAATCCAAATACTAATAATCCTGAAACAAAAGGAAAGCAATCGGGCGTACCCGTTAGGGACTCGTTATGTTGTGTTTTCGCTAGAAGTATGTACCCCTAGGTGTATATATATATATATATATATATATGGTAGCGTTATTTGACTCTCAGGGAGTAATAAAATAATTATTATACACCCATCCCGTATCAACATGACGTAAAATTTTATTTATATGGCATATAAAAATATAATGTAAATACGCATTATTGCCTATTTTTACACTGTTATGAGTTATATATTTCATTTTTTATTTAGATTTTATAGTTATGGGGTAAAATAAATATAATTATCGGATCATAATTTTTTTTTTTATAAAAACAATGTAAAAACTCTAGGGAAAGTTCCGTTTATGTTGTAACATTGCGGCATGGCCAATCGGTGTCGCGCATGTGTCTTTGAGATCTGGTTCCGGAGCTGCACTAAACTTTCCTTGTTTACAATTTGCCATTTTCTAACAACACCGTCTATTTCCTCTTTAATCAAGTTTGGTCCCACTGCATGAGCGTGTAGCCCTAGACACATGCCCACCCTATCTTATCCTGCCCCACTCATCTCACGCACGGTCAAACTTACCCAGACTCCACCTCCCCCTCGTCCCCATCTTCCCTAACCTTTCACTCCCACCTCTGGCCACCCCATCCCCGACCATCTTCTCTTCCCCGGCCTCAGCTCCGGCCCCATCCGCCGGCCTCCCTCCCCGACCTCGACGACCTGCGTTGGGCGCGCCGCTGCTCAGGCACCGATGGCTAGACGCGGCCGCACCGAAGGGCTGGAGGCGGCGGCACCGTTCCCGGATGTGGCGGCACGGGAGCGTCCTTGCGACGATGACAGAGGGGTTGGATGCCTCCAATCCAGCGACGGCCTCACGATCCATGGCCCTCGTCCCCATCGAGCTCGCGAGTGGATCTGGCAGCGGAGGCACCAGAGTACAGGGGCGGCGACCTCACGAGTGGATCCAGCCGCGCGTCACCCTCCATCCACTCGCCGGATTCAGCAGCGCGTCGCTCTGCCGAGGTGACTTGGAGATGGTGGCCATGGTCGGCAATACTGAGCAGCAGCACGGTAGAAGGCCGTCCGCGAAGAGCCTTCTGGCGATCCCGGTGGGCATCAAGAACAAGGCCTTCTGCCGACAGATTCACGCTGATGCTTTTCCACTACGACGACGCGGGGAGAAGCAGTGGGCAGAAGGAGCTCTCGTCCTGTACTGAGTTCGTCCTGTACTAGCACTGTTTTTTATTTAATGATTTCTTACTTTGTGATTTTGGCACCGCCCGAGTGTTGCATTAGCACACTTTGTGGACATGCTGGGCACCGAGTTCTGGTGTATTTCTCCGTTGATGTTCAGGCACTGGTCATATTTTTTTCATTGAAGATTAGAGCAATTTTCAATATTTTCTACAGTAGCTTTAGGCATCATTATATAAAAACAACCAGCAATATTTGATCCAGCTTGTTAGGGTTGTAGAGTTGGACATGTATATGGACTTTGGAGATTCAGACTCCCATTTTTACCATGTTGTGTGCAGACCGTTTCACAATGTATTGAGCACCGATAGCATGGTAGAGTAGGCACCAAACGATTTCTTATGGCACCGCATATTTAACTATGTTGCACCGCATCTTCCTGGGTACCAAACAAGTGAAGGAACCATTAACAGATGTAACCAGAAGAAAATGCTGGGAGCTGCACCATCTAGAGATCGACATGCACAAAAAAACTATCTTTGCTTCACGGCTGTGCAACCGCGCCTATTTTAGATCCTCTCAACCGTGCACCAGAATTCACAAACAATCCAGCTCGTGGGCCGGTCAGACGTGAAGAAAGGATGCCTTGTTCATACTATTTACGGGCTATACACTGGGCACAACTTTGGATGTCTTCAGATGGACAAATGTGGTCACGGGCCTGCACCACGGTCCTGCTTTCCTTTTGTTTCACCGTCGAACCAACCTGTTGTTTGTATCAGACATGAAAACACAATTAATTATTTTTAGGATAACTATGATTCTTCACTGCCTTTTTTTTCAGTCTAGGTTTTGAGATCCAGTTATACTAGTTTAATCAGTATGTTGAACTTATAAGTCATAAATCGTTTTCCTGAAGAATCATAGTTATCCTAAAAATAATTAATTGTGTTTTCATGTCTGATACAAACAACAGGTTGGTTCGACGGTGAAGTATCATAGTTATCCTGAAGCACTTGATGTAAACGACGAGTACTTTGCACATGTAAGAAGTTCCTTCAGTTAATGATCTAGACTAGCATACTAATGGTGTTTCCAACTGAAAAAACTCATAATGCTAAAAACTGCAGGATGGCTTCACTTACACTGGTTTCCTTCTCGACGGAATCGAATATCCAATGCACCATCATCGAAATGCTGATATGGGATACACGGGTCATGCTGATAAATTGCCCCGCAAGAATGCTGACAAAAATGACACAAACTCAAATGACATTCAGGTACATCCTTTCAAGAGACATGTGAAATGCAGTAATAGTTCATAAACTTCTGAAAAAATGGAAAATGATGATGTGCGTATTTTTTGACCCCAAAATGAACAGGAAACCAATCCAGGCTCGCCGTCTACATCCATGGAATATACTGCCAATGATCCATGGAATGTTGACATGTTCAATGAAATTGAGCTTGATAGGGTACGTATACTACTGACCAACAATGTTGTTTACAGTTACAACTAATGCATATAAAAATATCAGGAAGCATTCCTATCGTAATGTGAAAACTGATGGAATAGAACTACGTCTAGGATTATGATGATGGAGCTGCAAGCAACAGTAACCAAGGGAGTAATGCAAATGCTGCTCAAAGTAATGGGCAAGCATCAAGTACAATGACTGATAGCACAGCTGAGCATGAAGATACAGAAGATGGAGAACAAAAAATCACTGAAAATGATGTGGATAACTTCCTGTCCAATGAGAAGATAACTGAAGAACAGAAAAAGAGGACACGCACTGAGGAAGAGGAGGACTTCAAACCTGAGGTTGGGATGTGTTTCAAGTCACGGGACGAAGTGCAAAAGTTCTACAACATGTATTCCTATGTTGTTGGCTTCTCAGTGGCCACTACATCGGTTTACAGGACTGCAAGCAAAAAAAGACACAATGAAATAATAAGGTTTACTATGAAATGTAACAAGTATGGCGCAAACGCTGAACCATACAATGAGGAACCAGTTCCGCAAAGACAGAGCACGGTTATAGCAAAGGCAAACTGTAGAGCAGAGATGGTGGCAGCTGAGAAAAATGGTCTCTGGCGGATCACAGGGCTTAACCTTGAGCACACACACGACCTTTCCCCCCAAAGCAGGTTCTTCCGATCTCATATATACATGTCTGATGCAGAGAAAGAGATGATACGAACAATGAAACATTGCAATATGCCAACTCGTGACATGGTTGCAGTATTGGCATTCATAAGAGGTGGCATGACACAACTTCCATACAACAAGCGAAAAGTGAGCAACTACAGCACAAGTATTGGTCGAGAAGTGTCTAACAATGATATGATGGAGGTTTGGGAGTGGTTTATCAAAAAAAAAGATGAGAACCCGGGATTCTTTTACTCAATTGAGTATGATAAAGAGAAAAAAGTAAGATGTGTCTTCTGGGCTGATGCTAGGGCAAGGCTGTACTACGACATGTGTGGCAACTGCATAAGCTTTGACACTACTTTCCTAACAAATAGATACAACTTGCCATTTGCTCCCTTTGTTGGTGTGTCACCACATGGAAACACGTACCTCTTCGGGTGTGCCTTCATAGTTAATGAACAGGCTGGGACATTCAAGTGGTTGTTTCAGCAATTCCTGCATGCAATGGGAGGGAAGCACCCGATATCAATAATAACAGACGCAGATAAAGCTATGCAAAATGCAATTCCAGCAGTTTTTCCAAATGCAACTCACAGGGGCTGTTTGTTCCATGTTAAAAAGAAGATTGATGACAAGGGAGGGACAGTGTTTAAAGCTAATGAAGGGCTCTATGAAGAGCTACAAGACATTATTGACAAATCATTGACAGAACATGAGTTTGAGATGTTGTGGCAGAGAATGATTACTGAATATGATGTTGGGAATGTGAAAATTTTCCAAAACTTATGGAAAACAAGGAAGAGGTGGGTGCCAGTATACTTCAAGTCTAAATTCTTCCCATTCATACAAACGACAGCTAGGAGTGAGGGCACTAATGCATTGTTCAAACGAGGGGTTGGAGCACAATTTAGCTTGACCAGCTTCCTACGGGAGTACCAAAGGATTATGGACACAATACATGCAAGAGAGGATGAGTGTGACCATAATGTGGAGAACAAGGAAGTTCAACCTAAAAAGTTCCTGACTCATTACTACATTGAAAGGCAGGCACATGAATTGTACAACCTAGCAATCTTCAGAAAGTTTCAAAATGTGCTAAAAGATGTTACAAGACTGAACATAGATGAAGAAGAAAGAGGGCGCAAATACTGGCTGTTTCAGGCACCAAACTATGCAGTAAAGGAGCACAGAGCAAGGAGATACCTGGTTCAAGTTAATGAAGAGACCATGGAGTACTCATGCATATGTTGCAAGTTTGAAAAGGATGGAATTTTGTGCTCGCACATTTTGAAAGTAATGTTGCACCTGCAAGTAACAATGATTCCAGATAAGTACATAATAGATAGATGGAGAAAAAGGGAAAAAAAAGTAAACCAAATACATTACCCCAATCTTCCAGCTGATGGGGATAGCACGGCCCTGAGATTTAATGTGCTATCACGGATGCTAGGTCACAGAGCTTCCGATGCTTCCAAAAATAAAAGGAAATATGAGTTCTTGCTACGTGAGATACCAAGACTTGACGCGGAAATGGCCAAATTTGACAATGAAACTGAAGAAGTTTCTCCAACAGGCCAAAACAGTTCAACTAAAACAATTGTCAACTTGGATCGTACAGATCGGAGTGCATCTCCACTGCTGCTCCGTGACCCGGATGTGGTTGACACAAAAGGGCGCCCTAGGATGCTGACTATAAAAGAGCAAATCAAGAAAAACCTTTTCTACAAATGCAGCCACTGCGGATCAAACAAACATACTCTGAAAAATTGTGACAAGAAGCACCTGGAGTTTGATTTTCCCAAGAAGAATAGGAGCAGAAAAACAAATAAAACAGGTATGAGGCTGGGAACACAAAAGGAATCAAAAAGTTATTGCAAAACATTTGTGAAAAAACCTGTGTAACTTACTTTCAGGGTGTGAAACTTCTACTGCCAAGCAAAAGAAAGAAACAGTTAGAAAGATAATGAAGAATGATTCTACTACCCTTGGTATGAAACTTAGACCATAAGGGGATTTTGCAAAAAACAGCTTGATGCCACGTTATTTTGATAGCATCTTCTTCTTGACTCATTTCAGGGGATAACGCTGTCAGCACCAAGAAAAAGAAAGCGCCGGTAGCAATGAAGGAGAAACATGATGTTCTGCCATCTACTGAGGAACACTCTCAAAAGGTGTAGTCAAAAAGTTAACCAGCTCATCAGAAGTATACTGAAGAAAGAGACAGGCAGAGAAAGGGAAGAGAAGCATGAAAATGAAGACCCAAAAAATTATGAGGATGTGACCAAGAAAACAATGATTCAGTCAATGTGTGTAGAACAAGATGACATCGAGCAAATCCCGAAAAACAATATGTAACTGCTTGCTGAAATGATATGACAATTGTTCCCATAATCTTTTTATCGCCTTGATATTTTTATGATTATCGCTATAATCTCTCATGATTAGGGAACATGAGTACATGACCTTCGGTCCAGATTTTTTGCACCGAACATACGATATGGTATCAGAAACGCCAATAAGGAAAATCCATAGAGAAAAATGGACTTTAGTAGAAAGATAATTTCCCTGTCTTTATACCGATCGTGCAGACATTTTAGAACATGACCAGACGTCCTAGATAAAAGGATACTAAGAGGACAAAACAAAAACTATCCCAAAACACAACCATATTCGATGCACTACACACAAGGTAAAAAAAATCCACTCAGCCAAAAAAAGATGCTACAAACTGCTCTAACAAAATAGGCGGACTGGTATGAGGAGCTTTTTTCCTCTAGGCCTTCCTGGGAGCGATCTGTCTCAGCCTGCACAAAGAGAAAAACAAAATGAGATAATGAGCTAACTTAATGGATGGAAAATTGAAAATACACAATGACTAAAAATCAAAGAATGACACAATTGACTCTAGATAACTCACTAAAACTAAGATGAGACATTGATGACTAAGAATCAGGAGCTGAAGACTGAGACACTATCAATGAACACTATGAATCAAAGACTGGAAAATTGAGAAAGTCTGCATCACTTAAAGTCTGAAACTGACACTTACACTAAAACTAAAAAACTAAAGAAATATGAGGAACTGATGACAGAAATAAATAAACTAAGCAATTAAGATGTTGAACAAAAGTAAATGAAGAAAGAGAATGCTGAATCAATCAAAGATAGAAAGAATAAGAAAATAATGATTAATAAGAATAACAATAATGAGAATAACAAGGCACATAATGAAGAATTAAAGAAAACTGAAAAATGAAAAAGAAAACTGAAACAATGATAGAAATAAGAAAATTAAAGAGGACTGAAGCAAATGAGGAAACAAGAAGTCACTGAACAACACTGATTAAGAACACTGAAACTGGAACTTAAGACTGAAACTGAACAATGAAACTGAGACTGAACACTGAGGCAAACTGAGACAACGAAAAATGAAAAAATAAGACAATGAACAACATAGTAACTGAACAATGAAACTGAACATTGACTGTAACTATCACTGAAACAAATGATCAATGAATAACTAAGTCACTGAACAACATTGATTAAGAACACTAAAACTGGAACTTAAGACTCAAACTGAACAATAAAACTGAGACTGAACACTGAGGCAAACTGAGACAGTGAAAAATGAAAAACTAAGACAATGAACAACACAGAGAATGAACAATGAAACTGAACACTGACTGACTGTAACTAAAAATGAAACTATGAGACACATTGAGAAGCTGGACATGGTGACTGAAGACTAAGAATCGAAGACTGAAAATGAGAATAACTAAAAACCTCACTGTTTGATGAATTTACTTCAAACTGCTTTCCCTGCTCGGTCAAGCCGGCGCATAAAAGCTTCCTGTATAAAAAAAGGGGAGCGAAAAAGGGTTTCACACGGAAATTGTATAAGTGGAGTTCTACACTAAAAAACATAAATAAAAAATGAGCATGCCTTGTCATAATGATTGGTGACCAGGCTGGGATCTGTTATGTTGTTGTGGTGGAAGAAAAGACGGTTAGCGTATCGGATGCGAATGTGAGGGACATCAACAATGCTGAAAAAAGCAGTAAGATCTTCCGCTGGATCATAAAACTCCATGGCCATCATTGTCATCACGCCGCAATCATGCCTGTATGTATTATAGCATGGCAAGAAAAATAAATAAAACATGACACAAATATAAAAAAGGGATAACAACAAAGTAAGGTTGCAAATCATTTACGGGTTGTCTTGCTTCGGGATTTGGCCATTGCGCAAAACAAAGCTGCTGAACCCAGGATCGATTCTTGGGAAAATTTCATGCCATAGAGCAACAAAGTTGTTAATCTGAGAAAATAAAAGTGCATGGTTAGACCGAAAAGGTGTGCCTTGATAAACACAATGAAGAAAAAGATAGTGAGCATCAAACGGGTTTACGTGCACAAACAAAAAAACATAGAAATATCTATATGAACTTACGAGACAACCCAGTACTGAACGTTGATAATCTGACTCTGGACTGTAATTCGAATCAAGAAAAACAAACAGCTTGCACTTGAAATCAACACAAAAATTGAACCAGTGATCTTCATGGCATATAGGGAAGAATAGCTACAAAAAATATGATGAAAAAAATAAAATTGACACACTATAGAAAAAAAGCATGGCACAGACGAGAAAACCCCCCAAAACAACAACTTACTCTATCAGAGCTAGCAAGCCTACCCCCCTTGCTGGCAGTAGCGGCTCCGAGAAATGTTCTGCGCACAAGAGCACCAACATCGTTGTTTGTATTGTATTGGAGAATGCTTTCCTGAAAAATGAAAGCAAAAATCAAAAAGGAAACTATAAATAGAAGTTGCTTGTATCCGAACATACAAAAAAGGACAAAGAAACCACATTTCAAACAAAAAAAATGAAAAAAGGAAACAACATACACCAATGTATGAGAAGAAATAATGTCGCCCAGACTTCCTAGGGTGACAATCTTCAAATAATTTGCGGCAGAAGCATGGGATCAAAAAGGTGTCGATGTGACCGTTGGGCATAAGTGACTGCCCGAGGGAAATCCAATTACAATGCACTCCGTAGTACTGGATAGCATAATCCCTACGAAAATAACAGCACAAAAAGAAAAAACAATTAATAAATGCAAAACATAAAAGATAACTGATAGGTGTAGATGTAAAACATGGGCACAAAAGGCTGAAAAACATACTTCTGAATTATCTCCGTGTATGCGATATCAACCATGGCGCAATAGTGCATGATTTCTTCGTCACTGACAGGAAACCTGGGGTTTTGCTTTAAAGGTAATGCCAGATTATTCTTCGGCTGAAGGATGATAAGACTGTTAGAAGAGATTGGAACAGTTGTTGGATTCTGAATACTCGTGACACCTCCTTGCTGGTCGTCTAACACATGAATGACAGCTGGCTGAATGTGTGATGTGGGTGCAGGCTTAGGCTTTCGAGCAATGTAAGCACGGGGTGCGTTGTTCCCTTCAATGGCTTTGTTGTACATTGCATCATTATCCTTTGCAAGCTTATCCTGACGTTGCTTGAGACTTGAAGTACCTGTGATTAATACATCAGGGGACTTCTCAGCCTGAAAAAACAGTCGAAATGCAAAAATTAACACTAGGCAAATGCAGAGACTTAGTAAAAAGAGGAAAAGAGAATAAATAGTGAAAAACATAATACCACAATGGATTTTGGTGTGGTATCCCCAACCGGTATAGGAGTATGCATGCTTCCATCATGAGAATTCAAAACGCCATTAAAACCTAGATTGCTCATGGCCGCTTTCCTAGCATCCTGCCAAAAACAGAAAAATAAACACAATGAGAAAAGGATGTAAAGTGCATTTTCATGAATTGAAACACCAAAAAAAATCTTTCCCACACATAAACAAGGGCGTAAAATGAAATCGTGCCTTTCGCACTAACCTTGCCCACAAATGACGGTGTATACAAGATACGACCGATAGGTGATTTCATATGAGCTTCGCCTGTACCGTTTGCATGATAGCCATCAGGTACTTCAACAGTAAGCCTTGATTTTACCTTATTTAATGGGAGTACACCTGGTGCTGTACAAAAGAAGAAAAAAGTATATCAAGAAACCGCAGAAAAAAAAGGAGAAACGATGAGCATACTGAAAAATTAAAAAAAATTAAAACACAAAGAAAAAGCACACATAACAAAACCCCTACCTGAAATGCTAAACCTCTTATCGCTAATCAACTTGGTAGTGTTTGCTGGAGTTTCTGCTGTTGGAGACACTGACAGTTTTGCAAAGCTTGAGTGGACATGGTGTTTCTGAACGTCAATGTTGCTATGGAAACAATCGCGTTCTGCTAAAAGTTTGATGACATTGTGTCCCAAAACGCCTGGATTATTGCTGTTGACCGTAGAAGATGAATAGAAACGATGAATGGTGTCAAAAATACCATCCATAACCTGCAGAAAAAAACCACCAAAAAAATATAAACGTAAAAGCTGTGTTGAACAAAAATAGTCTGAAGAGAGAAGAAAACAGTATGAAGTTCGGAATAGAGAAAATGGAAAATAAAACAATGCTCGGGAGAAAATATGCAAACCTTTTCTGGTACCACTGAGCAAAATTTCTCGCGTGTAGATTCCTTTAACCGTACAGACATAAGCTCATCGCGTGAACCACAATGAGCACAACATTTGTTCAGAGAAGGGGCAACCTGTAGACAGATAGTCAGAGAAAAAAGCATCATCAAAACATTCAGGGGGGATATAAAAAACTCTAGCTCAAACAAAGAAATCGAAAAATGAGAGAAATAAGCAACACACATGTAAATAGCAACCACCAAGATCTTTTCTCATCCTCCTGCGGCCATATCCTCTTCTACCTTTGCGATCTAGGTCTGAATAAATCTTAACCATATTACCGGACCAGGAGGCTGACCTTGGCAATCCAGAACCAACAACATGCACCCCAAAGTCAAGACAGTCTAAGTAATACACCTACGAAACAAAACAAACAAAAAGGGAAATAATGCAGCGGGGTAAGACGACATTCACCAATGCCAAAAAAAATATAACACAAAGAATAGTTCATTGAGCAAAAACATACCGCTAGACCATAAGAACAGAAATCAAAAACTTTAGGTTTCCTTCCTTTCGATTGAATATACTTCACTGTTTTGGACACACCAACCATCGTGTGGGTATGGGCTAGCTTGCAAAGATCGAACCGCCTAGCACGTTCAGGATCACCCAGCTGCCCAATATACTTAGTGTCTAGAGTACCACTCTTGGACGGGCAAATGAAACAAGAGAGAGCAATTTGCATAAAACACGCGAAGACTTGCTTGTCAGTCAGTGGGTCTTCAGATTTCAACTTATTCCCGAAAAACGTGATGTGAGGAGTCTCCGACAAGTTGAACAGAGACAAAATGAACTGCAAACCACCAACACTGTCTTCAACCAAACAAGAACCAGAATTCGGCAAACCCAGAACAAAATGATAAGCGTCTTTTGGAAACCGAATTGTTTTCTCGCCCACAACGATTTCGTGGCAGAATGTATCGACACTCAGAGCAAGACAGCGGATAAAAGAAGAAGGCATATATGTTTGGCGTAAAGAAAGTAGACACCCGAAACCAAATTTCTGAATGATTTCCTTCTGCTCCAATGTGAGCCGGCTCAGAACATCAAAGAAGTACTTAGCATGGTACCCTGAATATGAATCCTTCCCAGCTACAAGAACTTTTGATCTTTTGTTCTGCGCAGAAAAAACAATAGAAAATGCATACTACATGAGCCCCCACTACCACAAACATACATGTAGAAAAACAAAAATAGATAGATAAAGCAATAACAGAAAAATAATGAAACTAACAGTAGCACCTCTCTAAACAATTCAGAATCGCTACAAAGTCTAGACAGATCCCTCTTCAAGCTACTGATGGCCTGAAACAACAAGCAAAGAATAAAAATGAAAACACGAAATGCACACCATGGGTAGTTGTATACAACATAACACATAACATATCGCAAAATCACAAAACAAAAAGTTAGCAAAGATGCAACATACCTTCTTACTGAAAAGATCAAAAATAGCATCGTTTAAAGCTCTCTTCCTTTTTGCATTCACAATACCCTGTATAAACAAAAAATAGACACAGAAGCCCCCACTAATCAACTATGTATGTACATTTGAAGAAAAAAGAGAAACAACACAAAAAGAGAACCAAAAGCCCCCTCCCAACAACTAAATTATGGATGCTAAAATAAATGAAAAAAATTACATCATCACTAGAAGAAGAGGTCGTTCCTCCGCAGCTATCACAACCAGTAGATGCAGCGTCAGAGACATCGCCCCAATGAGCGTGAGAGCATACTTTCCTGCACACAAAAAAGTGATAAATGAGGGCGTGCTAACCACTGACCTACTACAAAAACAACAAAAGGGGAATCAACCATGTTCTAATTCAATTAACAAATAAGGTTATCATACAACCTATCAGCCCAGAAAAAACACATAGCAAAAACTGAAGGTTGTCTACTGACACCATTATACGTTGACATGGTAAATTCAGAGGGTACAGTACAGAGTTCGTCAGGCACAGGCAACAAGCAAAACAGCCACCTCCATGTTTTACACTAGAAAAAAGGGACCAACAAAAAAGGGTTGGTCGACTAATGATACTGTGATGTATTGAGAAGCTACAACTCATAAAATCACTAGATATTTACTCCTAGTCAGGATTGCAGCACCCCGCTGTGATAAATGAATGATTCAACTGAATCATCTGAACGATATTCACCTAGGGGGGACAAATGATTCGTACAGTACATAGATGGTTCGGGCAGGCAAATCAAAAAAATCACTAGATATATACACCTAGGACGGGATTGAATCACCAGCTGTGATAAAAAAATGAGTCAAACACGCACAGGAACAAGCACTTGGAGCTAATGATGACACTGAATCCCGACAATCACCAAGCGGGACGAAGAATTCATCGCACAGGAACAAAGCACATGGAGCTAGCAAACACAGACCAAACTAGCGCAGTCGCGCGAACACGCACCTGCTGCGACGACGGCGCCGCCGCTCCGAGCCGGCTCCGCCTGGGGGAACCCTCGAGAAACGACCGCCTCCGGTACCCATCGACTCCACTTGCCGCCCACTTCGATTCGGCTCGGGGGAGCAAGGAGCTGACGCCGAGGAGCAGCGAGTTGGCGCGCGGAGGAGCTGGACGGCCGGCTATCACCGGAGATTGCCCCCACCACCACCACCCTCCTCACCTCCCCCCGTCACCTCCTCCCAGATCTGAGCGTGACACCTCCAAAATGAAGAGAGCTCGATACCTCCTGAAATGAGGACATAGCTCGCGGCAGGCGGCACCGAACTCTGGCACGGATTTCAAAAAACAATTAACCGGTCGGAATAAAAAATAAACCGGACTGAAGGAAAAAACCGGGGGAACGGATAGCTCGCGACAGCTCGTTTCAAGATTCGGGGCGGGGAGAATGAACGGTCAGAGATATGTCTGTTGCCCAATTGGAAAAACAGATAGCTATTAAATAGGAAATGTGTTTAACTATGTTGCACCGCATCTTCCTGGGTACCAAACAAGTGAAGGAACCATTAACAGATGTAACCAGAAGAAAATGCTGGGAGCTGCACCATCTAGAGATCGACATGCACAAAAAAACTCATCTTTGCTTCACGGCTGTGCAACCGCGCCTATTTTAGATCCTCTCAACCGTGCACCAGAATTCACAAACAATCTAGCTCGTGGGCCGGTCAGACGTGAAGAAAGGATGCCTTGTTACGGGCTATACACTGGGCACAACTTTGGATGTCTTCAGATGGACAAATGTGGTCACGGGCCCTGCACCACGGTCCTGCTTTCCTTTTTTGTTGGCCCTAGGCATGAAAGGAGATGATCTTCATGGGTTGGACTAGAGAAATGTCGGCCTTCGTGAAGGAAAAAGCGGGAGCGACGCGCGCGCTGTTGTTGCGACACGTGGCGCAAATTAAGCAAGCGGTCTCACGTATATCCAAATCCAGATTTAAATCCAGATCTAAATCTGGATCTATTGTTAGACTTGTACAAGACACAAATTAAGATAGTACAGCAACCCAGAACGGGATGTACAACAATGCAGATCGGCTTGTACAGCAACGTAGACTGGGTTGTACAGCAACACATACCAGTTTGTATGTACAGCAACCCCGACCGGGTTGTACAGCAACACAGACCGCGTTGTACAGCAACGGACACCACGTTGTACAGCAACGTAGACCGGGTTGTACAGCAACACAGACCGGTTTGTACAGCAACACAGACCGGAGTGTACAGCAATACAGACCGGGTTGTACGTAGAAATACATTCGGGTTGTACAAACAACTACACGTAACAAGTTGTACGTACAACTATAAAATTCAGTTTGTACGTACGACTACACTTAGAAGTACAACATACACAATCTGAAGTACAAAAAAAGTTTGTCGAAACCTATCAATATGGGATCTAGTTTTGAAGATCTCGACGCGAGGAGTTCAAAAGTGAAAACGGTTCGTAAATTGGATAAACGATTCTCAAGATATTTTGTTTTTAAAAAACGAATCTCAAAATAAAAAAAACGAATCTCAAAATAAATGCATATACAACCCTCTGCTCACCACCAGGAGCTGCCACTTGTCACTGCGTGGAGAAAAGGTGGGAGCAGAAACGAACGAAATTGCGACACTTGTCAGCACCGGAGCGCACGCGCGTGGACCTTTGCGAAGGGAACCCTTTTTCTAAGATTTCCCGATCTTCATTCTCCTTTGGTAATTTCAGTCCAAGCAACCTCTAAAAATTGGCAACGGATGATAAAATGAGTGCGGATCTCAAATCAATCAACCGTGCCGATTGCAGCCACCCTAGTTATGCAACATATAAAAAACTTGCCCTATATATATATTATTTGGATGATAAACATATTATTTTATAAAATCAATGTAAAAAAATCTCGGGTGCAAAATAATTTATCCTGTACCTGCGTTCAGTATAGGGTTTCTACATATATATATACTATGCTTTGTTATGGGTTAAAATCTGTGAATGATTTGTATTTTAGAAATATACACAAAAGTAAAATTTCGATTCTTCCTCTCCAGCTCATCATCGATGCAGAAAAAGGTGAAACCAGCTTCCCATCTGGTTGTGCTCTACTACATGGTGCAAAATGTATTCAAATTGAAAACCCGTGTATTACTCGCACACAATAACTATACCTTGAGTAAAAAATGTTCTATGTAAATAGAATAAACAGAAAACATATTGAATTGACACAGTGTTACTATATTTCTTTCACAAGTTCTTGCTCCTGATTCTATCAACGGTTGCAGACTCAATAACAGTAACTACATTTCTTTCACAATGTAGTAACTATATTTCTTACACAATGCAGACTGCATAGCAGCAATTTGTCACCGATATGCTGGCTCTACAAACTTGCATCATCCAATAATTGACATTCAAAACTTGTGGACAACAAACCCTGATTTAGTTGACCAATTGATCTATGAACAGATAAATCTACAACCAACAATAAATATCTAAGAGTAAGAACATTTGTGTCAGGAAAGAACTACGTTATTAAAACCAAAGCACTTTATAATTCTTCAACAATCTCACAGATCAAATAAAATGACCTACTGATCTTCTGCAGCTACACATCACACTTTTCTCAAATAAACAACTGATATTATACAACCACAGACAAGAAAAATAGAAGCATATGCTGTTGTTAGATAGACATCAGCCTTCAGGGTTCGGAGTCTGAATCCTGAAGCGGTAATCACAAACAAATTTAACAAAGAGAAACGATGAATGAAACAACCCTTCCGCGAAGCCGAGACACCGCCCTTTCCTCGAAAAAGCTTATCATGGAGTTGATGATCTGAAGGCATCCAACTCTTTCCATTGTTCATCTCAAATAACCTATATGCAACGAGGAGCCAAGAACAAATATCCGTGACATATCTAATTCCATTTACATGCAACGAACTGGAATAAAATTTCTGCCAAAACCGACCTGACTCTCTCAAGGTTGTCCATCTCTTGTGTGGTGGCGTTCGAGTTATCCCCCTTGGCACGCATGGACTGCTTCAGCTCCATCAGCCACCCCTCTGTCGCGTATGCTCCTACACCAAGCAGAGCATAAGTCACGAGCCCAAACGGGCAAATAAATAAACTGGACAAGAAGGCATGGAGGATTACTCGCTTTTCGAGTTGAGTTGCTGCCACAAAAAAAACCGACCCTCGCTCCGAGGACCTCATCACAAATGAAGCGCAACAGCGAGCCTGGGGACCTAACTCGGCACGAATGTTCCAGGCCATCTCCCCAAGGTGCCTGCCATGTTCAGGGTTACATGAATTCTCAGAATGTATACATAGATTTAAAACTTGTAGCTATGAAATAAAAATACCATCACTAAGGTCAAATTATCAATGTTAGAAGCTACAGACAATTGAAACAAACCTTGTGCTTGACCTTTGCTAGACTTTTTAGTGTGTCCAAACCTTCAGAAACAATGTTCAGCCACACGAAGCTCCGCACGGTTAGCACTGCCTTCTTAAGATGTGTGCCACAGTGCAATAAATTTTCTCTTTGCGCTCTCCTTTGAGATTATCCTTACAATTCTGCGATGAGCTTTGAATTTGTTATCCATCCAAAGTATTTGCAATTTTACAAGAAGAATTCAGGGGTGAGCTTCTTAAGTTGTTAAGCACGTGTTACCGTTAAGAAGCTGCAGAAATTTACAGAATTATAAGAATGCAATGCATCATCTGATAAAAAAAGTGACTCCCAAAGAATTATAAGCATGCAGCACATCATCAGATGTAAGCATAGGGAACAGTAAACAACTAACAACTCACCACATACGGATCCTAATCAACATGTACGAATGTAGCAGATCTCATGGTAAATGGTACAGAGAAATTCGAGAAGCGTGACAAGATTTTGCTATTTTGTAATGATACAAACTTGTGACGCTTCATCAGGTATGTCTAAATTCTCCAATTAGAGCTCCCATTCTTGTCCACCCCAGTCTGCCACCACATCTTGACTTGGAATTTTTTCCAGAATTACACTCTACAACTAATGTGCGAATATTTCTATATGTAGCTGAATCTGGTTCCATGGCATTCGGAGGGATACCAGTACCCTCAATCTATAGGTCAAGATCAATTTGATTTTCTATCGCAAGTACATTGGTTTTCAGGAATTCAAGAAATGTCTTTGCGTCCATAAGCTTGAAGGTGGCAATATATTTCTTCAGGATTCATCAAATCCTGGTCGACCAATCTATTAGAATCATAAGCATAACACAATGCACATAAATCCCTACCATCTTCGGCTTCAGCTTGCAAAACTCCATGTTATCCTTGTTCAAGCACGCTCCTCATCTGACAGCACCTGAATAATCCTCCTCTGAACATATGTGCTGTGAAACTCTGTATGCAAAAACGATAGTACCATGAGATGATAGTTCTACATGAACATTGAAACAAAGAAGATAACAACCACTGTAGAACAGGTTCTAGTTAAATAAAATTGTAACATAGTTGATGGGCGGCGCCTCTACGACTTTCCCCTTGATCATACTCGGCGTGACGAAGACCATTTGTGGTTTCTCCATGGGGGAAACTTGTGGTCAGCACCTCAGATCGAACCTCCCCCACTCATAGGGCTTAAACATCGACTCCCTGAACTTCACCATCATCATCCACCCCGGCGAACTCAATGGTCACGTCGCGTCGTCCAGCAGTGAGTCCCTGCTCTCAGAGTAGACCCTCGTCCTTCGGCCGAGGTCCCGGTCGGACGAATCCTGCACCACGAGTGTTTGCTCTGCTATGCTCGATTCCTCTAGCCTTCAGCGGAATTGCCTGGCGATGGCCAGCGGAGGTTCATGGCGACAGAGAAGGCGGTGGTTGCCGGAGATACGCGACGACGTGCACCGGTTGTGTGGGGGACTTGGGGATGCAGGCGGTGGCCAAGGATGACCTAGGTGCTGCAGGTAGGGGACGTCTTCCCGGTCCCTGGCTGGCCGACGAGCAGGGCCCCAAGCGTGGTGTCGTCCGGCGAGCAATGAGGGCGTGGACGTCGCGCACACGGGGTCGGGCCAGCAGGGAGGATGGAGCAGCACAAGCAGAGGATGGCGTGGATTATCAGCTACAAAGCCCACAGTCCACAACAATAGCTACTCCATCAGATTCCATTATTTGCAGCAGGTAACTTATAAAGAATTCATCCAACAACAAACAGTTTTCAGTCAAAAGGATAGAAGTGCAATTAAAGATTAGTTGAGCAAACCTCTCCTCGGAAAGAGGAGCCACTCAAGATCAAATCCAAGGGAGACCTGCCTGGAAGCAACCATTTTTATTTGGAAAACGCTTGCTTTAGGTCGACCTACGTGATGAAATGGTAGGTCGCCCCGAGCCAGCGAGCGCTACTACTGTTATTGGGCCGTACGTGTCTCGTCTAGAGGGCCCAATTCCCTTTCACTGCTCGCTCGAGAACCGCAGAAGAGAAAAAGTAGATTGCGACTTGCCGTGCCTTGTGTGCGCCGACACAACACACATGCATGCATCGGCTGGCTCCTTTGCATGCACTAGCATCTACATATGTACTGGCGTCTACACACTACTGTTATACTACCTAGACTCCTCCCAATGTTGTAAATATGTCTAAGCCACCACGACTACACGAAGGCCAACACATTTTCTTAAAAAAGCCCAAATGTTGCAATGTTTTCATGTGTCATTTTTCTATAAGTTTGTATTTCTACTTTTTTTTTATATTCGTATGTGCTTTAAATTGTAAGAAACTCATATTTATTTTGTTGTGAAATCATAGATCAAACGTTGCAAGGTTTTCTAAGCGTTTTGCAACTTTGTGCGCGCCACATTTTTTTGTTGTTTATGCGTGATTTCTCAAATGTTGCAAACACATATTTTCTTGTGGCCATCGGCTATGTTTTTTGTTGCAATATCTTGTGTGTTTTGTTGCAAATAAATCTACTGTAAAATATGTGTTTCTTAATCACATTTTAAATCACCAAAAACACATATTTTTTGTTGTAATAGTTTGTGATTTTTGTAGAAATTTTTGGTTAGTTTTGTTGCAAATCAATGTGCACCAAAAATTTGTTGTTATAACTTTTGTTGCAAAGCAATGTGCACCAAAAAAATGTTGGTTATTTTTTGTTGTTGAAATTGTTGATTATTTTTGTTGCAAAGCATTTTGCACCTTGTTGGTTATTTATGTTAAATTTGTTGGTTATTTTTGTGTGCAAGGCAATATCAAAAAGAAAAGTTGAAAATGTTACTTAACATTTTTTTGTAACGAAAATCTACACGAAAAATTATTAGTTATAATACATGCTGGCATGCTGCTGCCATGTACTAGTAGCGGCGAAGTACATCTGTACAATGTACCGGCGACGCATGCAGCTAGCACTCATACGAGAGGCTGCATGCCAAAAAAGGCAACAGCGCGCTGCACATGTGGGCCCCATTCGGCATGCACCACTCACACTTCTGCACACGGGACACATAATGATGAAAGGAAAGCGACGTTTTGCGGGGCTGAGTTGTAAGCGTCCGATGAACGGAAATCAAACGGTGTGCGAGGGGACCTAACACGCCCCTTTTTAGGTCGACCGTGGGCCTTTTTATTTTGTGTAAAATGTTCATCATAGCTTTCTCCACTTCAGAACATGGCATGCCTGATGCTATATGTTGGTATCTTCGGCTTTCCCTTCACATCCTCTATAGCTTAAAATTATACGGGGACGGGATTGTGATGTCAATCTCATAAGAGGATTAATTAGAGATTAGCTACAACTATGTGGCAGTCTTCAAAAATCGACCAACTATGAGGCATTTAAGCAAACACGTAAAGAGCAGTTGAAATCACCTCAACAGATTGTGGTGGTGATGATCTGGAGCGGGGTGGTGAGGTATGGCGTGCACAGAGAGTGTCCCGTGTTCGCAGCCTCCCTTCTTAGCGGGACTTCAGGAGCACGACACCACTCACACCTGATGCCCCTTAAACATTGTCATGGTTGGCTTCTTCGCCCCCAGCGGAATTGATTTCTTTCCCGACCGGTAGCAGCGCGAGAGCCGTGGAGGACACAGGCTCAAGACACACTATACGCGCGGCATGGTGGAGTCATATGTCAGTGGTGGAGCGGACAGGAAGAAAGAGAGAGGAACACACCGTGACACCGTCGACGTCTCATGGCCCAGGTTCGAGTGTGAGGCATGGGGCGGCGTTGTCCAGGCGGTCGCAGTGCGGGACAGTCTCGGCGTCGTTGTTGTAGCATCAGAGGAGCAGAGCATCAGGTCAAAAACAAAGGAGCAGATGATGGATGAGCGGGCGTGGCGGTGGCGGCGACAATGGTAGAAGGAGGGAGTCTAGGGCGATCTACGGAAGAGTTGGGTTAACGCGGTTCATGGCGATAGAGATATGACGCTAATCACGACAGTGGGGAGGGATTAGTTGAATAATCAAAACAGATCTCCAACTAATCTTTTGTTTCTTTGGGAGGAAAATACGTGAGGATTACCACCAGAGTGATTCGAGGCACGTGAAGGATGCCGGATTAGATGTGACAGTCTTTTGCTTATGAACCCGTATTTCACTTACGAATTTGCTCTGCATACGATGGACTATGTCCGATTCGTGTCCGACGACTGCTCTGAACCATGAGATACACCAGCAGTTTCATGATCGATGGACTGATCTTCACATCGGATGAGAATCGGATAAAAAAATGTCGGACGCCTAGTAGTGATGTTTCACTTATAGCTGGCAGTCACCGTAATTAGCCATGTAGTGGCATGGCATTTGGCGTGTGACACCATTTAGCGTGTGACACCATACCATGTATTCTAGTTTAATAGTAAAGATATATATATATATATATATATGATAAGATTTTTATATGTTGCATAACTAGGGTGCACCAATCGGCACCGTTCAATTGCTTTAGGATTGGTGCCACAATATATATATATATATATATATATATATATATATATATATATATATATATATATAACAGGACATATTCATACTACACCCGGGTGTAGCTACACCCATGTGTGTTTCACACATGTATGGAGTATCTATCATATCGGGAGATATGTAACATGTAGTATGGAGTATATAATGTTATTTTAATACTATAGATACTTCTTTTAAGGTAGTATGTAAAAAAATTATACATACTTCTATTTTATATTCATATATGACGATATTTCGACTATATAGTATAAAATATTAGTACAATTGTGATTTTTTCATGAAACTTGTTTTGGAGTATTTTAGATATAGTATATGAATATACTCAAACCGATAAAGTATGACAAATACTTCCATAATGTGGTATATGAGACATGGGTGTAGTTACACCCGGGAGTAGAAAGCATTTAACCTATATAAATATATATATTGAACTCTTTTGAGAGAATTATCAAAAAGCAATGGGGAGTGGCATGCTTTCGTGCCTAGGCTAACAAATATGGAAACTGGTGGTCCTGTGCAACACGGGTGAGCGGCTTTGGTCCCGATCAAATGGTTTCATTTGTTACTTTATTTTCCGGCCATGAATCTGGTCACTGCCTAGTCTGTATGTAGCATGTGCAGTACCCGATTACTCACCCAAAACAAAAAAAACAAATCTGATTCCCATTTATAATCATTCTGTGCCTAGTCTCTCAAAACAAAAGGTGCTTATTCTCCACGAGGTGCATAGTACGTGATGAAATGAAGCAACACATCAGAAATTCTAAGAATTGATAAACTGCATGGCAAGGATATTTGGTTAACATCTGATCTTGAAATATGGAAACAGTGCCTAGCACAAATCATTTGGTACCTACACAAATCAGGAAACAGTGCCCAGCACAATACAGAACGGTGCCGCAGGAAACTCGCCGGGATGAACGGTACATCTTGGAACAAGAGGAAGCGCCGCAGGAAACTCGTCGGGATTGGAAGAAATTGATGGTGCGACTCGCTGGATGCGAGGGGAGGACAGCCGGGCACCTGTCGCGTCCAGGAGCATGTGGTACCTATCGAAGACGCCCTGCTCCGTCTCCATCACCGTCGGTGCGCCGCCGTTGGGATCGGTGCGAACGACCGCGACGGGGACTGGGGAGAAGCAGGTGGGCACCTCCTTCCTCGCCTCCGGTGCCACGGCGTCCGGCCTTCGGTGCATACATCACCCGGCTCGCTCGGCCGGCGCCGAGATGCAGGAGAACTCGGGGAAGCCGGCAGCAAGGCGACAAGTTGGACGGGGCGCCGCCAGCCGGGGTCGGGGAAGAAGCCGGAGGAGAGGATGCCTGAGGCGAGGTCCGGTGCGGCCGGTGACGAGATCAGGTGCCCGCGATGATCCGCTCCGGTGCGGCCGGTGACGAGATCCGGTGCCCGCGACGATCTGCTCCGATGCGGCCGGTGACGAGCTCCAGTGCCCACGAGGATGGGAGTCACACCCCTGAGGCCGGACTTAAAGGGGATCGTGTGCAGAAAACAAAAAAATTCCTACCAACGATATCCTAAAAGCATGCCAAGATCTATTCTATGCAGATATAGTAGTACGAATGGAGATCGGAATACGTACCCTTGTACACCGAAAGCGGGGATTACGTTCCCGCACAAACGTTGTCGATGAAGACCGACGAAGCCGACCTCAAGGTCGTGTAGAGGAAGCAGACCTCCGAGTACCGCTAGCGCAACACCTCGCAGGGCGTCACACACGTACGGTGGAGACGACGGCCTCCGAAGCTCCAGTCCAGGACGAGCAGCGGAAGACTTGGACCGGAACACCAGCAGCGCGGCAGCGGGCTATGGTGGAAGAGATTCCCTCCTCAGCTCGGTGCGGCTCCGACAAGGGAACCACGAGATCGAGAGAGAAATTGGGAATTAATTGGTGAATTAAAAGGACAGGGGTGCCCCTTCTTATATAAGCTCCTAGGGGGGAGCCAACTTGCTAACAAGACAATGTGGGACTAACCCCCACATGCCTGGTGCGGCATTGGAGGGTGCGCCGGACCCCTAGTGGGCCCCTTGGCCCACTTGGGTCGGCCCCTCCTGGCCCCCACCGAATCCCCAAGGGGATTCCCCCCCCTCTTGGGCCTTCTTTCGACCAAAAGGCCCATTTAGGGAAATCAGCCTAAATAAATTCGAAAATAAATATATAAAATCATATTTGCATATTAATTACACTAATTAATATGAAACATAATATATATAATTTTTTCTAGCTCCACAAACTCTTTCCTCGCTGCCCGATCTCCATCGGACCTCTCCCGGGACGCTCCCGGTGATCTCTTTCCTTTCCGGTTGTCTTGTCAAAACCCCTTAAGTGTGTTACCCTAGCGGTTCGATATAATAACAAGTATGACCAAGACTCCTCTATGATCAACGACTAACTCGTAGGCCTGGACCCCATGAATTAATCCCTGTGATATAACGAATGACTTTCATCTATCAAACCTGAACGCAAAGTCTTAAACCTTTTGCCATAGCGATACTTAGCATGTCCGAGTGTCGTTCCATAGATATCTCCATACCTAATCCCGACCTTGTTACCGACGACGTTGTCTTCTACTCGTTCATGATCTCATGTCTCCGTGACCTAGTCACATGCTTGCAAGCTCATTAGACATGATCTCACCGAGTGGGCCCGAGAGTATCTATCCTGCTATGCGGACTGGCAAATCCCGCTCTTGACCCCTCGTCTCAACTACTCCTTTCCGATACCCAAAAGTATCACCGTTATTGTCATACTATATAAGATACGACGTTTGGTGCGATCAAAGTATCTTCCAGGAATAACAATAAGAGTTGATCTCACGGTCAAAGGCGTATTGACTACGTTCTCCAAATCTGGGTATGTCCATCACATCGTTCTCCAACGATATGACTCCCATTGCCGACCAGCGCAATGCCCCATGACCGGGAAACCTCGATCATCAATCGCGCAACGAAACTAGTCTTAGTAGAGGCTACTAGGGACCTGGTTGTTTACGTATCACACCCGTATTAATGTTTCCGCTTAATACGGTTCTAGCATGACACAAAAACCTATTATCAACAAACGAGATATGATAAAAATACACTTCATTAATTGCCTCTAGGGCATATCTCCTTCAGTCTCCCACTTGCACTAGAGTACAAATTAATCTAGATTACAACTTGGTAAAATCCTAACACCCATAGCTAACTGGTGCTTTTCATGCTTATCAAGCGGGAGAGACTTTGTCAGCGGATCTGCCACATTCAGATCCGTATGCACTTTGCAAATCTTCACATCGCCTCCTTGTACGTACTGACGTATCACATGGAAGCGTCGGAGAATGTGTTTGGCGGTGGAGTGAGACCTCGGCTCCTTGGCGTTCGCAATGGCACCCGTATTGTCACAGAAGAGGATCACGGGGTCTTGCACGCTCGGGAACACTCCAAGTTCGATGACGAACTTCCTCAGCCACACAGCTTCATTCGCGGCTTCGCAAGCAGCGATATACTCCGACTCCATTGTAGATTGTGCGACTATGGGTTGCTTCCCACTTCTCCAGCACACGGCGCCTCCATTCACCTTGAACACGTAACCTGTCTGTGACTTAGAGTCATCGGGGTCTGAGCAGAAACTTGCATCTACATAACCCGTTACGCCAAGTTCTTCATCGCAGCCACCATACACAAGGAACATTTCCTTTGTCTTATTGAGATACTTAAGAATGCTCTTAACAGCTATCCAATGCGGCATTCCAGGATTACTCTGGAACCGGCTTGTCAAACTTAGAGCTAATGCCACATCCGGTCTAGTACTCAACATTGCATACATGATCGATCCTATGGCTGAAGCATAAGGATGCTTGGTCATATCGTCCTTATCCAGTTCCGTTACCGGACACTGTGCCTTCCGCAATATCTTATTCTTGATAACCGGCAGAGAACCCTTCTTTGCCTTCTCCATACCGAAACGCTTCAGTATTTTATCAAGATAAGTACTCTAACTTAGTGCTAATAGGCGCCTTGATCTATCACGATAGATTTTTATGCCTAAAACATACGCAGCTTCTCCCAAGTCCTTCATGGAAATTTTACTGTTTCAATATTCTTTCACGCTATTCAGAAGTTCCACATCATTCCCAATCAGCAATATGTCGTCAACATACAGTGCTAAGAACACAACCAAGCTCCCACTCATTTTCTTGTAAATGCAGGTCTCTTCCACATTTTGGATAAATCCAAAACCTTTGATTACCTCATCAAAGCGAAGATTCCAGCTCCGAGATGCCTGCTTCAATCCATAGATGGATCGCTGAAGCTTGCACACCTTGTTAGCATTTCCTGGATCGACAAAACCTTCCAGCTGTACCATGTACAACTCTTCCTCAATGTTTCCATTTAGGAAGGCCGTTTTGACGTCCATCTGCCAGATTTCATAATCATAATAGGCAGCTACCGCTAACAAAATCCGAATAGACTTAAGCGTCGCTACCGGTGAAAAAGTTTCATCGTAGTCAATTCCATGAACTTGTCGGAAACCCTTTGCGACAAGCCGAGCTTTATAGACGGTCACATTACTATCAGCATCAGTCTTCTTCTTAAAGATCCATTTATTCTCGACAGCCTTGCGCCCTTCGGGAATATCCATCAAAGTCCACACTTTGTTATCATACATGGATCCTATTTCGGATTTCATGGCTTCAAGCCATTTCTCGGATTCTAGACTCGCCATCGCCTCCTTGTAGTTCGTAGGTTCGTCTTGTTCAACTAACATGACGGTGCAAACCATGTTGCCATACCATTCTGGTGCGATCCGAGATCTACCAGACCTACGAGGTAGAACACCTTCCTCGACAGTTTCTCCCACTCCTTCCACGGAGGACGTTTCCGGAATTGCTTCCGTTGCGCCACTCGGAATCTCGAGTTCAGGATCAACGATTTCATCGAGGTCTACCTTCCTCCCACTTACTCATTTCGCGAGAAATTCCTTCTCTAGAAAGGTACCGGTCTCCGCGACAAAAGTTTTGCCCTCAGCTTGGTTGTAGAAGGTGTACCCAACGGTTTTCTCGTGGATATCCTACAAAGACGACTTTCTCCGACTTCGGTTCGAGTTTGTCGGGCTGTAGTTTCTTAACGTACGCCTCACAACCCCAAACCTTCAGAAACGATAACTTAGGCTTTCGGCCATACCATAATTCATACGGTGTCGTTTCAACGGACTTGGACGGAGCCCTATTTAAAATGAATGCGGCTGTTTCTAACGCATAACCCCAGAAGGACATTGGCAGATCGGTAAGAGACATCATAGATCGAACACTATCCAGTAGAGTACGATTACGTCGCTCGGACACGCCGTTACGCTGCGGTGTTCCGGCTGGCGTAAGTTGGGGTACTATGCCACAACTCTTCAGATGTGTGCCAAACTCAAAACTCAAGTATTCTCCACCGCGATCGGATCGGAGGTGCTTGATTTTCCTATTAAGCTGATTCTCAACTTCACTTTGGAATTCTTTGAACTTTTCAAACATTTCAGACTTGTGTTTCATCAAATAGATATAACCGTATCTACTCAAGTCATCAGTGAAGGTGACGAAGTAACGATAACCATTGCGTGTCGAAACGCTCATCGGTCCACACACATCTGTATGTATGATCCCCAACAAATCCGACGCCCGTTCAACAAAACCTTTGAACGGTGTCTTGGTCATTTTTCCCATAAGGCATGCTTTGCATGTATCGAGGGATCCGAAATCCAGCGAGTCCAAAAGTCCATCGGAGTGGAGTTGCTTCATGCGCTTTACACCAATATGACCAAGACGGCAATGCCACAAATACATGGCGGTATCGTCACTACACTTAATCCGTTTGGCTTCTATGTTATGGATGTGAGTACTACGATCGAGATTCAACAAGAATAAACCGTTATTCTCGGGAGTATCAACATAAAAGATATCATTCATATAAATAGCACAATTGCTTGACACTGAGTTAAATGAATAACCGTCTTGTAACAGGCAAGACCCACTTATAATGTTTACACTCAAGGATGGCACAAAATAACACTTATTTAAAACCAAAACTAATCCCGATGGTAGATACAGAGGGAGCGTGCCGACAGCCACCACGTCGACTCTCGATCCGTTGCCGACGCGCATCGTCACCTCATCCTTCGCCAGCCGCCATCTATTCCGTAACTCCTCCTGAGAGTTACATATATGAGCAATAAAACCAGTATCAAATACCCACGTGTTGCTCCGGGCGGATGTAAGGTACACATCTATAACATGTATATCAAATATACCTTGTTCTTTGTCAACCGTCTTGCCAGACTTCCTATCCTCCAGATACTTGGGGCAGTTGCGCTTCCAGTGACCCTTCCCCTTGCAGTAGAAGTACTCCACGCTAGCTCTGGGACCAGATCTGTTAGTCTTGGGCTTGGCATTCAACTTGCCTTCCCTCCTGGACTTCCAGCTTTGCTTTCCCTTGCCACCGGATTTCTTGAAATCAACGGCCTTGTTGACCATCAACAGCGTGTGCTCCTTCTTAATCTCTACCTCAGCAGTCTTGAGCATCATGAACACTTCACCCAGGGACTTAGCCATGCCCTGCATGTTGTAGTTCATGACGAAGCCTTTGTAGCTAGGGGGCAACGATTGCAACACCCTGTCAATCGCCAGCTCATCGGGAATCTTGCCTTCCAGAGCATTCAGGCGTTGAACGTAGCCAGACATCTTGACTACATGCTCGCTCACACTGCTATGCTCTTCTATCTTGGCCGAGAAGAAAAGCTCAGAAGCCTCATATCTCTCAGCCTTAGCCTGCGGCGCGAAGACAACCTTCAGATCAGAAATAATCTCGAAGGCGCTCATCTTCTCGAAGCGCTTCTGCAGGTCGGCTTCCATGGCGTAGAGCATGCCACTCTGGACAAAGGCAGAATCCTTCGATCGGGTCTGGAAGACCTTCTTCTCATCCTCAGAGGCATCATCTGCGGGAGGGTCACCTATGGTGGCCTCAATGACGTAGGCCACCCTATGGGGAGTGAGGAGGTGAAGGAGATATGCCCTAGAGGCAAATAAATAAGTAGTATTTATTGCATTATCTCATGAGTTTATAATAGGTTTGTGTATTATGCTATAACTGTATTAATCGGAATTATTGATACACGTGTGATACATAGACAACCAGGTCCCTAGCAAGCCTCTATATGAGCTAGTCCATTGGGCAACAGTTGATCGAGATTCCCGATCAAGGACAATGACGTCGGTTGACAATGGGGTCATCTTGTTAGTTGAATAAGATGATGGACTGTAACATCCCAACATTTTATAATGTTCAAAAATCACTAAAATTTAAAACTTTTCTTTTATTAAAATAAAATATTAAATGCATAAGAAAGCCAACTATGAAAGACTTCAAACAATATTGAAAAAGTTTAATATTTCAATTATCTCAGTTTATCTTTATTTTCAAAAGTGGTTTCCAGTTAAAAGATTTTATTATCCATTGTAATTATTAAAACCTCAATATCTAATTTGACAAATGTTTTACAAACCTTCAAACCATATTCATGAAATAAAAGGTTTCTTTATAAATATTTGATTTCAACCACCTAGCAATAGCAATTCCTACATTAAAATAATGATTACAAGTGTTATTTTAAACTATTGAAAACATTGTCTATCTGCCAAAAGATTACTATTCATTTACCCAAGTTCAAAACATAGTTTTGTATATTTCAAGTCTATAGTGTGTAACCTTAAAACTTCATAGATTTTATAATTACTTAATAACCCAAATAAACACTTCATTTTCTTGAATGATTTTCATTTATTTTCAAAACATGAAATGACTATTATGAATATATTTTCTATTTAAGAAATGGATTAAAACTAAAATATTTTTCAAAGTTGTTATGAAGTTTCAATTGAAAGTATCTTAAAAATAAAATATAATGGTGCAAAAATTATTTTAAATTAAAATGAATATATTATTTTTCTTTTTATTTTCATATAGTAAGTGATATGTTATTTAGTATTATACTAAAGCCTAAAATGAGTTTAGTATTTAGAAATGAGTTTAAATAACTTAAATTCAAACATATTTTGAATATGAGTATCTTACAAATTTTATTCATCCAAAAGAAAGTTTAATTAAATATATTTTCAAATTTGACTTTAAGTGTCAAATTTGTATTTAATGAATATTTCAAAATATTAATTTTCAAACTTATTGAAAACATGCCCACTAATGTGTTAAAACATAGATATTAATTTTACAAATGTTTAGAAATTTATTTGACTTGATTTGGAGTTATAAATCAAAAGTTATAAAAGAAATAAATAAAACAGAAAATAAAAAGAGAAAAACCTGACAGTGGGACCCACCTGTCAGGGGGAGAGGTCGGCTTCAACCTCTAGCCAAGAATCACGCCGAAACCGCCGGATTTAATCACGAGAGAATTTCGGACGATTTAAGACCCCAAACCGAGCGTCGTTTCTTCCTTTAGATCGACCTCGATCCCCTCTGTGTTTCCCCTCCCCTTTCTCTCCATTTAGTGCCCCGTGGCCGACGAATTTGGTCGCCGGAATCCCTCGGCCGCCGCCTCCATTTCTCCGATTCCGGCGAGATGAGACAAGCCCGAGCCCGTAGTCCACTCCTCCCCCTTCTTCCGTGACCCCGCGCATCTCCCAGACCCCTTCCCGGATCTTCTCTGTGAAGGAACCATGGAGCACAAGCTCGGCAGGAACTTGCCGGCGCCTTGCACGGTTCCGACCTCACCTCCTTGCCGTTTCAGCACGGGTTGCTCGACGCCAACACCACCATCGGACCCGCCATGCCCCTCCGCGTCTCCTCGTCGCCTTCCCGAGCCAAGGCGACCACGGGAGCGCCGTCCCCATCAACCACCGAGCTCGCCGGAGCCCGCAGCACTCGGCCCGTGCAGTGTCGCCGTGCGAGGACATGCGAGACGAATACGTGGCGTCCATCGCCTCTGCCTTGGTGCGCCGCGCCGCGCCTCTCCGCCGTCTCCACGAGGCCGGGGGAGCGCCGCATCGTCGATGGCGTCCGAGCCCGTGCGCAGCGCCGCCGTCCTCTTCGCCTCCGGCCACCGGCGCCGCCCCGTCCTGGTCAACGCGGCCTCGACCGTTCGATCTCCCATCAACGGTCCAGATTTGATCCAGGCCGAAGAGGTATGAATGGATCTGGACCGCCCGATCCTCTTTAGATCCTACGGCCCCTGTTAAACCTAGACCCGAGCCAATCACAGAGCGCCACGTCGGCCCAGCCTTTTCTGGTTTTATTTCCGAATAGATTTAATTGGCAGATTTACGGAAAAGTCCCTACAACTTAGAATCTTCATAACTTTTTAACCCATTATCCAAATTGGACAATTTTATATCAAATTGAAGCCCTCGACAAGTAGAATCTGCTGGAACTTTTAAATTTCAAATTTGACCTAGTATAAAATATTCAATTTCAAATGGTGAATTTGAGTATTTTTGTAATAACTTTAAATCAGTAAATTCAAAAATTGCAAATAAATTGTTTTAGACACTTTATAAAATGTGTAATATGTTGCATCTATTATAAAATAATTTTGAGAATTATTTTGATGATTAAATTGTTGTATGTTTATTTGGAATAGTTTGACTATTTTGGACATAACTATTAATAGAAATATTATTTTTGATTTAATCAAATTACTATGATCTTAATTAAATGCCCTCTGCCTATTAACCCCATGTATAAAATTTCGTTATAAATAATGTTTGAACAATTTAAAATGAATTTAAAGGTCAGAGACTTAATTTGATTTATATTAGCATATTATAAGGTTTATTAATTTAAAACTTATTACTCTGTACCAAAGGCATAACTATTTGTCCTTGTCCGGAGAAAGCTCAAATTCCTGTTTATTAATATATTTCATAACCTTAATAAGGAAGTTTTGTTAAAACCTTTTAAATAGTTTCTAGTTCCTTTACAAGGGTTTTTAAATGCATTTGGTTAATTAGGTGTTACTAAAAAAATGATTTAAAACATTTTAACAATTTAAATAACTAAGTTATTATAAATATTACAAAATTTTAAATTGGGATTAAAAAATGTATAGATATGATAAATTAAGAAATTCTTGAATATTAATTTGTTTTAAAATCCTTTTTTTCCCAAATTGATGTCTAATCTTGTGAACAATGCCGAAACCAAATATGATTAAAATAATTTTTGAAACTTAGACTTGTGAAATGTTTTAGATATGCTAAATATCTTAAAGTTGCCAAACCTTGTTTTAATTTGTTTTCAAAACATCTTGACCCTGCTTTTATGTAAATCTTTTTCAAGACCATCCCCTGACCAAATTGGCAAACCCTTAACTCAATCACAATAATTCCTTTTGCACATTGAATTATGTGATACCCTTGACCAATCCGTGTGCTAAACCTTTTTACGCTTGTTGGTTTTAATTGTTATGTGCTTGTTGAATTGCTTGTTTATTGTATGTCTTTTATAGATTGAATGGAGTGCAACGTTCGTGGTCGACAATGAGTGTGTGAGAAACGAAAACATTCATCAGGCAAGTGACTTCATAAAACACCTACTATTTTATTCTAATTGCATATCTAGTGTTTTCAAACAGTATTTGCAAAAGTAGTATGCATGATAGGTTTTGGGAGATTGTAGTATGCTATGCAAACCTTTTAGGTTTCCCCTTAGAAATTCCAGATTAGAACCCTATTATAATTTAGTGGAAGCACCTGCTGCAAAAATGATTGTTTTATGGTTGTTGTGATAAATGAAAATTTCCACTAAATTAATTTAACGCCTGGGTGGATTGGGTCGATTGAGGAGGTTTCAAGTTGAGTGGCTTCTCAGGGCCAAGTTTCATGGTTGTCTTCGCCCAGGATAGTTTCTACTTACTTGGGGCCATGATATGCGGTGTTAACCTGAGTTTCTCACTTGTGGTAGGCCACCCAGGGCTATGAGATTTAAGTTTACACTGAGTCTAGTTGCTTATCGTGCAACCATTGGTCAATATGGGCTCTATCTTGATGGAGTAAGTTGATGTGGACCTGGGTCAAGAGATTGATGGTGGTAGAGTTGATAGGATGGTGGTAATCTCTTAGTATGATCATGGGAAAGCAACTTCTGAAAAGTCTCGTCTTGATCTTCTCCTTTTCCTTCTCACTAAAGGAGTGTAGAGGATAGTTTGGGTTGATTGACTCTAATGGTAAAAGTGCACACCCTCCAGAGAGTTAAAACCTAAGATCTTAGCCGTGTCCCCGGCATCGGACAATTTGAGTAACTACACAAGGCTGTGTTCTGAAAATCTCTTCATCCCAATTTCTTAATAAAACTTTGATGGGTGAACAAGGGTAGGAGACATGGAATTGTCTCGAGATGGTCTATAAAGAGAAAATATTGTTTCAAAAAGTTGTTTACCAAAAGTAGGAGAAAACTTGCTTTGCGCAATAGCCTTGAGCTCCACCAGCCAAATAAACATATAGATATAGCTTAGTAGAATATTAGAAATTAAAGTCACTTGCCACCACAATTCAATTGTGCTGACCCTTTATAGCTGGGCTGCAACTAAACCTTGTAGATTTGACAGACGACGAGTGAGTATTCGATAGGATTTCGAGTCTACAACCAACATGCTTTGCCTGTGGCACATGAAGATGATGAGGCTCATTGTATCTACTATTTTCCGCTGCTACTCTTGGAAATTTTGCTAGCCTTTTCAGGTTATGCAAGTTGTAAGAGATATTTGTAACACTGGATCATGCTATTTAATAAAGTATTTGACACTATTGCATGATATACATCTTAAACTGTGGTGCTAGCATTTGATCCAGGGACTAGCACATTAACACAGGGACTTCCACCTTATAATGAAGGGGAGGTCACTACATGGACATACGCAAAGTATTGCAATAAGATCGTATTACGATGTTTGTCATTTGCAATAGATAAGATTATGATAGCTTATTCCTTAGACCGTGAGACCGTACTTATTGATGCTTCGTAGGGGTGCTTTGAGAGCATCAAACGTTGTGTCTTATATAGCATGACAATAACGGTGTCCATCTTGGTACTCCGAAACAGCATCGAGACGTAAGGATCAAGAGCGGGATTTGTCCATTCTTGTAATGGAAAGATACTCTGGGCCCACTCGGTGATATTGCATCTATATAGTTGCGCAACTTATGACTAGGTCATGGAGATGTAATATCGCAGACGAGTTAATAATCTTCGTCGGTAACGAGATACAACAAAGACATCGGTGTGTCTACGATCATATCTCGGACAAGGTAGTATCGCAGAGACAAAGGGAATGAATATCATATTTATGGTTCAACGACGATATTCGTAGAATGCACAGGGGCCGTCATATACATCAAGGGATCCCTGACGGTCATTGGTGAGCGGAGTGTCTCGACCATGTCTGGAGTGTTCTCGAACCGTAGCGTAACAAACTTAAGGTCTTAGCGACACCAGGAGATAGGTTCTGGAATAATATAGGTTTTTGTTGGAGAGAGAGAAATGATCCGGAAAGAGTTCCGGTGGTCCGGAAGGAGTTCCGGGAAGGTCTTGAAGAGTTCCGGGAAGGTCTGGAAGAGTTCCAAAAATGTCCGAAAGTTGTTCGGGTGGTTCCGAAATTATTTCGGAGTCACGGGATATTGAATTATATATAAATATATTAATTATGAATTAATGAGATTTTTATATCAATTTAATATTAATTAAATAAAGGAAAAAGGGGGCTCCCACCTACATGGGCCCTAAGAGGGCCCAAGAGGGGGAACTGCACCACCAAAGGGGGATGGGCCCCATGGCTGGTGCGGCCAGCCCATGGTGGGGCGCACCCCCCTTCTCCTTTGTTTAGTCCCACATGGGGGAGCTAGGGAGTTTGCACACCCCCTCCCCCCTTTATATAGCAAGGCATATTAATTGGATTAATTCATTGGAAAATACAATTAATTGTATTGCGAGCCGGCCGAGCTGTTTCTCCGCCCGTTTTGCCCCCTCTCTCCACCCGCCGGGCACCGTTGCCCTGCGGGATTCCAGATAAGATCTACCCCTGCGATTTCAGCTGGATCTGAATGACCGAGGGTTGTCGCTAAGCTCCGTATGTTTGTGAGTGCTCGGAGGTAACTCTTTTTGAAGAGCCTGGGCGACGTCGTCTCGCCCCTGCAGCCGCCGCGCCACCTCCCCCTCTGCCGCTGGCGCACCACCCCTGGTGCCGGCGCCCCGTCTTCTTCCGCCCGACGCCCGTCGACGCAGATCATCGTCGACACTCCGGCGTCATCGTCTTCATCGTCGCGGCAAGTTCTCCGCGACCTCGAGGTCGGCTACGTACGACTTCATCGTCAACGCTTGTGCGGGAGCGTAATCCCCGCTATCGGTCTACATGGAGGTAATGTAACCCGTTCCGCCACCGTTATCACATGTACTAGATAGATAGATCCTGGCTAGTTAGGGTTTCGTTCGCTAGAAAAATTATTGTTTTCTGCACCGTAACCCCTTCAGTGGTATCAGAGCCGATCTATGCGTAGTACTGCTGGTACGGTTAGAACTCATGTTGAATGAGGGCGTCTTTCTTATATTTGCTACCCTCTAGCGTGCACTTGCGATGCCTTCGGTATTGAGTTGATGAAGCGGCCCGGACCGACTTTACGCGTACGCTTACGCGAGACTGGTTCCACTACTGAGATACGGCTTGCACCGTATCTGTGGCTGTCGGGTGTCTGTCTCTCTCTCTCTAGTCGGCAAAGCATTTTTAATGGAGGGCCCGAAAGGGATGTTTAAACATGCAATTATACGATCGACGTTGTGGTACAAAGTTCGTAGGTAGGGAAGCGATTCTCTTACGAATAAGCCTATATGCCACGTAAAACTTGCAAAACTAGATAAAGCTAGAGGCGTCTAACTTTGTTTTGCAGAGGCGTTATTTTATGTGACATGGTTACGGTAAGTTTTGATATTACTCGTACTGTCGGAGGCAATGGAGGGCTCTGTAGACTCGGAGCCATGCCGGGGCGCCGGGGGCCAGGCACATGGTGCCATGAGGGTCCAGGCGCATCGACCATGTCACATCGCACTTCATTGCATCATTATTGTGTGTTGTTGTGTGTGCATCCTATTGATTGCTTATATGCTAGATATACAACGGTAGCATCATAAATAGGATGATCCCTAACAAATACCAAAATTGTGTTCTCCCTCGTTGCGCACCACCAAGAAAGTTCTACGTTATGAGGTAGGCCGTGATGATCGGGTGTCACACATCTCGTCGTTCGCATACAGTGGGTGTAAGCCATGTTGCACGCGCAGGGTCTTCGAGGTTTGATTGGCGAGCCTAGCATATCCAGAAATATGGCCTCGGAACACGGGAAGATCGAAAGATCGAGCACGAGTCACAGAGTTGTTGTGATCGACATTTTATGTCCACCTTTGAGGCTATGCTGCCGGCCGTGATGATCGGGGGTGGTGTGGTGGATGAGGGTCGTGTTATCGCCACTATTATTTTTAGGGATAATAATCTTGGTGTGGTGTGTTTTAGATAATGAGATTATAAAACTAAAACTCACCTACGTATTATAAACATTACCTTACCTCTTTTGCGATCACATCTGGAGACTACGGAACTACACTTCAGTTGCTTCCTCAAGAGCTCGGATTCTACCTTAGAAGCCGACGGGTCCAACTTCATCAGCTGGTACATTGGTTTTATAAACATTCTCCAAACACAACAAACATCCTATATGTCCTAGAACATTAGTTAGGAGTTAGACCAGAAGATTCTGATAGCAAGGAGCAAGATGATGAGTTCCGTAAGCATCATGATATTTTCATGGAAGTGAAGGCCGTCATGAGCGTATGCCTAGCACCTGAGTTGAAAGTTGTTTCAACACATGGAGCCATATGTCGTGATTGATGCGATAAGAGGTCACTTCAAAGATGAATTGAGCAGTTCAGACAGCTTAGAAAGTTCCGGACCATTCACATGGGGAGCATACCTGTTTGGAGACTCAGTTGAAGAAGTTGTGTGACATCTACTTCAGGCTTACGAATATCTTCGATTTCTAGATAGCGAACTCCAGTGCAATAGAGATTGTGCTTTACCTCCTAGCTGTGAATAGCATGTGCGTGAACATGCTATAGAGACTTGATGAGCTTCTTCACATTTGTGAACAAGTTCAAATCTCTAAAAGTTGATTCCATCGAAGAAGGGTTCTTCGACGCTACGGGTATATTTGATATACGAAGATATAAATGTATTCTTCTCATACTTGGTGAAAAGTATTTAATACTTGTTCTGTTTATGAACAGTACCTGATTATCACAAGTATGCGGCGAAGGGTGACGTGACAGTGCACAAGTGATGGCAAGTTCATGGCCAGCAGTGCTCACGCCCTCGAGATATCATATTAGTTATCATCAATAGTTTTTTATAAGACATTTTTGTAATAGTGAGAGTGTGATCTAGTTTGGTGTCTTGAATGTTGCAAGACATAATTATTCATATAGAACAAATCAGTTGTTTTATGTTATGAAACAAAGCAGTTGTTTCATGTTATGAGTAATTTGCATCACATCTCAATTACATTATGCGTATGATATACATTTATAATAGCGGGAATGATAAAATTATGTGTCCAAAGAACAAACACCATCGAATTTAGTCATAAAGGCAACGAAAGAAGTAATGGATAATTTTGGTCCATTTAAGTATTTTGAGTGCCAAAATTGATTAAGTTTGAAATGCAGTATTGAAGTTGCAACACTAGAGGAAATTGATTGAGAGTCATTTTTAATGATTAATCAATGGTGTTATTACATGATCCGAATTCTTCCATGATTTTGGTAAATAGGAGTATTTGCCCGATAAGTTATGGAGTCTGAAATTAATTTGATAATAGATCAAATGGGGTTTTTCAGAAGAAAGATTAGTGAATATTGTATTCACAAAATTCGATCAAAGGACAATATTTTTGAATTATGGTTTCAACACAAAAGACGTGTGGAAATTTGTTTCACAATATTATAATGTCATATATAGTGATATGTGGGGAATTATAATCATGCTCTATTTTATATAAAGTGTGGTCTGTCAGAATCTGTCTTAGAATCTCCTAATATGTTCGAGACATTATAGTCGATGTCCACTTTAGAAAATGGATATTTTCCTCAACGAGAATTCGTAGGATTGACAGTAGTGTCGACTTGTATATGATTATACGATAATTCAGAATATACATGAGTAGTTCTTTGTAGTTTACTCGCATTGGATGAGAGTGTATTCCAAAACCAAATAGAAACAAAACTTAGTTTGTTGTCTATGTAATTCCGAGGAAAATATGATTTTTCGAATTATGGTTTTATGGATTGGAATTAGAAGCTTGAAATAAAGTGTCAGACCTATGTTGGAAGGTGTTCCAAAGAGTATATGTCTGCTAATGAAAATTTTGTGATTAAGAGTGAGGGAGACTAGAAAATTGTTTTCTGCTTGCAATCCTCTTCATGAAGATCATAATATTTTCATGAAAGAAACTTCTAAATAAAGTGATGTTATATTTAATATTGCTGTTAGGTCACAACACTGTATTAAGTGTTTCAGATCTTGTTGACAGATCAAGGTGCACTATATGAATACAAAGAAAGTTGAGAAAATATCAGAGTACGAACAAAGGCTTTTTGAGCCTGGAAATCCAAGTTACATTTGAAAGGATTAAGAGAGTAATTGTTGCTGCAATTCTTATTAGAGGAATAAGATTGTTTAATCGTCATATAAAGTGTTATATGAGAAATGTGACTATAAGAAAGACGCGGTGGCATGTCTTGTCAAGAAATGTGTCTTGGACAAGATCAAATTTGTTGACTACAGTTGTGTAGACATGCTTGAAGTCTGAGGGATTTGTATTAATGTAATACTATAGTTTGTATTAAACTCGAATTGATAATAGATCAATGATTTTGGTTTGACCAAAATGTCGATTTAAGTGGGAGTCAATGTTAGTTTACTCAGGTAGAATATGTAAAGAGCATATTTTTGAGTGGGAGCTAAGGAATTCAAATATGTGGATGACACGTTTTTGAGTGGGAGCTCGTGTTCTCAAATATGTGGAGACATAATTTGAGTGGGAGCCGAGTTCATCTTGTGTAATTAACACATTGTGAAATTGTACCAATAGAATAGGATGAAGTTGTGAAACTATTTGAAAGTTAGTGTCTATTTTGAAATAGAACGGGAATTTTAAATAGTTAGTCGAGTTGTTTTGGATTATATCTGAGGAGTCAGAATAGAATCAAAAGGATGGTCCTTTGAAATCCAATTGATCATTAAGAGTAATGATTCATGAAAGTAATGGTTGTATGACATGTGAGTCTATTATGTAATAATAGACATCATACAGAAACCATATTATCTGCTCGATGAAATATAACCGATGTTCTTGGAAGAAGAGCAGTTATAAAAGTAAATTTAGAATTTACTGGAAGAAGAGGTGTGTTAGTTGTTGGATTGACATTAGAATGTCAAGTTTTCTACATTGGTGTGAAAGTATGTAGATATCGCGAGTTTGTAATTGTTACAAGGGGCTCTCTATGGCTGAGTGTGTTTTTCAGGGCAGTTATCTAGTTAGTATAATCAGAGTAAGCGCTGGGAAACAGAAGTCTCACTTAGTTACGGTATTTGCATATATGTTGTTGGACAACATGATGATATCAAGCAAGTTGATATCAGTGAATCGCAAGAGCATGTACAATCATGGATTGTGCAGTAACACTCTTCCACAAGCAAGCATTATCAAATGATTCTTATTTGATAAGGGATTCTGATAAAGTAGAATGTAACTAGTTTATTTGTACTCTAGTGCAAGTGGGAGACTGAAAGAGATATGCCCTAGAGGCAAATAAATAAGTAGTATTTATTGCATTATCTCATGAGTTTATAATAGGTTTGTGTATTATGCTATAACTGTATTAATCGGAATTATTGATACACGTGTGATACATAGACAACCAGGTCCCTAGCAAGCCTCTATATGACTAGTCCATTGGGCAACAGTTGATCGAGATTCCCGATCAAGGACAATGACGTCGGTTGACAATGGGGTCATCTTGTTAGTTGAATAAGATGATGGACATACGCAAAGTATTGCAATAAGATCGTATTACGATGTTTGTCATTTGCAATAGATAAGATTATGATAGCTTATTCCTTAGACCGTGAGACCGTACTTATTGATGCTTCGTAGGGGTGCTCTGAGAGCATCAAACGTCGTGTCTTATATAGCATGACAACAACGGTGTCCATCTTGGGTACTCCGAAAGAGCATCGAGACGTAAGGATCAAGAGCGGGATTTGTCCATTCTTGTAATGGAAAGATACTCTGGGCCCACTCGGTGATATTGCATCTATATAGCTGCGCAGCTTATGACTAGGTCATGGAGATGTAATATCGCAGACGAGTTAATAACCTTCGTCGGTAACGAGATACAACAAAGACATCGGTGTGTCTACGATCATATCTCGGACAAGGTAGTATCGCAGAGACAAAGGGAATGAATATCCTATTTATGGTTCAACGACGATATTCGTAGAATGCACAGGGGCCGTCATATACATCCAGGTATCCCTGACGGTCATTGGTGAGCGGAGTGTCTCGACCATGTCTGGAGTGTTCTCGAACCGTAGCGTAACAAACTTAAGGTCTTAGCGACACCAGGAGATAGGTTCTGGAATAATATAGGTTTTTGTTGGAGAGAGAGAAATGATCCGGAAAGAGTTCCGGTGGTCCGTAAGGAGTTCCGGGAAGGTCTGGAAGAGTTCCAGAAATGTCCGAAAGTTGTTCGGGTGGTTCCGAAATTATTTCGGAGTCACGGGATATTGAATTATATATAAATATATTAATTATGAATTAATGAGATTTTTATATCAATTTAATATTAATTAAATAAAGGAAAAAGGGGGCTCCCACCTACATGGGCCCTAAGAGGGCCCAAGAGGGGGAACCGCACCACCAAAGGGGGATGGGCCCCATGGCTGGTGCGGCCAGCCCATGGTGGGGCGCACCCCCCCCCTTCTCCTTTGTTTAGTCCCACATGGGGGAGCTAGGGAGTTTGCACACCCCCTCCGCCCTTTATATAGCAAGGCATATTAATTGGATTAATTCATTGGAAAATACAATTAATTGTATTGCAGGCCGGCCGAGCTGTTTCTCCGCCCGTTTTGCCCCCTCTCTCCACCTAAGCTTTACCGCCGGGCACCGTTGCACTGCGGGATTCCAGATAAGATCTACCCTGCGATTTCAGCTGGATCTGAATGACCGGTGGTTGTCGCTAAGCTCCGTATGTTTGTGAGTGCCCGGAGGTAACTCTTTTTGAGGAGCCTGGGCGACGTCGCCTCGCCCCTGCAGCCGCCACGCCACCTCCCCCTCTGCCGCTGGCGCACCACCCCTGGTGCCGGCGCCCCGTCTTCTTCCACCCGACGCCCGTCGACGCAGATCATCGTCGACACCCCGGCGTCATCGCCTTCAACGTCGCGGTAAGTTCTCCGCGACCTCGAGGTCGGCTACGTACGACTTCATCGTCAACGCTTGTGCGGGAGCGTAATCCCCGCTATCGGTCTACATGGAGGTAATGTAACCCGTTCCGCCACCGTTATCACATGTACTAGATAGATAGATCCTGACTAGTTAGGGTTTCGTTCGCTAGAAAAATTATTGTTTTCTGCACCGTAACCCCTTCAGGAGGATCCTCAGGTTGCGGAACCAGGCCATGAAGTTTGACCCATTGGTCTTAAGCTTTTCTTTCTCAAGGAACAGACCTAGGTTAAACGAGGGGCGAGACATCTACAATGAAATTTGCAACAACATAAGACTTTGTTCATAATAATTTTGAGTTATAGTATTTTAGAAAATAACTAACATAACTCCCACTCAAACGAACATCCCTCCTGGTCGTTTAAGCGATTACACGACCCGCATCTATTGCACCACCCCTCATCATCAGAGTCGGCGGCACAACTTCAAGAGTAGACAAAAACGTCCGCCACACTAAGTTTGTGACTCGTACTCGACCTTTCGGTCTTCCTGTTCCGAGGCCATATTTCTGAATATGCTAGGCTCGCCACCAAAGACCTCCACGCTGACGCTTGTGCAACATGGCTTACACCCACTGTATGCGAACGCCGAGATGTCTGACACACAATCACACAATATAAGATGCACACAAAACATCAAATGTAATGCAATGTGATATAGTCCATTGCGCCGTGGTCTTCTTGGCGCCCGCAATTTATAAACAATTTAATAAACCTACCTTGACCATATCACATAGCCCCTGCAAAATAAAGTTAGACGCTTCTACTTTATCTTTTGCATATTTTACGTGGCTTGGGGCTTTTGTAAATAGAACCACTTCATACCTACGAATCTTATGACCACAACAACGATCCAATAATTGCATATTTAAGCATCCCTTTTGGGCCCTCCATTGAAAATGCGAAGACCAGCTAAAGAGAGAGAAACTGACACCCGCCAGCCACAGATACGGTACAAGCCGTATGTCAGTAGTGGAACCAGTCTCGCGTAAGCGTACGCGTAAAGTCGGTCCGGGCCGCTTCATCAACTCAATGCCGCTGGAATACACAAGTGCACGCTAGAAGGTAGCAAATAACAGGAACGGTGCCCCCGTGCAGAACACGAGTTCTAACAGCGTACAGCTATATCTACGATAGATCGGCTCTGATACCACTGAAGGGGATCGTGTGCAGAAAACAAAAATTTTCCTACCAACGATATCCTAAAAGCATGCCAAGATCTATTCTATGCAGATATAGTAGTACGAACGGAGATCGGAATACGTACCCTTGTAGACCGAAAGCGGGGATTACGTTCCCGCACAAACGTTGTCGATGAAGACCGACGAAGCCGACCTCAAGGTCGTGTAGAGGAAGCAGACCTCCGAGTACCGCTAGCGCAGCACCTCGCAGGGCGTCACACACGTACGGTGGAGACGACGACCTCCGAAGCTCCAGTCCAGGACGAGCAGCGGAAGACTTGGACCGGAACACCAGCAGCGCGGCAGCAGGCTATGGTGGAAGAGATTCCCTCCTCAGCTCGGCGCGGCTCCAACAAGGGAACCACGAGATCGAGAGAGAAATTGGAATTAATTGGTGAATTAAAAGGCCAGGGGTGCCCCTTCTTATATAGGCTCCCAGGGGGGAGCCAACTTGCTAACCAGGCAATGTGGGACTAACCCCCACATGCCTGGTGCGGCATTGGAGGGTGCGTCGGCCCCCTAGTGGGCCCCTTGGCCCACTTGGGTCGGCCCCTCCTGGCCCCCACCGAATCCCCAAGGGGATTCCCCCCCCTCTTGGGCCTTCTTTCGACCAGAAGGCCCATTTAGGGAAATCAGCCTAAATAAATTCGAAAATAAATATATAAAATCATATTTGCATATTAATTACATTAATTAATATCAAACATAATATATATAATTTTTCCTAGCTCCGAAAACTCTTTCGTCGCTGCCCAATCTCCATCGGACCTCTCCCAGGACGCTCCCGGTGATCTCTTTCCTTTGCGGTTGTCTTGTCGAAACCCCTTAAGTGTGTTACCCTAGCGGTTCGATATAATAACAGATATGACCAAGACTTCTCTATGATCAACGACTAACTCGTAGGCATGGACCCCATGAATTAATCCCTATGATATAACAAATGACTTTCATCTATAAAATCTGAACGCAAAGTCTTAAACCTTTTGCCATAGCGATACTTAGCATGTCCGAGTGTCGTTCCAAAGATATCTCCATACCTAATCCCGACCTCGTTACCGACGATGTTGTCTTCTACTCGTTCATGATCTCATGTCTCCGTGACCTAGTCACATGGTTGCAATCTCATTAGACATGATCTCACCGAGTGGGCCCGAGAGTGTCTATCCTGCTATGCGGACTGGCAAATCCCGCTCTTGACCCATCGTCTCAAATACTCCTTTCCGATACCCAAAAGTATCACCGTTATTGTCATACTATATAAGATACGACGTTTGGTGCGATCAAAGTATCTTCCAGGAATAACAATAAGAGTTGATCTCACGGTCAAAGGCGTAACGACTATGTTCTCCAAATCTGGGTATGTCCATCACATCGTTCTCCAACGATATGACTCCCATTGCCGACCGGCGCCATGCCCCATGACCGGGAAACCTCGATCATCAATCGCGCAACGAAACTAGTCTTAGTAGAGGCTACTAGGGACCTGGTTGTTTACGTATCACACCCGTATTAATGTTTCCGCTTAATACGGTTCTAGCATGACACAAAAACCTATTACGAACAAACGAGATATGATAAAGAATACACTTCAGGACTGCCGTCGCGATGCGAGTCCTCCTCGCCGCCGCTGCGGCCAGCTCATGGTGAGGGAGGAGACGGACGGGCATAGGCCACGACGGGGGCGACAGGCGCATAGGCTAGGGCAGGGGTGCGGGTGGAGGCCGGGAAGGTGGGTGGCGGTAGAACCAGAGCCAGAGGTAGGTGGAGCACCAGATTGGGGAAGAAGGGAACGAAAAGAAAGGAATCGGGGAAGAGAAGAGAAGAAAAGGATAAGAGAGGGGGCTGGTGGGCCCAAGCACCGGTGGAGTAGAGATTCTCACGGCTAGGTCACGGTTCGGGTGTTGCCCACTACTTTTCTACTCTATCCCTAGGACAGCAGGCTAGGGTCTTTCACGTGGTTAGAAAAGCGGGTCCAGATAGACAAAAGAGGAAATACCAATGTTGTTGAAAACTATGTAAAAGTAAACATGGAAAGTTTTGATATAGATCATGATGCATCATGTGCGACACCACAATGTTGCAACATACACAGTATTTTCTATATATATAGGTTATATACTTATATTATCCACTACAAGATGGTACAACTAGGAGTACATACTCCTCTAGAAAAAGCTTTTCTAATTAATTATCCACGACGTCCGCTTAGCTTTTTTAATTAATTATTTTAAACTTAAATAGAGTTTGTTCCATAATAATAGGATCCGGCCGCTGTTAGCTTATAAAAACTAGCCCAGCTCAGACGTATTTCGAATGGTACTAGCTTGCATAATTTACGGCGGCCGGCGGCCATGACGAGAGGAGCGCGGCACCGGGCGGCTGGTCGTTTCTAGCATCTCGGCAAGAACCGTCGCCGGTAACCACTACGAGATGTTAATCCCAGGTACGTCGAAATAAATTTTGAATCATGCTGCATACTCTTATGTACTAACAATTCCTGCTCGCTCCATGCATGTGTGGTCGGCGGGCGGCCGCCCGGCCACGGTGACGAGACGAACGGCGGGTGTTCAGCGGGAGATATGATTGGCGGCGGCTTGGCGATGTAGATGAGATTCAACCAGCGGCAGTTCAACGAAGACGGACGAGAATGAGACATGGCTGCGCCCGCGCACGTAGTACTAGGCGTAGTGTTTTCATGGAACGAGCTGATTGTTCCTTGTTCTTGGTCCGATCTGATTTTCTAGCTAGCTGACAAGACATGACCAAATCAATGTGTATATACTGTACTTCTTTATGACAGCATATACTTCTGCCACTTTTTAACAGTATATACATATACTTCTACATTTTGGACAGTATATACCTTTTTTTACGAATCATCCTGTATATACCTTTTCGAAATGCAGTATATACCCCTTCAAAATGCAGAATACCCGTTGATGCAGTATATACCCCTTCAAAATGCAGAATACCCATTGAAAACTGGCATATACCCATTGAAAAGATGATATACCTTATTGAAATGTTGTATATAATCTCCAAAAAATGTATATAGCTCTTTAAATATGTAGCATCCCTTTAAAAACAGTATATTCCTATGGCAATAGATACTTACTTTTTTCGGATACTCTAAATTCTCACATATACTTCAAGTTTGCACATTGTACATGATACATACCTTTTTTTTATGAATCATCATGTACATACATTTTTACGAATCATCATGTATATACCAATTCAAAATGTGGTATATACCCCTTCAAAATACAGGATACCAGTTGGAAAAATGGCATATACCCATTGAAAGATGATATACCTTATTAAAATGTAGTATATAGTTACCTTTTTTAAAATGTAGCATTTATGTACTCCTTATAAAAACAGAATATTCCTATGGCAACATATACTTATTTTTTCATATACTCTAAGTTCTCACATATACTTCACGTTCCCACATTGCATATACTATTTCGACCCTGGCAAAAAAATGTGATGTACACTGCACCAGAAAATAATGTATATATAATATACTTCATTAGAAAACTAGCATGTATGTGCGAACTGCTACCGCTAAGTATTAATACATGAAAGATGAAGTGACTAGTGAATGCCTGTACGATTGCTACGGTCATTAAATTTTTATTATGATGGTTTATTATGATGGTGTATATCATACTTGTAAACACATGTTTGTAAATATTCATGTATGGATGTCCAATATTGCAACATAATATTTAAAAACATTACAAAATTGAACTCACATAATTGGACTCGCATGTGCATTAGTATGGAAGGGTACATGTATTCACTAACGTATATCAATCAAATTATTATTCTATTTCGTGAACTTTCTCTCAACCATCCATCCGTCTCTCTTCCTCTCCAACAAAAAAATAATTCAGCCTCATACTATTTGTTATCACATCTCCCATCCTAAAATGTACCGAATGCTCAAGGCAAGATTAATCTGCGCCTTTTCAATCAACGTTCAATGTTGATATAAAGAAGAGTTGTTTCAAAGTAAATAAGAAACGCACCTAACTTGTCTTTCTGTTCTACCCGTAGAAATAACAACACCAAATCAGGTTTTCTTGCATGCTAGAGTCAGATTACCTTGTATGATAATATTTTGTAACCAAAACCAAACTTGAGCAAAAAATGTCAGTACTTGATGACCATACATATTAAGCCATATTTAAGCCAAGCTTGGGCCCTTCCAAATTGAGCATTTCTCCAACAAAACAGCTAAGTCCTTAACTAAGTTGTGTGTACTACTGTTACTTACATAGTAGATGGCCCATTGCATTGACCATGGATCAGTGCTCATCTGGCCAAGCTTCGGCCCTTCCACCTCTTCCCAGATTTGACACTCTGCCTGAAAAAACTCTCTTGCCAGATTCAGAGATGAGGACTCCCACAAGATGGAGGCATTTGAGACTATTGGGAAGGGCAAAAGACAATAAAAACCACTTCCAGCCAAAGGCGGACCAGCTCAAGCGAATAAGGTCGGTCTTGGTGTAAAGGCCGAAGGCAAACAAACTAACGGTGGCGACCTAGGCTCATGGCATGCAGCGTGGGATGCATAGGTACAAGGGGGTGAGGGGACATGGTGCAGTATGTAATGCAGCGGTTCAAGTGAAAATAATAAAAGTAATGTGATGGCTTAGTATTATTACATTATATCTGACAGAAAACAAAAATCACATAGCCAATATTATTTGACCTATCATACTCATTGTGCAATAGTATTTCTGACAAACCAACAAACCGTATGCATTTTTTGTAATGATGATCTGTATATATAAACCAGTAAAAATATACTTTATTGCGGATCAATGTGACTTACCTTACCTCTGATACAATGGCTTCATGCACTGGGTCTCCTGAGCTGGTCTCAGCTACGTGCTTCCATTAGTAATTTACATGTTATTTTCACCCATTTGATCCTACTTCATAAACCAGTAGTGTCGTAGGTAAATAAAAATTAAGAAATAATTACAATACCATACTAAATGAAGTTTCAATCATATGTATAACAAGTAATACTACTTGATTTGCCTAAGAATGTTTCACATACAAGGACATGAAAAATCGATTTATTGCCCTTGATACTTACATAATGATTTGGTTTCACAAAGAGGAAACGAAGTGCATGTATAAACTGAGGAAACAAAGTGCATGTACAAAGAGAATTTGGTTTAAGATAGTGTTGCGTAGGTATACTATGCATGCATGTCCAAATAAATTATTTTCACAACGAATTTCACCTCTTCTCTGACGAAGCCGTGTCAGATGTTGCCGAGGATTTATTCGGATCCTTCTTGATTGATGAAATGGCCTAATGCGACAGTAAAGCAAACCATGACGAAGATCAAAAGGAAAATACTATAAACCATTGTATAGTGTTTTACCATCCTATCAAATGTTCACAAGAAACTTAGAAAGACATGTGACATGTAGCCTGGAAGATCTTCATATAAGTGACTTCATAACAGAGATAGGAATTTGATAGCAACTGAGCACATAAAAAAGAAAATTAGAGAAGCTAACTATGTAATGGTTGTGAGAGTGTTTGAAGTGACTTAACACAATGGTAATATCTAATAACCCCCTCGTTGCCAACCTTCTCCATAGTCTTCGCAATGAGCTCGCCAATTTCCCTTGCACCATTTGCAGATATAGTACCTACCTTTGGAAAGGCAACAAATAAAAAATGGTAGAGATAAAATATACATACACATATAAAGCCTTCATTGAGATACCATATCTCATTGTAGATAAAGAAATTAACTGTGCTATTTCCTCAGATGTATTGATCATTATGGTCATGCCCTTTCAGTTTGTTACCTGCGAGTATTCGAACATCAACACAACTGCCAAGGGCCATTAAATGCTATCAATAAGATCATAGTTAACACATTTCTTGACTCACGGTCAATGATCCTAACAATAGGATGTCAGAGGAAACTGCAAACAACTTGAATAATGAGAAATGTATAACATGATGATCAGATATTAAGAGATTAGTTTAACAGTGCAGGAGTAAAGAAATATCCATCATCCAAATTGAAGGGGATCGTGTGCAGAAAACAAAAAATTTCCTATGAACGATATCCTTAAACTAGCCAAGATCTACACTATGCATATATATATAAGTACGGCGGAGATCGGAATACATACCCGCGTAGACCGAATAGCGGGGATTACGCTCCCGCACAAGCGTTGACGACGAAGACGACGTAGCCGACCTCTAGGTCGCGGAGAAATCGGCGCGACGAAGACGACGAAGACGACGAAGATGACCCCGAGGTCAGGTGGAGGAAGTAGGCCTCCTAGCACCGCTAGCGCAGCACCTCGCAGGACGTTACACACATACGGTGGAGACGACGGCCTCCGAAGCTCCAGTCCAGGACGAGCAGCGGAAGACTTGGACCGGAACACCAGCAGCGCGGCAGCGAGCAATGGTGGAAGAGATCCCCCTTATCCTCCTCGACGCAACTCCGACAAAGGGAATCACGAGATCGAGGAGAAATAAGAGAATTAATTGGTGAATTAAAAGGCCAGGGGTGCCCCTTCTTATATAGGCTCCCGGGGGGAGCCAACCTTGCCAGTCGGGCGGTGTGGGACTATCCCACACCAGCCACGACCCTTGAAGGGTGCGCTGGCCCTAGGTGGGCCACAAGCCCCCATCCCTTGGGGTGAAGCTCCCCCCCCCCCCCCCATGGGCCTTCTTTCCACTAGAAGGCCCATTTAGGGAAATCTGCCTTTAAAAATTCAAAAATAAATATATAAAATCATATTTAAACATTAATTACACTAATTAATATCAAACATATTTTATATAATTTATTCTAACTCCGAAACTATTTCGTCGCTGCCCGATCTCCATCAGACCATTCCCGGGACGTTCCCGGTGATCTCTTTCCTTTCCGGTTGTCTTGTCGAAACCACTTAAGTGTGTTACCCTAGCGGTTCGATATAATAACAGGTATGATCAAGACTCCTCTATGATCAACGACTAACTCGTAGGCCTGGACCCCATGAATTAATCCTTGTGATATGACGAATGACTTTCATCTATCAAACCTGGATGTCTAGTCTTAAACACTTTGTCATGGCGATACTTAAGTAGTATTCTCGTAGCGCCTGTGGACCAGCTTCTATCGCGGTGAATACTTTCGTCTACGTAAATTTACCCACGTTGCCATTGATAAGTCGTACCGGTTCGATATTCTTTTCCATCGCTGGTCGAGCGAAGCTCGTTTCCTTTCCTTGTATCGGGGACCAACAAACGGCTAGGGTTCCAGCCGCCGCCTCTCCGGCCCGAGCCCGCCAGCCGGCGGCGAAGCGCTCGGTCATCCGTCCCTCTCCTCTGTGTGTAGTTCCTCCGCCGCCATTCATCGTCTCGGCCGGTAGTCAGCGCCTCGACCGTGGTGTTGGCCGCATAGATTGTGGATAGGGTGTCCTCCAGCGAACGTGCGTGCCTAATGCAGCAATGAGCTAGGTAGATGGCATGGTGTACGTGCTATTGCTTGAAGCCTTGGATCGTCGTCGTCGTTACTACTACTTCAAGTGCAAGCAGAGATGATCAGATGACAGTGGCATACACAACAGATATGCCAAGGTGCTAAATAGAGATGAAGATCGATCTGGTCACATATTAGACTGAACTGTATATTACAAGATGCGAATGAACTTGCACATCCTACATGCCCGCTAGTACTAGTTTGACTAGATTGATCATCTAGCACCCAGGCACGTACTAGCTAGCTAGTTTGCTAGATTGTTTAGAAAGGTTTTGGGGTGATTCCGATAATCTCTAGCGAGGTTTGGGCCATCTCTTACAAGGTTTCAACAAGGTCCGGCCAACTTCGACGAGGGTCCGGTGATAATCAAGGTGACTAGAGGCGGTCCAGCAAGGCTCCGGCGAGGCCAACCCCGGCAAGTGTCCGACAATAACCAAAGTGGTTGAAGGTGGCTCCGTCAAGATACGATGTGTCTTTGCCGATTTCCGGTATTGTGTTCCGATCGGGGGTGAAGGATTTGCGCGTTAGAGCTCCCACAAGGTGCTCCGGTGCGATGGTGCTGCAAGGCGTGGCGAACTCTAGCGAGGTTCTGAACAACTCCAACGATGTTTTTGCTCAAGGCGCTCACATGGGTGTTACAGATGATTTCACACATAATCTACAGTTCACCGTTGTTTCAGCCAAACAACTTTAAGCTTTTGCCACAGTTCTAACCTCACATCAGCTTTTTCACAGTTCACAGCAGCTTTTTAAAAATCCACAGCTAAACCAAACACACCTTTAGCGTGTCCGAGCATCATTCTCATATATCTCCATACCTAACATGATCTCGTTACCGACATCGCTATCTTCTACTCGTCTATGATATTATGTCAGCTGGTGACCTAGTCACATGTTTGCAAACTCATTTGACATAATCTCACCGAGTGGGCCCTAGAGTATCTATCCGGCTATGCGGACTGACAAATCCCGCTCTTGACCCCTCGTCTCAACTACCCCTTCCGATACCCAAAAGTATCACCGTTATTGTCACACTATATAAGATATGACGTTTGGTGCGATCAAAGTATCTTCCAGGGATAACAATAAGAGTTGATCTCACGGTGTTAAGGCGTAATGACTATGGCCTATAAATACTGGGTATGTCCATCACATCGTTACACCTAACGATATGACTTCCATTGCCGACCGGCGCCATGCCCTATGATCGGAAAACCTCGATCATGAATCGCGCAATGAAACTAGTCTTGGTAGAGGCTACTAGGGACCTGGTTGTTTATCTACCACACATGTATTAATGTTTTCGCTTAATACAGTTACAGCATGGTATAAAACATATAATGAACAATTGGGATATTGCCAATAAACTATGTTTATTAAGTGCCTCTAGGGCATATTCCCTTCAGTCTCCCACTTGCACTAGAGTAACACTTAATCTAGTTTACAACTTGGTAAAAGCTCAACACCCATAGCATCTTGGTGTTTGCTCGCCTCGTGGAAGAGGAATACATTCAATAGATCTCACACATTGAGACCTATGTGTGCTTTGCAACACTTCTATGCCACCTAGTTTGACATCATCCCGTATCTTACGATGATGGTGAAATATACCCCAGTGGATGGAGTGAGACTCGAGCATTCGCGTAGCTTGGGACTTAAAAGTCTAAGAGAACTATTAAGGGGACCACCTACGCTCTGTAAACTGCTCAGTCCAATCACACTTGCTACTTCTGAAGTCGCGATATATTTCTATACCTATGTAGATTATGCGACAGTGAATTCATATGCGACTTCGCAAACTAACCATGTCTATCTTCAAAATAAAAGACATCTCCTATATGAGATTTCTAGTCGTATGGGTCAGTGTCATAACTTGCATCATCGTAACCGCTTTACGGCAAGTTGTCTTTCCACTCTTACCCTTTACTAGAAAACATATCTTCAGTTCTCATAGACACTGAAGAATAAACTTAACGTTTTTCATTGATCCACACAAGGATCACTCTAGAACCTGTTCTTCAACCAAGAACTTGGGTCACACTAAGTCGAGCTTTCAGTATGTCTGATACATAGATAATGTCGAACATCATTTGCTTTTACAGAAAACGCCAAGATAAACTTAATATTTTACCTAGTCATACAAGTAAGAACCTCTTTCTTTGCTTGTCCTATTCTGAAACACTTCAGAATCTTGACTTAGGAAATATTCCGACTTAATGTTATTAAGCCCCTTACGATCTATACAATTATAAATCGGATGCCTAATACTCCTAACTTCATTTCATAGAAAATTTAATCACTTAAACAATCCTTTACACTCTACTAGAGGATCTGTGTCATTTAATATGTCGTTACATACAAAATCACGAATGACACCTAGCTCTCACTCAAATATGCCTTCCGCATATAAGATCAAGGAAAAGCTACTTAGCTCCCACTCAAATATGCCTTCCGCATATAAGATCAAGGAAAGTTACTTTGCTCCCACTCACTTCTTTGCAAATGTAGGTTTCTTCAACTATTTTGGACAACTCCAAAATCCTTTGATCACATTATCAAAGTGAAGATTCCAGCTCCGATATGCTTGCTTCAGCCCATGAATGGATCACTGAAGTTTGCATACATGTTTAGCATCCTCAGGATCACCAACTCTTTCTTAATGACACTATTAAGAAACATGGTTTCCTTATCTATCTATCAATTTCTCATTTGAAATTATAGATTGCTAAACGACCCAGAATAAATTTAGGCTTCGCCACTTGAGACAAACTCCATGTGGTCAACTTTTGAATCTGTCGGAACTGTTTCACGACAAATCGATCCTTCTCAATGTCTATTCTCTCATAAAATTCCAGATACTATTAACATCCTAGATGCCATCAAGAAGATCTCCCAAGTCATTGCCTGGTAATTGTATATGGATTTTATTTCGGATAAAAAATGACTCATAGCCATTTCTCGGATTTAGGTCCACCATCTCTTCTTCGTAGTTCGTAGGTCTATCATATTCCATTAATATGACCTTCATAACAAGATTGTCGTAACACACAGTGTGGAACACAACCTCGTATGCCTACGCTCTTAGTATGAGCTCAGAACATCATGATCTTGAATCATCAGCCTTTTCAAGTTGTGGAGCCTGACACCGAAAACACTTTCGATTGCGCCACTCTGATGTCTGGAGAGGAAGTTCACCAACTTCGTCTTACTCTACTTTCTTTCTCACTTATACCCTTGGACAAGAAACTATTTTTTCGCAAGGTATATCCCGGCAATGATTTTGCCTATGTCGTGAGACATGTACCCAACTAACTCTTTAGGTACGGTACACTACAAAGATTAATCCATTTTAGGTTTGATCACATCGAAACACTAAATTGCTGAAACGACAATCCAGGCTAAAAGCCATGCCATCACTCGTATGGTATTGTCTCCATGGATTCAAATGGTTTCCCTATTTGCTAACGTGAGTGTTTACGTTTCTACCATATGACTCTAATGATCACAATAATTCGGTAAGAGATTTATTTACCACACACTATCCGATAGAGTGTAATTACGACGTCCTAACACACCATGACACTATGATGTTCCATGCGACGTAATTTGTGGAACTCTTCTCACAAGTCTTCTAATGATGTGCCAACATTATAACTCAAATCTTCATTTCCTCGATCTGTATCGCAGGAACTTGATTTTCTTGTTAAGTTTATTTCCTACTTCATTCTGAACTTGTTTGATCGAATCAAAATTTCAGAATAACATTCCCCGGAGTGGATATCCATATATCTACTCAGAATATTCATGAAGTCTATGAAATAAAGACTTCCACTACACGTTAAAGTACTTCATTAAGTTACATACACCCATATGCACGATTCTCAACAAGCTATACTCAAAACGTTCAGTGAAGTTCACGAAATAAAGGTCTCCGCTACCCGTCAATTACTTCATTGAACCACATACATCTCTATGTATGACTATCAATAAGTTATATGCCCGCTTTCCAAAAACGGTGTCACAGTTATTTTACAAGTGTCAAAAGATCAAATCTTAGAACTTGTAGATCCATCCGGTATGGAGCTAATGCATTGACTATAACATTGACATGACTAAACGGTAGTGCCACACATATGTGGTGTCTTTATTAAGTTTGTATCCTTTGGCATTAATATTATGAATGTGGGAGCTTCTACCATCTAAATTCAAATCGGCATATGATCATTACTTCATAAATATAGGACACCAAATTTGTCACTATCATGTATGAACAAGTGTCTCGCTAGAGGAGACACACTTGTAACGATCATACTAACAGGCGATCATAAATAATTTATTCAAACGGTAGATCTAAAGGGAGAGTGTCTATGGCCATCACAACAACTTGACTGCCATTATCAACACGCAATGTCGCCTCATCCTTTCAAGCTACTCAAGCAGTAAACCTGGTTTTCACAAAACATGACTAGTTCAAAACTTAGTTACTACTGCGAGTACTTGCTTAGCTAAAACATTCATAACATGTATATCATATATATACCATAATCATTGATGACTTCCGGCGATCTGTTTCATTTTCTTGATACTTCCACCGTAATCAAGAAACATGAAGGTGAACGATTCCCCTTGCATGATATAGTCTATGACAGAGGATTTGCACTTGGCAACGATGTCTGTCATCCAGTGATTGAGCTGAGCGAGGCGTCTCAATGTTCATCAAGTACGAACATATGTCATTAAGTATGACCGCCACGTGCTCACTCAATGTGTGTATTCTCTTCCATCTTGGTTGAGAAGACAATCAGTCAACATACTGATAAACTTCATCAACCCAACGTTTGGGGTACCCCGAGTTTAGCGACCATATCATATGTTCGCGATCTAAAAAAAACTCGTACCCACCGTTGGTTCTCTATGACAGAGATCATAACATGCACTCGACTATGATGATATCATCCGTACAAAATCTGATAATCCAAATTATCTTTTGTTAGCGGAATCTCTGGGTTTATCTCCTAGCGGGTATTGTAATACAAAGAGCTAATGGTTTAAACAAGGAGTATCCTCAAGCTAAAGCATAAAACTATGAAGTTTGGACCCAACCTATTAAGTTTCTCAATCACAGGAATGCGCCCAATTTAAAAAGATGCTATCACAATGGTTAATATCTACAAAGGTTTGCAAAACAGACTCTGTTCATTATATTCTGAGTTCTAGTATTTTAGAAAATAACTATCCGAACTCCCACTCAAACAAACATCCCTCCTGGTCGTTTAAGCGATTACACGACCCCTTTCCATTGCACCACCCCTCATCATCACAGCCGGCGGCACAACTTCAAGAGTAGACAATTGTCTGCCACACCAATTTTGTGACTCGTGCTCGACCTTTCGGTCTCCCTGTTCCGAGGCCATATCTTCATATGCTAGGTTCGCCACCATCACCTCCACACTGACGCTTGTTGCAACATGGCTTACACCCACTGTATGCGAACGACGAGATGTCTGACACCCGATCATCACGACCTGCCTCATAACGTAGAACTTTCTTGGTGGTGCGCATTGGAGGGAGAACACTAGTGGTATTTAGAAGGGATCATCTTATATAGCTACCGCCATGCAACTAATATATACTATATATAATCACACAATATAAGATGCACACAAAACATCAAATGTAATGCAATGTGATATAGTCCATTGCGTCATGGCCTTCTTGGCGCCCGAAGTTTATAAACAATTTAATAAACCTACCTTGACCATATCACATAGCCCCTGCAAAATAAAGTTAGACGCTTCTACTTTATCTTTTGCATATTTTACGTGGCTTGGGGCTTTCGTAAATAGAACCGCTTCATACCTACGAACATTATGACCACAACAACGATCCAATAATTGCATGTTTAAGCATCCCTTTCGGGCCCTACATTGAAAATGCAAAGCCAACTAAAGAGAGAGAAACTGACACCCGCCATCCACAGATACGGTACAGGCTGTATGTCAGTAGTGGAACCAGTCTCGCGTAAGCGTACGCGTAAAGTCGGTCCGGGCCGCTTCAGCAACTCGATGCCGCTGGAATCACAAGTACACGCTAGAGGGTAGCAAATAACAGGAATGGTGTCCCCGTGCAAAACACAGGTTCTAACAGCGTACAACTATATCTACGATAGATTGGTTCTAATACCACTGAAGGGGATCGTGTGCAGAAAACAAAAAATTCCTAGCAACGATATCCTTAAACTAGCCAAGATCTAAACTATGCAGATATAGAAGTACGGCGGAGATCGGAATACATACCCTCGTAGACCGAATAGCGGGGATTACGCTCCCGCACAAGCGTTGACGACGAAGACGACGTGGCCGACCTCTAGGTCGCGGAGAAATCGGCGCGACGAAGACGACGAAGATGACCCCGAGGTCAGGTGGAGAGGCCTCCTAGCACCTCGCAGGACGTTACACACATACGGTGGAGACGACGGCCTCCGAAGCTCCAGTCCAGGACGAGCAGCGGAAGACTTGGACCGGAACACCCGCAACGCGGCAGCGGGCTATGGTGGAAGAGATCCCCCTTATCCTCCTCGGCGCAACTCCGACAAAGGGAATCACGAGATCGAGGAGAAATAAGAGAATTAATTGGTGAATTAAAAGGCCAGGGGTGCCCTTTCTTATATAGGCTCCCGGTGGAGCCAACCTTGCCAGTCGGGCGGTGTGGGACTATCCCACACCAGCCACAACCCTTGAAGGGTGCGCCGGCCCTAGGTGGGCCCCTTGTGGCCCACCTAGGCCGGCCGAACCAGCCCCCATCCCTTGGGGGGAAGCTTCCCCCCTCATGGGCCTTCTTTCCACTAGAAGGCCCATTTAGGGAAATCTGCCTTTAAAAATTCGAAAATAAATATATAAAATCATATTTAAACATTAATTACACTAATTAATATCAAACATATTTTATATAATTTATTCTATTTCCGAAAACTATTTCGTCGCTGCCCGATCTCCATCGGACCATTCCCGGGACGTTCCCGGTGATCTCTTTCCTTTTCGGTTGTCTTGTCGAAACCCCTTAAGTGTGTTACCCTAGCGGTTCGATATAATAACAGGTATGATCAAGACTCCTCAATGATCAACGACTAACTTGTAGGCATGGACCCCATGAATTAATCCCTGTGATATAACGAATGACTTTCATCTATCAATCCTGGACGTCTAGTCTTAAACCCTTTGTCATGGCGATACTTAGTGTGTCCGAGCATCATTCTCAGATATCTCCATACCTAACATGATCTTGTTACCGACATCGCTATCTTCTACTCGTCTATGATATTATGTCAGCTGGTGACCTAGTCACATGTTTGCAAACTCATTTGACATAATCTCACCGAGTGGGCCCTAGAGTATCTATCCGGCTATGCGGACTGACAAATCCCGCTCTTGACCCCTCGTCTCAACTACCCCTTCCGATACCCAAAAGTATCACCGTTATTGTCACACTATATAAGATATGTTGTTTGGTGCGATCAAAGTATCTTCCAGGGATAACAATAAGAGTTGATCTCACGGTGTTAAGGCGTAATGACTATGTCCTATAAATACTGGTATGTCCATCACATCGTTACACCTAACGATATGACTTCCATTGCCGACCGGCGCCATGCCCTATGATCGGGAAATCTCGATCATCAATCGCGCAATGAAACTAGTCTTAGTAGAGGCTACTAGGGAACTGGTTGTTTATCTACCACACATGTATTAATGTTTTCGCTTAATACAGTTACAACATGGTATAAAACATATAATGAACAATTGGGATATTGTCAATAAACTATATTTATTAAGTGCCTCTAGGGCATATTCCCTTCACAAATTTCTGATAGTTCGACAGAAAAGTATTATCAAATTCGTAAACATGGAACAATGAACCAAAACACGTTGAGAGCAACCAGCAACTGAAAAAAAATACTTCCACAATTCCTTGTTAAATGCTAGTTCTAACATTTCTTATGCTAAATCCACTAATACTGTTAAGAAGCTAAGTCCATACAAATATATGTGCATGATGATAAGCTTGATGAGAACTACAGTGCAGAAGTAAGCCGTACCATCTCCAGCACAATCATTAGTCACATTAGCGACCTCCTTCATGAGACTTTCGCCAGTTACATGTTTACTTAGCGACTCCAGTCATCCAACCTTTAACACAACAAAGCAAAGGCGTGCACCGGTTACAGGTATATCGTATCCATCCCTTGCCCTATTGGTCATAGGTTAATAGATAGTATTTTTTATAGGAAAAAACAGTTACTTCAGTTTGCGTACACCTAGAATAAACCATATAGTGGAAGGGAATTTAAGTTATGTGTTACAAGAAAGAGGAAAAGTATTTCTTACTTCAATGCCTAAGATGCAAACTTCTTTAGTTCAGACTTAAGAAGACATTTTGAGACGCAACTCTACTCTTTTCCCTCAACCAAATGCATTGCACGCAATCTAATTTCATGCCAAGAACAATACATGATACAATAAAGTATTCATAAAAGTTGTGAAGCTTTAATCGGAAGTGTAGAATGCCACAAGAACTGAACCTTTTCTTTATCTGTCACCAGAATTGAATGCTTCATTACCCAAGTCCTACAGCGAGGATAGAGAGACTGAGAGAGCTTCTTCACCGACGAGATTTTTGCGAAAGTTGCTGAAAAATACAAGAGAAATAAATGATACAAACTCATATTCAGTGGAGCTATAAACTGAACGTGCCCTGTAAAAAAACTGAATTGCAGCAGCAGTGCACAATTAAACTACGCGTTTTCCTTCTGTGTGAAGGAAACAAACAATGACCTCTCAAATGAGATAGCGTAAGGAGCAGCCTCCCGCAGATAGAGGTTGTAGAGGAGTCTGGGTGTGGATTGTGGAGCAGCAGCACATGTGGCAATACACAGCGGTGCAGGTGTGGTAGTCCATGGCGGCGCGCCTAGGATGCACTGACAGCACGCGGGAAGCAGGGGAGTTGACGCTAGCTGCTCGGTCGCGTCATCTGCTCAGGCGACACAGCTCTCCTCTCTGTTACTTCCCTTAGCGCCTTAGCGGTCATGGCGATGTAGGGAGGGGCGGCTGCGGAACGCGGCGTTTATACGCGCGGTGGGGAAGAGCTACTCCCCCGAGCGGGATGAAGGTGAACAAGAACTGCAGATGGCGGCGGCGCACGAGCTCGGCAGTGCGAGGCCGGTCCTGCAGGTAGAGTTCTCTGGGAGGGGAGTAGCGGCGGCGCGGTGGAGTCTCCGATGGGGAGGAGGAGCAGCGACGCCGCAGTGGCTCGCAGTGGCTTTGATCTGGTGGGGGATGTACAGACGCGCCGCCAGCACGTAGGACGGGGCGAGGCGTGTAGGTGATGGAACCCTAGCTCGGAGACGAAGAGGTACGGGCGTGAGTTTTGCGAAGGAAAAAGTCTATTTTAAACCCTGAACTCATAGTGGTCAGGCAGATCAAATCCTGAACACTAAATCCCAGTCGTTCAAACCCTGAACTTGACAATCCCGGTCTAAAGTGAATCTTAGACATGTTTGTCAGAGAAAAAATTAAAATTAAAATTTGCTATTGTCGCTGACGACATTGACCCACATGTCATATCCATCTTTTTCCTCAATTTTGCTTTGGAGATTGGCCGTAGCAACGTCACACAGACACAGCGAGGCCCGTGGCCCCGTGGGCACGTCAGCACGTGCGGCAAGGGGACGGAGCGCACAAGCTCTTCTTGGCTGTACAGCACGCGGCCAGAACACACTAGCCCACACAGTCGCTTCTTGGCACGAGCCCACCAGCTCCCACGGCCGCTTCTTGACCGGAGCGCACTGCGCACAAGCTCACGCGGCCGGAACGCACCAGCTCCCGCGTCTACCCATTTGCCGTCTTGGTGCCTGAGGAGCTGGCCGGCCCGTCGTCGGCCTCGCCATGCCCACATAGTGCAAGGTATGCATGCATGCACTGCTAGCCGACGCCGACCGATTTGACTAATGGCTCATGTTCAACTTGTCACTAGATATTGCCCATCGGCACGAACAGCTCGGCGGAGCCTCTCCACTAGCACGGCAAGCTCCAGCGGCGGCAAGTCACCTCCATCTCCTGTGCTCATCGGTGGTCTGCTTCCATGGATTTTAGAGATAGGAGATGAACTGGGGATAAAGATGAATATGAGAGGTGGGCCCATCTAGTCAGTGAGAAAGGGAATATTCCCGGTCGGGATTTTTTGTTTCCCCGCATACCAAACAGGTATAGGGTTCATTTTAAACCGGGATTGATTAGTTCAGGGTTCAAACGACCGGGATTCGGAGTTCAGGGTTCGATCCGCCCGACCTCTACGAATGCAGGGTTTAAAATGGACTTTTTCCTTTAGCGAACGAATACTACGGGGGAGATGGGGGCGACCCGTTCCGAACGATGGATTGCGGGAGGTGGAAAACACTTTTTGATTGAACCTACCTACGAACTCCTATTCAATAGTAAAGATAATTTTGATCATGCACTATTTCTCTTGAAGTTGAAGATGCATACATAATATACTAGCATAATTAAAAACGGGCAGATAAGGTATGTGGTCCGGGTCTAAACAATTCTGTGTGTTCAAATGCCGAGTCCCATAATCTGATTCCTTAATAGTAGGATCAAACAGGCGCATGCACGTAACCTGAAGTTGTTGCATGCATGGTTTAATTTCTGTTTTCTTTTATCGGTTCATTTGCTAGCTATTGGATATATCCAACCTATCGGACCCGGTAAGATATAGGAGTATGTACGTCCGAGAGTATAAAAGAGGATGCAAACTAGGGTGGTTGCTATCGGCACCGTTCGTTTGTTTTGAGATTGATACCACAATATACATATAGTTCCTTTTTAGGTGGGTTGTTTGGAGGGAATTAACAAAAAAAATAGGACCGCTTACTTTCATGGCCAGGCTAATAAAAATAGAAACCGACCCCTGTTCACATGCTGCTTCTTCACATGGTACTACATGCATCGATCCAAATAATTTGAGTACAATTTTGGTAAGCACTCTACACACCCGACATGATATTTTAAATTTCGGTTTTGCGTTTGTTCCAAAATATTTACAGGCACCGTGGGCAAGAAACAAGCACCTTTGGCACCAAACAGGCACCGTTCACATCAGTTCCTTAAAACAAATAAGAAACATTTGCATCAACGGTTTTAATATACTAGGCGATAAGGCGCGGCGATACGCCGCACCCGTGTGTTGTATATGTGATGATTGTAAATATAACATAACGTTACTAAAACATTGAATTTTTTTAAAATTCTTTTTTTTTGGGAAAGAGGTGTCGTTTTTATAAATGTAGGGATAGGTATGCTGGAATCAGAGAAAACGTGAAAGTAAAAGTTTGTTTTATTGTGGTCATTCAAATATTTTTTTCATATTTTCCTGATACGTATATTTAAAGTTATGTTTAATCTATAATTATTAGAAACGAATTTGAAATTTGTCTAAATTTACACTGTTATGACTTTCTAAAATATTTTGCATTTTGTTGTAAATAAAAATATAGTGTGGTTATTTTGATATTTTTTTCTTAATTATCTGATGGATGTATCTAAAGTTATGAAGTTTGAAATTTGATTAAACTCACACTATTTTGAAACTTCTAAAAAAATTATATTTTGCCATACGTAATTAGGTTTTTTTGTGTGGTCATTCTGATTGATTTTTTATTTTCTGATGGATATATTTAAACCTATTATTATACCAGAATTAATTGTTTACTGTTTTTTCCTGAGGAAACAGGTGAGGAGGCTGACATGCGGGACCCACGGTGGCGTCGCGATGACGTCACCGGCGACCAGCTCATCCGGACCCGGTGGCGGCGGCGCTGAGCACGCCAGCGGCGAACCAGCTCAGCCCACGACGTGCGGCTGGTCGCGTTCGGTGCGCGTCGACTCGGGTCGTCTTTAGGTGGCGGCGCCGCCGCCCATAGGACACCGGAGCGTCGCCGGCGGCGGCCGTGGAGCGCGGCGCAGAAGAATCCGGCGCGCCTGTGGCGCCCCAACTCCGGATCTCCGGCGGGGAGAGAGAGGACGCGGCGGCGCACCTCCCCGCGTCCGTATGTATGAGTGGGGAGGCCCATAGCGGCGGTGGCGGCGACGGCGATCTCCGGATCGCGGGAGAGAAGAAGGAGATGGGGGCGTCTGCGGGGTTGTTTAGCAAAAAAGATTCTGAGGTTTTCCGTAATCTAAAAAATATATACGTGGATTGTCACCGCGCTCTCCCGTTCGTTTGGCGCTCCGTTGGATTGTGGCCCCAGAGCGATCTCCACCATCCATTTCGCTGCTGACTTTTGCTGACCATTTTTGGGCCCACCCGTCATTGACTTGGTGGGTAGACAACTCGGTCCTTGCAGCTTTATTCTCAGCGCTTGGTCACTCCGAACCGTCCGATCAGAGGAACCCGCTTCCGCATCGATCATGGTTGTCGGTTGTTTGCTACAAAACTGCCGTAGAAACCCTAGCCGCCTTCAGTCGTGCCCCATCTTTCCTCCCCCAATCCGCTCTCCCCTCGGCGGCGCCCGCGCCTTCTCCACCTCACCGGGTGTAGTGACAGAAGGGCCCAACCAAGGTGATGGCGTCCGTGGAGGAGATCGCGGCCGCCACATCCCCTGCCGCCTCTCTGGCGTTAAGGGAGGGGGACTGGTAGGCGTGGACACGCCACCGCCATCCTCGCCAAGATGTACAGATGGAGGAGGCGGCGACCCTCCTCTCCTCTCAACGCACTAGCCCCAAGCCTTACGCTGGTGCTCCGTCGTCGCAGCTGTTGTCGATCCAAAGAAGGAGATGATGACGTCGTTCCCAGGTACGGTGCCAACGATTCACCGACTGTCAGCCCCCATGTTCCTCCTATTCTATGCACTCCCTCATCCTCTTCTCCTGACAACAGGGAGGCCACGAAGCAGCGCAGCTTGCCGCCGGACGGCCAGGATGAGTGGCTGGCAAACCAGTGGGGTGCCTCCGAGGAGCCGTGCATCTCAGTTGCAGCGATGGCGCCGCAGGGATCCCGCGCGGGTTGAGGTGCCATGCGCCTGGATTCTCTTCTTTTACTCTGCATTTTCCTCGATCTACTCTGCTGGGACCTGATCTTAGGTTGGATTCGGCTAATTTGAGATTTTTCATGGCTATCTTTTGTTTGCAGTTGCCACCGTGACTTGCTCTCAGTTAGGATTTGGTGCTCCATAAGAACTGCTTGGTTTGAGGTGCGTGGGATTTTTTTTCCAGAGTTAGATGCAGTTTAAAGGACTATCCAGTTTGTTTTTGGTAGCGGTGTTTGCTATCCATGAGTAGAGGTACTTTTCACCGTTCTTTTCTTTAGATTAGATTGGCATGACAGATTAAATCTTTTGTACGGCCTAGGTGTTCATGTGGTTTGTCGGCTACCTCTGGATTTGCAAAAGGATTGTATGGTCTGATAGGTTGATTGGTTAGGACAAAAGGGTTAATTAGCTACCTCTTGAAGGATAGTGACATCCCTGCGTATATTAGCTGCTATTCTGACAGAAGGGTTAGTTAGCTACATTTTAAACTCCTTGATGGTATGTAAAACACAGTACACCTGAAGCTTACTAGAGCTATTCTAATCATGATTTCGCTCAGCTTTATACAAGTGTTTAATGTTCGAATCAAGTTCAGTCATTTAGCTACTATTCAAAAATGTTCAGCTTCTTTGTAAACACTTGGTTACTAAAAAACATTTTGTTGCGGAGCTGCAGGAACTACATAGGTCCTCTGTTCTGTTTGCTAGGTGCCTTCCTTTTTTATCTCGGTTTAATGTGTGCCTGCTAATGTTATTCCCTGGAGGTGATGATTTGTCCATAAATTGTTAGCGGAAACCTTGCGGTAAACTCAGGTTGCCTGCCTTCCTCTGCTCCATCATAGTATGGTAGCGTTTTTTCTGAGTTATAGCCAGTAGTCCTCCGCATTGAACATATTGCTAGGTCTCCTGTAATTACTGTTATGCTTACTGATTAGAACATTTTCATATAGCTGATTGAGCTTGGTGTTGGTATTCTTTTCTCTGCAGTTGCGGCCGTGAGTTGCTCCTAAGTTCGAAGCATTGGTTTGAGATGCGTGCAAGATATGTTTTTTTGGTTTTGCTATCTGTTTGCTTTGCATAGAGATGGATGCGGTTTCTAAATTCTTTGGGATGTTTAATTACAAATCTTTTTTGGTTTTCGTATCGGTTGGCTATGCATAGAGATGAATGTAGTTTTGAGGTTCTTTGGGTTGTCCAATTTATTTTTGTTGGGATTTAGGCCAATCATATGACCACTGACCTGTTCAATTAGTTTATCTCTAGCTCTATACAACCCTAATTACATCCTGGCATTTCCTTTCGTAGCATGTGCCATCTATTGCTTTCAATTGCTCACCGTCTGTGGCGTTTGTACTCCTAGATACACAGATCATGTACTCATTTCTTGCATTGGTACTTTATTCCTATGCCTTAACCAAATAACTCAATTGAGTTTACATCTTAGTTTCTTTGGTCTTCTCTATAATATCATAATGAGTGGCCTAGCATAGTAGCTCCCGTTTTTCGTTAAATGGTAGTTGCAAGTTACAACTTGAAAATAATGCTCTAGCAGAGATTATATAGTTATGTAGACCTTACTCCCCTAATCCGGTGAAAAGGATGAAGGAGATGTTCATACAATAGTTATACAGATGATGTACCATGCTTCCTGCACTGATGTGTTACTATGGTGTTGCCTGCTGTTGTGTGTTAGACCACTTTTTGTCTTGAATAGGTACAAAAGACATGCACTTATATGTTACTTTGGTTTTGTTTGCTGCTGTCTGTTGGCCCACTTTTTTTTAATATTCGCAGAAGAGCTGCTGTATTTGTGTTGCCCCGCTTGATCTGCTAGGTATCTATCTTTGGTTTCTATTTTAGTTTTCGATGACCACGTGTGCTATTTTGACGTACCTAATGTTATTGCTTCCTTGGTGCATTGCCTTTTTGGCTGATTGGTTGGTTCGTTTTTTAGATTTTGGTGTCCAGCTTCTAATGTTTGCCTAAGCGGTTGCCTTAACTAAATCGCTAAATTCTGAACCATGCAAGGGCATAAAAAATGCAGAGATGTCCCCTAACACTTTCTTGAATGAAAGACGCATACATACATCATTTATGTTATTATGTATACAGTTCTGGTTTATTTAGAGCCATTGGTTGAATTCCAATGTAGTTTCTAAGAAATGGTGTACTATTTATTATTTTTGTATGAATATATTGTGCGTATTGTATATAAAACTGGTGTGCTTGTGTTTGTGTGTGATTCTGCAGTTTCGTCCAGTGTGAGTTTGTTGAGTTGGGGAGTTGTGCCTTCCAGCCCCAGAGATTATCTCCTTGCTATCCCCCTTTGTTATGTTTTAGTTTAGCATCCAACGTTTACGAGGTTTGGGCTTTGTACTAATATTCATTTTTGCTTATGACGTGTTCTCCCTCTTTGCTAGATGATTTACTCTGTTTTATTTCATGTTATTTTACGTCTCTACCAGTTCATACATAGGTTCATTTTTCTTAGTTTCTATGAGTAAGTATTATGTATTTCTACAAAAGGAGGGTGAATGCATGCTTAGTTATTGTTCTGACCTGTGACCACCCATTAACTGTACCTTTTCTGATGTGTTATGCTATGACCTACGTATTACCAAAGAAAATGACAGATATATCCTCCTATGTTTCGTTGCTTTTTACAAACATATACCATTAAATCGTTTGCTAATTGTTAAATTTTATTCTTATGCATGACATGATGTACATACCTTCCGCCTGTTGCTTATATACTCACGCTTCCTAAACGAAATGCTTGTGCCCTGTTTTCAGGAGTCAAATATTATCTTTTGTAAATTATGTTGTATTAAGGTGTTGGTTCTCTGGTTCTATTGCTCTCCTAATGCATGAATCACGGATCATATTATCTTATATAAATTGTGTGACACGGTGCTATTTTAACTTTTACGGTCTTATTATCAATGAAGGATGGCTGATCAGGATGTCATATCTTAGTTGTAGCTCGAAATTTCCCACAAAAAAATTCCTTCGTTTCTCTATTTCATCGGTTCTACCTCATGTGACATACATGGATATGTATTGTCTTCAAACCATGAAGGATTTCGGTGAGCACCGTCCCCAGGAAGAAGAGAGGCTTGAGGGAGAAGGATGTTGAGACCTAGGAATTACTATGTTCTCAACAAGACCTACAGCTCCCGCGACTGTCGTGTCCTTCGCCAGCACCCAGCAAGGTACCTTCCCTAATCCAAATCCTTGTTCAACTCATGGTTGATCGTTGCTTGCAGTGTTTCTTGATTGATGTGTGTGTGCTTGCTTGATGTAGGGCTGCATGCCCGCTTGACTGCGCCTTTGTGCTCGCTTGCTGTTGTCCTGATGATGTAGATTTGCTCCCTACTTTCTAGGTGGATAATTGATGGTGCTACTGATGTTGTTGCCCTATTGGAGTTGGAATGGGAAGTTGGGAGGTAGGGAAGCATTTATCATCCGGTAAAACAAGCTACAATCCAACTTCTTTATCTTTTTTCAAATTTTCATGCATATGTGTTATGTCTATCTCAAATTTTAATACTACAATATGATGTAGTATACATGTAGCACATGGATTTAGAATATTAATGACTGCTCAATTATTCATGACTTGGAAACAGACATGGAGGCAACACATTTGGAAGATTTTTTTAATATCTGCTTGTGGTGTTGTTTGCTTTTTTTACAGGTCGTCACATCGTTGAAGATTGCTACTTGAAGATTCATGTTGCTGCTAGATTTGGGAATCTGATTCCTAGCTGGTAAGGTTCATAATTTGAAAGAAAATACACTGATAAAGTTTGATCTGCGATTTTCTGCGCTAGATGAATTGCGGGTGTGAATGTTACAAGCAGTTGTAGGTGTGAGGTATATGTGCTTGAAGGATACTCTTCCTCTTTTCATGGTTTCCAATTAATTAAGTGTATTCATTTCTTGAAATTAATTTAGAAAACTTCTTTTAATATCTCTTATAGTGTATATTCAGTATTTCACCATACCAGTGTTTCTTTCATTTACTTCTTGAGAATTTCTATGCAAGTAGGCACCCCCAATTTAAAAAAAAGGCGTTTGTGCTAATGGATATTGCTCAGTTGATTTATTATTGAATGTCATATTGCAGGAGTTGTTATTTATCGTGGACACGTTGCATATGACACGTTAAAACTTCTAAAGGTAGATTCATTTCATCAAGAGTATAGCTCAATGGCATGTACCCTCGAATTTGTTGATGATGTACAGTCAGCAATTGACCATATAAATCGTTATGAAAGAATCGTTATGAAAGGTATGCATGTTCCTTTGAACATACTCCTCAATTATTGTTTTTTGTTATAGGAAATTTGACTTCTTAATTTTTTTTCTGTTTCAGTGCACATACAGATTGTATTATCACGACCGATAAGCATTCAGTAGATACTCTTCTACAACAAGTTGATGAAAGATTATGAAGCATGTGTCACCCTCTGTATTTTCCCCTTCATTTGGGCTATTGTAATTACTTAATTAGTACCTACTGCCAATTCGAATTTGTTCCATTGTCTTCTCTCAGAAGTAAACTCTTGTGAAATTTATGTGTCGGTAATTGTCACATGTTTATGTGAGTCGATTACTTGCCCTTGACTCACGAGTCATCTCACCATCTTTATTTGTTCCCAGGTCTTCTTTCTCACATTGGTTTTTATATTATGGAATCTTCATCTAGACACAATGGATGAGGTATGAAAATAATTCCCTTCCTTTGTTGCGTAAGCGGTTGCCTTAGCTGCGTTGCTAAATTTTGTACCATGCAAGGGCATAAAGAATGCATAGTTGTTTTGTTGTGTTTTACTTTTTTTTAAATCAAACGTGCATATGGGCATCATTTATATCTACTGTTCTTATATTTTTAAGGCATTGGTTGAATTCCAATGTATTTTCTAAGAAATGGTGTGCTCTTTATTATTTCCCAAGGAAAGATCATGTACTCATTTCTTGCATTGGTGCTTTATTCCTAGACCTTAACCAAATAACTCAATTAAGTTTTCATCTTGGTTTAGTTCGTCTTCTCTGTAAAAGCATAATGAGTGGCCTAGCATGGTGCCCTCCTTTTTCCATTATATGATAATTACGACTTGAACATAATTCTCCAGCAGAGATTATACGGTTTACCTCACTCCCTTGGTCCGGCTTATGAAAAGGATGAACTTGCAGTCTTGCACTGATATGTACTATGGTGTTGCTTGCTGTTGTTCGTTAGCCCACTTTTTTCTTGAATGGCCGCAAAAGACCGCCACATCCCACATGTGCTATTTTCACCTGCCTAATGGTACTGCCTTCTTGGTTTGTTGGCTTTCGAGTCGGTTCATTTATTTTTTGAAATTTTGGTGTCCAGTATCTCATGTTTGTCTAAGCGGTTGCCTTAACTGTATTGTTAAATTCTGAACCATCCAAGGCATGCATACATACATCATTTATATCTACAGTTCTATTTTTAGATCCATTGGTTGAGTTCCAATGTAATTTCTAAGAAATTGTGTGCTCTTTATTATTTCCCAAGGAATAAGTTGTGCTTATTTTATATAAAACTGGTGTGCTTGTGTTCGTGTGTGATTCTACATGCTCGGCCTGTGTCAGTTTGTTTGGTAGGGGAGCTGTGTCTGGTGTGATTTGCAGTTTCCTCTACTGGTTTTCTCTGTGGATTTGCCCACCGTAATCTTCAGAAAGTCTGCCATTTCACCAGGTACATGGATTTTCTTGACACACCTTCACATGTATAAGAATCAATATGTGTATGCCAGACAGATGTCTAGGCCCATCTGTGGGTGTCTTCAGAGTTTAATTTAATTGCTGGGACTTGCCTAGGATTTCTTGGTGCTCGCGTATTGCATTCAGCCCTCACCAAACTTTCTTGCAGCAAGCAAATCACCGGCCCTGAAGTTGGAGCAAATCAGCGAGCAAATCGCGTATTACACATGGAAATTACACATTGGGTTTTTCATTGTGTGTTTTGAGTTCTATAAACTGTACTATATTGTATATCCATTGAATAGAATCTACATAAATGTTTGCCTCTAGGGTTGAGTATTGGTCATCTGGTTGCAAAGTTCTTGCTTCGTGGCAACTGGCAAGTTATTCAGCTGTATTGGAGATGATGTGTGCTTCAGTGACATGATTGCTACTAGGCCTGTAGTATCCACAGTATGGAATATGGTCTATGGAGCTTTGTGCTTGGTCCCTTGGTTTTGATTTCAGTATGGACTTAGAGGCAACTTAGTAAAGTCTATATGGATATAATTGTTACTGTTGTGTTGAAGATTATCTATAAGAAAGCAAGCCCAGAGAATGACTACTCCCTCTGATCCTATTGGTTTTTTTGTATTATGCTTTGGCCTTCTCTTTTTGTCATTGAAAGGTATTCAACGGTGAATGAACACTTCAAATATTTTGTGTGGTTATTGCAATTTCAGTTGCATATGATGCTTTGGTGTTGCTTCTTTCAAAGATTCTTTTAACAGTTTTATATTTGTTGTCTTTTTCTTTCAAACTATTTTATTTTGATGTCTATGTTGCTATCTATATCTTTAGGTTTAAGACTATTTATTTCGATGTTGTTAATATTTATAATAACAAAATAAACACTACATCCAACAATATTTCCTTCCCGTTTAACATTACCACAAATAGTTTCACAGTATCATCTATACAAATGACGATGAAAAGGGTGTTTGACTTGGGATTATAAATTATTTCAAACCAGGTGGCGCGCGGCAAGCCGCGCCCTAAATCTAGTTATGAATAGGGCCTGCTCTGTACTGGAAATTGGACTGCGGGTTAAGTTTCTGTTTTCCGAGTGGCTTTTCTGCAAAGATGCTCGGTGACCGGTGGAAATCGGAGGCGACACATGATTGGTCTAGAGGGTCGTGCTACAGTAATGCGTATTTTGCGGTTGGTTTTGGACGCATCTCAGCCATCCAACGCGCCGATCGGACGGCTGTTGAAAAAAGGACGACGTGGAGACAGGAAGCAAATCCTTCCAACTTTAATATATAGTGTATAGGCACAAGGTGCATGCCTTATCACAAACGGTGCCCGTTTAGAATTATCCGATGCCTAGTCTATATCACACACGGTGCTTTACAACCAAAAAAATGTTCTTCTACAAATCATATGGAAAATCATCCACAGCAGAAAATTGAAGGCAGTCTAAAATCATCCACTGCAGAAATCATACGGGATTAAGGCTTGTACAAAAACTTGAACCGGCGCACTCCTCTTGATCTATAGTCATACGGGATTAAGGCTTGTACAAATCACACGGACAGTGGAGATTCAGAAAAGAGCAGGCGGCAGGGGAAGAAGGCCGGCCGCATCAAGTTGAGATCGACGGAAAAAGGCTGCTGCATCCGAAACGAAGGTCGATGCGGTTGGGGGTGCCGGCTCGCGCAGGGGAGGCGGTGTCGAGGCGGGGAGACTCGCGTCCGGTGCCGCGCGCTACGGATGGTCGCTGGTGAGCCCTGGTTGCCGCCGTCGACGTGGTGGTCGGCGTCCCCTGCCTCCGCCGCGGACCAGGAGAAGTAGGCCGGCGGTGGACGGCGAGCGACTCGGTCGCCTCGTGCGCGGCGCCTTCGTTGCCCTACATGGCCGAGCCCCCTGGCTCCGGCGGCCATGGAGCTCCGCCTCCTCCGCGCGGTGGAGGTCGACGTCTGCGGTGGCGAGCTTCACGAGGGCCCGTCGCATCCGGGACCGGCGAGTGGGACGGAGAGCAGACCATCCCCATCCCCATCCGGTGCCGCCGGATCCGGACCGGTGCCGCTGGGGATCCAGGAGGGGCTTGGCCGGGGATGCAGCTTCTGGTGCTGGGCGACATCGATGGAGGCCTCCACCGCCGGTGAGAGGAGAGAGCAGGTGAGTCGGGGTGGGCACTGGAACGATTGGAACCTGGGTTCGGTGGTAGTGGGGGAGGGTCACGGGAGAGAATCACGTGGTTTTTTTTTTTTGAAATTTCACGTGGGGTTGGTTGGTGGTAGTAGACGGGACGTCACGGGAGGAAGAAGGCGCCTTCGGGTTTCAGTACTAGGCCTAGGGCCGTAGACCTAGCCCTCTGTCACCTGTAAAAAGCGGTGATCAAGTCCACCCAAATAGGAAATATGAAACACCACCCAAAATTATTTAAATGAATTAGAGGGAAGTTTGGACCACAGTGGGCACTGATCTTGAAGCACATGAACGGCACCGATTATCACCTCCACGATGTTGCAACATATCTCTGTTTCAAAAAAAAACCACATGTTTCTATCGTTAACGGAGTTAGAGCCATTTGATATGGTATCGTGATTCGTGCTACCGTTAAAGGAATTAGAGGCCGTGGCCCGTCCTTCACGTGGGTGTTCACAATATATGAGAGAGAAACATGTCTAGGCCACCGTGCCGCTTTCTACATGTTGCTTTATCCTATCTTTTATGCGTCTTGGTTCTTTGTCGTGATCATGTTTATTTTAGGTATGCATTTTGCCTTTCTTAGTTACTAATTTTTGTATCATGATGTGATGCCCATGTAATCTTGCATGATTATTATGGGGCACGGAAACTTTATTTGAATTATCTCGTAAAATACCGAGAAGCAGAGGCTGAAATTTTGGTGTTTTACTAGCAACCCAAAATACCAGAATCATTTATGAAACAACATCCCATATTTTCTGTAAAAAATAAATTTGGATGAACATGGGATTTGGGTAGAAAAATATTACTCGTAGATAGTGATTAACATAACTTTTCCCTCAAACGGTCAAGCAAAAACAATAGGATCTGAATGGGATCGAGCGATCTGGAACACAACACATTTGAATGGACATGGGAACTGGATCGAAAACATACCATGTATTACCCTGGTTTCTTTAAACGGAGAAGCAAAGCCAGATTCAAGAAAAAAAAGCAAATAATTATCAGCAGAAAAACGTGGACGCCCTCGTATGTACCAACCTGATTTCTTCAAACGGTAAAGCGGATCGGGAACACATCCCATCGTATGTACCAACCTGATTTCCTCCAGCGGCGAAGAAAAAAATTAGAACGAGAAAACAAGAAGTGAATCCCGATCGAAATAAACGCGGATGGCCTCGTGCGTGTCTACGCCCCAGACCACCTTGACGGCAGGACGGCGCGTCTTCTTCTCGCCGGGGACGACTACGCTGGGGGCGTAAAACCGGCGCCGGTGCAGGCCGACCTCGCCAGGACGCCACCGCGGCCTTCTCCTAGCGCCACCCCATCTTGGTACCTCCCTAGCGCGCCACCACTCCTTCCTTCATCGAAGAAGAAGACGCGATGGGATCCTGCACCCTGCGTTGGTCACCATGGACGGTGAGCAAGGATGGGGCGGCGTGGGCCGTGCCGACGAGCCGCACCGGTTTGGGCTGAGCTGCAATGGCGAGAAGGAAGGGGCTAAGCCTGGAGTCCCGAGTTGTGTGCTCCTCTGCATCTGAGAGTCGGTGCGGCTTGGTGAGTACTGACGCGGCGCAGACGGTACGATGGCCCGGGCGGCGCTTCGCGTGGAGGTTGAAGGCCGAGAAGAGGTGCTTGGGAGGGGGTCACGACGGTGGTCGAAGGAGGTTTGGTGGCGGGCTGTTTGTGGTGTGGTGCGGCGCGGTATACGGGGTGTTGAAGGTGGGTGGAACGGTGGAAGACGGTGTTTTCGCCCGCCCGTGGAGGAGCGCGGGGCGGCGCTGGTCGATCTGCCGGTGGTGGGGATCGGCAGTGGTCCATGATCCGTGTGGGAAAGGACCAGCGAAAGAGAAAGTGGTCAGATTGGGGGAACAAATTTGATCTACAAGGACAGGTGGGGTGTTTTTTTCCCAACCAGGTGGGACAAAGGTGGACGGAACGGCGTTAAAACGATCAGCGGTGCAAAATCACTATAGAGTGATCTAAGGGCTGATTGTGGGTGGGCAACTAACATCATGGGCAGCCAGCTATTTTGCATATATATATGACGAGGTTTTTGTATGTTGCATAACTAGGGTGCATGCAATCGGCACCGTTCGTTTGCTTTAGGATTGGTGTCGAAATATATATATGGTTCCATTTTGAATGAACTCTTTTGAGGGAATTATGAATGAGTAATGGGAGAACAAGTGCTTTCGTGCCTAGGCGAACAAAAAAGGAAACTGTTCCACATGGTACCATGCATATGGATCCAAAAAAGCTGCGGAGTCCTTCCAAAAAACTCATTTTCAACTAATCACTTACATCCGTAACTCTGTAAAAATTGCTTTTGTGGAGACAGATACAAATCTAAATCTCAAAATTCTGTGAAATTACTCTAACCATTCAGAAAATTGATCTAATCATTCGGAACAGCTTGTACAAAAATTGCTTCCTCCCTCGCATCAGGAGAAAATTGATCTAATCATCCGGTGCCTCCTCCCCTCGCATCTGGTGCCTCCTCCATCCCCATTCGGGGCCTACTCCCTCCCCATCCAGTGCCTTCGATTTCTCGGTTTCTTGAGGGAGAGCCCGATGGAGGAAAGGAGCTCGGGTGGCGAGAGTGCCAGATCGATCGGGACCAAATCGAAGCAAGGGGGGCTTGTCGAGGGAGGCGTGACGGGAGGGGCGGCGCCGCGGCCCGCTCGCCGCCGCGCACAGGAGCGTCGTGGACCGGGACGAGGGAGATTGCCGCGGCGGCGTCACCGGTGGCCGGGGATGGCGCCGCCCGGACCCGACGGCGCTGGTAAGAGGTGGGGAGGCGCATCTGGCCTCCGGCAGCACCGCATCCTGCTCGATAGAGATGCTACGATGGGCGCCGATGGAGATCGACGCCGCTGCCAGCTCCCTGCCGCCACGCCCCCAACGGCCACGACTACGGGACGACCTCCGGTGCCGCTACGTCCGGTTTCCGGTGCCTGTGCGGCCGTCCTCGGGTGCCTCAGCAAGAAGCACCGGTGCTCGAGGACGGCTCCCCGGTGACGGAGGCGGCGTAGCTCTCAATCCGGTGCCGGAGAGGATCGGCAAGAGGCGCCGGCGAGCCCGTGGCTGCCTCCGCCGCGGACCAGAAGAAGTAGGGCGACCGGCGGGTGCTCGATGGGGAGGGGATGGGGCCGGCGACGGGAACCAACGCGGCCGGTGCCTCCTCTTCATGCCGCCGGGAAGGACGCGACCGGGGACGCTGTCAAGGCCGCGCCGCCACAGCACGCCGCCGGCGACCAAGAAAGGGGGGCGCGCGCTGGGCGGCCAGGACGGCGACTTCGTCCGGGATGCACCCGTGGTTGAGGCGACGCCGCCTCGCATCCTGTCTCCGGCACCGCATCTCTCCGGTGCCGTAGGAGCCTGCTCTGAGTAGATAGGGGTGGGGGTGGGTGGATATGGGATGAGAGGAGAGGAAAAGACAGAAGGTCACGGGTCAGATTGGGGGTCGATGGGGTCACGGTAGGGACTGACCGAAAATTTCTCCCCGTCATATAGTAGGCTGCAGTGCTAGTGTCTAGTTCGGGTCCACTTTGGACCAAAGTGGAAATAAAATTGAATCGGTAGAAAATCAACAAAAGAATAGGAGATAATATTTGGACCACACATGTGCACACATCTTGAAGCACACGGACGGAACAGATTGCACTCACCACAGTGCTGCAACATACATAGTATTTTCCCTATATATATATATATATATATATATATGTATGTATCAACGCGGATTTCCTGCCCACGGTGATAGCTGCGCATATGGTGGCTACCGTAGGATACATAGAGTAAAGTAAGTCTGATAAGAAGCGCATTGGAACGACGAGCGGGCAAAGAAGTTTCTTTCACGGTGGCGTTAAACGCTCCCAAATTTAGATGAATTGAATGACCGGTGCCCATGTAAAATAATTGACTACAATAGTTCTCATCATATGAATTTAATCAACTGGATGCAACTGTAACATCCCAAATTTCTTAAAATTTTAAAACTTTGTATTCATGCATCATGCATCATATAGACATGGCATTGAAATCACATAAAGAATAATTTAAATTTTAATTATAAGTTTAAATAAAGTTGTTTTCCATAAAGAGGTCTAATTGAGCTCCTTATAAAAATCTGTATTTTATTATTTTATTTATTTAGCAAAATGATATCAAAAAGTTCTAAATTAAATTAGCTTTTCAAAACATATTTTTATGAATTTTTCTGAAATGTTTTGATAGGATTTAAAAATCAAATTGTTTTGAAAAGTTTTAAAACAGAAAAAGAGTTTAATTAAAAAGATTTGTTAACGGGCGGGCCGAGCCCTATCTACCGCGCGCGCAGCTCCCATCGGCCCACGAGCAGCCCAGCCCGCACCTCGCCTCTCTCTCTCTCTGACGCGCGGGGCCCGCACGCAGGCGTCGTGCCTTCTTCAACCTCTCGACGGATTTTCCGGCGCCGGACTCATCCCCAACTCGAGATCGAATCGGATCGTAGAAACCGTTTTAATCCGTGCCTTCGCCCCCTATATATACCCCGCGATTCCGCAGTTCGATTCCGCCCAAAACCCTAGCCCCATCGCCGCAGGGCTGCCCACAGACGGAGCTCGCATCTCGCCAGTTCCGCCGCCGTCGAGCTCGACGTACAGAACCCTACGACCACCCCGGACCCTCTCCTTCCCTCCCCTCGTTCTCTTTTGAGTTTGCGCACGTTTTTGACACGCCCGTGCATCTGTTTTCACAGCGTGTCGACGCATCCGTCCGCGAGCCACGCCGCCGCCCGCAAGCACCAACTCCGGCGAGGGATCCTCGAGGAACGGCGACGCTCCGAAGACCCACGTTTCGCCACCGACTCCGCCTCGACGTCCTCAACCTAACGGTAAGACTCATTCGTCTCGTAGGCTTATAGGACTTGACCGCGCGTGATGCCGGCCGTGGCGCCGCCGCGGTCGGAGGTATTCCGGCGACTCGCGCCGCCCGCGCTGGGTCTCTAATTTCGAACCGTTGGATTTAGATCCAACGGATCTAGATTCCTGCAATCCCGAGCGCCCGTTTTAAAGTAGATCGGACGGTTTGCGCGGCCGATCCGCACCGAAGCGGTATCCTCCAATAGAATCACGCCACGTAGCCCTTATTTCTTTTTCGCAGGAAATTGTTATAAAATAAAACAGAAAATTGTGCAAAACTTTAGAAATTCATAACTTTTGATCTGTAAGTCCAAATTTGATAAACTTTATATCTACGGATAGCCCTGCTTGTGTAGATTATTTCTACATCATTTGTTTTTCCTTTTGATAAATTATAATTTGTGTTTTTATCCGAGGAGTATTTCGGCTATTAAATATAAAACTTAAATAATAAAAATGTTTTCCAAATAAATCCAATTGTTTTAAAATCATAGTATTGTCCTCTGTCCAGGGAGTGTAACTTGGATTTTATTTGAAACTTTTCATAATAGAATCAAAGAATTTGGTTGTAGGGCTTAATATTTCTATGTTATGCTCAATAATTTAAATGATTAAATGAAATAATAAAATGTTGATCATTGCATTTCATGCATTAATAACAGAGGAAATAAAATGGTAATTATTTTATCTTGTTAAATTCATTGCATATCAAGCATGCATACGTATTATTGTCTTGATATTTTTAAGTGTTGTGTTTGTGTGTTTATTTATTTTTATTGCTTGTCTCTAGATTGTGAAGAGGAGGAAGACCCTTCTTGTGATTGTTATTCTTGCTGTGCTTGTTCCTCTTGTTACCAAGGCAAGTGACATTCATAATCTACCCAATGTTTTCTATATGCATTATTAGTAGATTTTTGAGTAGTATGCATGATAGGGAAATTTTGAACTATCTTATAATGCTAAGTTAGTTTACACTTTGAAAATATCCTAGTAGTGTGTAGCCATCCCTTCCCATGCAGCCATCAAAAGTTTTTATTAGATGCTTAGCTATGCTATAAAAAGTGTTTACTTACCATGTTATAGAAATATTGCTAAGTGTTAAACTTTAAATGCACACCTGGGTGGAATTGGTTGTTTGGTTTATGTTGAGTGGCTTTTGGGACTATGCTTGTGGTTGTCGTTGCCTAGGATGAATGTCTATTCTACTTAGGGCCATGAGCATGGTGGTTGTCACCCAGAAGCGCACTTGTGGACGGCCACCCAGGAACAAAGAGATTTCTAAGTCCCTCCAAGTTTAGAAGCTTCCCGTGCAGCCTTTTGACAATGGGCTCTGTCTAGAATTACTAAGTTGTGAGAGTGCAACCTGTCAGCTTGACAAGCAGATGTAGAGTTGGTAGGTGGAACGGGTCTCGCTAGTATTGTTGCATTCTTCTTCTGAAAGTTCTTGTCTCAATTCTCTCCTTTCCTTAATGCACTCCGCGTGTATAGGATGTTTGGGTTAATTGAGTCTCAAGGTGAAAGTGCACAACCTCTGCAGAGTCGACAATCTGAGTACTCAGCCGTGTCCCCGGTGATGGACTACTTCGAGCAACTGGACAAGGATGGACGGAAGAATCTCATCATAGTTTTCATAAAGTAAAATTTGACTAAGGAAAGAATTGTTGGTGCACTTGGGCTTCATCCCTTGGTGCCAAGTCTTTGAGAAACAAAATTGTTTTACAAAAGATAGGAGAAAACTGGCTTTCTGCAAAATAGCCTACAACTCCACCAAGCGAAATATGCATATAGAATTAGACTTGTCATAAATTCTCCACCATATTCACTTGCCAATACTTCATTGTATTGACCTCCTACGGGGGCTGCATATTCAAATGTGCAGGTAATTCTGATGAGGAGTGAGTTTGGACTCGATTCTACAGCCAACATGTCTGCCTGTGGCGTATGCTAGAAGAGGAGGCTCATTGCTATTACTTTCGTTGTGAACTCTGAACTTTTCAGCTAGTCTTCATGACTATGTACTTTGTAATAAAGCTATACTTAGCTATTTTTGGATCTCGTTGTAGTAATTTGATACTTATGCAATGATACTATATATTTTGTACTGTGGTGCTGGCAGTGATCCAGGGACTAGCACATAACACAGGTGTTCTATCTTTATTCAAAAGATGGGGCGCTACAAAATGGTATCAGAGCTAAAGTGTTGCCTGTAGGTTCGAGCCCTTAGGATTGGTTAAGCCTCTTTTGATCATAGTATTACCTTCTTTGAAGTATGTTGGATCCTAGCGGCATAGTGGGATGAAGCGGCCCGGGACTAACCTTACATGTCCGCATACATGAGACCTGTTCCACAATTATAAGTGGCTGGCCGGGTGTCTGTCTCTCTCACTATAGTGAATATCCGACTTACAAAGAGTTGATAATAGTGTTGATCACCTTTTAGAAAAGAACTTCTTTTTCTCTAAGTACTTAAGTACACCACAACTAGTATTTCTTACCTTGTGTCTTGTTTTAACAAACTCTACCTTTATCACTTAAGGATGTCGTTCTTCATGTATCAAACCGCGGAGGACTTCAAGGACATGCGCTTTGGAAGATATCTTCTAGAGTTGGTAGAACTGTTGGCACTTCCAACACCCATCATCAAGGCAAGCCAGTTGAAGCACTTCAACAAAGAAGACTTATGGGGAATTCGTCTTTTCCAACAGGGGCGCTAGGCTGAACCCAAGACTGAAGACATCCAGTACAAGTCGATTAGTGACTCCTTAGAGAAAGGGCTGAATCTCGTCACGCAGGAGCTAATAGGACGTCTTTGCTGGCAATTCCAGGAGGAGTTAAAAGACCACTACTTTTCTAACCTTGGCCAACGTGACGAACATGGGATACCCTACCTTGTTAGCGAGGAAGACAAAAACAAACCAGAACCTTTGTACCCATATCTCCAAGACTTAGAACTTCACCTCTGGCAACTCGAAGAGGATAGACGCAACGAGCTGTTGAAGAATGATGAAATAATGGCACAAGTCAAGGAGACTCAAAAGAAGATTGAAGCCCAAGAAGAGGTGGCCAACGCTCAAGAGGAGAAATTCCGAGCTCAAGAGAAGAAGTTCCAAAATCAAGAAAAGAGAATTAGAGACAAGAACAAGGAGATCAAGACCTTGAAGGATGAAATTCTGAGCAACGGCGTCGAGTTCGAAGCTGATCGAGATTTGATCGAGACTCTACGCCGTGAGAAGAGAATGCTACAAGAGAAGATTGAAGTCCTGGAGAAGGAAGCGATCGAGACTCTGCACCGTGAGACGACAATGTTACAGGAGAAGAACGAGGCCTTGGAGAAGGAGGTGAATGACTACAAGGAGATCCTTACGAAGGAAGGAATCACCATCGAGGAAGTCGCAGAAGATGAAGGAGACGTCATGGACGAAGTTTAGACTTAGTAGTTGGACCACCATGTTCTCCCTCGTTTAGTTCGTCGTTCTTTTTAAAACATTGATCTCCAACTTGTGGTGTGACAATGATAGAATGATTGGTTTGCAGACTCTGTTGTTTTATTAAATCAACTTAGAATACTTGTTTCGATTTGCTAAGTAGACTTTTTCCTTTTAAGTTGTCTTTTGAGTGTTGATTGTGTTGACTTGGTTGCTTTGTGTATGGGTAGGATTTTTCTTCTCTTAGTCCTGTCTATCTTTCACTCATCTATGCTGAAAACCCTACAGATGCCTCCTCGTCGTGATACCAACAACGATGATGCCATGCAACAACTGATGGCCGCTCAAGCTCAGTTGATGAATATGATGACTCAGTTCATTGCAGCAACCAACAACAACAACAACAACAACAACCACAACAACAACAACCCGCCACCTCCACCACCACCTCCAGTGGACAGACTTGCTAGATTCCTAAGGCTTAGGCCTAATAAGTTCTCCTCTGCTACTGAACCAATAGTGGCGGATGATTGGCTCCGTTCAGTCAACAAGGACTTAGTAACTTGTGAGTGTTCTGAGGCAGAAAAAGTGAGGTTCACTGCACACCTGTTGGAAGGACCCGCAACATTGTGGTGGGAGACTTATCAAGTGACTCATCCTTTGGATGGCATGACTTGGGATGCGTTCAAGGAAGGTTTCCGGAATGCTCACATCTCCTCAGGTGTAATGAACCTGAAGAAAGAGGAATTTCGCAGCTTGAGGCAGGGAGGTAGAACTCTGAAGGAGTATATGGATGACTTCTGTATGCTATCAAGGTATGCACCAGAGGACATTGATACAGATGCAAAAAGGAAGGAAAAGTTCCTCAATGGACTTAGGGGAGAACTGAAGATACCCTTGTCTGTGGCATATACTCCAAATTATCAAGCTCTGCTGGATCAAGCTATCACCCTGGACAACAACATAAGAAAGGAAGAGAATAGCAAGAGAAAGTTCAGTGCAAGTAAGGTTCATTCTGAAGGGACATATAAGAAACAACACACCTCTGAAGTCAGTAGCCATAAACCCTGGAATCACTCCAACACTGGTAGTGGCCAAAAACATCATGGTCATAACCACAATGGAGGATACAAAGGAAGCAATGGAGGATACAAAGGAAATAATGGAGGATACAATGGAAATAATGGTGGATCCAGGGGAAACCATCACCATGGCCATAATCATAGGAATGGTAATCACCGTCCTAACTATGAAGGGAAGAAATACTTGTCTAATGTGACTTGCTTCAAGTGCAAGAAGACATGACATTATGCAACTGAATGCCCAGAGAGGAAAGCTGATGAAAATTCCAAGCCCAATCCTTTCCAGAAGGGACAAGTGAACCACATCAATGTGGAAGAAGTTCATGATGAACCTGATGTTGTGATTGGTACGTTCTTGCTCAACTCCTTTCCAGCATTAGTCTTATTTGATACTGGAGCATCTCATTCATTCATATCAAGAGCTTTTGTAAACAAACATGGTTAGCTGAGGAAAGTCTAGGAAAACCTATTAGGGTAAGTTCACCTGGAGGGGAGATGATAGTAAATTCCGGGTGTAGGAAGTTAGACTTGCAAATCGGAAAACACACCTTTCCAACAGACTTAGTCATCCTAGAAACCCAAGGATTGGATGTTATCATCGGAATGGATTGGATGACTCGTTTTGAAGGAATCATAGACTGTGCAAATAGAGCAATCACCCTCACCACCCCAGAGAAAAGGAAGATTATGTTCAGATCAACCTTCGAACTTAAGAAGATTAGGCTAAATTCTCTTAAGGGGGTTAGCCTTGGTGATGTGCTTATTGTCAAGGAATACCCAGATGTTTTTCCGGAGGAACTACCGGGAATGCCACCCGATAGAGATGTAGAGTTTCTCATCGAACTGAAGCCGGGAACAGGACCAATAGCTAAAAGACCTTATCCTATGGCCGTCGATGAATTGAAAGAGCTCAAGAAGCAACTGGAGGAGCATATCCAGAAAGGATTCATTCGTCCAAGTTCATCGCCATGGGGAGCACCAGTCTTATTTGTTAAAAAGAAGGATCAAACACAGAGGCTAGTCACGGATTATAGAGATATAAACGAGCAAACTATCAAAAACAAGTACCTGTTACCCAAGATAAACGAACTATTTGACCAACTGGAAGGTGCTTGTGTTTTCTCAAAGATCGATCTTCGATCAGGGTACCTCCAAATGAAAGTTAGAGAAATGGATATACCCAAGACTGCATTTGTTACGAGATATGGCTCATACGAGTACACCGTGATGCCTTTTGGATTAACCAATGCACCAGCCTATTTCATGAATATGATTAATAAAGTATTCATGGATTTTCTGGATAAGTTTGTGGTAGTATTCATAGATGATATTCTAATCTACTCCAAGAGTCACAAAGAACATGAAGAGCACTTGCGTCTAGTATTGCAGAGACTACGTGAACATAAGTTGTATGCCAAGTACAGCAAGTGTGAGTTTTGGTTAGAACAAGTCGGATTTTTAGGCCATGTGGTGTTCAAGGAAGGTATAGCGGTGGATCCTGAAAAAGTTTCAGCTGTAACTAATTGGGAACCGCCAAAGAATGTTGGAGAATTACAAAGTTTTCTGGGCCTAGCAGGATACTACCGACGATTCATTGAAAACTTCTCCAAGATTGCCAAGGCCTTGACGGAATTATTAAAGAAGGAGAATAAATTTGAGTGGACTGAGGCATGCGAAGCCAGTTTTCAGGAGTTGAAGATGAAAGGAATATGCCCTAGAGGCACTTAATAAACATAGTTTATTGGCAATATCCCAATCGTTCATTATATGTTTTATACCATGCTATAACTGTATTAAGCGGAAACATTAATACAGATGTGGTAGATAAACAACCAGGTCCCTAGTAGCCTCTACTATGACTAGTTTCATTGCGCGATTGATGATCGAGGTTTTCCGATCATAGGGCATGGCGCCGGTCGGCAATGGAAGTCATATCGTTAGGAGTAACGATGTGATGGACATACCCAGTATTTATAGGACATAGTAGTTACGCCTTAAAACCGTGAGATCAACTCTTATTATTATTTCTGGAAGATACTTTGATCGCACCAAACGTCGTATCTTATTTAGTATGACAATAACGGTGATACTTTTGGGTATCGGAAAGGAGTAGTTGAGACGAGGGGTCAACAACGGGATTTGTCAGTCCGCATAGCCGGATAGATACTCTAGGTCCCACTCGGTGAGATTATGTCAAATGAGTTTGTAAACATGTGACTAGGTCACCAGCTGACATAATATCATAGACGAGTAGAAGATAGCGATGTCGGTAACGAGATCATGCTAGGTATGGAGATATCTGAGAATGATGCTCGGACACGCTAAGTATCGCCATGACAAAGGGTTTAAAACTATACGTCCAGGTTTGATAGATGAAAGTCATTCGTTATATCACAGGGATTAATTCATGGGGTCCAGGCCTACGAGTTAGTCGTTGATCATAGAGGAGTCTTGATCGTACCTGTTATTATATCGAACCGCTAGGGTAACACACTTAAGGGGTTTCGACAAGACAACCGGAAAGGAAAGAGATCACCGGGAGCGTCCCGGGAGGGGTCCGATGGAGATCGGGCAGCGCCGAAAGAGTTTTCGGAGCTAGGAAAAATTATATATATTATGTTTGATATTAATTAGTGTAATTAATATGCAAATATGATTTTATATATTTATTTTCGAATTTATTTAGGCTGATTTCCCTAAATGGGCCTTCTGGTCGAAAGAAGGCCCATGGGGGGGAAAACCCTCAAGGGAATTTTATGGGGGAGGCTTGGCCGGCCTAGGTGGGCCAAATGGGGCCCACCTAGGGCCGGCGCACCAGCCTTGGCCGAACCAGGCATGTGGGATAGTCCCACATTGCCTGGCTGGCAAGGTTGGCTCCCCCTGGGAGCCTATATAAGAAGGGGCACCCCTGGCCTTTTAATTCACCAATTAATTCCCAATTTCTCTCTCGATCTCGTGGTTCCCTTGTTGGAGCCGCGCCGAGTAGAGGAGGGGGATCTCTTCCACCATAGCCCGCTGCCGCGCTGCTGGTGTTCCGGTCCAAGTCTTCCGCTGCTCGTCCTGGACAGGAGCTTCAGAGGCCGTCGTCTCCACCGTATGTGTGTGACGCCCTGCGAGGTGCTGCGCTAGTGGTACTCGGAGGCCTACTTCCTCCACCCGACCTCGGGGTCATCTTCGTCGTCTTCGTCGCGCCGAGTTCTCCGCGACCTAGAGGTCGGCTACGGCGTCTTCATCGTCAACGCCTGTGCGGGAGCGTAATCCCCGCTATTCGGTCTACGAGGGTATGTATTCCGATCTCCGCCGTACTTCTATATCTGCATAGTGTAGATCTTGGCTAGTTTAAGGATATCGTTGCTAGGAAATTTTTTGTTTTCTGCACACGATCCCCTTCAGTGGTATCAGAGCCGATCTATCGTAGATATAGCTGTACGCTGTTAGAACCCGTGTTCTGTACGGGGGCACCGTTCCTGTTATTTGCTACCCTCTAGCGTGCACTTGTGATTCCAGCGGCATCGAGTTGATGAAGCGGCCCAGACCGACTTTACGCGTAAGCTTACGCGAGACTGGTTCCACTACTGACATACGGCTTGTACCGTATCTGTGGCTGGCGGGTGCCTGTTTCTCTCTCTTTAGTTGGCTTTGTATTTTCAATGGAGGGCCCGAAAGGGATGCTTAAACATGCAATTATTGGATCGTTGTTGTGGTCATAAGGTTCGTAGGTATAAAGCGGTTCTATTTACGAAAGCCCCAAGCCACGTAAAATATGCAAAAGATAAAGTAGAAGCGTCTAACTTTATTTTGCAGGGGCTATGTGATATGGTCAAGGTAGGTTTATTAAATTGTTTATAAACTGCGGGCGCCAAGAAGACCATGGCGCAATGGACTATATCATATTGCATTACATTTGATGTTTTGTGTGCATCATATATTGTGTGATTATGTGTATAGTATACATTAGTTACACGGCAGTAGCTATATAAGATGATCCCTTCAAAATACCACTAGTGTTCTCCCTCCAACGCGCACCACCAAGAAAGTTCTACGTTATGAGGCAGGCCGTGATGATCGGGTGTCAGACATCTCGTTGTTCGCATACAGTGGGTGTAAGCCATGTTGCACAAGCGTCACCGTGGAGGTTTTTGGTGGCGATCCTAGCATATTCAGAAATATGGCCTCGGAACAGGGAGACCTAAAGGTCGAGCACGAGTCACAAAATTGGTGTGGCGGACTTTTGTCTACTCTTGAAGTTGTGCCGCCGGCTCTGATGATGAGGGGTGGTGCAATGGATGGGGGTCGTGTAATCGCTTAAACGACCAGTAGGGATGTTCGTTTGAGTGGGAGTTCGGATAGTTATTTTCTAAAATACTAGAACTCAAAATATAATGAACAGAGTCTGTTTTGCAAACCTTTGTAGATATTAACCATTGTGATAGTATCTTTCCAAATTAGGCTCATTCCTGCGATTGAGAAACTTAAAAGGTTGGGTCCAAACTTCATAGTTTTATACTTTAGCTTGAGGATACTCCTTGTTTAAACCGTTAGCTCTTTGTGTTACAATACCCGCTAGGAGATAAACCCGGAGATTCCGCTAACAAAAGATAATTTTGATTATCGGATTTTGTGCGGATGATATCATCATAGTCCAGTGTATGCTATGATCTCTGCCATAAAGAACCAACGGTGGGTACGAGTTTATAGATCGCGAACGTATGATATGGTCGCTAAACTCGGGGTACCCCAAACGTTGGGTTGATGAAGTTTATCAGTACGTTGACTGATTGTCTTCTCAACCAAGATGGAAGAGAATACACACATTGAGGGAGCACGTGGCGGTCATACTTAATGACATATGTTCATGATTAATGAACATTGAGACGCCTCGCTGAGCTCAATTACTGGATGACAGACATCGTTGCCGAGTGCAAATCCTCTGTCATAGACTATGTCATGCAAGGGGAATCGTTCACCTTCATGGTTCTTGATTACGGTGGAAGTATCAAGAAGATGAAACAGATCGCCGGAAGTCATCAATGATGATGGTGTATATATGATATACATGTTATGAATGTTTTAGCTAAGCAAGTGCTCGCAGTAGTGACTAAGTCTTGAACTAGTCATGTTTTGTGAAAAACCAGGTTTACTTCTTGAGTAGCTTGAAAGGATGAGGCGACATTGCGTGTTGATAACGGCAGTCAAGTTGTTGTGACAGCCATAGACACTCTCCCTCTAGATCTACCATTTGAATAAATTCTTTATGATCGGGTGTTGGTATGATCGTTACGCGTGTGTCTCCTCTAGCGAGACACTTGTTCATACATGATAGTGACAAATTAGTGTCCTATATTTATGAAGTAATGATCATATGCCGATTTGAATTTAGATAGTAGAAGCTCCCACATTCATAATATTAATGCCAAAGGATACAAACTTAATAAAGACACCACATATGTGTGGCACTACCGTTTAGTCATGTCAATGTTATATGCATTAGCTCCACACTGGATGGACCTACAAGTCCTAAGATTTGATCTTTTGACACTTGCAAAATAACTGTGAAACCGTTTTCGGAAAACGGGCATATAACTTATTGATAGTCATACATGGAGATGTATGTGGTTCAATGAAGTAATTGACGGGTAGTGGAGACCTTTATTTCATGAACTTCACTGAACGTTTTGAGTATAGCTTGTTGAGAATCATGCATATGGGTGTATGTGAATCAATGAAGTACTTTAACGTGTAGTGGAAGTATTTATTTCATAGACTTCATGAACATTCGAATAGATATATGGATATCCACTCGGGGAATGTTGGCCTGGAAATTTTGATTCAATCAAACAAGTCCAGAATGAAGTAGGAAATAAACTTAACAAGAAAATCAAATTTCCACGATGCATATCGAGGAATGAAGATTTGAGTTATAATGTTGGCACATCATTGGAAGACTTGTGAGAAGAGTTCCACAAATTACGTCGCATGGAACACCATAGTGTTATGGTGTGTTAGGACGTCGTACTTGCACCCTATCGGATAGTGTGTGGTAAATAAATCTCTTACCGAATTATTGTGATCATTAGAGTCATATGGTAGAAACGTAAACACTCACGTTAGCAAATAAGGAAACCATTTGAATCCATGGAGACAATACCATACGAGTGATGGCATGGCTTTTGAGCCTGGATTGTCGTTTCAGCAATTTAGTGTTTCGATGTAATCGAACCTAAAATGGATTAATCTTTGTAGTATACCCTACCTAAAGAGTTAGTTGGGTACATGTCTCACGATATAGGCAAAATCTTTGCCGGGATATACCTTGCGAAAGAAATAGTTTCTTGTCCGAGGGTATAAGTGAGAAAGAAAGTAGAGCAAGACGAAGTTGGTGAACTTCTTCTCCAAACATCAGAGTGGCGCAATCGAAAGTGTTTTCGGTGTCAGGCACCACAGCTTGAAAAAGCTAATGATTCAATATCATGATGTTATGAGCTCATACTAAGAGCGTAGGCATACGAGGTTGTGTTCCACACTGTGTGTTACGACAATCTTGCTATGAAGGTCATTTTAATGGAATTGATAGACCTACGAACTACGAAGAAGAGATGGTGAACCTAAGTCCGAGAAATGGCTGTGAGTCATTTATGATCCGAAATAAAATCCATATACGATTACCAGGTAATGACTTGGGAGATCTTCTTGATGGCATCTAGGATGTTGATAGTATATGGAGTTTTATGAGAGAGTAGATATTGAGCAGATTCGATTTGTCGTCAAACAGTTCCGACAGACCATGTGAGACTTTGTCTCAAGTGGCGAAGCCTAAATCTATTCTGGGTCCTTTAGCAATTACTATAATTTCGAATGAGAAATTGATAGATGGATGAGAAAACCATGGTTCTTAATAGTGTAATTAAGAATGGTTTGTAATCCTGAGGATGCTAAACATGTGTGCAAACTTCGGTTATCCATTCATGGGCAGAAGCAAGCATATCGGAGCTGGAATCTTCACTTTGATAATGTGATCAAAGGATTTTGGAGTTGTCCAAAATAGTTGAAGAAACCTACATTTGCAAAGAAGTGAGTGGGAGCAAAGTAGCTTTCCTTGATCTTATATGCGGAAGGCATATTTGAGTGGGAGCTAAGTAGCTTTTCCTTGATCTTATATGCGGAAGGCATATTTGAGTGGGAGCTAGGTGTCATTCGTGATTTGGTATGTAACAACATATTGAATGACACAGATCCTCTAGTATAGTGTAAAGGATTATTTAAGTAATTAAATTTTCTATGAAATGAAGTTAGGAGTATTAGGCATCCGATTTATAATTGTATAGATCAGAGGGGGCTTAATAACATTAAGTCGGAGTATTTCCTAAGTCAGGATTCTGAAGTGTTTCAGAAAAGGACAAGCGAAGAAAGAGGTTCTTGCTTGTATGACTAGGTAAAAGATTAATTTAATCTTGACTTTTTCAGTGATAGAAAATGATGTTCGACATCCTCTATGTATCACACATAGAGTCTATCAGGCTGAAAGCTCGACTTGGTGTGACCCAAGTTCTTGGTTGAAGAACAGGTTCTAGAGTGATCCTTGTGTGGATCAATGAACAAACGTTAAGTTTATTCTTCAGTGTCTATGAGAACTGAAGATAGGTTTTCTAGTAACGGGTAAGAGTGGAATGGCAACTTGCCGTAAAGCGGTTACGATGATGCAAGTTGTTACACTGACCCATACGACTAGAAATCTCGTATAGGAGATGTCCTTTGTTTTGAAGATAGACATGGTTAGTTTGCGAAGTCGCATATGAATGCACTGTCGCATAATCTACATAGGTATAGAAATATATCGTGACTTTAGAAGTAGCAAGTGTGATTGGACTGAGCAGTTTTCCGAGCGTAGGTGGTCCCCTTAATAGATCTCTTAGACTTTTAAGGCGCATGCTACGCGAATGCTCGAGTCTCACTCCATCCACTGGGATATATTTCACCGTCATCGTAAGATACGGGTTTATGTCAAACTTGGTGACATAGAAGTGTTGCAAAGCACATATAGATCTCAATGTGTGAGATCTATTGACTGTATTCCTCTTCCACGAGGCGAGCAGGCACCAAGATGCTATGGGTGTTGAGGTTTTACCAGGTTGTAAACTAGATTAAGTGTTACTCTAGTGCAAGTGGGAGACTGAAAGGAATATGCCCTAGAGGCACTTAATAAACATAGTTTATTGGCAATATCCCAATCGTTCATTATATGTTTTATACCATGCTATAACTGTATTAAGCGGAAACATTAATACAGGTGTGGTAGATAAACAACCAGGTCCCTAGTAGCCTCTACTATGACTAGTTTCATTGCGCGATTGATGATCGAGGTTTTCCGATCATAGGGCATGGCGCCGGTCGGCAATGGAAGTCATATCGTTAGGAGTAACGATGTGATGGACATACCCAGTATTTATAGGACATAGTAGTTACGCCTTAAGACCGTGAGATCAACTCTTATTATTATTTCTGGAAGATACTTTGATCGCACCAAACGTCGTATCTTATTTAGTATGACAATAACGGTGATACTTTTGGGTATCGGAAAGGAGTAGTTGAGACAAGGGGTCAACAGCGGGATTTGTCAGTCCGCATAGCCGGATAGATACTCTAGGGCCCACTCGGTGAGATTATGTCAAATGAGTTCGCAAACATGTGACTAGGTCAGCAGCTGACATAATATCATAGACGAATAGAAGATAGCGATGTCGGTAACGAGATCATGCTAGGTATGGAGATATCTGAGAATGATGCTCGGACACGCTAAGTATCGCCATGACAAAGGGTTTAAGACTATACGTCCAGGTTTGATAGATGAAAGTCATTCGTTATATCACAGCGATTAATTCATGGGGTCCAGGCCTACGAGTTAGTCGTTGATCATAGAGGAGTCTTGATCGTACCTGTTATTATATCGAACCGCTAGGGTAACACACTTAAGGGGTTTCGACAAGACAACCGGAAAGGAAAGAGATCACCGGGAGCGTCCCGGGAGGGGTCCGATGGAGATCGGGCAGAGCCGAAAGAGTTTTCGGAGCTAGGAAAAATTATATATATTATGTTTGATATTAATTAGTGTAATTAATATGCAAATATGATTTTATATATTTATTTTTGAATTTATTTAGGCTGATTTCCCTAAATGGGCCTTCTGGTCGAAAGAAGGCCCATGGGGGGGAAAACCCTCAAGGGAATTTTATGGGGGAGGCTTGGCCGGCCTAGGTGGGCCAAATGGGGCCCACCTAGGGCCGGCGCACCAGCCTTGGCCGAACCAGGCATGTGGGATAGTCCCACATTGCCTGGCTGGCAAGGTTGGCTCCCCCTGGGAGCCTATATAAGAAGGGGCACCCCTGACCTTTTAATTCACCAATTAATTCCCAATTTCTCTCTCGATCTCGTGGTTCCCTTGTCGGAGCCGCGCCGAGTAGAGGAGGGGGATCTCTTCCACCATAGCCCGCTGCCGCGCTGCTGGTGTTCCGGTCCAAGTCTTCCGCTGCTCGTCCTGGACTGGAGCTTCGGAGGCCGTCGTCTCCACCGTATGTGTGTGACGCCCTGCGAGGTGCTGCGCTAGTGGTACTCGGAGGCCTACTTCCTCCACCCGACCTCGGGGTCATCTTCGTCGTCTTCGTCGCGCCGAGTTTTCCGCGACCTAGAGGTCGGCTACGGCGTCTTCATCGTCAACGCTTGTGCGGGAGCGTAATCCCCGCTATTCAGTCTACGAGGGTATGTATTCCGATCTCCGCCGTACTTCTATATCTGCATAGTGTAGATCTTGGCTAGTTTAAGGATATCGTTGCTAGGAAATTTTTTGTTTTCTGCACACGATCCCCTTCAGAAGAAACGTCTGGTTTCAGCCCCAGTTCTACGCTTACCTGATTTGGAGAAGGAATTCCAAGTGTACTGTGATGCTTCACGCCAAGGCTTGGGAAGTGTGTTGATGCAGGAAGGCAGAGTGGCATCTTATGCCTCTAGACATCTCAAGAAACATGAAGTAAATTATCCAACTCATGATCTCGAGTTAGCATCAGTAGTGCATGCCCTGAAAACTTGGAGACCCTACCTGATGGGAAAAAGATGTGAGGTATTCACGGACCACAAAAGTTTGAAGTACGTATTTACACAGAAGGAATTGAACATGAGACAAAGAAGATGGTTGGAACTTATTAAAGATTATGATCTAAGTCTCCAATACCATCCGGGGAAAGCTAATGTGGTAGCAGATGCTCTGAGTCGTAAAGTGTATGTGAATGGCCTTACAGCAGGAGAATTACCCGAGGATTTATGCAAGGCATTCAAGGACCTCAGATTGGAAGTAGTACCTGAAGGGTTTGTAACCTCATTAGTTGTACAACCCACTTTTATGGACAAGATACGAGAAGCTCAGAAAGGAGACAAGGAAATAGAAGAGATCAAAGTCAATCTAAGAGCCGGCAAAGCTAAAGGATTTCATGAGGATGAGCAAGTGATTTTGTGGTTTGAAAAACGTGTATGTGTGGCCAATGATCCTGATGTTAGGAAGTTAATTCTGCAAGAAGCTCATGAGACACCTTATTCTATTCATCCGGGAAATACCAAGATGTATATGGATGTGAAAGAGAGATTTTGGTGGAATAATCTGAAAAGAGAAATAGCAGAATACATCGCTAAGTGCGATGTATGTAGTTGAGTAAAGGCAGAACATCAGAAACCAGCAGGGCTCTTACAACCTTTGAAAGTACCGGACTGGAAGTGGGATTCTATTGGGATGGACTTCATCACCGGATTACCAAGGAACAGATCGGGTTATGATTCTATTTGGGTTATTGTTTGTCGCCTAACCAAAATAGCTCACTTCATACCCGTGAAGACCACTTATACTAGTGCAAAGTTAGCCGATATTTACATGAAGAGAATTGTGTGCCTTCACGGCGTTCCTAAGAGTATCGTGTCTGATAGAGGGACCTAGTTCACTTCTCATTTCTGGAAGCAGTTGCACGAATCTTTGGGAACCAGATTGGAATTCAGTACGGCTTTCCACCCGCAAACAGATGGTCAGACTGAAAGAGTGAATCAGATTTTAGAGGATATGTTAAGAGCTTGTGCGCTCGACTATGGATCCAGTTGGGATGATAATTTACCATACGCTGAGTTCTCCTACAACAACAGTTACCAAGCCAGCATTGAGATGGCACCGTTTGAAGCCTTATATGGAAAGAAATGCACAACCCACTGCTGTGGAGTGGTGTAGGAGAACGGAGTTTCTTTGGACCTGATATAATACAGGATGCTGAAGAGAAAGTCAGGCTAATTAAGGACAGATTGAAAATAGCACAGACACGCCAGAAAAGCTATGCAGATTCCAAGCGTAGAGAAGTCATCTACGAAGTGGGTGATAGAACCTATTTAAGAGTGTCACCACTTCGGGGTGTGAAAAGGTTTGGAATCAAAGGAAAGTTAGCACCTCGATTCATTGGACCATTCAAAATTCTTTCTCGCAAAGGTGAAGTGGCATATGAGTTAGAATTACCCGAAGTTCTGTCTGCTGTTCATAATGTGTTCCATGTCAGTCAGTTGAAGAAATGTCATCCCGAGATGATGGGAGTTCCTTTAAAGGATACTGTACCTCTCGAGGAGGTACAATTGGAGAGTGACCTGACATACGAAGAGAAGCCCATCAAGATATTACAGAAGCAGAAAGAGTCACCCGTACCAAAACCATCAAGTTTTGCAAAGTCCAGTGGAATCATCACACCGAGGAAGAAGCCACCTGGGAACGAGAGGATGACCTCCGAGAAGACCACCCACACCTATTTGCTGACCTTTCCGAAGCTCGAGGGCGAGCTTCCTCTTAAGGGGGTTAGTCTGTAACATCCCAAATTTCTTAAAATTTTAAAACTTTGCATTCATGCATCATGCATCATGCATCATATAGACATGGCATTGAAATCACATAAAGAATAATTTGAATTTTAATTATAAGTTTAAATAAAGTTGTTTTCCATCAAGAGGTCTAATTGAGCTCCTTATAAAAATCTGTATTTTATTATTTTATTTATTTAGCAAAATGATATCAAAAAGTTCTAAATTAAATTAGCTTTTCAAAACACATTTTTATGAATTTTTCTGAAATGTTTTGATAGGATTTAAAAATCAAATTGTTTTGAAAAGTTTTAAAACAGAAAAAGAGTTTAATTAAAAAGATTTCTTAACGGGCCGGCCGAGCCCTATCTACCGCGCGCGCAGCTCCCATCGGCCCACGAGCAGCCCAGCCCGCACCTCGCCTCTCTCTCTCTCTCTGACGCGCGGGGCCCGCACACAGGCGTCGTGCCTTCTTCAACCTCCCGACGGATTTTCCGACGCCGGACTCATCCCCAACTCGAGATCGAATCGGATCGTAGAAACCGTTTTAATCCGTGCCTTCGCCCCCTATATATACCCCGCGATTCCGCCGTTCGATTCCGCCCAAAACCCTAGCCCCATCGCCGCAGGGCTGCCCACAGACGGAGCTCGCATCTCGCCGGTTCCGCCGCCGTCGAGTTCGACGTACGGAACCCTACGACCACCCCGGACCCTCTCCTTCCCTCCCCTCGTTCTCTTTTGAGTTTGCGCACGTTTTTGACACGCCCGTGCATTTGTTTTCGCAGCGTGTCGACGCATCCGTCCGCGAGCCACGCCGCCGCCCGCAAGCACCAACTCCGGCGAGGGATCCTCGAGGAACGGCGACGCTCCGAAGACCCATGTTTCGCCACCGACTCCGCCTCGACGTCCTCAACCTAACGGTAAGACTCATTCGTCTCGTAGGCTTATAGGACTTGACCGCGCGTGATGCCGGCCGTGGCGCCGCCGCGGTCGGAGGTATTCCGGCGACTCGCGCCGCCCGCGCCGGGTCTCTAATTTCGAACCGTTGGATTTAGATCCAAGGGATCTAGATTCCTGCAATCCCGAGCGCCTGTTTTAAAGTAGATCGGACGGTTTGCGCGGCCGATCCGCACCGAAGCGGTATCCTCCAATAGAATCACGCCACGTAGCCCTTATTTCTTTTTCGCAGGAAATTGTTATAAAATAAAACAGAAAATTGTGCAAAACTGTAGAAATTCATAACTTTTGATCTGTAAGTCCAAATTTGATAAACTTTATATCTACGGATAGCCCTGCTTGTGTAGATTATTTCTACATCATTTATTTTTCCTTTTGATAAATTATAATTTGTGTTTTTATCTGAGGAGTATTTCGGCTATTAAATCTAAAACTTAAATAATAAAAATGTTTTCCAAATAAATCCAATTGTTTTAAAATCATAGTATTGTCCTCTGTCTAGGGAGTGTAACTTGGATTTTATTTGAAACTTTTCATAATAGAATCAAAGAATTTGGTTGTAGGGCTTAATATTTCTATGTTATGCTCAATAATTTAAATGATTAAATGAAATAATAAAATGTTGATAATTGCATTTCATGCATTAATAACAGAGGAAATAAAATGGTAATTATTTTGTCTTGTTAAATTCATTGCATATCAAGCATGCATACATATTATTGTCTTGATATTTTTAAGTGTTGTGTTTGTGTGTTTATTTATTTTTATTGTTTGTCTCTAGATTGTGAAGAGGAGGAAGGCCCTTCTTGTGATTGTTATTCTTGTTGTGCTTGTTCCTCTTGTTACCAAGGCAAGTGACATTCATAATCTACCCAATGTTTTCTATATGCATTATTAGTAGATTTTTGAGTAGTATGCATGATAGGGAAATTTTGAACTATCTTATAATGCTAAGTTAGTTTACACTTTGAAAATATCCTAATAGTGTGTAGCCATCCCTTCCCATGCAGCCATCAAAAGTTTTTATTAGATGCTTAGCTATGCTATAAAAAGTGTTTACTTACCATGTTATAGAAATATTGCTAAGTGTTAAACTTTAAATGCACACCTGGGTGGAATTGGTTGTTTGGTTTATGTTGAGTGGCTTTTGGGACTATGCTTGTGGTTGTCGTTGCCTAGGATGAATGTCTATTCTACTTAGGGCCATGAGCATGGTGGTTGTCACCCAGAAGCGCACTTGTGGACGGCCACCCAGGAACAAAGAGATTTCTAAGTCCCTCCAAGTTTAGAAGCTTCCCGTGCAGCCTTTTGACAATGGGCTCTGTCTAGAATTACTAAGTTGTGAGAGTGCAACATGTCAGCTTGACAAGCAGATGTAGAGTTGGTAGGTGAAACGGGTCTCGCTAGTATGGTTGCATTCTTCTTCTGAAAGTTCTTGTCTCAATTCTCTCCTTTCCTTAATGCACTCCGCGTGTATAGGATGTTTGGGTTAATTGAGTCTCAAGGTGAAAGTGCACAACCTCTGCAGAGTCGACAATCTGAGTACTCAGCCGTGTCCCCGGTGATGGACTACTTCGAGCAACTGGACAAGGATGGACGGAAGAATCTCATCATAGTTTTCATAAAGTAAAATTTGACTAAGGATAGAATTGTTGGTGCACTTGGGCTTCATCCCTTGGTGCCAAGTCTTTGAGAAACAAAATTATTTTACAAAAGATAGGAGAAAACTGGCTTTCTGCAAAATAGCCTACAACTCCACCAAGCGAAATATGCATATAGAATTAGACTTGTCATAAATTCTCCACCATAGTCACTTGCCAATACTTCATTGTATTGACCTCCTACGGGGGCTGCATATTCAAATGTGCAGGTAATTCTGATGAGGAGTGAGTTTGGACTCGATTCTACACCCAACATGTCTGCCTGTGGCGTATGCTAGAAGAGGAGGCTCATTGCTATTACTTTCGTTGTGAACTCTGAACTTTTCAGCTAGTCTTCATGACTATGCACTTTGTAATAAAGCTATACTTAGCTATTTTTGGATCTCGTTGTAGTAATTTGATACTTATGCAATGATACTATATATTTTGTACTGTGGTGCTGGCAGTGATTCAGGGACTAGCACATAACACAGGTGTTTCATCTTTATTTAAAAGATGGGGCGCTACAGCAACCATCATTTCTCATAATTACACACAGTCAGCTGTAGGCAATACACAATATTAAATCCACCAAGAACCAAATGAATTGATTGTTCGGTGCCAACCAAAATCACCAGCAAGGAGAGGAGGGATCTCACATCTGGAAGGATCCCACAGTACCAAAATGATGAAAAAAAAACAGAAACGAGAGAGGATGGGGAATGGATGGAACAACATCACATCTCGTAGAAAAACGCCTGGTTCCGGTGCCTCGCATCCTCGCTCGGGGTGGGCGCGATGCAGGATCTTCGGTGCCTAAGAGCTATAGCACGGACAGGAAGTGCCCAAGAACCAAGCACGACACGGACCGGCGAGCTGCCCCTAACTTCCTAAATCGCGGCAAATCCTTCGGTGCCCAAGAACCAAGCACTGGGGAATAGGGAGTGGTTACGGGCGGGGGCGCAGGGTGGAGTTGACGTAGGATCCGGCCAACGGTGCCTCCTTACTCGACCAACGGTGCTGCAGCATCCGGCATCCGGTGCCACAGCTACAAAGCAACGGTGGCGCACGCGGGGATGGAGGTCGTCGGTGGCTCGATGCGTGAGGGGCAGAGATCGACGGAGGTTGCCACACCGGGGAAGCGCCGGGGAAGCAGGGGAGGCAGGGCCGCCGCGCGATGCCAACCCGCGAGCGACGCCCGGAGCATCTGGCCTCCGTCGCCCACGGATGGCGTGCGGGGGAGGGAGGAGCTCGGTCGGTGGAGGCTGCCGAGGACGGGCCCGGCAGCGGCTGGGGATGGCGACTTCTCCTAGAGGGGGTGGGGCTGTGCCCACGAATGACGCGCGGAGGAGGGAGGAGCTCGGTCGGTGGAAGAGGGAATCGACGCTACGACCGCCGATGTCCAGCACAATGGCGTATGGAGGCGCAGGAGAAGGGTGGGGGCAGCGGCCGGGGAGGCTGGCGAGGCCCGCCGGAGACGAGGAGGAGGGCTCGAGCAAAGGAGGAATCGGGGCGGCGCGTCGGCGAGGAGTGGAGGAGCAGGGGATTCACGAGCGGGATGGGGATGGGGATAGAAAAGCGGGGTGGTTGGTGCGGGGTGAGCTCGCCGGCGGGTTATGTACCGTGTAGGAGATGAGGATGAGATGAGAGAAAATGAGAGAGAGGGATAGGGATGGTGGTCACGAACTCACGGGCAAAAAGTTGGGTGGCGCTGTCGGGATCCGCAGGGCTAGATGCAGTGCTAGGAGCTATGCCTCCCCAAACAAGAAATAAGGTTGAGCTTCCGGAAAATCAACAAATTAAAAGGAGGCAATGTTTGGACACAGATCTTGAAGCAAATGCACGGCACCGATTCCCACCTTCACGATGTTGCAAAATATCTCAATGTGGATTTGCTGCCCACGGTGGTTGTTGCGCATAGGCTAAGAGCCGTATGATATCGGTTGCAGATTTTGCTTGATAAGCAGCGCAGGGGGTGCGAAACGTCGGGGAAAATGACGACAGTGTCCATGTACGCAGACGTCAGCACCGACGACAACAACGCGGTCCTCTCCCCCATGCTGATCGAAATCTATGAAGGACGTGGCCTGAGCTTAGCGTTATATTTTTTGTTCCGCGGGTGTGTATTTTTCCCACGAGGATATTCGGCTTGGTGTGGAGAGAAACTCGTTTAGCGCCTATCCGCGTGTTTTTTCTCGTGGTTCCAGCTCGGGGCGAGCAGCAATAAAAGTAGGATGCGCTTGTCTTCTGCGAGGAGCATACTCCACAAACTTTTGTTCTCTGCCTTTGTCCATGATATAACGCTCATCCTCGTAGACATGAAATATAGCTTCCAAACAAGGAGCTGGTCTGCGTGTTCTTCACATAAAACTGATCCGTGCAGAATGGCTGATGAAGTGGTTACTGTGGGCGTAAGCCATGTCAGGCAGTTAGCAGGTCTAGGTCGAGTCAGGCTGTTGGCGCATTCGAGCGCGTCATGCGCGGCCGGACTGAGCAGATCAAGCAGCTGAGCGAGAGTGCATGTATGTCGTGCTGCGCTTGCTGTGTGTGCATGCAGCTAGTGCTGTTAGTGGCAGCAGGGTTAGTTGGATTATTGGAGCAGGTGCGTGGGTGCGTGTGTGTGAGCACCTGTGTGGCATCGTGTGTGCGTTGCTGCGGCTATATAAGCCATGCATGTAATCTGTGTAAGTACCGTGAGCTGAAGAGAAAAGATTCGCAGGTGTTTGAGCGCCCGCGGCGGCGTTTCGTGCGCCACCCGGTGAAAATTCCAGTGTCTCCTCTCCGGTCCTCGTCGTTCCCACCTCCGGTTCTTGTCCGTGCTAGTTGAGAGGTTGACGAGAGAGGGTGCAAGCTTCGGGCTGTGCTGACAGTTACAGATCGGCAATCAGTCGCCGGCAACGTGATCCAGTATAAAGTTTCACGGTGATGTAGCAAGGTCGTGGGAGCGGTCTTCACGTGGAGCGATAAATGTTACTGCGTCTCTCATGATCCGCGTCTTTACTGACCCGACCACGGTAGCCCTTGTCTGCTGTGAATATCATGTGAAATGCGAACTGTTCTTGATGGCTGCGAAAATAACCATGGCACGGGTTGATGTTCTCTCGTTACGACGTCTATGTTGGCTCCGTTAGCTACCTGTTAGCTGCGTCGTAGTTTGATATCCTGCAATCTACTTCCTATATAGGAAATGGATGGTTGGATGAGGGTGCGCAGCTATCATCCTGGCAGCCAGCTATTTTGCATATACATATATATACTAAATCATGTAGGCGTGCGTTGCTGCGCCCGTCCATTATGAATATAGATTCATACGAAATTAGATTTTTTTTAAATAATTTGAAAAAAGAATGAATTTGAAGTTGTGGCTTATGTGCTGCACTTTATTTACACTATGTCACATACGACGTATGCGCCCCTTCTTTAAATAAATATAAATATATTGTTAATAGATGAATATATATTGGTAACCAAGTGAAAAGCAGGGCTACACCAAGTATATTTCTAGTTTCCACCTTAGAAAGAAAATAGCAACCTCTAAACACTTATCTCCCTAGCTAATGTTAACATAATTGGCTGGTATTATGGTGATATGCTCTACTACGAAACTTTAAAAAAGATACACATTGAGTTTGTGTGCTTGAGTTGCAGACGCTCTTTATTTTCCGAAACTACGTCTTCTATAATATGTTTACTCCACTTGTGTAAAGTGGCAGAAATTACATGACATGCTCATGCCCTAGGAGTAGGACATACTCCTGGACTTGAGAACCTATAAAGCAACTATAAAGGAGAAACTTATAATGTCAGGCCCATGAATAATTGTTCAGCTGTGATGCACCAAAACCAAAAAAAAAAAGATGTTTCACATGAAAACACAAATATCTATGAAATTTTGTAGTGTGTGCAGCATGTGCTTGTTTGATCTCCAGCGCAGTGTGCAGCTCCCTGATGAAGTCAACGGCACCATTTATGATGGATGCATCCTGGAAGAGAAACGTTGGACTAACCATTCCTGCTTGCTATAAAAGTCTTTCATGCACCGTGTTCGCGGCAAACTGCAGTTAACATAGACGCAAATTATATCTAGTGGTCTAATAAAGAAAATAGACGAACATATATCAAACTGAGAGCCAATTACCTGACAATTTTAGACCGGCACCATATATCAAATAGATGCTTCTCCACGAATCGGAACCCCAAAACCAGCGGTCGGTGCCCGTGCTTCTGAACCGTAAGTCCCACTATGACTGGGACTCTCGCGTGGGTAAACTCATGCTGTTTCAATGAGACATTTTCACCATAGAGGGGGCGGGGGGGAAGAAATCACCACAACTGTGCTCTTTGCAACAAAGAGTACACCATCATCGACCATTTCATGAATCTTCTTTGTTTCAAGAACGTGCACCCAAACTCTCCATATATGTTAGCAAGATCTTTTCTTCTACCTAATAAAAACTGGGCATAACATCCAGTCAAAGATTTTGAAGCATCTGAACCAAAGAAAAAATCGTCTGACAGCATTGAACCATTTAACCAAACCACATAGATCATCAAAGGAACAAAGCTCGTATCCCTGTCTCCTCAACAAATTGTACTGAATTTGTAGACTCAAATGTTCACTGTCATTTTACTTACATTGTGTTAGCTATGAGACACTCAAAACACCACTGGATCTTTGACTTAAAGAAATTTTATTCACCTACAAAGAAACAGAAGTACATAAGTTTCATCTTCTTTGTGAGGTTATATCATGTATTTTTCCCAACTTTGGACTTGCAACATTGTCGGGGATTCCAATCCATTTATTTACAAATATAGTGTCTCCAAAAGAGGGAGTCCTATGCAATTAGTACCTGATATGATATAGAATACATAGTAAATCAGAAAGCAGTGATGGAAACAGAGGAAGATGGTTGTGCCACATTACAACATCATGTAAATATTCTACATTTTCCTAGTTCTGAATAGTAATTATGACACCATATATCTCCCATATGATGAGGTAGAAGCAAGCAAAACTATTTAGGCATTTGACATATATTCTTCCAATTAGTGAACGGTTATATGTACATGTGCAAGAATGCATTATGCTAGTTAATGCATACAATAGAAATCAGGCAAGCATGCATTAACAGGACAAAAGATGAAAATGTTGAATATCAATGTTATGAGACTAAAACACAGGCTCCATCAGCCGTCTCATGTCTAATTCAGCAAGTTTCATAGAAAAGTTCGTAGATGAATGTTAACTCCTTTAGTTTTTTAAAAGTAATTGCACTGCCTTATCAGTCTCTAGACTACAGACAATCACATCAACACTAAAAGAGAGCAGAGGAGATATAATTCTGAAATATACAAAGAAGTATGTTTTGCCCGTGAACATAGTACAAATAAATGCTTCAGTTAGGACGTAGTATACACTCCAAGCGATTTTGGACCACATGAATTCTGGATCTGTAAACCAGGTGAATGGACATGGAAAGAGAACACATTAACTAATATACCAAAAGGATAAATCTTGACATAAAAATAAACGATTTTGCCATAAAAAATCACTTCATTGTTCCAAGGTGTCAAATTGTCCATTCCAGGAAATTACCATGCGTATCAATGCAGAAATTATGGGTACCAATAAAGAACATAATCATATATTAGATCTCATCAGATATTGTGTGAGATACTGAGAGTGCTTCTTGGTCAAATAAGATTCTGCCTCCACGCCAGGATGCTGCTGGCCTGCTGCTATTCAGTGGAAAGACAAGAGGAGACGACACTGGACAGGGCTGCGTCGCCTGGAGCGGCTGCGATGCAGGAGGATGGAAGCGAACGGGCCTTGCGGGCCAGGCGGCGATCGGCGGGGCGGCGTGGGCGTGGTGGATCGAGGGGAAGGCGCGGCGCGGTGGATCCAGGGAGTTGTTGACTTTCCAGAGGGTGTGCTCGGCTCGGGGAAAGGAATATACTTCTTTTTTTCGCACCGTGCGTGGGCTTTTGGTTAAACGGGCCGCAACGCATTAGAAAATACCGTTTTGATGCCCAGAGCAGCGTCCCTCAGGGACATTTGGCCCACTTAGTGTAACATCCCAACATTTTGGAATGTTCAAAAATCACTAAAATTTTAAAACTTTTGTTTTGATTAAAATAAAATATTAAAATGCATAAGAAAACTAACTATAAAAGACTTCAACCAATTTGAAAAAGTCTATTATTTCAAAATTCCCAATGTGTCTTATTTTCAAAGTTATTTCCAATTAAACATTACATTATCCATTGTATTTTAAAAACCTTAATATGTAATTTTAAAAATGTTTTATAAAGTACAAACCTTTTTATTTTAAGTAAATAGTTTACTTATAAGTAATTGATTTCAACCACTTAGTCTTAGCTATAAATAAATTAAAATAATAATTACAAGTGTTATTTTAAACTATTGAAAATATTGTCTATTTGCCAGTCTGAGTTCAAAACATAATTTGGATATTACAAGTCTATAGTTTATAACTTAAAATCTCATAGATTTTATAATTACTTAACAACCCAAATAAACATTTCACTAGCTTAAATGATTTTCATTTATTTTCAAAACATGAAATGACTTTCATGAATATATTTTTTATATAAGAAATGAATTAAATCAAAAATCTTTTCCAAAGTTGTTATAAGGTTTTCAAATGAATTATCATAATATAAAATATAATGGTGCACAAAATATTTTGAAATAAAAATGAATACATTATATTTCCCTTTTCATTTCAAATAAATGTATGATGTTATTTAACGTTGTACTAAATCCAAAAATGATTTAATGTTGGAAAAAGAGTTTAAATAACTTAATTTTAAACTTATATAAGTGTTGTATTTTTATAAATTTTATTTAGCCAAAAACGAAATTATTTAACCTATGTTTTCAAATTTGACATTAAGTGGTAAATTTCTAATTAATCAATAATTCAAAATTTGATTTCTGAAAAGTGTTCAAAATATGCCCACAAATGGTTTAACACAAAGATATTATTTTTACAAATTTTTAGAAATTTATTTAACTTGATTTGGAGTCTTAAATCAAAAGTTATGAAAGAAATAAGAAAAAAAAACAATAAAAAAAGCTGACGTCAGCATGACGTCAGATTCGTCTTCAAGCTCCCGCCGCGAAAATCTCTCCCGTGCCCACTTCTCAACATGATTCCCGTTGATTTAGAGCACCAAATGACGAACCGTTTCTTTCTAATTAAAGCACTTGATCTCCTCTTTCATTCCCCCATAAAAGCCCTCTCTTAAACACACTAAATTGCTCTAATTTCGTCCGCCATTAAACATGAGCGTTTTTGGTCGAATTTAATGTCCGATTGATTGCGAGCAAATTACTGCACCAAATCAAGCACCGTCGAATTCTATAAATAGCCCTCGACCTCCTCCTCCATTCCCCCCCAAAAGCCCTCTCCAATATGCCCCCAGGTCGACGAATTTCTTCGCCGGAGTTTCGCTCGACCGCCACCGTTTTTCTTTGATTCCGGCGAGTAGAGTGAGTCCCCGCCGCCGATTCTTGGTCCTTACTCTTTCCCACGTCCGTGTGCTCCTTTAAACACCTCCTTGCTTCATTTCCACAGCCAAATAGTGGAGGCCGAGCTCGACCCGAAGGTCATCGTCGCCGTCGCCACTCCGTCCGCCTCTCCACGCAGCTCCGGGAACCGCCGCTCAACTCCGACACCGTCTTCCTCTCCGCCGTGTCCAGACGCGCGTCGCCGTTGTCTCCCTCGCGTCCGGGAGCTTCCGAAACTTCGTCGCCGTCCACACCCGTCGCCGACGACCACAACACGCCGACCGTCCGCGTCTGCCCGCGATCGCCCGGCCGATCCACCGCCGCCGTCATCTTCTCTCGCCGGTGAGCTGCTATTGTGCTTCCTTCTATCTTGTTACGTACATATCACTTGATGAAGGGTAGCAACTTAGAAAAACGTCATAGGTCACCTATTCAATATTTTCGTTTTTCTGACTAGACATAACTTCCAAAATTCATATTAAATCAACCGTAACTCCGTTTTTGATGTTTTTGTAGTCTATGGAATCGTATGAACGTGTAGAAAATAGTGGTATAATAAAAACTTGTATTTTAGTCGTGCACTAACTTGGTATTTACAGAAACATGTAAAACATTATTTTAATTCTGTAAGGTCAAAATTTGTAAATAAAATATCTTTGAAAAGCCCATGACCTATAGATTGTGCTAGTTCTGTTGTTTTCCAACCTTGAGAAATTTAGATTTATTCAAATTCAAAATATGATGTTTGAGTAAATTTGACATAACTTTTGATATAAACATTATTTTTGAGTAAATCAAATTGCTATAAATTTATTTAAATCCCCTCTGTCTATTAATACTAATTATAAAAATTTCTTATAAAAATTTAAATCACATAAAGCTTTAATCTTATATTTATTCCTTTATTATATTTTGTAAAAATAGAAATTAATTAAATTGCATTAGCATAATTGTTCATGTGATTAAAAATTGCATTTCATGCATATCATATTTTATTTTGTAGTTATATTTCCCATAAGCAAACTCCTTCCCCTTTTCTCTAAGTTAGAAATATTTTCAACTTAGCATTTTGGTAAAGTGATATACTTAGACACTTCGGATTTTCAACATGGAGCTAGAAGACCAATGAAGGACTTAGCCAAAACAAGACTCCAGAAGAATCTCCAAGAAGTAGAAGCACTTAGAAGAAAAATCAAGAGGAAGTTCATGAAGACCAACCAGAAATATTTTCTAAGTCTTGCTTCCTCTCTCTTTCATTTCTCCTTTCTTCTCTTAGACCTCTTGAAGACTAAGTAAATCCAAGACCAGCCCAGGTGATACAAATATCATCAAGTCTGAAGATTATTCAAGTCTACCAAGAATTCAATCAAGACATCACCAAGGAGAATATTACAAGTCTGTAGATGAAGCCTGGAAGACCAACTACATCTTTCTTCTATCTTTTCCCTCTTTCCTAATCTTGTCTTTCACTTAAGACTTAAAGATTTTCATGGCATGACATGCATCTCTAGTCCTTAGAAATAATTTGCATATCATACATAACATGTTTTCCTTAGAAGTTTTATGAAACTTATTTGTTCACTATGTATGTGCATGTATGTTTGATGATTGTTTTTTGTTGATTGTTGTATTGTTGTTTGCTTATATTGTTTAGATTGAACGGAGAGCAAACGCTTGTTGTTGAAAAGAGTTTGTGAACAACGACAACATTCAAAGGCAAGTGGCACACCTCATAAACTTCCTATAATTTTCCATATGCTTTACTTAGTGTATTTTTATATAAGCATGTGTAGGATAGTATATTTCTATGCTAAACCTGTGTAGAAATTCCTTATTCCTGTGTCTAGGCTCCTATACAATATTTAGTAGAATTATTGATGCTATGCAAATGTTGTTTTGTGAAAATCTAAATTCTACTATGTTAAGAATGAAACACCTGGATGGTAAGTGGTTGTATGGTTTATGTTGAGTGGCTACTCAGGTCCATGTCTATGGTTCCTGGAGTATGTACACTTGTGAATGGCCACCCAGGAACAGAGGATTCTGAAGAACTCCGAGTGACGATTGCTTCCAGTGCAGCCATTGCCATATGGGCTCTGGCTTGATCAATTATGTTGTGTGGACTCTCTCCGGCTTGACAAGCAGATGTAGGGGGATGTTAGGTGGAACGGGTCAAACCAGGTAGGAGGGAAAATGCTTCTGAAAGATCTCGTCTCATTCTTCTCCTTTCCCTTATCACAAATGGTGTGTAAAGGATAGTTTGGATTGAATGGGTACAATGGTGAACGTGCACAACCTCTGCAGAGTGTAAAACTAAGTACTTAGCCGTGTCCCCGGTACGGAGAATTTGAGAAGCTGATCACGGACGTCAACGGAGGATTCCACCATTCCAACTTCAGAAATAAAACTTGATGGGTGAACAAGGGAAGATGAGATTATGGTTTTCATGCCATACTTTTCTTGATTTGAAGAAAGTGTTTTCCAAAGAGATAGGAAAAAATGGCTTTATGCAAAATAGCCTTGAACTCCACCAGCCAAATATGCATATAGGCTATTAGAGTTATTCCAATAAGTGTCCACCATAGTGTCACTTGCCAGACTCCAGTTTTAATGGAATCTAACCCACATTCTTGCAATATTTCCTTATTGCAGATTGATCAGATGACCAGTGAGGTTTCGTTTAAAGGTTTCGAGTCTACAACCAACATGTTTTCCCCTATGGCAACATGAAGTTGATGGAGACTCACTGCCATTGTATTTCTGTTGTTTACTCTTTCGAAGCTAGCTTTATGCTATGCAACTTGTATTGAATATTTTGTAAGTCTGGATCATCGATGTAATAAAATTGATACTTTGTTGTGATATTACATCGTAAACTGTGTGTGTAAACGAATCGACCCAGGGATTTGCACTATGCACAGGTATCTGCCTTATTAAAAGTGCAGGTACGCTACAGATGATATCAGAGCACTGTGTTGCCTATAGGTTCGAAACCCTAGGTTTGGATAGAAATAGGATTTTACCATAGGATTGAAAATCTATTTTATTCAGTTTTCTGAAAACAAAACTTTTTATTTTGTCTTCCTCATACTCTCATCTACTATCAACCTTCTGAAAACATCTTATCTTTTTTCTAGATGACCATGTTCTTATAGTCTAAGTCTGATTCTACTGCTTCATATGGAAAAGCTACGATGCAACATGAAGTTCTACATGCATGGAAGACCACTGAAGAAACAGGATTCGGCCAACACCTCTAAGATATCCAATAAAGTTGAACAAGAACTTGAAGCACTCACGAAGGAGGTAGATTTGACCACCACCTAAATAGAATGACGATATCGTGTTAGTGTATTGATCATATCAACTTGGCTATATGACAATACTATATTGTTTGTTTGTTGTGAACCTTGTTGCTTGATGTTTGTTAGATGTTGACTGATTATGTTATAGATTGGTTGCCTTGTTTTGTTTTATTGAACTAGGATTCCTCCATAGTACAAATAATTCAACTCATTGCTTTCTAAACTAAACAGATGTCTCACCCAATACCAACACCAATGATTTGCATACAACTATGCGACTACTATTAGAGAACCAGAGTTAGCTGTGGAAGTTGATCAATGACCAACTGCCTAAGATTGATCAAAACCATAGTGATTTTGAAGAGAACCTTATGACCAAACTAAAGGCATGCAAAACTTGTGGAGAGATAGGACATACGTCCAAAGATTGTTCTGATGAGTGGCCCCATGGTCATACCTGACGTCCAGTTAAAGGATGCCACACAAGACGGGTTACTTGCTTCCTGTGTGAAGGAACAAACCATGTCCCAATTCAGTGTCAACTTTATCCGTTGGTGCAACAAGCTATCCAGCAAACCAAGGGAGGAATGCGACAGTCTCTCATGAAGATCCCGGAGGAACAAAGACAAAAGGGTGAATCCAAGAAAGATCTTATTCACATAAGATGCTACAAGTGCAAAGATAAGGGACACTATGCCAGTGGCTGCCCTGAGTGGAAGAAGGATAAATCTCTTCAAGGACCGAGTGGAAAACGTGAGTGCTAAAACTTTTCGTATCCACCACAGGCCATTGTATTTTGCATACTTGTAAGCTCTACATCAGAGAAATAAACAAGATTAAAAAAAGTTCCTAGACTGACCACAAAAATTTCTTATAAGGGTGGTACCACCCAGATAATTCTAACCCAGCTGCCTTAAACCCAGAGATCCCAAACCATCTTTCTTTCTGGCCTCCCCAAATCAGAAAATTCATCCCCTACTAGTTTCCAGCTTCCATGTTCGAAAATTTCATTTCTTGAAACCTCTCGAGTTATCATAATCTTTCCAAGCAGTTGCTTTTCTTTGTAGCCTCTCCGAATCTCGGCGACGAGATTCCTTTTAAGGGTGGTAGTCTGTAACATCCCAACATTTTGGAATGTTCAAAAATCACTAAAATTTTAAAACTTTTGTTTTGATTAAAATAAAATATTAAAATGCATAAGAAAACTAACTATAAAAGACTTCAACCAATTTGAAAAAGTCTATTATTTCAAAATTCCCAATGTGTCATTATTTTCAAAAGTTATTTCCAATTAAACATTACATTATCCATTGTATTTCAAAAACCTTAATATGTAATTTGACAAATGTTTTATAAAGTACAAACCATTTTATTTTAAGTAAATAGTTTACTTATAAGTAATTGATTTCAACCACTTAGCCTTAGCTATAAATAAATTAAAATAATATTTACAAGTGATATTTTAAACTATTGAAAACATTATCTATTTGCCAGAAGATTATTATTCATTTACCTGAGTTCAAAACATAATTTGGATATTATAAGTCTATAGTTTATAACTTAAAACCTCATAGATTTTATAATTACTTAACAACCCAAATAAACATTTCATTAGCTTAAATGATTTTCATTTATTTTCAAAACATGAAATGACTTTCATGAATATATTTTCTATATAAGAGATGAATTAAATCAAAAATCTTTTCCAAAGTTGTTATAAGGTTTTCAAATGAATTATCATAATATAAAATATAATGGTGCACAAAATATTTTGAATTAAAAATGAATACATTATATTTCCCTTTTCATTTCAAATAAATGTGTGATGTTATTTAACGTTGTGCTAAAGCAAAAAATTATTTAATGTTGGAACAAGAGTTTAAGTAACTTAATTTTAAACTTATATAAGTGTTGTATTTTTATAAATTTTATTTAGCCAAAAACAAAATTATTTAAGCCATGTTTTCAAATTTGACATTACGTGACAAATTTTTAATTAATCAATAATTCAAAATTTTGATTTTTGAAAAGGGTTCAAAACATTCCCACAACTGGTTTAACACAAAGATATTATTTTTACAAATCTTTAGAAATTTATTTGACTTGATTTGGAGTCTTAAATCAAAAGTTATGAAAGAAATAAGAAAAAAAAAGAAAAAAAACGCTGACGTCAGCATGACATCAGCGTCGTCTTCAAGCTCCAGCAACGCCCGCACGTGAAAATCTCTCCCGTGCCCACTTCTCAACATGATTACCATTGATTTAGAGCACCAAATGACGAACCGTTTCTTTCTAATTAAAGCACTTGATCTCCTCTTTCATTCCCCCATAAAAGCCCTCTCTTAAACACACTAAATTGCTCTAATTTCGTCCGCCATTAAACATGAGCGTTTTTGGTCGAATTTAATGTCCGATTGATTGCGAGCAAATTACTGCACCAAATCAAGCACCGTCGGATTCTATAAATAGCCCTCGACCTCCTCCTCCATTCCCCCCCAAAAGCCCTCTCCAATACGCCCCCAGGCCGACAAATTTTTTCGCCGGAGTTTCGCTCGACCGCCACCGTATTCTTTGATTCCGGCGAGTAGAGTGAGTCCCCGCCGCCGATTCTTGGTCCTTACTCTTTCCCACGTCCGTGTGCTCCTTTAAACACCCTCCTTGCTTCATTTCCACAGCCAAATCGTGGAGGCCGAGCTCGACCCAAAGGTCATCGTCGCCGTCGCCACTCCGTCCGCCTCTTCACGCAGCTCCGGGAACCGCCGCTCAACTCCGACACCGTCTTCCTCTCCGCCGTGTCCAGCCGCGCGTTGCCGTTGTCTCCCTTGCGTCCGGGAGTTTCTGAAACGTCGTTACCGTCCACACCCGTCGCCGACGACCACAGCACGCCGACCGTCCGCGTCCGCCCGCGATCGCCCGACCGATCCACCGCCGCCGTCATCTTCTCTCGCCGGTGAGCTGCTGTTGTGCTTCCTTCTATCTTGTTACGTACATATCACTTGATGAAGGGTAACAGCTTAGAAAAACGTCATAGGTCACCTATTCAATATTTTCGTTTTTCTGACTAGACATAACTTTCAAAATCCATATGAAATCAACCGTAACTCCGTTTTTGATGTTTTTGTAGTCTATGGAATCGTATGAACGTGTAGAAAATTAGTGGTATAATAAAAACTTGTATTCTAGTCGTGCACTAACTTGGTATTTACAGAAACATGTAAAACATTATTTTAATTCTGTAAGGTCAAAATTTGTAAATAAAATATCTTTGAAAAGCTCATGACCTATAGATTGTGCTAGTTCTGTTGTTTTCCAACCTTGAGAAATTTAGATTTATTCAAATTCAAAATATGATGTTTGAGTAAATTTGACATAACTTTTGATATAAACATTATTTTTGAGTAAATCAAATTGCTATAAATTTATTTAAATCCCCTCTGTCTATTAATACTAATTATAAAATTTTCTTATAAAAATTTAAATCACATAAAGCTTTAATCTTATATTTATTCCTTTATTATATTTTGTAAAAATAGAAATTAATTAAATTGCATTAGCATAATTGTTCATGTGATTAAAAATTGCATTTCATGCATATCATATTTTATTTTGTAGTTATATTTCCCATAAGCAAACTCCTTCCCCTTTTCTCTAAGTTAGAAATATTTTCAACTTAGCATTTTGGTAAAGTGATACACTTAGACACTTAGGATTTTCAACATGGAGCTAGAAGACCAATGAAGGACTTAGCCAAAACAAGACTCCAGAAGAATCTCCAAGAAGTAGAAGCACTTAGAAGAAAAATCAAGAGGAAGTTCATGAAGACCAACCAGAAATATTTTCTAAGTCTTGCTCCCTCTCTCTTTCATTTCTCCTTTCTTCTCTTAGACCTCTTGAAGACTAAGTAAATCCAAGACCAGCCCAGGTGATACAAAAATCATCAAGTCTGAAGATTATTCAAGTCTACCAAGAATTCAATCAAGACATCACCAAGGAGATAATTACAAGTCTGGAGATGAAGCCTGGAAGACCAACTACATCTTTCTTCTATCTTTTCCCTCTTTCCTAATCTTGTCTTTCACTTAAGACTTAAAGATTTTCATGGCATGACATGCATCTCTAGTCCTTAGAAATAATTTGCATATCATACATAACATGTTTTCCTTAGAAGTTTTATGAAACTTATTTGTTCACTATGTATATCATACATGTATTGTTTTAAGAAATTTTTATAATTAGTATTAATAGACAGAGGGGATTTAAATAAATTTATAGCAATTTGATTTACTCAAAAATAATATTTATATCAAAAGTTATGTCAAATTTACTCAAACATCATATTTTGAATTTGAATAAATCTAAATTTCTCAAGGTTGGAAAACAACAGAACTACCACAATCTATAGGTCATGAGCTTTTAAAAGATATTTTATTTACAAATTTTGACCTTACAGAATTAAAATAATGTTTTACATGTTTCTATAAATACCAAGTTAGTGCACCACTACAATACAAGTTTTTATTATACCACTAATTTTCTACACGTTCATACGATTTCATAGACTACAAAAACATCAAAAACGGAGTTACGGTTGATTTCATATGGATTTTGAAAGTTATGTCAAGTCAGAAAAACGAAAATATTGAATATGTGACCTATGAAGTTTTTCTAAGCTGTTACCCTTCATCAAGTGATATGTACGTAACAAGATAGAAGGAAGCACAACAGCAGCTCACCGGCGAGAGAAGATGACGGCGGCGGTGGATCGGTCGGGCGATCGCGGGCGGACGCGGACGGTCGGCGTGCTGTGGTCGTCGGCGACGGGTGTGGACGGTAACGACGTTTCAGAACTCCCGGACGCAAGGGAGACAACGGCAACGCGCGGCTGGACACGGCGGAGAGGAAGACAGTGTCGGAGTTGAGCGGCGGTTCCTGGAGCTGCGTGGAGAGGCGGACGGAGTGGCGACGGCGACGATGACCTTTGGGTCGAGCTCGGCCTCTACGATTTGGCTGTGGAAATGAAGCAAGGAGGGTGTTTAAAGGAGCACACGGACGTGGGAAAGAGTAAGGAGAATTGGCGGCGGGGACTCACTCTACTCGTCGGAATCAAAGAATACGGTGGCGGTCGAGCGAAACTCCGGCGAAAAAATTTGTCGGCCTGGGGGCGTATTGGAGAGGGCTTTTGGGGGGAATGGAGGAGGAGGTCGAGGGCTATTTATAGAATCCGACGGTGCTTGATTTGGTGCAGTAATTTGCTCGCAATCAATCGGACATTAAATTCGACCAAAAACGCTCATGTTTAATGGCGGACGAAATTAGATCAATTTAGTGTGTTTAAGAGAGGGCTTTTATGGGGGAATGAAAGAGGAGATCAAGTGCTTTAATTAGAAAGAAACGGTTCGTCATTTGGTGCTCGAAATCAACGGGAATCATGTTGAGAAGTGGGCACGGGAGAGATTTTCACGTGCGGGCGTTGCTGGAGCTTGAAGACGACGATGATGTCATGCTGACGTCAGCGTTTTTTTTTCTTTTTTTTTTCTTATTTCTTTCATAACTTTTGATTTAAGACTCCAAATCAAGTCAAATAAATTTCTAAAAATTTGTAAAAATAATATCTTTGTGTTAAACCAGTTGTGGGAATGTTTTGAACCCTTTTCAAAAATCAAAATTTTGAATTATTGATTAATTACAAATTTGTCACTTAATGTCAAATTTGAAAACATGGCTTAAATAATTTCGTTTTTGGCTAAATAAAATTTATAAAAATACAACACTTATATAAGTTTAAAATTAAGTTACTTAAACTCTTGTTCCAACATTAAATAATTTTTGGCTTTAGTACAACGTTAAATAACATCACACATTTATTTGAAATGAAAAGGGAAATATAATGTATTCATTTTTAATTCAAAATATTGTGTGCACCATTATATTTTATATTATGATAATTCATTTGAAAACCTTATAACAACTTTGGAAAAGATTTTTGATTTAATTCATCTCTTATAGAGAAAATATATTCATGAAAGTCATTTCATGTTTTGAAAATAAATGAAAATCATTTAAGCTAATGAAATGTTTATTTGGGTTGTTAAGTAATTATAAAATCTATGAGGTTTTAAGTTATAAACTATAGACTTATAATATCCAAATTATGTTTTGAACTCAGGTAAATGAATAATAATCTTCTGGCAAATAGATAATGTTTTCAATAGTTTAAAATATCACTTGTAAATATTATTTTAATTTATTTATAGCTAAGTCTAAGTGGTTGAAATCAATTACTTATAAGTAAACAATTTACTTAAAATAAAATGGTTTGTACTTTATAAAACATTTTTCAAATTACATATTAAGGTTTTTGAAATACAATGGATAATGTAATGTTTAATTGGAAATTACTTTTGAAAATAATGACACATTGGGAATTTTGAAATAATAGACTTTTTCAAATTGGTTGAAGTCTTTTATATTTAGTTTTCTTATGCATTTTAATATTTTATTTTAATCAAAACAAAAGTTTTAAATTTTTAGTGATTTTTGAACATTCCAAAATATTGGGATGTTACAGACTACCACCCTTAAAAGGAATCTCGTCGCCGAGATTCGGAGAGGCTACAAAGAAAAGCAACTGCTTGGAAAGATTATGATAACTCGAGAGGTTTCAAGAAATGAAATTTTCGGACATGGAAGCTGGAAACTAGTAGGGGATGAATTTTCTGATTTGGGGAGGCCAGAAAGAAAGATGGTTTGGGATCTCTGGGTTTAAGGCAGCTGGGTTAGAATTATATGGGTGGCTACCACCCTTATAAGAAATTTTTGTGGTCAGTCTAGGAACTTTTTTTAATCTTGTTTATTTCTCTGATGTAGAGCGTACAAGTATTCAAAATACAATGACCTGTGGTGGATACGAAAAGTTTTAGCACTCACGTTTTCCACTCGGTCCTTGAAGAGATTTATCCTTCTTCCACTCAGGGCAGCCACTGGCATAGTGTCCCTTATCTTTGCACTTGTAGCATCTTATGTGAATAAGATCTTTCTTGGATTCACCCTTTTGTCTTTGTTCCTCCAGGATCTTCATGAGAGACTGTCGCATTCCTCCCTTGGTTTGCTGGATAGCTTGTTGCACCAACGGATAAAGTTGACACTAAATTGGGACATGGTTTGTTCCTTCACACAGGAAGCAAGTAACCCGTCTTGTGTGGCATCCTTTAACTGGACGTCAGGTATGACCATGGGGCCACTCATCAGAACAATCTTTGGACGTACGTCCTATCTCTCCACAAGTTTTGCATGCCTTTAGTTTGGTCATAAGGTTCTCTTCAAAATCACTATGGTTTTGATCAATCTTAGGCAGTTGGTCATTGATCAACTTCCACATCTAACTCTGGTTCTCTAATAGTAGTCGCATAGTTGTATGCAAATCATTGGTGTTGGTATTGGGTGAGACATCTGTTTGGTTTAGAAAGCAATGAGTTGAATTATTTGTACTATGGAGGAATCCGAGTTCAATAAAACAAAACAAGGCAACCAATCTATAACATAATCAATCAACATCTAACAAACATCAAGCAACAAGGTTCACAACAAACAAACAATATAGTATTGTCATATAGCCAAGTTGATATGATCAATACACTAACACGATATCGTCATTCTATTTAGGTGGTGGTCAAATCTACCTCCTTCGTGAGTGCTTCAAGTTCTTGTTCAACTTTATTGGATATCTTAGAGGTGTTGGCCGAATCCTGTTTCTTCAGTGGTCTTCCATGCATGTAGAACTTCATGTTGCATCGTAGCTTTTCCATATGAAGCAGTAGAATCAGACTTAGACTATAAGAACATGGTCATCTAGAAAAAAGATAAGATGTTTTCAGAAGGTTGATAGTAGATGAGAGTATGAGGAAGACAAAATAAAAAGTTTTGTTTTCAGAAAACTGAATAAAATAGATTTTCAATCCTATGGTCAAATCCTATTTCTATCCAAACCTAGGGTTTCGAACCTACAGGCAACACAGTGCTCTGATATCATCTGTAGCGTACCTGCACTTTTAATAAGGCAGATACCTGTGTATAGTGCAAATCCCTGGGTCGATTCGTTTACACACACAGTTTACGATGTAATATCACAACAAAGTATCAATTTTATTACATCGATGATCCAGACTTACAAAATATTCAATACAAGTTGCATAGCATAAAGCTAGCTTCGAAAGAGTAAACAGCAGAAATACAATGGCAGTGAGTCTCCATCAACTTCATGTTGCCACAGGGGAAAACATGTTGGTTGTAGACTCGAAACCTTTAAACGAAACCTCACTCGTCATCTGATCAATCTGCAATAAGGAAATATTGCAACAATGTGGGTCAGATTCCATTAAAACTGGAGTCTGGCAAGTGACACTATGGTGGACACTTATTGGAATAACTCTAATAGCCTATATGCATATTTGGCTGGTGGAGTTCAAGGCTATTTTGCATAAAGCCATTTTTCCTATCTCTTTGGAAAACACTTTCTTCAAATCAAGAAAAGTATGGCATGAAAACCATAATCTCATCTTCCCTTGTTCACCCATCAAGTTTTATTTCTGAAGTTGGAATGGTGGAATCCTCCGTTGACGTCCGTGATCTGCTGCTCAAATTGTCCGTACCGGGGACACGGCTAAGTACTTAGTTTTACACTCTGCAGAGGTTGTGCACGTTCATCATTGTACCCATTCAATCCAAACTATCCTTTACACACCATTTGTGATAAGGGAAAGGAGAAGAATGAGACGAGATCTTTCAGAAGCATTTTCCCTCCTACCTGGTTTGACCCGTTCCACCTAACATCCCCCTACATCTGCTTGTCAAGCCGGAGAGAGTCCACACAACATAATTGATCAAGCCAGAGCCCATATGGCAATGGCTGCACTGGAAGCAATCGTCACTCGGAGTTCTTCAGATTCCTCTGTTCCTGGGTGGCCATTCACAAGTGTACATACTCCAGGAACCATAGACATGGACCTGAGTAGCCACTCAACATAAACCATACAACCACTTACCACCCAGGTGTTTCATTCTTAACATAGTAGAATTTAGATTTTCACAAAACAACATTTGCATAGCATCAATAATTCTACTAAATATTGTATAGGAGCCTAGACACAGGAATAAGGAATTTCTAGAGTGTCACTTGCGTTGCATTGCCGCTTAGACATGCTTAGTTGTTCCTTTTTCCATTCAGTTGGGAAGATTGGTTGGAATGGGTATACATGATTTATCTATGGTTAAAGACTTGGACGAGAGGCCACATCGGGACTGTGGTGGTTTGTCTCGTTCTTGTCGACACTAGGATCCGAGTTCTCGTCTTTGGAACCAAGACTATTTGTGCATCCACACGGGGTATTCATTTCCCCCTCGACTCCAACTTGCCTAGCCTACTACGTGAAGCCACTAGTTCGAGTGTTCCATTTGCGTGTGCGGTAAAATGGTTTGAGGAGAAAAATTAGGGCTCGGGTCAGGAGAGTGTGACGCTCTGATCTTGACCCTGGCAACCCGCACTAGGGATCGCTGAGATGGCGGTCTGACCTACTGCTGTGGCTCATGGACATAGGCGAAGCTTGGGAAAGGTCGTGGCCAACTCTCCAGCCGGCACTCCCAGGTAGAGTGCTAATGTCTGGCGTATCGGTTGGTTGGCGCGTGTGGGTAGTTACACCCCCTGCAGGGTAAATCTTTTCGGAAAGCCGTGTCCACGGTTATGGACGACTTGGTACCTCATGTCTGATGATCATAGACAACTTAAAACTAATCCTAAAACTGTCAACTAAGGGTGGTTAGGATTGCTTCCTCGGGTTGAGCGAGGAGGTGATTCTTGCGGGAGGTGCAAACGATGACATCTCGGTGGCTATAGAAGATGGAGGATGAAGTCAGAGGTGTTGTTTCCTTATCCCATTTTAAAAGTCTACCGATGCGAGATTCTCTCCTCCCTCGATTTGTAAACAAAGATGGCTTTATGCAAAGACATTCATGAATACTCTCTGAACGGGCAGATATATAATAGGTTAAATAAGTCTTGTTGAGTACCTCCTGTACTCAGCCTTGCGCACTTTTTGGACAGGTGAAGGTTCCAACTCCACTGCTGGTTTCTACATGGACATCGACGAGTAGATCGGGGTTCCCGGGCAGCAGCCTGGAATCGATGGGCGGGACGTCGCTTATGTTATGGCCTCTTAGGCCTTTTGGTTCTTGTTATGTAGCATAACATAATTTGCTTTCGCTGTTTGATGTACTGTTGGGTCAGTGACCTTTGCTTGTAATATTTGCTATCTTCACTCTGCTAAGAGTTTGTATAATATTGCTTTGAGTCGTAGAGTCACTGTTGTGCTACCGAAAGTTCAACTGTTGGCTCCCGATATCGAGGTTAGGCTTATATCAGATGGATATCTGGGATTTGTCTAGCCTGGCTCTCGGGGGTGCTACAGGTTTTGGTATCAGAGCAGGACTGCCTGTAGGAAACCCTTTTTGTTGGTCGATGTTGAGTTTAGTGTTTGTGAAAACTATTTGAAAGGTAAAATCATCTACACAAATCTTGATAGAATGCTTTTTCTCCTTATCCATGAATCTATTCTTGGAGCCTCTTTTCTTGATTTGATTTCCAAAGGTTTACTATCTCATCTATTATTTCAAAATCTTAGGATTTCGAAGGTTGGGTAGTGTTCTTTCGTACCTATTTTCAGTTGCGATTCTCAGAGTGTTCTATATGCTTCAACTCCGCTGAAGCATGTATCTTTCTTCTTCCAATCTTGAGTTCTACTGCTTGTCCATCTCTTATCATTGTTATCCTGTTACTTTTCCACGTCTTTTCATCTATCCTGTTTACCGGTGGATCTAATCTTCGTGGTCTCTGTTCTATTCTATCAGGATGTCAAGTGGTACTCGTGGCCAGGGCCGTGGTGGTCGTCACCATGGTGATGATGAACTTCCGCCACCTCCCACAATGGCGCAGGTTCTTCAGAACATCGAGAACAACCGTGTGAATACTGAACGCCTCCTTGAGCGTGTGGCCCAGAACACAGAACGTCGCCCCAATGTCTGTGCTACACTTGGGGATTTCCTTAAAGCTCAGCCTCCTACCTTTGGAGAATACAAGGAGCCCCTTGAAGCTGATGACTGGATCCGTACAATTGAGCGTAAGTTTGCTGCTCTCCATGTTCAAGCCAATGACCGTGTGAACTTCGCCACCTACCAGCTAGAGGGTGCAGCTGGCGCTTGGTGGGAAGGTTTCTTGGCGTTGCAGGCGCCGGGACATGAGGTCACTTGGGAAGAATTTCGTACTGCTTTCGGGCGTACATCCCTAAGGCAGTAATGGACATCAAAAGAAAGGAGTTCCTGGAACTGTCACAGGGAAGGCTGAATATCGAGGCTTACGGGCGTGAGTTCACTCGTCTCGCTCGCTATGCCCCTCGAGATGTTAACGATGATGCGGATAAACAAGAGCTATTCCGCAAGGGTCTAAACCCAGCACTTCGGTATGAGCTGTTACCCTTTAAGTTCCAGACCTTCCAGGATCTGTACAATCAGGCTATCACCCTTGATAATGGAAGGAAGGAAATGGATTCTGCTATGAAGTCTGTCTCCGGGGATCCTCGTGCATCTGGCTCCGGCTTCAAGAAGCGCCGTGTGTTCATTCCATATAGCGCTGTTCCAAGATCCCCATATGCACCCAAGCCTGCTGGTTATGCTCCTCGCCCAACTGCACCCCATTCTACCTCGACCTATGGTGGTGGGCAAGGTTATCGTTCCTCAGGTGCTGCTCCAGCTGGACTTATCTGCTACACCTGTGGTCAGCCCGGACACTATGCTTGGGGATGTCCTCAAAGGAACATTGGTGGTGGAACACCTCCGCCAAAGAAGCATGCTAAACCATCTGGTGCTGGACGTGGTCGTCTGACCCATGTCACCGCTGAGGCTGCTGAAGAAGATCCAAGCGTCATTCTTGGTACGCTTCATCTCAACTCAATTCCAGCTACAGTTTTGTTTGATTCCGGAGCATCGCATTCATTCATTTCGCAAGAGTTTGCTCAAAAGCATGGTATCCTCTTAGAGGAAATGTCTATCTCTATGGAGATTAATACCCCAGGATCTCGTTGGCGGGCAATCTGGACTGCCCCTGAGCCCAACATTGTTATAGGCTCTTTATCTTATCCCGTTTCCCTCATTGCCCTCAAGTCAAATGACCTTGACGTTATCTTGGGCATGGATTGGCTGGTACGGTACAAGGCCGTTATTGACTGTGCAGCCAGATCTGTGGATATGACCCATCCCTCCGGTGAAACTGTTCGGTACTGGTCTCCTTCCTCAGTACCTTCCTCGGCAACCTCTTTTCCAAGCTCAGAGTTGTGTGCCATGGACGCCTCACCTACCCTTGAAATTCAAGACGTTCAGGTGGTTTGTGATTTTCCGGATGTTTTTCCTGAGGAGTTGCCTGGTATGCCACCTGATCGAAGTGTGGAGTTTGTTATTGAGTTGATCCCTGGAACTGCTCCCGTCTCTAAAAGACCTTACCGCATGCCTAAGGAAGAGTTGGTGGAGTTAAAGAGACAGCTAGAGGAGATGGAAGGAAAAGGATTTATCCAACCTAGCACCTCTTCTTGGGGATGCCCTGCACTCTTTGTTAAGAAGCGGGACACCAACATTCCTCGACTGGTGGTTGACTATCGACCGTTGAATGCTGTGACAATCAAGAACAAGTACCCTCTTCCTCGGATCAACGATCTATTTGACCAACTAGTTGGTGCCACTGTCTTCTCCAAGATGGATCTGAGGTCTGGTTATCATCAAATCAAAATCCGGGAGGATGACATCCCAAAGACGGCATTTCAAACTCGTTATGGTCTCTATGAGTATACTGTGATGTCCTTTGGTCTTACCAATGCTCCAGCCACTTTTATGCGGCTTATGAACTCAGTATTCATGGAGTACCTTGACAAGTTTGTCGTGATCTACATCGATGATATCCTAATCTATTCCAAAACCGAAGAAGAACACGCAGAGCATCTGCGTTTGGTGTTGACTAAGCTTCGTGAGCATTGTCTCTACGCCAAGTTCTCCAAGTGTGAGTTCTGGTTGAAAGAGCTCATCTTCCTTGGCCATGTTGTGTCTGCCGATGGTGTTACCGTCATTCCGGAGAAATTTCAAGCTGTTTTGGATTGGGAGACACCTAAATCAGCTAAAGAGATTCGGAGTTTTCTCGGACTTGCTGGTTATTACCGTCGCTTTATTGAGAACTTCTCCAAGATTGCAAAACCCCTGACTGATCTTCTCAAGAAAGGAAAGAAGTTTGAATGGTCAGAAAAGGCAGAAGAAAGCTTTCAGATTTTGAAAACTAAGTTGACCACTGCTCCAGTTCTTGTTCTTCCGGATACGAGCAAGGATTTCGTTGTTTTCTGTGATGCTTCTCTTCAAGGGCTCGGATGTGTGCTAATGCAAGATGGTCATGTGGTGGCCTATGCCTCTCGGCAGTTGAAACCACATGAGCTAAACTATCCAACTCATGATCTAGAGTTGTCTGCTGTTGTACATGCTCTAAAGCAATGGCGACATTATCTCTTCGGTAATCGCTGCGAGATCTATTCGGATCATCAAAGTCTGAAGTATCTGTTCACCCAGCCGGATCTGAGTCTCAGACAAAGAAGATGGTTGGAACTCATCAAGGACTATGATTTGGGCCTCAACTACCAACCTGGCAAAGCGAATGTTGTTGCCGACGCGCTAAGTCGGAAGTCTTACTGCAACAATCTGATGCTTAAGAAAGCTCAACCCTCCCTCCATGAAGAGTTTGCACGACTCAACCTTGAAGTTGTTCCAAATGGATTTCTCGCGAATCTAGAGGTGAAACCCTCTCTTGAGGATAAGATCAGGGCTGCTCAGAAGCTAGACTCTGAAGTTATCCAGATAAAAGAGAACATTGTTAGCGGAGTGGATAAATGTTTCTCCCTTGATGATAAAGGTACCGTCTACTTTGGTGACCGTCTAGTGGTGCCGAACCATCAGAAGTTGAAAGCACTAATCCTCCGGGAAGCTCATGAATCACCTCTTTCTATCCATCCCGGTGGCACTAAGATGTATAGGGATCTTCGTCAAAGATTCTGGTGGTCCCGGATGAAGCGAGAAATTGCCAAGTTTGTGGCAGAATGTGACGTTTGTCGTCGCGTTAAAGCTGAACAACAAAGGCCAGCTGGTACCCTTCAACCCCTTTCCATTCCTGTCTGGAAGTGGGATGAAGTTGGCATGGATTTCATCACTGGTCTTCCAAAGACTCAAAAGGGAAACAATGCTATGTGGGTAGTCGTGGACCGCCTTTCTAAGGTTGCTCACTTCCTTCCTGTTCGAGAAGATATTACCGCTATTCATCTAGCAGATCTGTATATCTCCCGGATAGTTGTTCTTCATGGTATTCCGAAGAAGATCATCTCTGACCGTGGAAGCCTGTTTACCTCCAAGTTTTGGGACAGTTTTCAGCAAGCCTTGGGAACTCGTATCTCTTTTAGCACAGCTTATCACCCTCAAACCGGTGGTCAGACAGAACGAGTCAACCAAATTCTTGAGGACATGTTAAGAGCCTGTGTTATATCCTTCGGAAAGAATTGGGAGAAGTGTCTTCCATTCGCTGAATTCAGTTACAACAACAGCTTCCAATCTAGCATTGGTATGGCACCCTTTGAAGCTTTGTATGGCAGGAGATGTCGTACCCCTTTGAATTGGTCCGAAACCGGTGAAAGATCACTCTTTGGGCCAGATATCATCAAAGAAGCAGAAGATCAAGTCAACATCATCCGTGAGCGTCTCAAAACAGCTCAGTCTCGTCAGAAGAGCTACTATGACAACCATCATCAAGATGTCCTCTACGAAGTTGGCGAGTATGCCTATCTCAGGGTCACTCCTCTTCGGGGTGTCCGTCGATTCGGTATCAAAGGCAAACTGGCTCCTCGCTATGTTGGTCCCTTTCGCATTCTTGCTAAGCGCGGAAAGCTTGCCTACCAGTTGGAACTACCCTCAAAATTTCCAGACGTCCATGACGTCGTCCATGTTTCCCAGTTGAAGCGTTGCTTCAAAAATCCCATTCGTGGTGTTGATCATGAAACTCTTGACCTTCAAGAGGATCTAACCTATCGTGAATATCCTATCCGTATCCTTGATGAAGCCGAGCGTAAAACTCGACGTCAGAGCATCAAGTTCCTCAAAGTTCAGTGGTCCCATCACTCTGAGGAGGAAGCAACCTGGGAACGCGAAGATCGTCTCCGATCCGAGTATCCCGACTTCTTTTCTAAAACCTAGGAATCTCGGGGCGAGATTCTTGTAAGGAGGGTAGATCTGTAACATCCCAAGTTTGTTAATAGAATAAAAGGTGTGTTTTGAGCATTGCATGCATCTCATTTAATTTGGACAAGAATTTGCATTTAAAATTCACATGTTTGCTTTTGCAAGAAGGGGGTAAACTCTTGTTATTCTTGGTGAACTCAAAACATTCCAAATTTTCAAAATCCAAGATTGCCATTGGGTTCCTTGTGAAATTTTGAATCTCCTAGTATTTTTCTGCAAATTTTTCTCTTACAGAAAAGCCCCAAACCTTTTAAATAAGCAACCAGGGGCCTGTTTGTGAAGAAAACTGGCAAATAGTAAATTTTCCAGGGGGTTTTCCAGAAAATGGAGTCGTCCTCTCCCTTCCGACCTTCCCGTGCGCCGGTGTCGCGCGCCCGGCCGTCCCTCGCCTCCTCTGCGCCGCGATGCGCGCCGCCGCCCTCCCGTGGACTACAAGAAGACCTCCTCCGCCGTGGGAAACCCTAGCTTCTCTTCCCACCTCTTCTTCTTCCCCTTTTTCCGCCGAACCCTAGCCTCGGGTCTCCGGCGACCGCCGCCGATTCCGGCCATCTCCTGCTCCGGTGAGCAGCTCAGAAGAACCGCCGTGCTCTGCTCTTCCTCCTCCTCGAGTGGTTCGTCCAGGGAAGCCGCGAAGCCGCGGGAATCGTCGATTCCCTCCGCCGGGTCCGCCGCCGTCGACCACGAACTCCGGCCATTCCCGAGCTCCCCTCGCCTCCCCGACGCTTCCACGAGCTCCAGGTCGTCCCCGTGGTTCGCTAGGCCGACGGACCCCAGCTCCGGCCGCCGCTCCGCCGCGCCGTGGCCGCGCTCCGGTGACCATTTCCGAGCGGCGCCACCACCAAATGGTCCGCCTCGGCCTCCTCTCCCGATTGCTGCAAAGCAATCGCTCCAATTCCTTCTGGTTCGAGAGAATCGTGCTCGACAGTGAGGATTTGTGCGTTGATGACGTCAGCTGACGTCATCATTTCTTTTTAATTTCCTAAAAATCATTTATTTCTTTTCTGTAATTGTTTTATTATGACATGTGGGACCATGTTGTCAGAGTTTTAATCTTTTTCCATTACTATTTTCTGAAATGATTAAAAGTATGACATGTGGGGTCAACTTATTTAAATAAATTTTAAATTTGAATTAAATTGTTTAAACTTTGAAAATTCATAACTAATTCATTTTAAATCAGAAAAATATGGTTTTTATATCAAAATATTCAGAAAATTAAAATCTATTTAATTACAATTTAATCATACATATTACATACAAGGAAAATAATGTTATTAGTCTCACATTAATAAACCCTTATTTTAATTATGGGTATATCCTTTTCACCCATTTAATTAATGCTTGCATCTAGGATATTCTAAAAATGACATATCATTCATGTGGTTGTGCATTGCATCAATATTGTATTGATTGTGTCCTTCCTTTCCGGTATTTGGTTCTTCGCGATAGGATTCGAGCCCGAGAGTATTTGCAACGCCTCCGACGATCAATATCCAGCTACTGAAGAGCAAGGCAAGCATAATCTTATATCTGCACATATAAGATTTCCAAAGTATTTAATTCTTGTGTTATGCATACGGTTCAAAGATGTTTTGGTCGAGGTATAGAGTGTCACTTGTGTTGCATTGCCGCTTAGACATGCTTAGTTGTTCCTTTCTCCATTCAGTTGGGAAGATTGGTTGGAATGGGTATACATGATTTATCTATGGTTAAAGACTTGGACGAGAGGCCACATCGGGACTGTGGTGGTTTGTCTCGTTCTTGTCGACACTAGGATCCGAGTTCTCGTCTTTGGAACCAAGACTATTTGTGCATCCACACGGGGTATTCATTTCCCCCTCGACTCCAACTTGCCTAGCCTACTACGTGAAGCCACTAGTTCCAGTGTTCCATTTGCGTGTGCGGTAAAATGGTTTGAGGAGAAAAATTAGGGCTCGGGTCAGGAGAGTGTGACGCTCTGATCTTGACCCTGGCAACCCGCACTAGGGATCGCTGAGATGGCGGTCTGACCTACTGCTGTGGCTCATGGACATAGGCGAAGCTTGGGAAAGGTCGTGGCCAACTCTCCAGCCGGCACTCCCAGGTAGAGTGCTAATGTCTGGCGTATCGGTTGGTTGGCGCGTGTGGGTAGTTACACCCCCTGCAGGGTAAATCTTTTCGGAAAGCCGTGTCCACGGTTATGGACGACTTGGTACCTCATGTCTGATGATCATAGACAACTTAAAACTAATCCTAAAACTGTCAACTAAGGGTGGTTAGGATTGCTTCCTCGGGTTGAGCGAGGAGGTGATTCTTGCGGGAGGTGCAAACGATGACATCTCGGTGGCTACAGAAGATGGAGGATGAAGTCAGAGGTGTTGTTTCCTTATCCCATTTTAAAAGTCTACCGATGCGAGATTCTCTCCTCCCTCGATTTGTAAACAAAGATGGCTTTATGCAAAGACATTCATGAATACTCTCTGAACGGGCAGATATATAATAGGTTAAATAAGTCTTGTTGAGTACCTCCTGTACTCAGCCTTGCGCACTTTTTGGACAGGTGAAGGTTCCAACTCCACTGCTGGTTTCTACATGGACATCGACGAGTAGATCGGGGTTCCCGGGCAGCAGCCTGGAATCGATGGGCGGGACGTCGCTTATGTTATGGCCTCTTAGGCCTTTTGGTTCTTGTTATGTAGCATAACATAATTTGCTTTCGCTGTTTGATGTACTGTTGGGTCAGTGACCTTTGCTTGTAATATTTGCTATCTTCACTCTGCTAAGAGTTTGTATAATATTGCTTTGAGTCGTAGAGTCACTGTTGTGCTACCGAAAGTTCAACTGTTGGCTCCCGATATCGAGGTTAGGCTTATATCAGATGGATATCTGGGATTTGTCTAGCCTGGCTCTCGGGGGTGCTACATAATATGACAACATACTGTTGATATAAGTAACTAATATGAATGTGACATAAGAATGCATATGACACGGTGCCTCTGCCAGTGTAGCAGGTTATGCAATGATCTAGTGTAACATGGGTAAAACCACACATCAGCTTTATAGAATCACGCAAAGCAATATATAAGTAATGAATGACAACAAGTCATGTAATGTAAGATGGATGTTGCATGGCAATATATCTCGGAACAGCTATGGAAATACTGTAGCAGGTAGGTATGGTGGATGTTTTGAGGAAGATATTTGGCTTATGTGTGGGAGAACAAAATGAAGATATCCCACGAGTTTGGATGTACCCGCGAAAAATGCACCAACTCTCAATGTGAGAAAGTGCAATGCAAAGTACCGAAGAGGCTAGCAATATGGTGGTGGAAGTGCCATGAAAACCGGAGTTTTAGAACTCACAAGTAAAAAGATTCCAAATAAAAATATGATCATACAAGGCATAATGCAAATTACTCCTAGAGGGATCGTGGCGAATGACAAAATCACCGTTGGCTTCCCCGACCGTAGCGCATAACATAAAGTCATTACAGTTGCTTTAGGCAGAGAAGTCATATACCATTATGCAATCAACTGGAAATTTAAGTGTGGCACAACTTCAAGTTTGTCTAGACCAACCATTAATCATTCCACTTTACTAGACCATCATCTTTACCATTAAGCAAATTAATATCTCAAAACAACGTCAATGATTCAAGTGACATAATTTAATGATCTACAAGATTATGTATCATTAGTTATACCGTCTACCACATTTAGCATTTTTTGTTCTCAACCAAACACCAATCAACTTATTTAAAAGATAAACTCTCCAAGTAATTAAACAATAAGATATGAGAGTATGATATAACAAAGCTAACAGCTCTAGCAAGAGATGCATGAATGTAACATCCCAAAATTTTCAAAAATTTAAAACTTTTCATTCATGCATCATTCATCATATAGCATGACATTTAAATCACATAAGTACTAAATAAAAATTTAATTATAAGTTTAAATAAATTATAATTCCATAAAGTTGTTAATTGTACTCCTTATAATATTTCTTTTTATCAAATTATTGGATAGGCAAGTATGATACTAAAAGGTTCTAAATTTAATAAGCTTTCCAAAACATATTTTTATGAATTTTTCTGAAATGTTTTTGTTAAGTTTAAAAATCATTTTTGAAATCAGATTTGAAAAACAAAAAAGCATTTGAATAAAAGAAAAAGGAAATTCGAGTCAACTGGGCCGAGGCCCACGGCTATCTACCGCGCCACGCAGCGCAGCAGCCCGCCAGCGGCCCAGCCCCTCTCTCTCTCTCTCTCTCTCTCTCTCTCTCTCTCTCTCTCTCTCTCTCTCTCTCTCTCTCTCTCTCTCTCTCTCTCTCTCGCAGACGCTGATAGGTGGGACCCACCTGTCATCTCCCCCGCGGAGCCGTTCTTCCCTAAATTGCGCCCACGTCTCCGACCGAAAATGCACGAATGGATTCGCTTGATTGCGGGCGATTTACTACTCCGTTTGCAACGCCTCCTTCCCCTACTAAAAGCCCCCGAGACCCTCTTCCATTTTCCCCAAACCGTTCCACCCGAGAGCCACCAGGCCGCACGAATTCGTCTCCGGAGTTCCACGGTAGCCGCCGGCGAGAACTCCATTTTCTGGTGAGCTAAGGCAATGCCGAGCCCTCTCGTCACTCCCTCTCGTTTCCTCTCGTCCATGGGATGCTTTTTGATACGGTTACGCGATGTTTTCCACAACGCATCGTCGAGTTCGTCCACGTCCGAGGGGATCCACCGCCGCACGCAACTCCGATGAGCTCTTCCGGGGAGACGAGGACGCTCCGGTCATTGCCGCCTCGCCATCGTCTCCATCTCAACGTTGCGCACCCCCTAGCGAACTCCGTTCTTCCCCTAGGGCCGTAGAACGCCGCGAGCGCGAACGCCGGCCAGGGCTCCGCCGCGTCCAGCGTGTCTCCGGTGACTCGCGCCGCCCGCGTTTGGTCAACGCGTTCTGGACCGTTGGATCTAGATCCAACGGATCCATTTTTATTTTATTTTCCGTCTTGGGCGATTAATCTGGCGCGTCTGTTTTCAGTTAGATCTAACGGCTCACGATCGCGATCCGCGTCAAAGCGGTACGGGCGAATCAGATCGCGCCGCGTGGCCTTTTATTTTTCCTTTTCGATAGAATTTCAGAAATTAAAACAGAAAACTATTAAAACTTGCAAAATTCATAACTTTAAATCTGTAAGTCCAAATTTGATAAATTTTATATCATTAAAAAGCTCTGCTTATGTAGTTTATTACTATATCTTTAGTTTGTCATTTTAGTGTCTTTGAAATTGAGAAATTAAAAGATTGGCAATTCGGCTAATTCAATTCATAACTTAAATAATAAAAATGTTTTTTCACATAAATCCAGTTGTTTTGAAATTATAATTATGCTCTTTGTCCAGAAAGTGCAACATGAGTTTTAATTGATATTTTCATAAAAGAACTAAATAATTTGAGTGTAGGACTTAATTTGACTATAATTGTTCTCTATATTTTAATTGTAAAATAGATAATAAAATGTTGTTCATAACATTTCATGCATTAAAAAAACAGAGAGAATAAAATGATAATAAGTTGTTTTGGTTATGTTCATAACATATCATGCATGCATACATATTTATGCTTTGATGTTTTAAGTGTTGCATGTTGTGTTTATTTATTTTTGTATTGTTTGTTGCTAGATTGTGAAGAGGAGGAAGTAATTGCTTGTGATTGTTATTCTTGTTGTGCTTGTGCCTCCTGTTACCAAGGCAAGTGACATTCATAAATCACCCATTATTTTTCTATATGCATTTGTACAATTTTTGAGTAGTATGCATGATAGGAAACTTTTGTTATTATTTTATTTGGCTAAGTTAGTTTTATGCTATGCAAATTCCTAGTAGTGTGTAGCCATCCCTTACCATGCAGCCAATTAAAAAGTTTTATTAGATGCTTAGAAATGCTATAAAATTGTTTACATTCCATGTTATGAAAATATATCTAGGTGTTAAACATAAAATGCACACTTGGGTGGATTGGTTGATATGGTTTATGTTGATTGGCTTTTTGGGACTATGTTTGTGGTTGTCTTCGCCTAGGATGAATTTTATTCTACTTAGGGCCATGCGCATGGTGGTTTTCACCCAAAAGTGCACTTATGAATGGCCACCCAGGAACAAAGAGATTACTAAGTCTCTCCAAGTTTAGATGCTTCTCGTGCAGCCTTTTGACAATGGGCTCTGTCTAGAACAATTAAGTTGTGAGAGTTCAACCTGTCAGGTTGACAAGCAGATGTAAAGTTGATAGGTGGAAGGGGTCTTGCTAGTATGGTTGAATTCTTCTTCTGAAAGTTCTTATCTCAATTCTCTCCTTTCCTTCATGCACTCCGCGTGTATAGGATGTCTGGGTTAATTGATTCTAAAGGTGAAAGTGCACAACCTCTGCGGAGTCAACAATATGAGTACTTAGCCGTGTCCCCAGTGATGGACTACTTCGAGCAGCCGGACAAGGATGGATGGAAGAATCTCAACAACATTTTCATGAAGTAAAACTTGACTAAGGAAAGAAAAGTTGGTGCACTTGAGCTTCATCCCTTGGTGCCAAGTCTTTGGAAATAAAAGTGCTTCTTCAAAGATAGGAGAAAACTTGCTTTCTGCAAAACAGCCTCCAAACTCCACTAATACAAATATGCATATAGATTCTAGACTTGTCATTTTATATCCACCATAGTCACTTGCTAATAATGCATTGTATTGATCTCCTTCGGGGGCTGCATATTCAAATGTGCAGGTACTTCAGATGAAGAACAAGTTTGGACTCGAGTCTACACCCAACATGTTTGCCTGTGGCGCATGCTTGAAGATGAGGCTCATTGCTACTTTGCTTTTGATGTGAACTCTGAATATTCTAGCTAGCCTTCATGGCTATGCACCTTGTAATAAAGCTATACTTAGCTATTCTTGGATCTCGTTGTACTAATTTGATACTTATGCAATGATACTTTATATTTTGTACTGTGGTGCTGGCAGTGATCCAGGGACTAGCACTTAACACAGGTGTTCCATCTTTATTAAAAGTTGGGGCACTACAAAATGGTATCAGAGCAAAGTGTTGCCTGTAGGTTCGAGCCCTTAGGATTGGTTAAGCCCCTTTTTCATCATAATATTACCATCTTTGAAATATGTTGGATCCTAAGGGCATAGTGAGATGAAGCAGCCCGGAGACTAGCCTTACATGTCCGCGTACATGAGACATGTTCCACAATTATAAGTGGCTGGCCGGGTGTCTGTCTCTCTCACTATAGTGAATATCCAATTTACAAAGAGTTGATAATGGCGTTGATCACCTTGTAGAGTAAAACTGATATTTTCTCTTAGTATTTTGCACATCATGACTAGTACTTCTTGCCTTATGGTTCAATTTTGATATTTTTTTAACTCTTATAACTTAGGATGTCGTTCTTCATGTATCAAACCGCGGAGGACTTCAAGAATATGCGTTTTGGAAGATACCTTCTGGAGATTGTGGAAATACTGGCACTTCCAACACCCGTCATCAAGGCAAGCCAGCTGAAGCACTTCAACAAAGATGACTTATGGGGAGTTTGCCTTTTTCAACACGGGCGCCAGACTGAACCCAAGACCGAAGACATCCAGTACAAGACGATTAATGACTCCTTGGAGAAAGGACTTAATCTTGTCACGCAGGAGCTAATTGGACGTCTTTGTGGGCAATACCAAGAGGAGTTAAAGGACCACTATTTTTTCTATCTTGGGAAAACGTAATGAAGATGGGATACCCTTCCTTGTGAATGAGGAGGACAAAAGCAAACCAGATCCTTTGCACCCATATCTTCAAGACTTAGAAATTCACCTCTGGCAGCTAGAAGAGGATAGACGTGAAGAGTTGCCAAGGAATGATGAATTAGTGGCCCAAGTCAAGGTGACTCAAAAGAAGATTGACGCCCAAGAAGAAGTAGCCAACGCTCAGGAGGAGAAATTTCGGGCAAGGAGAAGAAGTTCCTAAATCAAGAGAATAGAGTTAGAGACAAGAACAAGAAGATTAAAAACTTGAAAGATGAAATTTTGAGCAACGACTTCGAGTTCGAGGCTGATCGTGATCTGACAGAGACTCTACGCCGTGAGAAGAGAATGCTACAAGAGAAGAATGAAGCCCTAGAGAAAGAAGTGATCGAGACTCTACGGCGTGAGATGGCTATACTACAGGAGAAGAATGAAGCCTTAGAGAAGGAAGTGAGCGAGTATAAGGAGATCCTCATGAAAGAAGGCATCACCGTCGAGGAAGTCGAAGAAGATGAAGGAGATATCATGGACAAAAATATTTAACTTAGTAGTTGGACCACCATGCTTTACTTCACGTTTAGTTCGTCATTTTAAAAAACATTGATCTCCAACTTGTGGTATGACAATGTTTGAATGTTTTGATTTGCAGACTTGGTCGTTTTATTAAATCTATCAACATTGTTTCATTTCTGAGTTGCTAAGAAAGAAAAGTTTTAAGTTGTTTGTTGATTGTGGATTGCTTGACTTGTTTTTTTTGTGCATGGGTAGGATTTCCTTCTTTTAGTTCTATCTATCTTTTACTCGTCCATGCTAAAAACCCCACAGATGCCTCCACATCGTGATCCGACAACAACGATGCTATGCAGCAGCTGATGGCAGCTCAAGCCGAGTTAATGACTATGATGACTGAGTTCATTGCTGCAACTAACAACAACAATAACCACAACAACAACAACCCGCCACCTCCGCCACCACCCCAAGTGGAGAGACTTGCCAGATTCCTAAGGCTTAGGCCAAACAAGTTCTCTTCTGCTACAGAATCTATAGTGGCAGATGACTGGCTCCGCTCAGTCAACAAGGACTTAGTGACTTGCGAATGCTCTGAGGCAGAGAAAGTGAGGTTTCACACCTGTTGGAAGGACCCGCTGCACTGTGGTGGGAGACTTATCAAGTGACTCATCCTCTAGAGGATCTGACTTGGGATGCTTTCAAGGAAGGTTTTCGCAATGCTCACATTTCCTCTGGAATAATGAATCTGAAGAAGGAAGAATTCCGCAGCTTGAGCAAGGAGGTAGAACTCTGAAGGAGTATATGGATGAATTTTGCACACTATCAAGGTATGCACCAGAAGACATTGACACTGATGCTAAGAGGAAAGAAAAATTCCTCAATGGACTTAAGGGAGAACTGAAGATACCCTTGTCTGTAGCCTATGCTCCTAAATATCAAGCTCTATTGGATCAAGCCATCACCATGGACAACAACATAAGAAAGGAAGAGAACATGAAGAGGAAGTTCCGTGCAAGTAAGGTTCATTCTGAGGGAACACACAAAAGGCACCACGTCACTGAAGGCAGTGGGCATAAACCATGGAATCACTCCAACAACGGTAGTGGCCAAAAGTACCATGGTCATAACCATAATGGAGGATATAAAGGAAACAATGGAGGATACAAAGAAAATAATAGAGGATTCAAGGGAAACCATCACCATGGCAATAATCATGGAAATGGTCATCACCGCCCTAACTATGAGGGGAAGAAAGACTTGTCCGATGTGACTTACTTCAAGTGCAAAAAGACGGGACATTATGCAACAGACTGCCCAGAGAGGAAGACTGATGAAAATTCAAGCCCAATCCCTTCCAGAAGGGGCAAGTGAACCACATCAATGTGAAAGAAGTACATGATGAACCTGATGCTGTGATTGGTACGTTCTTGCTCAATTATTTTCCAGCATTAATCTTATTTGATACAGGAGCATCAGATTCATTCATATCAAGATCTTTTGTAAACAAACATGGGATAGCTGAGGAAAGCCTAGGGAAACCTATTAGAGTAAGTTCACGAGGAGGAGAGATGATAGTAAGTCCTGGGTGTAGATAGTTAGACTTAAAGATTGGAAAATACCTTTTTCCAACGGACTTAGTCATCCTAGAAACCCAAGGCTTGGATGTTATCATCGGAATGGATTAGATGACCCGTTTTGAAGGAATCATAGACTGTGCAAATAGAGCTATCACCCGCACCACCCCAGAGAAACAGAAGATTAAATTCAGATCAACCTTCGAACTTAAGAAAGTCAGGCTAAATTCTCTAAAGGGGGTTAGCCTTGGTGATGTGCTTATCGTCAAAGAATACCCAGATGTTTTCCAGAAGAACTACCGGGAATGCCACCCGATAGAGATGTGGAGTTTCTCATTGAACTAAAACCGGGTACTGGACCAATAGCTAAGAGACCATATCCTATGGCCGTCGATGAACTGAAAGAGCTCAAGAAACAAGTGGAGGAACACATTCAAAAATGATTTATTCGTCCAAGTTCATCGCCATGGGGAGCACCAGTTCTATTTGTTAAATAGAAAGATCAAACCCATAGGCTAGTCACGGACTACAGGGATATAAATGAGCAAACTATCAAGAACAAGTACCCGTTACCCAAGATTAATGAACTATTTGATCAACTGGAAGGTGCTTGTGTTTTCTCCAAGATTGATCTTCGATCAGGTTACCTCCAAATGAAAGTTAGAGAAATGGATATAACAAAGACAACTTTTGTTACGAGATATGGCCCTTATGAGTACACAGTAATGCCTTTTGGATTAACCAATGCTCCAGCCTAAGTGTTCATGGATTTTCTGGATAAGTTTGTGGTAGTTTTTATCGATGACATTTTAATCTACTCCAAGAGTCACAAAGTACATGAAGACCATTTGCGTCTGGTATTGCAGAGACTACGTGAACATAAGTTGTATGCTAAATACAGCAAATGTGAGTTTTGGTTAGAACAAGTCGGATTTCTAGGCCATGTGGTATCCAAGGAGGGTATAGAAGTGGACCCTGAAAAAGTTTCAGCTGTAACCAATTGGGAGCCACCAAAAAATGTGGGAGAATTACCTAGTTTTCTTGGTCTAGCAGGATACTACCAAAGATTCATTGAAAACTTTTCCAAAATTTCCAAGGCCTTAACAGAATTGTTGAAAAAGGAGAAGAAGTTTGAGTGGACTGAGGCCTGTGAAGCCAACTTTCAGGAATTGAAGAAACGTCTAGTTTCAGCCCCAGTTCTATGCTTACGTGATTTAGAGAAAGAATTCCAAGTGTATTGTGATGCTTTACACCAAGGTCTTGAAAGTGTATTGATGCAGGAAGGCAGAGTGGGATCATATGCCTCCAGGCAGCTCAAGAAACATGAAGCAAATTACCCTACCCATGATCTCGAATTAGCCTCAGTAGTACATGCTCTGAAAACATGGAGACCCTATCTGATGGGGAAAAGATGTGAAGTATTCTCTGACCACAAAAGTTTGAAGTATATTTTCACTCAAAAAGAATTGAACATGAGGCAGATAAGATGGTTGGAACTTATCAAAGATTATGATCTAAGTCTCCAATACCATCCGGGAAAGGCTAATGTAGTAGCAGATGCCCTGAGTCGTAAGGTGCATGTGAATGGCCTCACGGCAGGAGAAATACCTGATGATTTATGCAAGGCATTCAAGGACTTGTAACATCCCAAAAATTGCAAAAATTTAAAAACTTTGCATTCATGCATCATTCATCATTTAGACATAACACTACAGCACATAAGTACTAAATAAAAATTCAATTATGAGTTTAAATAATTTATAATTCCATAAAGTGGTTTATTTAAACTTACTTAATAAATATATTTTTCCACATTATTTATTGGGCAAGAATAATACTAAAAAGTTCTAAATTTAATAATCTTTCCAAAACATATTTTTATGATTTTTTCTAAAATGTTTTGACTGAGTTTAAAAATCATTTTTGAATATATAGTGAAAACAGAAATTAATTTGAGATAAGAAAATAGGAAAAGAAATCGAGCCGGCCCTCCCTATCTACCGCACGCGCTAGGAAACGGCCTAGCAACAGCCCGGCAGCACGCGCTCCCTCTCCTCTCTCGCTGACGGGTGGGACCCACCTGTCAGGTGAGTCTTCCACCTCTAGACGCGAATCCCGCGCGGATTCCTCTCCGATCCGTAGCGATTTTGATTCCAAAAATCGTGGGGTTTGTTTCCTTTTGCACCCCATATAAGCCCCCACCCCTGCCGCCTCTCGCCGCGCCCAAAACCCTAGTCTTTTTCGCCTCCAGGCCGCTCGGAAGAAGATCTCCGCCGCCGCCATCGCCGCCGGTAAGTTTTGTCGGCTCCGGCGACTTTCGTGCTCCCCGAGCCCCCCCTTTCCTCTAGTCGTTCTTCTTTCGATCTTTCGCACCTCCGTGACATCGAGTTTGCGTGTTTTCCGCAGCCGAACGCCGCCTCCGTCCGCAACCGAAGGTCTCCACCGCCGCCTCCATCTTCGACGAGGAATCCACAGCGCACGGCGACGCACCGAAGACTCGCGCTGCGCCACCGACCCCGCCTCGACTTCCTCTACGCTTCGGTAAGACTCACTCATTCCGTAGCCTTCTAGAACGCAAGCTCTCATGACGCCGGCCGTGGCGTCGCCGCGGTCGGGTGATCTCCGGCGACCCGCGCCGCCCTATTTTGGCCCCTTGCTTGTGGACCGTTGGATCTAGATCCAACGGATCTAGATCGATCTAATCTCGTGCGTCCATTTCTAATTAGATCGGACGGCTCACGCCCACGATCCGCGTGAATCGGTATCGTCCAATAGGATCACGCCACGTAGTCCTCCCTTTATTCATTTTGCAGGAATTTTATAAATAAAGCAGAAAACATGCAAAACTTAGAAAATTCATAACTTTTGATCTGTAAGTCCAAATTTGATAATTTTTATATCCACGGATAGCCCTGCTAGTGTAGTTTAATTCTACATCATTTGTTTTCCCTTTTGATGAATTATATTTCGTGCCATTATCCGAGGAGTATTTCGGCTATTAAATCCATAAATTAAATAATAAAAATGCTTTTATAATAAATTTAATTGTTTTAGTGTTGTATTATTGCCCTCTGTCCAGAAATTTTAACATGTGTTTTATTTGAAAACTTTCATAAAAAAATAAAAGTTGTAGTTGTAGAATTCAAAATTTTGCTATATTGTTTTCAATTATTTAATTATAGGAAAAATAAGAAAATTCCTAGAAATTGCATTTCATACATTTAATAACAGAAGGTATAAATTATTAATAAGTGTGTCTTGTTATACTCATGGCATATCATGCATGCATACATATTTATGTTTGGTGTTGTGTGATATTGTGTGGGTATTTATTTTTATGAATTGCTTGTGCTAGATCGTGAAGAAGAGGAAGGACTTGCTTGTGATTGTTATTCTTGTTGTGCTTGCTCCTCCTGCTACCAAGGCAAGTGACATTCATAATCTATCCAATATTTTCTATATGCATTAGTAGTATATTTTGAGTAGTATGCATGATAGGAATTTTTGAACTATTTTATAATGCTAAGTTAGTTTACACTTTGCAAATATCCTAGTAGTGTGTAGCCACCCTTTCCCCATGCAGCCATTAAAAGTTTTATTAGATGCTTAGCTGTGCTATAAAATTGTTTACATACCATGCTATGGAAATATTTCTAAGTGTTAAATTTAAAATGCACACCTAGGTGGATTGGTTGGTATGGTTTATGTTGAGTGGCTATTCGGGACTATGCTTGTGGTTGTCGTCGCCTAGGATGAATGTCTATTCTACTTAGGGCCATGAGCATGGTGGTTGTCACCCAAAAGTGCACTTGTGGACGGCCACCGAGGAACAAAGAGATTACTAAGTCCCTCCAAGTTTAGATGCTTCCCGTGCAGCCTTTTGACAATGGGCTCTGTCTAGAATAATTAAGTTGTGACAGTGCAACCTGTCAGCTTGACAAGCAGATGTAGAGTTGGTAGGTGGAACGGGTCTTGCTAGTATGGTTGCATTCTTCTTCTGAAAGTTCTTGTCTCAATTCTCTCCTTTCCTTAATGCACTCCGCGTGTATAGGATGTTTGGGTTAATTGAGTCTAAAGGTGAAAGTGCACAACCTCTGCAGAGTCGACAATCTGAGTACTTAGCCGTGTCCCCGGTGAGGACTACTTTGAGCAGCTGGACAAGGATGGACGGAAGAATCTCAACATCGTTTTCATAAAGTAAAATTTGACTAAGGAAAGAATTGTTGGTGCACTTGGGCTTCATCCCTTGGTGCCAAGTCTTTGAGAAACAAAAATGTTTTACAAAACATAGGAGAAAACTTGCTTTCTGCAAAATAGCCTACAACTCCACCAAGCCAAATATGCATATAGAATAGACTTGTCGTATTATATCCACCATAGTCACTTGCCAATACTTCATTGTATTGACCCCCTTCGGGGGCTGCTTATTCAAATGTGCAGGTACTTCAGAAGATGAATAAGTTTGGAGTCGAGTCTACACCCAACATGTCTACCTATGGCGCATGCTTGAAGATGAGGCTCATTGCCATTTGCTTTTGTTGTGAACTCGGAATTTTTTTTGTGCATAGTCTTCATGACTATGCACTTTGTAATAAAGCTATACTTAGCTATTTTTGGATCTCGTTTTAGTATTATGATACTTTATATTTTGTGTTGTGGTGCTGGAAGTGATCCAGGGACTATCACTTAACACAGGTGTTCCATCTTTATATAAAATATGGGGCGCTACAAAATGGTATCAGAGCAAAGTTTTGCATGTAGGTTCGAGTCCTTAGGATTGGTTAAGCCCCTTTTTGATCATAATATTACCATCTTTGAAGTATGTTGGATCCTAGCGGCATAGTGGGATGAAGCGGCCCAGGACAAACCTTACATGTCCGCGTACATGAGACCTGTTCCACAATTTAAGTGGCTGGCCGGATGTCTGTCTCTCTCACTATAGTGAATGTCCAATTTACAAAGAGTTGATAATAATTGTTGATCATCTTGAACAAATGACTTAGTATTTTTCCCTAAGTATTTTGCACCATGACTTGTACTTCTTACCTTATGTATCATGTTTTAACAATTTCTACTCTTATAACTTAAGGATGTTGTTCTTCATGTACAACCCGCGGAGGACTTCAAGAACATGGTTTTGGAAGATATCTTCTGGAGTTGGTAGAACTACTGGCGCATCCAACACCCATCATCAAGGCAAGCCAGCTGAAGCACTTCTACAAAGAAGACTTATGGGGAGTTCGTCTTTTCCAACAAGGGCGCCAGACGGAACCCAAGACCGAAGATATCCAGTACAAGTCGATTAGTGACTCCTTGCAGAAAGGACTGAATCTCGTCACGCAGGAGTTAATAGGACGTCTATGCTGGCAATTCCAGGAGGAGTTAAAAGACCACTACTTTTCTAACCTAGGACAACGTGACGAAGACGGGATACCCTACCTTGTTAACGAGGAAGACAAAAAAAAAACCAGAACCTTTACACCCTTATCTCCAAGACTTAGAAATTCACCTCTAGCAACTAGAAGAGGATAGGCGCAATGAGCTGCTGAAGAATAATGAAATAATGGCCCAAGCCAAGGAGACTCAAAAGAAGATTGAAGCCCAGGAAGAGGTGGCCAACACTCAAGAGGAGAAATTTTGAGCTCAAGAGAAGAAGTTCCAAAATCAAGAAAAGAGAATCAGAGACAAGAACAAGGAGATCAAGACCTTGAAGGATGAAATTCTGAGCAACGACGTCGAGTTTGAAGCTGATCGAGATTTGATCGAGACTCTACGCCGTGAGAAGAGAATGCTACAAGAGAAGATTGAAGCCTTGGAGAAGGAAGCGGTCGAGACTCTGCACCGTGAGAAGACAATGCTACAGGAGAAGAATGAAGCCTTAGAGAAGGAGGTGAACGACTACAAGGAGATTCTTACGAAGGAAGGCATCACCATCGAGGAGGTCGAAGAAGAGGAATGAGACGTCATGTACGAAGTTTAGACTTAGTAGTTGGACCACCATGTTATTCCTCGTTTAGTTCATCGTTTTTAAAACATTGATCTCCAACTTGTGGTGTGACTACAAGGAGACTCTGTCGTTTTATTTAATCAACCTAGAATGCCTATTCCGAATTGCTAAGTAAGAAAATTGTTAAGTTGTTGTTTTTTTTTGAGTGTTGATTGTTTGACTTGGTTGTATTGTGCATGGGTAGGAATTTTCTTCTCTTAGTTCTATCTATCTTTTACTCATCTATGCTGAAAACCCCACATATGCCTCCTCGTCGTGATACCGACAACAATGATGCCATGCAACAACTGATGGCCGCTCAAGCTCAGCTGATGACTATGATGACACAGTTCATTGCCGCAATCAACAACAACAACCACAACAACAACAACCCGCCACCTCCACCACCACCACCCCTAGTGGGCAGACTTGCTAGGTTGCTAAGGCTTAGTCCTAATAAGTTCTCTTCTACCGAACAATTAGTGGCGGATGACTGGCTACGTTCAGTCAATAAGGACTTAGTAACTTGTGAGTGTTCTGAGGCAGAAAAAGTGAGGTTCACTGCACAACTGTTGGAAAGACCTGCTGCATTGTGGTGGGAGACTTATCAAGTGACTCATCCTCTGGATGGCATAACTTGGGATGCTTTCAAGGAAGGTTTCCGCAATGCTCACATTTCCTCTGGCATAATGAACCTGAAGAAAGAGGAATTTCGCAGCTTGAGGCAGGGAGGTAGAACTCTGAAGGAGTATATGGATGACATCTGTAAGCTATCAAGGTATGCACCAGAAGACATTGACACTGATGCTAAGAGGAAGGAAAAATTCCTCAATGGTCTTAAGGGAGAGCTGAAGATACCCTTGTCTGTGGCCTATGCTCCTAACTATCAAACTCTGCTGGATCAAGCTATCACTCTGGATAACAACATAAGAAAGGAAGAGAACATGAAGAGGAAATTCAGTGCAAGTAAGGTTCACTATGAAGGGACACACAAGAGACAACACACCTCTGAAGTCAGTGGCCATAAACCATGGAATCACTCCAACAACTGTAATGGCCAAAAACATCATGGCCATAATCATAATGGAGGATACAAAGGAAGTAATGGAGGATACAAAGGAAATAATGGTGGATTCAAGGGAAACCATCACCATAGCCATAATCATGGAAATGGTCATCACCGTCCTAACTATGAAGGGAAGAAATACTTGTCTAATGTGACTTGCTTCAAGTGCAAGAAGACATGATATTATGCAACTGAATTCCCAGAGAAGAAGGCTGATGAAAATTCCAAGCAATCCTTTCCAGAAGGGACAACTGAACCACATCAATGTGGAAGAAGTTCATGATGAACCTGATGCCTTCATTGGTACGTTCTTGCTCAATTCTTTTCCAGTATTAGTTTTATTTGATACTGGAGCATCGCATTCATTCATACCAAGAGCTTTTGTAAACAAACATGGGCTAGCTGAGGAAAGTCTAGGAAAACCAATTAGGTTAAGCTCACCTGAAGGGGAGATGATAGTAAATTCCGGGTGTAGGCAGTTGGACTTGAAGATTGGTAAGCACACCTTTCCAATAGACTTAGTCATCCTAGAAACCCAAGGTTTGGATGTTATCATCGGAATGGATTGGGTGACTCGTTTTGAAGGAATCATAGACTGTGCAAATAGAGCAATCACCCTCACAACCCCAGAGAAAAGAAAGATTAAGTTCCGATCAACTTTCGAACTTAAGAAGGTTAGGCTAAATTCTCTTAAGGGGGTTAGCCTTGGTGATGTGCTTATTGTGAAGGAATACCCAGATGTTTTTCCGGAAGAACTACCGGGAATGCCACCTGATAGAGATGTAGAGTTTCTCATCGAACTGAAACCAGGAACAGGACCAATAGCTAAAAGACCTTATCCTATGGCCGTCGATGAATTGAAAGAGCTCAAGAAGCAACTGGAGGAACATATCCAGAAAGGGTTGATTCGTCCAATTCATCGCCATGGTGAGCACCAGTCTTATTTGTTAAAAAGAAAGATCAAACCCAGAGGCTAGTCATGGACTACAGGGATATAAATGATCAAACTATCAAAAACAAGTACCCGTTACCCAAGATAAATGAACTATTTGATCAACTGGAAGGTGCTTGTGTTTTCTCAAAGATCGATCTTCGATGGGGGTACCTCCAAATGAAAGTTAGAGAAATGGATATACCCAAGACTGCATTTGTTACGAGATATGGCTCCTACGAGTACACCGTAATGCCTTTTGGATTAACCAATGCTCCAGCCTATTTCATGAATATGATGAACAAAGTGTTCATGGATTTTCTGGATAAGTTTGTGGTAGTGTTCATAGATGACATTTTAATCTATTCCAAGAGTCACAAAGAACATGAAGAGCATTTGCGTCTAGTATTGCAGAGACTACGTGAACATAAGTTGTATGCCAAATACAGCAAGTGTGAGTTTTGGTTAGAACAAGTCGGATTTCTAGGCCATGTGGTGTCCAAGGAAGGTATAGCGGTGGATCCTGAAAAGGTTTCAGCCGTAACGAATTGGGAGCCGCCGAAAAATGTTAGAGAATTACGGAGTTTTCTGGGACTAGCAGGATACTACCGAAGATTCATTGAAAACTTCGCCAAGATTGCCAAGGCTTTGACGGAATTGTTGAAAAAGGAGAAGAAGTTTGAGTGGACAGAGGCCTGTGAAGCCAGTTTTCAGGAGTTGAAAAAACGTCTAGTTTCAGCCCCAGTTCTACGCTTACCTGATTTAGAGAAGGAATTCCAAGTGTATTGTGATGCATCACGCCAAGGCCTGGGAAGTGTATTGATGCAGGAAGGCATAGTGGCATCTTGTAGCGTACCTGCACTTTAAATAAGGCAGATACCTGTGTATAGTGCAAATCACTGGATCGATTCATTTGCACACACAGTTTACGATGTAATATCACAACAAAGCGTCAATTTTATTACATCGATGATCCAAAATTACAAAATATTTGATACAAGTTGCATAGCATAAAGCTAGCATTGAAAAGTATACAGCGGAAATATAACAGCAGTGAGTCTCTATAACTTTCATGCTGCCACAGGCAAAAACATGTTGGTTGTAGACTCGAAACCTTTACGAAACCTCACTCGTCATCTGATCAAATCTGCAATAAGAAAAATATTGCAACAACGTGGGTCAGATTCCATTAAAAATGGAGTCTGGCAAGTGACACTATGGTGGACAATTAAGGAAATAACTCTAAAGCCTATATGAATATTTGGCTGGTGGAGTTCAAGGCTAATTTGCATAAAGCCAATTTTTCCTACTCTTTTGAAAACACTTTTCTTGAAATCGACGAGTATGGCATGAAAACCATAAATCTCATCTTCCCTTGTTCACCCATCAAGTTTTACTTTTGAAGTTGGAATGATGGAATCCTCCGTTCACGTCCTTGATCAGCTGCTCAATATTGTCCGTAACCGGGGACACGGCTAAGTACTTAGTTTTACACTCTGCAGAGGTTGTGCACGTTCACCATTGTACCCATTCAACCCAAGGTATCCTTTACACACCATTTGTGATAAGGAAAGGAGAGAATGAGACGAGATCTTTCAGAAGCATTTTCCCTCCCACCTGGCTTGACCCGCTCCACCTAACATCCCCCTACATCTGCTTGTCAAGCCGGAGAGAGTCCACGCAACATAATTGATCAAGCTAGAGCCCATATGGCAATGGCTGCACTGGAAGCAATCGTCACTCGGAGTTCTTCAGATTCCTCTGTTCCTGGGTGGCCATTCTCAAGTGTACATACTCCAGGAACCATAGACATGGACCTGAGTAGCCACTCAACATAACCCATGCAACCAATTACCACCCAGGTGTTTCATTCTTAACTTAGTAGCATTTAGATTTTCACAAAACAACATTTGCATAGCAACAATAATTCTACTAAGTATTGCATAGGAACCTAGACACAGGTATAAGGGATTCTACACAGGTTTAGCATAGCAACACATGCATATAAAAATACACTAAGTAATGCATATAAAAATAGGAAGTTTATGAGGTGTGCCACTTGCCTTTGAATGTTGTCGTTGTTCACAACTCTTTTCAATAACGAACGTTTGCTCTCCGTTTAATCTAAACAATAATAGCAAACAACAATACCACAATCAACAAACAACAATCATCAACATACATGCTCATATCAAATGAACAACAAGTTTTGTAAAACTCCTAAGGAAAACATGTCATGTATGATATGCAAATTATTTCTAAGGGCTAGAGATGCATGTTATGCTATGAAAATATCTTAAGTTAATGCAAGGCAAATAGGTGGGTCAAGAATGACTAAGGACTAAGGTCTTAAGTTGGCTAAACATACTTTGTTTTATATCTTCTTGAAACAAGCACTCAAATGGCTTAGCCATGATGTGCAAAATACTTAGGGAAAAATACTAAGTCATTTGTTCAAGATGATCAACAATTATTATCAACTCTTTGTAAATTGTACATTCACTATAGTGAGAGAGACAGACACCCGGCCAGCCACTTAAATTGTGGAACAGGTCTCATGTACGTGGACATGTAAGGTTTGTTTCCAGGCCGCGTCATCCCACTATGCTGCTAGGATCCAACAACTTCAAGATGATAACATCATGATCAAAATTTGTTTAAGTCTAAAAGACAAGATTAGAAAAGAGGGAAAAGATAGAAAGAGAGATGTGGTTGTCCTCCAGGCTTCATCTCCAGACTTGTAACTTTCTTTTGGATGATGTCTTGATTGAAGTTTTGATAGACTTGATAATTCTTCAGACTTGGTGGTTCTTGCATCCTCGAGGCTGGTCTTGGATTTACTTAGTCTTCAGGATGTCTAACAGAAGAGAAGAAAAGACAGAGAGAAAGACTTAGAGAATAAAAGGGAGGTTGGCCTTCTTGAACTTCTTCTCACTTTTCTTCTAAGTGCTTGACATCTTGAGGATGCTTCTAGAGTCTGTTTTCTTCTAAGTGCTTCTACTTCTTGGAGATACTTCTGAAGTCTTGTTTTGGCTAAGTCCTTCAATGATCTTCCAGCTCCATCTTGAAAATTACTAAGTGTCTAATTGTAGCACTTCACAAAAATGCTAAGTTGAAATTATTTTCTAACTTAGAGAAAACTAATGAAGAGGGGTTTTCCTATGAGAATAAAATATGCTATGAATGAAATGAAATTTTTAATTCACAAGAAACATAAAAATAACTTTTGTGATTTCTTTCTAAATACGCATGAATTTATAAATGCAATTTAATTAATTTCTAGTTTTGGAAAATATAATAAAAGGAATAATTATAAGGTTAAAGTTTCCTATGATTAAATTTTTATAACACAATTTTATAATTAGTGTTAATAGACAGAGAGCTTTTAATTAAATCTATTGCAATTGGATTTAATCAAAAATAATGTTTCTATTAAAAGTTATTTCAAAATTAGTCAAACTATTCAAATTAAACACACAACTATGAATTCCTTCAAAATTACTCAAAAATATTTTATAGCAGTAGCATTAATTTACAAATACTCTAAGGTTTCTAAAACATATTTATTTGCAATTTTTGGATTTATAGATTTAAAGTTATGACAAATATACTCAAATCTTCCATTTGAAATTTGAATATTTTAAACTAAGTCAAATTTCAGTTCTAACAGGACCAAAATAATCTACAGGTCAAGAGCTTTCATTTGATATATCATTTGTCCAATTTGGAGTTAAGGTGAAAAAGTTATAATAATTCTAGTAGGGAGGGACTTTTCTATAAAACAGTCGATTAAATCTAATTCGGAATAAATCAGAAAAACAGACGGCTACGTGGCGGGATGTGATTGGCTGGGCTTGGCTCGACTTGGCTCGGCTCGGCTTCTTTGAATCTGGATCGTTAGATCCAGATCCGATGGATCAAATCTATCTGTACCGGTTCATCTAAGGTTCTAATCTTGACCGTTAAAAGCAGATCCAAAGGCTCAACGTGGGTGTCCAGGAGGTGGCGGCGCAATCTCGCCGGAGAAGAGGACGACGGCGATGATGGCTCGGCCTTGGACGCTCCGGTCGACGTGGTGTGGCCCCAGCCTCGGGAATATGACGGCGCGATGCAGCTCGGCACGAGGAAGACGAAGGTGGCCGCGTCGTCGAGCAGTGCGTCCGGGAGTCGTGTGGGGATGCGGCCGGAGGTGCGGGGTGCTCCGACGTACTCGCGTCGTGCAAGGATCGGACGTTCGGCTGCACAAAAAAATAGCCCTAAGGCATGAGGAGGTGCGCAACAAAAAGGGAGAGACGAGGAGCGCGGTCTCGGGCGGGGAAGTGCTCACCTCGTCGCGAGATCAGTGAAAAACGGCGGCGGCCTGGGTGTACTCCGGCGAGAGATTGGAACGGCCTGGCGGCGCACAACGAAAGGGGAAAAGAGGGCAAAGGGAGGCCGAGGTGCAGGGGTTTTATAGGACGGGAGGAGGGAACCAACCGCGCGTCGATCTCGCCGGATTTGGAGAGAAATCGGGGGCGGGATTTTCGGCTGGAGGTTGACGATGATGACATCAGCAATGACGTCATCCAGTAATTCTTTTTCTGTTTTTATTTGTTTAATTCATATCTTTTGATTTAAATATCCAAATGATGTCAAATAAATTTCTAAAAATTTGTAATATTATTATCTTTCTGTTAAACCAATTGTGGGCATGTTTTGAATATTTTTGAAAAATAATATTTTGAAATATTGATTAAATACAAATTTGACACTTAAAAGTCAAATTTGAATTTATATCTTAAATAAATTTTCTTTTGGCTATATAAATTTTATTAAATACCCATATTCAAATTATTTGAATTTAAGTTATTTAAACTTATTTTTGCTGAAATCATAATATTACAGAAAATATAAATAATGTTTAGGAAAATGTGGAGTATAAGATATTCATTTTTAATTGAAGATAATTTGTGCAACATTATATTTTATAATATGATAATGCATTTGAAACTTCATAATAACTTTGGACAAGACCTTTGTTTTAAATTTTATTCTTATTTAGAATATATTAATCATTTCATGCTTTGAAAATAGATGAAATTCATTTGAGCAAATGAAATGTTTATTTGGTTAATTCATTAATTTAAATTCTATGAAGTTTTAAAGTTATACACTATAGGCTTATAATTTCCAAACTATATTTTGAACATAGTTAAAGGAATGGAAACCATTTAGTAATTATATAATCTTTTTTATAATCTTGTATTTATGAATAGATATGGCTAAGTGGTTTAATTCTAATACTTATAAAGAACTAATTTATTTAAATTAAAATGAATTGTATATTGTAAAATATTTGTCAATTTATATTTTAAGGTTTTTGAAACACAGTGGATAATAAAATGTTTAAACTGTGACATTTGAAATATTAAACTCCATTTTGAAACCTTTCATGGTTGGTTTTCTTATACATTTAATATTTTATTTTAATAAAAGAAAAGTTTTAAATTTTAGTTATTTTTTGAATATTATAAAATGTTGGGATGTTACAGACTACCACCCTTAAAAGGAATCTCGTCCCCGAGATTCGGAGAGGCTAGAAAGACAAAGCAATGCTTGAGTGATTCTGATAACTCGGGATGTTTTGGGAAATGAATTTTCTGACATGGAAACTTGAAAACATGGCAGTGAATGGTTTTTCTGATTAGGAGGATGAAAAGAAAGATAGTTTGAGATCTCTGTGTTTAAGCGACTGGGTTTGAATTAACTAGGTGGCTACCACCCTTAAAAGAAATTTTTGTGGTCAGTCTAGAAACTTTGTGTAATCTCGTTTATTCCTCTGATGTAGAGCGTACAAGTGTTCAAAGTACAATGGCATGTGGTGGATACAGAAAGTTTTTAGCACTCACGCTTTCCACTCGGTCCTTGGAGAGATTTATTCTTCTTCCACTCGGGGCAGCCACTGACATAGTGTCCTGTTGCTCCGCATCTGCGACATGTCACGGGACTGTTGATTTTCTTGTGCGAGCGGGTAAGGCATTTCTCCTTCATCTTTTCTGGGCACTTGTCAGCATAATGTCCTTTGCCTTTACATTTGTAGCAAATTACGTCACTTAAGTTCCTCTTCTTCTTCTTAGATGTTTCCAGGGCTAAAAGTTCTTCCAAATCTTGTTTGCCATATTCTATCTCAATTAAAGAAGTCCAGTCTCGTTTGATGGGACAATTTCGAGCTAGGTGATCTCCTTCACATTTATAGCAACACTTGGAGGTACTTTTGGATTTCTTCGGAAGTGACCTTACTCTTATTTCATTCTTCACCTTAGTATGACCCACAGTCTCATTTTGATGAAGATTTGGTTCAGTATCCTGACCAGTCCTTTTCTCTTTGCAGTCCCATGAATAATGTCCTAGTTCTCCACAGGTAATACATGTTATGTGGCTAGTATCTCTTTTGTGTTCCTCCTTCTTTTCTTGTACTTCCACATACTTCATGAGATTTTGTTGCATCCCCCTTTTGGCTTGCTGACTGACTTCTTGCACCACGGGGTAGAGTTGATATGGCGTTGGAACGTGATTTGTTGCTTCACACAAACAGCAAGAAATCTGACTTGTGGGGCATTCCCTAACTGGATGTCCGGTATGACCATGGGGCCACTCATCAGTGCATTCTTTGGACGTATGTCCTATCTCTCCATAGGTTTTGCATGCCTTTAGTTTGGTCATAAGATCCTCTTAAAATTCACTATGATTTTGATCAATCTTAGGCAGTTGCTGATTGATCATCTTCAACAGCTGACTCTGGTTCTCTAATAGTAGTCACATAGTTGTATGCAAATCATTGGTGTTGGTGTTGGGGTGAGACATCTGTTTGGTTTAAAAAGCAATGAGTTGAATTATTTGTACTCATGGAGGAATCTTAGTTCAATTAAAACAAAACAAGGCAACCAATCTATAACATAATCAATCAACATCTAACAAACATCAAGCAACGAGGTGCTAACACACAGCAAACAATCTAGTATTGTCATATAGCTAAGTTGATATGATCAATACACTAACACGATATCGCCGTTCTATTTAAGTGGTGGTCAAATCTACCTTCTTCATGACTGCTTCCCGTTCTTGTTCAACTTTCTTGGATATCTTAGAAGTGTTGGTCGAAACCTGGTTCTTCAGTGGTCTTCCATGCATGCAGAACTTCATGATTAATCGTAGCTTTTCCATATGAGCCAGCAGAATCAGACTTAGACTATAAGAACATGGTCATCTAGAAAAAGATAAGAGATTTTCAGAAGGTTGAAAGTAGATGAGAATACGAGAAAGACATAGTGAAAAGATTTGTTTTTAGAAAAGTGAAGAAAAATAGATTTTCAATCCTATGGTCAAACCTATTTCTATCCAAACCTAGGGTTTCGAACCTACAGGCAACACAGTGCTCTGATACCATCTGTAGCGTACCTGCACTTTAAATAAGGCAGGTACCTGTGTATAGTGCAAATCCCTGGATCGATTCATTTGCACACACAGTTTACGATGTAATATCACAACAAAGCGTCAATTTTATTACATCGATGATCCAGAATTACAAAATATTTGATACAAGTTGCATAGCATAAAGCTAGCATTGAAAAGTATACAGCGGAAATATAACAGCAGTGAGTCTCTATAACTTTCATGCTGCCACAGGCAAAAACATGTTGGTTGTAGACTCGAAACCTTTACGAAACCTCACTCGTCATCTGATCAAATCTGCAATAAGAAAAATATTGCAACAACGTGGGTCAGATTCCATTAAAAATGGAGTCTGGCAAGTGACACTATGGTGGACACTTAAGGAAATAACTCTAAAGCCTATATGAATATTTGGCTGGTGGAGTTCAAGGCTAATTTGCATAAAGCCAATTTTTCCTACTCTTTTGAAAACACTTTTCTTGAAATCGACGAGTATGGCATGAAAACCATAAATCTCATCTTCCCTTGTTCACCCATCAAGTTTTACTTTTGAAGTTGGAATGATGGAATCCTCCGTTGACGTCCTTGATCAGCTGCTCAATATTGTCCGTAACCGGGGACACGGCTAAGTACTTAGTTTTACACTCTGCAGAGGTTGTGCATGTTCACCATTGTACCCATTCAACCCAAGGTATCCTTTACACACCATTTGTGATAAGGAAAGGAGAGAATGAGACGAGATCTTTCAGAAGCATTTTCCCTCCCACCTGGCTTGACCCGTTCCACCTAACATCCCCCTACATCTGCTTGTCAAGCCGGAGAGAGTCCACGCAACATAATTGATCAAGCCAGAGCCCATATGGCAATGGCTGCACTGGAAGCAATCGTCACTCGGAGTTCTTCAGATTCCTCTGTTACTGGGTGGCCATTCTCAAGTGTACATACTCCAGGAACCATAGACATGGACCTGAGTAGCCACTCAACATAACCCATGCAACCAATTACCACCCAGGTGTTTCATTCTTAACTTAGTACCATTTAGATTTTCACAAAACAACATTTGCATAGCAACAATAATTCTACTAAGTATTGCATAGGAACCTAGACACAGGTATAAGGGATTCTACACAGGTTTAGCATAGCAACACATGCATATAAAAATACACTAAGTAATGCATATAAAAGTAGGAAGTTTATGAGGTGTGCCACTTGCCTTTGAATGTTGTCGTTGTTCACAACTCTTTTCAATAACGAACGTTTGCTCTCCGTTTAATCTAAACAATAATAGCAAACAACAATACCACAATCAACAAACAACAATCATCAACATACATGCTCATATCAAATGAACAACAAGTTTTGTAAAACTCCTAAGGAAAACATGTCATGTATGATATGCAAATTATTTCTAAGGGCTAGAGATGCATGTTATGCTATGAAAATCTCTTAAGTTAATGCAAGGCAAATAGGTGGGTCAAGAATGACTAAGGACTAAGGTCTTAAGTTGGCTAAACATACTTTGTTTTATATCTTCTTGAAACAAGCACTCAAATGGCTTAGCCATGATGTGCAAAATACTTAGGGAAAAATACTAAGTCATTTGTTCAAGATGATCAACAATTATTATCAACTCTTTGTAAATTGGACATTCACTATAGTGAGAGAGACAGACACCCGGCCAGCCACTTAAATTGTGGAACAGGTCTCATGTACGTGGACATGTAAGGTTTGTTTCTAGGCCGCTTCATCCCACTATGCTGCTAGGATCCAACAACTTCAAGATGATAACATCATGATCAAAATTTGTTTAAGTCTAAAAGACAAGATTAGAAAAGAGGGAAAAGATAGAAAGAGAGATGTGGTTGTCCTCCAGGCTTCATCTCCAGACTTGTAACTTTCTTTTGGATGATGTCTTGATTGAAGTTTTGATAGACTTGATAATTCTTCAGACTTGGTGGTTCTTGCATCCTCGAGGCTGGTCTTGGATTTACTTAGTCTTCAGGATGTCTAACAGAAGAGAAGAAAAGACAGAGAGAAAGACTTAGAGAATAAAAGGGAGGTTGGCCTTCTTGAACTTCTTCTCACTTTTCTTCTAAGTGCTTGACATCTTGAGGATGCTTCTAGAGTCTGTTTTCTTCTAAGTGCTTCTACTTCTTGGAGATACTTCTGAAGTCTTGTTTTGGCTAAGTCCTTCAATGATCTTCCAGCTCCATCTTGAAAATTACTAAGTGTCTAATTGTAGCACTTCACAAAAATGCTAAGTTGAAATTATTTTCTAACTTAGAGAAAACTAATGAAGAGGGGTTTTCCTATGAGAATAAAATATGCTATGAATGAAATGAAATTTTTAATTCACAAGAAACATAAAAATAACTTTTGTGATTTCTTTCTAAATACGCATGAATTTATAAATGCAATTTAATTAATTTCTAGTTTTGGAAAATATAATAAAAGGAATAATTATAAGGTTAAAGTTTCCTATGATTAAATTTTTATAACACAATTTTATAATTAGTGTTAATAGACAGAGAGCTTTTAATTAAATCTATTGCAATTGGCTTTAATCAAAAATAATGTTCCTATTAAAAGTTATTTCAAAATTAGTCAAACTATTCAAATTAAACACACAACTATGAATTCCTTCAAAATTACTCAAAAATATTTTATATCAGTAGCATTAATTTACAAATACTCTAAGGTTTCTAAAACATATTTATTTGCAATTTTTGGATTTATAGATTTAAAGTTATGACAAATATACTCAAATCTTCCATTTGAAATTTTAATATTTTAAACTAAGTCAAATTTCAGTTCTAACAGGACCAAAATAATCTACAGGTCAAGAGCTTTCATTTGATATATCATTTGTCCAATTTGGAGTTAAGGTGAAAAAGTTATAATAATTCTAGTAGGGAGGGACTTTTCTGTAAAACAGTCGATTAAATCTAATTCGGAATAAATCAGAAAAACAGACGGCTACGTGGCGGGATGTGATTAGCTGGGCTTGGCTCGGCTTGGCTCGGCTCGGCTCGGCTTCTTTGAATCTGGATCGTTAGATCCAGATCCGATGGATCAAATCTATCTGTACCGGTTCATCTAAGGTTCTAATCTTGACCGTTAAAAGCAGATCCAAAGGCTCACCGTGGGTGTCCAGGACGTGGCGGCGCAATCTCGCCGGAGAAGAGGACGACGGCGATGATGGCTCGGCCTTGGACGCTCCGGTCGACGTGGTGTGGCCCCAGCCTCGGGAATATGACGGCGCGATGCAGCTCGGCACGAGGAAGACGAAGGTGGCCGCGTCGTCGAGCAGTGCGTCCGGGAGTCGTGTGGGGATGCGGCCGGAGGTGCGGGGTGCTCCGACGTACTCGCGTCGTGCAAGGATCGGACGTTCGGCTGCACAAAAAAATAGCCCTAAGGCATGAGGAGGTGCGCAACAAAAAGGGAGAGACGAGGAGCGCGGTCTCGGGCGGGGAAGTGCTCACCTCGTCGCGAGATCAGTGAAAAACGGCGGCGGCCTGGGTGTACTCCGGGGAGAGATTGGAACGGCCTGGCGGCGCACAACGAAAGGGGAAAAGAGGGCAAAGGGAGGCCGAGGTGCAGGGGTTTTATAGGACGGGAGGAGGGAACCAACCGCGCGTCGATCTCGCCGGATTTGGAGAGAAATCGGGGGCGGGATTTTCGGCTGGAGGTTGACGATGATGACGTCAGCGATGACGTCATCCAGTAATTCTTTTTCTGTTTTTATTTGTTTAATTCATATCTTTTGATTTAAATATCCAAATGATGTCAAATAAATTTCTAAAAATTTGTAATATTATTATCTTTCTGTTAAACCAATTGTGGGCATGTTTTGAATATTTTTGAAAAATAATATTTTGAAATATTGATTAAATACAAATTTGACACTTAAAAGTCAAATTTGAATTTATATCTTAAATAAATTTTCTTTTGGCTATATAAATTTTATTAAATACCCATATTCAAATTATTTGAATTTAAGTTATTTAAACTTATTTTTGCTGAAATCATAATATTACAGAAAATATAAATAATGTTTAGGAAAATGTGGAGTATAAGATATTCATTTTTAATTGAAGATAATTTGTGCAACATTATATTTTATAATATGATAATGCATTTGAAACTTCATAATAACTTTGGACAAGACCTTTGTTTTAAATTTTATTCTTATTTAGAATATATTAATCATTTCATGCTTTGAAAATAGATGAAATTCATTTGAGCAAATGAAATGTTTATTTGGTTAATTCATTAATTTAAATTCTATGAAGTTTTAAAGTTATACACTATAGGCTTATAATTTCCAAACTATATTTTGAACATAGTTAAAGGAATGGAAACCATTTAGTAATTATATAATCTTTTGAATAATCTTGTATTTATGAATAGATATGGCTAAGTGGTTTAATTCTAAAACTTATAAAGAACTAATTTATTTAAATTAAAATGAATTGTAGTTTGTAAAATATTTGTCAATTTATATTTTAAGGTTTTTGAAACACAGTGGATAATAAAATGTTTAAACTGTGACATTTGAAATATTAAACTCCATTTTGAAACCTTTCATGGTTGGTTTCCTTATACATTTAATATTTTATTTTAATAAAAGAAAAGTTTTAAATGTTAGTGATTTTTTGAATATTATAAAATGTTGGGATGTTACATACTACCACCCTTAAAAGGAATCTCGTCCCCGAGATTCGGAGAGGCTAGAAAGACAAAGCAATGCTTGAGTGATTCTGATAACTCGGGATGTTTTGGGAAATGAATTTTCTGACATGGAAACTTGAAAACATGGCAGTGAATGGTTTTTCTGATTAGGAGGATGAAAAGAAAGATAGTTTGAGATCTTTGTGTTTAAGCGACTGGGTTTGAATTAACTAGGTGGCTACCACCCTTAAAAGAAATTTTTGTGGTCAGTCTAGAAACTTTGTGTAATCTCGTTTATTCCTCTGATGTAGAGCGTACAAGTGTTCAAAGTACAATGGCATGTGGTGGATACAGAAAGTTTTTAGCACTCACGCTTTCCACTCGGTCCTTGGAGAGATTTATTCTTCTTCCACTCGGGGCAGCCACTGACATAGTGTCCTGTTGCTCCGCATCTGCGACATGTCACGGGACTGTTGATTTTCTTGTGCGAGCGGGTAAGGCATTTCTCCTTCATCTTTTCTGGGCACTTGTCAGCATAATGTCCTTTGCCTTTACATTTGTAGCAAATTACGTCACTTAAGTTCCTCTTCTTCTTCTTAGATGTTTCCAGGGCTAAAATTTCTTCCAAATCTTGTTTGCCATATTCTATCTCAATTAAAGAAGTCCAGTCTCGTTTGATGGGACAATTTCGAGCTAGGTGATCTCCTTCACATTTATAGCAACACTTGGAGGTACTTTTGGATTTCTTCGGAAGTGACCTTACTCTTATTTCATTCTTCACCTTAGTATGACCCACAGTCTCATTTTGATGAAGATTTGGTTCAGTATCCTGACCAGTCCTTTTCTCTTTGCAGTCCCATGAATAATGTCCTAGTTCTCCACAGGTAATACATGTTATGTGGCTAGTATCTCTTTTGTGTTCCTCCTTCTTTTCTTGTACTTCCACATACTTCATGAGATTTTGTTGCATCCCCCTTTTGGCTTGCTGACTGACTTCTTGCACCACGGGGTAGAGTTGATATGGCGTTGGAACGTGATTTGTTGCTTCACACAAACAGCAAGAAATCTGACTTGTGGGGCATTCCCTAACAGGATGTCCGGTATGACCATGGGGCCACTCATCAGTGCATTCTTGGGACGTATGTCCTATCTCTCCATAGGTTTTGCATGCCTTTAGTTTGGTCATAAGATCCTCTTCAAATTCACTATGATTTTGATCAATCTTAGGCAGTTGCTGATTGATCATCTTCAACAGCTGACTCTGGTTCTCTAATAGTAGTCGCATAGTTGTATGCAAATCATTGGTGTTGGTGTTGGGGTGAGACATCTGTTTGGTTTAAAAAGCAATGAGTTGAATTATTTGTACTCATGGAGGAATCTTAGTTCAATTAAAACAAAACAAGGCAACCAATCTATAACATAATCAATCAACATCTAACAAACATCAAGCAACGAGGTGCTAACACACAGCAAACAATCTAGTATTGTCATATAGCTAAGTTGATATGATCAATACACTAACACGATATCGCCGTTCTATTTAAGTGGTGGTCAAATCTACCTTCTTCATGACTGCTTCCCGTTCTTGTTCAACTTTCTTGGATATCTTAGAAGTGTTGGTCGAAATCTGGTTCTTCAGTGGTCTTCCATGCATGCAGAACTTCATGATTAATCGTAGCTTTTCCATATGAGCCAGCAGAATCAGACTTAGACTATAAGAACATGGTCATCTAGAAAAAGATAAGAGATTTTCAGAAGGTTGAAAGTAGATGAGAATACGAGAAAGACATAGTGAAAAGATTTGTTTTTAGAAAAGTGAAGAAAAATAGATTTTCAATCCTATGGTCAAACCTATTTCTATCCAAACCTAGGGTTTCGAACCTACAGGCAACACAGTGCTCTGATACCATCTGTAGCGTACCTGCACTTTAAATAAGGCAGGTACCTGTGTATAGTGCAAATCCCTGGATCGATTCATTTGCACACACAGTTTACGATGTAATATCACAACAAAGCGTCAATTTTATTACATCGATGATCCAGAATTACAAAATATTTGATACAAGTTGCATAGCATAAAGCTAGCATTGAAAAGTATACAGCGGAAATATAACAGCAGTGAGTCTCTATAACTTTCATGCTGCCACAGGCAAAAACATGTTGGTTGTAGACTCGAAACCTTTACGAAACCTCACTCGTCATCTGATCAAATCTGCAATAAGAAAAATATTGCAACAACGTGGGTCAGATTCCATTAAAAATGGAGTCTGGCAAGTGACACTATGGTGGACACTTAAGGAAATAACTCTAAAGCCTATATGAATATTTGGCTGGTGGAGTTCAAGGCTAATTTGCATAAAGCCAATTTTTCCTACTCTTTTGAAAACACTTTTCTTGAAATCGACGAGTATGGCATGAAAACCATAAATCTCATCTTCCCTTGTTCACCCATCAAGTTTTACTTTTGAAGTTGGAATGATGGAATCCTCCGTTGACGTCCTTGATCAGCTGCTCAATATTGTCCGTAACCGGGGACACGGCTAAGTACTTAGTTTTACACTCTGCAGAGGTTGTGCACGTTCACCATTGTACCCATTCAACCCAAGGTATCCTTTACACACCATTTGTGATAAGGAAAGGAGAGAATGAGACGAGATCTTTCAGAAGCATTTTCCCTCCCACCTGGCTTGACCCGTTCCACCTAACATCCCCCTACATCTGCTTGTCAAGCCGGAGAGAGTCCACGCAACATAATTGATCAAGCCAGAGCCCATATGGCAATGGCTGCACTGGAAGCAATCGTCACTCGGAGTTCTTCAGATTCCTCTGTTACTGGGTGGCCATTCTCAAGTGTACATACTCCAGGAACCATAGACATGGACCTGAGTAGCCACTCAACATAACCCATGCAACCAATTACCACCCAGGTGTTTCATTCTTAACTTAGTACCATTTAGATTTTCACAAAACAACATTTGCATAGCAACAATAATTCTACTAAGTATTGCATAGGAACCTAGACACAGGTATAAGGGATTCTACACAGGTTTAGCATAGCAACACATGCATATAAAAATACACTAAGTAATGCATATAAAAGTAGGAAGTTTATGAGGTGTGCCACTTGCCTTTGAATGTTGTCGTTGTTCACAACTCTTTTCAATAACGAACGTTTGCTCTCCGTTTAATCTAAACAATAATAGCAAACAACAATACCACAATCAACAAACAACAATCATCAACATACATGCTCATATCAAATGAACAACAAGTTTTGTAAAACTCCTAAGGAAAACATGTCATGTATGATATGCAAATTATTTCTAAGGGCTAGATATGCATGTTATGCTATGAAAATCTCTTAAGTTAATGCAAGGCAAATAGGTGGGTCAAGAATGACTAAGGACTAAGGTCTTAAGTTGGCTAAACATACTTTGTTTTATATCTTCTTGAAACAAGCACTCAAATGGCTTAGCCATGATGTGCAAAATACTTAGGGAAAAATACTAAGTCATTTGTTCAAGATGATCAACAATTATTATCAACTCTTTGTAAATTGGACATTCACTATAGTGAGAGAGACAGACACCCGGCCAGCCACTTAAATTGTGGAACAGGTCTCATGTACGTGGACATGTAAGGTTTGTTTCCAGGCCGCTTCATCCCACTATGCTGCTAGGATCCAACAACTTCAAGATGATAACATCATGATCAAAATTTGTTTAAGTCTAAAAGACAAGATTAGAAAAGAGGGAAAAGATAGAAAGAGAGATGTGGTTGTCCTCCAGGCTTCATCTCCAGACTTGTAACTTTCTTTTGGATGATGTCTTGATTGAAGTTTTGATAGACTTGATAATTCTTCAGACTTGGTGGTTCTTGCATCCTCGAGGCTGGTCTTGGATTTACTTAGTCTTCAGGATGTCTAACAGAAGAGAAGAAAAGACAGAGAGAAAGACTTAGAGAATAAAAGGGAGGTTGGCCTTCTTGAACTTCTTCTCACTTTTCTTCTAAGTGCTTGACATCTTGAGGATGCTTCTAGAGTCTGTTTTCTTCTAAGTGCTTCTACTTCTTGGAGATACTTCTGAAGTCTTGTTTTGGCTAAGTCCTTCAATGATCTTCCAGCTCCATCTTGAAAATTACTAAGTGTCTAATTGTAGCACTTCACAAAAATGCTAAGTTGAAATTATTTTCTAACTTAGAGAAAACTAATGAAGAGGGGTTTTCCTATGAGAATAAAATATGCTATGAATGAAATGAAATTTTTAATTCACAAGAAACATAAAAATAACTTTTGTGATTTCTTTCTAAATATGCATGAATTTATAAATGCAATTTAATTAATTTCTAGTTTTGGAAAATATAATAAAAGGAATAATTATAAGGTTAAAGTTTCCTATGATTAAATTTTTATAACACAATTTTATAATTAGTGTTAATAGACAGAGAGCTTTTAATTAAATCTATTGCAATTGGATTTAATCAAAAATAATGTTTCTATTAAAAGTTATTTCAAAATTAGTCAAACTATTCAAATTAAACACACAACTATGAATTCCTTCAAAATTACTCAAAAATATTTTATAGCAGTAGCATTAATTTACAAATACTCTAAGGTTTCTAAAACATATTTATTTGCAATTTTTGGATTTATAGATTTAAAGTTATGACAAATATACTCAAATCTTCCATTTGAAATTTGAATATTTTAAACTAAGTCAAATTTCAGTTCTAACAGGACCAAAATAATCTACAGGTCAAGAGCTTTCATTTGATATATCATTTGTCCAATTTGGAGTTAAGGTGAAAAAGTTATAATAATTCTAGTAGGGAGGGACTTTTCTGTAAAACAGTCGATTAAATCTAATTCGGAATAAATCAGAAAAACAGACGGCTACGTGGCGGGATGTGATTGGCTGGGCTTGGCTCGGCTTGGCTCGGCTCGGCTTCTTTGAATCTGGATCGTTAGATCCAGATCCGATGGATCAAATCTATCTGTACCGGTTCATCTAAGGTTCTAATCTTGACCGTTAAAAGCAGATCCAAAGGCTCACCGTGGGTGTCCAGGACGTGGCGGCGCAATCTCGCCGGAGAAGAGGACGACGGCGATGATGGCTCGGCCTTGGACGCTCCGGTCGACGTGGTGTGGCCCCAGCCTCGGGAATATGACGGCGCGATGCAGCTCGGCACGAGGAAGACGAAGGTGGCCCCGTCGTCGAGCACTGCGTTCGGGAGTCGTGTGGGGATGCGGCCGGAGGTGCGGGGTGCTCCGACGTACTCGGGTCGTGCAAGGATCGGACGTTCGGCTGCACAAAAAAATAGCCCTAAGGCATGAGGAGGTGCGCAACAAAAAGGGAGAGACGAGGAGCGCGGTCTCGCGCGGGGAAGTGCTCACCTCGTCGCGAGATCAGTGAAAAACGGCGGCGGCCTGGGTGTACTCTGGCGAGAGATTGGAACGGCCTGGCGGCGCACAACGAAAGGGGAAAAGAGGGCAAAGGGAGGCCGAGGTGCAGGGGTTTTATAGGGCGGGAGGAGGGAAACAACCGCGCGTCGATCTCGCCGGATTTGGAGAGAAATCGGGGGCGGGATTTTCGGCTGGAGGTTGACGATGATGACGTCAGCGATGACGTCATCCAGTAATTCTTTCTCTGTTTTTATTTGTTTAATTCATATCTTTTGATTTAAATATCCAAATGATGTCAAATAAATTTCTAAAAATTTGTAATATTATTATCTTTCTGTTAAACCAATTGTGGGCATGTTTTGAATATTTTTGAAAAATTATATTTTGAAATATTGATTAAATACAAATTTGACACTTAAAAGTCAAATTTGAATTTATAACTTAAATAAATTTTCTTTTGGCTATATAAATTTTATAAAATACCCAAATTCAAATTATTTGAATTTAAGTTATTTAAACTTATTTTTGCTGAAATCATAATATTACAGAAAATATAAATAATGTTTAGGAAAATGTGGAGTATAAGATATTCATTTTTAATTGAAGATAATTTGTGCAACATTATATTTTATAATATGATAATGCATTTGAAACTTCATAATAACTTTGGACAAGACCTTTGTTTTAAATTTTATTCTTATTTAGAATATATTAATCATTTCATGCTTTGAAAATAGATGAAATTCATTTGAGCAAATGAAATGTTTATTTGGTTAATTCATTAATTTAAATTCTATGAAGTTTTAAAGTTATACACTATAGGCTTATAATTTCCAAACTATATTTTGAACATAGTTAAAGGAATGGAAACCATTTAGTAATTATATAATCTTTTGAATAATCTTGTATTTATGAATAGATATGGCTAAGTGGTTTAATTCTAAAACTTATAAAGAACTAATTTATTTAAATTAAAATGAATTGTAGTTTGTAAAATATTTGTCAATTTATATTTTAAGGTTTTTGAAACACAGTGGATAATAAAATGTTTAAACTGTGACATTTGAAATATTAAACTCCATTTTGAAACCTTTCATGGTTGGTTTCCTTATACATTTAATATTTTATTTTAATAAAAGAAAAGTTTTAAATGTTAGTGATTTTTTGAATATTATAAAATGTTGGGATGTTACATACTACCACCCTTAAAAGGAATCTCGTCCCCGAGATTCGGAGAGGCTAGAAAGACAAAGCAATGCTTGAGTGATTCTGATAACTCGGGATGTTTTGGGAAATGAATTTTCTGACATGGAAACTTGAAAACATGGCAGTGAATGGTTTTTCTGATTAGGAGGATGAAAAGAAAGATAGTTTGAGATCTCTGTGTTTAAGCGACTGGGTTTGAATTAACTAGGTGGCTACCACCCTTAAAAGAAATTTTTGTGGTCAGTCTAGAAACTTTGTGTAATCTCGTTTATTCCTCTGATGTAGAGCGTACAAGTGTTCAAAGTACAATGGCATGTGGTGGATACAGAAAGTTTTTAGCACTCACGCTTTCCACTCGGTCCTTGGAGAGATTTATTCTTCTTCCACTCGGGGCAGCCACTGACATAGTGTCCTGTTGCTCCGCATCTGCGACATGTCACGGGACTGTTGATTTTCTTGTGCGAGCGGGTAAGGCATTTCTCCTTCATCTTTGCTGGGCACTTGTCAGCATAATGTCCTTTGCCTTTACATTTGTAGCAAATTACGTCACTTAAGTTCCTCTTCTTCTTCTTAGATGTTTCCAGGGCTAAAAGTTCTTCCAAATCTTGTTTGCCATATTCTATCTCAATTAAAGAAGTCCAGTCTCGTTTGATGGGACAATTTCGAGCTAGGTGATCTCCTTCACATTTATAGCAACACTTGGAGGTACTTTTGGATTTCTTCGGAAGTGACCTTACTCTTATTTCATTCTTCACCTTAGTATGACCCACAGTCTCATTTTGATGAAGATTTGGTTCAGTATCCTGACCAGTCCTTTTCTCTTTGCAGTCCCATGAATAATGTCCTAGTTCTCCAAAGGTAATACATGTTATGTGGCTAGTATCTCTTTTGTGTTCCTCCTTCTTTTCTTGTACTTCCACATACTTCATGAGATTTTGTTGCATCCCCCTTTTGGCTTGCTGACTGACTTCTTGCACCACGGGGTAGAGTTGATATGGCGTTGGAACGTGATTTGTTGCTTCACACAAACAACAAGAAATCTGACTTGTGGGGCATTCCCTAACTGGATGTCCGGTATGACCATGGGGCCACTCATCAGTGCATTCTTGGGACGTATGTCCTATCTCTCCACAGGTGTTGCATGCCTTTAGTTTGGTCATAAGATCCTCTTCAAATTCACTATGATTTTGATCAATCTTAGGCAGTTGCTCATTGATCATCTTCAACAGCTGACTCTGGTTCTCTAATAGTAGTCGCATAGTTGTATGCAAATCATTGGTGTTGGTGTTGGGGTGAGACATCTGTTTGGTTTAAAAAGCAATGAGTTGAATTATTTGTACTCATGGAGGAATCTTAGTTCAATTAAAACAAAACAAGGCAACCAATCTATAACATAATCAATCAACATCTAACAAACATCAAGCAACGAGGTGCTAACACACAGCAAACAATCTAGTATTGTCATATAGCTAAGTTGATATGATCAATACACTAACACGATATCGTCGTTCTATTTAAGTGGTGGTCAAATCTACCTTCTTCATGACTGCTTCACGTTCTTGTTCAACTTTCTTGGATATCTTAGAAGTGTTGGTCGAAACCTGGTTCTTCAGTGGTCTTCCATGCATGCAGAACTTCATGATTAATCGTAGCTTTTCCATATGAGCCAGCAGAATCATACTTAGACTATAAGAACATGGTCATCTAGAAAAAGATAAGAGATTTTCAGAAGGTTGAAAGTAGATGAGAATACGAGAAAGACATAGTGAAAAGATTTGTTTTTAGAAAAGTGAAGAAAAATAGATTTTCAATCCTATGGTCAAACCTATTTCTATCCAAACCTAGGGTTTCGAACCTACAGGCAACACAGTGCTCTGATACCATCTGTAGCGTACCTGCACTTTAAATAAGGCAGGTACCTGTGTATAGTGCAAATCCCTGGATCGATTCATTTGCACACACAGTTTACGATGTAATATCACAACAAAGCGTCAATTTTATTACATCGATGATCCAGAATTACAAAATATTTGATACAAGTTGCATAGCATAAAGCTAGCATTGAAAAGTATACAGCGGAAATATAACAGCAGTGAGTCTCTATAACTTTCATGCTGCCACAGGCAAAAACATGTTGGTTGTAGACTCGAAACCTTTACAAAACCTCACTCGTCATCTGATCAAATCTGCAATAAGAAAAATATTGCAACAACGTGGGTCAGATTCCATTAAAAATGGAGTCTGGCAAGTGACACTATGGTGGACACTTAAGGAAATAACTCTAAAGCCTATATGAATATTTGGCTGGTGGAGTTCAAGGCTAATTTGCATAAAGCCAATTTTTCCTACTCTTTTGAAAACACTTTTCTTGAAATCGACGAGTATGGCATGAAAACCATAAATCTCATCTTCCCTTGTTCACCCATCAAGTTTTACTTTTGAAGTTGGAATGATGGAATCCTCCGTTGACGTCCTTGATCAGCTGCTCAATATTGTCCGTAACCGGGGACACGGCTAAGTACTTAGTTTTACACTCTGCAGAGGTTGTGCACGTTCACCATTGTACCCATTCAACCCAAGGTATCCTTTACACACCATTTGTGATAAGGAAAGGAGAGAATGAGACGAGATCTTTCAGAAGCATTTTCCCTCCCACCTGGCTTGACCCGTTCCACCTAACATCCCCCTACATCTGCTTGTCAAGCCGGAGAGAGTCCACGCAACATAATTGATCAAGCCAGAGCCCATATGGCAATGGCTGCACTGGAAGCAATCGTCACTCGGAGTTCTTCAGATTCCTCTGTTACTGGGTGGCCATTCTCAAGTGTACATACTCCAGGAACCATAGACATGGACCTGAGTAGCCACTCAACATAACCCATGCAACCAATTACCACCCAGGTGAATTAAACATATTTATTTGCAATTTTTGGATTTATAGATTTAAAGTTATGACAAATATACTCAAATCTTCCATTTGAAATGTGAATATTTTAAACTAAGTCAAATTTCAGTTCTAACAGGACCAAAATAATCTACAGGTCAAGAGCTTTCATTTGATATATCATTTGTCCAATTTGGAGTTAAGGTGAAAAAGTTATAATAATTCTAGTAGGGAGGGACTTTTCTGTATCTAATTCGGAATAAATCAGAAAAACAGACGGCTACGTGGCGGGATGTGATTGGCTGGGCTTGGCTCGGCTCGGCCGCGGCTCGGCTCGGCTTCTTTGAATCTGGATCGTTAGATCCAGATCCGATGGATCAAATCTATCTGTACCGGTTCATCTAAGGTTCTAATCTTGACCGTTAAAAGCAGATCCAAAGGCTCACCGTGGGTGTCCAGGAGGTGGCGGTGCAATCTCGCCGGAGAAGAGGACGACGGCGATGATGGCTCGGCCTTGGACGCTCCGGTCAACGTGGTGTGGCCCCAGCCTCGGGAATATGACGGCGCGATGCAGCTCGGCACGAGGAAGACGAAGGTGGCCCCGTCGTCGAGCAGTGCGTACGGGAGTCGTGTGGGGATGCGGCCGGAGGTGCGGGGTGCTCCGAGGTACTCGGGTCGTGCAAGGATCGGACGTTCGGCTGCACAAAAAAATAGCCCTAAGGCATGAGGAGGTGCGCAACAAAAAGGGAGAGACGAGGAGCCGGTCTCGGGCGGGGAAGTGCTCACCTCGTCGCGAGATCAGTGAAAAACGGCGGCGGCCTGGGTGTACTCCGGCGAGAGATTGGAACGGCCTGGCGGCGCACAACGAAAGGGGAAAAGAGGGCAAAGGGAGGCCGAGGTGCAGGGGTTTTATAGGGCGGGAGGAGGGAACCAACCGCGCGTCGATCTCGCCGGATTTGGAGAGAAATCGGGGGCGGGATTTTCGGCTGGAGGTTGATGATGATGACGTCAGCGATGACGTCATCCAGTAATTCTTTTTCTGTTTTTATTTGTTTAATTCACATCTTTTGATTTAAATATCCAAATGATGTCAAATAAATTTCTAAAAATTTGTAATATTATTATCTTTCTGTTAAACCAATTGTGGGCATGTTTTGAATATTTTTGAAAAATAATATTTTGAAATATTGATTAAATACAAATTTGACACTTAAAAGTCAAATTTGAATTTATATCTTAAATAAATTTTCTTTTGGCTATATAAATTTTATAAAATACCCATATTCAAATTATTTGAATTTAAGTTATTTAAACTTATTTTTGCTGAAATCATAATATTACAGAAAATATAAATAATGTTTAGGAAAATGTGGAGTATAAGATATTCATTTTTAATTGAAGATAATTTGTGCAACATTATATTTTATAATATGACAATGCATTTGAAACTTCATAATAACTTTGGACAAGACCTTTGTTTTAAATTTTATTCTTATTTAGAATATATTAATCATTTCATGCTTTGAAAATAGATGAAATTCATTTGAGTAAATGAAATGTTTATTTGGTTAATTCATTAATTTAAATTCTATGAAGTTTTAAAGTTATACACTATAGGCTTATAATTTCCAAACTATATTTTGAACATAGTTAAAGGAATGGAAACCATTTAGTAATTATATAATCTTTTGAATAATCTTGTATTTATGAATAGATATGGCTAAGTGGTTTAATTCTAATACTTATAAAGAACTAATTTATTTAAATTAAAATGAATTGTAGTTTGTAAAATATTTGTCAATTTATATTTTAAGGTTTTTGAAACACAGTGGATAATAAAATGTTTAAACTGTGACATTTGAAATATTAAACTCCATTTTGAAACCTTTCATGGTTGGTTTCCTTATACATTTAATATTTTATTTTAATAAAAGAAAAGTTTTAAATTTTAGTGATTTTTTGAATATTATAAAATGTTGGGATGTTACACATCTTATGCCTCCAAAAAGCTCAAGAAACATGAAGCAAACTATCCTACTCATGATCTCGAGTTAGCCTCAGTGGTACATGCCCTGAAGACTTGGAGACCCTATCTGATGGGGAAAAGATGTGAAGTATTCACTGTCCACAAAAGTTTGAAGTATATTTTTACACAGAAGGAATTGAACATGAGACAGAGGAGATGGTTGGAACTTATCAAAGATTATGACCTAAGTCTCCAATATCACCCGGGAAAGGCTAATGAAGTAGCAGATGCCCTGAGTCGTAAAGTGTATGTGAATGGCCTCACAGCAGGAGAAATACCCGAGGATTTATGCAAGGCATTCAAGGACCTCAGATTGGAAGTGGTACCAGAAGTTTTTGTAGCCTCATTAGTAGTACAACCCACTTTGATGGACAAGATACGTGAAGCTCAGAAAGGAGACAAGGAAATAGAAGAAATCAAAGTCAATCTGAGAGCAGGAAAAGCTAAAGGATTCCATGAAGATGACCAAGGAATTATGTGGTTTGAAAAACGTGTGTGTGCGGCCGATGACCCTGATCATAGGAAGTTAATCTACAATAGCCCATGAGACACCTTATTCCATTCATCCGGGAAATACCAAGATGTATATGGATGTGAAGGAGAGATTTTGGTGGAACAATCTGAAAAGAGAAATAGCAGAATATATAGCTAAGTGTGATGTATGCAGTCGAGTAAAGGCAGAACATCAGAAACCAGCCGGACTTTTACAACCTTTAAAAGTACCCGACTGGAAGTGGGATTCTATTGGAATGGATTTCATCACCGGATTACCAAGGACGAAATCGGGTTATGATTCTATTTGGGTTATTGTTTGTCGTCTAACCAAAATAGCTCACTTTATACCCGTGAAGACCACTTATACAAGTGCAAAGTTAGCTGATATTAACATGAAGAGAATTGTGTGCCTTCATGGGTTCCTAAGAGTATCGTGTCAGATAGAGGGACCCAGTTCACTTCTCATTTTTGGAAGCAGTTGTATGAATCACTGGGAACCAGATTGGAATTCAGTACGGCTTTCCACCCGCAAACAGATGGTCAGACTGAAAGATTAAATCAGATTTTAGAGGATATGTTAAGAGCTTGTGCGCTCGATTATGGATCTAGTTGGGATGATAATCTACCTTACGCTGAGTTCTCCTACAATAACAGTTACCAAGCCAGCATTGAGATGGCACCGTTTGAGGCCTTATATGGGAAGAAATGCACAACCCCATTGTTGTGGAGTGGTGTAGGAGAATGGAGTTTCTTTGGACCTGATATAATCCAGGACGCAGAAGAGAAAGTCAGACTGATTAAGGATAGATTGAAGATAGCACAGTCACGCCAGAAAAGCTATGCCGATTCCAAGCGAAGAGAAGTCACCTACGAGGTGGGTGATAGAACCTATCTCAGAGTGTCACCACTTCGGGGTGTAAAAAGGTTTGGAATCAAAGGAAAGTTAGCACCTCGATTTATTGGACCATTCAAAATCCTTTCTCGCAAAGGTGAAGTGGCATATGAGTTAGAACTGCTTGAAGTTCTATCTGCTGTCCATAATGTGTTCCATGTCAGTCAGCTGAAGAAATGTCATCCCGAGATGATGGGAGTTCCTTTAAAGGATATTGTACCTCTCGAGGAAGTACAATTGAAGAGTAACCTGACCTACGAAGAGAAGCCCATCAAGATATTGCAGACAACGGAAAGTGTCACCCGTACCAAAACCATCAAGTTTTGCAAAGTTCAGTGGAATCATCACACCGAGGAAGAAGCCACTTGGGAACGAGAAGATGACCTCCGAGAAGACCATCCACACCTATTTTCTGACCTTTCCGAAGCTCGAGGGCGAGCTTCCTCTTAAGGGGGTTAGTCTGTAAAATCCCAAAAATTGCAAAAATTTAAAAACTTTGCATTCATGCATCATTCATCATTTAGGCATAACATTACAACACATAAGTACTAAATAAAAATTCAATTATGAGTTTAAATAATTTATAATTCCATAAAGTGGTTTACTTAAACTTCTTTAATAAATATATTTTTCCAAATTATTTAATGGGCAAGAATAATACTAAAAAGTTCTAAATTTAATAATCTTTCCAAAACATGTTTTTATGATTTTTTTCTAAAATGTTTTGACTGTGTTTAAAAATCATTTTTGAATAAATGGTGAAAACAGAAATTAATTTGAGAAAAGAAAATAGGAAAAGAAATCGGGCCGGCCCTCCCTATCTACCGCGCGCGCTAGGAAACGGCCCATCAACAGCCCGGCATCCCGCGCTCCCTCTCCTCTCTCGCTGACGGGTGGGACCCACCTGTCAGGTGAGTCTTCCACCTCCGGACGCGAATCACGCGCAGATTCCTCTCCGATACGTAGCGATTTTGATTCCAAAAATCGTGGGGTTTGTTTCCTTTTGCACCCCATATAAGCCCCCACCCCTGCCGCCTCTCCCCGCGCCCAAAACCCTAGTTTTTTTCGCCTCTAGGCCGCTCGGAAGAAGATCTCCGCCGCCGCCATCGCCGCAGGTAAGTTTTGTCGGCTCCGGCGACTTTCGCGCTCCCCGAGCCCCCCCCCCCTTCCCTCTAGTCGTTCTTCTTTCGATCTTGCGCACCTCCGTGACATCGAGTTTGCATGTTTTCCGCAGCCGAACGCCGCCTCCGTCCGCAACCGAAGGTCTCCACCGCCGCCTCCATCTCCGACGAGGAATCCACAGCGCACGGCGATGCACCGAAGACCCGCGCTGCGCCACCGACCCCGCCTCGACTTCCTCTACGCTTCGGTAAGACTCGCTCATCCCGTAGCCTTCTAGAACGCAAGCTCTCATGACGCCGGCCGTGGCGCCGCCGCGGTCGGGTGATCTCCGGCGACCCGCGCCGCCCGTTTTTGGCCCCTTGCTTGTGGACAGTTGGATCTAGATCCAACGGATCTAGATCGATCTAATCTCGCGTGTCCGTTTCTAATTAGATCAGACGGCTCGCGCCCGCGATCTGCGTGAATCGGTATCGTCCAATAGGATCACGCCACGTAGCCCTCCCTTTATTCATTTTCGCAGGAATTTTATAAATAAAGCAGAAAACATGCAAAACTTAGAAAATTCATAACTTTTGATCTGTAAGTCCAAATTTAATAATTTTTATATCCACGGATAGCCTTGCTAGTGTAGTTTAATTCTACATCATTTGTTTTCCCTTTTGATGAATTATATTTCGTTCCATTATCCGAGGAGTATTTCGGCTATTAAATCCATAACTTAAATAATAAAAATGCTTTTATAATAGATTTAATTGTTTTAGTGTTGTATTATTGCCCTCTGTCCAGAAACATTAACATGTGTTTTATTTGAAAACTTTCATAAAACAATAAAAGTTGTAGTTGTAGAATTCAAAATTTTCCTATATTGTTTTCAATTATTTAATTATAAGTAAAATAAGAAATTTCTAGAAATTGCATTTCATACATTTAATAACAGAAGGTATAAATTATTAATAAGTGTGTCTTGTTATACTCATGGCATATCATGCATGCATACATATTTATGTTTGGTTTTGTGCGATATTGTGTGGGTATTTATTTTTATGAATTGCTTGTGCTAGATTGTGAAGAAGAGGAAGGACTTGCTTGTGATTGTAATTCTTGTTGTGCTTGCTCCTACAGCTACCAAGGCAAGTGACATTCATAATCTACCCAATATTTTCTATATGCATTAGTAGTATATTTTGAGTAGTATGCATGATAGCAATTTTTGAACTATTTTATAATGCTAAGTTAGTTTACACTTTGCAAATATCCTAGTAGTGTGTAGCCACCCTTTCCCCATGCAGCCATTAAATTTTTTATTAGATGCTTAGTTGTGCTATAAAATTGTATACATACCATGCTATGGAAATATTTCTAAGTGTTAAATTTAAAATGCACACCTGGGTGGATTGGTTGGTATGGTTTATGTTGAGTGGCTATTTGGGACTATGCTTGTGGTTGTCGTCGCCTAGGATGAATGTCTATTCTACTTAGTGCCATGAGCATGGTGGTTGTCATCCAAAAGTGCACGTGTGGACGGCCACCCAAGAACAAAGAGATTACTAAGTCCCTCCAAGTTTAGATGCTTCCCGTGCAGCCTTTTGACAATGGGCTCTGTCTAGAATAATTAAGTTGTGAGAGTGCAACCTGTCAGCTTGACAAGCAGATGTAGAGTTGGTAGGTGGAACGCGTCTTGCTAGTATGGTTGCATTCTTCTTCTGAAAGTTCTTGTCTCAATTCTCTCCTTTCCTTAATGCACTCCGCGTGTATAGGATGTTTGGGTTAATTGAGTCTAAAGGTAAAAGTGCAGAACCTCTGCAAAGTCGACAATCTGAGTACTTAGTCGTGTCCCCGGTGATGGACTACTTCGAGCAGCTGGACAAGGATGGATGGAAGAATCTCAACATCGTTTTCATAAAGTAAAATTTGACTAAGGAAAGAATTGTTGGTGCACTTGGGCTTCATCCCTTGGTGCCAAGTCTTTGAGAAACAAAAATGTTTTACAAAAGATAGGAGAAAACATGCTTTCTGCAAAATAGCCTACAACTCCACCAAGCCAAATATACATATATAATAGACTTGTCGTATTGTATCCACCATAGTCACTTGCCAATACTTCATTGTATTGACCCCTTCGGGGGCTGCATATTCAAATGTGCAGGTACTTGAGAAGATGAATAAGTTTGGACTCGAGTCTACACCCAACATGTCTGCCTGTGGCGCATGCTTGAATATGAGGCTCATTGCCATTTGCTTTTGTTGTGAACTCGGAATATTTTAGCTAGTCTTCATGACTATGCACTTTGTAATAAAGCTATACTTAGCTATTTTTGGATCTCGTTGTAGTATTATGATACTTATGCAATGATACTTTATATTTTGTACTGTTGTGCTGGCAGTGATCCAGGGACTAGCACTTAACACAGGTGTTCCATCTTTATATAAAAGATGGGGTGCTGCAGGACCTTAGATTGGAAGTGGTAACAGAAGGTTTTGTAGCCTCATTAGTAGTGCAACCAAATTTGATGGACAAGATACACGAAGCTCAGAAGGTAGACAAAGATATAGAAGAAATCAAAGTCAATCTGAGAGTAGGAAAAACTAAGGGATTTCACGAAGATGAGCAAGGAACCTTGTGGTTTGAAAAACGCGTGTGTGTGGCCAATGATCCTGATCTTAGGAAGTTAATTCTACAAGAAGCCCATGAGACACCTTATTCCATTCATCCGGGAAATACTAAAATGTATATGGATGTAAATGAGAGATTTTGGTGGAACAATCTGAAGAGGGAAATAGCAGAATATATTGCAAAGTGTGACGTATGCAGTCGAGTAAAAGCAGAACATCAAAAGCCAGCATTACTTCTACAACCTTTGAAAGTGCCTGACTGGAAGTGGGATTATATCGGAATGGATTTAATCACCGGTTTACCAAACACCAAATCGGGTTATGATTCTATTTGGGTTATTGTTTACCGTCTGACAAAAATAGCTCACTTTATACCCGTGAAAGCCACATATACAAGTGCTAAGTTAGCTGAAATTTACATGAAAAAAATTGTGTGCCTTCATGGCGTTCCCAAGAGTATCGTGTCCGATAGAGGAACCAAGTTCACATCTCATTTCTGGAAACAGTTGCATGAATCACTAGGAACCAGATTGGAATTCAGCATGGCTTTTCATCCGCAAACAGATGGTTAGACTGAGAGAGTTAATCAGATTTTAGAAGATATGTTAAGAGCTTGTGCACTCGATTATGGATCTAGCCGGGATGATAATCTATCTTAGGCTGAGTTCTCCTACAATAATAGTTATCAAGCCAGCATTGGGATGTCACCGTTTGAAGCCCTATATGGAAAAAATGCACTACCCCATTGTTGTGGAGTGGTGTAGGGGAACGAAGTTTCTTTGGACCTGACATAATCCAAGATGCAGAAGAGAAGGTCAGACTAATCAAAGACAGATTAAAGATAGCACAGTCACGACAGAAAAGCTATGTAGATTCCAAACGTACAAAAGTCATCTACAAGGTGGGTGATAGAGTCTATCTTAGAGTGTCACCACTTCGGGGTGTAAAAAGGTTTGGAATCAAAGGAAAATTAGCACCACGATTCATTGGACCATTCAAAATACTTTCTCGCAAAGGTGAAATAACATATGAGTTGGAACTGCCAGAAATTCTGTCTCCGGTCCATAATGTGTTCCATGTCAGCCAAATGAAGAAATGTCACCCCGAGATGATGGGAACTCCCTTAAAGGATATTGTACCCCTCGAGGAAGTACAATTGGAGAGTGATCTCACCTATGAAGAGAAACCCATCAAGGTATTACAGACAACAGAAAGAGTCACACGTAACAATACCATCAAGTTTTGCAAGGTTCAGTGGAGTCACCACACTAAGGAGGAAGCCACATGGGAACAAGAAGATGACCTTCGAGAAGACCATCCTCACTTATTTGCTGACCTTTCCGAAGCTCGAGGGCAAGCTTCCTCTTAAGGGGGTTAGTCTGTACCATCCCAAAATTTTCAAAAATTTAAAACTTTGCATTGATGCATCATTCATCATATAGGCATGACATTTAAATCACATAAGGACTAAATAAAAATTTAATTATAAGTTTAAATAAATTATAATTCCATAAAGTTGTTAATTGCACTCCTCATAATATTTTTTTATCAAATTAATGGATAGGCAAGTATGATACTAAAAGGTTCTAAATTTAATAAGCTTTCCAAAACATATTTTTATGATTTTTTCTGAAATGTTTTTGTTAAGTTTAAAAATCATTTTTGAAATCAGAATTGAAAAACAGAAAAGCATTTGAATAAAAGAAAAATGAAATTCGAGTCAATTGGGCCGAGCCCCTCTCTCTCTCGCAGACGCTGACAGGTGGCACGCCGTAGATGCTCAGCGGATCGCTGAGCTTGAGAAGGCCAACTCCAAGCTGGAGGCCCGCCTCAAGCGCGCCAAGGATGGTCGTCGCCGAGCGGAGGAGGCCCGCAACGAGGCAGTTCATAACCTAAACTCCTTGGCCAAGGATGTGGAGGAGCAGGTGGCTCCCGCGATGGAGCGGGCGACGAAGGCGGCCGACTCAGCCCAGGTGACTCGCACGCTTACGAAGCAGTGTGAGCGCCTGTTCGAGGCGCTGGTCGCCCGGGGCAACGAGCTCGCTGCGCAGCTTGGCGCGGACGCGCCTCACACTAAGGTCCGAGGCCGTGGCGACGCTACCATGTACCTGATCTACTTCGACCAGCTCTTCACGGCGCTCGAGGGCCCTGTCGCTGAGCTTCGGGAGGTGATAGAGGACGAGAGCCGGCAGCTTCTGGGGGTGCTCATCGACCGCATCTTCACCAACCTCAGGATTCTCACGCCAGGCTTCCACTTCTCCACCGTGAGGGAGGCCGCCCAAGGCGAGGATGCGCGCAGGGTCTCCAACTCCCTCCGCGAGCAAGTCGATGCTTTCTGCAGCCGCTTCAGGCGTGCGGAGGCTATTGTGGAAAACATTGAGGAGGAGGCCGCCTCTGCCGAGACCGAGGAAGGCGCAATGTAGGAGGTCCAAGACGATGACACCTCCGCCTGAACTACACGTCATTGCGCCTGCGTGCGCTTGTATCTGAAACAATCTTATGCTTAGACATTTGCGACTTTTTGGCCTGTAATATACTTTTATTTGCAATTTTTTTTTAGCTTGCTTTCCCCTCGAGAGGTCTCTTTGGACTCATCTTCATGTCTATTTGTTCTCTGCGTCGTTAGGACCCATCTCTTCGTGCCATGACTCCGCCACTTCGGTATGCTGGAGCAATGACTCCGCAAGGCCGGGGGGAGTTTAGGCCTAGGAGAGGTAAGAGCCCTGAGTCACGATTCTCAAGTGCCCCCTTAGAGGTACGAGTAGCCCATGAAGCGTAAGGGAAAGCATAGTCGCTTGATGGGTAAACGTGGGCTAGAAGGGGAAAACTCTCTTAAGGCGCGGGTGCGAGACTTAGCTTCTCGGGGTTTTCGCCCTGTAGAGGCTTTTTGCCTGGCGAGGAGGTCCTCTTGAGGGATCATTCCCGGAGGCCTCCTCAGGCTTGTGGGAGCATTTCTTCCATGTAGATGTTAAAGGGGCGAACCCAAAGGCTGGAGCGCGGTACAGGGGACTCGTGCGCGCTTATAGGTCCCCTCAGGCGTTCCTCGCGAGGAGAGTAAGTACCAAGGTCCTCTGTAGATATGGCGTGTTTGTGGGATCTTGCCCTCCAGCCAGAGCTTGGATCCTTGGATTTCGCAGTGGTGCTGGTGTGTCGTTTGAGGCACTGGCACCATACTCAGCCCCCGCTCGTTAGGTACGCATGTGGAGAGATATAAGCGCACATTTCAACAAAGTAATGCATAAATAAAACTCACCATCAAATATTACAAAGCGGCGCCGTAGCGCTAAGTTCACTTGGGAACGAAATTGTCTCATTATTCTTGGAGCTGTCAAGTTAATGTTTTGACCATGTAGAGGCATGGGGACCACCCATTAGTGGCAGAGACTCTCAACGGCCTGAGGTCGCTCGTTACAAGGAGAGCTCGGAGGGTTGACCCTCGAGAGAAGCCTTTGGAGCTTGGAGGTTTAAGCCATGAGCTTTTATCTTCTGGAGACAAAAATGCTTGGAGGTTGAGTCAAAAGCTGCCTCTTCCGCCAGATGTCTTGACGTGACAATGATCACGGGCGTGAGAATGATCACGGTTGCATTTGTTCCTTCAGGAGACAAAAAATGCTTTGGAGGTTTAAGCCGTGAGCTTTTAACCTCTAGAGACAAAAAATGCTTGGAGGTTGAGCCGTAAGCTATCTCTTTCGCCAGGTGTCTTGGCGTGACAATGATCACTGGTAGAACTTGCGTAGGTGTATGATGTTCCATGGATTCTTGACGGGGATGCCCTCTTGAGTTTCGAGGCGAGCCGCGCCAGGCCTGGCGATGTGGGTGACCCTGTAGGGACCTTCCCACATCGGGGACAGCTTGTGGAGGCCTTCCCTGGAGAGGATTCGCCTGAGAACGAGATTGCCTGCCTCCAAGGTACGCGAGCGCATGTTGCGGCTGTGGTAGTGTCTCAGGTCCTGCTGGTATTTGGCCGCCCGGAGGGTGGCGCGGTGTCGTAGTCCCTCGAGAAGCAGCAGGTCGTTGTTGTGGAGGTCTTCTTGCTGGTCCTCGTTAAAGGCAAGGACCCACGGGGATCCATGCTTTATCTCTATGGGGAGGACTGCTTCGGCTCCATAGACGAAGGCGAACGGTGTTTCCCCCGTGGTCTTGGGTGGCGTTGTGCGGATGGACCAGAGCACCGAAGGGAGCTCGTTGATCCAGCCCTTGCCGTGGCCTTTGAGGATGTCGAAGGTCCTAGTCTTTAGGCCCTTAAGGACTTCTGCGTTTGCTCGCTCAGCTTGACCGTTGCTCTGCGGATGCGCGACTGAGGCGAAGCAGATCTTGATGCCCATTCTTTCGCAGTAAGCTCTGAAGATGCCACTGGTGAATTGCGAGCCATTGTCGGTGATGATGCAGTTAGGCACTCCGAAGCGGCAGACCAAGCCTCTGATGAATTTTACCGCCGCACCTGCTGTGATTGTGCGCGTCGCCTCCACTTCGGGCCACTTAGTGAACTTGTCGATGGCCACAAAGAGGTAGCGATATCCCCCTTGCGCTGTTGGGAAATGCCTCAGGATGTCCAGCCCCCAGACCACGAACGACCAGGAGAGCGGAATGGTCTGTAGCCCCAGCGCAGGTTGGTGGATTTGCTTGGCGTAGAATTGGCAGGCTCCACATGCTTGGACGATGTCAACTGCATCCTGAAGTGCCTGAGGCCAGTAGAAGCCGCTCCTGAAGACTTTGCCTGCGAGGGTGCGGACGCACGAATGGTGGCCGCATTCCCCGCTGTGGATGTCCTTGATCAGCATTTTGCCTTCTTCAGGAGGAACACATTTGAGCGCGGTGCCGTTTGGGCGCTTGTGGTAGAGATTCCCTTCATGGATTTTGTATGATTTTTGCTTGGCAGGTGATTTGCTCCGCTTCAACATCTTCCTCGGGAAGGATCCCTTTGTCGAGGTAGCCTTCGATCTCGTCAATATATGCTGCTTCTTGATGCACCGCTGTGAGCAACAGACGCTCCCCTGTAGGGGGCCCGCAATCTGGAGCCCCGTTTGCAGGTGGTGGCGGGAGCGCTTCGTCTGTGATTATGGGCATGGCCTCTTGAGGCTGCTTTATGGATGCCTTGACGAGTCTTTCTTCAAAGACGCCTGCCAGCTGAGCTTGCCTCTTTGAAGCGTGCTTGGCGATGTCATCAGCCTCTTGGTTCTCCTTTCTTGGGATGTGCATGAGCTCCATTCCCCTGAAGTGCTTCTCAAGCCTACGGACCTCTTCAAGATATGCGGCCATGTGGTCGTCCTTAGACTTATAGCTTTTGTTGGAGAAGTTGACGATCAGCTGAGAGTCGCCCTTGATAAGTAGGTGCTTGATGGTTAGGGCGATTGCGGCGCGTAAGCCAGCAAGCAGGCCTTTGTACTCAGCGATATTGTTGGAGATCTTGTCGATTCCGAAGCACAGCTGGACCGCATAATATAGCTTGTCGCCTTTTGGTGAGATCAGGACCACGCCAGCCCCACCGTGGCGACAACCGAAAGCTCCGTCGAACTTCAAGGTCAAGTGGCTGGGCATTTTGTCTCCAGAGGGCTCTTGTTCTTCTCCCAAAGGCTCTTCAGGGGTTGGGTCAGTCCATTCGGCGACGAAGTCTGCCAGTGCTCTTCCTTTGATTACCCTTGTGGTATCGAAGTTCAAATTGAATGGCTGTAGCTCTATATTCCATCCTGCGACACGATCTGTGGTATTAGGGTTGCGTAGTATCTGCTCTAGGGGAAAAGAGGTAACCACCATGATGGGGTGACCCTGGAAGTAGTGTCGCAGCTTTCTTGAGGCGATGAGGAGCTTCTGCTGCATTGTATACCACTCGCGAGCATCGGGCAGTACTGTGCTGACGAAGTAGACTGGATGCTCGACAAGGGTAGTCGGTGTAGCCTTGGTGTCTTCTTCCTGAAGGGGCTCCACTGGGCCCTCAAGGGGGTTGGCCTCTAGAGGCTTGTCCTGGCCCTCGAGGGGGTTGGCCTGTGGAGGCTTGTCCTAGCCCTCGAGGGGGTTGGCCTGTGGAGGCTTTTTTGGGCCCTCGAGGGAGTTGGCCTGTGGAGGCTCTTCAGGTTCCCTGGCGGGATCATCTTGCCGTGGTTGACTTGGGGCAGGCCTCTCTTGTGGCTTTGGGCCTGGAGGTTGGTTTGTGAGGCCTGCCCTTTCGTCGAGCTCCTCATCAGGCGATTTTGGCTTTGCAGTGGTTGCGCTCTTCTTGTGGAGTACTAGCTTTTCCCTTTCTACCACAAGGACGGCACTGGCGGTATGTGGAGTGGCTAATAGATACAGCTTCAGTTGCTCGCCTGTCCTTGGGGCGACCATTACTGGTGGGCTGGCTAGGTACTTCTTCAAGTCCTCAAATGCTTTTTCAGCTTCAGGGGTCTACTTGAAAGTGCCTGTTCTTTTCATGATCTTGAAGAACGACAGGGCTCTTTCGCCGATTCTACCCAAGCTGGCCATGCAGCCTGTTAGGCGTTGCATGTCCTTGAGCCGGCGTGGAGGTTGCATGTCCTCTATGACCTTGATTTTGTCAGGGTTTGCCTCTATGTCCCGGTGGGACACGAGGAAACAAAGCAGTTTGCCTGAAGGCACTCCGAAGACGCACTTGGTGGGGTTGAGCTTGATGTTCACCTTGCGAAAGCTGGGAAAGTCTCTTCAAGGTCCCCGAGGAGAGTGTTTCCTTCTCGGGATTTTACGACAATGTCATCGACATACGCCTCGGCATTTCTGCCCATTTGCTCGCCAAACGCTATCCTCATTAGCCTCTGGAAAGTGGCTCCAGCGTTTTTTAGGCCAAAGGGCATGCAGACATAGCAATACACACCGCAAGGGGTGAGGAAAGCCGTCTTCTCCTCATCTTCCTTAGCCATTTTTATCTGATGATAACCAGAGAAAGCATGGAGGAAGCAGAGGAGGTCGCAGCCTGCCGTGGAGTCCACGATCTGGTCGATTCTCGGCATGGGATAAGGGTCCTTGGGGCAGGCCTTGTTCACATCAGTGTAGTCGATGCAGAGGCGGTCTCCTCCGACGGGTTTTGGGACGACCACGCCGTTGGAGAGCCAAGTGGGGTGCACGACTTCGCGGACGACCTTTGTCGCTTTGAGCTTCTCGACCTCTTTGACGATGAATGCTTACTTCTCAGGGGCTTGTTTTCTTGCTTTTTGCTTGATGGGGCGCGCGTTTGGACACACGGCTAAGTGGTGCTCGATCACCTCCCTCGGTACACCAGACATATCTAACGGTGTCCACGTGAACATGTCAGAGTTTGCCTGGAGGAAAGCGACGAGCGCGCTTTCCTATTTGGGAGGCAACACGGCGCCAATGGTGACGCTATCCCCCGAGCCCTCAGCCCCCAAGCTGCTGGAGCTTAGAGAGACTTTCTTTGTAGCGTCTGGCTCCTAGGAGAACAACTGCTTCTTCTTCTTGGGTCTCTCGAGAGCCTCCATGTCCTCGTCTGCGGGGAATGCCATGGCGGCGGCCTTGTAGGCCGTCTCGACAGCACGCGTAGCATCCAGTACATGTCCACGGATGGTGATTGTGCCAGCGCTGCCAGGGATCTTGACCATGTTGTAGGCATGATGCGTGACAGCCATGAATTTGCGAGCGTGGGGTAGCCGAGGACGGCGTTGTACGGCAGGCCGATGTGCGCAACATCGAAGTCGATGTGCTCGGTGCGGTAATTTTCCTCGCTTCCGAAGGTGACGGCGAGCTTGACCTGCCCCAGAGGCTCGATCGAGCCGCTGGTGACTCTCGTGAAGGGCCTAGAGGGCATGAGGCGCTCGTAGGGCACTTGAAGCGCTTCGAACGTCTCTATGGAGATGACATTCAGGCCTGCTCCACCATCAATGAGTGTCTTGGAGACAGCGACGTTGTCGATGGTGGGGCTACAGACCAGCGGGAAGGTTCCAATAGTCTTGGTGGACTTGGGGTCATCCTGAGCGTCGAAGGCGATGGTGTACTGCGACCACTTGAGGGGCCTGGAGGTCTCGATGCTGGGGAGGGCAGCGTTGAGTTCGCGGGCGAACTGCTTGAACTAATTGTTCGACTTTGGCGCCTGTGATCCACCGAGGATGCAGGCAATGACACCTCTTGGAGCTTGATAGCCACCATCTTCCTCGTCAGGGAGGTTGCCATTTTTCTCCACAGCATTGGCCTGGTTGCCAGATGGCTTCTGGTAGCCGCTCTTGCGCCCGCTCCCGCGGTAGCCACGGCCTCGTCCGCGGCCGCCACTTCCTTCTGCTTGCTCGCGTTCTTTGCTCAACCTCTTGATGTCGAAGCAAGTCTCGGTAGAGTGACCGCGCCTGTTGTGGTAGATGCAGAATGGGCGGTGGTCGTCTTTCCTCTCCCCAGGCTCGGGAGAAGCCCTGTGGGTGCCCTTCGCGTCAGGCTTTGCCACGAGGACCGCAGTGGCTTTGCGCTTGGGCTCCTCCTTCTTCTTCTGGCTCCTGGACCCCTAGCATGCTCGTCCCCTCTCGAGGACATCTTGACGAAGAGGAGTCCCTCTTCAGCCTTGGCGCACTTGTCCGCCAGGTCGAACAGCTTCACCACAGAGCTGAGCTTGTCGTGGATGCCCAGCTTCTCGAGCATCCTGCTGTTTGTGACGCCCTTGCGGAAGGCAGCGATGACTTGGGTGTCAGGGATGTTCGGGATCTTGTTGCGCACTTGGCTGAAGCGCTGGATGTACTTGCGGAGAGTCTCATCCTTCTTCTGCACCACAACGCGCTCGTACGTCCCCTTGAAGTTGGAGACGAACTGCTTGCAGAGCTCCTCCCAAGAGTTCACAGAGTCCTCAGGGAGGTTCAGGAGCCACGACAACGCAGAGTCACGAAGCGCGTGGGAGAACCAGTTGGCCATGACCTTGTCGTCTCCGCCTGCAGCTTGGATGGAAGTGGTGTAGAGCTGCAGGAACTCGATGGGGTTGCTGGAGCCGTCGTAGCCCTTGGGGAGAGCCGGCCTGAACTTCGGGGGCCAAACCACGCGGCGTAGGGAGCGGGTGAACGCCATGCAGCCGATGGCGTACGTGGCGACTCCGTGCTGCAGCGCGATGCGGTTCTGCTGGCCCGCCTGGCTGATCTATTCCACGAGCCTGTTCTGGCGGTTGCGCTGTAGCTCCATTCCCACGCGAGCGTCGGGCGCGGTGCGCTGCACGATCAAGCAGTCGTGCGGCAAGGACGCGTGCGAGGCAGCCCTCTGCATCGCGGCCGGTGAAGGTCCTGGCGGAGGCGGAGGTACGTCTGGCGCGGCCGTGCCCGCGAGGGAGGTGTGCGCGATGGAAAGCGACGGAGCGGGGCGCGTCGTGGCGATGCCGACGAGGTGGTTGAGGCACTTCAGCCACTGCTCGTGGGCCTCAGCGGTGGGCTGGTAGCGGAGAAGTTCATGCGCCATGAGCAGTGCGGTGTGTGGCGCGGGGTCCGTCCTGCTTGGACCGTAGCCGCTCGGGCGTCACATCGGGTGTGACGACTGCGCATACTGCTGGTGCTCGGAGTTGCGCTCGGGCTCTTCCGCATGAGGGCCCGAGTTGGCGCGCTCTTCACGACGGGGTCGCCCCCGTCGTGCGCGAGTGGCCGTGGCGCCTGGCGGGGCGCAGGCTCCTTCAGGCACGCGTCGACCGACGCGGGCAGCGCGAGTGTTCGCCATGGCGCGGAGGCGGCTCGAAGGTCGTTGACGCGCCTCAATCCCCTACCTGGCGCGCCAAATGTCGGGTTATGACTCCCTAGGGATAGTGGTAGTCACTTCCTGAAGGGTAGTTCGGAGAGGGGATTGAACGCGGAGGTCAAGACCCTCGAGGGGCACGACGACGATGCTCGCCGGACCTGGAGGCGTAACACCCACGACAGAGAAAGACACCAGCCCGTACCCAGGTTCACGGCCCTCAGAAGGAGGTAAGACCGCTACTCCTGCTTGTCTGTATTGAACTGAGGAGGTTACAGTACATCAGAGCTTGCCGAGGGCCCCCTTGAGGCAGTTCGTGCCTGGGGAGGGAAGCGATGGTCTTCTTCCTCCTCCAACCAAAGGCTATTCTACTCAGTAGGGCTAGGGTTTACAAGTGTTGTAGCAAGCAATTGGCCGACCTTCTCTACAATGGAGGTCTTGCTCCTTTTATAGGCGCCGCAGGCGCTCTTCTCCCGCTTGGCGTCCAAAGTGGCTCCCACACGGCAGCGGCGTGGAGGAACTGGAGTCTACCACCACGGGATCGTCCATGGACGCGGTCCATGCTCGATAAAGTTGGGCGCGGTGGCCGACAAGCAGCCGACCGCGCAGTACTTCTCGCAGGGACGACAGTCTCTGAGGTGGAGCCCACGATGACGTTCTCCTTGGAGGGTTGCGCCGTCCAGCTGCTTTATCACCAGAGAGGAGGGTCTTGGCAGTCCTGGAGCAGGCGGCGCAACTTTATTGACTCCTTTATCACCAAAACAGCAACGGGATAGCCTGCGTCACCATGTGGGCGTGGCAGAGGCCATGTGCGCCCGGCCGTACTTCTTTGGCCGCGACGTTTGCCCACAAGCCTGGGGAGGCCTGTGGAGGGGCTCTAGTTGACTTCCCTCCAGGCGCGCTGCGCCTCGGGAGGGTCTTTCGAGGCGAGGGTCCTCTTCAGGCCCTTGCCTCCCCTTCAGGCCCTTGAGGGGATTTGCCTCTCGAGGGTCTCTCCAAGCGGCGTGGCTTGGTCCTTAGTCGTTTTGTCTGATTAGCCCGCGGGCGAGGCCTGAGGAGAGGGGGCTCTTCATTCCCCAGTCTCCACTGGGCCGACAACATCATTAAAATTATCACATTTGGAGGTAAAGCATTATCAAGCCTAAATAATTCCTCCAAAGCTGAGGAGCAAAAAAGGTTATTTTTGTTTAAACTACCTCCCCCAAGCTTAGCCTTTTCCACGGCCTTAGCAATAATAGTGTCCAAAGAATTTATTCTAATAATATTACTACCAATATTATGTAAACAAACTTCCATTGGTTTTTTAATTTTCTGATCAAAAGTATCATGTCCTAATGCAATATAAATTTCATATGGATCTCTAATTTTTTGTTGTTTTCCATTAGCCTAACTAGGGAAAAATAAAAACAATAAACAAAAAGTAATAACTGTAGAATCTAAAGGAGATACCTTCAAGCGCTCACCTCTTCGACAACGGCGCCAGAAAATAGCTTGATGACTACGCACGCTTCTATTCTCGTAGACAGTGTTGGGCCTCCAAGAGCAGAGTTTTGTAGAACAGCAACAAGTTTCCCTTAAGTGAATCACCCAAGGTATATCGAACTCAGGGAGGTAGAGGTCAAAGATATTCCTCTCAAGCAACCCTGCAATTAAGATACCAGAAGTCTCTTGTGTCCCCAACACACCCAATACACTTGTCAAATGTATAGGTGCACTAGTTATGCGAAGAGATAGTGAAATACAAGTAATATGGATGATTATAAGTAGTAGTTGCAATCTGTAATAAAAATGGCAGGAAGCAAACATGTAGCAGAACTTGTTGGAAACTGTGTTTTAATGCTTAGAAACAAGACCTAAGGATCCTACTTTCACCGGTGGAATTCTCAACAATGACATCAAAGATAAATAAAGGGTCAATTGGTTCTGTGCCATGGTTCGCTGAGTTTTATCGGTATGTGCCATACCCGCGTTGTTTCTCTGGTCTGTGCCTGCTTTGCTCGCATATCGCCCAAACGCTCGTCTCCCTCTGGTCAACCTCCTTTGACCCGCATATGGCCTGACTGGTGGGGTCGGCCTGGCGCGGCTCGGCTCGTATGTCGGCTCGGTTAGAATTTCCTGGGGACGGCGCATGGGCCGGGCACTAGTCTGACTGGTGGGGCTGTGGCACTAGTCTGACTGGTGGGGACGACACGTGGGGTGCGCGTGGGCTCGGCATGGGGTTGGCGCGTGGGGTTAGCGTTGGTCGGTTAGGGTTTACCCGCCCTCCCCGCCGTGGCTAATAAAAGGGGTCCGCCCTCGCCGTAGAAACTCCATTTTCTCTACGTCTCTCTCCCCTCCCTCCCTCGAAAATGTGGTGGAGCACGCCATTGCCGATGCCGGAATCGGAGCTGTACTCACCTGAGGAAATATGCACGACATGAAGGAGATGAAGCCAGAGGAGTGGCAGGAGTGGCTAGCGAAGTAGAACCATCTAATAACAAAAGCTTTCATTTCAATGGCCATGCCTATCCGTGCACGCTACATAGGCGGCATGGTGGATTACGGCATGCCACACACGTATTCAGTGCGCACGAACTAGAAGGCTCTCAGACAGATGTGTCTCATACTCTCATCGTACGACTAGTACAAAATTATTTACTTTGGAATCTTGCTTTCACGCTAGAACAGATAAACATGAAGGTACCCCTAACATGAATGTATACGTGCCGCTCGTTCTGCTATAGCTAGTACTCCCTCCATCCCGGTTTATACGTCACCTTTGTAGCGAGTCCACCATTTTTGCTATCTTTGGAGCCGTTTACCCTATCTTTGGAGCTCATTTGAAACACATTTTTCAGCTAGACCACCACCCTACCTTTGAAGCTCATTTGAAACACATTTTTCGGCGAGTCCACCATTTTTGCTTAGAAATGAGGTCGTTTACCTTACCTTCCGAGCTCATTCGAAACACATTTTTAAGCGAGTCCACCACCCTACCTTTCGAGCTCATTTGAAACACATTTTTTGGCGAGTCCACCATTTTTGCTTAGAAATGAGGCCGTTTACCCTACCTTTCAATCTCATTTGAAACACATTTAATAGTGAGGCCACCACCCTACCTTTGGAGCTCATTTGAAACACAGTTTTTGGCGAGTCCACCATTTTTGCTGAGGCCGTTTACCCTACCTTTCGAGCTCATTTGAAATACATTTTTTAGCGAGTCCACCACCCTACCTTTGGAGCTCATTTGGAACACATTATTGGGCGAGTCCACCATTTTTGCTTAGAAATGAGGCCGTTTACCCTACCTTTCGAGCTCATTTGAAACACATTTTTTAGCGAGTCCACCACCCTACCATTAGAGCTCATTTGAAACACATTTTTGGGCAAGTCCACCATTTTTGCTGAGGCCGTTTACCCTATCTTTCAAGCTCATTTGAAACACATTTTTAAGCGAGTCCACCACCCTACCTTTGGATCTCATTTGAAATATATTTTTCGGCGAGTCCACCATTTTTGTTTAGAAATGAGGCCGTTTACCCTACCTTTCGAGCTCATTCGAATTTTTTTAGCGAGTGCAAGCTAGATTTGAGAAAGGTCATGTCTATCCGCATTTGGTGTGCGAAAATACCTTTTGTGTCACTGAGGCAAATGGGGGTGGGCGAGCCAAAATCCCCGTTGGGTCCGCCGTGGTCCAGTCGTCAGCGGGTGTACAACCCTTGTCCTACGCGCGCGTCTAATCAGATCGCAGAATGAGCTTCTCACGGATCGCCCTGAGTTTGCCTGCAGATTCCTTGTAGAGAAAATCGGACGGCCGCAGATTCGTTGTAGAGTAAATCGGACGGCTGTAGATTCCTTGTAGAGGAAATCAACTTCAAATATTCAAAAAATATTGAAAAAATAAAAAATCCTGCGCACATAGTCGTCTTATGTCATATACTAACGACTCAAGTTGAAAAACATGGTCTACATACATTCAAAAGGAGAATGGCATGGATCTCAGGTGATATCGCATAACTCAAACTATGAGGTCTAAGGTTGGAGAGAAGTGGTTTTGGAATTGCAACCGAAATTTTCAAAAACCTCACTAAAGCTTCACTTTGGAGTGACTAAGAAGGATCCATGCTTAGTTTTTCATTTTCTTGTTTTAAACTTGTTTAAATGTTGGTCAAACTTAGGTTTGACCGATTTTCGAATAACCATAAAAAATTCAAAAAATATCGAAAAATTGAAAAACCGACGTACAGTCTTCTTATGTCATATACTAACGACTCAAGTTGAACAACATGGTCTACATACATTCAAAAGGAGAATGTCATAGATCTCAGGTGATATAGCATAACTCAAACTATGAGTTCTAAGGTTGGAGAGAAGTGGTTTTGGAATTGCAACATGTAATATTCAAAAACTTCACTAAAGCTTCATTTTGGAGTGACTAGGAAGGATCCATGCTTAGCTTTTCATTTTCTTGTTTAAACTTGTTTAAATGTTGGTCAAACTTAGGTTTGACCGATTTTGAAATAACCATACAAAATTAAAAAATTATTGAAAAATCGAAAAACCGACGCACATAGTCTTCTTATGGCATATACTAACGACTCAAGTTGAAAAACATGGTCTACATACATTCAAATGAGAAGGGCATGGATCTCATGGGATATCGCATAACTCAAATATGCAAATGAGAATTGCAACATGATAATTTCAAAATACTCACGAAAGTATCATTTAGGAGTGACTAAGAATGGTCTAGGCTTAGTTCGCGCCCAATTTTTACACAAATGTGCGCCTGTGCGCGCCCAGAGCACGGCGGGAACGCTCTGAGCGCGTCCATAGTGCGCACTTAAGGTGTTCGACAGAAGTACAATAACAAAAATTGCTGGTGATGCTCATGTTGAAAAATGACTCCAGCACGCCTCGCTTTCGGCTGTGCAAGTGGTCTTTAGTTTTACCCTTCTTACTTGTCTTTTCCGTGGCATCACGCGTCCCGTTCCCCTGGCAGGCGCAGACCGAAGCGACAGGTGCTGCAGTCGGCGCCCTGTAGACGGAAGCAAGCGTGCTCGAGTCGAAGCGGCTGGAGTCGCAATAACTCCGCGCCGCTTCCAATGGCGCAGACGGAAGCGACGCGTGCTGGCAGTCGCAGCGTCTGGTCGCGTAGGCGTCAATGCGTGGCCAGGAGAAGCGGTGGCCGCGTTAATGCAGGCCACCCAACCCCGCTCTCTGACCGACTTAAAAACCGGACGCGGCGCAACCCTCCTCTCCTCACACCAACACTTCATCCTCTCTCTTCTTCTCCCCAAGGAAACAGAAACATAGGCCACCATGGCGGGCAGCCCTGGCGGGCAGCAACGCTACTTGTAGCTGGAGGAACTCCGGCGTCGCAACGAGGACACGGAGATGGCCAAGGCGTTCGAATGAGTCATGTGGGGCGAGGAGGCCAAGACCTCTCGTCCCTATGTGCTCTCGCTGGAGACCGCGCGACTGAGTAGCCGCCACCAGCTGCCGGTGGACGACGACGCCATCCTTACGGATGGGTGGGTGAGGAGCGCCCTGTACATTCCGGTGGTGGCGCGGCTCAGCGGGCAGGCCAGCGTCGAGTTCATCAAGGGTAAGTGGGCGGAGATGCCGTGCGAGCAAAGGCTCGACCCCAAGTACTCCATCTCGGCGCCCTATTGGCACGCCGTGGTGTACAAGGAGTACGAGGTGCGTCTTGGCGGTCGACGAAAGCCGACGCCGGAGTTGTCCTCAACGGACAACGACTGTGACGGGTAGGACGGCAACGCCAGCGACGACGACGACGACCCCGAGCTGCCCGATCTGCCTCTACAAGCGTCTGCATCTTGGTCAGCAGCGTCGCTTTCATCGAAGAAAGCGACATTGAAAGACGAAGAGGCTTATCTTAAAACGCTCCCCCGCATGTCATGGCGGTGAATCGAAAATGGCGCCGGCGAAGCCAGAAGCCTCAGCTGAAGGCTGACTTGGTTCCCATCTTCTCCCTCTCACCGGGATGGAGCGGTATCTCTTCGCCGGCGGTGGTGTTGAGGGATGGCCATGCATATGCCTCTCTCTCATCCTAAACCCTAAACCCTTTGTTTAAGTTTAAGTTTGTTTAATCTCGTTTAGATTTGTAATTGTAAGTTTAAATCTCATTTAAATGTTTGAATCAATCTGTGTTCACCGTTTGTGTTGTTCATCAGCGGCGGTTCGTGTCCCCGCAAGGTGTTCGACAGTATGCATTTAAGTTGAATTCGTTTCCGAACCACCTCAATCTTGTTCATCGGAGGCGGTTCGTGTGGGCCACAATGTGTTCGACATGTTAAATTCGTTTCCGAACCACCTCAATCCTGCAGTAGGATGAAACTGTCCACAATTGACGGGCGGAACGGCGAGGCCGGGATCTGCCGCAATGGATGCGTCTTCCAAGCGGAGGTGCGGTGCCACGCTGACCCCACGCGCACCCCACGTGCCGTCCCCACCAGTCAGACTAGTGCCACAGCCCCACCAGTCAGAGTAGTGCCACAACCCCACCAGTCAGACTAGTGCACAGCCCCACCAGTCAGACTAGTGCCCAACCCCACGCGCCGCCCCCAGGAAAATCCCAACCGAGCCAGGCAGACCCCACCAGTCAGGCCAAGTGCAGGTCAAAGTAGGTTGACCAGAGGGAAACGAGCGTTTGAGCGATATGTGAGCAAACCAGGGCACAAAACAGAGAAACAGCGCGTGCAGGGCACATACCGATAAAACTCAGCTCGGTATGGCACATAACCAATTAACCCTTAAATAAATAAACACTACTCTCAAACACTCTCATGTTGGATAACAAACACCATCCATTGTGTAGGGCTACAAGAGCACCCTCAAAGTCAGAGTAAACTAACACCAACAATGTCATAAAAGGAATCACACACGGTGCACACACTGTCACCGTTACACTCGTGAATAACCCCGGAGTTCATATTACAGTAACCTCTAGAGTGCATAATAGACAAAGAGTAGCATCACATATTCAACTAGATTACAAAGCTCATGATCACATAAAGATCACATGGGAGAGAGAGATAAACCACATGGCTTCCGTATATCCCGCAGCCCCGAGGGAGAACTACTCACTCCTCATCGTAGGAGTCAGCAACGACAATGGAGATGGTGGTGGAGTCGATCGAGATGGCTCCCTGTAGTGACCTCACCTTTTATTATAAGGTGGAAGTCCCTGTGTTAATGTGCTAGTCCCTGGATCAAATGCTAGCACCACAGTTTAAGATGTATATCATGCAAAAGTGTCAAATACTTTATTAAATCGCATGATCCAGTGTTACAAATATCTCTTAAAACTTGCATAACCTGAAAGGGCTAGCAAAATTTCCAAGAGTAGCAGCGGAAAATAGTAGATACAATGAGCCTCATCATCTTCATGTGCTACAGGCAAAGCATGTTGGTTGTAGACTCGAAATCCTATCGAAATGCTCACACGCCGTCTGTCGAATCTGCAAGGTTTAGTTGCAGCCCAGCTATAAAAGGTCAGCACAATTGAATTGTGGTGGCAAGTGACTTTAATTCCTAAAGTACTATTAAGCTATAACTATATGCTTATTTTGGCTGGTGGAGCTCAAGGCTATTGCGCAAAGCAAATTTTCTCCTACTTTTGATAAACAATTTTCTTAAATCAATATCTTCTCCTTCAGAGACAAATCTCGAGACAAGTCCATGTCTCCTTCCCATGTTCATCCCACAAAGTTTTATTAAGAAATTTGAGATGAGGAGATTTTCAGAACACAACCTTGTGTAGTTACTCAAATTGTCCGATGCCGGGGACACGGCTAAGATCTTAGGTTTTAACTCTCGAGAGTGTGTGCACTTTCACCATTTGACTTAATCAACCCAAACTATCCTCTACACTCCTTTAGTGAGAAGGAAAAGGAGAAGATCAAGACGAGACATTTCAGAAGTTGCTTTCCCCTGATCATACTAAGAGATTACCACCATCCTATCAACTCTACCACCATCAATCTCTTGACCCAGGTCCACATCAACTTACTCCGTCAAGACAGAGCCCATATTGACCAATGGTTGCACGATAAGCAACTAGACTCAGTGTAAACTTAAATCTCATAGCCCTGGGTGGCCTACCACAAGTGAGCAACTCAGGTTAACACCGCATATCATGGCCCCAAGTAAGTGAAAACTATCTTGGGCGAAGACAACCATGAAACTTGGCCCTGAGTAGCCACTCAACTTGAAACCTCCTCGATCGACCCAATCCACCCAGGCGTTAAATTAATTTAGTGGAAATTTTCATTTATCACATCAACCATAAAACAATCATTTTTGCAGCAGGTACTTCCACTAAATTATAATAGGGGTCTAACTGGAATTTCTAAGGGGTAACCTAACATGTTTGCATAACATAATACAAATCTCCCAAAAACCTATCATGAATACTACTTTTGCAAATACTGCTTAAAACACTAGGTATGCAATAGAATAAAAATTGTAGGTGTTTTATGAAGTCACTTGCCTGAAGAATGTTGTCGTTTCTCACACACTCATTGTCGGCAACGAACGTTGCACTCCGTTCAATCTATAAAGTAAAAAGACATCCAATAAACAAGCAATTCAACAAGCACATAACAATTAAAACAAACAAGCGTAAAAAAGCTTAGCACAAGGTTTGGTCAAGGGTATCACATAATTTGATATGCAAAAGGAATTAATGGGGTTGAGTTAAGAGTTTGCCAATTTGGTCAGGGGATGGTCTTGACAAAGATTTACACAAATGAATGCCGAGATGGTTTGAAAACAATTTAAAAGCAAGGTTCGCAATTTTAAGTTATCCAGCATATTTAAATACAATTACACAAGTCTATGTTTCAAAATTGATTTAATGAGACTTTGTGTTAAACTTGTTCAAATGATTACACATTAAGTTTGGAAAAGGTTTTAACCTAATTTAAATTTCAAGTTTCATTAAAGTAACATAACAAATCATTTTAAATTCAAACTTAAATGTTCATATCAATAAATTAATAATCTAGTTATTTAAATTGGCATCAAGTTTTAAAATCAAATTTGTACACTAAATCATTTTAAGGTTGGTCAAAATAATGTATAATCGAATACTTATTCTACATCTTAATGATTCCAAAAATATTTCATTTGAAAATTTCTTTGGCATACACAATAAAATCTATGTCCAATTTACTTAAATCATGCATTTGAACATTTGAACGAGTTTAAACTAGTCAAAGTTAGAAAATAACAGTGCCAAAAGATTCTACAGGTCAAGAGCTTTCCACAGACATAAAGTTTATCAAATTTGGACATATGGTATCTTGATATGAGAGTTTTAAGTTATAGGGGTGTTTTTGCAAAATCTGCATACGAAATTTTCTATTGGGGTTAACCCAGAAAATAGCTAGACAAAGTGGTAAGATGCTGATTGGTGGAACAGGTTGGTTTAGACAAACTAACTATATCCGTAGGATCAAAAAGAAAAATAGCTAAAGTTACGACACTACTCGATCTAAAAACGGATCATACAGTGTACGAGTAAATACTACACTAGACTATATTCTAAAACTACTCCGAACTACGCTACGGGAAATATACTACTACTAAATTTGTAGCATACATTATTCTACAAAAACTACTCTACAAAACTAAATTTAAAGGCGGAACAGAGACGATATGCGCAGTACCTCCGTTGTGTGACAAGCGCCGTCGAGAGAGAAGAAGAGAAATCCCACCAATAGAAATCCCACCGGAGATAAAATAAATATTTATTTTATTCTAGTCAAACCAAAATAAATGGTTCAACCCGAATTTGGATTTGTGATTTTGGCCATACATATGGGGTCTATATATAGTCTAAAACTTGGTGTGGGTGTGGCTAAAGTAGCAAGGTGGGACTAAAAGTAGGGAAACAGAGGCAACAGCCGCACCCACAGCGCGTGAGCTGGCCGCACGCTGAGTTTTTTTCTTCTTCTGATTTTCTATTTAATTCACATCTTTTGATTTATGGCTCCAAAACAAGTCAAATAAATTTTAAAAATTTGTAAAAGCATTATCTTTGTGTTAAACCAGTTGTGGGTATGTTTTGAACATTTTTGAAAAATAATATTTTAAAATATTCATAAAACGCAAAATTGCCCATTTAGGTCAACTTTGAAATTAGGGATTTAATAATTCATTTGGGGTTAAATAAAATTTATGAAATTACCCACATTTAAATATGTTTGAATTTAATGTATTTACTCATATTCCAATATTAAATCATTTTTGTCTTTAGTACACTATTAAATACATAACACATTTATTTGAAATGGAAAGGGAAATATAATGCATTCATTTTTAAATTCAAAATATTTTCTGCACCATTAAGTTTTATATTATGATAAATCATTTCAAAATATTCTAGATTTATTTCATTTTCTTATATTGGATATATATTCATGAAGATCAATATATGTTTGAGAATTAATGAAACTAATTTAAATTAATGCAATGCTTATTTGGATAATTCATTAATTATAAAATCTATGAAGTTTTAAAGTTATTCACTATAGACTTGAAATATACAAAACTATGTTTTGAACTTGGGTAAATGAATAATAATCTTTTGGCAAGTAGACAATGTTTTCAATAGTTTAAAATAACACTTGTAATTATTATTTTAATTTATGAATTGCTATTGCTAAGTGGTTGAAATCAAATACTTATAAAGAAACCTTTTATATCATGAATATGGTTTAAAGGTTTGTAAAACATTTGTCAAATTAGATATTGAGGTTTTAATAATTACAATGAATAATAAAATCTTTTAACTTGAAACAACTTTTGAAAATAAAGATAAATTGAGATATTTGAAATATTAAACTTTTTCAATATGTTTGAAGTCTTTCATAGTTGGTTTTCTTATGCATTTAATATTTTATTTTAATAAAAGAAAAGTTTTAAATTTTAGTGATTTTTGAACATTATAAAATGTTGGGATGTTACACTCCCGGGGCAATTCCCCGTCTCGGTAGGGTGCCGAAACAGAGACTTTTCTCCCCCGAGTCTTGTCTTCGATGGCGGCGGCGCTCGGGACCCGTGGAGGAAATAATGAACATCGTACAAGCGTTTTTAGGTCAGGAGGTATTTATGGGCGAAAGGGCGATGTCGGTGGGCGCCCGAGGGGCCCACACCACCTCCTGGCGTGGCAGAGGGGGGACCCGCGCCAAGGACTGGTGAGGCCACTTCGTGGCCCCTCCCCGTCTCGTCTTCGGTGTTCTGGAACGTTCCTTTTCCAAAAATAATTCCAGGATCTTTTATTTCCAATTCCGAGAATATTTCCTTAAGTACTTTTCTGAAACCAAAAACATCAGAAAACAGGGAACTAACACTTTGGCATCTTGTTAATAGGTTAGTCCCAGAAAATGCATAAAACTATATAAAATGCATATAAAACATGTGATAACATGATATAAAATAACATGGAACATAAGAAATTATAGATACGTTGGAGACGTATCAATAACATAGTCTATGACAAAGCATTTGCATCTGGCAACGTTGTCTGTCATCCATTGATCGAGCTGAGCGAGGCGTCTCAATTTCATCAAGTATGACCATATATCATCAAGTATGACTGCCACGTGCTCCTTCAATGTGTGTATTCTCTTCTATCTTGGTTGAGAAGAAAAACAGTCAACGTATTGATAGACTTCATCAACCCAACTTGAGGTGTGTCCTGAGTTTAGCGATCATCTCAAATGTTCGCGGCTAACAACTTACACCCACTGTTGATTCTCTATGGCAGAGATCATAGATTACACTTGAATATGATGATATTATCCGCACAAAAACTTGATAATCCAAATTATCCTTTTATTAGCGGAATCTCCAGGTTTATCTCCTAGCGGGTATTGTATCACAAAAAGCTAATGGTTTAAACAAGGAGTATCCTCAAGCTAAAGTATAAAACTATGAAGTTTGGACCCAACTTTTTAAGTTTCTAAATCGTAGGATTGCGCCTAAGTTTAAAAGAAGGCTATTACATTGGTTTATATCTACAAAGGTTTTGCAAAACATGAAGACTTTGTTCACAATATTTTGAGTTATAGTATTTTAGAAAATAACTCCAAGAACTCTCACTCAAACGAATATCCCTCTAATCGTTTTAGCGATTACACGACCCTCATCCATTGCGGAACCCCTCATCGTCAGAGCCGGTAACACAACCTCAAAGGTAGACATCGAAATGTGGATCACAACAACTCCGTGACTCATGCTCGACCTTTCGGCCTCCGTGTTCCGAGGCCATGTCTGCACATGCTAGGCTCACCATAATAACCTTCAACGTAAACGCTTGTGTAAAACTGTCTTACACCCACTATATGCGAACGACGATATGTCTGACACCCGATCGTCATGGCCTGCCTCATAACGTAGAACTTTCTTGGTGGTGCACGTTGAAGGAAAAACACTAATGGTATTTTGGAGGGATCATCTTATATTACTACCGCCGTGTAACTAACATATAACTAACACATACTAATATATATAATCACACAATATAAGATGCACACAAAAACATCAAATGTAATGCGACGTGATATGATCCATGCGCCATGGTCTTCTTGGCGCCCACAGTTTGTAAACAATTTAATAAACCTACCTTGACCATATCACATTGCCCCTGCAAAATAAAGTTAGACGCGTTCTACTTTATCTTTTGCATATATACGTGGCTTCGGGTTGTCGTAAAAAGAAGTGCTTCTTACCTACGAACTTATGACCACAACAACGATCCAATAATTGCATGTTTAAGCATCCTTTCGGGCCCTCCATTGAAAATGCAAAGCCAACTAAAGAGAGAGAGACAAACACCCGCCATCCATAGATACGGTACCAGCCGTATGTCAGTAGTGGAACCAATCTCGCGTAAGCGTATGCGTAAAGTCGGTCTGGGCCGCTTCATCAACTCAATGCTGCCGGAATTGCAAGTGCACGATAGAGGGTAGCAAATAAGAGAACGAAGACCCCGTGAAAAACACGGGTTCTAAAAGTGTACAGCTATATCTACGCATAGATCGGCTCTGATACCACTGAAGGGGATCGCAGGCAGAAAACAATAATTTTTCTAGCAACATTATCTTTAAACTAGGCAGAATCTATACTATGCAGATATAGTAATACGGAGGACATCGGTATACATACCCTTGAAGACTGAAAAGCGGGGATTGCGCTCCCCCACAAGCGTTGATGACGAAGCCGACCTCAAGGTCGTGTAGAGGACGTACACCTCCCAGCACCACTAGCGTGGCACCTCGCAGGGTGTCACACACATACGATGGAGATGACGGCCTCTGAAGCTCCAGTCTAGGACGAGCAGCGGAAGATTTGGACTGGAACACCAACAACACGGCAGCGGGCGTATGGTGGAGAGTACTCTCTCCTCGGCGCAACTCCGACAAAGGGAATCACGTAATCGAGGAGAAAATATTTAATAATTGTGTGAATTAAAAGGCCAGGCGTGCCCCTCTATATAAAGGGGCAAGGAGGGAGCCAACCTTGCCAGGCTATTCCCACACCCCAGTCCAGCCAAGCTAGGTTTGCTGGCCCTAGTGGGCTCCATGTGGCACACTAGGGGCTGGTCGAACCAGCCCTTCTTCCCTTGGAGGGACTCTCCCCCACTCATGGGCCTCTTTGCCTAAGAAGGCCTATTTAGTGAATTCTGCCTTTAAAATTTCGAAATTAATTAAATAAAAATATATCTAACTATTAATTACATTAATTAATATTAAATACAAATTATATAATTATTCCGGCTCTGAAAACTATTTCGTCGCTGCCCGATCTCCATTAGACCATACCCGGGACGTTCCCGGTGTTCTCTCTTTCTTATTTTCCTTTCTGGTTGTCTTGTCGAAACCACTTAAATGTGTTACCCTAGCGGTTCGATATAATAACAGACAAGATCAAGACCCCTCTCCGATCAATGATTAACTCGTAGGCCTGGACCACGTGAATTAACCCTTGTGATATAACGAATGACTTTCATCTATCAAACCTAGACGTCGAGTCTTAAACTTTTTGCCATAGCGATACTTAGCGTGTCCGAGACTCGTTCATAGATATCTCCATATCTAGCATGATCTCGTTACCGACAACACTATTTTCTACTTGTCTATGATATTATGTCCTGGTAATCTAGTCACATGTTTGCAAACTTATTTGACATAATCTCACCGAGTGGGCCCTAGAGTATCTATCCTGCTATGCAGACTGGCAAATCCCGCTCTTGACCCCTCATCTCAACTACTCCCTTCTGATACCCAAGAGACACCTTTATTGTCACATTATATAAGATATGACGTTTGATGCAATCAAAGTATTGATACATCTCCAACGTATCTATAATTTCTTATGTTCCATGCTATGTTATATCATGTTATTACATGTTTTATATGCATTTTGTATAGTTTTATGCATTTTCTGTGACTAACCTATTAACAAGATGTCAAAGTGCCAGTTCCCCGTTTTCTGCTGTTTTTGGTTTCAGAAAAGTACTTAAGGAAATATTCTGAGAATTCGAAAATAAACATCCTCTAATTGTTTTTGGAAAATGAAAGTTCCAGAAGACCGAAGACGTGACGAAGTGGGGCATAAAGGCACCCTCACCAGGTGCTAGCGCGGCCGGCCCTAGGCCCACGCGAGCACATGGTGATGCGGCCTCGGGCCTCCACTGACCTCGCCCTTTCTCCCATAAGTACCCCCCAAAAACCTAGAAATAGCACGATGTTCGATATTTCCTCCACGGGTCCAGAGCGCCGCCGCCATCGAAGACAAGATTCGAGGGACAAAACTCTCTATTCCGGCACTTTGCCGGGTCGGGGAATTGCCCCCGAAGCCATCTCCATTGACTCCACCACCATCTCCATCGCCGTTGCTGACTCCTATAATGGAGTGAGTGGTTCTCCACGGGGCTGCGGGATCTACGGTAGCCATGTGGTTTATCTCTCTCTCCCACGATGTGATCTTTTATGTGACCATGAGCTCTGTAATCTAGTTGAATATGTGATGCTACTCTCTATCTATTATGCACTCTAGAGGTTACTTTAATATGAACTCCGGGGTTATTCACGGTTGTAATGGTGATAGTGTGTGCACCATGTGTGATTCCCTTTATGAAGCTGTTTGTGTTAGTTTACTCTGACTTTGAGGGTGCTTTTGTAGCCCTACACAATGAATGGTGTTTGTTATCCAACATGAGAGTGTTTGAGAGTAGTGTTTATTTATTTAACTTTGATGTCATTGTTGAGAATGTCCATCGGTGAAAGTAGGATCCCTAGGCCTTGTTTGTAAGCATTGAAACACCGTTTCCAACAAGTTCTGCTACATGTTTGCTTGCAGCCATTTTTATTATAGATTGCAATTACTACTTATAATCATCCATATTACTTGTATTTCACTATCTCTTCGCATAACTAGTGCACCTATACATATGACAAGTGTATTCGGTGTGTTGGGGATACAAGAGACTTCTCGTATCTTTGACCTCTACCTCCCTGAGTTCGATATACCTTGGGTGATTCACTTAAGCGAAACTTGTTGTTGTCCTACAAACCTCTGCTCTTGGAGGCCCAACACTGTCTACAAGAATAGAAGCGTGCATAGACATCAAGCTATTTTCTGACGCCGTTGCCGGGGAGGTGAGCGCTTGAAGTTATCTCCTTTAGATTATGTAGTTATTACTTTTTGTTCTTGTTTTTATTTTCACTAGTTAGGCTAATGAAAAACAACAACAAAATTATGGATCTCTATGAAATTTATATTGCATTAGGACATGATACTTTTGAAGAGAAAATTAAAAAACTATGGAAGTTTGTTTGCATAATAGTGGTAGTAATGTTATTAGTATAAATTCTATAGACACTATTATTGCTAAGGCTGTGGAAAAGGCTAAGCTTGGGGGAGCTAGTTTGAACAAAAATAATCTTTTTTGCACCTCAGCTTTGGAGGAATTATATAGACTTCATAATGCTTTACCTCCAACATGTGATAATTTTAATGATGCTTGTGATATTCTAAAGCCACCTAAAGAAATAGTGCCATTTACAATACCTGTGAAAATTACTGATCGTGTTTTTAATAACCTCTATGTAGGGGACAAAACTGTCCATCCTGGTGATCATTTGCTATTTTTACATGAATTATGCGAGTTGTCCAAGTGTGCAGGGATTTCAATGGACAAAGTTAAGAAGAAATTATTTTCTATATCACTTGATGGAAGAGCTGCGAGTTGGTATAAATTGTTGATGAATAGGCACTCTCTTAGATGGGAGGAGGTTGTATCTCTCTTTTATTTTAAATTTTATCCTCCAAGTGAGATTCACCAAGGTCGCAATTCTATATATAATTTCTTGCCTCTTGAAGAAGAAAGCATTGCTCAAGCTTGGGGAAGGCTGAAAACATTAATACTCAAATGTCCTCACCATGAGCTTCCTTATAATACAATTGTTAATAATTTATATGCAAGGCTTTCAGGACACTGCAAGGATTATCTAGATGCTTGTTCGGAGGGCTCTTTCACAAGTAAGAAGGTTGAAACTAGATGGGATATCCTTGAAACAATTCAAAACAATGCCGACGATTGGGAGAATGACAAAGGTAAAGAATCAGATATAAACTATGAATATAATTGCATTAAGTCTTGTGTTGAAACTGCTGATTTTCAAAAGCTTGATGCTAATTATGGTCTTGATTCTCATATTATTGTTGATTATTTTAGAACCTTTGCTTCTCATATTAATGTTCCGAAAGAAAATTGGGACGTGTAACATGAACCTTTCAAAGACACTTGCATGGAAAAAGTAATTGTTGTTAATGATTGCGATAAACATGCTCAAACTTCTGATAATAATATTTCTTATAAGCATGTTAATTTTTGTGGAATGCATAGACCTTGAAGAATTAATCAAATTGAAGATGAATATTGTATCCATCATAGGAATGAAAATACTAGAGGTTGGTATAAAGTTTTAAGAGATCTTGGTAACACAATTTGTGCCAGTTGTCCTTTTATTTGTGAACTTTGCTATGAAAAAGGTCATTTCTATTTTCAATGCTCAGGTTCTAATAAAGATATTGCAAGAGACTTTGGTGATAACATGATCACTCCTAATCAACATGATGAACTTACATTATTTTTGGGGTGGGAAAAACTTCTTTGTTAAATATGAGTGATATTGATATGAATGATTTGATGCATGAATGTTATCTATATTGTGTTAATAATTTCCATGCTAACACCTACATACAAAATATTATTAAGGATGTGACTTCACCAAAGTATGACATGACGAATCTGTGTTTTCATCTTATTAATGAAAGAGAGGAATTCTCCCAAGTTTCTTCCATTATCTCTAATAGTAAACCAAGTTATGTGGAGAAGCTTCCTTTCAAGCCTCTCCCTCCAAAAGAGGAAAAGAAGAAGAAAAATGGAAAGAGGAAGAAGAAGAAGAAGAGGAGTAAAAGGAGACTGGAAACGATATCTTCTCCCAAACTTGTTGCTCCTATTACAATTAATACTTATAATTCTGAATTCAATCATTTTGAAGTGGATGATGTACCTATGCATGTTATTTATATTAGTGATCATGATTGGGAAAAGCACACCTCTTTTGATATTGAAGATCTTTGGGATAATAATTCTGAAAATGATGATGTTAATAATTGTTGCACTATTAATACTATCCATGTTCCTTCCCATGATGATATAGAGAGCTCTGAGCTCGGTGATGAGGTGTTTGAAAATCCTTTTGCTACTAATGATTATATACTTGATACATCTCCTTCTAGTAAAAACGATGACATGTTTGCAAATGAACACACTTTAGAGGATAATTATTCTATTGCTTATGATGATACTATGCCTCCGGTCTTTGATAATTATAAAGAATACTATGACATGGGTTATAATTACAATTATCCTTTTGAAACTTGTCATAATTAAAGAGGAATCACTCAAACGAATCCTCTTAATATACAACTTGTCTATCATGTTCAAGTTCTTTCTGATGATCCTACTCCCTTTGTCATTAATGAGAATAACTTTTCTTATGAGGGAGATAATGATACTTTTATGCATATGGATCATGATAAGAATGTTTCATGTGATGGTTATATTGTAGATTTTATCAATGATGATACTGAAAGTTATTATGAGAGAGGAAAACACAGTTGTAAAAGTTTTCAAGTTACTAAAACACCTCTCTTTATGTTGGAAGTGTTAAAGTTTCATTTGTTTCATCTTTCTGTGATAGTTGCTTTATGTTTCAATAATTTATTCTATCATAAGACTCCTTTGCATAGGAAGTGGGTTAGACTTAAATGTGTTTGATATTTACCTCTTGATGCTCTCCTATGTTTTTCAACTCTCATTTTTAGGAGAGCATCATATGAATCTCTATGCCTTGCTGAAAGGCGTTAAACAAAAGCGCTTATGGGAGACAACCCACTTTTATTTCCTGTTATTTTATTTTGTTTGCATCAAGGACTTGTCCTACCTCTGTAGCAATTCCTTTGTATCTTTACTTTATTGCAATGTTGTGTCAAGTTAAGCCTCTAGTTGAAAGTTGATGCTATATTTGGATTCCTACGTAGAAACAGTTTTCTGCTGTTCATTGTTTAATTCACAACTCTTCACATAAACATCAGAAAAATCTTTCCTTTTTTGTGCGTAATCCTCAGATATATATGCAACTTTCATTAGTTTTGTTTTTTCTGATCTGAGCAAGCTAAGTGCCTCGAAAAATTTCGTCTTTACGGAATGTTCTGTTTTTGACAGATTCTGTCATTTATTTTGCAATGCCTCTTTTGCTATTTTGATTGGATCTTTATATCCTATGAAGTATCAGTGTCTGTAGCTAATGTCCAGTATCATTTGTAGAAATTGTGTTCCTACAAAATATCATAATTTTTCATGCACTAACCCTCTAATGAAGGTTACTCTAAGTTTTGTGTGGAGGAAGTCTTCAAGGATCAAGAGAGAAGGATGATATAATGTGATCAAGAGGATAGTAAAGCCAAAGCTCGGGGATGCCCTGGTGGAGAAGCCTCAAGCGTCAAAGCTTGGGGATGCCCAAGGCATCCCCTTCTTCATCAACAAACTATCAGGTCCTTTCTAGTGAAACTATATTTTAATTTTGTCACATCTTATGTGCTTGCTTGAAGCGTCTGTTTGTTTTTGTTTTTGTCATTTTCATTTTCTGAATAAAATGGATCCTAGCATTTTTTTGTGTGGGAGAGAGACACGCTCCACTTTTTCTTATGAATACTCGTATTCTTCACGTTCGTTGAGTATTCTTTTCATGTTATTGTATGCTTTCTTGCTCTTGTTTTTCATGCATCTCTTGCTAGAGCTGTTAGGTTTATTATATTATACTCTCATATCTCATTGTTAAATTACTTGGAGAGTTTATCTTTTAAAAAGTTGATTGGTGTTTGGTTGAGAACAGAAAATGCTAAATGTGGTAGATGGTATAACTAAATGATACATAATCTTGTAGATCATTAAATTGTGTCACTTGAATCATTGATGTTATTTTGAGATATTAATTTGCTTAATGGTAAACATGATGGTATAGTAAAGTGGAATGATTATTTGGTGGTCTAGAAAAACTTAAAGTTGTGCCACACTTAAATTTCAAGTTGATTGCTTAATGGTATATGACTTCTATTTGCCAAAAGCAACCGTAATGACTTTATGTGATGCGCTACGGTCGGGGAAGCCAACGGTGACTTTGTCATTTGTCACGATCCCTCTAGGAGTAATTTTCATTATGCCTTGTATGAACATATTTTTATTTGGAATATTTTTACTTGTGAGTTCTAAAACTGCGGTTTTCATGGCACTTCCACCACCATATTTCTAGCCTCTTCGGCAATTTGCATTGCCCTTTCTCACATTGAGAGTTGGTGCATTTTTTCGGGTACATCCAAACTCGTAGGAGTTCTTCATCTTGTTCTCCTACACATAAGCCAAATATCTTCCTCAAAACATCCACCATACCTACCTAGTACAGCATTTCCATAGTTGTTCCGAGATATATTACCATGCAACATGCATCTTACTTTACATGACTTGTTGTCATTCATTACTTATATATTGCTTTGCGTGGTTCTATAAAGCTGATGTGTGGTTTTACCCATGTTACGCTAGATCACTGCATAACCTGCTACACTGGCAGAGGCACCGTTGTCATATGCGTATTATGTCACATTCATATTAGTTACTTGTATCATCAGTATGTTGTCATTTCACCATTAATGTGTAGCGTACCTGCACTTTAAATAAGGCAGATACCTGTGTATAGTGCAAATCCCTGGATCGATTCATTGCACACACAGTTTACAATGTAATATCACAACAAAGCGTCAATTTTATTACATCGATGATCCAGAATTACAAAATATTCGATACAAGTTGCATAGCATAAAGCTAGCATTGAAAAGTACACATCGGAAATACAATAGCAGTGGGTCTCCAACAACTTCATGTTGCCACAGGCGAAAACATGTTGGTTATAGACTCGAAACCTTTAAATGAAACCTCACTCGTCAACTGATCAATCTGCAATAAGAAAAATATTGCAACAACGTGAGTCAGATTCCATTAAAAATGGAGTCTGGCAAGTGACACTATGGTGGACACTTAATGGAATAACTCTAAAGCCTATATGCGTATTTGGCTGGTGGAGTTCAAGGCTAATTTGCATAAAGCCAATTTTTCCTACTCTTTTGAAAAACACTTTTCTTGAAATCAAGACGAGTATGGCATGAAAACCATAAATCTCATCTTCCCTTGTTCACCCATCAAGTTTTATTTCTGAAATTGGAATGATGGAATCCTCCGTTGACGTCCGTGATCAGCTGCTCAAATTGTCCGTACCGGGACACGGCTAAGTACTTAGTTTTACACTCTGCAGAGGTTGTGCACGTTCACCTTTGTACCCATTCAACCCAAACTATCCTTTACACACCATTTGTGAATAGGAAAGGAGAAGAATGAGACGAGATCTTTCCGAAGCATTTTCCCTCCCACTCTGGCTTGACCCGTTCCACCTAACACCCTCTACATCTGCTTGTCAAGCCGGGGAGAGTCCACACAACATAATTGATCAAGCCAGAGCCCATATGGCAATGGCTGCACTGGAAGCAATCGTCACTCGGAGTTCTTCAGATTCCTCGGTTCCTGGGTGGCCATTCACAAGTGTACATACTACAGGGACCATAGACATGGACCTGACTAGCCACTCAACATAAACCATACAACCACTTACCACCCAGGTGTTTCATTCTTAACTTGGTAGAATTTAGATTTTCACAAAACAACATTTGCATAGCATCAATAATTCTACTAAGTATTGCATAGGAACCTAGACACAGGAATAAGGAATTCTACACAGGTTTAGCATAGCAATACTATCCTACACATGCATATAAAAATACACTAAGTAATGCATATAGAAATAATAGGAAGTTTATGAGGTGTGCCACGTGCCTTTGAATGTTGTCGTTGTTCACAAACTCTATTCAACAACGAACGTTTGCTCTCCGTTCAATCTAAACAATATAAGCAAACAACAATACAACAATCAACAAACAACAATCATCAATTATACATGCACATACGTAGTTAACAAATAAGTTTCATAACACTTCTAAGGAAAACATGTTATGCATGATATGCAATTTATTTCTAAGGACTAGAAATGCATGTCATGCCATGAAAATCTTTTAACTTAATGCAAGGAATGTGTTGGTAAAAAATGACTAAGGACTAAAGACATAAGTTGAATAAAATATTTTGTTTTATATCATCTTGAATAAACCCTCTAATGGCTTAGTCTTGATGTGTAGAAATATTTAGAGAAAATACTAAGTCATTTCTTCAAGATGATCAACAATTATTATCAACTCTTTGTAAATTGGACATTCACTACAGTGAGAGAGACAGACACCCGGCCAGCCACTTAAATTGTGGAACAGGTCTCATGTACGTGGACATGTAAGGTTTGTCTCCAGGCCGCTTCATCTCACTATGCCGCTAGGATCCAACAAACTTCAAAGATGATAACATCATGATCAAAATTTGTTTAAGTCTAAAAGACAAGATTAGGAAAGAGGGAAAAGAAGGAAATAAAGATGTAGTTAGTCTTCCAGGCTTCATCTCCAGACTTGTAGCTTTCCCCTTGGTGATGTCTTGAATGAATTTTTGTAGACTTGATAAATCTTCAGACTTGCTGATTCTTGTATCACCTAGTCTGGTCTTGGATTTAACTTAGTCTTCATGAAGTGTCAGAGGAGAAGAAAAGACAGAGAGAAAGACTTAGGGAATAAAAGGGGGTTGGCCTTCTTGAACTTCTTCTCACTTTTCTTCAAGTGCTTGACATCTTTGGGATGCTTCCAGAGTCTGTTTTCTTCTAAGTCCTTCATGAACTTCTTCTAGATTTTCTTCTAAGTGCTTCTTCTCCTTGAAGATACTTCTGAAGTCTTGTTTTTGGCTAAGTCCTTCATTGGTCTTCTAGCTCCATGTTGAAAATCCTAAGTGTCTATGTGTATAACACTTTACCAAAATGCTAAGTTGAAAATAATCTTAACTTAGAGAAAATGGGGGAGGAGTTTTCTTATGGAAAATATAACTACAAAATAAAATATGCTATGCATGAAATGCAATTTTAAACCACAAGAAACATAATACTAATTTTTGTGATATTTATAAGGTATGCATTTGGCTATAAATGCAATCTAATTAATTTCTATTTTTGGAAAATATAATAAAAGGAATAATTATAATATTTAAAGTTTTCTATGATTAAATTTTTATAATAGCACTTTATAAATAGTGTTAATAGACACGGGGCATTTTAATTAAATTTATAGCAATTTACTTTAATCAAAATTAATATTTTTATTAATAGTTATGTTGAAAATAATCAAACTATTCAAATTAAATATATAACTATGAATTCATTCAAAATTTACTCAAAATATTTTATATCAGTGGCATTAAATTAAAAAATATTCTAAAGTTTCTAAAACAATTTTATTTGCAATTTTGAATTTACAGATTTAAAGTTATGACAAAAATACTCAAATTCACCATTTGAAATTTGAATATTTTAAACTAAGTCAAATTTGAATTTTGGCAGATCCAAAATATTCTACATGTCAAGAGCTTTCCAAATATATAAAAATATTTGAATTTGGATGTGTGAGTAAAAAGTTACAACAGATTTAAGTTGCAGGGTCTTTTCTGTAAAACTGCTAATTAAATAAATCGAGAAATTCATTTTACACGTCAGCGCTGACTGGGCACTGACTGTGCAGCTGACGAGGCGCTGACTGGGCATTGACGTGGCAGGCTCTGGTTCGCTGATACCGGTTCGGGGGAGATCTAATCTGGGCCGTTAAACAAAGATCGGGCGGTGGAGAGAGGGGGTGCTCACCGGGCGGCGCGGGGTGGCCGGAGCAGAGGGAGGACGCGGCGGCGCAGCGCTCGGCTTCGACGGGGAGGACGCTTCGGTGGTTCCCGGACTCGGGGAGGACCACCTCCGGATGCGGCGCGGCACGGCAGGTCGAATGGTAGTGGTGACGTCGAGCAGTTCTTCCAGGAGAGGCGGACGGGGCGGTGGAGTTCTCCGGCGGATCCGGCGAGCTCGGTTGTAGATGGCAGCGTTGATTTACTGCGGCAGGGAGCGAACCAATATGTCACACAGATGCGCATGAATGAGATAGGGAGATTGAGACCAATTAGAGGGCTCGGCGTTCGCGTTAGCTCACCGGAACCAAAGAAAACGGCGGCGGTGGCAATGGCAGCGACGCGGAGAAATTCGAGCAGTCTGGTGGCGACTTCCGTTTAGGGTTCGAGGGAAAAGGGGCGGCGGCGATGGAAGTTTATACGGGGGGGGGGGGGCGCGAGGGAACGTATCCCGCAAGAATCGGCAAGATTTTTGGTCCGATTTTCGTTCTGTTTCGAGTTCGTTCGTAGCACGATTAGAGGAAGGAGATGACAAGCGGGTCCCGCACGTCAGCGACAGAGAAGAGGGAGTGGGCTTCTGCTGGGCTGTCCCGGGGCTGCTCGCGCAAGAGGGTAAGGGATGGGCCGGAGGTGGGCTGGCCCGGCTGGTTTGCTCTTCTCTCTTTTTTTTTTGACAAACATTTTTCTGTTTTCTTGTTTAATTCATATCCTTTGATTTAAAAGTCCAAATGATGTCAAATAAAATTCTAAAAATTTGTAAAAACAATATCTTTGTGTTAAACCAGTTGTGGGTATGTTTTGAACACTTTTCAAAAATAATAAATTCGAATTATTGATTAAATGCAAAATTGACACTTTATGTTTAATTTTAAACTAGGGTTTAATTAATTTTAATTTTGGCTAAAATAAATTCTATGAGATACCCATATTCAAATATGTTTGAAGTTAAGTTATTTAAACTTGTTTTGCTGAAATTATTCGTCTTTATTTTGACATAATATTAAAGAACTAAATATAAATAATTTTAATGAAATGTGAAACATAAGGTATTCATTTTTTTTAATTGAAACAGATTGTGCACCATTATATTTTATATTATGATATTTCAATTGAACTTCATAACAACTTTGGGACAGATTTTTGTTTTAATTCATTTCTTATTTAGAATATATATTATTCATTTCATGCTTTGAATATAAATGAAATTCATTTAAGCAAATGAAGAGTTTATTTGGATAATTCATTAATTTTAATTTATGAAGTTTTTAGGTTATAAACCATAGGCTTATAATTTCCAAAACTATGTTTTGAACTTAGTTAAAGATTGAAAACCATTTGGCAATTAGATCTTGTTTATAGAAGTTTAAAAGGACACTTGTAATTATTATATTAATTTATTTTTAGCTATGGCTAAGTGGTTGAAATCCAATGCTTAAGGAACTTTTATAGTTGGTTTTCTTATGCATTTAATGTTTTATTTTAATCAAAAGAAAAGTTTTAAATTTTAGTGATTTTTGAACATTATAAAATGTTGGGATGTTACAGACTACCACCCTTAAAAGGAATCTCGTCCCCGAGATTCGAGAGACTAGGAAAAGCAAATGCTTGAATGATTCTGATAACTCGGGATGTTTTGAGAAATGAAATTTCTGACATGGAAAGTTGAAAACTGGTAGGGGATGATTTTTATGATTAGGAGGATAGAAAGAAAGATAGTTTGAGATCTCTGGATTTAAGCGACTCGGTTTGAATTATCTAGGTAGCTACCACCCTTAAAAGAAATTTTTGTTGGTACTCAAACATTCTAACTTATACAAGATATTCAAGACAATTAATTACAAACATCATCTAACAAACATCAAGCACGAGGTTCAAACACAAGCAACACATACGTAAAAATTTCAAACTTCTTTTGAGAAATCGAACTAATCGTTTCTCGAACGAAACACACCACTGTCCTGGAAGGACAAAATTGATAGTACTGCCATACCACAATTTGATAGGTCAATACATCAACGGATCTCGTTATTCTAATGGGTAGGTGGTCTAATCTGTCTTTTTCTTGAGTGCCTCGAGTTCTTCCTCAACTTCCTTGAGTTCTTCAAGATGCTTCTGGGTGTTGTGAAGTCTAAAATAAAGTCTTTATGCAAGATACTCGATGGCTCTCCATGCTGCATTTCTTGCTGAATCAAAGAATGATGTGTGAAGTATTGGGTTGGTGAACATGCAGTCACCCTCAGTCTTGTGGTCAGCTTCTTTGCTCTTGTATAGATGAACTTGCACCCACCAATACTCTTGGCCTTCATCCATGAAAGGAAAACCTTTGTATACTGCTTCTCCTTCAAAACCTAAACTCTTCATGTTATCCTTAAGTGCTCTTGGAAACTCTGTCTCGCATTCCAAGGTCATGGTCATCACTGGTCCTTTCTTGAGTGATTCAATGAGGACGGTCATCTAAAGAAGAGAAGAAACTTAGAAATGAAATAGATAAGATAGTTACAAGAATGATGTTTGAAAAGTTCTTATTTTCAGCAAAATAAATGAAATAAATTTTCAATCCTATGGCCAAATCCTATTTCTATCCAAACCAAGGGTTTCGAACCTACAGGCAACACAGTGCTCTGATACCATCTGTAGCGTACCTGCACTTTAAATAAGGCAGATACCTGTGTATAGTGCAAATCCCTGGATCGATTCATTTGCACACACAGTTTACGATGTAATATCACAACAAAGCGTCAATTTTATTACATCGATGATCCAGAATTACAAAATATTCGATACAAGTTGCTTAGCATAAAGCTAGCATTGAAAAGTACACAACGGAAATACAATAGCAGTGGGTCTCCAACAACTTCATGTTGCCACAGGCGAAAACATGTTGGTTGTAGACTCGAAACCTTTAAACGAAACCTCACTCGTCAACTGATCAATCTGCAATAAGAAAAATATTGCAACAACGTGGGTCAGATTCCATCAAAAATGGAGTCTGGCAAGTGACACTATGGTGGACACTTAATGGAATCACTCTAAAGCCTATATGCATATTTGGCTGGTGGAGTTCAAGGCTAATTTGCATAAAGCCAATTTTTCCTACTCTTTTGAAAAACACTTTTCTTCAAATCAAGACGAGTATGGCATGAAAACCATAAATCTCATCTTCCCTTGTTCACCCATCAAGTTTTATTTCTGAAGTTGGAATGATGGAATCCTCCGTTGACGTCCGTGATCAGCTGCTAAAATTGTCCGTACCGGGGACACGGCTAAGTACTTAGTTTTACACTCTGCAGAGGTTGTGCACGTTCACCATTGTACCCATTCAACCCAAACTATCCTTTACACACCATTTGTGAATAGGAAAGGAGAAGAATGAGATGAGATCTTTCCGAAGCATTTTCCCTCCCACTCTGGCTTGACCCGTTCCACCTAACACCCTCTACATCTGCTTGTCAAGCCGGGGAGAGTCCACACAACATAATTGATCAAGACAGAGCCCATATGGCAATGGCTGCACTGGAAGCAATCGTCACTCGGAGTTCTTCAGATTCCTCGGTTCCTAGGTGGCCATTCACAAGTGTACATACTACAGGGACCATAGACATGGACCTGAGTAGCCACTCAACATAAACCATACAACCACTTACCACCCAGGTGTTTCATTTTTAACTTGGTAGAATTTAGATTTTCACAAAACAACATTTGCATAGCATCAATAATTCTACTAAGTATTGCATAGGAACCTAGACACAGGAATAAGGAATTCTACACAGGTTTAGCATAGCAATACTATCCTACACATGCATATAAAAATACACTAAGTAATGCATATAGACATAATAGGAAGTTTATGAGGTGTGCCACTTGCCTTTGAATGTTGTCGTTGTTCACAAACTCTATTCAACAACGAACGTTTGCTCTCCGTTCAATCTAAACAATATAAGCAAACAACAATACAACAGTCAACAAACAACAATCATCAATCATACATGCACATACGTAGTTAACAAATAAGTTTCATAACACTTCTAAGGAAAACATGTTATGCATGATATGCAATTTATTTCTAAGTACTAGAAATGCATGTCATGCCATGAAAATCTTTTAACTTAATGCAAGGAAATGTGTTGGTCAAAAATGACTAAGGACTAAAGTCATTAGTTGAATAAAATATTTTGTTTTATATCATCTTGAATAAACCCTCTAATGGCTTAGTCTTGATGTGTAGAAATATTTAGAGAAAATACTAAGTCATTTCTTCAATATGATCAACAATTATTATCAACTCTTTGTAAATTGGACATTCACTACAGTGAGAGAGACAGACACCCGGCCAACCATTTAAATTGTGGAACAGGTCTCATGTACGTGGACATGTAAGGTTTGTCTCCAGGCCGCTTCATCTCACTATGCCGCTAGGATCCAACAAACTTCAAAGATGATAACATCATGATCAAAATTTGTTTAAGTCTAAAAGACAAGATTAGGAAAGAGGGAAAAGAAGGAAAGAAAGATGTAGTTAGTCTTCCAGGCTTCATCTCCAGACTTGTAGCTTTCCCCTTGGTGATGTCTTGAATGAATTTTTGTAGACTTGATAAATCTTCAGACTTGCTGATTCTTGTATCACCTAGGCTGGTCTTGGATTTAACTTAGTCTTCATGAAGTCTCAGAGGAGAAGAAAAGACAGAGAGAAAGACTTAGAGAATAAAAGGGGGTTGGCCTTCTTGAACTTCTTCTCACTTTTCTTCAAGTGCTTGACATCTTTGGGATGCTTCCAGAGTCTGTTTTCTTCTAAGTCCTTCATGAACTTCTTCTAGATTTTCTTCTAAGTGCTTCTTCTCCTTGAAGATACTTCTGAAGTCTTGTTTTTGGCTAAGTCCTTCATTGGTCTTCTAGCTCCATGTTGAAAATCCTAAGTGTCTATGTGTATAACACTTTACCAAAATGCTAAGTTGAAAATAATTTTAACAATGGGGGAGGAGTTTTCTTATGGAAAATATAACTACAAAATAAAATATGCTATGCATGAAATGCAATTTTAAACCACAAGAAACATAATACTAATTTTTGTGATATTTATAAGGTATGCATTTGGCTATAAATGCAATCTAATTAATTTCTATTTTTGGAAAATATAATAAAAGGAATAATTATAATATTTAAAGTTTTCTATGATTAAATTTTTATAATATCACTTTATAAATAGTGTTAATAGACAGGGGGCATTTTAATTAAATTTATAGCAATTTACTTTAATCAAAATTAATATTTTTATTAATAGTTATGTTGAAAATAATCAAACTATTCAAATTAAATATATAACTATGAATTCATTCAAAATTTACTCAAAATATTTAATATCAGTGGCATTAAATTAAAAAATATTCTAAAGTTTCTAAAACAATTTTATTTGCAATTTTTGAATTTACAGATTTAAAGTTATGACAAAAATACTCAAATTCACCATTTGAAATTTGAATATTTTAAACTAAGTCAAATTTGAATTTTGGATATTCTACATGTCAAGAGCTTTCCAAATATTCGAAATACAGATTTGAATATTCTACATGTCAAGAGCTTTCCAAATATATAAAAATATTTGAATTTGGATGTGTGAGTAAAAAGTTACAACTGATTTAAGTTGCAGGGTCTTTTCTGTAAAACTGCTAATTAAATAAATCGAGAAATTCATTTTACACGTCAGAGCTGACTGGGCACTGACTGTGCAGCTGACGAGGCGCTGACTGGGCATCGACGTGGCAGGCTCTGGTTCGCTGATACCGGTTCGGGGGAGATATAATCTGGGCCGTTAAACAAAGATCGGGCGGTGGTGAGAGGGGGTGCTCACCGGGCGGTGCGGGGTGGCCGGAGCATAGGGAGGACGCGGCGGCGCAGCGCTCGGCTTCGACGGGGAGGACGCTCCGATGGTTCCCGGACTCGGGGAGGACCACCTCCGGATGCGGCGCGGCACGGCAGGTCGAATGGTAGTGGTGACGTCGAGCAGTTCTTCCAGGAGAGGCGGACGGGGCGGTGGAGTTCTCCGGCGGATCCGGCGAGCTCGGTTGTAGATGGCAGCGTTGATTTACTGCGGCAGGGAGCGAACCAATATGTCACACAGATGTGCATGAATGAGATAGGGAGATTGAGACCAATTAGAGGGCTCGGCGTTCGCGTTAGCTCACCGGAACCGAAGAAAACGGCGGCGGCGGCAATGGCAGCGACGCGGAGAAATTCGAGCAGTCTGGTGGCGACTTCCGTTTAGGGTTCGAGGGAAAAGGGGCGGCGGCGATGGAAGTTTATATGGGGGGGGGGGGCGCGAGGGAACGTATCCCGGAAGAATCGGCAAGATTTTTGGTCCGATTTTCGTTCTGTTTCGAGTTCGTTCGTAGCACGATTAGAGGAAGGAGATGACAAGCGGGTCCCGCACGTCAGCGACAGAGAAGAGGGAGTGGGCTTCTGCTGGGCTGTCCCGGGGCTGCTCGCGCGAGTGGGTAAGGGATGGGCCGGAGGTGGGCTGGCCCGGCTGGTTTCCTCTTCTCTCTTTTTTTTTTGACAAACATTTTTCTGTTTTCTTGTTTAATTCATATCCTTTGATTTAAAAGTCCAAATGATGTCAAATAAATTTCTAAAAATTTGTAAAAACAATATCTTTGTGTTAAACCAGTTGTGGGTATGTTTTGAACACTTTTAAAAAATAATAAATTCGAATTATTGATTAAATGCAAAATTGACACTTTATGTTTAATTTTAAACTAGGGTTTAATTAATTTTAATTTTGGCTAAAATAAATTCTATGAGATACCCATATTCAAATATGTTTGAAGTTAAGTTATTTAAACTTGTTTTGCTGAAATTATTCGTCTTTATTTTGACATAATATTAAAGAACTAAATATAAATAGTTTTAATGAAATGTAAAACATAAGGTATTCATTTTTTTAATTGAAACAGATTGTGCACCATTATATTTTATATTATGATATTTCAATTGAACTTCATAACAACTTTGGGACAGATTTTTTTTTAATTCATTTCTTATTTAGAATATATATTATTCATTTATGCTTTGAATATAAATGAAATTCATTTAAGCAAATGAAGAGTTTATTTGGATAATTCATTAATTTTAATTTATGAAGTTTTAAGGTTATAAACCATAGGCTTATAATTTCCAAAACTATGTTTTGAACTTAGTTAAAGATTGAAAACCATTTGGCAATTAGATCTTGTTTATAGAAGTTTAAAAGGACACTTGTAATTATTATTTTAATTTATTTTTAGCTATGGCTAAGTGGTTGAAATCCAATGCTTAATGAACTTTTATAGTTGGTTTTCTTATGCATTTAATGTTTTATTTTAATCAAAAGAAAAGTTTTAAATTTTAGTGATTTTTGAACATTATAAAATGTTGGGATGTTACATAATGTGTTGTTATATATCATAGATCATATTAGGATGCTTGCTCCTAAAAGTAAAAAGAGCCATGGAGGCCATCGAAAAGAGAAACACAAAAAGAAAAAAATAGAAAAAAGAAAAAGAAAGAAATAAAATAAAAAAGGGGGCATCATTACTATTCTTTATCACACACTTGTACTCATGTTATAGCACCATATCATTTATGATCATCATTTGTGCTCATGTTTAGCACTTGTACTCCATATGAGAGAGTTTTCATGTCTTACTTGCATAACTATGTGGGGAACTTTACACTATAGAACTTGGCTTGTATATTCCAATAAAGAGCCTCCTCAAAAGTGCTCTAGGTCTTCGTGAGCAAGCAAGTTGGATGCACCCCCGCTAGTTCCATTGGAGAGCTTTCATATACTTATAGCTCTATGTGCATCTGTTGTGTCGCAATCACTACTCCTTGCATAGCTTCGATTGTAAGACTTTCTCTTGTCTAATGATCACTTGCAGCTTTGTGTGCCTTTCTTCCGTTGACCTTCCAAACCTCCGTTAACATTCTCTTAGCCAAAACATCCTGGTGCCAGGAACCAACGTTGAACGCTTGCTTGTTTCTTTGAACAAATAAGGAGTTGATCTTCTACGTGCATATTGATATTTCTTGACTTGATCCTTTCACAAAGTTGTCAGTTTTGTTGGAAGCATTAGATGATTATATTGTTGTGCTTGAAGTTTAAATCATCTTTAATATCTACTTTGCACAGTTGATTGCTATCTAGAACTATATCATTGAAAGCTTTGCTTGCTTCACCTACTTGTTTATTTATTACTCGTTTGATATCAATATAAACCACAACTCTTATTCATTTGATCTCAGTTTACATGCCTTACATTATTACGTGATCAAGATTGTGTTGAAGCATGTTACTTTAGAAATTATTCTTCTTTTATCGTTCTTGCCTACTCGGGACGAGTAGAACTAAGCTTGGGAATGTTGATACGTCTCCAACGTATCAATAATTTCTTATGTTCCATGTTATGTTATATCATGTTATTATGCATTTTTAAAGTTTTATGCAATTTCTAGGACTAACCTATTAACAAGATGCCAAAGTGTCAGTTCTCTGTTTTTTGCAGTTTTTGGTTTCAGAAAAATACTTAAGAAAATATTCTCGGAATTCGAAAAGAAACATTCTGAAATTATTTTTGGAAAATGAAGGTTCCAGAAGACCGAAGACGTGACGAAGTGGGGCACCGAGGCGCCCTCACCAGGTGCTGGCGCGGCCAGCCCTGGGCCCGCGCGAGTACGTGGTGACGCGGCCTCGGGCTTCCACCGACCTCGCCCTTTCTTCTATAAGTACCCCGAAAAAACCTAAAAATCACACGATGTTTGATATTTCCTCCACGGGTCCAGAACGCCGCCTCCATCGAAGACAAGATTTGGGGGACATAACTCTCTGTTCCGGCACCCTACTGGGAAGGGGAATTGCCCCCGGAGCCATCTACATTGACTCCACCACCATCTCCATCGCCATTGCTGGTCCTATGATGAGGAGTGAGTAGTTCTCCCCCGGGACTGCAAGATCTACGGTAGCCATGTGTTTTATCTCTCTCTCCCATGATGTGATCTTTTATGTGATCATGAGCTTTGTAATCTAGTTGAATATGTGATGCTACTCTCTATCTATTTTGCACTCTAGAGGTTACTTTAATATGAACTCCGGGGTTATTCACGGTTTTAATGGTGACAGTGTGTGCACCGTGTGTGATTCCCTTTATGAAGTTGTTGGTGTTAGTTTACTCTGACTTTGAGGGTGCTCTTGTATCCCTACACAATGAATGGTGTTTTTTATCCAACACGAGAGTGTTTGAGAGTAGTGTTTATTTATTTAACTTTGATGTCATTGTTGAGAATGTCCACCGGTGAAAGTAGGATCCCTAGGCCTTGTTTCTAAGCATTATAACACCATTTCCAACAAGTTCTGCTACATGTTTGCTTCCTGCCATTTTTATTACAGATTGCAATTACTACTTATAATCATGCATATTAAATGTATTTCACTATCTCTTCGCATAACTGGTGCACCTATACATCTGACAAGTGTATTGGGTGTGTTGGGGACACAAGAGACTTCTCGTATCTTAATTGCAGGGTTGGTTGAGAGGAATATCTTTGACCGCTACCTCGCTGAGTTCGATATACCTTGGGTGATTCATTTAAGGGAAACTTGCTGCTGTCCTACAAACCTCTGCTCTTGGAGGCCCAACACTGTCTACAAGAATAGAAGCGTGCTTAGACATCAAGTATCTTTCAGGAATAACAATAAGAGTTGATCTCATGGTCGAAGGCGTAATGACTACGTGCTACAAATTATGGGTATGTCCATCACGTCATTCTCCCAATGACTTGACTCCATTGCCAACTGACGCCATGTCACATGATCGGGAAACCTCGATCATCAATTGGACAATGAACTAATCTTAGTAGAGGCTACTGGGGACCTGGTTGTTTATCTACCACACGTGTATTAATGTTTCTGCTTAATACAGTTATAGCATGGTATAAAACATATAATGAACAATTGGGATACGACTAATAAACTATCTTTATTAAGTGCCTCTAGGGCATATTCCCTTCATATACCATGCTATCTACCCATGCTCACAATTCATGGAGGTTTCAGGGATTGCACACGATTTCCATACTCTCTTATCCAATGCAGGGTTGGAACATTTTCTTGAGGATCAACCCTTTCAATATGCTATGTTGCCTATGTCGGTGGTGTAGGATTTACGCTTCAATTTGGACTCATCTAACCCCACCGTGAATTATAAGATTTACAACAAATCTATGGATTTACCTTTTGGTGTTTTATGTTCAGCTATGAGAGTTCCACATGGAGGATCATTAGAGAAGCTGAAAGAGAACCCAAGGCCATTGATGAAATTGCATGAAGAGATTTGCTATGGGAGGAGTTTCTTTAAGGAGGATGGTAAAATTAGGAGTATTCATCTTCCTTTCATTCACTATTTTGCATACTTCATTGCTAAATGTGTTCTAGCTAGAAGGACAGCTAGTAAATTAGGCTTGTCTGATTTAGCTTTTCTAGCTGTTCCTTTGCGTTGTGATAGAACTTATAACTTACGTGCTTTGATTGCTCACCGTCTTTCTACTAGCCGCGAGAGGGGATGAATTTGTGGAGGACTAGTCGCTTCACGATTGCTAGCTTTGCATTGTTTGGAGGCCCATCCTTTTGATATTCAGCTTCCTATAGAAAAACTTGATATTGATTCAATGAAGAAACATGAAGTTATTGATGAGGATGGTAGCTTCCATTTTTCCCTTACACCATAACTTTTCCGAAGAGAAAGCAAGTATCTACCATTGATAGAATTGTTATCTTGCCTGCACCTCCGCTTAACCGTGCTGGCAGGGAGAACTTATCAGTCTCGGTGGCTGAACTTGACACACTTGAGGAGCAGCCCGACCCGGATAGTAGGGGCAATTTTTAGTAGTATGGGGGTGGTTTCGTTCAGCCCCCGGAGACAGCTAGTTTCCTGTACCCGGATCCGGGGTATGCAGGACCTTCATGATCTTCCTCCACAGCAGCCGATGCGGAGTACGACTACACGGGGCCTAACCCACCGAGTTGGGGCCATTATTCACCTTGGGGCTGATCTCACTTTGGCCAAAATCCTAAGTGTGAGACCCTTCGGACAAGTCCGAGATGCCCACTTTATGTAAGAGATCACGATCCCAATGATCAGTGCATCGCAAACACATAACCAACATAGTATCAAAGAGTTACAGCATTCAAGTCGTACGAATAAAAGTCTTACAACACATAGATGGTCATACGACCAAAGTCAACAAACCTCGTCACGCAGGACAGAATTAACTAAGATAGCGGAAGCTCGTGGCTAGCGACGGCTCTTAACATCTCCGAGCGTAGATTCCCACAAGTGCAGTTGACCGGTGACAGCTAAGTGGCGAAGTCGTCGTCAAACACCTCCTCCTCCATGTAGGCCTCCTCATTGCAATCTGGACATTTGAATATCCAGGGACAGAGCCACATGAGTACAATTACGTACTCGCAAGACCACCTCTAGGCTTAAATTCTCATGATAGTGTAAGAAAACACTTTTGGAAATCTAGGATAGCTGCTATATATACGGCTATAGGGCTTAGTTTTCGAATACCATGATTTCAGACATAGAGTACGACATCTCTATATCTTTGTTGAAGAAAACATTTAGAGATAGAATTCTCTTCGCTGAAATGCGACATCTCTATATCTTTGTTGAAGAAAACATTTAGAGATAGAATTCTCTTCTCTTAGATATAACAAGGACATATCCAAGTTCAAAACTTTCATTTATAAAAGTTTATCAAACACTAGGATAGGGTTAACCCTTTTTTTTCTTTCTTCCTTGAGGTCGGACTGGTTGTCTCCCTGAGATCAACCATCCTTGCCCAAATTCCGTACCTCCCAGGTACCACTTTATTGCCTCCTCGTTTTCCTTCGAAAACCTTTCTCTTTTGAAGCCATAAAACATCCAGCATGCCTAGTGGGACCTTTCCAACCGTCCATAACCGCGGACGCGGCTATTCGAATAGATTTACACTCTGCAGAGGTTGCACACTTTACCCACACCTATCGGTTATTCCACCGTGTCTGCCACGGCCCGTCATATGACAGCATGCGGGGGTGCGGATAACACGATCAAAACTTTGCACTATGACCACCCTAGTTTCGGGGCCTCCCGGTAGGTTTGTTCTCCTCGGCACTGTGTGCTCCACTAGACCTCTTGGTCTTTCCTCGGGACACCACACCGCCACGTCAGGAGACCTGCCGTAATCGTCCGGCTGTTGGTCCTCAACAGTGTATTGCCTCTTCCGGACGACAACCCGGCTTCGAGGGCCCAGCCCTCATAGAAAGTATGAGAGCCCCAACACTAAAACAGACAAGTTTCGGGCTAAGCCCTACCCATGTCAGGTAGTGTGGTTGCACGGGTTAATTGTTCGGGCGGCAGCTAGGGTCACACTTTGTTTTTCAAAACACCTTCTCCTCCGACTACTCCCAGCAGCTCGGGTTTTCGCAAACATCTCCGATTGCTCCCAGCATTTCGGGTTTTAATAAAACACTTGCTCGCCGATTGCTCCCAGCAGCTCGGGTTTCCTCCATAAAACATGTTTATCAAATAAGTCCCCATCCTATAGTTTTGAGGTAAGATAACAGAATATACTCTTTGAAAACTTAATCTTCTTTATAGAGCCTTCAATGACAAGACTCATCAAGTAGAACCCTTCTTATAATACCTACAGCTGTTCTAGTAGATAACTTTGGCCAAACAATATTTGGTAAAAATAGTTTTCGGGTGGCAAGGCGCCACAAAAGAAGTAAAACATGCATTATTTTGTTTTGAAAACAAAACATGCTTGATAAATTAATAAGATTTCATTATAGTGGTGAGGTGGGCTTGCCTTGCTCAAAGTACTGTCCCTGGTCTTGTTCTTCAACGCAGTCGTGCTCAGCTACCTCGTACTGCTCTTCCTCGGGTTGCGATTCTACAGTAACATGAAAAACAGACGAGACTAGCGTAAGTCCTAAAATACAAGTTGATAACAATCTAAAATATAACAACAAACAACAAGCATCACAAACAGAAAACACAACTAATGCATCCAATATTTATTAGGGGCTGTTTACATGGTTTAAGCATAATTCTTAAAGTACTGCTCCTAAAATCAAACCCTTCTACCACATTACTCCTCACAATCATGGGGAACTCTGAAAATTAGCTGTGCATGAAAACTCATCACCAAACAAGAATTAAAAATCAGATAAGGGCTGCTGATGTCAAGCTTAAACAGAAGATAGGTTCAGTTTTATAGATCTCCTGAATGCATAATTAGCCTTTCTGGTGAGATATGAGTTTTCTCTTAAGTGAAGATTTTATTCATCAAATTTGGATACTCCTAGCTCAAGTTATCCCAGTTTTAAAATAAAATATACTTCTGACCATTATCTAAGTGCAGAAAATAATAAGAATTATTTTGGTGTCAAACCAGTGGGGTGAGTTAGATAAAACCTGTGGCTATCCCACAAAATTATCCTCAACATTTATCTGTGGACAGAGGTGGCTCCACCAATTAAAACTAGACATGTCATAATCTCTGAAATTTCAGAAATGCATTTTTAAGAGATTATTTTCCTGTTGTTCAGGGATTTATTCACTAAGAAATATCAAGTTACTGGAAAAAATCTATACTTGTAGTATATGGTACCTCCAACACATATCTAACACCTCCAATTGGATTTTCCTCAAAAAGTGTTTTTATTAAAGAGTTAAAAATCCCCAAACACCTATTGATGTTATTCTTAGACTAGGAATAACTTTTGCTAGAACAATCTCCTGCATGCAAGATTTACCAATCTAGATAGGCATTTTACAAGCTTTCCAACAGATCCAAGATTGCATGTTTTGGATTTATAACACACAAGTTATTAAACAAATGGTGAAAGAGGTACTTTTTACTAAATCTATTTTACCACAAAACAGAAAACACATTTTGGAACAAGTCCAATGCCACATGGTTAAGAAAACGTGCATGCATGTCACAAAATTTATCCCATCATTTTAGCCACTCTAGATTTACCACAAATGATTTAAAGCTAAACTCTAGATTTACTGGAAAAATTAACAGGAAAAAGAATAAAAGGGAAACAGGCCGAACGGGCCAGATCTGGGCCAGATCGGCCCAGAGGCCACGCAGAGCAGCGCGAAATCGCGCGGGGATTGAGCTGGGCCGTCCCAAACGCGCGCGGCTGCACGCGCACGGGGAGGTTCAAACCTGGCCGTAGATCTCGTGATCTACGGTTCACGGTCGTCGTCCTCCTCGCGACGCAGCGCGGACGAACCAGACGAGGGTGGAGGGAGATGGTGGCGATGGCGCTCACCAGAGACCGCGTTGGGCCAGGGGAAGGGTGGAGATCGACGGGGGGGACGATGGCGAGCTCGACGGTGCCCTCAACTCTCGCATGCAACGTCGGAATCCATGGCGACGGCGGCGGCGAGCTTCTCGGGTCGAGGACGAGCGCGGCGGCTACGGACACCTAGAAGAGAAAAGGAGGGCAGGGGGAGTTAGATCTCTACGAGGCGCGTTCGAGGGGCCAAAAATGGCAGAGAAAGGTGAAGAGGATCGACGGTAAATGCCGTGGGAAGAGCTCGGTCTCCGACGGCGATTTCCTCTTTCAGAGCTCGAGAGAGGGCGTGGCTTTGGGTGAGGGTGGTAGGGGTGAGCAGAGGAGATGAGGGAGAGCCTCGGGTAGGGTTTTAAGGGGAGGGGCAGAGCTGGGGGCAGCTCCAAAACCAGGGGCTGGTTTTCGGGCTCCCTCGGGCAGGAGCGGTTTGGGGAAGGGGAGGGGAGTTCTGGTTGGTCCTCTGGGGCGGTGGAGAGGGGCAGAGAGGATGTTGGTCGGGAGGGGACTGCCTAGCCAGTGATAAGAGAGGAGAGGGGCTCGGATTGGGTGGGAAAGAAAAGAAAAGAGAGAAGAGAGAGGAGAGGTTGACCCTAGTCCATGACATGTGGGACCAGGAGGGGGTGCTGTTCTCCTCTTCCAGCAGGTGGGGTAGAAATGAGAGAGAGAGAAAAGAAGTTTGGAGTAAAATCTTCAAACATATTCAAACCCTAAGTTTGAATAATTCAAACCATAATCACAAAAGAAAAGAAATAATAAATCAATTACCCATGCTCACCATATTTAGTGAAACTACTGAATTTTCTAAATGCCCAAATCAAACATCTTATTTGGCTCCCAAAGAAAAGAACTTTTGGTGAGAAGGAAAAAGAATCACTCAAATGGTCATGTTATTTTGATGACTACAAAAGCTAGTGAGATTCATATGCAAACAAGCTCTTGTGTGATAATTTAGAACAGGGCATGGAAGTATATGTGACCTAGATGGAAATGTTTCAAAAGCATGCCAAAAACCATTTAGGGTTTGCTTAATAATAGCTCCTGGTTTGGCTAAGTTTTAACAACCATGAAGATCATAATAGTGGATATTTTATTTTGGTGCTATGTGACTTTAGTGTTTTCAATGTCAGGGAACACTAGTGGAGCACACACAGCATAAGATGTGCAAACAAAATAAATCCTTACTCAAATTTCTACACACAAAAGTATCAGCAAGAGGTGAAAAATTTAGAATAACACCACAATGCTAAAGCTAAGAGAATTGGGGTGTTACAGACCTTCCCCCCTTAGGAGAATCTCGTCCCCGAGATTCCAGATTTGAAGAAGGGAGAAAACCAGGGAACTCATGCTCCAAATACTCTTCACGCTCCCAGGTGGCTTCTTCCTCCGAATGGTTGCTCCATTGGACCTTCAGGAACCTGATCTTCCGTCCCCGCGTCAGACAGACGTCTTCAGCGAGAACACGAAGTGGTCGTTCTCGATAGGTGAGATCATGGTTGAGATCAATGGTGTGATGATCTACCTCCTGATATGAGTGAGTATCCCCAGAAACTTGCAGACACTTCCGGAGCAGAGATACATGAAATACATCATGGAATTCCGTCAGATGGGGTGACAGGTCTAGCTGATAAGATACTTCTCCTCTACGACTGATCACCTTAAAAGGGCCAATATATCTTGGCGCTAATTTCCCTTTGACATGGAAACGTTACATTCCCTTGAGTGGTGTAACGCGCAAGTAAACCATATCTCCTTCCTTGAAGTTGAGTTCACGCCTCCTTGAATCTGCGTAACTTTTCTGCCTGGATTGGGCGGCCTTAAGACGGTCGCGAATGATTTGAACTTGCTCTTCGGATTCCCTCAAGGTGTCAACTCCAAAAATTTGGCTGTCTCCGGTTTGCGACCAGTTCAAGGGTGTACGGCATCTGCGCCCGTACAAAGCCTCAAATGGTGCCATCCTTAGACTGGCTTGATAGCTATTGTTGTACGAGAATTTGGCAAACGGCAAGCAATTCTCCCATTTGGCCCCATAAGCTAACACACAAGACCTAAGCATATCCTCAAGGATCTGATTGACTCTTTCCGTTTGTCCTCCTGTCTGAGGGTGGTACGCAGTACTAAAAAAGAGCTTCGTTCCGAGTTCCTCTTGAAGCTTAGTCCAAAAACGAGAGGTGAATTGAGTTCCTCGATCAGATACGATAGTCTTAGGTACTCCATGAAGGCTGACGATACGTGATATGTAAAGGTCCGCAAGTTGATCGGCTCGATGACGAGTGCTTACCGGGAGAAAATGTGCAACCTTGGTGAGTCTATCCACAATGACCCAAATGGCATCATGCCCACGATTGGACCGGGGCAATCCAGTGATGAAATCCATGCCGATCTCATCCCATTTCCACTCGGGCAACTTGAGAGGTTGAAGTAATCCAGCGGGTCGCTGATGCTCTGCTTTGACTCTTTGGCAGATATCGCAATTCTGGACGAATAGAGCAATCTCGCGCTTCATGCCGTGCCACCAGAAATTCTGCTTCAAATCCTGGTACATCTTGGTTCCACCGGGGTGGATAGAATACAAAGTCTCGTGAGCCTCCTTCATAATTAACTGCTTCAAAACAGGGTCTGACGGTACGCATATGCGCTCCTTATACCAAAGAATACCATCAGCGTCGATGGTGAACCCAAGGACGTCCTCTTTGTCCAATCTTCTTTTGATGCCATCAATGCTTTCGTGGCCCCTCTGTGCTTGCTTGATTTGCTCCCATAAGGTGGGTTGCAACAGGAGTTGATCGACTGCCCCATAGCTGACCACCTCTATACCCATCTTATCCAGCTCTTCCCAGAGTTCTGGCCGTCTAACCTTGATCAGGGAGTTGAATGAACATGGCTGACGACTAAGGGCATCAGCTACCACGTTAGCTTTTCCAGGGTGGTAATGGATGTCCAAGTCGTAATCCTTGATGAGTTCTATCCATCTTCGTTGCCTCATGTTCAAGTCCCTCTGGGTGAAGATGTACTTCAGGCTCTTGTGATCGGTGTAAATTTCGCAACGGTTGCCCATCAGAAAGTGCCGCCATGTCTTGAGTGCATGGACCACCGCAGCAAGCTCTAGGTCATGGGTTGGGTAATTCTTCTCATGCTTGCGGAGTTGTCGCGATGAGTAGGAAATTACCTTGCCCTCTTGCATAAGGACACAACCAAGTCCGAGTTTGGAGGCATCGCAATAAACCACAAAATCCTTGGTCACATCAGGCATGGTTAAGATAGGTGCGGTAGTAAGGCGCTTTTTCAGTTCCTGGAAGCTGGCTTCATATTTTTTGGACCAAATGAACTTCTGATCCTTCTTCAATAGTTGGGTAAGGGGCTTTGCGATGCTTGATAATCCCTCAACAAACTTGCGGTAATACCCGGCTAATCCAAGAATGGACCTTACTTCGGTTTGGTTGGTGGGGGTCGGGAATTCAAGAATGGACTTGATGTGGGTAGGGTCTACAGATATCCCTCCGGCTGAAATAACGTGGCCGAGAAAACCTACTTCTTTCAACCCAAACTGGCACTTACTGAACTTAGCATACAACTGGTGTTCTCGTAGGGTACCGAGAACCAACCTCAGATGCTCTTCATGCTCCTCGTCTGACTTGGAATAGATCAAGATGTCGTCAATAAAGACAACCACAAATTTATCCAAGTAATCCATGAACACCTTGTTCATGAGATTCATGAAATAGGCGGGAGCATTGGTCAGGCCAAAAGACATCACTGTGTACTCGAACAATCCGTAACGAGTGACAAAGGCCGTCTTAGGGATATCAGATTCTCTGACTTTCAGCTGATGGTAACCGGTGCGGAGATCGATCTTGGAGAACACTCGAGCTCCATTGAGTTGATCAAACCGATCTTCAATCTTGGGTAGGGGGTATTTGTTTTTAATAGTCACATCATTTAACTTACGACAATCCACACACAAACGGGTGGTACCGTCTCTCTTATCCACGAAGATGATTGGTGACCCCCAGGGTGACGCACTAGGGCGTATCATACCCTTCCTAAGTAGGTCATCCAACGGTTTCTTTAGTTCTTCCAATTCTTCAGGATTCATCCGGTACGGTTTCTGAGCGATAGGCCCAGTACCGGGTACCAGCTCAATAATGAACTCAATATCCCTATCCGGTGGCATTCCGGGCAACTCTTCGGGAAAAACATCGGGATAGTCACAAACTACCGGTACCTCATCCAAAATGGCTCCCGCTACACTCTTATGGCAACGACTTGAGGTGGAGTGGTAGGTTGAGAAGTGGGTAATCTCCTCTCCTTCCGGGGTGGTTAGTGTGACAAATTTGTTAGTGCAATCAATTTTTCCCCGGTTAACTGCCATCCAATCCATCCCTAAAACCACTTCTATCCCTTGCTTTCCTAATACCATCAAATCCGCATGGAATCGGGCTCCTTGAATTTCCACAGGAGCCTCCTTGCAAGATACAATGGCTTTAGTAATGGCCCCCGGAATTTGAACTCTCATAGGACGATTCAGCAAAGTTGGAACCATACCTCTTTTCCTAACAAAAGGCTCCGTAATGAAAGAATGGGAAGCTCCCGAATCAAACAAAACTGATGCAGGAACTGAGTTGACAGGGAACGTACCGATAACCAGATCTGGTGCCTCTTGAGCTTCTTCTGCACTGATGTGATTCAGATGACCTCTGGTGACAGGGGCTGCTTTCTTGGGATACGGGCTCTTGCCTCCAGGTGGACGGGGTGACCCTTGGTTCATTTTTGTCGCATTGGGGCGACCACCGGCGGGCTGTCTAGTGGGGCAATCCCGCGAGAAATGTCCAGGCTGTCCACAAGTGAAACATCCTCCCGTGGGCTTCGGAGCAGGCGGCCTGTTAAAGTTGAGGCCGGGGTTGGAACCACTCCCAGGACGAGATGCAGGCGGGCGAGGAGAGTAGCAGGGTCTTGGTGCAAAGGTTGGAGGCCTTGGTGATGGGTAAGAAGGTCTCGGTGGAGGTGAAGGGCGCGGACAGGGATAACTTCCAGTTGGACTGCTGCTGCTACTGCCTTGCTGCATCAGTTGGCGACGCTTGCGGTTGTCAAACGAAGCCTTGCGTTTGTGCTCCATCATAATGGCCGCATCTGCCAAGGATTCCAAGTCGGTGAAAGGCATCACCACTAGAATGCACTGCATCTCATCATGAAGTCCATTCATGAACCTCTCTTTCTTCTTGTCCTCTGTATCGGTATCGGTGGGCGCATACCTTGCTAGAGAAGTAAACTTCTCCAAGTACTCACCCACCGACATCCCGCCTTGCTTGAGCTGCAAGAACTTCTCTCGCATGATACTGACGAGTCCAGAGGGCACATAACGCTTCAAGAACTTGGTCTTGAATGCTGGCCAAGCCACAACTTCCTCCAGTGGCAACAGAGCACGAATGGCCTCCCACCATGCTCGGGCAGAACCAGAGAGGTAGTGAGTGGCGTAGACCACCTTCTCGTTGTCACCCACTTGGGCGACCCTCAAGTTGTTCTCTATAGTACGGATCCAGTCATCGGCATCCAGTGGCACTTCACTCTTGGAGAAAACTGGAGGATTAGTGTTCTGAAAGTCACGAAGTTTTGAGCGGGGTTCCTCATTCCCTTGGCCGCCATTCTGATTGACGGCAATCTGAGCAAGATGCTGCAGGGTGGCAAGGTTGGCGCTTCTCTCGGTGCGAGCTGCCTCGCGATCCTCCATGAGAAGACGGAGCACTTGAGCCATAGATGGCTCGGGTGGTGGGGGTGGTGGTGGATCCCTTGCCATTCTGAATTTCAGAAATAAACACACATTATCATTCTACTTAGAAATTTTAAAACAGGTTTTTGAAAAAGGGTTCATCAAGCATACACAAAAACATACAAATTTCAGCAAGACAAAACTCCTAAGAAGACATGATTCCAATCCATAGCAAGGTTCCAAAAGCATCATCACATAGTGCACAACCACAAAACACTGACTGGCATAGTTCTTACAATCATCCAGACACACACACGCTAACTAGACCACACAATCGCATCCACTTGTCGCGATGGTTCGGTCCTAACCCAAAAGATACTGCGCAACTAACTACTCCACGACCACGGCAGCATCACTGTCAAAGGGTGGCTCGTCGGGGTCCTCGTCCTCAGACATCACAGCTCCCGGGTCCTCACCATCCTCGGCTCGAAGGTCGTCGTCATCCTGCTCTCTCACGGGCTCCATATCCATGTCCTCTGTAGGGTCCTCATCCTCAGGCAGAAGATCGTCATTCTCCTTGCTCAGAGCCTCCACCTTACTCTCCAGCACGCTGATCCGCTCGTCTCGGGCATCAACGGTCGACCTGAGCATGTCAACCATCCCGTCAAGCTGGAACCTGTAGAAACGAGTAGCCTGGAGGCGTGCAAAGGTGGAACGGCGCTCCTTACGCTCCATCTTGAGCTCTGCCTGGGACTCCACTAAACGCTCCTCCGAGTCCTTGAGCTTCAGCTCCATGGTCTTCAGCTGGTCCTGAGAGGCCTCGAGTTGCGTCTCCAAGTCCTCTTTCCTCAGCTCAGCTGCCGAGATCCGCACCTCAGCTCCGTCATGATTAAGACGGTGAAGCTCACTCTCGTATCGACTAATGACCAGCTGGGACTGGGTGTACTCGACGAGGAGTCCCAGCTCGGCCAAGTGGTTACCGAAAGTGGGGTGGGGACGTGGCGGCACAGGGTTACTCTGCTCGTCCAAGCCAGAGTAAAACTCAAAGCGGGTGCCGCCCAACTCGGAACTATGAGCACACACCAAGCGGGCGAGAGCTCTCTGCAGCACGGTGACGAACGCTCCCATCTGAGTAGATGCAAGGGCATCCTCAACCAGCTCCTCGGCGAAGGGTGGCACCAATGGTCCTCAAAGGATGCACCTCACAGCCCAGGACATCTCATCTCCCACCATGGGCAGACAACGCCCAATCAGCAGCTCTGGTAGCGGACGCCTCAGGTGCTGGACCAACTGGAGTAGGTCTGCCTGGAACAGACGCGAAACTCCGGTATCTGGCACCGCTCCCAACTGAATTGATGACGAGAACTGTCCGCTCATCTACACAAAATTTTAAATGGAGGTTTAATTAGTGAACGATGTACCAAATTTTAAACAGGTAAAATCATAAGATTTAATGCAGGTATAAAATTAATCAGTGAATACTAACAGAGGGGAGTGAGGAGTAGCAGTATATTCTGCATATTTTAAGTATTTTTCTCCTAGCTATTTAGGAAAAAACATTTTTGCGTGACGTCGACGCCCATCCTACTAAAGTCTCCTAAGGTCAACGATGGCTCTGATACCAAGTCTGTGAGGACCCCTCGGACAAGTCCGAGATGCGCACGTTATGTAAGAGATCACGATCCGAATGATCAGTGCATCGCAATCACATAACCAACATAGGTATCAAAGAGTTACATCATTCAAGTCGTACGAATAAAAGTCTTACAATAAATAGACGGTCGTACGACCAAAGTCAACAAACCTCGTCACGCAGGACGGAATTAACTAAGATAGCGGAAGCTCGTGGCTAGCGACGGCTCTTAACATCTCCGAGCGCAGATTCCCACAAGTGCAGTTGACCGGTGACAGCTAAGTGGCGAAGTCATCGTCAAACACCTCCTCCTCGATGTAGGCCTCCTCGTTGCAATCTGGACATTTGAATATCCAGGGACAGAGCCACATGAGTACAATTACGTACTCGCAAGACCACCTCTAGGCTTAAATTCTCATGATAGTGCAAGAAAACACTTTTGGAAAACTGGGATAGCTGCTATATATACGGCTATAGGGCTTAGTTTTCGAATACCATGATTTCAGACATAGAGAATACGACATCTCTATATCTTTGTTGAAGAAAACATTTAGAGATAGAATTCTCTTCGCTGAAATGCGACATCTCTATATCTTTGTTGAAGAAAACATTTAGAGATAGAATTCTCTTCTCTTAGATATAACAAGGACATATCCAAGTTCAAAACTTTCGTTTATAAAAGTTTATCAAACACTAGGATAGGGGTAACCCTTTTTTTTCTTTCTTCCTTGAGGTCGGACTGGTTGTCTCCCTGAGATCAACCATCCTTGCCCAAATTCCGTACCTCCCAGGTACCACTTTATTGCCTCCTCGTTTTCCTTCGAAAATCTTTCTCTTTTGAAGCCATAAAACATCCAGCATGCCTAGTGGGACCTTTCCAACCGTCCATGACCGCGGACGCGGCTATTCGAATAGATTTACACTCTGCAGAGGTTGCACACTTTACCTACACCTATCGAATATTCCGCCGTGTCTGCCACGGCCCGTCATACGACAGCATGCGGGGGTCCGGATAACACGATCAAAACTTTCCACTATGACCACCCTAGTATCGGGGCCTCCCGGTAGGTTTGTTCTCCTCGGCACCGTGTGCTCCACTAGACCTCTTGGTCTTTCCTCGGGACACCATACCGCCACGTCAGGAGACCTGCCGTAGTCGTCCGGCTGTTGGTCCTCAACAGTGTATTGCCTCTTCCGGACGACAACCCGACTTCGAGGGCCCAGCCCTCATAGAAAGTATGAGAGCCCCAACACTAAAACAGACAAGCTTCCGGCTAAGCCCTACCCATGTCAGGTAGTGTGGTTGCACGGGTTAATTGTTCGGGCGGCAGCTAGGGTCACACTTTGTTTTTCAAAACACCTTCTCCTCCGACTATTCCCATCAGCTCGGGTTTTCGCAAACATCTCCGATTGCTCCCAGCATTTCGGGTTTTAATAAAACACTTGCTCGCCGATTGCTCCCAGCAGCTCGGGTTTCCTCCATAAAACATGTTTATCAAATAGGTCCCCATCCTATAGTTTTGAGGTAAGATAACAGAATATACTCTTTGAAAACTTAATCTTCTTTATAGAGCCTTCAATGACAAGACTCATCAAGTAGAACCCTTCTTATAATACCTACAGCTGTTCTAGTAGATAACTTTGGCCAAACAATATTTGGTAAAAATAGTTTTCGGGTGGCAAGGCGCCACAAAAGAAGTAAAACATGCATTATTTTGTTTTGAAAACAAAACATGCTTGATAAATTAATAAGATTTCATTATAGTGGTGAGGTGGGCTTGCCTTGCTCAAAGTACTGTCCCTGGTCTTGTTCTTCAACGCAGTCGTGCTCAGCTACCTCGTACTGCTCTTCCTCGGGTTGCGATTCTACAGTAACATGAAAAACAGACGAGACTAGCGTAAGTCCTAAAATACAAGTTGATAACAATCTAAAATATAACAACAAACAACAAGCATCACAAACAGAAAACACAACTAATGCATCCAATATTTATTAGGGGCTGTTTACATGGTTTAAGCATAATTCTTAAAGTACTGCTCCTAAAATCAAACCCTTCTACCACATTACTCCTCACAATCATGGGGAACTCTGAAAATTAGCTGTGCATGAAAACTCATCACCAAACAAGAATTAAAAATCAGATAAGGGCTGCTGATGTCAAGCTTAAACAGAAGATAGGTTCAGTTTTATAGATCTCCTGAATGCATAATTAGCCTTTCTGGTGAGATATGAGTTTTCTCTTACGTGAAGATTTTATTCATCAAATTTGGATACTCCTAGCTCAAGTTATCCCAGTTTTAAAATAACATATACTTCTGACCATTATCTAAGTGCAGAAAATAATAAGAATTATTTTGGTGTCAAACCAGTGATGTGAGTTAGATAAAACCTGTGGCTATCCCACAAAATTATCCTCAACATTTATCTGTGGACAGAGGTGGCTCCACCAATTAAAACTAGACATGTCATAATCTCTGAAATTTCAGAAATGCATTTTTAAGAGATTATTTTCCTGTTGTTCAGGGATTTATTCACTAAGAAATATCAAGTTACTGGAAAAATCTATACTTGTAGTATATGGTACCCCCAACACATATCTAACACCTCCAATTGGATTTTCCTCAAAAAGTGTTTTTATTGAAGAGTTAAAAATCCCCAAACACCTACTGATGTTATTCTTAGACTAGGAATAACTTTTGCTAGAACAATCTCCTGCATGCAAGATTTACCAATCTAGATAGGCATTTTTACAAGCTTTCCAACAGATCCAAGATTCCATGTTTTGGATTTATAACACACAAGTTATTAAACAAATGGTGAAAGAGGTACTTTTTACTAAATCTATTTTACCACATAACAGAAAACACATTTTGGAACAAGTCCAATGCCACATGGTTAAGAAAACGTGCATGCATGTCACAAAATGTATCCCATCATTTTAGCCACTCTTGATTTACCACAAATGATTTAAAGCTAAACTCTAGATTTACTGGAAAAATTAACAGGAAAAAGAATAAAAGGGAAACAGGCCGAACGGGCCAGATCGGCCCAGAGGCCACGCAAAGCAGCGCGAAATCGCGCGGGGACAGAGCTGGGCCGGCCCAAACGCGCACGGCTGCGCGCGCACGGGGAGGTTCAAACCTGGCCGTAGATCTCACGATCTACGGTTCACGGTCGTCGTCCTCCTCGCGACGCAGCACGGACGAACCAGACGAGGGTGGAGGGAGATGGTGACGATGGCGCTCACCAGAGACCGCGCCGGGCCAGGGGAAGGATGGATATCGACGGGGGGGACGATGGCGATCTCGACGGTGCCCTCAACTCTCGCATGCAACGTCGGAATCCATGGCGACGGCGGCGGCGAGCTTCTCGGGTCGAGGACGAGCGCGGCGGCTACGAACACCTAGAAGAGAAAAGGAGGGCAGGTGGAGTTAGATCTCGACGAGGCGCGCTCGAGGGGCCAAAAATGGCAGAGAAAGGTGAAGAGGATCGACGGTGAATGCCGTGGGAAGAGCTCGGTCTCCGACGGCGATTTCCTCTTCCAGAGCTCGAGAGAGGGCGTGGCTTTGGGTGAGGGTGGTAGGGGTGAGCAGAGGAGATGAGGGAGAGCCTCGGGTAGGGTTTTAAGGGGAGGGGCAGAGCTGGGGGCAGCTCCAAAACCAGGGGCTGGTTTTCGGGCTCCCTCGGGCAGGAGCGGTTTGGGGAAGGGGAGGGGAGTTCTGGTTGGTCCTCTGGGGCGGTGGAGAGGGGCAGAGAGGATGTTTGTCGGGAGGGGACTGCCTGGCCAGTGAGAAGAGAGGAGAGGGGCTCGGATTGGGTGGGAAAGAAAAGAAAAGAGAGAAGAGAGAGGAGAGGTTGACCCTAGTCCATGACATGTGGGACCAGGAGGGGGTGTTGTTCTCCTCTTCCAGCAGGTGGGGTAGAAATGAGAGAGAGAGAAAAGAAGTTTGGAGTAAAATCTTCAAACATATTCAAACCCTAAGTTTGAATAATTCAAACCTTAATCACAAAAGAAAAGAAATAATAAATCAATTACCCATGCTCACCATATTTAGTGAAACTACTGAATTTTCTAAATGCCCAAATCAAATATCTTATTTAGCTCCCAAAGAAAAAAGAACTTTCTGTGAGAAGGAAAAAGAATCACTCAAATGGTCATGTTATTTTGATGACTACAAAAGCTAGTGAGATTCATATGCAAACAAGCTCTTGTGTGATAATTTAGAACAGGGTATGGAAGTATATGTGACCTAGATGGAAATGTTTCAAAAGCATGCCAAAAACTATTTAGGGTTTGCTTAATAATAGCTCCTGGTTTGGCTAAGTTTTAACAACCATGAAGATCATAATAGTGGATATTTTATTTTGGTGCTATGTGACTTTAGTGTTTTCAATGTCAGGGAACACTAGTGGAGCACACACAGCATAAGATGTGCAAACAAAATAAATCCTTACTCAAATTTCAACACACAAAAGTTTCAGCAAGAGGTGAAAAATTTAGAATAACACCACAATGCTAAAGCTAAGAGAATTGGGGTGTTACACTAAGCTTGGGGGGAGGTATACCGATAGCACACTCATTTACACATCATTATCATCCGGTACTTTGTATATCCATGTTTTGTTTTAGTTTTCTTTCATTTGTTCATGCTTTGTTTGTTTTCCATAAACTCAAAAATACCAAAAAGATTTTTGTTATTTATCTTGCTGGTTTGGTTTAGTATCTAGTATTAATATGCTTAGTATTTATTTCAGTTCAAAATGCAAAAACACAAAAATATTTTGCTTTGTTGCGTGTTGTTTTGCGCAGGGACAGATTTCTGTTGTCCACCGTTTAATTCATAACTTTTCACAGGAAACATTGGAATGACCTGAAAATTTGTGTGCATGTTCATGTGATGTGTACGCTACTTTCATTAGTTTTGAGTTTTCTGATCTGGGCATGTGAAGGTCCTCGAAAAAATTCGTCTTTCCTGGCTGTTCTGTTTTTAGTTCCTAAATCCGAAAACCCAAAAGTATAGTTTGTTTCAGAGGCCATTACCTTCAGTTACTCCATGAAGTTTGGTTATTATTTCATATCTTTCAAGCACACAAGTGATAAGACAATTATGATGATCTATGACAATTCAAGTTGGGTAAGAGGCCGGTAATGAACTCTATTTATTTCTCATTTTTGTACATATACTCATTCATGTGAGCATGCTTAGATGGTTCACATAAGGTATATGTCGATTGGTGGATGCTTAGTAGTTCGTGTTCTCTCATGATCGTTTCCAATTTATTTATTGTCAGCCCTGTGAGGACCAGGGTGTGCAGAGCCCACTCTCCACTACCCTCGCACACGACAGCGTCGAAGAAACAACTTAGGACTAAGCCCACGCTTTGAGAGACTCTCGAGAAAAATATCCTCGACAGGGCCTGAAGAGAAAGCGAGGGCCTGAAGAGGATGTTCCCTCAGCGGCTACTCTACAAGGCTCCCTCCCCCTAGAGAGGAGTCAACGCAAATCTCTCAACAAGGCCACCGAGGCTCTGTGGAGATACTTTGCTGCAAAGCAACCGCTACAGAGCGCACATGACCTCTACAACATTCGTAGAGTGACTCACGCGTCTGCGCATGGTGACGAAGGCGCCGCAATTGCCATTATGGTGATTAAAGGAGTAAAAAAAGCGGTGCCGCCCGCGCCGGACTATGAAGCTTTCCTCTTTGGTGATAAAGCGGCTGGACGGCGCAACGCTCCAACGGCAACATCACCATGGGCTCCCCCACGACCTCTACGGCGCCTGCTGGTCATCCTACGCGGACGGTGGTTTGTCGGCCACTACAACTGGCTTTTGGATGGATGGACCGAGTCCATGGATAATTCTGTTGCGGTGCACCCTACTCCTTCACCTCGCTGCCATGTGGGAACCCATACACGGCTCAAAGCGCCGGGATGAGGCCCGAGGTGCCTATAAAAGGAGTGGGAGCACCTTCGTAGCGAGGGATCGATGATTGAAGCTCTGGAGCACTAGCCTAGAGTATAGGATAGCCAACTAGCTCGAGGAGGAAGAAGATCCCAGCTTCTCTCTTCGAGCTCCACACTACCAAAAGAGAGCCCTCGGCAAGCTCATTGTACTGTAATCCTCTGAAGTGCAATACAGACAAACAAGAGTAGCGGTATTACCTCCTCCTGAGGGCCGTGAACTTGGGTACTGGCTGGTGTGTTTTCCCTGTCGTATTTCTCCTCTTCAGGCTCAGCGAGCACTGTCGCCGTGCCTCTCGAGGGTTGCTTGACCTCCGCGTTCAAACCCCCTTCGAACACTCCCTGAAGAGTGTGACTATCCCTGTTCCGTGGGAGTCACTCTCCGACATTTGGCGCGCTAGGTAGGGGATTGAGGCGCGTCTGCAACCTTCGAGCCACTTCTGCGACATGAACACCCGCGCCGCCAACAAGCGCGCAGCTGGAGGCGCTCGCACCAAGTCCAGTGCCACCGCCACTCGCGCTCGCCGTGGCCGCCCACGCAGGATGGAGCGTGCCAACACCGTCCCTCACGTGGAGGAGCCCGAGAGTGAGGAGCATCAGGGCAATAACCGCCGCGACGGTGAGGAGCTCTCCGCGGACGCTGAGTCCTCGCACCCGTCGCGGCATCCGAGCGGCTCCTCCCAAGGACGCGCATAGCCCAGTCCGCACACCGTGCTGCTAATGGCGCAAGAACTTCTCCGCTACAGGCCTACCCGAGAGGCCCACGACTAGTGGCTGGACCGCCTCAACCACCTCGTCGGCATCGTCACGATGCACCCCGCTCCATCACAGTCGATAGTGCACCACTCTCTCGCGGGAACAGCTGCGCCTAACGCGCCTGCGCCTCCTCCAGGACCAGCTCCGGCCGCGACGCAGAGAGCCGCCTCCCACGTATCCTTGACGCGCGACTGCAAAATCGTGCAGCGCACCACGCCCGACGCACGCGTGGGGATGGAGCGCCAGAGGGACCGCCAGATTCACCTCGTGGAGGAAATCGGCCAGGCGGGCCAGCAGAACCGTGGAGCTCTCCAGAACGAGATCGCCACGTACGCCACGGGCTGCATGGCCTTCACCCGTGCTCTGCGCCGCGTGGTCTGGCCACAGAAGTTCAGGTCTTCCCTCCCCAAGGGCTATGACGGGTCCAGCAACCCCAGCAGAGGCCATTGCTACAGTGGAGGCGGACGCAAGGACGGCTACCAGAGGCCACCAGGCACTCAAGCCAACGCTGCCGAGAAGAACAACAACGTCCCTGACGAGGAAGACGGAGCCTACCAAGCCCCGAGAGGGCTATGGCTTGCATCCTCGGCGGGGCACAGGCGCCCAAGTCGAACAACCAGTTCAAGCAGTTCGCCCGCGAGTTCAACGCCGCGCTCCCAAGCGTGAGGTCTCCAGACCCCTCAAGTGGTCTCAATACACCATCGCCTTCGACGCCCAGGACCACCCCAAGTCCACCAAGACAGTTGGAACCCTCCCCCTGGTCTGCTCCCCCACCATCAACAACATCGCTGTCTCTAAGACACTCATTGATGGGGGCGTAGGCCTGAACGTCATCTCTGTTGAGACCTTCGAGATGCGTCAAGTGCCCTACGAGTGGCTCATGCCCTCCAGGACATTCACGGGGATCACTAGTGGCTCAATCGACCCTCTGGGCCAAGTCCGGCTCGCCGTAACCTTCGGCATGTAGAAGAACTACCGCACCGAGCTAATCGACTTTGATGCCGCACATATTGGCTTGCCATACAATACCATCCTCGGCTACCCCGCCCTCGCGAAGTTCATGGTCGTCACGCATCATGCCTACAACATGGTCAAGATTCCCGGCAACGCTGGCACCATCGCCATCTACAGTCATATCATGAACGCCACGCGCGCTGTCGAGAGCGCCTACAAGGCAGCTTGTCGTGGGATTGTCATGACAGATGTTTCCGGGTGGAAACTTGAGATGAGGGGCATGGCGGCTTCCGACATCAGGAGATTGTCTAGCGTGGTGTGGGGAAACATGGGTTTACCCAAGTCGACCCCTCGTCTTGAGGTAAAGACCTACTTCCTGCTTCTGCTTTATTGTTCTGGGTTTCGAGAACTCGGCGCCTTAGCTTCCAGGTCTCGAGATTACAATGGTGGTACTGTCTATGACTTCTCTACTTAGAACTTAGATCTCTAGGAGCCAAGAGACCACCTTATATAGGCGGCAGGTCTTGCTGGAGGTACAAGCCGGGATCCGGGTTCCTATCATACCTAGACTCTATTCTAAGTCCTGTAAGTCTTCGCCTTCCTTAGCTGGACTCCATCTTGTACGTGGTCTCCAGCCTTCTTGATCCTTCTTGCTTGCGGGCCAAGGCACACGTTGCGCACCGGCTTACGTGTTACCCGGCCCATGTGTTTATGCTTGATCCAGCCCAGGCTCTTGCCAGGCCGGCTTATCTTCTATGTCGGTGGGCCTACCGGGTTATGATCCCCCCCAACACATCCGCCATGGCGTTTCCGGCTGAAGAGGACATGGAGCCTCTCGAGAGGCCCAAGAAGAATAAGCAGCTGTTCTCTCAAGAGCCAGCTTCCATGAAGAAGGTGTCGTTGAGCACCAGTGGCCCGGGGGCTGAGGGTGGGCTAGCGTCACCATTGGGGCTGCTCTGCTCCGAAATAGGAAAGCGCGCTCGTCACCTTCCTCCAGGCAAACTCTGACATGTTCGCGTGGACTCCGTCAGACATGTCCGGTGTACCGAGGGAGCCGATCGAGCACCACTTAGCCGTGTGTCCAAACGCACGCCCCGTCAAGAAAAAAGCAAGAAAGCACGCTGACGAGGGATTAACTCGACAAGTCCCATGGTGATATACCTAGGGTTGTATCGATAGGTCGAATATATGGGTGTTGGCGAATTCGGACGGCTGACGAGCAAAGAGTTGCTCGTCCAATCTATATTACCAATCTCTCAATATAGTTACAGGAGCTCTCGGGAGTCGATGTGTCGCTAGGGTTTAATTATCTATGATTGCTCGTGCGTTCCCCTTCCTTCCTGACCCATATATATTGGAACCAGGTCTCAGGAGTTTGGATACGACTAGGATTACATTTATTACATACCTAAGTCGCCACGAAACCGCCTAACATGTTTCATACTCTTACTACCAAAAGACCCTTCGCATCCTCCTTTACTATTCACAACCTGTTTTTCAAGATTCATAACGGTAAATACGAGCGACTCATAATCGCAAGATTACATAAACATTCAATTCACCAATTTTAAGGGATGGTTGGTATAGAAGGCCTGATTTAGCCGACGGATCGGGGTCAAGTTAATCCGCGACTAGGGCGAAATACCTTGCTAACCTACTCAGTCTCAAGTCCCTTGACTCGAAACTGGGAAACCGCTCAAGTCCAAACCAAGCCTATCGGGACTTACTGGTTTGAACCCGGTTAGATATAAGGTACCCTTAGCGCGTCCGCCGGGATTTTGCTTCATGCCTGTTGGCACGGAATTTCAACGAGCCCACGTAGCTTGTACGGGTTACCCGGCCTTATTCAGGTCTTACCGTTGCATAGTTTGATGCAGCATCGGGGACTAGGCTAGGCTAGAACATCCCGGAATTGCTTTATATTGCATATATATTTGTTTAACATCAACCGTTGCATGCTATTATAGCCTTCTATTCTTCGACTGACGTTGTTCGTCAAATGAAATTCATCCTTCGATGAATGTTGATCGCCGAGTGAAAATTCAACCTTCGACTGACACTGATCGCCGAGTGAAAATCAACCTTCGACTGACGCTGAACGTCGAGTTAATTTCAACCTTCGACAGACGCTGTACGTCGAGTAAATTTCATCCTTTGACTGACACTAAACAACATCGGGTGCACGACAGCGCTCCCGATGGGAGTAGCCCCCGAGGTTGAGTGCAATTGCCTGTAATTGTTCTTAATCTGAACAAAACAACCCGAAAAACTATCAGATGAAACAATAACACTCCCGATGGGAGTGCACTTAGCTACGACCTGAGTGCCGATCTTAACATGTACTGAATGGCGACTATTACCTCCCGACTGCCCTACCAGCACTCCAATATTCCCTGGATTGACCATTTATTCTGACTCCTATACTGCCGCATAAATAAAGAAATTCCAAACCACTTCTGAAGGGACATGACCCCTGGTGGGCCCACTTTGTCCTTTGACCGCACTGCCTAGTCACATTGATTTGACCGAACACTGCGCACGCCACGCACCCACGATGATGACCTCCTCGTTTTTCACGCATCATGGGTTACTGCGGCGCCGCTTCAGTTTCACTGCCGACCATCCGATGCACGCCATGTGTATACGCTCGGTAATACAATGGCTGCGCTACTCCGGCCACGCTGCATAAGTTCTTACCGTAGACTAAATTTTACCCCACCTTTCTCATTTGCGCCGCCGCCCTCTGCTCTTCTTCTTCCTCCTACACACCAAGCTCGCACCACTGCAACTCTGTCGTGGTGGTGTCACGGCAGATGCCATAGGATGGATAATGTGTGGGGCCGATGGACGCTGGTGGATCCGGGGAGGGATAGCGAGCTGAAAACCGAGATCTCCCAAGAATCAGAAACAAGAGCAACGTGCTAGAGGGAAGATCTAACAAACAAGAACAAATGCACGAAGGCACTCAACACACAGACGATATACTCAGGTTCAGGGCCCTCGTGAGGAGGTAATACCCCTACTCCTGCCTTTCCTCTCTATATAACTGTGGTATAAGGTCTACAACTTGCTCTTAGATCTCTCAAAGTGAAGAACACAAGGAACTGGAAGAACTCAAGGTATGAAGAAGTAACTGATGTAGGAGTAAATACAACTACAACTTTGGCTCCCAAGTTGGTCTCTCCTGCACAGAAGCATTTATGGCGCCTTTTATAGGGTTTCGGCCAGGAGGGCCGGAAACCCTAAACCGGCTTGGCCCCACCGGACAGGCCTAACCGGCATGTCGTCACCGGCTAGTGTGACCTAGTCGCCGCGCTATCCGGCGTAGCCCCTTCGTCATCATCTCAGCAAGGACAGCAGGCGCCATCCTGGATCATCAGTGTCCCCCTGTCAGCGACAGGACATGTCTTGGCCCATCCCGGATAGTGTTTTCCGGATTGCCGGGCTAGGCAGGTCGTGTCTTGTCGTACCGTTGTCGTACCGGCTGACGCGCTCCCGTGTCAGGCGGGAGGTGACCATGCTTCTGTGTCAGGCGGGAATTGACCATGCTTCCGTGTCAGACGGAAAGGTACGCCCCCCGCATCAGGCGGGAAAGCCTGCTATAGACCGTTGACGGCCTACCGGGGTCCCTCGTGCCGGTTATCTCGACCTCGCGAGTCCTTCCTGCACAAGTTCGGGACCGAGATAGATGTTCTGGTTAGTACTTACCCGGATTTCCTATCCGGCAAAACCGAATACCCTTCCGGGAGTTTCCTCGGAGCCCAAGATCCGAGATCCTTTCCGGGTGCAGCCGAGTTTGCCTAGGATGAGTATCTCTAGGCCTAGCCTCCCGAAGATGTCTTAGCCTATCAGCAAAGACATCTTCGAGAAGCTAGTTCTTAGAGGAACCATCCGCTGATGCTTGTGCTGCCATTATGAAGGCTGGGGGTGTCTATTTATAGCTGTTAGAGCTGACCCTTGCGCCTGCCAGGAGGCATTTTGCACTCTTCCAGCGCTCAAGGGTCAAGCTGCCCCTTCCGCACACCAGGGGGTGTACCTTGCTATCGCCAAAGGTCAAGTACTGTTGGCATATTACTGAGTTATTCCGGGATCTGCCCTACCCGGGGGGCAGCCCCGCGACACTAGTCCCCGAAGCTGGTGCTGTGCAGCGACCTCGGATGATGTGCAGGATCAGCTTTAATAACAACTATCTTCTGAGAACATACGATATCATCCTCCGACTAGATGCCGAAATCGGTTTTTCCCGAGATCGTCATACCGAGATCGTTTCAACCGGAAGGTGATGCCTGTAACCGGATACTGCAGCCCTAGTGAATCTTGACCGTTGGCTCTGCATTGAATTCGAGACCGCGAGCTGGGTCCCACCCGACGTCCTGTCTGACCAGAAGCGCACTCGAGTGCTCCTGATCGAGCACGCCGCTGCTCGGGTTCGCGCGCCGGGAGCCGCAGCCGATCCGAAGTCCAACCGTTGGGGCCGTGTGGCCCTCGGTGTGGCCGGATCGGGCGCTCCGGAGAGCGCCACGTGCCACACTGCACAGAGCGGATCCCACCCACGATCGGAGAGAGCGTGGGCGGGAAAATTGGAAACCGCTCCGGAATACCCCCATAAATAGGGGACCGGAACGGTCACCTCTTCTTCTCCCTCTCCTTCACACCTCCGTCACCGTTGTCTCGAGCGCGCCGCCGTAACCGTGCCCGGAGCTCGAACGCCGCCACTCTCGTTGGTCGCCGAAGCCCGAACGCCGCCGTTCTTCTTGCGCATCATCGGCCTCACTTTCTCCGGTGAGCTCTTCTCTCCACCCCGATGAATCTTTCTTCCACGGGAACAACGCCTCGCGCTCGGTCGTGCACTAACACACGTGCGGCTGCGCCGCCGCCGGCGAGCACGATTCGCGCGGCGCGCACGGGGCGTGCGGCGAGGATGCCTAGTCGCTGTAGGACTTAGCCCTTGTGCCCGCACTATGCCCTGTTTGAGTCTTAGTTCGAGCCTATTTTCCTCATATTAGTTTTGATTTACTAGCACGCGGTAGATCTTACTCGCCAGGAACCCGGTTGTCTTTAGGAGTTTGTGATCCGGTATCTTGGCTCCCGGTAGATTAATTTCGACTAACTGCCGCTGCGCCTGCAGAGTAGCCCGGATACATCTGCGGACTTCTCCGGCATGGGTGAAGAAAGTATCCGGGGGTGCTGGGATGGATCCGAGACCAAACAGGAGGACCTGGACTGGCTGTACCGGACTCACCGGATTCCGCCAGAAGTTGAGAGCCGTCTCCCGGAGGACGAGGTTCAACCGGAACCCCAACCCGGGGAATACGTTGTATTCCTCACGCACTTCGAGCGCGGGTTTGGGCTTCCGGCTAGCCCCTTCTTCCGCGACTTCCTCGACCCCTACAGCCTCCAACCCCATCATCTCCCAGCTAACGCCATCATGATGCTTTCGGTCTTCACCACCTACTCGGAAGCATATCTCGGCGTATAGTCATTCCTGGACCTCTGGGCCAGGTACTTCATCCTTCGTCGCCAAGTCATCCCCAATCCGGATCAGAAAGTCAAAGACTTGGTCGACTGCGGAGCTGCCACCATCATCCCCCGTCCCGACTCCGGATTCCCTATAGTCAAAGGACTAGAATCCTGCCGGAAGTGGCAGCGCAGCTTCTTCTATGTGAAGAACCGGGAGAGCTCGGGAGATGCTCCGGGATCCTCAAATCCGGATTTCATAAACCTGCCGGAGTTCGCCATTGGTCCTCCCCGCAAATTCAACCTCTGGAAACGGTTCCCCGACACCACGGAAGTCAGGTGTATGCACGACGTCCTTAACGTGCTAGCCGACAAGATGACTGGCGACGATCTCCTGCGTTGCTTCATCATTCGCCGCGTCTGCCCCCTCCAAACCCGAGTGCACAAGATGTGCCATATGACCGGGAACTTAGACCCTACCAGGACCAGTATTTTTGGGTTAGAACATGCTGCGGTCGTCCGACGTGTTCGAGCTATTGCTCAGACGAAGATGTCGGATGACTATGCCTGGGGTGCCATCGGGGGATCCCGGAAAAAACCCCTGAAACAGGTGCTCTTGTCTGCCTTTCGTAAACTTGCATTCACACCCGGGTTCTGCTGGAAACCGACATGGTTATCATGTGGTGATTTATTTGCGCAGTTATTCGAGCGGCAAACCGAGGAGGAAGCTATCCACGCCAACGGGAATTTCGCGCCGAATTTCCCAGCACCGGAAGAGATGCCGAGAGAGGATCCCGACGGCGAGGACCATCTCGTCATTCCTCTAGTCAAAGTTGCTGCCCCGGGTAACCCTTCAACCTCAGAGGCTTTTTTGATTTCTTGGATGAGGAGGATGAGATTGACTGTCAAATTCTCGATGTGATTGACGCTCTCCCTCTCAACTGGGCTTCAGCAGTGGTTCCAAAACCTACGGCCGCAACCAAACGTGCCGAGAGCCGGAAGCGTGTGGCTTCCGACACCGACGCCGCCGATGATTCCGGCAACCTGTAACGCCTCGGGATTTATCCCCTTTTAGTTTTGTGAGTTTTCTTTTTGCATCGACATGGCATCGCATTGCATCGCATTAAATTAATTTGTTGCATTTAAATTAAATTTCCATAATTAAATTCAAATGCATTTCATTTTAATTAAAAATGTGTTATTTTCAAATCTTTTAAAATGTTAAAAATTAGTTTATTAAATTGTCATTTGAAAACTAAAAATATTTTGTAAAGGTTTCGTGTTGAAATTCCTTTTCTATTTTGTTTTAAAAATATAAAACAGAAAATAATAACAGGAGAGAGATAAGGCCCAAAGCCCATCTGACCAAACCCTAGGTTTCCCCAGAAATTTCTTCCCACCCCCTGCAATTTTTGCAGCCGCCCCCCTCCACTTCTCCCTTTTTCCTTTTCTCTTTTTCCCCCTCCTTTCCTTTTTCTTTTTCTTCTTTTCTTTTTCTTTCCTTCTCTTCCTTCTTCCTTCCATCGCTCCCGAGCCCGCACGGGAGAATCCTCCAGCGCCGTGCGCTCGAGCTCATCCCGCCCCGGCCCGCAGCGCCTCCCTCCTCCCGCACCATCTCCTTCCCGCACGCCTCCTCCCCCTGCGCGACTGCTGCTGCGCCGGCCGCCGCCGCCCCGCACGGCGTGCGCCTCCTCCCGAGCCAGCCCGGCCTCCCGAGCCCAGCGCCTCATCGCCTCCTCCCCTGACCCCGCCGCCAGCATGCCGCCGCCACCATCGCGCCGCCGCGCGCGCCTCCATCCCGCCGCGGCCGCGCCGCCACACGCAGCGCCCCACGCCCTGCGCGCGCCTCTCCGCCGCGCCGCGCTCCCGCCTCGCCCTGCCTCGCCATCCCTGCTCCGCCGGCCTCCTCCACGTCCCGCGCGTCCGCGCCCCCGAGCACCCCGTGCGCCCCGGCCTCCGGCCGCTTCCTGTCTTCGCGCCGCCGCCAGCGCGCCGTCGCCTCCGGCCACCTCCACCGCGGAGCCATGCCTCGCCTCCCCTGCTCCGGCCGTCCCGCGCCGCCGTCGCCTTCGCGCCGCGCGCGCACCGCGGCCGCTCGCTCGCGCCGCGCGCGCCCCGCAGCCGCCGACCGCCGCAGCCGCTGCTCCGCCCGCGTGCGCGCCCGCCGCCGTGCGCATCCGCCCCGCGCCGCCGCCTTACGCACGCACGTGTCGCCGCTGCCTCCTCTTCCGGCCGCGTGCACGTCGTCTCCGTCCGGTGGCGTCCCCGCGTCCGCCGCCCGCAAGGTGCTCGGTGAAATGCACGCAAGACCCCGGCGTCGCCAATTTTGTCCGAGTTGTCCACCCTTCGAGGTGTTGCTACATGCGCGTGAGCGTGCCTCTTCCGGTGCCGCGTTGCCCGTGACCGCCCGTGTCCGTGTCGCGGTGCCCGCCCGTGCGCGCTTTCCCTTCCGGTGTCCATTTGTCGTGTTCTACGTGCCGCGCTTCCCCGACCACTTCCACGACACCGACAAACGACGATGCCCCGGTTCCGCGACGACTACTTCCCCGACGACGACTACTTCCTCTATGTTCCGAAGACGTTGGTTTCAGACCCTATCTCTCTCGATCCAACGTGCGAACCCCAAACCCTAACCCTACACCTATTTTTATTAAATGTCATCTATCTTGTGCATATCGCATCATAATTGCATTTGTTGCATCTATTGGGTTTGCGGGTGTATCAAATCACCTAAATAATAAATATGGAATGTGTGGGGCAAATCACTATATTAATTGCCCCATTCCATTTAATTTGACTAGATCATCTTTGCCATGTCTTGCCATGTTAATAAACATTTAATTTGTGGAGTAGATAAATAACTTGCACCTAAGTATTAATTGTCGGAACCCCGGTTCCGCTTAATTTGAGTTAAGTGCATCTCAAATTGCATCTCGCCATGCCATGCATCATGCTCATATGATTATGCTGGATCTTTTGCCGTAGTTGTAAAATGCATCTTTTACGCTTTTCAGTGTTTGTTGATTCTTCGCGGATAAGACGTTGAGATGTGTGAGCAACGACAAGATCTGCTTCCATGCGGGATTCCAGGCAAGCAAAGTTTGCTTGTTTACCTATACATTGTCTTTCATTCCTGCCGTTGATCTCTGCTACCCTAGTATTCGATTCTTTATCGCGATCCCATCACATGTTATCCTGCAGCCGATACAGCTTTATCCCCACATCCCATCACCTGTTATATGTTTATCTGTTAGCCTTGCGAGTCGTAGTGCATGCTTAGAATTGGTTGTGCGAGTCGTCAGTTGGTCTTCTATTTCATATGCTTAGCTTGATAGAATATTCTACCTTAATAAAATGTTGTATTATATTGGGGTATTATAATTAAAAGATAAGGCACCGGCGGAAGGCCTTGCGAGGTGCTTTGTTCTGCTAAGTGTCGACCTAGGAACTGAGATATTGCTCCCCTAATCCAAGACTGAGCGCACTAACCACTTGTGGGAGGCCCTATGGAGCCCCCCTCGACTTTGACTGGAACTTCGACTTGTCCGGGAGCCACACCTAGTTCGGGTTTTCCATTTGTCTCATATGCATCGATGATACTAGTGTAGTATTTTACTTTGGCGGTGTGCCATGTTACATGCATATAGGGCGCGGCCTGTTGGTGCAGAGGGGTGTGTCCTGCGGGAGTCCGCACCCTTTTGGCCGGGACCAGCATAGCTCCCGTGGCTCCTGGACTTGTTGCGGTGAAGGAAAAGAGTTGGGTTGAAAGGCCCTAATGTTTTTGACTGGGTTGATCATGCGAGTATGGGTCAAGTAGTGCACCCCTGCAGGGTATAATCTTATCGATGAGCCGCGTCCGCGGTTATGGACAACTTGGTGCGTTGCCGACTAGTGAGATCTAGACAAATTACACCTAAATAATGTTAATTAAGTTGACTAGTAATATAGAATTACTTTCACAATAAATGGTAATTAAAATTGTTAACGTGTGAGTTTCCCGAATTGCTTCCTCATACTTGGTTGAGGGGGTTAATTCGAGAATGGGTTATGTTTGGTGTTAGTAGTAGTTGGTTATCTTATGCGCTCTCTTATCCCTCTCTGATTAGACGGAAGTTATAGCGTGTCTCTCTAGGTTGCTAGTGTTGTTGCCGCTAAGTCCACCTCCCTTATATTTTGGGAGATGGTGTAGAAAGTAGGCAAGTCGGTTTTGCTTGCCAGGGAGTGCCCTGACCCTCTTTTGGGATGTGCTTTAGGTGCAGTTAACAGGTTTGAAGTCCGACGACGTTAGCTTGGGAATCCCTCCGGCTTGGCTGGGCAGGGATATGGCGCCATTGCTTATCTTCAGGACTCTTAGTCCAATTTGCATCTTATCCGTAGTCGGATACTATTTTTTGCTTCCGCTGTTATTTGTATCTTTGTATCGTAACATTTGTATCTTGACTCGTTCGAGTCGTTGTTGTATTTAAATCTTCTGTTGTATTTGTGGATGTATCGGAACTGTTGTAATGATATCTGTAACATCCCAACATTTTATAATATTCAAAAAAAATCACTAAAATTTAAAACTTTTCTTTTTATTAAAATAAAATATTAAATGCATAAGGAAACCAACTATGAAAGACTTCAAACTTGAGTTTAATATTTCAAATGTCACAGTTTAAACATTTTATTATCTACTTTTCAAAAACCTTAAAATATAATTTGACAAATATATTACAAACTACAATCCATTTTATTTTAAATAAATTAGTTCTTTATAAGTACTTGAATTAAAACCACTTAGTCATATCTATACATAAATACAAGATTATTCAAAAGATTATATAATTACTAAATGGTTTTCATTCCTTTAACTAAGTTCAAAATATAGTTTGGAAATTATAAGCCCATAGTGTATAACTTTAAAACTTCATAGATTTTAAATTAATGAATTAGCCAAATAAACATATCATTTGCTTAAATGAATTTCATCTATTTACAAAGCATGAAATGATTAATATATTCTAAATGAGAATAAAATTAAAACAAAGGTCTTGTCCAAAGTTGTTATGAAGTTTCAAATGCATTATCATATTATAAAATATAATGTTGCACAAATTATTTTCAATTAAAGATGAATACATTATATCTTCCCTTTTCCATTTTCATATAGTTGGGTATATCATTAATAATTATACCAAAGCCAAGAATGAATTTAGAAATTTAAAATGAGTTTAAATAACTTAAATTCAAACATATTTGAATATGAGTATTTCCTATAATATATTTAGCCAAAATTAAAATTAATTAAACCCTAATTTTAAATTAAACATAAAGGGTCAATTTCACATTTAATCAATATTTCCAAATTATTATTTTTGAAAAATGATCAAAACATACCCACAACTGGTTTAACAGCAAGATATTATTTTTACAAATTTTTAGAAATTAAATTGACATCATTTGGACATATAAATCAAAAGATATGAATTAAATAAATAAAACAGAAAAAGAAAAAAACCTGCTGACGTCAGAGGTGACGTCACCTTCTTCAACCTCCAGAGAAAATCGCGGCCGAAACTACTCCCCCGATTCTCTCCAATATTCGAGCGCAAGGTACGCGATTTCTTTCTTCCGTTCGCTCCTATAAGTAGCCCTCCCCCTCCTCCGCATTTCCCCTCTCGCCCCAAACCAAACCGCGCCGCCAGGCCGTCCGCATAGCTCGCCGGAGAAGCCCCAGCGCCGCCGCCGTATTCCTTCGTTTTCGGCCAAGGTAGAACGCCCCCGAGCCCGAGACTCACCCCCTCTTCCTCCCCACGCGGAACCACACCCTCTTACTTTTTCCCCGATGTTTCTTTGCAACCGCAGCAAGGAGTTCTTGCACGCCCGAAGGTGGCCGGAGTCGCCGCGAATTCGACCGAGCAGCTCTCCCTCCCCAGGACGAACGCGACCACGCCACTGCCTCCATTGAGTTCCCCACCTCGCCCCGCTCGTCGCCGTCGCTTTCCCGAGCCGAGGGGAACGCCGGAGCGACGAATCGGTCCACGCCGCCGCCGTCGCCACCATATCCGGCGAGGAGTGCGCCGCCGCGGTAAGGTCTTCGATCCGGACCGTCAGATCTAATTTTTACGGCTAAGATTAGAAGTATCGGATGAAACTGTACGATCTGATCTGGACCGTCAGATCCAGATCTGACGGCCCAGATCTGTGACTTATCCACGTCAGCTAGCCACGTCAGCGCCGCGTCAGCGCCAGCGTGTAAATCAATTTTCTAATTTAATTTTAATTGGAAAAATTGCAGATTAGTCCCTGTAATTAAAATATCTATAACTTTTTAACCACAACTCCAAATTCAATAATTTTTATATATTTGGAAAGCTCTTGACATGTAGAATAATTTGGATCTGACAAAATTCAAATTTGACTTAGTATAAAATATTCAAATTTCAAATGGTGAATTTGAGTATATTTGTAATAACTTTAAATCTATAAATCCAAAAATTGCAAATAAATATGTTTTAGAAACTTTAGAATATTTGTAAATTAATGCCACTGCTATAAAATATTTTTGAGTAAATTTTGAATGATTTCATGGTTGTGAGTTTAATTTGAATAGTTCGACTAATTTTGAAATAACTTTTAATAGAAATATTATTTTTGATCAAATCAAATTGCATTAAATATAATTAAAACCACCTCTGGATATTAACACCATCTATGAAGAAAATTGTGTTATAAAATATAAAACACATAAAATTTTAATCTATATGTTTCCTGTTATTATGTTTTGCGAATTAGAAACTAATTAAATTGCAAACTATAACTTTATGCATATGTTATAAAATTTAAAAAAATTAGTGTTATGTTGCTTGCGATTTAAAATTGCATTTCATGCATAGCATATTTTATAGTTATAGTTTCCATAAGGAAAACTCCTCCCCATTTTCTCTAAGTTAGGATTATTTTCAAACTTAGTATTTTGGGAAAAGTGCTATACACTTAGACACTTAGTAATCTTCAACATGGAGCTGGAAGACCAATGAAGGACTTAGCCAAAAACAAGACTTCAGAAGTATCTTCAGGGAGAAGAAACACTTAGAAGAAAATCAAGAAGAAGTTCATGAAGGACTTAGAAGAAAACAAACTCTGGAAGCATCCTCAAGATGTCAAGCACTTAGAAGAAAAGTGAGAAGAAGTTCAAGAAGGCCAACCTCCCTTTTATTCTCTAAGTCTCTCTCTCTGTCTTTTCTTCTCCTCTGAGACTTCATGAAGACTAAGTAAATCCAAGACCAGCCTCGAGGATACAAGAATCACCAAGTCTGAAGATTCATCAAGACTACCCAGAACTCAATCAAGACATCATCCAGAAGAAAGTTACAAGTCTGGAGATGAAGCCTGGAGGACAACTACATCTTTCTTTCTATCTTTTCCCTCTTTCCTAGTCTTGTCTTTTAGACTTAAACAAATTTTGATCATGATGTTATCATCTTGAAGTTGTTGGATCCTAGCAGCATAGTGGGATGAAGCGGCCTGGAAACAAACCTTACATGTCCACGTACATGAGACCTGTTCCACAATTTAAGTGGCTGGCCGGGTGTCTGTCTCTCTCACTATAGTGAATGTCCAATTTACAAAGAGTTGATAATAATTGTTGATCATCTTGGAAAAAAATGACATAGTATATTTTTCTCTAAGTATTTGCACATCATGGCTAAGCCATTAGAGTTCTTCTTTCAAGAAGATATAAAACAAAGTATGTTTATCCAACTTAAGACCTTAGCCCTTAGTCATTCTTGACCCACCTATTTGCCTTGCATTAACTTAAAAGATATTCAGGGCATGAAGAAGTATTTCTGGCCCTTAGGAATATTTTGCACATCATGCATAAACATATTTTCCTTAGAAAGTTTTATAAAACTTATTTATGCATCTAGTATGTGTTGTATGCATGGTGGAGTTGTGCTTGCTGTTGATTGTTGTATTGTTGCTTGTCTATACTGTTAGATTGAACGGAGAGTCCCGAGTATCGTTGAAAAGGGGTTGTGAACAACGACAACATTCAAAGGCAAGTGGCACACCTCATAAACTTCCTATTTTTATATGCATTACTTAGTGTATTTTTATATGCATGTGTTGCTATGCTAAACCTGTGTAGAATCCCTTATACCTGTGACGTGGGGCTGCCTTGCGGGTAGCCCACGATGAGGCTACCTGGGCCGCGCCAAGGATGGAAAGGCCCGCAGAAGGCCCACTCGGGGTATCTCATATCCTAGTCCAACTCGGTTAGGCCTTGTAACCTACCGTATCTGTATCAACCACCCGAGACCTGGCTACCTATAAAGCCAGGAGGGTTGCCCGTCCTAGAGGACACGCTCAGAACTACCACCAACCCTAGCGAGATCGCAATCTCGCCATTGTAATCGCTACTCGCATCAATAACCAGACAAGCAGGAGTAGGGTGTTATCCTCCGGGAGCCTGAACCTGGGTAAACCTCGCCTGTTAGCCGTCGTGATCACCTTGCACTCTACACTCTCCCCATCAATCAACCCGGGGTGTACAACCCTGGGACTTGTCGAGTTACAACCTCGTCAATTGGCGCCGTCTGTGGGAAGTTCAACAAGTGCTAGGATCATGGTCGCACCGGCTCCATCCGCAATGAAGATCGGTGCATCCGCCATCAGGGAGTCGATCCGATTCGGCTCCTTCGAGTACGTCATCCACTCGCAAGCCCACCAGTCGATGTACGCCGATCTGGACAAAGGTATACACATCACCTTCGGCTCCATATTCTGTTGCATCGATAGTCGTGGCATACTCAGGTCTACGACTACCGCGCTACGCGCGACGGCGTCACCAAAATCGCCGACCATCGCGCCCGCTGGACCCGCCAAGATCGCATCTGCTGCACCCGCGGAGATCGCGACCGCTGGACCCGCCAAGATCGCATCTGCTGCACCCGCGGAGATCGCGACCGTTGGACCCGCCAAGATCGCATCTTTCGCACCCGCGGAGATCGCGACCGCTGGACCCGCCAAGATCGCATCTGCCGCACCCGCGGAGATCGCGACCGCTGGACCCGCCAAGATCGCGTCTGCCGCACCCGCGGAGATCGCGGCCGCCGAGCCCGCGAAGATCGCATCTGCCGCACCCGCAGGGTTTGCGCCAGCTGCACCCGCGAAGAGGACATCTACACCGACAATCAAGTCAAGACCCACCTCCACCGCCGCGCCCGCACGCGCGATCAGGGGCCCGCGTCCGACATCAACGCCGCGCGCGCCCTCAACTTCGTGGAAGTCCCAAGTCTACCCCAAGCCACTCGTACTCGCCCCGTCGAGTGCGGGCACATGGACAATCTTGAAGAGACGCGACAGTAAGTGTGCCGCGCGCCACGTTGCAGCAATCTTCGACCCCGAGCTAGAGGAGGGTGACAGAAGCAGCAGCGGCAGCACCAACTCGCCAACCCAAGTCTACCCCAGGCAAGTCTTCATGGCCGACACAGCACCGCATGACGACGGAGACGAACCCGTATATCCACTAGAGGTGGACATGCCAGACCAGACCAAACTGGTCATCACGCGGGACATGGCGATCCAAGCCATGAAGCATGTGGACGAGGGCACGTTCCCCCCACCCAACGCATCTCGGGAGGACCACCTGGCGGTCCAGTACTTGCTACGCAAGGAAGGCGAACGGATTCGCGCCGAAAAGGCCGAACTTCTCAGGCGCAAAAGGGACGCGGATGCATCAAGCGCCAGGCGGGCCGCCCTCTCTTTCACATCCTCCACTGAGGTGAACCAAGGAGCACGGCGAACCAGAGCCCGTGTCCCCCACATGGCAGAAGCTGACCGAACAAGGCTCACCCGCAACCTCGACTCTTCCTTCGTCACCGAAGATGAAAACGGGATACCCATCCCAAAAACAGCAAACGCTGCATTAATATCAGTCAAGACGTACCTTCAGCTCACGCAGCCACCGGAGGGTGACGCGCGCTCGCTCCTCCACAAGCAACAAATTGCCTCCATAAGGGCAATCGAAGAAGCTCTAGCGGCCCAAGGGCCAGGTAATCAAGCTCATGGACCAACGACGTCGGGCATCCCGGCGGCGCAGCGACAGCCAGTCAAGGACCTTCGAGACGTCCTGACACAGAAGACGGTGGACCGCAACCGCAAGGAGCGTTCGGCTAACGCAGCACAGGCGGATGATCACACCGACCGCGACTTCGAGCCATGTGGGGCGGCATGCTTCAGTTTCACATCCGCGACACCCGTATGCCTAAAGGCTTCAAGTTGACGGCTGGCACACCAAAGTACGACGGAAAGCAAGACCCGAAGCTATGGCTCGAGGACTACCTTATTGCTTGCACCTGTCAAGGCGGAACATCGACCACGGCAATGCAGTACATCCAGCTCATGCTGACAGACTCTGCACGCGGGTGGCTCACAAGCCAACCCAAAGATTCTTTCCGAACATGGGAGGAGTTCCAGGAAAACTTCATTAAAAGCTTCTCGGGAACATTCGCCAGACCAACGACCTACATCGAGTTGCAGGCCTGCAAGCAAGGGAAAGACGAGTCGCTCCGATCTTACATCCAGAGGTGGACACTCCTTCGCAACACCATGGAACCCGTTTCAGAGGACAGGGTGATGGACGCCTTCATGCATGGCGTTTCTCGCCGCGACCTCCGGAAGGAATTTGGTAGGCTCCAGCCGAAGAACACAATAGAGTTAATGAAGACAGCCAACCAATGGGCTGAAGGAGAGGACTACGTCCGCGAAACTTCTCCCAAAAAGGAAGGCGAAACAAGCAACTGGCGCGATTCACGCCAGAAGAGGAAGGCACGATACACGCACGACTCAATCGAGTTAGTAGCGGCGGGTTATGAAACCCCCCGCGAGATCAAGCGTGAGGACAGTCGACAGCACGAGCAAAGTCGGCAGCCCAGCTCGAGTCAGTACAACCGTGGCAGCAGCAGCGTCGACCGCAACGACGGAAGTCAGAAGCGCGAGTGGAAGCGCCCGTTAACTGCGGCAGAAGAGCTGATGCAACCCTGTAAACATCACTCGTTCCGCAACCCGGTAACAGGAAAGTATGGTTCAAACCACCTGCTGAAAGATTGCCGCAAAGCAAGAAAAATATACCATGCCATGCAGCAAATCATCGCCCCGGTACAGGCCATTCAAGCAGCACCGCAGCTGGCCATCCAGGCGGCACCCGCAAATAATAACCAAGTGCAAGCGGCATTCCCTCAGCCGCAGCAGCAGCAGCAAGGTCCACCGGCAGCAGCCGACGCATACCCAACCGCACGAGGACAACTGAACATGATCCAGAAGGGACCCCCGTCAAACAGGAGGCAGAAGATCATCACACGCCAAGTACTCCAGGCCATCAACAGCCCGCGCGCGGTACCAAACTACCTACGCGGGTCTGAGACACCAATCACATTCTCCAGGGCAGATCACCCAGCAGAGGTAGTCCGACCCGGACACGCCGCACTCGTGATTGAGGCCCTGATCGGCGACTACAGCCTGAAAAAAGTATTCCTGGACGGAGGTAGCGGCATCAACATCATATTCGCCGACACCCTCCGACGAATGAATAGATCGACAGAGAAACTGCCGGAGTCGGAGACCACCTTCCACGGCATAGTACCAGGGCAGCCAATCACACCCATGGGAACAATCACACTCGACGTCATCCTCGGAACACCCGAGCACTTCAGGAAGGAGTCGATAGACTTCGAGGTCGTCGACTAGAGGTCACAATACCACGCCATCCTCGGACGCCCAAGCTTCGCCAGGTTCATGGCAGTACCCCATTACGCCTACCTGATGATAAAGTTACCCGGGCCAAAGGGAGTGATCACCGTCCGCGGCGACTTCGGCCTCTCCAACAGTTGCGACCGCGAGTTCGCCAAGATCTCCGAGTTCTTCGGCGTCGAAGAGCACTTCAAGGCCATATCAGCCGACAATGACAAGACCATCTTCCCGGCTCGCAAGAAGCCCGCCAAGGACGCAGCGTTCAACACAAACGACGACACTGTCACCCACCAGGTCCATCCGACCGACAGTGGAAAGACAGTCAAGGTCTCATCAAGCCTGACACCCGCATAGGAAAGCGCGCTCGTCGAGTTCCTGCGTGAGAACTGGAAAATCTTCGCATGGCAACCTTCTGACATGCCGGGGATACCCAGGGAACTCGCCGAGCACTCTCTGAAAGTACACAAGGACGCAAGACCTGTCAAGCAATCCATGCGACGCTTCTCAGGGCCCAAACGAGACGCTATCACCATGGAAGTCGACAGATTATTGCACGCCAAGTTCATCCGAGAGATCAAGGACTCGGACTGGGTCGCTAACCCTGTTCTAGTCGAGAAAAAGAAGACGAAGAAACTACGCATGTGCGTGGACTTCACCGCAATCAACAAATGCTGCCCCAAGGACCACTTCCCGCTCCCGCGGATAGACCAGATCATCGACTCGACCGCAGGATGCGAACGCCTGTCTTTCCTGGATGCCTACTCAGGGTACCAGCAGATCAGGCTGAAGGTCGAGGACGAAGAAAAGACAGCTTTCATCACACCCGACGGCGTTTTCTGCTACCAGACGATGTCGTTCGGGTTAAAGAACGCAGGTGCCACTTACCAGCGGACAATGCAAGCGTGCCTCAAGGGGCTAATCGGGCAGATCGTCCAAGTCTACGTCGACGATATCGTCGTCACTACCCGGAAGGAGGACACCCTAGTCGACGACCTACGCAAGGTCTTCGCCGCACTCGACGCGTACCAGATCAAACTCAATCCAGAGAAGTGCGTGTTCGGCGTGCCAGCCGGAGAATTACTAGGGTACCTTGTATCCGCAAGAGGAATCGAAGCAAATCCCGAGAAGGTGCAAAACATACTCACAATGCTAGCACCAACGAAGCTCAGGGAGGTGCAACGATTAGCCGGCCGAGTCGCAGCTCTCAGTCGGTTCATTAGTAAGTTGGGAGAGAAGGCCTTACCCTTCTACCAACTGATGAAGAAGTCAGACAAGTTCGAGTGGACACAAGAGGCGCAGGACGCATTTGACCACCTCAAGAAGACATTGACAACCTCCCCGGTCCTCGTGGCACCGCTGGAAAACGAGCCGCTCTACCTGTACGTCTCAGCAACAAACAGGGTGGTGAGCACGGTGCTCGTAGTCGAACGCGAAGAAGAAGGACACAGCCACCCGGTGCAGAGGCCCGTCTACTACCTTAGCGAGGTACTCACCTTGTCCAAGCAAAATTACCCGCACTACCAGAAGCTGGCATACGGAGTCTTCATGACCTCCAGAAAAGTCATACACTACTTCTCCGAGCACCCAATCACGGTGGTAAGCTCTTCTGGACTAGCAGACATCCTCACGAATCAGCGCGCGACAGGACGAGTCGCCAAGTGGGTTGTCGAGCTAGGACCATGGGGGCTAAAGTATGCTCACCCGAAATCCATCAAGGCCCAAGTTCTTCCAGAATTCACCACGGAGTGGATAGAGGCCCAGCTACCGAACGTCCCCGACCTGTCCAACGCGTGGACAATGTACTTTGATGGCTCCAAGAAATTCAAGTCAGCCGGAGCAGGAGTCGTGCTCATCTCCCCCAAAGGCGACAAGCTCAAGTACGTCCTACAGATGGACTTTCCGACGCCGTCCAACAACGAAGCCGAGTACGAGGCCCTGATCCATGGCATGCGGATGGCCAAGAACTGCGGCGCCACGCACCTCATGATCTACGGCGACTCCTACTTGGTGGTGCAGCAAACCATGAAGTCCTGCGACGCCATCGCTGACAACATGATCGCCTACAGAGACCTCTACAACCAGATGGAAGGAAACTTTGACGGCTGCGAGCTATGCCACATGGGCCGTGAAAGCAACGAGGAAGCCGACGCCCTAGCTAACATGGGCTCAGACAGGGTGCCAGTCCCACCCGGCGTCTTCCTCGAGTGCATCACACAGAGATCCATCAAGACTCAGGGTACAGCAAGCGCGGCAACCGCAAAAGGCGATGCCAACCCGCCAAGCCAAGACAAGGTCCCCATGGAAGTCATGCTAGTCGAAGCCACATGGACAGGACCATACCTGGCATATATACTGCATCAGAAGCTGCCAGCTGACCCAGTCGAAGCGAAGCGCATCATCAGACGCTCCAAAAGTTTCACCGTCATCAACGGAGAACTCTACAAAAGAAGCATATCAGGAATCCTACAAAGGTGCATAGATCCAGTCGACGGCCAAGCCATCTTACTCGACATCCATGCGGGTACCTGCGGGCATCACGCAAGCAGCCGGGCACTGGTGGCCAAGGCGCTACGAGCTGGGTTCTATTGGCTCACAGCCATGCAGGATGCTGAGGAGCTGGTGAAGAAATGCACAGGGTGCCAGGAATTCGCCAACAAGCCGCACGCCCCAGCATCAGAGCTCAAAACAATACCACTAGCCTGGCCCTTTGCCCAATGGGGCCTGGACATGGTGGGCCCGCTGAAGAAATCCTCACCCGGAGGTCATACTCACCTCCTAGTCGTAGTCGACAAATTCACAAAGTGGATCGAGGCCGTGCCCATCACAAGTTCGACTGCGTCCACAGCGGTCAACTTCATCAGGTCAATCATCTTCAGGTTTGGAGTACCCAATGGGATCATCACCGACAACGGCTCGAACTTCACAGCCGAGGAATTCAAAGACTTCTGCTCAGAGCAGGGGATCAAGCTCAACTATGCGTCGGTCTCGCACCCGCAGTCCAACGGACAAGTAGAGAAAGCCAATGGATTAGTCTGCAACGGCATCAAGAAGCGACTGCGCGTGCCCCTTAAACGCGCAGCGGGCGCTTGGGTGGAAGAACTGCCATCAGTCCTCTGGAGTCTGCGAACAACGCCCAATAGATCTACCCAGTACACGCCATTCTTCATGGTGTACGGTGCAGAAGCGGTCCTCCCCTGCGACATCAAGTTTGACGCACCAAGAGTAGTCGCCTACGACGAGTCAGAAGCAGAGGAAGCACTCGAAGACAGCATAGACACCCTGGACGAAGCGCGCGACATCGCCCTGGCACGATCAGCAGTGTACCAGCAGGACCTGCGCAACTATCATACTCGGAGGCTGCGACCAAGAGCGTTCGTGGCAGGCGACCTAGTTCTTCGACTCAAGCAAAAGAAGGTGCACAAGCTCACTTCCCCATGGGAGGGCCCGTACATCGTAACAGAAGCAATAGGCAATGGAGCATACCGCCTAAAGGACTCGAAGACCGGAGCGGACTGCAGCAATCCATGGAACGTAGCACAACTACGCAGATTCTACGCCTAGTTCGAGTAACCATTGTACAAGAAAGTCAACGCGGCAGGTTTCAGACGCGCTCGTTTCCTTACCAGGGTACCTGAGGGGACTGGAAGGTTTTTAATGAGGCGGCCTGTTCGCAAGAATCAATAAAGTGATTTGAAGAAAATCTGTCTCCTTTTCCAGTCACTCAAGAAGCTCAAAAATCCTAGGCCGCCACTCGAACCACTCGGGGGCTGCGCCACACAGGTTGAAATAACAGCTTAGGCCGCCACCCAATCTACTCGGGGGCTGCGCCATACAAGCACAGTCAAAATCCTAGGCGGCCACCCGAACCACTCGGGGGCTGCGCCACACAGGTTGAAATAACAGCTTAGGCCGCCACCCAATCTACTCGGGGGCTGCGCCATACAAGCACAGTCAAAATCCTAGGCCGCCACCCGAGCCACTCGGAGGCTGCGCCACACAGGTTGAAATAACAGCTTAGGCCGCCACCCGAACCACTCGGGGGCTGCGCCAAACAAGAACAAAGTCAAAAAATCCTAGACCGCCACTCGACCGACTCGGGGGCTGCGCCATACAGGTCAAGTCCAAAATCCTAAGGCGCCACCCACGACTCAAGGGGAGCCGCGCCACACAGGTCACACTTGCAACCCTAGGCTACCACTCGACTTACTCGGGGGCTACGCCAAACAGGCCAAAGAAAATTCCTCGGCCGCCACTCGAACCTACTCGGGGGCTGCGCTGCACAGGTCAAGTTCCAAATCCTAGGTCACCACCCGACATACTCGGGGACGGCGCCACACAGGTCACACTTGTAACCCTAGGCTACCACTCGATCTACTCGGGGGCTACGCCAAACAGGACTCAGAAAAATCCTCGGCCGCCACTCGAACCTACTCGGGGGCTGCGCTGTACAGGTCAAGTTCCAAACCCTAGGTCACCACCCGACGTACTCGGGGGCTGCGCCAAACAGGTAACACTTGCAATCCTAGGCCGTCACTCAACCTACTCGGGGGCTACGCCAGACAGGGGTTAGTCAAGATCCTAAGTCGCCACCTGATAAAACCAGAGACTGCGGCATACAGGTAACACTTGATAAAAATAGGCCGCTGCCTGGCATACTCGGCAGCTCCGCCACCCAGGTCGAATCAGGCACCCTCACTTTCGAGTAACATATCAATTCTCATTACTCGAAACAGTACTATAATCTATTACAATGTACTTACACAGGCAAATTTGCCCTCTATAGCTAACCCTGTGCATCAGACGACAGCTACTCTAAACTGCAGGTTCAGCCTTCGGCGCATTGAGAGGGCCTACAAGCCGCTCGCTCAAATCCTGCACTTCCCGGATAATCCGGCGCGCAGCCGGCAAGGTCTCGTCGAAGTCGTCGTCACCTGGCAGGCCTTCAAGCACCCGCTCAAGCGGAAGATGTGGCCGGTGCATCCGAACGTACGCCAGCGCCGCGTTTGCACCAGCCACAAGTTGAGCGTCGACAACTTCCTTCAGCCCTTCGCCATCACGGAACCTCTCCAGCAAGGCAGGCAACCCGTTCGGCTGCGCATTATGCGGAAAGTACACGCGGTTGATGTGCAAGAGTGTCTTCCGGCAGCTCTCCAGAAGAAAGGCAGCGCGCCACGTCCGATCAAGCATCGTGGCAAGGACGCGCCCCCTCGACTTGTTCACCCATAACTGGCGAGCTTCATAGGAGTCGCCGGACGCCTCTCGAGTGACTCGCTCTTCAACGCGAACCCGCTCGGCTTCCCAATCAGGGTTAACATATGCGTACATGAATTGCAAGTCAGAACGGGAAGGACAAACAACCGCGACGGCAGCCGCCGACATGATACATACCCTGCAACTGCCGACTGATCAAGTCCATATCTCCAAGCAAAAAGTCTTCACGGCGTGAGAACTCCGCTGTGGGATGCGACTGGGAGCGCTGCAACAGCCGCTCCGTATTCTTCAGGGTCGCCTCAAGCTCCACCACCTTGTTCCTCATGTAGGTGATTACCCGCTGGTCATTTACGCCGCGCGGAGGAGCCGGCGCTGCCCGACGACGGCGAGCACCCGAAGAAGTAGCCGCGCCACTCGGCTCGGCCAAGGGGGACGGCGGAGCATCTTCGCGCGCAGCACTCTGTCAGGAATACGCAGAGTCAATAAAGAAAGGCGACTGCCAAACACAGTTCAACTTAGAAAGAAAGAGAAGTCAGCAAATTCAATACTGACGAGCAAAAGACCCGACAGGGCAATATTCATTACAAAACAAGAAGTTCAAGATACAGATCGCAGCGACTGCCGCATCCCTACCACTACGCCTACTCTAAGGCCGCGGACTGCGACCGGGAACGGCCCTTCCGAGCAGCTGCTTCAGTCGCCTTAGCAAGGGCCCTCTCGAAGAGCGCCACAAGCTGCGCAGCCAGCTGCGAGGCGCGCTCCTTCACGCCACTCAGCGACGCGGTCTGACCATCAGGTTTGCGAGGAAAACCGCTGACGATCTTCTCGAAGTCACCTGGAACTTGGTGGCCTAAAAGAAGCTGGAAGGTGAGCTCGGAGCTGCGTACCGTCTGCGACCGCGTGAAGTCGGCGATGGTGGTCGCGTCCCCAAACGGTGCAGCCAGAGCGTCCACGGTCGTTGGCGGCTGGTTGCCCGGGAAGATGCTCTGATGCACCACGGCCAGAGCTCCGGTCGACTTCTCCAGCGCGGCGGCAGACTTCCTCAGAGCGTCCGAGGCATAGGCGCAAACACGGTCGAAGAAGCCAACCGCAGTCGCCAAGTCGACCGTGTCACTCGACGCGTCTTCGGGAGGAGTTCCACCGCAAGTCTCTGCGCCAGAAATTCAAATTAAGAACAAGAAAAGGAACGAAAACTCAGTAAGCGAAAGGCTGATACTCACCCCCAAGAACAGCGGCGAGTGAAAGGAGACGACCGATTTGAGTCTTCTCCTGGGCGACCCGCGCCAGCTCCCGCCCTTGAGACTCACGAAGAGCCTTCTCAAGCTCATCCACCCGGCCAGTAGCCTGGTCCAGCGAGGAACGCAGTTGGTCCCTCTCCTTCTCCAGGCGAACATAAGCCGCGGCTGCGTCGAGCTGCTGGCGATAGTATGGCTGAAAATCAAAAGGAACAAGATATCAATAAAGTTGCGGGCGACTATACTAGTCACCCACACCTTCGGGGGTTACTCCCATCGGGAGCGCTGATCGCGCACCCGATGAGAAATCAGAAGCACAAGGAAAACACAAGAAGACTTACGTGGTCCAGGAGCTCAGGGTCCTCGGCAGCCGAAGGAGGAGCCCGGCTAGACGAGGCCATGCCGGCGGCCTCCACGTGCACCTCCTCCCCCACCACAGGCGTCTCCAGCCCAGTCGAAGGGCCAGAAGTAAGCTCTGTGTCCCGAAGGGGGGAGCTGACGTTGCCAGAGCGGTGGCTGCAGCAATATCAAGAACACAAAGTCAAACTAAACGGCGAACCCGCAAAGTACTACTCAAAGAACATGTTGCAAGGAAACCAACCTGGGGGAGCTGGCGTCGTCGAAGCCCGACAGCGACGGCGAAGGCATCTGCGCGAAGGACCGTGGCGCCGCAGAGGCGACTGGAGGAACGTTGAGAGGTTCCTCCCAGCCACCCGAAGACTGCGCACCCGGGGACGTCGCCACGGCCTCCTCCTCAGTAGCACCCACACCCCTGGCAGGCGACGACGCAGAAGCAGACTCGCCGCCGATCGGAAGCTTCCGCTTCTTCCTCGCGGGTTCCTCCACTTCGTCTTCCTCCTCCACTTCATCGCGGGGAGAATGTGCAGAGGGGATCTCTTCGTCATCATCCTCATCCTCGACGAACTTCGACTCATCGTCAGGTCCGTTCTCAGGGAGGGGAGGATGGCTGATGAACAGATCCCGACCCTAAAGCAAAGTAGACGCAAGTCGAATCAAAATGCAAAGTAAACTCCAGTCGAACAAGTAACAAAAGAAAGCAAGAAAAGACTCACCTCAGGAACGGGTTTCGTAGCCCCGTAAGGAGCGATGGGGCACTTGACGTTGCAGGCGTCCGCGACTCGAAGGTTGGTGATGGACCTGACGTTGGTCTCCACCTCCTCGTCGTCCAGCGGCTTGTCGCTAACGCCCTCGGCGGCCCACATCGGGTGGGGCCGGGCGCTCAGCGGCTGCACCCGAAGGCGGAAGAAGGTGGCCATCAGAAAGACACCACCCGCCTCACGCCCAAGGGTCTCGGTCAACTCGCGCAGCAGCACCAACAGGGGCCGCACAGCCTCCTTCTCCACGGCAGACAGCGGGTGCGCCCAGGCGCCAGTCTTCCTCAGCCCGCGCCTGCCGTCGAATGCGTCCAGTCCGTCTCCGGTCGACTGGACGTAGAACCATCGCCGGCGCCACCCTTGGACGGAGTCGGACTTCTTCATCTGGAAGTACGCGGTATCACCGCGCACCTGGATTCCGAAGCCGCCCACTGGGTAGGTCAGCCCACTCTTCCCCACGTTCTTGCGAACGAGGAAGAGCGACTTCCACAGTCCCCAGTGGGGCGCGACGCCCAAGAAGCACTCGCATAGCACGATGAAGCCCGCGATGCTCAAGACGCCATTGGGGGTCAGATCATGGATCTGAACCCCATAGGCATACAGGAGCCCGCGCACAAAATCGTGCATGGGGAACCCGAAGCCACGCGGAATGAAGTCCGCGAAGCAAACGCGCTCCCCATCGCGAGGAGTGGGGAAAGCCTCTTTGCCAGGGAGGCGTACCTGGACTTCGTCCGCAGGCGGCAGCAGGCCTTGCGCGCGGAGACATCGACATCGGCCTTCTTCGTCGTCGACCTCTGCCAGTCACCCTCGGGCTTCTTCATCAGCCCGGCAACGTCGGCGGCGGCGGCGGAGGAGCCAGCAGTGCCCTTCGGCTTGCCCATTGCTTCGGTCACAAGGTGCGTGGGCAGATTGCTTCAAGCTCGAGACGGCGGTGGCAATGGCAGAGCGCAAGAGGAGGGGAAAAGGAAAGAATGGATTGGAGAAGATGACATCCCAAACGCCAGGGCGCAGTACTTATTCCTCGGGGATCGGCATCTCAACCGTCCATCGCGCAAGGGCTCCGAGCGAGAGCATCCAGCCGTCCACGTGTCGCGCAGAGAAACCAACCGTCGCCGCCAACTTCCTCCACTACGCACGGGAACCGAGGCGTCGTCATCGTGCCGCGCAAATTTCGCGCCCACTTCGGAGACGTGACAACTGTGGACCGCGGTCAGCTCTGACAACGGGGCCCACCGTGTCATGTCCCATCGGGCGCAGAGGCGTGCAGTAAACCGTCATCACTGACGTCACCAAGCCAACGGCTCCGAAATCAACCAAAGAAACTCGAAAGATTCGTTCGAGTGGTAAGCTTCATAGCTGAAACCAACAAGGTAGGATCAGCCAATGACCCGAGCACCCGAAAAATCCATTCGGGTGGCAACACAGTAAGCTCGAGCAGCCGAATCAATCCACAAAGTAAGCCAATCCGGCTGAGTAGAAGCAAGCTTCGCAAGAAAATGAAGGCAAAATAATTCGACTACAAAGGTTACTCCCATCGGGAGTGGCCGGTTCGACTGAAGAATTCGAGTTCAAGCTCAAGATCAAGCAATCCAATGGCGCGTCCAGGAGGAAGGAGTCCTTTGTCCGACTCTACGCTTCGACCAAGCACTCGGGGGCTACTGACGTGGGGCTGCCTTGCGGGTAGCCCACGATGAGGCTACCTGGGCCGCGCCAAGGATGGAAAGGCCCGCAGAAGGCCCACTCGGGGTATCTCATATCCTAGTCCAACTCGGTTAGGCCTTGTAACCTACCGTATCTGTATCAACCACCCGAGACCTGGCTACCTATAAAGCCAGGAGGGTTGCCCGTCCTAGAGGACACGCTCAGAACTACCACCAACCCTAGCGAGATCGCAATCTCGCCATTGTAATCGCTACTCGCATCAATAACCAGACAAGCAGGAGTAGGGTGTTATCCTCCGGGAGCCTGAACCTGGGTAAACCTCGCCTGTTAGCCGTCGTGATCACCTTGCACTCTACACTCTCCCCATCAATCAACCCGGGGTGTACAACCCTGGGACTTGTCGAGTTACAACCTCGTCAACCTGTGTCTAGGTTCCTATGCAATACTTGGTAGAATTATTGATGCTATGCAAATGTTGTTTTGTGAAAATCTAAATTCTACTAAGTTAAGAATGAAACACCTGGGTGGTAATTGGTTGTATGGTTTATGTTGAGTGGCTACTCAGGTCCATGTCTATGGTTCCTAGGGTATGTACACTTGTGAATGGCCACCCAGGAACAGAGGAATCTGAAGAACTCCGAGTGACGATTGCTTCCAGTGCAGCCATTGCCATATGGGCTCTGGCTTGATCAATTATGTTGCGTGGACTCTCTCCGGCTTGACAAGCAGATGTAGGGGGATGTTAGGTGGAACGGGTCAAGCCAGGTGGGAGGGAAAATGCTTCTGAAAGATCTCGTCTCATTCTCTCCTTTCCTTATCACAAATGGTGTGTAAAGGATACCTTGTGTTGAATGAATACAATGGTGAAAGTGCACAACCTCTGCAGAGTGTAAAACTAAGTACTTAGCCGTGTCCCCGGTTACGGACAATTTTGAGCAGCTGATCAAGGACGTCAACGGAGGATTCCACCATTCCAATTTCTAAGTTAAAAGTTGATGGGTGAACAAGGGAAGATGAGATTTATGGTTTTCATGCCATACTCGTCGATTTCAAGAAAAGTGTTTTCAAAAGAGTAGGAAAAATTGGCTTTATGCAAATTAGCCTTGAACTCCACCAGCCAAATATTCATATAGGCTTTAGAGTTATTCCATAAGTGTCCACCATAGTGTCACTTGCCAGACTCCATTTTTAATGGAATCTGACCCACGTTGTTGCAATATTTTTCTTATTGCAGATTGATCAGATGACGAGTGAGGTTTCGTTTAAAGGTTTCGAGTCTACAACCAACATGTTTTCTTCTGTGGCAGCATGAAAGTTATAGAGACTCACTGCTATTGTATTCCGCTGTGTACTTTGTCAATGCTAGCTTTATGCTATGCAACTTGTATTAAATATTTTGTAATTCTGGATCATCGATGTAAGATAATGGATGCTTTGTTGTGATATTACATCGTAAACTGTGTGTGCAAATGAATCGATCCAGGGATTTGCACTATACACAGGTATCTGCCTTATTTAAAGTGCAGGTACGCTACAATATCACAATTCCACCCACATAATGCGCATGTTTCGGCGTGCACATTATGTCTGGTAGGCGACCTAAAATCGTTATTATGCGGATTTCGGCGGGAGCGCTTAAATCTACATAGTACCGATGTTCGGGCGTCACACAACCCCCCCAAGAGGAGCAAGCCGAACAAACAAACGGCCGAGAAGCCTCGACGCCGGAGGAAGGGTCCTCCCACTGTGGATTCCGGGTACATTTTCTTTGCTTCATGCTACATGACCTTGTCTTTTCCTGAAGTTCTTACTGAGATATTTCTTTCAGGGACGCACTCGACGTCCCGTCCTCCTTTGTCTCCCGTCCACCTGGATCCCGGACTCCCAGCCCGCCTCGGGCTGCCTCTTCTCCACCTCGTCCTTCCACCCGAAGGAGCGAGCCTCCCGCTTCTGGTGCCGCACCGACAGCTGCCGCAGCTCCGGATACTCGTCTGGTGGTCGACGAGACTCCAGTTCAGGCCGCGACTACCTCGGAAGACATCCTTCTTCCGGAGAGTCCGTGCAGGGTACCCGAGCTCGAGGCGGAGCTCATGAGCCCTCCCCGGCGCCCCGTGCCAAGCGGTCCCTCCCGGCAAGCTGTGAACAAGACAGCCCCGGAGAAACAGCCCGCCGTCTCTTCCCGACCAGGTGATCAGCCTGCCGCGAAAGCGCGCACCAAGGTTGCCGGGCAGAAAACCATTTCTGCCCAACCTACTGCTGCCCCGACATCTTCGGCCCAAGACTTGACCCTGCGCCCGGGTAAGTTTTCACCGCTACCGCCACCTCCCGCCGAGATCCCTACTGCTGCCCTGCGGACACTGCGAGCAACCGTAAGCTCCTTTGTGCCTTCAGGATCCCGGGAAATTGTTGCTGCTCGCGCGCCCGGCGGCTCCGGCATACATGTTGTTGACGAATACAACCAGGCCTGGATTGCCGCTGACGCCTCCCAGACCGCGGGGGACTTGCACGCTGCCGGCCCTAGCCAGAACGCTCAAGCTCTGCACGCTCTCCAGGTGGCCGCGCTGGATGTTACTCGGGTGACCGAGGTAAGTTTGTTCCCTTTCCTTCTCCAATAAATATTTGTTCCTTCCCCACTAGTCCCCGAGATTGGTGCTTAGTGTTCTAGATTCCACCGAATAGCAGACCACTAGGCTCCAATCTTAGAGAAAATTTTAGGACTCGGAAACTGAGTCCCCGAGATCCTCCCAACCGGGTAGCTTGTTTCAAAAATTGGTCCATCTCCACTAGTCCCCGAGATTGGTGCTTAGTGCTCTAGATTCCACCGAATAGCAGACCACTAGGCTCCAATCTAAGAGAAAATTTTAGGACTCGGGAACCGAGTCCCCGAGATCCTCCCTACCAAGTAGCCTTTAATTGTTATGGATCACGGAGTCTCGCGAGTTCCTTAAATCTTTTCCAATATTGACTCACCCTTCTTTGTCTTGATCTCAGGAGTGCAGCAAGAAACGTGGTAGCATCTTCCACCGGGTTCTTGCTGACCTCCGTCAGTCCAAGAAGTGCGAGGGGCGCCTCCGGGAGGAGCGAGATGCTACGCGCAAAATTTCGGTGGATCAGAAGGCTGCGCTTGCTACTGCGCAGGCCGAGATTGCGCGGCTCAATGGCGAGCTTGAAAAGGCCAGATCCGCTGTGACCGACATGAAGACGCGCTTCGTGGAGGCGACGCAGAAGCAAAAGGAGACCTTGGACCAGTCCGAGGAGCGCGCGCATCTCGCCGAGACCGGGCTTGCTCTTCTCCGCTCGCGGGCCGATACTTGGCTCTCCGAGCTAACTGTATTGAACCGGGATCTTAACAGTAAGTGGACCGACATCCCCCATGTTTTCCTTGCTCTCTTTCTTTGTTGTTGCTCTTCTTATGCCCTAGCCGCTTGACAGCTCTTCTTTTTAAAGGGGAATTCGAGCACTCCCGCGAGGCTGCTGCTCTTGCTGTTCCTGCTGCCCGGGAGAAGCGTGCCGGGAAGGGCGCTGTCTCGGATGCTTGGGACATTGAGGATCACCTCACTGCCCTGAAGGCCCGGATAGTGCCCCTCCGGTCAATCGGGACGGAGCTGCTCAGCGCCGCGATCCACGTTCACGGTGCGCTGTGGCCGGGTATCAGCGCGACGCTCTCGGTTGGCGAACTCGCGAGCGCACTCCGAGGTGCTGGGAGGCGTGTCCACGCTTGGAAACGCTCCGGTGCGCGAGCTGGTGCCGACCAGGTCTTGACTCAAGTACTGAGCTGGTACGAAGGTCTCGATCTGGACGTGATCCAGCGCCTGCGGACGATCTCGCCGTGGTGCAGCGATCCGGCTAAGGTCCAGCGGCAACAAGAGGTGGCGCATCGCATCGCCTCTTGGTCCAATATTCGCGCCTTCACCGCCAGCGCCGTTGCTTCCGACTCCGAGTCCGACTACGACGAAGCCGGTGCGACCGACGACGCGGATGCTGAGATCCCGGAGGAGGATGATGCTGCTTCTGCTGACGTCGCCGAGACCGTGGTTGCCCGGGATGCTTCAACTCCTTCGCCACCCGAGGCCTCCGTGGCCGAGGTGCGCCCAGATGCCCCGAGTACCGCTGCCGGTGCTGAGGACGCCGCCACTGCTGCTCCCGCTGCTGCTGTCGCCGAGAAGCCGGTTTCCCCTAGTACTTAGAAATCTTTACGAGTAGAACTGTTAAATCCCCGGGATGCCGGGTGCAAAATGTAATATATACCATCAACTTTTATGTTTCGCACTAATTTATCTATTATAACAAGTTATGCCGGTTTATTCTATCATGAGTTCCCGGGTTCCTTTTCATGTTTACCGCACTTAGGCAATTTCTGCTCTTGTCTACCATTTCGGCGTTCGACAGTCGAGTCACAAAACTCCATACACGGCATACATTACTTAAGAAAATCCGAGTTCTATCTAACCGAATTCCCGACATACAATAATAACTGGGTTAGTAAAAACAGGTATGCCGGATAAGTTCCTGTTCCGAGTCCCCGAGACCATTTTCGTTTTCCCCACATTTGATTCTCTTTGCTCTTGACTACCATTTCGGCGTGCGTCAGTCGAGTCACAAGACGATTTCACATGCCATACATTACTCTGACTTTGAGAATCGAACTCGGAACTTTCCCGGCATACAAATAACACAAGAACTAGGTACTCGGCAGTTCCCGGGTTCCTTCCCGGGATACCGGTATGAAATAACAAAACAAAGTGGACAAAGTAAATGGGCACATAACGGGGCAGTCCCCGGGTTCCTCCCGGGGTGCCTTACTTTCATTAATACATGAAAACTGAAATACATCATACACTGAGCCCTTTATGTGTAAAAGGGTCGAAGTAGAGCTACATTCCATGGGCGTTTGGTTTCCTCTCCGGATTTGTCCATTACACCTTTCCTAGCTTCCTGTGCATCTACAAGGTAATAAGAATCATTGTGCAATGCCCTGCTTATCACGAAAGGTCCCTCCCATGGAGGTGACAGCTTATGCATTCCGGCCGTGCGTTGGATGAGCCTTAGCACAAGATCTCCCTCTCGGAACACTCTCGGGTGCACCTTCCGGCTATGATAGCGGCGGAGGTTCTGCTGGTAAATTGCAGACCGAGAAAGTGCCAATTCTCTTGCCTCCTCAAGTAAATCAACATCATTTTCTCGGGCCTCCCTTGCCTCGGTCTCGGTGAACATTGTTACTCTCGGTGAATAATATTGTATGTCGGTTGGGAGTACTGCCTCTGCACCGTACACCATGAAGAATGGCGTATATCCGGTAGATCTATTCGGTGTAGTCCGGAGACCCCATAAAACTGCCGGTAACTCCTCTATCCAGCATCCCGGAGTTCTCAACAGTGGCTCGATCAAACGGGCTTTGATGCCGGCCAAGACCAAAGCATTTGCTCTTTCTACTTGCCCGTTTGCTTCCGGGTGTGCAACTGATGCTACATCCAGCCGAATTCCCTTCTCAGCACAAAATCGAGCGAATTCCCCCACAGCAAAATTGGTGCCATTATCCGTGATAATGCTGTGCGGGTACCCGTATCTCAAGATGATGTCTTTCAGGAATTGCACAGCGGTGTGTCCATCACACTTCCGGATTGGCTTGACCTCTATTCACTTGGTGAATTTATCTACCATGACCAGTATGTGCGTCATATTGCCTCGTGCCGGTTTGAATTGTCCGACCATATCCAAACACCATACTGCGAATGGCCAAGTGATAGGGATTGTCTTTAGTGCTGACGCCGACATATGTATCCGGTGAGCAAACCTCTGGCATCCTCCACACTTCCGGACAATGTCTTCTGCCTCTTGCAACGCAGTGGGCCAGTAGAACCCATGTCGGAACACTTTCGCCACCAGGGCTCGGGATGATGCATGATGTCCACACTCCCCCTGATGTATTTCTATGAGCATCTCTTGTCCTTCTGCCGGTTCCACACATCTCTGGAGTACCTCAGTGACACTCCTCTTGTACAACTCTTGATTGATGACAGTGTATGCTTTCAACCTTCGCATTATCTGCCGGGCTTCCACTTCCTTCTCCGGGAGGGTTCCCTCTAAGATGTATGCCATAATGGGTTGTGCCCATCCCGGGACAGGTCGAACCGGGAACACGGGAGCATCTATGTCCATTGGCTCTGCCGACATTACCTCCATCATCATCTTTCTTTGCCTCTCTGAGTATAGTGATGCAGTCCCCGGGTTCGATGTGATGCTCCCGACATCTACTTCCATGGGCACGGCATCCGAACTAGGCTCCTTGGGGATGAAGATAGAATCCGACTCGGGTGAGGGTTGAATAGATGGCTTCCTCAAATGCTCAAGAGCGATCCCGGGTGGGATGGCATCCCGAGATGACCCTAGCTTGGACAAGACATCCGCTGCCTCGTTTTCTCCTCTGGGTATGTGCTTGAACTCGCATCTTTCGAAAAATCCGGATATTTTCTGCACATGAAATCTGTACAAGGCCATGTTTGCATCAAGGGCATCCCAATTCCCCGACACCTGTTGCACTACGAGGTCGGAGTCACCGAAACACTCTATCCGGCGGATGCCGATCTCCTTGGCGACATTCAGTCCATGAACCAAGGCCTCATATTCCGCGACGTTGTTGGATGCCCGGAAATGAATTTGCAGAACATACTTCAGAACATCCTGTTTTGGTGAAGTGAGGACCACTCCGGCACCCAACCCGATCTTAGCCTTGGAGCCATCAAAATGCATTCTCCAGAAATTATAATCCGGCATCGGAGGTTCATATTGCATCTCGGCCCAGTCTACCAAAAAGTCCAGCAGCGCCTGTGACTTGATGGCATCTCGTCTCTCATACGCTGGAGCGTATGGAGACAACTGGATGGCCCATTTGGCTATGCGGACGCTAGCGTCCTTGCAACCGATGATCTCGGCCAGAGGAGCCTCGCACACCACTGTAATCGGGTGCTCTTGAAAGTAGTGCTTGAGCTTGGTCACTGCCATGTATACTCCATACGCCATCTTCTGGTAGTGCGGGTAGTTCTGCTTGGATTCCGAGATCACCTCACTGAGGTAATACACCGGCCTTTGTATCAGCTTGCCCCCTTCTTGCCTCTCTACCACCATTGCCACACTGACTACTCGATTGGTGGCAGCAATATACAACAGCATAGGTTCTTTGGGTAACGGGGATGCCAACATGGGTGCTGTTGAAAGCATTCTCTTCAAATCGTTGAACGCCGCGTCGGCCTGCGGGGTCCAAACAAATGTTTTGCTTTTCTTCATCAACTGGTACAGGGGCAAGGCCTTCTCTCCAAGTCGACTCACAAACCGACTTAGGGATGCAAGACAACCAGTGAACTTCTGCACATCTTTGAGACGTACAGGCAATTTCATGCTCTCGATAGCACGAATTTTACCCGGGTTGACCTCAATTCCTCGACTTGAGATGAGGAAACCGAGTAACTTCCCCGCCGGAACACCGAATGTGCACTTATCCGGGTTCAATTTCATCCGGAATCTTCTTAAGTTCTTAAATGTCTCCCTCAGATCATCTATCAGTGAGGCCTTTTCTTTCGTTTTTATGACTATGTCATCGACATAGACTTCGGCATTCCGGCCTATCTGGTCGTGCAAACACTTTTGCATGCACCTCTGGTATGTAGCACCAGCATTTCTCAAACCGAAAGTCATGACACGGTAGCAATAAGCCCCATAAGGGGTAATAAAAGCAGTTTTCAATTGATCATCCGGATTCAAAGGTATCTGGCGAAAACCAGAATAGGCATCTAAAAAAGTCAAAAGTTCACTCCCGGCAGTGGAATCTATCACTTGATCTATCCGGGGCAGTGGAAAGGGGTCCTTCGGGCATGCTTTGTTGAGGTTGGTGAAGTCGATGCACATGCGCCACACCTTAAGCAGGAGGGGATCATCCTTCTTCTTCTCTACCAGGACCGGATTTGATATCCAATCCGGGTGCAGTACTTCCATTATGAATCCGGCGGCCAGCAGTATAGCTAGATGCTCCATGACGGAAGCTCTTCTTTCATCCGAGAGGTGCCTAGTTGGTTGCTTCACCGGCTTCGCGTCCGGTCTAACAAACAGAGAGTGCTCAGCCAACTCACTCGGGACACCTTGCAGATCGTCACTAGACCACGCAAAAGCATCCCGATTCTCACGGAGGAAGTCGACGAGCTCGCCTTCCTATTTGTTGTCCAGATTGCTGCCAATGATGACTTGGCGCTCCGGGTTGCTGGGGTCCACACCCACCTTCTTGGTCTCCTTGGGGGGCTGGAACGATGCACCCTGCTCCGGGTTCACCATCCCGGGCATTCCGAGTTGGGAGGTCTTGGCCATTGCCACCACCTGCTGGATCCTCTTCTTTTCTTCCGCGATCACCAGGGACTCAGCTAAGCATGATCCCGCCGAGGCACACTCCATGGAGCGCTTGTGGTCTCCCGAGATGGTGATTACGCCGTTAGGTCCCGGCATCTTCATCTTCAGGTAGCCCATGTGAGTTGAGATCATGAACTTGGCCAGGGCTGTGTAACGCCCCGGGTTTTATCCCCAATTAGTTTTTGTTGTTTTTCTTTTGTGCATCATCATGTCATCATTTCATCATGCATTGGTCACTTCATTTAATTTATTGCATTTAAATTTAAACTCCACTTAAATTCTTTTTCTCACAAGTAAATTCAAATGCTTTTGAAATTAATTAAAATGTGTATTTCAAATATTTTGCAAATATTATAAAACTAGTTTATTAAATTGCCTATTTTAAACTAAACCTATTTTGTAAAGTTTCTTTATTAAATTTTTTTTTCTATTTTTGTTTTAGAAATATAAAAAAACAGAAAAAGAACTAAAAAAGAAATAAAATTTCAGAGAAGGAAATAAAAAACCCTCCTGGGCCGAACCCACCTCTGGCCCATCTCCTCTTCTTCTAGCCCAGCCCACCTCCCCTGTCCCTTTCTTCCTCGTACGGAGACAGAGGAGGAAAGGGCATCGAGCTCCTCCACACCATGGCCCCCACTCCCTCTACCTTTTCCCCTCCTACTTAGCCCCCCTCCTCTGCTCTCCCTAACCCTAGCTTCGCTCCTTCTCCTCCCTCCGCGCCGCCACTTCCCTCTCTTTCTTCTTCCCCTTCTCGTGCCTCTATTTTTCTTCTCCGCCGAAGGAATTGGGAGGGAACCGCCGGAGTCCGACGAGCTCTTCCCTTTCCTCTCCGCGGCCAGCGGTCCTCCGCCGCAAATTTTCCGGCGTCCCGTCCCTCCTCGCGCCTGATCCCCTACACCGACCCCCCCTCGCTGTGAGTCTCGGTCCCATTCCCTCCGTCCCCCTCTCCCTTTGCTGCCCGGAGCGTCGCCGCCGTCCACGTTTTCCTCTCCGACCGCCATGGCCGTGGTGCACCGCAGGAGCACGGGCACGGGCTCGAGCACAAACGCGTCCCCGTGCCTCCTCTCTCCTTCTGTGAGCACCCACGCCCGATTCCGCATCCACTCCTGCACACGGAAGTCACGGCTCCGCCCGATCATGGTCGCCGGCGCCGTTTTTGCCTCGCCGTGCGCCACTGTCGAGAAAAGGTCGTCAGTTTCAGATTCGTCAGAAACTTTTCACTCTCTTCCGCCTTAACAAAAGTCCAACGCGTTCCTAGACAAAGACACCCATCTGACATGCTGGCTAGCGGAGCCGTTCTGTTTCCTCCGATCGCGAGCGCCCCAGTTCGATCCCCGGGCTCGTGGATTAAAGGAGCCCTTTTTATTATTTTTTCGACGCTGACATCTGGGACCCACCCGTCAGCGTCACAGGCGCCAGGAATATTGCATTGAGCCCCCTGCTCTCTGAGTTTCGCGCCCAAGTCCCCAGGAACATTGTTTCCATCCTTTTGCAGTTTGCAGTTTAGTCCAGAAACTTAATATGCTAATAACTTTTAATTTATAATTCCAAATTAAATAATCTTTATATGTTTTTATATCAGAAAAATGCAATGCATATTAATATGCCATTTGTATGCCATTTTGCATCTATTATTTTAATTGCTAAGTATAATTTGTTAATTGCAACTAAATAATTAAATATGGAATGTTAGGGGGTAATAAATATATAATGCCCTATTCCATTTAATTTAATTAGATCACCCATGCCATGTGTTACCATGTTAACCAACATTTAATATTGTTGAGTAGATAAATAACTTGCACCTAAATAATAATTGTCGGGGTTGCTTTCCCGATTAATTTGGATTACATGCATTGTGTTGCATCTTGCCATGCCATGCATCATTCTCATATGATCATGCTGTATCTTTTGCCGTAGTTGTAAAGTGCATCTTCTACGCTTTCCAGTGTTTGTTGCTTCTTCACGGATACTACGTTGAGATGTGTGAGCACCGACAAGATCTGCTTCCATGGGGGATTCCAGGCAAGCAAAGTTTGCTTGTTTACCTATACATTGTCTTTCATTCCTGCCGTTGATCTCTGCTACCCTAGTATTCGATTCTTTATCGCGATCCCATCACATGTTTATCCTGCAGCCCATACAGCTTTATCCCCACATCCTAATACCTGTTGCATGTTTATCTGTTAGTCTTGCGAGTCGTAGCGCATGCTTAGAGTTGTTTGTGCGAGTCGTCTGTATGTCTTATTTTATTTCGCCTGCTTAGCATGATAGATTATTCTACCTTAATAAAATGTTGTCTTATATTGGGGTATTATAATTAAAAGATAAGGCACCAGGCGGAAGGCCTTGCGAGGTGTTTTGTTCTGCTCAGTGTCGACCTAGGAACTTAGATTTTGTCCTCGGATCCAACTTTGAGCGCACTAACCACTTGTGGGAGGCCCTATGGAGCCCCCCTCGACTTTGACTGGAACTTCGACTTGTCCGGGAGCTGCACCTAGTTCGGGCTTTCCATTTGTCTCATATGCATCGATACTCGTGTAGTATTTTACTTTGGCGGTGTGCCTTGTTACATGCATATAGGGCGCGGCCTGTTGGTGCGGAGGGGTGTGTCCTGCGGGAGTCCGCACCCTTTTGGCCGGGACCAGCATAGCTCCCGTGGCTCCTGGACTTGTTGCGGTGAAGGAACAGAGTTGGGTTGAAAGGCCCTAATGTTTTTGACTAGGTTGATCATGCGAGTATGGGTCCAGTAGTGCACCCCTGCAGGGTATAATCTTATCGATGAGCCGTGTCCACGGTTATGGACGACTTGGTGATGATGCTGGCTAACAAGATCTAGACAACTTACACCAAATCATTGTTAATTAACCTGACTAGTAATATAGAATTACTTACACAATAAATGGTAATTAAAACTGTTCAACGAGTGAGTTTCCCGAATATCTTCCTCATACTTGGTTGAGGGGGTTAATTCGAGAATGGGTTATGTTTGGTGTTAGTAGTAGTTGGTTATCTTATGCGCTCTCTTATCCCTCTCTGATTAGACGGAAGTTATTGCGTGTCTCTCTAGGTTGCTAGTGCTGCTGCCGCTAATTCCACCTCCCCTATATTTTGGGAGATGGTGTAGAAAGTAGGCAAGTCGGGTTTGCTTGCCAGGGAGTGCCCTGACCCTCTTTTGGGTTATGCTTTATGTGCAGTCAACAGGTTTGAAGTCAGACGATGTTAGCTTGGGAATCCCTCCGGCTTGGCTGGGCAGGGATATGGCGCCATTGCTTATCTTCAGGACTCTTAGTCCAATTTGCATCTTATCCGTAGTCGGATACCATTTTGCTTCCGCTGTCATTTGAATCTTTGTATTGTATCATTTGTATCTTGACTCGTTCGAGTCGTTGTTGTAATTTTATCTTCTATTGTATTTGTGGATGTATCGTAACTGTTATAATGTTATCACAATTCCACCCACATAATGCGCATGTTTCAGCGTGCACATTATGTCTGGTGGGCGACCAAAAATCGTTATTATGTGGATTTCGACGGGATCACTTAAATCTACATAGTACCGATTTTAGGGCGTCACAGGCTGGCCTGCCGATCAGTGCGTGATACGGGCTTTCGAGGTCCACGACCTCGAATTCCAAGCTCTCGGTTCGGTAGTTCTCCCGGGTTCCGAATAGCACTTCAACCCAGATTTTTCCCATGGGTTAGCAAGAGACTCTGGGCACAATGTCGTGGAAGGTCGTCTCGGTAGGCAATAAGGTGTTCATGGACACCCCCAGCTTCAGCATCGTGTCCTTGTACATGATGTTAATGGCACTGCCATTGTCGATCAGAACCCGGCTGAAGCGGACATTTAGGTTTGGTCCGACAAAGGGTGGATCTACCACCAAGGCATACGCCCCGGGCTTAGTCATAACCCTGGGATGATCCTTCCGGCTCCATGTGATCTCCATCTCGGACCAGTGCAAGAACTTGGGCACCGCTGGGATCACGGCGTTCACCTCCAGGGCACGCTGTCGCACACTCCTCCGGTCAGTGGGCTCGGTCACGAAGACCACATAGCTTTGATGTGCCTCCCGGTAGTTGCCCTGCGGCTGTCCGGCTTGGTTACTGGTGCCTGCACCGTTGTCGTTCCAGGTGTGCACCACATTCACCGGCCGAGGTGGGGGTCCTCGCTGAGGCTGATTGATCCGGATCGCGTTGGCCCCCGATGTCGGAGGAAGGGGTCTCGGAATGTTGGGTCGAGATGCCGGAACACTCGGCCGAACAGCTCCCGAGCTGCCTTCCTGCAATGTGCGCTGATACCAGCTGCACTGCCGAGTAGAGTGGTTTGCTGGCTTGTTGGCCTCCAGGGTATGGTAGCAGCATGGCTTGTTCAGCATTTCTTCATACGTCAGGGGCTTCTTTTGTTCCACCAACGTCTTTTGCACTTCCTGACTCTGACCCCAAGCCGGGCCACTTGTCTTTTGACGCTGACTATTGCCGGCATCCTCTTGCTCCCGGGTCACTGCTGCGACGTGCTGTGTGGCATGGTTGTACTCGGGCTGAAATCCTGGCGATCATGGCTCCTGCTCGGTCCCGAACGCTGAGGTCCCGCATTCCTCCGGTTGGAGTCACCGACATCCACCAGGGGTTGCATCGGGTCTCCAAGCGTGTAGGTATCGGCGATGCGCATGGTCTCTGCCAAGGTCGCCGGCATCTTCCTTTGCAATTTCTGCCACAACATCGAGCCATGCCGACACCCTTGTGCAAACCAAGAGATGGCCTGTTCCTCTACCACTCCTTCGCAAGAATTGCGAATATTGCTCCACCGGGTAAGGTACTCCCGGTCAGTCTCGTTGCTCCTTTGCTTACAAATGGCGAGTTGTTGAGGCCTGTTTGGCCTTTTGTACGTGTTGGTGAAGTTGCTGATAAATGCCTCCTCGAAATCTAACCAGTAGTCTATGCTGCCAGTTCTCAAGTTGTTCAACCAGATTCGGGCGGGTCCTTCCAACATCTGCGGTACGTATCGTACCGCCCAGCGTCTGTTTCCACCGGCTATGCTTACTGCAGTTACATAGTCGGTTAGCCAGTCCTCCGGCTTTTTGCTGCCGTCATAGATCTTAGCACCCCGGTTGAGCTGAAAATTCCGCACAGGCGGCTCCCGCATGATCCGGGGTCCAAAGCAGGCAGGTCCCGGAGGTCCTTGCTCTTCCACTAGCTCGGATTGGTGAATTCGGTCGAGCCGGAATCTGGCATCTGCCGGATTCAGCTGTCTGGTCCCTATCCGAGATCCCAAAGGATTCTCGTCGGGCTGGTATCCGAGCTGCTGCAGTCTCGAGTTGCCATCATTGTGCCTGTCTTGCGCCGGGATCACAGCCTGCTGCGGAACAGAGGCGACCTCTCTTTGCGGGTTTCCCTGAACATGAGGACGGTTCCGGGGTGGATTACCACGGCCAGTCGGGTTATTGTTTCCTACACCCAGGTTGCCATCTTCACGGGTACTTCCCACCTGCCCCGAGTTACGCTGTCCGGCTTGCTGGATGTCGGCAAAGGCCGGATCATAGGCCTGCAACTGCTTGTTCTTCCCGGAACCCCGACTACGGCTCCGGCTCTTGCTCTTGCTCATGCTCTTGCTTCTGCTCGGATGCGGGGAAGAGGCCTCTCCGTCCGATTTCTGGCTATTGGGTCTAGCAGAGTGCACTTGGGATCCTGCCCCGAGGTTCTTCTTCTTGAAGGCCTGGTTCTGCCGGTTGGCCTCGATCACCAACTCGTTCACCCGTTCTTGTTGTTTGCGCAGAGCCTCACCGGATAACCCTACTAACTCGGCCATGGCGGCTTCGGCAGCCCTAAGAGTTTTTGCCGGCGAACTGTACACGGGTTTCCCCGCCGAGATCAGGCTACCCGTGTGACTGGCTGCGGCTCCACCTGCCAACTCATCATTCACCATCCTTCCTTTCTTGCGCAGCTCCGCGATGCGCTTGTCCCGGGAGTCTACCTTAAGGAATCCGTGAGCTGCATTGTACTCCCGGAGGCTAGCATTGAGCTCGCGACGGATCTCGGCGATCTCCTGTGCTTCAGCGAGTAGCAACCTTCGCTGCTCCTCCAAATCAGCCGAAGTGGCCTGGGTGTCTGCTTCAGCAGTTACGGGGATGGCCAACTTGGCCACCAGACGCGAGAGGGGATCCGGGCGACGTCGTGGTTGGGATGGTTGTGGATCGTCATCTCGGGCCGCACCTCTTTCCTGAGGAGGTTTGGCCAAACGGACGTGGCCGCTCCCGGTATCGCTGTCAGCATCTTGGTACTCCTCCTCGGTTACCCCGACCATCATCACCGCCACGGAACTCGGGGAGTAACCGGCACGCAGACCCCGAGTAGCGCAGAGCATGGGGGGATCCTCAGCTTCCAGGACCACGTCCGGGTAGCTACAGATAACTTCGGTGGCGACGTAGGTGGTGAAACCACCAAAGTCAATGAGGCATCCGTTCACCGGAAAAGGTCTGTTCCGGAAGCACCCTACGTTGTCGCTGACAAATTCCATCTCACCCAGCCTTACGATAAGGCCAGAGAGAACCCGAATGTCGAAGTGAACTGGGGAGCCCATCCGGATGTGTACACCAGCCAACGCCTCTGTCAGCCCCACGGTGGGCGCCAACTGTCGTGGTGGTGTCACGGAAGATGCCATAGGATGGTTAATGTGTGGGGCCGATGGACGTTGGTGGATCCGGGGAGGGATAGCGAGCTGAATAGCCCACGCAGGGAGGATCTCGGTATAACCGAGATCTCCCAAGAATCAGAAACAAGAGCAACGTGCTAGAGGGAAGATCTAACAAACAAGAACAAATGCACGAAGGCACTCAACACACAGACGATATACCCAGGTTCAGGGCCCTCGTGAGGAGGTAATACCCCTACTCCTTCCTTTCCTCTCTATATAACTGTGGTATAAGGGCTACAACTTGCTCTTTGATCTCTCAAAGTGAAGAACACAAGGAACTGGAAGAACTCAAGGTATGAAGAAGTAACTGATGCGGGAGTAAATACAACTACAGCCTTGGCTCCCAAGTTGGTCTCTCCTGGACAGAAGCAGTTATGGCGCCTTTTATAGGGTTTCGGCCAGGAGGGCCGGAAACCCTAAACCGGCTTGGCCCCACCGGACAGTCCTAACCGGCATGTCGTCACCGGCTAGTGCGACCTAGTCGCCGCGCTATCCGGCATAGCCCCTTCGTCATCATCTCGGCAAGGACAGCAGGCGCCGTCCTGGATCATCATTGTCCCCCTGTCAGCGACAGGACATGTCTTGGCCCATCCCGGATAGCCTTTTCCGGATTGTCGGGCTAGGCAGGTCGTGTCTTGTCGTACCGTTGTCGTACCGGCTGACGCGCTCCCGTGTCAGGCGGGAGGTGATCATGCTTCCGTGTCAGGCGGGAGGTGACCATGCTTCCGTGTCAGACGGAAAGGTACTTTCCCCCGCATTAGGCGGGAACGCCTGCTATAGACCGTTGACGGCCTACCGGGGTCCCTCGTGCCGGTTATCTCGACCTCGCGAGTCCTTCCTGCACAAGTTCGGGACCGAGATAGATGTTCTGGTTAGTACTTACCCAGATTGCCTATCCCGCAAAACCGAATACCCTTCCGGGAGTTTCCTCGGAGCCCAAGATCCGAGATCCTTTCCGGGTGCAGCCGAGTTCGCCTCAGGATGAGTATCTCTAGGCCTAGCCTCCCGAAGATGTCTTAGCCTATCAGCAAAGACATCTTCGAGAAGCTAGTTCTTAGAGGAACCATCCGCTGATGCTTGTGCTGCAATTGTGAAGGATGGGGGTGTCTATTTATAGCTGTTAGAGCTGACCCTTGCGCCTGCCAGCCGGCATTTTGCACTCTTCCAGCGCTCAAGGGTCAAGCTGCCCCTTCCGCACACCAGGGGGTGTCCCTTGCTCTCGCCAAAGGTCAAGTACTGTTGGCATATTACTGAGTTATTCCGGGATCTGACCTACCCGGGGGGCAGCCCCCCGACAAACTCCTTGCCGTCCTTCTCCCAGCTTACACCTTCGTCGCATGATTGGAAAATCCGCCACTGTCAAAGGCAAGGAAAACACGCCGCGGAAACCCAGGATAAAGGTGGATGGCGCCGCTCCTCGCTCCGTGCAGGACATCCCGAGTCCCTGAGCACCGTCCTCCCCGCCTCGTCGAACTTTGCTCGTCTGGCCGGCGAGGAGAACTAACCTACACCTGATGCGAACGAGCGGGTATGCTTCTTTGACCATATGAACAGAGGGCTCTCCTTCCCCATTCACCCATTCCTTCGCGGCTTGCTTTGCGTGTATGGTGCGCAAATCCACGATTTGCCGCCAAACGCTGTTCTCCACATTGCCTTCTTCATCACCCTCTGCGAATGCTTCCTCGGGATAGCCCCACACCGGGGGCTATTCCGACTCTGCTTCAGCATCAAGAGCCAGGAGTCAGGCAGCGGCCCCAGCGGCCTTGGTATTTAGGCCAAACCCAAGTCTGGGTACTTCAAGATACCAATGTTCGAGTCAGTCCAGAACTGGCGCAAACGCTGGTTCTATGTAAAGGACGAAGTCGCCACGGGACAGTCGACTGGTCTGCCACCCTTCAGTCGTGAGGCTGAACTGACCAAGAAGCGCTCCTTAAACAACGCCTTGAGCCAGATGAAGAAAAAGTCGCCAAGGAACTTCTGGCCAAGGTTGTTGATCTACAAACTCCCGAGGGTAGAGTGCTCACTGGCGCTCACCTTGTTACCACCTTCTTGCGGCGACGCGTGCAACCTCTGCAAGCACGCGCTCACCCAATGTTCGAGTATACAGGAGATGACGACTCCACCCGAGTTTCAAGAGAGAAACTTCTCCACCAACGAACTCATTCAAGCCGTGAAAATGCTCACTGGTTTAAAAGTTAAAGTGGGGGAGCTGGTCTCACCCGTTGATGGATACAAGAGCACCAATCCTGTGCCCGAGGTACATACTCTTTTTAGTCTCTTCCACCTTCATGTCCGATATCAACTGATTACTTCTTTATGCACTTATTTTTCACTTTCGTCTGACTATTAGGATATCGCCTATCCACCCTCCGAGCCAACTATCCTTGAAGAAGACACACCAGTAGCTGCAACTGGAGACCCTCCCTCCGAGCCATCAGTCGCCACAGCACACTCGGAGGGTGATAGGACAGAGAAGAGCTTGACTCACAAGCGAACTAGGTCTCCAGCCGAAAGCTCTGGCGACTCCCAAGAAAGAACAAAACGCCTTGTGACTGTTGGTGCCTTGGAGGAAGACGCTCCTTCACCCACACCAGTGACCGCCTTAGAGGCCCTGAAGGCCGTTCCAGTTTCTAGCCTTCCAACCTTGGACATCGGAGGCCGCAGCCACCGAGAGTTGTACCCATGGGAAACAAGGTACTCCAGACTCACTCACTCTGTGACCGAGTTCTTCTCCGCAAACCTGACATACTTGCGCAATCCTGCAGCACTACTAGCGAGGATGAGTCTGAGAACTCCAAACCTGCCCATACTACGACTCCTATCACGGGAACATGCCCTTCCCGACTACATCGACGGGAAAGCACGATGAGGCGCAGTCGCCAATCGCTGATGTCGCGACTGCAACGACTTCCAAATCTGCTGCCGTGGCAAGGCATGCCCCGCAAGATACGACTCCCGACCCTAACCACGTTAGTCGCTATCTCTCCCTCCTTGCAAACTTGCACATGAATTTACTGAGTGCGCGAAAGCGCTCCCGACGGTAGGAGCCCTCGAGCATGTGGGGAACTACATGTAACTCGCCGCAAGCTAACATCGCTACTTTCCGTGTTTCTGACTACCTGTAGCCCTTTCTCCACCGTCTACTGGCCGTAGATGGAGAATATCTTCGACTGGAGCAAGAGAACCAGAACCTCCGTGACCAGTTACTGAAGACCCAGGGTAACTGTCGTGGTGGTGTCACGGCAGATGCCATAGGATGGCTAATGTGTGGGGCCGACGGACGCTGGTGGATCCGGGGAGGGCTAGCAAGCAAGAGAGCTCACACGGTAGGAGATGCTGGAATACACGAAATCACCGAAGAACACTCAAAGATCTAACTGTAGTGTACCTGCACTTTAAATAAGGCAGATACCTGTGTATAGTGCAAATCACTGGATCGATTCGTTTGCACACACAGTTTACGATGTAATATCACAACAAAGTATCAATTTTATTACATCGACAATCCAGACTTACAAAATATTCATTACAAGTTGCATAGCATACAACTACCTTTGAAATAGTACACAGCGGAAATAAAATAGCAGTGAGTCTCCATCACTTTCATGTTGCCACAGGCGAAAACATGTGGGTTGTAGACTCGAAACCTTTAAACGAAACCTCACTCGTCATCTGAACAATCTGCAATAAGAAAATATTGCAACAACGTGGGTCAGATTCAATTAAAAATGGAGTCTGGCAAGTGACACTATGGTGGACACTTAATGGAATAACTCTATAGCCTATATGCATATTTGGCTAGTGGAGTTCAAGGCTATTTTGCATAAAGCCAATATTTCCTACTCTTCTGGGAACACTTTCTTCAAATCAAGACAAGTATGGCATGAAAACCATAATCTCATCTTCCCTTGTTCACCCATCAAGTTTTATTTCTGAAGTTGGAATGATGGAATCCTCCGTTGACGTCCGTGATGAGCTGCTCAAATTGTCCGTACCGGGGACACGACTAAGTACTTAGTTTTACACTCTGCAGAGGTTGTGCACGTTCACCATTGTACCCATTCAACCCAAACTATCCTTTACACACTTATAGTGATAAGGAAAAGGAGAAGAATGAGACGAGATCTTTCAGAAGCATTTTTCCTCCCACTCTGGCTTGACCCGTTCCACCTAACACCCTCTACATCTGCTTGTCAAGCCGGAGAGAGTCCACGCAACATAATTGATCAAGCCAGAGCCCATATGGCAATGGCTGCACTGGAAGCAATCGTCACTCGGAGTTCTTCAGATTCCTCAGTTCCCTGGGTGGCCATCCACAAGTGCACATACTCCAGGAACCATAGACATGGACCGGAGTAGCCACTCAACTTCGCCACCATATACAACCAATCCACCCAGGAGGTGCATTAACTTAGTGAATGTGCACTCTCAGGTGAAAATCACCATGCTCACGGCCCTAAGTAGAATAGACATTCATCCTAGGCGACGACAACCGTGAGCACAGCCCTGAGTAGTCACTTAACATTTTGTAAAACTTTTCATCAATTGCATAGCATCAATATATCTACTAAGTATTATATAGGAACCTAGACAAAGGAGTAAGTGTTTCTACACAGGTTTTGCATAGCAATACTATCGTACACATGCTTATATAAAAATACACTAAGTAATGCATATAGAAATAATAGGAAGTTTATGAGGTGTGCCACTTGCCTTTGGATGCAGTCTTTACTCACAAACTCTTTTCAACGTTACTCGGAGCTCTCCGTTCAATCTAACAATTGTAACATCCCAATATTTTGGAATGTTCAAAAATCACTAAAATTTTAAACTTTTGTTTTGATTAAAATAAAATATTAAAATGCATAATAAAACAAACTATAAAAGACTTCAACCAATTTTGAAAAAGTCTATTATTTCAAAATTCCCAATGTGTCATTATTTTCAAAAGTTATTTCCAATTAAACATTACATTATCCATTGTATTTCAAAAACCTTCATATGTAATTTGACAAATGTTTTATAAAGTACAAACCATTTTATTTTAAGTAAATAGTTTACTTATAAGTAATTGATTTCAACCACTTAGCCTTAGCTATAAATAAAGTAAAATAATAATTACAAGTGTTATTTTAAACTATTGAAAACATTGTCTATTTGCCAAAAGATTATTATTCATTTACCTGAGTTCAAAACATAGTTTGGATATTACAAGTCTATAGCATATAACTTTAAAACCTCATAGATTCTATAACTACTTAACAACCCAAATAAACATTTCATTAGCTGAAATGATTTTCATTTATTTTCAAAACATTAAATGACTTTCATGAATATATTTTCTATATAAGAAATGAATTAAATCAAAAATCTTTTCCAAAGTTGTTATAAGGTTTTCAAATGAATTATCATAATATAAAATATAATGGTGCACAAATTATTTTCAATTAAAAATACATTCATTATATTCCCCTTTTCATTGCGAATAGTGGTGTTATGTTATTTAACGTTGTACTAAAGCCAAAAATGATTTAATGTTGGAAAATGAGTTTAAATAACTTAATTTTAAACTTATATAAGTGTCGTATTTTTATAAATTTTATTTAGAAAAAAAAGAAATTATTTAAGCCATGTTTTCAAATTTGACATTAAGTGGCAAATTTGTAATTAATCAATAATGCAAAATTTTGATTTTTGAAAAGTGTTCAAAATATTCCCACAACTGGTTTAACACAAAGATATTATTTTTACAAATTTTTAGAAATTTATTTGACTTGATTTGGAGTCTTAAATCAAAAGTTATCAAAGAAATAAGAAAAATCAGAAAAAGAAAAAGAAAAAAAATACTGACGCACAGTCAGCGTCGTCTTCAAGCTCCAGAACCAGGAAACGCGAAATCAGCTCCCGTGCAAACTTACCGAATTGATTCCCGTTAATTTAGAGCCCCAAATAACACACCGTTTGTTTCTAATTAAATTCCTTGATCTCTTCTTTATTTCCCCCATAAAAGCCCTCTCTTAAATGCCCTAAATTGCTCTAATTTTGTCCGCCATTAAACATGGACGTTTTTTGTCGAAATTAATGTCCGATTGATTGCGGGCAAATTACTGCACCAAATCAAGCACCGTCGGATTCGATATAAAGCCCTCGACCTCCTCCTCCATTCTCCCCCAAAAGCCCTCTCCAATACGCCACTAGGCCGACGAATTTGCTCGCCGGAGTTCTTCACATCCACGGACGATTTCATTGATTCCGGCGAGGTGAGGCGACCTCCGAGCACCGAGACCACCTCCATTCCGTCCGCCTTGCCCGTGCGCACCCCCTCGACCCATCCTCGCCTCTCCTCCACGACCAAAACGCTCGGGGCAAGCACGTCGAAACTCGCCGATGCCCGACGCACTCCGGCCGCTCCTCCGCGCCGCACCGAGGCGCGCCGCTCAACGTCGAAGCCACCATCCTCTCCGTCGCGACGCGCCGCATACGGGGAACCCCTCTACACGTTCAGAGAACCACGGGAACATCGTCTCCGACCTCCACCCGACGCCGGCGCCGCCGTCTCCCTCAACTCCGGTGAACCACGCCGCCACCTCCAGACCATCTCGCTGTAAGCCCTTAGATCTTGATCCAGCGGTGTAGATTAGATGACTTGTTTGATACAATAGCATCGCGCCGCGCGACTGTTGTGTTAGCTATTTTCCATTTTCGTTTTTCTGACTAGACATAACTTCCAAAATTCATATTAAATCGACCGTAACTCCGTTTTTGATGTTTTTGTAGTCTATGGAATCGTATGAACATGTAGAAAATAGTGGTATAATAAAAACTTGTATTTTAGTCGTGCACTAACTTGATATTTACAGAAACATGTAAAACATTATTTTAATTATAGTTTTAATTCTGTAAGGTCAAAATTTGTAAATAAAATATCTTTGAAAAGCCCATGACCTTGTGCTAGTTATGTTATTTTCCAACCTAGAGAAATTTAGATTTATTCAAATTTAAAATATGATATTTAGTAAATTTGACATAACTATTAATAGAAACTTTATTTTGACTAAATCCAATTGCTATAAATTTATTTAAAACCCTTCCATCTATTAACACCATTTATAAGAAAATTGTGCTATAAAAATTAATTCACATAAAACTTTAATGTATATGTTTCCTTTTATTATATTTTCCAAAAATAGAAATTAATTAAATTGCATTTATAGCCTAATGCATGCTTTATAAATATCACAAATTTTGTATGCTATTTCTTAGGATTTAAAAGTGCATTGCATGCATAACTTATTTTCACATATAGATATATTTTTCCCATAAAAAAACTCCTTCCCCATTTTCTCTAAGTTAGAAATATTTTCAACTTAGCATTTTGGTAAAGTGATACACTTAGACTCTTAGGATTTTCAACATGGAGCTAGAAGACCAATGAAGGACTTAGCCAAAACAAGACTTCAGAAGTATCTCCAAGGAGTAGAAGCACTTAGAAGAAAGATCAAGAAGAAGTTCATGAAGACCAACCAGAAATATTTTCTAAGTCTTGTCCCTCTTTCTTTCTTTCTCCCTCCTTCTCTGAGACTTCATGAAGACTAAGTAAATCCAAGACCAGCCTAGGTGATACAAAAATCATCAAGTCTGAAGATTCATCAAGACTACCAAGGGTTCAATCAAGACATCATCCAAAAGAAAGTTACAAGTCTGGAGATGAAGCCTGGAGGACAACTACATCTTTCTTTCTATCTTTTCCCTCTTTCCTAATCTTATATTTCACTTTAGACATAAACGATTTTTGATCATGTTATTACCATCTTGAAGTTTGTTGGATCCTAGCGGCATAGTGAGATGAAGCGGCCTGGAAACTAACCTTACATGTCCACGTACATGAGACCTGTTCCACAATTTAAGTGGCTGGCCGGGTGTCTGTCTCTCTCACTATAGTGAATATCCAATTTAACAAGAGTTGTTAATAATTGTTGATCACCTTGAAGAATAGAGTTAGTATTTTCTCTAAGTAGTTATGCACATCATGACTAAGTCATTGAGTGCTTATTCAAGATGATTTATAACAAAGTATTTTGTCCAACCTATGACTTTAGTTCTTAGTCATTTTGACCAACCTAATTGCCTTGCATTAACTTAAAAGAATTTCATGGCATGACATGCATCCCTAGTCCTTAGAAATAATTTGCATATCATGCATAACATGTTTTCCTTAGAAGTGTTATGAAACTTATTTTTTAACTACATATGTGCATGTATGATTGTTGAATTTTTGTTTGCTTATATTGTTTAGATTGAACGGAGAGCAAACGTTCGTTGTTGAATAGAGTTTGTGAACAACGACAACATTCAAAGGCAAGTGGCACACCTCATAAACTTCCTATTATTTCTATATGCATGACTTAGTGTATTTTTATATGCATGTGTAGGATAGTACTGCTATGCTAAACCTGTGAAGAATTCCCTTACTCCTATGTCTAGGTTCCTATATCAAACTTAGCAGAAATATTGATGCTATGCAATTGATGAAAAGTTTTACAAAATATTAAGTGACTACTCAGGGCTGTGCTCATGGTTGTCGTCGCCTAGCATGAATGTCTATTCTACTTAGGGCCGTGAGTATGGTGATTTTCACCTGAGAGTACATCCACTAAATTAATGAAACACCTGGGTGGTAAGTGGTTGTATGGTTTATGTTGAGTGGCTACTCAGGTCCATGTCTATGGTTCCTGGAGTATGTACACTTGTGAATGGCCACCCAGGAACCGAGGAATCTGAAGAACTCCGAGTGACGATTGCTTCTCGTGCAGCCTTTTGACAATGGGCTCTGTCTAGAATAATTAAGTTGTGAGGGTGCAACCTGTCAGCTTGACAAGCAGATGTAGGGGGGTGATAGGTGGAACGGGTCTTGCTAGTATGGTTGCATTCTTCTTCTGAAAATTCTTGTCTCAATTCTCTCCTTTACTTAATACACTCCACGTGTATAGGATTCTCGGGCTAATTGAGTCTAAAGGTGAAAGTGCACAACCTCTGCAGAGTGAAAAACTAAGTACTTAGCCGTGTCCCCCGTACGGACAATTTGAGCAGCTGATCACGGACGTCAACGGAGGATTCCACCATACCAACTTCAGAAATAAAACTTGATGGGTGAACAAGGGAAGATGAGATTTATGATTTTCATGCCATACTTGTCTTGATTTGAAGAAAGTGTTTTCCAAAAAGATAGGAAAAATTGGCTTTATGCAAAATAGCCTTGAACTCCACCAGCCAAATATGCATATAGGCTATAGAGTTATTCCATTAAGTGTCTACCATAGTGTCACTTGCCAGACTCCATTTTTAACGGAATCTGACCCACGTTGTTGCAATATTTTTCTTGTTGCAGATTGTTCAGATGACGAGTGAGGTTTCGTTTATAGGTTTCGAGTCTACAACCAACATGTTTTTGCCTGTGGCAGCATGAAAGTAATAGAGACTCACTGCTATTGTATTTCCGCTGTGTACTATTTCAAAGCTAGCTTTATGCTATGCAACTTGTAATGAATATTTTGTAAGTCTGGATCATCGATGTAATAAAATTGATACTTTGTTGTGATATTACATCGTAAACTGTGTGTGCAAACAAATCGATCTAGGGATTTGCACTATACACAGGTATCTGCCTTATTTAAAGTGCTGGTACGCTACAACAATATAGGCAAACAACAATACAACAATCATAAAACAAAACAACACAACACATACAAGCACACATAATGAACAAACAAGTTACTTCTAAGGAAAACATGTCATGCATGATATGCAAATTATTTCTAAGGATAAGAAATGCATGTCATGCCATAGAAAATATTTTAAGTTAATGCAAGGAAATGTGTTAGTCAAAAGACTAAGGACTAAGGTTAGAAGTTGGATAAAATACCTTTGTTACAATTTATCTTGAATAAGTACTCTAATGACTTAGTCATTATGTGCATATCTACTTAGAGAAAATATTAAGTCTATTCTTCAAGGTGATCAACAATTATTAACAACTCTTCGTAAATTGGATACTAGGATCCAACAAACTTCAAGATGATAATATCAGGATCAAAATTTGTTTAAGTCTAAAGTGAAAGACAAGATTGGGAAAGAGGGAAAAGACAGAAAGAAAGATGTAGTTGGTCTTCCAGGCTTCATCTCCAGACTTGTAATATTCTCCTTGGTGATGTCTTGATTGAATTCTTGGAAGACTTGAATAATCTTCAGACTTGATGATTTTTGTATTACCTAGGCTGGTCTTGGATTTACTTAGTCTTCATGAAGTCTCAGAGAAGGAGGGAGAAGAGAAAGAAAGAGGGAGCAAGACTTAGAAAATATTTCTGGTTGGTCTTCATGAATTTCTTCTTGATTTTTCTTCTAAGTGCTTCTGCTCCTTGAAGATACTTCTGAAGTCTTGTTTTCTTCTAAGTTCTTCATTGGTCTTCTAGCACCATGTTGAAAATTCTAAGTGTCTATGTGCATAGCACTTTATCAAAATACTAAGTTGAAAATACTTCTAATTTAGAGAAATAATGAAGAGGTTTTCCTATGAGGGATATAATTATATAATAAAACATGTCATGCATGAAATGCAATTTTTAATCATAAGAAAGCATCAAAATAACTTTTGTGATTTCTGTATAAATATGCATGAATTTATAAATGCAATTTAATTAATTTCTATTTTTGGAAAATATAAAAAAGGAATAGTTATAAGATTAAAGTTTTCTATGATTAAATTTTTATAACAAAATTTTATAAATAGTGTTAATAGACAGGAGGCATTAAATTAAATTTATAGCAATTTGATTTAATAAAAAATAATATTTCTATTAATAGTTATGTTGAAAATACTCAAACTATTCAATTTAAATATATAACTATGAATTCATTCAAATATTACTCAAAATATTTTATAGTAGTGGCATCAATTTACAAATATTCCAAAGTCTCTAAAACAATTTTATTTCCAATTTTTGAATTTACAGATTTAAAGTTATGACAAAAATACTCAAATTCACCATTTGAATATTTTAAACTAACTCAAATTTTAATTCCAACAGATCTAAAATATTCTACATGTCAAGGGCTTTCCAAAAATATAAAATTTGTCAAATTTGGAGTTGTGGTTAAGAAGTTGTGAAGGTTTGAATATACAGGGGCTTTTCTGCAAAAGTGCCAGATCTGTTGACTGGGCGCTGACTGAATCTGACGTGGCTGCTGACTAAGCACGCTGAGTCAGCGCTGACGTGGATAAGTCATTGGATCGGGGCCGTTGGATCCGGATCTGGCGGTACAGATCTAACCGTACACCTTCGCGTTAAAGATCTAATCGCGTGCGTCGATTTCAGATCGGACGGCGCAGGAGAGGGGCTCACCGTGGCGGCGCGGGGTGGTCGCCGGAGACGGAGAGGAACAGAGGCACTCTCTCGGGCATGGACGGCGGCGAGGTTGCGGGGCTTCCCTGGATGCGCGGATGGTCGCCCCGAGTGCGGCGCGGCTCGACGAAGACGATGGAGGAGGTGGTTGGTGGCGGTGCGCTCCGGCGCACGTTCTATTCCTCGCCGGAGTTCGCGGGGCGGCGGCGGCTTCGGTCAAGCACGGGCAACTCGACCTGGCGCGTTAAAATTTACACGACAATATCACAAGGATGCGCACGGACATAAGGAAGAAGATGGGGCAAGAGAGAGAGCTCGGGGTTTGCGTTAGCTCACCGGAACCGAAGAAAACGGCGGCGGAAATGGTGGCACGGCGGCGGCGATTTGCGGGCAGCCTAGGGGCGCTCGGGTTAGGGTTCTTCGGGGAAAAGGTGGCGGAGCCGCTGGGGGTTTTATAGGCAGCACAGGGGGAATCCAAATCGCGCTAATCTCGCCGGATATGGGAGAGGGATCGGAGGCGGATTTCTCGGGCAGAGGTTGAAGACAAGCTGACGTCAGCATGACATCAGCAATTTTTCTTTTTCTGATTTTTCTTTTAATTCATATCTTTTGATTTATTTGTCCAAATTATGTCAAACAAATTTCTAAAAATTTGTAAAATTATTATCTTTGTGTTAAACCAGTTGTGGGCATGTTTTGAACATTTTTGAAAAATAATATTTTGAAAAATTGATTAAATACAAAATTGACACTTAAAGTGAAATTTGAAATTATATCTTAATTAAATTTTCTTTTGGCTAAATAAAATTTGTAAAATACCCACATTCCAATATGTTTGAAATTAAGTCATTTAAACTCATTTCAAAATACTAAATTCATTTTAGGATTTAGTATAATACTAAATAACATAACACATACTATATGAAAATAAAAAGGGAAAATAATGTATTCATTTTAATTCAAAAATTTGTGCACCATTATATTTTATATTAAGGTAATTGAATTGAAACTTCATATCAACTTTGGAACAAATTTTAGTTTTAATTCATTTCTTATTTAGAATATATTAATCATTTCATGCTTTGAAAATAAATGAAATTCATTTAAGCAAATGAAATGTTTATTTGGATAATTCATTAATTTTAATTTATGAAGTTTTAAAGTTATAAACTATAGGCTTATAATTTCCATACTATATTTTGAACTTACTTAAAAGAATGAAAACCATTTGGCAATTATACCATTTTAATAGTCTTGAATTTATGAATAGATATGGTTAAGTGGCTGAAATCAATTACTTATAAGTAAACTATTTTATTAGAATAAAATGGTTTGAAAGTTTGTAACACATTTGTCAATTTATATAATGAGGCTTAAGAAAATACAATGGAATAATAAAAATGTTTAACTTGAAACAAGTTTTGAAAATTAGTGATTACTTGAGATATTTGAATTAATAAACCTTTTTAATATGCGTGAAGTCTTTTATAATTGGTTTTCTTATGCATTTTAATATTTTATTTTAATCAAAAAAGTTTTAAATTTTAGTGATTTTTGAACATTATAAAATGTTGAGATGTTACAGACTACCACCCTTAGAAGGAATCTCGTCCCCGAGATTCGGAGAAGCTAGAAAGAAAGCAAATGTTTGAATGATTCTGATAACTCGAGAGGTTTGAGAAATGTATATGTTTTGACATGGAAACTTGAGAACTAGCAGAGGATGCTTTTTCTGATTGTGGAAAAAAGAAAGAAAGATGGGTTGGGATCTCTGGGTTTAAGCAGCAGGGTTTGAATTCTGTGGGTGGCTACCACCCTTAAAAGAAATTTTTGTGATCAGTCTAGAAACTTTGTTTAATCTTGTTTAGTTCTCTAATGTAGAGCGTACAAGTATTCAAAATACAATGGCATGTGGTGGATACGGAAAGTTTTAACACTCACGTTTTCCACTCGGTCCTTGGAGAGATTTATCCTTCTTCCACTCAGGACACTTATCAGCGTAATGTCCCTTGTCTTTGCACTTGTAGCAACTTATGTGGCTAAGATCTTTCTTGGGTTTAACATTTTGTTCTTGTTCTTCCGGGTCTTCATGAGAGACTGTTGCATTCCTTCCTTGGTATCAGAGCACTGTGTTGCCTGTAGGTTCGAAACCCTAGGTTTGGATAGAAATAGGTTTGACCATAGGATTGAAAATCTATTTTTCTTCACTTTTCTAAAAACAAATCTTTTCACTATGTCTTCCTCGTATTCTCATCTACTATCAACCTTCTGAAAATACCTTATCTTATTCTAGATGACCATGTTCTTATAGTCTAAGTCTGATTCTACTGCTTCATATGGAAAAGCTATGATGCAACATAAAGTTCTACATGCATGAAAGACCACTGAAGAACCAGGATACGACCAACACTTCGAAGATATCCATAAAGGTTGAACAAGAACTTGAAGCACTTGCGAAGGAAGTAGATGTGACTACCACCTAAATAGAATGACGATATCGTGTTAGTGTATTGATCATATCAACTCGGCTATATGACAATACTAGATTGTTTGTTTGTTGTGAACCTTGTTGCTTGATGTTTGTTAGATGTTGATTGATTATGTTATAGATGGGTTGCCTTGTTTTGTTTTATTGAACTAGGATTCCTCCATAGTAAAATTCAACTCATTGCTTTCTAAACCAACCAGATGTCTCACCCAAATACCAACACCAATGTTTTGCATACATCTATGCAACTACTATTTGAGAAACAGAGTCAGCTGTGGAATTTGATCAATGATCAACTACCAAAGATTGATCAAAACCATAGTGTTTCTGAAAAGGACCTTATGACCAAACCAAAGGTATGCAAAACTTGTGGAGAGATAGGACATACGTCCAAAGAATGTTCTGATGAGTGGCCCCATGGTCATACCAGACATCTAGTTAAAGGATGCCCACAAGTCAGGTTACTTGCTTCCTATGTGAAGGAACAAATCATGTCCCAATACAGTGTCAACTTTATCCCTTGGTGCAACAAGTTATCCAGCAAACCAAGCAAGGAATGCAACAGTCTCTCATGAAGACCCTGGAGGAACAAGGACAAAAGCTTAAATCCAAGAAAGTTCTTAGCCACATAAGTTGCTACAAGTGCAAAGATAAGGGACATTACGCTGATAAGTGCCCTGAGTGGAAGAAGGATAAATCTCTCCAAGGACCGAGTGGAAAACGTAAAGTACTATAACTTGCCGTATCACCACATACCATTATATTTTAAATAGTAGTACACTCTACATCAGAAAAATAAACAAGATTAAACAAAGTTCCTAGACTGACCACAAAAATTTCTTTTAAGGGTGGTAGCCACCCAGATAATTCTAACCCAGCTGCCTGAAACCCAGAGATCCCAAACCATCTTTCTTTCGAGCCTCCCCAATCAGAAAATTCATCCCCTGCTAGTTTCCAGTTTCCATGTCAGAAATTTCATTTCTCAAAACATCCCGAGTTATCAAAATCATTCAAGCATTTGCTTTGTCTTTCTAGCGCTCCGAATCTCGGGGACGAGATTCCTTTTAAGGGTGGTAGTCTGTAACATCCCAATATTTTGGAATGTTCAAAAATCACTAAAATTTAAAACTTTTGTTTTGATTAAAATAAAATATTAAAATGCATAAGAAAACAAACTATAAAAGACTTCAACCAATTTTGAAAAAGTCTATTATTTCAAAATTCCCAATGTGTCATTATTTTCAAAAGTTATTTCCAATTAAACATTACATTATCCATTGTATTTCAAAAACCTTCATATGTAATTTGACAAATGTTTTATAAAGTACAAACCATTTTATTTTAAGTAAATAGTTTACTTATAAGTAATTGATTTCAACCACTTAGCCTTAGCTATAAATAAATTAAAATAATAATTACAAGTGTTATTTTAAACTATTGAAAACATTGTCTATTTGCCAACAGATTATTATTCATTTACCTGAGTTCAAAACATAGTTTGGATATTACAAGTCTATAACATATAACTTTAAAACCTCATAGATTCTATAACTACTTAACAACCCAAATAAACATTTCATTAGCTTAAATGATTTTCATTTATTTTCAAAATATTAAATGACTTTCATGAATATATTTTCTATATAAGAAATGAATTAAATCAAAAATCTTTTCCAAAGTTGTTATAAGGTTTTCAAATCTATTATCATAATATAAAATATAATGGTGCACAAATTATTTTCAATTAAAAATACATTCATTATATTCCCCTTTTCATTGCGAATAGTGGTGTTATGCTATTTAACGTTGTACTAAAGCCAAAAATGATTTAATGTTGGAAAATGAGTTTAAATAACTTAATTTTAAACTTATATAAGTGTTGTATTTTATAAATTTTATTTAGCCAAAAATGATTTAATGTTGGAAAATGAGTTTAAATAACTTAATTTTAAACTTATATAAGTGTTGTATTTCTATAAATTTTATTTAGCCAAAAATGAAATTATTTAAGCCATGTTTTCAAATTTGACATTGAGTGGCAAATTTGTAATTAATCAATAAAGCAAAATTTTGATTTTTGAAAAGTGTTCGAAATATGCCCACAACTGGTTTAACACAAAGATATTATTTTTACAAATTTTTAGAAATTTATTTGACTTGATTTGGAGTCTTAAATCAAAAGTTATGAAAGAAATAAGAAAAATCAGAAAAAGAAAAAGAAAAAAATGCTGACGTTATGATGACGTCAGCGTCGTCTTCAAGCTCCAGAACCAGGAAACGTGAAATCAGATCCCGTGCAAACTTACCGAATTGATTCCCGTTGATTTAGAGCCCCAAATGACGCACCGTTTGTTTCTAATTAAAGCCCTTGATTTCTTCTTTATTTCCCCCATAAAAGCCCTCTCTTAAATGCCCTAAATTGCTCTAATTTCGTCTGCCATTAAACATGGACGTTTTTGGTCAAAATTAATGTCTGATTGATTGTGGGCAAATTACTGCACCAAATCAAGCACCGTCGGATTCGGTATAAAGCCCTCGACCTCCTCCTCCATTCTCCCCCAAAAGCCCTCTCCAATACGCCACTAGGCCGATGAATTTGCTCGCCGGAGTTCTTCACATCCACGGACGATTTTATTCATTCCGGCGAGGTGTGGCGACCTCCGAGCACCGAGACCACCTCCATTCCATCCGCCTTGCCCGTGCGCACCCCCTCGACCCATCCTCGCCTCTCCTCCACGACCAAAACGCTCGGGGCAAGCACGCCGAAGCTCGCCGACGCCCGACGCACTCCGGCCGCTCCTCCGCGCCGCACCGAGGCGCGCCGCTCAACGTCGAAGCCACCATCCTCTCCGTCGCGACACGCCGCATACGGGGAACCCCTCTACACGTCCGGAGAACCACGGGAACGTTGTCTCCGACCTCCACCCGACGCCGGCGCCGCCGTCTCCCTCAACTCCGGTGAACCGCGCCGCCACCTCCAGACCATCTCGCTGTAAGCCCTTAGATCTTGATCTAGCGGTGTAGATTAGATGACTTGTTTGATACAATAGCATCGCGCCGCGCGACTGTTGTGTTAGCTATTTTCCATTTTCGTTTTTCTGACTAGACATAACTTCCAAAATTCATATTAAATCGACCGTAACTCCGTTTTTGATGTTTTTGTAGTCTATGGAATCGTATGAACATGTAGAAAATAGTGGTATAATATAAACTTGTATTTTAGTCTTGCACTAACTTGATATTTACAGAAACATGTAAAACATTATTTTAATTATAGTTTTAATTCTGTAAGGTCAAAATTTGTAAATAAAATATCTTTAAAAAGCCCATGACCTATAGATTGTGCTAGTTATGTTATTTTCCAACCTAGAGAAATTTTGATTTATTCAAACTTAAAATATGATATTTAGTAAATTTGACATAACTATTAATAGAAACTTTATTTTGACTAAATCCAATTGCTATAAATTTATTTAAAACCCTTCCATCTATTAACACCATTTATAAGAAAATTGTGCTATAAAAATTAATTCACATAAAACTTTAATGTATATGTTTCCTTTTATTATATTTTCCAAAAATAGAAATTAATTAAATTGCATTTATAGCCTAATGCATGCTTTATAAATATCACAAATTTTGTATGATATTTCTTAGGATTTAAAAGTGCATTGCATGCATAACTTATTTTCACATATAGATATATTTTTCCCATAAGAAAACTCCTTCCCCATTTTCTCTAAGTTAGAAATATTTTCAACTTAGCATTTTGGTAAAGTGATACACTTAGACTCTTAGGATTTTCAACATGGAGCTAGAAGACCAATGAAGGACTTAGCCAAAACAAGACTTCAGAAGTATATCCAAGGAGTAGAAGCACTTAGAAGAAAGATCAAGAAGAAGTTCATGAAGACCAACCAGAAATATTTTCTAAGTCTTGTCCCTCTTTCTTTCTCCCTCCTTCTCTGAGACTTCATGAAGACTAAGTAAATCCAAGACCAGCCTAGGTGATACAAAAATCATCAAGTCTGAAGATTCATCAAGACTACCAAGAGTTCAATCAAGACATCATCCAGAAGAAAGTTACAAGTCTGGAGATGAAGCCTGGAGGACAACTACATATTTCTTTCTATCTTTTCCCTCTTTCCTAATCTTATCTTTCACTTTAGACATAAACGATTTTTGATCATGTTATTACCATCTTGAAGTTTGTTGGATCCTAGCGGCATAGTGAGATGAAGCGGCCTGGAAACTAACCTTACATGTCCACGTACATGAGACCTGTTCCACAATTTAAGTGGCTGGCCGGGTGTCTGTCTCTCTCACTATAGTGAATATCCAATTTAACAAGAGTTGTTAATAATTTTTTATCACCTTGAAGAATAGAGTTAGTATTTTCTCTAAGTAGTTATGCACATCATGACTAAGTCATTGAGTGCTTATTCAAGATGATTTATAACAAAGTATTTTGTCCAACCTATGACTTTAGTTCTTAGTCATTTTGACCAACCTAATTGCCTTGCATTAACTTAAAAAAAATTCATGGCATGACATGCATCTCTAGTCCTTAGAAATAATTTGCATATCATGCATAACATGTTTTCCTTAGAAGTGTTATGAAACTTATTTGTTAACTACGTATGTGCATGTATGATTGATGATTGTTGTTTGTTGATTGTTGTATTGTTGTTTGCTTATATTGTTAAGATTGAACGGAGAGCAAACGTTCGTTGTTGAATAGAGTTTGTGAACAACGACAACATTCAAAGGCAAGTGGCACACCTCATAAACTTCCTATTATTTCTATATGCATTACTTAGTGTATTTTTATATGCATGTGTAGGATAGTATTGCTATGCTAAACCTGTGAAGAATTCCCTTACTCCTATGTCTAGGTTCCTATATCAAACTTAGCAGAAATATTGATGCTATGCAATTGATGAAAAGTTTTACAAAATATTAAGTGACTACTCAGGGCTGTGCTCATGGTTGTCGTCACCTAGGATGAATGTCTATTCTACTTAGGGCCGTGAGTATGGTGATTTTCACCTGAGAGTACATCCACTAAATTAATGAAACACCTGGGTGGTAAGTGGTTGTATGGTTTATGTTGAGTGGCTACTGAGGTCCATGTCTATGGTTCCTGGAGTATGTACACTTGTGAATGGCCACCCAGGAACCGAGGAATCTGAAGAACTCCGAGTGACGATTGCTTCCTGTGCAGCCTTTTGACAATGGGCTCTGTCTAGAATAATTAAGTTTTGAGGGTGCAACCTGTCAGCTTGACAAGCAGATGTAGGGGGATAATAGGTGGAACGGGTCTTGCTAGTATGGTTGCATTCTTCTTCTGAAAGTTCTTGTCTCAATTCTCTCCTTTCCTTAATACAATCCGCGTGTATAGGATTCTCGGGCTAATTGAGTCTAAAGGTGAAAGTGCACAACCTCTACAGAGTGTAAAACTAAGTACTTAGCCATGTCCCCGGTACAGACAAATTGAGCAGCTGATCACGGACGCCAACGGAGGATTCCACCATTCCAACTTCAGAAATAAAACTTGATGGGTGAACAAGGGAATAAGAGATTTATGGTTTTCATGCCATACTTGTCTTGATTTGAAGAAAGTGTTTTCCAAAAAGATAGGAAAAATTGGCTTTATGCAAAATAGCCTTGAACTCCACCAGCCAAATATGCATATAGGCTATAGAGTTATTCCATTAAGTGTGCACCATAGTGTCACTTGCCAGACTCCATTTTTAATGGAATCCGACCCACGTTGTTGCAATATTTTTCTTATTGCAGATTGTTCAGATGACGAGTGAGGTTTCGTTTATAGGTTTCGAGTCTACAACCAACATGTTTTCGCCTGTGGCAGCATGAAAGTGATAGAGACTCACTGCTATTGTATTTCCGCTGTGTACTATTTCAAAGCTAGCTTTATGCTATGCAACTTGTAATGAATATTTTGTAAGTCTGGATCATCGATGTAATAAAATTGATACTTTGTTGTGATATTACATCGTAAACTGTGTGTGCAAACAAATCGATCCAGGGATTTGCACTATACACAGGTATCTGTCTTATTTAAAGTGCAGGTATGCTACACCAATATAGGCAAACAACAATACAACAATCATAAAACAAAACAACACAACACATACAAGCATACATAATGAACAAACAAGTTTCATAAACTTCTAAGGAAAACATGTCATGCATGATATGCAAATTATTTCTAAGGACTAGAAATGCATGTCGAGCCATAGAAAATATTTTAAGTTAATGCAAGGAAATGTGTTGGTCAAAAGACTAAGGACTAAGGTTAGAAGTTGGATAAAATACCTTTGTTACAATTTATCTTGAATAAGTACTCTAATGACTTAGTCATGATGTGCATACTACTTAGAGAAAATATTAAGTCTATTCTTCAAGGTGATCAACAATTATTAACAACTCTTCGTAAATTGGATACTAGGATCCAACAAACTTCAAGATGATAATATCAGGATCAAAATTTGTTTAAGTCTAAAGTGAAAGACAAGATTGGGAAAGAGGGAAAAGACAGAAAGAAAGATGTAGTTGGTCTTCCAGGCTTCATCTCCAGACTTGTAATATTCTCCTTGGTGATGTCTTGATTGAATTCTTGGTAGACTTGAATAATCTTCAGACTTGATGATTTTTGTATTACCTAGGCTGGTCTGGGATTTACTTAGTCTTCATGAAGTCTCAGAGAAGGAGGGAGAAGAGAAAGAAAGAGGGAGCAAGACTTAGAAAATATTTCTGGTTGGTCTTCATGAATTTCTTCTTGATTTTTCTTCTAAGTGCTTCTGCTCCTTGAAGATACTTCTGAAGTCTTGTTTTCTTCTAAGTTCTTCAGGTCTTCTAGCACCATGTTGAAAATTCTAAGTGTCTATGTGCATATCACTTTATCAAAATACTAAGTTGAAAATACTTCTAATTTAGAGAAAATAATGAAGAGGTTTTCCTTTGAGGGATATAATTATATAATAAAACATGTCATGCATGAAATGCAATTTTTAATCATAAGAAAGCATCAAAATAACTTTTGTGATTTCTGTATAAATATGCATGAATTTATAAATGCAATTTAATTAATTTCTATTTTTGGAAAATATAAAAAGGAATAAATATAAGATTAAAATTTCTATGATTAAATTTTTATAACAAAATTTTATAAATAGTGTTAATAGACAGGAGGCATTTAATTAAATTTATAGCAATTTGATTTAATCAAAAATAATATTTCTATTAATAGTTATGTTGAAAATACTCAAACTATTCAATTTAAATATATAACTATGAATTCATTCAAATATTACTCAAAATATTTTATAGTAGTGGCATCAATTTACAAATATTCCAAAGTCTCTAAAACAATTTTATTTCCAATTTTTGAATTTACAGATTTAAAGTTATGACAAAAATACTCAAATTCACCATTTGAAATTTGAATATTTTAAACTAACTCAAATTTTAATTCCAACAGATCTACAATATTCTACATGTTAAGGGCTTTCCAAAAATATAAAATTTGTCAAATTTGGAGTTGTGGTTAAGAAGTTATGAAGGTTTGAATATACAGGGGCTTTTCTGCAAAAGTGCCAGATCTGTTGACTGGGCGCTGACTGAATCTGACGTGGCTGCTGACTAAGCACGCTGAGTCAGTGCTGACGTGGATAAGTCATTGGATCGGGGCCGTTGGATCTGGATCTGGCGGTCCAGATCTAACCGTACCCCTTCGCGTTAAAGATCTAATCGCGTGCGTCGATTTCAGATCGGACGGCGCAGGAGAGGGGCTCACCGTGGCGGCGCGGGGTGTTCGCCGGAGACGGAGAGGAACAGAGGCACTCTCTCGGGCGTGGACGGCGGCGAGGTTGCGGGGCTCCCTTGGATGCGCGGATGGTCGCCCCGAGTGCGGCGCGGCTCGACGAAGACGATGGAGGAGGTGGTTGGTGGCGGTGCGCTCCGGCGCTCGTTCTATTCCTCGCCGGATTTCGCGGGGCGGCTTCGGTCAAGCACGGGCAACTCGACCTGGCGCGTTAAAATTTACAGGAAAATATCACAAGGATGCGCACGGACATAAGGAAGAAGATGGGGCAAGAGAGAGAGCTCGGGGTTTGCATTAGCTCACCGGAACCGAAGAAAACGGCGGCGGAAATGGTGGCACGGCGGCGGCGATTTGCGGGCAGCCTAGGGGCGCTCGGGCTAGGGTTCTTCGGGGAAAAGGTGGCGGAGGCGCTGGGGGTTTTATAGGCAGCACAGGGGGAATCCAAATCGCTCTAATCTCGCCGGATTTGGGAGGGGGATCGGAGGCGGATTTCTCGGACAGAGGTTGAAGACGGGCTGACGTCAGCATGACATCAGCAATTTTTTCTTTATATTCAGATCTTTTGATTTATTTGTCCAAATGATGTCAAACAAATTTCAAAAAATTTGTAAAATTATTATCTTTGTGTTAAACCAGTTGTGGGCATGTTTTGAACATTTTTGAAAAATAATATTTTGAAAAATTGATTAAATACAAAATTGACACTTAAAGTGAAATTTGAAATTATATCTTAATTAAATTTTCTTTTTGCTAAATAAAATTTGTAAAATACCCACATTCCAATATGTTTGAAATTAAGTCATTTAAACTCATTTCCAAATACTAAATTCATTTTAGGCTTTAGTATAATACTAAATAACATAACACATACTATATGAAAATAAAAAGGGAAAATAATGTATTCATTTTAATTCAAAATAATTTGTGCACCATTATATTTTATATTAAGGTAATTGAATTGAAACTTCATATCAACTTTGGAAAATATTTTCGTTTTAATTCATTTCTTATTTAGAATATATTAATCATTTCATGCTTTGAAAATAAATGAAATTCATTTAAGAAAATGAAATGTTTATTTGGATAATTCATTAATTTTAATTTATGAAGTTTTAAAGTTATAAATTATAGGCTTATAATTTCCATACTATATTTTGAACTTAGTTAAAAGAATGAAAACCATTTGGCAATTATACCATTTTAATAGTCTTGAATTTATGAATAGATATGGCTAAGTGGTTGAAATCAATTACTTATAAGTAAACTATTTTATTAGAATAAAATGGTTTGAAAGTTTGTAACACATTTGTCAATTTATATAATGAGGCTTAAGAAAATACAATGGAATAAAAAAAATGTTTAACTTGAAACAAGTTTTGAAAATTAGTGATTACTTGAGATATTTGAATTAATAAACCTTTTTAATATGCCTGAAGTCTTTTATAATTGGTTTTCTTATGCATTTTCATATTTTATTTTAATCCAAAAAGTTTTAAATTTTAGTGATTTTTCAACATTATAAAATGTTGGGATGTTACAGACTACCACCCTTAAAAGGAATCTCGTCCCCGAGATTCGGAGAAGCTAGAAAGAAAGCAAATGCTTAAATGATTCTGATAACTCGAGAGGTTTGAGAAATGTATATGTTTTGACATGGAAACTTGAGAACTAGCAGAGGATGATTTTTCTGATTGTGGAAAATAGAAAGAAAGATGGTTTGGGATCTCTGGGTTTAAGCAGCAGGGTTTGAATTCTCTGGCTGGCTACCACCCTTAAAAGAAATTTTTGTGGTCAGTCTAGAAACTTTGTTTAATCTTGTTTAGTTCTCTGATGTAGAGCGTACAAGTATTGAAAATACAATGGCATGTGGTGGATACAGAAAGTTTTAACACTCACGTTTTCCACTCGGTCCTTGGAGAGATTTATCCTTCTTCCACTCAGGACACTTATCAGCGTAATGTCCCTTGTCTTTGCACTTGTAGCAACTTATGTGGCTAAGATCTTTCTTGGGTTTAACATTTTGTTCTTGTTCTTCCAAGGTCTTCATGAGAGACTGTTGCATTCCTTCCTTGGTTTGCTGGATAACTTGTTGCACCAAGGGATAAAGTTGACACTTTATTGGGACATGATTTGTTCCTTCACACAAGAAGCAAGTAACCTGACTTGTGGGGAATCCTTTAACTAGATGTCAGGTATGACCATGGGGCCACTCATCAGAACATTCTTTGGACGTGTGTCCTATCTCTCCACAAGTTTTGCATGCCTTCGGTTTGGTCATAAGATCCTCTTCAAACTCACTATGGTTTTGATAAATCTTAGGCAGGTGATCATTGATCAAATTTCACAGCCGACTCTGGTTCTCTAATAGTAGTCGCATTGTTGTGTGCAATTCATTGTTGTTGATATTGGGGTGAGATGCTTATTTTAGAAAATAAATGAGTTGGATTATATGTACCATGGAGAAATCCTAATTCAGTAAATCAGAACAAGACAACCAATTTCTAACATAATCAATCAACATGGTTCAAACACAAGCAAACGCAACATACGTGAAAAGTTTCAAACTTATTTTGAGAAATCAAACTAATCGTTTATCGAACGAAATACACCAAGGTCATGGAAGACTAAATTGATAGTACTGCCATACCACAATTTGATAGGTCAATACATCAACGGATCTCGTTATTCTAATGGGTAGGTGGTCTAATCTGTCTTTTTCTTGAGTGCCTCGAGTTCTTCTTCTACTTCTTTGAGTTCTTCAAGATACTCCTAGGTGTTGAGAAGTCTAAAACGAAGTCTTTCTGCAAGGTACTCGATGGCTCTCCATGCTGCATTTCTTGCTGAATCAAAGAATGAGGTATGAAGTATTGGGTTGGTGAACATGCAGTCACCCTCAGTCTTGTGGTCAGCTTCTTTGCTCATGTATAGATGGACTTGCACCAACCAATACTCTTGACCTTCATCCATGAAAGGAAAACCTTTGTATACTACGTCTCCTTCAAAACCTAAACTCTTCATGTTATCCTTAAGTGCTCTTGGAAACTCAGTCTCACATTCCAAGGTCATGGTCATCACTGGTCCTTTCTTGAGTGATTCAATGAGGGCGATCATCTAAAGAAAACAAGAGAAGAAACATAGAAAGGAAATATATAAGGTAGTTACAAGAATAATGTTTGAAAAGTTCTTATTTTCAGCAAACTGAATGAAATAGATTTTCAATCCTATGGCCAAATCCTATTTCTATCCAAACCTAGGGTTTCGAACCCAGAGGCAACACAGTGATCTGATACCATATGTAGCGTACCTGCACTTTAAATAAGGCAAATACCTGCGTATAGTGCAAATCCCTGGATCGATTCGTTTACACACATAGTTTACGATTGTAATATCACAACAAAGTATCAATTTTATTACATCGATGATCCAGACTTACAAAATATTCATTACAAGTTGCATAGCATAAAGCTAGCTTTGAAATAGTACACAACGGAAATACAATAGCAGTGAGTCTCCATCACTTTCATGTTGCCGCAGGCGAAAACATGTTGGTTGTAGACTCGAAACCTTTAAACGAAACCTCACTCGTCATCTGAACAATCTGCAATAAGAAAATATTGCAACAACGTGGGTCAGATTCAATTAAAAATGGAGTCTGGCAAGTGACACTATGGGGGACACTTAATGGAATAACTCTATAGTCTATATGCATATTTGGCTAGTGGAGTTCAAGGCTATTTTGCATAAAGCCAATTTTTCCTACTCTTTTGGGAACACTTTCTTCAAATCAAGACAAGTATTGCATGAAAACCATAATCTCATCTTCCCTTGTTCACCCAACAAGTTTTATTTCTGAAGTTGGAATGATGGAATCCTCCGTGGACGTCCGTGATCAGCTGCTCAAATTGTCCGTACCGGGGACACGGCTAAGTACTTAGTTTTACACTCTGCAGAGGTTGTGCACGTTCACCATTGTACCCATTCAACCCAAACTATCCTTTACACACTTATAGTGATAAGGAAAAACAGAAGAATTAGACGAGATCTTTCAGAAGCATTTTCCCTCCCACTCTGGCTTGACCCGTTCCACCTAACACCCTCTACATCTGCTTGTCAAGCCGGAGAGAGTCCACGCAATATAATTGATCAAGCCAGAGCCCATATGGCAATGGCTGCACTGGAAGCAATCGTCACTCGGAGTTCTTCAGATTCCTCTGTTCCCTGGGTGGCCATCCACAAGTGCACATACTCCAGGAACCATAGACATGGACCGGAGTAGCCACTCAACTTCTCCACCATATACAACCAATCCACCCAGGAGGTGCATTAACTTAGTGAATGTGCACTCTCAGGTGAAAATAACCATGCTCACGGCCCTAAGTAGAATAGACATTCATCCTAGGCGATGACAACCATGAGCACAGCCCTGAGTAGTCACTTAACATTTTGTAAAACTTTTCCTCAATTGCATAGAATCAATATATCTACTAAGTATTATATAGGAACCTAGACACAGGAGTAAGTGTTTCTACACAGGTTTTGCATAGCAATACTATCCTACACATGCTTATATAAAAATACACTAAGTAATGCATATAGAAATAATAAGAAGTTTATGAGGTGTGCCACTTGCCTTTGGATGCAGTCTTTACTCACAAACTCTTTTCAACGTTATTCGGAGCTCTCCATTCAGTATAACAATATAGACAAACAACAATACAACAATCATAAAACAAAACAACGCAACACATACAAGCATACATAATGAACAAACAAGTTTCATAAACTTCTAAGGAAAACATGTCATGCATGATATGCAAATTATTTCTAAGGACTAGAAATGCATGTCATGCCATAGAAAATATTTTAAGTTAATGCAAGGAAATGTGTTGGTCAAAAGACTAAGGACTAAGGTTAGAAGTTGGATAAAATACCTTTGTTATAATTTATCTTGAATAAGTACTCTAATGACTTAGTCATGATGTGCATATCTACTTAGAGAAAATATTAAGTTTATTCTTCAAGGTGATCAACAATTATTAACAACTCTTCGTAAATTGGATACTAGGATCAAAAAACTTCAGGATGATAATATCATGATCAAAATTTGTTTAAGTTTAAAGTGAAAGACAAGATTAGGAAACAGGGAAAAGATAGAAAGAAAGATGTAGTTGGTCTTCCTGGCTTCATCTCTAGACTTGTAATATTCTCCTTGGTGATGTCTTGATTGAATTCTTGGTAGACTTGAATAATCTTCAGACTTGATGATTTTTGTATTACCTAGGCTGGTCTTGGATTTACTTAGTCTTCATGAAGTCTCAGAGAAGGAGGGAGAAGATAAAGAAAGAGGGAGCAAGACTTAGAAAATATTTCTGGTTAGTCTTCATGAATTTCTTCTTGATTTTTCTTGTAAGTGCTTCTGCTCCTTGAAGATACCTCTGAAGTTTTGTTTTCTTCTAAGTCCTTCATTGGTCTTCTAGCACCATGTTGAAAATTCTAAGTGTCTATGTGTATAGCACTTTATCAAAATACTAAGTTGAAAATACTTCTAATTTAGAGAAAATAATGAAGAGGTTTTCCTATGAGGGATATAATTATATAATAAAACATTTCATGCATGAAATGCAATTTTTAATCATAAGAAAGCAACAAAATAACTTTTGTGATTTCTTTATAAATATGCATGAATTTATAAATGCAATTTAATTAATTTCTTATTTTGGAAAATATAAGAAAAGGAATAATTATAAGATTAAAGTTTTCTATGATTAAAATTTTAAAACAAAATTTTATAAATAGTGTTAATAGACAGGAGGCATTTAATTAAATTTATAGCAATTTGATTTGATCAAAAATAATATTTCTATTAATAGTTATGTTGAAAATACTCAAACTATTCAATTTAAATATATATAACTATGAATTCATTCAAATATTACTCAAATATTCCAAAGTCTCTAAAACAATTTTATTTGCAATTTTTAAATTTATAGATTTAAAGTTATGAAAAAAATACTCAAATTCACCATTTGAAATTTGAATATTTTAAACTAACTCAAATTGGAATTCCAACAGATCTGAAATATTCTACATGTCAAGGGCTTTCCAAAAATATAAAATTTGTCAAATTTGGAGTTGTGGTTAAAAGTTATGAAGGTTTGAATATGCAGGGGCTTTTTTGCAAAAGTGCCAGATCTGTTGACTGGGCGCTGACTGGATCTGACGTGGCTGCTGACTAAGCACGCTGAGTCAGCGCTGACGTGGATGAGTCATTGGATCGGGGCCGTTGGATCTGGATCTGGTGGTCTAGATCTAACCATACCCCTTCACGTTAAAGATCTAATCGCGTGCGTCGATTTCAGATCGGACGGCGCAGGAGAGGGGCTTACCATGGCGGCGCGGGGTGGTCGCCGGAGACGGAGAGGAACGGCGGCGCTGTCTCGGGCGTGGACGGCGGCGAGGTTGCGGGGCTCCCCTGGATGCGCGGATGGTTGCTTGGAGTGTGGCGCGGCTCGACGAAGACGATGGAGGAGGTGGTTGGTGGCGGGGCGCTCCGGTGCTCGTTCTATTCCTCGCTGGAGTTTGCGGGGCGGCGGCGGCTTCGGTCAAGCACGGACAACTCGACCTGGCGCGTTAAAATTTACACGAAAATATCACAAGGATGCGCACGGACATAAGGAAGAAGATGGGGCAAGAGAGAGAGCTCGGGGTTTACGTTAGCTCACCGGAACCAAAGAAAACGGCGGCGGAAATGGTGGCACGGCGGCGGCGATTTGCAGGCAGCCTAGGGGCGCTCGGGCTAGGGTTCTTCAGGGAAAAGGTGGCGGAGGCGCTGGGGGTTTTATAGACAGCACGGGGGAATCCAAATAGCGCTAATCTCGCCGGATTTGGGAGAGTGATCGGAGGCGGATTTCTCGAGCAGAGGTTGAAGACGGGCTGACGTCAGCATGACGTCAGCAATTTTTCTTTTTCTGTTTTTCTGATTTTTCTTTTAATTCATATCTTTTAATTTATTTGTCCAAATGATGTCAAACAAATTTCTAAAAATTTGTAAAATTATTATCTTTGTGTTAAACCAGTTGTGGGCATGTTTTGAATATTTTTGAAAAGTAATATTTTGAAATATTGATTAAATACAAATTTGACACTTAAAGTTAAATTTGAAATAATATCTTAATTAAATTTTCTTTTGGCTAAATAAAATTTGTAAAATACCCACATTCCAATATGTTTGAAATTAAGTCATTTAAACTCATTTCCAAATACTAAATTCATTTTAGGCTTTAGTATAATTCTAAATTACATAACACTTACTATATGAAAATAAAAAGGGAAAATAATGTATTCATTTTAATTCAAAATAATTTGTGCACCATTATATTTTATATTAAGGTAATTCAATTGAAACTTCATAACAACTTTGGAAAAGATTTTAGTTTTAATTCATTTCTTATTTAGAATATATTAATCATTTCATGCTTTGAAAATAAATGAAATTCATTTAAGAAAATGAAATGTTTATTTGGATAATTCATTGATTTTAATTTATGAAGTTTTAAAGTTATAAACTATAGGCTTATAATTTCCATACTATATTTTGAACTTAGTTAAAAGAATGAAAACCATTTGGCAATCATACCATTTTAATAGTCTTGAATTTATGAATAGATATGGCTAAGTGGTTGAAATCAATTACTTATAAGTAAACTATTTTATTAGAATAAAATGGTTTGAAAGTTTGTAACACATTTGTCAATTTATATAATGAGGCTTAAGAAAATACAATGGAATAATAAAAATGTTTAACTTGAAACAAGTTTTGAAAATTAGTGATTACTTGAGATATTTGAATTAATAAACCTTTTTAATATGCCTGAAGTCTTTTATAATTGGTTTTCTTATGCATTTTAATATTTTATTTTAATCAAAAACAAAAGTTTTAAATTTTAGTGATATTTGAACATTATAAAATTTTTTGATGTTACACTAACAAACCCAAACAAATGCACGAAGGCAAAATCACACACACGATGTACCCAGGTTCGGGGCCCTCATGAGGATGTAACACGCCTACTCCTGCCCTTCCTTTCAATATAAGTGTGCCACAAGATCTACAACATGCTCCTTGAGCTCTTTTGTTGATGAACTAGATGAACTAGAGAGGAGGAGGAAGTAAATGCACTAGGAGTAAATGAGACTATAGTTTTGGTCCTCAAGTTGGTCATGCCCCCACCGAAGCAGTTATGGCGCCTTTTATAGAGTTCCGGCCGGGAGGGCCAGAAACCCTAATCTAGCACGGCCCCACCGGACAGGCCTAACCGTTATGTCGACACTGGCTAGTGCGACCTAGCCGCCGAGCTACCCGGCATAGCCTTGTCGTCATCATTCCGGCAAGGACTGCAGGCGCCATCCTGGATCATCATTGTCTCCTTGTCAGAGACAAGACATGTCTTCGCCCATGCCTAGTAGCCTTTTCCGGATTGCCGGGCTAGGCATGTCCGATCTTGTCGTAGCGTCATCGTACCGGCTGACACGTTCTCGTGCCAGACGGGAGGTGACCATGCTTCCGTGTCAGGAGGAATCGGACTTCCACCTGTGTCAGGCGGAAAGCCTGCACCAGACCTCTGACTTCCGATCGACATGCCCCCATGCCGGTATCCTCCTTGTTCAGTTCGGCATGTCCTTCCTGCACACCAAAGATAGCTTGCCAGGACCGAGATAGGTAAGTCGGTTAGAATCTATCCGGGAAGCCCATCCGGATCCTCCGGGTTCTCCTCTACCCGGGATCTTACCGGAGGACTCCGAAATACCGAGACGTCCGACATCCTACCAGGTTGCGTCAGAGTTCCACCCCTGCTCCGGACTACAACTTGGGATGAGTACTTCTAGGCCTAGCCTCCCGAAGATGTCTTAGGCTGTTACCAAAGACATCTTCGAGAAACTAGTTCTTAGAGGAACCATCCGCTGGTGCTTATGCTGCCCTGAAGGCCTGGGGGGCTATTTATAGTTTCCAGGGATGACCCTTGCGCCCTCCAAGAGACACCTTGGGCCCAACCACCTTCGAAAGGTCAAGTTGCCCCTTCGGTGCACCATAGGATGACCCTTGCTCTGCCCCCAAGGTCAATTACTGTTGCCATACTGCTGATCTGTACCGGGATCTGCCCTTCCCGGGGGGCAGCCCCCCGACACTAGTCCCCGAAGCTGGTGTTGTACAGCGACCTAAGACGATGTGCGGGATCATCTTGAAGAAGAGAATTAATTAAAAATCCAAAACCAACTCTCGCCCTTGAGAACGACATGTTTTATACCGACATCTTTTTCCGGGATCCGTTCATCCGAGAAGATCTATCTGGGGAAGGAGACTATCCCGAATCCTACCCGGATCTTGGTATAACAACCCGCACCCCGCTTCTCGTGCTGGATAAAAGTTCCTCTGCCAGAGGGTCCCACCCGGGGTCTTGTCCAGACAGAGAAACACTCAAGAACTCCTTGACTTAATGCGGTGCTGCTCGGGTTCGCGAGCCGAGATCCGTATTCGATCCGAAGCCCAACCGTTGGGTCCGTGTGGCCTGCGGTGTGGCAATGAGCATTGCTCCGCGTGCGGACACGTGTTGGACTCGGCACAGCCTGATCCCACCCACGATTTGAGAGATCGTGGGCGGGAAACTTAGAAACCGTTCCGGAGCTCCCCATAAATAGGGGATTGGAGCGGTCATTCCTTCTTCTTCCCCAACCTTCCATCCTTCCCCCGCAACCGTCCCGAGCGCTCTGCCGCCGTCGCGCCCGAAGTTCAAGCACCGCTGCCGCAGCCCGCCGCCGGATCTCTCCGCCTCCACCATCGGTCCGCGACAGTCCCGCGCCTCGGTGCTACCTTCTCCTCCGGTGAGAGCCTCCATTCCCCTCGGCGAACTCTTTCACGGCGGCGACTTTTCGCGCTTGCACGTGAGTTCTTCCGTGCCTCCATGAATCACGCCCCTGCCCGTGAGTGCAATTTGTCGTGGCCGTGCGGCGCAGATGGCTATGCTTGCTCTGCCCTCGCCCTCAGCCGTATCACTCAAATTTCATACGTTGCCCCAGTATTTTTGCCTCGATTTAATCCCATTTGTTCAGCTGCGGTAGATTCGTTCGTTAGGAATCCGGTTGGCGGTAGCAGTTTCTAACCCGGGGTCTTCCATTACCGACATACTAACCCGACTAACTGGTACTTCGCCTGTAGAGTGGCTCTGACATGTCTTCCGGGCCCTCCGAGATGGGTGACGAGAGTATCAGAGGATGCTGGGACGGCTCCGAGACCCATCAGGGGGATCTCGATTGGCTATACCGGACACACCGAATTCCGCCGCAGGTCGAAAGCCGACTTCCGAGGGGTGAGGTTGAGCTGGAACCCCAACCCGGCGAACGCGTAGTGTTCCTCACGCACTTCGAGCGTGGGTTCGGGCTCCCGGCTAGCCTATTCTTTCGCGACTTCCTCGACACCTACGACCTTCAACCGCACCATCTCCCTGCCAATGCCATTATGATGCTCTCCTGCTTCGCTACGTACGCGGAAGGGTATCTCGGCGTCTGGCCGTTCGTGGAACTTTGGGCGAAATACTTCCTTCTCCGCCGGAAAGTCATCCCCAACCCGGACAAGAAGGTCAAAGACCTCGTCGACTGCGGGGCGGCGACCATCATTCCCAGTAGCGAGTCCGGATTCCCCATGGTTCAGGGACTGGAGTCCTGCCAGAAGTGGCAACGGAGCTTCTTCTATGTGCGGAACCGGGAGGCCTCGGGAGACTCTCCGAGTTCCTCCGCTCCGGATTTCAATAATCTGCCCGAGTTCGTCATGGGTCCTTCCCGCGAGTTCGAGCTTTGGAACAAGCTCCCCGACTCCGAGGAGGTCGAAAGCATGAACGACGTCTTAGGCGTCCTCGTGACCGACTTGACGTCCGATGACCTCCTGCGCTGCTTCATCATCCGCCGAGTTTGCCCTCTTCAATCCCGAGTACACAAGATATGCTACATGAGTGGGTTATATGATCCCACCCGCACCAGTATCTTTCCACAAGACAAGGCCGCGGTTTAGCGCCGCGTTCGAGCTATCGCTCGAACAAAGATGCCCGAGGATTGGAAGTGGGGACTATGCGCCGGTACCCGCAAGAAACCACTGGAGGAGGTGCTTGTGCTTGCTTTTCGCCGACTTCCGTATTTAACCGAGTTCCGCAGGAAACCGACATACTCGTTATGTATTGATTTCCTCTTCTTGCTGCAGTTGTTCGAGCGACAGATAGAAGAAGACGCGATGCATGCCGAGGGCAAGTTCGCGGATGACTTCCCGATGCCGAGGAAGATGCCGGACGAGGATCTCGACGGTGAGGATCACCTCTCGATTCCCCTAGCCCGCGCTGCCGCTCCGGGTAAGCCTTCAGCTCAAGAGGCTATCCAAGTTGATACTGACAACGATGATGACGAGGAATGTCAAATACTTGATATAATTGATGCCCGTCCTCTCCGATACGCCCTGCCAGTGGTTCCGGGGCCTGTAGCCGCGACGAAGCGCGCCGAGACCCGCAAACGTACGGGATCCGAGACCGCCCATGCCGGTGGCTCGGGTGCTGCCACCAAGAAGAGCAAGATCACCAAGCAGTCGGGCGACAAGCCTCCCCGGCGGAGGAGAGGTCCTCCCACCGTGTCCTCCGGGTATGACCTTCTCGCCTCGAGTTGTTCTATCTTGGTTTCTCCTGAGGTCCTTTCTGTCATGTCTATTTCAGAGCGGCTCTCGACGTTCCGCCGTCCGCTGGTTCCCGTCCTCCGGGGTCCCGATCTCCTACTCCATCCCGGGCTGCCCCTTCTCCACCTTGGCGTCGAGCGCAGGACACCGATCATCCTGAATCCGGTCCTGTGCTGACCGAAGTCGCGACCCCTCGCGCCTCTACCGGTGCCGGGACTCCGGGTGTCCATCCCGCGGTGACCGAGCTCCCGGCATAGTCTACTGCGGCGACCGAGGACGTCGTCCTTCCGGATACCCCGCGGCGGGTGTTGTCTCCTCAACTTGATGCAGATATGCCGAGTCCTCCGCGACAGGTTGTACCGGGTGCCTCTACCCGGCTAGCTCCACGCAAAACCCCGCCGCCGAAGCAACCCACACCTCCTTATTCACGGCAACCTGATCTTCCAGCCGGGAAATAGCGCAGCCAGGCCTCCGGGCAGAAGATTTCCCCTGCTAAGCCCAGCGCTCCTCCGAAGTCCTCAACCCAGGACTTGGCCCTAAGCAAGGGTTCTTCTGTCTCGGGTAAGTTTTCCGGGTTACCGCCACCTCCTGTCGAGATCCGCACAGCTGCCTTGCAGGCCCTACGAGCGTCCGTAAGAACCTTTGTGGCCCCAGGATCCCGGGTGGTCGCTACGGCGAGTGCATCCGCCATGACAGGCTTGCGCGTTGTTGAAGAGTACAACCAGGACTAGATTGCTGCCGATGCCTCCAAGGCCGTGGGGGATTTTCTTGCTGCCGGCCCGAGCCGCAGCGCTCAAGCCCTGCACACTCTTCAGGTGGCTGTGCTGGATGTTACTCGGGTTGTTGATGTAAGTTTATTTCTTCTATCCCCACTAGTCCCCGAGATAAGTGCTTAGTGCTCTAGACTCCACCGAGTAGCAGATCACTAGGCTGTAATCTGGAAAAAAAATCACTTCGCAGCGCCCGAGATCCTTTCCACCGAGTTGGTTCATAACTGTGGATCTCGAATAAATGCCTTGTTATCTTCCCCACTGACATTCCCGAGACTGATATCGGATAAGCACTGATTACAGGACTGTAGCAAAAAACGCAGCAGTGTCTTTCACCGGCTTCTTGCTGACTTCGGTCAGTCCAAGAGGTCAGAGGGGCGACTTCGGGATGAGCGGGACGCCGCGCGAAAGATCTCGGTGGATCAAAAATCTGCCTTATCTGACGCTCAATCTGAGATCACGCGGCTAAACGCCGAGCTGGAGAAGGCCAAGTCCACTGCTGCAGACTTAAAGACGCGTTTTGTGGACGCAACCAAGAAGCAGAAGGAAACCTTGGAGCAATCCGAGGCGCGCGCGCACCTTGCCGAGACCGAGTTGGCCCTTCTCCGGTCGAAGCAAGATGCTTGGCTGACCGAGCTCACCGGTCCAAACCGGGATATGAACAGTAAGTGTACCGAGTTCTCTTTTTTCGTCTTCCAATTTTTGCCGATATCGCCTCATGGCTTGTCCATGTGACAGTTCTCCTTTCTAAAGGACACTTCGAGCATTCCCGAGACGCTGCCAACCTTGCGGTTGCTGCCGCCCGGGAAAAGCGAGCCGGAAAGGGTCCTGTCTCGGACTCATGGGACATTGATGACCCTCTCATCGCCCTGAAGGCCCGGATGGTACCTCTCCGGTCGATCGGCACCGAGCTCCTCAGCGCGACCGTTCACGCGCATGGCGCCCTGTGGCCTGGCGTTTCCGGTAATCTCTCGGTCGCCGAACTGGCCACCGCGCTCCTGGATGCTGGTAACCGGCTTCACGCCTGGAAACGGTCCGGTGCTCGCGCCGGTGCCGACCAAGCATTGAAGCATGTGCTGAGCTGGTACGAGGGGCTCGATCTCGAAGTGATCAAGAGCCTGCGCGTCGCCTCGGAGTGGTACACGGACCCGACCAAAATTCAGCTACGCCAAGAGACTGCTCATCGTCTCGCCGGTTGGGCGGATCCCAACTCCTTCATCACGAGCCTTATCGCCTCTGACTCCGAGTCAGACTACGAAGATGACGGTGAGACGGGGGATACCGGTGACGCGGACGCCGACATCCCGGAGGCTGATGACGCCGAGACAGGCGCAGCCACCGATATCGTGGCTTCCCGGGATGCCGCTGCTCCTCCGCCACCCGAGATCCCTCAGGCCGAGGTGAATGTGGCCGCTCCGGACATCACCGCCAATGCGGAGGAGACCGTTATCGTCGCTCCTTCTGCTGATCAATCCGAGAAGCCAGCTTCTCCTACTGCTCCTTGACTGTGCTGCCAAATGACGATGTTTGGCCTGAGAATACTTAAGTGTAGAAACATTAAATCCCCGGGATGCCGGGTTCAGCTGTAATATACTTTTAATTCGTACTCTAATCCTTTCTACGCAAGACAAGTTATGCCGGTTTATTTTGCTACAAGTCCCCGAGTTCATTTTCATGTTTGCCGGAGCTAGGCAATTTCTGCTCTTGTCTACCATTTTGGTGTTCGACAGTCGAGTCACGAAATTCCGTTTACGGTATACACTACTTGTGAATATCCGAGTACCAGTTGTTAAATTCCCGACATAATAAAATAAGCAACCGGATAAGTAAGACGCATATGCCGGAAGAATTCCTATTCCGAGTCCCCGAGTTCGTTTTCGTGTTTCCCACATTTTGTAACATCCCAACATATTATAATGTTGAAAATCACTAGAATTTAAAACTTTTCTTTTGATTAAAATAAAATATTAAAATACATAAGAAAATCAACTACAAAAGACTTTAAACATGATAAAAAGGTTTAATATTTCAAATATCTCAGTTTAACCTTATTTTCAAAAGTTGTTTCAAGTAAACAATTTATTACCCATTGTAACTATTAAAACCTCAATATCTAATTTGACAAATGTTTTACAAACCTTCAAACCATATTCATAAATTAAAAAAATATTTATAAGTGTTCTTTTTAAACAATCTAAAACATGATCTATTTGTCAAATAGTTTTTCATTCTTACAACTAAGTTCAAGCTTAGTGTTGAAGTATCAACCCTATAGTTTATAACTTTAATAACTTCATATATTTTATAATAAATAAATTATCCAAATAAACATTTCATTAGCTTAAAATGAATTCCAATTATTTTCAAAAACATAAAATGACTGTCATGAATATATACTCTATATAAGAAAAGAATTAAATTTAAAATCTTTTCCAAAGTTGTTTATAAAATTCTCAAATGATATATCTTAATATAAAATATAATGGTGCACAAATAATTTGAATTAAAAATGATTACATTACATTTTCTCTTTCCATTTCAAATAGTTGTAATGTGATATTTAATAATCTATTAAAGCTAAAATTTATTTAATATTGGAATATGCGTTTAAATAACTTAAATTCAAACATTTCTGAATATGGATATTTCATAGAATTTATTTTAGCCAAAAATAAAATTTATTAAACCCTAGTTTTAAATTTAACATAAAGTGTCAAATTTGTATTTAAGCAATATTTCAAAATATTATTTTTCAAAAATGTTCAAAATATTCCTACAACTGGTTTAACACAAAGATAATAATTTTACAAGTTTTTAGAAATTTGTTTGACCTTATTTGGACAATTAAATCAAAAGATATGAATTAAATGAATAAAACAGAAAAGGAAATTACCTGCTGACGTCAGCGATGGCGTCATCGTCTTCCTCCTCCGGCGCAAATTTAGCCCGAGATCGACGGAGTTCAAATCCGCGTCGTGATCAACGCGAGCGTTTCTCTCCTCTGCCACTATTTAATCCCCACGACTTCCTCTCCCTTTTCTCTCAAAAACCCTAGCCGAGCACGCCCCCAGGCTGCCGGAAAAGCTCGCCGGAGCTCCTCGGTACCCGCCGTCGTTTTTCTTTGTTCCCCGGCGAGGTGAGGCCCCCCCGAGTCCGAGACCTCCTCCATACTTCTCCTTGCGTCCGTGCGCCTCCTCTGACACCCTCCCTCGATTCTTTTCGCAGCCGAACGGAGCACCTCGTGCTCGACCGAAGCTCGCCGGCGCCGAAGCACTTCGGCCACGCCCCACGCCCCTCCGAAACGCCCGCGAAGCCGCCACTGAGCCCATCGAGATCTCCGCGACGCGCCGCTCCCGAGGGCATCATCCGCGCGTCCGAGGAACTTCCGCAGCACCATCCTCGTCCGCGCCCGAGCCCAGCGCAGCCGTCTCCTTCGTCTCCGGCGACCATCCGCGCCGCCCGGTGAGCTCCTCTTCTCCTGGCCGTCCGATAAATATTATACGCGTAGGATTAGATTGTTTAATCGAATCGGTACGATCTGTTCAGATCCGTCGGATCTGGATTGTAACGTACCTGCACTTAAAAATATGGCAGGTACCTGTGTATAGTGCAAACCCCTGGATCGATTCGTTTGCACACACAGTTTACGATGTAATATCACAACAAAGTATCAATTTTATTACATCGATGATCCAGACTTACAAAAATAAATAGTTCGATACATCTTTGCATAGCTTAAAGCTAGCTCAAAACAATAAAGCAACGGAAATAAATCTTCAATGAGCCTCCAACTTCATGATACGCCACAGGCGAAAACATGTTGGTGCAGACTCGAAATCCTTTAACGAAAACCTCACTCGTCATCTGAACAACCTGTATCAAATAAAATTTTGCAACAGAGTGGGTCAGATTCCATTAAAAATGGAGTCTGGCAAGTGACACTATGGTGGACACTTAATGGAATAACTCTATAACCTATATGCATATTTGGCCGGTGGAGTTCAAGGCTAATTTGCATAAAGCCAATTTTTCCTACTCTTTTGAAAACACTTTTCTTGAAATCAGGACAAGTATGGCATGAAAACCATAATCTCATCTTCCCTCGTTCACCCATCAACTTTTAACTTAGAAATTTGAATGTTGGGATCCTCCGTTGACGTCCTTGATCAGCTGCTAAAAAATTGTCCGTAACCGAGGACACGGCTAAGTACTTAGTTTTACACTCTGCAGAGGTTGTGCACTTTTACCACGAGACTCAAACAACCCTTCTGTCCTTGACCCTCATGTAGTGAAAAGGAAAGGAGAAGCCTGAGACGAGACCTTTGGGGAAAGGTCAAGGCAGAGCCATTATACCACGTGGTTGCACTGGAAACATCTTCACTTGGAGAAAACTTTGGTCCCTTTGTTCCTGGGTGGCCATCCTCAAGTGTACGTACTCAGGTTCACTCATCTAAATGAGCCTGGGTCTTAGCCAGGTGCACCCACCTAAATGAGCCTAAGCAGCCACTCAACTCTAACCTCCATCCTCTTGCCACATCCACCCAGAAGTATCTTTAACTTAGTAGAAATTAACTTTTCACAAAACAACTTTTGCATAGCATCAACATTACTACCAAGTTACCCATAGGATTCTAGACACAACTAGTGTAAGGGATATAGTAGTTTCAGCATAGCAATACTATCCAACACATGCATATAAGAAATACACTAAGTAATGCATAGAAAAATACTTAGAAAGTTTATGAGGGTGTGCCACTTGCCTTGGCAATAGGGAGAGCAGGAGTAACAGTTGCAAAAGCCTTCGTTTCTCTCCGAAATTTCTAACAAGTCAAACAAGCCCCAAATAAACATACAAGCATAAATGCAACACTTAGAAAAATATGACATGCATGATATGAAAAAATATTCTTAAGGACTAGAGATGCATGTCATGCCATGAAATTATTCTAAGTTAATGCAGGGCAAGTGTGTTAGTCAAAATTACTAAGGACCAAGGTCATAGGTTGGACAGAATAACTTTGCTATAAATCAACTTGAATAAGTTGTAATGGTGCTGCAAGTCTTCACATGCTTGGTCTTGAAATCTTCAACTCCCTTGTAATTTTCTTCCTCTTCAACTAGCATTCTGACTTGGTCATAATCACTATGGACTTGGTTTATGCCCAAAGTGAAAGAAGAATAGGATGGCGGAAAAAGATAAAGAAAATATGTAGTTTTTCTTCTAGGCTTCATCTCCAGACTTGTAACTTTCTCCGATGTCTTCATTGAATCATGTGGACTTGATGGTTCTTCAGACTTGATGATTTGTATGTCACCCGGGCTGGTCTTGGATATACCTTAGCCACCACGAAGTCTAAGAGATAGAGAAGAAGAGAGAAAGACTTAGAGAAATAAATGGGGATGGTCTTCTTGCAGTTCCTCTTGATTTTCTTCTTAGTGTTTTTTTTGCTTCTTGGACATGCCTTCGGAGTTTTGTTTTTCTTGGCTAAGTCTTCATTGGCCTTCTAGTCTTCATGTTAAGAATCTTAAGTGTCTAAGTGCATAGCACTTTACCAAAACACTATGTTGAAAAATAGTAACTTAGAGAAAAACAATAACTATACAATAAATATGCCATGCATGTAATGCAATTTGTTTCTAAGGACAACACTTAACGAAACAAAACAACTAAGTTTTCTAGATGCTAAAATTTTCTAAGGAAAATATTCAGCATCTTTAAGATGTTGAAATTTTTCTAAGGAAGAGTGTTGTCGAAAAATAGTTATCAAATATTTTCTAAGGAAGAATTTATTTTGTTTAAAGAGGCAAAATATTTCTAAGTACCTTTTAATACCAAAGTGGTCATAATATGGCTAAGTACTTTATAATTCGAATAGATGAATAAATTAATTTTAATATATTTTTAATAAGTTTTTTTTATTCATTAAAATATCATTCAAAGTATTAAATCAATATTATTTACAAAATCATAGAAAAATTATTCTACAAAATTAGTAGAAAAATACTACTGCCAATACTTAGACATTCAAATTTATAGCAAAAGAGTTTGATAAATTTTAAATTTCAAATTTGAAGTTATGTTTAAATTACCATTAATGCCACTTTTGAATTTCAATAAATTTTAATTTGACAAAACGTAAAAGTAATGATGCCAAAAGTTTCTACGTGTCATAAGCTTTCCAAAAATATTTATTTGTAAAATTTGACCAAACCAATAAAAAGTAGTGATAGATTTAAAATTTAGTATTTTTCTTCAAAACTGCCGGTTTTCGGTTGACTGTTGACTGCTGACGTGGGAATTGACTTGCTGATGTGGCAGGCTGACTGGGATTTGACTACGAATTTGACCAAAAATAAAGTTGCTCAGATGGAAAAATATTCTTAACGAAAGTTGTAGAGAATTACGTGCTCTTTCTAGTTATCACAATTATAACATAAGTGGATGAATAGATTGGTCACAAATCTCAAAATACCTTTCTGGTCCGAAACTTCAAACGCGAATATCTCTCAGCTCGCTGAACCAAAAGAGGTGAGGGTTGGGGCAAAAGAAAGGTCTTGATCAGAGGAACAACTTTTGTATTGTCGTCCCAAACTTTTGAGATGGTTTGGTTACTCGAACAACATCAAACACGATCTGTACTATACAGAAAATTATGTACGTTAAAATAAAAAGTTGTCAACAGGAAAGTTGTAGATATAGAGTAGATCTACCTTTTCACCGAAGCAATTTTGATTTGACGCAACGAGCGCGAAGAGATCTGAGAAATACGACTTCAGATCTGATGGATGACGATTCGAAATTCTTTCTCCACGCTTGATGAAAAGAGTTGAGACTTATTGGGATGAAAAGGTATCGACGAGATCTACAACAATGATTAAGCCCTCGTCGCGATTAGAGATGGTTTTGTTCGTCGAACGAACGAAATAATATTTCGCTGATTAGGGTTTCGGTGGAACAAAAAGAGTAAAAGAGATGCCGGCGGCTATAGTGATTTATATAGGCGGAGGGATGGTGGAATAGATAGGGCTCAGAGTTGTGAACGCGTAGGATCAAGCGGATCCGGATTTGGAGTTATATTTCTTGAGATAAACGTGTTTGAATGAAAGGTGGTTAGAAAAACGAATTTTCAGAGTTTGAGTTGGATACGATTTCTCGGTTCGGTTCGGTTCCGTTCGGTTCGGTTCGGTGGGCCGGCCGGCTGGCCCGTTTCGTTTTTTTTTCCTTAATTCCTTCATAACTTTTGTTTTAGAACTCTGAATTAAGTGAAATTAATTTCTAAAAATTTCTAAAAGTCATATCTTTATTTTAAAACATTTATGGACATGTTTTGACCACTTTTTTAAAATATTAATTTTGAATATTTGATTTAATGCAAATTTGACACTTTTATCAAATTTGGAAATATAAATTTAATTAATTTATTTATGGCTAAATAAAATTTGTTATCACAATTGTGAACATATGAAAATATTTATTTGTAATAATTACAATCAAAATATTAAAGTAAAATAAGATAAATAGCATAATCATTATTTTGTTTTTAATATTTTCTCAGATAGATTTTTCAAATGGAAATAGTATTTCAACCATTGTAATTTCAGATCTAAACAATGCAAGAAAATGATGAATGCATGCATGAATTTTGTTTTCAAATCGACATACAAATAGTTTTCAAAAAGTTTTTAATTTTTCTGATTTTTCAGAATTTGAAAAATCTTAGGATGTTACAGACTACCACCCTTAAAAGGAATCTCGTCCTCGAGATTCGAGAAGGCTAGCAAAAGGTTGTGACTGGATATCTGGGTGGGCTACCACCCTTAAAAGGAATCTTTGTTGGTAGTGAAACTTCAATATAACAAATTGATTTAGAAAGTACCGTTCACTTCTTCCACGGTGATGTGATTCACATATCCTTTATCGAAAGGATTTGGCTTGACAGCGGCTTCGGCCCCTTTCTTTTCTGGGCAGTCAGTGGAGTAGTGTCCTTGCTTCTTGCAGTTATAACATGTGATATGATTGAGGTTTTTCTTGGGTTCCACATTTGGACGGTGATTGTGGTTAGGAGCATCGTGTCCGTTTCCCTTGAATCCACCATTGTGTTCATGATGCTTGTGGTTGCTTCCTCCACTATGGTGGTTTCCAAGTTTATGACCATGGTTCCCATCATGAACAAAATGTTTCTTGAATGAGGTTTCAGAGGAGTGCTTGTTCATCTTCCTCTTCCTGTTTTCAGCTTTCTTCATGCTATCTTCAAGGGTGATTGCTTGATCAAGAAGTATCTGATAGTTTGGAGCATAAGCAACCGTAAGAGGTATCTTTAGCTCATCACATAGTCCCTTGAGGAATTTTGCCTTCCTCTTTGCATCTGTATCAATGTCCTCAGGAGCGTATCGAGACAAGGCATGAAAGTCATCCATGTACTCCTTAAGACTTCTGTTACCCTGACGCAGATTGCGAAACTCCTCCTGTTTCAGATTCATAATCCCCGTGGAGACATGAGCTTTACGAAATCCTTCCTTGAATTCCTCCCAGGTCAAGGTGTCCAATGGGTGAGTAATCTGATAAGTTTCCCACCATTGGGCAGCAGGTCCTTCGAGAAGATGTGCGGTGAACCTGACTTTCTCAGCATCATCACATTCAGTTGTCACCAAATCCTTTTGCACGGAACGCAACCAGTCATCAGCTACCATTGGCTCAGTTGAGGTTGAGAACTTGTTTGGCCTAAGCCTCAGAAATCTAGTAAGCCTGTCCACTTGGGGTGGTGGTGGCGGTGGAGGATTGTTGTTGTTGTTATTATTGTTGTTGTGGTTTGCTGCAATAAACTGAGTCATCATAGTCATCAACTGGGCTTGGACGGCCATCAACTGCTGCATAGCATCATTGTTGTCGTTGTTGTTGTTGTTGTTCCCAGGAGCACGTCGGGGAGGCATCTGTGGGTTTTAGCATAGATGAGTAAAAGATAGAAGGGTACTAGGGAAAATTTCTACCCCAAACTCAACAAACTGAGGCAAATCATCTTACAAACAATATCTAACAAACATCGAGCAACAAGTTTCAACACAAACAAGCAATCTAGTATTGTCATACCACACTGAGTTGGCATGATCAATACACTATCACGGTGTCGTTGTTCTAATTAAATGGTGGTCTCTTGTCTATCTCCTTGTTGAGTGCTTCAAGTTCTTCTTTCTTCAAAAATCTTCTAAGTGTTTGAGCTATGAATCTGGATTCTTCAGTGTTCTTCCATGTAGGTAGTTCTTCATGTTGACTTGTGGAATTGCATATGAAGTATCGAACTCAGACATTACGAACATGGTCAACTAGAAAAAGATAAGATATTTTCAGAAGTTTGATATTATACGAGAGTATAAGAGAGGATAACATGAGGAGTTTTGTTTTTAGATAACTGAATAAAAATAGATTTTTAATCCTATGGCCAAATCCTATTTCTATCCAGACTTAGGGGTTTCGAACCTACAGGCAACACAGTGCTCTGATACCATCTGTAACGTACCTGCACTTAAAAATATGGCAGGTACCTGTGTATAGTGCAAACCCCTGGATCGATTCGTTTGCACACACAGTTTACAATGTAATATCACAACAAAGTATCAATTTTATTACATCGATGATCCAGACTTACAAAAATAAATAGTTCGATACATCTTTGCATAGCTTAAAGCTAGCTCAAAACAATAAAGCAACGGAAATAAATCTTCAATGAGCCTCCAACTTCATGATACGCCACAGGCGAAAACATGTTGGTGCAGACTCGAAATCCCTTAACGAAAACCTCACTCGTCATCTGAACAACCTGTATCAAATAAAATTTTGCAACAGAGTGGGTCAGATTCCATTAAAAATGGAGTCTGGCAAGTGACACTATGGTGGACACTTAATGGAATAACTCTATAACCTATATGCATATTTGGCCGGTGGAGTTCAAGGCTAATTTGCATAAAGCCAATTTTTCCTACTCTTTTGAAAACACTTTTCTTGAAATCAGGACAAGTATGGCATGAAAACCATAATCTCATCTTCCCTTGTTCACCCATCAACTTTTAACTTAGAAATTTGAATGTTGGGATCCTCCGTTGACGTCCTTGATCAGCTGCTCAAAAATTGTCCGTAACCGAGGACACGGCTAAGTACTTAGTTTTACACTCTGCAGAGGTTGTGCACTTTCACAACGAGACTCAAACAACCCTTCTGTCCTTGACCCTCATGTAGTGAAAAGGAAAGGAGAAGCCTGAGACGAGACCTTTGGGGAAAGGTCAAGGCAGAGCCATTATACCACGTGGTTGCACTGGAAACATCTTCACTTGGAGAAAACTTTCGTCCCTTTGTTCCTGGGTGGCCATCCTCAAGTGTACGTACTCAGGTTCACTCATCTAAATGAGCCTGGGTCTTAGCCAGGTGAACCCACCTAAATGAGCCTAAGCAGCCACTCAACTCTAACCTCCATCCTCTTGCCACATCCACCCAGAAGTATCTTTAACTTAGTAGAAATTAACTTTTCACAAAACAACTTTTGCATAGCATCAATATTACTACCAAGTTACCCATAGGATTCTAGACACAACTAGTGTAAGGGATATAGTAGTTTCAGCATAGCAATACTATCCAACACATGCATATAAGAAATACACTAAGTAATGCATAGAAAAATACTTAGAAAGTTTATGAGGGTGTGCCACTTGCCTTGGCAATAGGGAGAGCAGGAGTAACAGTTGCAAAAGCCTTCGTTTCTCTCCGAAATTTCTAACAAGTCAAACAAGCCCCAAATAACATACAAGCATAAATGCAACACTTAGAAAAATATGACATGCATGATATGAAAAAATATTCTTAAGGACTAGAGATGCATGTCATGCCATGAAATTATTCTAAGTTAATGCAGGGCAAGTGTGTTAGTCAAAATTACTAAGGACCAAGGTCATAGGTTGGACAGAATAACTTTGCTATAAATCAACTTGAATAAGTTGTAATGCTGCTGCAAGTCTTCACATGATTGGTCTTGAAATCTTCAACTCCCTTGTAATTTTCTTCCTCTTCAACTAGCATTCTGACTTGGTCATAATCACTATGGACTTGGTTTATGCCCAAAGTGAAAGAAGAATAGGATGGCGGAAAAATATAAAGAAAATATGTAGTTTTTCTTCTAGGCTTCATCTCCAGACTTGTAACTTTCTCCGATGTCTTCATTGAATCATGTGGACTTGATGGTTCTTCAGACTTGATGATTTGTATATCACCCGGGCTGGTCTTGGATATACCTTAGCCACCACGAAGTCTAAGAGAAAGAGAAGAAGAGAGAAAGACTTAGAGAAATAAATGGGGATGGTCTTCTTGCAGTTCCTCTTGATTTTCTTCTTAGTTTTTTTTTTTTGCTTCTTGGAGATGCCTTCGGAGTTTTGTTTTTCTTGGCTAAGTCTTCATTGGCCTTCTAGTCTTCATGTTAAGAATCTTAAGTGTCTAAGTGCATAGCACTTTACCAAAACACTATGTTGAAAAATAGTAACTTAGAGAAAAACAATAACTATACAATAAATATGCCATGCATGTAATGCAATTTATTTCTAAGGACAACACTTAACGAAATAAAACAACTAAGTTTTCTAGATGCTAAAATTTTCTAAGGAAAAGATTTAGCATCTTTAAGATGTTGAAATTTTTCTAAGGAAGAGTGTTGTCGAAAAATAGTTATTAAATATTTTCTAAGGAAGAATTTATTTTGTTTAAAGAGGCAAAATATTTCTAAGTACCTTTTAATACCAAAGTGGTCATAATATGGCTAAGTACTTTATAATTCGAATAGATGAATAAATTAATTTTAATATATTTTTAATAAGTTTTTTTTTATTCATTAAAATATCATTTAAAGTATTAAATCAATATTATTTACAAAATCATAGAAAAATTATTCTACAAAATTAGTAGAAAAATACTACTGCCAGTACTTAGACATTAAAATTTATAGCAAAAGAGTTTGATAAATTTTAAATTTCAAATTTGAAGTTATGTTTAAATTACCATTAATGCCACTTTTGAATTTCAACAAATTTTAATTTGACAAAACGTAAAAGTAATGATGCCAAAAGTTTCTACGTGTCATAAGCTTTCCAAAAATATTTTATTTGTAAAATTTGACCAAACCAATAAAAAGTAGTGATAGATTTAAAATTTAGTATTTTTCTTCAAAACTGCCGGTCTTCGGTTGACTGTTGACTTTGACTGCTGACGTGGGAATTGAGTTGCTGACGTGGTAGGCTGACTGGGATTTGATTACGAATTTGATAAAAAATAAAGTTGCTCAGATGGAAAAATACTCTTAACGAAAGTTGTAGAGAATTACGTGCTCTTTCTAGTTATCACAATTATAACATAAGTAGATGAATAGATTGGTCACAAATATAAAAATACCTTTCTGGTCTGAAACTTCAAACGCGAATATCTCTCAGCTCGCTGAACCAAAAGAGGTGAGGTTTGGGGCAAAAGAAAGGTCTTGATCAGAGGAACAACTTTCGTATTGTCGTCCCAAACTTTTGAGATGGTTTGGTTACTCGAAAAACATCAAACACGATCTGTACTATACAGAAAATTACGTACGTTAAAATAAAAAGTTGTCAACAGCAAAGTTGTAGATATAGAGTAGATCTACCTTTTCACCGAAGGAATTTTGATTTGACGCAACGAGCGCGAAGAGATCTGAGAAATACGACTTCAGATCTGATGGATGACGATTCGAAATTCTTCCTCCACGCTTGATGAAAAGAGTTGAGACTTATTGGGATGGAAAGGTATCGACGAGATCTACAACAATGATTAAGCCCCCGTCGCAATTGGAGATGGTTTTGTTCGTCGAACGAACGAAATACTATTTCGCTGATTAGGGTTTCGGTGGAACGAAAATAGTAAAAGAGATGCCGGCGGCTATAGGGATTTATATAGCCGGAGGGATGATGGAATAGATAGGGCTCGGAGTTGTGAACGCGTAGGATCAAGCGGATTCGGATTTGGAGTTATATTTCTTGAGATAAACGTGTTTGAATGAAAGGTGGTTAAAAAAACGAATTTTCAGAGTTTGAGTTGGATACGATTTCTCGGTTTGGTTCGGTTCGGTTCGGTGGGCCGGCCGGCTGGCTTGTTTCATTATTTTTTTTGCTTAATTCCTTCATAACTTTTGTTTTAGAACTCTGAATTAAGTGAAATTAATTTCTAAAAATTTCTAAAAGTCATATCTTTATTTTAAAACATTTATGGACATGTTTTGACCACTTTTTTAAAATATTAATTTTGAATATTTGATTTAATGCAAATTTGACACTTTTGTCAAATTTGGAATTATAAATTTAATTAATTTATTTATGGCTAAATAAAATTTGGTACCACAATTGTGAACATATAAAAATATTTATTTGTAATAATTACAATCAAAATATTAAAGTAAAATAAGATAAATAGCATAATCATTATTTTGTTTTTAATATTTTCTCGGATAGATTTTTCAAATGGAAATAGTATTTCAACCATTGTAATTTCAGATCTAAACAATGAAAGAAAATGATGAATGCATGCATGAATTTTGTTTTCAAATCGACATACAAATAGTTTTCAAAAAGTTTTTAATTTTTCTGATTTTTCAGAATTTGAAAAATCTTAGGATGTTACATGGATCCAACGGACCAGATCTACTCACTTGCCACGTCGGATCCGCGTCAGCGCACAGTCAGCGCACAGTCAACGCTGACGTGGATTTTGTTTGCTTTTAATTGTTTAAATGGTAGTTTTGCAGAAAAGCCCCTGTCACTTAGATCTGTCATAACTTTTTAACCACTTATCCAAATTCAAATATTTTTACATATTTGCAAAGCCCTTGACATGTAGATTAATTTGGATCTGCCAAAATTCAAATTTGACTTAGTTGAAAATATTCAAATTTCAAATGGTGAATTTTAGTATTTTTGCCATAACTTTAAATCTGTAAATTCAAAAATTGTAAATAAAATTGTTTTAGAGACTTTGGAATATTCATAATGTGATGACACTACTATGAAATAATTTTGAGTAATACTGAATGAATTCATAGTTATATAGTTAATTTGAATAGTTTGAGTATTTTTCCACATAACAATTAATAGAAATATTATTTTTGATTAAATCAAATTGCTATAAATTTAATTAAATGCCCCCTCTCTACTAGCACTAATTACAAAATTTTGCTATAAAAATTTAATATTATAATTATTCCTTTTATTATATTTTCTAAAAATAGAAATTAATTAGATTGCATTTATAGCCAAATGCATACTTTATAAATACCCCAAATTTTGTATGATATTTCCTAGGATTTAAAAGGTGCATTGCATGCATAACTCATTTTTCACATATAGATATATTTTCCTATAGGAAAATTTCCCTTCATTATTTTCTCTAAGTTAGAAGTATTTTCAACTTAGCATTTTAGTAAAGTGCTACACTTAGACACTTAGTAATTTTCAAGATGGAGCTAGAAGGCCATTGAAGGACTTAGCGAAACAAGACTTCAGAAGTATCTTCAAGGGGTAGAAGCACTTAGAAGAAAAGCAAGAAGAAGTTCAAGAAGACCAACCTCCTCTATTCTCTAAGTATTTCTTAATCTCTCTCTTTTCTTCCTACTTATCTGAGACTTCATGAAGACTAAGTTAAATCCAAGACCAGCCTAAGTGATACAAGAATCATCAAGTCTGAAGATTCATCAAGACTACCAAGAGCTCAATCAAGACATCATTCAGAAGAAAGTTACAAGTCTGGAGATGAAGCCTGGAGGACAACTACATCTTCTTCTATCTTTTCCCTCTTTTCGAATCTTGTCTTTCACATTTGACTTAAACAAATTTTGATCATGATATTATCATCTTGAAGAAATGACTTAGTATCTTCTCTAAATATTTCTACACATCAAGACAAAGCCATTAGAGGGCTTATTCAAGATGATATAAAACAAAATATTTTATTCAACTATTGACATTAGTCCTTATTCATTTTGACATACATTTCGCTTGCATTAACTTAAAAGATGTTCATGGCATGACATGTTTTCCTTCGAAGTTTTACAAAACTTGTTTGTTCATTTGATATGAGCATGTATGTTTGATGATTGTTGTTTGTTGATTGTTGTGTTGTTGTTTGCTATTATTGTTTAGATTAAACGGAGAGCAAACGTTCGTTGTTTAAAAGAGTTTGTGAACAACGACAACATTCAAAGGCAAGTGGCACACCTCATAAACTTCCTATTATTTTCTATATGCATTACTTAGTGTATTTTTATATGCATGAGTAGGATAGTATTGCTATGCTAAACCTGTGTAGAATTCCCTTACTCCTGTGTCTAGGTTCCTATATAATACTTAGTAGATATATTGATGCTATGCAATGATGAAAAGTTTTGCCAAATGTAAGTGACTACTCAGGGCTGTGCTCATGGTTGTCGTCGCCTAGGATGAATGTCTATTCTACTTAGGGCCGTGAGCATGGTGATTTTCACCTGAGAGTGCACATCCACTAAGTTAATGAATCGCCTGGGTGGATTGGTTGTATGGTGGCGAAGTTGAGTGGCTGCTCAGGTCCATGTCTATGGTTACTGGAGTACGTGCACTTGTGGATGGCCACCCAGGGAACAGAGGAATCTGAAGAACTCCGAGTGACGATTGCTTCCAGTGCAGCCATTGCCATATGGGCTCTGGCTTGATCAATTATGTTGTGTGGACTCTCCCCGGCTTGACAAGCAGATGCAGAGGGTGTTAGGTCGAACGGGTCAAGCCAGAGTGGGAGGGAAAATGCTTCTGAAAGATCTCGTCTCATTCTTATCCTTTCCTTATCACAAATGGTGTGTAAAGGATAATCTGGATTGAATGGGTACAATGGTGAAAGTGCACAACCTCTGCAGAGTGTAAAACTAAGTACTTAGCCGTGTCCCCGGTACGGACAATTTGAGCAGCTGATCACGGACGTCAACGGAGGATTCCACCATTCCAACTTCAGAAATAAAACTTGATGGGTGAACAAGGGAAGATGAGATTTATGGTTTTCATGCCATACTTGTCTTGATTTGAAGAAAGTGTTTCCGAAAAGATAGGAAAAATTGGCTTTATGCAAAATAGCCTTGAATTCCACCAGCCAAATATGCATATAGGCTATAGAGTTATTCCATTTAGAGTCCACCATAGTGTCACTTGCCAGACTCCATTTTAATGGAATCTGACCCACGTTGTTGCAATATTTTTCTTATTGCAGATTGTTCAGATGACGAGTGAGGTTTTGTTTATAGGTTTCGAGTCTACAACCAACATGTTTTCGCCTGTGGCAGCATGAAAGTGATAGAGACTCACTGCTATTGTATTTCCTCTGTGTACTTTTTCAATGCTAGCTTTATGCTATGCAACTTGTATCGAATATTTTGTAATTCTGGATCATCGATGTAATAAAATTGACGCTTTGTTGTGATATTACATCGTAAACTGTGTGTGCAAATGAATCGATCCAGGGATTTGCACTATACACAGGTATCTGCCTTATTTAAAGTGCAGGTACGCTACACATTTGATGTTCTTTGCTCTTGACTACCATTTCGGCGTTCGTCAATCGAGTCAAAAGATTATTTCACATGACATACATTACTCCGACTTAGGAACCGAGCAGAATTTGCCCGGCATATACTAAACAAACATAAGTACGAGGTAGTCCCCGAGTTCCTCCCTGGGTTGCCGACGCGCACATAACAGATGAATAGCAAAAATCAAAGTGGAACAAAAAAAGGCAGTCCCCGGGTTCCTCCCAAGGATGCCGACATGTAAGTCAGGATAAATAACATATTTTGGCCAGGCAGTCCCCGAGTAACACCTCGGGGTGCCGAAATCTCATTGATAAAAACCGAGATACATACATTGCGCCCCTGAAGTGTAAAAGGGACGGAGCAAGCCTACATTCCATGGCCGCTTGGTTTCCTCACCAGCTTTGTCCATTACACCTTTCCTAGCTTCCTATGCATCTACAAGGTAATAAGAATCATTGTGCAATGCCTTGCTTACAACAAAAGGACCCTCCCATGGAGGTGAGAGTTTATGCATCCCGACTGTGCGTTGGATGAGCCTTAGCATGAGATCCCCTTCTTGGAATACTCTGGGATGCACCTTCCGGCTATGATAGCGACGGAGGTTCTGCTGATAAATTGCAGACCGAGACAATGCCAATTCCCTTGCTTCCTCGAGCAAGTCAACATCATCCTCCCGGGCTTCCTTTGCCTCGGTCTCGGTGAACATTGTAACCCTTGGTGCATCATACTGTATGTCGGTTGGGAGCACCGCTTCGCACCATACACCATGAAGAATGGCGTATAGCCGGTAGATCTATTCGGTGTGGTCTGGAGACCCCACAACACTGCCGGTATCTCCTCTATCCAACATCCCGGAGTCCTCAACAGTGGCTCGATCAGGCGGGCTTTGATGCCGGCCAAGACCAAGGCATTTGCTCTCTCGACTTGCCCGTTTGCTTCCGGGTGGGCTACTGATGCCACATTCAACCGGATTCTTTTCTCCGCACAAAACCGAGCAAATTCCCCCAAAGCAAAGTTGGTACCATTATCTGTGATGATGCTGTGCGGGTACCCGTATCTCAAGATAATGTCCTTCAAGAATTGGACCGAGGTTGTCCGTCACATTTCCGGATTGGTTTGACCTCTATCCATTTGGTAAATTTGTCCACCATGACCAGCATGTGTGTCATATTACCCCTTGCCAGCTTGAATTGTCCGACCATGTCCAAGCACCATACAACAAATGGCCAAGTGATAGGGATGGTTTTCAGTGCTGATGCCGGCATATGTATTTTGTGGGCAAACCTCTGGCACCCTCCACATTTCCGGGCAATGTCCTCTGCGTGCTGCAAGGCGGTGAGCCAATAGAACCCATGCCGCAATACCTTCGCCACCAGCGCCCGAGATGATGCATGATGTCCACATTCTCCCTGGTGTATTTCCAACAGCATTTCTTGGCCCTCCTCAGGCTCGACACATCTCTGGAGCACTTTGGTGACACTTCTCTTGTACAACTCTTGATTGATGATGGTGTATGCCTTGGACCTTCGCAGTATCTGCCGGGCTTCCACCTCGTTCTCTTGGAGGGTTCCATCCGATATGTATGCAATGATGGGTTGTGCCCATCCCGGGACAGGTCGAACTGGGAACACGAGAGTATCTTCTTCCATTGGCTCAGCTGACATCACCTTCATAGACATGACGTTTGCCATCTCCGAGCTATGTGGTGCAGTCCCCGGGTTTAATGCAGTATTCTCGACTTCCACCTCCATAGGTATGGCTTCCGAACTAGGTTCCTTGGGGATGAAGATAGATTCCGACTCAGGTGAGGGATGGATAGACGGCTTCCTCAGATGCTCGAGAGCGATGCCGGGTGGGATGGCATCCCGGGACAACCCTAGCTTGGACAACACATCTGCTGCTTCGTTTTCCCCTCTGGGTATGTGCTTGAATTCGCATCCCTCGAAAAATCCGGATATTTTCTGCACATGGAACCGATATAAGGCCATGTTGGCGTCAATTGCATCTCAGTTCCCCGATACCTGCTGCACCATGAGGTCGGAATCACCGAAGCACTCTATCCGGCGGATACCGATTTCCTTGGCGACATTCAGTCCATGAACCAAAGCCTCGTACTCCGCCACATTGTTAGATGCCCGGAAATAAATTTGTAGTACATATTTCAGCACATCTTGCTTCGGTGAGGTGAGGACTACTCCGGCACCCAATCCGATCTTGGCCTTGGAACCATCGAAATGCATTCTCCAGAAGTTGCAGTCGGGAATTGGAGGTTCATACTGCATCTCGGCCCAGTCCACCGAGAAGTCCGGCAGCGCATGCGACTTAATGGCATCGCGTCTCTCATATGCCGGAGCGTACGGAGACAACTGGATGGCCCATTTGGCAACTCGGCCGTTAGCATCCTTACAGCCGATGATCTCGGCGAGGAGAGCTTCGCATACCACCGTGATCGGGTGTTCTTGGAAATAGTGCTTGAGCTTGGTGACTGCCAAGTATACTCCGTAGGCCATCTTCTGATAGTGCGGGTAGTTCTGTTTGGATGTCGAGATCACCTCGCTCAGATAATACACCGGTCTTTGTATCAGCTTATCCCCTTCTTCTCTTTCCACTACGATGGCTACACTCACTACCCGGTTAGTGGCAGCTATGTACAGCAGCATAGGCTCCTTGGGTAATGGGGACGCCAACACTGGTGCTGTTGAAAGCATCTTCTTCAAATCATTGAACGCCGCATCAGCCTGCGGGGTCCATACAAATGTTTTGCTCTTCTTCATCAATTGATACAAGGGCAAGGCCTTCTCTCCTAGTCGGCTCACAAACCGACTTAGGGATGCCAGACAGCCTGTATATTTCTGCACATCTTTGAGATGTACCGGTAACTTCATGCTTTCGATTGCACGTATCTTACCCGGGTTGACCTCAATCCCTCGGCTTGATATAAGGAAACCGAGTAGCTTGCCTGCCGGAACACCGAATGTACATTTGTCCGGATTCAACTTCATCCGGAATCTCCTTAAATTTTTAAATGTCTCCCTCAGATCATCGATCAGAGAGGATTTTTATTTTGTTTTTATGACTATGTCATCGACATAGACTTTGGCATTCCGGCCTATCTGGTCATGTAAACATTTTTGCATGCATCTCTGGTATGTAGCACCAGCATTTCTCAAACCAAAAGTCATGACACGATAGCAATAAGTCCCATACGGGGTATAAAGGCAGTTTTCAATTGATCATCCAGATTCAAAGGTATCTGGTGGAAACCAGAATAGGCATCTAAAAAAGTCAAAAGCTCACTCCCGGCAGTGGAATCGATCACTTGATCTATCCGGGGAAGTGGAAACGGATCTTTCGGGCATGCCTTGTTGAGGTTGGTGAAGTCGATGCACATGCGCCACACCTTAAGCAGGAGGGGATCATCTTTCTTCTTTTCTACCAGGACTGGATTCGATATCCAATCTGGATGCAGCACTTCCATCACGAATCCGGCAGCCAGAAGTACTGCGAGATGTTCCATGATAGCAGCTCTTCTCTCATCCGAGAGGCGCCTAGTCGGTTGCTTCACCGGTTCCGCGTCAGGCCTGACGAATAGTGAGTGCTCAGCCAACTCCCTCGGAACGCCTTGCAGATCGTCATTCGACCACGCAAAAGCATCCCGATTCTCACGGAGGAAGTCGACGAGCTCGCCTTCCTATTTGCTGTCCAGGTTGCTGCCAATGATGACATGGCGCTCCGGGTTGCTGGGGTCAACTCCCACCTTCTTGGTCTCCTTTGGTGCCTGGAATGAGGCGTTCGGCTCCGGGTTCACCATCACGGGTATGCCGAGTTGCGAGGTCTTGGCCAGTGCAACTACTTGTTGAATTCTCTTCTTCTCCTCAGCAATGACCAGGGACTCGGCTAACTTTAATCCGGTCGATGCACAATCCATGGATCGCTTATGGTCTCCCGCGATAGTGATCACTCCATTTGGACCCGGCATCTTCGTCTTCAGGTACCCCATGTGAGTGGAGATCATGAATTTGGCCAGTGTCGGCCTACCAATGAGTGCGTGGTAGGGACTTTCGAGATCCACGACCTCGAACTCCAAGCTCTCAGTCCGGCAGTTCTCCCGGGTTCCAAATAATACCTCAACCCAAATTTTTCCCATAGGGGAGCAGGAGACTCCGGGCACAATGCCGTGGAAGGTGGTCTCGGTTGGGGCAGCGTGTTCATGGACACCCCCAGCTTCAGCATGCTATCCTTGTACATAATGTTAATGGCACTGTCATAATGTTAATGGTCTTGGGGGGGTCTCTGGCTGGACTGATTAATTCGGACCGCATTGGCACCGGATAGCGGTGGAGGGGGTCTCGGAATGTTGGGTCGTGATGCCGGAGCATTCGGCCGAGTAGCCCCCGCGCTGCCCTCCTGCAACGTGCGCTGGTACCAGCTGCATTGCCGGGTGGAGTGGTTTGCAGGCTTGTTGGATTCCAACGTATGGTAGCAGCATGGCTTGTTCAGCATGTCTTCATATGTCAGAGGCTTCTTTTGGTCCACCCAAGTTTTCTATACCTCCTGGCTCTGACCCCAAGCCGGGCCAGTCACTTTCTGCCGCTGATTATTTCCGGCATCCCCCTGATCTCGGCCAACTGCTGCAACGTATTGCGAGACATAGTGGAACTCGGACTGGTTCCTCTTCTGACCGAATTCGTGGCGATCATGGCTTCTGCTCGACCCCGAGCGCTGATTCCCCGTATTCCTCCTGTTGGAGTCTCCGACATCCACCAGGGGTTGCATGGGGTCTCCAAGCGTGTAGGTGTCGGCGATGCGCATGGTCTCTGCCAAGGTTGTCGGCATCTTCCTCTACAGCTTTTGCCAAAGAATAGAGCCATGCCGGCATCCTTGTGCAAACCACGATATGGCCTGTGCCTCGACAACCCCTTCGCAAGAATTGCGAATGTTGCTCCACCGAGTAAGGTACTCTCGGTCAGTTTCATTGCTCCTCTGCCTGCAGATGGCAAGCTGCTGAGGTCGGTTGGGCCTCTTGTATGTGCTGGTGAAGTTGCTGATGAAGGCCTCCTCGAAATCCAACCAACAGTCTATGCTGCTAGTCCTCAAGTTATTTAGCCAGATCCTGGCAGGTCCATCCAACATCTGCGGCACATATCGTACCGCCCACCGTCTGTTTCCACCGGCTATGCTTATTGCAGTTACATAGTCAGTTAACCAATCCTCCGGCTTCGAGCTGCCGTCATAGGTCTTGGCACCCCGGTTGAGCTGAAAATTTCGCACAGCCGGCTCCCGCATAATCCGAGGTCCGAAGCAGGCGGGTCCCGGTGGGCCTTGCTCTTCAACCAAATCGGATTGATGAATCCGGTCGAGCCGGTACCTAGCATCAGTTGGATCTAGCTGTCGAGTACCTATTCGAGATCCCAAGCGATTCTCGTTAGGCTGGTATCTGAGTTGCTGCAACCTCGAGTTGCCATCGTCATGTCTGTTAACAACAGGAACTATGGCTTGTTGTGGGACAGAGGCGGCATCTCTCTGCCGGTTTCCCTGACTTTGTGGTGGATTCCGAGGTGGATTGTCACGGTTAGTCGGGATATTGTTTCCTCACCCCGGTTACCACCACCATGGCTACCCTGAGCCTGACCGGGATTGTTCTGTCCGGCTTGCTGAACTCCGGCAAAGGCCGGGTCGTATGTCTGCAATTGCTTGTTTCTCCCGGAACCTCGGCTCCGGCTCCGGCTTTTGCTCTTGCTCCGACTCGGATGCGGAGACGAAGCCTCTCCGCCTGATTTGTTGCTCTCGGCCCTAGCCGAGTACACCTGGGACCTAGCTCCCGGGTTCTTCTTCTTAAAGGCCTTGTTCTGCCGGTTAGCCTCTACGACTAACTCGTTGACCCGCTCTTGTTGCTTGCGCAGAGCTTCCCCGGATAGCCCGGCCAACTCAGCCATAGCTGACTCGGCAGCCGTAGAGTCTTTGCCGGTGAGCTGAACACCGGTTTTTCTGCCGAGATCATACTACCCGACCTGCTATGGCTAGGCGCTGCGCCACCCACCAACGCATCATTCACCATCCTGCCTTTCTTGCGCAGATCAGCAATGCGCTTGTCCCGGGAATCTATCCTAGGGAACCCGTGAGCTGCATTGTACTCACGGAGACTAGCACTAAGCTCACGCCGGATCTCGGCGATCTCTTGGGCCTCCGCGAGCAGCAACCTACGCTGCTCATCCAAATCAGCTGAAGTGACTTGGGTATCAGCGTCTCCTGTCAAAGGGACGGCCAACTTGGATACCAAAGCAGAGAGGGGATCCGGCCAGCGACGAGGTTGGGACGGTTGGGGATCGCCATCTCGGGAAGCACCCCTCTCCTGAGGAGGTTTTGCCAACCGAACCCGGCCATTACCGACGTTGCCGTCGGGAGCGTCCTGGAACACCTCCTCGGTCACCCCGACCATCATGACCGTGACACAGCCCACGGGGCGATCAATACGCTGATCCCGGGGGGCGCGGAGCATGGGGGGATCCTCAGCCTCCAGGACAACATCCGGATAGCTGCAGACGACCTCGGTGGCGACGTAGGTGGTGAAGACGCTGAAGTCGATGAGGCATCCGTTCGCCGGAAAGGGCTTGTTCCGGAAGCAACCGGCATTGTCGCTGACGAAATCCATGTCGCCCAGCCTGACAACAAGGCCGGAGAGAACTCGGATGCCGGAGCAAACGGTGGAACCCGTCCGGATGTGTACACCAGCCAGCGCCTCTACCTGCCCCACGGTGGGCGCCAACTGTCGTGGTGGTGTCACGGCAGATGCCATAGGATGGCTAATGTGTGGGGCCGACGGACGCTGGTGGATCCGGAGAGGGCTAGCGAGCTAGAGAGCTCACACGGTAGGAGATGCCGGAATACACGAAATCAGCGAAGAACACTCAAAGATCTAACAAACCCAAACAAATGCACGAAGGAAAAATCACACACGATGTACCCAGGTTCGGGGCCCTCGTGAGGAGGTAACACCCCTACTCCTGCCCTTCCTCTCAATATAAGAGTGGCACAAGATCTACAACATGCTCCTTGAGCTCTTTTGGTGATGAACTAGATGAACTAGAGAGGAGGAGGAAGTAAATGCACTAAGAGTAAATGAGACTATAGTTTTGGCCCTCAAGTTGGTCATGCCCCCACCGAAGCAGTTATGGCGCCTTTTATAGAGTTCCGACCGGGAGGGCCGGAAACCCTAATCCGGCACGGCCCCACCGGACAGGCCTAACGGTTATGTCGACACTGGCTAGTGCGACCTAGCCGCCGAGCTACCCGGCATAGCCTTGTCGTCATCATTCTGGCAAGGACTGCAGGCGCCATCCTGGATCATCATTGTCTCCTTGTCAGAGACAAGACATGTCTTCGCCCATGCCTAGTAGCCTTTTCCGTATTGCCGGGCTAGGCATGTCTGATCTTGTCGTAGCGTCATCGTACCGGCTGACACTTTCCCGTGCTAGAAAGGAGGTGACCATGCTTCCGTGTCAGGAGGAATGGGACTGCCCCCCGTGTCAGGCGGAAAGCCTACACCAGACCTCTGACTTCCGACCGACATGCCCCCATGCCGATCTCCTCCTTGTTCAGTTCGGCATGTCCTTCCTGCACACCAAAGATAGCTTGCCAGGACCGAGATAGGTAAGTCGGTTAGTATCTACCCGGGAAGCCCATCCGGATCCTCCGGGTTCTCCTCTACCCGGGATCTTACCGGAGGACTCCGACATACCGAGACATCCGACATCCTTCTCGGTTGCGTCCGAGTTCCACCCCTGCTCCGGACTACCATTTGGGATGAGTACTTCTAGGCCTAGCCTCCCGAAGATGTCTTAGGCTGTTACCAAAGACATCTTCGAGAAGCTAGTTCTTAGAGGAACCATCCGCTGGTGCTTATGCTGCCCTGAAGGCCTGGGGGGGGCTATTTATAGTTTCCAGGGATGACCCTTGCGCCCTCCAAGAGACACCTTGGGCCCAACCACCTTCGAAAGGTCAAATTGCCCCTTCGGTGCACCATAGGATGACCCTTGCTCTGCCCCCAAGGTCAATTACTGTTGCCATACTGCTGATCTGTACCGGGATCTTCCCTACCCGGGGGGCAGCCCCCCGACAGTAACTATTTGACACCTTAGTCATTACCGGAACTTATGCGCATCCCACTGACTTGCTGCCCCAATCTCGATACAGACGAACTCAATGCTGCACTCCAGGCAAGGGACCATGCCCGCTGCCTCGCCAAAGACTTGTAAGAGGAGGATAGCCGAGCAGCCAATGAGCTCCCCCACCTAATCGCTGATGCGAAGGCTCAAGGGGCGGTTAAGGCCGAAGAAGTGCTGACTGCACAGCGCACAGAATCAGACAGTGCTCTTGCTGCCCGACTCCTTTCACTCGGAAAAACTCTGGCTCGTGAGTACTTTCCGCCTCAAATTACTGCATTGAACCTGACCAATGCGACCAAAGTTTACCCCTGCGACTGACCAAACTACCCCCTTGCTAACCACAGATGTTCTTGGACTTCCAGCCGACCAATTTGCGGCTACGTCAAACATCGAACTCAAAGCCGCGATTGAATCGATAGAGCATTTCGGGAGCCGTCTGAGCAGGGTATTGGCCTCTTCCGCGGCTGATTTGACTACGCTGCACAAGATCGCCTTTCCAACTCAAGAGCCCCGAAGGACTTGCATACCCTAGCGGACACGTTCCAGGCGGAAGGGGACTCCTTTCCCAAGTTCCTTCGTGAGAAGACGGTACGTGGTTCTACCACTGCTTTCAAGATGCTTCTGGGACACGGGGTGGAGCTAGACTTGACTTGGTTAGCGGCATATTTCCCCCTGAACTCGTCTGGAAAGAAGATCTCTCTTAGTCAGTTTGAGCCTGAGGCACGACAGCTGGTGGACACTCTTTTCTTGACGTTGGAGCAGCGAGGCGCCGCCCGCAAGAAAAAAGGGTCCGCTGCGTCAGTTAGTGGCGCCAGCTCGAAATAAATCACCTAGCTATCCAAGCAACTGACCTAGGTTAGATAGTGGCCTTATTTTGTAGACTGTACTCGCGCCTATTTACGTTGCCCTGAATGTAACCAAACCTACGTTTTATTTTGGAGAGATCCGAATGAAGAGTGCACTCTGCTTAGCCCCCGAGGCTTTATTCGAAGCCAAACATGAGTTGTCTTCTACTTTTTGTTCCTTTTCTGTTTGACCAATGTTTGAGCTTCTCACTGAAGGACCGCTTCCTGTGATGCAGCCTGCTAGTACTTCCTCTCCTGAAGGTGTGCCTCCTTTCAATCCCCGCGACCAATACTTGTACAATCTGGTAAAGGTGCGGTGTGAAAATGCTGAGCAAGAGCTCAGAGTGACGCGGGGTACGCTTGCCATACTTCAGTCAAAGAAACCTCGACCCATAGAGAGGGAGCTTGTATTGATGAAGGAGATAGAAGACACTGTTGCTGGCCTTCTTTGTAAGTGCAAAGCGTGCAGCCCCCGAGTTCGTGATTGCTTCTCACATGCTTAAACTTTACCCTGCCTTTACTGTTGTAGGTGCCCAGACTGACGCAAGGGCTGAACAAAATAGGGTCCAGGCGCAACTTGTAAGGGTGACATGGGAGCATGGCCGTGATGCGTCTTCAATTTGGTCTATGCGCAGTCGAGCCACGACGCTACTGACCCTTCGAGACCGTGTCTCGCAAGTGCAGCACTTAACTTCATCATGCTCCGCCACGCTTCGCTTGATCCACGAGGCCATGTTCCCTCTGAACGAACAACCTGACGGGCTGGCAGGCTTACTGGCCAAATTTCGCCTCGGCGCCGCCACCCGTGACTTTGTCCGTCACCAGCTCGTGGCAGGCGCCACAACGGCCTTCGCTGTGTTGCGACTTCACTACTCCGACATAGATTTGGCGAAAGTTGGAGCCGCTACTCCCGCGTGTACCGGGTCGATTTCCATGGCTGGACATTACGCTGCTGTAGAGGGAGCGGCCAGCTGCGTGATTGCCCTGATGGAAGAGACTGCCCTGGAGCTGGAGCGAAGGCGTCCGTCGGCACCAATCAAAGAGGAGGACGTGTAATTGTCTATGAGACTGATTTTCCCAGTTTCTGATTCCCGGTCGAATTAGAAGTAATTTGTTAGAAATGTACATTTTTACCGCCGATCCCCGAGTACTGTATGCATCGAAGTGAGCTGGCTGAGGTGCACGTATGCAGGCAGCCCCCCGAGCACTACATGCGCTGGACGCACTAACTGAGCCGTATTTTTACATGCAGCCCCTGAGTGTTGCTTGCATAGGCTGGCTCCCCAAATGTGATTAAAGAGGAACATTATACTTTATTGCTGTTCAATATACTGCTTTCGCCTGGTGCGACAGAATACACTAAGAATAACTACTAAACTGATACTCTAACAGACAACAAACTCCTGCTACTTAAAGACTACGCATAGAACCGGCGTAGTCGTGCCGCGTTCCATGGATTGTGGGATGGTTCCCCTGTGCCCGCGTGCTTCAGCCTCCGCCGCCGATGACTTCTGTAACTGCGAAGGGTCCTTCCCATGGGGACGCGAGCTTGTGAACTTTCTTCTGCTTCAGCCGAAGTACCAAGTCGCCAACGGAGAACGAGTGTGGTCTCAAACGGCGACTGTGGTAATTCATCAAGCTTTGTTGATACGTGGCGGTTCTGGCCAGGGCAACATCACGAGCTTCGTCCAACGTGTCGAAGCCGTCTTCAAGTGCATCGTCTGAATCTTCCTCGTCATATGCCACCACTGGGGGGCATCGAATTTCAAGTCGTATGGCATAACTGCCTCGGCTCCATGTAACAGAAAGAAATGAGTGAACTGTGTAGACCTGTTAGGCGTTGTTCGCAAACTCCAGAGTACGGCGGGCAACTCATCTGCCTAGGCGCCTGCTGCGCGTTTTAGTGGTACTAATAGCCTCTTCTTCAATCCGCTGCAAACTAGCCCGTTGGCCTTTTCGACCTGACCATTGGACTGCGGGTGAGCAACAGATGCGAACTTGAGCTTGATACCCTACGAAGTACAGAAGTCCTGGAACTCCTCTGCTTTGAAGTTGGTCCCGTTATCAGTGATTATGCTTTTGGGTACACCGAAGCGAAAGATTATAGACTTGATGAAATTGACTGCGGAAGTTGCGGTGGCATTTGTTACGGGAACTGCTTCAATCCAATTGGTGAACTTGTCGACTGCGACCAGAAGGAAAGTATGACCCCCGTGGGATGATTTCTTGAGTGGTCCAACCATGTCCAGACCCCACTATGCAAAAGGCCAGGCTAGCGGGATGGTCTTGAGCTCAGACGCAGGGGCGTGCGGTCTAGTTGCGTACTTCTGATAGCCGAGACACTTCCAAACTAAGTCCTCTGCGTCTTGCATGGCAGTTGGCCAATAAAAACCTTCCCTTAAGGCCTTCACAACGAGTGCCCTGCTGCTCGTATGATGCCCACATGTACCGGCATGTATATCCATGAGGATTTCCCGTCCAGCCTCTGGTGCTATACACCTCTGCAGTATTCCCGAGATGCTCCGCGTGTATAACTCCTTGTTAATGACTGTGAAAGCCTTGGAGCGTCGAGTAATACGTTTAGCTTCGACTGGATCGCTGGGCAACTCCTGACATGTGATATATGACGAAAAAGGGTTTGGTCCAGGACGGCTCGATGAGGAACACTTCAACCGGAGGAATCGAGGTTAATAGATTGTCGGGCTGCTGATTAGCCGATACATTTTCACCTTGCTCCTGCGGGGTGTTGGTGTCCACTGCTGATTCAGTCGGATTCTTGATTTTGACTGATCTCTCCCTGATTCTTTCCAGAAAAACTCCGGGCGGGACAGACTTCTTTTTGGACCCTATGTTGGCCAGCATATCCGCTTCTTCATTGCTTTCCCTACCGACGTGCCTTAGCTCGCACCCGTCGAAGTTGCCCTCCATGACATTGTACATGTCACGGTAAGCCTGCATGTTACCAGCGTTTGCATCGCACTCCTTCATCGTTTGCTGAACCACCAGATTCGAATCGCCGTAAATCATCAGTCGAGTTGCTCCGCAAGCTTTGCCCATGCGCATGCCATGCAATAGCGCCTCATACTCTGCCTCATTATTTTTGGCTCGCTTAAAGTCCATCTGAATTACATATCTCAGTTTGTCTCCTTTGGGTGAGGTTAAGACGACTCTGGCTCCTGTACCCTCGAATCGTTTTGACCCGTCAAAATACATGGTCCAAGAATTGGACAAATCCGGGACGTGTGGCAACTGAGCCTCTATCCACTCGGTTGTGAAATCTGGCAGAACCTGGGCTTTGATTGCCTTGGGGTGCCGATAAGTGATGTCTCTGGAACCAAGTTCTCTACTCCACTTGGCGACTCGCCCCGCCGCCATGGAGTTATTGAGAATATCGGACAATGGTGCGCTGCTCACTACCACTATTGGGTGCTCTGCGTAATAGTGTGCAACTTTGTGACTCGTCATAAACACACCGTACGCTAACTTCTAATAGTGCGGATATCGCTCCTTGGCGGGGGTGAGCACCTCACTGAGGTAGTAAACCAGCCACTGAACTGGCTGCGCTTTTCCTTCCTCCGGCCTCTCGACTACAAGTACCTTACTGACCACCCTGTTGGTGGCGGCTATGTACAAATACTGAGTTTCCTACTCGCGGGGCACCACGAGAACATGAGGGTTTGTGAGCATCCGCTTGAACTCTAAGAACGCCACTCGCGCCTATGTTGTCCATTCGAACTTGTCTTCCTTCTTCATTAACTGGTAGAAAGGCATGGCCTTCTCGCCCATCCGGCTGATAAATCTGTTGAGAGCTGCCACCCTTCCTGCGAGTCCCTGGACATCGTTGAGCTTTGTCGGCTCCGGCATTTGCAAAAGGTCATGAATTTTCTCAGGATTGGCCTCGATGCCCCTGGCAGACACTAGGTAACCCAATATCTGCCCTGATGGCACCCCGAACACGCACTTGGTGGGGTTGAGTTTGATTCTATATTTGTTGAGGGCTGCGAAAGTTTCCCTCAAATCATCTATCAGAATTCTTGTTTATTTGGTCTTGACCACTATGTCATCGATGTACACCTGAATATTTCGGCCGATCTGATCCCTCAGTAAGTTCTGCATCATCCTACATTCTTCAGCCCGAAGGTCATCTTGGTGTAGCAGTATATGCCGTGAGGGGTGATAAAATCTGTCTTTTCCTCATCCTCCTTCTTCATCTGAATCTGCTGATACCCTGAGTAGGCGTCATGAAAAGACAGGCGCTCGCACCCTGCCGTCGAGTCCATGATCTGATCAATTCGAGGTAGGGGGAAATGGTCCTTGGGGCAGCACTTGTTGAATGACGTGAAGTCAATGCACATTCGCCCATATGTAACTCCTTTTTTTGGTACGAGCACTGGGTTTGCGACCCAATCTGATTTTTTCAACTCTCGGACGAACTTGGCGTCTATTAATCTGTCGATTTCGGACCCGACTGCCGCATGCTTCGATTCTTACAACCTTCACATGGTTTGCTTGACTGGCTTGGTGCCTGGATAAATTTGCAAGGCATGCTCGGCAAGTTCCCTGGGTACACCTGGCATATCAATAGGGTGTCAGGCAAAAATTTCCCAGTTCTCACGGAGGAACTCGACGAGCGCGCCTTCCTATGCTTCATCTAGATTGGACGACACGAGGACTGTTTTGTCACTGTCCGCCGGGTGAACCCTGTGAGCCCTTGTGTCATTTTTGGCACTGAACGAGTTCTCGGGGGCGGGTTTCTTTGCCTCAGGGAATAGCGTGCGATCATTATCCTACGCGATCTCCGCAAGCTGCTCTTGCGCACCGAAGGATTCGGAAATCCTGCTGAATGCTCTGTCGCAGTCATCGGAACGACGGAAACCACCCCGGACTATGATGACTCCCTTTGGTCCTGGTAGTTTAAGCATAAGATATGCGTAATGTGGCACCGCCATAAACCTGGCAAACGTTGGTCGCCCTAATATTATGTGGTACTGAGAAGGCCAGTCAACAACCTCGAACTCGACACTTTCCTTTCTCAAATGATCCTCGACACCCAGAATAACCTCGAGCCATAAAGAACCCAGCGGGTACAATGCCTTTCCCGGCACTATGTCGTGGAATGTGTTTTCAGACTGCCTCAAGTTGTTGAGTGACATATTCATCTTGCGCAAAGTGTCTGTGAAAACGATGTTGATGCTGCTGCCACCATCCATAAACACTTTGATCATTCTTAATCCTCCAATCAAAGCCTGAATGACAAGAGGTGCATGGCCTGGACGCACTACTCACGGCGGGTGATCTGCCCGAATGAAGCCGATTGAAGTTTCTGAGCCTTGCAGATACTCTGGGACTGCAGGTGGTGCCGCTATGGCCAAATGAACTTGGCGGCTGATGAGCTTCTGACACCTGTTGGATGGCCTCCCTTTCTGTATCATGTACATTGCCCCCCTGGTTTGTGGGTACTGATCTCGGGGTGCACCCTAGTTTTACTGCTGCCGGTTTTCCTGAACTATTCCCGCGACTTGCCCTGCCGGCGGCGGTGGTAACGCTGCGTGCGTGGGAAGAGTCAGAGTTGTCGCGGCGTTACGCCGTATCTCAGCCTGCATTGCGATGAAGTCGCGGCAGTTTTTTAGTATGTGAGTTGCTCGCAAGTTGCTCGCAAGTTGCCGAAATCATCTTTGACCAGGTGCAGTCCGCACGGTCGTTGAGTTGCCGAGCTGGCGATCGATAGGGCCGCTCGAACCAGGCTCCCCTTGGCTTGAAATCACGTCTTCTGTTGGCATCCTCTCGATTTCTGTCGAGAAAGTTTCCGTCCTCTCGCTCTTCGCGCGAGTTCTCCCCCTACTGGGTGCCTCGATTTGCCCGGTTATCCTGGAACCCTGCCACTACTTGATCAACTCCGTCCATTCCACCGTACGGCCTTGGCCTGATTCTTCTGTCGAAATGGCCGCGACGTCCATTAATGCCCTGTTGGTGATTGGCGTTTGCCGATGGCACTCTATCGTTAGTCTTCCCCGTCAGCCCATTTATTTGCTATTTCCATGAGGTGCGCAATTGACTTGGGATCTTCCCGACCTAGGGATTCCTGCAGGTCATTGCGCCTGACTCCTTGTATAAACGCGAATATGGCGTTGTCCTCCGAGATGTTTGCGGCTGAGTTTTTCATGGTAGTCCAGCGCTGAATGTACTCGCGCAGTGCTTCACCAGGTTTTTGCTTGCAAGCCCGGAGCTGCTGAAAAGATGCGGGTCGCTTGAACGTGGAAGAAAAGTTTCTCTTGAAGTCACTACAAAAAGCTTCCCATGTACCATACGAACTGCGCGATAGTCCTCTGAGCCACGCTCGGGCTGATCCCGTTAGCATTAGCTGGATGTACTGCATCGCAGTCGTAGTATTCCCTCGCTGACACGCTATTGCCATTGTGTAGTCTTCAAACCATGCTGATGGCTCTTGACTGCCATCATATTTGGGAGTCTCTGAAGTTAGTTTGAATCTTCTTGGCATACGAGTTTCCCGTACCGCCAAAGTGAAGCACATTGCGCAGCATGGCTCGACATCAGATTTTGACTCTGAACTGCTATGACTGGAACCTGGAGTGCGACTACGATGCCTACGCTGGTGCCGGCGCCTGTTTATTAACCGCTGAGTGATTACGTCTCTTGCATCAAACCCCTCCTCTTCATAATCACGATCAAAACTATCGGCTTGCCTCTGCTGTCATCGTTCCTCTCTACTACGCATGCGCTCTTCTCTCTCGCGGCGACGTCGAGTGGACCGCTCTTCTTCGGTCTCTCTTTCTCGGCTGTTCCGATTTTGCTGCATGGACATGCTCCGCTCCAAGTCTTCCGATCTCGCTCGTTGCGGTGACGGCGCCTGGACCTGCTACCCTTTGGCTCGTCCTGAGCACCTTCCTCTTGCCGCTGACTGCCGCCTCGGGTGTTACCGCCCGGGGTCGACTGACCAACTGGTCTGATGTCGTTTGCACGGATGTCTGTACCAGGAGGGTTCTGACCCGGGCTGCTCCCTGGTCGGCCTGCCGGGGTAGCGAATGGTACAAAAACTGAACCAACATGCCCTAAAGCCTCGATCTGAGCTCGGCGAAGAGCGTGACGCGGGTCATCCTGCGGAGGCATGGTGGATCTGAGATAGGTTGCTACAGAAGCTACGGCTGCTGCTGTGGTTTTTGGGATGGGAATACTCTCGGCCATGATAGTCATGAACTTCTGCCCGGGTAACCTGGACCTAGTCCTTACATGCTCCGTTGTGCCTAGCTCCGCACCAGTCGACTGCGAGGATGAATAAGCCAGTCTCCTTGCACTGAGCGAGTCGGCTCTGGCCTGCCTTTCGTTGAGGGTGTTCTGCAACTCAACTAACTCGAGATTTTTCTTGCGTAATAGATACTTGTACGCCAATAAATCCTCCCTGGCGGAGTCGATGGGTAGCAACGCACCTCTATTGACAAAATCCTCACACCTGATGGCCATCTCCTCTGTGATTTCCAGATCCTCACTCACCATCCGTACTATGATAGGGTAGTGAGTGTCGTGGGGCGCCGAGTACGGTGTAGGTGTGGCTCCTGGAGTGGCATCCACCGTGCATACTTGGATAACCTGTTGACTGTGCACGCTGCCCCCCCTGCAACTGTACTCGCGCTTACTATCCACGGACGAACCCCCACTACGGAGTATTAATGCAACTTCGGAAGTGACACAGTCAGGACAATAGCACGCCACGCCTAACTCCTTGACGGAAGCGAACGGGTTTATAGTGCTCGAAGTCGAAACTGGCGTGGATTTGGTTGCTGACGATGATGCGGGAATCGAAACTCCCGTGAGTGATGCAGATGCGATCCTGGCTGTTGATGAAGACGCGGGAGTCGTGGATCCCGCGACGCAGATGCAAACTTGACTGTTGATGAAGACACGAGAGTCGTGGAGCCCGCGATTGACGCAGATGCGATCTTAACTATTGATGAAGACGTGGGAGTCGTGGATCCCGCGAGCGACGCAGACGCGATCTTGACTGTTGATGAAGACACAGGAGTCGTGGATCCCGCCAGCGACGTAGATGCGATCTTGATGGCGATGTTTGCCGATCGGACTGGACTCGCCACGTGGATAGTTCCCAACTGGTTGACCAAGAACCGGAAGCTGCCAAAGGTCAGATCAATACCTGAGTGTACATGCGCGAACGCTTATCGCTCCGAGGCTGAGTGCGGGACGAACTCGAAGGCCCCGAGTGCATACGGCTTCCTTAGGTCGAGAAGCACCCGTGACGGCCCTACCGCTGCTGCTGCTGATGGAGCCGCCGACTCCGTTGATCCAACGCCCTTCTTTCCCACAGACGACGCCAATTGACGAGGGATTAACTCGACAAGTCCCATGGTGATGTACCTAGGGTTGTATCGAGAGGAAGAATATATGGGTGTTGGCGAATTGGGACGGCTGACGAGCAAAGAGTTGCTCGTCCAATCTGTATTACCAATCTCTCAATATAGTTACAGGAGCTCTCGGCGAGTCGATGTCTCGCTAGGGTTTAAGTATCTCGTATTGCCCGTGCGTTCCCCTTCCTTCCTGACCCATATCTATAGGGAAGAAGGTCACAGGAGTTTGGATACTTCTAGGATTACATTTATTACATACCTAAGTCGGCACGAAACCGCCTAACATGTTTCATACCCTTACTTTACCAAAAGGCCCTTTGCCTTCTTCTTTACATGGGCCTGCAACTGGGCCTGGCAGGAATCCAGCCTTTAATATAGCCCGCAGGGTGTACCCATCGGCTATAACCACATCACACGCCCCCGAGAAGCAAGCGCTCATCATCAAGGAAGTAGAGAAGCTCAAAGCGGCAAATGCCGTCCGCGAAGTCGCGCACCCCACTTGGCTCTCCAACAACGTCTTAGTCCCAAAGCGCACCATAGGAGGCAGACTCTCCATCGACTACACCGATGTCAACAAAGCATGTCCCAAGGACCCATACCCCATGCCAAGGATCGACCAGATCGTGGACTCCACTTTAGGCTGCGACCTCCTCTATTTCCTTGACGCCTTCTCTGGTTACCACCAGATCAAGATGGCTAAATAGGACGAGGAGAAAACAGCATTCCTCACCATTTGTAGTGTGTATTGCTATGTGTGCATGCCGTTCGGCCTGAAGAACGCTGGCACCACATTCCAGAGGCTCATGAGGATAGCTCTAGGAGAGCAGATGGGCAGGATTTGCTGAGGCTTATGACGACGACATCGTCGTCAAGTCTCGCGAGGGGGACACTCTCCTGGGGGATCTCGAGGAAACCTTCGCCAGCCTACCGAAAGTGAACATCAAGCTAAATCCTGCCAAGTGCATCTTTGGAGTACCTTCAGGCAAACTTCTCGGATTCCTCGTATCTCATCGCGACATAGAGGCAAACCCTGACAAGATCAAGGCTATAGAGGAAATGCAGCCTCCTCGCCGGCTCAAGGACGTGCAGCGCTTAGCAGGCTGTAGGGCCAGCTTGGGCCGCTTCATCTCCAAGTTCGGCGAGAGAGCCCTGCCATTTTACAAGATCATGAAGAGATCTGGCACATTCAAGTGGACGCCTGAAGCGGAAAAAGCCTCCGAGGACTTGAAGAGGTACTTGGCCAGCCCACCAGTCACGGTAGCCCCAAGGACAAGCGAACATTTGAAGCTGTATCTCTTAGCCACTCCTCAGATCGCTAGCGTCGTCCTGGTAGTCGAAAGAGAAGAGCCAGTCCTCCCCAAGAATAGTGCTACCACTCCAAGTCCAAAGCCGCCTGACAAGGACCTCGGCAAAGGGTCAGACTCCACAGACCCACCGCCAGTCCCAAAGCCTCAAGCCGAGTCTTCCCCAAGCACCCTTGCTGACAACCCTCCATAGGCCGATCTCGAAAAGGACCCTGAAGAGCCTCCACATGTCGATCTCGGCAGGGGCCCTGAAGAGCCTCCTCAGGCAGCCAACGTAGCGCCTAAGCTGACAACCCTTGTTGAGCACCCCGTCTACTTCATAAGTACAGTACTACGGGACGCTCGGGAACGGTACCCAATGCAGCCGTAGCCCCTAATTGTGCTCCTCATCGCCTCTAGGAAGTTGCGACACTACTTCCAGTGCCATTCCATCACGATGGTCACCTAATTCCCCTGGAGCAGATCCTTCGTAACCTTAATGCTACAGATCGTGTCGTGGGATGGACTGACCCAACCCCTGAAGAGCCTTGAGGAGAAGAGACAGAGCTCTCTGGAGACAAGATGCCCAGCCACTGGACCATGAAATTCGATGGAGCCTTCGCCTGCCGGAATGGTGGGGCTGACGTCGTCTTGACCTCGCCCAAAGGCGACAAGCTCTACTACACTGTCCAGCTGTGCTTCGCAATCGACAAGATCTCCAACATCATCGCTGAGTACGAGGGCCTTCTCGCCAGCCTACGGGCCGCCATTGCTCTAGGCGTCAAGAACCTACTCGTCAAAGGCGACTCCCAGTTGTTGGTCAACTTCTCCAACAAAAGCTACACTCCTAAAGATGATCACATGGCCGCAGCTACTCGTCAGGGGCATGGAACTCTTGCACATCCCGAGGAATGAAAACCTAGAGGCTGACGACATCGCCAAGCGTGCATCAAGAAGGCAAGCTCAGCAGGCAGGCATCTTTGAAAAAAGACTCATCAAGGCATCCATAAAACAGCCTCAAGAGGCCACAGCCGCAAGCACAGACGAAGCGCTCCCACCACCTCCTGCAGCTGGGGCTCCTGATTGCGGTCCTCACACGGGAGAGCTCATGTTGCTCAGAGCAGCACATCAGGAAACATGCTGGATTGACAAGCTCAAAGATTACCTCGCTAGGGGAAACCACCCCGAGGAATATGCAGAAGCAGAGCGAATCGCTCGACAGGAGAAATCTTACTACATCCTCGAGGGAGATCTCTACCGGAGGCGCCCAAATGGGATTGCGCTCAAATGCGTCCCTCCTGAAGAAGGCAGACGGCTGATCAAGGACATCCACAGCGGGGAGTGCGGCCACCACTCGTGTGCGCGCACCCTCACAGGCAAAGTCTTCAGGAGCGGTTTCTACTGGCCGCAAACGCTTCAGGATGCAAGACATCGTCCAAGCTTGCGAGGCCTGCTAGTTCCACGCCAAGCAAATTCATCAGCCGACGCTGTGGCTCCAAACCATCCCGCTCTCCTGGCCATTCGCGGTCCGGGGGCTGGTCATTTTAGGACCATTCCCGAAGTCGCAAGGGGGCTACCGTTACCTCTTAGTGGCCATCGACAAGTTCACCAAATGGCCCGAGGTCGAAACGACATGCACCATCCAAGCCGGAGCAGCGGTGAAATTCATCAGGAGCCTGGGCTGCCGCTTTGGAGTGACCAAACGCATCATCACCGATAATGGCTCACCATTTACCAGCGGCATCTTCAGAGTCTACTGCGAAAAACTTGGCATCAAGCTCTGCTTCGCCTCGGTGGCTCACCCACATAGCAATGGACAAGTCGAGCGAGCAAACGCAGAAGTCCTCAACGCCTGAAGACCAGGACCTTCAATATCCTCAAGGGTCACGACAGCGGTTGGATCAATGAGCTCCCATCTGTGCTATGGTCCATACACACAACTCCACCCAATCTTACGGGAGAAACGACATTTGTCCTCTTCTTTGGAGCCGAAGTAGTCCTCCCCACAGATATTACGCACGGATCCCCGCGGGTCCTTGCCTTCAATGAGGACGAGCAAGAGGACCTCCCCAACGACGACCTTCTCCTTCTCGAAGGACTGCGCCGTTGTGCCGCCCTCAGGGCGTCAAAGAACCAGCAGGACCTGCAACGCTACAACAGCCGTCACGTGCGCTCACGCACTCTGGAGGCAGACGATCTTGTCCTCGGGCGAATCCTCTCCAAGGAAGGTCTTCACAAGCTGTCACCACTGTGGGAAGGTCCCTACAGGGTCTCTCACATCGCAAGGCCTGGCGCGGCTCGCCTCGAGACTCAAGACGGCATCCCTGTCAAGAACCCGTGGAACATCATTTATCTACGCAAGTTTTACCCGTGATCATAGTCACGCCCGTGATCATCGTCATGTTAGGCATTTTTTGTCTCTAGATGGAAGCTCACGGCTTCACCTCCAAGCTTCACAAAAGCTTCTCTTGAGGGCCTGCCCTCCGAGCACTTCTTGTAAACGAGCCACCGCAGGCCGTAGAGAGTCTCAGCCACTGATGGGTGGTCCCCATGCCTCGACATGGAAAGAACGTTAGCTTGGCAACCCCAAGTGTAATGAACCATTTCGTTCCTAAGTGAACTATGCGCTTTGGTGCCGCTATGTAATATTTTGGTGGTGAGTTTACTTCTGCATTATTGCCTTCACATGTGCGCTTATATTCTTCCCATGCGCAACTCACGAGAGGGGGCTGAGTACGGTGCTTGTGCCTCAAGAGCACCCCAGCAGCACTTCAAAATCCAAAGGATCCGAGCTCTCGCTAAAGGGCAAGCTCCCACAAACACGCGAACTCTCCAAAGGACCTTGGTACTTACTCTCCTCGCGAGATACACCTAAGGAAACCTATAAGCGCACATGAGTCCTTACTACCATGCACTAGCATTTGGGTTCTGGTGGGAGGCAACCTCTTGGTTGTGTTTAGGGAGGGCTTCGGCTAAGTTCCCCTCCCGGGCCTCGAGTTTGTCGCGCTTGGCCGCGAGCTCATTCTCCGCCTGCAGCCGCTGCTGGTCACGCTCGCGGGTGTCCAAGTCCTCGCGGACCTTCTCCGGAAAGGCCCGCTCGGCCTCGGAAGCGGAGCGGAGCTTCGCCTCGAGCTGGGCGAGCTCGTGGTGCTTCTCCGCCAGCAAGAGCTCCATGGCCTCCCGCTCTGCCCTGGCCGCGGCCAAGTCCTCCGTAGCCGCATCGCGCTCAGCCTGGAGGGGCGCGAGGGTCTCCTCCGCCTAGCGCACAGCCCCGTCGCGCACCTCCTTGGCGAAGCGCAGCGCCTCCTCGCGCTCTGTTTGCAGGGCCAGGTCAATCTGGCGACGACCCTCCACGGCCCCGTGGAAAGACACCCAGGCCTCCGCAAGCTCGCCATGCCTCTGGGCGATCTCCGCGTCCTCAAGGGCGAGGTGGGCCTCCAGCCCCTCCAGCGACTCCGGCACCAGACGGAAGGCGACCTCACGCATCCTTTGCCCCAGTCCCAGCCTCTGAGGACTAGGTCTCGTGAGGAAGAGGACCCCGCTCTTGCGTCAAGCCCGGAGAACATGGCCTTAGTGTGGGTTCCCGCAGCGCTGCGAGCTTGGGGGCTGGGCGGCAAGCCGCGCTCTTCAGCTCCTGCGTCCTCCGCACCGTCGTCGCTGCCCTCAAGCACCACCTCCCGTTGTGGCTCTGGTGCCGGAGGAGCCTGCCCAGCAGTCACTCCATCCGATCCTACTGCGGAGCGTGGCGAGGGCGGCAGAGGTGCTCTCTCCTCTTGCTCGCTGGCCCTAGGCTGGCCCTGGCTTGCCTCGGCATCCTGCTGCGCGGGAGGAGTGACTACGCGAGGAGGAGTAGCCGCGCGGGGCGGAGTTGGCGCGCGAGGCAGGGTCTGCGTGTGAGGCGGAATAGGTACGCGACGAGGAGTAGCCACCCTCTCCTCTTGCTCCTCAGGCCTAGACCACTCTGGAGTCCGAGATCTCGCCTCTGCCTGAGCCATTTCCTCATTAGGGCATGTGGTGTTCACCTCCACAGGCCCTGTGGCCTCGTCAGCCGCGGCCTCCGTCGTGGCCCTCTTCACATCGGCCGCCTTGCAGAGCCTGGGACGCTTCACAGGCACCATATCGCTGACAAACATTAAGGAAGACCATCAAAACAGACTAGAGAAGGGGAGACGAAGGAATAGGCGATCAAGATCAAAGTCTAGATACTTACCCAGCTTGCTGGGTGCGGGTGTCCACCCACGCAAAACCTGGCGAGCGCCACGACGGCTTGGTCCTGATGCCAGATCCCTCGGGAGGCGCCTCGGCCTTCCTCTTGAGGGGGATGTCAGACGGCCTCGCCACAGGCCTGTCGATGACCGCCTTGGACCGGAGCTCTCGCCGCCCTGCCATGGCCTCCTCGTCCTCCACCTCGTCCTCCTCCTCCACCAGGCACGAAGGCACCACCTTGAAGGACTCTTCATCGCTTGATGAGAACTCGTAAACTTCCTCACCAGGCGGCAGGGCCCTTGACGATCTCGCCTCTCCGGTGGAGGGGCTTGCTGTGGTCTCTCCATAGCCTGGCCCGGCTCCCGAAGCGGAGGGCGACTCTGTGGCCCCCGCCTCCTGTGCCACCGGCGCAGCCTCCACCTTCTCCTCCCCCGCCCGGCCCGTCGGGGTGAAATTCGGCATCCCCTCCAGGATGTCTAGGCATTCGTCCATGGGGAGTTGATGCAGATGCCTCACCGATGGCGCAATCTTCTCCGGCACGTCCGGGTTGATAAAGAGGATGCTCATAACGGTGTCGACGATCTCCTGGCGGTTGTCGCAGGGATGGAGCCGCATCGGGTCCGAGAGCCCGAGTACATCCACATTGGCTTCGTGTGCGCTTGAAGCGGAGCGATGCAGCGTCTCACGAAGTCCGCCACGACCATCTGCCCCGTGAGGCCCTCCTCCCGGAGATACTACAGGCGGCCCACCAAGCTCGCACTCTCCGCGCAGCGGAAGATGGACTTGCCTCAGTGGGAGTTCTTCACCGGTGGCACCTCCGGGACGTCGAGAAAGGCGTAGGGCGACTAGACGCCGGTGAGGAACCACTTCTGGCGGAAGTCGTCCACCTTCTTCACCACCGTCGTGACGGGTTTGTCCCTGTTCCACGACATGGGGATATAGATTCCCCCCATGTCGTCCACGATGCGGAAGGAGACGCACAGGACGGCTCGAGGGCCGTGGAGCTCCGGAGCGCGAAGAAGCTCTGGAAGAGGTGAAGGGGTTCCGGTGCAGAAAACAATAATTTTTCTAGCGTAAGAACGCCCTAACTAGCCAGGATCTATCTATCTAGTACATGTGATAATGGTGGCGGAACGGGTCACATACCTCCATGTAGACCAATAGCGGGGATTACACTCCCGCACAAGCGTTGACGATGAAGTCGTACGTAGCCGACCTCGAGGTCGCGGAGAACTTGCCGCGATGATGTAGACGATGACGCCGGAATGTCAACGATGACCTACGTCGACGGGCGTCGGGCGGAAAATGGCGTGGCGCCGGCGGCAGGGCAGCGGCAGAGCTGCTGGGTGGGCGAGACGAAGTCGCCTAGGCTCCTCAAATGTGGCGCCTCCGAGCACTCGCAAGCATACGGAGCTAAACAACAACCCTCGGTCACTCAGATCCAGCTGAGATCGCAGGGGTAAAACTTTTTTGGAATCCCGCAGGGCAACGACGCCCGACAGTATAGCTTTGGTGGTGAGAGGAGGCAAAATTATGCATGCAAGTGGGGCCAGCGGCGGCGTTGAGCATGCATGGAGCCTTAAGTGCGCGTCCATGCCTTTGCTCGCCGCGCCTTCAATGACGTGCCCCCATGGCCGCCAAAAAGCTACCTCTCCGCCTACACTGCCGGCCCGGACACGCATCTGCTCTGTTGTCCTCGCGTCTCTCTTGCCTACTCTGTCCTGCTCCAAGCTGAGCATTCTGAAGCCGACTTAATGTCTAGTCGCCATTACTGCCTTCTAGACCGCGACGCCGTCCAGAGACCGCAGATGGCATTAAAAGGAGCCATCTCCTTGCCCGTTGCGCTCACAAATCCCCTCTTCCTCTCCTAGACACCTTCGCCCAGTCCCTTATCTCTCCATGACTCGTGGTGATGGAAGCTCCACTCCCAGCTCGAACTGCCGCCGCCACTACGTCCCCTATCCTTGGTTTCTTGAGGCGAGCGAGGGAAGCGGCATGGGGAGTGGACGTGGGCGTGGGCGTGCGCGTACTCCTCCAAGATCGAGCAGGTGACGAGCGAGGGAAACAGCATGGGACGAGGAGTCTCCAAGTCCAAGGGGCAAGGGCAGGGACATTGCGCCTGATCCCACTCCCTTCATCGGTCTGTCCGACGAGGACGACAAGGATGACCAGGGTATGCACTGGACCATGGCCTGGAATTAGGAGGTCACGGAGGTGCTGGACCCGGGTTTGGCCTGTGCCATGGCCGACCAGAAAGCCATGGACCTTGCCAAGCATTCCGCTGCGGAGCAGCAACGGCTCAAGATCTACTCGGAGATCCAGGGGAAGAAGGAGGACATGTTGTCGGTGTCGAACAGCAACGCCCCAGAAGAAGTGGATGCCAAGGGCAAGGGCAAGGCCGAGACGGTAGAGGTTTCCAATGACGAGGACGAGTGGTAGTCTATTTTAGTTATTAGTTGCTTTATTAAGGGCAATGGCCTTGTGCTTGACGTTTCCAATTGTGTGCGTAAATTCACTTCAGTTTGACTATTTTCAGCCAGTCCACTATTTTTGGCTTAGAAATGAGGCCGTTTACCCTACCTTTTGGAGCTCATTTGAAACTCATTTTTCAGTGAGGCCACCATTTTTACTTAGAAATGATGTCGTTTACCCTACCTTTGGAGCTCATTTGAAACACATTTTTCAGCGAGTCCACCATTTTTTGCTTAGAAATGAGGCCATTTACCCTACCTTTGGAGCTCATTTGAAACACATTTTTGCGGCAACTCCACCTTTTTTGCTTAGAAATGAGGCCGTTCACCCTACCTTTGGAGCTCATTTGAAACACATTTTTGCGGCGACTCGACCGTTTTTTGCTTAGAAATGAGGCCGTTTACCCTACCTTTGGAGTTCATTTGAAACATAGTTTTGCGGCGACTCGACCATTTTTTGGCTTAGAAATGAGGTCGTTTACCCTACCTTTGGAGCTCATTTGAAACACATTTTTCAGGCGACTCCACCATTTTTTGCTTAGAAATGGATTCATTTGGTCCCACTTGGTTACGACGGATAACAGCCAAAATCCGCATTTGGTGCGCCAAAATGGGGGTGGGCGAGCCAAAAATCCCCGTTGGGTCCACTCGTCAGCGGGTGTACAACCCTAGTCCTTCGCGCGCGTCCAATCAGATTGCAGAACGAGCTTCTCGCGGATCGCCTGTAGATTCCCTCTGGAGGAAATCGGACGGTTGCATATTCCTTCTAGAGGAAATCGGGCGGCTGCAGTTTGATCGACATTTGAAATGAGATTCAAATATTCAAACAAATGTCAAAATAAAAGGAAAATCCGGCGCATATAGTCGTATTATGTCATATACTAACGACTCAAGTTGGCAAACATGGTCTACATACATTTAAAAGGAGAAGGGCATGGAGATGATGTGATATTGCATAACTCAAACAATGAGGTCTAAGGTTGGAGAGAAGTGGTTTTTGAATTGCAACATGAAATTTTCAAAAACCTCACAAAATCTTCGTTTTGGAGTGACTAAGAAGGACACATGCTTAGTTTTTCATTTTCATGTTTTAAACTTGTTTAAATGTTGGTCAAACTTAGGTTTGACCAAATTTGAAATAAGCATAATAAATTTAAAAATTATCGAAAAAATGAAAAACCGACGCACATAGTCTAAATATGTCATATAGTAACGACTCATGTTGAAAAACATGGTCTACATACATTCAGATGAGAAGGGCGAGGATCTCATGTGATATCGCATATCTCAAATGTGTAAATAGAATTGCAACATGATAATTTCAAAATAATCACGAAAGTATCATTTAGGAGTGACTAAGAATGGTCTAGGTCCAGTTTGCGCACAAATTTTACACAAATGTTTGCCTGTTCACGCCCAGAGCACGCCGGGCACGCTATGGGCGCTTCCACAGTACGCACTTAAGGTGTTCGACAAAAGTACAATAACAAATATTCAAACGATTCAAGTTGATAAACAAGGTCTACACACGTTCAGATCGCGTAACTACACAGAGCGCGCATTGTGGGTGCAAGTTTGCGTCCAGTTCGTGTCTACATTACGCTTGCTGTGTTGACACGGATGCACCGATATGTGTCTAGTTTGGGCAACAAATGCTTCTGATACGTGTAAATGTCTCACAACGTCTTGTCTCCAACTACAGTAAATTTGACCAGAACGACGACGCGCATCAACTGTTCGACAGTTGTACTCGACATGTATAGGGGCACCAGATGACGTGGTAAACATTTACAGGCATGTCACTTCGACTAGACGTGAAGCGCGGTCACACGATGTCATCATTGCAAATAAAATCCCAATGTGCATTGTGTTGTCATATTTAAACTGCCATTGGCAAGAAAACCAAGAGATGCGCATGTTTAGTGCCCAAGCGCGGTTATCGATTTACACGCCGGCGGTAGTGAATTCATCACGAGAAGTTATCCCTTCACTTATAAAAACCCCAATGCGCATTGGCATTGCCATTCACTCGCTCTTCTCTCTTCTCTGTGAAAAACCCCAACCACCACTTCTCTCCAACAACAATGTCGTCGGACAACGAGCCTTGGTGGTAAAACCCAGCCATCCCAAGCGACTCCAACGGCGAGGGCAACCCGATCGAGTGGTGGGAGGAGGGCCACAGCCACGGGAACGGCGGCGGCGGCAGCTTCGGCACCGACAACGACGGCGAGGGGTCCGACACCGACCAGAGCGGCGACGACGGCGAGAGGTCCGACCCCGACTCTAGCAACGACGACGATGATCACCACGGGTCCAAGGAGGAGGACTCAGACCCGGAGTTGAACAAGGGCGACGAGGAGGAGAATGACGACGACGACGACGAGGACAAGGACATGGAGGAGGAGGAGGAGGATGAGGTCGAGGATGAAGCAGAGGAGGAGGACGACTCCTCCGACTCCTCCTCCGACGATGACGGACCGCCGCTCAAGAGGCAGCGTACGTAGGAGCCGCGCCCGACGATCGTCGTAGTAGCAGTGCATTAGTTGCACTGCTACTGGTTAGTAGTAGTATTAGGCCGCCGCCGGCGTTGTAGCAGTGCTGCATGCACTGCTAATCATTTGTAATTGTTAATATAATACTAATATAATCGAGTTTAAATTAGTAGTAGCAGTTTCAATTCGAGTTATAAATCGAGTTTCAGCTTTCAAATCGAGTTATGAATACTATTATAAATCGAGTGTCAATTAGTAGTAGCAGTTTCACTAAACAATGACGTACCAATCAACAAATTATATGTTACGTTAATGTTAATCCAGTTAATTCAGTGTTAATTGGGGCAGAGATACCCAACCTGGGCGTCAGACTCGTCCCTTCCTGTCCCCACTTGAGCGGTCCCACTTGGAGGAGGATGACGTACTACTCCAATCAGCCCGAGCCGAGCCGCGCCAGGGAGACACCACCAGTCAGGCCAAGTGCGGGTCAAAGGAGGTTGACCAGAGGGAAACAAGCGTTTGGCCGATATGCGAGCAAACCAGGGCACAAAACAGAGAAATAGCGCAGGTAGGGCACTTACCGATAAAACTCAGCTCGGTATGGCACAGAACCAATTAACCCTAATTAATATATAAATACTATTTAATCTCCCGTGACCCCAAAACATTTTTCGGACCACCCGAACATCTTTCGGACATTCCCGGAACCATTCCAGACCTGCATGGAACTCCTTTCGGACCACCGGAACTCTTTCCGGATCATTTCTCTCTCTCTCCAATAAAATCCTTTAATATTCCAGAACCTTCTCAAGGAGTTGTTAAGAACTTAAGCTTGTTCCGCTACGGTTTGAGAACACTCCAGACATGGTCGAGACCCTTCGCTCGCCAATGACCGCTAGGGATACCTGCATGCATATGACGGTCCCTGTGCATTCTATGAATATCGTCGTTGAACCATAAACATGATATTCATTCGCTTTGTTTCTACGATACTACCTTGTCCGAGATGTGATCGTAGACATCCAATGCCCTGTTGCATCTCGTTACCGATATAGGTTATTTAACTAGTCTCCGATATTACATCTCCATGACCTCGTCATAAGCTGCGCAGCTATATCGATGCAATATCACCGAGTGGGCCGAGAGTACCTTTCCATTACAAGAATGAACAAATCCCACTCTTGATCCTTACGTCTCAACATACTCTTTCAGGACACCCAATATGGACACCGTTATTGTCATGCTATATAAGACACGACGTTCGATGCTCTCAAAGCACCCCTACAAAGTAGCAATAAGTACGGTCTCACGATCTAAGGAATAAGCTATCATATTACTTATTTACTGCAAATGGCAAACATTGTAATACAATCCTATTGCAATACTTTGCGTATGTTCATCGCCTTATTCAACTAATAAGATGACCCCACTGCCAACCGACGCCATTATCCATGATCGGGAATCTCGATCATCTGTTGCGCAGTGGACTAGCTTATATAGAGGCTCACTAGGGACTCTGGTTGTCTATGTATCACACGTGTATTAATAATTCCAATTAATACAGGTAGAGCATAATACAAAGACATATTATAAACTAAGAGATAATGCGATAAATACTACTTATTTATTTGCCCCTAGGGCATATCTCCTTTAGTCTCGCACTTGCACTAGAGTATAAATAAACTAGCTGCATTTTACTTCACCAAAATCCCTTATCAAATAAGCGTTATATGATAATGCTTGCGTGTGGAAGAGTGTTACTCTGACAATCTGTACAATACACAATTGTGTGTTCTTTTGCGATTTATTGATATCAACTTGTTTGATATCATCATGTTATCCAATAACATATATACAAATACCGTAACTAAGTGAGACTTCTGTTTCCCAGCGCTTACTCTGATTCTGTTCACCAGATAATTGCTTTCTAAACACACTCTGTAACATCCATATATTTTGGAATGTTAAAAATCACTATAATTTAAAACTTTTGAAAACATTTATGTATTTTGCTTTGAAAAGAAAATTTAAGCATTGCATTCATGCATACATGCATCTCATCATTCATCATCTTATTAAATCATAAAAGGTTTAAATTAAAAATCCATTATATTTCATATTACTCTAAAAATAATTATTTCTACTATTATGCCAAAATAAAGGTGAATGATTTCAACAAAATAAGTTTAAATAACTTAAATTCAAACATATTTGAATATGGATATTTTACAAATTTTATTTAGCCAAAAGAAAATTTAATTAAGCTATAATTTCAAATTTGACATTAAATGTCAAATTTGTATTAAACCAATATTTCAAAATAATTAATTTTAAAAAGTTTTCAAAACATGCCCACAACTGGTTTAACACAAAGATATTTCTTTTACAAAATTTTAGAAATTTATTTGAATGGATTTGGAGTCTTAAATCAAAAGATATGAATTAAAAAGAAAAACAGAAAAGGAAAAATTGATGACGTCACTGCTGACGTCATCGTCGTCTTCCTCCAGCCGGAAACCGCGCCCCCGATTCCTCCTCCGATTCCTTTCCAAATTCGAGCTCAAATCACGCGATTTGTTTCTCCTCTCCTGCCCTACAAATACCCCTTCCCTCCTCTTCGTTTCCCCCGAAAACCCTAGCCCAAATCGCCGTCGGGCTGCTCGAGTTGAAGCCGCCACCGTCCGCCATTTCCACCGCCGTTTTTCTCCGTTCTCTGGCAAGGTGAGCCACCCCCGAGCCCGAGACCGTTTCCTTGCAGTTCTCCAAGTCCTTGCGCATCCTCGTGACTCGCCTGAGTAATTTTTCGTGCATCAGGTCGTCACGTTCTCCCTCGCTCGAAGAAAGCCGGCGAGCAACCTCCGGTGCGTCCGTGCACCCCATCATCGTCAACTTCGCCACCGAGTCCGCCACGGTTTCCTCTTCGTCTTGGTATGATCAGTTCTTCCCTTCCACCCCTAGAGCGCGTAGAACGCGAATGCCGAGCCGGCGCCGCCGTCGGCAAACGTGCTCCGGTGACCTAGCACCGCCAGGCTTGGATCAACACCCGAGATCCGTCTGATCGTGAATCAACGGCTGCGATTAGATCCTTGCGCTGAACGGGTACGGTCCAATCTAGACCGTCAACGCACATGTAACACCCCGGCCCACCCCTGGTCTGAGCCTATCACGTCTGGCAGCTCTCTAGGATCTCTAGACTGGCCCAGGAAATCAACACTAGTCTTTTCTACGCACTTTGTCCTCACTCGTGCGCACCCGGGAAGGACTTCCCGGTCGGTCACCCATCCTTGGAGTACTCCAGGCCAAGCACGCTTAGCCTCGGAGTTCTTTCCAGATGAGCTTCCGGAAAAGAGGTTGCAACTTGTTGATATGAGTATTCTATCAATCCTATTAAGCCCTGAGCCAGGATCTCACATCTGAGCCAGGATTTCACATCCTTCCCCCTTAGAAGACCGACGCCCTCGTCGGTCAACCCCCAGTCCAGGAACTCCCCCCCTTGGAACCCGTCCATGCGTCCAGTGCCGGCACATATCACATGTCCGCCCACTGACCCGCACACGCCCGTGTAACCACGAGGGTCGGCTCTGATACCAATTGTAACACCCCGGCCCACCCCTGGACCGAGCCTATCACGCCTGGCAGCTCTCTAGGATCTCTAGACTGGCCCCGTAGATCAACACTAGTCTTTTCTGCGCACTTTGTCCTCACTCGTGCGCACCCGGGAAGGACTTCCCGGTCGGTCACCCATCCTTGGAGTACTCCAGGCCAAGCACGCTTAACCTCGGAGTTCTTTCCAGATGAGCTTCCGGAAAAGAAGTTGCAACTTGTTGATATGAGTATTCTATCAATCCTATTAAGCCCTGAGCCAGGATCTCACATCTGAGCCAGGATCTCACATCCTTCCCCCCTTAGAAGACCGACGCCCTCGTCGGTCAACCCCCAGTCCAGGAACTCCCCCCCTTGGAACCCGTCCATGCGTCAAGTGCCGGCACATATCACATGTCCGCCCATTGACCCGCACACGCCCGTGTAACCGCGAGGGTCGGCTCTGATACCAATTGTAACACCCCGGCCCACCCCTGGACCAAGCCTATCACGCCTGGCAGCTCTCTAGGATCTCTAGACTGGCCCCGTAGATCAACACTAGTCTTTTCTGCGCACTTTGTCCTCACTCGTGCGCACCCGGGAAGGACTTCCCGGCCTGGCAGCTCTCTAGGATCTCTAGACTGGCCCCGTAGATCAACACTAGTCTTTTCTGAGTACTTTGTCCTCACTCGTGCGCACCCGGGAAGGACTTCCCGGTCGGTCACCCATCCTTGGAGTACTCCAGGCCAAGCACGCTTAACCTCGGAGTTCTTTCCAGATGAGCTTCCGGAAAAGAAGTTGCAACTTGTTGATATGAGTATTCTATCAATCCTATTAAGCCCTGAGCCAGGATCTCACATCTGAGCCAGAATCTCTCAGACCCTGAATTCAAGCTACACAAACGAAACGTATCGGTTGGGCCACACAACCAAGAACATACTGGGGTTACCACTCCCAGGAAAACCATCAGGCCATGCTCGGAATGGATCATCGGCCGACAGTTCTTGGCGACCCCAACGTCACATACGTTTCCAGATTGTGCACGCAAGAACCCAAAAAGTCTTCCAACTCGTATACTTCAACCATACACACATGGTATACGAGTCGGATTTTTAACAAGTTGAAACCACAGAATAAACCTAAGACACAAAGAAAGGAAATAATATCCAAAAGCTCTCACTGAGCAAAATATATCAAATGGCACCAATCAGAGGACACATGTCCCAACATTACATCATGCAGCGGAAACAAACCGGTCTGAGTACAGACAAGAAGCAAAGGGCTCAAGGCCGAAACGAAAAAGAAGGCCCATCCACGCAGTCCACCAGGAAGTAGCCCAGAGGAACTCTAACTACTCGTCGTAGCTCTCGTCGTCGAACTCCACGTAGTATACACCCAACTGGTCGAGCGAAGAATCCTCAACTGCAGAAAAACCACAGCCCGCGAACGGGTCAATACACCGAAGCGTATCGAACAAGATTAAGCTAACAGGTTACAAAACTGTAAGATTCCCAAAATATGGGGGTAAGTGTACTTAGCGGCAGCAGCACTAGCAAACTAAAGAGACACGCTAGAACTTCCGTCTAATTAGAGAGGGTTAAGAGAGCGTTTAAAATATTCACCCACAACTGACACCAGTCATAACCCTTTTCTCGAATTAACCCCCTCAACCAAGTATGAGGAAGCAATCCGGGAATACTCACACGTTAACAATTTTAGTTACCATTTAGGGTGTAAGTAATGCTATATTACTAGTCACATTAATTAACAATGATTAGATGTAAGTTGTCTAGATCTTGTTAGCCAGCATCATCACCAAAGTCGTCCATAACCGTGGACACGGCTCATCGATAAGATTATACCCTGTAGGGGTGCACTACAGTACCCATACTCGCATGATCAACCCGTTAGGACCTCTCAACACGACTCATTCCTTCACTACAGCAAGTCCAAGTGCCACCCATATGAGTAGTTACCCGCGTCAGGAGTCCGGCTGAATCTCAGTTGCGGACCCATTAGTTTGTGCCTACGCACCATGCGGCTCAAACCACAGTAGGAACTGTCCGCTACGTACGCACCACCCCTATATGACCCCCCGTATCACATACCCTCTCATCATTATCATCATCATCATGCACATGCATATGAGCGAATGGAAAACCCGAACTACTTGCGGCACATGGACGAGTTGCGGATCCGTTCAAAGTCGAGGGGGGCTCCATTGGGCCACCCACAAGTGGTTCGTGCGCTCAAAATTGGATCCGAGGACAAAATCTCAGTTCCTAGGTCGACACTGAGCAGAACAAAGCACCTCGCAAGGCCTTCCGCCTGGTGCCTTATCTTTTAATTATAGAACCCCAAAATAAGACAACAATTTATTATAGTAGAACAATATATCATAATAAGCATATGAGATAAAGACAAAGGAACGACTCGCTCAACCAATCCTAAGCATGCACTACGACTCGCAAAGGCCAACAGATAAACATGCAAGGGGTTATGGGTTGTGGGGATATAGCTGTATAGGCTGCAGGATAAATATGTGATGGGATCGCAATTCAAGAATCGATAACTAGGATAGCATAGATCAAAAGGCAGGAATGAAAACCCGACAATCATGTAACCGGTTAGCAGAAGCTTGCCTGGCAGCTCGTAGCCTGGTACGATAGCTGGAACCTCAGTATCGTAGGTACTCGCAGCAGACACGTCGTCGTCTACCCAAAAGAGAGCCAAACACAGACAATAGGAAACAATAATCAATACAGAGATATGCGCAAACAAATGATAATGCGATATGGTATGAGATTATTAGGTCATACTAAAGCGGGGATGGAATCCCGGCAAAAGATTAGGGTGCAAGTTATTTGTATATCCAACCAATTAAATGTTACTTCATATAGCAGAAGTGGTGATCAAATTAATTTAAAATGGAAGAGACATTAATTACTTAATTGCCCAACCCATTCCATATTTAGTATTTGATTACAAATTATTTAACTTCAACTCAAAATAAATATTTATTAGCATGGCAAGAGAATGGTATAAAAGGATATGAACATATTAAATGGAATTAGGACATTATATAATTATTACCCCGCATACTCCATATTTAATTAATTAATTGCATTTGTTAATTTAAACTAAGCATTTAAAATAAATGATGCAAAATGACATAAGAATGTGATATTAATGTTTATTTTATTTTTCTGATATAAAAACATATAAAGTTTATTTAATTTGGAGTTATAAATTAAAAGTTATGCATTTTATAAGTGTCGGGTTGTTTCTGAAATATCCAGGGACTTAACCGTGATGGAAAAACTTGCTGGTGAGGGCTAAAATACTAAACCCGAGAGCACAGGGGGCTCGGTGCAATTTAGCAGCGCAGAGATCTTCTAGGACTTTTCTCACCGAGCGCGTGGCTAGCCAGAGGGGCTGGCTCGCGGGCCCTGGCGACAGCGTGGCGCTGACCGGGCACTTGGCGCGCACGGCGGGCTCCACGGTCGCTGACCAGTGGGCCCGCGCTGTCAGCGAGGCAGCGCAAAAATGCGCCCTTTTTCCACTGGCGCCGGCGGGATTCGAACGCGCGACGCGGGCGAGCGGGCGCGGCGATGTTAGCCAGTGAGGCTAGTGTAGATTAGTGATAGGATTAGGTTACGAGTTGTTTTAAACACCGAAAAGCTTCGTTCTTTGCCTCTGACGAAACTGACGGAAAAGGAGACAGAGGGCACCGGCGGCGACAACCGGACGCCGGTGACCAACTGGGGCGGCGCCGCTCGCGTTCGGAGGGTTCGTGGTTGCGGGAACACGCGAGGAACCGTTCCCGTTTCCCAGAACCGAACGGGAGGCCGTGTGTGCATCGTGCCCGTGCTCGACGCGTGCGTGAGGCGCCACGGCCGTGCTCGACGCCGGTGGAATTGAGGCGCGGCGGTGACGAAACCCGAGCGGGAAGGGGTGGAGGAGAGGGAGCTCACCCCGGGTAGTTTGATGGCAAGGTGGAAGAGCTCGGGGAGGTCGGGGCCGAGCGGACGGTGCGGGGAGGGGAGGCCGAGCCGCGGCGGTCGTCGAAGGAAGAAGAAGAAGGAGGAATGGTCCCGTCGCGGCTCCCGGCGTTGAGGACGAACTGGTCTTGACGGCGCTTCTCCTGGCGTGAGGATGAGGCTGGGGGCGCACGGGTTCACGCCGGTGTCGAGGACGGAGCTCCGGTCATGGCGACGGCAGGGCGAGGGGAGCGTGCGGCAGCGGGGGAGAAGAGAAAAAATTAGGTTTAGGGTTTTGGCTCCGGTCGATTTAAAGAGAGAGAGGGAGGAGGTGGCAGTGGGGGCTCGGCGTGGGGGCGAGCTGCAGGGACTCATCGCCATGGCCAGCGTCCCTCCACGCTGGAAAGGAGCTCCGTACGGAGAAGAAAGGCCTGGAGCGGGCCGGTCGGGCTGAGGTGGGCTGAGATGGCCCAGCTCGGCCAGCTCTCTTATTTTTTTTTCTTTGCTTATTTTCCTTTTTTTAAACATCCTGCTTTTTGTATTTGTAAAACAAATAAGAGAAAAGGCATAAAAGAACTTTGAACAATTTTTACAAGTTTCAAATTAGTCAATTTAATATCTCATTTGATAATTTATAAATAATTGGAAACTTCAAATGATTTTATTTTTGAAAGCATTTGAATTCAAAATAAGAATTTAAATTTATAATTTGAATTTGATGCACAAAATTAAATAAATGCAAGCACTTATGGAATGATGACATGATATAACATTTTTATTGCACACCAAAAAGGAAAGTTACAGTTGGGCTGTTACAACAGTCCCCCCCTCAAAGGAATCACGCCCCGAGATTCTTCATGGAGCAACAAAGAGGTTGGGGTACTCGGCAAGGAGATGGTCTTCCCGTTCCCATGTAGCTTCCTTGTCAGAATGATGAGACCATTGGACCTTGTAGAATTTGACAGTGTTGTTACGGGTGCGACGTTCAGCTTTGTCAAGAATGCGAATCGGTTGTTCCACATAAGAGAGATCTTCTCGAAGTTCAATTGACCCATGATCAACTGCACGACCTGGATCTTGGAAGCACTTCTTGAGTTGTGACACGTGGAAGACATCGTGCACTTTGGAGAGGTTTGGAGGAAGTTCCAGACGGTAAGCCAAATCACCACGTCTTGAAAGAACATTGAAAGGCCCAACATAACGCGGAGCGAGCTTGCCTTTGATGCCAAAGCGTTGCTTGCCTCTCAGAGGAGTGACACGAAGGTAAGCTTGATCACCAGGTGCATAGACCATGTCCCTGTGCTTGATATCATAATAGCTTTTCTGCCGAGACTGGGCAATCTTCAGATTGTCACGAATGATGCGAACCTTTTCTTCAGCCTCCTGGATAATATCCGGCCCAAAGAATGGACGTTCACCAGCTTGAGACCAATTGAGAGGAGTTCTACATTTGCGGCCATAGAGAGCTTCAAATGGAGCCATGCCTAGGCTTGCTTGGAAGCTGTTGTTGTAGGAGAACTCGGCATACGGAAGGCAATCCTCCCATTTCATGCCAAAGGAGATAACACAAGCTCTGAGCATATCTTCCAGAATCTGGTTTACTCTTTCAACCTGTCCACTTGTCTGCGGATGGTAAGCTGTGCTGAACAGAAGTTTAGTACCCAAGGCTTTCTGAAAGCTATCCCAAAATCGAGAAGTGAAGATACTTCCACGATCTGAGCTTATTGCCAAAGGAACACCATGTAAAGGAACCAGTCTTGTCATATAGAGTTCTGCCAACTGACTAGCTGATACTGTCTCTTTGACTGGAAAGAAGTGAGCCACTTTGGAGAGACGATCAATGACAACAAAGATTGCATCGTTGCCTTTCTTGGACTTTGGAAACCCAGTAACGAAGTCCATTTCGATCTTGTCCCATTTCCACTCAGGAATTTGCAGTGGTTGAAGAAGTCCAGGTGGTCTCTGATGAACTGCCTTGACACGCCAGCAAACATCACAATGAGACACATAGCGAGTAATTTCACGCTTCATCCTGGTCCACCAATAGATTGACTTGAGATCCTGGTACATCTTTGTGCTGCCAGGGTGAATAGAAAGCGGAGTATCATGAGCCTCCTTGAGAATGAGTTCTCTTAAGCTGTCAAGTTTGGGCACTACAATGCGTTCTTCAAACAGCAAGGTACCCTTGTCGTCGAGAGAGAAACTCTTGTACTTATCCTTGCCAATGTTGTCTTTGATATTCTTGACACCAGAATCACGCAACTGTGCGGCACGGATCTTATCCTCAAGTGTAGGAGTGGCAGTCAAGTTTGCGAGATAACCAGAGGGAACCACTTGAAGATTGAGTTTCTTGAATTCTTCATGAATTGGAGGTTGGATGTCCTCAACCATGAGGTTGTTGCAATAGGACTTGCGACTGAGAGCATCAGCCATTACATTAGCTTTGCCTGGAGTGTAAGAGATGGTAAGATCGTAATCTGAGAGTTTCTCAAGCCACCTTGTTTGCCTGAGGTTCAAGTCTGGTTGAGTGAATAGATATTTGAGACTCTTGTGATCAGTGAAGATCTCACAGTTGTGCCCCAACAAATAAGGTCTCCAAGCCTTGAGGGCATACATGATTGCTGCAAGTTCAAGATCATGTGTAGGATAGTTGAGCTCATGAGGCTGCAACTGGCGAGATGCATAAGCCACAACTTTGCGTTCTTGCATGAGGACTGCGCCTAGTCCTTGAAGAGATGCATCGCAGAATATTTGGAAAGGTTTGGAAGTGTCTGGGCCAACTAGAACATTAGTAGAAGTGAGTTTAGCTTTCAAGAGATTGAAACTCTCATCACATTTTGGAGTCCAAAGAAACTTTCTATCCTTCCTTGTAAGATCGGTGAGAGGCTTAGCGATTTTGGAGAAGTTCTCAACAAATCGACGGCAATAGCTAGCCATGCCAAGGAAACTCCTGACTTGTTTCACCGATGTAGGAGGCAACCATTCAACAATGGCCTTCACTTTTTCTGGATCAACAGAAATGCCTTCAGAAGAGATGACATGACCAAGGTAGGATACTTTAGGAAGCCAGAATTCACACTTGGAGAACTTGGCGTAGAGACGGTGTTCTCGGAGTTTCAACAAGATAAGACGTAGATGTTCTCCGTGTTCTTCCTCGGTTTTGGAATAGATAAGAATGTCATCGAGATAGACTACCAGGAACTTATCGAGGTATTCCATGAAAACGAAGTTCATGAGACGTGAGAAAGTCGCCGGAGCATTTGTGAGACCGAAAGACATGACAGTGTATTCATAGAGACCATAACGAGTGGTGAAAGCTGTCTTTGGAATGTCTTCTTTGCGGATCTTGATCTGGTGATAACCTGACCTCAAGTCCAACTTGGAGAAAACCTTAGCACCAGCCAGTTGATCGAACAGATCGTTGATGCGAGGGAGAGGATACTTGTTCTTGATGGTTTTCTTGTTCAGAGGACGGTAGTCAACAACCAGTCTCTCAGTCGTGTCCCTCTTTTTGACAAACAGAGTAGGACAACCCCAAGGAGAAGTACTAGGTTGAATATGACCTTTCCTTTCCAACTCCTCTAGCTGTCTCTTAAGCTCAGCCAGTTCTTTGGGGCCCATCTTGTAAGGACGTTTGGATATAGGAGCAGTGCCTGGTTCTAGTTCAATAACGAACTCAACGGCTCTGTCAGGTGGCATACCTGGTAATTCTTCAGGAAAGACGTCAGGAAAGTCTCGGACCACCGGAATAGCTTCTATGGAAGGAAGAGGATCAACACTGAGAGCGAAAAGCTGAGCTGAAGAGGTTTGGTTTGGAGAATAGACTATCTGTCCAGAAGGATGAGAAAGAGTTACAGTCTTTGTGGAACAGTCTATCTTAGCTTGATTGGCCTTCAACCAATCCATGCCCAGAATGACATCAATATCAGAATTGCCGAGAATTATTAGAGATGCCAAGAAGATATGGCCTCCAATTTGGATTTCATTGTCGTGGCTTATCTTGGAAGAAGTCATTTCCATACCGGGAGAAGTAACCGCGATGTTTTTGGGTAGAGGATCGAGAATTAGCCCATGTAAATTCCAAAGCTAACTGATACGAAAGAATGAGATGCTCCTGTATCAAACAACACTCTAGAAGAGATAGAGTTGACAGGAAGTGTACCAAGAACAACTTCTGGAGCTTCTTCTGCTTCCTCAGCCCTGATGTGGTTCACCCGCGCAGCACGTGCCGGAGGCCTGGTGTTGGGGACGAAAGGCCTAGTCGGGGCAGTTGCGCGGACCATCGCCTGAGTTGGAGCAGGGCGAGGTGGTGGAGGAAGTGTACGGGTCTCCGGGCAGTTGTTGGAGTAGTGGCCCGGTTTCCCGCACTGGTAGCAGGTCACTTTGGGGCGAGCGCCCGTTGGCCTTGGCGGTCCTCCGAAACCCCTCATAGCAAGAGCCGGGTTCGGTGGGCGAGGCGCGAGTCCTGGAGGTCCTGGCACGTAGGTAGCTCGTGCGAAGGCGCTGTTAGGCACCCAGAGCCGACGCTTCTGAGCAGGAGCGGCGGCGATTGACGATGAAGAAGAGTTGGTCTCACGAGAGAGCTTGCGCGACTCCTCGAAGACCTTGCGCACATGCTCCTCATTGAGCGCGATGTTGACGAGGTCCTCGAAGTTGTCGGCCTTGACGAGGTTCAGCTTGTACTTGAGTGCGGGGTTGAAACCCTTGCGGAACTTGGCCATCTTCTTGACCTCAGTGTTCACCTCATCTCCAGCGTAACGAGCAAGGCGATTGAACTCTCCATTGTACTCCATCACGTCCATCTTGCCTTGCGTCAGCGAGTTAAACTGCTCGCGCATCCTGTCCATGAGACCTTCTGGGATGTGGTGGCGCAGGAAGGCTTCCCTGAAATCCCCCCAAGTGGTAACCACCCCGGGAGCTCTCATAGCCTGGAAGTTTTCCCACCATGAGGCAGACTTGCCCCTAAGCAGGTAGGACACGTAAGGCACCTTGTCGTGCTCAGCCACGTGGGCGATAGCAAGGGTCCTTTCCATCTCGCGAAGCCAATCATTAGCTTCCAGCGGCTCAGTGGGGGAAGCGAAGTTCCTTGGGCCCAGACCGAGGAAGTCCTTGATGGTCACACGTGCATTGCCTTCATTGCGATGCCCGTGGCTGTTCTGGTAGACTTGGTTCTCGGCCATTTGATCCAAAACTTGGGTCATCTGACCAAGCAACTCAGTGATTGGAGGTGGTTGTGGTGCGCCTTCCGCATTGTGGTTGTTCCTGGTGTTCGTCATCCTGGAGACATTGGATATTAGAATAGCGACAAGATACACAAAGCCAGGGAAACTTGGAAAGTCGAAATTCTTGCTCAGAAAAACAGTTGCAAACTGTAGGATAACAAGGATAAGCTTCTCATAAGAATAGTTCATAACCATAAACTTAGTTAGCCATCAGTACAACCACCAAGGTTTCAGTACTACAAGGACAGCTACTAGTACAAAGTTAACCATACGTACAACCAACATGGTTTCGGTACAAAGGATAGCTACTACAACAAGGAAAAAGATACAACTCGAAGACTAGCTCTCGCTTCCCTCCGAAGACGAAACTAGGCTGCTGCGATGGGTGTAGCGACGATCGCAGTACACGCGGTACTCTCGCACAATGCGTCGCAACTGAACGGATTAGGCATCTGGCGTCTGTGTCCCGTACAGTAGTGGTCCAACATGGTCTGGATCAGTAGTGATCAGAGGACCACGCTCTGGAGTGTATCCACCCACAGCAGACAGACGACTCGGAAAAGCGAGCTGGAACCTCGGGAAAGCGTCTGGTGTGACGTTCCTCCTATCATACTGCCCCAGGTGAGAGAGAGCCCGGTGCAGCTGCTGACGCACTGCTGCTAACTCCAAGCGTAGAGTCCCAGCAACTGAGTCTGAAGACTGGCCAAACTGAGCGGTCATGTCCAGAACCTCGAGCTCGTACTGAGAGTCCGTGTAGGGGTAGTATGGAACGTAGCAGAATGGATGGTTGTTGAAGCAGTAGTAGTCCCTGCGCAGACCCAGAGCTGCATCGTATGCTGCCAAGTGTACTGCCATGTCCACAGTGGAAGCCTCAGCAACGTGCTTGTGCAAAGTATCACCATCATCTCCACTGATCCAAATAGTAGCTCTGTAGAAGGTCCGTCCGTAATCTCTGGGGATCTCGGACACCTGGTAATCCGGGAGGTAGCTGAAACCGACATAGTCAACCATGCTTCTGAGAAGCTTCGGGTAATCGGTAGTCTGCTCACAGTGGGTCTTACGCACCACCTGATAGTGTGCCATCTACATAGCAGTTTGAAGTAGAAGTTAGCCTCCGGAAACAAAAAGGATTGATTGCACAGAACGAATTGTACAATGACAATGAGATGAAAACCAGAGAAAGGTAGTACAACAACTGATTGATTCGAGATTGAAACTGAACATAGCCGAAGAAGTTGATAACCAACAAAACGACAAAAACCACCTGCAACTATGGTACTACGGAAAACCCAGAACATGTGATGTCCTAAAATTTTAAAATTAAGGTGAGAAGGGAATTATCGTAACACTTCCTTACCAGAAGAACAGGGAGGGTGGGTGGGGAAAGAAGTAAAAGAACAGAATTCCTACTCTCACGTTTAAGATTTCCTGATAACTACAAAAATATTTTTTCTAGACTCAAACAACGACCAGTAGAAGGGAACCTGAGGGCGTTTAAGCTCTGATACCAACTGTCAGACCCTGAATTCAAGCTACACAAACGAAACGTATCGGTTGGGCCACACAACCAAGAACATACTGGGGTTACCACTCCCAGGAAAACCATCAGGCCATGCTCGGAATGGATCATCGGCCGACAGTTCTTGGCGACCCCAACGTCACATACGTTTCCAGATTGTGCACGCAAGAACCCAAAAAGTCTTCCAACTCGTATACTTCAACCATACACACATGGTATACGAGTCGGATTTTTAACAAGTTGAAACCACAGAATAAACCTAAGACACAAAGAAAGGAAATAATATCCAAAAGCTCTCACTGAGCAAAATATATCAAATGGCACCAATCAGAGGACACATGTCCCAACATTACATCATGCAGCGGAAACAAACCGGTCTGAGTACAGACAAGAAGCAAAGGGCTCAAGGCCGAAACGAAAAAGAAGGCCCATCCACGCAGTCCACCAGGAAGTAGCCCATGGGAACTCTAACTACTCGTCGTAGCTCTCGTTGTCGAACTCCACGTAGTATCCACCCAACTGGTCGAGCGAAGAATCCTCAACTGCAGAAAAACCACAGCCCGCGAACGGGTCAATACACCGAAGCGTATCGAACAAGCTTAAGCTAACAGGTTACAAAACTGTAAGATTCCCAAAATATGGGGGTAAGTGTACTTAGCGGCAGCAGCACTAGCAAACTAAAGAGACACGCTAGAACTTCCGTCTAATTAGAGAGGGATAAGAGAGCGTTTAAAATATCCACCCACAACTGACACCAGTCATAACCCATTCTCGAATTAACCCCCTCAACCAAGTATGAGGAAGCAATCCGGGAATACTCACACGTTAACAATTTTAGTTACCATTTAGGGTGTAAGTAATGCTATATTACTAGTCACATTAATTAACAATGATTAGATGTAAGTTGTCTAGATCTTGTTAGCCAGCATCATCACCAAAGTCGTCCATAACCGTGGACACGGCTCATCGATAAGATTATACCCTGCAGGGGTGCACTACAGTACCCATACTCGCATGATCAACCCGTTAGGGCCTCTCAACACGACTCATTCCTTCACTACAGCAAGTCCAAGTGCCACCCATATGAGTTGTTACCCGCGTCAGGAGTCCGGCCGAATCTCAATTACGGACTCATTAGTTTGTGCCTACGCACCATGCGGCTCAAACCACAGTAGGAATTGTCCGCTACGTACGCACCACCCCTATATGACCCCCCGTATCACATACCCTCTCATGATTATCATCATCATCATGCACATGCATATGAGCAAATGGAAAACCCGAACTACGAATCCGTTCAAAGTCGAGGGGGGCTCCATTGGGCCACCCACAAGTGGTTAGTGCGCTCAAAATTGGATCCGAGGACAAAATCTCAGTTCCTAGGTCGACACTGAGCAGAACAAAGCACCTCGCAAGGCCTTCCGCCTGGTGCCTTGTCTTTTAATTATAGAACCCCAAAATAAGACAACAATTTATTATAGTAGAACAATATATCATAATAAGCATATGAGATATCAACCAATCCTAAGCATGCACTACGACTCACAAAGGCCAACAGATAAACATGCAAGGGGTTATGGGTTGTGGGGATATAGCTGTATAGGCTGCAGGATAAATATGTGATGGGATCGCAATTCAAGAATCGATAACTAGGATAGCATAGATCAAAAGGCAGGAATGAAAACCCGACAATCATGTAACCGGTTAGCAGAAGCTTGCCTGGCAGCTCGTAGCCTGGTACGATAGCTGGAACCTCAGTATCGTAGGTACTCGCAGCAGACACGTCGTCGTCTACCCAAAAGAGAGCCAAACACAGGCAATAGGAAACAATAATCAATACAGAGATATGCGCAAACAAATGATGATGCGATATGGTATGATATGATTAGGTCATATTAAAGTAGGGATGGAATCCCGGCAAAAGATTAGGGTGCAAGTTATTTGTATATCCAACCAATTAAATGTTACTTCATATAGCAGAAGTGGTGATCAAATTAATTTAAAATGGAAGAGACATTAATTACTTAATTGCCCAACCCATTCCATATTTAGTATTTGATTACAAATTATTTAACTTCAACTCAAAATAAATATTTATTAGCATGGCAAGAGAATGGTATAAAAGGATATGAACATATTAAATGGAATTAGGACATTATATAATTATTACCCCGCATACTCCATATTTAATTAATTAATTGCATTTGTTAATTTAAACTAAGCATTTAAAATAAATGATGCAAAATGACATAAGAATGTGATATTAATGTTTATTTTATTTTTCTGATATAAAAACATATAAAGTTTATTTAATTTGGAGTTATAAATTAAAAGTTATGCATTTTATAAGTGTCGGGTTGTTTCTGAAATATCCAGGGACTTAACCGTGATGGAAAAACTTGCTGGTGAGGGCTAAAATACTAAACCCGAGAGCACAGGGGGCTCGGTGCAATTTAGCAGCGCAGAGATCTTCTAGGACTTTTCTCACCGAGCGCGTGGCTAGCCAGAGGGGCTGGCTCGCGGGCCCTGGCGACAGCGTGGCGCTGACCGGGCACTTGGCGCGCGCGGCGGGCTCCACGGTCGCTGACCAGTGGGCCCGCTCTGTCAGCGGGGCAGCGCAAAAATGCGCCCTTTTTCCACTGGCGCCGGCGGGATTCGAACGCGCGACGCGGGCGAGCGGGTGCGGCGATGTTAGCCAGTGAGGCTAGTGTAGATTAGTGATAGGATTAGGTTACGAGTTGTTTTAAACAACGAAAAGCTTCGTTCTTTGCCTCTGACGAAACTGACGGAAAAGGAGACAGAGGGCACCGGCGGCGACAACCGGACGCCGGTGACCAACTGGGGCGGCGCCGCTCGCGTTCGGGGGGTGCGTGGTTGCGGGAACACGCGGGGAACCGTTCCCGTTTCCCAGAACCGAACGGGAGGCCGTGTGTGCATCGTGCCCGTGCTCGACGCGTGCGTGAGGCGCCACGGCCGTGCTCGACGCCGGTGGAATTGAGGCGCGGCGGTGACGAAACCCGAGCGGGAAGGGGTGGAGGAGAGGGAGCTCACCCCGGGGAGTTTGATGGCGAGGTGGAAGAGCTCGGGGAGGTCGGGGCCGAGCGGACGGTGCGGGGAGGGGAGGCCAAGCCGCGGCGGTCGTCGAAGGAAGAAGAAGAAGGAGGAATGGTCCCGTCGCGGCTCCCGGCGTTGAGGACGAACTGGTCTTGACTGCGCTTCTCCTGGCGTGAGGATGAGGCAGGGGGCGCACGGGTTCACGCCGGTGTCGAGGACGGAGCTCCGGTCATGGCGACGGCAGGGCGAGGGGAGCGTGCGGCGGCGGGGGAGAGGAGAAAAAATTAGGTTTAGGGTTTCGACTCCGGTCGATTTAAAGAGAGAGAGGGAGGAGGTGGCAGTGGGGGCTCGGCGTGGGGGCGAGCTGCAGGGACTCATCGCCATGGCCAGCGTCTGCTCCTCCACGCTGTAAAGGAGCTCCGTACGGAGAAGAAAGGCCTGGAGCGGGCCGGTCGGGCTGAGGTGGGCTGAGATGGCCCAGCTCGGCCAGCTCTCTTATTTTTTCTTCTTCTTTGCTTATTTTCCTTTTTTTAAACATCCTGCTTTTTGTATTTGTAAAACAAATAAGAGAAAAGGCATAAAAGAACTTTGAACAATTTTTACAAGTTTCAAATTAGTCAATTTAATATCTCATTTGATAATTTATAAATAATTGGAAACTTCAAATGATTTTATTTTTGAAAGCATTTGAATTCAAAATAAGAATTTAAATTTGTAATTTGAATTTGATGCACAAAATTAAATAAATGCAAGCACTTATGAAATGATGACATGATATAACATTTTTATTGCACACCAAAAAGGAAAGTTACAGTTGGGCTGTTACAGCACACGTGGAAATTGATTTCTTTTATTTAGATTAAATGGCAGTTTTGCAGAAAAGACCCTGTCTATTCAAACTATCATATCTTTTTAACCACTTACTCAAATTTGACAAATTTTATATATTTGGAAATCCCATGGCATGTAGAATATTTTAGATCTGTTAGATTTCAAATTTAATTTAGTTTAAAATATTCAAATTTCTAATGGATGATTTGAGTTTTTTTGGCATAACTTTAAATCTATAAATCCAAAAATTGCAAATAAAATTGTTTTAGAAACTTTATAATATGTGTAATATGATGCCTCTGTTATAAAATAATTTTGAGAATTATTTTGATAATTTAATAGTTATATGTTTAAATTGAATAACTGGAGTAATTTTGATATAATTTTTAATATAAACATTATTTTTGGAATAAATCCAATTGCTATAAATTTATTTAAATCCCCTCTGTATATTAACACTATTTATACAATTTTTTTATAAAAATTTAATCACAGAAAACTTAATCTTATATTTATTCCTATTATTATATTTTGCAAAAATAGAAATTTATTAAATTGCATTTATAGCCTAATGCATACTTTATAAATATCACAAATTGTGTATGATATTTCTTAGGATAAAAAAGTACATTGCATGCATAACTTATTTTCACATATAGATATATTTCCCATAGAAAATCTCTTCATTATTTTCTCTAAGTTAGGATTATTTTCAAAACTTAGTGTTTTTTCATAAAAGTGCTATGCACTAGACACTTAGGATTTTCAGCACGGAGCTAGAAGGCCAATGAACGACTTAGCCAAAACAAGACTTCAAAAGTATCTTCGAGGAGTTGAAGCACTTAGAAGAAAATCAAGAAGAAGTGCATGAAGACCAACCAACAATATTTTCTAAGTCTTGCTCCCTCTCCCTCTTTTCTCTCTTCCCTTCTGAGACTTCATGAAGACTAAGTTAAAACCCAATACCAACCTCGATGATACAATAATTATCAAGTCTGAAGAATTATCAAGTCAACCAAAGAATTCAATCAAGACACCCCCAAGAAGCAAGTTACAAGTGTGGAGATGAAGCCTAGAAGACCAACTACATTTTTCTTTCTATCTTTTCCCTCCTTCCTAATCTAGACTTAAACAACTTGATCATGTTATTACCATCTTGAAGTTTGTTGGATCCTAGCGGCAAAGTGAGATGAAGCGGCCTGGAGACTAACCTTACATGTCCACGTACATGAGACCTGTTCCACAACTTAAGTGGCTGGCCAGGAGTCTGTCTCTCTCACTATAGTGAATATCCAATTTACAAAGAGTTGATAATAATTGTCGATCACCTTGAAGAATAGGCTTAGTATTTTCCTTTAAGTATTTTTGCACATCATGCATAACATATTTTTGTATTGTTACTTTGTTAGTATGTTTATGTGTGTTTTGTTTGATGTGTTAGAAATTTCAGAGGGAAACAAACAACTGTTGCAGCTGATGTTGCTATTCTTCTTGTTGCCAAGGCAAGTGGCACACCCCCCATAAAATTCCTAAGTATTTTCTATGCATAACTTAGTTATTTTCCTATGCATGTGTAGAACTTAATTGTATTGCTATGCAAGACATGTTTACAATCCCCTATTCCATTTGTGTCTAGGTACCTATGAAATGACTTAGTAGAATTTTGATTCTATGAAATTGATGAAAGGTTTTATTAAATGTTAAGTGGCTACTTAGGACCATGTCTATGAGGGTTTTCACCTGAGATAGTCTCTACTATACTTAGGATCATAGTATGTGGAGGTTTTTACCTGGGAGTGCACATCCACTAAGTTAATGCATCATCTGGGTGGATTGGTTGTTTGGTTTATGTTGAGTGGCTACTCAGGAACATGTCCATGAGGGTTTTCACCTATATATTTTCTACTATACTTAGGATCATGGATGTGGGGGTTCTCACCTGAGAGCACACTTGTGGATGGCCACCCAGGAACAAAGGGATGTGAAGAATAAATGGAGAAGATTGTGAAGAACTCAAGGAGAAGTATTCCAAGTAAAGACTACAGCTGATCAAGGAACATGGAGGAATCCCAATATTCTAATTTCTTAATAAAAATTTGCTAAACAACAATGGACTACTCAGGACCTTGTTCATGGGGGTTTTCACCTAAGATAGTTTTTACTATACTTAGGACCATTGAATGTGGGGGTTTTCACCTAAGGGTGCACCTAAGGACGTGATATCTTTTGGCTCACCTGGGTTAACCAGTGGTGCCAATTATGATGTTAATAAGTTTGTTTTATAAAGAGTTAGGAAAAATTGGCTTTATGCAAAATAGCCTTAAACTCCACCAGCCAAATATGCATATAGGCTATAGAGTTATTCCAGTAAGTGTCCACCATAGTGTCACTTGCCAGACTCCATTTTTAAATGGAATCTGACCCACTCTGTTGCAAATTATTATTTGTTGCAGAAATTTCTGACGAAGAGTATGGACTACGTTTTGGGTTTCGAGTCTGCACCAACATGTTTTCGCCTGTGGCGTATCATGAAGATGGAGGCTCATTGAAGATTTATTTCCGCTGCTTTATGGTTTTGAGCTAGCTTTAAGCTATGCAAAGATGTATCGAACTATTTATTTTACCAAGTCTGGATTATTCGTGTAATATTGATACAATGTTGTGATATTCATCGTAAACTATGTGTGCAAATGAATCGATCCAGGGGTTTGCACTATACACAGGTACCTGCCATATTTTAAGTGCGGGTACGCTACACACTGAGTCATAGAGAATTCTAAGTAACATTTACAATCTCGCAATATCTATATATTTACATACCTATGTAGAAGACTTGACATTCCAATGTCAATCTAATGACTAATACATTTCTACTTCCAGTAAATTCCAAATTTACTTTCACAACTGTTCTTCTTCTAAGAACATGTGTCAGATTTCATCGAGCACATAATATGGTTCCTGTATGATGTATAATATCACATAATAGACCAACATGTCATACAACCAATATCATTGTGTATTATTACTCTTAATGATCAATTGGATTTCCAAGGACCAATCCTTTGGTTTTAATCTATTATAACTCTTCAGATATAATCCAAAATAACTCAACTATCTATTTAAAATTCCCGTTCTATTCCAAAATAGATACTAACTTTTAAATAGTTTCACAACTTCATCTTTCTAATTAAATTTTTCTGGTACAATTCACGATGTGTCATTTATACATGATGAATTCGGCTGCCACTCAAATTATGTCTCCACTTATTTGAGAACACGAGCTCCCACTCAAAATATGTCATCTGCATATATGAGGGTCTAAGCTCCCACTTAAAAATATGTCCTTTACATATTCTTCCTGAGTAAACTAACTTGGACTCCCACTTAAATTCATCATTTATTTCGACATTTTGGTCAAACCAAAATCACGGATATCTTATCAATTCAAACTTAACACGAACTGCAGTACTCTATCAATACAAATCCCACAGATTTCAAGCATGTCTACATTTATGTAGTAAAGAATTTTGATTTTGTCCAAGATACATTTCTTGACAAATAACGCTTTCACGTCTTTCTTATAGTTACATTTCTCACATAACACTTTATATGATGATTAAGTAATCTTATTCCTCTAATAAGTATTATAGTAACATTTACTATTTTAATCCTTCTAAATGTAACTTGGATTTTCAGGCTCAAAAAGCCTATGTTCGTATTCTGATATTTTATCAACTTTCTTTGTATTCATAAGGTGTATCTTGATCTGTCAACAAGATCCGAAATATTTAATATTAAACTGTGACCTGACAGCAAATATTAATATAACAACACCTTATTTTGAAGCTTCATTCATGAAAATACTATGATCTTATCGAAGAGGATTGCAAGCAGAAAACAATTTTCAAGTCTCCTTCACTCTTCTCATTAAATTTTCATTGTAGACATATACCTTTTGGAACACATTCCAGTGTTCTACTTTTATGAATCTAGGTCTGAAACCTGATTTCATGCTTCTAATTCTATTCCATAAATCATAATTCAAAAATCATATTTTCTCGGAATTACACAGACAACAACACAAGTATTGTTTTTGTTGGGTTTTGGAATACACTCTCATCTAATGTGAGTGATATACAAAGAACTATTCGTGTACATTCTGAATTATCGTATAATCATCTATATAATGACACTATTGTCAATCACACGAATCACTGTTGAAAAACATCTATTTTCTAAAGTGGACAACGACTATAATGTTTTGACCATATTAGGAGATTCTAAGACAGATTCTGAAAGACCACACTTTATCTAAAATATAGTATGATTATAATACTTCACATATCACTATATCTGATATTATAATTTTGTGAAACGAATTTTCACAAGTCTTTTTGTGTTGAAACCATAAATCAAATATATTGTCCTTTGATCAAATCTTGTGAAAACAATATTCACTAATCTTTCTTCTGAAAAACCCCATTTGATCTTTTATCAAATTATTTTGAGACTCATGATTTATTATGCAAATACACTTATTCACTAATAATCGTAGAAGAATTCGAATCAAATAAATTTCACCATACAAATAATTTAATTATCATGCGATATGACTTTCAATTAATTTCTCACATATTGACACTTCAATATCAAATTTTGATTTTAATCAATTCGGCAATGCAATAAATAGATCAAAGTATCTATTATTTCATACATTGCTTTTATGATCAAATCGATGTTGTTTGTTCTAGTAATAAAGTCTTTTATTCTTTGGACACATAATTTTATCATTCCCGCTTTTATGAATGTACACCAGTTACGATACAAGTAATGTAATTTAGATGTGAGAGCTTTATTCATAATATAAAACAACTGTCTTGTTCCATAACATAAAACAACTGAATTTGTCTTATTACATATATGAATAACTTTGTCTTGTAACAATCAAGACACTAAACAAAATCACACTCTCACTATTACAAAAGGTCTTGTCAAAAACTATTAATGATAACTATGATAACTTGAGGACGTGAGCACCACTGGTCATCAACTTCCTTGATTGCCATCACTAGCGCAAGGTCACATCATTACTCGCTGCAAATAGATAATAATCAGTGCATGTTTCATAAACAAAACAAGTATCAAATACTCTTATTACATATCAAGAGACGAATACACCCATAACTATGTATATCAAATACACCTGTAGCGTCGAAGATTTCTCCTTCGATGGAATCAAACTCCATAGATTTGAACTCGGACACGAACTTGTAGAAGTTCATATTGTCTACCTTCAAAACATATTTGCGCACATGCTTCTCGTAGCTTGGAGGTAGAGATGTCAGCGCAGTCTGAATTGCACATGAATCCGCCATCCAGTAATCGTAGACATTTGTCAGCTTGAAGTAGATGTCATACAACCTCTTCAAATGAGTCTCCAGACAGGTATGCTCCTCCATGTGAATGGTCCGGAACTTTCTAAGCTGTCTGAATTGCTCATGCCTCAAATCATCTTTGAAGTGCGTCATGATGTATGGCTCCTTGTGTCGAAACAACTCTTTCAACTCAGGTGCTAGGCATACGGTCATGGTGATCTCCACTTCTATGAATATGTCTCGACCCATGCGGAATTCATCATCCTCCTCCTCGCTAGCAGAATCATCCAGTGTATCTACTAATGCTTCTTCGATGACATATAGGATGTTGTTGTGTAGGACAATGTTTCTAAGACCGTTGTACCATCTGATGAAGTTGGATCCGTCGGCTTCTAAGGTAGAACCCGGACTCTTAAGAAAGTAACCGAAGTACATCTCTATCTACAGATATGATCACAAAAGACGTAAGGTAAAGTTTACAACATATGTGAGTTTTAGTTTATAATCCAATTATTAAACACACTCTACTAAAATTATTATCCCTATGATAATCTTAGAAATTAAACGACCCCCATCCGCCATACTACCCCCGATCGTCACGGCCGGCAGCACAACTTCAAAGGTGGACATAAAATGTCGATCACAATAACTTTGTGACTCATGCTCGATCTTTCGATCTTCCGTGTTCCGAGGCCATATATGCATATGCTATGCTCGCCAATCAAACCTCGAAGACCCTACGCATGCAACATGGTTTACACCCACTGTATGCGAACGACGAGATGTATGACACCCGATCGTCATGGCCTACCTCATAACGTAGAACTTTCTTGGTGGTGCGCAACGAGGGAGAACACAATTTTGGTATTTGTTAGGGATTATCCTATTTATGATGCTACCGTTGTATATCTAACATATAAGCAATCAACAGGATGCACACACAACAACACAATATCAACATAAAGTAATGAAGTGCGATGTGACATGGTCGTTGCGCCTGGACCTCCATGGCGCCATGTGCCTGGCCCCGGGCGCCCGACATGGCTTTGAGTCTACGGTGCCCTCCATTGTCTCCGACAGTACGAGTAATATAAAACTTACCGTAACCATGTCACATAAAATAAAGCCTCTACAAAACAAAGTTAGACGCCTCTACCTTAATAGGCTTATTCGTAAGAGAACCGTTTCCCTACCTACGAATTTTGTACCACAACATCGATCATATAATTGCATGTTTAAGCATCCCTTTCGGGTCCTCCATTGAAAATGCTTTGCCGACTAAAGAGAGAGAAACAGACACCCGCCAGCCACAGATACGGTGCAAGCCGTATGTCAGTAGTGGAACCAGTCTCGCGTAAGCGTACGCGCAAAGTCGGTCCAGGCCGCTTCATCCACTGAATACCAAAGGCATCGCAAGTGCATGCTAGAGGGTAGAAAATATAAGAAAGACGTCCTCATTCAACATGAGTTCTAACCGTACTAACAGTACTACGCATAGGTCGACTCTGATACCACTGAAGGGGTTCCGATGCAGAAAACAATAATTTTTCTAGCGTAAGAACGCCCTAACTAGTCATGATCTATCTATCTAGTACATGCTATAACGGTGGCGGAACGGGTCACATACCTCCATGTAGACCGATAGCGGGGATTACGCTCCCGCACAAGCGTTGACGATGAAGTCGTACGTAGCCGACCTCGAGGTCGCGGAGAACTTGCCGCGATGATGTAGACGATGACGCCGGGATGTCGACGATGACCTGCGTCGATGGGCATCGGGCGGAAGATGGCGTGGCGCCGGCGGCAGGGCTGCTGGGTGGGTGAGACGACGTCGCCCAGGCTCCTCAAATGTGGCTCCTCCGAGCACTCGCACGCATACGGAGCTTAACAACAACCCCCGGTCACCCAGATCCAGCTGAGATCGCAGGGGTAAAACTTTTCTCGAATCCCGTAGTGCAACGACGCCCGACAGTATAGCTTTGGTGGAGAGAGAAGGCAAAACGGGTGGAGAAACAGCTCGGCCGGCCTGCTACAAATTTAATTGTAATTTTTGTAGTTAATCCAATTAATATGCCTTGCTATATAAAGGGGGGAGGGGGTGTGCAAACACCTTGCCTCCCCCATTTGGGACTAAAGGAAAAAGGAGGGGAGAGGGATTCGGCCGGCTCACCTAGTCCGAATTGGACTAGGGGCCCAAGCCCCCTTCCTCCATGGTTGGTGCGGCTCCCCTCTTGGGCCCTCCTAGGGCCCATTTAGGTGGGCTGCCTTTTTTTCCTTTATTGAATTAATAATTAAATTAATATAAAATATAATTAATTCATAATTAATAGGGTCAATTGGTTCTGTGCCATGGTTCGATGAGTTTTATCGGTCTGTATCATATTACATATTTATTGCAAATGGCAAACATCGTAATACGATCCTATTGCAATACTTTGCGTATGTCCATCGCCTTATTCAACTAATAATATGAACCCACTGTCAACCGACGCCATTATCCATGATCGGGAATCTCGATCATCTGTTGCCCAGTGGACTAGTTTATATAGAGGTTCACTAGGGACTCTGGTTTTCTATGTATCACACGTGTATTAATAATTCCGATTAATACAGCTATAGCATAATAAAAAGACATATTATAAACTTATGAGATAATGTGATAAATACTACTTATTTATTTGCCTCTAGTGCATATCTCCTTCAAGTAGGGCCACCGAGCGGTACACGCCCAAGTTGGCCTCGCAGAGATAGGCGAAGATGGAGAGGATTAAGACGGAATTGGGGTGGAGATGAAGAAGCTGGATCTGGTAGAACTCTAGAACCGCCTCCAAGAAGGGCGAGTACGAAGTCACCAGTCCGGCGATGACGGTGTGAAGGAAGGTGGGGTAAAACCCTTCGGGAGCTTCCCGAGCTTCGCGGCCCAGAGCACGCTGTTGCCATGCTCGTTGTTCCGCCCCGCAACCAGGTGTCAGATCTTGTCCAGCGCCGCATCATTGCAGCGCTCCCCGATTAGCGCAGCGCCAAGGGTGGACCTCGCCATCGCCACCTTCCCCTTTGTAGGGCTCATCGCCAGAAAAGGACGAAAGGGACGGAGGAGCTAGGAGAAGCGCGAAGAGAAGCAGAGTTTGCCGGAGCGCACAGGCGGAGAAGGAAAGACGAAAGGCTTGGAGGCGAAGAATGGGAGCAGTAACGGCTCCCCGCTCTGGCGTGCAGACTTTATGTCTCGTCAGGAGCAGTAACGGGGCGTGGTGGGACCCCCCACGATGCATGCTCCGGAGATCGTGTCTACACAATGGCGTAACCGCTCGACGCGTGTCTCGCGCCGGCCGGACACTTTGGGCCCACGATGTTTCGTCTGAGTCCATGGGCTCCGCCGCGCTCATCTTGGACCAGTGAGGACCAAAGTGTGCAGAGCCCAATCTCCACTGCCCTCGCAAGCGACAGCGTCGAAGAAACAACTAAGGACCAAGGCCACGCTTGGAGAGACTCTCGAGAGGAACATCCTCGACAGAGCCTGAAGAGGAAGTTTCCTCAGCGGCTACTCTACAAGGCTCCCTCCTCCTAGAGAGGAGTCAACACAAATCTCTCCACAAGGACACCGAGGCCTAGTGGAGATACTTCGCTGCAAAGCAACCGCTGCAGAGCGCACATGGCCTCTGCAGCAGCCGCAGAGTTACGCACGCGTCTGCGCACGGTGACGAAGGCACCGCAGATGCCATTCTGGTGATTAAAGGAGTCAACAGAGCTGCGCCGGACTATGAAGCTTTCCTCTTTGGTGATAAAGCGGCTGGACGGTGCAACGCTCCAACGACAACGTCACCGTGGGCTCCCCCACGACCTCTGCGGCGCCTGCTGTTCGTCCTGCGTGGACGGTGGTTTGCCGGCCACTACAGCTGGCTTTTGGACGGATGGACCGAGTCCATGGATAATTCTGCTGCGGTGCACCCTACTCCTTCACCTCTCTGCCATGTGGTAACCCATCCACGACTCAAAGCACTGGGATGAGGCATGAGGCGTCTATAAAAGGAGTGGGAGCACCTCCGTAGCGAGGGATCGATGATTGAAGCTCTAGAGCACTAGCCTAGAGTATAGGATAGCTAACTAGCTTGAGGAGGAAGAAGATGCCAGCTTCTCTCTTCGAGCTCCACACTGCTAAAAGAGAGCCCTCAGCAAGCTCATTGTACTGGAATCCTCTAGAGTGCAATACAGACAAGCAGGAGTAGCGGTATTACCTCCTCCTGGGGGTCGTGAACCTGGGTACGGGCTGGTGTGTTTTCTATGTCGTGTTGCTCCTCTACAAGCTCGGCGAGCACCGTCGTCGTGCCTCTCGTGGGTTGCTTGACCTCCATGTTCAATCCCCCTTCAAACACTCCCTGAAGAGTGTGACTATCCCTATTTCGTGGGAGTCACTCTCCGACATTTATGATGGATGTCATGTTTCTATGGATATTTGCTTGCATTGTTTTGCTCATAAAAGAATATGACATTGTGGTATCCTCCTCTGAATAATTCATTTGAATTGACTTGGCACATGTTTACACATGTTATGACTGAAAACAAAAAGTCAATTAAGCCTTGATGACATATTTTGGCTCAGAGTTCTAGTATCATTTTTATGCCTCCGTTAATTCTATTTCGTCAGAAGCATGATTATGATAGTTATTGCTCTCTTGTCGCTTTCCCATCTTTTGCTAGCCTCCACTTGTACTAAGTTGAAAATGCTTGTGCTTCTAAATCCCTGAAAACCAAGTTATTCCAAAGAGTGCATCATAAATACCTTCCAAATGCATTTCAAACCATTCAAGTAAATTCGCATGTGCTACCTTTAAAACCTTCAAACACTTCTCAGGAAGTAGTAGTTGGGCTTGTTATCTTCCATACTAATTAAGTAATTGACTTGCATGCCACATCTGCTCGACATTAATTTTGCAAAGGGTTGGTTAGACCATTGTAATATCAAAAAATGATTTGAGAAAATAAAAATGGGCACTCCTCCATGGTTTGAGATTGTTTGGTGGACACCGGAGGATTCGGTTGGCCATGGTTATGTTAGCAAGGTTGGGAGGAGTGTCAAGCTATCAAAATGAATATAAAGATGCATATTATAAGTTCTTTGTTTTAAAAATAATTCGGAACCGCTCTCAACTTGCTTAGTATGGAAGATAACAAGAACTCTATTGCCATTCGTTGACCAAACAACCACCACTCAAAAACAATTTTACCTTTGTTTTCAAAATGATAAGAAGCTCTAGCACATGTTGAATCCCTACTTCCCTCAATGAAGGGCATATCTTTTACTTTACTGTTGAGTCACCATCCTTCTTTAAGCACCATCTTGAGAGCGTAATTGTCATTCTTAGTGTAATGTGCTTGTCCCTTAATATGTTAACTGTGGTGTAATCTTGATCTCTAGTCTTCCCTTGAAACTCAGAGGTGCCTAGGCATTTATGTTTTGCTGTTCCATTCGGGCAAGCGAGATACCACTTTTTCATACTTTATTAATGAGCCTTGCAATCCTGTGAATTGATATGTTTCATCTTATTTATCATAGGTATAATTGGCATCTTTTCATGGTTTACATAACTATTGGGTGACACCGTTTATATATGTCGTATTATGAATAGTCTAAGCATTTATCCTCATAATGAGAATATTTACATCACATGAGCAAATGAGTTCATGATTTTTTTTATTGCACTCAGTTGTTAACTGAATTGCTTGAGAACAAGCAATAAGCTAAGCTTGGGGGGCGTTGATACGTCCAAAACGTATCTACTTTCCCAAATACTTTTGCTATGGTTTTACCTCTAATTTGTGTGTTTTGAATGCAACTAACACTGTTTTCAGCAGAATTATCCTAGTGTGTCGTTTTTGTGCAGAAATATCAACTTTATGCAAAAAGCCCGAAAAACACCTGGAAGATCAAACGGAGGGGAGCGACGAGGCCACGGCACCACCTCCTGAGGCGGCAAGGAGCTGGCCGCGCCAGCAGGAGGTGGGGCCACCTCGCTCATCCCCCTAGTGACCCCCTCGCGGCTACTTAACCCTTCTGACATAAAAACACGTGGGGGGTATCCACTTTTCTAGAGAACATCTCTGTATGCTGCCGCCACCGCGAACCCTAGTTTGGGGACCAGAAATCCCTGTTCCGACACCCTGCCGGGAAGGGGAATCGAAGGGGATCATCGCCTTCGTCATCGCCAACGCCTCTCCATCAAACATCCATGATTCCCCCATCCATGGGTGAGTAATCCACCGCTGTAGGCTTGAGGGGATGGTAGGGAATGGATGAGATCATTCATGTAATAGCTGTAATATCGTTAGGGCATGGTGCCTAGTATTCGTTATCGGTGTTTTACGTCATTGTTGCAACTTTTCATGCTTAATGCCTGATTCTAGGGTCCGAGTGCCATGATTTAAGATATGAACATGTTATTGTATCATGATAATAATTATTGTTTTAGATCATATCTATGAGTTGTATACACATATTATTGTCCGGAACCGATGGCCCCAAAGTGATAGCAATTGGGATAACCGGAGGGAATGGATGTGATGTGAGGATCACCTGTGTTCACGGAATGTTAAAGCTTTTCTCCGGTACTTATTAAAAGGAGTACCTTAATTGCTAGTAGTTTCCCTGGAGGCCCCGCTGCAAACGGGCTGGCAGGAAAAAAGATGTTGTGCAAGTTTCTCATTGCGAGCATGCACAACTAAATTAGAAGATATGCTTATGATTAGTTAATACTTGGATGCTTTATATTATTTATCTACAAATGCCTATGCTATGATATGACATGAATTATCTTATCCATGGAACGCCCGTACATATGTCCCTATGTCGATACTATTTTAATCCTGCTGTCTACCGTAATCACAATTGTTGTCTTAATTCTACTATTGTTGTTATTTCACTACTGTCTCTGCTATAAAACGGTTGCTACTGATAATCTACTTCGAGCAAGTCTATTCACAGGTGCAGCTGATTCTACAAATCATCTGTTAAAGCTTATAAATATCTTTGGCTCCCCTTGTGTCGAATCAATAAATTTGGGTTCTACTTTCCTCGAAGACTGTTGCGATCCCCTATACTTGTGGGTCATCAATCATCTCTGATACCACTGAAGGGGATCGCGGGCAGAAAAATAATTTTCTAACATCGATATCCTTAAACTAGTCAGAATCTATATTACGCAGATATAGTAATACGGAGGAGATCGGTATACATACCCTTGTAGACCGAAAAGCGTGGATTACGCTCCCGCACAAGGGTTGACGATGAAGATGACGTAGCCGACCTCAAGGTCGTGTAGAGGACGTAGACCTCCTAGAACCACTAGCGTGGCACCTCGCAGAGCGTCACACACGTACGGTGGAGACGGCGGCCTCCGAAGCTCCAGTCCAGGACGAGAAGTGGAAGACTTGGACCGGAACACCAACAACACAGCAGCGGGCGTATGGTGGAGAGAACTTTCTCCTCGGCGCAACTCCGACAGGGGAATCACGTTATCCAGAAGAAAATAGAGAAATAATTGGATAAATTAAAAGGCTAGGGGTGCACCTCTATATAAAGGGGCAAGGGAGCAGCCAACCTCGCCAGCCGGGCGGTGTGGGACTATTCCCACACCCCCATGCGGCAAGGCTGGTACGCCGGACTAGGTGGGCACCCACCTAGGGCCGGCCGAACTCCCCCTCCTCCCTTGGGGGGGAACGCCCCCCCCCCCTCATGGGCCCTGTTTGCTTGAGAGGGCCCATTAAGGGTATTTTTCTTTTAAAAATTCAAGGAAAACTATATAAAATTATATTTAACTATTAATTAGATTAATTAATATTAAATACATATTACATAATTTATCCGAAAACTATTTCGTCGCTGCCCGATCTCCATCGTACCATTCCGGGACGTCCCCGGTGTTCTCTATTTCTTATTTTCCTTTCCGGTAAATATGTTGACGAGGGATGCCCCCATTAATACCCATGGTTACTAGCCTAGGGTAAGAGTTATGAGGTAGAGAACGCGTAGTGTTGGTAGATTCGTCGGCTGACAAGCGGGATTTACCCAGGTTCGGGGCCCTCGAGTGAGTTTACACCCTTACGTTGGCTTGTCTGTTATTGATTGTGATTATGCGGCAAGTACAGAGGTCTAGCAAGATGTCGATCTTGCTAGGGTTTGGTGATTCTGGTTGGGCGTGTCCTTGATCGGCTACCCTCCTACCCTTTATATTGTGGTACAGGTCTCGGGTAGTAACCGACTAGGATTACAAACATGGTAAGTAATACCGACTATGCTATTTATGGTAGAAGTTTTGACTTGGGCTTTGCTTGTTGGGCTTCTTCAGCCTGTTGAGAACCGGGATTTAGTCATCCCGTGCACCGGGTACCCACACGAAGGGGTACCAGTTTGGTATAACCTCGTCATTAGCCCCCGAGTGCTTGGCTAAGTCGGAGAATCCGTCATGGACTCATTTCATAGTGCATGTCTCATGTTTATGCTTTTTGCTAAGATACGTTCATGTTTTTAACTTTCGGTTATGATTTATGCCTAAGGATCTCGACTGAGTAGGCCTAGAATTATTCGATAAGTCGAAACCAGTGACTGCACTTGGGTAAAACCATACTAGTCTTCAATCAGGTTTCGAGTCCTCGGGCTCGATCCTGGAACATACTGGACAAACTCACCTCAGGCCATTTGATGGACTTACTGATATCGTTCTGCAGTTTTTAATTTGCCACCCAGCGCGTCCGCCGGGATTTCCATCGCACCTGTCGATGCGGAAACATCTAGGATTAAACACTGCTGGAGTGATCCTCGGCCCATTCGACTAGTCGATGGGTCTTACCTTCGCATTTCCCGCATACAGCATCCGAGATATCATAGACTGATTTTCACTTGGGAATACTTATGTTTTTATGCTTTTGAATCTATCGGGTGCAGGATAGTGCTCGCGATGGGAGTAGCCCCCGAGATTGTGCTTTATTGCTTGTAATAGAGGATAATCTCAATTTTTGTTTCATATCAGTCGAAGATTTCACTCTCTCCTGATGGGACTTTCCGACTCGACCATCTTTTATGTATATGCTATGTTTTCTCTTCCAGTCGTTTTTGCTTTTGTGTGTTTTGACTCGCCTGCCAAGTGAATGATGTCATGCGTGACATCATTGGTGTGCGAACAGTATGTTGATGGGATGTGACATTATGGGTCCTTCCTTTTGACCATTGTGGACGTCGCTTCAGTTATGATTTGAGCTATCGTGGCGAGATTTTTGCAGGCGTGATGATGATTTCCTTGTTTTGCGTGCGTAGTGGACGGCGCGGTCTGTGCCGATTGCTCTCCGATTGTGCCACGTGTCGCGGTTGGTTTGGATGCACGGTTGTGATGGACCATTCTGCTGTGGTAAATAAGGGTTTCGCCGGCGCGGATTTATTTTTATCCTGCCATTTGCTCCTGCCTTCGTTGCTCCTTCTTCTTCTTCTTCGCGCTCGGTCTTGCTCCCTTCTTGTCTTCTGTTCTTGCCATGGCGCCCAAGAAAAGTATTTCTGTTGTCCCCGATCTTCCCTTACTCGTTGCTGACTAGTCGAAGATTGATGAGCTGGTCGTTGGGGATTCCGCCGTCAGCTCTACTGCAACTGTGCTACTTGGGATTGGGTGAAATGAATTGTTACAGAGGAGAAGCTAGAAGATTTTCGTCAAGCTGGGATTATGTCGTCAACAAATGTTGTTGCCGTCCGAGCTCCTGTCAGTAAAGAGGTACTTCCGACGCCTCTCCCTCGTGAGCGGGTTGTTTTTGTAGATTTTCTTCCCCGCGGTTTTGGATTCCCTTTGCACGATTTTGTCCGGGGTCTGCTGTTCTCCTATGGAATTCAGATGCATGATCTTTCCTCCCGTGGCATTTTACACATTGCTTGCTTTGTAGTTTAATGCGAGTGTTTCCTGGGAGTGCATCCCAGCTGGGCTCTCTGGAAACGCATCTTTCAAGTGAGTTTACTGTATTGTGATGGCCGTCCCCTCCCGACTGGAAGCTTCTGTATTGAAGTACAAGTCAGCTGTCCGCAAATTTATGTAATGTCAGTGGAGCCTCCCCAAAGGTTGAGGAAAATGTGGTTTTATGTGTAAGTCAATCAAGACATACGCCCTCTTTTCTCGATTGCACCTCCTGTAGAACTAGTGTCATGGGCACATATTTTGTCGACTGCGGAAGAGGTGGAGGCGTCCTCTCTAATGTGTAGAGTCCAGAAGCTGTTGGGAGCCGTCACAGGTATTCAACTGATCAGCGCCTTTGTGACGCGGTGGGTTTGGCCCTTGCGACAACGTGTGCACCCTTTATGGCGATACAGGGCATGTCTTGATGTCACTCGCACGAGTAAGGTTGAGCTGGCCGATTGTGTGTTCCACGATTATATCAAGTATATTACCCGTATCCATCCCACGGACGTTGCTTCCTTCGATTTCTCCGTGTTCTCTTATGGCCTTGGGTCTCCTATTCCCAAGGTATTTCTGACTTTCCATTGTGGGTTTTCTGTTTTTTGTTTATAACTATCTTCTTGTGTGTGTAGCAGTGCATGACTGATGCGCCTTTCTCTTGTCATAACCAAGGACTGTCGACTGTGTCATCTCTGCCTCCTCTTCCAGAACATGATGCATCTATGGAGCCGGCTCCTGTCGATGAGGCGGGAACAGTCGTGGTCTCCCGTTCATCTGGTGGTGATGTTGTGTCTGAGGAGGGGATTGTTGAAGAAACACCATTTTGTTTGGCGGCGGTTGATCCTTCGACTAAACCCTTAGTCAAGCGTCGTCGTCTGCGCCGGACTGGTGATGTTAGCTCTGCTGCCGTTGCTCAACCATTAGTGGTCGCGGCTTTGTCGACTGATGTAGAAAAGTAAGCTCGTGCTGGTTATGCTTTTTTCATTTTATTTGCTTTTTCTGTGTTGTGCTTTGATCACTCTAATAGCTCCTTTGTTAGGCAAGTTCGCCCTCCTCCTGCTGAAGAGAATGATAGGATCTCTTCCTTTGCCGGGGTCGAAGGACTCCAGGGTGCAGCCGTTGTCTCTTCAACAGCTGCGTGTATTCCTTCTTCTGTTTCTACGAGGGCGGCTTGCCAACCGCCTGATAACCCACAAGTATAGGGGATCGCAACAGTGTTCGAGGGAAGTAAAACCCAAATTTATTGATTCGACACAACGGGAGCCAAAAAATATTTGTAAGCTTTAACAGATGATTTGTCAGATCAGCTGCACCTGTGAATAGACTTGCTCATGGAAGATTATCAGTAGCAACAGTTTTATAGCAGAGACAGTAGTGACATAACATTAGCAGGAGAATTAAGACAACGATTGTGATTAATGTAGACAACATGATTAAAATATTGTAGGCACAGGAACGGATGAACGGGCGTTGCATGGACAAGATATTTCATGTAATAACATAGCATAGCATTTGCAGATAAATAATACAAAGCATCCGAGTATTAACTAATACTCCCTCCGTTCCGATGAATAAGGCCTATATTTTTTTACAAAAGTCAAGCCAAGTAAAGTTTGACCAAACTTTAGAAAAATCTACAAATAAATATGATATTACACAAATATCATATGAAAATATAGTCCATGATGTTCCTAATGACATTAGTTTTATACTTTGCAAGTTAACACTTTTTAATAAAAAGTTGGTCAAAGTTTACATGGATTGACTTTTTCAAAATAATATAAGCCTTATTCATTGGAATGGAGGTAGTAATAAACATGTATTCCAATTTAGTTGTGCGTGCTCGTAGTAAGAAACTTGCACATCATCTTTTGTCCTGCCAGCCCGTTTGCAGCGGGGCCTCAAGGGAAACTACTTGCAATTAAGGTACTCCTTTTAACAAAGTACCGGAGCAAAGCATTAACACTCCGGGAATACATGTGATCCTCACATCATAGACATTCCCTCCGGTTATCCCAATTGCTGCCATTTCGGGGCCATCGGTCGGACAATAACGTGTGTATACAACTCATAGATATGATCCAAAACAATAATTATCATCATAATCAATAACATGTTCAGATCTGAAATCATGGCACTCGGGCCCTAGTGTCAAGCATTAAACATAAGAAGTTGCAACAATGAAGTAAAACACCGATAACGGATACTAGGCACCATGCCCCAATAATCTTACAGCTATTACATGAGTGATCTCATTCAATCCCTACCATCCCCTCAAGACTACATCGGTGAATTACTCACTTATGGACGGGGGAAACATGGATGGTTGATGGAGAGGCGGTGGAGATGACGATGGCGATGATCCCCTTCGATTCCCCATCTCGGCAGGGTGCCGGAACAGAGACTTCTGGTCCCCGAACTAGGGTTCGCGATGGCGGCGGCGTACGGAGATGTTTCTGGCGAAAGTGGATACCCCTGTGCGTTTTTAGGTCATGAGTGTCTTATAGCCGAAGGCGGCGGCGCACGGGTGTGTTCTCTGGAAAAGTGTCTAACCCCCCGAATTTTATAGGTCAGAAGAACTAAGTAGCCGCGAGGGGGTGACCGAGCCGGTCACACCACCCCCTGGCGCGGCCAGAAGCCTGTCGCGCCACCAGCTGGTGTGGCGCCCTCGTGGCCCCTCTTTGGTTGGTCTTCGTGGTTCCTGTGCCCTCTCGGATGTAAAATAACTTTTGTTTGGATTTTGGGGTTTTTCTTCGAAGTTGATATTTCTGCACAAAAATAAGACACAAGGATAATTCTGCTTAAAACCGCGTTAGTCCGCGTTAGTTGCATCCAAAACACACCAATTAAAGGGAAAACAAAAGCAAAAGTGTTTGGGAAAATAGATACGTTTTGGACGTATCAACTCCCCCCAAGCTTAGCTTATTGCTTGACCTCAAGCAATTCAGTTAACAACTGAGTGCGATAAAAGAAGAGCATGCTCCCTCATCGAAGGGTACTGAAAGATGGGGACTCCCACCCCCCCGAGCTCTGGCGACTCCCATGGCGATGGCGACTCCACCTAGGGTTCCTCTTCGAGCTGACCATAAGGTATGGATCCCTTCAATGATCCATCCTCCATTGCTCACATCCTGGATTTCTCTATTGGTCATCGATTCAGATCTAAGGTTCGTGATCGTTTTGCCACCTCGGTTAGTCCAATCTCCTCCTCCCATCGTTTCTTCCTTGTGGTCTCTTTTGGTCGTGCTTCTTTTCGTCTGGATGAGCTCAATGTTAGTCTGGCCCTCTCGGCGGTTCTGGGTGTTGCTTACAATGAGATTGGTACGGAATTTCTTGAGGAAAGGGTTTTAAAATTTGCAGTCTGTTCAAAGGCAGTGGGATTCTTGATTTGCAGTTTGAGATCAATAGTTTGTGCGCAGTTTAAATGTTACTTTCATCTCTGGGGCCGTGGAGGTCCTAATTGGCAAAGGGAGGAACAGATCTGGTATGCACAGTCTGATTCGGAATGGATTTCTGTTTCTTCACGACGATCGGATTTGCATGAAACGCATAAACCCCTTGCTGTTACTCAGGTGTTTGATCGGCTGCGTGTTAATCTTCCTGCGCCTATTCATGCTGATCCTATTCTCTCGGGTGCTAATGCAGTTCCTCTAGGCCTTAGATCTATGGATCATTCAGTATTTCATCAAGATCATGTTCAGCCGGTTATCACGGATCAGGCGCGAGATTTTCGCGTCCACAATTTGAACAAAACTTCATGCTTGGTATGGAGGCCGGTGGCCCAACCCTCTAGCCCACATAGGGGGGACTGCACTATTCCTTCGGAAAAAGCCCACCCAACATCAGTTATCTCAGCCCAATCTACTATAGCTGGAATTGCATCAGGTTGCTCTCGCTATCTCGGTTTTAATCACCTTCGTAAGGATTGTAAGAATCAGTTTAGGTGCAAAATCTGTTGGAATTATGGTCATATCTCCAAGAACTGTTTTTCTCGCTTTAAACGGAAAGGGCTATTTCGTCGTGTCGTCCCCAAGGAGGACTCTGAGCTGAATATTTTATTACCTGACGACGAGATATCCCCTGCACCTAACTCTGCTTTGCCCTGCAACCCTCGCCCCGGCGACTCCGCTTCCTCGCCCGCCACCGATTCCCTGCACATTGTGGCCATGTCGAACTACCCTTGTGACCCCATCCCCCACCTTCCTCCTGGTGCTGGTTATGTGCCTTTCAACAATCGTCGTCCGCAACGAGGTTTTGTTGTGGTGGGAGGCTCCACCTCGGAGGTCTGCGACGACTGGGCGATTGTTCTACTCGAGCCAGAACCATCTTGGGAGCAGTTTGAAGGTACCTCTATCTTGATCAGAGCCCAGATGGTCCAGCGTGGGTATGATATTAGACAGATTAGCAGATGTGCAATGGGGGCAGCCTTGGTCAGATTTGAGGGGGTTATTGATCGTGATAGTGCTATCAGGAACAACCCTTACTTTATTGGAGATACTGTTTTGCGTGTCATCGAGCATGACAAGGGATGGAATTGGAGGTCGGCCACATTCACTCATGATGTTTGGCTAATGCTCCTTAACTTTCCACCTGAATGCTGGAATCTTAATACTATCATTACTACTCTTGCACCATATGGTCGTTTTCTGGTATGGAACAGAGATGATTCCAACAAAGCCAGGATTCTGGTGAAGATCAGAGCTTTTGACTTGGACTCGATTCCTGGCAGCATTGTGGTTGTTCAGAATTTCAGTGCGGAAGGTTATGGCAACTCTTGGTCATGCCCCTATTATATATTGAACACTAACATGCTAGGGGCTGGTGCTGGTGATGAAGACCCTTTGCCGCCAGATGGAGCCAACCCTCATCCTGTTCCTATTATCATTGATGATTTTGCTATGTGGCAAGAGGATGATGCCCCTGCAATGGCCCCCCCAGCCAATCAGAACAATGATGAACCTGTTGTAGTCACTCCTCCTCAAAGCCCTGCTCAGGTTATTCACAATGCACCTGTTATTGAGGAGCCTCTGGATGGCATACCTGCTGTGATTGAACCTGCCCTGCCTCAGATGGATAAGCAAGCACCTGCTGTTTCTGCACCACAACATCTCTTTGTGGAGGTGTTCCCTCCTGTACTAAATAGGCCTACTCAGCATGTGCCTGCATATGAGAATAACTGCAACATTACCTCTGGGACATCTGCTGCAGTAGGACCTGTTATTTCTGCTGCAGTTGATCTACAGAATCCTGAGGCCTCATCATCTGCTAGTGAGAATCAGGTTAACCTCAATGCTCATGCTATTTCGGCTGCCTCCGGGAAGAGGAAAGGGAAAGCACCTAGATCATGTGAACATGTTAGAAGAAGCTCCAAACTAGCCAAACTGAAAGATGGTTTCAAGGATGCTACATCAAATGATGATGCCCAGGAGGAGGATGAGGAAGCATTTGAGGCAGAGTACTTTGCCCAGATTAGAGATCCTGATGCTGCTTCACCACCACACCTTTCTCTGAAGACTATTCAAGCCCTGGCCACTGGGCCATGTCAGATGCCTCTTGATGATGTGTCTGAGGAGAAACTGAACTATGATAGTACTAATGATAGTGTGGAGTAACATGTATTTTGGGAGTGTGTTGGTCCTGTTCAGCTTAGCTCTTTTCATCTATCTGTGGGTTCTGGCATGTAATATTTTGGTACTTGGTTATCATATGTTGAACCTTTTATGTTTCCCCTATCTAGTTGATGAAGTACTATGTGATCATACTTATCACCCGCTTGAGCCATTTTGGTATTTGTTTGATTATCTCTGGATCCATTTATACCTGCTCTGGCTGTTCTGCTTATACCACAGTTTGCCAATCCTCAGATATTCAGTGACCATTGATTTACTAGGCTTTTTAATATTGCTCAGAGTTTCTATCCTGTTGTTGGTTATCTAATGAGTAGACAATGGATTGTCTTTGACTGGAATCTGAGAGGGATTAACTCCCAAATCAGATGGGACGATATTAGGAAGAATATTGAGGAATCTAACTGCAATATCATCTGTTTTCAAGAAACAAAAAAAGAAGTTTTTGACCTGTCATATATTAGGAAATTTTGTCCGAGAAGATTTAACCAGTTTGCTTACTCTCCTTCAGTTGGCAGTTCAGGGGGTATCATCACCATTTGGAATGGCAGTCTTTTCAATGGGACAGAAATTTCATCCTCCAGATTCCATGTTACAGTGGAACTGATTTGTAAGATTAGTGGTTAGGTTTGGTACCTTACTAATGTATATGGTCCTACTTCGCCTGTTGATAGAATTTTGTTTCTTAATTGGCTAGTTAACATTGATACTTCTCCTATGCATCTATGGATGATTCTTGGGGATTTTAATCTTATCAGAGAGCCAGATAACAGAAATAGACCTGGAGGGGATGTCCACAATATGTTGGCGTTTAATAGATTCATTAGCCACCATGATTTGCTGGAAATCCCACTGAAGGGCGGATCATTCACATGGAGTAATATGCAGAGTGACCCTTTATTGGAGAAATTGGACTGGGTTTTCACTTCTTCTAGCTGGACTGGGTTTTTCCCTAATACCATTGCCTCCCCTTTGGCCAAGCTATCATCAGATCATGTACCCATTAGGATACAGATTGGACTTAGTATCCCAAAGGCCAAGGTCTTTCGTTTTGAGGAGTTCTGGCTGGATATGCAGGGTTTTTCTGATACAGTTTCTACTTTTTGGCAGCACAAAGATGTTTTTAAAAATGTAGCACAAGATATCACTGCTCGTCTGAAATCCCTGAGATATGGTCAGAAAAAATGGAGCAAAAGTCTTTCCCTACTTAATAAGACGATTGATTCCTGTAACTTTGTTTTGGCACTATTGGATGGTTTGGAGGACCAAAGGTCACTTTCTGTGCTGGAAAAGAACTTTAGAAGATCGTTAAAAGCCCATTTTCTTAATCTGCTTGAAGCCAAGAGGATCTATTGGAGGAATTGAGCAAAAATTAGATAGGCAAAGATGGGGGGTGAGAACACTAGGTTTTTTCACACCTATGCGACAAAAAGTTATAGATGCAATTTTATTGCTCTGTTGAATACATAGGATAACAGAATGGTTTGTGATCATGATGACAAGGCAGCTGTCCTATGGCATGCTTTTAAGCAGTGCATTGGGTGTTCTGATAACCCAACTATGGCTTTTGATCTGAGCAATTTAATTGTCCCCAATCCTGGAATTGATTTTGCCGGCCTGGAGGTTCCTTTCACCAAAGAGGAGATTGATGAGGTGATCAAATGCATGCCAACAGATAAATCCCCTGGCCCTGGTGGCTTTAATGGGGCTTTCCTTAAAAAGTGTTGGAATCAGGTTAAAGAGCAGTTCTATCAGCTGTGCTTTAGGTTTTATGAGGGTAACCTTGATATTCATAGCATTAACTCTGCTTATATTACTCTTATTCCCAAGAAGAGTGATCCTGAGACTGTTAATGATTATAGACCTATTTCTCTGGTCAGCATAACTCTTAAGCTTCTTACCAAGGTTTTGGCAAATAGAATGCAGAGGGTTATTGTTCAGGCATTACACAAAAATCAATATGGTTTCATTAAGAGTAGAACCATCCAGGACTACCTAGCTTGGGCCTTTGAATATATCAGCCTTTGCCACAAATCTAAGAGAGAGATTATCATCCTTAAACTTGATTTTGAAAAGGCTTTTGATAAAGTTGAGTACAGTGCTATTCTTCTAATGCTGAAGAGTCTTGGTTTTGGGGATTTGTGGTTAAGATGGATTGCTCAGATCTTGTTCTCTGCCTCTACCTCTGTACTGTTAAATGGGGTGCCTGGTAAGAAAATTTGGTGTAAAAGGGGTGTAAGGCAAGGAGATCCTCTTTCACCTCTACTCTTTGTATCAACGGCAGAGTTGCTACAATATGTTATTAATGAGGCCTGGCATACTGGAGAGATTGATTTGCCACTTGCAGATTCCTTTGGTTTGGACTATCCCATCATTCAATATGCAGATGATACTCTGCTTATTATGCCTGCCTGCACTGAGCAATTGAGGAGATTAAAAATCCTTCTTGATAAATTCTCATCATCTACTGGTCTGAAGGTGAATTATTGCAAATCCTCGTTAATACCCATTAATCTTGACCATGAGAAAAGTTCAGATTTAGCCCAGGTGGTTGGGTGTAAAGTGGAGTCATTACCATTTACATATCTGGGACTACCATTGGGAACAACCAGACCAAAGATGGGAGATCTGATTGGTATTCTTCACAGAATTGACAGAAGGTTAATAGGTATTGCAGATACAACAACATGATGCCAACTGAGTTGGCCCCTCGTCCTTTTAGGTGGATATGGAAATCTTGCACACTCCCAAAACACAAGATATTCTTCTGGCTCATGTTGCAAGATAGACTTAACACAAGAGAACTGTTAGCCAGAAAAAATTTCGTGATTGAGGATTATGATTGTGTATTATGCACACAGGGAGCTAGTGAAGACTACTTACACCTTTTCTTTGAGTGTGACTTCAGCAGAAAATTTTGGTGGAAGCTCTTGCTAGAATGGAACAATGATCTTGATTTTATCTCTATGCTGCTCGCTGCAAAAAAGAGTTACAAGTTGATCTGTTTTAAGGAAATTCTGATTGTGGGATGCTGGAGCCTATGGAATCACAGAAACCGAAGCATCTTTGATAACCAACCTGTCTGTCTGGAGAGTTGTTTTCAAGACTTTATTTATTCGTTCAATCTTATTATGCATAGAGCTAAACCCTCTCTTAAAGAGGGTATGACCCAATGGGTCGATACATTATGAACTTTTCTTGTATGTACAGTTCAGACTCAGAGAAAATAGAAAATTAAGCAGTAGGGATTTTTCCCTACTGTTTTGCGCCTAAAAAAAAAGATAAAAGAACTTTCACGAACTCATTTGCACATGTGATGTAAATATTCTCATTATGAGGTCAAATGATTTGACTATTCATAACAAGGCATATACAAACGGTGTCACCCAATAGTTATATAAACCATGAAAAGATGCCAATTATATCGATGATAAATAACATGAAACATATCAATTCACATGATTGCAAAGATCATAAGAAAGTATGATAAAGTGGTATCTCGCTAGCCCGAATGTAATAGCAAAACATAAATGCCCAGGCACCTCTGAGTTTCAAGGGAGGACTAGAGATAAAGATAGCAAAGATAAAAGCATCTAGATTACATCGCGGTTAACATATTAAGGGACAAGCACATTACACTAAGAATGACAATTATGCTCTAGAGAAGGTGCTCAAAGAAGGATGGAGACTCAACAGTAAAGTAAAAGATATGCCCTTCATTGAGGAAAGCAGGGATTCAACATGTGCTAGTGCTTCTTTTTGAAAACAGCGGTAAAATTGTTTTTGAGTGGCGGTGGTTCGGTCAACGACTGGCAATAGAATTCTCGTTGTCTTCCATACTAAGCAAGTTGAGAGCGGTTCCGATTATTTTTAAAACAAGGCACTTGTAACATGCATCTTTATATTCATATATTTTGATAACTTGACACTCCTCCCCACCTTGCTAACAATACCATGGCTAACCGAATCCTCGGGTGCCCACCAAACAATCTCAACCCATGGAGGAGTGCCTATTTTATTTTCTCAAATCCTTTTTTGATATTACAATGGTCTAACCAGCCCTTGACATAATCAGTGTAGAGCAGATGTAGCATGCAAGTCAATTACTCAATTAGTATGGAAGATAACACGACCAACTACCACTTCCTCATGAGCTCAAAACAGTGGCACAAATTAAGAAGTGTTTGAAGGTTTAAAGGTAGCACATGTGAATTTACTTGAATGGTTTGAAATTGTCATGTATAGGTGTTTATGGTGAACTCTTTGGAATAACTTGGTATTCAGGGATTTGGAAGCACAAGCATTTTCTCAGCTTAGTACAAGTGGAGGCTAGCAAAATATGGGAAGCGACAATTCAAGAGAGCAATAATCTTCATAATCATGCTTGCGACGAAGTAGAATTAACGGAGACATAATAAAGATACAAGAACTCTGAGTCAAAATATGTCATCAAGGCTTAATTGACTTTTTGTTTTCAGTCATAACATGTGTAAGCATGTGCCAAGTCGATTCAAATGAATTATTCATAGGAGGATACCACAGTGTCATATTCTATTATGAGCAAAGCAATGCAAGCAAATATCCAAAGAAACATGACATGCATCATAAATAAATTGGAAATGATTATAAAAAACACGAACTACTAAGCATCCACCAATCGACATATAACATATGCGAACCATCTAAGCATGCTCACATGAATGAGTATATGTACAAAAATGAGAAAAAAAATAGATTTCATTACCAGCCTCTTACGTTCAACTTCGAGTGAGTTGTTTACTTTCTTATACATACTCGATGTTAAGTATATGTAATTGATGATTTAGTTATTAACAAATATAAACATATGGCAGATTTCACTGGGTATTATTTGAGATTGATGTTGAAAAGGCAATCGTTGATGTACTCGACCCATTATCGAAACCTGAAGAAAAGTTCGACGACACGAAACAAATGCTCCAGAGGTAATTTCGTTCATTATCACAATCGACCTCGTCTTTTCTAATAATATATAGTAATTAGTAAACTTCTTTACTAATTTTCCATACCGTAAACTTCAGGGTTTGGGACAAGTTCACCTCTTTCCACAAGGACGTCGGTATAGCCCGGAACCTCACTTTTAAATGGCGAGAGGTAAGCCGAACTAGCTAGGTTCCACGTGTGCATATTCTTAATTTCAGTCTCACAATACCATTTTTTCAATATTTTTGATTATTTTTTATTGGTTTCTTATCTTATTCTATCATAAAGTGCGCGAAGTAGCAACAAGGCACCAACTTGTGTGGATTCTATGTCTGCGAGTTCATCCGAATTCACTTCAATGAGGGTCCAGACTGGAATAGGGTACGTTAACAATTTATTCAAACTTGTTCACTTTTTAAATTGAATTATTTTCATAATGGTTGATATATTGGTGTTGATCTCTCCTTTTTAGTTTGAGACGATCCGGAACAGGCTTGATGCAAAGGACCGCCTACTACCTATTGCGGAGGAAATTGCGGGCTTTCTGCTTGACTATGTCATAAAGCCAGGCGCAGAATACAGTATAATCCAGCTGCGGAAAAAGACCATCCCGAGGAAAAAATTGGGTCTAATGCCTCTCTGTCATGTAATGATCTCTGTTTGTAAATATTTAGACATGATCTTCCGGTTGTAAATATTTGTTGTAAATATTTGTTTGGGAGAACTCGTGTACTAGTAGTATTCATGACTATATCCCGAGGAAAAAATCGTGTATTCATGATATATATTATATAGTAACGTATAATATGCAACTCGATCTTGTTTAAAATGAAACATAAATGAAAAAACAGAAACACAAAAGAATCAGTAACATAAATATCAAAAACAGAAACACAAATAGAAAACAGGAAACAAAATAAAAGAAACAAAAAATCATATATATTGTCCCGGTTCGTATTACGAACCGGGACAAATGAGTCACTGCCAGAGGCTGGCTTGTTTGGCCACGTGGCCCGCCTATTGGTCCCGGGCCGTGGCGTGCCCGGGAAAAATAGGGGAGGCTATTTGTCCCGAACACGCTGTCCCGGGCGCGTGACCGGGACAAAAAGCCCTGCTGGCCCGGGACCACTGGCTTGTTTTGCTCTAGTGTACCTAACTCGAAATTGTTAAAGATCATCATAATTGTCTTATCACTTGTGTGCTTGAAAGATATGATATAATAACCAAGCTACATGGAGTAATTGAAGATATTGACCTCTGAAACAAACTATACAAAAGTAAAGAGAAACATCAAATATTTTTGGGTTTTCGGATTTTGAAACGAAAAACAGAACAGCCAGCAAAGATGAATTTTTTCGAGGGCCTTAACATGCCCAGATCAGAAGACTAAAAACTAGTGAAAGTTGCGTACACATCTCAGGAATATGCACACCAAATTTCAGGTCATTCCGACATTCCTTTAATAAGTTATGAATTTAACGGTGGACTGCAGAAATCTGTCCCTACGCAAAACAGCACGCAACAAAGCAAAATATTTTTGTGTTTTTGCATATTAAACTGAAATAAATACTAAGCATACTAATACTAGATACTAAAACAAACCAGTAAGAGAAATAACAAAAATGTTTTTGGTATTTTTGGATTTATGGCAAGCAAACAAAGCATAAACAAATGAACTAAAGAAAGAAAACTAAAACGAAACATGGATATACAAAGGACCGAATGATATGATATATAGATGAGTGTGCATCGGTGTACCTCCCCCAAGCTTAGGCTTTTGGCCCAAGTGGAGCTCAAGGCCAACGTGCCCATCCGTTAAAGTGGCGGGGGTATGTCGAAGAGCTTTCCCCGTAATATGAGCTCGAGGATGCGTCGGCGTGGTATCCGCTATAATCCTCCGGCGGTGGCTCCTGCCTGCGATGCGTCTGATGAAAACCAAGCGCGCTCAGCTGCTCCTCTAGCTCTACCAGCGAGTACGACCACGGTCTCCTATCAAGACTAAATAAAGAAGGTTGTGGCAAGGAAACTTCCTTTTCACGATCGTCAGCACAAACAACCCTAAACATGATATTCTCCAAAGTGGAGTTGTTAGTAACGAATTTGTGGCCTTTCATTGCAGTAAGGCCAAGATAACATGGTTCAAGTGGCCCATCATTAGGACTAATGGGCAGACTAAAAAATTCAGCAATACGAAGAGCAATAACGCCTCCAAAAATGGGGCCTCTAGCCGCTAAACAGCGAGCGAACAAAGAGCCAAGGTTATACGGGAATTCACCCTTAAGGGCGCCCCTAAGAAATGCAAGTTGCAAGTTAGAAACATTGCTAGTGTTTTCCCTACCAAGCACACTAGTAGTAAGAGAGTAAACAAAATACTTAAAGGCCGGGAATTCAATGTTCCTTATCTTGCCGCGTTGTGCGGAGCGGGTGTCATTGTCGGTCACCTCTTGGTAGGTTTGGGCCAACTCAGGAGGATTCGCGACAATCCTCACCGTTGTCCCCATGTTCGCTGTACCAACAATCCCACAAAACTCCTGCAAGGTTAGTCTGCAAGGCATATCATATATCTTGAAAGAAATGGCCTTTGCATAAGACCGGGTGTTGAAGGTGAAGGATTCTGAGAAAGTCTTGGTAAGCCAATAGTATTGTGGCCTCTCATCCCTCATGTAGGTGGTCAAGCAAACTCTCTCAACGAGAGTTTGGAAGTCCTCAAGTAAAACTGCAGCCCGAAGGAAAGCATAACAAGGATAAGATGCGGCGTGTGGTTCTGTCGCATCCCCCTCATCTGCGATCGTCGGTGTGAGGATCTCCTCGTTGTAGGACTGCCTAACTCGAGTGGCAGCCCTTAGACGCCTTGTCCTCCTCTGAAAATCTCCCTCAAACACCTCATCAAAGTCCCGGTTGTTCATCTTCCTTTCCGGAGAGGAGATGCACCAAATTTCAGCACCAGAAATTGGTTGAATGTGGAGATTGAAATCCCATGATATAAGAAGCAAGAACACGAGTTTGAGCTATCCAAAAATAATTTTTCGGGGAAGAGGAAGGCAGGGGAAGGAGAGAGGGCAAGTGGGGGGCCTATGGGCCCCACACCTCCAGCTGGCGCGGCCACATGGCTGTCGCGCCACCAGGTGATGTGGTGGAACTGGGGGTCCCCCTGGTGGCTCTCTGGCACTTCTAGGACCCTCCTCGAAAAATATGTTTTTTCATATAAAATTTTTAATTTTCTGAGAAACTTTATTTTTTTCATTTTCTGGTATTTTGCATTATTAAATTCAAAACTGAAAAATTATTTTCTAATAAAAAAATCAACTAAACATTACAAACTAAGTAATATTACAGTAGGTATAACAAGGATGAGAGAAAGAAAATTGTTTAGCCTCTTTATGCATTTAAAATGCACTTGTTAACAAGGTTAATCAAGTCTTGCCACCAAATGAATTTTATATGACATGAAAGATTTTAAACCATATGAGACACTCATGTTACCTAATAATGAATTGGTATGGATCCAATCATGAGAGTTTTGAATTCTTCTTTATATGGGCAATCAATACTTCCCACTCTAATAGACCTCAAATCGGTAATTGTATTAACTCCAGGCATTCTATCAACTTTCTGGGGAAAATATACAATATGCTCCTTGTCATGAACATTAAAAGTAACTTTTACTTTATTGCAATCAACAACAGTCCCTGCAGTATTTAGAAAAGGTCTTCCAAGAATAATAGATATATTATCATCTTCAGGCATTTCAAGAACAACAAAGTCAGTCATAATTAAACAATTGGTAGTTTTGGACAGGAACATCCTCACAAATTCCAACAGGAACATCATTAGATTTATCATCCATTTGCAAAGACATATCAGTAGGTATCAATTTATCAAGGTGAAGTCTCTTGTAAAGAGAGAAAGGCATAACACTAACTCCAGCTCCCAAATCACATAGAGCAGTTTTAACATAATTATTTTTGATAGAGCAAGGAATAGTTGGTATACCTGGATCACCACGCTTCTTTGGAACCTTACCATTGACAGAGTAATTAGCAAGCATAGTAGATATTTCCTCATTATTAATTTTCCTTTTGTTATTCATAATATCTTTCATATATTTAGAATAAGGAGGCAACTTAATAACATCAGTCAAAGGAATTTGCAAGAACAATGGTTTCATCCAATCACAGAATCTATTACAATGATCTTCCTCTTTATATTTAAGTTGCTTAGCAGGAAAAGGCATTGGTTTTTGGACCCAAGGTTCTCTTCCATTACCACGTTTCTTAGCAAAAAAATCTTCTTTAGTGTACTTTTTATTTTTAGCCTGTTTTTCAGGTTCTTCTTCTATTTCTTCCTGATCCGAATTGGCATTTTTATCTTTATCATTGTTATTAGCATTATCATTGTTGTGTTCATTACCACTTTCAGTTTCAGCATCAGAAACAGATATACTATTAGGATTATTAACAGGTTCAGAGGATTCTACAACAGTTTTGTGTTTCTTTTTCTTTTTCCTAGAAGGAGTACTAGGTTCATTGACTCGTTGAGAATATTGTTCAATTCTTTTATAATGTCCTTCAGGATACAAAGGGTCTTGAGTAGATTTACCACCTCTAGTTGTTACTTCACAAACAAGTTTTTCTTTAGCAATATAGTTGTTTACTAGCAATTCTTTTTGCACTTTAGTGAGTTGATCCATTTGAGTTTGAACCATATGAAAATGTTTAATGAGCACTTTAACATCATTAGCAGTTATATCAACAATATCATGTAAATCACTAATAGCACGAGAATTTCCATTAAATGATGCTCTATTCTCGTATTAAAATTGCATTGCTTAAAATTAAAATCATCAAATTCATGAAAGCATTGAGAAGGAGGTTTAAAGTAAGGAATATCTCTATCATCAAATCTTTGGAGAGAGTGTACCTCAATAACGGTTGGAGGAGGAATAGGCTTACATAATTCTTCAATAGGAGGTAAATACTTCACATCTTCAGATTTAATACCACTTTCTTGAAAAGATCTTTTAGCTTCCCTCATCGTTTCTTCATTTAATTCAATCATACCTCTCTTCTTCGGTGTTGGTGGAGGTGTTGGAGCAGGTTCAGGAATTTCCCAATCATCATTATTCTTACATAATGTGGCAAATAATTCTTCAGCTTCCTCGGGAGTCCTTTTCCTGAAAACACAACTAGGAAAACTATCCAGGTATGTCCTAGATTCAGTAGTTAGTCCACTATAAAATATATCAAGTAGATCATTTTTCTCCAAATCATGGTTCGGCTGGCCCCTCAAGATGCAACAAAAGCGTGTCCAAGCTTTGGGCAATTTCTCACCCTCATCTTGATTAAAATTATAGATTTTTAGCAAAGCATCATGGTGAGCACTAGTAGGCAAATATTTTCAAGAGAAAGCATCAAGCAAACCGTTAGAACTAGTGATGGAACCAGGAAACAAATTATTATACCAAGTTTTAGCTTCTCCTTTTAATGAAAAAGGAAATATTTTAGCAACAAAGTAAGTGCACATTTTACTGTCTTCAGCAAATAATCCACTTAAATCAGACAATTCATTCATATGTTCTACAACACTTTCATTTTCAGTTCCACAGAAAGGTTCTCTTTCAACTATAGCTGTATGAGCCAAATCAAGAGAGAAATCATAATCAGATGTAGCAAATTTAGCGTCAGGAGATAATTTATATTTAACATCACGTTTTTAACAGGTTTTTCAAAGGTATTACCATCTTTCATAGTATTAATTTCTTGAACAAGAGCATCATCAAGATTCATATACATATCATCACACTCATCATCAGTATCACATGTAAATTCAGGTGAATTAATAGGTGTTTCAGTATTTTCATCAGGAATTTCGGCATTTTCAATTTGTTTAGATTTAGCAATAGTAGCATTTAAAAAGGGACCTAATGAACCAGTTCCATCTAAAACAGTAGAAGCATCATCATAAGTAACTTCAAATTCAGCAGTAGTAGCAGAACATGCAGGTTGTGGTGGTGTAACAAGCTTACTCAACACAGATGGAGAGTCAAGCGCAGCAGCAGAGTTCAGAGTTGTACCTTTCCTTGTAGTGGAAGGCACAATGGGAAACTTCTTATCAACATTTCTTCGCATGATGAATAAATTACAGAGAACAATATCACACTCAGGTGGGCTTGTAAATAAAGCTATGCTCCCCGGCGCCGGCGCCAGAAAATAGTTTTGATGACCCACAAGTATAGGGGATCGCAACAGTTTTCGAGGGAAGTAAAACCCAAATTTATTGATTCGACACAAGGGGAGCCAAAGAATATTTGTAAGCTTTAACAGCTGATTTTTCAGATCAGCTGCACCAGTAAATAGACTTGCTCGAGGAAGATTGTCAGTAGCAACAGTTTTATAGCAGAGACAGTAGTAAAATAACAGTAGCATGAGAATTAATACAACGATTGTGATTAATGTAGCCAGCAGGATTAAAATATTGTAGGCACATGGACGGATGTACGGGCGTTGCATGGACGAGATAATTCGTGTAATAACATATCATAGATATTTGCAGATAAATAATATAAAGCATCCAAGTATTAACTAATCATAAGCATGTATTCCAATTTAGTTGTGCGTGCTCACAATGAAAAACATGCACATCATCTTTTGTCCTGTCAGCCCGTTTGCAGCGGGGCCTCAAGGGAAAGTACTGGCAATTAAGGTACTTCTTTTAATAAAGTACCGGAGCAAAGCATTAACACTCCGTGAATACATGCGATCCTCACATCATAGCCATTCCCTCCGGTTATCCCAATTGCTGTCACTTTGGGGCCATCGGTTCCGGACAATAACATGTGTATACAACTCATAGATATGATCCAAAACAACAATTATCATCATATTTCAATAACATGTTCAGATCTGAAATCATTGCACTTGGTCCCTAGTGTCAAGCATTAAGGAAAACAAGTTGCAATAATGACGTAAAACACCGATAACGGATACAAGGCACCATGCCCTTACTATCTTACAGCTATTACATGAGTGATCTCATCCAATCCCTACCATCCTTCAAGCCTACAGCGGTGAATTACTCACTCATGGACGGGGGACACATGGATGGTTGATGGAGAGGCAGTGGAGATGACGATGGCGATGATCCCCTTCGATTCCCCGTCCCGGCAGGGTGACTGAACAGAGACTTCTGGTCCCCAAACTAGGGTTCGCGAAGGCGGCGCCGCACGGGTGTGTTCTCTGGAAAAGTGTCTAACCCCTCGACGTTTTTAGGTCAAAAACATTAAGTAGCAGTGAGGGGGGCGCGAGGGGGTGACCGAGTCGGTCACACCACCGCCTGGCGCGGCCAGAAGCCTGCTGCGCCACCAGCTGGTGTGGCACTCTCGTGGCCCCTCTCTGGTTGGTCTTCGTGGTTCCTGGTCCCTCTAGGATGAAAAATAACTTCTGTTTGGATTTTGGGGTTTTTTCCAAAGTTGATATTTTTGCACAAAAATAAGACACCAGGATAATTCTGCTGAAAACAGCGTTAGTCCGTGTTAGTTGCATTCAAAACACACAAATTAGAGGTAAAACAATAGCAAAAGTGTTCGGAAAAGTAGATACGCTTTTGACGTATCACCGCCCTCCGCCTCCTCCTCTTGGATTGATCATGTAAGCTGCTTGCTTCCACATTTTGTTTGCCTTACGTGGATTCCCATGTTCCTTTGATTTGAATATGTATCGTCCGTTTCTTTGTAGCCTTCTGTAAGTGGCCTGGTCGCTGCTGGCTAGGCCTTTGTTCAAGCGGAGGAGGAGCAAGCTGGCATTCGCTCTTACCTAGAGCGGATCAGTCGTAAGGCTCTATCCTTTCACCTGTTTTTCTTTTTTTATTCCGCATTTGAGTTTTGTGTAATTTTCACGTGTTGTGTCTGTTGTAGGGGAGAAAGCTTCCCTTGAAGATCGATTAGTCGAACTGGATCGGCAGTTTCATGACCAGCGATTAAGCGCCCGTGAAGAGTCAGAAAGCACCCGACGCTCCTTGGATGTGTCTATCCAGACTCCTAGTGCCGTCTTCGCAGAGGCTTTTTCTGGGGCTGTCGATCCATCGAATGTTGAGATTCTTCCAAGGTACTGGGTCCCGGTTCGACAACCCTTAAGACGTGGGCACGCGACTTAGACTTTTCGTGGCTCGGAGGTTACCTTGAAGCTGTTGCTGGCGAATGGCGTCGAAGCTAATTATGAAGCTGCTTTGTCAGACTACCCGAAGAAGTCAAATGGGAAACCTTTGTCTTTCCGGGGAGTTTCTGATGTTGTTACTCGCCTTGCCAAGGCTAGCATTTGTACTGAAGAGCATCGTTAGGCCGCAATATCTGCTGAGCGCCAGTCTCGTGATGGCAAGGTTAAGATGGCGTCTCGCGAGTAGCTGTTTCCTTTGTAATCAATCGGAATTCTTGTTGTAAGATGACACCTTTATGATATATGTTTTGCTTGCTTGTCTTATACTTTAGGCATTTTCAAGTATGCTCTGTTAATTTTCTTGCTTCCAGCAAGACCCAGCCCCCGAGTCGATCAGGTGGATTTATGTGTTTGCTTTATTGTAGCGAGACGCAGCCCCCGAGTCGATCGAGTGGGTTTATGTGTTTGTGTAATCTCTGCAAGACCCAGCCCCCGATTCGATCGGGTGGATTTATGTGTTTGTGTAATAAAACGCAAAGTAACAATCATGTAGCAGGTATTGTTTATTGAAGATGTATGTTCAGTAGACCGCGTCATTAAAAACCTTCCAGCCCCCTTAGGTACCCTATTAAGGAAAAGAGCGCGTCTGAAATATACTGGTCTTTTACAATGATTTGTCGAGAGACTTATGCGTAAAAACGACGTAAGTGCGCTACGTTCCCTGGGTTGTGTGATAGTTCTCATGTCTGCGCGTGCTTTAGTCGATAGGCGCCTCCTTCAATGACTTCAGTCATGATGAATGGGCCTTCCCATGGCGACGCGAGGTTGTGGACTTTTTCTGTTTTAGTCGTAGCACAAAGTCTCCCACCATGAACGTTCTGGGTCGGAGACGTCGACTGTGATAGTTCCTGAGATCTTGCTGGTAGACAGTTGTGCCGGATAAAGCTGTGTCGCGTGCTTTGTGGAGTATATCCAAAGCATCTTCTTGTGATTCATTTGCTTCCTCTTCATTGTATGCCTCTACTCTTGGCGCGCTGAACTTGATCTCGGATGGCAGGACTGCCTCTGCTCCAAAAACCATAAAAAATGGAGTGAACTGAGTCGAGGCGTTTGGAGTTGTACGAAGACTCCAAAGCACTGCTGGTAGTTCTTCGACCCAGGCACATGTAGCCCTCTTGAGTAGAACTAATAGTGTTTTCTAGATACCTGCATACACGAGGCAATTTGCTTTTTCGACATGTCCATTTGATTGTGGGTGCGCCACTGATGCGTAATTGAGTGTAATGTCCCACTCTTTGCAAAAAACTTGGAATTCTTCTGTTGTGAAGTTTGTGCCATTATCTATGATGATGATGTTTGGGACGCCAAAACGATAGACTATGGATTTTATGAATTTAATTGTTGTTGCTATTGAGCTTGTGATCGGGACTGCTTCGATTCACTTTCTAAATTTGTCGACTGCCACCAGTAAGTGTGTATGCCCTCTCTGTGATGATTTTTTCAGTGGCCCCACCATGTCGAGCCCCCATTGGGCGAACGGCCAAGTTAATGATATTGTTTTGAGTGCTGATGCTGGCGCGTGGGGTTTGGTTGCGAATTTCTGGCACCCGATGCATCTTTTGACGATATCGTCCGCGTCTTTGAGTGCGGTGGGACAGTAGAATCCTGCTCTAAAAGCTTTAGCCACCAGCGATCGACTGTCGGCATGATTTCCGCAGGTACCTGCATGAATGTCACGAAGTATAGTTTTGCCATCTTCATATTCTACGCACCTTTGGAAAACGCCTGAGATGCTTCGGTTGTAGAGTTCACCGTTGATGATGGTGTATGCCTTGGCACGTCGGGTTATTCTTCTAGCTTCTGTTGTGTCATCTGGCAGTTCTTTCTTAAGCATGAATGCTAGAATTTGTTCGGTCCAGGTTGGGTTCACGTGATCACCATGACATAAAAGAACTTTGACTGTCGGGTCCATCGTGGTGGATGTATTACCTGTTGTAGTTTCTTTTGACCTTTCTATTGACCGTTGCTTATGGATGGTTTTGGTGTGTGATGCGCTCCAGGAAGACACCTGGTGGGACTTGAGCTTTAGTCGACCCAATGTTGGCTAGTATGTCCGCTTCTTCATTGCTTTCTCGCCTGATGTGACGTAATTCGCAACCATCAAAGTCTCCATCTAACGTGTTATAGAGATCGCGATATGCAATCATGTTATCTGCTATGGCGTCGTAAGCCTTCATTGTTTGATGTACCACAAAATTAGAGTCGATGTATATCATCAGTCGAGTGCATCCCCAAGCTTTGTCCATTCGTATGACGTGTATTAATCCTTCATATTCGGCTTCATTGTTGTATAGTGTTGGGAAATTCATTTGTAGAACATACTTCAGCTTGTCTCCTCTTGGTGATATGAGTACGACACTGATACGTCTCCAACGTATGCATAATTTCTTATGTTCCATGCTATGTTATATCATTTTATTACATGTTTTATATGCATTTTATATAGTTTTATGTATTTTCTGGGACTAACCTATTTACAAGAAGCCACAGTGCCAGTTCCTTGTTTTCTGTTGTTTTTTGTTTCAGAAAAGTACTTGCCCACACCACCTGCGAGGAGCCCACACCACCTGCTGGCGCAGGCCCCATCCTGGACGCGCCAGGAGGTGATATGGCGCCCTCGGGCGCCCACCGACCTAGGTCTTTCGCCCATAAATACCTCCCTGACCTAAAAACTCGATACGGTTACTCACTTTTTCCTCCACAGGTCACGAGCCGCCGCCGTCGTCAACACCACTTCGAGGGAGATCAGAACTGCTCCCCGGCACCCTGCCGGGAGGGGGAATCGTCCCCGGAGGCCTCTACGTCGCCATGACCGCCTCCGGACTGATGCGTGAGTAGTCTACCTTGGACTACGGGTCCATAGCAGTAGCTAGATGGTTCTCTTCTCCTCTTGTGCTATCATATTTAGATCTTGTGAGCTGCCTATCATGATCAAGATCATCTTTATGTAATTCTGCATGTTGTGTTTGCTGGGATCCGATAAATATAGAGTACTAAAGTTATTGCTTCATAATATACCATGTGTATGTTATTTAATGATCTTGCATGCTCTCCATTACTTGTGCGTGCTTTGGTGTAACATCCCAATTTTTGCAAAACTTTAAGACTTTGCATTCATACAGCATTCATCATATAGGCATAACATTAAACCACATAAGTGCTAAATAAAGTTTCAATTATAAGTTTAAATAATTTATAATCCCATAAAGTGTTAATTTAAACTTCATTAATAAATATATTTTTTTCAAATTATTTAATGGCCAAGTATATTATTAAAAAGTTCTAAATTTAATAACCTCTCCAAAACATATTTTTATGTTTTTTCTGAAATGTTTTGAATAGGTTTGAAAATCATTTCGTAAAACGGATTTGAAAACACTTTTAATTTCTATTTTAAAAATAAATGGTTTTCGGGCCGGCCCGGGCGCTATCTGCCGCGCGCGCGTGAGCTAGTTGCCGATCAGCCCGCTCCGGCGCGCGCCTCTCTCTTCTCTCTCGCTGACAGGTGGGCCCCACCTGTCAGCCGTCTTCAACCTCCATCCGGAGATGGAGTCCGCGACCGAGCCGTTTTCCGCCGCGATTAGCTCCAGTGCTCCCTCCTATTTTATTCACCTCGAAGCCGCCTCCGAACCCCCCCCTAAACCCTACCACTCCGCCGCCGGGCTACTCGGAATCGAGACCGCCGCCGCCTCCATCGCCGCCGGGCATTTTGCACGATTTCGGTAAAATCAAGCACCTTGAGCGCCCCCGCTTTCTTCCCCTCACTTCCCCATCTCCTTGCGCACACGTTGAGCCCCCTCGCGTGTTTTATTTTGCAGCCAAGCGCGGTATCCATCCTCGACCCGAGACCGCCGCCGCCGTCCACGACTCCGACGAGGAAAGGAGAAGAACACCGACGCCGCCGCCGCGCCATCGACCTCGCCTCCTCCTCCGCTTCATTTTGTTAAGAACCGCTCCTCCCGGCGCTTCGTATAAAGCCGGGAACGCCGAAGCCGACGCGTCGCGGCCGTGGGCGCCATCGCCGGCGAGCGCTCCGGCGACCCGCGCGCCGCTCGGTTCGGCCGTGCGTTATAAGCCGTTGGATCTAGATCCAACGGATCTAGATCGGAACGTTTCCGTGCGTCCGATTTTATTTAGATCGGACGGCGCGCGCCCGCGATCCGCGGGAACCGTTTTCGTCCAATAGGATCGCGCCACGTAGCCCCATTTTATTTCTTTTTTGCAGGAATTTTATAAATAAAACAGAAAACATGCAAAACTTAGAAAATTCATAACTTTTGATCTATAAGTTCAAATTTGATAAATTTTATATCCACGGATAGCCCTGCTAATGTAGATTATTTCTAAATCATTTGTTTTTCCTTTTGATAAATTATAATATCCGAGAAGTAATTCGGCTATTAAATCCATAACTTAAATAATAAAAATGTTTCTCAAATAAACTTAATTGTTTTAGAGTTAGGTTATTGCCCTCTGTTCAGAAATATTAATATGAGTCTTATTTGAAAACTTTCATAAAACAATAAAAGTTGTAGTTATAGAATTCAAGTTTTGTTATACTGTTTCTATTAATTAATTGATAAGTAAAATAATAAACTCCTAGAATTGCATCTCATACATTTAATAACAGAAGATATAACTAATTGATAAGAGTGTCTAGTTATACTCATGGCATATCATGCATGCATACATCTTTGTGTTTGGTATTGTGTGGGTATTTATTTTTATGTATTGCTTGTGCTAGATTGTGAAGGAGAGGAAGGACTTGCGTGTGATTGTTATTCTTGTTGTGCTTGCTCCTCCTGCTACCAAGGCAAGTGACTTCATAAAACACCTACTATTTTATTCTATTGCATACCTAGTGTTTTAAGCAGTATTTGCAAAAGTAGTGTGCATGATAGGTTTTTGGGAGATTGTAGTATGCTATGCAAACCTGTTAGGTTACCCCTTAGAAATTCCAGTTAGACCCCTATTATAATTTAGTGGAAGTACCTGCTGCAAAAATGATTGTTTTATGGTTGATGTGAATAAATGAAAATTTCCACTAAATTAATTTAACGCCTGGGTGGATTGGGTCGATCGAGGAGGTTTCAAGTTGAGTTGCTTCTCAGGGCCAAGTCTCATGGTTGTCTTCGCCCAAGATAGTTTTCACTTACTTGGGGCCATGATATGCGGTGTTAACCTGAGTTGCTCACTTGTGGTAGGCCACCCAGGGCTATGAGATTTAAGTTTACACTGAGTCTAGTTGCTTATCGTGCAACCATTGGTCAATATGGGCTCTGTCTTGATGGAGTAAGTTGATGTGGACCTGGGTCAAGAGATTGATGGTGGTAGAGTTGATAGGATCGTGGTAATCTCTTAGTATGATCATGGGAAAGCAACTTCTGAAAAGTCTCGTCTTGATCTTCTCATTTTCCTTCTCACTAAAGGAGTGTAGAGGATAGTTTGGGTTTATTAAGTCTAATGGTGAAAGTGCACACACTCTCGAGAGTTAAAACCTAAGATCTTAGCCGTGTCCCCGGCATCGGACAAATTGAGTGACTACACAAGGCTGTCTTCTGAAAATCTCTTCATCCAAATTTCTTAAGAAAACTTTGATAGGTGAACATGGGTAGGAGACATGGATTTGTCTCGAGATGTCTCATAAAGAGATGATAGTGTTTTCAAAAAGTTGTTTACCAAAAGTAGGAGAAAACTAGCTTTGCGCAATAGCCTTGAGCTCCACCATCCAAATAAGCATATAGATATAGTTTAGTAGAATAATTAGAAATTAAAGTCACTTGCCACCACAATTCAATTGTGCTGACCCTTTATAGCTGGGCTGCAACTAAACCTTGCAGACTGTTCGAATGAGGAGTAAGGGGGTCGTCTTCGAGCTACAACCAACATGATTGCCAGTGGCTTCATGGAGATGATGTAGCTCCATGCTATCTTTAGAATTGCGTATGAACTCTGAAATAAAGTGTGAACTATTTATTTCAGCTAGCATTTCAGCTATGCTAAGTTTGTAAGGATTATTTGTTTTTGGATCATTCGTCTCGTTTTGTAATAAATTATGACATTGTACTGTGATATTACATCTTATTGGAAAATGCGAGACTTATGTGATCCAAGTCTTCCGCACTATTCATATGTGCCATTGCTTTCTTGAGCAAGGGCACTACAGATGGTATCAGAGCACGAATGTTGCCTGTAGGCTCGAAACCCCTAGGATTGGATATAAACCCAAAAAGAAAATATTTTTAATTCAATAAAATTTGAATTTGAAAAACTATTCAGGCTCTCCTTTCTTATAATATTTCCCTGGTCTTGTACATTCTTAACTTTTCTTTCATCTCATTAATTCTTACCTCTTCAAAAAATTTATAGATGAAAGACTTCACTCGTGAGATAACCCCGCAGAAAGGAGACCAGTACTACTTTAGTGACCAGCTCCTTAATATTTCCAAGACCTTGAGGTTGATGCCGCCAGTCTTCAGGGGCAAAGAAATTTTGTCTGAAGATTATCCTGAAGGTCGCTGGAAGATCGAGGCAGAAGTTCTCCCTCGTCCTGATCCTCCTGGATCGCAGCCGATCCGTTTCCGGTCAAGATACCCCAACTGAAAGAATGGAGTGGAGATGGCGATGCTGGAAACCTTGTCGCGCATCATTGAGCAGTTCTATGACGAGATCAAGCCCAACTCCGTCTTTCGTCACTTTGCCAGGAGGGATAGCAGTGGACAACCCGTTCAACCCCCACTTAGGGGTCTGAATGAGAAGCATCATGGAGATCTCGGAGCTCATTGCCATAACCTGGATATACTTCTGGGACAAGAGATTTTCTACATGGCTGATTTAAGGCGCGTTCACCGTCACGTTAAAGGAAGCTTATAGGAAGAGAAGGATATCCTTAGTGAAGAAAATCAACTGCTGACTAAGGAGAACAAGAAGCTTGAAAACAAGATTGAACTCCAAGACGATAGGATCACGCAGAAAGATGCCCACATTTTGGCCTTGCAGGCGCAGTGTGCTCATTTGTGTGAGCAACTAAGCCAAATGGAACTCCAGGCAAGGAAGAACATTCCCCCTGACGTCCCAGAGTCCCTATTGATAACCTATCCCGATGAGAACACTCCCAAGGAAGCCACGAGTGGCAAGAAGCGCAAGTGTGGGAACACCCGCAATTACATAAAGAGTTTCAAATTTTGATTAGAGAGACCACCAGTTATCCTTACCTTACGAGTATTCTCCCCCTCTCATCGAGGTTGTATTGACCTACCAAATTGTGGTGAGGCAGTACGTTGAAACCATGTTCTATCTTGGTATTCAAATCTTTAATTTTAAAATTTATAAAATACTTCGAGTGTGTCTATTGGTTGATGATTGTTGTGCTTCTGTTATGTGTAATGTTGTGCATGGGTAGATTTTCCCCTGTAGTCTCTTTCTATCTATACTTACCTATGCTCAAACCATTCAGATGCCTCCGCGTCGTGATCCTGACAACAACAACAACGCCAACGAAATGATGCAACAAATGATGGCAGCTCAGACATAGTTGATGACCATGATGGCTCAGTTCATGGCAAATCAGAACAATCCGCCCCCACCCCCACCACCGCCGCCACCACCGCCCCCACCCCAAGTTGATCGCCTTGCTAGATTCTTGAGGCTCAGACCCAACAAATTCTCCACAGCTACAGAACCTATCGTAGCCGATGATTGGCTACGCTCTCTGAACAAGGATCTTGTCACTTGCGAGTGTACTGAAATGGAGCAAATAAGGTTCACTTCTCATCTACTGGAGGGGCCAGCGACACAGTGGTGGGAAACATATCAGATCACTCACCCACTTGATGGACTCACTTGGGAAGCCTTTAAAGAAGGTTTCCGTAATTCTCACATCTCAACTGGGATCATGAATCTGAAAAGGGATGAGTTTCGTACCCTGAGACAGGGAAATCGTGCGCTGAGGGAGTACATGGAGGACTTCAATTCCCTCTCACGCTATGCCCCATAGGATGTTGACACCGATGCAAAGAGGAAGTATAAGTTTCTGAATGGACTCAATGGTGAGCTGAAGATACCATTGTCTGTGACATATGCTCCCAATTACCAGGATCTTCTTGATCAGGCCATTACTCTGGACAGCAACATCAAGAAGGAGGAGAATAGGAAAAGGAAGTTCAGCGCCAATAAGTACAACACTAATCTGATGCAGAAGAAACCTTTCGTTCCAGAGAACAGCGGAAGCCACAGCAGTCACAAGATTGGAAATGGCCACAACCATAACGGTCATATCCATAAATTAGGAAATTCTGGATACAGAGGAAATGGGCAGGGTGGTAATGGACACAATCACCCGTTCAATGGGAATAATAGTGGAAAAGAGCAACACCGCAACAACAATGAACCGAAACGGGATATTAGTCAAGTGACTTGCTACAAGTGTGGGAACAAGGGACACTACTCCACAGACTGTCCAGAGAAGAAGAAGGCACCGGAAGCTTCAAAGCCAAATCCGTTCCAGAAGGCACAAGTGAATCATCTTGATGTGGAAGAAGTGCAGAATGAACCTGATGCAGTGATCGGTACGTTCCTACTACATACCTTTCCAGCATTAGTCTTGTTCGATATGGGGGCATCTCACTCATTCATCTCAAGGGCATTTGTTAATAAACACAAACTGTCTACTACAAGCCTGCTAAATCCGGTTAGGGTGAGTTCCCCAGGGGGGGGGGGGAAATGCTTGCACAAACCGATTGTCAAAACTTGAGTTTAGAAATTGGCAAACACTCGTTTCCGGTAAACCTGATAATACTAGAGACCCAAGGTCTGGATGTTATACTCGGTATGGATTGGTTGGCCAAGTTTGAAGGAGTACTGGATTGTGCGAATAGATACATTACACTCACCACTCCCGAGAAGAAGAAGATTAGACACAAATCCAAATTTGAACTTAAGAAAGTTAAGCTAAATTCTCTTAAGGGGGTTAGGCTGGGAGACTTTCGCGTGGTAAGGGATTACCCTGATGTTTTTCCCGAAGAACTACCGGGAATGCCACCCGATAGAGATGTTGAATTTCTTATAGATTTGGTTCCCGGAACGGGACCCATAGCTAAGAGACCATACCCAATGGCCGTAGCTGAATTGAAAGAACTCAAGAAGCAGTTAGAGGAGCAACTGCAGAAAGGATTCATCCGCCCAAGTTCTTCACCTTGGGGAGCACCCATTCTGTTTGTAGAGAAAAAGGATAGTACTCAAAGGCTAGTCACGGATTATCGAGCAATCAATGAGGTGACAATCAAGAACAAGTACCCGCTACCAAAAATTAATGAGCTTTTTGACCAGCTAGAGGGTGCTTCTGTATTCTCTAAGATCAATTTGCGATCAGGATACTTTCAAATGAAAGTAAGAAAACTAGATATCCCAAAGACCGCCTTCACTACCAGATATGGATTATATGACTACACCGTAATGCCATTTGGTTTAACCAATGCACCGTCGTACTTCATGAACATGATGAACAAAGTGTTTATGGACTTTCTGGATAAGTTTGTTGTGGTGTTCATTGATGACATCCTTATTTACTCCAAAAGTCAGGAGGAACATGAAGAACACTTACACCTGATATTACAGAGACTTAGAGAGCATAAATTGTATGCCAAATTCAGCAAGTGTGAATTCTGGCTAGAAGAAGTGGGTTTTCTAGGACACGTTGTGTCGAAGAATGGAATAGCAGTAGACCCAGAAAAGGTGCCAGCAGTAACTAAGTGGGAGGTACCCAAGAATGTGGCAGACATTCGTAGTTTCCTTGGACTGGCAGGTTATTATAGAAGGTTTATTGAGAACTTCTCCAAACTTGCCAAACCACTGACCTCACTACTGAAGAAGGAAGTCAAATTTAAGTGGACTGAAGAATGCGAAATAAGTTTCCAGGAACTAAAGAAACGGCTGGTGTCAGCACCTGTTTTATGTTTGCCAGATATAGAGAAGGAATTCCAAGTATATTGTGATGCCTCGCACCAGGGACTAGGAAGTGTCTTGATGCAAGGAGGGAAAGTGGTCTCCTATACTTCTAGACAGCTTAAGAAACATGAAGTCAACTATCCCACCCACGATCTGGAGCTAGCATCCGTAGTGCATGCTCTAAAGACGTGGAGACCATACCTGTTGGGAAAGCGCTGTGAGGTATTCACAGATCATACGAGTCTGAAATACATTTTCACCCAGAAGGAATTGAATATGAGGCAAAGAAGAGGCTGAAACTTATTAAGGACTACAATACCATCCAGGAAAGGCTAATGTGGTGGCAGACGCTTTGAGTCGTAAGGTCCATGTGAATGGACTGACAGCGGGCGATTTGCCCGAGGATTTAAGTAAGGCATTTAAGGACCTCAGATTAGAGGTAGTACCCGAAGGATTCCTAGCAACACTGAACGTACAACCTTTGTTGATGGATAAGATTCGGGAAGCTCAGAAGGGAGACAAAGTAATGGATGAAATCAAGGTCAACCTGAGCGAAGGAAATGCCAAGGGTTTTCGGGAAGATGAACAAGGCACCATGTGGTTTGAGAAACGCATGTGCGTGCCGCAAGATGATGATCTTAGAAAATTGATTCTGCAAGAAGCGCATAACTCGCCTTATTCCATACACCCGGGAAACACCAAAATGTATATGGACGTGAAGGAAAGATTTTGGTGGAATAACCTGAAGAGAGACATCGCAGAATATATAGCTAAGTGCGATGTATGTAGTCGAGTGAAGGCAACATCAGAAGCCAGCGGGTTTGTTGCAACCTTTACCTGTACCAGAATGGAAACGGGAACAGATAGGAATGGATTTCATTACAGGATTACCGCGTACTAGATCGGGGTATGATTCGATTTGGTAATAGTGGATCGATTGACAAAAGTGGCCCATTTTGTGCCAGTAAAGACTACCTACTCAAGTGCTAAGTTGGCAGAGATATACATGAGGAGGATAGTATGTTTGCATGGTATTCCCCAGAGGATTGTGTCTGACAGAGGTACCCAGTTTACCTCGCATTTCTGGAAACAGCTACATGAGTCGTTGGGTACGAGATTAGAGTTCAGTACAACATTTCATCCCCAAACGGATGGACAGACGGAATGAGTAAACCAGATTTTAGAAGATATGCTGAGGGCATGTGTGATTAGACTACAAGTCTAGTTGGGATGATAATTTGTCGTACGCCGAATTTTCCTATAACAACAGCTACCAAGCCAGCATCGAGATGTCGCCGTTTGAGGCACTCTATGGTAGGAAATGCACCACACCACTACTTTGGAGCGGTGTTGGAGAGCGTAGTTTATTCGGACCTGATATAATCCAGGAAGCCGAAGAGAAGGTTCGAATGATCAAGGACAGATTGAAGATCGTGCAGTCTAGACAGAAAAGCTATGCATATTCAAAAAGGAGAGAGATCACATATGAGATAGGTGACAGGGCATATTTGCGAGTGTCACCGATGTGTGGTGTGAAGAGGTTCGGGATCAAGGGTAAACTTGCACCTCGATTCATCGGGCCCTTTAAGATTCTTTCTCGCAAAGGAGAAGTGGCGTATGAGCTAGAATTGCCGGAAGTTTTGTCAGCAGTGCACAATGTATTCCATGTGAGCCAGTTGAAGAAGTGTCATCCAGAGATGACAGAAACCCCGCTACGAGACACAGTGTCACTAGAAGAGGTCCAGTTGGAAAGTGACCTGACGTATGTAAGAGAAACCGATCAAAATCTTGGAGACAGCAGAAAGGGTTACACGAACCAAGACTATCAAATTTTGTAAGGTCCAGTGGAACCACCATATCGAAGAAGAAGAAACTTGGGAACGGGAGGATGATCTTCGAGAAGAACACCCACATATTTTTGCAGGCCAATCCGAATCTCGAGGGCGAGATTCATCTTAAGGGGGTTAGGTTTGTAACATCCCATTTTTTGCAAAAATTTAAAACTTTGCATTCATACAGCATTCATCATATAGGCATAACATTAAACCACATAAGTGCTGAATAAAATTTCAATAATAAGTTTAAATAATTTATAGTCCCATAAAGTGTTAATTTAAACTTCATTAATAAATAATTTTTTTTTCAAATTATTTAATGGGCAAGTATATTCATAAAAAGTTTTAAATTTAATAACCTCTCCAAAACATATTTTTATGATTTTTTCTGAAATGTTTTGAATAGGTTTGAAAATCATTTTGTAAATTGGATTTGAAAACACTTTTAATTTCTATTTTAAAAAGAAATGGTTTTCGGGCCAGCCCGGGCGCTATCTACCGCGCGCGTGAGCTAGCAGCCCATCAGCCCGCTCCGGCGCGCGCCTCTCTCTTCTCTCTCGCTGACAGGTGGGCCCCACCTGTCAGCCGTCTTCAACCTCCATCCGGAGATCGCGCCGGAGATGGAGTCCGCGACCGAGACGTTTCCGAGCCGTTTTCCGCCGCGATTAGCTCCCGTGCTCCCTCCTATTTATTCACCTCGAAGCCGCCTCCGAACCCCCCCCCCCCCCCCAAACCCTACCACTCCGCCGCCGGGCTGCTCGGAATCGAGACCGCCGCCGCCGCCATTGCCGCCGGGCATTTTGCACAATTTCGTTAAATCAAGCACCTCGAGCGCCCCCGCTTTCTTCCCCTCACTTCCCCATCTCCTTGCGCACACGTTGAGCCCCCTCGCGTGTTTTATTTTGCAGCCGAGTGCCGTATCCATCCTCGACCCGAGACCGCCGCCGCCGTCCACGACTCCGACGAGGAAAGGAGAAGAACACCGACGCCGCCGCCGCGCCATCGACCTCGGCTCCTCCTCCGCTTCATTTTGGTAAGAACCGCTCCTCCCGGGGCTTCGTATAACGCCGGGAACGCCGAAGCCGACGCGCCGCCGCCGCGAGCGCCATCACCGGCGAGCGCTCCGGCGACCCGCGCGGCGCTCGGTACGGCCGTGATCCGCGCGAACCGTTTTCATCCAATAGGATCACGCCACGTAGCCCCATTTTATTTATTTTTCGCAGGAATTTTATATAAAACAGAAAACATGCAAAACTTAGAAAATTCATAACTTTTGATCTATAAGTTCAAATTTGATAAATTTTATATCCACGGATAGCCCTGCTAATGTAGATTATTTCTAAATCATTTGTTTTTCCTTTTGATAAATTATAATATCCGAGAAGTAATTCGGCTATTAAATCCATAACTTAAATAATAAAAATGTTTCTCAAATAAACTTAATTGTTTTAGAGTTAGGTTATTGCCCTCTGTTCAGAAATATTAATATGAGTCTTATTTGAAAACTTTCATAAAACAATAAAAGTTGTAGTTATAGAATTCAAGTTTTGTTATACTGTTTCTATTAATTAATTGATAAGTAAAATAATAAACTCCTAGAATTGCATCTCATACATTTAATAACAGAAGATATAACTAATTGATAAGAGTGTCTAGTTATACTCATGGCATATCATGCATGCATACATCTTTGTGTTTGGTATTGTGTGGGTATTTATTTTTATGTATTGCTTGTGCTAGATTGTGAAGGAGAGGAAGGACTTGCGTGTGATTGTTATTCTTGTTGTGCTTGCTCCTCCTGCTACCAAGGCAAGTGACTTCATAAAACACCTACTATTTTATTCTATTGCATACCTAGTGTTTTAAGCAGTATTTGCAAAAGTAGTGTGCATGATAGGTTTTTGGGAGATTGTAGTATGCTATGCAAACCTGTTAGGTTACCCCTTAGAAATTCCAGTTAGACCCCTATTATAATTTAGTGGAAGTACCTGCTGCAAAAATGATTGTTTTATGGTTGATGTGAATAAATGAAAATTTCCACTAAATTAATTTAACGCCTGGGTGGATTGGGTCGATCGAGGAGGTTTCAAGTTGAGTTGCTTCTCAGGGCCAAGTCTCATGGTTGTCTTCGCCCAAGATAGTTTTCACTTACTTGGGGCCATGATATGCGGTGTTAACCTGAGTTGCTCACTTGTGGTAGGCCACCCAGGGCTATGAGATTTAAGTTTACACTGAGTCTAGTTGCTTATCGTGCAACCATTGGTCAATATGGGCTCTGTCTTGATGGAGTAAGTTGATGTGGACCTGGGTCAAGAGATTGATGGTGGTAGAGTTGATAGGATCGTGGTAATCTCTTAGTATGATCATGGGAAAGCAACTTCTGAAAAGTCTCGTCTTGATCTTCTCCTTTTCCTTCTCACTAAAGGAGTGTAGAGGATAGTTTGGGTTGATTAAGTCTAATGGTGAAAGTGCACACACTCTCGAGAGTTAAAACCTAAGATCTTAGCCGTGTCCCCGGCATCGGACAAATTGAGTGACTACACAAGGCTGTCTTCTGAAAATCTCTTCATCCAAATTTCTTAAGAAAACTTTGATAGGTGAACATGGGTAGGAGACATGGATTTGTCTCGAGATGTCTCATAAAGAGATGATAGTGTTTTCAAAAAGTTGTTTACCAAAAGTAGGAGAAAACTAGCTTTGCGCAATAGCCTTGAGCTCCACCAGCCAAATAAGCATATAGATATAGTTTAGTAGAATAATTAGAAATTAAAGTCACTTGCCACCACAATTCAATTGTGCTGACCCTTTATAGCTGGGCTGCAACTAAACCTTGCAGATTGTTCGAATGAGGAGTAAGGGGGTCGTCTTCGAGCTACAACCAACATGATTGCCAGTGGCTTCATGGAGATGATGTAGCTCCATGCTATCTTTAGAATTGCGTATGAACTCTGAAATAAAGTGTGAACTATTTATTTCAGCTATGCTAAGTTTGTAAGGATTATTTGTTTTTGGATCATTCGTCTCATTTTGTAATAAATTATGACATTGTACTGTGATATTACATCTTATTGGAAAATGCGAGACTTATGTGATCCAAGTCTTCCGCACTATTCATATGTGCCATTGCTTTCTTGAGCAAGGGCACTACAAATGGTATCAGAGCATGAATGTTGCCTGTAGGCTCGAAACCCCTATGATTGGATATGAACCCAAAAAGAAAATATTTTTAATTCAATAAAATTTGAATTTGAAAAACTATTCAGACTCTCCTTTCTTATAATATTTCCCTGGTCTTGTACATTCTTAACTTTTCTTTCATCTCATTAATTCTTACCTCTTCAAAAAAATTATAGATGAAAGACTTCACTCGTGAGATAACCCCGCAGAAAGGAGACCAGTACTACTTTAGTGACCAACTACTTAATATTTCCAAGACCTTGAGGTTGATGCCGCCAGTCTTCAGGGGCAAAGAAATTTTGTCTGAAGATTATCCTAAAGGTCGCTGGAAGATCGAGGCAGAAGTTATCCCTCGTCGCTGGAAAATTTTGTCTAAGGATAATGTTACTTACTTACACACAGTGCTTAAGATGATAATCTGTTGCATGCAACTTAATACTGAAAGGGGTGCCGACGCTAACCAGAAAGTGGATTATTAGTCATAGATGCGGTTGGAACGGTCTATGTATATTTTTGTAATGCCGGAATGACTCTCACATAGACATCATAACGTTATTATATGCATTGGGTTGCTCATCATTATTCTGTCAATTGCCTAGCTGTAATTTGTTTACCACGCATGGATGAATGTTATTATTATTTATGGAGAGACACCACTAGTGAACTATGGACCCCGGTCCTTCTCATTAATCTAATAAAACCACAACCGCAAACTTTGTTACTTTCTGCAAACATACATCTTTCTTCCACACATATGTTTAATCCTTTGTTACAGCAAGCTGGTGAGATTGACAACCTCAGTATTAAGTTGGGGCAAAGTATCTTGATTGCTTGTGTGCAGGCTCCACGTTCGCTGCAGACGCTGGTATTGCGCCGTGTCAACGTCGCCACCAACAACCTCGGGTGAACATTCATCTCCTACTAGTTTGATAACCTTGGTTTCATAACTGAGTGAAACTTGCTGCTGCACTACTTCACACCTTCCTCTTGGGGTCTCCCAACAACACACCCACCGTATGCATCCGACACCTGCTCCTGCCCCTTCGTTTTTCTTGGATCCATCAAAATACATTGTCCATGAGTTGGATATGTCTGGAATTCCTGGTAGTTGGGATTCGATCCACTCGGTTGTATAGTCAGGTAACACTTGAGATTGGATGGCTTTCGGATGATCATACGTGATTCCGAGTGGTCTTAGCTCGATGAGCCACTTTGCTACTCGCCCTGTCGCATCTGGGTTGGTGAGTATATCTCCGATTGCGGACTTGCTGATTACCGTTATTGGGTGCTCCGTGAAGTAGTGTCTTAGCTTCCTTGTTGTTATGAACACTGCGTAAGCCAGTTTCTGGAAGTGCGGGTATCTTTGCTTGGACAGGGATAGAACTTCGCTTATATAGTAGACTGGCCTTTGCATGCTTTGCGCTTTCCTTCCTCCATGCGTTCGACCACTAGGACTGTGCTTACCACCCTATTTGTTGCTGCCACGTAGAGGTATAGTGGCTCCTTTTCCTTTGGCGCTGCTAAGATAGGTGGTTTGGTGAGTGTTCGTTTGAGGCCAATGAAGGCTGATTCTGCTTCTTCTGTCCATTCGAACTTGTCCGCCTTTTTCATCAGTCGATATAGTGGCAATGCCTTTTCGCCTAACTTGCTGATGAATTGACTGAGGGCCGCTACCCTTCCTGTTAACTGTTGTACTTCATAGAGTTTCGTAGACCTTTGAATAGTTAGTATGGCCTGTATTTTCTTCGGATTTGTTTCGATTCCTCGGCCTGAGACTAAGTAGCCCAATAGTTCTCTAGCAGGTACTCCGAAGGTACACTTTTTCGGGTTCAATTTTATGTTGTAACTTCTGAGGTTATCGAATGTCTCCTTTATGTCTGATAAGAGTGTGCATTCTTTCTTCGACTTGATCACTATGTCGTCGACGTAGACTTCTACGTTTTTTGCTAATCTGTGTTTTCAAACAATTTTGCATCATGCGTTGATAGGTGGCTCCTACGTTTTTTATGCCGAAAGGCATTGTGGTGTAGCAATATACCCCAAGTGGAGTTGTGAAGGCTGTCTTTTCCTGGTCTTCTGCCTTCATTCTTATCTGATGATATCCCGAATATGCGTCGAGGAATGACAATCGAGCGCATCCTGCGGTAGAGTCGACGATCGGGTGTATGCGAGGCAGCGGGAAGTGATCTTTTGGGCAACATTTGTTTAGTCCTGTGAAGTCGATGCCCATCCTGGTTTCGGTTGTCTTCTTCTCGACTATCCAAGGGTTAGCTACCTATTCTGACTTCTTGATTTCTCGAATGAAGTTTGCTTTGATTAGTTTGTCCACGTGCTTCTTTATAGCTTCCCTTTTAGGTCCTGAGAAACGTTGTACCGTTTGTTTGACGACCTAGTTCCTGGACTGAGTTGGAGAGAGTGCTTGGCGAATTCCTTGGGTATGCCTGGCATGTCAGTTGCTGACTATGCAAACATATCCCAGTTTTCACGGAGGAATTCGACGAGCGCGCCTTCCTATGCGGGAGGCAAACTTGTTGATATCTTGACTTTTTCGCCGGGTCAGCCTGGTGGACCCGGTGTGTCCGTGTATCCTCTACAGTGTTGAATGCTTTGTCGGAAGCCTGCTTTTTATGCTTTGGCATGTATGATGTGTCGCTGATAAGCTAGAGTTCCTCCAGTGTTTGTTCTGCTCCGAAAGTCTTAGATATTTTGTTGAAGTCGCGGTCGCAAGCATCTGAACTTTGAAAATTTCCACTGACCGTGATTACTCCATTTGGGCCCGGCATCTTCATTCGGAGATATGCATAATGTGGTACTGCCATGAAGCGGGCAAACGCTGGTTGTCCTAGTATGGCATGATATTGTGATCTCCAGTCGACGACCTCGAATTCCATTGATTCGGTGCGGAAGTGTGTTGCGTCTCCGAATGTGACATCGAGTTGTATCGTGTCGTTCGGTATGATAGCTTTGCCTGGAACTATAATGTGGAAAGTATTTGATGATGTTAGCAAATTGTCGACTGACATGTTTATTCGGCGTAGTGTGTCGGTGAAGATGATATTAATGCCACTTCCTCTATCCATGAAGACCTTGGTCAAGGTGTAGCTGTCTATTTGTGCTTCGAGCACTAGGGCGGAATGTCCTGGTCTATATACATATGGTGGATGGTCTTCTCGACTGAATGTAATTGCTGTCTCGGATCCTCGTAGCTATTCCGGTACAGCTGGTGGCGCCATGACCGCCATGTTGACGTGTCTAGTGTGCAGCTTCTGCTGCCTGTTGGATGGTCATCCCTTCTAGATCATGTACGTTTAGCTCTGATGATTGGTGTACTGATTTGTCGAGTTTTGGTGTGTGTAATGTATAGCTCCTATGGACTGGCTGTTAGGGTTATACGATGGAGGTGGTGGTAGTGCACCGACTTGTGGTGCAAGTACCATATGCTCGAATGTATTACTTTTGTACCGGCATATTTCATTGCCAACTGCTCGAATTCACGACAGTTTTCAATGGTGTGACTGGATACTAATTTTCCAGTTTCTGGGTCTTTGAATAAGTGTAATCTACATAAATTTTCTACTCCTGGATCGGAGCGTCTCTGCCCGTCTTGTCTACTGTAGTCTCCATTCTGGTCGCGGCTTCTGTTGTCACGCCGGTCGACTGTTCTGTCGTGTCTATAGTTGTTACTTCGTGTGTCTCGATGATCGTCTTGTCGACTGTTACGTGGGTCATCTTGTTTTCTATCGTCTTGGTTACGATCGTCATGTGAGAATCCAGCTGCTACGAATTTGACCTTGTCTTTGCTTCCGCGATCATAGTCACGCCTTCTCTGTTTGTCGTCTCTATCGCGGCGATCTCGGCTGTCTCGATGGTCGCGACTGTCTCGTCGGTCGTGATGTCGTTGTGGTGAGTGTGGAGTTTTACTTCGGACTGCGTCCTCTCCGTCTGCCCACTCGGTTGCCAGTTTCATGAGCTCTGCCATGTTTTTTGGCTTTTGCCGCCCGAGTGTTTCTCTGAAATATTTTCTATGGACTTCATTTGTGAAGGCGTCCATAGCTCTGTCCTCTGATATTGCACTGACAGAGTTTCAGATGGAGATCCATCTTCTGATATATGCTATGAGCGCTTCGTGTGACTTTTGTCTACATGCTCTTAGCTCCTCAAATGCATTTGACCTTTCGCAGAGAGGGTCGAAATATTTTATGAAGTCTTCCTTGAAGTGGTCCCAGGAGTCGTAGGTTCCTTTAGGTAGTGACTTGACCCAGCCGCGGGTTGTGCCTTCAAGCATTAGTTGTAGATATTATAGTGGTGTTGTTGTTCCTCGTTGGCATATGACTGCGAGCTTGTAATCCTCGAGCCAGCCTGAGGGCTCTTGCTTAGAATTGAATTTTGGCATGGCTGGTAGGCCAAACTTCTTTGGTAGATTTGCTTCTTGGATACGTCGAGTGAAACATTGTGCTCCGCATTGACCTATGCTGCGATTGTCAGGTGAATCGCTACTACCCGATCTCCTTGATCTGCTCCTCGAACGGCTTCTTGATCTACGACGGCCGGTACTTCTCCTAGCACTGCTGTGCGGAGGGCTGCGACTGTGATGCCCTCGCGAATGACTTCTGCTATGTACTCGTTTTCCTCCATCTGCTAGTTCTCTCGCCGCGATTTCCAAAGCTTTCATCTGCTGGAGGTACATTGCGTCAGCGGGGTCACCCACTGGTGGTTTTCCCGCTTGGAGGTATGCTCCTATGGATATGAGGGCGCCTTCTGCTTTTTTGGGCAGGAGTATGCCGCTTGAGTCGAGTTTTAGGAACGAGTGGTCTAGATTTCGAGTGACTCTTGCCCTTTCATCCTCAGGGATTCTTTGGAACCTAGATCTGCCCCGTCCTTCTGTTGCCCTTGTAGAGCTGATAGACAGCTGTCGTCTTCGAGCACTTGATATGCTTTCTTGTCTTCTTCTCTCTTCGAGTGTAGCCCTCTATTGCTTTAGGCGCTGCGATTCCTGCCAGTTGAACTAGTTGTATGTTGCTAACTCATCTGGAGTTGCGTTTGCTGGCATCATTATGCCATCTTCCATGACCTTTGTTACTTTTGCAGCCATCTCTGCCGTGATATCCAGAGTGGTTGTACCATCTGGTAAGGTAACTATACAAGGTTACTCGACTCGCCTCCGATTGGCTCCTGTTGTACGTCTCTACGGTGGTTACCACGCAAACTTGTCTGGGTATGTGAGAAGGATATATGTAGTGTGTGTGGTCATCAGTTTTTGCTTCGGTGTCGTTATCCCGATCTGTGCCTGTGTTTTTATTTTTGCTATTTTTGCCATTCCCTGTTTGTTGCATATGTTCCTCGTAGTCGACGAAAGCTCGATGTGGGGATTGGATTTCTGGATCTGTGAAGTCAATTAGACGTATGATATCTTCTCTATGCTCTTCATACTCAGAATCGTCGATCTGTATGTGATCTTCAACTGGGTTAGTCTGGAGGGTCGACTGTACTTCTTCTTCTATCTGATTCTACGTCATGAACTCGATGAATTCTCGTGTGGACATGGATCCTGCTATGGATGAGATCGGATTGATCTGTGACGTTGTAGCTCCTATGCTTTTAGCTGAAGCCATCGATATGACCATATCTTCGACTGAGGTGGCTGATTGTCCATCGACTTCAGGGAACTCATCTGCCATGAAATTGTTGAATTCTGCAGATGACATCGAATCCGTGTAGATTTTGGTGGCAGGATCAGATCGAGCTATGACGGGGTATTCTCCTTGTCTGTTGAAGATGCGATCTCAGTCGATCTCTCCTGGAGTGGCTTAGTAGCGATCTGTTCGTCTAGATCCTGCACACCAAACTGATCAACAAAAAAGTTATGTTCCCCGATGGTTAAATCAAAACCTAAATTGTGATTGGAGTAAATCTCCTGAGCTTTGGGTGAGTATGGCTTGATCCTCGTCGGTGATGCTGATTTTGGCGAGTGGTCGCCTATGGGCTGGATGTGATATGTAGTTTCTGATGTGCATCCCTTTGAAGCAGTAGGCGAGTTGCCATTTGCGATCTGCACCGAAAAATGCGTGGATCCAACACTATCCTTTCCCATAGACGGCACCAATTGACGAGGGATGCCCCATCAATACCCATGGTTACTAGCCTAGCTAAGAGTTATGAGGTAGAGAACGCGTAGTGTTGGTAGATTCGTCGGCTGACAAGCGATATTTACCCAGGTTCAGGGCCCTCGAGTGAGGTAATACCCTTATGTCCTGCTTCTCTGTTATTGATTAAGAATATGCGGCGAGTTTAGAGGTCTAGCAAGATGTTGATCTTGCTAGGGTTTGGTGATTCTGGTTGGGCGTGTCCTTGATCGGCTACCCTCCTGTCCTTTATACAGTGGTACAGTTCTCGGGTAGTAACCGACTAGGATTAAAAACATGGTAAGTAATACCGACTATGTTATTTATGGTATAAGTTTTGACTTGGGCTTCGCTTGTTGGGCTTCTTCAGCCTGTTGACAATTGGGATTTAGTCATCACGTGCACCGGGTACCCACACGAACGGGTACCCATTTGGTATAACCTCGTCATACGTCGACGCCCCTTAAGTGTGTTACCCTAGCGGTTCGATATAATAATAGACATGATCGAGACACCTCTTCGATCAATGACTAATTCGTTGGCCTGGACACCCAGAATTAATCCCTGTGATATGATGAATAAATTTGTCAATCGAACCTAGACTTTAAGTCTTAAACCTTTTGCCATGGCGATACTTAGCGTGTCTGAGACTCGTTCATAGATATCTCCATACCTAGCCTGATATCGTTATCGACAACACTATCTTCTACTCGTATGTGATATTATGTCCTGGTGACCTAGTCACATGTTTGCCAACCCATTAGACTTAATCTCACCGAGTGGGCCCTAGAGTATCTATCCTGCTATTCGGACTGGCAAATCCCACTCTTGATCCTTCATCTCAACATACTCCCTTCCGATACCCGAGAGTAACACAATTAAGCTATAACGTTTGATGCAATCAAAGTATCTTTCAGAAATAGCAATAACAGTTGATCTCAGGGTCAAAGGCGTAATGACTACGTCCTACATATATTTGGTATGTCCATCACATCGTTCTACCAACGACATGACTCCATTGTCAACTGACATCAATGTCACATGATCGGAAAACCTCGATCATCAATTGCCCAATGAACTAGTTAGATAGAGGCTACTAGGGACCTGGTTGTTTATCTACCACACGTGTATTAATGTTTCCGCTTAATACAGTTATAGCATGGTATAGAACATATAATGAAGAATTGAGATATGACGAATAAACTATCTTTATTAAGTGCCTCTAGGGCATATCTCCTTCAGCATCATCATAAGTAATTTCATATTCAGCAGTAGTAACAGAACGCGTAGGTTGTGGTGGTGTAACAAGCTTACTCAACATAGACGGAGAATCAAGAGCAGCAGCGGAGTTCAGAGTTGTACCTTTCCTTGTAGTGGATGACACGATGGGAAACTTCTTATCAGCATTTTTTTCCATGATGAATAAATTCCCAGAACAATATCACACTCAGGTGGGATTATAAATAAAGCTATGCATCCGGAAACGACGCCAGAAAATAGTCTTGATGACCCACAAGTATAGGGATCACAACAGTTTTTGAGGGAAGTAAAATCTAAATCTATTGATTCGACACAAGGGGAACCAAAGAATATATATAAGCCTTAACAGATGATTTGTTAGATCAGCTGCACCTATGAATAGACTTGCTCGAGACATATTATCAGTAGCAACATTTTTATAGTAGAGACAGTAGTGAAATAACAGCAGCTGTACAAATAAGATGGCAATTGTGATTACGGTAGACAACTGGATTAAAATAATGTAGGCATAGGGACGGATGTACGGGCATTGCATAGATAAGATAATTCATATAATATCAAAGCATAGGCATTTGCAGATAAATAATATAAAGCATCCAAGTATCAACTAATCATAAGCACGTGTTCCAATTTAGTTGTGCATGCTCGCAATGAGAAACTTGCACAACATCTTTTATCCCGCCAGCCCGTTTGCAACGGGGCCTCTAGGGAAACTACTGGCAATTAAGGTACTCCTTTTAATAAAGTACCGGAGCAAAGCATTAACATTCCGTGAACACATGTGATCCTCAAATCACAGCCATTCCCTCCGGTTATCCCAATTATTGTCACTTTGGGGCCATCGGTTCCGGACAATAATATGTGTATACAACTCATAGAGATGATCTAAAACAATAATTATCCTGATGATACAATAACATGTTCAGATCTGAAATCATGGCACTCGGGCCCTAGTGTAAAGCATTAAGCATAATAAGTTGCAACAATGATGTAAAACACCGATAACGGATACGAGGCACCATGCCCTAACGATATTACAGCTATTACATAATTGATCTCATCCAATCCCTACCATCCCCTCAAGCCTACAGCGGTGGATTACTCACACATGGATGGGGGAAACATGGATGGTTGATGGAGAGGCGTTGGCGATGACGATGGCGATGATCCCTTTCGATTCCCCGACCCGGCAGGGTGCCGGAACAGAGACTTCTGGTCCCCGAACTAGGGTTCAAGATGGCGGCGGCGTACGGAGATGTTTCTGGAAAAAGTGGATAGCCCTCCGACGTTTTTAGGTCAGAGGGGTTAACTAGCCCCGAGGAGGTCGCGAGAGTGTGGCCGAGTCGGCCACACCATATGATGGCGCGGCAGGGCCCCACTCACGCGAGCATGTGGTGTGGGCGCCTCGCTGCCCTCCTCCGTTTGATCTTCTGGCTCCTGGATCCTCCGGGCAGGATAGGGACTTCCACGTGTTTTCTGGTGTTTTCCATAAAGTTAATTTTGTACACAAAAATGAGACATCAGGGCAATTCTGTTGAAAACAGCGTTAGTCCGTGTTAGTTGCATCCAAAACACACAAATTAGAGGTAAAACAATAGCAAAAGTGTTCGGGAAAGTAGATATGTTTTGGACGTATCAATGACTCTAGGGGCAATTCCCCGTCCCGATAGGGTGCCAGAACAAATACTTTTGTCCCCCGAATCTTGACTTCGATGGCGGCGGCGCAGCGGAACTCTTCTCCGGAAAAGGCTTATTTTTTAGGGTTATTTCGCCGGGGGCAATATATGGGCGAAAGGGAGAAGACGGTGGAGGCCCTAGGCTCCATCCTCAGGTGCTAGCGCGGCAGGGGTGGGCCCCACGCCAGCACATCATGAGGGGGCCTCGGTCCCCTCCTATGTCTCGTCTTCGGTGTTTTGGAACCTCCCGTGAAAAATAGGGACTTTGGTATTGAATTCGTCGAAGTCCGAGAATATTTTCTGAAACCAAAAACAGCAGAAAACAGGGAACTGTCACTATGAAATCTTGTTAATAGGTTAGTCACAGAAAATGCATAAAAACCATATAAAGTGTATATAAAACATGTAGCAATTGGTATAATATAAGCATGGAACATAATAAATTATAGATACGTTGGAGACGTATCAGTTATCCACACTTGTGCTCATGTTATAGCACATGTAGTATTCATAGTCATCATTTGTGCTCATGTTTAGCACCTTTACTCCATATGAGAGAGTTTTCATGTCTTACTTGCATAACTATGTGGGGAACTTTACATTATAGAACTTGGCTTGTATATTCCAATGATGAGTCCCTCAAAAGTGCTCTAGGTCTTCATGAGCAAGAAGATGGATGCACCCCCACTAGTTCCATTGGAGAGCTTTCATACACTTATAGCTCTATGTGCATCCGTTATGTGGTAATCACTACTCCTTGCATAGCTTCGATTAAAAGACTTCCTCTTCTCTAATATCACTTTCAGCTTTGTGAGACTTTCTTATGTTGGCCTTCCAAACCCCACTTAACATTCTCTTAGCCACAACATCCGGGTGCCAGGAACCAACGATGAACGTTTGCTTGTTTTTAAGTGAACAAATAGAGAGATGAATTTCTACGTGCATATTGTTACTGCTTGACTTGATCCTTTCACAAAGTTGTCACGTGTGTTGGATGCATTAGATGACTATATTGTTGTTCTTGAAGCTTAAATCATCTTTAAATATCTACTTTGCACGGTTGATTACTCTCTAGTACTAATTCATTGAAAGTTTTACTTTGTTCTTCGTACTTGTTTATTCATTACTCATTTGATATCAATATAAACTAGGGTTATTTATCAGGCTGCCCTCAGTTGTGGCATAGACCTCAGTTTTGCCCTCGGTCGCAAATCATGCTCAGTTTTGCCCATACTCTGTGCACAAGGATTCATTCCGTGACTCCTACCGTCTCCATTAGCCTTCCTTACATGTGGGACCCAGAAGACAACCGTTTTTTTTACATTCAGAAGAGAACCGTTGGTTGTGGGACCCATAAGAGTACCGTTGTCGCGTCTTGTGGGACCCGGTCGTTGACCGTTCGCTGACGGCGGCGTGTGCTGTAAAAGCGGCGGAGCGCGTCCCCGGAGCTCGCAGCGGTGAGCATGAATTAGCCAGCGGGTTTGGAATTGGAGGCGGGCACTGACATGGTTATACCAAACGTGTACCCCTTCGTGTGGGTACCTGGTGCACATAATGACTAAAACCCAATTGTCATCCGGCTAAGGAAGCCCATCAAGCGAAGCCCAAGACGAAGATCTCTTACTATAGATAGCATAGTCGGTAATGCTTTCCATGTATGTAGTCCTAGTCGGTTACGACCCGAGACCTATACCCCTATATAAAGGACATGAGGGAAACCGACCAGGCACACGCCCAACCATAATCACAAAACCCTAGCAAGATCAACCTCTTGCTAGACCCCTGTACTCACCGCATATACATAATCAATAACAGACAAGCAGGAGTAAGGGTTTTACCTCACTCGAGGGCCCCGAACCTGGGTAATTCCCGCTTGTCAGCCGACGAATCTAGCAACACCACGCGTTCTCTACCTCATAACTCTTACCCTAGGCTAGTAACCATGGGTATTGATGGGGACATCCCTCGTCAATTGGTGCCGTCTGTGGGAACATATGGTGTTGGATCCACGGGTTTTTGGTCCAAATTTCAAACGGCGATCCGCCGATTACTTCAAAAGGATGCACATCAGCAACAACAGCTCAAATCCAGATCACAGGTGACTACTCGCCAATGGCAGCATCGCCAGCAAGGATCAGGCCATACTCACCCGAAGCTCAGGAGATCTACTCCAATCTCGACTCAGGTTTTAATCAAACTGTTGGAGAACATAATTTCTTTATTGATCAGCTTAGTGTGCAGGATTTAGTCGAACAGATCGCAACTCAGCCACCTCAGAAGAAACCGGCTGAGATCGCATCTACAGCAGACAAAGAAAATACTTCATCGCAGATAGATCCGATCCCGCCGCCACAATCTCCAAAAGAGTCAATGACGTCCGCAGAATTCAACAAATTCATGGCAGACGAATTCCCTGAAGAGGAAGAACTATCGACTGCCTCAGTCGACGACATGATCATATCGACAGCTTTTGCTGGAAGCACTGGAGCGCCAACATCATAGATCGATCCGATCTCATCCATAGCAGGGTCCATGTCCACAAAGGAATTTAACGAATTCATAAGACAAAACAAGATAGAAGAAGGAGTGCAGTTGACCTTCCATATCAACCCAACGGAAGATCGTATGCAGATCGACACTCCAGAAGAAAGCTTTCACTTACCAGAGTATGATGAGTCTACAGAAGACAGCATACATCTAGCCGACTTCATCGGCACAGAAATCCAGTCGCCAAAACAAACTGTAGTTGACGTTGGTAAACATACGCAACAGACCGAAGACGACGACGGCAGCAAAAACATAGCGCAGAGCAGTAATGGCGGAACAGCATATGAAGAACAGTCCGACTACACATATCGCATACCACGGCAAGTTTACGTAACAACGGCAGCAGAGACATTAGAAAACGCGGCCAATCGACAACCTGTCGAATACCCGTGTGTAGTTACCTTGCCGGACGGCATAACCACCCTAGACATCTCAGCAGAGACAGCGGCGAAAGTAACAAAATTTATCGAAGAGGGTATAATGATGCCAGCAGATGCACCTGCAAACGAGTTAGCAACATACAACTACTTCAACTGGCAGGACGCGCAACGCTTAAAGCAATACAGGGCAACACTCGAAGAACGAAAAAGGCAAGCAAGCATATCAAGTGCTCGCAAACGCCAATTATCGATGAGTTCTACAGGAGCAACTGAAGCACGACGCAGATCCAGATTCGATAGAATCCCTGATCACGAAAGGGCAGACGTCACTTGAAACCTGAACAACTCATTCCTAACCGTCGACTTTGATGGCATAATCCAGCCGAAAACAGCAGAAGGGGCCCTCATATCCTTAGGAGCATACCTCCAAGCAGAAAAACCACCGGCAGGTGACCCAGCTGAAGCAAGATACCTACAGAAAATGAAGGCCCTGGAGATTGCGGCAAAGGAACTAGTCGATGGAGGAAGGAGAAGGCGTAGCACAAGCCGCTCAAGCGAACGCGCCAGTCGTAGTCCTCAGCGTGGCAGCGGAAGAAGAAGTTCAAGCCGCCGCAGATCAAGAAGCAGATCCAGAGGATCAGGCGGTCGGGAATCACCTGACAACCGCGGTGCAGGACCATGCGGAGCACAATGCTTCACTAGACGGATTCAAGAAACAAAACTCCCAAAGAAGTTCGGCCTACCAACCATGTCAAAATTCAAATCAAAACAAGAACCTTCGGGATGGCTAGAAAATTACAAATTGGTAGTCATATGCCAACGAGGAACAACGACGACAGCATTGCAATACATACAACTAATGCTTGAAGGCACAGCCCGCGATTGGCCCAAATCATTACCGGTAGGAGCCTACGACTCCTGGGATCACTTCAAAGAGGACTTCATAAATATTTCGACCCCCTCTGCGAAAGGTCGAAAACATTTGAAGAACTAAGAGCATGTCGACAGAGGTCAGACAAGACGCTCAGATCTTACATCAGAAGGTGGACCTACATTCGAAACTCGGTAGGCGCAATATCAGAGGACAGGGCCATGGACGCCTTCACAAACGGAGTCCTTAGGAAAGATTTTCGGGAGGCGCTTGGACGGCAAAAACCAAAAAACATGGCAGAACTTATGAAGCTAGCAACCGAGTGGGCAGATGGCGAGGATGTAGTCCAAGACAAAACCCTACATTCACCACAGCGGCATCACGACAGACGGGACAGTCGCGACCACCGAGACAGTCGAGATCGTCGGGATAGGGAAGACAAGCGCCAACGACGCAATGACGACAGCAGAGACAAAAGAAACGTCAAATTCATGGTGGCAGGATTCTCAAGTGACAATCATTATCAAAAAGACAAGAAACATAACAACGAACGAGAAGCCAGAAGCAGCTACAAGAACAACAAACCAGTCGGTCGACACGACAACAGGGATCATGCACTACAATAAAGCTACAATAAACAAGATAGGCAACAACCCTTAGATCCAAAGATAAAAAATCCATGAAGATTGCACTTATTCAAAGACACAGAGACAGGAAGATTGATCTCCAGTCACACGATTAAAAATCGTCGAGAATTCGAACAGTTGGCAATCGAGTACGCACGAAAGCATAGGGGCAGTACATTCGAGCACATGGTATCTGCACCACAAAGCGCAACACTACCACCACATCCACCATATGACCCTAACGGTCAAGCCGCAGGAGCTATGTATCACACACACCAACAGTCGACATGTCATCACTGACGCAAACGTACATGATCCAGAAAGGGCGACCGTCAAACAGGCAATAGAAATTGCATACCAGACATGTTAATATGGCAGTCATGGCACCACCAGCTGTGCCAGAGTATCTCCGCGGATTTGGAACAGCAATTACATTCAGTCAGGAGGACCACCCACCATCCGTATACAGGCCGAGTCATTCTGCTTTGGTGTTAGAAGCCCAAATAGGAAATTACAACATGACTAAGGTTTTCTTGGATGGAGGGAGTGGTATACACATCATCTTTGCCGACACACTACGACGAATGAACAGGTCAGTCGACAACTTACCTCCATCGTCAAATACTTTTCATGGCATAGTTCCAGGCAAGGCCATTGTACCCAAAGGCACAATACACCTCGACGTCACATTTGGAGATGCAACGCATTTCAGCACCGAATCAATGGAGTTCGAAGTCGTCGACTGGAGATCACAATACCATGCTATACTCGAACGACCGGCATTTGCCCGATTTATGGCGGTACCACATTACGCATATTTACAATTGAAGATGCCAGGCCCAAAAGGAATAATCACGGTCAGCGGAAATTTTCAAAGGTCAGACGCTTGCGACCGAGACTTCCATAAAATCTCCAAAATATTTGGAGCAGGAAAAAACATTAGAAAACTCTCGCTCCTCAGCGACACAATTTACATGCCAGAGCACAAAAAGCAGGCCACGGGCAAGACATTCAACACCGCAGACGACACTCGGACGCACCAGGTCCACCCGACGGACTCAGCAAAAACAGTAAAAGTATCGACAACCTTGCCTCCCGCATAGGAAGGCGCGCTCGTCAAATTCCTCTGTGAGAACTGGGAAATGTTTGCATGGTCAGCCGATGACATGCCAGGCATACCCAGAGAATTCGCCGAGCACACTCTCCAGCTCAATTCAGGAACAAGACCCGTCAAACAAACGGTACGACGTGTGTCAGGACCTAAAACAGAAGCCATCGAGAAGCATGTAAACAAGTTGCTCAAAGCAAGATTTATTCGAGAAATAAAGAAATCAGAATGGGTCGCCAACCCCGTGATAGTGGAGAAGAAGAAAACAACCGAAACAAGAATGTGTATCGACTTCACAGGGCTAAACAAATGCTGCCCAAAGGATCATTTTGAAGGGGATCGTGTGCAGAAAACAAAATTTTTACTAGCAACGATATCCTTAAACTAGCCAAGATCTACACTATGCAGATATAGAAGTACGGCGGAGATCGGAATACAAACCCTCGTAGACCGAATAGCAGGGATTACGCTCCCGCACAAGCGTTGACGACGAAGATGACGTAGCCGACCTCTAGGTCACGAAGAACTCGGCGCGACGAAGACGACGAAGATGACCTCGAGGTCGGGTGGAGGAAGTAGGCCTCCGAGCACCGCTAGCGCAGCACCTCGCAAGGCGTTACACACATACGGTGGAGACAAATGCCTCTGAAGCTCCAGTCCAGAACGAGCAGCGGAAGACTTGGACCGGAACACCAGCAGCGCGGCAGCGGGCTATGGTGGAGAGATCCCCCTTCTCTACTCGGTGCAACTCCGACAAAGGGAATCACGAGATCGAGAGAGAATTAGGGAATTAATTGGTGAATAAAACACCAGGGGTGCCCCTTCTTATATAGGCTCCCGGGGGGAGCCAACCTTGCTAGCCAAGCAATGTGGGACTATCCCACATGCCTGGTGCGGCTAGGACAAGTGCGCCGGTCCTAGGTGGCCCCATTTGGCCCACCTAGGCCAGCCAAGCCCCCCCCCCCCCCCCCCAACCGAATTCTCTTGAGGGTTTCCCCCCCATGGGCCTTCTTTCCACCAGAAGGCCCATTTAGGGAAATCAGCCTAAATAAATTTGAAATAAATATATAAAATCATATTTAAAGATTAATTACACTAATTAATATTAAACATATTATATACAATTTATTCTAGCTCCGAAAACTATTTCGTCGCTGCCCGATCTCCATCGGACCATTCCCGGGACGTTCCCGGTGATCTCTCTCCTTTCCGGTTGTCTTGTCGAAACCCCTTAAGTGTGTTACCCTAGCGGTTTGATATAATAACAGACATGATCGAGACTCCTCTCCGACCAATGACTAACTCGTAAGCCTGGACCCCATGAATTAATCCTTGTGATATAACGAATGACTTTCATCTATCAAACCTGGACGTCTAGTCTTAAACCCTTTTTCATGGCGATACTTAGCGTGTCCGAGCATCATTCTCAGATATCTCCATACCTAGCATGATCTCGCTACCGACAACACTATCTTCTACTCGTCTATGATATTATGTCAGCTGGTGACCTAGTGACATGTTTGCAAACTCTTTTCACATAATCTCACCGAGTGGGCCCTAGAGTATTTATCCGGCTATGTGGACTTTCAAATCCCGTTGTTGACCCCTCGTCTCAACTACCCCCTTCCGATACCCAAAAAGTATCACCGTTATTGTCACACTAAATAAGATATGGCGTTTGGTGCAATCAAAGTATCTTCTAGGAATAACAATAAGAGTTGGTCTCATGGTTTTAAGGCGTAATGACTATGTCCTATAAATACTGGGTATGTCCATCACATCGTTCAACCAACGACATGACTTCAGTTGCCGACCGGCGTCATGCCCTATGATCGGAAAACCTCGATCATCAATCGCGCAACGAAACTAGTCTTAGTAGAGGCTACTAGGGACCTAGTTGTTTATCTACCACTCATGTATTAATGTTTTCTCTTAATAGAGTTATAGCATGGTATAAAACATATAATGAACAATTGGGATATTTCCAATAAACTATGTTTATTAAGTGCCTCTAGGGCATATTCCCTTCAGTCTCCCACTTGCACTAGAGTAACACTTAATCTAGTTTACAACTTGGTAATAGCTCAACACCCATAGCATCTTGGTGCCTGCTTGCCTCGTGGAAGAGGAATAAAGTCAATAGATCTCACACATTGAGACCTATATGTGATTTGAAACACTTCTATGTCACCTAGTTTGACATCATCCCGTATCTTACGATGACGGTGAAATATATCCTAGTGGATGGAGTCAGACAGTCCAATCACACTTGCTACTTCTGAAGTTGCCATATATTTCTATACCTATGTAGATTATGCGACAGTGCATTCGTATGCGACTTCGCAAACTAACCATATCTTTCTTCAAAATAAAGGACATCTCCTATGAGATTTCTAGTCGTATGGGTCGGTGTCATAACTTGCATCATCGTAACCGCTTTACGGCAAGTTGTCTATCCACTCTTACCCTTTACTAGAAAACATATCTTCAGTTCTCATAGACACTGAAAAATATAGTTAACTTTTGTTCATTGATCCACACAAGGATCACTCTAGAACCTGTTCTTCAACCAAGAACTCGGGTCACACCAAGTCGAGCTTTCATTCTAATAGCATCTATGTCTGATACATAGATAATGTCGAACATCATTTGCTATTGCTGAAAATGCCAAGATAAACTTAATATTTTACCTAGTCATACAAGTAAGAACAATCTTCTTTGCTTGTTCTATTCTGAAACACTTCAGAATCTTAACTTAGGAAATATTCCGACCTAATGTTATTAAGCCCCTTACGATCTATACATTTAATAATCGGATGCCTAATACTCCTAACTTCATTTCATAGAAAATTTAATCACTTAATAATCCTTTACACTCTACTAGAGGATCTGTGTCATTCAATATGTCGTTACATACAAAATCACAAATGACACCTAGCTCCCACTCAAATATGCCTTCCGCATAAAAGAACAAGGAAAGCTACTTAGCTCCCACTCACTTCTTTGCAAATGCAAGTTTCTTCAACTATTTTGGACAACTCCAAAATCCTTTGATCACATTATCAATTTGAAGATTCCAGCTCCGATATGCTTGCTTCAGCCCATGAATGGACAACTGAAGTTTGCATACATGTTTAGCATCCTCGGGATTACAAACCATTATTGTACTGATTACAACTCTTTCTTAATGACACTATTAAGAAACATGGTTTTCTTATCCATCTATAAATTTCTCATTTGAAATTATAGTAATTGCTAAACGACCCAGAATAGATTTAGGCTTCGCCACTTGAGATAAACTCTCATGTGGTCAACTTTTGAATCTGTCGGAACTGTTTCACGACAAATCGATCCTTCTCAATGTCTATTCTCTCATAAAATTCCATATTCTATTAACATCCTAGATGCCATCAAGAAGATCTCCCAAGTCAGCACCTGGTAATCGTATATGGATTTTATTTCTGATCATATATGACTCATAGCCATTTCTCGGACTTAGGTCTACCATCTCTTCTTCGTAGTTCGTAGGTCTGTCATATTCCATTAATATGACCTTCATGACAAGATTGTCGTAACACACAGTCTGGAACACAACCTCGTACGCCTACGTTCTTAGTATGAGCTAAGAGCATCATGATCTTGTATTATCAGCTTTTTCAAGCTGTGGAGCATGACACCGAAAACATCTTCGGTTGCGCCACTCTGATGTCTGGAGAGGAAGTTCACCAACTTCGTCTTGCTCTATTTTCTTTCTCACTTATACTCTTGGACAAGAAACTATTTCTTTCGCAAGGTATATCCCGGCAACGATTTTGCCTATGTCGTGAGACATGTACCCAACTAACTCTTTAGGTACGGTACACTACAAAGATTAATCCATTTTAGGTTTGATCACATCGAAACACTAAATTGCTGAAACGACAGTCGAGGCTAAAAGCCATGCCATCACTCGTATGGTATTGTCTCCATGGATTTAAATGGTTTCCCTATTATCTAACGTGAATGTTTACGCTTCTACCATATGACTCTAATGATCACAATAATTCAGTAAGAGATTTATTTACCACACACTATCCGATAGGGTGCAATTACAACGTCCTAACAAACCATAACACTATGGTGTTCCATGCGACGTAATTTGTGGAACTTTTCTCACAAGTTGTAGTGACCTCACCTTTTATTATAAGGTGGAAGTCTCTGTGTTAATGTGCTAGTCCCTGGATCAAATGCTAGCACCACAGTTTAAGATGTATATCATGCAAAAGTGTCAAATACTTTATTAAATCGCATGATCCAGTGTTACAAATATCTCTTACAACTTGCATAACCTGAAAAGGCTAGCAACATTTCCAAGAGTAGCAGCGGAAAATAGTAGATACAATGAGCCTCATCATCTTCATGTGCCACAGGCAAAGCATGTTGGTTGTATACTCGAAATCCTATCGAATACTCACTCGTCGTCTGTCGAATCTGCAAGGTTTAGTTGCAGCCCAGCTATAAGGGGTCAGCACAATTGAATTGTGGTGGCAAGTGACTTTGATTTGTAATATTCTACTAAGCTATATCTATATGCTTATTTGGCTGGTGGAGCTCAAGGCTATTGCGTAAAGCAAGTTTTCTCCTACTTTTGATAAACAATTTTCTTAAATCAATATCTTCTCTTTCAGAGACATCTCGAGACAAGTCCATGTCTCCTACCCATGTTCACCCAACAAAGTTTTATTAAGAAATTGGGATGAAGAGATTTTCAGAAGACAGCCTTGTGTAGTCACTCAATTTGTCCGATGCCGAGGACACGGCTAAGATCTTAGTTTTTAACTCTCGAGAGGGTGTGCACTTTCACCATTAGACTCAATCAACCCAAACTATCCTCTACACTCCTTTAGTGAGAAGGAAAAGGAGAAGATCAAGACGAGATTTTTCAGAAGTTGCTTTCCCATGATCATACTAAGAGATTACCACCATCCTATCAACTCTACCACCATCAATCTCTTGACCCAGGTCCACATCAACTTACTCCATCAAGACAGATCCCATATTGACCAATGGTTGCACGATAAGCAACTAAACTCAGTGTAAACTTAAATCTCATAGCCCTGGGTGGCCTACCACAAGTGAGCAACTCAGGTTAACACCGCATATCATGGCCCCAAGTAAGTGGAAACTATCTTGGGCGAAGACAACCATGAAACTTGGCCCTGAGAAGCCACTCAACTTGAAACCTCCTCGATCGACCCAATCCACCCAGGCGTTAAATTAATTTAGTGGAAATTTTCATTTATCACATCAACCATAAAACAATCATTTTTGCAGCAGGTACTTCCACTAAATTCTAATAGGGGTCTAACTGGAATTTCTAAGGGGTAACCTAACAGGTTTGCATAGCATACTACAAATCTCCCAGAAACCTATCATGCATACTACTTTTGCAAATACTACTTAAAATACTAGGTATGCAATAGAATAAAATAGTAGGTGTTTTATGAAGTCACTTGCCTGATGAATGTTGTCGTTTCTCACACACTAATTGTCGACCACGAACGTTGCACTCCGTTCAATCTATAAAGTAAAAAGACATACAATAAACAAGCAATTCAACAAGCACATAACAATTAAAACAAACAAGCGTAAAAAGGCTTAGCACAGGGTTTGGTCAAGGGTATCACATAATTCAATGTGCAAAAGGAATTATTGTGATTGAGTTAAGGGTTTGCCAATTTGGTCAGGGGATGGTCTTGAAAAAGATTTACATAAAAGCAGGGTCAAGATGTTTTGAAAAAAACTTAAAACAAGGTTTGCAACTTTAAGATATTTAGCATATCTAAAACATTTCATAAGTCTAAGTTTCAAAAATTATTTTAATCATATCTGGGTTTGGCATTGTTCACAAGATTAGACATCAATTTTGGGAAAAAAAGGATTTTAAAACAAATTAATATTCAAGAATTTCTTAATTTATCATATCTATACATTTTTAATTCCCAACTTAAAAGTTCATAGTAATTTATAATAACCCAGTTATTTGCAATGACATAAAGTTTTAGATCACAGTTTTAGTAACACCTAATTAAGCAATAACATTTATAAATAAAATGATATCATTTAACAGGGTTTTAACAAAACTTACATCTTAATGTTGTGAAATAGATTAATAATAATGGAATTGAGTTTTCTCTGGTCAAGGCAATTATTTATGGCATTAGTGCAAAGAAAATAATTTGAAATACATTAATAAAAGATTTTATTATGCGAAATTAAAATCAAATAAGTATCCGATTATAAACTTCTTTTAAAATTGTTCAAATTTTATTTATAACAGTGGGTCATCATTCTACATATCTTAAGATTTCCAAAAATATTTTATTTGCAAATTTTAGACATATGAATTTGAATCTATGTCAAATTTACACAATTTCTAAATCTGAAATTTGGATCAATTTAAACTAGTCAAAATTAAATTTTAAAAGTACCAATAGATTCTACTGGTCAAGGGCTTTAATTTGACATAAAAATTGTCCAATTTGGATAATGTGTTAAAAAGTTATGAAGATTCTAAGTTGTATGGACTTTTCTGCAAAACAGGGAATTAAATTCTATTCGGAAATAAAACAGAAAAAAAAGGATGGCCATGTGGCGTGCTACGATTGTCTGGGCTCGGACTCAGTCGCGGCTCGGCTTCGGCTATGCTTAAGTCGTGGCTCGGCTCGGCCGATCTGGATCGTCAGATCCAGATCGGATGGATCTGGTTCTTCCGTACTGTTTCATCCGAAGAAATCTAATCGGGGCCGTATAAAATGGATCGGTCGCTCACCGTGCGATGGAGAGGAGGTGGCGGCGGGATCCACCGGACATGGAGGAGATGGCGGCGGCGCGGCCTCGGGCGTGGACCGATTGGTCGCCTCGATGGCCCCCTTGCTCGGCGGAGACGACGGCGAGGTTCAGGAGGACGTGAGGGAGGCGAAGCACGTGGTGGCGTCCTCGTTTGCGTCTAGCAGAGGCGCGGGGTCGAGGACAGACGCACGGCTTTCTCCGGCGAGCTAGGTTCGTGCCTGCCTGCACGATTGGCTGCGTAGGAGGAGCAGGGGAAATGGTTAGGGGGAGCGTACGGGTGGGGCGAGGAGGAGGGGAGTGCTCTCGGGCTGTGGGGGGGTGCTCACCTCTTCGGAATCGAGAAGAACACGGCGGCGGAAAAGGTTGACTCCGGCGAGCGATTTCTCCGGCCTGGAGGCGCTAGATTTAGGGTTTTAGGAGGCGGGGGAAAGGTGGCGGGCTGGGGTTTAAAATGGAGGCTGGGGATGGAATCATCTCCGCAAGAAACGCCCGATTGGAACGGATTTGGAAAGGGGAATTTCGAGAGTGATTTTAGGGATGGAGGTTGAAAACGATGCTGACGTCAGCGATTTTCCTTTTTCTGATTTTTCCAATTAATTCATAACTTTTGATTTAAATGTCCAAATGATGTCAAATAAAATTCTAAAAATTTGACAAATTATTATCTTTGTGTTAAACCAGTTGTGGGAATGTTTTGAACATTTTTGAAAAAAAATATTTTGAACTAATCATAAAATGCTAATTTGCCCATTTAGGTCAACTTTGAAAATAGTAATTTAATTAATTCATTTGGGGTCAAATTAAATTTATGCAATTACCACATTCAATTATGTTAGAATTTAAGTTATTAAACTCATATTCAAATATTAAATCAATTTTACCTTTAATAGGTTATTTACATAACATATTACAACTATTGGAAATGAAAAGAGAAAATGTAATGAAATCATTTTTAATTCAAAATACTTTGTGCACCATAAGTTTTTATATTATGAACAATTATTTTGAAAACTTCATAACTTATATTTGAAGGATTTCCTACAATTTATTTCATTGCTTATTTTTAATATATTCATGAAATCATTTTATGTATTGAAAATTGGTAAGAATAATTTAAGTTATTGAAATGCTTATTTGAATAAATCATTAGTTATAAAATCTATGAAGTTTTAAAGTTATACACTATAGACTAGAAATATACAAAACTATGTTTTGAACTTGGGTAAATGAATAATAATATTTTGGCAAATAGGCAATGTTTTCAATAGTTTAAAATAACACTTGTAATTATTATTTTAATTTATGAATTGCTATTGCTAAGTGGTTGAAATCAAATACTTATAAAGAAACCTTTTATTTCATGAATATGATTTTGAAGGTTCGTAAAACATTTGTCAAATTAGATATTGAGGTTTTAATAATTACCATAGATAATAAAATCTTTTAACTTGAAACAACTTTTGAAACTAAAGATAAACTGAGATATTTGAAATATTAAACTTTTTCAATATGTTTGAAGTCTTTGATAGTTGGTTTTCTTATGCATTTAATATTTTATTTTAGTCAGAAACAAAAGTTTTAAATTTTAGTGATTTTTGAACATTATAAAATGTTGGGATGTTACACAAGTCTTTCAATGATGTGCCAGCATTAAAACTCAAATCTTCATTTTCTCGATCTATATCGCGGGAATTTGATTTTCTTGTTAAGTTTATTTCCTACTTCATTCTGAACTTGTTTGATCGAATCAAAATTTCCAGACCAACATTCCCTCAGTGGATATCCATATATCTACTCGAATATTCAAATGGTAGATCTAGAGGGAGAGTGTCTATGGCCATCACAACAATTTGTCTGCCATTATCAACACGCAATGTCGCCTCATCATTTCAAGCTAGTCAAGCAGTAAACCTGGTTTTCATAAAACATGACTAGTTCAAAACTTAGTCACTACTGCGAGTACTTGCTTAGCTAAAACATTCATAACATGTATATCATATATACACCATCATCATCGATGACTTCCGGCATTCTGTTTCATCTTCTTGATACTTCCAACGTAATCAAGAAACATGAAGGTGAACGATTCACCTTACATGACATTGTCTATGACAGAGGATTTGCACTTGGCAACGACGTCAGTCATCCAGTGATCGAGCTGAGCGAGGCGTCTCAATGTTCATCACGTATGACCATATGTCATCAAGTATGACCACCCCGTGCTCCTTCAACGTGTGTATTCTCTTCCATCTTTGTTGAGAAGACAATCAGTGAACGTACAGATAAATTTCATCGACCCAACTTTAGGGGTACCCCGAGTTTAGCCACCATCTCATATGTTCGCGATCTAACAACTCGTACCCACCGTTGGTTCTCTATGGCAGAGATCATAGCATAAACTGGACTATGATGATATCATCCGCACAAAATCTGATAATCCAAATTATCTTTTGTTAGCGGAATCTCCGGGTTTATCTCCTAGCGGGTATTGTATCACAAATAGCTAACGGTTTAAACAAGGAGTATCCTCATGCTAAAGTATAAAACTATGAAGTTTGGACCCAACCTTTTAAGTTTCTCAATCGCAGGAATGCGCCTAATTTTAAAAGATGCTATCACAATGGTTAATATCTACAAAGGTTTTGCAAAATAGACTTTGTTCATTATATTTTGAGTTCTAGTATTTTAGAAAATAACTATCCGAACTCCCACTCAAACGAACATCCCTCCTGGTCGTTTAAGCGATTACACGACCCACATCCATTGCACCACCCCTCATCGTCAGAGCCGGCAACACAACTTCAAGGGTAGACAATTGTCAACCACAACAACTCTGTGACTCATGCTCGATCTTTCGGCCTCCGTGTTCCAAGGCCTGATCTACATATGCTAGGCTCGCCACTATAACCTCCAAGATGACGCTTGTGCAACATGGCTTACACCCACCGTATGCGAACGACGATATGTCTGACACCCGATCGTCGCGGCATGCCTAATAACGTAGAACTTTCTTGGTGGTGCTCGTTGGACGAAGAACACTAGTGGTATTTTTGAAGAGATCATCTTATATAATTACCGCCGCGTAACTAATATATATAATCACACAATATAAGATGCACACAAAACATCAAATGTAATACAATGTGATATAGTCCATCGCGCCATGGTCTTCTTGGCGCCAGCAGTTCATAAACAATTTAATAAACCTGCCTTGACCATATCACATAGCCCCTGCAAAATAAAGTTAGACGCTTCTACTTTATCTTTTGCATATTTTACGTGGATTGGGGTTGTCATAAATAGAACCGCTTCATACCTACGAACCTTATGACCACAACAACGATCCAATAATTGCATGTTTAAGCATCCCTTTCGGGCCCTCAATTGAAAATGCAAAACCAACTAAAGAGAGAGAAACAGACACCCGCCAGCCACAGATACGGTACAAGCCGTATGTCAGTAGTGAAACCAGTATCGCGTAAGCGTACGCGTAAAGTCGGTCCGGGCCGCTTCATCAACTCGATGCCGCTGGAATCACAATTGCACGCTAGAGGGTAGCAAATAACAGGAACGGTGCCCCCATACAGAACACGGGTTCTAACAACGTACGGCTATATCTACGATAGATCGGCTCTGAAACCACTGAAGGGGATCGTGTGTAGAAAACAAAAAATTTCCTAGCAACGATATCCTTAAACTAGCCAAGATCTATACTAAGCAGATATAGAAGTACGGCGGAGATCGGAATACATACCCTCGTAGAACGAATAGCGGGGATTACGCTCCCGCGCAAGCGTTGACGACGAAGACGACGTAGCCGACCTCTAGGTCACGAAGAACTTGGCGCGACGAAGACGACAAAGATGACCCCAAGTGTAGCGTACCTGCTCTTAAAATAAGGCAGATACCTGTGTATAGTGCAAATCCCTGGATCGAATCATTTGCACACACAGTTTACGATGTAATATCACAACAAAGGTCAATTTTATTACATCGATGATCCAGAATTACAAAATATCCTTTACAATTTGCATAGCATAAAGCTAGCTTTGAAAAGTACACAGCGGAATACAATAGCAGTGAGTCTCTAAATAACTTTCATGCTGCCACAGGCGAAAACATGTTGGTTGTAGACTCGAAACCTTTAACGAAACCTCACTCGTCTTCTGAACAAATCTGCAATAAGAAAAAATATTGCAACAACGTGGGTCAGATTCCATTAAAAATGGAGTCTGGCAAGTGACACTATGGTGGACACTTATGGAATAACTCTAAAGCCTATATGAATATTTGGCTGGTGGAGCTCAAGGCTAATTTGCATAAAGCCAATTTTTCCTACTCTTTTGAAAACACTTTTCTTGAAATCGACGAGTATGGCATGAAAACCATAAATCTCATCTTCCCTTGTTCACCCATCAAGTTTTACTTTTGAAGTTGGAATGGTGGAATCCTCCGTTGACGTCCTTGATCAGCTGCTCAAAATTGTCCGTAACCGGGGACACGGCTAAGTACTTAGTTTTACACTCTGCAGAGGTTGTGCACTTTCACCATTGTACCCATTCAATCCAAGTATCCTTTACACACCATTTGTGATAAGGAAAGGAGAGAATGAGACGAGATCTTTCAGAAGCATTTTCCCTCCCCATACTGGCTTGACCCGTTCCACCTAACATCCCCCTACATCTGCTTGTCAAGCCGGAGAGAGTCCACGCAACATAATTGATCAAGCCAGAGCCCATATGGCAATGGCTGCACTGGAAGCAATCGTCACTTGGAGTTCTTCAGATTCCTCTGTTCCTGGGTGGACGTCCACAAGTGCACTTCTGGGTGAAAACCACCATACTCATGGCCCTAAGTAGAATAGAAATTCATCCTAGGCGAAGACAACCACAAGTATAGTCCCAAAAGCCACTCAACATAAACCAAACAACCAATTCCACCCAGGTGTTTCATTTAACTTAGTGGATGTGCACTCTCAGGTAAAAATCACCATGCTCACAGCCCTAAGTAGAATAGAAATTCATCCTAGGCGAAGACAGCCATGAGCACAGTCCTGAGTAGTGACTTAACATTTTGTAAAACCTTTCAGCAATTGCATAGCATCAATATTTCTGCTAAGTATGATATAGGAACCTAGACACAGGAATAAGGGATTCTACACAGGTTTAGCATAGCAACACATGCATATAAAATATACTAAGTAATGCATAAAAATAGGAAGTTTATGAGGTGTGCCACTTGCCTTTGAATGTTGTCGTTGTTCACAAACTCTTTTCACAACAAACGTTTGCTCTCCGTTTAATCTAAACAATATAAGCAAACAACAATACAACAATCAACAGCAAGCAAAACTCACAATGCATACAACACATACTAGATGAATAAATAAGTTTTATAAAACTTTCTAAGGAAAATATGTTTATGCATTATGTGCAAAATATTCCTAAAGCTAGAAATGCTTTTTCATGCCATGAAATTCTTTTAAGTTATGGTAAGGTAAATAGGTTGGTCCAAAAGGACTAAGGACTAAAGTCTTAAGTTGGATAAACATACTTTGTTTTATATCTTCTTGAAACAAGCACTCCAATGGCTTAGCCATGATGTGCAAACTAACTTAGACAAAAATACTAAGTCATTTGTTCAAGATGACCACAATTATTATCAACTCTTTGTAAGTTGGACATTCACTATAGTGAGAGAGACAGACACCCGGCCAGCCACTTAAATTGTGGAACAGGTCTCATGTACGTGGACATGTAAGGTTTGTTTCCAGGCCGCTTCATCCCACTATGCTGCTAGGATCCAACAACATCAAGATGATAACATCATGATCAAATTTTGTTTAAGTTTAGAAGACAAGATTAGTAAAGAGGGAAAAGATAGACAGAAAGATGTAGTTGTCCTCCAGGCTTCATCTCCAGACTTGTAATATTTTCCTTAATGATGTCTTGATTGAAGTTCTGGGTAGTCCTGATGAATCTTCAGACTTGATGATTCTTGTATCTTCGAGGCTGGTCTTGGATTTACTTAATCTTCATGAAATCTCAGAGGAGAAGAAAAGACGGAGAGAGAGACTAGAGAATAAAAAGGAAGTTGGCCTTCTTGAACTTCTTCTCACTTTTCTTCTAAGTGCTTGACATCTTGGTGATGCTTCCAGAGTCTGTTTCTTCTAAGTCCTTCATGAAGTCTCAGAGAAAAGAAAGAGAGAGAGAGCAAGACTTGGAAAATATTTCTGGTTGGTCTCCATGATCTTCTTCTTGATTTTCTTCTAAGTGTTCCTTCTCCTTGAAGATACTTCTGAAGTCTTGTTCTTGGCTAAGTCCTTCAATGGTCTTCTAGCTCCATCTTGAACTACTAAGTGTCTAGTGCATAGCACTTTTCCCAAAATACTAAGTTTGAAAATTAATCCTAACTTAGAAAGAACTATTGAAGAGGGGTTTTCCTATGAAAATTAAATATGCTATGAATGAAATGAAATTTTAAATCACAAGAAACATAAAAATAACTTTTGTGATTTCTTTAAATATATGCATGAATTTATAAATGCAATTTTAATTAAATTCCTAGTTTTGGAAAATAAAATAAAAGGAATAATTATAATCTTAAAGTTTCTTATGATTAAATTTTTATAACAAAGTTTTATAATTAGTCTTAATAGACAGAAAGCATTTAAATAAATCTATTACAATTGGATTTAATCAAAAATAATATTTCCATTAAAAGTTATTTCAAAATTAGTCAACCTATTCAATTTAAACACACAACTATGAAATCATTCAAAAATTACTCAAAATTATTTTATAGCAGTGGCATTAATTTACAATTATTCCAAAGTTGCTAAAACATATTTATTTGCAATTTTTGGATTTACAGATTTAAAGTTATTGCAAATATACTCAAATTCACCATTTGAAATTTGAATATTTTGTACTAAGTCAAATTTGAATTTTGTCTGATCCAAATTATTCTACACATCCAGAGCTTTCCAAATATATAAAAATTATTAATTTTGGAGTTGTGGTTAAAAAGTTATGGATGTTTTAATTACAGGGACTAATCTGCAAATTTTCCAATTAAAATTATAATAGAAATTCGATTTACACGCTGGCGCTGACTGTGCCGTGACGTGGCGCTGACGTGGCTGTCCACGTGGATAAGTGGATGAATCTGGATCGTTAGATCCAGATCCGATGGATCACATCTAACCGTACCGGTTCGTTTTAAAACTTCTATTCCTGACCACTGGATCTCGATCGGACGGACGGGGACGAAGGACCATACCGTGGCGGCGCGGCTCCGGCGTGGATGCTCCGGGCGCTCCCGTGCCTCCCCGGGTGCGTGGAGAGCGGCCCCGAGCGCGGCGCAGCACGGTGAAGGCAATGGGGAGATCGGTTGGTGGCGGGGGGGCTCCGGAGCTCGATTTACTCCTCGCCGGAGTTGCGGGTGACGGTGGGGAGCTCCGGGCGTGGACGATCTACTTGTTCTGGTGCACCAACAACAGCGGGACCAAGTCAAAACGAAGCGCAGAAGAAGGGCAGGAGAGTAGAGGGAGTAGGAGGGCTCGGGGTCGACGGAACTGACCGAGGGGCGAGCTTTTTGCCGGCGGCAATGGAGATGCGACGGAGCTCGATTTCAGCGGCCTGGAGGCGAGTCCGATTTAGGGTTTGAGGGGAAAAGCTGCGGCGGTTTCTGGGGTTTAAATAGAGGGCTCCAGAGATTGAATCCCGCACGAATCGGAGAAGATTTCGTCTCTGATTCGATCTCCAGAATTTGTGTTCGTTCGGTTTGAGGAAGATGAAGATCCGCTGACGTCAGCATGACGTCAGCCAGCATTTTATTTTCTGATTTTATTTCCTTAATTCATATCTTTTGATTTATAACTCCAAATGATGTCAAACAAAATTCTAAAAATTTGTAAAATTAATATCTCTCTGTTAAACCAGTTGTAGGTGTGTTTTAAACATTTTTGAAAATTAATATTTTGAAATATTGCTTAATTACAAATTTGACACTTAAAGTCAAATTTGAATTTATTTCTCATTTACATTTTTCCTTTGGCTAAAATAAATTTGTAAAAATATCCACATTCCAATATGTTTGAAACTTGTTTTGCTGAAATCATTCATCTTTATCTTGGCATATTATTAAGAACAACATATAAATAATGTTTTTAGGAAAATGTGAAAGATGAGGTATTCATTTTTAATTGAAAATAATTTGTGCAACATTATATTTTTGATTATGATAATTCATTTGAAAACTTTATAACAACTTTGGAAAAGGTTTCTGTTTTGATTTTATTTTTATTTAAATTCCATTAATCATTTCATGTTCTGAAAATAAATAGATGGAATTTATTTAATCCAATGAAATGTTTATTTGGCTAATTCATTAATTTAAATTTTATGAAGTTTTAAAGTTATACACTATAGGCTTATAATTTCCAAACTATATTTTGAACTTAGTTAAAGGAATGAAAATCATTTAGTAATTATATAATCCTTTTGAATAATCTTGTAATTAAGTGGTTTAATTCAAATCCTTATAGAGAACTCATTTATTTAAAAATGAAATGAATTGTAGTTTGTAAAATAATTATCAAATTGTATTTTAAAGTTTTTGAAATACATGAGATAATAAAATATTTTAAACTGTGACATTTGAATTATTAAACCTTGAAGTCTTTTATAGTTGGCTTTCTTATGCATTTCTTATTTTATTTTAATAACAAGAAAAGTTTTAAATTTTAGTGATTTTTTGAACATTATAAAATGTTGGGATGTTACACCAAGGTCGGGTGGAGAAAGTAGGCCCCCGAGCACCGCTAGCGCAGCACCTCGCATGGCGTTACACACATACGGTGGAGACGACGGCCTCCGAAGCTCCAGTCCAGAACGAGCAGCCGAAGACTTGGACCGGAACACTAGCAGCGCGGCAGCGGGCTATGATGGAGAGATCCCCCTTCTCTACTCGGCGCAACTCCGACAAAGGGAATCACGAGATCGAGAGAGAATTAGGAAATTAATTGTTGAATTAAAAGGCCAGGGGTGCCCCTTCTTATATAGACTCCCAGGGGGAGCCAACCTTGCCAGCCAGGCAATGTGGGACTATCCCACATGCCTGGTGCGGCTAGGACAAGTGCGCCGGCCCTAGGTGGGCCCCATTTGGCCCAGCTAGGCCGGCCAAGCCCCCTCCCCCCCCCCCCCCCCCCCACCGAATTCCCTTGAGGGTTCCCCCCCCCCCCCCCAAGGGCCTTCTTTCCACCAGAAGGCCCATTTAGGGAAATCAGCCTTAATAAATTCGAAAATAAATATATAAAATCATATTTAAACATTAATTACACTAATTAATATTAATCATATTTTATATAATTTATTCTAGCTCCGAAAACTATTTCGTCGCTGCCCGATCTCCATCGGACCATTCCCGGGACGTTCCCGGTGATCTCTTTCCTTTCCGGTTGTCTTGTCGAAACCCCTTAAGTATGTTACCCTAGCGGTTCGATATAATAAAAGACATGATCGAGACTCCTCTCCGATCAATGACTAACTCGTAGGCCTGGACCCCATGAATTAATCCCTGTGATATAACGAATGACTTTCATCTATCAAACCTGGACGTCTAGTCTTAAACCCTTTGTCATGGCGATACTTAGCGTGTCCGAGCATCATTCTCAGATATCTCCATACCTAGCATGATCTCGTTACCGACAACACTATCTTCTACTCGTCTATGATATTATGTCAGCTGGTGACCTAGTCACATGTTTGCAAACTCATTTGACATAATCTCACCGAGTGGGACCTACAGTATCTATCCGGCTATGCGGACTGACAAATCCCGTTGTTGACCCCTCGTCTCAACTACCCCCTTCCGATACCCAAAAGTATCACCGTTATTGTCACACTAAATAAGATGTGACGTTTGGTGCAATCAAAGTATCTTCCAGGAATAACAATAAGAGTTGGTCTCACGGTTTTAAGGCGTAATGACTATGTCCTATAAATACTGGGTATGTCCATCACATCGTTCAACCAATGACATGACTTCCGTTGCCGACCGGCACCATGCCCTATGATCGGAAAACCTCGATCATCAATCGCGCAACGAAACTAGTCTTAGTAGAGGCTACTAGGGACATGGTTGTTTATCTACCACACCTGTATTAATGTTTCCGCTTAATACAGTTATAGCATGGTATAAAACATATAATGAACAATTGGGATATTTCCAATAAACTATGTTTATTAAGTGCCTCTAGGGCATATTCCCTTCACATTTTCCGGTACCCCGTATCGACCAGATTGTCGACTCTACGGCGGGATGCGTCCGACTGTCGTTTTTGGACGCATACTCGAGATATCATCAGATAAAAATGAAGCAAGAAGACCAAGAGAAGACAGCTTTCACAACTACACTTGGAGTATACTGTTACACTACAATGCCTTTCGGCCTAAAAAATGTAGGAGCTACCTACCAACGATTGATGCAAAACTGTTCGAAAACACAGATCGGCAAAAATGTGGAAGTTTACGTCGATGACATAGTAATCAAGTCAAGAAAGGAGTGCACATTACTAGCAGACATAAAGGAGACATTCGACAACCTCAGAAGCTATAGCATAAAACTGAACCCAGAAAAATGCACCTTTGGAGTCCCGGTAGGAGAACTCTTGGGGTACTTGGTGTCAGCAAGAGGAATCGAAGCAAAACTAGAGAAGATACAAGCTATACTAATGATGAAAAGGCCTACCAAGCTATATGAGGTACAAGAGCTGACAGGAAGAGTGGCAGTCCTCAGTAGGTTCATCAGCAAGCTAGGCGAAAAAGCATTACCACTTTATGGACTGATGAAGAAGGCAGACAAATTCGAGTGGACAGAAGAAGCAGAAGCGGATTTCATAGACCTCAAGCGAACACTCACTAAACCTCCCATTTTAGCAGCACCAAAGGAAAAGGAGTCACTATACCTTTATGTGGCAGCAACAAACAGAGTGGTCAGCACAGTACTGGTAGTCGAGCGCTTGGAAGAAGGAAAAGCCCAGAGTGTGCAAAGACCAGTCTACTACATCAGCGAGGTATTATCCCTATCAAAGCAAAGATATCCACACTTCAAAAAACTAGCCTATGCAGTATTCATTACGACAAGGAAGCTACGCCACTACTTCACGGAACACCCAATAACGGTGATCAGCAAATCAGCAATCAGAGACATACTCACCAACCCGGACGCAACATGACGAGTCGCCAAGTGGCTCATTGAGATGGGGCCACTCGGTATAACATACGACCACCCAAAAGCCATCAAAGCTCAAGTACTGCCAGATTTTACCACAGAGTGGATCGAACCACAATTACCAGGAACGCCAGACATATCCAACTCATGGACAATGTATTTCGATGGTTCCAAGAAAAACAAAGGGGCAGGAGCAGGGGTGGTACTAATATCCCCAAACGTAGACAAACTGAAATACGTGCTCTAAATGGATTTTCCAACGCTATCCAACAATGAGGCCGAATACAAAGGTTTAATACATGGCATACGAATGGCAAAAGCATTAGGATGCACTCGGCTGATGATATATGGCGACTCAAACTTGGTGGTACGGCAGACAATGAAGGCTTGCGACGCCATAGCGGACAATATGATCGCATACCGCGATTTATACAACACACTAGAAGGCGACTTTGACGGTTGCGAGCTACGGCATATCGGACGAGAAAGCAATGAGGAGGCAGACATACTGGCTAACATTGGGTCGACTAAGGCGCAGGTCCCACCAGGTGTGTTTCTGGAGCGCATCACGCACAGATCGATCCACAAGAAGCGGTCAACGACAAATCCAAAAGAAAACATACCAGGTAACACACCTAACACACTGGACCCAGCAGTCGAAGTTCTCTTATGCCAAGACGATCACATGACTCCAGCCTGGACCAAACCAATTTTAGCATATATGCTCCGAGAGGAGCTACCAGACAATACGGCAGAAGCCAGAAGGATTACTCGAAGAGCAAAAGCATACACCGTTATCAACGGGGAACTCTACAAGCGAAGCACGTCAGGTATCTTCCAGAGATGCGTAGATTTAGAGGACGGCAAAACTATACTCCGTGACATTCATGCAGGAACTTGTGGACATCATGCGGGCAGTCGATCGCTAGTAGCCAAAGCCTTCAGAGCGGGATTCTACTGGCCTACCGCACTCAAAGACGCAGAAGACATCGTCAGAAGATGCATCGGGTGCCAAAAATTTGCAACAAAACCTCACGCGCCAGCATCAGCACTCAAAACCATACCATTAACATGGCCGTTCGCCCAATGGGGGCTCGACATGGTAGGACCACTCAAATAATCATCGTCTGGAGGGCACAAACACCTACTGGTAGCAGTCAACAAATTCACAAAATGGATCGAAGCAATCCCAATCACAAGTTCAACAGCATCTACAACGGTCAAATTCATACAATCCATAGTTTATCGCTTTGGTGTTCCGAACAGCATCATCACAGACAACGGCACAAACTTCACAACGGAGGAATTCCAAACCTTCTGCAAAGAGTGGGATATCACACTCAACTACGCATCAGTAGCGCATCCGCTATCGAATGGACAGGTCGAGAAAGCAAACGGCCTCGTATGCGCAGGCATCAAGAAAAGACTACTAGTTCCACTCAAAAGAGCGGCGGGTGCTTGGGCCGAGGAGCTACCAGCAGTACTTTGGAGTATTCGCACAACCCCAAACACGTCAACACAATTCACTCCATTCTTTATGGTCTACGGAGCAGAGGCAGTCTTGCCACCAGAGATAAAATTTGGCGCACCAAGAATAGAAGCATACGAAGAGAGTGAGCCAAATGTGTCACAAGAGGACGCCTTGGATATACTAGATGAAGCACGCGACACGGCTTTAGCCCGCACAGCTGTTTACCAGCAGTACCTGAGAAACTATCACGGTCGACGTCTTCGACCAAGGACCTTCGAAGTAGGCGACTTGGTGTTGCGACTAAAAAAAAGAAAATCCACAAACTCGCGTTACCATGGGAAGGACCATTCATAATCACGGAAGTCATCAAGGGAGGAGCTTATCGACTGAAGCATGCACAAACGGGGAGAACTATCACATAACTCGTGGAATGTGGCACACTTACGTCGTTTCTACGCGTAGATTTCTCGACAAATCATTGTAAATGTCGCAGTAGATTCCAGACGTGCTCTTTTCCTTACCAGGGTACCCACGGGAACTGGAAGGTTTTTAATGAGACGGTCTACTGGACAGGTATTTTCAATACATGATTCTTTGCTACAACATCTTGGTCACACAGATACACCCGGTGGACTCGGGGGCTGGATCTTGTTAGAGTTCATAAAAACACATAAACCCACCCGACGGGCTCGGGGGCTGGGTTTTACTTAAAAGGTTCATAAACACATAAACCCACCCGACGGACTCGGGGGCTGGGTCTTACTTAAAAAATTTATGAAATGTGTAACCCACCCGATGGACTCGGGGGCTGGGTCTTACTCGAAGATCACAGATGCACACTCACCCAGTAGACTCCGGTAACTGAGACTCGTTTCAAACCGCATAAACCACATACGACTCACTCGAAGGAATCAAGAGCAGGATCTCAAGGAAGACAAGAAAGCTAGCATGGCTTGGACAAGTCATAAAACGGAAAACAAACAATACGCAGAATATCCTGTGAGGTCTTACATTACAATAGGGAGCTCGGTAAATTACACGCGTAACACTCACTCACGAGTGACCAACTTGGCATTGTGACCACGCGACTCAAGCTACGCGGCTACGGCGGCTTGACAACGCTCTCCATTACAAATGCTAACTTGGGCAAGGCGAGCAGCGGTATCTGAGATTCCCCGGAAAGACGAAGGTTTCTCGTTCGGCTTCTTCGGGTAATCCGACAAGGAAGCTTCATAATTAGCCTCGACGCAATTCGCGAGCAGCAGCTTCAGAATAATTTCCGAACCATGAACTGACAAATCGCGTGCCCACTCAGTAAGGGTCGTTGTCCCAGGTCCAAGCACTTGGGAAAACTCCTCCACAGAAGAAGGAACGGCAGTCCCTGGCAAAACTTCTGCAGAAACGGCACTTAATACCTGAATGGACACGTCCAGGGAACACCGAGTACTGTCCAGCTCTTTAAGAGAATGAACTTGTTGATCAGGAAGCTCTCTCTCCAAAGCGGCCACTCGATCTTCAAGAGAAGTTTTTTCCTCTATAAAAATAGCATAATATAAGAAAGCAGAACAAAAGGCAGTTCAGATCGCAAGAAAAGGCAAAAGGGCATAGCCTTACGACTGCTCTGTTCCAGGGAAGAACGCAGGCGGCTCTTCTCTTCTTCCGCGAGCACAAAGGCCTGGCCAACGGCAACCAAACCACTTACAGCAGGCTGCAAGGAGGACAAGAAGTGGCCAACCGAGTCAGAGAAGAATGATGTGCAGAACGAAGAGAGATGAGCACAAAAAAGTAAAAGAGGGAGAAGAAAGAGTTACATGGTCGACCCAAGAAGAAGAGTCGGACGGCAAAGGATCGTCGGACCTAGCAGAAGGGCCAAGAAGTTCTCGCCTGAAGAAGGAGTTGTTCGAATAGTTAAACGACGAGACAGTAAAAAGAAAACAAAAGATAGTCAAAAGACAAATTTACCTCTCTACATTAACATCAGCAGAAGAAGCCATAGCAACCCAAGACAAATCCGCATCAACAGGGTCAATATCGCCAGTTTGGCGCGTGTCGACGACGCTTAGTGGAAGGCACAGTCGCTGCCAAAGGAATTTCCCCAGCGGCAGTCGCCTCAGAGGCAACCACGCCATCACCAATGCAGGAGTTTCTAGCCCTACCGGCCTCAGCGGAGAGAACCTTTTCTACAGTCGAACCATGTTCAAGTAGCGGCGGGAGAGAGGTTGCGACCGTTGATCCCTGAGCACAACAAATACAAAGAACAACATTCAAGCACATAGGGAAGAACAAGCTAGCGACCAAGAAGAACGATAAAGGCTGGACAAGCAGAAAATCAAAATACCTCAGGAATAGGACTCCCAAGGCCATAAGGGAACACAGAGAAGTCGAAAGAAGCAATATCAACTGGTGAGACTCCAGTAATATGTTTCACACAACCATAAAACCCGTGGCCGGACAGCTCAATGGGACTCATACGAGTAGCGTCAAGGCATCCCTCATATCGCCACAAGGGGTGAGCCCGTTGTCGCAAGGGCCAAACTCGGCGGTACACATACGTGCTGACTAGTTGGATTCCTGTAACGACCCGGCGCAGCTCTTGAACTCTAAACATAAGAGAAGAAGCTTCTTATTCTGAAGACGACAAGACATGGTCACAGGACTCCAACATTTGGGAAGAAGCAGTCGAAAAGGCAGGAAGTAGGTTCTGGTCGACTAGCACATAAAACCATTTCTTCCTCCATTTTTTGAGAAGGCTCAGCAGACGTCACATCAAAATAGCGACAGCCATCGCGCACGTCGATACAAAAAGCCCTCGTCGATAGGGGACGGCCATCACAATAGAGTAAACTAACCTCAAAGATATGTTTCCAGAGAGCCCTGCTGGGATGCACTCCAAGAAAACACTCGCATAAAACCACAAAGCAGGCTATATGCAAGATGCCAGGGGGATTCAGCTCGTTTATTTGAATCCCATAGGCAAAAAGAAGACCTCGGACGAAGTCATGTAATGGAAACCCAAATCCACGAGGGAGAAAATCCGCAAAGCAAACTCGCTCCCTAGGAAGAAGCACGGGAAGTACCTCATTATGGATCAGAGCCCGCACAGCAACAAGCTCGGCAGCAGACAATATCCCCACGTGGCGAAAGTCTTCCAACTTCTCCTCGGTAACGATGGATTTAACCCAATCGCTGGGAAGTTTCTTCGCTGCGATGGCGGCAGCGGAGTCAACTGAGATCTTGTCCTTTGAGGATAGGTTGGTGGAAGAAGTATCGCTGACGGAAGAAATCTTGGTCAGAGAAGCCATGGCAGAAGGAAAGCACAGAGTGCGCAAAGGAATCTCAGACGGGCGGGAGGAAGAAGACTAAGAGCAAATAGCAAGGTAAAAATTAAAAACATAACAGAAGCCTATATATCGGTAGCGCAGATAACTATCCATCACAGCCGTCCAAGGCACGAGGGACAGGACACGCGGCGTAATCGGAGGGCAATCATCACATACCACGCCGCCCACTACGCGCGCAAAACGAGGAGACCATCATCGTGTCTGCAAAAATCTCGCCACGTCAAGTCAAGTCAGAACTGAACCATCGTCTACAACGGTCAAAGAATGGGACCCACTACGTCATGTCAAGTCAGAGTGCTACTCGCACGCCAAAGGTGTCACGCATGACGTCATTTCAGATTAACAAACACAAAAGGCGTCCTATCGCGATGGACAAACAGGAGAGGCGCCTCACAAAACACAGTCGCATAATATAAAAGTAAAAACTATTCGAGTGGGAAACTCCCATCAGGAGAAGGCAGAAAACGTTCGACTGACAAACAAAAAATTGAGATTATCCTCTACTGCAAGCAGTAAAACACAATCTCAGGGGCTACTCCCATCGGGAGCATTGTCATGCATCCGATAGAAACAAAGGACGTTCAAGGCATAAAAATCACAGAGTGAAAATCAGTCGACAGAGTATCTCGCATGCTATATACAAGCAATAAGATAAGACCCATCGACTAGTCGAAAGGGCCGAGGATCACTCCAGCAGTGTTTAATCCTAGAGCTTTCCGTATCAACAGATACGATGAAAATCCTGGTGGACGCGCTGGGTAGCAAAGTAAAACTGCAAAACGATATCAGTAAGACCATCGACTGCCTGAGGTGTATCTGTCCAGTATGTTCCAGGGTCGAGCCCAAGGACTCGAGGTCTGACTGAAGGCTAGTAAGGTTTTGCCCAACTGCAGTTAACTGGTTTCGACTGCATCGAATAATTCCAGGCCTACTTAGTCGAAATCCTTTGTCGAAACTCATAAAATCAAAAGTATAAAACATAAGACGTGCACTATATAGTGAGTCCATGGCTTATTCTCTGAATTAGCCAAGCACTCGGGGGCTAATGACATGGTTAAACCAAACGCGTACCCCTTCGTGTGGGTACCTGGTGCACGTAAGGACTAAAGCCCAATTGCCATCCGGCTAAGGAAGCCCATCAAGCGAAGCCCAAGACGAAGATCTCTTACTATAGATAGCATAGTCAGTAATGCTTTCCATGTATGTAGTCCTAGTCGGTTATGACTCTAGACCTGTACCCCTATATAAAGGACAGGAGGGAGACCGACCAGGCACACGCCTAACCATAATCACAAAACCCTAGCAAGATCAACCTCTTGCTAGACCCCCTGTACTCACCGCATATACAGAATCAATAACAGACAAGCAGGAGTAAGGGTTTTACCTCACTCGAGGGCCCCGAACCTGGGTAATTCCCGCTTGTCAGCCGACGAATATACCAACACCACGCGTTCTCTACCTCATAACTCTTACCCTAGGCTAGTAAACATGGGTATTGATGGGGACATCCCTCGTCAGGCACGCACTGAGGTTGTCGGCGGCCCATCTTGGTAGTAAGAAGCTGGGCGCGGGCAACCGATTGGGCGGTGTCGACGGGGAGCGCCACCGACGGGAAGATCGACGTGGACGGCGCGGCCGTCTACTACAACTAAAGGGGTTGTGCGCGTAGGACCTGAGATCCCCTTCAGCTCCGTCCGGTCGCAAATCGAGGTCAATGTCTACCTCTAGCTCTCGCGCCACGTCACGGATCGAGATTCCGGCGCGCATGGAGATGCCGATCTTCGTCTATCCATGGTGTCGGGCGGACGTTGTTCAGAGGATTTCGCACACAAGGAAGAACAGTAATCTGTCGTTCTACGTGTGTGATGCTTTCTACAGATGGTTGGTGAACCCCAAGAGGAAGGTGTGAAGTAGTGCAGCAGCAAGATTTCCAAACCAAGGTTATCGAACCAGTAGGAGATGAGAATTCCCCCGAGGTGTCAACGGCGCCAGAATCCTGGTACGACGTAGGAGACGTGGAATCTGCACACAACACAATCAAAGTATTTTGCCCCAACTCGACGGTGACGGTGTCAATCCCACCGGCTTGCTGTAGCAAAAGGATTAAACGTATGTGTGGAAGAATGATGATTATTTGCAGAAAGTAACATGTTTGAAGTAGGTGGTTTATCAGATTAATGAGAAGGACCGGGGTCCACAGTTTACTAGTGGTGTCTCTCCATAAATAATAATAACATTCATCCATGAGTGGAAAACAAATTACAGCTGGACAATTGATAGAATAATGATGAGCAACCCAATGCATATACTAACGTTATGATGTCTAGTGTGAGATTCATTCAGGCATTACAACAATATACATAGACCGTTCCAACCGCATCTATGACTAATAATCCACCTTCCGGTTAGCGTCCGCACCCCTTTCAGTATTAAGTTGCATGCAACGGACTATCGCCTTAAGCACTGTGTGTAAAGTAAGTAAGTAACATCATCCTTATACAAAGTACTACTGTTTTATCCCTAGTATCAACATTACATCTATAACCTTAGAACTTTCTGTCACTGCCCCAGATTAAATAGAGACATGAACCTACTATCGAGCATAAATACCCCCTCTTGGAGTTACAAGCATCTACTTGGCCAAAGTATACACAAGTAACGGAGAGCATGCAATATCATTAAATAGCACACACATGATATATTATGAAGCAATAACTTTAGTAATCAATATTCATCGGCTCCCAGCAAACACAACATGGAGAATTACATAAAGATGATCTTGATCATGATAGGCAGCTCACAAGATCTAAACATGATAGCAGGAGAGGAGAAGACAACCATGTAGCTATTGTTATGGACCCGTAGTCCAAGGGTAGACTACTCACGCATCAGTCTGAGGCGGTCATGGCGACGTAGAGGCCTCCGGGGACGATTCCCCCTCCTGACAGGGTCCCGGGGAGCAGTTCTGATCTCTCCCGAATTGGTATTGACGACGGCGGTGGCTCGGGACCCGTGGAGGAAAAGTGAACACCGTACGATCGTTTTTAGGTCAGGAGCTATTTATGGGCGAAAGGGCGATGTCGGTGGGCGCCAGAGGGGCCCACACCACCTCTTGGCTCGGCCAAGCAGGGAGCCGCGCCACAGGGGTGATGTGGTCGCCTCGTGGCTCTTCTCCGTCTCGTCTTCGGTGTTCTGGAACGTTCCTTTTCCAAAAAATAATTACAGGATCTTTTATTTCCAATTCTGACAATATTTCCTTAAGTACTTTTCTGAAACCAAAAACAGCAGAAAACAGGGAACTGGCACTTTGGCATATTGTTAGTAGGTTAGTCCCAGAAAATGCATAAAACTATATAAAATACATATAAAACATGTAATAACATGATATAACATAGCATGGAACATAAGAAATTATAGATACGTTGGAGACGTATCAACATTTCCAAGCTTAGTTCTACTCGTCCCGAGTAGGCAAGAACGATAAAAGAAGTATAATTTTTGAAGTGACATGCTTAAACACAATCTTGATCACGTAATAATGTAAGGCATGTAAACTAAGATCAAATGAATAAGGGATGTAGTTTATATTGATATCAAATGAGTAATAAATAAATAAGTAGGTAAAGCAAGCAAAGCTTTCAATGACAAAGTACTAGATAGAAATCAACTGTGCAAAGTAGATATTAAAGATGATTTAAGTTTCAAGCACAACAATATAATCATCTAATGCTTCCAGAAAACATGAAAAATTAATGAAAGGATCAAGTCAAGCAATATCAATATGCACGTAGAAGATCAATGTTTTATTTGTTCAAAAGAAACAAGCAAGCGTTCAACGTTGGTTCCTGGCACCAGGATGTTATGGCTAAGAGAATGTTAACAGAGGTTTGGAAGGCCAACAGAAGAAAGGCTCACAAAGTTGTAGATGATCATTAGACAAGAGAAAGTCTTACACTCGAAGCTATGCAAGGAGTAGTGACTGCCACACAACGGATGAACATGGAGCTATAAGTATATGAAAGCTCTCCATTGCAACTGGTGGGGGCGCATCCAACTTTCTTGCTCACGAAGACCTAGAGCACTTTTGAGGAGGCTCATCATTGGAATATACAAGCCAAGTTCTATAGTGTAAAGTTCCCCCACATAGTTATGCAACTAAGACATGAAAAATCTCTCATATGGATTAAAGGTGCTAAACATGAGAATAAATGATGATCATAAATGATATGGTGCTATAACATGAGCACAAGTGATGACTATAAATGATATGGTTCTATAACATAAACACAAGTGTGTAATAAAGAATAGTAATGCTGCCCCATTTTTTATTTCTTTCCTTTTTTATTTCTCTTTTCGATGGCCTCCATGGCTCTTTTCACTTTTTAGGGGCAAGCATTCTAATATGATAAATGATATATGACAAAACACTAATGATGATAAGACAACATACTGATGATACAACTAACTATTTTGAATGTGGCATAATATGCATATGGCAACAGTGCCTCTGCCAGTGTAGCAGGTTATGCAATGATCTAGCGTAACATTGTTAAAACCACACATCAGTTTTATAGAATGTGCCATAATGTAACATCCCAACATTTTATAATGTTCAAAAATCACTAAAATTTAAAAAAATTGTTTTTGATTAACATAAAACATTAAATGCATAAGAAAACCAACTATAAAAGACTTCAAACATATTGAAAGAGTTTAATATTTCAAATATCTTAGTTTAACATTATATTCAAAAGCTGTTTGAAGTTAAACATTTTATTATCCATTGTATCTCTTAAAACCTCAACAACTAATTTGAAAAATGTTTTACAAACTTCAAACCGTTTTATTGTAATAAATTAGTTTCTTTATAAGTATTTGAATTCAACCACTTAGCCATAGCTATTCATAAATTAAAATAATATTTGCAAGTGTTCTTTGAAACTATTTAAAACATGATCTATTTGCCAAATGGTTTTCATTATTTTACCTAAGTTCAAAACATAGTTTTGGAAATTTCAAGTCTATAGTTTATAACTTTAATAACTTCATATATTTTATAATTAGTGATTTATCCAAATAAACATTTCATTAGCTTAAATGATTTTCATTTATTTTCAAAACATAAAATGATTTTGATGAATATATTTTCTATATAAGAAATGAATTAAATCTAAAATACATTCCAAAGTGTTATGAAGTTTTCAAATGATTTATCATATTATCAAACTTATTGGTGCATAAAATAATTTGAATTAAAATGATTACATTACATTTTCACTTTTCATTACAAATAGTTGTAATATGTTATTTAATAATCTATTAAAGCTAAAATTTATTTAATATTGGAATATGAGTTTAAATAACTTAAATTCAAACATACTTGAATGTGGCTATTTCATAGAATTTATTTTAGCCAAGAATAAAATTAATTAAACCCTAGTTTTAAATTTAACATAAAGTGTCAATTTTGCATTTAATCAATATTTCGAAATTATTATTTTTGAAAAGTTTTCAAAATATTCCCACGACTGGTTTAACACAAAGATATTGATTTTACAAATTTTTAGAAATTAATTTGACATCATTTGGACATTTAAATCAAAAGATATGAAATAAATAAATAAAGCAGAAAAAGAATTACCTGGATGACGTCATCGCTGACGTCATCATCGTCAACCTCTAGCCGGGAATTTCGCCCCGATTTGCACCTTCCTTTTTTTGTTCGATTCGCACAAATAAGCGATTAAAAACCTAACTGAGGATGCCTATAAATTCTCCACGCTCTCCTCCGTGTTTCCCCTCTCCTCCCCATCAAAATAACGCCGCCAGGCCGCCACGGTTGCTCGCCGGAGAAGCTCGAGTCCGGCGCCGTTTTCCTTCCTTTCCCGGCGAGGTAAACCATCCCTGAGCCCGAGACCCCATCCACCCTCTTCCCCGTGTCGATGCGTACCTTCTCAACCCCTCCCTTGCTTTGTTTTCGCAGCAGCTCGTCGAGGAGGAATCGACCGAAGGTCGCCGGCGAAAACCGCGCCTCCACCCATGCCTTTCCCCCTCTCTCGGAGGCGCAGCTCGACGCCGACCACCTCACGGAGTTCGCCGCGCCGCGCTGAACTCCGGCGTCATCTCCCGGAGCCAAGAGGACCACCGGAGCGTCGTGTTCGTCCAAACCCGAGCCGCCGCCGCCGTCTTCAACCTCTCCGGCCACCGGCGCCGCCACGGTGAGGTCTCCTTCCCCCAGATCCGTCCGATCTGAAATAAACGACCAGGATTAGATGGTGTAACCGAAGGGGTACGATTTGATCTGGACCGCCAGATCCAGATCTGACGGCCCAGATCTGATCACTTATCCACGTCGGATCCCAGTCAGCAGCCCAGTCAGCGCAGACGTGTAAAATCATTTTCGAGATTTAAATTAATCTGCAGTTTTGCAGAAAAGCCCCTGTCTATTCAAACTATCATATATTTTTCTCTGTTTATCCAAATTCAAATATTTTTAACTATTTGGAAAGCCCTCGACATGTAGAATATTATGGATCTGCCAAAATTCAAATTTGACTTAGTTTAAAATATTCGAATTTCAAATGGAAGATTTGAGTATATTTGTCATAAATTTAAATCTATAATTCTAAAAATTGCAAATAAAATTGCTTTAGAAACTTTACAATATTTGTAAATTGATTCCACTGCTATAAAATAATTTTGAGTAATATTTGAATGAATTCATAGTTATATATTTAATTTGAATAGTTTGACTATTTTCAACATAACTATTAATAAAAATATTATTTTGATTAAAGTAAATTGCTATAAATTTAATTAAAATGCCCCCTGACTATTAACACTATTTATAAAATTATATTATAAAAATTTAATCATAGAAAACTTTAATCTTATAATTATTCCTTTTATTATATTTTCCAAAAATAGAAATTAATTAAATTGCATTTATAAATTCATGCATATTTATAAAGAAATCACAAAAGTTATTTTGATGCTTTCTTGTGATTAAAATTTACATTTCATGCATAAAATATTTTATTATATAATTATATCCCTCATAGGAAAACCTCTTCATTATTTTTCTCTAAGTTAGAAGTATTTTCAACTTAGCATTTTTTGCTACACTTAGACACTTAGTAATTTTCAAGATGGAGCTAGAAGGCCATTGAAGGACTTAGCCAAAACAAGACTTCAGAAGTATCTTCAAGGAGTAGAAGCACTTAGAAGAAAAGCAAGAAGAAGTTCAAGAAGACCAACCTCCTTTATTCTCTAAGTCTGTCTTGCTCTCTCTCTTTTCTTCCTTCTTATCTGAGACTTCATAAAGACTAAGTTAATTCCAAGACCAGCCTCGGTGATATGAGAATCATCAAGTCTGAAGATTTATCAAGTCTACAAAAATTCATTCAAGACATCACCAAGGGAAAAGCTACAAGTCTGGAGATGAAGCCTGGAAGACTAACTACATCTTTCTTTCTTTCTTTTCCCTCTTTCCTAATCTTGTCTTTAGACTTAAACAAATTTTGATCATGATGTTATCATCTTTGAAGTTTGTTGGATCCTAGCGGCACAGTGAGATGAAGCGGCCTGGAGACAAATGAAGGAGATATGCCCTAGAGGCAATTAATAAAGTGTATTCTTTATCATATCTCGTTTGTTCATAATAGGTTTTTGTGTGATGCTAGAACCGTATTAAGCGGAAACATTAATGCGGGTGTGATACGTAAACAACCAGGTCCCTAGTAGCCTCTACTAAGACTAGTTTCGTTGCGCGATTGATGATCGAGGTTTCCCGGTCATGGGGCATGGCGCCGGTCGGCAATGGGAGTCATATCATTGGAGAACGATGTGATGGACATACCCATATTTGGAGAACGTAGTCGTTACGCCTTTGACCGTGAGACCAACTCTTATTGTTATTCCTGGAAGATACTTTGATCGCACCAAACGTCGTATCTTATTTATTATGACAATAACGGTGATACTTTTGTGTATCGGAAAGGAGTAGTTGAGGCGAGGGGTCAAGAGCGGGATTTGCCAGTCCGCATAGCAGGATAGATACTCTTGGACCCACTCGGTGAGATCATGTCTAATGAGCTTGCAAGCATGTGACTAGGTCACGGAGACATGAGATCATGAACGAGTAGAAGGTAGCATCGTCGGTAACGAGGTCGGGATTAGGTATGGAGATATCTATGGAACGACGCTCGGACGTGCTAAGTATCGCTATGGCAAAAGGTTTAAGACTTTGCGTTCAGGTTTGATAGATGAAAGTCATTCGTTATATCACAGGGATTAATTCAAGGGGTCCAGGCCTACGAGTTAGTCGTTGACCATAGAGGAGTCTTGGTCATACCTGTTATTATATCGAACCGCTAGGGTAACACACTTAAGGGGTTTCGACAAGACAACCGGAAAGGAAAGAGATCACCGGGAGCGTCCCGGAGGGGTCCGATGGAGATCGGGCAGCGCCGAAAGAGTTTTCGGAGCTAGGAAAAATTATATATATTATGTTTGATATTAATTAGTGTAATTAATATGCAAATATGATTTTATATATTTATTTTCGAATTTATTTAGGCTGATTTCCCTAAATGGACCTTCTGGTCGAAAGAAGGCCCAAGAGGGGGAAAAATCCCTAGGGGATTCGGTGGGAGCCATGGTGGCCGGTCTGGATGGGCCAAGGGGCCCACCATGGGGCCGGCGCACCTGGCCTAGCCGCACCAGGCATGTGGGGATAGTCCCACATTGCCTGGCTGGCAAGGTTGGCTCCCCCTGGGAGCCAATATAAGAAAGGGCACCCCTGGCCTTTTAATTCACCAATTAATTCCCGATTTGTCTCTCGATCTCGTGATTCCCAAGTCGGAGCCGCGCCGAGCTGAGGAGGGGGGTCTCATCCACCATAGCCCGATGCCGCGCTGCTGGTGTTCCGGTCCAAGTCTTCCGCTGCTCGTCCTGGACTGGAGCTTCGGAGGCCGTCGTCTCCACCGTACGTGTGTGACGCCCTGCGAGGTACTGCGCTAGCGGTACTCGGAGGTCTGCTTCCTCTTCACGACCTTGAGGTCGGCTTCGTCGGTCTTCATCGACAACGTTTGTGCGGGAACGTAATCCCCGCTTTCGGTCTACAAGGGTACGTATTCCGATCTCCGTTCGTACTACTATATCTGCATAGAATAGATCTTGGCATGCTTTTAGGATATCGTTGGTAGGAAAATTTTTGTTTTCTGCACACGATCCCCTTCAGTGGTATCAGATCCGATCTATCGTAGATATAGATGTACGCTGTTAGAACCCGTGCTCTGCACGGGGGCACCATTCCTGTTAGTTGCTACCCTCTAGCGTGCACTTGTGTATTCCAGCGGCATTGAGTTGATGGAGCGGCCCGGACCGACTTTACGCGTACGCTTACGCGAGACTGGTTCCACTACTGACATACGGCTTGTACCGTATATGTGGTTGGCGGGTGTCAGTTTCTCTCTCTTTAGTTGGTCTTCGCATTTTCAATGGAGGGCCCGAAAGGGATGCTTAAACATGCAATTATTGGATCGTTGTTGTGGTCATAAGATTCGTAGGTATGAAGCGGTTCTATTTACGAAATCTCCAAGCCACGTAAAATATGCAAAAGATAAAGTAGAAGCGTCTAACTTTATTTTGCAGGAGCTATGTGATATGGTCAAGGTAGGTTTATTAAATTGTTTATAAACTGCGGGCGCCAAGAAGACCATGGCGCAATGGACTATATCACATTGCATTACATTTCATGTTTTGTGTGCATCTTATATTGTGTGATTGTGTGTATAGTATACATGAGTTACACGGCGGTATCTATATAAGATGATCCCTTCAAAATACCACTAGTGTTCTCCCTCCAACGCGCACCACCAAGAAAGTTCTACGTTATGAGGCAGGTCGTGATGATCGGGTGTCAGACATCTCGTCGTTCGCATACAGTGGGTGTAAGCCATGTTGCGCAAGCGTCAGCGTGGAGGTCTTTGGTGGCGAGTCTAGCATATTCAGAAATATGGCCTCGGAACAGGAAGACCGAAAGGTCGAGCACGAGTCACAAAATTGGTGTGGCGGATGATTTTGTCTACTCTTGAAGTTGTGCCGCCGGCTCTGATGATGAGGGGTGGTGCAATGGATGGGGGTCGTGTAATCGCTTAAACGACCAGGAGGGATGTTCGTTTGAGTGGGAGTTATGTTAGTTATTTTTTAAAATACTATAACTCAAAATTATTATGAACAAAGTCTTATGTTGTTGCAAATTCCATTGTAGATGTCTCGCCCCTCGTTTAACCTAGGTCTGTTCCTTGAGAAAGAAAAGCTTAAGACCAATGGGTCAAACTTCATGGCCTGTTTCCGCAACCTGAGGATCCTCCTCACTCCCCATAGGGTGGCCTACGTCATTGAGGCCGCCATAGGTGACCCTCCTGCAGATGATGCCTCTGAGGATGAGAAGAAGGTCTTCCAGACCCGATCGGAGGATTCTGCCTTTGTCCAGAGTGGCATGCTCTACGCCATGGAAGCCGACCTGCAGAAGCGCTTTGAGAAGATGAGCGCCTTTGAGATCATTTCGGATCTTAAGGCTGTCTTCGCGCCGCAGGCTAAGGCTGAGAGATATGAGGCTTCTGAGCTTTTCTTCTCGGCCAAGATGGAAGAGCATAGCAGTGTGAGCGAGCATGTAGTCAAGATGTCTGGCTACGTTCAACGCCTGAATGCTCTGGAATGCAAGATTCCCGATGAGCTGGCGATTGACAGGGTGTTGCAATCGTTGCCGCCAAGCTACAAAGGCTTCGTCATGAACTACAACATGCAGGGCATGGCTAAGTCCCTGGGTGAAGTATTCGTGATGCTCAAGACTGCTGGGGTAGAGATTAAGAAGGAGCACACGCTGTTGATGGTCAACAAGACCGTTGATTTCAAGAAATCCGGTGGCAAGGGAAAGCAGAGCTGGAAGTCCAGGAGGGAGGCAAAGTTGGCTGCCAAGCCCAGGACTAACAGGTCTGGTCCTAGAGCTAGCGTGGAGTGTTTCTACTGCAAGGGGAAGGGTCACTGGAAGCGCAACTGCCCCAAGTACCTGGAGGATAGGAAGTCTGGCAAGACGGTCGACAAAGAGCAAGGTATATTTGATATACATGTTATAGATGTGTACCTTACATCCGCCCGGAGCAACACGTGGGTATTTGATACTGGTTCTGTTGCTCATATATGTAACTCTCAGGACGAGTTACGGAATAGACGGCGGCTGGCGAAGGATGAGGTGACGATGCGCGTCGGCAACGGATCGAGAGTCGACGTGGTGGCTGTCGGCACGCTCCCTATGCATCTACCATCGGGATTAGTTTTGGTTTTAAATAAGTGTTATTTTGTGCCATCCTTGAGTGTAAACATTATAAGTGGGTCTTGCCTGTTACAAGACAGTTATTCATTTAAATCAGTATCAAGCAATTGTGCTATTTATATGAATGATATCTTTTATGTTGATGCTCCCGAGAATAACGGTTTATTCTTGTTGAATCTCGATCGTAGTACTCACATCCATAACATAGAAGCCAAACGGATTAAGTGTAGTGACGATACCGCCATGTATTTATGGCATTGCCGTCTTGGTCATATTGGTGTAAAGCGCATGAAGCAACTCCACTCCGATGGACTTTTGGACTCGTTGGATTTCGAATCCCTCGATACATGCGAACCATGCCTCATGGGCAAAATGACCAAGACACCGTTCAAAGGTTTCGTTGAATGGCCGTCGGATTTGTTGGGGATCATACATACAGATATGTGTGGACCGATGAGCGTTTCAACACGCAATGGCTATCGTTACTTCGTCACCTTCACTGATGACTTGGGTAGATACGGTTATATCTATTTGATGAAACACAAGTATGAAACGTTTGAAAAGTTCAAAGAATTCCAAAGTGAAGTTGAGAATCAGCTTAATAGGAAAATCAAGCACCTCCGATCCGATCGCGGTGGAGAATACTTGAGTTTTGAGTTTGGCACACATCTGAAGAGTTGTGGCATAGTACCCCAACTTACGCCGGTCGGAACACCGCAGCGTAACGGCGTGTCCGAGCGACTTAATCGTACTCTACTGGATAGTGTTCGATCTATGATGTCTCTTACCGATCTGCCAGTGTCCTTCTGTGGTTATGCGTTAGAAACAGCCGCATTCATTTTAAATAGGGCTCCGTCCAAGTCCGTTGAAACGACACCGTATGAATTATGGTATGGCCAAAAGCCTAAGTTATCGTTTCTGAAGGTTTGGGGTTGTGAGGCGTACGTTAAGAAACTACAGCCCGACAAACACGAACCGAAGTCGGAGAAAGTCGTCTTTGTAGGATATCCGCGGGAAACCGTTGGGTACACCTTCTACAACCAAGCTGAGGGCAAAAATTTTGTCGCGAAGACCGGTACCTTTCTAGAGAAGGAGTTTCTCGCGAAACGAGTAAGTGGGAGGAAGGTAGACCTCGATGAAATCGTTGATCCTGAACTCGAGATTCCGAGTGGCGCAACGGAAGCAATTCCGGAAACGTCCTCCGTGGAAGGAGTGGGAGAAACTGTCGAGGAAGATGTTCTACCTCGTAGGTCTGGTAGATCTCGGATCGCACCAGAATGGTATGGCGACATGGTTTGCACCGTCATGTTAGTTGAACAGGACGAACCTACGAACTACAAGGAGGCGATGGCGAGTCTAGAATCCGAGAAATGGCTTGAAGCCATGAAATCCGAAATAGGATCCATGTATGATAACAAAGTGTGGACTTTGATGGATATTCCCGAAGGGCGCAAGGCCGTCGAGAATAAATGGATCTTTAAGAAGAAGACTGATGCTGATGGTAATGTGACCGTCTATAAAGCTCGGCTTGTCGCAAAGGGTTTTCGACAAGTTCATGGAATTGACTACGATGAAACTTTTTCACCGGTAGCGATGCTTAAGTCTATTCGGATTTTGTTAGCGGTAGCTGCCTATTATGATTATGAAATCTGGCAGATGGAAGTCAAAACGGCCTTCCTAAATGGAAACATTGAGGAAGAGTTGTACATGGTACAGCCGGAAGGTTTTGTCGATCCAGGAAATGCTAACAAGGTGTGCAAGCTTCATCGATCCATCTATGGATTGAAGCAGGCATCTCGGAGCTGGAATCTTCGCTTTGATGAAGTAATCAAAGGTTTTGGATTTATCCAAAATGTTGAAGAGACCTGCATTTACAAGAAAATGAGTGGGAGCTCGGTTGTGTTCTTAGCACTGTATGTTGACGACATATTGCTGATTGGGAATGATGTGAAACTTCTGAATAGCGTGAAGGAATATTTAAACAGTAAATTTTCCATGAAGGACTTAGGAGAAGCTGCGTATGTTTTAGGCATAAAAATCTATCGTGATAGATCAAGGCGCCTATTAGCACTGAGTCAGAGTACTTATCTTGATAAAATACTGAAGCGTTTCCGTATGGAGAAGGCAAAGAAGGGTTCTCTGCCGGTTATCAAGAATAAGATATTGCGGAAGGCACAGTGTCCGGTGACGGAACTGGGTAAGGCCGAAATGACCAAACATCCTTATGCTTCAGCCATAGGATCGATCATGTATGCAATGTTGAGTACTAGACCGGATGTGGCATTAGCTCTAAGTTTGACAAGCCGGTTCCAGAGTAATCCTGGAATGCCGCATTGGATAGCGGTTAAGAGCATTCTTAAGTATCTCAATAAGACAAAGGAAATGGTCCTTGTGTATGGTGGCTGCGATGAAGAACTTGGCGTAACGGGTTACGTAGATGCAAGTTTCTGCTCAGACCCCGATGACTGTAAGTCACAGACAGGTTACGTGTTCAAGGTGAATGGAGGCGCCGTGTGCTGGAGAAGTGGGAAGCAACCCATAGTCGCACAATCTACAATGGAGTCGGAGTATATCGCTGCTTGCGAAGCCGCGAATAAAGCTGTGTGGCTGAGGAAGTTCGTCATCGAACTTGGAGTGTTCCCGAGCGTGCAAGACCCCATGATCCTCTTCTGCGACAATACGGGTGCCATTGCGAACGCCAAGGAGCCCAGGTCTCACTCCACCGCCAAACACATTCTCCGACGCTTCCATGTGATACGTTAGTACGTATAAGGAGGCGATGTGAAGATTTGCAAAGTGCATACAGATCTGAATGTGGCAGATTCGCTGACGAAGCCTCTTCCGCTTGATAAGCATGAAAAGCACCAGTTAGCTATGGGTGTTAAGCTTTTACCAAGTTGTAATCTAGATTAAGTTGTACTCTAGTGCAAGTGGGACACTGAAGGAGATATGCCCTAGAGGCAATTAATAAAGTGTATTCTTTATCATATCTCGTTTGTTCATAATAGGTTTTTGAGTCATGCTAGAACCGTATTAAGCGGAAACATTAATGCGGGTGTGATATGTAAACAACCAGGTCCCTAGTAGCCTCTACTAAGACTAGTTTCGTTGCGCGATTGATGATCGAGGTTTCCCGGTCATGGGGCATGGCGCCGGTCGGCAATGGGAGTCATATCATTGGAGAACGATGTGATGGACATACCCAGATTTGGAGAACGTAGTCGTTACGCCTTTGACCGTGAGATCAACTCTTATTGTTATTCCTGGAAGATACTTTGATCGCATCAAACGTCGTATCTTATTTAGTATGACAATAACGGTGATACTTTTGGGTATCGGAAAGGAGTAGTTGAGACGAGGGGTCAAGAGCAAGATTTGCCAGTCCGCATAGCAGGATAGATACTCTCGGGCCCACTCGGTGAGATCATATCTAATCAGCTTGCAAGCATGTGACTAGGTCACGGAGACATGAGATCATGAACGAGTAGAAGGTAGCATCGTCGGTAACGAGGTCGGGATTAGGTATGGAGATATCTATGAAACGACGCTCGGACGTGCTGAGTATCGCTATGGCAAAAGGTTTAAGACTTTGCGTTCAGGTTTGATAGATGAAAGTCATTCGTTATATCACAGGGATTAATTCATGGGGTCCAAGCCTACGAGTTAGTCGTTGATCATAGAGGAGTCTTGGTCATACCTGTTATTATATCGAACCGCTAGGGTAACACACTTAAGGGGTTTCGACAAGACAACCGGAAAGGAAAGAGATCACCGGGAGCGTCCCGGGAGGGGTCCGATGGAGATCAGGCAGCGCCGAAAGAGTTTTCGGAGCTAGGAAAAATTATATATATTATGTTTGATATTAATTAGTGTAATTAATATGATTTTATATATTTATTTTCGAATTTATTTAGGCTGATTTCCCTAAATGGGCCTTCTGGTCGAAAGAAGGCCCAAGAGGGGGAAAATCCCTAGGGGATTCGGTGGGAGCCATGGTGGCCGGCCTGGATGGGCCAAGGGGCCCACCAGGGGGCCGGCGCACCTGGCCTAGCCGCACCAGGCATGTGGGGATAGTCCCACATTGCCTGGCTGGCAAGGTTGGCTCCCCCTGGGAGCCTATATAAGAAAGGGCACCCCTGGCCTTTTAATTCACCAATTAATTCCCGATTTCTCTCTCGATCTCATGGTTCCCAAGTCGGAGCCGCGCCGAGCTGAGGAGGGGGGTCTCTTCCACCATAGCCCGATGCCGCGCTGCTGGTGTTCCGGTCCAAGTCTTCCGCTGCTCGTCCTGGACTGGAGCTTCGGAGGCCGTCGTCTCCACCGTACGTGTGTGACGCCCTGCGAGGTACTGCGCTAGCAGTACTCGGAGGTCTGCTTCCTCTACACGACCTTGAGGTCGGCTTCGTCGGTCTTCATCGACAACGGTTGTGCGGGAACGTAATCCCCGCTTTCGGTCTACAAGGGTACGTATTCCGATCTCCGTTCGTACTACTATATCTGTATAGAATAGATCTTGGCATGCTTTTAGGATATCGTTGGTAGGAAAAATTTTGTTTTCTGCACACGATCCCCTTCAAAAAACCTTACATGTCCACGTACATGAGACCTGTTCCACAATTTAAGTGGCTGGCCGGGTGTCTGTCTCTCTCACTATAGTGAATGTCCAATTTACAAAGAGTTGATAATAATTGTTGATCATCTTGAAGAAATGACTGAGTATTTTTTCTAAATATTTCTACACATCAAGACTAAGCCATTAGAGGGCTTATTCAAGATGATATAAAACAAAATATTTTATTCAACTTATGACTTTAGTCCTTAGTCATTTTTGACCAACACATTTCCTTGCATTAACTTAAAAGATTTTCATGGCATGACATGCATTTCTAGTCCTTAGAAATAAATTGCACATCATGCATGACATGTTTTCCTTAGAAGTTTTACAAAACTTGTTTGTTCACTAGATATGAGCATGTATGTTTGATGATTTATGTTTGTTGATTGTTGTATTGTTGTTTGCTTATATTGTTTAGATTAAACGGAGAGCAAACGTTTGTTGTTGAAAAGAGTTTGTGAACAACGACAACATTCAAAGGCAAGTGGCACACCTCATAAAATTTCTACTATTTTCTATATGCATTACTTAGTGTATTTTTATATAAGCATGTGTAGGATAGTATTGCTATGCTAAACCTGTGTAGAATTCCTTATTCCTGTGTCTAGGTTCCTATGCAATACTTAGTAGGATTATTGATGCTATGCAAATGATGTTTTGTGAAAATCTAAATTCTACTAAGTTAAGAATGAAACACCTGGGTGGTAAAAGGTTGTATGGTGGCGAAGTTGAGTGGCTACTCAGGCCCATGTCTATGGTTCCTGGAGTACGTGCACTTGTGAACGGCCACCCAGGAACAGAGGAAACTGAAGAACTTCGAGTGACGATTGCTTCCAGTGCAGCCATTGCCATATGGGCTCTGGCTTGATCAATTATGTTGCATGGACTCTCTCCGACTTGACAAGCAGATGTAGGGGGTGTTAGGTGGAACGGGTCAAGGCAGGTGGGAGGGAAAATGCTTCTGAAATATCTCGTCTCATTCTTCTCCTTTCCTTATCACAAATGGTGTGTAAAGAATAATTTAGGTTGAATGGGTACAATGGTGAACGTGCACAACCTCTGCAGAGTGTAAAACTAAGTACTTAGCCGTGTCCCCGGTACGGACAATTTGAGCAGCTGATCACGGACGTCAAACGGAGGATTCCACCATTCCAAGTTCAGAAATAAAACTTGATGGGTGAACAAGGGAAGACGCGATTATGGTTTTCATGCCATACTTGTCTTGATTTGAAGAAAGAGTTTTCCAAAGAGATAGGAAAAATTGGCTTTATGCAAAATAGCCTTGAACTCCACCAGCCAAATATGCATATAGGCTATAGAGTTATTCCTTTAAGTGTCCACCATAGTGTCACTTGCCAGACTCCATTTTTAATGGAATCTGACCCACGTTGTTGCAATATTTTTCTTATTGCAGATTGTTCAGATGATGAGTGAGGTTTCGTTTATAGGTTTCGAGTCTACAACCAACATGTTTTCCCCTGTGGCAACATGAAAGTGATGGAGACTCACTGCTATTGTATTTCCGCTGCTTACTCTTTAAAAGCTAGCTTCACGCAATGCAACTTGTACTGAATATTTTGTAAGTATGGACCATCAATGTAATAAAATTGATACTTTGTTGTGATATTACATCGTAAACTATGTGTGCAAACGAATCGATCCAGTGATTTGCACTATACATAGGTATCTGCCTTATTCTAAGTGCAGGTACGCTACACATAAGAATGCATATGACAATGTTGCCTCTGCTAGTGTAGCAGGTTATGCAGTGATCTAGCGTAACATGGGTAAAACCACACATCATCTTTATAAAAACACACAAAGCAATATATAAGTAATGAATGACAACAAGTCATGTAATGTAAGATGGATGTTGCATGGCAATATATCTTGGAACAGCTATGAAAATGTTGTAGTAGGTAGGTATGGTGGATGTTTTGAGGAAGATACTTGCCTTATGTGTAGGAGAACAAGATGAAGATCTCCCACGAGTTTCAATGTACCCGCGAAAAATGCACCAACTCTCAATGTGAAAAAGGGCAATGCAAAATACGAGGAGGCTAGCAATATGGTAGTGGAAGTGCCATGAAAACCGCAGTTTTAGAACTCACAAGTAAAAAGATTTCAAATAAAAATATGATCTTACAAGGCATAATGAAAATTACTCCTAGGGGTGTTGTGGCAAATGAACAAGTCACTGTTGGGGACCCGACCGTAGCGCATAACATAAACTCATTACAATTGGCTTTCGGCAAATAGAAGTCATATAGCATTATGCAATTAACTGGAAATTTAAGTGTGGCACAGCTTCAAGTTTTTTTAGATCAACCATTAATCATTCCACTTTACTAGACCATCATGTTTACCATTAAGAAAATTAATATCTCAAAACAACATCAATGATTCAAGTGACACAATTTAATGATCTGCAAGATTACGTATCAGTTAATTATACCATCTACCACATTTAACATTTTCTGTTCTCAACCAAACACCAATCAACTTATTTAAAAGATAAAATCTCCAAGTAATTAAACAATGAGATATGAGAGTATAATATAACAAAGCTAACAGCTCTAGCAAGAGATGCATGAAAAAAAGAGCTAGAGAGCAAACAATAACATGAAAAGAATATTCAACGAATATAAGTGAACAATACGAGTATTCATAAGAAAAAGCGGAGCGTGTATCTCTCTCACACAAAAGAATGCTAGGATCCATTTTATTCATAGAATGAAAATAACAAAAACAAAAATAAAAACAGACATACGCTTCAAGATAAGCATTAAAATATAGTTTCACTAGAAAGGACTTGATAGTTTGTTGATCAAGAAGGGGATGCCTTGGACATTCCCAAGCTTTGACGCTTGAGTCTTCTTGAAATATATTGGGGGTGAACCACCGGGGCATCCCCAAGCTTTGTCTTTACTATCCTCTTGATCACATTATATCATCCTTCTCTCTTGATCCTTGAAAACTTCCTCCACACCAAACTTAGAGTAAACTTCATTAAAGGGTTAGTGCATAAAAAATTATGATATTATGTAGGAACACAATTGGTACAAATGATACTGTACATTAGCTACATACAATGATACTTAATAGGATAAAACGATCCAATCAAAATAGCAAAAGAGGCATTGCAAAATAAATGGCAGAATATGTCAAAAACAGAACAATCCGTAAAGAATGAATTTTTTCTAGGCACTTAACTTGCTCAGATCAGAAAACTCAAAACTAATGAAAGTTGCATATACATATGAGGATTATGCACAAAAAAGGGCAGATTTTTATGACGTTCATGTGAAGAGTTATGAATTTAACGGTGAACAGCAGAAATCTGTTTATGCGCAGGAATTGAAATTTCGTATCAAGTTTCAACTAGAGGATTAGCTTGACACAACATTGCAATAAAATAAAGATAAAAATGAGTTGCTATAGAGGTAGGACAAGTCCTTGACACAAGCAAAATAAATTAAAATAACAGAAAATAAAAGTGGTTTGTCTCCCATAAGCGTTTTTTTTAACGCCTTTAAGCTAGGCACAAAGAGTAAAACTCAAGTATTATAAAGAGATGAAGCAACAACACCATAATTTTAACGAACAATAGAATCAAAAGGTAGCTTCATTATTTTCCTAGGGAAGTGTTTCATACCTTTCTTGAGTGGGAATTGGTACTTGATGGTACCTTATTTCATATCAATAGAAGCACTCACAGTTCTAAGAAAGGGTCTTCCAAACACAATTGGACAAGATGGATTGCATTCAATATCCAAGACAATAAAATCAACGGGACCAGGTTATTATTAACCATAATAGGAATATCATTGATCCTCCCCAAAGGTTTCTTCAAAGCATTATCAGCAAGAAAAACATCCAAATAGCAATGTTCCAGTGGTGCCAAATCAAACATATCATAAAGATTTTTAGGCATAATATAAATAATTGCACCAAGGTCACACAAAGAATTGCAATAAAATTTATCTACTTTCATTTTAATGATGGGCTCCCAACCATCTTCTAACTTCTTAGTGATAGAAGCTTCAAGTTTTAATTTATCTTCCCTAACTTTAATGAGAGCATTTGTAATATGAGTAGTAAAAGACAAATTAAGAGAGCTAGCATTAGGACTTGTGACCAATTTTGCAAGAACTTAATAACTTCAGAGATATTACAATTATCAAATCAAAATTATTATCATCAAAGCAACCCGAACCACTTTCTCTCATGTTTTTAAAAATTTCAGCACTTTTATCAACACTAGTTTCAGAAGTTTTAGTCAATTTTAAATTTTTGGATGAATTAGAGGAGACATTTCCAACACTAACTATGTTACCCTTGATAATAGGAGGCTTACTAGCATGTGAAATACCATTATTTTCAGAGGTAGTAATAGTAAATATTTTAACAATATTAGCCTCTTTCTCTAATTCTCTCTCTCTTTCCCATCAAGCACGTAACTGAGCCATCATCCTAACATTTTCATCAATTTGAATTTGGATGGCATTAATTTTAGCAAAGGGATTGCTCTCTTTAGTTTCAGTAGGCATAACCTTAGATTTAAAAGATCAACATCAAGGACAATACTATCTACTTTAGACGCAAGTATATCAATTTTCCCAAGTTTTTCCTCAACAGGTTTTAATAAACAAAGTTTGTGTAGTGATAAAATATTTTAACATGGTTTCAATTTCAGAGGTGGTAGTCCTATTATTGTTATAATAATTACCATAAGAGCTACCATTATTAGGAGGATATGGCTTGTACTTGTTATTACCATAATTGTTCCTATAGGCATTGTTGTTGAAATTGTTGCTTTTAATAAAGTTTATATCAACATGCTCTTTTTGTGCAACTAAAGAAGCTAAAGGAACATTATTGGGATCAATATGGGATTTACCACTAGCAAGAATAGACATAATAATATCAATATTTTCACTCAAGGAGGAGGTTTCTTCAACAGAATTTACCTTCTTACCTTGAGGTGTCCTCTCTGTATGTCATTCAGAATAATTCACCATCATATCATCCAAGAATTTTGTTGCAGCCCCCAAAGTGATGGACATAAAAGTACCTCCAGCAGCTGAATCCAATAAGTTTCTTGAAAAAAAATTCAGTCCTGCATAAAAGGTTTGGATGATCATCCAAGCAGTCAGTCCATGGGTTGGGCAATTCTTTATCATAGATTTCATTCTTTCCCAACCTTGAGCAACATGTTCATTATCTAGTTGTTTAAAATTCATGATGCTACTTCTTAGAGAAATAATCTTAGCAGGAGGATAGTATTTTCCTATAAAATCATCTTTGCATTTTATCCAAAAATCAATACTATTCCTAGGCAATGAAAGAAACCATTCTTTAGCAGGAGAAAGGAAATAATTTCAGTTTTATGATATCACCATCTATGTCTTTATATTTTTGCATATCACATAATTCAACAAATTTATTTAGATGGGCAGCAGCATCATCAGAACTAACACCAGAGAATTTCTCTCTCATAATAAGGTTCAATAAAACAGGTTTAATTTCAAAGAACTCAGCTTTAGATGCATGTGAAGCAATAGGTGTGCATATAAAATCATTATTGTTGGTGCTTGTAAAGTCACACAACTTAGTATTTTCAGCGGAACTCATTTTACCAAATTAATTAACAAACCGAAATAACAATATTAAAGAAAATAACACAACCGAAATAACAAGGATAACAAAAACTGAAAATAAAAAGACTAAACCGAAATAACAAAAAGACTAATTAAACCCGATATATTGATGTCTTGCGGATCAGATTAAACTTGAACGCAGTGTACTACATAGGGAAATTGGTGGGTTAATTGAACAGAAAGATAAGAAAGATGGATTTGGATTTACTGAAATGCCAACATGCACATAATTACAGCATCATAAACACACTATATTTCAGTTGTTGGGCTCTGCTTTCAGGTTTGGCTGGAGTGAAATGAAGCCACAATGACACATCAGCCGTGACATACCAAGACCAGCTAGCTAGCTACTCCTAACGGAAGGCAAAAGAATCAGTCATGCAATTGCTGGTGTGATGTTGCCTACTCCTGCCTGATCACAGGCGACGCACGCACGTTTATTTTGTACACTGCAACTGAACCCAACTGAATATCTGAACCTACGAGCACACTGGCAACACTAAAACTGAGCGCAACAACTGATGAGGGAGCAGGGGCAAGATGGGCTCACGGGCTCATGCAGGACTGGCCGTAGTTGACGACGCAGTGGGCGTCGATGGCGGACGCCCCCACCTAATCGACGCAGCGGGCGGTGTCGGCCATCACGCACAGCTTGGTCCTGGCCGCCGCCCAGCTCCCTCCGCAGCGCCCGGCTCACCGGCGCCACGTCCTTCAACAACTCGTCGGTGAGCATGGAGCTCATCTTGTAGATGCGCTTCGTCTTCTGGATCTCCATCCACCTCTCGACAATGGGGAGCTCTAGGGGGAAGTGGGCGGGATTCGACTGGACGGATCTAGGGATAATTTGTCCGGCGACAGGGACGATTCGGCTGGCGGTGCCGACGAGGTCCAGGTGGCCGTCACGTGTGCTGCCCCGTGAGTCTCGCCAGCTGTACGGCGAAGCTACCGACGCCGGCCGCGGTGAGCAGCATGTTCTTGGCGGCACCGGGACCATGCCAAGCTCCGTCAGGTGAAGCCGGGGCACGGGAAGAGGCACCCTCAGCGCATCGGCATAAAGGGGTGGGGCTCTCGCGACCTACGCGTGGCCCGGCCTGGTGACCCGCGGAAGCGCGGTAGCTGCAGAGCCGGTGCCTCTTGCGCAAAGGACCACACCGGGAAGACCGGCCACCGACACCATCTTGCAACCTCTGGAAGAGCAGAAAGCTCCCTGTGGCGGCCGCGCTGGTCATTACAGGCGTAGAACGCCAGAGGATTTGGGGGAGGAAGATGACGAACGACGCTGACCGTTTTCTAATGTGGGGACTGCGGGTTGATTAGCTAAAAGTTGAGGGGCTAAAATGTAAAACCGAAAATGCCCGTGGGGCAGAAAAAATATCTTTTTATATTGTGTTACATAACCAGTTTTGTAGAATATAATAATCATGCATTAATCTTCTCATGTCTGGTATATGGTCGTTACTGAGTACTCGGTTCTTTTTCTCTTCTTTGAAATCTTGTTTCCAACTTTCATTCGACCTTGATGACAAGGACCTTTATGTTTCTTTTTACGATGGCTCTGGACAACGCGACATATAGCTGATCGTGAGAGAATACCGGTTCCGACAGGTACACACCTAGCTACAATCGGATGGTCTGCCGTTGCACCTTGTTAATCGTCATGGTTTAGCTAAGCCTGAGCTGATGTTGCTATCGTCCTTTATATTTCTATGACATCACTGGTGTGTTTCCATGGTCTTTTCAGTTTCGATGAAAACGCTAGTGTTTATGAAGGATTTAATCATTTTCCTCTTAATAGCATGTTGAGAAATAATATACATTTGTATGTTTGTATCCAAACTCTAAAGACTAATTTAAACTGAAATAAGGATTATGAGTATATAGTCATGAAGCATAGTTTTAAATCGCATCAAATATTTATTATCAGTAGACTCTACATCTCACCTTTGAAATTTCATCGGTCTATATATTTATGTTTTTGAACCGTGAAACTAATGGAACATAACAGTCTACATACAATTGGTAATAAGAATAATCGTTCATATGAATGAATATAAAATACATAGAATAATATATGTATTAATATGGACTATATTTTTTATTTAATCTATATTTTATCAGGGTTACTCCATGTATCTCGTTCGTATATATTTCCATAAAAACGGCTTAGACATCCATACAGCACACCAATTCAAATGAAAGAAATGTGCGAGCAACAAATGGTGAGATAGTTGCTTTTACTCTTTGAGAGTTTAACGACCAGTTTAATTAAATTCAAACAAAATTTAACCTATATACATATAAAATTATTTCCTGCGTCAGTGAACACAAGATGCACTCTTAAATTAACTTATGCTATATAAATCACCTTTTGTGAATTCAAACAAAATTAACTATATTGATTATATACATATAATATTATTTCATGTGGTAGTGAACACAGGATGCACTCTTAAATTAAGTAATGCTATATAAATCGCCTTTGCTAACTGAATTTAAACAAATAATCATGGCGTATGTGTGTGGTTCATGCACAATGTCTTGTAAAAAAACCAGTTGATGCAATTGTAACATATGGTTCTATTATTCGCAAGAACGACTACTTGTCCTATCTTCATATTCACACCATATTCTTGATCTTGTACTAAAAATCGTAGCACTCAACAGAAGCATTCGACACAATCCGTCAATGACACTTTAAGAATATATGTCCTTAAGAACATCTTCAGTAGTCTCACTTGCTGCTCTAGTGCTGCTGCAGCAATTGGTACTCTCACGATAGACTTTATTTTCTGCAACCTAGAGTTAACTGCCGAATCTAATGCTGCAAGGAAGTCCCAGACATGTATGATAGAATCTATTTTTTTTGCTGTGGCAATGACTTGGTGGGATGTTCCCTGTAAAGAACTTTTAAAATTACTTGAACAGACAACTAATGAATAAAAAAATCTACAACAAACTGATAGGCCTTACAGTAGTTAAAAAACAAAAGTGCAATATCGACATAAATAAACAAGGATACTCTTTTAAATCTATCATGGTTGAAGTTATGTAGTTATGTTAGGTGTTCAATATCAGGTTCCACTGTTGAGGATGAAACTAACAACCATGAAAGATTGGGTCTACTTCCAAAGTAGACTATAAATGAAATGAAGTTATACATTAATTGTATACCAGTATAGTACAAAAACGATTAAACCGGGTCGTCAGCGTTTTATAAGTATATAAAATATCAGTGGTAAACATCAACAGCTATGCCCAAATACAAGTAGCATAAAGGCAGGGTTGTCAAATTACATTTGCTATAGAATAAATTCTAACCAAAGAAAGCAAACAAAATATTCTGAAATGAAGTATTATCAGAAAAGAATGTCCACAATGCTGGCAATTAGAAATACGGTGTAAAATCTATGAGCATAGTTGCCTACTATTTTTTTCAACGTTACAGGAAAGTAATGCGAGATATTACGTTTCTTAATGTGAGAATACATGGCTTGTGATATGACTTGCACTTCAATTGACAGAAAAGGCATTATCATGAATATCCCCAAACAGCACGGGATGGATTACCACCTGAAAACAACACTGGCTATAACAAGAGGAACTTGTAGGCAGGCTAAACTCAAAGGACATTATGGTAGTCAAGAACTTCACCAGTGAAGCTAGCTGTGACTTCTGCCCTACTCTAGAGTCTGTCCATCAGATTGCCTACAATGCAAGAACCCGTAGTCTGTTTGGAATAGGCTTGGTCTGAACAACGAAACTGCAGTGTCCTCCACCATAACCAAGTTCGTGGAAAGAGTGGCACCATCCAAAGACTAAACCTGGCCGATATAACTTCGGTGCGTGTCTTCTGAGACTTGGAAGGGCAGGAACGATCGCATCTTTAATCAGAAAAGTGCGACAAGATCACACAAGCATCAGAGCAGCATTCAGGCATGGGTAAGCAGCTAGGAGAGAACTGAAAACCTACGTTCCAAGCTATACAGAGGTAACAATTTCGGCTGTACCCGATGCGCACGGCCCGCTTCTTCTTCCGGAGCGACGGAGAGGACGACTGCCGTGAGAGGACAGCGGCGGGGAAGGAGGGTGAGATCGGAGAAGAGATCCTCGTCCAGAGGCTGGGAGGCCGCGCCGACGTCAGTGTCCAAGGCGGCGGCAGGGCCAAGGGTGGGCGGCTTGGGGGGTCGGGTGCCTCGACGGTGGGGTCAGCGGAAGGGGTGGGGGCGAAGAGGACCATACCCTCGAAGAGCGAGTCGTTGCCGTCGCCCCAACCGCCGTCTTGCGTCTTGCGACGCCATCGGCTGCGAGCGAGCAGGAACCTTCTACGGACGGATCACGTGAGGAGTAGGGAGGAAGGAGAGGGCGGGGCCGGCCGTCACCGGAGAGAGGACGACGGCGGTGGCCAATCGCGAGAGGATCAGAAGCGACGGGCGGGGTCAAAGTGCAAAAAAGGCCAAATATCATCATACACGGATAGACAGGCAGCTGGACTGCGGGTTAATTTCCACATTTTGTAGGTACTCAATTGTAAAACAACCACGACGTACGAGGCCTCACCGTAACCAATATTATATAGTAGATACTAGTAAAATGTCCGTGCGTTGCTACGGGCGAACATAATGACCCGAAATAACTCATCCCACACTATCATTAATTAATATTTCGTCTTACGTGATGATCATGTTCAGATAAAAAATGATCACATCAAATTTAGATTTGCTACGGAAAAAAAATGACACTTATGAGCATATTGACAAAGCAGCAAAGTGGCTTAAAGGGTAATACATATATGATGATACATTCTTATGTTATCTTTGTATACATTAAATGCAGATTACAAAAAAAAATCTTTGGATTCATGTTACGCCTGAACTCACATTTAGCTTTAATTTGATCTAATCTGAATTTCTTTTGTTACGGCTGCATAGTTGCATATTTCTTTGTCTCTTGAGTTGTTTTGTTTTGCTTATTATAAGCTTCATTATATATTTTTCAGTCTTTCCTGATTTTCTTTATTAGTCATCTGTGCACACAACTCTATATTTTATAATTAATTGTTACGAGTTGATTTTATTCAGTATTTCATTATTTATTAGACTATGGAGAATTTCATTACTGTGTTATCAATCAGAATAACTTCACCTAGACGTTGCATTAGACAGTCAGCTGTAAGAAAGCTATTGGTTATTCAATTACTCTGGTTTCCTCCATTTCACAATACTCACATCTTCTGTTCTTTTCAGTTCTGTTTTAAATTATCTCATTTCGTAGTTACTGAATAACATACCTTTATAGCTAGATAATGTTCTAGAAGAATTTAAAGCAGTATATTCCAAATGATCGTATCTTTATATATTTGCGGATTCACATAGGTGACACTAAACTTCACCACCACAACATGCATCTGTTGCACTAACTAAGGTTTGTGCAATTACACTTTTGTATGCTCTTTGGGAGTTTGGTCCAAACGTGTGCCCTTATGAACCTATAGAAGAAGTAACGACATGCATGTCCTGAACAGCATGGTCCTCTTGATCACTTTTATTGCTTAACTAAAGCTTGCATGTAAACCTACTGGATTTTCCAAACTTCGAGATGGTGGTGCTTTGTTATTCTTGGTACCTGATTTCTCTCGGTGATAACAATCTTCACATACCCAGCAGTTGGATGATTCTCTAGGTGTTTTCCTTACTTGTTTCCTTCTTCGAATGAAAATCTTCTCATCTGATTGAGTGTCTGGATCTCTTCTAGCATCATGTCAATCCTCCTCTGCTTCATAAACGCATAACCTGTATGCACGGAATCATCACCAACCTCTTTCTAATGCACCAGTTGCTTGAAGGAATCAGAGTATATGTATAAGAATTGCAGCTCCAAGCTATGATTTCATAGTGCACATGAGACAAATATAAAAGAAAGTCGATGAAGGGCAGGCAAGTGAATTTGGTACCTCCAAGTTATGATTCACATTCCAAGGCTCCAAGCAGCATGAATATCATCACGATTCAGTCCAACTGTCCAAGGATATTTGATTAGAGTTGGACAAATGCAGTGTTCAACATGAGAGTGAACATTGTTTCCTCGTGACCTAGCTTATCACCAATGTGGATGCATTGAAGAATTACACTCCTGTTATCAGGACTTCAGTCTTACTTTGGTATATGCAACTACGGCCTACTGTCCTCTTCAGAATTAAATTTAGGAGCAGTGTGTAGAACTATTGAATCCAAGATGAGGTCGACTAATAGAAAACCATTCTGAACCACTTGTGTGTCTTGCAAATTCGAATAGGCACTGCTGGGAGGGCGCCTCCAGCTCGCTCCTTCGCACGCCAATGGTCAGGCACCCAAACCTTGTTCTGGTACGTGCCCCCGCCTCGTTTTGGAAGACAAACCCCTCGCCGGTTTCATCGACGATCTCGATATAGATGTCGGTGCTGAGGTCCGATTTGAAGTTGTGTGAGAGGCCAACGGAGTAAATGACAATGGTGGGGCTCCTCGGCGTGTGTCGTCGCTCAGGAAGCGCAGCTCTGCCTCGCTGAACACGGTTCGGAAGTTGAATACAGGGAGCCTGCATGTGAACGCCTTCTAGCCGAAAACCTGGTGCCGTCCGCTGTTGTGCTAGTGATTTATAAATAGATTGTGCCCTTCCATCTCGGCAGGAGCCAAGCCGATGAGTGTTTTGGTGGCCGCAGGCTCCCTCTCCTGGCCTCCTCCATGGAAAGGAACCGTGGACAAGAGGACCCATAGCTGGACGCAGGGACGACTCGGTGGTGGCCTGCAATGGGAGGTGCAGGACCCGTGCACCAGTAGTGGGAGGCGCAAGATCAGGGGCAACCGTAATTTCAGCATGCTCGATCCCCAGCCTCCCGTCGTCGTTGCCAGCCTATTCCGGCAGGTACGACATCTCCCCGCACCGCCTCTCGCCATCACGGATCCTATCAGCGTGCCCTTTCGATACCTGGTTTTGCCGGTCGTTCCCGCGTTCTGGCGAGCTCTTCCTCCGCCGCTGTCCCCACATCCTCTCCGTCCATGGCGGCGTCACCTCCGCGTCTCCCACTTCTGGTGTGGGGGAGGTTTGGGAGGACGAAGGCGGGTATCGTCGTCGCCGAGCACGAGTCACCTTGGCGGCGGTGCATGGTGTCGCCGGAAAACCTCGCTGCTCCACTGGGTGTGATCTAAATTTGGATAGATGCGAGTGCATGGTGGAGGCAAAAGCTTCTGATGGATTGGAGTTTCGGCTATGGAGGTGCCACCTTGATTCCTCCTCTGTTTTTGCGTCGACCGGCTGTTCAGAGATGAGGTCGGCGGGAGAAGGAGCTTGGGCCGAAGGAGGACGGCGGCGAGATCAAGGCGGCGGCTGAGATTCTTGCGAGGGAGAGAAGGATGGATCAGCTATGGGAAGGGAACAGAGGAACCGGTACACGAGTTACGCAAGGACTGCGGGTTGGTTTCCTTAATCTTCAGGGACTAAACTGTAAAACGGCCGGACGACGTACGACGCCTCACAGTAAGAGATATTATATAGTAGAGACTAGTAAAATGCCCGTGCGTTGCTACCGGCGAACAAAATGACCCATATGCACACACAAATGACTCATCTCACTGATCATGAATTAATATTCCGTCTTCATAATTATCAAGTTCCGATAAAAATGATCATGTCATGATAGTACCCATGCCTCTCGTTACTACTTAGCTCTGCTGTCATGGAAAGAACATGCCAACTGGGCTGATAATAAAAAATGAGTCTGGCCGGTGAAGAAAGAACTGAAAGCTTCGACATCCTTTTCTCTTCCTGGCCCTAGGGTTAGGGATGGGAGGGGGGGAGGAGAGAGTCACTCGTACTGATAGGAGAGTTGAGTCTCGGAGGGACGTGGCCGCTCGAACGCGTTGGCCATCAGACACCAGAATTCCGGTCGGTGACTCACTCTCTACACAAGAATCACCTCTCCAAGGTTGCTAGCTAGAACGCCATGGGTACTCAACACTATCTTCGGACCATGTCAGGCAATGCACCGGGCACCTTATGTGCACACACCGTCATTGAACCACACTACTTGTGTGTGTGTCACATATGGAACCGGCCGCTGGAGCACGTACAAAAAGAACTCACATTAAAAAAATGTTATGATTTTTTTTTATTGAATTACCAAATTTCCGACTTCTCTATCAAGCCGAATAATCCAATTTCCAGAAACATAACCATGGTGACGTTTCCGAGTATTCAATAGCTCCAGTAAGGTCGACGACTCATTTGGTTATGAAGAACCTACAAATACATCATAAAAATAAATTTTCTTTGCCGATGGTGGGACTATGTTCGTAACACACAAGTTAAATTTACCAAGGTTCAGATAAAGTGCTAAATCAGTTCCTTACAGTACTATATGTTGCTAAGGAAAATTAATGACTTCACTGTGTATTAGGACATGTTTGTTTGAGAAAAAAACATTACTCCACTACCATAAGGATCTTACGGTCAAACGAAATTGATTTTCAAAACATTGCCTCAACACTTTTTTCCAAGGAGATCAAAATAAAGGTACACAAAAAAGTATGTCATGTGAGTATGTTTTAAATCAACATAAATTAGAGAAATATTGAGGGACTGTACAAGAAGCTCCAGCACACTACAGTAAGCTAGGTTTGTGAACAAACAATGATATCAGCATGTATACAGTTTCTACTTTACCTTGTGAGATGGCTAGAAACAACAATCTCCGAGGAGGCGTTGGCGCCCACGGTGAAGGCCCTATTATCACATTTAGAGTTTTTGAGTTCTCCATAGTGAAGCTTAAACTTGATAGTATCTTCTTAAATACCTCATCATTTTGTATACATCATTTAAAATTCCTTATGAATTAATAGTCCTACATAATCACATAATATGTTTAGCAACAGTCTCAACATAAGCTTGTTGACTGTGCTCCCAACATAAGTTTCATAAGTACATTCTTTTGCGGCAGTCTCAACGGAAGCTATCAAACCATAGTCTCAAAGATAATTGGTGTACTTGATGAACAATTCCGTAATAATATGTATCAGCAGATTGTAAAATGAAATAGGTGCACTTTTGCTGGCTTAGGATGAAAGGCTTGTTGGCTTACGATGTATCACTGTTGCAATGTACAATTAAACAAGCCCCAGAACATATTACAAACCACTAAATTAGACACAGGCAAAAGTAAAAAAACATAGAAAAACACCACCCTTGACTGATACTAAAGTGAACGCTTCTCCTCAACAAGAACAACACTTTTAGAGGTAAAAAAGTAAATAACTTTACGGAAACACTTTTCTACATGCACATACGGGTATGGGACATATCGTGTCCATTAACGGCTATGTCTGTGCTTTAAGATCCGTGAAAAAGTATAGACATAAAAATGTTTTCTGACTTTTGCATTCAGTTCTGTCAACTATGCAAGATGAGACAGAAAGTTAGCTAGGACGTGTCCCTGTCCTGTTCCACGTCTCACGTCGTGTGGTGTCATGTCACATTGCCTATCCCACTCCCTCCTTCACTTCTTCTGGAGCCAGGACACAACGTCTCCCTCCTCCATCTCTGCTCACCTCTGCCGCCGCGCCGTCGACATCCACCGGCTCCTCCAACGCGTCGACACCGGTTCCTGCGCCACGTTCGCCACCCTCTCCACTCTCCAGGCTTCGAAGGTGCTCGCCGCCACGTTCGAGGACCTACTGATGTGTGTGGGGACCTGCCGGTGTCGGCCAGCGCGACGGCGGAGATCTTATGCCGTCTCCTGCCTCTTGTGTGCCGCGTGCGCCACCTCCAGCTTGGCCACAACCCTTCACCGCATGGCGCTGCGCCTCGGCTTCCTCGACGCTGCCATCCGCCGTTCTCTCCTCATCCTCCACTCTCCGCCGCAACTCCTCGTAACTCCACGCCGTCACTGCCATGACGTCATGGTGCGTGCTTTCGTCGTCTCCTCCGTAGCATGCGGCGAGCTAGTCGGCGGCCGCGCGACGTCACACACATGCGTGGGTCTCTGACGCTCTGGCCTCTGCCGCGGTGGTGCACTTTGCCAGCTGAGCGCACGCAGCTTGGCGCTGGAGTGCCGGACGAGCACACACCAGAGCGGGTCCTTGGCGCCGCGCGCTGCAGCCAGCTCCAACACCAATAGGATCCGCCGGAGCTCGTCCCGGCCACTGTCGACGATTCGCCAGAACCCCACATTCGTATTCGCCAAGTGCAAGAGACAACGTCAAACAAATGCGCAAGACATTCCAACACAAGGAAAAAGGTCCATTTTGTACTTTCGAACGCATGAAACATGGAGCAGAAAATTGACGTTCCTCTATGCATGGGATATGAGATCCCACATGAATGCAAATTGGAACTGGATTGCTAGGAAGATAAAATTATCACAGATCGTCGGGCGAAGACAAGTCCTGGCCAACCTGTGTCTTCTGCCCAACATGTCTCGATAGCAGAGCGGGCGCAGCGACGCGAGGCCTGCGCCATGGAGAAGCGGCACCGTTCTCGGCGAGCAGCAAAAGGACGAGACAGGGACACGTTCATGACGTGAGCGGCGCCGCGCACGACCACGGAGCTCTCCTTACGGCCGGGGACGCGGCCTCTCATTGCAGCTGCGTGTTCGTGCGCAACGTTCCCACGCCATCTGCATGCGCCATCTCGTCCTCCCCACGCACTGCGTCAGCGACATCGCTGCGCCGCCCACCTCGCCCGGTGACCTCCACGGAGCCTGGTGTGTTATCTACTGTCGACGTCATCTGCGCCGTCATGCGCGACAACCACGGCGAACTCTGACAAGAAAGGCGGTCGTTGACCTGCACCACGGCGACAGGGGCGCAGAGCAGGGCCACAAAGGCGTCCTGGTCGTCGGCAGGAGGGGAAGGAGGAGAAAGGGGAGGGATCGACGGGAGCAGGGGAAAGAGAGGGAAGGAGAAGAGAGAAAGGGAATAAAATAGTACTGTACATTTGACTTACTGTACATGCGTAGCAGATTTCCAGTAAAACCCGGCAAAAAAAATGGAGAATCGTACAATTGACATGACAGATTAATTCATAACCTTCCATATAGGAAACCAAGATGTTCCGTGGCACAGATCATGATGAAATAATCAAGGGACAAGATAGCCCTCATACCCATGCATGTATGTACAAAATCCACTCTCCTAACTTTATCACTGTGAAAGAACATTTATCGCCTAATTTCGCAAATTTTACAACGTATTTGCTGAAAAAAAAACCTAATATACCAACATTACAACCAACTATTTGTTACTGTATCATTTTCTATTCTGCTACTCATCTCAGCCATATACAGAAGTACAGGTCATTCATTTTTCTGTCTTTTTTCCTTTCAACTGATCGTGTCCACAAACATCTAGAGCAGCCTGCTGACAACATGCTGCTTGTTCACAGCAGCAGCACGCGAAATAGGCCTGGCTGTGCCTGTGTGTACTAAAGGCCGTGCTCCAGGAGATACTGCTCGACAGGAGCACTCAGCATCGCGGGGAACGGGCGATTGATAATTTGATATTATGATTGCCTGGAGCCGGCGGTCGGTAGAACGCACAATCTTCCTGCGGTTGTTGAGTTTGTAGTTCAGGAGTACATCGCCTCGGTTGCATGGAGACCACAAGGGTCAGTCGGGGGATTCTGCTCCTGGGTGAGGCCTTGCAACTCTAGCATTTGACAGCAGACATAGGGGTTGGAACCGGACGGCAAGCGGTGGTGAATCCGCGGTGGGTACCCTGCTGCGTACCCTGCTCCCATACACTCGCCGGACGCCCGGACCTCCGGGGTCCGCCTCCTCTGCTCTCGCCGGACCTCCGGGATCTGCCTCCCCTACTGCCCTACGCTCGCCGGCGGACCTCCGACATCTTCCCCTCTCCTCCCTACCCCGTCGACCCACCTTCTTCTCTGCCGTCCATGTTCTCGTATCCCCGAATTCACACCTCTGAACTCTGCCGCCTTCTCCCCTACCTCCGCCGTCGCCCCTCCGACCCCTACGGCAGCTCGTCTCTTTCTCTGTTCTTCGAGAGGATGTGGTCTTTAGCGGGGAAAAAACGTTTCGGGCTGGGTAGATATACTGCGGGTTGATTTCATACTTTCGGAGGGGTCAAAACGTAAAAACGCCACAACGTACAGAAAAAACTTTTTATATAAAATAAATATCAGCACAATCCAAAATTTACGCTAAAGTCGACTGAGATGCATAACCAGTTTGGTACTAAATACCAGTGCGTTGCCACGGAGAGATTTTCCTTTTTACAAATATTGATATTTGTGTTAAACTCCTGTGGGTTGATTTGAAGATAATATCATCGACAATAAACCCAATAGAGAAGAACGTTTCAATGATGTAGTCGACAGCTACCGCATGCGCGGCATCCATGGTCATGGGCTCATGGCCATCTCATGCGCTACGTCCAAAGCCATGTCCCTCTCGCGAAACTTTCCCCTGTGGCGAGTGGCTCTCCATGGCATCTCAGACACCGCCTTAGACCAAGTCCAACAAAAAGTCTCTGATTATATAAAAGTCTCATTATTGCAGAGTTTTGCAAAACATTTCCGCCTTTTGGTTCGCGTCGATATTTGATGGAAACGGCAAAACCGGCTTTGTACATGAGCTCTGAGTCGTTTTTGCGTACGTATCGGGCATCCACGACACCCGAAAGCCGCTGGCCGTCCGATCGGAGCAATCAACGGTCCAGACGCGCACAAAAGACCCCCCAAACGCGCATTACTGTAGCAGTGCCCTCTCCACCAATCACACGGCGACACGTCGCCCAGTCTCCATCCGGTAATATCCGGTTCCGCCGGTCGTCGGGTCATTTTGCAGAAAAACCACTGAAAGATCGAACTTCTAACCCGCAGTTCATGAGTTAACGCGTTGAAGAACCTATACGTAATTCAGGGAAAATACAAGGACTTTTTTGCAAAACTATCTCGCACAATCACCACGCCTCTTTCTCTCTCCCGTTGCTCCACCGTCACCGCACACCGCCGCCGGCCGCCGCCGCCTTCACTACCGATATTCCCCGTCAAATCGGAGTGACGGAGAGATGTGCCGTCGCGCGCTCTATCTCCGCGCCGGCGGATGCGTGCTAGGGCGGCCGCAATCGCCGGCGTTCCTCGCCAGGCCGTCTGCCACCGCCGCCGCATCTGCTCGCGATCGCCGGCGTTCCGGCGACCTAAGAGAGGCGGCACCGCCCATCCCGCGTAGCCAGCACCATGGCGCGTCTAGCGCGGCCGGGTGCGCGTCTTTCCTTCCGTGGATACGCCGCCGGCACCGGCGTCGCCGTCGCAGACGCTCCGCCCTCCGGTGATGTCGCCATGACGTCACGGTGGGACCCGCCTATCAGCCGGTTCAGTTTTGCCCCAGATAGGAAAAAATTCCATAAAATGTTTAAAACTACAAAATCAATCTTTAAATATATCCATTCAAAAAATATGGAAAATATATCAAAATGATCAGAAAAAAGAAACCTCATTACTTATGTTATTATGTAAATATATTTCAGAGATTCAAATACAATGAACGATTCAAGACAAATTCAATATATTCAAATCTATTCGTCAAAAAAAAAATTACGACACATCGAAATTATCAAAAGACTCCATTTTCAAAACATCAAAAAATGTTACATGCACAATACTATTTTGATTAAATGCCTTCACAAAAAAAATGTTACCTACTTCTACCACATAATCGACTTCCAAATTTACATATTGCAGCACTTCAAAAAAATTTAGATCTACGCATTTTACGACTACAAAAATGTTTTCAATCTGAAAAGCCGTCCAAATTGAACAATTTTTTGAGCCCAAGCATTTTTAAACTCACGCTTTTTTCAATTCCACTAATTTCTGTACCTATATTATTTTAATATGCATACATTACCGATTATTTTCTACTACACGGGTGCGGCATTCCCTAGTATTTATTGATACAACACAATAATCACATTGATGTTTTTCTTGCTCACCAACTCTATGAAGAAAAATCGTACATCCTAACAATACAGTTATCAGCTGCGTCTAGCAATTAACAAGATTACACAAAATATGAAAGAAAACATCAAGCAATAAGCAACAGCAGGAAATTATCAGCATAACCCAAACAAAGAGCTAGCACGGCAGTAGAAGCAAAGCACACATAGCCACACCAATTTGTTCGCCTAATCTAATAATCTATCCTCTCAATCTCTCACTTAGAGCAGTGTAGGCGCTCATTCTCCCTCTCCTAGCTGCAGAGTACTGACATTGCTCTGGTACATTACCTTCTTTTCCTCAGCGAGAGGCTGCGGCCGCAGATGTTGAGTTTAGATACGGTATCCCTTCCCGTCTCCTTGCACGAGCACATAGATGTCCCTTCCCTTTCCTCTGACGGTGGAGTATAACAGCAGCAACACGGGCTCGTTTGTGTGTTTGCCCACCTCGAAAGTGCCCATCCCCTTCCTATCTCTCACGGTCTACGTTTCATCGCTGGCCTGAAGGATACAGCGGACCTGTAGAAGGGTCCAGAGGTCGACATCGCTCCACGGACGGGGGGAACAGCGGCGTGGTGGAACCCTAGGCCGGAGCCATTGGAACAAGAAGGTTTTGCGTATGTCGCTGAGATCCTCAGACCTGGGTACAGGGGGACTTGCCACGGGAAAGAAACTGGAGGGTCGCCGCCGTCTAGGCCTCTCTCCCGTTGTGCACGCTTCCTTCCCCACGATCGAGCTCTCACGCAGAGTTGCTGGGCGGCGGCAGGCTCGGGCGACTCACTCAATCCGGGCCGGCGAGCTCGCGGGGAGGATGGATTCGAGAGATCTTAGGAAGAAGGCCGGGGAAGAGGTGAGGCAGGCGACGGCGGCCGAATACGTGGGGCGGCAGCAGCGGAGTTCCCGGGCTTGAGGAGCAGGGCCGCAGGGAGAAGGATACGATGTTGTTCCAGCGGAAATAACGGTTTAGAGTTGTCTATGGACTGCGGGTTAATTAGTCACAAACCGGAGGGGCAAATTGCAAAACGTGCACGACGTCCGACTCCTCAGCTTAGGCCGTATTATATAGTAGAGATTATATAGTAGAGATACTATTAAAACAGAATGCGTCGTATGGTGTGTTCTCAAAAAATTCCAAATGGTGTCACAAGCCGAATACCGTCATATTTCGAATTAATTACATGTCATGCCACCTATAACTGGATACCGGTTTAAAAGGAAAAGAAACAAAAAAAAGAAAAAGAAAAAATAAGGCTAAACTTCTTACTAACTACAGAACCCACTAATTTTGCTACAAGATCTAACTAATCGATGGCTAGCTGATTTTCGTACGGATATGGATCTCAAAAATCGTGGTTAGTTATCTCATTCTCCTCATCCCTTCCAAATAATTTCTGCCAAAATAACTGCTTCCACAGCGCCAGGTGGTCGGAGCACGGCGGCGCCACTCCCTACGGTCTTGCCACCACGCCGGAGTCTCCGCCATCAGGCCACCCAGATTTGCGTCCCCCAGTCGTCATCTCCCCTGCCCCGCCGTACGACGTACGCCCCTAGTCGTCATCTCCCCTGCACTGCCCTGCATCCGACGGTTGCTGGGACATCCACAATCGCCTACAATTTCTCCGCCACCGTCACTGTCGCCATTGTCACCTTTCATGAGTACAACACCGCGAAGACGCTGTTGTCGTCGGGCGCATTGCAATCCCGTCATTCGTTTCCCTGCGCGTACAGCACATACAGTCGGCCCCTCACGTATCGGGTCGACCCTGAAATTCTCCCTCAATCCAACCGGTTGGTTATTGTTTCAGACCATTTGAGACTGTAAGCCACGTTGTTTCTCCCTAAAATCAAGGTTTGCATTGGTTTCAGATCGATGTGCGGCAGGCAAACTGTGCTAGCGCTTGTTTGGATGTTAATAAGTGCCTGCACTGAAAGAGTATCTGCAACCGTGTTTCGAATTTTGTTTGTCCTCCAGCTCTCTCTAAGAATTATTGGTCCTATAAAATCAAGGTTTCCAATCAAGATAACATTCAGTTTCAGAACACAACCTTACAGTCCAGCATTCTCCCCCATTATCGAACTGTTTACATCTAGCCATTTACTCTGAATAGTATTTTAATTCTTAGTTGCATGTTCGAGAATATTAGTGGATTTTTTCATATCTGATACCTTCTTTCTTTGTTTGTCTATCAGCAATTAAACATAATTTACTATTGTTAAAATTGACGATTCTGATTCAGATTTATTGCAGGCACAATAGAATTGTTCACAAATAGGAAGAAACCAACCATAATCCACTAGACGACATAACCAATGGGAAAGAACAAGGTAATTAAAAATATTCTAAATAGGACTTTTATGAATGTCCGCATGGAGTGTTATATGCATATCCTAATTATTTCACATATGCAGATCCTAAGGAGATCAAGAGGCAGGGGATAGAGAACGGCATGAAAAAAACAAAGATGAGATTTTACGGCGTCGACGACAATCACATGACCTTAAAAGGCACACAAAGATCTATGTGAATCATGAAAACCCTAATGTGTTACCCTATCTACTGGACAAAACGAAGCCACCCAACTCCAATGCATAACACCTGCATCAGGTCATGTGTTATAAACTTAAAAAAGTGGTCAACGGGGGAATGATCCCTGCCTTGACTTTACGTTGTTAGGTAGAAAGTGAGATGCCCGGTTTCTGAGAATTCCTCAGCGCAGTTGGGACTCAAACCTGGGCCGGCTGGTTCCTCACTAGGAGCCTCAGCCACTAGGCCAGTTCCTGGTCCTCAAACCTGCACGTACAGGTGGCAAGTTTTCGTATATGCCAGTTTGTATATGAAATATTCATTGTTTGGCGTCCAATGTAATTGTAGGTATGGCTCCAGATGTGCAGAAAAGGTGGCCGGCCTGCCGGTTGCCGCTCGCTTGCCTCACCAGTTACATATGCGGACATTTTGCTTCCACCACACATGACTAAAACGGAAGCTGATGCAGTAGGTGGGTAGTCAATTCTTAATGACTGCTGGCTTGATGGGTGCAAGTTGAGGGAGATAAGAATCTGGGCGGTCATCGAGAGAGCTGGATGGAATGGAAACCGTCAAAGCTGAAGTTGGCAGCTTTCAAAACTGTGAGCTAAAAGAAATACTAAGAAAACACATCAGGATGATGAGAAAGGCCGGCGTCGTTTCCATGTAAGTTGAACATGGAAAACTTAAAGGAGATGGTGGAAGAGCTAATGAACACTTTAATTTAATTGAACATGCAGACCATGTAGTTCGTGCACTGAGAGAAAATAAATGAAAATTTTGGAACCGCTTTAAGGAGGTAAACTAAAACGATGCAGTGGAAGAATAGCTGACATGGACGTATTGTATTTGACATGGACCAATTAGATGATTGCTTAGGTGGATGTCTTACATGTTGAAAGAAATACCTTTAGTGGGTTGCACCCATTTAAATATGTGGTGCCTAAACTGTAAGATTTATTTTCAGGTTTGAGGACAAGTCCAGATGGACATGAAACTTTTGTACCCTACAAGATTGTCAACTGGGAGGGAAGCTTCACGTTCAGGTCAACGCCAAGGACTTTGATTTAGCATTTTTAATTTTCTTGTTGTTGATTTGCCTGCACAATAACTTGTACTCCTAGATTAGTAAGGTCTCTGGGTTCTGATACTTATATTGTGACATCTTATGCGCTAAAGAAAGATGATCCTTGGAGGGAAAACCTCACGTCTAGATAGGTTTTGTTCGTAGTTAGTCCATTGTCCACCACTTCTCCTTTGATTCTGATTTTTTTTAGAAGGTGACATTTGATAGAAACCAGAGATACAAGGAGGCCAAAATCATCCAAGGGAAGTGAGCCAATCTTCCTTTCATATTGTTAAATGTTGGAAGTTTGATTGAAATATTATAATCTGAGTGGATTAATCACAAATTGGGTATGTTTGATGCTTTGCTTGTATAAGAATCAAGAAGAAAAAAGACATGGATTAGTTAGAAGCTCTTTGGAGCTGGTTACATGCTTTGTCGGAGAGTGACTCCCACGAAACAGGGGTAGTCACACCCTGAAGAGTAGTTCGAAAGGGGGATTGAACACGGAGGTCAAACAATCCTCGAGAGGCACGACGACGGTGCTCGCCGGGCCTGGAGAGGATCACCCACGACAGAAATGGACACCGGCCCGTACCCAGATTCACGACCCTCAAGAGGAGGTAACACCGCTACTCCTACTTGTCTGTATTGCACTGCAAAGGTTACAGTACAACTGAGCTTGTCGAGAGCTCTGTTGAGGCAGTTTATGCCTGGAGAGGGACACGATGGTTGTCTTCCTCCTCCAGCAGGTGGCTATTCTACTTGCTCGGGTAGGGTTACAAGTGTTTAGCAAGCAATTGGTCGATCCTTTGCTACGGTGGAGCTCTAGCTCCTTTTATAGGCGCCACGAGCGTCTTCCTTGCGCAGGGCGTCCAAGGTGGGCTCCCACATGGCAGTGGCGCGGAGGAGATGGAGTCCACCACTGCTGAAATCTCCATGGACGCGGTCCATCCGCGATAAAGTTGGGCGCGGTGGTCGACAGGCAGCAGACCGCGCAGAACAGCTCGCAGGGGTTGTAGTGATCGTGGTGGAGCCCATGATGACGATCTTCTTGGAGCGTTGCGCCGTCCAGCCGCTTTATCACCAGAGAGGAAATTCCCAGATGTCCTGGCGCAGGCGGCGCAACTTTGTTGACTCCTTTATCACCAGAATGGCAATTGGAGTGCTCGCGTCACTCTGCGGCCGCTGCAGAGGCCATGTGCGCCCTGCAGCGCTTGCTTGGCCGCGAAGTGTCTCCATAGGGCCGCGGAGGCCTGTGGAGGGATTTCTGTTGACTTCTCTCCAGACGAAGATAGCCTGGGGTTCTCTTGAAGTGCGCGGTCCTCTTCAGGCCCTCGAGGGGAGTTGCCTCTCGAGGGTCTCTCCAAGAGATAGTAGCCCCCGTGCGAGGCCTGGGGAGAGTGGGCTCTACACGCCCCAGTCTTCACTGGGCCGACAGTAGCCTCCGGGCCCGCGATGGGCGCGATTGAGCCCATGGGCGCAGGCGGACCGTCATGGGCCCAAAGTGTCCGGCCGGCCCGAGCCACGCGTCTCTCAGACGAGTAACAGCCGCGCACGATCTGGGGCGCGCGTAGTGGGGGGTCCCACCGTGCTCTGGTAACTGCTCCTTGATGAGACATAAAGTCTGAGCGTCAGGGCAGGGAGCCGTTACTGTTTCCATTCCTTCTCACAGAAGCCTTCTCCGTCTCGAGCCCTTCGCTCCTGTTCTCCGGTGCTCTCTTCTCATTTCTCCTCCAACTTCTTTCGCCGCCGCGACCTACCCATCCCCGGTGATGAGTCCAGCCAAGAACAAGGGCAAGGCGTCCGTGGGGTCCTCTTCTCAGGCGGCGCCAGCCGAGGTCTGCTCGGGGTGCGCGTCAATGACAAGGCGCTCGCCAAGGTCTGCTTCCTGGTGGCGGACTGGACCAACGAGCATGGCGCTACCGCGCTCAAGGCCGCAGCGCACGGTAAACGCCCGCGAGGGTTCTTCCCCGTCTTCCAGCATTGCGTCTCCGCCGGGTTGGTGCCGCCGTTTTCTCCATTCTTGGAGGTGGTGCTGGCTTTCTACCAGATTCAATTGCTGCACCTCCACCCCAACTCCGTCCTCATCCTCGCGGTGTTCGCCTATCTCTACGAGGCATACTTGCGCCTGGAGCCTACGGTGGGGCTCTTCCGGTGCTTCTACACGCTCCAGAACACGGCGAAGAACGAGCGCTCGGGATGCGTTTCGTTCCGCATCATGGACGGCATGGGGAGCTTCTACATTCCCATGTCGTGGAGCGAGGGAAGGGCCGTCACTTCAATGACGAAGAAGGTGGACGACTTTCGCCAGCGGTGGTTCTTTGTCGGGGTGGAGCAACTCTGCGCCTTCCTCGAGGTTCCCGACGCGCCGCCCGTGAAGAACGCGAACTGGGGCAAGGCTCCCTTCAACGGCGCGCAGAACGCTATCCTGATGGGCCGCTTGAGTTTCCTTCGCGAAGAGGGCCTCACAGGGAAAATCATCATTGTGGACTTCATGACGCGCCGCATCGCTCCCCTTCAGGCGCATTCGACGCCCATGTGGATGTACTCCGGCCCCCAGGACAAGATGCGTCTCCACCGCGAGGACAACGACAAGGACGCCGTCGACAACGCCCTGTCTGCGCTCTTCAGCAACCCGGTTGTGCCTGCCATGGACTAGCTCCCCATCACGCTCCGGCCGCTCCACCAGTACAACATGACCGAGTGTTTGGCCATCTTGGTGGGGATGCCCGCGTTTACCCCGGCAGGCCTGGCGGGGAAGGAGGTGCTTGTGCCGGTGGTGCAGGAAGCAGAGGGAGCAGATTCGCCCTCCACCTCTGGAGCTGGGCGAGGCGAGGAGGAGGCCGTGGCTGCGGAGGTTTCCTCTTCGAGGCCCGGGCCCCTCACTGACAAGATTTGCGACATCTCGTCAGGTGACGATGACGCCTTCGTGGTGGCGCCCTCACGCCCTGTGGAGGAGGAGGACGAGGAGGAGGAGGCCTCTGACGAGGAGGCCACACCGGGGCGGCGCGAGCCCCGCACCAAAGCAGTCATGGATCGGTCTGGGGCGAGGCCGTCCAACGTCTCGTCCAAAAGGAAAGTCGTGGCGCCCCCAGAGGGGCCAGGAGCCAAGACCAAGCCCACCTGGCGTCCGCCAGGCTTGGCGTGGGTCGACACCGGCGCCAAGTCTCCTGGGTAAGTGCTTCTAGCACTTGGTTGTTTCTGACCCTTGCTTTTTCTTCTTTTTCTGAAGATCCCTCTCTGGTGCTTGCCAGTGACCTTGTGCCTGCGAAGCGCCGTAAGCTCCGCAAGGCAGCAGAGCTGAAGAGGCCACAAGGCCTATGGAGGCGGCCTCCACAGGGCCAACCGAAGAGATGCCTCAGGCAGAGGAGGCTGCGCCTCAACCGGAGGCAGCTGTTGAAGGAGATATGCCCTAGAGGCAAATAAATAAGTAGTATTTATTGCATTATCTCATAAGTTTATAATAGGTTTATGTATTATGCTATAACTGTATTAATCGGAATTGTTAATACACGTGTGATACATAGACAACCAGGTCCCTAGCAAGCCTCTATATGAGCTAGTCCATTGGGCAACAGTTGATCGAGATTCCCGATCAAGGACAATGACGTCGGTTGACAATGGGGTCATCTTGTTAGTTGAATAAGGTGGTGGACATACGCAAAGTATTGCAATAAGATCGTATTACGATGTTTTTCATTTTTAATAGATAAGAGTATGATAGCTTATTCCTTAGACCGTGAGACCGTACTTATTGATGCTTCGTAGGAGTGCTTTGAGAGCATCAAACGTTGTGTCTTATATAGCATGACAATAACGGTGTCCATCTTGGGTATTCCGAAAGAGCATCAAGACGTAAGGATCAAGAGCGGGATTTGTTCATTCTTGTAATGGAAAGATACTCTGGGCCCACTCGGTGATATTGCATCTATATAGTTGCGCAGCTTATGACTAGGTCATGGAGATGTAATATCGCGGACGAGTTAATAACCTTCGTCGGTAACGAGATACAAAGGCATCGGTGTGTCTACGATCATATCTCGGACAAGGTAGTATCGCAGAGACAAAGGGAATGAATATCATACTTATGGTTCAACGACGATATTCGTGGAATGCACAGGGGTCGTCATATATTTCCAGGCATCCCTGACAATCATTGGTGAGCGGAGTGTCTCGACCATGTCTGGAGTGTTCCCGAACCGTAGCGTAACAAACTTAAGGTCTTAGCGACGCTAGGAGATAGGTTCTGGAATTTTATAGGAATTTGTTGGAGAGAAAGAAATGATCTGGAAAGAGTTCCGGTGGTCCGGAAGGAGTTCCGGGAAGGTATGGAATGGTTCCGGGAATGTCCGAAAGTTGTTCGGGTGGTTCCGAAATAGTTTTGGAGTCACGGGATATTGAATTATATATAAATATATTAATTATGAATTAATGGGATTTTTATATTAATTTAATATTAATTAAATAAAGGAAAAAGGGGGCTCCCACCTACATGGGCCCTAAGAGGGCCCAAGAAGGGGGAGCCGCACCCCACAAGGGGGGTGGGCCCCATGGGAGGTTCGGCCGGCCCATGGTGGGGCGCACCACCCCCCTCCTCCTTTAGTCCCACATGGGGGAGCCAAGGGGTTTGCACACCCCCTTCCCCCTTTATATACCAAGGCGTATTAATTGATTTAATTCATAGGAAAATCCAATTAATTCCCGATTTCTCTCTCGATCTCGTGGTTCCCAAGTCGGAGCCGCGCCGAGCTGAGGAAAGGGGTCTCTCTCCACCTAAGCCATACCGTAGAGCGCCGTTGCTCTGCGGGATTCCAGATAAGATCTACTCCTGCGATTTCAGCTGGATCTGAATGACCGGGAGTTGTCGCTAAGCTCCGTATGTTTGTGAGTGCTCGGAGGCATCTCTTTTCGAGAAGCTTGGGCGACGTCGTCTCGCCCCCTGAAGCCGCCGCGCCTCCCCCCCCCCCCTCTGCTGCCGGCGCACCAGCCCTGGTGGTGACGCTCTGCCTTCTTCCGCCCGACGCCCGTCGACGCAGATCATCATCGACACCCCGGCGTCATCGACTCCGACATCGCGGCAAATTCTCCGCGACCTCGAGGTCGGCTACGTACGACTTCATCGTCAACGCTTGTGCGGGAGCGTAATCCCCGCTATCGGTCTACATGGAGGTAATGTAACCCGTTCCGCCACCGTTATCGCATGTACTAGATAGATAGATCCTGGCTAGTTAGGGTTCCGTTCGCTAGAAAAATTATTGTTTTCTGCACCGTAACCCCTTCAGTGGTATCAGAGCCGATCTATGCGTAGTACTGCTGGTACGGTTAGAACTCATGTTAAATGAGGGCGTCTTTCTTATATTCGCTACCCTCTAGCGTGCACTTGCGATGCCTTCGGTATTGAGTTGATGAAGCGGCCCGGACCGACTTTACGCGTACGCTTACGCGAGACTGGTTCCACTACTGACATACGGCTTGCACCGTATCTGTGTCTGGCGGGTGTCTGTTTCTCTCTCTCTAGTCGGCAAAGCATTTTCAATGGAGGGCCCGAAAGGGATGCTTAAACATGCAATTATATGATCGACGTTGTGGTACAAAGTTCGTAGGTAGGGGATTCTCTTACGAATAAGCCTATATGCCACGTAAAACTTGCAAAACTATATAAAGCTAGAGGCGTCTAACTTTGTTTTGCAGAGGCGTTATTCTATGTGACATGGTTACGGTAAGTTTTGATATTACTCGTACTGTCGAAGGCAATGGAGGGCTCTGTAGACTCGGAGCCATGCCGGGGCGCCGGGAGGCCAGGCACATGGCGCCATGACGGTCCAGGCGCATCGACCATGTCACATCGCACTTCATTGCATCATTATTGTGTGCTGTTGTGTGTGCATCCTATTGATTGCTTATATGCTAGATATACAACGGTAGCGTCATAAATAGGATGATCCCTAACAAATACCAAAATTGTGTTCTTCCTCGTTGCGCACCACCAAGAAAGTTCTACGTTATGAGGCAGGCCGTGATGATCGGGTGTCACACATCTCGTCGTTCGCATACAGTGGGTGTAAGCCATGTTGCACGCGCAGGGTCTTCGAGGTTTGATTGGCGAGCCTAGCATACTCAGAGGTATGGCCTCGGAACACGGGAAGATCGAAAGATCGAGCACGGGTCATAGAGTTGTTATGATCGACATTTTATGTCCACCTTTGAAGCTGTGCTGCCGGCCGTGATGATCGGGGGTAGTGTGGTGGATGAGGGTCGTGTCATCGCCATTATTATTTTTAGGGATAATAATCTTGGTGTGGTGTGTTTTTGATAATGAGATTATAGAACTAAAACTCACCTATATATTATAAACTTATCTTACTCTTTTGCGATCACATCTGGAGACTACGGAACTACACTTCGGCTGCTTCCTCAAGAGCTCGGATTCTACCTTGGAAGCCGACGGGTCCAACTTCATCAGCTGGTGCATTGGTTTTAGAAACATTCTCCAAACACAACAAACATCCTATATGTGCTAGAACATTAGCTAGGAGTTAGACCAGATGATTCTGATAGCAAGGAGCAAGATGATGAGTTCCGTAAGCATCATGACATGTTCATGGAAGTGACGATCGTCATGAGCGTATGCCTAGCACCTGAGTTGAAAGTTGTTTCAACACATGGAGCCATATGTCGTGATTGATGCGATCAGAGGTCACTTCAAAGATGAATTGAGTCTTGAGCAGTTCAGACAGCTTAGAAAGTTCCAAACCATTCACATGGGGAGCATACCTGTCTGGAGACTCAGTTGAAGAAGTTGTGTGACATCTACTTCAGGCTTACGAATATCTACGATTTCTAGATAGCGAACTCCAGTGCAATAGAGATTGTGCTTTACCTCATAGTTGTGAATAGCATGTGCGTGAATATGCTATAGAGACACGGTGAGCTTCTTCACGTTCGTGAACAAGTTCAAATCTCTAAAAGTTGATTCATCGAAGAAGAGTTCTTCGACGCTATGGGTATATTTGATATACGAAGATATAAATGTATTCTTCTCATACTTGATGAAAAGTGTTTGATAATTGTTCTGTTTGTGAAACAGTCCCTGATTATCACAAGTATGTGGTGAAGGGTGACGTGACAGTGCACAAGTGATGGCAAGTTAATGGCCAGTAGTGCTCACGCCCTCGAGATATCATATTAGTTATCACCAATAGTTTTTGATAAGACATTTTGTAATAGTGAGAATGTGATCTAGTTTGGTGTCTTGAATGTTACAAGACATAATTATTCATACAGAACACATCAGTTGTTTTATGTTATGAAACAAAGCAGTTGTTTCATGTTATGAGTAATTTGCATCACATCTCAATTACATTATGCTTATGATATACATTTATAATAGCGGGAATGATAAAATTATGTGTCCAAAGAACAAACACCATCGAATTTAGTCATAAAGGCAATGAAAGAAGTAATGGATATTTTTGGTCCATTTAAGTATTTCGAGTGCCAAAATTGATTAAGTTTGAAATGCAGTATTGAAGTTGCAATACTAGAGGATATTGATTGAGAGTCATTTTAAAATGATTAATCAATGGTGTTATTGCATGATCCGAATTGTTCCATGATTTTGGGAAATAGGAGTATTTGCCCGACAAATTATGGAGTCTGAAATTAATTTGATGATAGATCAAATGGGGTTTTTCAGAAGAAAGATTAGTGAACATTGTATTCACAAAATTCGATCAAAGGACAGTATTTTTGAATTATGATTTCAGCGCAAGAGACTTGTGGAAATTTGCTTCACAAAATTATAATGTCATATATAGTGATATGTGGGGAATTATAATCATGCTCTATTTTAAATAAAGTATGGTCTGTCAGAATCAGTCTTAGAATCTCCTAATACGTTCGAAACATTATAGTCGATGTCCACTTTAGAAAATAGATATTTTTCTCAACGAAAATTCATAGGATCGACAGTAGTGTTGACATGTATATGATTATGCGATAATTCGGAATATACATGAGTGGTTCTTTGTAGATTGCTCGCATTGGATGAGAGTGTATTCCAAAACAAATTAGAAACAAAGTTCAGTTTGTTGTCTATGTAATTCCGAGAAAAGATGACTTTTCGAATTATGGTTTGTGGATTGGAATTAAAAAGTTTGGAATAAAGTGTCAGACCTATGTTGGAACGTGTTTCAAAGAGTATATGTCTGCTAATGAAAGTTTAGTGATTAAGAGTGAGGGAGACTAGAAAATTGTTTTCTGCTTGCAATCCTCTTCATAAAGATCATAATATTTTCATGAAAGAAACTTCTAAATAAAGTGTTGTTATATTTAATATTGTTGTCGGGTCACAGCACTGTATTAAGTATTACAGATCTTGTTGACGAGTCAAGGTGCACTTTATGAATACAAAGAAAGTTGAGAAAGTATCGGAATACGAACAAAGGCTCTTCAGCCTGGAAATCCAAGTTACATTTAAAAGGATTAAAAGAGTAATTGTTGCTGCAATTCTTATTAGAGGAATAAGATTGTTTAATCGTCATATAAAGTGTTATATGAAAATGTGACTATAAGAAAGACGCGGGAGCATGTCTTGTCAAGAAATGTGTCTTGGACAAGATCAAATTTGTTGACTACATTTATATAGATATGCTTGAAGTCTGAGGGATTTGTATTAATGTAATACTGTAGTTTGTATTAAATTCGAATTGATAGTAGATCAATGATTTTGGTTTAACTGAGATGTCGATTTAAGTGGGAGTCATAGTTAGTTCACTCAGGAGAAATATGTGAAGAACATATTTTTTTGAGTGGGAGCTCAGGAACTCAAATATGTGGATGACACGTTTTGAGTGGGAGCTCGTGTTGTCAAATATGTGGAGACATAGTTTGAGTGGGAGTCGAATTCATCTTGTGTAGTTAACACATTGTGAAACTGTACCAATAGAATAGGATGAAGTTGTGAAACTATTTGAAAGTTAGTATCTATTTTGAAATAGAACGGGAATTTTAAATAGTTAGCCGAGTTGTTTTGGATTATATCTGAGGAGTCAGAATAGAATCAAAAGGATGGTCCTTTGAAATCCAATTGATCATTAAGAGTAATGATGCATGAAAGTAATGGTTGTATGACATGTGGGTCTATTATGTAAAATTAGACATCATACAGAAACCATATTATCTGCTCGATGAAATATAACCGATGATCTTGGAATAAGAGCAGTTATGAAAGTAAATTTGGAATTTACTAGAAGTAGAAGTGCGTTAGTTAAGGGATTGACATTTGAATGTCAAGTTTTCTACATTGGTGTGAAAGTATGTAGATATCGCGAGTTTGTAATTGTTACAAGGGGCTCTGCATGGCTGAGTGTGTTTTTCAGGGCAGTTATCTGGTTAGTATAATCAGAGTAAGCGCTGGGAAACAGAAGTCTCACTTAGTTACGGTATTTGCATATATGTTGTTGGACAACATGGTGATATCAAGCTAGTTGATATCAGTGAATCGCAAAAGTTTGCACAAATCGTGTGTTGTGCAGATTGTCAGAGTAACACTCTTCCACAAGCAAGCATCATCGAATGATTCTTATTTGATAAGGGATTTTGATAAAGTAAAATGCAGCTGGTTTATTTGTACTCTAGTGCAAGTGGGAGATCGAAGGAGATATGCCCTAGAGGCAAATAAATAAGTAGTATTTATTGCATTATCTCATAAGTTTATAATAGGTTTATGTATTATGCTATAACTGTATTAATCGGAATTGTTAATACACGTGTGATACATAGACAACCAGGTCCCTAGCAAGCCTCTATATGAGCTAGTCCATTGGGCAACAGTTGATCGAGATTCCCGATCAAGGACAATGACGTCGGTTGACAATGGGGTCATCTTGTTAGTTGAATAAGGTGGTGGACATACGCAAAGTATTGCAATAAGATCGTATTACGATGTTTGTCATTTGCAATAGATAAGAGTATGATAGCTTATTCCTTAGACCGTGAGACCGTACTTATTGATGCTTCGTAGGAGTGCTTTGAGAGCATCAAACGTTGTGTCTTATATAGCATGACAATAACGGTGTCCATCTTGGGTATTCCGAAAGAGCATCAAGACGTAAGGATCAAGAGCGGGATTTGTTCATTCTTGTAATGGAAAGATACTCTGGGCCCACTCGGTGATATTGCATCTATATAGCTGCGCAGCTTATGACTAGGTCATGGAGATGTAATATCGCGGACGAGTTAATAACCTTCGTCGGTAACGAGATACAAAGGCATCGGTGTGTCTACGATCATATCTCGGACAAGGTAGTATCGCAGAGACAAAGGGAATGAATATCATACTTATGGTTCAACGACGATATTCGTGGAATGCACAGGGGTCGTCATATATTTCCAGGTATCCCTGACGATCATTGGTGAGCGGAGTGTCTCGACCATGTCTGGAGTGTTCCCGAACCGTAGTGTAACAAACTTAAGGTCTTAGCGACGCTAGGAGATAGGTTCTGAAATTTTATAGGAATTTGTTGGAGAGAAAGAAATGATCCGGAAAGAGTTCCGGTAGTCCGGAAGGAGTTCCGGGAAGGTATGGAATGGTTCCGGGAATGTCCAAAAGTTGTTCGGGTGGTTCCAAAATAGTTTCGGAGTCACGGGATATTGAATTATATATAAATATATTAATTATGAATTAATGGGATTTTTATATTAATTTAATATTAATTAAATAAAGGAAAAAGGGGGCTCCCACCTACATGGGCCCTAAGAGGGCCCAAGAAGGGGGAGCCGCGCCCCACAAGGGGGGTGGGCCCCATGGGAGGTTCGGCCGACCCATGGTGGGGCGCACCACCCCCCTCCTCCTTTAGTCCCACATGGGGGAGCCAAGGGGTTTGCACACCCGCTTCCCCCTTTATATACCAAGGCGTATTAATTGATTTAATTCATAGGAAAATCCAATTAATTCCCGATTTCTCTCTCGATCTCGTGGTTCCCAAGTCGGAGCCACGCCGAGCTGAGGAAAGGGGTCTCTCTCCACCTAAGCCATACCGTAGAGCGCCGTTGCTCTGCGGGATTCCAGATAAGATCTACTCCTGCGATTTCAGCTGGATCTGAATGACCGGGAGTTGTCGCTAAGCTCCGTATGTTTGTGAGTGCTCGGAGGCATCTCTTTTCGAGAAGCTTGGGCGACGTCGTCTCGCCCCCTGCAGCCGCCGCGCCTCCCCCCCCCCTCTGCTGCCGGCGCACCAGCCCTGGTGCTGGCGCTCTGCCTTCTTCCGCCCGACGCCCGTCGACGCAGATCATCCTCGACACCCCGGCGTCATCGACTCCGACATCGCGGCAAGTTCTCCGCGACCTCGAGGTCGGCTACGTACGACTTCATCGTCAACGCTTGTGCGGAACGTAATCCCCGCTATCGGTCTACATGGAGGTAATGTAACCTGTTCCGCCACCGTTATCGCATGTACTAGATAGATAGATCCTGGCTAGTTAGGGTTCCGTTCGCTAGAAAAATTATTTTTTTCTGCACCGTAACCCCTTCAGCTGTGCCTCCGGAGGGAGCTGCAGCGCCTCAGGTGGAGGAGGCAATGGCCACACCTCCCGAGCAGACGGTGGTAGAGCCACAGGAGGAGCGGGTTGCTACCCTCCCGCGAGCCCCTACTCCGCCTCGCGCGGCCAGGATACCGCGTGATCCTTCTCCGCCGCGCGAGGCCACGCCGGCCCGCGAGGCAACGCCAGCCCGCACGGCTACTCCGCCTCGCGCGCCTACACCTCCCGCGCAGCCCGGGACCGAGGAGGGCCAGGGGCCGCCAGGCGCTAGCGAGTGTGTGGGGGGGAGCTCCTTCGTCTCCGCCGCGCGCTGCTGCAGGGAGCGAGCCGCAGGAGGGGACGCGCCATGATGGCGAGGGCGGCGAGGCCGGCTCGAGCGCCGCGGGAGGCGGAGCACAGCCCAACCCCTCGGCGTGCCCCGAGGTTGGGTTCTCCAGGCTTGACGCCTCGGCGGCTGGAACTAGAGCATGGGGCACCGCGAGATTGCCTTCAGCCTGGTGAGGGGGTCTCTGGAGGGCTTGGAGGCACACCTGGCTCTGGAGGATGCGCAGCTCGCTCGGCGGCGCGACGAGTTTGCGGCTGCGTGGGCGTCCTTCCACGCCGCGGTAGAGGCCCACCGCCAGGAGGATCTGGAGCAGCAGGCCGCGCGCGAGGAGGCCGTCCGTTTGGCCAAGGAGGTCCGCGAGGGGGCCATCCGTGACGCCGACGAGCTCCTCGGGCCCCTCCAGGACGAGCGCGACACGGCTGCTGCACTCTTGGCGGAGGTGAAGGCCGAGTGCGGGGCCATGGAGGTCTCGCTGGCGCAGAAGCGCCGCGAGCTGTCTCAGCTGGAGACCCAGCTCCTCTCATCCCACCAGGCTGCACAGGAGACCCTGGAGGGGGACCGCAAGAGCTTGGCAGAGCGCGAGCAGCAGCTGGCCTCCAAAGAGAAGGACGTGCTGCTGCGCGACGAGCAGCGGCTCCAGGCGGAAGGTGGGCTCGCCACCCTGCGCGAGGAGCTTGAGGCGCGCGAGGGGAACCTGGCTCAGGCTCTCCAGAAGTACGACGAGAACGTCGTCACCCAGAAGCAAGCCCTGGAGCGCTTTGAGCTGAGGTACGCCGAGAAGAAGAAAGAGGAGGATGACGCCCTCGCGGAGCGCGAGAAGGAGTTCAGGAAGACCACCCTCAAGGCGTATCACGACAAGGCCAAGAAGCAGGAGGACCGCTCCGAGGCCAAGCATGCCGCGGATGCCCGGCGGATCGCGGAGCTCGAGAAGGCCAACTCCAAGCTCAAGACCCGCCTTAAACGCACCAAGGAGGCTTACTACCAAGCCAAGGATGGTCGCAGGGCCGCCGTCCAGGACCTGGACGCTCTTGTCAAGGATGTGGAGGAGTAGGTGGGCCCTGCGGCTGAGCAGGTGGCGGAGGCTGCGGACACCGCGCATGCGGCCCGCGTGCTCACGAAGCAGCGGGAGCGTATGTTCCAGGCGTTGGTGACCCGCGGCAACGAGCTTGCGGCCCAGCTTGGAGCGGACGCGCCGACCTTCGAGGTCCTAGGCCGTGGTGACGTCGCCATGTAACTGGTCTACTTCGACCAGCTCTTCACGGCGCTCGAGGGCCCTGTCGCTGACCTCCGCGAGGTGATCAAGGTCGAGAGCCGCCAACTCCTGGGCGTGGTCGTGGATCGCCTCTTCACCAACCTCCGGATCCTCACGCCAGGCTTCGATCTCTCCACCGGGACTGAGGCCCGTCAGGGCGAGGATGTGTGGCGGGTCTCCAACTCGCTTCGCGAGCAAGTCGACGCCTTCTGTAACCGCTTCAAGTGCGCAGAGGTTGCTGCGGAGGAGAGTGAGGAGGAGGTCGCGCCTGCCGAGACGGAGGAGGGTGCCGCAGAGGAGGAGCGCGGCGGCGCAAATTCTGCCTGAGCCTTGACTATTGCGCCTGTGTGCGCGTGTATCTGAAACAATTTCATATTCAGACACTATGCAGCTTTTGGGCATGTAATATATTCTCGTTTGCAATTTGTTTTTAGCTTGCATGCCCCTCGAGAGGTCCTTTTTTGTCTTATCTTCATGTCTATGGGTTCTTTGCGTCGTTAGGACCCGTCTCTTCGCGCCATGACTCCGCCACTTCGGTATGCTAGAGCAATGACTCAGAAAGGCCGGGGGGAGTTTAAGCCTAGGAGAGGTAAGAGCTCTGAGTCGTGATGCTCAGGTGCCCCCCTTAGACGTATGAGTAGTCCATGAAGTTCAACGGGAAGCGAAATCGCTCGAGGGGCAAACGTGCGCTTGCGGAGGAAAAAGGCTCTCGGGGCAGGGGTGCGAGACTTAGCTTCTTGAGGCTTTTGCACTGTAGAGGTTTTTGCCTGGCGAGGAGGTCCTCTTTAGGGGTTATTCCCATGTTGCCTCCTCAGGCTGGTAGGGACGTTTCTTCCCATTAAATGTTAGAGGGGCGAACCCAAACGCTTGTACACGGTGATGGGGACTCGTGCGCGCTTATAGGTCCCCTCAGGCGTTCCTCGCGAGGAGAGTAAGTACCAAGGTCCTTTGTAGAGATGTCGTGTTTGTGGGAGCTTTCCCTTCAGCCAGAGATCGGGTCCTTAGATTTTGCAGTGCTGCTGGTGTGTCATTTGAGGCACTGGCACCGTACTCAGCCCCTGCTCGCGAGGTGCGCATGTGGAGAGATATAAGTGCACATTTCCAAGAAAGTAATGCGGAAATAAAACTCACCACCAAATATTACATAGCGGCGCCTTAGCGCAAAGTTCACTTAGGAACGAAATTGTCTCATTATGCTTGGAGTTGCCAAGTTAATGTTTTGACCATGTCGAGGCATGGGGTCCACCCATTAGTGGCAGAGACTCTCTACGGCCTGAGGTGGCTCGTTACATGGAGAGCTCAGAGGGTTGACCCTCGAGAGAAGCCTTTGGAGCTTGGAGGTTTAAGCCGTGAGTTTTTAACCTCTAGAGAAAAAAATGCTTGGAGGTTTATCTGTAAGCTGCCTCTTCCGCCAGATGACTTGACGTGACAATGATCACGTTTGCTTTTTATCCTTCTGGAGACAAAAAAATGCTTGGAGGTTGAGCCGTAAGCTGCCTCTTTTTTGCTGGATGTCTTGACGTGACTATGATCACGGGTAGAACTTGCGCAGGTGCATGATGTTCCATGGATTCTTGACGGGGATGCCGTCTTGAGTTTCGAGGCGAGCCACGCCAGGCCTGCCGATGTGGGTGACCCTGTAGGGGCCTTCCCACATGGGTGACAGCTTGTGGAGGCCTTCCCTGGAGAGGATTCGCCTGAGGACGGGATCACATGTCTCCAGCGTGCACGAGCGCACATTGCGGCTGTGGTTGCGTCGCAGGTCCTGCTGGTATTTTTCCGCCCAAAGGGCGGTACGGCGGCGTAGTCCCTCGAGAAGCATCAGGTCGTCGTTGTGGAGATCTTCTTGCTCGTCCTCGTTAAAGGCAAGGACTCTTGGGGATCCATGCTTTATCTCTGTGGGGAGGACTGCTTCGGCTCCATAGACGAGGGCAAACGGTGTTTCTCCCGTAGGCTTGGGTGGCGTTGTGCGGATGGACCAGAGCACCGAAGGAAGCTCGCTGATCCAGCCCATGCCGTGGCCCTTGAGGACGTCGAAGGTCCTGGTCTTTAGGCCCTTGAGGACTTATGCATTTGCTCGCTCGGCTTGGCCATTGCTCTGTGGATGAGCGATTGAGGCGAAGCAGAGCTTGATGCCAATTTTCTCGCAGTAAGCCCTGAAGATGCCACTGGTGAATTGTGAGCCATTGTCGGTGATGATGCGATTAGGCACTCCGAAGCGGCAGACCAGGCCTCTGATAAATTTCACCGCCGCGCCTGTTGGAATTGTGTGTGTTGCCTCCACTTCGGGCCATTTGGTGAACTTGTCGATGGCCACGAAGAGATAGAGATAGCCCCCTTGTGCTGTTGGGAATGGTCCCAAGATGTCCAGTCCCCATACCGCAAACGGCCAGGAGAGCGGGATAGTCTATAGTCCCAGCGCGGGCTGATGAATTTGCTTGGCGTGGAATTGGCAGGCTCCACATGCTTGGACGATGTCAATTGCATCCTGAAGTGCTTGAGGCCAGTAGAATCCACTCCTGAAGACTTTGCCTGCGAGGGTGCGGGCGCACGAATGGTGGCCACATTCCCCGCAGTGGATGTCCTTGATCAGCATTCTGCCTTCTTCGGGAGGGACGCATCTGAGCGGGATGCCATTTGGGCGCTTGCAGTAGAGATCTTCCTCAAGGACGTGGTATGATTTTGCCTGGCGAGCGATTCTCTCTGCTTCGACATCTTCCTCAGGGAGAATTTCCTTGGTGAGGTAGTTCTTGAGCTCGTCGATCCAGCCTGTCTCTTGATGCACCGTTGTGAGCAACAGTCGCTCCCCTGTCTGGGGGCCGCAATCGGGAGCCCCAGTTGTAGGTGGTGGCGGGAGCATTTCGTTTGTGCTTGCGAGCATGGCCTCTTGCGGCTGTTTTATAGATGCCTTGACGAGCCTCTCTTCAAAGACGCCTGGCAGCTGAGCTTGCCTCCTTGACGCGCGCTCGGCGATGTCGTCAGCCTCCTGATTTTCCTTCCTTGGGATGTGCATGAGCTCCATGCCCCTAAAGTGCATCTCAAGGCTACAAACCTCTTCAAGGTATGTGGCCATGTGGTTGTCCTTGGCCTTGTAGCCCTTGTTGGAGAATTTTACGAGCAGCTGGGAGTCGCCCTTGATGAGTAGATGCTTGATGCCTAGAGCGATGGTGGCACGTAGGCCGACGAGCAGGCCCTCGTACTCAGCAATGTTGTTGGAGATCTTGTCGATTCCGAAGCACAGCTGGACCGTGTAATAGAGCTTCTCACCCTTGGGTGAGATCAGGACAACGCCAGCCCCGCCATGGCGGCAAGCGAAAGCTTCATCGAACTTCATGGTCCAGTGGCTGGGCATTTTGTCTCCATAGGGCTCTGGTTCTTCTCCTAGAGGCTCTTCAGGGGTTGGATCAGTCCATTCGGCGACAAAGTCTGCCAACACTCTCCTTTTGATTACCCTAGTGATATCCAAGCGCAAGTTGAATGGCTATTGCTCTATGTTCCATCCCGCGACACGATCTGTGGCGTTAGGGTTGCGCTGGATTTGCTCCAGAGGGATTGAGGTGACCACCGTGATGGGGTGTCCTTGGAAGTAGTGTCGCAGCTTTCTTGAGGCGATGAGGAGCGCAATGAGGAGCTTTTGTTGCATTGTGTACCTTTCCTGAGCATCCTGCAGCACTGTACTGACGAAGTATGCTCGATAAGTGTTGTCAGTTTAGGCACGGCGTTGTCTGCCTGGAGAGGCTCTACAGGGCCCTCGAGGGGGTTGGCCTGTGGAGGCTCTTTAGGGCCTTCAAGGGGGTTGGCCTGTGGAGGTTCTTCCGGCTCCTTGGCGAGATCAGCTTGTGGAGGTTGACTTGAGGCAGTCTCCGCTTGTGGCTCTGGGCCTGGCGCTGGGTTTGTGGGGCCTGCGCCTTTGTCGAGCCCTTCGTCGGGTGGTTTTTGCTTTGGAGCGGTTGCACTCTTTTTGTGGAGGACTGGCTCTTCTCTTTCTACCACCAGGACCGCACTGGCGGTCTGTGGAGTGGCTGATAGATACAGCTTCAGATGTTCGCCTGTCCTTGGGGCGACCATGACTGGTGGGTTGGCCAAGTACCTCTTCAAGTCCTCAAGGACTTTTTCCGCTTCAGGCGTCCACTTGAAAGTGCCAGACCTCTTCATGATTTTAAAGAAAGGCAGGGCTCTCCTGCCGAATTTGGAGATGAAGCGGCCAAAGCTGGCCATGCAGCCTGCTAGGCGTTGCATTTCCTTGAGCCGGCGAGGAGGTTGCATTTCCTCTATAGCCTTGATCTTGTCAGGATTTGCCTCTATGCCCCGGTGGGACACGAGAAAACCAAGCAATTTGCCTGAAGGCACTCCAAAGATGCACTTGGCGGGGTTGAGCTTGATGTTCACCTTGTGTAGGCTGGCGAAGGTTTCTTCAAGGTCCCTGAGGAGAGTATCTCCCTCTCGAGACTTGACGACGATGTCATCGACGTAAGCCTCTTCATTTCTGCCCATTTGCTCGCCAAATGCGATCCTCATGAGCCTCTAGAAGGTGGCACCAGCGTTTTTCAAGCCGAAGGGCATGCAGACATAGCAATACACACCACAAGGGGTGAGGAATGTCGTCTTTTCCTCGTCTTCCTTAGCCATTTTGATCTGGTGATAACCAGAGAAGGCATCGAGGAAGCAGAGGAGGTCAGAGCCTGCCGTGGAGTCCACGATCTGGTCGATTCTTGGCATGGGATAAGGATCCTTAGGGCAGGCCTTGTTGACATCAGTGTAATCGATGCAGAGGCGGCCTCCTCCGTCGGGTTTTTGGACGATCACGCCGTTGGAGAGCCAAGTGGGGTGCGTGACTTCGTGGACGACATTTGCCGCATTTAGCTTCTCGGCCTCTTTGAAGATGAATGCTTGCTTCTCGGGGGCTAGCTTTCTTGCTTTTTGCTTGACGGGGCGTGCGTTTGGACACACGGCTAAGTGGTGCTCAATCACCTCCGTCAGTACACTGGACATATCTGACGGGTTCCTTGCGAACATGTCAGAGTTTACACGGAGGAAGGCGATGAGCACGCTTTCCTATTTGGGAGGCAGAGCAGCGCCAATGGTGACGCTAGCCTCCGAGCCCTCAGCCCCCGAGCTGCTGGAGCTTAGAGAGACCTTCTTTGTAGCGGCTGGTTCCTGGGAGAACAATTGCTTCTTCTTCTTGGGTCTCTCGAGCGGCTCCATGTCCTCGTCAGCAAGGAATTCCATGGCGGCTGCCTTGTTGGCTGTCTCGGCAGCGTGCGTAGCATCCAGGACATGTCCACGGATAGTGATGGTGCCAGCGCTGCCGGGAATCTTGACCATGTTGTAGGCATGATGCGTGACGGCCATGAACTTCACGAGGGCGGGGTAGCCGAGGATGGCGTTGTACGGCAGACCGATGTGCGCAACGTCGAAGTCGATGTGCTCAGTGCGGTAGTTTTCCTCGTTGCCGAAGGTGACGGCAAGCCTGACCTGCCCCAGAGGCTCGATTGAGCCGCTGGTGACTCCCGTGAAGGGCCTAGAGGGCATGAGCCGCTCATAGGGAACTTGAAGTGCGTCAAACATCTCAATTGATATCACATTCAGGCCTGCACCGTCGTCGATGAGCGTCTTGGAGACTGCGACATTGTCGATGGTGGGGCTATAGACTAGCGGGAGGGTTACAACGGTCTTGGTGGACTTGGGGTGGTCCTGCGCGTCGAAGGCGATGGTGTACTGAGACCATTTAAGGGACCTGGAGGTCTCGATGCTGGGAAGGGCGGCGTTGAGCTCGCGAGCGAACTGCTTGAACTGGTTGTTCGATTTGGTCGCCTATGCCCCACCGAGGATGCAGGCAATGGCGCCTCTCGGAGCTTGGTAGCCTCCATCTTCCTCGTCAGGGAGGTTGCCGTTCTTCTCAGCGGCGTTGGCCTGATTTCCTGATGGCTTCTCGTAGCCTCCCTTGCGTCTGCTTCCGCGGTAGCCACGGCCTCGACCGTGGCTGCCGCTGCCATCTGCTTGTTCACGCTCCTTGCTCAGCCTCTTGAGGTCGAAGCAAGTCTCCGTAGAGTGGTCACGCCTGTTGTGGTAGATGCAGAATGGGCGATAGTCGTCCTTTCTCTCCCCAGGCTCAGGAGAGTCCCTGCGGGTGCCCTTAGCTCAGGCTCTGCCGCGATGACCGCAGTGGCCTTGCGCTTGGGCTCCTCCTTCTTCTGGCTCTTGGACCCCTCAGCGTGGTCGTCCCCTCGCGAGGACATTTTGATGAAGAGGAGTCCCTCTCAGCCTTGGCGCACTTATCAGCCAAGTCGAACAGCTTCACCACAGAGGTGAGCTTATCGTGGATGCCCAATTTCTCGAGCATCCTGTCGTTCGTGACGCCCTCACGGAAGGCGGCAATGACTTGGTGTCAGGGATGTTCGGGATCTTGTTGCGCACTTGGCTGAAGCGCTGGATGTACTTGCGGAGGGTCTCATCCTTCTTCTGTACCTCAGCGTGCAGGTCGTTGTGGGTGAGCGCGTGCTCGTATGTCCCCTTGAAGTTGGAGACGAACTGCTTGCGGAGCTCCTCCCAAGAGTTCACAGAGTCCTCCGGGAGGTTCAGGAGCCACGACAGCGCAGAGTCGCGAAGCGCGTGGGAGAACTAGTAGGCCATGACCTTGTCGTCTCCGCCTGCCGCCTGGATGGAGGTGGTGTAGAGCTGCAGGAACTCGATGGGGTTGATGGAGCCGTCGTAGCCCTTGGGGAGAGCCGGCCTGAACTTTGGGGGCCAGACCACGGGGCACAGGGAGCGGGTGAACGCCATGCATCCTGTGGCGTACGTGGCGACTCCATGCTGCAACACGCCGCGGTTCTGCTGGCCCGCCTGGCCAATTTCTTCCACGAGGTTGTTCTGCGGTTGCGCTGGAGCTCCATCCCCACGCGCGCGTCTGGCGCGGTGCGCTGCACGATCAGGCAGTCGTGAGGCGAGGACGCATGGGAGGCAGCCCTTTGCGTCGCGGCCGGTGCAGGCCCTGGAGGAGGCGGAGGCGCGTCTGGCGCAACCATGCCCGCGAGGGAGGGGTGCACGATGGACTGCGACGGAGCGGGGCGAGTCGTGGCGATGCCGACGAGGTGGTTGAGGCGCTCCAGCCACTGCTCGTGGGCCTCAGCGGTAAGCTGGTAGCGGAGAAGTTCTTGCGCCATGAGCAGGGCGGTGTGCGGTGCGGGGTCCGTCCTTCCTTGGGCGGAGCCGCTCGGGCGCTGCGTCGGGTGTGAGGACTACGCATTCTCTTCATGCTCGGCGTCGTGCTCGGGCTCCTCCACATGAGGGTCGGAGTTGGCGCGCTCCTCACGGCGGGGACGTCCCCGCCGTCCGTGCATGGCAGTGGCGTCGGGCGCGCGCGAGCTCCTTCTGACGCGCGTATGTTGGCGCGGGCGGCGCGAGAAGCGCGGGTGTCCGCCATGGCGCGGAGGCGGCTCGAAGGTCGTTGACGCGCCTCAATCCCCTACCTGCCGCGCCAAATGCCGGAGAGTGACTCCCACAGAACAGGGGTAGTCACACCCTAAAGAGTAGTTCGAAAGGGGGATTGAACACTGAGGTCAAACAACCCTCGAGAGGCACGACGACGGTGCTCGCCGGTCCTAGAGAGAATCTCGTACCCAGGTTCACGGCCCTCAGGAGGAGGTAACACCGCTACTCCTGCTTGTCTGTATTGCATTGCAAAGGTTACAGTACAACTAAGCTTGCCGAGGGCTCTCTTGAGCCAGTTTATGCTTGGAGAGGGATACAATGGTTGTCTTCCTCCTCCAGCAGGTGGCTATTCTACTTTCTCGACTAGGGTTATAAGTGTTTAGCAAGGAATTGGCCGATCCTTTGCTTCGGTGGAGCTCTTGCTCCTTTTATAGGCGCCACGGGCGTCTTCCTTGCGCAGGGCGTCCAAGGTGGGCTCCCACACGATAGTGGCGCGGAGGAGATGGAGTCCACCACTGCTGAAACCTCCATGGACGCAGTCCATCCGCGATAAAGTTGGGCGCGGTGGCCGACAGGCAGCCGACCACGCAGAACGGCTCGCAAGGGTTGCAGTGATCGTGGTGGAGCCCATGATGACGATCTTCTTGGAGCGTTGCGCCGTCCAGCCGCTTTATCACCAGAGAGGAAAGTCCTAGCTGTCTTGGCACAGGCGGCGTAACTTTGTTGACTCCTTTATCACCAGAATGGCAATTGGAGTGCTCGCGTCACTCTGCGGCCGTTGTAGAGGCCATGTGCGCCCTGCAGCGCTTGCTTGGCTGCAAAGTATCTCCACAGGGCCGCGGAGGCCTGTGGAGGGATTTCCGTTGACTTCTCTCCAGACGAAGATAGCCTGGGGAGTCTCTTGAAGTGTGCGGTCCTCTTCAGGCCCTAGCTTCCTCTTCAGGCCCTCGAGGGGAGTTGCCTCTCGAGGGTCTCTCCAAGCGATGGCTTGGTCCTTAGTCGTTTCGTCTGATCTGTCAGCGTGCGAGGCCTGGGGAGAGTGGGCTCTGCGCACCCCAGTCTTCACGACAAGCTTATCTGCCTTTGGCATATGGTTTTTCAGAGGGTTGAGTACTAAAGTCACTACTGCAGAAAGGCTTATAGCCGCCAAGTGATTAGTGACGGGCAAATTTGTACACGTCACTGTTAATCTTATCAGTGATAGAAAAGAATAAGCCTGTCGCTAGTATTTCTTACGAGTGACGGGCTCATGAAACTGACTGTCACTAGTATTTTTTGTTATGGCTGCTAGCAAGGGAAAACTATTTAGTGACGGCCATCTATAAATGCCCGTCACCGGTAACCACAATTCATGTGTCTACATACCGCACATCTTAAAGAAAATAAAGACATATTTACGTATAGTTATCTCTTTTTTCTTGCAAGGGCCTAAAGTTATCTCCTAACAGTAATTGAAAATGAATATTATAGTCGGTACTTAGAGTTGATTTTTTCCTATCCTTAAAAGAGATTCTAATACTTTTACCTTGTGTCGGTTTATATAGAAACAAACTTCAATATACTAAAATTGTTTTTTGTTTTTTATGGGACGAATGAGGCATGGTGTATTATGTGGTCGGTGAAAACGTACGCGCCTAGCCGAAATAATTCCGCACGACCCAACATAATTTCGCGGCCGAAATCCTTGCCCCAGCCTTGTCCACGCGTCTCGGAAATATATCGCGGGCTAAATCCGGTCGCCCACGACTTCATCTCCTCACGTTCCCTCCCATCCCGCCCCGATTGGATCTGGAGGTAACCGGCAGGCGGCAGCGCATGTCCTGCGGCATGGAGGACGTGCACAACTCCTTCTTCCTCTTCCTCGACATCCTCGGTAGCAGACTGCCGGTGTCCCATCCACGCTGACTGGCTGATGGATCCAAACCGGCCAGACTCGTGCTCGTCGAGACCAAGGAGGGCGATGTGTCGAGGCTTAACGCGTGGACCTGGTGCCTGCATGGACGAGCAAGGCGGCTCGATGGTGGCGCTCGGCGACCGGCATCTCCACAACGCAGGAGGGTCAACGGAGAGGCACAAAGGAGGATTTGCTTATAACCTGGCCAGGCTGGTCCTACTAGCACCGACCCGGAGTTGCCGCCGGCTTCATCTTCACCGACCGTGTCCCTGAGTTGCAGCCGCCGGACACCAATCTGAACAGTGCGTGAGAAGATCGTTGATGGTTAGTACCACTCCCCATCCATGTTTTACATCTAGATCCAATCTGTACTTTCATGTATGTTTTCCTGGGAAATGACATCTGACGAAAGGTCTTGCATATAGACAAAAGAATCATATCAGTATAAGTATTAGCTCAATTTTGTATTCCCTTTCACTGCAGCTTCTAGCATGTTCTAGATGATTTCTTGCCATTGTTTGCAATTTATCTACACGATCATTTGTTGTGAATGACGATATTATGAATTACTGGATCAATGCTTCTTCATATGTAGTTTCAAATATCCCTAGGAGAGATTTGTAAGAGTTATACAAACTCTAACAAGAAGTCAAGAAGCATGCATCGCAGCATGGTGCCAGCGTGTATCTGGGGATTTCCATCAGTTGCTCCGCAGTCTGCACAGTGGTGTTAGCCATGCACTTAAGGTTAGATACTCCAGTTAGCGGTTGTTCAGACTTCCATGCATGGTAGTCTATTCCATGTCCTCTTATTCTGCTGCTTAGGTGTTGTTTCGCAAAAACACAACTGCAACATTTTAATCAAACTGTTATTAGGTAAGTAATCAGAATGCTGCAACCAGAGTCAGCTCGATAGATTGATATCTTCTCTAGGATTAAAAAACTTTCAATGATCTTCAAAATATATCAGTGATGTAAAGATTGGTACGATAGCATCAATTTGATTGACCTCTGATTGTTAGAAGGCAATAACTACAATTAGTTCTGACTCCACAATATGGTTGTGGTTTTTTATTCTTTGTTCATCGAGAGGATATTTTCAAGATGTCAATGCAAAAACTTCCTGTAGTCGAGAATATGCATGCTCTAGTTCCTTAATGTCACTGTTTGCGATCCATTTATGTTCTCATTCTTTTGTTGTTGTGAAATCAGGATTTTTAGGTGAAGCTAATCATCATATACTAGTCTAATCCGGACTCACAGTCTTGGTTTACCTAACTGTGGACAGAATCCATAGTCCTACAAGGATCAAGAGGTCAGCACTAGTTCATTTCATAATTTTCCTAATTTTGTATTCATTTCATTCTATAGTTCTTGATTTTCTCTTTAGTTTACACACTCTCTGAAGTTGTATTTTACTCCAGGAAAGATGTGTTTTAGCACTAGTCAGTGTTACCTAGGAATAAGTTGCACATCATCTTGTTAATGTCTTAGATAAAAAAACCTTTTGCTGGGCACAATTAATCTGTACTAATATGAAGTGTGAAATTTCTCGTACATACACTTATTGATTCAGTTTTAATGTGAAGAAAACATGGGTGATCTTTATGCCATGTTCAGCGAGGGAAAGAGTTTCAGTTAATTTTTTAGAAATGAGCTACAGATCTGGGAAGTAGTTATTCTTGTAATTTCTAATCTAGTATAGTAGAGAGCTATTACTGATTAAGTCTTATATTTTCCACCCCATGCAGATGAATGTTGAAAAGCTTGAGTTGGGAGGTGTTGTGTGCGCGCTATGATGTGAACTGAACTTGGCTGCCACTAAACGCATGTTGGTTTGCTGCCTATATCGGTGGCTGCTCTTCGAATGCAATTGTTTTGGGTAGCAGCTAGAGCCAATGAGTCATCATAGATGCATGGTGGAAGCTTTGTCATTTCACAATAATTGGACATTTATATTTGAGGAGTCGGTTCTTAAATGTGCTATTGATGTTAACTCCACTTTGTAGTGCTTATGATCATATTTTGTTTACATGTGAGTGCATGTGATAATATAGTGTTTTTGATGTGCAAATCCAATTTGTTATTTATATTTTTTTATTTCTATAATATGTACCAGTGACAGGCAAACTATCAAATCCGTCACTAAAATGCTTGCACTAAGCTGCTACGAAAACTTACTAGTGACGGGCTCTAATAGAAGACCGTTACTAGTAACTAATACTAGTGACGGGCACCTGCCCGTCACTAGTAACCTATTACCAGTGACTAGTTACCAGTGACGGACGCCTTGCCCGTCACTAGTGGGCCTTTTGGGGCCGTCACTAGTAGGCTATTCTGTAGTAGTGAGTGACTACAGCAATTTCACTCTGAAGTAGCTCATTACCTGGGTTCGATGTTCTTGTTTACTTGGTGGACATTGTTGACAAGGAACCATTATTAGAATCAAAGAAGGAGCTTGATGGCCCTTTTACTGATGACTCCCTAAATAAGGCACCTCTCCTCCTAATGGGTTACAAGACCAACAATTTGAAATACCTATTGCAACATCCAAGGAGGAGGTGTGCTACTACCTCGCTTCATCATTGGTATACATGCTAATTCACAATGTGATTTTACTGTTATTGCAACAGCAACATAGTATTGTTTTTTTGGATGGGTGTAGTTATTTCATTCACTTGTAAACACTGTTCATTACAAACAATGGTCCTAATAATATTAGGTAAGTCACTAAACCAGCAGGAGTGTAGGACCATACATCATTTTCAGCTGACTATAACAGAACACAAGCTGCCTCATTACAAGATTGACCAACATGACCAAAACTATAAGTCACAAACTTCATAGCTTTACATTTCAGATTGTAAAAACAGCGCTGTGTGGGAAGTGTTTTATGGTTTCTTTATGGATCCTTATAAAATATTTTCCAAAAGTTAATATTATGAACTATGTAATTAAGATAAAGTATCATGTTACATAATCACTCTTGTAAGGTTAACATAGGGAATCAATCCAAGTTAGGCTACTGAGGAATTCCATTAGATAGAATTCAGTTTCTCACACTAGCTGGATAGTTTAGAAAACAAATACTATACTGATGATCTCCCTTTATTCTTTGTTTTTATGGCTGAAAGCACGGTACCACTGACATAGCCCAGCAGGATTGCTCTATTTACTTCAACCTGCTAAGATATATGTCGATCAGCTGGACAATGCTCTCACCATATGCAGCGCAGTTGTGATCACTGGCAAATCCAGGGAGGTGTAGCTCGATATGATGAAGATCTCGAGACACCTACACTTTCATAGTACAGAGTACTTCATTTGTCTTTGTAGAATGATTATATTTTTTGAAGGAGATATTTGTGATTATTTTACAAAAAATATTTGTTTTTTTAACTATAAAAAATATTAGCTTCAAACTGAGTAAAAAGGGAACTTTTTAATTAGTCAATGTCTAATGCTAGGCGATTATATAGATTATTAAGGGATAAATAAAGGGAATCATATTATTAGGTAATTGTTGCACCTTACACCTTGCACCTTGCAATGCATGGCTCTTATTTTGTACTCTAAAACTGTAGTTGTCAACCCGCTACCCCGCCTACATAGAGAAATTACTAAGTGTCATATGTCGACGCTAAGATTTTATGGTACAACTATCAGTCGGCCTAGAATTTGATCCTGGCATTGTACGTAAGTGCTTGTATTGTGCATGTCCTAATATTTTTTGTTTTTACTAGACGTGGCGCTTTACTATACATCCTCTTATACATGTTTAATATTAATGGTGTGTAATCATCATTAAGGTATTTATACCCGCTGTAAGCGCACGGACATTTAGCTAGTAGTAGAGATAGGTAAACTGGGCAATCTCCAACCGAATGTTTGGTTTGAGGATTCATCCAGATTTTTATTGTAAGTTGATCAATGAAACTAGTTGAGAGTAGACTGTGTCGGGTGCTGAACACGAGCAGAGAGCAGCGCGTCCATGGCGTCTCGAGGTGCGCGGCAGCCGCCGGCAGCCTGATCTCCTCCCAGAGGGCTCCTCCTTCGCCACCACCTACAGATCCGGCATCGGTGTCACGTTCTCTCTCTACCGTGCTCAGCTTCATCTCGGCGCCGCTCCTCAAGCTGCATCCTGCCGGTCGTCATCATCCGTCCTCGACTCTGCATCGACGCCGTTGGGCCGCCGTGTGACGCCCTAAAATCGGTACTATGTAGATTTAAGCGCTTCCGCCGAAGTCCGCATAATAACGATTTTAGGTCGCCCACCAGACATAATGTGCACGCCGAAACATGCGCATTATGTGGGTGGAATTGTGATAACATTACAACAGTTCCGATATATACACAAATACAACAGAAGATAAAATTACAACAACGACTCGAACGAGTCAAGATACAAATATACAATACAAAGATAAAAATGACAGCGGAAGCAAAATAGTATCGACTACGGATAAGATGCAAAATTGGACTAAGAGTCCTGAAGATAAGCGATGGCGCCATATCCCTGCCCAGCCAAGCCGGAGGGATTCCCAAGCTAACGTCGTCAGACTTCAAACCTGTTGACTGCATATAAAGCACATCTCAAAAGAGGGCCAGGGCACTCCCTGGCAAGCAAAACTGACTTGCCTACTTTCTACACCATCTCCCAAAATATGGGTAGGTGGACTTAGCGGCAGCAACACTAGCAACCTAGAGAGACACGCTACGACTTCCGTCTAATCAGAGAGGGATAAGAGAGCGCATAAGTAAACAACTACAACTAACACCAAACATAACCCATTCTCGAATTAACCCCCTCAACCAAATATGAGGAAGCAATTCGGGAAACTCACACATTGAACATTTTTATTTATAATTTATTGTGAAAGTAATTCTATATTACTAATCAAATTAATTAACATTAATTAGGTGCAAGTTGTCTAGATCTTGTTAGCCAGCATCATCACCAAAGTCGTCCATAACCGTGGACACGGCTCATCGATAAGATTATACCCTGCAGGGGTGCACTACTGTACCCATACTCGCATGATCAACCCAAGCAAGCATCAGGGCTTCTCAACACGACTTATTCCTTCACTACAGCAAGTCCAAGTGCCACCCATATGAGTTGTTACCCGCGTCAAGAGTCCGGCCGAATCTCAATTGCGGACTCATTAGTTTGTGTCCACGCGCCATGCGGCTCAAACCACAGTAGGAATTGTCCGCTTCGCGCGCACCACTCCTATATGACCCCCCGTACCAAGTAACCTCTCATCAATCATCATCATCATGCACATGGATATGAGCAAATGGAAAACCTGAACTACTTGCGGCACATGGACAAGCTGTAGATCCATTCAAAGTCGAGTGGGGCTCCATAGGGCCTCCCACAAGTGGTTAGTGCGCTCAAAATTGGATCCGAGGACAAAATCTCAGTTCCTAGGTCGACACTGAGCAGAACAAAACACCTCGCAATGCCTTCCGCCTGGTGCCTTATCATTTAGTTATAATACCCCAATACAAGATAGCATTTTATTAAAGTAGAACAATCTATCATACTAAGCAGATGAAACATAAGACCAACAGACGACTCGCACAATCAACTCTAAGCATGCGCTACGACTCGCAAGGCCAACCGATAAATAAACAACAGGTGATGGGATGTGGGGATAAAGCTGTATGGGTTGCAGGATAAACATGTGATGGGATCGCGATAAGAATCGAATACTAGGGTAGCAGAGATCAACGGCAGGAATGAAAGACAATGTATAGGTGAACAAGCAAACTTTTCTTGCCTGGAATCCCGCATGGAAGCAGATCTTGTCGTTGCTCACACATCTCAACGTCGTATCCGCGAAGAAGCAACAAACACTGGAAGCGCGAAAGATGCATTTTATAACTACGGCAAAAGATCCAGCATGACCATATGAGAATGATGCATGGCATGGCGAGATGCACTTCATCCATATTAAGCGGAACCGGGATTCCGACAATTAATATTTAGGTGCAAGTTATTTATTTATCAGGAATATTAAATGTTGGTTAGCATGGCAACACATGGCATGGGTGATCTAATTAAATTAAACGGAATAGGACATTATATATTTATTACCCCACACATTCCATAATTATTATTTAGGTGATTTGCTACACCCGCAAACCCAGGAGATGCAACACATGTAATTATGATGCGATATGCACAAGATAGATGACATTTAATAAAATAGGTATAGGGTTAGGGTTTGGGTCCGTACGTCGGATCGGGTGAACTAGGGTTCGAAACCGACGTCTTCGGTCCGTAGAGGAAGTAGTCGTCGTCGTGGAAGTAGTTGTCGCGAAACTGGGGCATCGTCGTTTGTCGGTGTCGTGGAAGTGGTCGGGTAGTCGGGGCACGTAGGAGCACGGTAATCGGACACCGGAAAGAAAGCGCGCACGGGCGGGCGCCGAAACACGAACATGGGCAGTCGCGGCAACGCGGCACCGAAAGGAGTACTCGCACGTAGCAACACCACGAAGGGTGGACAACTCGGATAAAAGTGGCGACGAAGTTCTTGCGGACATTTTGTCGAACACCTGGCGCGCGGCGGACGCGGGGGACACCGGACGGAGATGACGTGCACAACGCCAGAAGAAGCAGCGGGGACGGCGACGCGGCGCGGCGAAATGCACGGTGGCGGCGAGCGCACGGGGACGCGGGGCGTCGGGTGGAGGTGAGCGAGTGGAGGCGCGCGGGGCGGCCGGAGGCAACGGCGCACTGCGGGAGGCGCGGGGAGCGGGCGGCAGGGAGCACGCGGGAGCGCGCGGGGGCGGCGCGCACGGGCGGCGGAGACGCGGCGTGCGGCGGGGAAGGAGCAGGGCAGCGGCGGCGCCGGGAGGAGCAGGGGGCGGCGGCGCGGCGCTCGGCCGGAGGCAGGGCCGGAGCAGGCCGGGGCGGAGTGTGCGGGGTCGACAGGGAAGGCGTGGGGGCGACGGGTGCGTGCGGGCTCGGGAGCGACGGCGGCCATGGGGAGCTTGGCCGGGGCGAGGCGGAGGTGGAGGCGCCGGGGCAGGGGGCGCAGGGCGTGGAGGAGGCCGGCCGGCAGAAGAGCAGGGCGCGGCGGCGGGGAACGGGCGGCGGCCGGAGGCGCGAGCAGGCGCGGCGGGCGCTGGCGGCGCGGCACGGGAGGCGGAGGAGGAGGCCGGAGCTCAGCCGGAGCTGGGGAGGCCGGGCGGCACGGTGGCCGGAAGAGCTCGGGAGCGCTGGCTCGGTCGGGCCAGCTCTGCTCTCCCGTGCGGGCTCGTGCGGGGAAGAAGGAGAGAGAAGGAGAGGAAAGGAAGGAAAAGAAAAGAAAATGAAGAGAAGAAAAGAGAAGGAGGGGGAAAAGAGAAAAGAAAGAAGGAAAAAAGCGGAGGGGGCGGCTGCAAAAATTCCAGGGGGTGGGAAAAGTTTTTCAGGGGACAAAACCTAGGGTTTGGGGTTTGATGGGCTTGGGCTTTATTCCTCTCCCGTTTAACTTTTCGGTTTTATATTTTTAAAACAAAATAGAAAACGAATTTGAACACGAAACCTTTACAAAATATTTTTAGTTTTCAAAGGATAATTTAATAAACTAGTTTTTAACATTTTTAAAATATTTAAAAATAACACATTTTTAATTAATTTGAAATGCATTCGAATTTAATTGTGGAAATTTAATTTAAATGCAACAAATTAAATTAATGAGATGCAATGCGATGCCATGTTGATGCAAAAAAGTAAACACACAAAACTAAAAGGGGATAAAACCCTGGGCGTTACACGCCGCTCTCCCCTTGGTGCAGTATGTAGCGACGTGCCGCTCTCCCCTTGGTGCAGTATGTAGCGACGTGCTCCGCCGACGCTGCAGCGAAGCTGCTGCTCCCGGAGCTGCCACCAACGACCATGGATGCCAAGCTCCCGCGACCCACCAGGCATCAAGTTCCGCCGTCTTCGTCCTCTTCATGCCCTGACGCATCCGAGCCTCAGGAGGTGATCCCGGATGTTCCGGCCGAGCTACAGCACTCTGTCGTTCAGAATCCTGCGCTTCTGACCCCGCTTGTTGGCTGCCCCATCGAGTTGGGATTGGGAAGCTTGCCCTCACGAACGCGAAGGCTGACGCTGGCGCCGCCGGTCTTCAACGCCTCACGGTTGGCTCTAGGGACCCCGGCCATCAACGTCTCCCCATCGAGCCGCGCGACCTCTCCCGCAGCACCTTCGGCCGCCCGCATCGGTGCTGATGAGCTCGTTGCGGCTGCGCTAGCTTGCCGCCGGTCTGACCCATCCAACCAGGGTCGGATGGCTCGGGCTCGAGCCTGCCACCGCAACGGGCCAGCGACGAGGACCTCTTCGTCCCAGCCGCCACCTGCCTCTGCTGCTCTGCCTCCCGTCGCTCCTAGCTTTGACCCTGTTGTGGTTGTAGAGGGCCTTGGTTCCTTGTCGCTGTTGTCGTCGCCGGCTGCCTCGGGCGACCCGGTTGCGAAGATGCCCCTTGCTGCTGATGCTTCTTCTTTGGGGTCCGTGGAGGACGTTGATGAGTTGGTTGTTCTTGACAATGGTGATGTGCGACACATTGTGGAGGTGCCTTCGGAGCTCGAGGTCGACCTCTCTGCTGCTGCCCCTCTGAATGACGAGGAAGGTTGGGTGCAAGTTGGTCGGGGCGGCCGTCCCGTCCGCGCGCCATCGTCTCCGCTTTGGGATGCAGGTATCGACCGTGGTCTCGCCTTCAAGCGTTGGGCTCGAGGGAGATGTTTTCGGTGTCTTGAGCGTGGTCACCTGGTCAGCACATGTCAAGGACCCTTTAGATGCATCCGATGTCGTCGTCCTGGTCATCGGGAACGTTTCTGTCGTGCGCTCTCTCCCGCAGCTCGCTCTCGCTCTCCGGATGCTAGGGCTCGTTCACGGACACACGTGATCCCTGCCTACGAGGTGCTCTGGTGGAGCCAAGGCCCTCTCCTAGGTGTTGCGAGGAGTTCGATGACTCTGCTCTTCAGTTGCACTTTGCCTTGCTGCGTATGGAGTTTCGTCAGCTGGTAGCTGACCGTGTTGAAGAGGCGTCTCGCCCCCTTCGTGAAGAGATTAAAACTCTCAAACTGTTATTGGCTCGCGATGGTGATTCTTTGCGGACGATGGAGTCATGTACCTTTGGTGGCCTAGGGCTCGCCCTTGTGCAGGCTTCGGTTCCATTTGACTCTACTATGCAGTCGTCTGTGGTTGAGGAAGCACTTCACTTTGGTTGTTTCTCTCCTCGTGGTAGTCCTTGCCCGTCGTCGCAGCTTGTTGCCACGTCCGCACATGCGTGCGAGGACATAGGCGAGATCTTGGCTCCAGTGCTTCATGAGTCATGTGAGGATTCATCTATTATGTCTCCGACGGAGTTCAGCTCGGTGGAGGATTTGACGATGGCCTCGACGCCCTGTGTGAGTGTTGCTCCCTCACCCACGGTTGTTGGCCAGGTGGCGTTTATGGAGGATGAGGTTGATGAGGTAGGTGCTTTGGCACCTAATTCTGAGGTGTCAAAGTCCATCCGGACACCCTTCTTTGAATGTGATGGTGAGACGGTCTTCGTGGATAAACTTGGTGGTTTGCTCGCTTCCTTGGAAGCAGCTAGCATTGGGTCTGGCAAGGCGATTATTTGCCTTCTAGCAGAAGAGGCTCCTAATGGCAAGATTAAGAAGGTGATGAAGGCTCTTAGGAGCATAGGCAAGAAGAGTGGCGCCACTGGCAAGGCGCCTAGTTGATTGTTGAGACCTTTTGTGATAGTCAGGTAGTCGGTTCGTGGTTGGGATATGTTAAGACGAGTTGTGAGCGGTTGGGTTGCTTCTGGATGTTGGCATAGGTGTTGGTCTTTATGTTTGTGTGGGTTCATGGTGTTGATGTTCTTTGTATGGTTTTCGTCCGGTTTCTTTCATACTCCCTCTGTTCCATAATCCAAGAGCTATAGTTTTTTGACAACTGTTTCAAAATGAATGAGTTTCGGCTGTTTTTGCTGCCTCCCCGCGTGCACCAATTGACGGAATTCATGAAAATATGGAGTTTGTTTGATCGCTCAGCTAACTTTCGAGAAAAACTAATCACTATTTCCATCTAATCTAACTACCACATGCAACATCTCAACAGAAAACAAACGCGCGCTAATTACCATGCAGAAAAATTATAGCTCTTGGATTACGGAACGGAGGGAGTAATAAACTGGGCACCTTCTCCTCCTTAATAAATATAAGGCAAAGCTTTTGACTCCGTTTCAAAAAAAAAACTAGTTGAGAGTCCAGCTCCTTCCTAAAACAAACGCAGCAGCAAATCGGACGGGAAGACTACAGCAGCAAGGAAAACCGCTAGCGGCCACAAGAGTCCGCCACATTAAAAACTCGCCGAGACGCCACACACCCATGCACAGACCATCGCATCGCCCCTTCTCCTCTCTTAGTCTCTCTCTACGACTCTATAGCTAGCGCCGCAACGATCCGGCAGCGCGGCCCGAAGAGTAGGGTTAGGGCGGGGGAAGGTGGCGCGGTCGGATCGAGCTCGGTGTAGATGGCGACGACTGGGGAAGTAGGTGATGGCGGAGGCGGCAGCGGAGGAGGAGGAGGCGCCGCGAAGAGGGTGCCGATGCACCGGTTGTTCGCGTTCGCGGACCAGCGGGACGCGGCGCTGATGGCGGTCGGCGCCGTGTCCGCCATGGCCAACGGCGTCGCGATGCCGCTCCTCGCCTTCCTCGTCGGCGACCTCGTCGACGCGTTCGGCCCCGACCACCGCGCCAATGTCGTCCATGCCGTCTTCAAGGTAAGCGCCGCGCTACCCCGCGTTTGAGGGATCCCTGTTCTCTCGCGCTCCTGGGTGGTCGATTTCATGCCGCATCGCTTAGTTCAGCGCTTTGCTCGTGCCTCACTCCGTTGGATGTCAAGGGTTTTTGGAATATGAAGCGTTTGGTCTGTAGGATGTTGCCAAAAACTTCTGAAGTAAACCGGACAATTTGGGGTCGAGGTTTGCCAAAGGCCCAAAGCCCCTCGGATCAAACGTTTACAGGAGTTTGTGCCTGAACTTGCGTTTAACCATTTGGTGATGGATTTAGTAATCTGAAAAGAGTGGTCGGTCACAAATCTTTCATTAATTTCCTCCGAGGTCCTGTTTTTTGGTTGTCTAAATTTTCAGATCCATAAGTTGCACGATTTGGTTTGGATCTTAATTTGTTGTAACGAATTTGGTAAGGATGTGATTGTGTGATCATAAGTTCATAGGGGTATGACAGAGGAACTCGTCTAAACCTGCAGGACTAGATCTTCTTACATTGTAGATTAAAACGGTCCATGAACAAATGTCTAAAGGACAACATGGGAAATTGTTCGCTAGATAATATAGGTTTGCTTGTATCTCAAAAGTTAGCTAATAGTTTATATGCTCACCAAAGAATCTTATGCAATAATTGCTATTTGTCGTGTACACGTGTATATTAGTTCTTTTCCTATGTTTCATGCCTGATGCTCTTGAACTGTCAAGTTGAACATGTCAGTGCAGTAGTTTCGTCTTCCTGGAAAGGAAATCTCCCTCTGTTTGGGCGTTGGCAACTTCGATCACATTCATTACTTGGGTAGCTGGGCCTGGCTTTAGTTTGGCACTATCTTTTCACCATTTATTATTGTATGATTTTGTTTTTCAGGTTTCTATCAGATTTCTGTATCTAGCAATAGCTTCTGGGGCAGCAGGGTTCCTTCGTAAGTCTCATTTCTGTTATACAAGTAGTTTTGAAGTGCATAATCCCATATGGCCTTCTGATATTGATTTATCACATGAGACCTGAAAGATAGGAGAAGTGTATATCGTGTGCATAGCTGCACTGCAATTGCATGTATATTATCTTCCTTTGTGTACATGGTTATATATAGAGAGAGCGCTACACACACGCACACGCTAACCGATTCAGTTAGATGATCCTAACGAGGAGGGTGCACGTCGATCATGCGCTGCATGGGATGCATGGAGGCAGTGGAGTCCTGGAGACTCGGTCTACACTAATATCCATTTGATTGTTATGTGGTTTATTATAAGATTGTGTATACTCAAGCTTTATATTCAAGGTGCATATACTGAATATGTTTTTCTCAAGAAATATTAATTTCGTAAAATCGGCAATGCTGACTTGATGAATGAAGTAAACTGTATGAATGTAGCAGTGTAGCACACCACCAATCATTTGTTGATGAGATTCCTTAACTACACTCTATATGCCATGTCAGACCCAACTGATTTTACTCATTTAGGCCCAATTATTCTCTGGAAAGTGTATGTGGTGTGCATCCTACCCTTTCCTATTTTGACATTACTTATTTGGCACATTATTGTTTATATTTATATAAAATTTAAATCTCTGGAAATGGTTTCTGGAAGGTATTGTGCACTATAGATATCCTTTTCTCTGTAGTTGAAGCTAATTATTAATTTGTATATATTCTAAGGTTTCACACCAACCAAAGAAAACATAAAATGACTAGAATTTCTATTGTTTGTTGGGAGTAAAAGAAAATACATAGTCAAACCAGCTGACCCATTCCAATTTTTATTACCTATGGTTTAACTACTTTTTTATACAACATTTACTCTTAAAATATGTGCATTCGTTTGGTGACTAAATGTATATTTTATCAACTAAATTTTGAGTTGATATTGAGCAATAGTTTTCATAAAGATTAAGTGTTAGTAATTAGGGTAGCAACCAAGAATGGGCAACATTGACAAGCCAAGACATTTTGGTGTGTGCATAACCATTTTATTAAACTACAGTAGTGAAAATCAGTATAGGCTTCAGTATTATTTTTCATAAAGATGTCAGAAAAGGAAATTGGTTACATATGTTTATCATACTATCTCTCTTAACCTGGCTGATGCATGCAGAGGTGTCATGCTGGATGGTGACTGGAGAAAGGCAGGCTGCACGCATCCGAGGGCTGTACCTTGAGACTATACTTAGGCAAGATATATCATTTTTTGACGTGGAAACCTCAGCTGGAGAAGTTATTGAAAGGATGTCTAGTGACACAGTGTTAATTCAAGATGCCATTGGAGAAAAGGTGAGAGTGAGACGCATCTTATCCATGCGAATTATGACGTCCTCCTAAATTTAAGGTTCATGGCATGCCTTTTCTGAAGTATTTTTATGAAAGAAGCCTGATTTAAAGTATACATCTTGTGCCTCTAAGTTTCGTTTTCACTTAGAAACTCTGTTTTTGAGTCGCTCGACTAGTCGCGACTAGTCAACGACTAGTCGATGAGTCGCAATACAAAGTCCGACTCGACATCTCGACTCGACTCATCGGTTGAGTCGAGCAACTCAATCGACTAGTCTCGACTAGTCCATGTTTTTGAGTCAAACGCGACTCAAAGTTGCCCAGCTCCCTGTGAAAACCTAGATCGACCACATGCTTAGGGCTCGATTAGGTGAACAAACAATTGAGTGAAGTTACTTTTCTTGTTTCACGGACCCAGTCCCAGCCAGAGATAGCCCAGGTTGTTGGTTCAGCTCAAGCTGTAGCAGAAGCTGATGAGCAATATGACCCATTCAAAGAACCTAAGAGGAGGCCAGCAATTATAGACTATTAATAAGTATATAGTTATATACAATTATACATATAATATGTCAATTTTATCATACCTAATGCTAAACGACTCATGTCGACTAGTCTACCATGAGTCTTGACTAGTCACGACTAGTCAAGAGTCGCTACCCCTGAACGATTCGTCGACTTGTCGACTCAAGAACCTTGCTTAGAAACTACCACACAAGACACAACTAGGCTCATAGTTAGGTCAAGCTCTGTTTAAAATAGCCGGCTATTTTGTTTAGCCCCGGCGATTTCAGAGGCTACGAAAGGCTATAGCCGGGCTATAGCGCAGCTATGACCATATAGCCGCGTTGATTAATAATGGAAAAAACAGTATTCTCACAACATATATCTGTGTATATATGCCAGTAATTCACAAATGTATAAGATATTAACATAGCCACACAATAGATATGAAAAATAATAAGTTCCGGACATGGTTTTGTCCCCATATTATAAAATTAAGCGGGATAATTTTTTTTCAAATTTTTTTGGGACTCCTATAGCCGGTATAGCCTAAAAAATAGCGGGCTAAATCCATTTAGCCGGGCTATAGCCGGACAATAGCGGCTATTATCTCTATAGCCTATGAAGGGCTTAGCCGTAGCGCGGAGCCTCTGGCAAGGCTATAGCCGGCTATTTAAAACAGAGAGGTCAAGTATATGTAATGAAGGCCACAGGCTTTTTCTGAAGCGTTTTTATGCAAACAAGTCTGATGTTAAGCAACTAGTGCCTTCGGTTTTCTGTTTCTCTCAGAAACTATCACACAATCAGCATCATAGTTAGGTGAAGTACATGTTTCTGGTGCATGGATCTTGCATGGATGTAGGAAGTTCACAGGCACTTTCCTGCCTTGGTTATTTTAAGCAAATCATGATACTAGTGTAAGTTACCTTCGATAAGAAAGTTGACAGCTACGACGCATATTTTGAAGCTATTTTTGTATACAGATTTAGTGATTATTCGTAGCAAGATCCTTTATAATGCATAAAACGCTATCTTAGAAACTTATCGTTTGAGCATATTTCATTTGACACATTTATGCAGGTGGGCAAGTTTCTCCAGCTGATATCAACATTTCTGGGTGGCTTTATCATCGCATTTGCAAGAGGCTGGCTTCTGTCCCTGGTAATGTTGTCAAGTATTCCTCCTGTTGTAGCATCTGCTGCAGCCATGTCACTTGTCCTGTCAAAGTTATCAAATCGTTCCCAGATGGCCTACGCCGAAGCAGGGAAAGTCGTTGAGCAGACAATAGGATCAATCCGAACGGTAATATCTTTCTTTCACAATGTCCTACCCATATATTTCTTTTCCCCAGATAACTTTTCATTTTCCTTTATGAAAACAGGTGGTATCTTTCACTGGGGAGAGGAGAGCAATTGACAAATACCATGAGTTCTTAAAAATAACATACAGGTCGGCCGTCCAACAGGGTACCGCCGGGGGCCTTGGAATTGGTTCCCTTTTGCTTATTGTTTTCTGCAGCTATGGATTAGCTGTATGGTATGGTGCCAGGCTGATTATTGAAAACGGATATACTGGGGGTTATATCATTAATGTATTGATGGCTATCATGACTGGTGCAATGTTAGTGTCCCTCCTTTGCATGGCATTAACTCTTTCAAGATAGAAATAACCAAAATCAATTAAAATTATCTTCATTTGCATGACGGTTCTTTTTTCTAATTGTTGTAGGGCTCTTGGCCAGTCTTCTCCATGCTTAGCTGCTTTTGCATCAGGGCAGATTGCGGCTCACAAAATGTTTGCAACTATTCATAGAAAACCTGAGATTGATGCCAGTGACAAGGGTGGCCTTATATTGGACAACTTTGTTGGAGATGTTAAGTTGAAAGGTGTCTATTTTAGTTACCCTGCACGGCCTGAGCAACTTATCTTCAATGACTTCTCTATTAGCATTCCAACTGGCATGACCGTGGCATTGGTTGGGGAGAGTGGGAGCGGAAAGTCTACTGTAATTAGCTTGATAGAGAGATTCTATGATCCACAGTCAGGGGAAGTACTTTTGGATGGTGTGAATCTGAAAGAGCTAAACCTTAGTTGGATAAGACAGAAAATAGGGCTTGTTAGCCAAGAGCCTATTCTTTTCACAACAACTATAAGAGAAAATATAGGGTATGGAAAAAAAGGCGCGACAGAAGAAGAAATCAGGAGAGCAACTGTGCTTGCCAATGCCTCGAAGTTCGTCAACAAGTTACCAAATGTATGTTCATTTGACCCCTTTTTGGTCGCACATTCTGTGCTATAATATTTTTGCACTATTTCTTTCATGGCATAATTATAGGCTAACAACTATTACCAGGGACTGGATACATTGGTTGGTGAGCGTGGAACGCAACTATCCGGCGGACAGAAACAAAGGATTGCAATTGCAAGAGCAATTTTGAAAAACCCCAGTATACTTCTTCTTGACGAAGCTACAAGTGCACTTGATGCTGAGTCTGAACGTGTAGTTCAAGATGCACTAAATAATATCATGGTGAACAGAACCACTATAGTCGTGGCACATCGCTTGAGCACTGTAAAAAATGCTGATACAATATCGGTGCTACATCGTGGACAGCTTGTGGAACAAGGTAATCTGAATTTCTTCATCCCTTTTCAGTCAGTCTTATTGCAATAATTCAAAGGGTCAAGTTTCACATTTCCCTGATGGAAATGAAAATAAGCTCTAATGGATGTTTGCACAACAGGACCACATGCTGAGTTAATAAAGGATTCCAATGGAGCATACTCTCAACTTTTACAGCTTCATGAGGTTAATACGGATAGGAAGGGATCTCATGGAGATGACTCCAACAGGTTACAATCAGCGTCTGATACTGCAAATTCTATAAGTCATCACAGCAGCATAAAGCCATCCTTTGAGAGATCTATGAGTAGATATTCGGCACAGGGTGGAAGCATAAGGAACTCACAGACACTCTCATCGAATGAACACGTAACTGAAGGGGTTGATGATGTGAAGTCGGAAAATAATGTGATCAGACGCCTACTCGACCTCCATAAGCCTGAGATTCCAATTCTTCTGTTAGGATGCACTGCCGCTGCAGCCAATGGTGCTGTACTTCCTGTATTTGGCATGCTGCTTTCAAGTTCCATTAATACATTCTATGAACCGCCACAGAAATTGCGAAAAGATTCAGTGTTCTGGGCAGAGATGTATGTGATGTTGGGTGTGATCTCCATCCTTATAATCCCAATGCAATACTGTTTGTTCAACATGGCAGGTGGTAAACTTATCGAGCGTATACGTGTTGTATCATTTACTCGGGTTGTTTACCAGGAAATAGGGTGGTTCGATGACCCGTTGAACAGCAGGTACTTTTGTGTTCACTTATTCATTTGATACATCAATGTTGTAAAATCGCCATCTTTTGGTGTGTTCCTGATTGCCACGCCTTGTTTCAAATTCTCCAGTGGCGCAATTGGCTCCAGGCTATCAGGGGATGCAGCGTCTATAAAAAGCATTGCTGGGGATGTCTTGTCACTGACAGTGCAAAGCATAAGCACTTGTCTTGTCGGTATTGTAATAGCCATGATTGCAAACTGGAAGCTAGCATTCATAGTATTGTGCCTCGTTCCTTGCGTGATTGCACAGAGTTATGCTCAAACCAGGTTAATGAGGGGTTTTGGTGCCGATGCCAAGGTATATGGTCTATTGTTCCTGTTCACGGCAACCGTATCTGTGTGTAGTTATTAGGTGATTTGCTCGTATTCATGTGCCAACTTATCATTCTGTTCTTATTTACTTAAATTGTATGTAATTCTTGCCTGCAGGAAATGTACGAACAAGCGAGCACAATTGCCAGTGATGCCATTAGTAACATCAGAACTGTTGCTTCATTTTGCGCAGAAGAGAAGATAATTGAAAGCTACCGAAAGAAATGTGAAGGTCCTGTGAAGAAAGGAGTTCGTCTAGGGGCCATAAGTGGTGTGGGTTATGGATTCTCATTCGCGTTGCTCTTCTGTTTTTATGCTGTATCCTTTTACGTCGGAGCTCGCTTTGTACACAGTGGGACAGCAGAAGCTGGACAAGTGTTCAAGGTGAGAACCAAAAAAACTCATAGAACCAAAGGAATTATTTGGGGCTTATTTTCATTGCCTACTCCTTGAAAAATACAGGTTTTCTTTGCTTTAACCATGATGGCTGTTGGAGTTTCTCAGTCGAGTTCGCTTGCTCGGGATTTTAGCAAAGTGCAAGATGCAGCTGTCTCCATTTTTAGGATTATTGATAGGAGATCCAAGATTGACGCAAGCTCTGAGGTAGGAACGACACTAGACACAGTAGAAGGGAATATAGAGCTGCAGCACGTGAGCTTCAATTACCCTGCTCGGACTGACGTGCAAATCTTCAGAGATTTGTGCTTGAGGATACCATCTGGCAAGGTACATTTGATTTTCATGATCAAGCAATCTTGCACTATCTGCTTCTGATAATTAACACCAGTTTTTCTCACTAAAATTAAGTTTCACATTCATTAAGTTTTTTTACAATGCTGTTAAACTGCTCTGCTTTAGGACTTAAACAAGGTTAAAAAATTAAATTGAGCAGAATCGATAGCACACAATCCAATGTAAAAAGGGCTGACAGTTCCTTAGGAAATGGTAAGCGGTGTAAGCAACATTTGAGTCAATAGACTAGTTTACTAGTGAAGCAATGGAACTCGGAACAAATCACGTTGAAACTAGCACAACATGACTCGTTGGTACTAAACCCTGCCTGATAACAGAAGTCACTCATGCAGTCGATTGTCATTGCTGAAGTCGTGACAATTTTGATGCAGACTGTTGCACTTGTTGGGGAAAGCGGAAGTGGGAAATCGACGGTGATAGCCTTGATCGAGAGGTTCTACGATCCCGAGTCTGGCGCCATCTTTCTAGACGGGGTTGATCTTAAGACCCTCAAGCTCAGCTGGCTCAGGCAGCAGATTGGTTTGGTAGGCCAAGAACCCGTCCTCTTCAACGACACTATCAGAGCAAACATCGCCTACGGCAAGAAGGAGCAGGTATCAGAGGAAGAGATCATCGCCGTTGCCGAGGCTGCCAACGCCCATCGGTTCATCTCCTCCCTCCCACACGGATACGACACGAGCGTTGGCGAGCGGGGCGTGCAGCTATCGGGCGGGCAGAAGCAGCGGATAGCCATTGCGAGGGCGATCCTCAAGGACCCCAAGCTGCTGCTCCTGGACGAGGCGACCAGCGCGCTGGATGCCGAGTCGGAGCGCATCGTGCAGGAGGCGCTGGACAGGGTAACTGTCGGTAGGACGACAGTGGTCGTGGCTCACCGGCTGTCGACCATCACCGCTGCTGATAAGATTGCGGTCGTCAAGAACGGTGTGGTCGCCGAGGAAGGCCGGCACGAGCAGCTGCTGCGCCTGCCCGGTGGCGCCTACGCGTCCCTTGTTGCCTTGCAGTCTAGCAGTTCGTGAACACTGATCTTGCTCTGTCGGATGACTGGATGAGTATAGAATAGTCTTTGCAGATTGCATTTGGTTTTTGTCTTTTCAGTGTAAGAAAATGACCACGCTGCCAACGTAGCAACTAGAGAAACTTCCACTCTTTTCCTCCCAAAGAGTAAAGGATAGGTCTTTCCTTGATATGTAAACTTCCATTCGGTTCAGTCTACATTGGCACTTGATGTTGCCACATCTTTCATATACCTGGACCGTATTACCAAGGCCGTTTGAATCTGCTGGAAATGCAATAAACAGATCCTACAACTTTTTATGAACGTCGTCAGATTTCAAACATGTTGACTGCATATAAAGCACATCTCAAAAGAGGGGCAGGGCACTCCCTGCCAAGCAAAACCGACTTGCCTACTTTCTACACCATCTCCCAAAATATGGGTAGGTGGACTTAGCGGCAGCAGCACTAGCAACCTAGAGAGACACGCTACGACTTCCGTCTAATCAGAGAGGGATAAGAGAGCGCATAAGTAAACAACTACAACTAACACCAAACATAACCCATTCTCGAATTAACCCCCTCAACCAAATATGAGGAAGCAATTCGGGAAACTCACACATTGAACAGTTTTATTTATAATTTATTGTGAAAGTAATTCTATATTACTAATCAAATTAATTAACATTAATTAGGTGCAAGTTGTCTAGATCTTGTTAGCCAGCATCATCACCAAAGTCGTCCATAACCGTGGACACGCCTCATCGATAAGATTATACCCTGCAGGGGTGCACTACTGTACCCATACTCGCATGATCAACCCAAGCAAGCATCAGGGCTTCTCAACACGACTTATTCCTTCACTACAGCAAGTCCAAGTGCCACCCATATGAGTTGTTACCCGCGTCAAGAGTCCGGCCGAATCTCAATTGCGGACTCATTAGTTTGTGTCCACGCGCCATGCGGCTCAAACCACAGTAGGAATTGTCCGCTTCGCGCGCACCACTCCTATATGACCCCCCGTACCAAGTAACCTCTCATCAATCATCATCATCATGCACATGGATATGAGCAAATGGAAAACCCGAACTACTTGCGGCACATGGACAAGCTGTAGATCCATTCAAAGTCGAGGGGGCTCCATAGGGCCTCCCACAAGTGGTTAGTGCGCTCAAAATTGGATCCGAGGACAAAATCTCAGTTCCTAGGTCGACACTGAGCAGAACAAAACACCTCGCAATGCCTTCCGCCTGGTGCCTTATCATTTAGTTATAATACCCCAATACAAGATATCATTTTATTAAAGTAGAACAATCTATCATACTAAGCAGATGAAACATAAGACCAACAGACGACTCGCACAATCAACTCTAAGCATGCGCTACGACTCGCAAGGCCAACCGATAAATAAACAACAGGTGATGGGATGTGGGGATAAAGCTGTATGGGCTGCAGGATAAACATGTGATGGGATCGCGATAAGAATCGAATACTAGGGTAGCAGAGATCAACGGCAGGAATGAAAGACAATGTATAGGTGAACAAGCAAACTTTTCTTGCCTGGAATCCCGCATGGAAGCAGATCTTGTCGTTGCTCACACATCTCAACGTCGTATCCGCGAAGAAGCAACAAACACTGGAAGCGCGAAAGATGCATTTTATAACTACGGCAAAAGATCCAGCATGACCATATGAGAATGATGCATGGCATGGTGAGATGCACTTCATCCATATTAAGCGGAACCGGGATTCCGACAATTAATATTTAGGTGCAAGTTATTTATTTATCAGGAATATTAAATGTTGGTTAGCATGGCAACACATGGCATGGGTGATCTAATTAAATTAAACGGAATAGGACATTATATATTTATTACCCCACACATTCCATAATTATTATTTAGGTGATTTGCTACACCCGCAAATCCAGGAGATGCAACACATGTAATTATGATGCGATATGCACAAGATAGATGACATTTAATAAAATAGGTATAGGGTTAGGGTTTGGGTCCGTATTACCAAGTCCGTTTGAATCTGCTGGAAATGCAATGAACAGATCCTACAACTTTTTATGAACTCGAAAATTCTCGACGGTTTAATCCCCAGACAATCTGCTATCGGCAATCTAATTATCCAAACTCGATCTAGCAATTGTATAATCAAGATGATTTTTTTGCTAAACATTTCAAGACTAGCAAATGAATGATAATAGGATTACATTTTCGCTGAACATTTCAGCACTAGCACATGAAGGAGAAGAGCAAGTTGTACTGCTAGGTCTGCAAGAAATTATTGATGAGCTGGAAGACTGTACAGTCAGGGATGGGGTCAGCACGTACAAACTCGAGCAGTCATGGGTTAGGTGTGACCGATCTTCAGGATCATTAACACTACCATGAAACAGAAAAATTGATTTCACAGCAGAGCTACGTGAAAATCGTGTTCAGCTGCAATTAGCCATATACGCAAAGCACTGTTACATCGAAGACCAGAGATGCTGTTCGGCCATCATCACGAATTAGTTTACAAGAAAACAAATAAAATACAAACATAGTTGTTTCTAACTATAACCAGTGTACTGTTATACATCCAATAGTCTGGGAATGCCTAAACATCAGAATCAGACACCAGAAAGGGGAAAGTGTACATGGAAGAAATGCAACTTATTTTCTCTGCTGTAGAAGAACTAAATTTCAGCCAAAAAAATAATACAAATTTAAGTAGCATCTACGCACCAAAGCAAGCTGAAAGCTGTACGTGAGAAAAATGACTCATCTCTAGCGTGAAGATTCCCGTAGTTACTATAACAACTAGCCAGCTGATTTCACTGCCACTGGTTCGGGAATGCTTCCCTGTAGGTCATATCCTCATTATGAGAAGCTTCTCTTGTGGCTGCATCCCTAGCTCGAGCATTTAGAAGCCTCTCAGTAATCCTATCTTTTGCGGTAACTTTCTTCTTCAGCATCGACGCTAGTGTATGTTCCTTTGTCTTACCTCGACGGCGACCCCTTCGGCCCAGTGTTTCAGAAGGTTGGTCATATGCTGCCGCTGAGTGGGGTGTTGAAGCAATAGCCGCTTGCCGTAAAACATCTTCATTGTGCTGACGAATTCTAGCGCGCTTGGCTTTTTCTCGAGCTTTCTCATCCATGTCCCTTTTCCGAACATTCTTAATTGCTTGCCTCGCAAGCTGATCTGTTGTAATTTTACCAAGATCATGAGGTCCATCCATGTCGCTAGTGTCATTATTTCTGCTTGGCATCATTGAAGGAGAGGGATCCGGCGTATATTCACCATCACTGCTTCCATTTGTCTCAACCTGATTACCTCCTCCTGCATCACAGGTGTCTCCACTGTTCTCAACGGGATCGTCTCCCGCATAAAAGTTGTCAGCATTCTGACCAATTGGATTTCCTTCTGAATCACGTGGGATGATGGGCCCATGAAAAGGGCACATCTTGAGATCTTTTCTCTGGCAAAGGCCCCCTTTCTTCAGAGGTGCATGGCATGGTAGGATCTCAACTGGCTCTTCTTTATAAACTGAATGGTGAATATTTAACTCTGCAATCTTTGCTGCAGGTATAACAGCATCATTATCCATCCTTCCCCAATGGCTCTCGAGCTCAAGCCCCCTCTGGTTTACATGTGCATCCCCATTTGAACCCCATCGGTCCAACACAGAGCTCCATGATAGCAAAGGGGCTTGAGAAAGGAGCCTTGCTCTCTCTGGATCCATCTCCTGAGATATATTACCAGCATTTGGCATGTCACCATCGCCAGAGTTCACTCCACCCACCACTCCCTTTCCCTTTCTAGTGTCATTGCTGGAACCTGCAACATCTGCACAGCTCTCAGCTCTAGCAGGAACTTCAATGTCACCCTCCACCCAATCCTCATCCTCTTCCTCCTGAACATCCTTCTTCCTATGAACATTATCAAGATCCAGACCGAGCTCATTGCACTGGCCTCTTACCGCCCGTATTTCGTTCTTAACATCGATGAATTCCTTGAGCGCAGTATCTCTGAATCGATTATCTGCAAGGTTGACCCTAATGAGCACAGAAATCCAATCCTGAATGGTGCCAAAATGCTTTGACATAAGGAGCCGGTACGCCTCCCTCAACACATCAAAAACCGCCTTGTTTTCCTTAGTCTCAGGCACCCATTCCCCGGCCATCAGTGATGCTGTCCTGATACTGCGCATCGCCATTGAAGCAACCTCCTGCTCCTCATCATCGTCCACATAACCCTCAAATTTCTCGCACTCGGCACGGATGATGGCCAGCCCGTTGCGGATCTCTTCAATGGTGGATCGGATTTCAGCCTTTATGGACGCAATGTCCTGGCGCAGTCGTTCAACCTTGGCGGTCAAGATCTCCTGCGTGCGTGCCTCCCGTGCCGCACGAGCCTCGACAGCTGCGCGGATGCCAGGGAACTGGATACGCACGGACTCCTTGAGGTACTCGACGGCGAGACGGAGCTGGCGGTAATGCACGCCGAAGAGGTGGTGCCAGCGCTCGAGCGCCTGGATGGCGGCCTTGCGGAGCATGTTGGCGGAGGCGGCGGGCGGCGGGAGCTGGTCGTCGCTGCGGAAATCAACGGCTAGCGGGACGAATCCGTCGAGCGCGTCGGCAAGGAGGGAACGGAAGAGTTTGGAGCGCATGAAGAGCTCGTCGACGATGCTGAAGGCGAGGAGCCGCACCTGCGCACAAAGGGGAAAAGGCATCAGCGATTCAGCTAGCTAGGGTTCGGCGGGGAACTGGCGGGGGGCGGGGTGAGGCAGAGCTTACGCACATGGGAGTGGGGCTTGGACATGAGGGACATGAGGAGGCGGAAGGCGTCGCGGATGGCGCCATCGGAGGCGCGAGCCGAGAACTTGATAGCGCGGAGGAGGTCGGGGTCGACGGAAGGAGCGGTTGTGGATGTGGCGCGCTCGATCAGGGACGCTATAGAGGTATCCACCGCCCAGGAGGAGGAGGGTTTCGAGCCCGGCTCCGCCGACGAGGGCGGCCGGCCGGAGGAGAATGTCGCACGCGGCATTGCGGCGGTTTCGATGGCGAGCGGAGAGCCGTCGGTGATTGAGATTCTCCTTGCCGTTGCGGGGGATAGGGCCGTCACCACGACACCACGTCGGTCGGGTTCCAAAGTCAAAAAGGTCCCGTCCAAGGGCGCGTTTGGTAGACCCAAGACTTTTCACACAAGGCCCGCAGCTGCGAAATCCTCTCCTTCTCAACTTCTGATCTTACACAAACTGACCGGTGCCCGAGAATGTGCAGCATAGAGTAAGTAGTCGTAGTAGTTGAACACATGAGGCACACATAAAAAGAAAGTAAATTGATAAGATATATGCAAAGTCTCTGTTTATTATCTTTGAAACTGGTGAACAGTATGTACACTATCTTGCTTTATATAGACTAGATAGAAGATAAGACCAACTTAACATACAAAGTGAAGGGATTGGCTTGGCTAACCGTGGAATCAGCACGCACCACCGAAGTGGGCTGCCTCGTACCACCGGCCCAAGTTTCCCAACACTCTATTAACTTCTATTAGCTCTATCTTGATCCGGAACAGAGATACCTTCGGGTACCTTTATGTATATGTTCGAATCCAAGTTACCAAGCGGTGACAACATACATAAGTTTTATTTTCAAGTCCAAGTTACCGCCATTGAGATCAAGTATCTAAAGGTAATTCCATCCATGACAGGTGAGTAAGTTTCCTCAAAACTGACACCTGGTCGCTGAGAGAAACCTTAAGCAACGAGCCTTGCTTGCTTTGTACCGTACTACCTCGTTATTTTCGTTTCTCTTTCGAACAAAAACCCACTCATGGTCAACGGGGCGAATGTGGAAAGGAGTTTGACAAACAAGTCCAAACACCTCTCTTTTGTTGAGAGAAACTAACTCAGCAGTAATCGCCTTATACCAATCTTTTCAATCCGACATCTTCTTACATTCAGCGAGCGTGTTAGACTCGGGGTCAGGATCTATGATTGAGGCAATTTTAGTGGCAAAATATATGTCGACATTTGCCATGGATCTATTTATTAACTCACCTGAATGAACATAGTTAATGGTCATTTCGTCGTGGGGTGCATCAGGCACATTTCCTTTCTCCAACGGATTTCCCAATCCAGGAGCAATGTCCTTTAGCTTTCCCGCTCGAATGTGTGCGCACACATCTTTGCTGGGTATTTCTGATATAGGAAAATTCAAGTCCGGAATTTCGTGCACTGAAAGTTCCGTACTTGTGACAGGTCTCTACTGGCTTCCCACTTGAGGGGTAGGCTGCGATAAATCTCTCTTGACCTTTTTCTTCGGGCATCCCCGAGTACTTGGGATTTGAGAAACCGGATTCCTCGTACTTTTAGGCCTAAGGACGGGAGCGGGTATATCATTATTTTTCTTTGGTATTTCAACGCTTTCCGGTGCATTGCGCGCAGGCACATGCGACTTTATCACAATCTTTGGGTCACTAAAATGATCAGGCAGTTGATTCGCTAAAGAATGCAAATCTATTATCTTTTGGACTTCTTTATTAGACTCAGCAGTGCACGGGTCATTTGTGTGGATCCCCGTGGCGTGCCACGTAATTTCTCGACTTTTATCATAAAGGAGTTGATTATCTCCCCCTAAAGTCGGGAACAGATCATCATCAAAGATGCAATCAGCGAAACGGCCCGTATGACAGTCACCTATCGCGGGGTCCAAGAACCTGATTAGGGACACAGTCTCATAACCAACGTATATCCCCGACTTACAGAGCGGTCCCATCGCTGATCGCTGAGGGGGTGGCATAGGTACATATACCTGGCAACCGAACCTACGAAGGTGGGAAACTTTTGGTGCCGACCCTTGCGCAAGCTGCATAGGAGAGTGGATGTTTTGGCCGCATGTAACACTGCGTGACCCCAACATGTAGTTGGTAAATTACAACCCTAAAGGAGCGGTTTGGCAATGAATTTAATTCTTTTCATCAATGCCTCTGCAAGTCCATTTTGTGTGTGGATCGTGCGGTACAGAGTGTTCAACTTTGATTCCCATTGCCATGCAATAATCATCGAACACCTTTGAAGTAAATTCACTGGCGTTGTCCATTTGAATAGACTTTATACGATAATCAGGTAATTTATTACTCATTTGTATGATTTGTGAGATCAATTTTGCAAAAGGATGGTTCCTTGTTGACAGCAGGCAAACATTGGACCATTTAGAGAAAGCATCGATGAGCACCATAAAGTACCTAAACGGTCCCGAGAGGGGCTGAATAGAACCGCATATGTCCCCTTGGATACGCTCCAAGAACGCGGGGATTTCATCCTTCACCCTTTAGGGGTGATGGTCTAATGATTAATTTCCCCGTAGCGCATGCGGGGCACACGAAATCATCTGGATTTGGTAAAATTTTCACATTGACAGTGTGACCATTCGAGGTCTTAATTATATTTCTCATCATTCTAAGACTGGGATGGCCTAACCTATCATGCCAGAGGCTGAAAAGTTCAGAGCTTCTAAAAACAGTTTTAAGGGTATTGTACATGGGCGGTGCTACTATCTTGGTGTAGTACAACCCTGTAGCGAATGAAGGAAGCCTTTCGACAACATGTTTACCTTTTTCATCGTGCTTTGTGCTGAGTAGGAACTCCTTACCAGTGTCATCATCATAGGTCTCAACATGGAAACCATTTACACGAATTTTTTTAAAACTTAAGAGAGTAGGAGTCGATTCGAATACGACAATGCCTCATTAATGATCAATATTGTTCCCATGGGGAGTATAATAGTGGCTCGTCCGGAGCCAACTAATAAGGACCTCATCCGGCGATCGTCGTAATATTCCCCTCGATGGACTCAAAGTACTTTGCTTCTCTCAATATGGTATTAGTGGTGCCGCTATCGTCAAGGCACGTTTCCTCCATGTGGGTGGCACACGTGTTCTAAAATATAGTGTCTAATTAATAAAATGAAGCGAGAAAGATGCTATATTAATAAGTGAACGCACAAAATTTTTAGAACATAACCCAAACATCTCTATTAAATAATGGAATAAATGAATGAGAACAAAGTCATCCAATCGCCGATAAACAAATTATTGTTGGTGAAACAAATATTACTGCTCTCATAGAGCTTACAACCAAATCGAAATAATTGTATCAAATTTATTGCCATAAAGGAATCATAAATAAATGAAGAGAATCTAGGTGGATTCAACAAAGTATCCATTCACTTCAGCCGCAATCTCGAGCTGGCTGATCTTCTCTTCATTAGCGATCATCACTGCGGCAGAGTCGATGTCCAACTGTGGTCACATTGTGCTCAACCTCCATGAACACGGTGGTGTTCGTGGGAACCGCCACATGTGCGTCCACAAGCGCCTCACTCTGCACCGCTATGGGTGCGGCAGTGGGTGTTGGGATCATCACGGGCGCCACAGCGAGTGCCGGTGGTGCAACCACCTGGACAAGGTGCGTCTCGCGCGCCTTCTTGGCCTTGTATGCGTCCACGACGTGTTTTGGGTGAAGGGGATTGCAGGAAGAAAACAATAATTTTTCTAGCAACGATATCCTTAAACTAGCCAGAATCTATACTATGCAGATATAGTAATACGACGGAGATCGGAATATATACCCTTGTAGACCGAAAAGCGGGGATTACGCTCCCGCACAAGCGTTGACGACGAAGACGACGTAGCCGACCTCTAGGTCGCGAAGAACTTGGTGCGACGAAGCCGACGAAGATGACCTCAAGGTTAGGTGGAGGAAGTAGGCCTCCGAGCGCCACTAGCGCAACACCTCGTAGGGTGTTACACGCATACGGTGGAGACGACGGCCTCCGAAGCTCCAGTCCAGGACGAGCAGCGGAAGACTTGGACCGGAAGACCAGGAGCACAGCAGCGGGCGTAAGGTGGAGAGAACTCTCTTTCTCTCCTCGGCGCAACTCCGACAAAGGGAATCACGAAATCGAGGAGAAATAAAGAATTAATTGAGTGAATTAAAAGGTCAGGGGTGCACCTCTATATAAAGGCTCCCGGGGGGAGCCAACCTTGCCAGCCAGGCAATGTGGGACTATCCCACATGCCTGGTTCGGCCAAACCACAGCCGCCGGCCCTAGGTGGGCCCCATTTGGCCCACCTAGGCCATCCCTCCCCCAGACCGAACCCAGAGGGATACTTCCCCCCCGCCCCCTCATGGGCTTTTATTCCACAAGAAGGCCCATTTAGGGAAATCAACCTTTAAAAATTTAAAAACAAATAAATAAAATGTGTTTAACTATTAATTACACTAATTAATATTATTTACAAATTATATAATTTATTTAGACTCTGAAAACTATTTCGTCGCTGCCCAATCTCCATCGGACCATTCCCGGGATGTTCCCGTTGTTCTCTTTCCTTTCCGGCTGTCTTGTCGAAACCCCTTAAGTGTGTTACCCTAGCGGTTCGATATAATAACACACATGATCGAGACCCCTCTCTGATCAATGATTAACTCGTAGGCCTGGACCCCGTGAATTAACCCCTGTGATATAACGAATGATTTTCATCTATCAAACCTAGACGTCGAGTCTTAAACCTTTTGTCATAGCGATACTTAGCGTGTACGAGCATCATTCATAGATATCTTCATACCTAGCATGATCTCGTTACCAACAATACTATCTTCTACTCGTCTGTGATATTATGTCCTAGTGACCTAGTCACATGTTTGCAAACTCATTTGGCATAATCTCACTGAGTGGGCCCTAGAGTATCTATCCGGCTATACGGACTGACAAATCCCGCTCTTGATCCCTCGTCTCAACTACTCCCTTCCGATACCCAAGAGGGACACCTTTATTGTCACACTATATAAGATATGACGTTTGATGCAATCAAAGTATCTTCCGGGAATAACAATAAGGGTTGATCTCACGGTCGAAGGTGTAATGACTACGTCCTACAAATTATGGGTAAGTCCATCACATCATTCTCCCAATGACATGACTCCATTGCCAACTGACGTCATGTCACATGAACGGGAAACCTCGATCATGAATCGCATAATGAACTAGTCTTAGTAGAGGCTACTAGGGATCTGGTTGTTTATCTACCACACGTGTATTAATGTTTCCGCTTTATACAGTTATAGCATGGTATAAAACATATAATGAACAATTGGGAATAAACTATCTTTATTAAGTGCCTCTAGGGCATATTCCCTTCATTGGGGCCTAACACTGTCTGGAGAAATGGGTCTTGGAGCCGCAATGGAAGCAATCCTGGGGCCTTGCCTCCCCCATACCCGCCTTTTGGTGCTTGGTCGGGTGGGGAGGTTTAGGTCCCTTCTTGCCTTTCTTGCCACGATTCTTGAACTTTGGCTGGCGCACCTTGTAGGCGCCTGCATGAGCTTCCTGACTTGAACCCCCTCTGAATGGTTGCGAGTTGAAGTTCTTTTTGAGAACCTCATCCTGCGCCTCAGCCACCTGGAGAGCGTCGATAAGTAAAGCATACTGCGTGAACTTCCCCTGGTGATAGTTCCGCGCACTCTGGAGAGCTGATGGATGGAACATGGAGAGAGTTTTCTCAATCTTCTGACTATCTGTGGTTTTAACACCACAACACAGAAGAGAGGTAGCGATCTTGTGTAACTCTGAGTTATACGCCCCCACCGTCTTGAAGTCCGCAATCCTCATACGCATCAAGTCCGCCTCCGCCCGTGGCTTAATGGTGTACTTCAACCTAGCAAATCGTGCCTCAAGGGCGGTCCACAGGGCTGAAGCACTCCGTTTGGCCATGTACTGCTGTTTCAAGGTAGTACACAGATGATGGCGGAGGAAGTGCAGTACTTGGGCGTTTTCCGCCGGAGTGGTGGCGCTGGGGGCCCTCCGGGTCCCCTCATCTAGCACTCCCTTAAGCTTGCGGCCCTCGAGGAAGAGTCCAACGTCCGAGGCCCAAGTCAGGTAGTTCATCCCGTTTTGGACCAACTCCTCGAATTCCCCGGGCATGATTCCGGCCATCTACGGTTTATGCAAAAAATATATCAGATTACAGCAGGTAATTGATTGCATAAAGCTATGTTGATATAAATATTTCAATAGGACGGCGTTCCAAATTTTAAAAGAACATGCTAAAAATGCTCTACTAGATATTAAAACAAATAATTACTGTAGTAAAACATGATATAAAAGCATGTACATAGAGATATTATGCTAAGCAATGACTTTCTGTAGCTTTTTAATGCCCAAATATGCAATTTCAGCAAAACAGACTATTTCAGTGAATTAAACATAAATTATTCAGCAGAAATAAAATTATACACGAAACTAGAAAAGTAGATGAGCTAAAACATAAATTTTACGCGCCTCCCAGTATTGGATCCGGTCCGTAGGCAGCAGGTCGAAATTGGGCCGAAAACGGAAACTGTAGTCCGACAACAGAACCATCCACCAGTTTTTGCTTTTTTAAGGAACGGTTGAATTGGGCCAAATCTGGCCCGTGGCCGTATCAACGCTGGGCCGCTAGCTACCCAGCCGAGCCATCGATCGATCGTGCTAGGGTTCAGAGGTGCTATTTCCCGACTTGGTCGTGCAATAATAGTGCACCACCCCCCCCCCCCTCCCCCACGCTTTGTTCTTCCTCGCTCCCCGCCGTCGGCCTTCCGCCTCCCGCCTCCCGCTCCCATCGCCTTCTTCCTCGCTCCCCGCCTTCCGTCGACCCCCTCCCCCGTCGCCGGCAAGGCCGCCTGTTCCTGCCCCCCACGCTCGCCGCTGCTACCGACCGCCTCCACGCCTCGCCCTCCAACCGTAGCCCAGCCGGTCCTCCGCCCCCCGGCCGGCCATCCCTCTAACACCCCCACCACTACGGAAGTCGTTGCCGGCAAGCACCCCACCCCCCAAGTTAAGTTTCTTCTCACTGGTCACCTTCTCCGCCGCAGCTTCGCAGCGGCATCGCCGGCGCCCCCTCGGCCCGGGATTCTGTCCTGGACCTCGCCTTCTCCGCCGCGCCCGCGTCTTCTTTTTCCTCTGTTAATGGGTCGGGCCCAAAGCGCGTTGGGGGGTGGTCGTGCGCTATTAGTGCATGATCTGGTCGTCAAATAGGGTTTGTCGGGTTCAGCGCTGGCGCCAGCCGCCGCAACGTGAATGGTGGTCATGCGGGGCGAGTGCAGGTTGCGGCGTGTGAAGCTCCACGGGCCACGCGGACGAGCAGCAGGCTGCGCCATGGGCGAGCTCCGCGGGTGGCTGCCTGCTGGCCAGCGGGGCCATACGCGGGCGCGGTGGCGAGTCTGGGCACGACAGCAGCCAGCGGGGCATGCGCCGCGCGCAGCAAGGACGCGGGCGGCTGGCCGAGCGCGGCCATCAGGGCGTAGTGCAGCGGGCGCGGCCAGCACGGCCGACGAGAGCTCGGGTGGCCGACGCCAGTGACGATCGCTACGAATGTCAAATTCATCGTCGTGTTCATCCGGAACATCGGCGACGTGTTGGCCAACGGGTGCATCGCGGCAGTACCGTGATCATCTGGATCGCGCCCTTACCAACTCCCTACAATGTCCCCTGTGAATCCGGTCGGCGACGTATTCGTCAGCTCAGCTCTCGGGAGAGAAATCAACACCGTATGGATAATCTAAAGATTACGATAGACGCAAAAACGAAAAGGAATTTTTGATACGAATCCGGTCATATTTGTATTATACCTTTGCGATCGATGCAGGGAGCTGCTTGAGGTAGGCTCGACGAAGAGTCGGTGCTGATAACATGTTACACAACCTCTGCCGGCTAGCCGGTCCCGAGATTGTGCAACGTAGAGAAATGAGTCGAATACACGAGGCACACACATGAACAAAAAGTAAATTGACACAGGGTATAGGCAAAACTGGTGAACAATACGTATGACTTGATTTATATAGAGGGGACTATATGAAAGTGCATGGTTGCCCCCATGCGTGGTTTTGGTAATTAATGACAATCCTTATGGACTAATGTTTACATTGAGATATTCTTATAGATCTTGTCCATGGGAAATTATAGGAGTTCATGTGTTGGACTCTTCAAGATGACTTAATGACCAATGCTCTATTCAAAGGGTTTATATGAAGAATGGTCATGTGTAGAGTTGAGCTCATTGCAAGTATGGCTTGGAATAGAAGATTGAGTGAATAATCATGTTTAACCCCAAACCATCATACATATCAAGAGAAGAAGATGAAGTGCAAGCTCAATAAGATGTATCTCGGAAGATATCTTTTGATTGAAGCTTGCAAAGGAGACATGAAGACGAAGCTTAGCGAGGCCCTCCCATAATGGAGTATGGGGGAGAATTTGGAGAAGTCTTCATCAAACATGTGCTAGCAAGCACAAACAAGAAAGGTGTTTCAACCTGAGAGAGTCAAGATCGTCATCATCTAGCTCAAGTGGAATGCTCATGGCAAAGGTATGATCTTGATAGGGCTATAGGTTAGATAAGCGTACTATCTAGAGGGGCTCTCGAGTGAGTAACTTGATCGCATCTTTGTGGAGAGCTCAAACCTTTGCATGCTTGGCATATCATCTTTCTTGGTTCTTATTTGGTTTTTCTCCGTGTTGAGTTTTGGTGCTTGTCGTGATCTTCATGACAAGACCAAGTCCTTCGAAAATGGTTTTACTTTGGAAAACTTGTTGCCTTTTATCCATGTGAGGATTTAGAGCTTGGTTTATCTCCATACTAAGCTCTAGTTCATCAAAAACAGATTTCGTATGAATATCTTGTTGCGTTTTTTATGAAGGAGTTTTTACTGGTTTGCATTGTTTAGGAAAGTTCGACCTTTCCCCATTTGGTTTTATCCTCACATGATGGACTGTTATGTTTCTATGCACATTCAAGTAGAGCTCGTTGTAACGATTCCAACGAGCCAAAAATCATCGAAAACGGAGTCCGGATGGAAAAGATATTGACGTTTTCGTTTATCAGTTTCTGTTGTTTTTTGTTGTAGCGGTAGTACCGTCGCGGTACCGCCCGAGGTACCGCCGGAGCTAACAGAGAGCTGTTTTCGGCGGTACCGGGAGCGGTAGTTCCGCCGGGGCGGTAGTACCGCTGCCCGGGACGGTAGTACCGCTACGGAAGCCTGTTTTCAGCCCGTTTTGATGCCCTAACTCCCTAGGGGGGGCGGTAGTACCGCTAGGGCCAGCGGTAGTACCGCTACTGCGCGAATCTGCACCCAACGGTTGGAATTTGGGTTGACCTATTTAAGGGGCCTTCTTCCCCAATGGTTCCCTAACCTTTCTAGCAAGTTTTGACATCCATTGTTGACCTTCTTGAGCTTGCTATCTCTTCATCCCTCCAATGATTCTTGCTAATTCTTGAGGGAAAAGATGTGACGCCCTAAAATCGGTACTATGTAGATTTAAGCGATCCCGCCGAAATCCGCATAATAACGATTTCAGGTCGCCCACCAGACATAATGTGCACGCCGAAACATGCGCATTATGTGGGTGGAATTGTGATAACATTACAACAGTTCCGATACATCCACAAATACAACAGAAGATAAATTATAACAACGACTCGAACGAGTCAAGATACAAATGATACAATACAAAGATACAAATGACAGCGGAAGCAAAAAATAGTATCCGACTACGGATAAGATGCAAATTGGACTAAGAGTCCTGAAGATAAGCGATGGCGCCATATCCCTGCCCAGCCAAGCCGGAGGGATTCCCAAGCTAACGTCGTCAGACTTCAAACCTGTTGACAGCACATAAAGCACATCCCAAAAAAGGTCAGTGAACTCCTTGGCAAGCAAAACCGACTTGCCTACTTTCTACACCATCTCCCAAAATATAGGGGAGGTGGACTTAGCGGCAGCAGCACTAGCAACCTAAAGAGACACGCTACAACTTCCGTCTAATCAGAGGGGGATAAGAGAGCGCATAAGTAAACAACTACAACTAACACCAAACCTAACCCATTCTCGAATTAACCCCCTCAACCAAATATGAGGAAGCAATTAGGGAAACTCACACGTTGAACAATTTTAATTATAATTTATTGTGAAAGTAATTCTATATTACTAGTCGATTTAATTAACATTAATTAGGTGTAAGTTGTCTAGATCTTGTTAGCCAGCATCATCAGCAAAGTCGTCCATAACCGTGGACACGGCTCATCGATAAGATTATACCCTGCAGGGGTGCACTACTGTACCCATACTCGCATGATCAACCCAAGCAAGCATCAGGGCTTCTCAACACGACTTATTCCTTCACTACAGCAAGTCCAAGTGCCACCCATATGAGTTGTTACCCGCGTCAGGAGTCCGGCCGAATCTCAGTTGCGGACTCATTAGTTTGCGACTACGCCACCATGCGGCTCAAACCACAGTAGGAACTGTCCGCTTCGTGTCGTACCGCTCCTATATGACCCCCCGTATCACATAACCTCTCATCATCATCATCATCATCATGCACATGCATATGTGCAAATGGAAAACCCGAACTACTTGCGGCACATGGACAAGCTGTAGATCCATTCAAAGTCGAGGGGGGCTCCATTGGGCCTCCCACAAGTGGTTAGTGCGCTCAAAATTGGATCCGAGGACAAAATCTCAGTTCCTAGGTCGACACTGAGCAGAACAAAGCACCTCGCAAGGCCTTCCGCCTGGTGCCTTATCTTTTAATTATAATACCCATATATAAGACAACATTTTATTAAGGTAGAATAATCTATCATACTAAGTAGAGGAAACATAAGACCAACAAACGACTCGCACAAACAACTCTAAGCATGCGCTACGACTCGCAAGGCCAACAGATAAACATGCAACGGGTATTAGGTTGTGGGGATAAAGCTGTATGGGCTGCAGGATAAACATGTGATGGGATCGCAGTTCAAGAATCGATAACTAGGGTAGCAGTGATCAACGGAAGGAATGAAAGACAATGTATAGGTAAACAAGCAAAATTTGCTTGCCTGGAATCCCGCATGGAAGCAGATCTTGTCGTTGCTCACACTTCTCAACTTCTTATCCGCGAAGAAGCAACAAACACTGGAAAGCGTAAAAGATGTATTTTACAACTACGGCAAAAGATCCAGCATGATCATACGAGAATGATGCATGGCATGGCAAGATGCAATACAATGCAGGTAATCCAAATTAAGCGGGAAAGCAACCCCGACAATTAATATTTAGGTGCGAATTATTTATTTACCAGCAATATTAAATGTTGGTTAACATGGCAACACATGGCATGGGTGATGTAATTAAATTAAATGGAATAGGGAAATTATTAAGTAAAGCCCAACACATTCCATATTTAATTATATGGGTGCAACAAATAAATTACACTAAGCAATTAAAATAAAAGATGCAAAATGGCATAAGAATGACATATTAATGTTCCTTGCATTTTTCTGATATAAAAACATATAAGGATTATTTAATTTGGAGTTACAGAATTAAAGTTATTAACATATTAAAGTTAGGGGGTTTTCTGCAAAAGGCCAGGGGCTTGTCTGTGATGAAACATTTTCTGTTAGGGTTCTCTGTGCAAAACCGAAAGAACAGGGGGCTCGGTGTAAGAAGTCCAGTCCCTCTGGACTTTTCTCACCGGAGAAGAAATCGCACGTGAGGCTGTCCAGTGGGTCCGAACGCCACGGTGGCGCGGGTGCGTGTGGTGCGGGCTCCCGTGGTCACTGACCCGTGGGGCCCGCGTGTCAGTGAGAGACAAAGAAAAAAGGGCGCGTTTAAACAACTCGCGCCGGAGGAGGGTTCGAACCCGCAACGCGCAGACGAGCGGGAGCGCTGCGCTAGCCAGAGGATCCGTTCGGTGTTCGTGATACATAAAGCAAGCACCTCTTTTTAACATGATTTAAGTGTAACGATTCTCTGACGAAACTGAATGTCACCAGAGACAGAAAGCACGACGGCGACGGACAACTCCGGCGAAGATCACTCCAGGCCGGAGCTGGACGAGTGCGAGTGTGCATCGGGTGCGGGACGTGTGGGGATCGCGTTCCCGTTCTCAGAACCGAACGGGAGGCCGTGGGTGCTCGTGCCCGTGCTCGGCGCGTGCGTGAGGCGCCACGGTCGTGACACGGCCGTCCCCGGCGCCGGCGGCTGGCGACGAATCGGAGGTGAAACAGGAGGGGGAAAGAGGGGAAGGAGACAAGCCTCACTTCGGGGAAGTCGATGGCGAGGCGGGGAGGCTCGGAGACTTCGGGGGCGAGAGGTCCATGCCGAAGACGGTGCGGTGGCGCTCGGACGGAGTTGGGGGAGGCATGGTCGTTGCGGTGGCTCGCGTGGATGTCGCTTCCTGCTCCCGGCCGTCGAGGACGAAGCACGTCGAGGCGTAGCGGGTGGCGTGATGACGAGGCAGAGGGAGGTCCGTAGGCACGGCGCCGCGTCGAGGCAATTCCGGTGGCTCTCGGTGGCTTTTGGGGGAAAAGAACAGAGAGGTGAGGGTGAAGAAGATGGGAAGTGGCGGCGGCGGCTGAGGAGGGAGGAGAAGAAGGGCTAGGGTTCGGAGAAGAGGAGGAGGGGCGGCTTTAAGGTGGGGAAAAGGTTCACATGGAGGTGGGGGCAGCCATGGCCACGGTGGAAAGGGGAGCACGCTCATCTGCGTCCGTACGAAGAAGACAGGTAAGATGGGCTTGGGCCAGAAGAAGAGGGAGATGGGCCATGTTTTGTTTTTCTCTGTTTGCTTTCTACCTTTTTAATTCTTTTATGTTTTTGCATTTAAAAAAAATAGAAACTGAATTTGTATAAAGAACCTTTGCAAGAATAGTTTTAGTTTTTAAATAGGAAATTTAATACATTCGTTTTTTTTATAATATTTGAAAAAATATTTGAAATACACATTTTAATTGATTTCAAAAGCATTTGAATTTAATTGAGAGAAAAATAATTTAAGTGGAGTTTAAATTTAAATGCAATAAATTAAATGAAGTGACCAATGCATGATGAAATGATGACATGATGATGCACAAAAGAAAAACAACAAAATCTAATTGGGGATAAATCCCGGGGCGTTACAACCGACACCACTAACAAGGGATCGCGTCCCGCGATCCACGCCGGGACCACAAGAAGAGAGGGGTAACTATCGAGTCTTCACGCTCCGGGATGAACTTCTCGACACCACTAACAAGGGATTGTTGTTCCACCTTGAAATTCTCGACACCACTAACAAGGGATTGTTGCTCACGACGAAGACGACTCCGAAAGATCGAACCTAATAGGGTAAAAGGCAAGAAATCGTCCACCCACACGTAGGATCCTAAAACTTTGAAAGTTTGGATAAGAGAAGAGACTCCAAAACAAGTAAGGTAAGAGGAGAAATAGAATTGAGGTAAGGAGTAAATAGAAACCTATTGAGATCATTTCAAAATAATTTAAGTCAAATAGTTTAGACACTCTATAAACAACGACCGTTAACGAGGTTATCCTACAGGCTTTTGCGGACCTGCTGCTTCGATAACCATTCGTATCGAAACAACAAGGAGATCGAAACCAAGGCTCTGATACCACTTTGTGACGCCCTAAAATCGGTACTATGTAGATTTAAGCGATCCCGCCGAAATCCGCATAATAACGATTTCAGGTCGCCCACCAGACATAATGTGCACGCCGAAACATGCGCATTATGTGGGTGGAATTGTGATAACATTACAACAGTTCCGATACATCCACAAATACAACAGAAGATAAATTACAACAACGACTCGAACGAGTCAAGATACAAATGATACAATACAAAGATACAAATGACAGCGGAAGCAAAAAATAGTATCCGACTACGGATAAGATGCAAATTGGACTAAGAGTCCTGAAGATAAGCGATGGCGCCATATCCCTGCCCAGCCAAGCCGGAGGGATTCCCAAGCTAACGTCGCCAGACTTCAAACCTGTTGACAGCACATAAAGCACATCCCAAAAGAGGGTCAAGGCACTCCCTGGCAAGCAAAACCGACTTGCCTACTTTCTACACCATCTCCCAAAATATAGGGGAGGTGGACTTAGCGGCAGCAGCACTAGCAACCTAAAGAGACACGCTACAACTTCCGTCTAATCAGAGGGGGATAAGAGAGCGCATAAGTAAACAACTACAACTAACACCAAACCTAACCCATTCTCGAATTAACCCCCTCAATCAAATATGAGGAAGCAATTCGGGAAACTCACACGTTGAACAATTTTAATTATAATTTATTGTGAAAGTAATTCTATATTACTAGTCGATTTAATTAACATTAATTAGGTGTAAGTTGTCTAGATCTTGTTAGCCAGCATCATCACCAAAGTCGTCCATAACCGTGGACACGGCTCATCGATAAGATTATACCCTGCAGGGGTGCACTACTGTACCCATACTCGCATGATCAACCCAAGCAAGCATCAGGGCTTCTCAACACGACTTATTCCTTCACTACAGCAAGTCCAAGTGCCACCCATATGAGTTGTTACCCGCGTCAGGAGTCCGGCCGAATCTCAATTGCGGACTCATTAGTTTGCGACTACGCCACCATGCGGCTCAAACCACAGTAGGAACTGTCCGCTTCGTGTCGTACCGCACCTATATGACCCCCCCGTATCACATAACCTCTCATCATCATCATCACCATCATCATCATCATCATGCACATGCATATGAGCAAATGGAAAACCCGAACTACTTGCGGCACATGGACAAGCTGTAGATCCGTTCAAAGTCGAGGGGGGCTCCATTGGGCCTCCCACAAGTGGTTAGTGCGCTCAAAATTGGATCCGAGGACAAAATCTCAGCTCCTAGGTCGACACTGAGCAGAACAAAGCACCTCGCAAGGCCTTCCGCCTGGTGCCTTTTCTTTTAATTATAATACCCATATATAAGACAACATTTTATTAAGGTAGAATAATCTATCATACTAAGCAGAGGAAACATAAGACCAACAAACGACTCGCACAAACAACTCTAAGCATGCGCTACGACTCGCAAGGCCAACAGATAAACATGCAACGGGTATTAGGTTGTGGGGATAAAGCTGTATGGGCTGCAGGATAAACATGTGATGGGATCGTAGTTCAAGAATCGATAACTAGGGTAGCAGAGATCAACGGCAGGAATGAAAGACAATGTATAGGTAAACAGGCAAACTTTGCTTGCCTGGAATCCCGCATGGAAGCAGATCTTGTCGTTGCTCACACTTCTCAACTTCTTATCTGCGAAGAAGCAACAAACACTGGAAAGCGTAAAAGATGCATTTTACAACTACGGCAAAAGATCCAGCATGATCATACGAGAATGATGCATGGCATGGCAAGATGCAATACAATGCAGGTAATCCAAATTAAGCGGGAAAGCAACCCCGACAATTAATATTTAGGTGCAAATTATTTATTTACCAGCAATATTAAATGTTGGTTAACATGGCAACACATGGCATGGGTGATGTAATTAAATTAAATGGAATAGGGAAATTATTAAGTAAAGCCCAACACATTCCATATTTAATTATATGGGTGCAACAAATAAATTACACTAAGCAATTAAAATAAAAGATGCAAAATGGCATAAGAATGACATATTAATGTTCCTTGCATTTTTCTGATATAAAAACATATAAGGATTATTTAATTTGGAGTTACAGAATTAAAGTTATTAACATATTAAAGTTAGGGGGTTTTCTGCAAAAGGCCAGGGGCTTGTCTGTGATGAAACATTTTCTGTTAGGGTTCTCTGTGCAAAACCGAAAGAACAGGGGGCTCGGTGTAAGAAGTCCAGTCCCTCTGGACTTTTCTCACCGGAGAAGAAATCGCACGTGAGGCTGTCCAGTGGGTCCGAACGCCACGGTGGCGCGGGTGCGTGTGGTGCGGGCTCCCGCGGTCACTGACCCGTGGGGCCCGTGTGTCAGTGAGAGACAAAGAAAAAAGGGCGCGTTTAAACAACTCGCGCCGGAGGAGGGTTCGAACCCGCAACGCGCAGACGAGCGGGAGCGCTGCGCTAGCCAGAGGATCCGTTCGGTGTTTGTGATACATAAAGCAAGCACCTCTTTTTAACATGATTCAAGTGTAACGATTCTCTGACGAAACTGAATGTCACCAGAGACAGAAAGCACGACGGCGACGGACAACGCCGTCGAAGATCACTCCAGGCCGGAGCTGGACGAGTGCGAGTGTGCATCGGGTGCGGGACGTGTGGGGATCGCGTTCCCGTTCTCAGAACCGAACGGGAGGCCGTGGGTGCTCGTGCCCGTGCTCGGCGCGTGCGTGAGGCGCCACGGTCATGACACGGCCGTCCCCGACGCCGGCGGCTGGCGACGAATCGGAGGCGAAACAGGAGGGGGAAAGAGGGGAAGGAGACAAGGCTCACTTCGGGGAAGTCGATGGCAAGACGGGGAGGCTCGGAGACGTCGGGGGCGAGAGGTCCATGCCGAAGACGGTGCGGCGGCGCTCGGACGGAGTTGGGGGAGGCATGGTCGTTGCGGTGGCTCGCGTGGATGTCGCTTCCTGCTCCCGGCCGTCGAGGACGAAGCACGTCGAGGCGCAGCGGGTGGCGTGATGACGAGGCAGAGGGAGGTCCGTAGGCACGGCGCCGCGTCGAGGCAATTCCGGTGGCTCTCAGTGGCTTTTGGGGGAAAAGAACAGAGAGGTGAGGGTGAAGAAGATGGGAAGTGGCGGCGGCGGCTGAGGAGGGAGGAGAAGAAGGGCTAGGGTTCGGAGAAGAGGAGGAGGGGCGGCTTTAAGGTGGGGAAAAGGTTCACATGGAGGTGGGGGCAGCCATGGCCACGGTGGAAAGGGGAGCACGCTCATCTGCGTCCGTACGAAGAAGACAGGTAAGATGGGCTTGGGCCAGAAGAAGAGGGAGATGGGCCATGTTTTGTTTTTCTCTGTTTGCTTTCTACCTTTTTAATTCTTTTATGTTTTTGCATTTAAAAAAAATAGAAACTGAATTTGTATCAAGAACCTTTGCAAGAATAGTTTAAGTTTTTAAATAGGAAATTTAATACATTAGTTTTTTTTATAATATTTGAAAAAATATTTGAAATACACATTTTAATTGATTTCAAAAGCATTTGAATTTAATTGAGAGAAAAATAATTTAAGTGGAGTTTAAATTTAAATGCAATAAATTAAATGAAGTGACCAATGCATGATGACATGATGATGCATAAAAGAAAAACAACAAAATCTAATTGGGGATAAATCCCGGGGCGTTACAAAAGAGAGAGGAGATCTAGATCCACCTTTCCACCAATCAATCTCTCCTCTAAGTGAGGGGAACCTAGTGGATTTAGATCTTGGAGTTACTTTGTGGTTCTTCTCCTTTGTTCTTCCTCTCTTTTCCCCCCATAAGCATTAGTTGCCTTTGGTGGGATTTGAGAGTGAAGGATTTGGCTCCTTTGTGGATTCCTTGTTCTTCCTCTCTTCTCCCCCCATAAGCATTAGTTGCTTTTGGTGGGATTTGAGAGTGGAGGATTTGAGCACTTGTGCTCTTGCCTTTTGCATTTGGTGCATCGGTGTGCTCTCCACGAGGATTCGTGGAAGTTGAAAGTTTGTGAGCTTGTTACTCTTGGGTCCTTGGACCCTAGACGCCTTTGTGGTGGTTGGACCCTTGTGTGGTCACTTGAAGCCGTTCGGGAGCCCCCAATCCCATTATGGGTTGTGCCCCGGATTGTTGTTGGAGGCCGTTCGGGAGCCCCCAATCCCATTGTGGTTTGTGCCCCAGATTGTTGTTGAAAGGCTCCGGATTCGCCTCGAAGGAATTCCGATAGTGGAAGGTGAACCAAGCCTTTGTGGTGCGGTTCATCGGAGAAGAAGGTGAAACCTTTGTGGTTGTTGAACCGTTGTGTCGGTTCACACCTCTCCAACGAGACGTACTCCCTTAACAAGGAGGAACTCGGGAATACATCCTCGTCTCCGCGTGCCTCGGTTATTTCTATACCCGAGCTTTTACTTATGCACTTTGCATTGTGATAGCCTTCGTGCTTGAAGTATTCTATTGCTATCACCTTGTTGTTTATCTTGCTTAGCATAAGTTGTTGATGCACATAGGTGAGCCAAGTTTATTTAGGTTGTCGGCTTGTTAATTTAAACACCTAGTTTTATTCCGCAATTATCAAGACTAAACCGGAAAAGTTTTAAACCGTCTATTCACCCCCCCTCTAGGCGAGATAAAACCAACGTAATCTACAAGGTGGCCGTGGACTCAGCACGCATCACCCACCACCGAAGTGAGCTGCCTTGTACCACCTGCCCAAGTTTCCCACCACTGATATCTCCATGAGGTTCTGCTATTGTGTTTTATCGCGTTTTTTAAAAGCTGCATTTGTTTCCCTCGTTGCCAAGCAGTAACACGTGCACATTTGAATAGGGTATGTCCTACCTCGTATTTAACCATCATCTCTGGAGTGTTGTGTGATTATATGGCCAATCTAGAAGAGATAATGGTGAGCATGCACTGAGGCTCTTACAACGATTTGCCATTCTGAACCATCTGATCTTCACCGGTCCTTTTTGTTTACGAGATGTCTGGAATTCCTCCCCTGCCAGTACCGGAAGTGATAATAAAAGTAGGAATTCTGTGACTAGAATGGACCACACAAAAAGTTGTAATCTATGCATAGTCATTCTAGGTCCTCGCATGTTGAAGATAGTTGTTATAAAATTGATGAAACACCTGATAGATGAAGACTAAAAATGGCTAAATCGATGCAATAGTGGGTAGACAGTTCGGTGCATGCAGCTTTATCCTCAACGATTGGCCATTCTTAGCCATCCGATCAGGGACTCGGTTCTGCATCGATCTGAACCGTCGATCATTGAGACAAAACTCCCCGTGAAAACCCTAGCCAACCCAATCGCGCTCCCATCTCTCCTCCTCTATCTCCCTTCCCTCGCTGGTGCAGAGATGGCAGCATGGCTCGGGCCGGGAGGCGGCCATGGGAGAAGGGGCCACCGGTCTCGAGGACAACCACCAATGAGGTGTGTCTCTACCTGCTGCACCTCTACTCCCTCTCTCTTATGTCTCACCTCACTTTGCTCCCTCTCTATCTCCTAGTAGGTGGAGGCGTTGAAGCAGAGGCGGCGCACGGTAGGAACCCCTCCGCGCACCTCCGTCCTGATGTGCTCGCCGTCAACAAGGACAAGAAGGCCGTCAACGCCGCCCGCTGCTCCGGCGCCGAGATCGATACCACCAAGAAGTGTAAGGGTCCTCACATTTTGTTGCCCACTCCGTTCTTTGAATCACGTTAAGGTTTTCAATTCATTCTTTTCTTGTGATTCGTTCTGATTTGAGCCCCAAATGCTTTATTTAGTACAAGAAATGGTATTTGTTGTCAATATACAAGAAATTATTATATTGGTACACATTTATGGTTACATGACTTCTATTTTCCCCCAATATACACTGATTCGATTCTAATAATATGTTGTCTCATTGATCACACATAACTGATTCATAAATCAATACATAGTTAATCTACTCATATATTTTTTCTAAATTAATATTGGAGTGTTATTTTGGAACTGCACCATGAGCGCGAAGGCGGCTAGCGTGAGGAGCAACCTTCACCACCACATCCTCGACCCCATGTAGACCCGCTGACCTTGAGCCGCCCCATGGCAGTGGAAAGCGTGGAGGTGCTGAGGAAAAGCCTGTAGTGAGGCAGCACCCAGGTGTTGTCTTAAACTTCACAATTATATCCATTCTTGTTGGTTCACTTGTTGTATACAAGGATAGAAATGACATGGGGTAGGATTAGAATTTTTCTTTCACCCTAGGTCTAGGTCAGGTTGCCTATATATGCCATACCGGGGAAGCCTAGGGCATACTCAATCTCATACACAACACTCTCATTATAACATGTTTACGGCTATTACTTTATAGTGATTTATAGCCACATGTAGGATTTCACCGCCATCGTGAGGTTCGAAACTGGGTAACCGTCATCTTTAATGTTGACTCGGACGACTCCACATTCTATCCCACAGTTTTACTCATCGGCTAGAGGACCCCGTCTGCTATCAACTATACTGATATAATGCTGATACTACAATAGTTACAGTAAAAAAAGCTCTACAAAATAACAAGAATGCTAACGCATATTCGATGAAAAAAATTCAGGTCGATACAATGCCAAGCAAGATACTAGTAGCCTCCTTCTCAAGGGGACACAAGATACAAAAAGCAATAGAGAAATATGACTATCGTGTGATTTATGAGCAGTAGTCACAATACACAAGCTGTTTTCCTGATCGGCCTCAGCGCCTGACTATAATTTACAGGCAGGCCACAACGGCGTCATGAAAACGACAGCCACAAAGAAAAAAAGGCAGGCACACACGTATCTGATAGCTCGATGTTTCACCTGGATCATTTCCATCTCGCTGATCATTCAGTTCAAGCTGAATAGATTTGGGATGCAGGCACCCGAGTCAGGATTCTGCTGTTCTCTGCAGATACGGCCAGTGACCCGCAGTTTCAGCTCTTTCCTTTCTCCGCCTGAGAAGAATAGAGCCATGTTCCGCTGAATAATAAGGCCATCATGGCTGTCCCTAACCTTCCTATGGCTGTCCCTTATGCTGCGCGGATTACCCTCCCAGACCATCTTCCGGCCATTTCCTCCAACCTCCAGGCTATAAGTGTAGTTCCTTGCATCATTTTCGTCACCCATAAAACGAAGGAAAGCCATGTATACTGGTGCCATTCCAAGTTGAAAGGCCTCAAAGTGCAAGCAGAAGTATTGACCGAAACAGTGGAAGACCTACGAAAAAGATGTGTGGTATTACTGTTATCACATTGTCCAAACATGGAAACATCATTTCAGGATCACTAAGGACCTCCTTGCATTGTAGGATTTTCACCAAAATTTAGGAAGACTCCAAAGTCCAATCCTTCGGGTATCTTCCTATAAGGGTCCTTTAGACCATAAAATTGGAGTTCTTAATTCAGTCAATTCCATCGAAAAACCAACATGAGCTCAAAGCTCGTTTTGTTATTTTTTTTCATTGAGAAGTCCAATGCATTATCTCTCCTTGATCCAATATCTCTTAATTCATTATTTCATGTGAAAACATTCAAAGACATCACTACTAAATTTCTCATATATTGAGATCCTATATGAATCCATACTACTTAATATCTCATTCTTGTCCTGTTGTACACTTGTACTCCTATTTTTTCCAGTTCATGTGATCTAATCAGGCAATGGCAGAATAGTGCCATCCATGCGAATATCATTAGTGTAAAACTGATAAAAAACACTAGCACATGGCAATCAAAATAACCACGACAGCCTAGTGGCTGAACTGTAGCTGGTAAAGGAAGCCAAACAGCTCAAACTGATACTTACAGTCAACATCCAAGTAGCATTTTCAACCTCTCTGGGGTTTGACTTAACATAGCGGTGATTGAATGTGCACCCCGAATGCATGTCAACTTTGTGATCATCTCTTAGATGTGTGACAAGGAAAGGAATATCCCCAACAACAGAACATTCAGATCCCGCATAAGGACAGTTGTATGGCCTGAAATTGCACTGTGATTCATGCTTCAGTTTGCTGTAGTACGGGAAGATCTCTGGGCAACCTAGTGAGTAGTATTTGCAGGGTAGCTCAAGTGACTCCGCCACTTTTTCCAATGCCAAACACCTTATGTCACCGAGCTCTTGTCGACATGTCGGGCAGCGATTGTGCACCCGGGTTTTGCAGGTTGAACAAATAGTATGACCATTTTGGCACTGTAACATAGAATAGCATAAGTTCATTACAAACTACTACTTATGTTGAATCAATTTATAAATGCTGAACCTAGAAAAAAAACATGGAGTAGATCACAGTAAACAGAACTGTTCAAGATATCTTCTGATATTCCGATAAATCGTCTGATTTATCGCTTCTCAGTGTCTGACCGATAAGATAAGGCTGATATCGGCCGATATGCCGATAAAGCCAATTTACCCCATATGTTGGGTCGACCGATAAGTTCCCGATAAGCGATATCCCCATTGATAAATAGGATGTCTAGTTTTGTATTCATAGTACCATCAGTAGAGCAATGGCAAGAAGCCGAGAACTGATAAAAGTAGAATGCATTTATTACATATAGTGGAGCAAGAAAAGATGGAACTGTTATGTGAGGAATTCCGAATTACAGACGCAGGGCTTGGGCGCAAAAGCGTGAGTAGCAAGTCCAAGATGAGTACAAGTAGATCACAGATCTATTCAGACCCTAGTCCAGTTGGGAGTGGTGTAAAGTAGAAAGAGTCTAATTAAATTTGTGAAACAATCTGTTAAGTTCATGAGTTGAGTTTGGATCAAACCTGTGCACCAACTTAGAGTCGTCCTATGTTAATAAATAAAACAACCTTTAATATTTCCCAGTCTGGTAAATAAAACAAGCTTGCATTTAGGCAATTGTTTCCAGACTAAAATATCTAAGAGATCATTTGGCACCCGTCATTTCATTTCATTTCATAAAAATGAAATGATGCCTTCATTTCATATCATTTCATTTGGAAAGTGAAATGACAGGGTTAGGGACACGAGTTGGTATAACACAATTCCATGATTCTGACTCGAAATGATGGCTACCAAACGACCTCTAAAGGACTAGATTTTGATAAAACGAGATTTTCCTCAACCACTGGCTCATCACCTTGATAACAAAAGTAGTTGTAAGCTATAAGTAAGATGGTATCAAGTCAAACTGTCACAATTTAAACCCTTCCCCCCTCTCCACCTCTTTCAGAAGTCCCCATCAGTTGTCCCAAACAGATGAATTACCAACCAAAGCCACTAATCACATCTACTACACCAAGGCTATGATCCCAAAGCCACCAGAAGTCTAACACATCTCATCATGCCGGGGTGTTAATATTCCAATATTGCCGCCTTCAGGATGGTCCCATATGCCATGAAGGAGCTAATCAATCGTGTCGAAGCATCCACCATAAACTCAGTGATTGTGTGAGCAGAGTGCGGCCATCCATGGAATCATGCAGCAAAGGTATAATGAAGACAAATGTCGTTTATCCTAGGCTCCTAGCTTTCATTGATCTCAGAGTTTGACTTGACAACAAATTGCGTGTTCATGGGCCACACTATTAAGTACTTTAGATGTCACTAAGGGAGCGCAATAACAACATTAAAACTAGAAACATACAGATATGTAATCGGGAGCTTAACTACAAAAGAAAAGATATGATGGAAACTGTTAATTTGCATTATTATTTTCGAAATGGAGGTTAATTTCTTTCATGGTTTGCTGTTAAGAGTTACTATTGTATGTTTGGACATCCGGATACAGACGGCGAAGAAAGGGATCGAGGCGCGAGAAAAGGGGAGCGGACCTGGTGGATGGGCGGGTACATGGAGTTGGTGCAGACAGGGCACTCGAGCAGCTCGTGCACGCTGGTGGACGGCGTTATGAGCGGCCCCGCGATAGCCCCGCCGCCCCCAGAAATGACGACCACGTTCACCGCAGCCGAGGCGGCGGACTTGAGGGCGGGGCGGGGGAGGTGGGAGGACACGGCTTCGTCGTCGGAGAAGGACACGCACTCGATGTTGTGGTCCATGATGATCTCCATGGCCCGGAGCGGAGCGGAGCAGATCGAACCGAATCGCGCCCGAATTCGAGAGATAGAACTCGGGCTCTGGTCTGGGATTCGCCCCGACGGGCGGGGTCCTTCCTCGTGGATTCGAATTCGAGGAGGAAGAACTGACCAAGGGGAAATGAGGATGCGGGGTGGGGGAGTGATTGCACAGTTTGGTGGTGGTGGACTCGTGCTATAGCTGGCCAAACGGGGCGGCACGGCACGGCACGGCCCGCGAGCGGCACGGTTGTATTCGTACCGTGCCGGCACACGGGTTTCGTTTCGACCTCGGGCACGAGCACGCCGGCACGCGACGGGCACGACGGCCCGGCACGGCACGGTCGGCCCACGGTCGGCGTCCTTTCGCCGTTCCGCGTCAGAGGAGGCCGAGGGAGCGGAGGCCGATGGCGTGGTCGGAGATGGTGAAGACGGGGTGCCTGTGGGTCGCGCGGCGGCGAGGATCGGGCGCGGGGCCACGAAGCGAGGCTGGAGAGGTGGCGCTGGAGGAAGGAGGAGGCGGCGATGAGCGGGAGGGAGGAGGAGGCGGCGGCGGCGAGCGCTGGAGGAAGAGCGCTGGAGGAAGGAGGAGGAGCAGGCGGCGGCGAGCGGAAGAAGGAGGAGGAGGCCTGTGTGCCCTGGCAGCCTGGCTACGTGTTATTAGCGTGCCCTTCGCGGGGCTTATGCGTGCCTAGCGTGCCGAACACATCTGGCGTGCCGTGCCGGGCCGGCCCACATGCCCATATACTATCGGTTCTATGCGCTACTCCATCATCACCCACGAGATGGAAGAGAAAAGCACCAGCTTCGCGCGGCCCGGCACGGCACGATGGTGGTTTTTTTGATTGGATAATTTATTTGCGTGGGCTTGAATGGTTGCACAATATTATCGTTATTCTAACAGATATAGCATATATTGCTTATATATCTGCGGGTTACGATTTGTAAGTTACATATTTCACAGTCGTGAATATTGTGTTTAGTTATCTAAAACCAATAATGAGTCGGACAAAAAAGTTTATATTAATTTTTGCAAGGTTTTTTTATCGGATAACTTATTTGTGTGTCTTTGAATGGTTATGATGATTATCCATAGCCCATGCGAATAATATATAAAATTGCAGTGTTAGTAATTATCCATAAGCTATACAATTAGTATGAGAAGTTATAATGTTAATATAACCAAGATAGGTAGATATAATGGTCGTTGCAATTAATGATTTTAAAAGTTGTATAAATTTCCACGGAGGTGAGTTAGTTGTAAAGATGTTGTTTTTCTGCAAATTTTGATATTTTATTTCCATTTATCTGAGTTTTCTATCACAAGATATGAATTATTTGATTTTTTTACAATTTTCCGAAAATGTATCCGTCTGACAGGCGGGACCCGCACGTCAGCGAGTCACCCTGACGTCAGCCCTGCGCGTCAGCCGCCGGCGGACGCGGGCGGCGGCGCAACACCGGTCGGGCTCGAGCCGTGGAGGCGGGGACGCGATGGAGCGCGACGCGGCGCGCCTAACCGGCGGCGCGGGGCGCCAAATGGTCGCCGGAGTCGCCGCCAGCGACCGTTCCCGCGGCGCCGTTTGCAGAGAAGGACAGCGGGGGAACGCGGCGGCGCACCGGCGCCTCTGGCCGTCCGAGAAGCATCCCGCCGGTGGGGTTGTAGAGCAAGAAGCGGCAGAGCTTCTCGTCCCCTTGGAGCTGAGCGGGGACGGCAGGAGCAGCGACGGCACGCAGCGGCGCCGGCGGCGACCCGGAGGTCGCGGGAGAGAGAGGAGGCTCGGGGATGACTGCGGAGATGGTTTTGCAAAAACGTCCCTGGCTTTTTCCGGAATTACATCTGGGTCCTTGGCGGGGGGCAAATCGAAAAAGTGTCTGGACACTGTTCATTACTGTGAGAGCTCCAAAGTCTCCCCCTTAATATATAGATGCAAAGGCAACGGTGGCAATAAGCCCTTCCACTATTTTTACACATGCTAGATTGTAAATTGCTTTAGAATTATATTATAGAAATTCTAACACTGATGATTTAAGAAAGCAATCTCTTGCTATTTCCGGGATATGATAACTTACAACGGTGTTGCCCTTCCGAGTTGCAACACGCAGTGGCCTGTTCCCTTTGTTATCTTCCAAACGGAGGACTGAGACACCAGGCTTAGTAACTCGAGCAAAATTTCAGCATTCTGGCCTTTCGAAGCCATGTGCCGACCATGGCGTCGCTCCATTGCTTTGCGGTTGGGACGACCTCTAGGCGAAAGCCGTGTTCCGACTCGGTCAGAGCCCGGCAACGGCGGCGCTTTTGGGCGTGTTTTCCCTCTTGAGGGCGTCGCCGTGGAGTGCTCGTTCACATCCGACGTGGGTGGTGTTGAGATTTCTGGGTGAAAGCCTAAGCTCTTTCGGGAGCGGGCGGCGGCGACGGAAGCGTCGTTTGCTTGTTGGAGGCGCCGCCTTGGAAGTTCTTAACCCCTCACGGTGTGATGGGCTCGCGCTCGGGGAGGGTGGTTCTGTTGTGTGGAGAGCGGATGACCGGTGGCGGTGTGTCGAGACGGCGGTCTCGAGCCCCCACGCTACAATGGTTCCATGAGGCGGGGATGTTGTCTAGCGGGGGTCTAGGTGGCGACCTGGATGAAGACTGCATGGGCGGAGGGATCGTCGACCTGACTGGATCACCTTCGGGCAATGCGAATGCCGATCTGGTTGCTACGCCGGGGCGGCGGCCCCGGCACAGTTGATTTTGGTGGCAACCTGGATGAAGACTGTGTGGGCAGAGGGTTTGTCGACCATGACTGGATCACTTTCGGGCTATGCGAAGGTTGATCTGGTTTGTTACGCCGGGGTGGCGGCCTCGGAGCTGGTGGCGTGTTTTGTGGCGTTTGTCGACTTGGGTCGTGTGGGCGGCGGGTCGCTTCGTTTGTATCATTCTTTTGTACAGATTGTATGGTTTTTAGACCCGGTTTCCCTTATAAACTGGATCAACTTTTTCTATCTATTCGGGCGGTGGATACGACCACTTTTATACCAAAAAAAAGAGCCATGTGTAGTGATGTTTGTCCCTTTGTCTGTTATGAACCAATCCCTGGGTCTTTATTCAACAAACGATGCTACCACCTCCACATGGCCCATTCTGGCCGCTGAATGCAAAGAAGTCCCATTACTTCTTGCAATCCTGGCAAGGCTTGCGTCTGTATCCAGTAGAAGATTGACAATACCAATGTGGCCCTGAGTTGCAGCGGTGTATAAAGCTCTGGCATTTACAGACTTAGTTGTCATAGCTAACGCTCGAAATGCCTGCATAGAGAAAACAGAGAAAATAAAAAGAAATAAATTTTAAGTTTTGTATGACATACTGCATATGTTGGTTGAGTGAAAAACAAAAACATAACAAAAAAACTGGGGCAAAAAGTATTGCAAAGCCAAGAATTGAACTCATTACCTAGAGGCATCAAGAGCACATCATAAACCACTAGGATAGAGCATTCTATGTAACACGTGAACTAGCTTTTTTTATCAAGTCACCGGCACCAAGCCAAAAGCAGAAAGGAGCACAACACCTTAGCCTAGGGCGTTGTGGTCAGTAGCATGGCGCCCTCGCCCGGGGCACCGTACTTGCTTTTGACGGGCCCACCCTCGTCACGCTGGCGGGTTCAACGACGCCTTTAACCAAGACGTTGTACAATAGAACACGGCGCCCCGGGGGCAGGGGTCGTGTAAAAGGTTAGATCCGCAATTTTTTTAAAATTTTGATCCATTTTGTAAAATAAATAAAAAAATGTCAAATCGATAGAATTTGCCTGGAAAATGGTTGGATGAACCGGGCGGCATATGCTCCTGGCTTACTCTAAGTTTTCATTGGTCCACGTGGAGGCAGCACCACGTTAGCATTAAATGCTTCCTAAATCTAACTGAGAATACATACCCGAATACACATCCGTTGTGTGACTTGCGGGGCCAACAATTAATTCTCACTGACCCAGACTCGTCGAATGCAACTCGGCCGCACGCGGCCAGGTTCCTCGAGCTCCGGCGTTGGTCGACGCCAGCCGTCGCCCCAATTTTCCTGCCGCCGCATGTCCGCCCAGCAGCACCACTGTTCCATCCCGACGAAGGGGACGAGGCCAGGGTGTCGGGGCAGATAGGAGAGACACCGGCTGCGTGCTGCTCATGCACTCCTCTCGCTTTCTCCATTGGCATTGGCCGACGCGCGAGAGTATATAGGTGACCCATGCATGGCGGCTGATTTCCTCTGCAAGACCCCACCCTGTAGGTGCGCGCGCCGTGGCCATGGGCATCTTCACAAAAGACGAGGACGAAGCTATAGAGACGGTGTCGATGACCTCTTCCGTGCACTGCCTCTGCAGACTGCATCCCAGATGCGAATCTACCGCCACGGCGTGTGCGGATTGAAACGGCGGGGCGTGTGCGCTGCTCCTCTCCGACCCGACACTGTCTCTGACGCATCTCTGACACCCCGCCACCGCTGCCAGTGGATCGACGTTGGCGCGTTCCTCTGTGGCCTGTGCCCGCCTTCTTCGGGTGCCACAGCCACGAGGACGAGCTGCTGAAGTAGCACGACGCCATGCAATGGTTTGAGTTTTCATCTTTTTTCTGAATAGCAATGTCGCGTGACCTGATGTGAGAGTTTTTTTTTTAAATAATACGATTTTTTCTGCCAAATTTGGAATCTAGCGCGCGGAGGGGGGGAATTCCAAAACTAGGGCGCGGTCGGTGTGGGTCGTGCCGATCGGCACGGCCCGTGCCGAAATGTCGACGTCGGCTGGACCCAGGCCGACAGATGCATGCGCATGCACGCGCGCAGGCTCTGCCCCCCCTTTCGGCAGGACTCGCGCCGATCGGCACCACCCGTGCCGATCTGGGCCGAGATAAGGCCCCCGCGCCGGCTCCTTCTTCTTCCTCCTTCCTTTCTTCTTCTCCTTCCTCCTCCCGTTGCAGCAAGCTCTGTTCTTCCTCCCCCACGAATACTCAGCCAAATCTTGGCCAAATAATTAGTGTGAGCAGTTTAGATTGTTAGGAAAGGAGAGAGTAGGAGTAGGGCTTGAAGGATCTGTTCCTGGAGTAGATCTTCGTGGATTCGTTTTGAGAAGAAGAGGTGGAGTATAGGAAGCAATGGAGGCCAAAAAAGGTGGATGACAGTGGTGTGAGCTCGTGTTGGAGGAGGAGGTGTGGTGGTGGAGCAGTGGTGGCGGTAGATTGAGACCGGGAACGGAAGAAACGGGCTTTCCACGCGTCAAGGGTAAACCCTAAGTAATCACTAGATGAATCTTGTTTAGTATTATGTATGAGTTAGCTGTAAATTTTTTGTGTCGGTGCATGTGATAGTTGTAATGTACAAATAGTTTGTCGGTGGCTGTATATTATGTTGTCGGTGGATGTCGGTGGTTGTAATGTACAAACTATTAGTAATATTGGTAATATTTTTGGTGGTCGCAATATTTTGTAGCGTATTATTTGACGGAATTAATTTGTTTAGGTAATGGAAGTCGTTGATTTTGTTGTGCACTTCGGCGCCGGTAATGTCCGTGTTACGGAGACTGGGGTTGATCTTAGTGAATTTAACAATATGGTGATGCAGTTGCCAAACCCAGAGAGAGCTAGAATAGCAGCAGTGCATGAGTTTTTCACTGGAAATTTTGGGTATAATCCTAATATGTTTACGGTTAAGATTCAGTCAGTGTGGTGCAAATCCCGTACAAATAATTTTCGGGAGTTATTACCGCTAGATCGACTGGTCAGTGGATAGCTTGGCTAGCATCATGCAAACGTCGAGGCACCCAACCAGAAATCCTACTGATATTTTATCCGAAGCAGAACAATTTAGAACAAGGAGGCGGAGATTTTCAGCATGGAGAGAGCAGTGATGCTACTCATTCAGAAAATGTGGACATTCCTGCACAGTATGAGCCATCACTCAGTGTTGAGTCGGAAGGGCCTCCGCCACTTGGAGAGGCTGATGCAGATGAGTATGAAGGTACTATGTAAGAAGAGATGTTGGCTGAAGATGAGGATGGTGTTGCAGAAGATCTTGATTCAGGTGATGAAGATGTTGGAAATGAGGATGAGGTAGATAATGATGAAGAAGATAATGTTGGAGATGTGCCGCTTCCTGAGTCCTGGAATGTCGACACTTTGCCGATTCCTCACTCGTGGGATCTCGACAAGTCGAATATGACAGCTGTGGATGATGGATATCATCCGGCATGGGAGTACCGAAGGAAAAATGTAAGAATTGGAGTCCAGTATAACACAAAGCAAGAGTTGAGGGAAGCCGTGATTGAGTGGGCATTGTCCACGCAAAGGGTTTTCCGTACTGAGGTGTCAAATAGTCGATATTTGACTATGAGCTGCATTAATATTGACTGTCCAGCAAGGGTGCATGCTCACGTACCGAAGTACGACGTGCTTTGGGTGGTTTCAGATGTCGTACCACACACATGTGAGATCTCTAGTACGGTGCCGAACCATCCAAACTTGTCTTCAACTCTCATTGCACGACTCTTGTTCAGTGAGATAGTGCGGAAGAAAGACATGACCGCGAGAAGCATTCAGTTGGCAGTTAAGAGTAGATGGAAAACAAAAATTCTTTATGGGAAGGCTTGGAGAGCGAAGCAGAAGGCTCTAGAAATGAGATTTGGGACATTTTATGATGCTTATGATAATGCTGTCAAAATGGTTTCCACGTTGAGAGAGCGAAATCCTGGTACAGAGGCAACAGTGCAACTAGTAAAAATTCCCGGGCATCCTCAGTTGGCTGTGTTTGGCAGGATGTTCTTCTCTTTCGCCATATGCATTGAAGCTTTTAAGTATTGCCGGCCAGTGTTGTGCATCGATGGCACATTTCTCACGGGCAAGTACAAGGGTGTTATACTTACCGCAATAGGTGTGGACGGCAACGGACAAATCGTTCCTGTTGCATTTGCCTTTGTTGAGAGTGAGAATTATGATAGCTGGTTATGGTTTTTGAGGCTGTTGAAAAGCGGTGTTGTGAAGGATAGGCCAAATGTATGTATTCTTCATGACAGGCATGCAGGTCTGTTGAAGGCAATCAGGAAACTAGAGCAGCCCGCCGATGATGAACAAACTCCGTGGACTGATGTGCAGAGTCGATGGTGCATGAGACATATGGGTGCTAATTTTTATTCTTGCTTCAAGAGTAAACGTCTTATGAATCTGTTCAAAAGACTTTGCAATGTGAATCAGCGACGGAAGTATGACTTTTTATGGCAGAGGCTCACCGAATTCACGCAGAACCAGGTGAAAGAAAGAAGAGCTGCACAGGCGACGGCAGTAGCTGCTCAGGTGGCGGCGGCACAAGCGGCAGTAGCCGAAGATTCAGAACCAGTTGGGTTGTGTGATTTGCCTGGAATTGATCCACCTGGCACAAAGAGGAAGAAAGGAGCACGCATCCGGAATTTTGAAGAATGGATAGAGAAAGAACCGCCAGTGAAATGGTCTTTGTTGCACGATGCACATGGAGCGAGATATGGCATCATGACAACCAACCTTGCGGAGATATATAATTTTGTCCTTCGAGGTAACCGTGGTCTGCCACTTACAGCTCTCGTCGAGGGGATTATGCATGGAACAATGAATTATTTCAGAGATAGACGTGTGGAAGCCGTGAATCATTGTCAGTGGTACCCTGGCACACCTTACTGTCGCAAGATAAGAACATACATGGAGAAGAAGACACAGAAGGCTCGATACCACAACGTGGTTCGAGTAGGTAATGAAGAAGCTAGGTATGAGGTGTGCCTGCCGACAGACAGATTTGGTGATAGCGTTCAGAGAACCCATGAGGTGTTCATTACTGACGGATATCCGCCAACTTGTGAGTGCACATGCAATAAACCCAGACTTCTTCACCTTCCATGCTCTCATGTGTTAGCAGTTTGTGGTCAGTTGGGTTTGCATGCAGCCACATTCGTGTCACCATATTACATGAAGGACGCACTGGTTCAAACATGGACCGGGGAAATGAGAGGTTTCCGAGTCGAAGGTAACTTCAACACGGTTGAAGAGGCTAATAGAGAAATCATTCCTCATCCAGCAAACATGCGGACTAGTAGAGGACGACGTCAGACACGGCGCATCCGGAATGATATGGATGAGTCTGAAGCAGGTGGTTCCACTCGTCAGTGCCTGCTATGCAATATGTTCGGCCACAAAGAGAAACATTGTACGAAATTCCCCCAAGGAGGCGCAACGGTTCGTGGCCGAGGCACCCGAGGAGGAAGGGGAAGAGCAAATCATGGCTAGTACTGTGTTTTCAATCGTATTTGTAATAATTAAGTACAATGGGACGATGTTGTTTGTTGTAGGGTATCTGTTTTAATTCGTATTTGTAATAATTATGTACAATGGGACGATGTTGTTTAATTCGTAGAATTGTTTAAAGTGGTATTTCTACTAGTATGTTCATGTTGTATAACTTTGCAGATGGCGGGTCGTGCTTTGCTTAGTGCCGATGTTGATTCAAAGCATCGTGCTAAGATATGGGAGTCAGGTGGGCAGCCACATCTTCTGCGTACTCGGACACCATCGATTAACTGGGAGTTGCATCCTGATTGGATTGATCGGTACGTTGGACGTAATAATTTTATATATTGTTTACACTGTCAACGATTTTATTAACGGACTTCTAACAAAGTTCTTTTAAGTACTTATGCTATGTGTGCATTTCGCAGGAAAGGACGGCAGGGAGAGAGATCGCTCGCTTCTTATATGCAGACGATCCTACCATACATACAAGAATGGGGGAGTGCGACGGATCCTACCATACATTTGCGTCTACCTCTCGCCAGCCCGACGCTATCGACCCTGGTCCATCCCAGCCACCTCTTTCACAGATTCCAGTGTATGTGTCAGGTCCTTCACAGCCAACTATGTTTATGCCGGCAACTTCACACTCTCCATTGTTTATGTCGGGTCCTGCACAGCCTCCACTCTTTATGCCGGGTAGTTCATCCTGGCAGGCACACACACCACCGTTCACCGGGATGCCATATTCGTACGGTTATGGGGGCGGACCACAGTTCGTTGGAGCATCACACCAGCCGCAGATGGCCAATCTTACGGGCCAGTACTCTCAGCAACTAATGCACGGAGGTTAGAATTTTTAATTTCTCGTACATATATAATTTATATCCAGACAACTCACACTAACATATTATCTTGTGCAGGTGCAGATCAGGTGTACAACTCTCCCCAGTACGACTTGGACACCACTCAGGCATACGCGCCTTCGCCACCGATGCCCACTCAGCAGACACCACCTCCGGAGACAGCCCAGCCAGACGACGAGCATGACGATGCGCCGTTGCAAGGCCGTGGAATGCGGCAACACCAGGCTCCCACGCGTTTTTCACCTTCCGGCCCTCGGCGAAGGAGGACGCGGTACCGTCGTCAGGTAGACGAGGACTGATTCCTTTACGTATCAGAGACATATGTATGCTACTTTTCCATGTACCGTAAGACCTATGTATGAGACATATGTATGCTACTTCTTTCCCTTGAGGCGCGAAACGGTACAACTACTAATTAAGCGATAAGATACAACAAACCTCGATTACATACCGATCACACCACACAACAATAGGAAATGAAGGTACAACTACTAATTAATCGATACTCAAAGAAAGATACAACATAACTCAAATTAAGATTCTACCTATCTCCCATCAAAGCAGCCTGCACCATCCGCAGATTTAGTACCCTTGCCCTTTGACGATGATTCAGGCTTCTTACCCGCAGCCTTCCTCGATGTTTCTGCCTTCTTCTCCTTGCCCTTACGCACTGCTTCAGCCCGCTTTTCCTTTGACGACGGCATGAAATCGTCGTCATCATCGCTGGAGTATACCCAGAGAAATGAACGACCATACCTCTCACGTATGTCTTGAGTCCGATGAATCGGCGCATTAGCAACATGCCTATCGAACTTATCCGCAAGCCTCAAGACTTCAGCACGGATTTGTTCTGGGGTCCTATACGGAAACCCATCTCGGCATAGCCTCGCCCCTAGCAAAGCGAGATGTCTCTCACTACCAACAATTTCTTCAAGTGGAATTTCCCTACCATCTACCTTCAAATAGGTGACAATCTTAGCTAGCTGCTCGGATGCGGCTATATGAAAGCCGGACACACACTTCTCACAAGGTACAATGCAAACCATGCTGGCGCTCTTTGAGAGTACCCCGCTTAGCCTAGAGTGGTTTTTATAGGACATTTGAGGTGAAAACGGTCGCGAGAAATGGTGCCGGGCGGGAGGAACGGGCGGGAAACGGTGGCGGGAGAATTTGGGCGGGAAATGGTGGCGGGAGAATTCTCGCGGGAAACGGTGGCGGGAGAATTCTCGCGCGAAACGGTGGCGGGAGAATTTGGGCGGGAAACGGTGGCGGGAGAATTTGGGCGGGATAGGGTGGCGGGATGGCCGGAAAGGGTGGTGGGAAAAAATTCTGAGAACATTTAGGCACGGCCCATGCCGAAATGTGTTGGCCCATGCATCCGTCGGCATGCCTACTGCCGACCAAGGCGTTTCGGTACGACCCATGCCGATCGGCACGGCCCGTGCCGGTCGGCACGACCCAAGCCGACCGCGCCCTATTTTTGATATTCCCAGATTCCGCGCGCTAGATTCCAAATTTTTAATAAAAATTTGTATTATTTAAAAAAAAAACTCCCTGATGTGAGGAGGCGATGCAAGCGGTGGGGCCGGTGCGAGCTGAGCCGACGGCGTGACCTGATGCGACGCGAGGCGAGCTGACGCGCGTGGGGGAAACACACCGTACATACCTGCTCGGGAACAGGTGCCGCAGAACAAGGAGGGCACTAGCGAGGAAGGTTGGAGGGACGCATGCATGTAGTCTAGTGGAGCGGTGGGAGGAAGGCGAAGGAGCTTGTGGCCGGTGATGCGCGGAGGAAGACGAGAGCGGTAGGTGGGAAGAGGATGAGATGACGTGAGAAATAATTTTTGCCTACGCCGGCCCATGTGTATTGCACTAATTAATTGTTCAATTTGAAGGGACCCGAGGCAGAAAATAATAATTTTCTAGCGTAGAAACACCGAAAGTAGGTAGGATCTATCTATCTAATACATGTGATAATGGTGGTGGAAACTGATCACATATCTCTTGTAGACCGAATAGCGGAGATTACGCTCCCGCACAAGCGTTACCGATGAATTCGTACGTAGCCGACCTCAAGGTCGCGAAGAACTTGACGCGACGAAGTAGACAATGACGCGGCGATATCGACGATGACCTGCGTCGACGGGCGCGTCCAGCGGAGGGGGATGGCGCCGGCGGCTGGGGGGGGGGCGGCTGGGCAGCTGCAGAGCTGCAATGGTGGCGAGAAGACGACGCCCTGACACCTCAAATGTGGCGCCTCCGGGTACTCACAAGCATGCGGAGCTTAAAAACAACCCCCGATCACTCAGATCCAGCTGAAATCGCAGGAGTAGAACTTTTCTGAAATCCCGCGGGGCAACGGCGCCCAGCGGTATAGCTTTGTGGGAGAGAGAAATCAATGCGGGCGGAGAATTAACTCAGGCCGGCGAATATAACATTAATTGTATTTTAGATTAATTAATCCAATTAATATGCCTTGCTATATAAAGGGGGAGGGGTGTGCAAACACCTTGCCTCCCCCATGTGGGACTAAAGGAAAAGGAGGGGGAGGGGGTTCGCCGGCCAAGGCCAGGTCCGAATCGGCCTGGGCCTCCCCCCTTCCTTGTGTGGTGCGGCTCCACCCCCAATGGGCCTTTATTGGCCCATTTAGGTGGGCTGCCCATTTTTCTCCTTTTTAATTAATATTAAATTAATATAAAATATAATTAATATATTTACATATGATTTAATCTCCCGTGACTCCGAAACATTTTCCGGACCACCCGAACATCTTTCGGACATTCCCGGAACCATTCTAGACCTTTCCGGAACTCTTTCCGGATTATTTCTCTCTCTCCATTCACTCCCTATATAATTCCAAAACTATCTCCAAGTGTCGTTAAGACCTTAAGTCTTGTTACGCTACGGTTTGGAAACACTCCAGACATGGTCGAGACCCTTCGCTCGCCAATGACCGCCAGAGATACCTGGATGCATGTGCGGTCCCTGTGCATTCTGCGAATATGGTCGTTGAACCATAAACATGATATGCATTCCCTTTGTTTCTACGATACTACCTTGTCTGAGATATGATCGTAGACATCCGATGCCCTGTTGTATCTCGTTACCGACAAAGGTTATTAACTCGTCTGTGATATTACATTTTCATGACCTAGTCATAACCTGCGTAGCTATATAGACGTAATCTCACCGAGTGGGCCCAGAGTATCTTTCCATTACACGAATGAACAAATCCTACTCTTAATCCATACGTCTCAACATACTCTTTTGGGATACCCAAGATGGACACCTTTATTGTCATGCTATATAAGATACAACATTTGATACTCTCAAAGCACCCCTACGGAGCAGCAATTAATATGGTCTCACGGTCTAAGAAATAAGCTATCATATTACTTCTTATTGTAAATGACAAACATCATAATACGATCTTATTGCAATACTTTGCGTATGTCCATCACCTTATTCCACCAATAAGATGACCCCATTGTCAACCGACGTCATTGTACATGATCGGAAATCTCGATCAACTGTTGTCCAATGAACTAGTTTATCTAGAGACTTACTAGGGACTCTGCATTGTCTATGTATCACACGTGTATTAATAATTCTGATTAATACAGTTATAGCATAATACAAAAACATATTATAAAATTATGATATAATGCGATAAATACTATATATTTATTTGCCTCTAGGTCATATCTCCTTCACAATTTACCTGGTGAAATACACCCTGCCACCAAATTGGTCCCACACCAATCGTGGACCAATAGAATTTGGAGTTCCACCGGGTGCAGATGCCTCCGTGTTCATTCTATTCACTCTCGTGAAGGTGCGGTGCATGTTCAAATTTAAACTTGTCGCCAGCACCGCGTGCGGTAGGAACAGTTGAATTGGAGCAAATACAACTTTGTTACAACAACTTAAGAAGAAAAAAGGACACATCTCGGAAAGGAAAAGTGAAGCTCAAGTGGAGTAAATTAAGGTGTTATACATGTTGTTTAGATGCATATTAAAATGAGTTGATATATAGATTAAACGAACATGTCTATATACTTTTGTGTACATATAATATGGGTAAGACTTAACCATCTTATATTTTAGAAACGGAGGACTACTGTAGGCATGTGCCAACTTCGAGCAAGTTTTGAACCTGCAATTTATTCCGGCACCTCCTAAATTTTGTCCGGCACCTCATAAGAACCACCACAAATATGGTTTATTGACTCATTACAAAAATATAAAAGTAAAAAGAGGAACTAGTCTCCGCATTCATAACCTTTACCAATAAATTGTTCAAACTTTGACACTACTACTTTATTGGACTTCATGACTAATTTAAACTCATCTGTCCATAGAATGGAACCGCTAACGAGATTCTTGTTCATAATAGTGACATGTTGCAAGATCTTTTCCGGAGTAAAATTCAGATCCACTGTGCCAACACCATGAACAGAATCATATGATTCATCAAGCAACCTGATAAGAAGTGAACATAGAGATGTCAGCGCACACATGAACGTTAGCACTCGTATCAATCCACCAACATGGAGAATGAAATTCTGAAAGCACTATTGGTAAATTACCATACCCATCACTATTGCTAGCGGTCACGACGTTGACAGTCTTGGCCTTCTTCCCCTTCTTGTCTGCACGATCTAGGCAAGTCCATAGAGAAGTGGTCGAAATCTCCATAGGTATAGCAATCTAGCTCAGATTTATTCACCTTCTTCTTCTTTTTGAAAGAATTAGTCTTGACAGGTACACTGAAAGCAGGCTTGTTATTTCCTTTGTTCTTGATGTGGTTATGGTTCTTCTGCATCATGTTGGCGCTAGACTGACTTTCACGACCTCTCTCAGTAGTGTCTGTAGCCCGAGACTTCTCCTCAACATCAAGACGCTATAAGGTTTTCAACCGATATCTCATGTCTCTTGTGTTTGAGAGTTGTGGCGAAGTTCCTCCATGAAGAGGGAAACCTTGCAATAATGAATCCAGCCACAAACTTGTCAGGTATGACACACTTGAAGTGCTCAAGCTCCTTATCATTGCACTGTATCTCATGAGACTGTTCTACTACAGAACGGTTGTTAAACATGTTGTGGCGACGTTCTTCCAGGGAAACTTTGTAATAATGAATCCAGCCACAAATTTGTCATGTAACGCACACTTGAAATGCTCAAACTCCTTAGCAATGCACTGTATCTTATGAGACTGTTCGACTATAGAACGGTTGTTAACCATCCTGTAATCATGGAAGCTCTCCATGATGTACAGTTTACTGTCAGCGTCTACTACACCGAACTTAGCGTTCAGTGCCTACCAGAGCTCTTTTCCATCTGTAATGTGCATGTACACATCAAACAACTTGTTTTTAAGAACACTCAAAATGCATCCCACAAAGGCAATATTGGTTTCCTTTAACTTGTTTTGATCCTCCTATGATATAGTTGCTTCAGATAAACCCTCACTAGTCTAGAACACTTTCAAAGATTGCAACCACAACGTAGTCTTGTACTGCCATCTCTTAAAGCTCACACCGGTAAATTTGTCCGGACTCAGCGCATCCGACAGATGTCCCATGTTTAACTCAGGAATTGCATAAGGTTTTTGGATTGTTGGATAATTAGGCATAATTTGGATGATTAATTCCAGAATATAAAGCATGATCGCAACAGTTACTAACATGTGAAACACATACATACTTGATATACTAATCAACATGAACAACAGCAAAACATCTACGAGCGCAGCAATATTAAAACAACACATTGGAACGTAAACACACATACCAAACGGTGGTAGATGAAGAAGTCGTGGAGCAACGACGGCAACAGCTACCCAAAGAAGACGACGATGGAGACGAGTCGCCCGCGGACCCGGAGAGCGTCCTGAAAGATGAGCCGTGATGTACACCTTGAGCATTCGTGCAGAGCGTTTCCCAAAAACCTTATTTGCCATCTGCCGTAGGGGATCACATGTACGAGCGATTCCATAGACATGTTGTCCCGTTCGTCGGGATGGAGTAGACTACGGTGACGCGCGCAAGACACGAGATTGGCAAAACCTTGATTGGTGTGGCTCGGAAAAACCTAACATCACACACACGTTCAAGTCGGTTGGTAGCCCACGATCCGAAAGGGACCCAAACCGATTAATCACGACGCATCCCTGAACTGCAAATATAAAGCTCGGCGAGATTCCCACAACCCACGATTGTGACGTGACGGGCGGTGCGTGCATGCAGCAGAGGAATGCGTGAGAAAGCATCTTGTTCTCACAAGCTTACCAAGTAGCACAATAGTTCACTATATGACTTGTTTCACTTCTCTCTAACTAGTGGTGTGGGACTAAACTTTAGCTCCCACTCTACTCACATGTGAGATGCCATAAAATGTGCTTTAAGATTTCTGAACTGATTATTGGGCTACCCACACATGGGCTAAATTCTAACAGATGCGGGCGTTTAAATGCAAATATTTTTCAACTCAAACATTAGAGATCGCTCGGCCAAAAACCATCGAATGCACGCTAGTTACGGGTTCACATGATATGTTGCCTTTCTTAATTTCATTTCCATTCTTTTTTTTCTTATGCTTATGTTTTTTATCATATGATCCAAAGAGACTACACAAATGTCCAGGTAACAGATATTGTTGCAAATTTCAGGAAGTTGTAATACAATTTTTTATGCTCTACTTCAGACTACTGGGAATTGGTTAAAGACAAATTTGCGTACTCCTTTGAAGATATGCGCGGAACATAGGAAGAGAATCATCCAGTCCCTAAACCAGCGATTTGCCACAATCCCGTTCCCCCTTCAGTGCACCATTGTGATAGCTTGATTGTTTCCTTTTGAAGCGAGGCACGTTAAGACGCACATAAATGTATGGCCTGTCGGGTTATGACTCCCTAGGAACAGGGGTAGTCACTTCCTGAAGGGTAGTTCGTGAAGGGGACTGAACGCGGAGGTCAAGACCCTCGAGTGGCACGGCGATGATGCTCGCCGGACCTAGAGACGAAACACCCACGACAGAGATAGGCACCAGCCCGTACCGAGGTTCAGGACCCTCGTGAGGAGGTAAGACCGCTACTCCTGCTTGTCTGTATTTAACTATGGAGGTTACAGTACAACAGAGCTTGCCGAGAGCCCCCTTGAGGCGGTTCTTGCTTGGGGAGGGAAGCGATGATCTTCTTCCTCCTCCGGCCAGAGGCTATTCTACTCCGTAGTGCTAGGGTTTACAGGTGTTGTAGCAAGCAATTGGCCGACCGTCTCTACGATGGAGGTCTTGCTCCTTTTATTGGCGCCACGGGCGCTCTTCTTCCGCCTGGCGTCCAAAAGTGGCTCCCACACGACAGTGGCGTGGAGGAGCAGGAGTCCACCACCGCGGGATCGTCCATGGACGTGGTCCATCATCGATAAAGTTGGGCGCGGTGGCCGACCAGCTGCCGACCGCGCAGTACTGCCCGCAGGGACGGCAGTCTCTGAGGTGGATCCCGCGATGACGTTCTCCTTGGAGGGTTGCGCCTTCCAGCTGCTTTATCACCAGATAGGAAGGTCTTGGCAGTCCTGGGGCAGGCAGCGCAACTTTATTGACCCCTTTATCACCAAAACGGCAACGGGAGCGCCTGCGTCACCATGTGGGCGTGGCAGAGGCCATGTGCGCCCTGCCGTACTTCCTTGGCCGCGACGTTTCCCCACAGGCCTGGGGAGGCCCGTGGAGGAGTTCTTGTTGACTTCCCTCCAGGCACGTTGCGCCTCGGGAGGGTCTCCTGAAGCGAGGGTCCCCTTGAGGCCCTTGCTTCCTCTTCAAGCCCTCGAGGGGAACTGCCTCTCTAGGGTCTCGCTAGGCGGCGAGGCTTGGTCCTTAGTCATTTTGTCTGATTAGCCCGCGTGCGAGGCCTGGGGGGAGTGGGCTCTTCATACCCCAGTCTCCACTGGCCGATAGTAGCCCCGGGCCCGCGATGGGCGTGAGTGATCCCATGGGCGCAGGCGGAGCGTCGTGGGCCCAAAGTGCCCGGCCGGCCCGAGCCACGCGGCACTCAGACGAGTAACGGTTGCGCATGATCTGGGGCGTGCGTCGTGGGGGGTCCCACCACGCTCCGGTAACTGCTCCTTGAAGTGACATAAAGCCCGAGCGCCGGAGCAGGGAGCCATTATTGTTTCTAATTCTTCTCGCAGAAGCCTTCGCCATCTCGAGCTCTCCGCCTCCGCTCTCTTCTGCGATTTCTTCTCCTTCCGCCTCCAGAGACACACCGAGCCCCCGGCGATGAGTCCCTCCAAGAGAAAGGGCAAGGTTGCCGTGGGCTCCTCTTCCCAAGCGGAGGGCGCTGAGGTCGCGCACGGCGCGGCTCTCGTGGGGGTGCGCACCGACCCTCAGGCCTTGGAGAGAATCTGCCATCTGGTTGCGGGGCGGAACAATGAGCATGGCGCATGTGCGCTTCGTTCTGCAAGGTTCGGGGGGTTCCCTCAAGGGTTATATCCCATTTTTCTCCACACCATCACTGCCGGGCTGGTCCCCCCGTACTCGCCGTTCCTGGAGGCGGTATTGGAGTTCTACCAAATCCAACTCCTTCACCTTCATCCAAATTATGTCCTCATCCTGTCCATTTTTGCCGACCTCTGCGAGGCTTATTTGGGTGTGCGCCCCTCCGTGGCGCTCTTCAGGAATTTTTATTCGCTGCGGTGCACGGCTGCCGGCGAGCGAACCTTGTGTGTCTCCTTCCGCATTGCGGACGGCATGGGGAGTGTATACATCCCTATGTCGTGGAGTGGGGACAAACCCGTGACGGCCGTGGTCAAGAAGGTGGATGACTTCTGTCAGAGGTGGCTCATTATCGGCGTCGAGTCGCCCTGCGCGTTCCTGGACGTCCCGGAGGCACCGCCCGTGAAGAACTCCCACTGGGGAAAGTCAGCCCTTCGCGGAGCAGACACCGCGCACCTGGTGGGGCGTTTGGAATACCTCCGGGAGGAGGGTCTCACGGGGCAGTTAGTCGTGGCGGACTTCGTGAAGCGCCGCATTGCCCCTCTTCAGGCCCACAACCAGCCAATGTGGATGTATTCGGGCCCCTCGGACCCGATGCGGCTTCATCCTGGGGACCACGGCCCGGACATCGTCGACACCATCTTGAGTATCCTCTTTGTCAATCCGGAGGTGCCCGGGAAGATCGTTGGCTCTGTACAACCTCTGCACCAGCTCCCCTTGGGCGACCGTTTGGACATCTTGGACGGGATGCCGGAGTTCACCCCGTTTGGCCTGGCGGGGGAGATGGATGAGGTGGTTGCTCCGACGGCGCGGGTAATTGTAGGAGCAGACTCTCCTTCAGCCTCCGGAGCCTGGCGTGGCGAGAAAGGGGCCGCGACGGGAGAGGTGTCCTCCTTGAGGCCTGGGCCATTTACTGACGAGGTCTGTGACATCTCGTCAGGCGATGACGATGCCTTCGTGGTGGCTCCCTCGCGCCCCGTGGAGGAGGAGGCAGAGGAGAGGGAGGCCTCTAGCGCGGAGGCCTCTCCGGGAAGGCGCGGGCCCTGCACTGTAGCACCCCAACTTTTATTAAAGTTGGAACACCTGTGTTATGTGCTAGTCCCTGGATCACTGCCAGCACCACAGTACAAAATATAAGGTACCATTCCATAAGTATTAAAATTGCTACAACGAGATCCAAAAGTAATAGCCAATATGGCTTTATTACAATTTGCATAGCCATGAATGCTAGCTTAAGTTCAAAATTCACAGCGAAAGCGAAATAACATTGAGCCTCATCTTCAAGCATGCGCCACAGGCAGTCATGTTGGGTGTAGACTCGAGCCAAATCATTCAGCATCAGAATTTCCTGCACATTGGAATATGCAGCCCCCGAAGGAGGTCAATACAATGATGTATTGGCAAGTGACTATGGTGGATATATATACTGGCAAGTCTAACATCTATATGCATATTTGGCTTGGTGGGGTTGAAGGCTATTTGCAGAAATCAAGTTTTCTCCTATCATTTTGTAAAACACTTTTATTTCTCGAAGACTTGGCACCGAGGGATAAAGCCCAAGTGCACCAACAATTCTTTCCTTTGTCAAATTTTACTTTATGAAAACAGTGTTGAGATTCTTCTGTCCATCCTTGTCCAGTTGCTCGAAGTAGTCCATTTCCGGGGACACGGCTGAGAACTCAGATTGTCGACTCTGCAGAGGTTGTGCACTTTCACCTTTAGACTCAATTTGTCCGAGAAATCCTATACACGCAGAGTGTATTATGGAAAGGAGAGAATTGAGACAAGAACTTTCAGAAGAAGAATGCAACCATACTAGCAAGACCCGTTCCACCTATCATCTCTACATCTGCTTGTCAAGCTGACAGGTTGCACCCTCACAACTTAATTATTCTACACAGAGCCCATTTTCAAAAGGTTGCACGGGAAGCTTCTAAACTTGGAGGGACTTGGTAATCTCTTCGTTCCTGGGTGGCCATCCACAAGTGTACTTCTGCGTAACAACCACCATACTCATGGCCCTAAGTAGAATAGACATTCATCCTAGGAGATGACAACCACAAGCATAGTCCCAAAAGCCACTCAACATAAACCATATCAACCAATTCCACCCAGATGTGTATTTTAGATTTTTAACACTTAGAAACATTTCCATAACATGGTAAACATTTTTATAGCATGGCTAAGCAACTAATAAAATCTTTTCATGGCTGCTTAGGAAAAGGGTGGCTACACACTATTAGGATATTTGTAAAACACAAATTAACTTGGCATTATAAAATAAATCAAAAATCCCTATCATGCACACTACTCAAAATATACTACTTATGCATATAGAAATTATGGGTTATTGTATGAATGTCACTTGCCTTGGTAACAGGAGGAACAAACACAGCAAGAATAACAATCACAAGCAATTCCTTCCTCTTCTTCACAATCTAGCACAATCAATGAATAAAATAAATACCAACACAATAACATCACAACACTAAACATAATCATGTATGCATGAATGATATGCTATGATAATAGGACACACTTATTAATACTTCTTATTTTCTGTCATTAATAAGTGAATTATAATTTTTAGGTATTTCTTATTTTATTTATCAATTAAATAATTTTAAAATAATATAGTAAAACTTTGATTTCTATAATTACAATTTTTATTGTTTTTATGACATCTTCAATTTGTGCATTTATTAATATTGCTGGACAGAGGGTAATAATACAATCCTAAAACAATTACATTTATTTCTAAATCATTTTTATTATTTGAGTTATTATTTTAATGGCCGAAATACTCCTCTGATAATTATACAAATTATAATTTGTCAAAGGGAAAAAACATTGATGTAGAAATAAACTACATGAGCATAGCTATCCGTGGATATAAAGTTTATCAAATTTGAACTTATAGATCAAAAGTTATGAATTTTCTAAGTTTTGCATATTTTCTGTTTTATTTATAAAAAATTCCTGCGAAAAAGAATTAACAGGGGCTACGTGGCGCGATCCTATTGGTCGATACCGCTTCGACGCGGATCGGCTGCGATAGCCGTCCGATCTAATAAAAAATGGACGCGCGAGATCTAATCGATCTAGATCCATTGGATCTAGATCTAACGGTCCATGATCCGTTGACCAAATACGGGCGGCGCGGTCACCGGAGACGCGCGGGGCGCGGCGGAGCCATGGCCGGCGTTTGCGCCCGAGGCGTTCTACGGTGCTAGGAGGAAATGGAGCTCACCAGGGGATGCGCGACGTCGAGGGGAGGGCGATGGCGCGGTGGCGATGACCGGAGCGTCCTCGTCTCCTCGGAAGAGCTCGCCGGAGTTGCGCACGACGACGGTTCCTCTCGGTCGTGGACGGAGGCGGGGTTTCGCTGCAAAAACACACGCCCCACCGTGTCAAATCGATGCGCACGGCTCACAGGTAGCGAAGGGAGGTGGAAAGGAGGTCCGAGGTGGCCGGAGTTGCTCGGGCGGCGGAGTTCTTACCGACGGCGATGGCGGGATTGCGTGAGCTCGAGTGGGCAGCCTATGGGCTCTCGGGAGGTGTGGTTTGGGGGCAATCGGACGAGAGCGAGGAGGGCTATTAGTAGGGGAAAACAGCGAGGTAAATGGAGTAGTAAATCGCCGCATTCAAACGAAATCAAATCGGGCGTTTTCGGTCGGAGACGTGGGCGTGATTTGGGGACGAACGGCTCCGCGGGGGAGATGACAGGTGGGTCCCACCTGTCAGCGACTGCGAGCGAGAGCGCGGGGCGCTGGGCCGCTGGCGGGCTGATAGGCTACACGCGCGCGGCAGATAGATACGGGCCACGGCCCACTCGACTCAGAAATCCAAATATTTTTATTTAAATCCTTTTCTGTTTTTAAATACTGATTTCAAATATGATTTTTAAACCTATTCAAAACATTTCAGAAAAAATCATAAAAATATGTTTTGGAAAGGTTATTAAAAATGGAACTTTTTAACATTATACTTGCCCATATATAAATTGGTAAATTTTTATTTATTAAAGGAGTTTTAAATAAACACTTTATGGAATTATAGATTATTTATATTTATAATTTGAAGTTTTATTTAATATTTTTGTGATGTAGTTTTATGCCCAATGATGCATGATGCTTGAATGCAAGTTTTAAATTTTTGCAAAAATTGGGATGTTACAGACTAACCCCCTTAAGAGGAAGCTCGCCCTCGAGCTTCGGAAAGATCAGCAAATAGGTGTGGATGGTCTTCTCGGAGGTCGTCCTCTCGTTCCCAGGTGGCTTCTTCCTCAGTGTGATGGTTCCATTGGACTTTACAAAACTTGATGGTTTTGGTACGGGTGACTCTTTCTGCGGTCTGCAATATCTTGATGGGTTTCTCCTCGTAGGTCAGGTCACTCTCCAATTGTACTTCTTCGAGGGGTACAGTACCCTTTAAAGGAACTCCCATCATTTCGGGGTGACATTTCTTCAGCTGACTGACATGGAACACATTATGAACCGCAGACAGAGCTTCTGGTAGTTCTAACTCATATGCCACCTCACCCTTACGAGACAGAATTTTAAAAGGTCCAATAAACCGAGGTGCTAATTTTCCTTTAATTCCAAACCTCTTCACACCCCTGAGTGGCGACACTCTAAGATAGGTTCTATCGCCCACCTCGTAGGCGACTTCCCTACGTTTAGAATCCGCGTAGCTTTTCTGGCGAGACTGTGCTACCTTCAATCTATCTTTAATTAATCTGACCTTCTCTTCAGCTTCTTGGATTATATCAGGTCCAAAGAAACTTCGTTCTCCTACACCACTCCACAACAATGGGGTTGTGCATTTCTTCCCATATAAAGCCTCAAATGGTGCCATCTCAATGCTAGCTTGATAACTGTTATTGTAGGAGAACTCGGCATAGGGTAGATTGTCATCCCAACTAGACCCATAATCAAGCGCACAAGCTCTTAACATATCTTCTAAAATCTGGTTTACCCTTTCGGTCTGACCATCCGTTTGCGGGTGAAATGCCGCACTAAATTCCAATCTAGTCCCCAGTGATTCATGCAACTGCTTCCAAAAATGGGATGTGAACTGGGTTCCTCTATCGGACACGATACTCTTGGGGACGCCGTGTAAGCACACAATCCTCTTCATGTAAATATCAGCTAGTTTTGCGCTGGTATAGGTGGTCTTCACGGGTATAAAGTGAGCTATTTTGGTTAAGCGACAAACGATAACCCAAATAGAATCATACCCTGATCTGGTCCTTGGTAACCCGGTGATGAAATCCATCCCAATAGAATCCCACTTCCAGTCCGGTACCTTCAAAGGTTGCAAAAGTCCTGCTGGTTTCTGATGCTCAGCCTTTACTCGACTGCATACATCGCACTTAGCTATATATTCTGCTATTTCTCTTTTCAGATTGTTCCACCAAAATCTCTCCTTCACATCCATATACATTTTGGTATTTCCTGGATGAATGGAGTAAGGTGTTTCATGGGCTTCTTGCAGAATTAACTTCCTGAGACCAGGATCATTTGCCACACATACACGTTTTTCAGACCACAAGGTTCCTTGCTCATCTTCATGAAATCCCTTGGCTTTTCCTGCTCTCAAATTGGCTTTGATTTCTTCAATATCTTTGTCTCCCTTCTGAGCTTCACGTAAATTCTCCATCAAATTTGGTTGTACTACCATTGAGGCTACAAAACCATCTGGTACCACTTCCAATCGGAGGTCCTTGAATACCTTGCATAAATCCTCAGGTATTTCTCCTGTCGTGAGGCCATTCAAATACACCTTACAACTCAGGGCATCAGCTACTACATTAGCCTTTCCAGGATGGTATTGGAGACTTAGGTCATAATCCTTGATAAGTTCTAACCATCTTCTCTGCCTCATGTTCAATTATTTCTGTGTGAAAATATACTTCAAACTTTTGTGGTCAGTGAACACTTCACATCTTTTTCCCATTAGGTAGGGTCTCCAAGTTGTTAGGGCATGTACTACTGAGGCTAACTCGGGATCATGGGTGGGATAATTTGTTTCATGCTTCTTGAGCTGTCTAGAGGCATAAGATGCCACTCTGCCTTCTTGCATCAGCACACTTCCCAGGCCTTGGCGTGAAGCATCACAGTATACTTGGAATTCTTTCTCTAAATCAGGTAAGCATAGAACTGGGGCTGAAACTAGTCGTTTCTTTAATTCCTGAAAACTGGCTTCGCATGCGTCAGTCCACTCAAATTTCTTCTCCTTCTTTAATAATTCCGCTAGTGCCTTGGCGATTTTGGAAAAGTTTTCTATAAATCTTCGGTAGTATCCTGCTAGACCAAGAAAACTTCGTAATTCTCCAACATTCTTTGGTGGTTCCCAATTGGTTACAGCTGAAACCTTTTCAGGATCCACTGCTATACCCTCCTTGGATACTATGTGTCCTATGAATGTGACTTGTTCCAACCAAAATTCACACTTGCTGAATTTGGCATATAACTTATGTTCACGTAGTCTCTGCAATACTAGGCGCAAATGCTCTTTATGTTCTTTGTGACTCTCGGAGTAGATCAGAATGTCATCTATGAACACTACCACAAACTTGTCCAGAAAATCCATGAACACTTTATTCATCATATTCATGAAATAAGCTGGAGCATTGGTTAATCCAAATGGCATTACTGTATACTCATAAGAGCCATATCTTGTAACAAACGCTGTTTTTGGTATATCCATCTCTCTAACCTTCATTTGGAGATATCCTGATCGAAGATCAATCTTGGAGAACACACATGCACCTTTCAATTGATCAAATAATTCATTTATCTTGGGTAACGAATACTTGTTCTTGATGGTGTGTTCATTTATATCTCTGTAGTCTGTGACTAGTCTCTGGGTTTGATCTTTCTTTTTGACAAAAAGAACTGGCGCTCCCCAGGCGAAGAACTTGGATGGATAAATCCTTTCAGAAGGTGTTCCTCTAGTTGCTTCTTGAGTTCTTTCAGTTCATCGACGGTCATTGGGTAAGGTCTCTTGGCTATTGGTCCGGTACCCGGTTTTAGTTCAATGAGAAATTCCACATCTCTATCAGGTGGCATTCCCGGTAATTCTTCTGGGAATACATCTGGGTACTCTTGGACAATCAGCACATCACCAAGGCTAACCCCCTTAAGAGAATTTAGCCTAACTTTCTTAAGTTCGAAAGTTGATCTGAATTTAATCTTTTGTTTTTCTGGGGTGGTGAGGGTGATAGCTCTATTTGCACAGTCTACGATTCCTTCAAAACGGGTCATCCAATCCATTCCGATGATAACATCCAAACCTTGGGTTTCTAGGATGACTAAGTCTGCTGGAAAAAGATATTTTCCAATCCTTAATTCTAACTGCCTACAGCCTGAATTTACTATCATCTCACCCCCAGGTGAACTCACTCTAATAGGTTTTCCTAAGCTTTCCTCGGCTATCCCATGTTTGTTTACAAAAGCTATTGATATGAATGAATGCGATGCTCCAGTATCAAATAAGACCAATGCTAGAAAAGAATTGAGCAGGAACTTACCAATCATAGCGTCAGGTTCATCATGAACTTCTTCCACGTTGAGGTGATTTACTTATCCCTTCTGGAAAGGATTGGGCTTGGAATTTTCATCGGCCTTTCTCTCTGGGCAATCAGTAGCATAGTGTCCTGTCTTCTTGCACTTGAAGCAAGTCACATTAGACAGGTCCTTCTTCCCTTCAGTGTTAGGACGGGGATTACCATTTCCATGATTATGGCCATGGTGATGGTTTCCCTTGAACCCACTATTATTTCCTTTGTACCCTCCATTGTGGTTATGACCATGATGCTTTTGGCCACTACCATTGTTGGAGTAGTTCCAGGGTTTATGGCCACTGACTTCTGAGGTGTGTGGTTTCTTGTGAGCCCCTTCAGTGTTACCTTTACTTGCACCAAACTTCCTCTTCCTATTCTCTTCCTTTCTGATGTTATTGTCCAGGGTGATTGCCTGATCCAGCAGAATCTGATAGTTAGGAGCATATGCCACAGACAAAGGTATCTTTAGTTCTCCCCGAAGTCCATTAAGGAATTTTTCCTTCCTCTTAGCATCAGTGTCAATGTCTTCTGGTGCGTACCTTGATAGCGTACAGAAGTCATCTATATACTCCTTCAGAGTTCTACCTCCCTGTCTCAAGCTACGAAACTCCTCCTTCTTCAGATTCATTATGCCAAAGGAGATGTGAGCATTGCGGAAACCATCCTTGAACGCATCCCAAGTCATGCCATCCAAGGGATGGGTCACTTGATAGGTCTCCCACCACATGGCCGCAAGTCCTTCCAATAGGTGAGCAGTGAACCTCACCTTTTCTGCCTCAGAACACTCACAGGTTACTAAGTCCTTGTTGACTGAACGGAGCCAGTCATCCGCCACTATGGGTTCAGTAGCAGAGGAGAACTTATTAGGTCTAAGCCTGAGAAATCTTGCAAGTCTGTCCACAGGAGGTGGGGGTGGTGGTGGATGGTGGTTATTGTTGTTGTTGTTGTTGTTGTTGTTGGTTGATGCAATGAACTGGGTCATCATAGTCATCAGTTGGGCTTGAGCTGCCATCAGCTGTTGCATAGCTTCGCTGTTGTCGGTATCACGACGTGGAGGCATCTGTGGGGTTTTTGCAGGGATGAGTAAAAGATAAATAGATCTATAAGGAGGAATCCTACCCATGCACAAAACAATCCAGTCAAGCACACCATCAACAACACACCACTTATAAAACAATCAGCAAACAATACAAAACCTTTGGTTTAAGGAAAACGATATAAAAGTTTGGAAAATAAACTCGCGAGGTTCCGAGGATACAAGGGAATGTACTGCCTTACCACAAGTTGGTAGGTCAATACAAGATCCAGACAATGTGGTGTACGATAAATGGTAGTCTCACTAACTAACTACTCGACCATATCCTCTTCCTTCTCTTCAATTTCCTGTATCTCGATTCCTTCATTGGCGAGTACATCCTTGAGTTCCTTTACTTCTTTTTCCAGGGCAAGGTTCTTCTCTTGCAGCTCTCTCTTCTCAGTACGAAGCCTTTTGATCAAGTCACTATCAGCCTCGAACTCGACTTCATTGCTCTCGAGTTCTGCCTTTTGTTCCCTGATAGTCTTGTTCTTCTCTTGAACTCTTTTCTCTTGTCTCCTGTACTTCTCCTCTTGTGCAGCGAATATGTCTTCATGTGCCTTAGTCACTTCCTCTTGGACCTTTACTTTCTCTTCGTTTTCCTTAAGTAAGGCACATAACTCATCGTTCTTCAGGATCTCGGTGCGTTGATCTTCATATAGTTCGGTGACAAGGATTTCCAGCTCCTGGAAATAAAGGCTAAGGGGTTTTGCCTTGCCTCTTTCTCCGACATCATACAGGTAAGGTTCTCCATCTTCGTTTCTCCTTCCAAAGAAAATGGAGTAGTGGCCCCTCAACTCTGTGCTGTAGCGTCCGCAGAGGCGCCCAATCAAATCTTGCATGACTAGATTGAGCCCTTTGTCTTTGGAGTCACTAACCATTTTGATCTCCAGTGGGGGCTTCTCTCCACGTCCTGGCTGTGTTTCTTTCATTCCCCAGCAACCCTCTTTGTTAAACTTCTTCAGAATGAATCCCTTTACTTGGGGTAGTGGTAACCCTATCTTCTCGCCGATGTCGAGGAGGTAACAGCCAAAACGGGTGTTCTCGAAGTCCTCCGCAGTGGTGAAGTGAAAGCTCGTCATCCTTTAGGTAGGAAAGAAGGAAATTAAAACAAGAATTGCATAAGATAAGGAAGTACTAGTTATGGAGTGTATTATTAATTTAGAAGGATACTAAGTCAAAATCCTAAGGTGATCAACAGATATTAACAACTCTTCGTAAATTGGATTTTTCACTATAGTGAGAGAGACAGACACCCGGCCAGCCACTTATATTGTGCGACAGGTCTCATGTACGTGGACATGTAAAGTTTGTCCCGGGCCGCTTCATCCAACCATGCCGTTAGAATCCAACATACTTCAAAGATGGTAACATTATGACCAAAAAGGGCTTAACCAATCCTAGGGGCTCGAACCTACATGCAACACTTTGCTCTGATACCATTTTGTAGCACCCCAACTTTTATTAAAGTTGGAACACCTGTGTTATGTGCTAGTCCCTGGATCACTGCCAGCACTACAGTACAAAATATAAGGTACCATTGCATAAGTATTAAAATTGCTACAACGAGATCCAAAAGTAATAGCCAATATGGCTTTATTACAATTTGCATAGCCATGAAGGCTAGCTAAAGTTCAAAGTTCACAGCGAAAGTGAAATAACATTGAGCCTCATCTTCAAGCATGCGCCACAGGCAGTCATGTTGGGTGTAGACTCGAGCCAAATCATTCAGCATCAGAATTTCCTGCACATTGAAATATGCAGCCCCCGAAGGAGGTCAATACAATGATGTATTGGCAAGTGACTATGGTGGATATATATACTGGCAAGTCTAACATCTATATGCATATTTGGCTTGGTGGGGTTGAAGGCTATTTGCAGAAAGCAAGTTTTCTCCTATCATTTTGTAAAACACTTTTATTTCTCGAAGACTTGGCACCGAGGGATAAAGCCCAAGTGCACCAACAATTCTTTCCTTAGTCAAATTTTACTTTATGAAAACAGTGTTGAGATTCTTCTGCCCATCCTTGTCCAGTTGCTCGAAGTAGTCCATTTCCGGGGACACGGCTGAGAACTCAGATTGTCGACTCTGCAGAGGTTGTGCACTTTCACCTTTAGACTCAATTTGTCCGAGAAATCCTATACACGCGGAGTGTATTATGGAAAGGAGAGAATTGAGACAAGAACTTTCAGAAGAAGAATGCAACCATACTAGCATGACCCGTTCCACCTATCATCTCAACATCTGCTTGTCAAGCTGACAGGTTGCACCCTCACAACTTAATTATTCTAGACAGAGCCCATTGTCAAAAGGTTGCACGGGAAGCTTCTAAACTTGGAGGGACTTGGTAATCTCTTCGTTCCTGGGTGGCCATCCACAAGTGTACTTCTGGGTAACAACCACCATACTCATGGCCCTAAGTAGAATAGACATTCATCCTAGGAGATGACAACCACAAGCATAGTCCCAAAAGCCACTCAACATAAACCATATCAACCAATTCCACCCAGATGTGTATTTTAGATTTTTAACACTTAGAAACATTTCCATAACATGGTAAACATTTTTATAGCATGGCTAAGCAACTAATAAAATCTCTTCATGGCTGCTTAGGAAAAGGGTGGCTACACACTACTAGTATATTTGTAAAACACAAATTAACTTGGCATTATAAAATAAATCAAAAATCCCTATCATGCACACTACTCAAAATATACTACTTATGCATATAGAAATTATGGGATATTGTATGAATGTCACTTGCCTTGGTAACAGGAGGAACAAACACAGCAAGAATAACAATCACAAGCAATTCCTTCCTCTTCTTCACAATCTAGCACAATCAATGAATAAAATAAATACCAACACAATAACATCACAACACTAAACATAATCGTGTATGCATGAATGATATGCTATGATAATAGGACACACTTATTAATACTTCTTATTTTCTGTCATTAATAAGTGAATTATAATTTTTAGGTATTTCTTATTTTATTTATCAATTAAATAATTTTAAAATAATATAGTAAAACTTTGATTTCTATAATTACAACTTTTATTGTTTTTATGACATCTTCAATTTGGGCATTTATTAATATTGCTGGACAGAGGGAAATAATACAATCCTAAAACAATTACATTTATTTCTAAATCATTTTTATTATTTAAGTTATTATTTTAATGGCCGAAATACTCCTCTGATAATTATACAAATTATAATTTGTCAAAGGGAAAAACAATTGATGTAGAAATAAACTACATAAGCAGAGCTATCCGTGGATATAAAGTTTATCAAATTTGAACTTGTAGATCAAAAGTTATGAATTTTCTAAGTTTTGCATATTTTCTGTTTTATTTATAAAAAAAATCCTGCGAAAAAGAATTAACAGGGGCTACGTGGCGCGATCCTATTGGTCGATACCGCTTCGACGCGGATCGGCTGCAAGAGCCGTCCGATCTAATTAAAAATGGACGTGCGAGATCTAATCGATCTAGATCCATTGGATCTAGATCTAACGGTACATGATCCGTTGACCAAATACGAGCGGCGCGGTCACCGGAGACGCGCGGGGCGCGTCGGAGCCATGGCCGGCGTTTGCGCCCGAGGCGTTCTACGGTGCTAGGATGAAACGGAGCTCACGAGGGGATGTGCGACGTCGAGGGGAGGGCGATGGCGCGGTGGCGATGACCGGAGCGTCCTCGTCTCCCCGGAAGAGCTCGCCGGAGTTGCGCACGACGACGGTTCCTCTCGGTCGTGGACGGAGGCTGGGTTTCGCTGCAAAAACACACGCCCCACCGTGTCAAATCGATGCGCACGGCTCACAGGTAGCGAAGGGAGGTGGAAAGGAGGTCCGAGGTGGCCGGAGTTGCTCGGGCGGCGGAGTTCTTACCGACTGCGACGACGGGATTGCGTGAGCTCGAGCGGGCAGCCTATGGGCTCTCGGGAGGTGTTGTTTGGGGCAATCGGACGAGAGCGAGGAGGGCTATTAGTAGGGGAAAACAACGAGGTAAATGGAGTAGTAAATCGCCGCATTCAAACGAAATCAAATCGTGCGTTTTCGGTCGGAGACGTGGGCGTGAGTTGGGGACGAACGGCTCCGCGGGGGAGATGACAGGTGGGTCCCACCTGTCAGCGACTGCGAGCGAGAGCGCGGGGCGCTGGGCCGCTGGCGGGCTGATAGGCTACGCGCGCGCGGCAGATAGATACGGGCCACGGCCCACTCGACTCAGAAATCCAAATATTTTTATTTAAATCCTTTTCTGTTTTTAAATACTGATTTCAAATATGATTTTTAAACCTATTCAAAACATTTCAGAAAAATTCATAAAAATATGTTTTGGAAAGGTTATTAAAAATGGAACTTTTTAACATTATACTTGCCCATATATAAATTGGTAAGTTTTTATTTATTAAAGGAGTTTTAAATAAACACTTTATGGAATTATAGATTATTTATATTTATAATTTGAAGTTTTATTTAATATTTTTGTGATGTAGTTTTATGCCCAATGATGCATGATGCTTGAATGCAAGTTTTAAATTTTTGCAAAAATTGGGATGTTACATGCACCAAGGCCGCCGTGGACCGCTCTGGGGCGAGGCCATCTGTAACATCCCAAATTTCTCAAAAATTTAAAACTTTGCATTCATGCATCATGCATCATAAAGGTATGGCATTGGGAACACATAAGAAGTAAATTGAATTTTCATTATAAGATTAAATAAAATTGTTTTCATTAAAGAGGTATATTTGAGCTCCTCATACAAATCTGTATTTTATTATTTTATTTATTTAACAAAATGATATCAAAAAGTCATAAATTAAATTAGCTTTTCAAAACATATTTTTATGAATTTTTCTGAAATTTTTTGATAAGTTTTAAAAATCAAATTTGAATTAAAAGTTTGAAATCAGAAATTGTTTTGTTAAAAAAAGAGGGGGGAGACGACCCCACTGGGCCGAAGCCCACTGCGTTCCCTCGCTATCCGCCGCGCGCGCAGCGCAGAAGCCCACGCCGCAGCCCAGCTTCCTCCTCGCAGACGCTGACGGCCCGGTCCCACCTGTCATCCCTCTCCCCAACTCGTGTAGAACACGAACTCGTTTCTATCGAACCCTAGTATCTTGCGGATCAAAATCAGTTAGGAAAATCGCGAGGAAATCGCTCCCTACGCCCCCATATAAACCCCCCCCCCCCCCTCTGCCGCCTCCTCCCGACCCCAAAACCCTAGAAAATAGCCCCCAGGCCGCTCAGAAGCTGCCGCCACCGTCCGCCATTGCCGCCGCAAAGATCCTCGATCTCCGGTGAGTGCAGAGCCTCTCGAATCCTCCCGTGTCTCTCTTCCGACCCCCAGTGAGCACGCGCACGTCCCTGACACCTCCTCTGTTGTCCTAGTGTACCAGATCGTCGCGTACGTGATCGACCGAAGCAAACCGCCGCCGTTTCGATCTCCGGCGAGCTCTAGGAGGAGAAGGGAAGGACGCCGAAGACCTCTGCCGCGCCAACAGCTCCGCCTCGCGCCTCTGCACGTGCGGGTATGATTCGTTCCTCCCCTAGGGCCGTAGATCGCCAGCGAGTGCGACGCCGGGCATGGCGCCGCCGCACCCAGAGGCACTCCGGCGAGCAGCGCCGCTCGACTTTGACCGGTTCAATCTGGACCCTTAGATTTAGATCGGGCGGGCGCGATTTAATTTTCTTTACCGTTTCGTCCATCTAATCTAGAGCGTCCGATGTAACTTAGATCGGACGGTTCCCGTGCCGATCCGCGGCGAACCGGTATCGCCCAATCAGAGCACGCCGCGTGGCGTTTTTATTTTCTATTTCGGCAGAGAAATTATTTTAAAAACAGAAAATAACACAAACTTACAAAATTCATAACTTTTGTTCTGTTCATCCAAATTTGATGAATTTTATATCCACGTGAAGCTCTGCTCGTGTAGTTTAATGTGGTTTCATTAGTTTATCCTTTTAGTGTATAATAAATTGCGGAATTTAATTGTTTAGCTTTCGGATATTAAATCTATAACTTAATTAATAAAATCTCTTTTCAAATAAATCCAATTGTTTTGGAGATTTATTAATGCCCTCTGTCCAGAGAGAGTAACATGAGTTTTATTTGAAACTTCTTCTAATAGACTTAAAGAAATTGGTTTTAGAATTTAAAACTACTAATATGCTCATAAATTAAATGATTAACTAAAATAGTAAAATATTGATCATTGCATTTTCATGCATAAAATAACAGAGAATTGAAAATGGTAATTAATTGGGTCTTGTTAAGTACATTGCATATTAAGCATGCATACATATTTTGGTATTTATAATTTAAGTGTTATGCTTGTGTGTTTATTTAGTTTTATTGTTTGTCTCTAGATTGTGAAGAAGAGGAGGGTCCTTGTGATTGTTATTCTTGCTGTGCTTGTTCCCTTTGCTACCAAGGCAAGTGACATCCATAATCTATCCTATGTTTTCTATATGCATTATTAGTAGATTTTTGAGTAGTATGCATGATAGGGAAATTTTGGATACTATCTTATAATGTTAAGTTAGTTTACACTTTGAAAATATCCTAGTAGTGTGTAGCCATTCCTCCCCATGCAGCCACCAAAAGTTTTATTAGATGCTTAGCTATGCTATAAAGGAGTTTAGTTATCATGTTATAGAATTATTGCTAAGTGTTAAAACTTTGAATGCACTTCTGGGTGGAATTGGTTGTTTGGTTTATGTTGAGTGGCTTTTGGGACCATGCTTGTGGTTGTCTTCGCCTAGGATGAATTTCTATTCTACTTAGGGCCATGAGTATGGTGGTTTTCACCCAGAAGTACACTTGTGGACGGCCACCCAGGAACAAAGAGATTACTAAGTCCCTCCAAGTTTAGAAGCTTCCCGTGCGGCCTTTTGACAATGGGCTCTGTCTAGAACTACTAAGTCGTGAGAGTGCAACCTGTCAGCTGGACAAGCTGATGTAGAGTTGATAGGTGGAACGGGTCTTGCTAGTATGGTTGCATTCTTCTTCTGAAAGTTCTTGTCTCAATTCTCTCCTTTCCATAATACACTCCGCGTGTATAGGATTTCTCGGACAAATTGAGTCTTAAGGTGAAAGTGCACAACCTCTGCAGAGTCGACAAACTGAGTACTCATCCGTGTCCCCGGTGATGGACAACTTCGAGCAACTGGACAAGGATGGACGGAAGAATCTCAACATGGTTTTCGTAAAGTAAAATTTGACTAAGGAAAGAATTATTGGTGCACTTGGGCTTCATCCCTTGGTGCCAAGTCTTGAGATACAAAAGTGTTTTACAAAAGATAGGAGAAAACTGGCTTTCTGCAAAATAGCCTACAAACTCCACCAAGCCAAATATGCATATAGAATTAGACTTGTCATAATTTATCCACCATAGTCACTTGCCAATACTTCATTGTATTGACCTCCTTCGGGGGCTGCATATTCAAATGTGCAGGTAATTCTGATGAGGAGTAAGTTTGGACTCGATTCTACACCCAACATGTCTGCTCGTGGCGTATGCTAGAAGAGAAGGCCCATTGCTTTTATTTTCGTTGTGAACTCTGAATATTTTAGCTAGTCTTCATGACTATGCACTTTGTAATAAAGCTATACTTGGCTATTTTTGGATCTCGATGTAGTATTTTGATACTTATGCAATGATACTATATATTTTGTACTGTGGTGCTAGCAGTGATCCAGGGACTAGCACATAACACAGGTGTTCCATCTTTATTTAAAGATGGGGCGCTACAAAATGGTATCAGAGCTAAAGTGTTGCCTGTAGGTTCGAGCCCTTAGGATTGGTTAAGCCTCCTTTTTTATCATAACATTACCATCTTTGAAGTATGTTGGATCCTAACGGCATAGTGGGATGAAGCGGCCCGGGACTAACCTTACATGTCCGCGTACATGAGACCTGTTCCACAATTATAAGTGGCTGGCCGGGTGTCTGTCTCTCTCACTATAGTGAATATCCGACTTACAAAAGAGTTGATAATAGTATTCATCACCTGTTAGAAAAGAACTTCTTTTTCTCTAAGTACTTAAGTACACCACAATTAGTATATCTTACCTTTGTCTTGTTTTAATAAACTCTACCTTTATCACTTAAGGATGTCGTTCTTCATGTATCAAACCGCGGAGGACTTCAAGGACATGCGCTTTGGAAGATATCTTCTAGAGTTGGTAGAACTGTTGGCACTTCCAACACCCATCATCAAGGCAAGCCAGCTGAAGCACTTCAACAAAGAAGACGTATGGGGAATTCGCCTTTACCAACAAGGGCGCCAGACTGAACCCAAGACCGAAGACATCCAGTACAAGTCGATTAGTGACTCCTTGGAGAAAGGGCTGAATCTCGTCATGCAGGAGCTAATAGGACGTCTTTGCTTGCAATACCAAGAAGAGTTAAAAGACCACTAGTTTGCTCACCTTGGCCAACGTGACGAACATGGGATTCCTTACTGTATTAGCGAGGAAGACAAAAACAAACCAGAAGCTTTGTACCCATATCTCCAAGACTTAGAACTTCACCTCTGGCAACTAGAAGAAGATAGACGCAATGAGGTGTTGAAGAATGATGAAATAATGGCACAAGTCAAGGAGACTCAAAAGAAGATTGAAGCCCAAGAAGAGGTGGCCAACGCTCAAGAGGAGAAGTTCCGAGCTCAAGAGAAGAAGTTCCAAAGTCAAGAAAAGAGAATTAGAGATAAGAACAAGGAGATCAGGACCTTGAAGGATGAAATCCAGAGCAACAACGTCGAGTTCGAAGCTGATCGAGATTTGATCGAGACTCTACGCCGTGAGAAGAGAATGCTACAAGAGAAGATTGAAGTCCTGGAGAAGGAAGCAATCGAGACTCTGCACCGTGAGACGACAATGTTACAAGAGAAGAATGAGGCCTTGGAGAAGGAGGTGAATGACTACAAGGAGATCCTTACGAAGGAAGGCATCACCATCGAGGAAGTGGAGGAAGATGAAGGAGACGTCATGGACGAAGTTTAGACTTAGTAGTTGGACCACCATGTTCTCCCTCGTTTAGTTCGTCGTTCTTTTTAAAACATTGATCTCCAACTTGTGGTGTGACAATGATAGAATTGTTTGGTTTGCAGACTCTGTTGTTTTATTAAATCAATTTAGACTACTTGTTTTATTTTGCTAAGTAGAATTTTCCTTTTAAGTTGTCTTATGAGTGTTGTTTGTGTTGACTTGGTTGCTTTGTGCATGGGTAGGATTTTTCTTCTCTTAGTTCTGTCTATCTTTCACTCATCTATGCTGAAAAACCCTACAGATGCCTCCTCGTCGTGATACCAGCAACGACGACGTCATGCAACAACTGATGGCCGCTCAAGCTCAATTGATGAATATGAGGACTCAGTTCATTGCAGCAACCAACAACAATAACAACAACAACCACAACAACAACAACCCGCCACCTCCACCCCCACCCCCAGTGGACAGACTTGCTAGGTTCCTAAGGCTTAGGCCTAATAAGTTCTCCTCTGCTACTGAACCAATAGTGGCGGATGATTGGCTCCGTTCAGTCAACAAGGACTTAGTAACTTGTGAATGTTCTGAGGCAGAAAAAGTGAGGTTCACTGCACACCTGTTGGAAGGACCCGCAGCATTGTGGTGGGAAAATTATCAAGTGACTCATCCTTTGGACGGCATGACTTGGGATGCGTTCAAGGAAGGCTTTCGGAATGCTCACATCTCCTCAGGTATAATGAACCTGAAGAAAGATGAATTTCGCAGCTTGAGGCAAGGAGGTAGAACTCTGAAGGAGTATATGGATGACTTCTGTATGCTATCAAGGTATGCACCAGAGGACATCGATACCGATGCAAAGAGGAAGGAAAAGTTCCTCAATGGACTTAAGGGAGAACTGAAGATACCTTTGTCTGTGGCATATACTCCAAACTATCAAGCTCTGCTGGATCAAGCTATCACCTTGGACAACAACATAAGAAAGGAAGAGAATAGGAAGAGGAAGTTCAGTGCAAGTAAGGTTCATTCTGAAGGGACATATAAGAAACACACCTCTGAAGTCAGTAGTCATAAACCCTGGAATCACTCCAACACTGGTAGTGGCCAAAAACATCATGGTCATAACCACAATGGAGGGAACAAAGGAAGCAATGGAGGATACAATGGAAATAATGGTGGATCCAGGGGAAACCATCATCATGGTCATAATCATGGGAATGGTAATCACCGTCCTAACCATGAAGGGAAGAAAGATTTGTCCCATGTGACCTGCTACAAATGCAAGAAGACAGGACATTATGCAACTGATTGCCCAGAGAAGAAAGCTGATGAAAATTCCAAGCCCAATCCTTTCCAGAAGGGACAAGTGAACCACATCAATGTGGAAGAAGTTCATGATGAACCTGATGCTGTGATTGGTACGTTCTTGCTCAACTCCTTTCCAGCATTAGTTTTATTTGATACTGGAGCATCTCATTCATTCATATCAAGAGCTTTTGTTAACAAACATGGGTTAGCTGAGGAAAGTCTAGGAAAACCTATTAGGGTAAGTTCACCTGGAGGAGAGATGCTAGTAAATTCCGGGTGTAGGCAGTTAGACTTGCAAATTGGAAAACACACCTTCCCAACAGACTTAGTCATCCTAGAAACCCAAGGATTGGATGTTATCATTGGAATGGATTGGATGACCCGTTTTGAAGGAATCATAGATTGTGCAAATAGAGCAATCACTCTCACCACCCCAGAGAAAAGGAAGATTAAGTTCAGATCAACTTTCGAACTTAAGAAGGTTAGGCTGAATTCTCTTAAGGGGGTTAGCCTTTGTGATGTGCTTATCGTCAAGGAATACCCAGATGTTTTTCCGGAGGAACTACCGGGAATGCCACCCGATAGAGATGTAGAGTTTCTCATCGAACTTAAGCCGGGAACAGGGCCAATAGCAAAAAGACCTTATCCTATGGCCGTCGATGAATTGAAAGAGCTCAAGAAGCAATTAGAGGAACATATCCAGAAAGGATTCATTCGTCCAAGTTCATCGCCATGGGGAGCACCAGTCTTATTTGTTAAAAAGAAGGATCAAACCCAGAGGCTAGTCACGGATTACAGAGATATAAACGAGCAAACTATCAAAAACAAGTACCCGTTACCCAAGATAAATGAACTATTTGATCAACTGGAAGGTGCTTGTGTTTTCTCAAAGATCGATCTTCGATCGGGGTACCTCCAAATGAAAGTTAGAGAAATGGATATACCCAAAACTGCATTTGTTACGAAATATGGCTCTTATGAGTACACAGTAATGCCTTTTGGATTAACCAATGCACCAGCTTATTTCATAAATATGATGAATAAAGTGTTCATGGATTTTCTGGATAAGTTTGTGGTCGTGTTCATAGATGATATTCTAATCTATTCCAAGAGTCACCAAGAACATGAAGAGCACTTGCGTCAGGTATTGCAGAGACTACGTGAACATAAGTTGTATGCCAAGTACAGCAAGTGCGAGTTTTGGTTGGAACAAGTCGTATTTTTAGGCCATGTGGTGTCCAAGGAAGGTATAGCGGTGGATCCTGAAAAGGTTTCAGCTGTAACTAATTGGGAACCGCCGAAGAATGTTGGTGAATTACGAAGTTTTCTGGGTCTAGCAGGATACTACCGACGATTCATTGAAAACTTCTCCAAGATTGCCAAGGCCTTGACGGAATTATTAAATAAGGAGAAGAAATTTGAGTGGACAGAGGCATGCGAAGCCAGTTTTCAGGAGTTGAAGAAACGTCTGGTTTCAGCCCCAGTTCTATGCTTACCTGATTTGGAGAAGGAATTCCAAGTATACTGTGATGCTTCACGCCAAGGTTTGGGAAGTGTGTTGATGCAGGAAGGCAGAGTGGCATCTTATGCCTCTAGACAACTCAAGAAACATGAAGCAAATTACCCAACTCATGATCTCGAGTTAGCATCAGTAGTGCATGCTCTGAAAACTTGGAGACCCTATCTAATGGGAAAAAGGTGTGAGGTATTCACGGACCACAAAAGTTTGAAGTACATATTTACACAGAAGGAATTGAATATGAGACAAAGAAGATGGTTAGAACTTATTAAAGATTATGATCTAAGTCTTCAATACCATCCGGGAAAAGCTAATGTGGTAGCAGATGCTCTGAGCCGAAAAGTGTATGTGAATGGCCTTACAGCAGGAGAATTACCCGAGGATTTATGTAAGGCATTTAAGGACCTCAGGTTGGAAGTAGTACCTGAAGGGTTTGTAACCTCATTAGTGGTACAGCCCACTTTGATGGACAAGATACGTGAAGCTCAGAAAGGAGACAAGGAAATAGAAGAGATCAAAGTCAATTTAAGTGCTGGAAAAGCTAAAGGATTTCATGAGGATGAGCAGGGAATTTTGTGGTTTGAAAAACGTGTATGTGTGGCCAATGACCCTGACCTTAGGAAGTTAATTCTGCAAGAAGCTCATGAAACACCTTATTCAATTCATCCGGGAAATACAAAGATGTATATGGATGTGAAAGAGAGATTTTGGTGGAATAATCTGAAGAGAGAAATAGCAGAATACATCGCCAAGTGTGATGTATGTAGTCGAGTAAAGGCAGAACATCAGAAACCAGCAGGACTCTTACAACCTTTGAAAGTACCGCATTGGAAGTGGGATTCCATTGGGATGGACTTCATCACTGGATTACCAAGGACCAGATCGGGTTATGATTCTATTTGGGTTATTGTTTGTCGTCTAACCAAAATAGCTCACTTCATACCCGTGAAGACCACTTATACTAGTGCAAAGCTAGCTGATATTTACATGAAGAGAATTGTTTGCCTTCACGGCGTTCCTAAGAGTATTGTGTCTGATAGAGGGACCCAGTTCACTTCTCATTTTTGGAAGCAGTTGCACGAATCTTTGGGAACAAGATTGGAATTCAGTACGGCTTTCCACCCGCAAACAGATGGTCAGACTGAAAGAGTGAATCAGATTTTAGAAGATATGTTAAGAGCTTGTGCGCTCGACTATGGATCTAGTTGGGATGATAATTGGCCATACGCTGAGTTCTCCTACAACAATAGTTACCAGGTCAGCATTGAGATGGCACCGTTTGAGGCCTTATATGGAAAGAAATGCACAACCCCACTGTTGTGGAGTGGGGTAGGAGAGCGGAGTTTCTTTGGACCTGATATAATACAGGATGCTGAAGAGAAAGTCAGGCTGATTAAGGACAGATTGAAAATAGCACAATCACGCCAGAAAAGCTACGCAGATTCCAAGCGTAGAGAAGTCACCTATGAAGTGGGAGATAGAACTTATTTAAGGGTGTCACCACTTCGGGGTGTGAAAAGATTTGGAATCAAAGGAAAGTTAGCACCTCGATTCATTGGACCATTCAAAATTCTCTCTCGCAAAGGTGAAGTGGCATATGAGTTAGAACTACCTGAAGTACTGTCTGCTGTTCATAATGTGTTCCATGTCAGTCAATTGAAGAAATGTCATCCCGAGATGATGGGAGTTCCCTTAAAGGATATTGTACCCCTCGAGGAGGTACAATTGGAGAGTGACCTGACATACGAAGAGAAGCCCATCAAGATATTACAGACAGCAGAAAGAGTCACCCGTACCAAAACCATCAAGTTTTGCAAGGTCCAGTGGAATCATCACACCGAAGACGAAGCCACCTGGGAACGAGAGGATGACCTCCGAGAAGACCACCCACACCTATTTGCTGACCTTTCCGAAGCTCGAGGGCGAGCTTCTTCTTAAGGGGGTTAGTCTGTAACATCCCAAATTTCTCAAAAATTTAAAACTTTGCATTAATGCATCATGCATCATAAAGGTATGGCATTGGGAACACCTAAGAAGTAAATTGAATTTTCATTATAAGATTAAATAAAATTGTTTTCATTAAAGAGGTATATTTGAGCTCCTCATACAAATCTGTATTTTATTATTTTATTTATTTAACAAAATGATATCAAAAGTCATAAATTAAATTAGCTTTTTAAAACATATTTTTATGAATTTTTCTGAAATGTTTTGATAAGTTTTAAAAATCAAATTTGAATTAAAAGTTTGAAATCAGAAATTGTTTTGTTAAAAAAAGAGGGGGGAGACGACCCCACTGGGCCGAAGCCCACTGCGTTCCCTCGCTATCCGCCGCGCACGTCCCTGACACCTCCTCTGTTGTCCTACTGTACCAGATCGTCGCGTACGTGATCGACCGAAGCAAACCGCCGCCGTTTCGATCTCCGGCGAGCTCTAGGAGGAGAAGGGAAGGACGCCGAAGACCTCTGCCGCGCCAACAGCTCCGCCTCGCGCCTCTGCACGTGCGGGTATGATTCGTTCCTCCCCTAGGGCCGTAGATCGCCAGCGAGTGCGACGCCGGGCATGGCGCCGCCGCACCCAGAGGCACTCCGGCGAGCAGCGCCGCTCGACTTTGACCGGTTCAATCTGGACCCTTAGATTTAGATCGGGCGGGCGCGATTTAATTTTCTTTACCGTTTCGTCCATCTAATCTAGAGCGTCCGATGTAACTTAGATCGGACGGTTCCCGTGCCGATCCGCGGCGAACCGGTATCGCCCAATCAGAGCACGCCGCGTGGCGTTTTTATTTTCTATTTCGGCAGAGAAATTATTTTAAAAACAGAAAATAACACAAACTTACAAAATTCATAACTTTTGTTCTGTTCATCCAAATTTGATGAATTTTATATCCACGTGAAGCTCTGCTCGTGTAGTTTAATGTGGTTTCATTAGTTTATCCTTTTAGTGTATAATAAATTGCGGAATTTAATTGTTTAGCTTTCGGATATTAAATCTATAACTTAATTAATAAAATCTCTTTTCAAATAAATCCAATTGTTTTGGAGATTTATTAATGACCTCTGTCCAGAGAGAGTAACATGAGTTTTATTTGAAACTTATTCTAATAGACTTAAAGAAATTGGTTTTAGAATTTAAAACTACTAATATGCTCATAAATTAAATGATTAACTAAAATAGTAAAATATTGATCATTGCATTTTCATGCATAAAATAACAGAGAATTGAAAATGGTAATTAATTGGGTCTTGTTAAGTCAATTGCATATTAAGCATGCATACATATTTTGGTATTTATAATTTAAGTGTTATGCTTGTGTGTTTATTTAGTTTTATTGTTTGTCTCTAGATTGTGAAGAAGAGGAGGGTCCTTGTGATTGTTATTCTTGCTGTGCTTGTTCCCTTTGCTACCAAGGCAAGTGACATCCATAATCTATCCTATGTTTTCTATATGCATTATTAGTAGATTTTTGAGTAGTATGCATGATAGGGAAATTTTGGATACTATCTTATAATGTTAAGTTAGTTTACACTTTGAAAATATCCTAGTAGTGTGTAGCCATCCCTCCCCATGCAGCCACCAAAAGTTTTATTAGATGCTTAGCTATGCTATAAAGGAGTTTACTTATCATGTTATAGAATTATTGCTAAGTGTTAAAACTTTGAATGCACTTCTGGGTGGAATTGGTTGTTTGGTTTATGTTGAGTGGCTTTTGGGACCATGCTTGTGGTTGTCTTCGCCTAGGATGAATTTCTATTCTACTTAGGGCCATGAGTATGGTGGTTTTCACCCAGAAGTACACTTGTGGACGGCCACCCAGGAACAAAGAGATTACTAAGTCCCTCCAAGTTTAGAAGCTTCCCGTGCAGCCTTTTGACAATGGGCTCTGTCTAGAACTACTAAGTCGTGAGAGTGCAACCTGTCAGCTTGACAAGCAGATGTAGAGTTGATAGGTGGAACGGGTCTTGCTAGTATGGTTGCATTCTTCTTCTGAAAGTTCTTGTCTCAATTCTCTCCTTTCCATAATACACTCCGCGTGTATAGGATTTCTCGGACAAACTGAGTAATAAGGTGAAAGTGCACAACCTCTGCAGAGTCGACAAACTGAGTACTCAGCCGTGTCCCCGGTGATGGACAACTTCGAGCAACTGGACAAGGATGGACGGAAGAATCTCAACATGGTTTTCGTAAAGTAAAATTTGACTAAGGAAAGAATTATTGGTGCACTTGGGCTTCATCCCTTGGTGCCAAGTCTTGAGATACAAAAGTGTTTTACAAAAGATAGGAGAAAACTGGCTTTCTGCAAAATAGCCTACAAACTCCACCAAGCCAAATATGCATATAGAATTAGACTTGTCATAATTTATCCACCATAGTCACTTGCCAATACTTCATTGTATTGACCTCCTTCGGGGGCTGCATATTCAAATGTGCAGGTAATTCTGATGAGGAGTAAGTTTGGACTCGATTCTACACCCAACATGTCTGCTCGTGGCGTATGCTAGAAGAGAAGGCCCATTGCTTTTATTTTCGTTGTGAACTCTGAATATTTTAGCTAGTCTCCATGACTATGCACTTTGTAATAAAGCTATACTTGGCTATTTTTGGATCTCGATGTAGTATTTTGATACTTATGCAATGATACTATATATTTTGTACTGTGGTGCTAGCAGTGATCCAGGGACTAGCACATAACACAGGTGTTCCATCTTTATTTAAAGATGGGGCACTACACCATCCGACGTCCCCTCCAAGAGGAAAGCGGTGACGCCTCCGGAGGGGTCAGGTGCCAAGACCATGCCCTCCTGGCGCTCACCAGGCCTGGCGTGGGTCGATACCGGCGTTCCTCCGTCGGGGTGAGTGTTCATGACGCTTGGTCGTTTTGATTCTTTTTTTCTTCACTTTGTCCTCTCTTGAAGATCTTTTCTTGGGTTTTTGCCAGTGATCTTGTGCCTGCGAAGCGCCGTAGGCTTCGCAAGGTTATAGACGTGAAGAGAGCCACGGCTGAGGTCGTGGCTGACGAGGCCACGAGGCCTGTGGAGACGGCCTCCACATGCACCACTGAGGGGGTGCCTCAAGGGGAGGCAGCCGCGCCTCGGGCGGAGGCGGCAGAGCCTCAGGCGGAGGAGGACGCGCCTCGCCCAGAGGCCTCTGGGCCGCCCCCCGAGCCGATGGTGGTGGAGGCCGCGGAGGAGAGGATCTCCACTCCGCCTCGCGCTCCTACTCCCCCTGCGCGGTCACGCCTCCGCGCGAGGCGACTCCGCCATGCGAGCCAACACCGCGGCGCGTGTCGACGCCACCGCGTGCGCCCACTCCGCCACGCGCTCCCACGGCTCCCGCGCAGGCTGAGGCGGAAGCGAGCGAGGCGTCATCGGGCACGGGCGCGTCCGCAGGGGGAGGTTCTTCTTCGGCTCCTCGTCCAGTTGAAGGCGATGAGCGCCCTGCTGATGCGGGTGCCGAAGAGGACGCTGGCGCGGATGGGGGCGGAACCCAGGCTAGCCCCCGAGCTCACCCTGAGGCCAGGCTCTCGGGGCTCGACGCGGGGGCTGGGCCCTCCTCAAGTCAGGAGCTGGTCCTCTGTGGCTGTGACTGGAGCGCGGGGCGCCGCGAGGTCGCCTTTGGCCTCGTGAGGGAGTCCCTGGAGGGCTTGGAGGCGCACCTCGCCCTCGGGGACATACAGCTCGCCCAGCAGCGGGAGGAGTTCGTGAAGTCGTGGGCGTCCTTCCATGCGGCGGTTGAGGCGTGCCGGCATGAGGACTTGGCGCTGCAGGCCGCACGCGAGGAGGCCACCCGCTTCACCAAGGAGGTCCGCGAGGGGGCCATCCGCGACGCTGCAGAACTCCTCGCGCCCCTCCAAGAGGAACGTGATGCCGCTGTCGAGCTCCTGCGTGAAGCCACGGCCGAGCGCGAGACAATGGAGGGCGCGCTGGCGCAGAAGCGACGCGAGCTGGGCCAACTGGAGGCCCAGCTGCTCACCGCCCACCAGGCTGCGCAGGCAACTCTAGAGGGGGACCGCAAGGGCCTTGCCGAGCGTGAACGGCAGCTGGCCCTCAAGGAGAAGGAACTGCAGCAGCGCGACGAGCAACGGCTTCAGGCGGAGCAGGACCTAACCACCCAGCGCGAGGAGCTTGAGGCGCGCAAAGGAGACCTAGGCAGGCGCTCTCGAAGTACGACGAGAACGTCGCTGCCCAGAAGCGTGCTTATGAACGCTTCGAGCAGCGGTTCGTCGAGAAGAAGAAGGAGGCGGAGGATGCCCTTGCGGAGCGCGAGAAGTAGTTCCGGCTGACCAAGTCTCAGGAGTACCGTGACTTGGCCCAGAAGCAGGAGGACCGCTTCAAGGCCAGGCACGCCGCAGACGCTCAGCGGATCGCCGGGCTTGAAAAGGCCAACTCCAAGCTGGAGGCCCGCCTCAAGCGCGCCAAGGATGGTCGTCGTCGAGCGGAGGAGGCCCACAACGAGGCAATTCGTGACCTCAACTCCTTAGCTAAGGATGTGGAGCAGCAGGTGGCTCCCGCAATGGAGCGGGCGACGGAGCCGACGGACTCTGCCCAGGCGACTCGCGCGCTTACGAATCAGCGTGAGCGCATGTTCGAGGCGCTGGTCGCCCGAGGCAACGAGCTCGCTGCGCAGCTTGGCGCGGATGCGCCGCACACCGAGGTCCGAGGCCGTGGCGATGCTGCCATGTACCTGGTCTACTTTGACCAGCTCTTCACGACGCTCGAGGGCCCTGTCGCCGAGCTTCGCGAGATGATAGAGGACGAGAACCAGCAGCTCCTGGGGGTGGTCGTCCATCGTATCTTCACCAACCTCGGGATCCTCATGCCAGGCTTCGACTTCTCCACCCTGACGGAGGCCGCCCAAGGCGAGGATGCTCGCAGGGTCTCCAACTCCCTCCGCGAGCAAGTCGACGCTTTCTGCAACCGCTTCAGGCGTGCGGAGGCTGCGGCGGAAGACAGCGAGGAGGAGGCCGCCTCTGCCGAGACTGAGGAGGGCGTTGTGGAGGAGGTCCAAGACGATGACACCTCCGCCTGAGCTACACGTCATTGCGCATGCGTGCGCTTGTATCTGAAACAATCTTATGTTTAGATATTTGCGACCTTTTGGCCTGTAATATACTCTTATTTGCAATTTTCTTTTAACTTGCTTGCCCCTCGAGAGGTCTCTTTGGACTCATCTTCATGTCTATTTGTTCTCTACGTCGATAGGACCCTTCTCTTCGTGCCATGACTCCGCCACTTCGGTATGCAGGAGCAATGACTCCGCAAGGCTGGGGGGAGTTTAGGCCTAGGAGAGGTAAGAGCCCTGAGTCGTGATGCTCAAGTGCCCCCCTTAGACGTACGAGTTTTTTTTTAGAAAAGAGAATTTTATTAATCCCAGCCTCTGCATCGATCGATGCACACAGCCGATTATTACAGAGTTCACAAGTTCCTTAAATATGGTTACATCTCAAAACACACAGTAACGATCGAGACAAGGCTCAACCAACAAAGACACTCAAAAGAAGGACTACGAAAGCCTACTAATATGTTGCCACAAATGTCGGGAGAAAAACTCATGTGCCACGCGCAGAAGTCTCGTGCAGCCAGCGACCATAAGGTCCCGCTGGTCCGAAGGCAGCAGGAAAGCCCATAACTGTATCCAATGTACTGCCCTGTGAATAACCTGTAGAACATGAAAATTATCCTTTCTGTTAAACACAATATCATTTCGACAAGTCCAAATAGACCAACAGATAGCAGAGACGCCTATACGAATCCTATCTTTGGTCTTTTTGTCTATCCCCCTCAACCAACTCCCAAACATATTTATGACGTTAGTAAGGGGAGGGATATTATATGTACAAAAGACAACACGCCATACAAGTTGCGCAAAAGGGCAAGAAATAAACAGATGATCAACACTCTCATCATTCCCACAAAAGGAACAATGCAAGTTACCTTCCCAATTCTTCTTAGCCAAATTATCTTTCGTTAACAAGACTTTGCGATGAAGGAACCACATAAAAATTTTAATCTTTTGCAGGACTTTTAATTTCCAAAGATACTTCTGTAAATATGTAGTATGACCATTCATAGGTCTTCGTACATCGATTTAACTGTGAATTGCCCATTTTGGTTCAGATTCCCTTTAAAAAGGTCTGGGACATTATTCAAGGTCACTTGCATCAATCTATGGCACAAATGAGACCACATATCCCATTTATTCCTTACCAAGGCCCTTCTAAATCCTATATTCAGTGGGGGCGCATCGTGCATCACATCATGAACCGAAAATGTTGGTGTTGCACAATGTTATACAATAACGGATATTGATTCATCAATGGAGAGTTACCCAACCAAGTGTCCTCCCAGAACCTGGCGGTTTCCCCATTACCAACTACAAATGACCCTCTACTAAAGAAGTCATCTTTTACTCTCATTAGACCCCTCCAAAAAGGTGAATCAATAGGTTGAGCTTCTACTTGAGCTAAAGTTTTACTTTGGAGGTATTTATTTTGTAACAGCTCCTGCCACACACCCTCCTCGTTCAAAAGTTTGAAAAGCCATTTGCTAAGCAAACATTTATTCTTTAATTCAAGTACTTCCACTCCTAAACTTCCCTGATCCTTTGGTCTACAATAATATTCCATTTTGTAAATCTATATTTCCTCTTATTCTCATCACTTTGCCTAAAAAATCGAGATCTATAGAAGTCTAATCTTTTTCTCACCCCTTTAGGTAATTCTAAAAAGGACAACATGAACATCGAAAGGCTTGTTAGAACCGAATTCACAAGTACCAGCCGATCTCCATAAGACAACATCTTGCCTTTCCAACAACCGAGTTTACCTTCGAAACGGCATTCAACTGGTTGCCATTCATCATTTCGAAGCCTCCTATAATGAATCGGAACCCCCAAATATTTAAAAGGTAAAGACCCCGACTCACATCCGAAAATTTGTTGGTATTGATCTTCCACCTCTTTCGCCTTCCCAAAACAAAAAATTTCACTCTTGTGGAAATTTATTTTCAGCCCCGAAAGCTGTTCGAAAATGCAAAGGATGAGTTTCAAGTTTACCGCCTTTTCAAGATTATGGTCCATAAATAAAATTGTGTCATCTACGTATTGAAGAATAGATAACCCTCCCTCAACCAAATGAGGTATGAGCCCATCTATTTGTCCATCTTCCTTCGCCCGCGCGATTAAGATGGCTAGCATATCTGCCATTATATTAAATAACATAGGGTACAACGGATCCCCTTGTCTTAGGCCTTTTTTGGTTTGGAAATAATGACCAATGTCATCATTCACCCGAACCCCGACACTCCCCCCCTGAACAAATTGCATAATCCAGTCACACCATTCTTGTGTGAAACCTTTCATACGCAATGCTTGTTGGAGAAAGGGCCATTTTACTTTGTCATACGCTTTCTCAAAATCAATCTTAAAGATAACTCCATCCATTTTCTTCCTATGGAGCTCATGAATGGTTTCATGTAAGACAACCACACCTTCTAAAATGTGTCTCCCCGGCTTGAACGCCGACTGCGTCGGCCTAATTATCTTTTGTGCAATTTCAGTAATACGATTAGTACCTACTTTTGTGAAGATTTTGAAGCTGACATTAAGCAAACAAATTGGCCTATATTGTTGGATCTGAACCACATTTTATTTTTTCGGTAAAAGTGTAATGACTCCAAAGTTCAATTTAAACAAGGACAAGTTTCCTTGTTTCAATTGCACAAAGTCCTCTTCAAGTCCTCAAACGCTTTTTCAGCTTCAGGGGTCCACTTGAAAGTGCCTGTTCTTTTCATGATCTTGAAGAATGGTAGGGCTCTTTCGCTGAACTTGGAGATGAATCTACCCAAGCTGGCCATGCAGCCTGCTAGGCGTTGCATGTCCTTGAGCCTGCGTGGAGGTTGCATGTCCTCTATGGCCTTGATTTTGTCAGGGTTTGCCTCTATGCCCCGGTGGGACACGAGGAAACCAAGCAGTTTGCCTGAAGGCACTCCGAAGACGCACTTGGCGGGGTTGAGCTTGATGTTCACCTTGCGCAGGCTGGCGAAAGTCTCTTCAAGGTCCCTGAGGAGAGTGTTTCCCTCTCGGGATTTTACGACAATGTCATCGACATACGCCTCGGCACTTCTGCCCATTTGCTCGCCAAGTGCTATCCTCATTAGCCTCTGGAAAGTGGCTCCCTGTAACAGCCCGTTTGTAACTTTCCAAAATTGTGTGCAATAAAATGGTTATTCATGTCATCTTTTACATATATGGTTGCATTTAATTAATTATGTGTTCCAAATTCTTTTTCCAAATTTAAGTCTCTTGGTTTAAATTCAAATGCTTTCAAATAAATTCATTTGAAGTTTCAAATTATTTATAAATAATCAAACCAGATATTAATATGACTAATTTGAAAATATTAAAAATTGTTCAAAAGTTCTTTTTATGTCTCTTCTCTTATTTGCTTTAAAAATACAAAATATCAGAAAGTTTTTAAAAGAAAAACAAAACAACAGCAGAAGAAAATAATAAGAGCCGACCGAGATGGGCCAACTCCTGGCCCATCTCAGCCCACGGCTAGCCCAGCCCACTTCCCTCGCTCGTCCCCCACCTCCGTACAAGCGCCCCCTTTACAGCGTGGACGAGCACGGCAATGGCAGAGGCTGTCATGCCGCCCCCACGGCCACCTCCTCTCCTCTCCCCCTTCTTTAAATCGGGCCGCACCCCCCATAAACCTAACCCTAACCCTAGCCCATCGCACGGGGCGCCGCCGCCCCTTTTCCTTGTCAACCACCGAGAAAACCGCCGGACCGCCGCCGCCGTTCTCCTTCCTCCTCTCCGTCGCCCCTCGCCGTCCCTCCTCGCCATCCGCCCCCTCTCGGTGAGCCGCAGCTCCCCGAACCCCTTTCCCCTTTCTTTTCTTCTCGGTTCGTTCGGTATCTCGCCGGCGCCGGAGACGAGTGCGCACGGTCGTGACCCCCGCAAGAACGCCGAGCACAAACGTGAGGTGCTGGCCTCTCTTCCTTGCTTCCAAGCACGAAAACGAAACCACCCGCACTTTCTGCATCCGAACGCACACCCCAAACGCACCGCACCGCCCTAATTTTTGGTCGCCGCCGGCGAGACCCTCTCTGCCGTGCGCTCGGACCTGGGGCATATTCAGTTTCGACAGAACAATCGGCGTTTTCAGTTCGTCAGTAAAATTAGAACTTGTTTCGGTTTAAAATGAAACCTATGCTAAACCTAACACTAAACCGCACCTAACCTACTGGCTAAACGAGCCGAACGATCCGCAGCGCGCGCGCCCGAGTTCGAATCCCCAGCGCGGCAGAGTAAAAATCACCCCTTTTTGCGAATTCTTGCGCCGCTGACAGCACGGCCCCACACAGCGATCCCTTGCCCGGTCAGCGCCACCGTGGCAATGGACCCACTTGCCAGCCGCTCTGGCTAGGGCACGGATGGGTGAGAAAAGTTCGACGTGCTGCATTTTTACACCGGAACCCTGGTTTCTGTCTTTTGCACTGGAGCCCTTCCAGTTACTGTTTTCAATCACGGATAAGTCCCTGGATATTTTCAGCAACACCCCTACACTTAAAAATGCAATAACTTTTAATATATAACTCCAAATTAAATAAACTTTATATGTTTTTATATCAGAAAAATGCAATAAACATTATTATAACATTCTTATGTCATTTTGCATCATTTATTTTAAATGCTTAGTTTAATTTAACAAATGCAATTAATTAATTAAATATGGAATGTGTGGGGTAATAAATATATAATGCCCTAATTCCATTTAATATTCTCATAACTTTTATACCATGTTTTTCCATGCTAATAAATATTAATTTGAGTTGAAGTTAAATAATTTGCAATTAAATACTAAATATGGAGTGTGTTGAGCAATTAATTAATGCCTATTCCATTTAAATTAATTAGATCACCACATCTGCTATATATTAAGTAACATTTAAATGGTTGGCTACACAAATAACTTGCACCCTAATCTTTTTCTGGGATTTCATCCCCGCTTTAAAGTGACCTAATCACCTCATACCATATTGCACCATCATTTGATTGCGCATTTCTCTGTATTGATTTTTGTTTCCTATTGTCTATGTTTGGCTCTCTTTGGGTAGACGACGATGTGTCTGCTGCGAGTACCTACGATACCGAGGTTTCAGCTTTCGTGTCAGGCCACGAGCTGCCAGGCAAGCTTCTGCTAACCGGTTACACGATTGTTTGGTTTTCATTCTTGCATTTCGATCTATGATATCCTAGTTATCGATTCTTGAACTGCGATCCCATCACATGTTTATCCTGCAGCCTATACAGCTATATCCCCACAACCCATAACCCCTTGCATGTTTTATCTGTTAGCCTTTGCGAGTCGTAAAGCATTCTTAGATTTGGTTGAGCGAGTCGTTCCTTGTCTTTTATTTCATATGCTTAATATGATAGATTGTTCTACTATAATAAACTATTGTCTTATTTTGGGGTTCTATAATTAAAAGATAAGCCACCAGGCGGAAGGCCTTGCGAGGTGCTTTGTTCTGCTCAGTGTCGACCTAGGAACTGAGATTTTGTCCTCGGATCCAATTTTGAGCGCACTAACCACTTGTGGGTGGCCCAATGGAGCCCCCCTCGACTTTGAACGGATCCTCAGCTTGTCCATGTCCCGCAAGTAGTTCGGGTTTTCCATTCGCTCATATGCATGTGCATGATGATGATGTTCGATGAGAGGTTACTTGATACGGGGGGTCATACAGGGGTGGTTCATCGCGAAGCGGACAGTTCCTACTGTGGTTTGAGCCGCATGGCGGCGTAGTCACAAACTAATGAGTCCGCAATTGAGATTCGGCCGGACTCCTGACGCGGGTAACAACTCATATGGGTGGCACTTGGACTTGCTGTAGTGAAGGAATTAGTCGTGTTGAGAGGCCCTAATGTTTTTGACCTGGTTGATCATGCGAGTATGGGTACTGTAGTGCACCCCTGCAGGGTATAATCTTATCGATGAGCCGTTTCCACGGTTATGTACGACTTTGGTGATGATGCTGGCTAACGAGATCTAGACAACTTACACCTAATCATTGTTAATTAATGTGACTAGTAATATAGAATTACTTACACCCTAAATGGTAACTAAGAATTGTTACCGTGTGAGTATTCCCGGATTGCTTCCTCATACTTGGTTGAGGGGGTTAATTCGAGAATGGGTTATGACTGGTGTTAGTCGTAGATGGCTACTCAAACGCTCTCTTATCCCTCTCTAATTAGACGGAAGTTTTTAGCGCGTCTCTTTACGTTGCTAGTGCTGCTGCCGCTAAGTACACTTAACCCCATACTTTGGGAATCTTACAGTTTTGTAACCGGTTAGCTTAAGCTTGTTCGATACGCTTCGGTGTATTGACCCGTTCGCGGGCTGTGGTTTTTCTGCAGTTGAGGATTCTCCGTACGACCAGGTGGGTGGATACTACGTGGAGTTCGACGACGAGATCTACGACGAGTAGTTAGAGTTCCCCTGGGCTACTTCCTGGTGGACTGCGTGGATGGGCCTTCTTTTCCGTTTCGGCTTTGAGCCCTTTGCTTCTTGTCTGTACTCAGACCGGTTTGTTTCCGCTGCATGATGTATTGTTGGGACATGTGTCCTCTGATTGGTGCCATTCGCTATATTTTGCTCAGTGAGAGCTTTTGGATATTATTTCCTTTCTTTGTGTCTTAGGTTTATTGTGTGGTTTCAACTTGTTAAAAATCCGACTCGTATACCATGTGTGTATGGTTGAAGTATACGAGTTGGAAGACTTTTTGGGTTCTTGCGTGCACAATCTGGAAACGTATGTGACGTTGGGATCGCCAAGAGCTGTCGGCCGATGATCCATTCCGAGCCAGGCCTGCATGTTCCTGGGATTGGTATTCCCCATTATGCTCTTGGTTGTGTGGCCCAACCGATACGCTTTGTTTGTGTAGCCTGAATTCAGGGTCTGACAGTTGGTATCAGAGCTTAAACGCCCTCAGGTTCCCTTCTACTTGTCGTTGTTTGAGTCTAGAAAAATATTTTGTAGTTATCAGGAAAATCTTAAACGTGAGAGTAGGAATTCTGTTCTTTTACTTCTTTCCCCACCCACCCTCCCTGTTCTTCTGGTAAGGAAGTGTGACGATGTTTTTCCCTTCTCATCTCTAATTTAAATTTAGGACATCACGTGTTCTGGGTTTTCAGTAGTACCATAGTTGCAGGTGTTGAAGGTTGTTTTGTCGTTTTGGTAGTTATCAACTTTTTCGGCTATGTTCAGTTTCAATCTTGAATCAATCAGTTGTTCTTCTACTTTTCACTGGAATCATCTCCTTGTCATTGTACAATTCTTTCTGTGCAATCAATCTTTTTGTTTCCGGAGGCTAACTTCTACTTCAAACTGCTGTGTAGATGGCGCACTCTCAGGTGGTGCGTAAGACCCACTGCGAGCAGACTACCGGTTACCCGAAGCTTCTCAGAATCATGGTTGACTATGTCGGTTTCAGCTTTCTTCCGGAGTACCAGGTGTCCGAGATCCCCAGAGATTACAGACATACCTTCTACAGAGCTGCTGTTTGGATCAGGGGAGATGATGGTGATACTGTGCACAAGCACGTGGCTGAGGCTTCCACTGTGGACATGGCAGTACACTTAGCAGCTTACGATGCAGCTCTGGCTCTGCGTAGGGACTACTACTGTTTCAACTACCCTCCGTTCTGCTACATTCCATACTACCCCTACACGGACTCTCAGTACGAGATCGAGGTTCTTGACAAGACCGCTCAGTTTGGCCAGTCTTCAGACTCAGTGGCTGGGACTCTACGCTTGGAGCTAGCAGCGGTCCGTCAGCAGCTGCAGCGGGCACTCTCTCACCTGGGTCAGTACGACAGGGGGAACGTCACACCAGACGTTTTCCCGAGGTTCCAGCTCGCTTTTCCGAGTCGTCTGTCTGCTGTGGGTGGATACACTCCAGAGCGTGGTCCTCTGATCACTACTTCTCCAGACCACGTTGGACCACTGCTGTATGGGAAACAGACGCCAGATGCCTACTCCCCTGAGTTTTGACGCATTGTGTGAGAGTACCACGTGTACTGCGATCGTCGTTACACCCATCGCATCACCGGAGAGGGGTGCACAGTTTCGTCTTCAGATGGAAGCGCGAGCTAGTCTTCGAGTTGTATCTCTTTCTTTGTTGTAGTAGCTATCCTTTGTACCGAAACCGTGTTGGTTGTACGGATGGTTAACTTTGTACTAGTAGTTGTCCTTGTAGTACTGAAACCTTGGTGGTTGTACTGATGGCTAACTAAGTGTATGGTTGTGAACCTTTGCTATGAGAAGCTTATCCTTGTTATCCTACAGTTTGCAACTGTTTTTCTGAGCAAGTTTTCGACTTTCCAAGTTTTTCCCTGGCTTTATGTATCTTGTCGCTGTTCTAATATCCAATGTCTCCAGGATGACGAACACCAGGAACAACCGCAATGCGGAAGGTGAACCACAACCGCCTCCGATCACTGAGTTGCTTGGTCAGATGACCCAAGTTCTGGCTCAAATGGCTGAGAACCAAGCCTACCAGAACAACCACGGGCATCGCAATGAAGGCAATGCACGTGTGACCGTCAAGGACTTCCTCGGTCTGGGCCCAAGGAACTTCACTTCCCCCACTGAGCCGCTGGAAGCTGATGATTGGCTTCGCGAGATGGAAAGGACCCTTGCCATCGCCCCGTGGCTGAGCACGACAGGGTGCCTTACGTGTCCTACCTGCTTAGGGGCAAGTCTTCCTCATGGTGGGAAAACTTCCAGGCTATGAGAGCTCCCGGTGTGGTCACCACTTGGGGGGATTTCAAGACAGCCTTCCTGCGCCACCACACCCCAGAAAGTCTCATGGACAGGATGCGCAAGCAGTTTAACTCGCTGACGCAAGGCAAGATGGATGTGATGGAGTACAATGGCAAGTTCAATCGCCTTGCTCGTTACGCTGGAGATGAGGTGAACACTGAGGTCAAGAAGATGGCCAAGTTCCGCAAGGGTTTCAACCCCGCGCTCAAGTACAAGCTGAACCTCGTCAAGGCTGATAACTTCGAGGACCTCGTCAACATCGCGCTCAATGAGGAGCACGGGCGCAAGATCTTCGAGGAGTCACGCAAGCACTCTCGTGAGAGCAACTCTTCTTCATCGTCAATCGCCGCCGCTCCTACTCAGAAGCGTCGGATCTGGGTGCCTAACAGCGCCTTCGCACGAGCTACCTACGTGCCAGGACCTCCAGGACTCACGCCTCGCCCACCGAACCCGGCTCTCGCTATGAGGGGTTTCGTAGGACCGCCAAGGCCAACGGGCGCTCGCCCCAACGTGACCTGCTACCAGTGCAGAAACCGGGCCACTACTCCAACAACTGCCCGGAGACCCGTCCTCCTCCACCACCACCTCGCCCTGCTTCAACTCAGGCGATGGTCCGCGTACCTTCCCCGACTAGGCCTTTCGTCCCCAACACCAGGCCTCCGGCACGTGCTGCGCGGGTGAACCACATCAGGGCCGAGGAAGCAGAAGAGGCTCCAGAAGTTGTTCTTGGTACACTACCCGTCAACTCTATCTCTTCTAGGGTGTTGTTCGATACAGGAGCATCTCATTCTTTCGTTTCAACTAAGTCTGCTGTAACTCATAGTTTACCTCACGAACCCCTCTCGAGCAATCTCACTGTCACTTCCCCCGGCGTTCAGATGACTTCTTCCAAGATAAGCCACGACAATGAAATCCAAATTGGAGGCCATATCTTCTTGGCATCTCTAATAATTCTCGGCAATTCTGATATTGATGTCATTCTGGGCATGGATTGGTTGAAGGCCAATCAAGCTAAGATAGACTGTTCCACAAAGACTGTAACTCTTTTTCATCCTTCTGGACAGATAGTCTATTCTCCAAACCAAACCTCTTCAGCTCAGCTTTTCGCTCTCAATGTTGATCCTCTTCCTTCCATAGAAGCTATTCCGGTGGTCCGAGACTTTCCTGACGTCTTTCCTGAAGAATTACCAGGTATGCCACCTGACAGAGCCGTGGAGTTCGTTATTGAACTAGAACCAGGCACTGCTCCTATCTCCAAACGTCCTTACAAGATGGGCCCCAAAGAACAGGCTGAGCTTAAGAGACAGCTAGAGGAGTTGGAAAGTAAAGGTCATATTCAACCTAGTACTTCTCCTTGGGGTTGTCCTACTCTGTTTGTCAAAAAGAGGGACACGACTGAGCGACTGGTTGTTGACTACCTCCTCTGAACAAGAAAACCATCAATAACAAGTATCCCCTTCCTCGCATCAATGACCTGTTTGATCAACTCGCTGGTGCTAAGGTTTTCTACAAGTTGGACTTGAGGTCAGGTTATCACCAGATCAAGATCCGCAAATAAGACATTCCAAAGACAGCTTTCACCACTCGTTATGGTCTCTATGAATACAATGTCATGTCTTTCGGTCTCACAAATGCTCCGGCGACTTTCTCACGTCTCATGAACTTCGTTTTCATGGAATACCTCGATAAGTTCGTGGTAGTCTATCTCGATGACATTCTTATCTATTCCAAAACCGAGGAGGAACACGGAGAACATCTACGCCTTATCTTGTTGAAGCTCCGAGAACACCGTCTCTACGCCAAGTTCTCCAAGTGTGAATTATGGCTTCCTAAAGTATCCTACCTTGGTCATGCCATCTCTTCTGAAGGCATTTCTGTTGATCCAGAAAAAGTGAAGGCCATTGTTGAATGGTTGCCTCCTACATCGGTGAAACAAGTCAGAAGTTTCCTTGACATGGCTAGCTATTGCCGTCGATTTGTTGAGAACTTCTCCAAAATCGCTAAGCCTCTCACCGATCTTACTAGGAAGGATAGAAAGTTTCTTTGGACTCCAAAGTGTGATGAGAGCTTCAATCTCTTAAAAGCTAAACTCACTTCTACTCCTATTCTAGTTGGTCCAGATACTTCCAAACCTTTCCAAATATTCTGCGATGCATCTCTTGAAGGACTAGGCGCAGTCCTCATGCAAGAACGCAAAGTTGTGGCTTATGCATCTCGTCAGTTGCAGCCTCATGAGCTCAACTATCCTACACATGATCTTGAACTTGCAGCAATCATGTATGCCCTCAAGGCTTGGAGACCTTATTTGTTGGGACACAGCTGTGAGATCTTCACTGATCACAAGAGTCTCAAATATCTCTTCACTCAACCAGATTTGAACCTCAGGCAAACAAGGTGGCTTGATAAGCTCTCAGATTACGATCTTACCATCTCTTACACTCTAGACAAAGCTAATGTAATGGCTGCTGCTCTCAATCGCAAGTCCTATTGCAACAACCTCATGGTTGAGGACATCCAACCTCCTCTTCACGAAGAATTCAAGAAGCTCAATCTTCAAGTGGTTCCTTCTGGTTATCTTGCAAACTTGATTGCCACTCGTACACTTGAGGATAAGATTCGTGCCGCACAGTTGCGTGATTCTGGTGTCAAGAATATCAAAGCAAACATCGGCAAGGATAAGTACAAGAGTTTCTCTCTCGATGACAAGGGCACCTTGCTGTTTGAAGAACGCATTGTAGTGCCCAAGCTTGACAGCTTAAGAGAACTCATTCTTAAGGAGGCTCATGATACTCCGCTTTCTATCCACCCGGGCAGCACAAAGATGTACCAGGATCTCAAGTCAATCTATTGGTGGACCAGGATGAAACGTGAAATTGCTCGCTATGTGTCTCATTGTGATGTTTGCTGTCGTGTCAAGGCAGTTCATCAGAGACCACCTGGGCTTCTTCAACCACTGCAAATTCCTGAGTGGAAATGGGACAAGATCGATATGGACTTCGTTACTGGGTTTCCAAAGTCCAAGAAAGGCAATGATGCAATCTTTGTTGTCATTGATCGTCTCTCCAAAGTGGCTCACTTATTCCCAGTCAAAGAGACAGTATCAGCTAGTCAGTTGGCAGAACTCTACATGACAAGACTGGTTCCGTTGCATGGTGTTCCTTTGGCAATAAGCTCGGATCGTGGAAGTATCTTCACTTCTTGATTTTGGGATAGCTTTCAGAAAGCCTTGGGTACTAAACTTTTGTTCAGCACAGCTTACCATCCGCAGACAAGTGGACAAGTTGAAAGAGTGAACCAAATTCTGGAGGATATGCTCAGGGCTTGCGTTATCTCTTTTGGCATGAAATGGGAGGATTGCCTTCCGTATGCTGAGTTCTCCTACAACAACAGCTTCCAAGCAAGTCTAGGCATGGCTCCCTTTGAAGCTCTCTATAGCCGCAAATGCAGAACTCCTCTCAATTGGTCTCAAGCTGGTGAACGTCAATTCTTTGGCCCTGACATTATCCAGGAGGCTGAGGAAAAGGTGCGCATCATTCGTGACAATCTGAAGATTGCCCAGTCTCGGCAGAAAAGCTATTATGATAGCAAGCACAGGGACATGGTCTATGCACCTGGTGATCAAGCTTACCTTCGTGTCACTCCTCTGAGAGGCACGCAACGCTTTGGCATCAAAGGCAAGCTCGCTCCACGTTATGTTGGGCCTTTCAACGTTCTTTCAAGGCGTGGTGAATTGGCTTACTGTCTGGAACTTTCTCCAAACCTCTCCAAAGTGCACGATGTCTTCCACGTGTCACAACTCAAGAAGTGCTTCCAAGATCCAGGACGTGCAGTTGATCATGGATCAATTGAACTTCGAGAAGATCTCTCTTATGTGGAACAACCGATTCACATTCTTGACGAAGATGAACGTCGCACACGTAACAACAGTGTCAAGTTCTACAAGGTTCAATGGTCTCATCATTCTTACAAGGAAGCTACATGGGAGCGTGAAGACCACCTCCGTGCCGAGTATCCCGACCTTTTCGTTGCTCCATGAAGAATCTTGGGGCGTGATTCCTTTGAGGGGGGAGTGTTGTAACAGCCCGTTTGTAACTTTCCAAAATTGTCTGCAATAAAATGGTTATTCATGTCATCTTTTACATATATGGTTGCATTTAATTAATTATGTGTTCCAAATTCTTTTTCCAAATTTAAGTCTCTTGGTTTAAATTCAAATGCTTTCAAATAAATTCATTTGAAGTTTCAAATTATTTATAAATAATCAAACCAGATATTAATATGACTAATTTGAAAATATTAAAAATTGTTCAAAAGTTCTTTTTATGTCTGTTCTCTTATTTGCTTTAAAAATACAAAATATCAGAAAGTTTTTAAAAGAAAAACAAAACAACAGCAGAAGAAAATAATAAGAGCCGACCGAGATGGGCCAACTCCTGGCCCATCACAGCCCACGGCCAGCCCAGCCCACTTCCCTCGCTCGTCCCCCACCTCCGTACAAGCGACCCCCTTTACAGCGTGGACGAGCACGACAATGGCAGAGGCTGCCATGCCGCCCCCACGGCCACCTCCTCTCCTCTCCCCCTTCTTTAAATTGGGCCGCACCCCCCGTAAACCTAACCCTAACCCTAGCCCATCGCACGGGGCGCCGCCGCCCCTTTTCCCTGTCAACCACCGAGAAAACCGCCGGACCGCCGCCGCTAATTCCATTTAATATGCTCATAACTTTTATACCATGTTTTGCCATGCTAATAAATATTAATTTGAGTTGAAGTTAAATAATTTGCAATTAAATACTAAATATGGAGTGTGTTGAGCAATTCATTAATTAATGCCTATTCCATTTAAATTAATTAGATCACCACATCTGCTATATATTAAGTAACATTTAAATTGTTGGCTACACAAATAACTTGCACCCTAATCTTTTGCCGGGATTTCATCCCCGCTTTAAAATGACCTAATCACCTCATACCATATTGCACCATCATTTGATTGCGCATTTCTCTGTATTGATTTTTATTTCCTATTTTCTGTGTTTGGCTCTCTTTGGGTAGACGACGACGTGTCTGCTGCGAGTACCTACGATACCGAGGTTCCAGCTTTCGTGCCAGGCCAAGAGCTGTCAGGCAAGCTTCTGCTAACCGGTTACACGATTGTTTGGTTTTCATTCTTGCCTTTCGATCTATGCTATCCTAGTTATCGATTCTTGAACTGCGATCCCATCACATGTTTATCCTGCAGCCTATACAGCTATATCCCCACAACCCGTAACCCCTTGCATGTTTTATCTGTTGGCCTTTGCGAGTCGTAGTGCATGCTTAGATTTGGTTGAGCGAGTCGTTCCTTGTCTTTTATTTCATATGCTTAATCGCGGAAGGCCTTGCGAGGTGCTTTGTTCTGCTCAGTGTCGACCTAGGAACTGAGATTTTTTCCTCGGTTCCAATTTTGAGCGCACTAACCACTTGTGGGTGGCCCAATGGAGCCAGCCTCGACTTTGAACGGATCCTCAGCTTGTCCATGTGCCGCAAGTAGTTTGGGTTTTCCATTCGCTCATATGCATGTGCATGATGATGATGTTCGATGAGAGGTTACTTGATACGGGGGGTGATACAAGGGTGGTACGTCGCGAAGCGGACAGTTCCTACTGTGGTTTGAGCCGCATAGCGGCGTAGTCACAAACTAATGAGTCCGCAATTGAGATTCGGCCGGACTCCTGACGCGGGTAACAACTCATGTGGGTGGCACTTGGACTTGTTGTAGTGAAGGAATGAGTCGTGTTGAGAGGCCCTAATGTTTTTGACTGGGTTGATCATGCGAGTATGGGTACTGTAGTGCACCCCTGCAGGGTATAATCTTATCGATGAGCCGTGTCCACGGTTATGTACGACTTTGATGATGATGCTAGCTAACAAGATCTAGACAACTTACACCTAATCATTGTTAATTAATGTGACTAGTAATATAGAATTACTTACACCCTAAATGGTAACTAAGAATTGTTAACGTGTGAGTATTCCCGGATTGCTTCCTCATACTTGGTTGAGGGGGTTAATTCGAGCATGGGTTATGACTGGTGTTAGTCGTAGATGGCTACTCAAACGCTCTCTTATCCCTCTCTAATTAGACGGAAGTTTTTAGCGCGTCTCTTTACGTTGTTAGTGCTGCTGCCGCTAAGTACACTTAACCCCATACTTTGGGAATCTTACAGTTTTGTAACCTGTTAGCTTAAGCTTGTTCGATACGCTTCGGTGTATTGACCCGTTCGCGGGCTGTGGTTTTTCTGCAGTTGAGGATTCTCCGTACGACCAGGTGGGTGAATACTACGTAGAGTTCGACGACGAGATCTACGACGAGTAGTTAGAGTTCCCCTGGGCTACTTCCTGGTGGACTGCGTGGATGGGCCTTCTTTTCCGTTTCGGCTTTGAGCCCTTTGCTTCTTGTCTGTACTCAGACCGGTTTGTTTCCGCTGCATGATGTATTGTTGGGACATGTGTCCTCTGATTGGTGCCATTCGCTATATTTTGCTCAGTGAGAGCTTTTGGATATTATTTCCTTTCTTTGTGTCTTAGGTTTATTCTGTGGTTTCAACTTGTTAAAAATCTGACTCGTATACCATGTGTGTATGGTTGAAGTATACGAGTTGGAAGACTTTTTGGGTTCTTGCGTGCACAATCTGGAAACGTATGTGACGTTGGGATCGCCAAGAGCTGTCGGCCGATGATCCATTCCGAGCCAGGCCTGCATGTTCCTGGGATTGGTATTCCCCAGTATGCTCTTGGTTGTGTGGCCCAACCGATACGCTTTGTTTGTGTAGCCTGAATTCAGGGTCTGACACTCCCACGTTTTTTAGGCCGAAGGGCATGCAGACATAGCAATACACACCGCAAGGGGTGAGGAAAGTCGTCTTCTCCTCATCTTCCTTAGCCATTTTTATCTGATGATAACCAGAGAAAGCATCGAGGAAGCAGAGGAGGTTGCAGCCTGCCATGGAGTCCACGATCTGGTCGATTCTTGGCATGGGATAAGGGTCCTTGGGGCAGGCCTTATTTACATCGGTGTAGTCGATGCAGAGGCAGCCTCCTCCGGCGGGTTTTGGGACTATCACGCCGTTGGAGAGCCAAGTGGGGTGCACGACTTCGCGGACGACCTTTGCCTCTTTGAGCTTCTCGACCTCTTTGACGATGAATGCTTGCTTCTCGGGGGCTTGTTTTCTTGCTTTTTGCTTGACGGGGCGTGCGTTTGGACACACGGCTAAGTGGTGCTCGATCACCTCCCTCGGTACACTAGACATATCTGACGGTGTCCACGCGAACATGTCAGAGTTTGCCCGGAGGAAGGCGACGAGCGCGCTTTCCTATTTGGGAGGCAGTGCGGCGCCAATGGTGACGCTAGCCCCCGAGCCCTCAGCCCCGAGCTGCTGGAGCTTAGAGAGACTTTCTTTGTAGCGGCTGGCTCCTGGGAGAACAGCTGCTTCTTCTTCTTGGGTCTCTCGAGAGGCTCCATGTCCTCGTCTGCGGGGAATGCCATGGCGGCGGCCTTGTAGGCCGTCTCGACAGCGCGCGTAGCATCCAGGACATGTCCACGGATGGTGATTGTGCCAGCGCTGCCGGAGATCTTGACCATGTTGTAGGCATGATGCGTGATGGCCATGAATTTTGCGAGCGCGGGATAGCCGAGGATGGCGTTGTACGGTAGGCCGATGTGCTCGGTGCGGTCATTTTCCTCGCGTCCGAAGTTGACGGCGAGCCTGACCTGCCCCAGAGGCTCGATCGAGCCGCTGGTGACTCCAGTGAAGGGCCTAGAGGGCATGAGCCGCTCGTATGGCACTTGAAACACTTAGAACGTATCTGTGGAGATGACATTCAGGCCTGCTCCACCATCAATGAGTGTCTTGGAGACAGCGACGTTGTCGATGGTGGGGCTGCAGACCAGCGGGAGGGTTCCAACAGTCTTGTGGACTTGGGGTGGTCCTGAGCGTCGAAGGCGATGGTGTACTACGACCACTTGAGGGGCCTGGAGGTCTCGGTGCTGGGGAGGGCAGCATTGAGTTCGCGGGCGAACTGCTTGAACTGATTGTTCGACTTTGGCGTCTGCGCCCCACCGAGGATGCAGGCAATGGCGTCTCTTGGGGCTTGGTAGCCACCATCTTCCTCGTCAGGGAGGTTGCCATTCTTCTCCGCAGCATTGGCCTGGTTGCCAGATGGCTTCTGGTAGCCGCTCTTGCGCCCACTCCCGCGATAGCCACGGCCTCGACTGCGGCCGCCACTGCCTTCTGCTTGCTCGCGCTCTTTGCTCAACCTCTTGAGGTCGAAGCACGTCTCGGTAGAGTGACCGCGCCTGTTGTGGTAGATGCAGAATGGGCGGTGGTCGTCTTTCCTCTCTCCAGGCTCGGGAGAATCCCTGCGGGTGCCCTTCGCGTCAGGCTCCGCCACGAGAACCGCGGTGGCCTTGCGCTTGGGCTCCTCCTTCTTCTTCTGGCTCCTGGACCCCTCGGCGTGCTCGTCCCCTCTCGAGGACATCTTGACGAAGAGGAGGCCCTCTTCAGCCTTGGCGCACTTGTCCGCCAGGTCGAACAGTTTCACCACTGAGGTGAGCTTGTCGTGGATGCCCAGCTTCTCGAGCATCCTGCTATTTGTGACGGCCTCGCGGAAGGCGGCGATGACTTGGGTGTCAGGAATGTTTGGAATCTTGTTGCGCACTTGGCTGAAGCGCTGGATGTAGTTGCGAGAGTCTCATCCTTCTTCTGCACCACAACGCGCAGGTCGTTGTGGGTGAGGGCGCGCTCGTACGTCCCCTTGAAGTTGGAGACGAACTGCTAGAAGAGCTCCTCCACGTCGGGTGTGACGACTGCGTGTCCACCTGGTGCTCGGTGTTGTGCTCGGGCTCCTCCGCATGAGGGCCCGAGTTGGCGCGCTCTTCACGGCAGGGTCGGCCCCGTCGTGAGCGAGTGGTCGTGGCGCGTGTCGGTTGACGCGGGCGGCGCGGGTAGCGCGGGTGTTCGCCATGGCGCGGAGGCGGCTCGAAGGTCGTTGACGCGCCTCAGACCCCTACCTGGCGCGCCAAATGTCGGGTTATGACTCCCTAGGAACAGGGGTAGTCACTTCCTGAAGGGTAGTTCGTGAAGGGGACTGAACGCGGAGGTCAAGACCCTCGAGGGGCACGGCGACGATGCTCGCCGGACCTGGAGACGAAACACCCACGACAGAGATAGACACCATCACACCAGCCCGTACCCAGGTTCACGGCCCTCGTGAGGAGGTAAGACCGCTACTCCTGCTTGCCTGTATTGAACTATGGAGGTTACAGTACAACAGAGCTTGCTGAGAGCCCCCTTGAGGCGGTTCTTGCTTGGGGAGGGAAGCGATGATCTTCTTCCTCCTCCGGCCAGAGGCTATTCTACTCCGTAGTGCTACGGTTTACAGGTGTTGTAGCAAGCAATTGATCGACCGTCTCTACGATGGAGGTCTTGCTCCTTTTATAGGCGCCGCAGGCGCTCTTCTTCCGCTTGGCGTCCAAAGTGGCTCCCACACGGCAGTGGCGTGGAGGAGCAGGAGTCCACCACCGCGGGATCGTCCATGGACGTGGTCCATCATCGATAAAGTTGGGCGCGGTGGCCGACCAGCGGCCAACCGCGTAGTACTGCCCGCAGGGACGGCTGTCTCTGAGGTGGAGCCCGCGATGACGTTCTCATTGTAGGGTTGCGCCGTCCAGCTGCTTTATCACCAGATAGGAAGGTCTTGGCAGTTCTAGGGCAGGCGGAGCAACTTTATTAACCTCTTTATCACCAAAACGGCAACGGGAGCGCCTGCGTCACCATGTGGGCGTGGCAGAGCCCATGTACGCCCTACCGTACTTCCTTGGCCGCGACGTTTCCCCACAGGCCTGGGGAGGACTGTGGAGGGGTTCTTGTTGACTTCCCTCCAGGCGCATTGCGCCTCGGAAGGGTTTCCTGAAGCGAGGGTCCCCTTGAGGCCCTTGCTTCCTATTCAGGCCCTCGAGGGGAACTGCCTCTCGAGGGTCTCGCCAGGCGGCAAGGCTTGGTCCTTAGTCATTTTGTCTAATTAGACCACGTGCGAGGCCTAGGGGGAGTGGGCTCTTCATACCCCAGTCTCCACTGGGCCGACATGGCCGATTGGCCGTTGTGCTTTTTCTAGATGCGCAGAACCAAAACCGATTTGCTATGACAAATTAAACCTGCAACATGGGCAGGCTGAACTCGTACATGGATGAATTTATGAGCATGGATTTACATTTGAATTGGTTACAGTTACACGGCTGATAACAAGTTATATACATAGTTACTGTTGTGATGAATCCTACATGTTGGCCACTCTCGAAGGGGTATCGGCATCAACCTCAGGTTCTCCGACTGACTGCCGCAGCTGCAACACAAGAAGTAACCTTAGGTGCATGCAAACAGGTGAAGCTGGGGTAATCAACCAACACAGAATAAAATAAAATAAATAGTCCCAGACTCTTGGTAATGAATATATGTTACCAAGCTAAGTCATTCAGTAAGCTCGTTTAAAAAACTCGTACTCAAAATTGAAAATCAGTAGCCTTCAATAGCATGTCTGGCTGTGTCTTATCAATATGGAAATGGACAATTAAGCAAGGTGGATAAAAGGAAATGAGATTAATCCAGGGGTTGTCCAAGAGGTGCGTCGAAGAAAATGAAGGGCTGTTGCCAAAACACAAGTTAGAGACACTTGGTGTATGGGGTGGTCTCTTGTCTCTAGATGATGGGGAAAATATTTAGAGACACTAAATATAACCGGTCTAGCCTGAACCAGGGGCGAAGCCAGCCTAATAGAGTATTGGGGCCATTTTCATTGCATTGGGGTCATTTTGTACTATTTAGCTATAATGTCACTAAATTTACCAAGGGTTTGCATTAGGTCGTTGGGGCCATTTGACCCCATTAAATGTATCTAAATCCGCCCCCCTGAACTACTCGAACGTTCTAGAATAGAACTGCTTCCAATAATGTGCTAATGGTGAATACGCTGGGTTGCGAAACTAATTTCCATTAATTAGATGTATGATTCAATGACGCGTAAGAAGTACTCCCTCTGTACTAAATTTGATGACTTCTGTTTGTCCAAAGTTGGATGCATCTAGACATGTTACAAGTCTAGATACATTCACTTCTTGACAAATGAAAGTCATCCAATTTGGAACGGAGGGAGTAGTGTACAACTGATAGTTCGCACGCACCATTGTCTCTTTATTATGTTTGTCCAGATAGAGGTCCAATGCTCCTTCACCAGAAAGAATTTTCGCACCAAATCCATGCTGATTCACAGATCCAACCGACTCTTCGTCAACAACAACAGCGTCTATTTTGTCTTTTCCCGTTCGTATTTCTGGGATCTGTAAGAAATGTATTCATTAGGATGGTTAAAGGAACATGACTGATAGATAATGGCATGATGCAACGGTGCCAATAGTCGTGAAACTTGTTCATTAAGAACTAAAGTAAAAGGAGTTGAGGGTGATTAAAGTAACAGGACTACACCCATAAGTGGAGTAATTCTGGAAGTCTTGAACCAAAAGATACCACTACACGTGATACATTACCACTTACCAGGTGCCATAATGGCGCTTCAAATTGAGATGTCCTAAATTCTACTCCCTCCGTTAAAAGTATAAGATGTTAGCACTAGATGTCCACATTCACCTACATACATGTGGACATATCTTCTGCTAAAACATCTTATATTTTGATATGGAGGGAGTAATAACACCAAATTTACAAACTCCAGCACTGCATAAAGAGAAGAGTACACACCTCATACATTGCTTCAGTCAATATAGTCTCCAGAATTGACCTTAGACCTCGAGCCCCAGTATTCTTTGATGTTGCTCTTTTGGCAATAAGCCGCAAAGCTTTCTCGGTAAAATGTAACTTCACCTAGAATCAAACAACACAATATAATAAACACGGTTAAGCGGGTGTACTGCAATAGCATTTTGACCAAGGCAATGGTTGAAAGCTGATGAGAACATTTTCGCTTACATCATTCATTCCAAATAACTTTCTGTACTGCCTGCCAAGGGCGTTCTTTGGTTTTGTAAGAACCTACAGAGAGTGCACATAAGAATTAAGCAAGACGAATATAAATCATCTATCTAGGAACCAAGAATGCTTAGCAGAACATATGAATATCACTTGAATTTTGGCAAATTTTGTGATCAAAGGCAATACCCTGAAAATAAGGTAGCAACTCATGGCATGTATGAACCAGGTTTTCAAGCATAGTTACACAATTCGTTACAAGAAGCGTCAAAGCCCAATCTAGATCGATCAAAGCCAGATCAGATTCAAATTCACTCCCGATTAGTGCGAGTTCGGTCCCCGAATCGGTGAACCCTAAATCCAAAACAGAACCCATCTTGTCTTGTGGGTGAACTTGATTGTGGTCCCTGTCACACGGCTCAGCCCACTTCCCGACACAGCAATGATGCACGCGAGAAATGTGCAAGTCAGCAGGATTAGTCTCATTGACCAATGCCATGGCCACGTCGGGTCAGGGAGGGGGATTGAGATCCGGTGCCTTGCCACAGCCAAGGCACAAATAAACAGTGCAGTGACTTGAGCTTTCGACCATCGGATGGAAAATCTAGGATCTAAACTGCGGTGAACAGTACCCTCGCTACAGTACACATTTTTTTGTACCGATGCGCTGTTCATGCCTACTGTGGATCTTATCCTAGAATCTTTTTTTTGTTAGAGTATCGTACTATAGACGTTTCTGTAGCACTATAATGCATCGAGTACTGTTCATGTTTTATCTGGCCCTCACTTTTGGATCCAACAGGTAGGAGAGGAGCTCAAGGCACAGCGCTGTTAATATGTGCCTTGGCTGTGGCAAGGCACCGGATCTCAATCCCAGGGAGGGACCCTTGGAGGAGGGATAGCGGATGGCTGCAGCAATGACAGCGTTCACGACTTCACAAGAGCCTGAGCAGAGACAGTGCAAGTGCATATGTGGTCTTGGGTTGAACTAGTTGTACGTAATATGTGGGCTAGTCGGATTCTTCTTACCTGATACTTAGTTTGCACAATTTAGATTTTAGACTAAGAATCTTCTCAGCTGTTAGCTGTCCGTATAACAGACAATAAATGTAGGCTTTTTTTACATCATACCATATGTTTGTGAATCTGAAAAAGTTACGTCGTGAAGCAGGTCACTGATTCGCGAATCTAATATCCTGTGTACCCCTAGCGAATCCAATGTGTAACATGTAGTGAATTGAGAATCGCAAACCAAACAAACAGCAAATCAGGTAACCATGTTTTCAAGGTCAGTCCATTCGAATGGTATGCAAGCCTTTTCTTTGTCACCAAATAAACATGCTAACCCATAAGCCATTAAAAACTATCCAGCCTTAGTAGTCAATACTAGTAAGCTGATTCAGGCATCCGCATAGTAACTGAACACTACGGTAGCATATAAACCAATTATGGGTTGTTTCAGATGATGGCATGTCTGAGCTAAATTTTTTGACATAATTAGGTCACTAACAATAGAAAAGAAAGGGCAAATTATGCATGAACCGTGGATTGCTCAAGTTAAGCATGCATAAATGCAAAACAGTATGCAACTGGGGTAAGACAGTACAAACATAGGACCTGTAAAAGAACCATGGAAACCATAATACATCGAATCGTCACAGGTCTCATGAACAAAAAGAAGCAAAAGGAACATACATGTGCGCTGTGCGGTACAACTTACCTCAACAAGTTGATCTTCAGTGAGGGAAGATAGACTAACAAGAATTGGAAATCTACCCACAAACTCTGGGATTAATCCGTATGCAATGAGATCACCACTTTCAACCTGCAGAAATAATTCCAATAAGAACACCAAATACTAACAACAATATATATTCCACTAGTTAGTCACTGACATAGGAAGCTAAATAAAAGACAAAACGAACATTTACACCACCTTTCTCCTCTCGCATCCCGTGTTGCCCCCAGGCAAACACCAGGCGATACCCAGCTCGTCGTCGCTCGGAGCCCTCCGGCCAGCTCACGACGCCGCTGGCCCCAGCCGCGGCAGGCCCTGCTTCCAAAGGCTGCAGGCCGGTAGACGCGGCTGGGGGGCAACGGCCCTGGAGCTTGGGCGTGGCTGCAGGTGCAGGCCATGCGGGGTTGGAGCTCAGGGCCCGGCGGATCAAGGGATCTGGCGAGGTGCTCGCAAAGATGTCAGGCTCGGCTGGATGGGTGTGCGCGTCTCTGGCATGTGAAGATGCAGCAGGTGGTACGCGGTTGAGGACGAGTTGCTGCTGGAGTTGCTCTGGCCGTGGTGGTCACAACTCACAACGTGACAGCTGCCATGGCGGGCATGGCCACCTGTAGAGGGCGGATTTGCTGCTGCTGGTCTGCGTGAGACGAAGGGTGCCAAGAGAGGAAGTCGGGACGGGGCGGCCCCGGGACGTGGGCAACAAGGCACGTTGGATTTGGTTCAGATCCCGTCCTGGTGGATGTGTGGCAGCATTCTTTGCAGCGTGGGGTGCTGCTCTCGAGGCCGCTTCGTGGTGCTTGGCGGTGAGGATGGAGATGCACATCAAGACTGCTTGGCTCCGAAGACTTGGGTGCTCCTGTCCAGTTTAGCGAGCCATACTCTTGGAGAGGAGAAGATCCGGGCGAAGCTTTGCTACGACCTCCGGGTCGGTGCTGATGATGGTGGCGTTTACGGGCGTCGTTTTCCTCCTTGGAGGCATTGTCTTTCGATGAGTTTGGCTTGGTCTCTCTCGGTGAAAACCCAAGCTTTGGTTAGCCGGAGCGAGCGACGACGACGTCAACGTCGCTTTCCTCTAGTGGGCGTCGTCTTGGAGTCAGCTTTGTGTGTGGCTTCTCTTCACGACGACGTCAACGTCGCTTTCCTCTAGTGGGCGTCGTCTTGGAGTCAGCTTTGTGTGTGGCTTCTCTTCATTGGGTTCAGTGGACGGGGCTGCGGTCCTGGATGGTGGTTGTGCGCCGAGGCAGTGGCCTTGAAATCCATGGCGGGCATCAGCTTCATGGGGTTGGGCAGTTGACTCTTGTTTCGCTAGTGCGGCGAGATTGTCAGCTCAGTCGACGCGTCTCAGAGGAGTCGGGGTAGCGGTCCCGGATATTGGTGCGACGGCCGTGGTCTGCGAGTGGTTTGCTCTATGCAGCTTGGGTTGCGGGCGGCTGGGTCGTGCGGCATTGTGGCTCGAGCACGAGTGGTGGCAGTCGGGATGGCGATCCCGAAAGGTGGTGTTGGCGGTGTGCCGGGCCTGGCAGAGCAGCTAGATGTCGGGGCGGCGGCCCCAAAAGTTTGAAAGCGTTGAGGGCTTTGACCTCGTGTCATGTGGATGATGAGGTTGCCGTCATTGTTGGTCGTCGGTGTCGCGTTGGCGCTGCTCCTCGAGGGGTTGGCTTATTTATCTGTTGGAATGTCCCGTGCCTGCTCCTCCCATAGCAGCCACGGCACTTTCTCTTCGGCAGGAGGGAGAGATTGTCAGGTCTTCATGGCGTAGTGTTGTGGTTGTGGGCTTGGCCCTGTGTTTGTATTCTACGGTTTTTTGCCCGGTTCTCCGTCAATTAACTGGACACCTTCTTAATTAATGGATAAGGCAAAGCTTTTGCCTTCATTTTTAAAAAAAACTTGGTTTTGACTAACCGATTCCAGCAATGTGGATGTGATCTCAGCATTTATAACACTACCAGTCCGCATATTAGAACGAACCGGTGCTCCGAAACCAATGGAAGAATCATGCCTCCTGTAGAAGATACAGGGAAAGCCAAAGTAAGAAAATGACAGCTTATGTTTCACCTGTGACATCTCAGGTGAAACTTAAATGACAGATTATGTTCAACCTTTCAGAAATAGTCTTCTCCAAGTCCACAAAAGCACCACCGCAAATGAATAGAATATTCTTCGTATCAATCTGCAACTCATACAGAAGAACATAAAATAACATTGAGCAAGTTCATATTTGGAGACAGTGAACAGAAGTGCAAGTTATGCAAAAAAACAGCTGGCTCACAGGTACACTTGGTTGCAAATAAATGTAAGAAACGCCTTGGGTCTTACGGGCTAGCACCATGAGGTGGTGGGCTGGCCAGCCAAGGTACGAGCCTCACTTCTATCTAATTAAATTTATTTCCTAGTTCCTCCTAGGACCAACTAATTTTGGATACAAATAAATGCCTTGGTCCACATAATACAGTGATAGAAAAAGAAGCAATTTTCATTCCTTTTCCTTTTGGAGCTAGAAACGGTTGGTCAAAACTGTCGCCGGCTACTAACAGAGCTTAAAGAGGGACGTGAGAAAATACAAAACCACATGTAAATGTGGATACATGCATTAAACACTCAAAGGTGCCTCAAGATTGATCCAAGCAACGGAATAATCAGAAGATGTGAAGGATGCCTGAATTTATGAAGTGTCTTCCTCCCTCTTCATTGTTCTCATCTTTGCCACTGACCCTTACTATCAATCTCCGTCGTCACTCTGGAATAGCCCTTCTGGAACCCAGGCCTTGGTGACCAGAAAATAAGCACGATAGGCATGTCCCCAGCCCAGATTTAGGACAACAAGCTCATGAGCTCAATAGGCATGTCCGTGGCCAGATCCAGGACGTATACCATGAGGCGGGCCTTGGAAAGTTTTTGCATAAGCAACAGGAATTCGTAGATCCTTCAGACGTAGAGCACGTAAAGCTTTGAAACCAAATATGTTACCCACAATGGAAGTAAACGTGTTAGTAACGGAACCCTCTTCAAATAGGTCCAATGGATAAGCTACATAACAGATCCATTGGTTGTATTCCCCAGCAACAGGCTCAATGCGCTAGCATCGTCCTTTGTAAGTTCTAACGATCAAGACTGGTAAGTCCATCAGTCCAAACAGTTGTTCATGTACCAGTAGAAGATTCGGCAGCTACTGCATCCCCTGCTTCTTCACGGGGGACCCCAGGCTGAAGAGTTACTCGGAAAGTCGGAATGCTGCCAAGAAATCAGTATCCTTGGTTTCATACTCCGGGTTATAGGAAGTAAATTTATAATATTTAAAACCAGCTTTAAATCCAATACTTGCTTTAGTTTCTGTTTGTGGTGACATAAGCCCCTCCCTACAACCCTTGAATTAAGAAATCTCACAACAACAGGGTCTATTTGATCTGACTAGGAGCTCGTCTGAACAGGACCTCTCTCTCGCCAAAGGCAGCTGCATCCGCGGTGCCCTAAGAACAGAAGTGAGCTGGGTCTCACTGCTGCCATGACTGCTCTTTGTGCTGCTGTGAGACTCCACCTCCACTCACTGGCCAATATCCCACCAGCAAAGAGGAAGATGTCCAGAGAGAGAGAGACTCGTGGGTGAAGGTGGGAAGGGTGAATTCACTCAAACTGGTGCCGGTCCTATTTAAGAAAATTTCTAGCTATTGATGCTATGTTTGCAAAGTGACAAAGAGATGGTGCTAGATTAACAGTTTTCCCTTAAAAGAAAAATATCAAACAGCAGCAAAAGAACAAAAATGGCATGCAAGATACCTGGGTATTATCACCCCTTGGGTGCCTTCTAGCCCCTTTCTCGGGAACGCTCACGACCTATCTTGACAATATATAAGAACAATTGGAAGATCAGTAAGCAGTTACCTTGTTGTTCATATTAGTACTTCATGTTCTAATATTCAAGGTAACTAAGACACAAACACGTACTAAAAAACCCTTAAAGTCTATACATGTCAGTACATATTTTCAGGAGAATTGATGAACTTCATAAAAATAGATATCATAAAAACCCTGAAAAGCTTATTTTGTCATTGAACATGTTTAACCTCATAGACTAATCAATGTGGAGCAAATGAAATGATATGACCATCATTTGCATCCCTAGTATAATTATATGGCAAAGGCAACCAACCCATGATACTTCAGAAGGTTGCACACAAGGATCCTGGAATTGACCGCTGTGTCTCTGGTAATTTTGTACGAACTAATGTACACTGATATAAGCACATTATTAATTTACGCCGATCAGAAGCAAATAAACTACTAAGAACACCAGTGTCGCTCACAAATTCATGTACAGAAGTAAAGGGAGCGTAGCTAGTGGTCAATATAATATATAAAAGTCTTAAAGATCACAATATATACAATAAGTGGCCAATAGTATTTTATATACTCCATTCAGAACTTAATAAAACACAAATATTACAGTGAAACCTAAACCATATCACTTATTGACATGTTAGCAAACAAGTTTGCACACAATTTAATAAACACTCGATGTCAGCAAACAACCTGCTATCTCAACTCTTTCATGTGCAGTAATTGAGTAATAACGAATGATCAACGGATGGCCTCAAGAGTTTACAAACTCACCGTTCCCTCGAGCATTTTTAATAGCGCCTGTTGAACACCTTCACCTGAAACATCTCTACTAAGGGTGATACTTTCAGCCTGCATGGCATTGGAACTTTAGAACCAACATATAAATATATGATGAATGCACAGTCCAAGAGTGCATGTCATTCTGATACAAGTACCTTCTTTGTTATTTTATCAACTTCGTCAATGTAGACAATTCCTTGCTGAGCAGCGGCTATGTCAAAATCAGCAGCCTAGGGTCCAAAGAAAAGTATCAAAGAAGTGCTTTCAATTCAAATTTTAAGGAAGGTATATCGTATTAGAAGCAGAAGTGGCAGAAGGAAATTCTAAACTCTTGGCTACTTTCTCTAACAAGATCTACATACCCTCAAAATTATTTGAAAAAATGCCATTAGATGCTTTACAGCAACCTGCATTTTTTGAAAGAGATATTCATCGAGACTGACAGAGTTCATAACTGAATTTTTCAACATGTATGTTATACCCACAAGTTGAAGAATATAAGCAAAAAATTGCTTCTGGTAACATTAGAGACAGTACTCTTAATGTCCCTAAAAATTTGTCAATAAGCTTTCCTCACATCCAAAAGATTTAATAACAGGGAGGCAAACATGAAGGTTATATATAGTTATATACATATGTTGTTATAGTGGAGTTAATGATACGCATCATTCCTGTACTGCATGTGTGCTCAGCTTGAGGCACAATTTACATGCATTGTTGCTTACAATCTATGCTGGCTATCAGTAAACAAAATAGTTAAGTTTTGGAAAAAAATTCATTTATAGGGATACAATATTTTTTTAATACAACAACACAACCTAAGCCTTTTGTCCCAAGCAAATTGGGGTAGGCTAGATATGAAACCCACATAGAAACTTGGATATGAAAGACTATAATGTTTCATATATTATTAAATTCCCTGCATATCAGCTACTACTGTATTAACAGGTTCTTCATATAATCAACCATAGGATATGACAATAGCAAAAAAACAGGTATAAATTTCATCATAACACAGGAATCGGGTCGTACCGCTAGGAGTTTATACAGAATAGATTCCACATCCTCACCAACATATCCTGCCTACAGTATAGAGAGAAAAATAGTTAACAGAACAGGTGAAACTGCAGCAAGTAGCCAAGTTAAACAACATTTTTACATTTGTGACAGATAGTGATTGAGGATCCTACGCAAGACAGATGGGAGTAAAGAAACTGAGAGTTGTTTATAGCAAATGACAATTCAATGTGCAAATGTGGCCCAAACCCAGGCTCCATGAGGATATAGGTTAGTGAGGGCTTCCAACATATGAATTATCTGGGCTCCAAACTCTGAGGCAACTAAGGACCTTTGGAATGCCAAAATGTAAAACATAGGAATAGCGAGAAATGGGAAAGACATAGAGGGAATCCACTATAGAAGTATGATATTAGCTTTACATGGTATTTTTGGAATGGCTAATGAATAATATATGTTTATTCTTAATAATCAAGCGAAAGATCAGGCTGGAAACAGTTTTTATTTTATGAAAGATGTGGATACAATTTCTTTTTTCAGAAAGAAAATCCACCATTATACATTCCCATATTTTCCATGCTATGAGCGGTCGTGAACAAAACTGGATTTTGCTGCGGGTTTCGAGCTAAAGGTGGTGTACTCCATCTGGGGCCCACACCGGCAGTGAACACCAGCTTATGATCAGCTGTGTCTGTGTGGGTGTCCTGGGTAGATATGTGGCTATTCACAATCATGACACTGGTTTTCACACAGAATCTATTCCTCTATTCCTCTTGCTTTTCGCCCATTGACTTGGATCTACGCGAAAAAAACTGAGCTCATGGTGCTTGTTTCAGCTCACTATGGAATCCACTGATGCATGAAACTTCCCTTTGCTTTTCCTTTGGTTTACTATTCATTTCTGCTCCATTCTAAACAGCAAAACTAGAGAACCTTTACAAGAATGATTTCCTTTGGAATTTGTTTAAGTTTTCTTTGAAGTGAACAGGGACCGAGTGCCATAAATTGCAAGGAATTGTGCAGTGTCACTGGTGGACCCTCAGCTTAGAGGCTTTGCGGCATATAAATAGTGTGGATGCCCTATAGTGTTGCTTTATGATTTGACCAACTTCATTTATGGAATAACATAGACGCAGTGAAGTCCTAGTCAAGGAATCTCGGATAGTGACATGCTCCATCTTACAGGCTAAGCACCTGCTACCGTAAAAACTTCTCAGCTTTATTAGCAGCCTTGTCAGGAACTGTGAAATAACTTTACAGAACAATTAGTGATAGAAGGAAAAAAAAGGGGGGCACATATCACAAACACATGGATCCATAGTTCCATCTATGCAAGTTTCACTGCAGCATACTTGAGTGCCTGAAGCCTCAGGATTTTAGTCCCACTTACAATAAAGTGTGGATAATTAAGCTCAAGATGGAAAAATTTACACATACTTTTTCAGGGTAATGGAACAAAATGGAATGAAGCAGCACTTAAAGTGGAATAAATTGGACTGATACATAAAGATCATTCAACTAACCTGAGTGAGGGTTGTTGCGTCGGCTATAACAAATGGCACATTGACAAATCTTGCGAGTGTTTTTGCCAGCAATGTTTTCCCTGACTTCGGAAAAGATTTTAGAAAAATATAAGACATTCATAATATAGTGAGACCTGTAGACATCTTATTCATGGAATAAATAGCTAACATGGATATATTATTGCAGGTTTTGTTCCGGAAAAAAGTAATGTAGCAATACCATGTGAAAGAAATGTGGGGGGTGGAGGGTCAAATATTGAATCATCATGCATCAAACAGTCTAATGTTGCGATGGTTCTGAATGTGTGGCTATTTCACATATTAATTCTTTGTGTGACTGAAAGTTCTACAATATGAGTGTATAGCAACTCACTACATGACTTCTCATCATTATAAGATGGACAGGAGATGTATGGCCAACACACAGCAAAGAAAATTCACTGAAACAATCTTAATACAGGTATAAATGGAGGCAAATGAAGGTTCAAGAACAAAAATGGTTATGAGGCTTTAAACAGATGAGGATTCTCCACCAGCGCATTGCATATAGTTTGAAAATTTGCACCAGATAGCACTAACGTGCTTAATGATCAGAGCATGTACCCGAGCCTGTCGGACCCATCACAAGAATGTTGCTTTTCTCGAGCTCTACCATGTCAGTCTCACTTTCACTGGAATCCCCAGCAGACCTGCAGTCCACATCTTGAGTTCAACTATCGACCTGATGATACACGGAAACTCTCAAGGAACTTATGTTTATAGAATACCTACCGGCTGGAAAATGACTCACAAGATATCCTTTTATAGTGATTATAAACTGCTACAGACAAAACCTGCCAAAATAAATTTTAAAAAGCGGTTTACTTTACATTACCTTGCGGGCAAGGATAAAGAACATAAGCAGTAATTCAACCTCTAGGAGTCTACTTTAAGAAATGCTCATTTAGCGGATGTTAGTAATAATTCGTATTATCAAACTACCATTGACGAGAAACGTTCAATACTTATTCCATACTACTAGAAAGCTTCAGTGAATGTGGGAAGCACCAAACTTCACCAGCTCCATTAACGAGAAACGCTCAATACTTATTCACCTTCTTGGCGCGCTCCTGACCGATGACGAACTTGTCAAGCCCACGGCAAATCTCCTTGGGCGTGGGAAACTGTTTCCCCAAGTTGGAGCCACCCCAGCCCCCACCGGAGCCATCCCCGTCCTTCCCATCACCAGCGCCGCCGCCCGCAACCCTAACCACATCGATTCTTCCGACGGTGCCCGCTCGTGCACCAGGCGCCTCCCCAGGCTGGCGCCAGATCTCCGGAGGCTCTCCTCCGCCGTCCGAGTCGCCAGTCCCGCGGTCAGCTTGGGCGTCTTGGAAAATAGGGGGCAAAGACTGCTGCTGCTGCCGCCGCCGCCGGAAGTAGGCCCATGGGCGGCGATACCCGGGGCTCTGGTTCTGCTGCTCCGAGGCTACGCGGCCCGCATGGATGCGGCGCGCAGCTGAGATCGCCGCAGTGGCGGCAGCGCGCGAACGGACGGCGGCGGACATGGCGTGGACAGAGGGAGAGGGAGGTGGGGTTTCGTGCGGGAGAGAACTGTTAGAAGAGTGGAGGGGGGAAGAAGCGGGTGCGGGAGGGCCTAGGGAGGCTTTCCACGAGAAAATTGCACCATGGTTTTGGTGACATTGTTACACAGAACACAGAAATAAAACCAGTTTCGTCTAATGAGTTGCGGCAAGCCTAAATTACTGATTTATAGGCTAAAGACGTTGCCTGACATGTGGGGTCACCTTCTAACCTCTCGTATACAGTGTACTGTTGGGTACGTGAGTTATTCATTTCACTGGGTTCGATTTCACTGGGTTCGTCGAGAAACAATTAGAATGCTAATCTCGTAAAAACAAAGCTTGGGCGAACCAAATTTTGATTCAAATAAATTGACTTATGTAACCCGTAAACCTACCCTCAGTTTACCATTATGTCTCTTCCAATGGAGCACCAGTGACAACGATTGAACCCCCATAAGGATCATATCAAATTTCTCGTTGCTCGGAGAGTTGACGAATTCCTTCACATGAGCCAGCGAGAAACGACGCAACTTGTGACACGGAGAGGGAAATTTCACAATATCATCTTTTTAACCAAAGCTACCTTAAACGTTGGAGTTGATAAGCACTGCTTATGTATATTCTTGTCGTCCTACGTTATGCCAGTGTGCCCTGAGGCTAGGTTTACGGGTTACATGAGTCAATTTATTTGAAGCAAAATTTAGGTCGCGCAAGTTTTTCCTCTAAAAAATTATTTTATTTTCTCACGTTGGCACATCTGCTAGTTTTTTTAAAAAAGAGCACAGCCTTATCTCATCTCACGCCCTTGTACGCTACTGTCCGATGGCTGCTCATTCTGTTTGTTACGAGATTAACATATTAATTGTTTCTTGTGCGGGCCGAATGGAATGAATAACTTACGTACCCAACAGTATACAAGAGGTTAGACGGTGACCCCACGTGTCAGGCAATGATTTTAGTCTCTAAATGAGTAATTTGGGCTTGCCGCAACTCATTAGACGAACACTTGGGGTTGCTGCAAAACTGGTTTTGTTTCTGTGTTCTATGTAACAATGACACCAAACGGTCTTATGTGCAATTTTCTCGAAAAAAACAGTTCCGACCAAACAGTGAAGTGTCGGTAATAGGTCGGGTATGGCCGGGTCCACCTATTACATACCCATGCCCATATAACAAAGCTAAATACTATACATCCGAGTCTGATGGCAAGCATTTTGCCAGACCCCTTCGTAGCCCTCCATCTCACGTACATCAACGGTCAATTGTCAGATTCATTTTTTTCCTCTTCATTAATCTTGTGACGGGAGTTACCAACTGCCCCTAAATCATCTCCCCGTCGCCATCTCCCTGCCACGGAGCGCTATTCACAACACCTGACCTCACCGTCCCTTTCCTGGTCCCATCCCAGCTGCGCAAAATTCAATCGTTGTAGAGATCCGGTCGGCGTAGCCCAGCATCGTCGTTTCTGCCATGGAGGAGGTGAAGGGCATGTTCGAGCTGCAGGCAAGCTGCCCAACGGCGTCGTGTCGTCGTGGGTGTGGTGGCTGATGTGCATGGATGCGACTATCACGTCGACACCTCCATCCTATGCCCTCGACTTCCGCTTTGATGCCGACATGTTTGACATGCTCAAGCGCCTCATGGCCACAGGTCCAATTCAAAATCTCTAGAACGTTCTATCTTCCTCTTGCTCCATGGCCATGGGGCACAGATCTCTGTGGATGTTGATTGTTGGCTGGTTGCAGCCTGCATGTGGTAAAGAACGTGGTGCTGGAGATCAAGAAGCTAATTTGCCTCTACCTCCTCCACTACACCAGAAGATGTTTGAAGGTACCCTCAACCCATTTTGCTCGTGGTTTTACTGGAGGCATGGTTTCTACTAGATTGAAGCAACCTTTCATCTCCATGGAAGCAATTTCTGTATAAGTGATACGTCCAAAACGTATCTACTTTCCCGAACAGTTTTGCTATTGTTTTACCTCTAATTTGTGTGTTTTGAATGCAACTAACACGCATGTTTTCAGCAGAATTAGCTTGGTGTCTTGTTTTTGTGCAGAAATATCAATTGTGTGGAAAACCCCGAAAAACACATGGGAGTCGTTTTCTCACCCGAAGAGTCCAGGAACCAAGAAGACCAAACAGAGGGGAGCCACGAGGTCGTGGCACCACCTGCTGGCGCGGCAGCCATTTGGCCGCGCCAGGGGGTGGTGTGACCGACTCGGTCACCCCCTCGCGACCCCCTCTCGGCTATAAGACACTCATGACCTAAAAACGCACGGGGGTATCCACTTTCGCCAGAAACATCTCCGTACGCCGCCGCCATCGCAAACCCTAGTTCGAGGACCAGAAGTCTCTGTTCCAGCACCCTGCCGGGACGGGGAATCGAAGGGGATCATCGCCATCGTCATTGCCAACGCCTCTCCATCAACCATCCATGTGTTCCCCCATCCATGTGTGAGTAATCCACCGCTGTAGGCTTGAGGGGACGGTAGGGAATGGATGAGATCATTCATGTAATAGATGTAATATCGTTAGGGCATGGTGCCTAGTATCTATCGGTGTTTTACGTCATTGTTGCAACTTGTTATGCTTAATGCTTGACACTAGGGCCCGAGTGCCATGATTTCAAATCTGAACATATTATTGTATCATGAAAATAATTATTGTTTTAGATCATATCTATGAGTTGTATACACATATTATTGTTCGGAACCGATGGCCCCAAAGTGACAGCAATTAGGATAACCGGAGGGAATGGTTGTGATGTGAGGATCACATGTGTTCACGGAATGTTAATGATTTGCTCCGGTACTTTATTAAAAGGAGTACCTTAATTGCCAGCAGTTTCCCTAGAGGCCCCGCTGCAAACGGGCTGGCAGGACAAAAGATGTTGTCCAAGTTTCTCATTGCGAGCACGCACAACTAAATTGGAATACATGCATATGATTAGTTAATACTTGGATCTTTATATTATTTATTTGCAAATGCATATGCTATGATATTACATGAATTATCTTATCCATGCAACGCCCGTACATCCGTCCCTATGCCTACAGTATTTTAATCCTGTTGTCTACCGCAATCGCAATCGTTGTCTTATTTCTATTGCTACTATTATTTCACTACTGTCTCTGCTATAAAACTGTTGCTACTAATAATCTGTCTCGAGCAAGTCTATTCACAGGTGCATCTGATCTGACAAATCATCTGTTAAAGCTTATAAATATTCTTTGGCTCCCCTTGTGTCGAATCAATAAATTTGGGTTTAACTTCTCTCGAAGACTGTTGCGTTCCCCTATACTTGTGGGTCATCAAGACTATTTTCTGGCGCCGTTGCCGGGGAGCATAGCTTTATTTGTAAGCCCACCTGAGTGTGATATTGTTCGCTGGAATTTATTCATTATGGGAAGAAATACTGATAAGAAGTTTCCCATCGTGTCTTCCACTACAAGGAAAGGTACAACTCTGAACTCCGCTACTGCTCTTGATTCTCCGTCTGTGTTGAGTAAGTTTGTTACACCACCACAACATACGCGTTCTGTTAGTACTGTTGAATCTGAAATTACTTATGATGATGCTTCTATTGTTCTTGATGAAACTGGTTCATTAGGTCCCTTTTTAGATGCTATTATTGATAAATCTAAACAACTTGAAAATGCTGAAATTCTTAATGAAAATGTTGAAACACCTGTTAATTCACCCGTGATACTTATGATGAGCGTGATGATATGTATGTGGATCTTGATGATGCTCTTGTTGAAGAAATTAATGCTATTAAAGATGCTAGTGCTATTTAAACTCTTGTTGAAAAACGTGCTATTAGATATAAATTATCTCCTGATGCTAAATTTGCTACATCTCCTATAAACATTTGATACATTTCATATTTGGATCACTATTTTATATCATAATTTACTGCTATTCATTGATATATTTCATATTTGGAGATGATACTTATGTTATTTCATCTATTTTGCATGATTGATGATCATTGGAGGATGGAACTCCGGAGTCTGAATTCTGCTGAAAAAAGCGTCATTGAGATACAATATTTGCGAAGCTCAGAAGATCAAACGAAACACCTGGGAATTATTTTCTCACCAGATCACGAAGGAGGCCAAAAGGGCAGCCTAAGGTGGGGCCCAGGGCCCCACACCACCTCGTGGCGCGGCTCCCAATGCTGTCACGCGAGCACCTGGTGGGGCCACCTTGGCCCACCTCTGGCCGTGCCCTTTCACGTACTTCATCCCCCCAAAAACCTAAGACCGGTACGGTGTTCAGAAATCCTCTTCGCCGCCACCACGAGGCGGAAAACACAGAGAGAGAAAAGCTCTCTGGCAGGCTGTGTTGCCGCCGGGGAAATTCCCTCCCGGAGGGGGGAAATCGTCACCATCGTCACCGTCATCGAGATGCACTTCATCACCATCGCCAACACCACCATCTCCACCGCCGACGCCGTCATCTCCATCGACCCACTCCGTTCCCGATGTAACATCTAGGGCTAAACCTTGTGTATTTGATAGGGGAAACTCTCCCGGTGTTGATTACGTACTCTTGTTATTGATGCTATTGAGTGAAACCGTTGAATTAGGGTTTATGTTCATATTGTTAATCATCATTATATCATCTCTGATCATGTACCATATGATGTGTTGTGAGTAGTTCGTTGAGTTCTTTAGGACATGCGAGAAGTCTAGATGTTAGTAGTGAACTATGTTGAGTAATATTTAATGTTTTGATATTTAAGTTGTGATGTCATTCTTCTAATGGTGTCATATGAACGTCGACTACATGACACTTCACCTTTATGGCCTTGGGGAATGCATTGTGTACTCGGTTATTAATTATGGGTGTTGCCGGAGTGACAGAAACCTAAACCCCAGTTAATATTCCGATGCATGAGGGATAGCAGGATATCAGAGTTTAAAGCTATGTTTAGATTTGTCTTAATTATTTTCTTGTATTTGCGGTGCTTGTAAGGGGTATAATCATAAGTATGTATTAGATCATGTAGGTAGATTTATAATAAATTATAATGTTTTTTAAGGAATTGGAAAAAGATTATGAACTTAGAGTTGAAACTGGTTTGCTGGATTGTATTTATATTATCGAAGTGTGGAGGGAATTTGTGTTAGTACGGATGAGTCCCAGTTTAACGTGGTATGAGCGAAGCTGGGCTCCAGGTAAAATTGCCAGCCTATGAGAGCATATAGAAATGGGAATTAGCTAACCTACGTATGGTCCATTGTGTTTGGCACGTATTATTCAGAAAACCACGACTGGATCGAATCCTCTGTTTCTCCGCTCAGTCTCTCGCTCATTCTGCATGTCTGACTTGCCAGACATCAACCAAATCACAACCAACCAAATCACAACCATCTGAACAAAACTGACATCTACTCGCAAAACACATATTTCTGCATTTGATGTGTTGGTGTTCCTTTAGCATTGTTGCTATAACATGTCATCCATATTCACATGACATGGTTCTATGTGTGGCACATGTATTGTAAGCACACATACATGGATACATGCCAATGAAAATTCATCAAAAATATACATGGTTGGCACCGTAATAACATTATATATACATGCATGGCTATGAATGGAATTGATGAGGTTTTAGGCACTGACCTGCCCCAGCAATTGCAAATAGCAAGCACAAGAAATCCACAATATGATAAAATCTGACCAGATTCCAAGTATGCAACGGGGTGAGAGGCACCAGGATGAGCAGACGTTGTAAAAACCCAAAGCTTGAGAATTCGAATTTTACAAAAAGTAAAAAAAATTGAAGGGGGAAGATGTAGTTCAAAGGAAAAAAAATCAGAAACCTAGCTGACACCGTTGATCTTGCAGGTCGTGCTGTTGGGGTGAGAAGGGATAGGAAGAGAGTTTGAGTAATGAAGAAATATATAGCGAATGGGGAATACCAATAACGTACCATCATCATTTCTTCCGGCGAGTTGCACATCCATTATTGGTTTGTCAGGAACTAAAAATAAGTGTGACTTCAAAGCTCGCAATTCACCTTCAGTCACTCAAAATTTGATTCTAAGTAATGACCTCAAGTTGTGCACTTATGTTACCTGTTCGTTTTCAGAAAATGTTGAAATGCTAGACAGAAATCCACCGGGACCGCAAGACCATCGCATGAGCATGAGATCCTCATAAGCTTCCATCACACAACCAGAATAGTTGAATCATAATTTATCAAAATAAAATGATTGTCATGCTGGTTGGTGCTTATAAAATAGAACATGAGGTGTTTTACCGTAGCATGTCAGCATTTTATCTAGCAGGATTTATGCAGTCCTAAAAAAATTAGATTTTTTTCTAGACACAGTCCTCTTATCTCTATCTTAAATCAGTACAATTCAGTAATCCAAGACTACCAAATCATAAATCTATACCTCATATCTCAGTGACGTGGAGTCTTGTCCGGCAGACATTGGAAACATTGAGGTGAAGAATTCCAGAACCAATTAAATTCGAGCTAACTCCAAGATTTAACAGAGAATGAAAAGAGCTGAACCTGGATGAACACAACCTGCGAAACTTGGATTCGTATTTTAGAAACGATGACAATTCATATGTTGAGAAGGGGAGAACTGAGGCAACAAATTTTAGAGGGCAAGGGTGGTAGTGTGTTAACGTACCACCATCATTCGCCGCCGACACTTTGCGTATGATGGGAACCGAAAATTAACACGGGTTTCGATCGGGGGTATGCAGATCAATCACGAGCAACACATCATTTCATCACCATCAAAAGCAGACATAAAGACTAACCCTAGCTATATTCTTGTACAGGAAAAGTATGGGAGTGTAAGATGTGAATAGGTGACAACAATGGTGTCGCTGTAGCTAAATGCACTCAACACGTGGACTACATGATGTATGCAACCAAGTCAAGAAAGAGCTATTAAAATCTTGTTCATCAAAATAGTTGTTTAAAACTTTAATCGATAGCTTTTTTGAAAAAAAACTTCAAATCGACATGATGAAGTTTCTAAGAATTAAGGGTCCCGAATTTGGCTACTATGGATAGAACGACACATCAAATATTGTCGACTGGAAGAAAAACCTATCATCATCTAGGTATATTTCCTTACGTAATGTTGCTTGATTAATTGTAACAATCTCCATTAATTATGACCACACTACAAAACTCAATGTGATGATAAATCAAAGGAAATAGAACAGGAAGAAAAGGGGACATAAACAAGGATTATACATGTCTTGACTCACACATCGCTGCCGGAGCAAACGCAAACCGTGTTGTCTCTGACGTGGCCGGCGATTGGAGCACTCTGAGAAAAGAGCTGGTGGCGTGCATTGGTTTCACTTTTCAGATGGCTGCACACACATCATAGAGACGCAGCTTGCATCATGGGCATTCACTCCTGTAGTCTTGTAGATAGCACTAGTAGGAGCAAGCCGATGGGGAAGACAGACGATGACAACGGCTGCGTTACGAGCGAGGACGACCAACAGCAGGGACGAGGGCGGCCGGCGGTGGCCCGAGGTAGGGACGGGAGCGGCCGGAAGCGGGCTGGACGGAGCGGCGGCGGCCGTGGACGGAGGCGGCGGTGGCGACAGTGGACGGTACCTGCTAATGCGACGCGCATGCATGGAGCCATGGAGAGAGGGCGGAAGTGCAGATGCGTCTTGGAAGGCAGGTGGCTGGGTACCCAGCTCATCTCAGCGTCGCCGCTCGAGGTCAGGATCCGCGGCTTGAGTTTGAGCCCCAGATAGGTGAAGAGGAAGCCTCGCTGCAGCCATGACCACGTTGCCGCATCGCCTTCGCTGGGCTTTAGCGTGGAATTGAGGCCCAATTAACCACAGTTCGTTCATTTGATGCGCAGAGTAGCGTCTGCTAGGGACAACCGGCCCAGGAGCAATCTGAAACGTATCGGACGGCCAGAATACATCCACATGCTTTGATCCAACGGTTATAAGGGCTGAGGGCATGAGAGAGCTTGTTTCTAACTCAGTTATAATGTCCCTAATTGGTCATAGGAAGGGCGGTGTATTAGTATAGATTCACCCACACGACACTTATCCAAACACTAAAGATTAATCATCAATATGAAGCGAAAGCACTAGACAGAATTCCGTGTGTCCTCAAGAAGGTTTGGTCATATAAGTAAACAAACCAGCTTGTCATTTACTCTCAAAAGGATTGGGCCACTCGCTGTAATTATAATTGCCGCGCTCTATTTACTCGCACTTTATTTATCTGTTATATCAAAGTCTACTGAAAACTTGTCTGCAAGTGTTTACGGTGAAATCCTCATCAAAACCACTTGTCAACACGTTCTGCTCCTCGTTGGCTTCGACACTCTTATTTATCGAAAGTATTGCGATGCACCCCCTATACTTGTGGGTCATCAATACTATTCTCTGGCGCCGTTGCCGGGGAGTGAAGCGCTATTGGTGAGTGGAATTGGTAAGGAAAACTTTAACTGTAAGTGTTATTTTTATATTTGTCTCGTTATTTGCTTAATAATGGAGAGAGGAAATGTTGATTTCCTGTTTGGGAAGTCTTCTACCAATGCTGAGGTAGAAACTGAGGCGCCACCTGATGATATTGTGCCATTTAAAATACCTATGAAAATTATTGATCGTGTTATGAATAACCGCTATGTTGTTGATGGAACTGTCCACCCCGGTGATCATTTACTGTATTTACATGAATTGTGCGAGTTATTCAAGTGTGCAGGTATTACAATGGACGAAGTCGGGAAGAAATTATTCTCCATATCACTTGGTGGAAGAGCTGTGCATTGGTATAAACTGTTGAAGAACAAGGATTCTCTTGGATGGGGGGAAATTGTACATCTCTTTTATTCTAAAATTTATCCTTCAAGTGAAATTCACCAAGATCGGAATTCTATATATAATTTCTGGCCTCATGATGGAGAAAGTATTGCCCAAGCGTGGGGGAGATTGAAGGCATTAATGCTCAAATGTCCCATTCATAAGCTCGCTGGTAATATTATTGTTGATAACTTCTATGCAAGACTCTCCTTTGAAGATAAAACGGTATTGTATACTTCTTGTGCTGGATCATTCACTCTTAATAAGAAGGAGTTTAAAGGGGATCTTCTTGATCGTATTGAAGAAAATATTAAAGCATGGGAGAACGACAAAGGTAGGGAGTCAGGTATAAAATATGACTTTGAATGCATTAAGACTTTCATGAATACTGATGCATTTCGAAATATTAATAGTGCTTATGGTCTTGACTCTCAAGTTGTTGCAAATTATTATAAATCCTTTGTTGTTTATTTTGGTTTGCCCAAGAAGGGGTTTGAAAAATATCATGAACCTTATAAAGATAAATCTATTGCTCCTTTAGCTAAAAGCATTGAAGTTAATATTGTTGATCATATCATTCATGAGCCTTATATTGATAAAATTCCTTTTCATGTTAAAGTGAAAGAACATTCTATTATGGCTAGTGTGGTTAATAAAAGTGATAAGCGAGCTAAGGAACCTGATGAACACATTAAAGTTGAACCTTCTGTGGCTATAGTTAAAGAACTAGTTTCTGAAAATGTGGGAGAAGAGTATATTATATTTTGTGATGATGCTTCTAATGTTGTCTCTCATCCTGCAAAGCCAAGAAAGGCTAGTGTTCCTGTATTATCTGTTAAAATTGGTGATCATTGCTATTATGGTTTATGTGATATTGGTGCAAGTTCAAGTGTTATTCCTTATGATCTTTACAAAGAAATTATGCATGAGATTGGTCCTTGTGAACGTGAAGAGATTTATGTGGTTATTCAACTTGCTAATAGAGAAACTATCTCTCCCATTGGTATTGTTAGAGATGTTGAAGTTTTATGTGGTAAGACTAAATATCCCGTTGACTTTCTTGTACTTGGTTCTGCTGCTAGTAAGACTTGTCCTATCATTTTTGGTAGACCTTTTCTAAATACTTGTGGTGCTGTTATGGATTGTAAGAAAGAGAAAATCCTTACTAAATTTGCTGGTAGTTCATATGAATTCAATTTTTCGAAATTTGCTAAAACTCCTTATGAAACCGAATTGCCCAATGAGGATTGTAGAGTAGAACAACTTTCTTCTATTGCTCTTGCGCCTAGTAATTATATTCAACAATTTATGAAAGATCATGAGAGTGAAGATTTTATGGAACAAAGGAATGAACTTGAGGACACATTCCTTCGTCAACCTATTCTTAAACATAATTTAAAAGTGGAAGACTTGGTAAAACACTTCCACCTAAAGAGGATCCTGTCTTTGATTTAAAACATTTGCTTGATAATCTTAAGTATGGTCATCCTGATGATAAGAAAATATATCATGTTATTATTAGTGCTAACCTTTCAGGTAAAGAAGAAGAAATATTGTTGGAAATATTGAAGAAACATCGTGGAGCTATGGGTTATATTTTGGATGATTTGAAAGGGATTTCTCCTACTATATGTCAACATTATATTAATATGGAGCCCGATGCAAAGCCAGTTGTTGAACATCAACGTCGTTTAATACCTAAGATGAAGGAGGTGGTAAGAAATGAGGTATTGTAACTTCTTGATGTTGGTATTATTTATCCTATTGTTGATAGTAGATGGGTTAGTCATGTGCATTGTGTCCCTAAGAAGGGTGGAATTACTGTTGTTCCTAATGATCATGATGAACTTATTCCTCAAAGAGTAGTTGTTGGTTATAAAAATGTGCATTGATTTTAGAAAGGTTAATAAAGTTACTAAGACATATCATTATCCATTACCATTTATTGATCAATTGTTGGAGAGATTAGCCAACAAAACTCATTTTTGCTTTCTTGATGGTTATTCTGGTTTCTCTCAAATTGTTATTAAAACTCAAGATCAAGAGAAAACCACATTTACTTGTCCCTATGGTACTTATGCTTATACACGTATGCCTTTTGGTTTATGCAATGCTCTTGCTACTTTTCAAAGATGTATGTCTGCTATCTTTCATGGTTTTTGTGAGGAAATTGTGGAGGTGTTCATGGACGATTTCTCCGTCTATGGCACTTCTTTTGATAATTGCTTGCACAATCTTGATAAGGTTTTGAAGAGATGTGAATAAACTAATCTTGTTCTTAATCGGGAGAAATGCCACTTTATGGTTAATGAAGGGATTGTTCTTGGACATAAAATTTCTAGAAGAGGTATTGAAGTTGATAGAGCTAAAGTTGTGGCGATTGAGAAAATGCATTGCCCCCGAGATGTTAAAGGTATTTGTAGTATTCTTGGTCATGATGGTTTCTATAGAAGGTTTATCAAAGACTTTGCCAAGGTATCAAAGCCTCTTACTAATCTCTTGCAAAAAGATATACCATTTGTTTTTTATGATGATTGTAAGGAATCTTTTGAGACTATTAAGAAAGCTTTAATAACTGTTCCTATTGTTCAACCACCTGATTGGAATTTACCATTTGAAATTATGTGTGATGCTAGTGATTTTGCTGTTGGTGCTGTTATTGGACAAAGAGTATATAAGAAGTTAAATGTTATTCATTATGCTAGTAAGACTCTTGATGTTTCTCAAAAGAATTATGCTACAACTGTAAAAGAATTTCTAGTTCTTGTCTTTTTTTGTGATAAATTTAGACAATACATTGTTGATTCTAAAGTTATTATTCATACTGATCATGCTGCAATTAGATACCTTATGGAAAAGAAAGATGCAAAGACTAGGCTTATTAGATGGTTACTACTTTTGCAAGAATTCGATTTGCATATTGTGGATAGGAAGGGTGCTGAAAATCCTGTTGATGATAATCTGTCTAGATTGGAAAACATTGCTTATGATCCTATACCTGTTAATGATAGTTTTCCAAATGAACAATTGGCTGCAATAAGGGTGAGTTCACGAGATAGTCCTTGGTATGCAGATTATGCTAACTTTATTGTTTGGAAGTATTTGCCTCCAACCTTTTCAGCTCAACAAAGAAGAAAAATATTTTATGACTTGAGGCATTATTTTTGGGATGACCCACACTTATATAAAGAAGGAGTTGATGGTATTATGCGAAGAAGTGTTCCGGAGTATGAACAAAAAGAGATATTGAGAAAGTGCCATAGTAGTGCTTATAGAGGACATCACGCTGGAGATAGAACCGCACAAACGGTTTTACAATCAGGTTTTGATTGGCCTACTCTCTTTAAAGAAACAAGAAAGTTTATTTTATCTTGTGATGAATGTCTACAAGTTGGTAATATCTCTAGACGTAATGAAATGCCTATGAATTATTCTCTTGTTATTGAACCATTTGATTGTTGGGGATTTGACTTTAGGGGTCCTTTCCCTTCTTCAAAAGGTAATACTCATATACTTGTTGTTGTTGATTATGTTACTAAATGGGTAGAAGCTATACCTAATAAAAGTGATGATGGTGAGACATCATTAAAAATGCTTCAAGATATTATTTTCCCTAGGTTTGGTGTCCCTAGATATCTTATGACAAATGGAGGCTCTCATTTTATTTTCATGGTGGTTTTAGAAAAGTTCTTGCTAAATATGGTGTTAATCATAGAATTGCTTCAGCTTATCATCCTCAAACTAGTGGGCAAGTAGAACTATCAAATAGAGAAATTAAATCTGCCTTGCAAAATACTGTTAATAGAACGAGGAAGAATTGGGATAGTAAATTAAATGATGTATTGTGGGCTTGTAGAGCTGCTTATAAAAATCCCATGGGTATGTCTCCTTATAAAATGGTTTATGGAAAAGCTTGTCACTTGCCTTTAGAATTAGAACACAAACCTTATTGGGCAGTGAGAGAACTAAATAGAGATTTTAAACTTGCTGGTGAGAAAAGATTACTTAATTTGAGTTCTCTAGACGAATGGAGAAGTGAAGCTTATGAAAATGCTAAACTATTTAAAGAGAAAGTTAAGAGATGGCATGATAGAAGAATCCTTAAGAGAGAGTTTCATGTTGGTGAGAAAGTTCTATTGTATAGCTCTCGTCTTAGATTCTTTGCAGGAAAGTTACTCTCCAAGTGGGAAGGACCCTATGTCATTGTGGAGGTGTTTCGTTCGGGTGCGATAAAAATTGCTTCGCTCAAGGATGACTCTACACAAGTGGTAAATGGACAAAGACTCAAACATTATATTTCTGGAGATTCTTATAATGAAGATGTTGATATTATTCAAGCAATTACTCCGGAAGATTTCATTAAGAAAAATATTTCTGAGTCTACAGAACCTGATTTCAAAAAGGTACAATTTCGGTAAGAAAAAGTTCGCGAATTTAATTTTGACCTATGTAATATTTATTTTTGGAAAATATAAAAAAATACGAGACAAAAACGAGCAGGACACGAAGTCCGAGGCGCCCACACCACGTGGTGGCGCGGGGCCCTTGCTGGCCGCGCGAGCACCTGGTGCGGGAGCCTCGGAGCTCCTCTCCTACTCGGTTTCGCCCTGTTGCCTTCCTTTTATTTTGTAAATTTTTGCTATATATTCACCTGGAACCCCCGAGGTCCGTAAATCGTGTTTTCGACGCACTTTTGTTTCGAGCTGTTTTTCTGTCCAGATGTCGTCTCAGGGATCTTGCTCGGAAGACTACGTACTTCGTCGCCAACACTAACTCCTTCAAGATCTTGATCAAGGGTCTTTTGTTGGATGGGCGGACGATGAGAAGGTGAAGGCTAGGCGCAGGGAGATGGAAGACAACGTCACGGAGGAAGTAAAGAAGATGCAGTCGGCCCAGAAAGATCGCGCAAGGACGAGGACTAGCAAGCCCACCTTTGTGGGATCAATTAACGCACAATATGCTTTTTCTCATAACATCCAGGGAGCAATACCATCTGTTCCGGATCTTAGCTCTTTTCCAGATGCAACCGAAGCTCTCCGAGTCACGGATCAGTTTTGCAAGCAGTACCGCGTCCTGAGGAGGGAAGTGGATATACTTCAAGAGGAGAACAACATGCTTCGCAAGATGTTGGAGCGTTACCTTACCCCACTTCAAGTCGTCCCTCCATCGCCACACCGAAGGAGTAATTCATCATCGGTATTGGCATCTCCCTTAGCTTGTTCCAAGCTTGGGGGAGTGCCGTGGTATCACCATTACCTGTCATATTTTACCTTTTTAGTAGTGTCATATCATGAGTAGGGAAGTTATCTTATATGATGGTTTGCAATGTGGAAGTATCTATCTTTTAGTTGGTTATCTATGTATCCCTTGGTGTGAGTTGCCGTTATGGAATATTAATGAGAAGTGTTATCATTTACTTTCTACACACTTTATTTTAGTTTGCAAATTTTATCATGTATGATTGATCTTGTCGTTAGTATTGGCAATCACTTTGGGAACATGTAGTAAATCTTTTCTCTTTGGCAAACTTAGCATTGGTCAGTAGCTACAATACTTTGAGACTTAAGTGGGAAAATAATTACATGTGGAATATATCATTCATTGATCTTTCTCACTTGTAGATGATAAGCTTAGTATTCACAACTTAAAATGGTGTGTGCCTTCAAGTAAGAATTGCATGATTGTCTTTACTTCATGTTGTTTGTTTGTATCCATCAACTTTTATGCTTGCTACCCAACCTTGCTAGCCAAAGACCTGTATCAAGAGGGAATGCTTCTCATACATCCAAACCTTGAACCAAAACCCTTGCCATTTGTTTCCACCATATCTACCTACTATGTGGTATTGTTCGCCACTCAAATACTTCTTGTGCTATCTTTATTCAAAATTATTATCCCTGATTTGTGTCAATGCTCACTAGCTCATGAGGAAATAATAGTTGGGTTTGTTATCTTCCATACTAATTAAGTAACCCATGACTTGCATGCTACATCTGCTCGTCATTAATTTTGCAAAAGGGGTGGTCAGACCACTATAAAGGTTGAGTTTTTCAAAAATATAGACACTCCTCCATGGTTTGAGATTGATTGGTGGGCGCCCGAGGATTCGGCTAGCCATGATTATTAGAAAGGCGGGGAGGAGTGTCAAGGCTGTGAAAGTAAAGAAAAAAGAAGATGAATGTCATAAAGGCTTGTTTTAAAAATTAATTGGAACCACCCTTAACTTGCTTAGTATGGAAGATGACAAGGACTCGATTACAATTCGTTGACAACGACAAACACCGCTCAAAACTTACTTTTATGCGCTGTATGTGATTTCGAAAACCTATAAAACCAAAAGCTCTAGCACATGCTTGTATCTCTGCTTCCCTCTGCGAAGGGCCTATCTTTTACTTTATGTTGAGTCAGTTAACCTATCTCCTTCTATCTTAAGCAAGCATTTGAATTGATTGTGATTCAACCATTCATACATTAGTATTGTTGATCATGTATTTTATTCTTTCGTGCTTAGCACATTGTTGGCATATAATGAATCTGATTTTTGGAGTTATCAACTAATAAAGAGGGATGTTTTATAAACTTAGCACAATATGTTCATTGTTCTTTGACCAAGAACTAAGTTTGCCAACACCAACTAAGGTTTTCTCTATGTACCTTATTGTGATTTTCCTCTACTTGTTATAAGTTGATTTATAAGAACAGAGTTGATATCTAAGATGACTTGTGCATTTATACATGTGATGCTTCTTGTCCGTTGATACGTCTCCAACGTATCTATAATTTCTTATGTTCCATGCTATATTATACCAAGTTATTACATGTTTTATATGCATTTTATATAGTTTTATGCATTTTCTGGGACTAACCTATTAACAAGATGCCACAGTGCCAGTTCCATGTTTTCTGCTGTTTTTGGTTTCAGAAAAGTACTTTAGGAAATATTCTCGGAATTGGACAATTTTTATCCTGGAATTATTTTTGAATTATGAACGTTCAAGTAGACCGAAGACGACACAAAGTGGACGGCCGAGGCGACGGCACCACGTGCTCGCGCGGCTGGCTTTTTGGCCGCGCGAGGACATGGTGTGGGCCCCTTGGGCCTCCACCGACATCGCCCTTTCGCCTCCTTAAAGCCCCCAAAACCTAAAAATCGCACGGTGTTCGATTTTTCCTCCATGGGTCCAGAGCGCCGCCGCCATCAAAGACAAGATTCGGGGGACATAACTCTCTATTCCGGCACCATGCCGGGACGGGGAATTGCCCCCGGAGCCATCTCCATCGACTCCACCATCTCCATCGCCGTTGCTGACTCCTACAGTGAGGAGTGAGTTGTTCTCCCCCGGGGCTGCGGGATCTACGGTAGCCATGTGGTTTATCGCTCTCTCCCATGATGTGATCTTTTGTGTGATCATGAGCTTTGTAATCTAGTTGAATATGTGATGCTACTCTTTATCTATTATGAACTCTAGAGGTTAGTTTAATATGAACTTCAGGGTTATTCACGGTTGTAACGGTGAAAGTGTGTGCACTATGTGTGATTCCTATATGACATTGTTGGTGTTAGTTTACTCTGACTTTGAGGGTGCTCTTGTAGCCCTACACAATGAATGGTGTTTGTTATCTAACATGAGAGTGTTTGAGAGTAGTGTTTATTTATTTAACTTTGATCTCATTGTTGAGAATGTCCACTGGTGAAAGTAGGATCCCTAGGCCTTGTTTCTAAGCATTGAAACACCGTTTCCAACAAGTTCTGCTACATGTTTGCTTGCTGCCATTTTTATTACAGATTGCAATTATTACTTATAATCATATTACTTGTATTTCACTATCTCTTCGCATAACTAGTGCACATATACATCTGACAAGTGTATTGGGTGTGTTGGGTACACAAGAGACTTCTCGTATCTTAATTGCAGGGTTGCTTGAGAGGAATATCTTTGACGCCTACCTCCCTGAGTTTGATATACCTTGGGTGATTCACTTAAGGGAAACTTGCAGCTGTTTTACAAACCTCTGCTCTTGAAGGCCCAACACTGTCTACGAGAATAGAAGTGTGCGTAGACGTCATCCGTATATTTTATATCGACACTTCACTCCACAAACCTGTGGTCATGTTTACCGAGTTCAGCTTTCGCTTGGGGACAAGCGAGGTCTAAGCTTGGGGGGAGTTGATACGTCCATTTTTCATCACTATTTTATATCATAATTTACTGCTATTCATTGATATATTTCATATTTGGAGATGATACTTATGTTATTTAATCTATTTTGCATGATTGATGATCATTGGAGGATGGAACTCCGGAGTCTGAATTCTGCTGGAAAAAGCGTCACCACGATACAATATTTGTGAAGCTCAGAAGATCAAACGAAACACCTGGGAATTATTTTCTCACCATATCACGAAGGAGGCCAAGGGGATCCTGAGGTGGGGCCCAGGGTGTAGTGCCCTTGCTTAAGATAGCAATGGCACTTATGAATAGTGCGGAAGGCTTGGATCACATAAGTCTCGCAATTTCCAATAAGATGTAATATCACAGTACGATGTCATAATCTATTAAAATACGAGACGAATGATCCAAAAACAAATAATCCTTACAATTTTGCATAGCTGAAAACGCTAGCTGAATAAATAGTTCACACTTTATTTCAGAGTTCAAACGCAAACCAAAAGATAGCATGGAGCTACAGCATCTCCATGAAGCCAGTGGCAGATCATGTTGGTTGTAGCTCGAATACGACCCCCTTACTCCTCATTCGGACATTCTGCAAGTTTTAGTTGCAGCCCAGCTATAAAGGGTCAGCACAATTGAATTGTGGTGGCAAGTGACTTTGATTTCTAATATTCTACTAAGCTATATCTATATGCTTATTTGGCTGGTGGAGCTCAAGGCTATTGCGTAAAGCAAGTTTTCTCCTACTTTTGATAAACAATTTTCTTAAATCAATATCTTCTCTTTCAGAGACATCTCGAGACAAGTCCATGTCTCCTACCCATGTTCACCCAACAAAGTTTTATTAAGAAATTGAGATGAAGAGATTTTCAGAAGACATCCTTGTGTAGTTACTCAAATTGTCCGATGCCGGGGACACGGCTAAGATCTTAGGTTTTAACTCTCGAGAGTGTGTGCACTTTCACCATTAGACTCAATCAACCCAAACTATCATCTACACTCATTTAGTGAGAAGGAAAAGGAGAAGATTAAGACGAGACTTTTCAGAAGTTGCTTTCCCATGATCATACTAAGAGATTACCACCGTCCTATCAACTCTACCACCATCAATCTCTTGACCCAGGTCCACATCAACTTACTCCATCAAGACAGAGCCCATATTGACCAATGGTTGCACGATAAGCAACTGGACTCAGTGTAAACTTAAATCTCATAGCCCTGGGTGGCCTACCACAAGTGAGGAACTCAGGTTAACACCGCATATCATGGCCCCAAGTAAGTGGAAACTATCTTGGGCGAAGACAACCATGAAACTTGGCCCTGAGAAGCCACTCAACTTGAAACTTCCTCGATCGACCCAATCCACCCAAGCATTAAATTAATTTAGTGGAAATTTTCATTTATCACATCAACCATAAAAACAATCATTTTTGCAGCAGGTACTTCCACTAAATTATAATAGGGGTCTAACTGGAATTTCTAAGGGGTAACCTAACAGGTTTGCATAGCATACTACAAATCTCCCAGAAACCTATCATGCATACTACTTTTGCAAATACTGCTTAAAACACTAGGTATGCAATAGAATAAAATAGTAAGTGTTTTATGATGTCACTTGCCTTGGTAGCAGGAGGAGCAAGCACAACAAGAATAGCAATCACACACAAGTCCTTCCTCTCCTTCACAATCTAGCAAGGGCGATACACAGAAATAAATACCCACACAATATCACACAATACTAAACATAAAAATGTATGCATGCATGATATGCCATGAATATAACTAGACACTCTTATCAATTATTTATATCTTCTGTTATTAAATGCATGAGATGCAATTCTAGGAGTTTATTATTTTACTTATCAATCAATTAATAGAAACAGTATAACAAAACTTGAATTCTATAACTACAACTTTTATTGTTTTATGAAAGTTTTCAAATAAGACTCATATTAATATTTCTGAACAGAGGGCAATAACCTAACTCTAAAACAATTAAGTTTATTTGAGAAACATTTTTATTATTTAAGTTATGGATTTAATAGCCGAATTACTCCTCGGATAATTTCATGAATTACAATTTATCAAAAGGAAAAACAAAATGATGTAGAAATAATCTACATTAGCAGGGCTATCCGTGGATATAAAATTTATCAAATTTGAACTTATAGATCAAAAGTTATGAATTTTCTAAGTTTTACATGTTTTCTGTTTTATTTATAAAATTTCCTGCGAAAAAGAAATAAAATGGGGCTACGTGGCGCGATCCTATTGGACGAAAACGGTTCGCGCGGATCGCGGGCGCGTGCCGTCCGATCTAGATAAAATCGGACGCACGGAAACGTTCCGATCTAGATCCGTTGGATCTAGATCCAACGGCTTATAACGCACGGCCGAACCGAGCGGCGCGCGGGTCGCCAGAGCGCTCGCCGGCGATGGCGCCCGCGGCGGCGGCGCGTCGGCTTCGGTGTTCCCGGCGTTATACGAAGCCCCGGGAGGAGCGGTTCTTACCAAAATGAAGCGGAGGAGGAGGCGAGGTCGATGGCGCTGCGGCGGCGTCGGTGTCCTTCTCCTTTCCTCGTCGGAGTCGTGGACGGCGGCGGCGGTCTCGGGTCGAGGATGGATACGGCGCTCGGCTGCGAAATAAAACACGCGAGGGGGCTCAACGTGTGCGCAAGGAGATGGGGAAGTGAGGGGAAGAAAGCAGGGGCGCTCGAGGTGCTCGATTTTACCGAAATCATGCAAAATGCCCGGCGGCAATGGCGGCTGCGGCGGTCTCGATTCCGAGCATCCCGGCGGCGGAGTGGTAGGGTTTGGGGGGGATTTCGGAGGCGGCTTCGAGGTGAATAAATATGAGGGAGCACGGGAGCTAATCGCGGCGGAAAACGGCTCGGAAACGGCTCGGTCGCAGACTCCATCTCCGGCGCGATCTCCGGATGGAGGTTGAAGAAGGCTGACAGGTGGGGCCCACCTGTCAGCGAGAGAGAAGAGAGAGGCGCGCGCCAGAGCGGGCTGATGGGCTGCTAGCTCACGCGCGCGCGACAGATAGCGCCCGGGCCGGCCCGAAAACCATTTCTTGTTTAAAATAGTAAAAAAAAAACAGTTTTTCAAATCTGATTTACCAAATGATTTTTAAACCTATTCAAAACATTTCAGAAAAATTCATAAAAATATATTTTGGAAAGGTTATTTAAATTAGCAATTTTTAATAATAAACTTTCCCATTAAATAATTTGGAAAAATTATATTTATTAAGTAAGTTTAAATAAACACTTAATGGGATTAAACATTATTTAAACTCATAATTGAAATTTTATTTAGTACTTAAGTGATTAAATGTTAAGACTATATGATGAATGATGTATGAATGCAAAGTTTTAAATTTTTGCAAAATTGGGATGTTACAAACCTAACCCCCTAAAGATGAATCTCGTCCTCGAGATTCGGTTTGGCCTGCAAAAAGATGTGGGTGTTCTTCTCGAAGATCATCCTCCCGTTCCCAAGTTGCTTCTTCTTCGGTATGGTGGTTCCACTCGACCTTACAGAATTTGATAGTCTTGTTTCGTGTGACCCTTTCTGCCATCTCCAAGATTTTGATTGGCTTCTCTTCATACGTCAGGTCACTTTCCAACTGAACTTCTTCGAGTGGCACTGTATCCCCTAGCGGGGTTTCTGTCATCTCTGGGTGACACTTCTTCAATTGGCTCACATGGAAGACATTGTGAACTGCTGACCGAACTTCCGGCAATTCTAGATCATACGCCACTTCTCCCTTGCGGGAAAGAATCTTAAAGGGGGCGATGAATCGAGGTGCAAGTTTGCCCTTGATCCCGAACCTCTTCACACCACGCATTGGTGACACTCTTAAATAAGCTCTGTCACCTATCTCATATGTGATTTCTCTCCTTTTTGAATCTGCATAGCTTTTCTGTCTGGACTGCGCGATCTTCAATCTGTCCTTGATTATTCAAACCTTCTCTTCAGCTTCCTGGATTATATCAGGTCCGAATAAACTTCGCTCTCCAACACCGCTCCAAAGTAGTGGTGTGGTGCATTTCCTACCATAAAGCGCCTCAAACGGCGACATCTCTATGCTCGCTTGGTAGCTGTTGTTATAGGAAAATTCCGCGTACGGCAATTTATCATCCCAACTAGACTTGTAGTCCAAGGCACATGCCCTCAGCATATCTTCTAGAATTTGGTTTACTCTTTCCGTCTGTCCATCCGTTTGGGGATGAAATGCTGTACTGAACTCTAATCTCGTACCAAACGATTCATGTAGTTGTTTCCAGAAATGCGAGGTAAACTGGGTACCTCTGTCAGACACAATCCTCTGGGGAATACCATGCAAACACACTATCCTCCTCATGTAAATCTCTGCCAACTTAGCACTTGAGTAGGTAGTCTTTACTGGCACAAAATGGGCCACCTTTGTCAATCGATCCACTATTACCCAAATCGAATCATATCCCGATCTGGTACGCGGTAACCCAGTAATGAAATCCATTCCTATCTGTTCCCATTTCCAATCCGGTATAGGTAAAGGTTGCAACAATCCTGCTGGCTTCTGATGTTCCGCCTTTACTCGGCTACATACATCGCACTTAGCTATATATTCTGCGATGTCTCTCTTCAGGTTATTCCACCAAAATCTTTCCTTTACATCCATGTACATCTTGGTGTTTCCCGGGTGTATGGAATAAGGCGAGTTATGCGCTTCTTGCAGAATCAATTTTCTAAGATCATCATCTTGCGGCACGCAGATGCGTTTCTCAAACCACAAGGTGCCTTGTTCATCTTCCCGAAAACCTTTGGCCTTTCCTTCGCTCAGGTTGACCTTGATTTCATCCATTACTTTGTCTCCCTTCTGAGCTTCCCGAATCTTATCCATCAACAAAGGTTGTACGTCCAGTGTTGCAAGGAATCCTTCGGGTACTACCTCTAATCTGAGGTCCTTAAATGCCTTACTTAAATCCTCGGACAATTCTCCCGCTGTCAGTCCATTTACGTGGACCTTACGACTCAAAGTGTCTGCCACCACATTAGCTTTTCCTGGGTGGTATTGTAAACTCATATCATAGTCCTTAATAAGTTCCAGCCATCTTCTTTGCCTCATATTCAATTCCTTCTGGGTGAAAATATATTTCAGGCTCTTATGATCTGTGAATACCTCACAACGCTTTCCCAACAAGTATGGTCTCCACGTCTTTAGAGCATGCACTAACGATGCTAGCTCCAGATCGTGGGTGGGATAGTTGACTTCATGTTTCTTAAGTTGTCTAGAAGCATAGGAGACCACTTTCCCTTCTTGCATCAGGACACTTCCCAGTCCATTATGCGAGGCATCACAATACACTTGAAATTCCTTTTCTATATCTGGCAAACATAAAACAGGTGCTGACACCAGCCGTTTCTTTAGCTCTTGGAAACTTATTTCACATTCTTCAGTCCACTTAAATTTGACTTCCTTCTTCAGTAGTGAGGTCAGTGGTTTGGCAAGTTTGGAGAAGTTCTCAATAAACCTTCTATAATATCCTGCCAGTCCAAGGAAACTACGAATGTCTGCCACATTCTTGGGTACCTCCCACTTAGTTACTGCCGACACCTTTTCTGGGTCTACTGCTATTCCATTCTTTGATACAACGTGTCCTAGAAAACCCACTTCTTCAAGCCAGAATTCACACTTGCGGAATTTGGCATACAGTTTATGCTCTCTAAGTCTCTGTAATATCAGGTGTAAGTGTTCCTCATGTTCCTCTTGACTTTTGGAGTAAATTAGGATGTCATCAATGAACACCACAACAAACTTATCCAGAAAGTCCATAAACACTTTGTTCATCATGTTCATGAAGTATGCCGGTGCATTGGTTAAACCAAACGGCATTACGGTGTACTCATATAATGCATATCTGGTAGTGAAGGCAGTCTTTGGGATATCTAGTTCTCTTACTTTCATTTGAAAGTATCCTGATCGCAAATCGATCTTAGATAATACAGAAGCACCCTCTAGCTGGTCGAAAAGCTCATTAATTTTTGGTAGCGGGTACTTGTTCTTGATTGTCACCTCGTTGATTGCTCGATAATCCGTGACTAGCCTTTGAGTACTATCCTTTTTCTCTACAAACAGAATGGGTGCTCCCCAAGGTGAAGAACTTGGGCGGATGAATCCTTTCTGCAGTTGCTCCTCTAACTGCTTCTTGAGTTCTTTCAATTCAGCTACGGCCATTGGGTATGGTCTCTTGGCTATGGGTCCCGTTCCGGAAACCAAATCTATAAGAAATTCAACATCTCTATCGGGTGGCATTCCCGGTAGTTCTTCGGGGAAAACACCAGGGTAATCTCTTACCACCCGAACGTCTCCCAGGCTAACCCCCTTAAGAGAATTTAGCTTAACCTTCTTAAGTTCAAATTTGGATTTGTATCTAATCTTCTTCTTCTCGGGAGTGGCGAGTGTAATGGATCTATTCGCACAATCCAATACTCCTTCAAACTTGGCCAACCAATCTATACCGAGTATAACATCCAGACCTTGGGTCTCTAATATTATCAGGTTTACCGGAAACGAGTGTTTACCAATTTCTAACCTCAAGTTTTGACAATCGCTTTGTGCCAGCATTTCCCCCCTGGGGAACTCACCCTAACCGGATTTAGCAGGCTTGTAGTAGACAATTTGTGTTTATTAACAAATGCCCTTGAGATGAATGAGCGAGATGCCCCCGTATCGAACAAGACTAATGCTGGGAAGGTATGTAGTAGCAACGTACCGATCACTGCATCTGGTTCATTCTGCACTTCTTCTACATCAAGATGATTCACTTGTGCCTTCTGGAACGGATTTGGCTTCGAAGCTTCCGGTGCCTTCTTCTTCTCTGGACAGTCTGTGGAGTAGTGTCCCTTGTTCCCGCACTTGTAGCAAGTCACTTGACTAATATCCCGTTTCGGTTCATTGTTGTGGCGGTGTTGCTCTTTTCCACTGTTGTTCCCATTGAATGGGTGATTGTGTCCATTACCACTCTGCCCATTTCCTCTGTATCCAGAATTTCCTACTTTATGGATATGACCGTTATGGTTGTGGCCATTTCCACTCTTGTGGCTGCTGTGGCTTCCGTTGTTTTCTGGGACGAAAGGTTTCTTCTGCATCAGATTAGTGTTGTACTTATTGGCGCTGAACTTCCTTTTCCTATTCTCCTCCTTCTTGATGTTGCTGTCCAGAGTAATGGCCTGATCCAGAAGATCCTGGTAATTGGGAGCATAAGCCACATACAATGGTATTTTCAGCTCACCATTGAGTCCATTCAGAAACTTATACTTCCTCTTTGCATCGGTGTCTACATCCTCTGGGGCATAGCGTGAGAGGGAATTGAAGTCCTCCATGTACTCCCTCCGCGCACGATTCCCGTGTCTCAGGGTACGAAACTCAACCCTTTTCAGATTCATGATCCCAGTTGAGATGTGAGCATTACGGAAACCTTCTTTAAAGGCTTCCCAAGTAAGTCCTTCAAGTGGGTGAGTGATCTGATATGTTTCCCACCACTGTGCCGCTGGCCCCTCCAATAGATGAGAAGTGAACCTTATTTTCTCCATTTCAGTACACTCGCTAGTAACTAGATCCTTGTACACAGAGCGTAGCCAATCATCGGCTACGATAGGTTCTGAAGCTGTGGAGAATTTGTTGGGTCTGAGCCTCAAGAATCTAGCTAGGCGATCAACTTGGGGTGGGGGTGGGGGTGGCGGCGGTGGTGGTGGTGGATTGTTCTGGTTCGCCATGAACTGAGCCATCATGGTCATCAACTGTGTCTGAGCTGCCATCATTTGTTGCATCATTTCGTTGGCATTGTTGTTGTCAGGATCACGACGTGGAGGCATCTGTATGGTGTGAGCATAGGTAAGTATAGATAGAAAGAGACTACAGAGGAAAATCTACCCATGCACAACAACACATTCGAAATTTAGAGATTTGAATACCATGCTAGGACATGGTTTCAGGGTACTGCCTCACCACTAATTGGTAGGTCAATACACTTCGATGAGATGAGGAGAATTACTCGTAAGGTAAGGATAACTGGTGGTCTCTCTAATCAAAATTTGAAACTCCTTATGTAATTGCGGGTGTTCCCACACTTGCGCTTCTTGCCACCCGTGGCTTCCTTGGGAGTGTCCTTATCGGGATAGGTTATCACTAGGGACTCTGGGACGTCAGGGGGGTGGTTCTTCTTTGCCTGAAGTTCCATTTGGCTTAGTTGTTCACACAAATGAGCACACTACGCCTGCAATGCCAAAATGTGGGCATCCTTCTGCGCAATCCTATCGTCTTGCAGATCAATCTTGATTTCAAGCTCCTTGTTCTCCTTAGTTAGCAGCTGATTTTCTACACGAAGGATATCCTTCTCTTCCTCTAAGCTTTCTTTAACGTGACGGTGAACGCGCCTTAAATCTGCCTTGTAGAAAATCTCTTGTCCCAGAAGTATATCCAAGTTATGGCAATGAGCTCCAAGGTCTCCATGATGCTTCTCATTCATACCCCTAAGTGAGGGTTGAGCGGGTTGTCCAATGCTATCCCTCCTGGCAAAGTGACGAAAGACGGAGTTGGGCTTGATCTCGTCATAGAACTGCTCAATGATGCGGGACAAAGTCTCTAGCATCGCCATCTCCACTCCATTCTTCCAGTTGGGGTATCTAGATCGAAAACGGATCGACTGCGATCCAGGAGGATCAAGACGAGGGAGAACTTCTGCCTCGATCTTCCAGCGACCTTCAGGATAATCTTTGGACATAATTTCTTTGCCCCTGAAGACTGGCGGCATCAATCTCAAGGTTTTGGAAATATTAAGGAGCTGGTCACTAAAGTAGTACTGGTCTCCTTTCTGCGGGGATATCTCTCGAGTGAAGTTCTTCATCTACAATTTTTTTGAAGGGGTAAGAATTAATGAGATGAAAAAAAAATAAGAATGTAAGGAAAATATTATAAGAAAAAGAAGTCTGAATAATTTTTATATGTCGAATTTTATTGATTTAAAAAATATTTACTTTAGGGTTTGTATCCAATCCTAGGGGTTTCGAGCCTACAGGCAACATTCGGGCTCTGATACCATCTGTATTGCCCTTGCTTAAGATAGCAATGGCACTTATGAATAGTGCGGCAGACTTGGATCACATAAGTCTCGCAATTTCCAATAAGATGTAATATCACAGTACGATGTCATAATCTATTACAATACGAGACGAATGATCCAAAAACAAATAATCCTTACAATTTTGCATAGCTGAAAACGCTAGCTGAATAAATAGTTCACACTTTATTTCAGAGTTCAAACGCAAAACAAAAGATAGCATGGAGCTACATCATCTCCATGAATCCACTGGCAGATCATGTTGGTTGTAGCTCGAAGACGACCCCCTTACTCCTCATTCGGACATTCTGCAAGTTTTAGTTGCAGCCCAGCTATAAAGGGTCAGCACAATTGAATTGTGGTGGCAAGTGACTTTGATTTCTAATATTCTACTAATCTATATCTATATGCTTATTTGGCTGGTGGAGCTCAAGGCTATTGCGTAAAGCAAGTTTTCTCCTACTTTTGATAAACAATTTTCTTAAATCAATATCTTCTCTTTCAGAGACATCTCGAGACAAGTCCATGTCTCCTACCCATGTTCACCCAACAAAGTTTTATTAAGAAATTGGACAGAAGACAGCCTTGTGTAGTTACTCAAATTGTCCGATGCCGGGGACACGGCTAAGATCTTAGGTTTTAACTCTAGAGAGTGTGTGCACTTTCACCATTAGACTTAATCAACCCAAACTATCCTCTACACTCCTTTAGTGAGAAGGAAAAGGAGAAGATCAAGACGATACTTTTCAGAAGTTGCTTTCCCATGATCATACTAAGAGATTACCACCATCCTATCAACTCTACCACCATCAATCTCTTGACCCAGGTCCACATCAACTTACTCCATCAAGACAGAGCCCATATTGACCAATGGTTGCACGATAAGCAACTGGACTCAGTGTAAACTTAAATCTCATAGCCCTGGGTGGCCTACCACAAGTGAGGAACTCAGGTTAACACCGCATATCATGGCCCCAAGTAAGTGGAAACTATCTTGGGCGAAGACAACCATGAAACTTGGCCCTGAGAAGCCACTCAACTTGAAACCTCCTCGATCGACCCAATCCACCCAGGCGTTAAATTAATTTAGTGAAAATTTTCATTTATCACATCAACCATAAAAACAATCATTTTTGCAGCAGTACTTCCACTAAATTATAATAGGGGTCTAACTGGAATTTCTAAGGGGTAACCTAACAGGTTTGCATAGCATACTACAAATCTCCCAGAAACCTATCATGCATACTACTTTTGCAAATACTGCTTAAAACACTAGGTATGCAATAGAATAAAATAGTAGGTGTTTTATGATGTCACTTGCCTTGGTAGCAGGAGGAGCAAGCACAACAAGAATAGCAATCACACGCAAGTCCTTCCTCTCCTTCACAATCTAGCAAGGGCGATACATAGAAATAAATACCCACACAATATCACACAATACCAAACATAAAAATGTATGCATGCATGATATGCCATGAATATAACTAGACACTCTTATCAATTATTTATATCTTCTGTTATTAAATGCATGAGATGCAATTCTAGGAGTTTATTATTTTACTTATCAATCAATTAATAGAAACAGTATAACAAAACTTGAATTCTATAACTACAACTTTTATTGTTTTATGAAAGTTTTCAAATAAGACTCATATTAATATTTCTGAACAGAGGGCAATAACCTAACTCTAAAACAATTAAGTTTATTTGAGAACCATTTTTATTATTTAAGTTATGGATTTAATAGCCGAATTACTCCTCGGATAATTTCATGAATTACAATTTATCAAAAGGAAAAACAAATGATATAGAAATAATCTACATTAGCAGGGCTATCCGTGGATATAAAATTTATCAAATTTGAACTTATAGATCAAAAGTTATGAATTTTCTAAGTTTTACATGTTTTCTGTTTTATTTATAAAATGTCCTGCGAAAAAGAAATAAAATGAGGCTACGTGGCGTGATCCTATTGGACGAAAACGGTTCGCGCGGATCGCGGGCGCGCGCCATCCGATCTAAATAAAATCGGACGCACGGAAACATTCCGATCTAGATCCGTTGGATCTGGATCCAACGGCTTATAACGCACGGCCGAACCGAGCGGCGCGCGGGTCGTCGGAGCGCTCGCCGCGATGGCGCCCGCGGCGGCGGCGCGTAGGCTTCGCCGTTCCCGGCGTTATACGAAGCCCCGGGAGGAGCGGTTCTTACCAAAATGAAGCGGAGGAGGAGGCGAGGTCGATGGCGCGGCGGCGGCGTCGGTGTCCTTCTCCTTTCCTCGTCGGAGTCGTGGACGGCGGCGGCGGTGTCAGGTCGAGGATGGATACGGCACTCGGCTGCGAAATAAAACACGCGAGGGGGCTCAACGCATGCGCAAGGAGATGGGGAAGTGAGGGGAAGAAAGCGGGGGCGCTCGAGGTGCTCGATTTTACCGAAATCGTGCAAAATGCCCGGCGGCAATGACGGCGGCGACAGTCTCGATTCCGAGCAGCCCGCCGGCGGAGTGGTAGGGTTTGGGGGGGATTTTGGAGGCGGCTTTGAGGTGAATAAATAGGAGGGAGCACGGGAGCTAATCGCGGCGGAAAACGGCTCGGAAACGTCTCGGTCGCGGACTCCATCTCCGGCGCGATCTCCGGATGGAGGTTGAAGAAGGCTGACAGGTGGGGCCCACCTGTAAGCGAGAGAGAAGAGAGAGGCGCGCGCCGGAGCGGGCTTAAGGGGTGCTAGCTCACGCGCGCGCGGCGGATAGCGCCCGGGCCGGCCCGAAAACCATTTCTTTTTTAAAATAGAAAAAAAAACAGTTTTTCAAATCTGATTTACCAAATGATTTTTAAACCTATTCAAAACATTTCAGAAAAATTCATAAAAATATATTTTGGAAAGGTTATTTAAATTAGCAATTTTTAATAATAAAGTTGCCCATTAAATAATTTAGAAAATTATATTTATTAAGTAAGTTTAAATAAACACTTAATGGGATTAAACATTATTTAAACTCATAATTGAAATTTATTTAGTACTTAAGTGATTAAATGTTAAGCCTATATGATGAATGATGTATGAATGCAAAGTTTTAAATTTTTGCAAAATTGGGATGTTACAAAGGGGGCCCACACCACCTCGTGGCGCGACTCCCAATGCTGCCGCGCGAGCACCTGGTGGGGTTGCCCTGGCCCACCTCTGGTCGTGCCCTTTCGCGTACTTAATCCCCCCAAAAACCTAAGATCCTTTCGGTGTTCAGAAATCCTCTTCGCCGCCACCACGAGGCGGAGAAGACAAAGAGAGAAAAGCTCTGCGGCAGTCTGCGTTGCCGCCGGGGAAATTCCCTCCTGGAGGGGGAAAATCGTCGCCATCGTCACCGTCATCGAGTTGCACACCATCGCCAACACCACCATCTCCACCGCCGACGCCATCATTTCCATCGGTCCACTCCATTCCCGCTGTAACATCTAGGGCTAAACCTTGTGTATTTGATAGGGGAAACTCTCCTGGTGTTGATTACGTACTCTTGTTATTGATGCTATTGAGTGAAACCGTTGAATTAGGGTTTATGTTCAGATTGTTAGCCATCATTATATCATCTCTGATCATGTACCATATAATGTGTTGTGTTCGTTGAGTTCTTGAGGGCATGGGAGAAGTCTAGATGTTAGTAGTGAACTATGTTGAGTAATATTTGATGTTTTGATATTTAAGTTGTGGTGCCATTCTTCTAGTGGTGTGATGTGAACATCGACTAGATGACACTTCACATTTATGGACCTAGGGCAATGCATCGTGTAATCGGTTATTAATTGTGGGGTTGCCGGAGTGACAGAAACCTAAACCCGCGTTGATATTCCGATGCATGAGGTATAGCAGGATCTCAGAGTTTAAAGCTACAGTTAGATTTATCTTAAGTACTTTCTTGTATTTACGGATGCTTGCAAGGGGTATAATCATAAGTATGTATTAGTCCTAGGAACGGCGGTGCATTAGCATAGGTTCACCCACACGACACTTATCCAAACAATAAGTATTAATCATCAATATGAAGCGAAAGCACTAGAAAGAATTCCCGTGTGTCCTCAAGAACGTTTGGTCATCATAAGTAAACAAACCGGATTGTCCTTTGCTCTCAAAAGGATTGGGTCACTCGCTGCAATTATAATTGCCGCGCTCTATTTACTCGCACTTTATTTATCTGTTATATCAAAGTCTACAGAAAACTTGTCTGCTAGTGTTTATAGTGAAATCCTCATCAAAACAACTTGTCAACACCTTTTTCTCCTCATTGGGTTCGACACTCTTATTTATCGGAAGTACTGCGATACACTTGTGGGTCATCAACATTAAAGATAAAGCCTATGATTTCTCTCTTGATTTGGCTCATATAACTATTGTTGAAAGAGAACCTTTATGTGGAACTGAAAATGAAAGTGATGTAGAACACATGAATGTATTGTCTGATTTAAGTGGATTATTTACTGAGGACATTAAAAGACACACTTATTTTGTTGCTAAAATATTTCCTTTCTCATTAAAAGGAGAAGCTAAAACCTGATATAATAATTTGTCTCCTGATTCCATCACTAGTCCTAAGGGTTTGCATGATGCTTTCTTTCAAAAATACTTTCCTGCTAGTGCTCAACATGATGCTTTGTTAAGAATCTATAATTTTAATCAAGATGAAGATGAGAAATTGCCTAAAGCTTGGACACACTTTTGTTCCATTTTAAGGGGCTAGCCAAACCATGATTTGGAGAAAAATGATCTACTTGATATATTTTATAGTGGACTAGCTGCTGAATCAAGGACATACCTGGATAGTTTTGCTAGTTGTGTTTTCAGGAAAAGGACTCCCGAAGAAGCCGAGGAACTATTAGCCATGATATGCAAGAATAATGATGATTGGGATATTCCTGAACCTACTCCAACGCCACCACCAACACCGAAGAAGAGGGTTATGATTGAATTAAATGAAGAAACGATGAAGGAGGCTAAAAGATCTCTGAAGGAGAGTGGTATTAAATCTGAAGATGTGAAGTATTTACCTCCTATTGAAGAATTATGTAAGCCACTTCCTCCTTCAACCGTAATTGAGGTACACTCTCTCCAAAGTTTTGATGATATAGATATCCCGTATTCTAAACCTCCTGCTCAATGTTTAGATGAATTTGATACTTTTATTACTAAGCAATGCAATTTTAATATGAGAATAGAGAATCATTTGATGGAAAATTCTTGTGCTATTAGTGATTTGCATGATATTGTTGATAGAACTTCTAATGATGTTAAAGACTCATTAAACACTTTCATATTGTTAAAACTCAAATAGATGAACTTACTAAAGTGCAAAAAGAATTGTTGGCGAATGCCTCTGTAGCTAAAGAAAAACTTGTTTGTGAAGTAACAACTACATGTGGTAAATCAACTCAAGATCCTTTGTATCCCCAAGGACATTATGAAATAATTGAACAAGATTCTCAACGAGTTAATGAACCTAGTACTCCTTCTAGGAAAAATAAAAATAAACATAAAACTGTTGTAGAATCCTCTGAACCTTTTAAGGATCCTAATAGTATATCTGTTTCTGATGCTGAAACTAAAAGTGGTAATGAATACAACAATGATAATGCTAATAACAATGATAATGATAAAAATGCCAATTCAGATGGAGAAGAATTAGAAGAGGAACCTGAAAAACATGCTAAAAATAAAAAAGTACACTAAAGAAGATTTTATTTCTAAGAAACACGGTAATGAAAGAAAACCTTGGGTCCAAAACCCAATGCCTTTTCCTGCTAAGAAACTGAAAACAAAATAGGAAGAACATTACAATAAATTATTTGATTGGATGAAACCATTGTTCTTGCAAATTCCTTTGACTGATGCAATTAAGTTGCCTCCTTTTTTTAAATATATGAAAGATATTGTGACTAACAAATGGAAAATTCCTAATGAGGAGATATCTACTATGCTTGCTAATTACTCTTTCAATGGCAAGGTTCCAAAGAAGCTGGGTGATCTAGGTATACCAACTATTCCTTGCTCTATCAAAAATAATTATGTTAAAACAGCTCTATGTGACTTGGGAGCTGGAGTAAGTGTTATGCCTTTATCTCTTTACAAGAGACTTTACCTTGATAAATTGATACCTACTGATATATCTTTGCAAATGGATGATAAATCTACTGCTATTCCTGTTGGGATTTGTTAGGATGTTCCTGTTCAAATAACTACCAATTGTTTAATTATGACTGACTTTGTTGTTCTTGAAATGCCTGAAGATGATAATATGTCTATTATTTTTGGAAGAACTTTTCTAAATACTGCAGGGGCTGTTATTGACTGCAATAAAGGAAAAGTTACTTTTAATGTTCATGACAAGGAGCATACTGTCTATTTTCCCAAGAAAGTTGATAAAATGCCTGCAGTTAATACATCTACCAATATGAGGTCTATTAGAGTGGGAAGTATTGATTGCCCATATAAAGAAGAATACAAAACTCTCATGATTGGATCAATACAAATTCAATATAAGGTAACATGATCTCATATGGTTTAAATCTTTTATGTCATATAAAATTCATTTGGTGGCAAGACTTGATCAACCTTGTTACCAAGTGCATTTTAAATGCATAAAGAGGCTAAACAATTTTATTTCTCCCATTCTTGTTTTACCTACTATAATGTTATTTAGTTTGCAATGTTTAGTTGAATTTGGTGTTAGAAAATAATTTTTCAATATTGAATTTAATAATGAAAAATACCAGAAAATGTGAAAAATAAAGTTTCTCAGAAAATTAAAAAAATTATATAAAAAATCATATATTTCGAGGAGGGACCTGGAAGTGTCAGAGAGCAACCAGGGTGGCCCATAGGCCACCTCACCACATGATGGCGCGACAACAACTTGGCCGCGCCAGCACATGGTGTGGGGCCCACAGGCCCCCCACTTGCTCTCTCTCCTTCCCCTGCCTTCCACTTGCCCGAAAAATCACTTTTGGCTAGCTCAAACTCATGTTCTTGCTGCCCATTTCATGTGATTTCGATCTCCATCTTTAGCTAATTTCTGCTGCTGAAATTTGGTGCATCTCTTCTCCGTTATGTGACTCCTCCGAATATCCAAGTACAAATTTGTTTAGTGGTGTATATATGAAGTATTTTGCTGTTGTAGATATCTTGTTTAGTGAGTTTGAATGCTTGTTCTAAGTTGAAATAACTAGTTTTGATGCATGCTTAAGCCTCTAGCAAGTCACTGATAAGGATGGAATATAGGGGGGTTTTGTGTTATCGTCTCCACAGGGATCAACAAGTCTATGATGTTTCTAAAGGTTGGCAGAAGCTAAACCAAGTCCAAAAGGTTTCAGGTTTTAAACAAGGTAAAGAAGCTTAACTGAAAAAGATTCAGAATTTAATTTACAGCCTCCAGGTTGTCAATCCAGAGACTAGGAAGGATCTAAGTAGGGTTTAGACATGGAATAAGATTTTATTTCTTAACTTGTAGAGACTTGTCTTGCAAGCAGAGGTTTTTACCAGGTTTAGGAAGTAGGAAATTCAGAACACAAAGATCATAACTTTCTGGGTTGTCATGCCAGATCATAGTGAGTTAATAAGCAAAAAGAGGTTAGGGACAGAACTGCAACACACAAGTATGCAGGACTAGCCTTACACACATTGATCAAGACACGCAACAACCAAAACATGCAAATCTTCAGTTAAGACAGAGAATTGTGTCACTCAGATCACTACAATAACAAAGTATTACAAGCCTTACTTGCAGATGTATGATCTACAAAGTTCATTCAGGATTACACAAGAGGAGGGGAGAGATCCTTGGCTTTAGCTCACTAAAATCTAGTCGAGGCAGGGGAAGTAGAGTAGAGGAGGAAGAGTTGCAGATCTTGATCTTCAGTTAACCAAGGCCTTGTGTTTCTTCTTCTGTTCTCCATGTTCAGCTTGTTCTTCTTTCTTGTTCTTGTTCTTGTTCTTGTTGGGCTGATGGGATGATGGTTGGTGGAAAGGTGGAAAAGTGGAGAGGGTGGAAGAGGCGATCGATTGGGCGACTTCAGGTTGTGGTGGCTTTATACACTTTTTCCAAATGTGGTGGAGGCGAAGTGCGAGTTGGTAGAGGGGGAAGCTTCATTCCTTTCCACAGCTCACAGTGCACATGGCATGTCCCCTCTTTTGCACCTTTTTGCCTTTATGCCTTTTGTGGTTTCCTTGATCTCCAAGTTGATCTATCTTTCTCCTTTATGATTCAAACTCATTTGAATTCCCTCTTCTCTTCTTGCCTTTAGCATTGCTTGGAATTCAGAATATGGCCTTGAGTTTGGCTGTCAGACTTTCTGTCAGTTACTGTTCACTTTCAGACAACAACAGTGAACTTCAGGTTTTTGCTTGGATTTGAATTGTTGATCTTGGGCATCTTCTCTATTGTATTGGTATAGGTTGAATGTTGCATCTTGCTTCACTTCTATAATGGATCTTATTAAGATTGTGTGCCTTTGCGCACTGATCTGTAAAATGAGTGAAAAGCAATGTGACATGTAAATATTTTTAGTTCTGACTATATAAAAAGGTGAGTTTTTAAGGTTTTGGGGTTGTGAATAATGCATATAAATGATGATGATCAAACCCCCCAGACTTAAACCTTAGCTTGTCCTCAAGTAAAGAAATTGGAGGATAAAGACAACAAGCATATTATAAACAGTTTAACGTTCTGAATACTTAGCAGTTCATTCAAATTGGACTCAATGTAGTTCTGTCTACTATTAGAACAAGTGCTATCTTGGAAACAAGTTTCAAATAGCAGGATGCAATCATTTCCGAGCTCAACATTTACAAGGGAACTGAATAGAAATGATCCAAATGAAAGTCATAATGCAAGAATGAATGTCAAATGGATGCAAAGTCAGTGCTTCACCTACTACAGTTCCAGGGAACATAGTAAGCTAATGCAAATGCAAGTTTTTAGTTAGTTTGTTTATTATACTGCCAAGACACTTGGGTTAGTGCTTCACAAGCTACAATCCCAGGATCATAGTTGCTAATGCATAAATTGAATCATTTTTTGATAAGCCTTCAAGTTAGTGCTTCACAGACCAACATCCCAGGATAATGGTTGCTAATGAAAAAAGTACTTGCTGTTGCAAAATTCTTTGATTATAGTTAATGTTAATGTCAGTATGGATGTTAGTGCTTCACAAATCACAGTCCAGAGACAATGACTGCTAATGCCAAAATTTTGTAAAAAATGCACAAAAGGATAAATGACTCTACTAGGGATCATTTAACTCAGTTTCAAAGCAAATTGCATTATTTAGATACTCCAAAGTTCTTGAAGGGCTGAAATAAAGGGATTCTGTTCTTGATAGATGGTTCTGAGCATAGCCTTTGCAAAATAATAAGCAGATTCATTACTTGATTCACAACCAGGATGTAAAGCTAATTAATCAGAATAAAGCTAACATCAATGATTTTAATTTTCGGGTAACAGCGAAACTTGCCAATTTAATCTTTTACCAGGAATATGATAATAGCAATATTGTAGTGTTCCTTAATGCAAAGATTGGAAAGTATCCACCTGGTGTTAACTTCTGCCTCCTTCTTCATGATATCCCACCTAAATCTCTCTCTCCACTTCTTTTTATTTGAAATCTAAGAGACAAATTCAAAGAGACAACACAAAAAATTAATATAAAAATGAAAGGAACATGCAAATAATGTACACAGGTACCAGGCTGCCTCCTGATGAGCGCTTCTTTATAGTCATGAGCCTGACTGTAGCTTCTTCACAGGTCCTTAGCTGAAGAGGATGCATTGAGGTCATCCTCAACTTCTTCATCATTAGTTTCTTCACTTGCTTCAGTGTTCAAATGCTCTCCAGCTCTGTAATGCTTCAATCTCTGACCATTCATTTTGAAAGTACCTTCTGTAGCACTCTGTACTTCAAAAGCACCATGTCCAAGGCCTCTCTTGATAACACAAGGGCCAAACCATCTGGACTTGAATTTCCCAGAGAAAATATGCAGCTTGGAGTCATATACCAACACTGGCTGTCCAACTCTGAGTTCTTTTCTAAGAATGTGCTTGTCATGCCATTTCACAGTCTTGTCCTTGTAAATCTTTGAGTTTTCATAAGCATCATTTCTCAGTTCTTCTAGCTCACACATCTAGAGCTTTCTTGCAGTTCCAGCTTTGCCTAAATCCATGTTAAACTTCCTTATTGCCCACTTTGCTCTATGCTCTAACTCAACAGGTAAATGACATGCTTTTCCATAGACAATACTGAATGGTGACATACCAATAGGTGTCTTATATCCTGTTCTGTAGGCCCATAAGCTATCTGGCAATTTCATTGACCAATCCCCCTGGACATAGAAACGACTTTCTCCAGAATTTGTTTCACTTCTCTGTTTGACAGCTCAACTTGTCCATTTACTTGAGGGTGATAAGGTGTAGTTACTCTATGATTTCTCACACCATACTTGTTCAAGAGCTTCTCAAACTGATAATTGTTGAAATGAGCTCTACAATCACTGATTACTACTCTTGGCACACCAAATCTTGGGAATATGACTGTTCTGAAGAATTTGCATACCGCCTTGGAATCAACATTAACAGTGGGTATTGCTTCTACCCATTTGGACACATAGTCCACTGCAACAAGTATATGCTCGTATCCATTCGATGATGGTAAAGGACCAACAAAATCTACCCCTCATACATCAAATAGTTCAACCTCAAGAATTCCTTTCTGAGGCATTTCATTCCTTCTTGAAATTTTTCCAGATCTCTGGCAAGGATCACACTTTTGGATGTAATCATGCACATCTATGAAAATATTAGGCCAATAGAATCCACCTTGCATAGTATATCACATGGACAACCTTTTCTATTCTCTGACCAAGTACTGCTCCTACTGCAAAATCACTTGCATCACACAACAGCTCAAAAGGCACTGTCCAATCAGGTGGCTGCACTATTGGGGCTGTAATCAGAGCTTCTTTCAGTCTTTTGAAGGCTTGCATACATGCTTCATCAAAAGCAAATGGTACATTGTGATTCAGAAGGTGTGTGAGAGGCTTTGCAATGTTGGAGAAATCTTTGATGAATCTTCTGTAAAAACCAGCATGTCCTAGGAAACTCTGTATTCCTTTCACATTTTCAAGAGGTGGTAACTTAGCAATTACATCAATCTTTGTTTTGTCCACTTCTATTCCTCTGGCAGATACCAAATGACCTAGCAGAATGCCTTCAGTTACCAAGAAATGGCACTTCTCGCAGTTTAGAATCAAATTTTGTTCAGAGCATCTGTGCAACACTGTTGTCAGATGTTCCAAGCAAGTGTTGAAGTCTTTTCCATAAATGTAAAGTCATCCATGAATACCTCCATTATCTTTTCAATGTGCTCTGAGAATATAGACATCATACATCTCTGAAAGGTACAAGGAGCATTACATAACCCAAATGGTAATCTCTTATAAGCAAATGTTCCATATGGACATGTGAATGTAGTCTTGTCTTGGTCATCTGGATGGATGGGTATTTGAAGAAATCTTGTATATCCATCAAGGTAGCAATAGAATTTGTGTCCAGCCAACCTATCTAACAACTGATCTATAAATTGCAAAGGGAAGTGATCTTTCCTAGTTGCCTTGTTCAGTTTTCTGAAGTCATTAACCACTCTCCACCCAGTGACGGGTCTAGTGGTCATCAATCTTCCTTCCTAATTTTCTACCACTGTGTAGCCTCCTTTCTTAGTCACAATGTGTATAGGACTTACCCATTAACTTTCAGAGATGGAGTAAATCATTTCTGCCTTAAGCAGTTTCAGAATTTCCTTTTTAACCACTTCTTGCATTGCAGGGTTCAGCCTTCTTTGTCCCTTTGCCTTCTTCTAAGTGTATCCGATGAGAGCAAACCATTTCATTTATTCCTCTGATATCGTCAATGGAATATCTAGTCACATTCTTGTACAACCTTAGGACTGTCAACAAGCTCTCTTCCTGCTTACTATCCAGGGCTGAACTGACTATAACTGGATGTATCCTTCCTTCTCCAAGAACATGTACTTAAGATGAGATTGTAGCTCTTTCAACTCCACTATTGAATTGTGGGCTGATTTATGATTCTCACTTTCTATAGCATCTGCATCTTTATCACTCAGGGATATTCCACATAGCTCCTGGTGATTTAAACTATCTGCAGTCACAAAAACTTGTGCTTCAACAACTTCTGATGGTGTTTCGTGTTGTGTTTCCAGAATACTTTGGTCTATCACATCAATGGACTGTCATTGTTCAAGTATATTTGGTAGGTGGGAAGCATGCTTCATGCTGAACTCAGCCTGTTCAGAGCCAAATTGTAACTTCAAGGTTCCACCTTTTACATCAATTATTGCTCTAGCTGTTGCTAAGAATGGTCTTCCTAGAATCATGGATTCAGAGTTGTCTTCCATTTCCAATACCACAAAATCGACTGGATAAGAAAATTTTCCAACTTGTACTGGGACATCTTCTAGAATACCAGCTGGTTTCCTTAGTATTCTGTCAGCTCACTGCAGGGTCATTGATGTAGGCTTTAGTACTCCTAGCTGCAATATTTGGCTGACAGCTGATGCACACGGTGGGTGTGTTGTTGGGAGACCCCAAGAGGAAGGTTTGAAGTAGTGCAGCAGCAAGTTTCCCTCAGTATGAAACCAAGGTTATCGAACTAGTAGGAGATGAATGATTCCTTCGAGGTTGTTGGTGGAGACGTTGGCACGGCGCAATACCAGCGTCAGCAACGAACGTGGAGTCTGCACACAAACAATCAAGATACTTTGCCCCTACTTAACGGTGAGGTTGTCAATCCCACCGGCTTGCTGTAACAAAGGATTAAACGTATGTGGGGAAGAAAGAGTGATGTTTATAGAAAGTAACATGTTTGTAGTTGTGGTTTATCAGATTAATGAGGGATCGGGGTCCACAGTTCACTAGTGGTGTCTCTCCATAAATAATAATAACATTCATCCATGCGTGGTAAACAAATTATAGCTAGGCAATTGACAGAATAATGATGAGCAACCCAATGCATATACTAATGATAAGGTGTCTAGTGTGAGATTCATTCAGGCATCACAACAATATACATAGACCGTTCCAACCCCATATATGACTAATAATCCACCTTCCGGTTAGCGTCCGCACCCCTTTCAGTATTAAGTTGCATGCAACAGATTATCGCCTTAACCACTGTGTGTAAAGTAAGTAAGTAACATCATCCTTAGATAAAGTACTAATGTTTTATCCCTAATAGCAACAACACATCTACAACCTTAGAGCTTTCTGTCACTGCCCCAGATTAAATAGAGACATGAACATACTATCGAGCATAAATACCCCCTCTTGGAGTTACAAGCATCTACTTGGCCAGAGCATACACAAGTAAGGGAGAGCATGCAAGATCATTAAATAGCACACACATGATATATTATGAAGCAATAAATTTAGTACTCAATATTCATCGGATCCTAGCAAACATAACATGGAGAATTACATAAAGATGATCTTGATCATGATAGGCAGCTCACAGGATCTAAACACGAGAGCACAAGAGGAGAAGACAACAATCTAGCTACTGCTATGGACCCGTAGTCCAAGGTAGACTACACACGCATCAGTCCGGAGGCGGTCATGTCGACGTAGAGGCCTCCGGGGACGATTCGCCCTCCCGGCAGGGTGCCGGGGAGCAGTTCTGATCTCTCCCGAAGTGGTGGCGGTGACGGCGGCGGCTTGGGACACGAGGAAAAAATTATTAACCGTCTGGAGTTTTTAGGTCACGGGGGTTTATATGGGCGAAAGACCTAGATCAGTGGGCGCCCGAGGGCGCCACACCCCCTCCCGGCGCGACATCATTGGGAGCCGCGCCACGGGGCGATGTGGGCCCCACGGGGTCCGTCTTCGTCTCGTCTTCGGTTCTTCTGGTAGCAAATATTCCAAAAATAAATACTGGTTGGCTCGTTTCCAATTTGGCGGATATTTCCTTACGAGCTTTTCTGAAATAAAAAACAGCAGAAAACAGGGAACATGCACTGTGGCATCTTGTTAATAGGTTAGTCCCAGAAAATGCATAAACCTATATAAAATGCATATAAAACATGTAATAACATGATATAACATAGCATGGAACACAAGAAATTATGGATACGTTGGAGACGTATCAACATCCACAAGCCTAGTTCTACTCGCCCCGAGAAGGCAAGAACGATAAAAGAAAAATAATTTTGAAGTGATATGCTTAAACACAATCTTGACCATGTAATTCATTGTAAGACATGTAAACTGAAATCAAATGAATAAGGGCTGTAGTTTATATTGATATCAAATGAGTAATGAACAAACAAGTAGGTGAAGCAAGCAAAGCTTTCAATGATATAGTACTAGATAGCAATCAACTGTGCAAAGTAGATATTAAAGATGATTTAAGCTTCAACTACAACAATATAATCATCTAATGCTTCCAACAAACATGACAACTTAATGAAAAGATCAAGTCAAGTAATAGCAATATGCACGTAGAAGATCAATATATTATTTGTTCAAAAGAAACAAGCAAGCGTTCAATGTTGGTTCCTAGCACCAGGATGTTATGGCTAAGAGAATGTTAACAGAGGTTTGGAAGGCCAACGGAAGAAAGGCTCACAAAGATGTAGATGATCATTAGACAAGAGAAAGTCATACAATCGAAGCTATGCAAGGAGTAGTGATTGCCATACAACGGATGCACAATGAGCTATAAGTATATGAAAGCTCTCCAATGGAACTAGTGGGGGTGCATCCAACTTGCTTGCTCACGAGGACCTAGAGCACGTTTGAGGAGGCTCATTATTGGAATATACAAGCCAAATTATATAGTGTAAAATTCACCACATAGCTATGCAACTAAGACATGAAAACTCTCTCATATGGAGTAAAAGTGCTAAACATGAGCACAAATGATGATCATAAATGATATGGTGCTATAACATGAGCACAAGTGATGACTATAAATGATATGGTGTTGTAACATGAGCACAAGTGTGTGATAAAGAATAGTAATGCCACCCCCTTTTTTATTTCTTTTTCTCTTTTTTCTATTTTTTTCTATTTCTGTTTTCTTTTCTATGGCCTCCATGGCTCTTCTCACTTTTAGGGGCAAGCATCCTAATATGATACATGATATATGATAACACACTAATGATGATAAAACAACATACTCATGATATGAGTAACTAATATGAATGTGCCATAAGAATACATATGACAACGGTGCCTCTGCCAGTGTAGCAGGTTATGCAGTGCTCTAGCGTAACATGGGTTAAACCACATACCAGCTTTATAGAAACACGCAAATCAATAAATCATTAATGAATAACAACAAGTCATGTAATGTAAGATGGATGTTGCATGGCAATATATCTCGGAACAACAATGGAAATGCTGTAGTAGGTAGGTATGGTGGATGTTTTGAGGAAGAAGTTTGTCTTATGTGTAGGAGAACAAGATGAAGATCTCCCACGAGTTTGGATGTACCCGTGAAAAATGCACTAACTCTCAATGTGAGAAAGGGCAAAGCAAAGTACCGAAGAGGCTAGCAATATGGTGGTGGAAGTCCATGAAAACCATAGTTTTAGAACTCACAAGTAAAAAGATTCGAAATAAAAATATGATCATGCAAGGTATAATGAAAATTACTACTAGGGGTGCTATGGCAAATGAAAAAGTCACTGTTGGGGACCCGACCGTAGCGCATAACATAAATCCATTACGGTTGCCTTAGGCAAAAATAAGTCATATACCATTATGCAATCAACTGGAAATTTAAGTGTGGCACAGTTTTCAAGTTTCTCTAGACCAACCATTTAATCATTCCACTTTACTAGACCATCATGTTTACCATTAAGCAAATTAATATCTCAGAACAACATCAATGATTCAAGTGACACAATTTAATGATCTACAAGATTAACGTATCATTTAATTATACCATCTACCACATTTAGCATTTTCTGTTGTCAACCAAACACCAATCAACTTATTTGAAAGATGAACTCTCCAAGTAATTAAACAATGAGATATGAGTGTATGATATAACAAATCTAACAACTCTACAATAGATGCATGAAAAACAAGAGCTAGAGAGCAAACGATAACAAAAGACGAATACTCAACGAATATAAGTGAAGAATACGAGTATTCATATGAGAAAGCAGAGCGTGTCTCTCTCCCACACAAAAGAATGCTAGAATACATATTTATTCACAGAATGAAAATAATAAAAACAAAAACAAATAGACGCTTCAAGATAAGCACATAAGATGTGACGGAATTAAAATATAGTTTCACTAGAAAGGACCTGATAGTTTGTCGATGAAGAAGGGGGTGCCTTGGGCATCCCCAAGATTTGACGCTTGAGTATTCCTGAATTATATTAGAGTGAACCACCGGCCATCCCCAAGATTTGGCTTTACTATCCTCTTGATCACATTGTATCATCCTCTTTTCCTGAGAGTAACTTCAACAGAGGGTTAGTGCACAAAAAATTATGATATTCTGTAGGAACACAATTGCTACCATTGATACTGTACATTAGCTATAGCCACTGATACTTAAAAAGATAAAAAGATCCAATCAAATGGTAAAAGAGGCATTGCAACAAAAAAAATAGCAGAATCTCTCAAAAACAAAACTCTCCGTAAAGACGAATTTTTTCGAGGCACTTAACTTGCTCTGATCAGATTGTATTGCTTGTGCTAGATTGTGAAGAGGAGGGAGGACTTGCTTGTGATTGTTATTCTTGTTCTGCTTGCTCCTCCTGTTACCAAGGCAAGTGACATTCATGAACTACCCAATATTTTCCTATATGCAGTAGTAGAATATTTTGAGTAGTATGCATGATAGGAAAATGTTGTGTTATTTTATTATGCTAAGTTAGCTATATGCTTTGCAAAATTCCTAGTAGTATGTAGCTATCCTTTACCATGCAGACAATTAAAAGTTTTATTAGATGCTTAGCAATGCTATAAAAATTGTTTATTTGCCATGTTATGGAAATATTTCTAAGTGTTAAACTTAAAATACACATCTGGGTGGATTGGTTGGTATGGTTTATGTTGAGTGGCTATTTGGGACTATGCTTGTGGTTGTCGTCGCCTAGGATGAATTTCTATTCTACTTAGGGCCATGAGTATGGTGGTTTTCACCCAAAAGTGCACTTGTGGATGGCCACCTAGGAACAAAGAGATTACTAAGTCCCTCCAAGTTTAGATGCTTCCCGTGCAGCCTTTTGACAATGGACTCTGTCTAGAACAATTAAGTTGTGAGAGTTCAACCTATCAGCTTGACAAGCAGATGTAGAGTTGGTAGGTGGAACGGGTCTTGCTAGTATGGTTGAATTCTTCTTTTGAAAGTTCTTGTCTCAATTCTCTCCTTTCCTTAATGCACTCCGCGTGTATAGCATGTCTTGGTTAATTGAGTCTAAAGGTGAAAGTGCACAACCTCTGCAGAGTCGACAATCTGAGTACTTAGCCGTGTCCCCGGTGATGGACTACTTCAAGCAACTGAACAAGGATGGACGGAAGAATCTCAACACCATTTTCATGAAGTAAAATTTGACTAAGGAAAGAAATGTTGGTGCACTTGGGCTTCATCCCTTGGTGCCAAGTCTTTGAAAATACAAGTGTTTTACAAAAAGATAGGAGAAAACTTGCTTTCTGCAAAAACAGCCTACAACTCCACCAAGCCAAATATGCATATAGAATTAGAGTCGTTTTATATCCGCCATAGTCACTTGCCAATACTTCATTGTATTGACCTCCTTCGGGGGCTGCATATTCAATTGTGCAGGTACTTCAAATGAAGAATAAGTTTGGACTCGAGTCTACACCCAACATGTCTGCCTGTGGCGCATGCTTGAAGATGAGGCTCATTACTATTTGCTTTCGTTGTGAACTCTGAATATTCTAGCTAGCCTTCATGGCTGTGCACTTTGTAATAAAGCTATACTTATCTATTTTGGATCTTGTTATAGTAAATTGATACTTATGCAATGATACTTTATATTTTGTACTGTGGTGCTGGCAGTGATTCAGGGACTAGCACTTAACACATGTGTTACATCTTTAATTAAAGATGGGGTGCTACATCCATCAACTCCGGCGTCGGGCAAGATCGCTCTGCGTCACCCGCGGCTTCTTCGACTCCTACGTCGGGCGAGATTGCATTTGCGTCACCCACGGCTTCTTCGACTTCTACGTCGGGCGAGATCGTATATGCAGCACCCGCGGCCCCATCGACCCCGCCTCTGTCGGTAGAGAAGGTGGATGTGACCTGCTACTGCTCCGACTGTGCTATTTTTCAAGTCACAACCATACTTCGCAGCGGTGGATCGTCATCGGACAGCGAGCGCAAACACTGAAGTGGGGAACACAGTGTTTACAGTCGCCAAGTTATTCAAATATGCATGGTGGATGTCACCCCAAGTGCCACGCCGACTCGACGCCCGCCAGGACAGGTGGCGCAGTACCCCGTCACAATACGGATGGCAGGCAAAGATCTTGACATCACAGAAGAGATGGCCCTCAGGCTGCAAGATATCGTCAACAAAGGTACCATGTTACATGTCGACTCCCCAGGGAGAACTTATTGGCATACCAGTACCTATTCTGCAAGAAGAATCTGGAGTTAGTCGAGGTGCAGAAAGAGCTCAACGACGGCAGGCCAGAGCTGATTCGCTCAGCGCAAGAAGGTTAGCCGAGTCGTCATCGTATTCGACGGGCGCAGAACCTGGTACAACAGAGCATGTAAGGACCCGATCCCGGCTACCCAGAGCAGGGTTAGATTTCAACAACATCAGGCAGAAATTCATGACCATCGACGAAGACGACATCCCCATACCAAAAACTACGGTGGCAGCCGTAGCATCTGTTGCAACCTACCTCAGATCCACCATGCCTCCACAAGACGACCCACACCACACTCTTCACTGAGCTCAGATCGAGGCCTTAGGTTAGGTGGGGTCAGCTCTGGTACCAATGACTACTCCGACAGGTCGCCCCGGGATCAGACCTGGGCAGAACAACCCAAATACGGGCACCCGAGAAAATGGCAGCATGCCAGTCGATTAACGACCTCCGGGTGAAGGCACCCGCCACGACAATAGGCAGCGGGAGGATCGCACTCAGGACGACCCGGAGGGGAGCAGGTCCAGGCGCCGCCACCGCGACGAACCTGATAGAGGCGAGCTAGAGCGGAGCAGATCTAGGCAGCGACATCGGAGCAAAGATAGGGAGGATACCGAAGAAGAGCGTTCCACTCGACGCCGTCGCGAGAGAGAAGAGCGTAGGCATGATAGGGAATACCGGCATCAGCAAAGACAAGCCGCTAGCTTCGATTATGACTATGTGGAAGAAGAACTCGACGCAAGAGATATAATCACTCAGCGAGTAGTGAACAAACACCGACATCAGCGAAGGCGTCGTAGCCGTACTCCAGGTTTCAGTCGGAGCAGTTCGAACACATAATCTGATGTTGAACCCTGCGGAGCAATGTGCTTCACGATGGCGGTACGTGAAACTCGTATGCTAAAAAGATTCAAGTTAACATCCGAAACTCCCAAGTACGACGGCAGTCAAGAGCCATCAGCCTGGCTAGAGGATGACAAAACAACAGTAGCATGTCAACGGGGTAACACCACGACAGCCATGCAGTATATTCAGTTAATGTTAACGGGATCAGCCCGCGCATGGCTCAGAGGACTGCCTTGCAGTTCATATGGTACGTGGGAGGCTTTTTGCAGTGACTTCATGATAAATTTCTCTTCCACGTTCAAACGACCTGCGTCTTTCCAGCAACTTAGAGCCTGCAAGCAGAAACCCGGGGAAACACTCTGCGAGTACATTCAGCGTTGGACCACTATGAAGAACTCAGGTGCTAACATCTCTAAGGATAACGCCATATTCGCGCTCATACAAGGAGTCAGACGCAATGACCTACAGGAAGCATTGGGTCGTGAGGACCCAAAGACAACCGCACATCTCACGGAAATAGCCAATAAGTGGGCTGACGGAGAGGATTCAGTCAGAAACGACAGAGCGCAATCTCCCGAGGCGGATCGCCAGCAGGGCATTAGCGGGCGTCGCGGGCGTTTTGACAGATGGATCGGGCCAAGGCCATACGGCGAGTCAGACGGAGTCAAGCAGGTAGCGGCTGGCTTCCTGGAAAATCGTGGAAACCAGAATGCCCATCAAGGGGAAAACACGCGCCATGATCGCGAAGACAAGAATCACTTTGACAGAAGTCGTGACGATATTAACAGAAGGCGTGATTTCAAGCCAAGAGGAACTCGATTCGAACATCCTTATCGAACGCCGGCTCAACAACTTACCGACCCCTGCATGATGCACATGTTCAAAGATGACTTCGGTAAGTTACGAGCCACACACATATTGAAGGACTGTCGAGATTTCATTGCAATTCAGGCTGAGATACGACGGAATGCTGCCTTAAATGTTGCTCTACCTGCACCCGAAGCACTACCACTTCCGCCTTCAGGGTGAGTCGCAGGAGCATTTCAGCCAAACCAGCAGCAGGAAAACGTAGGTGCGGCTCACGATCAGTATCCGCCAACCAGGGGGGCGATGTACATGATTCAGAAGGGGCGGCCATCAAACTGATGTCAGAAACTCATCAGCCGCCAAGTCCACCTAGCCACCTCGGCCCCACCAGCAGTTCCAGAGTACCATCAGGGTTCGGAGACTCCAATCGGTTTCACTCGCGTAGATCACCCCCCGCGAGTCCCAAGGCCGGGTCACGCGCCACTCATCATTCATGCTCTAATCGGAGAGTTCAAGATGAGCAAAGCATTCATGGATGGCGGCAGTGGCACTTACACCGTCTTCGCAGTCACCTTGTGTAAAATGAACATGTCGCTTGACAACCTAAAACAGTCTGAAAACACATTCCACGACATAGTACCAGGCAAGGAAGTGTATCCGCTGGGTTCTTGTAGCGCCCCATCTTTTAAATAAAGATGGAACACCTGTGTTATGTGCTAGTCCCTGGATCACTGCCAGCACCACAGTACAAAATATATAGTATCATTGCATAAGTATCAAAATACTACAACGAGATCCAAAAATAGCTAAGTATAGCTTTATTACAAAGTGCATAGTCATGAAGACTAGCTAAAAATATTCAGAGTTCACAACGAAAATAAATGCAATGGGCCTCCTCTTCTAGCATACGCCACAAGCAGACATGTTGGGTGTAGAATCGAGTCCAAACTCACTCCTCATCAGAATTACCTGCACATTTGAATATGCAGCCCCCGTAGGAGGTCAATACATTGAAGTATTGGCAAGTGACTATGGTGGATAAATTATGACAAGTCTAATTCTATATGCATATTTGGCTTGGTGGGGTTGTAGGCTATTTTGCGGAAAGCCAGTTTTTCTCCTATCTTTTGTAAAACACTTTTGTTTCTCAAAGACTTGGCACCAAGGGATGAAGCCCAAGTGCACCAACAATTCTTTCCTTAGTCAAATTTTTACTTTATGAAAACTATGATGAGATTCTTCCGTCCTTCCTTGTCCAGTTGCTCGAAGTAGTCCATCACCGGGGACACGGTTGAGTACTCAGTTTGTTGACTCTGCAGAGGTTGTGCACTTTCACCTTGAGACTCAATTAACCCAAACATCCTATACACGCGGAGTGCATTAAGGAAAGGAGAGAATTGAGACAAGAACTTTCAGAAGAAGAATGCAACCATACTAGCAAGACCCGCTCCACCTACCAACTCTACATCTGCTTGTCAAGCTGACAGGTTGCACTCTCACAACTTAGTAATTCTAGACAGAGCCCATTGTCAAAAGGCTGCACGGGAAGCTTCTAAACTTGGAGGGACTTAGAAATCTCTTTGTTCCTGGGTGGCCGTCCACAAGTGCGCTTCTGGGTGACAACCACCATACTCATGGCCCTAAGTAGAATAGAAATTCATCCTAGGCAAAGACAACCACAAGCATGGTCCCAAAAGCCACTCAACATAAACCAAGCAACCAATTCCACCCAGGTGTGTATTTGAAGTTTTAACACTTAGCAATATTTCTATAACATGATAAGTAAACACTTTTATAGCATAGCTAAGCATCTAATAAAACTTTTGGTGGCTGCATGGGAAGGGATGGCTACACACTACTAGGATATTTTCAAAGTGTAAACTAACTTAGCATTATAAGATAGTTCAAAAATTCCCTATCATGGATACTACTTAAAAATCTACTAATAATGCATATAAAAAACATTGGGTAGATTATGAATGTTACTTGCCTTGGTAACAAGAGGAACAAGCACAGCAAGAATAACAATCACAAGGGCCTTCCTCCTCTTCACAATCTAGAGACAAACAATAAAACTAAATAAACACACAAGCATAACACTTAGAATATCAAGAAAAAAATTATGTATGCATGCTTAATATGCAATGAACTTAACAAGACAAAATACTTACCATTTTAATTCCTCTGTTATTAATGCATGAAATGCAATGATCAATATTTTAATATTTTATTTAATCATTTAAAATATTGAGCATAATAGTAGTTTTAAGTTCTAAAACCAATTTCCTTAATTCTATTATGAGAAGTTTCAAATAAAACCCAGGTTGCACTCTCTGGACAGAGGGCATTAATAAACTTCTAAAACAATTGGATTTATTTGGAAAGAATTTTTATTAATTAAGTTATAGATTTATTATCTGAAAGCTAAACAATTTAATTCCGCAATTTAATATACACTAAAAGGACAAACTAATGAAACCATACTAAACTACACGAGCAGAGCTTCACGTGGATATAAAATTCATCAAATTTGGATGAACAGATCGAAACTTATGAATTTTGTAAGTTTGTATTGTTTTCTGTTTTTAAAACAAATTTTCAGCCGAAATAGAAAATTAAAGAGGCCACGCGGCACGATCTAATTGGACGATACCGGTTCGCCGCGGATCGGTCGCGCAAACCGTCCAATCTACTTTAAAACGAGCGCTCCAGATCAATCCGATCTAGATCCATTGGATCTAGATCCGACGGCCTGGACAAAAGGGGACGGACGGGCGGCGCGATTCGCCGGCGAACTCCTGCCCGCAGCGGCGCCATGTACGGCGTCGCTCGCACTCGCGTTCTACGGCTAAGGGGAGGGGGAGAATCATACCACGGCTAAGAGGAGATCGAGGCGGAGGCGATGGCGCGGCTGGAGGTCCTCGTGCTTCCTCTTCTTCTCCCAAAACTCCGCCGGAGATGAGGACCGCGGCGGTGCTCTTCGGTCGCGGACGGAGGGGTCGCTTCGCTGCGATCCAAGTCACGAGATTAGGCGCAAAACAACCGCAAGGAAGAAAGAGGTCGAGGGGAGGCGAAAGGAAGAGCCGGGGTGGTCGGAGCGCTACGCACGGCGAGCTCGACGGCGGCGGATTCGTGCGAGATGCCGAACTCGATGGCGGCGGCCCGGTGGCGTAGATCGTTAGGGTTTTTGGGGGAATCGGGAGGCGCGGTCACGGGATAAATAGGAGGCATCTTCGGGGAACAAATTGTGCGGATTTCGCGTGGATTCGATCCGTGCTCGGATCGGTCTCCGCCGGAGTTTTCGCGACGGGAAGTTGAAGGAGGCACGGCTCCTGCGTGCGGGACCCGCACGTCAGAGAGAGAGAGAGAGAGGGCAAGGCGCGACTGGGCTGCTCGTGGGCCGTTTCTTCGTGCGCGCGCGGCAGATAGCAGAGGGGCTCGGCCCAGTTAGCTGTTACACATTTTTTTTCTTCTGTTTAAACCTTTTCCAAACAAATTGATTTTTAAAACTTATCAAAACATTTCAGAAAAATTCATAAAAATATGTTTTGAAAAGCTAAATTAATTTAGAACTTTTTGATATCATTTTGCTAAATAAATAAAATAATAAAATACAGATTTTTATAAGGAGCTCAAATAGACCTCTTTATTGAAAACAACTTTATTTAAACTTCTAATTAAAATTCAATTTACTCTTTATGTGATTTCAATGCCATGTCTATATGATGCATGATGCATGATGCATGAATGCAAAGTTTTAAATTTTTGAGAAATTTGGGATGTTACAGACTCACCCCCTTAAGAAGAAGCTCGCCCTCGAGCTTCGGAAAGGTCAGCAAATAGGTGTGGGTGGTCTTCTCGGAGGTCATCCTCTCGTTCCCAGGTGGCTTCGTCCTCGGTGTGATGATTTCACTGGACCTTGCAAGACTTGATGGTTTTGGTACGGGTGACTCTTTCTGCTGTCTGCAATATCTTGATGGGCTTCTCCTCGTATGTCAGGTCACTTTCCAATTGTACCTCCTCGAGAGGTACATTATCCTTTAAAGGAACTCCCATCATCTCGGGATGACATTTCTTCAACTGACTGACATGAAACACATTATGAACAGCAGACAGAACTTCAGGTAGTTCTAACTCATATGCCACTTCACCTTTGCGAGAAAGAATTTTGAATGGTCCAATGAATCGAGGTGCTAACTTTCCTTTGATCCCAAACCTTTTCACACCCCGTAGTGGTGACACTCTTAAATAAGTTTTGTCACCCACTTCGTAGGTGACTTCTCTACGCTTGGAATCTGCATATCTTTTCTGGCGTGACTGTGCGATTTTCAATCTGTCCTTAATCAGCCTGACTTTCTCTTCAGCATCCTGTATTATATCAGGCCCAAAGAAACTTCGTTCTCCTACACCACTCCACAACAGTGGGGTTGTGCATTTCTTTCCATATAAGGCTTCAAACGGTGCTATCTCAATGCTGGCTTGGTAACTGTTGTTGTAGGAGAACTCAGCGTATGGCAAATTATCATCCCAACTAGATCCATAGTCGAGCGCACAAGCTCTTAACATATCTTCTAAAATCTGATTCACTCTTTCAGTCTGACCATCTGTTTGCGGGTGGAAAGCCGTACTGAATTCCAATCTGGTTCCCAAAGATTCGTGCAACTGCTTCCAAAAATGAGAAATAAACTGGGTCCCCCTATCAGACACGATACTCTTAGGAACACCGTGAAGGCACACAATTATCTTCATGTAAATATCGGCTAGCTTTGCACTAGTATAAGTGGTCTTCACGGGTATGAAGTGAGCTATTTTGGTTAGGCGACAAACAATAACCCAAATAGAATCATAACCCGATCTGGTCCTTGGTAATCCGGTGATGAAGTCCATCCCAATGGAATCCCACTTCCAATCCGGTACTTTCAAAGGTTGTAAGAGTGCTGCTGGTTTCTGATGTTCTGCCTTTACTCGACTACATACATCACACTTGGCGATGTATTCTGCTATTTCTCTCTTCAGATTATTCCACCAAAATCTCTCTTTCACATCCATATACATCTTTGTATTTCCCGGATGAATTGAATAAGGTGTTTCATGAGCTTCTTGCAGAATTAATTTCCTAAGGTCAGGGTCATTGGCCACACATACACGTTTTTCAAACCACAAAATTCCCTGCTCATCCTCATGAAATCCTTTAGCTTTTCCAGCACTTAAATTGACTTTGATCTCTTCTATTTCCTTGTCTCCTTTCTGAGCTTCACGTATCTTGTCCATCAAAGTGGGCTGTACCACTAATGAGGTTACAAACCCTTCAGGTACTACTTCCAACCTGAGGTCCTTAAATGCCTTACATAAATCCTCGGGTAATTCTCCTGCTGTAAGGCCATTCACATACACTTTTCGGCTCAGAGCATCTGCTACCACATTAGCTTTTCCCGGATGGTATTGAAGACTTAGATCATAATCTTTAATAAGTTCCAACCATCTTCTTTGTCTCATATTCAATTCCTTCTGTGTAAATATGTACTTCAAACTTTTGTGGTCCGTGAATACCTCACATCTTTTTCCCATCAGGTAGGGTCTCCAAGTTTTTAGGGCATGCACTACTGATGCTAACTCGAGATCATGAGTTGGATAATTTGCTTCATGTTTCTTGAGTTGTCTAGAGGCATAAGATGCCACTCTGCCTTCCTGCATCAACACACTTCCCAAGCCTTGGCGTGAAGCATCACAGTATACTTGGAATTCCTTCTCCAAATCAGGTAAGCATAGAACTGGGGCTGAAACCAGACGTTTCTTCAACTCCTGAAAACTGGCTTCGCATGCCTCCGTCCACTCAAATTTCTTCTCCTTCTTTAATAATTCCGTCAAGGCCTTGGCAATCTTGGAGAAGTTTTCAATGAATCGTCGGTAGTATCCTGCTAGGCCCAGAAAACTTCGTAATTCACCAACATTCTTCGGCGGTTCCCAATTAGTTACAGCTGAAACTTTTTCAGGATCCACCGCTATACCTTCCTTGGACACCACATGGCCTAAAAATCCGACTTGTTCTAACCAAAACTCACACTTGCTGTACTTGGCATACAACTTATGTTCACGTAGTCTCTGCAATACCAGACGCAAGTGCTCTTCATGTTCTTTGTGACTCTTGGAGTAGATTAGAATATCATCTATGAACACTACCACAAACTTATCCAGAAAATCCATGAACACTTTATTCATCATATTCATGAAATAGGCTGGTGCATTGGTTAATCCAAAAGGCATTACTGTGTACTCATAAGAGCCATATCTCGTAACAAATGCAGTTTTGGGTATATCCATTTCTCTAACTTTCATTTGGAGGTACCCCGATCGAAGATCGATCTTTGAGAAAACACAAGCACCTTCCAGTTGATCAAATAGTTCATTTATCTTGGGTAACGGGGACTTGTTTTTGATAGTTTGCTCGTTTATATCTCTATAATCCGTGACTAGCCTCTGGGTTTGATCCTTCTTTTTAACAAATAAGACTGGTGCTCCCCATGGCGATGAACTTGGACGAATGAATCCTTTCTGGATATGTTCCTCTAATTGCTTCTTGAGCTCTTTCAATTCATCGACGGCCATAGGATAAGGTCTTTTAGCTATTGGTCCTGTTCCCGGCTTCAGTTCGATGAGAAACTCTACATATCTATCGGGTGGCATTCCCGGTAGTTCCTCCGGAAAAACATCTGGGTATTCCTTGACAATAAGCACATCACCAAGGCTAACCCCCTTAAGAGAATTTAGCCTAACCTTCTTAAGTTCGAAAGTTGATCCGAACTTAATCTTCCTTTTCTCTGGGGTGGTGAGGGTGATTGCTCTATTTGCACAATCTATGATTCCTTCAAAACGAGTCATCCAATCCATTCCGATGATAACATCCAATCCTTGGGTTTCTAGGATGACTAAGTCTGTTGGGAAGGTGTGTTTTCCGATTTGCAAATCTAACTGCCTACACCCGGAATTTACTATCATCTCTCCTCCAGGTGAACTTACCCTAATAGGTTTTCCTAGACTTTCCTCAGCTAACCCATGTTTGTTAACAAAAGCTCTTGATATGAATGAATGAGATGCTCCAGTATCAAATAAAACTAATGCTGGAAAGGAGTTGAGCAAGAACGTACCAATCACAGCATCAGGTTCATCATGAACTTCTTCCACATTTATGTGGTTCACTTGTCCCTTCTGGAAAGGATTGGGCTTGGAATTTTCATCAGCTTTCCTCTCTGGGCATTCAGTTGCATAATGTCCTGTCTTCTTGCACTTGAAGCAGGTCACATTAGACAAGTCTTTCTTCCCCTCATAGTTAGGACGGTGATTACCATTCCCATGATTTTGGCCATGATGATGGTTTCCCCTGGATCCACCATTATTTCCATTGTATCCTCCATTATTTCCTTTGTATCCTCCATTGCTTCCTTTGTTTCGTCCATTGTGGTTATGACCATGATGTTTTTGGCCACTACCAGTGTTGGAGTGATTCCAGGGTTTATGGCTACTGACTTCAGAGGTGTGTTGTTTCTTATATGTCCCTTCAGAATGAACCTTACTTGCACTGAACTTCCTCTTCCTATTCTCTTCCTTTCTTATGTTGTTGTCCAGGGTGATAGCTTGATCCAGCAGAGCTTGATAGTTTGGAGTATATGCCACAGACAAAGGTATCTTCAGTTCTCCCTTAAGTCCATTGAGGAACTTTTCCTTCCTCTTTGCATCAGTGTCAATGTCCTCTGGCGCATACCTTGATAGCATACAGAAGTCATCCATATACTCCTTCAGAGTTCTACCTCCTTGCCTCAAGCTGCGAAATTCCTCTTTCTTCAGGTTCATTATACCTGAGGAGATGTGAGCATTCCGGAAACCTTCCTTGAACGCATCCCAAGTCATGCCATCCAAAGGATGAGTCACTTGATAATTCTCCCACCACAATGCTGCGGGTCCTTCCAACAGGTGTGCAGTGAACCTCACTTTTTCTGCCTCAGAACATTCACAAGTTACTAAGTCCTTGTTGACTGAACGGAGCCAATCATCCGCCACTATTGGTTCAGTAGCAGAGGAGAACTTATTAGGCCTAAGCCTTAGGAATCTAGCAAGTCTGTCCACTGGGGGTGGTGTTGGAGGTGGCGGGTTGTTGTTGTGGTTGTTGTTGTGGTTGTTGTTGTTGTTGTTGTTGTTGTTGTTGTTGTTGTTGTTGTTGTTGTTGTTGTTGTTGTTGTTGTTGTTGTTGTTGTTGTTGTTGTTGTTGTTGTTGTTGTTGTTGTTGTTGTTGTTGTTGGTTGCTGCAATGAATTGAGTCATCATGTTCATCAACTGAGCTTGAGCGGCCATCAGTTGTTGCATGGCATCATCGTTGTTGGTATCACGACGAGGAGGCATCTGTAGGGTTTTCAGCATAGATGAGTGAAAGATAGACAGAACTAAGAGAAGAAAAAAAAAATCCTACCCATGCACAAAGCAACCAAGTTAACACAATCAACACTCAGAAACAACTTAAAAAGAAAAGTCTACTTAGCAAGTCGAAACAAGTATTCTAAGTTGATTTAATAAAACAACAAAGTCTGCAAACCAAACATTCTATCATTGTCACACCACAAGTTGGAGATCAATGTTTTAAAAAGAACGACGAACTAAACGAGGGAGAACATGGTGGTCCAACTACTAAGTCTAAACTTCGTCCATGACGTCCCCTTCATCTTCTTCGACTTCCTCGATGGTGATGCCTTCCTTCGTAAGGATCTCCTTGTAGTCATTCACCTCCTTCTCCAAGGCCTTGTTCTTCTCCTGTAACATTGTTGTCTCACGGTGCAGAGTCTCGATTGCTTCCTTCTACAGGACTTCAATCTTCTCTTGCAGCATTCTCTTCTCACGGCGTAGAGTCTCGATCAAATCTCGATCAGCTTCAAACTCGACGTCGTTGCTCAGAATTTCATCCTTCAAGGTCTTGATCTCCTTGTTCTTGTCTCTAATTCTCTTTTCTTGATTTTGGAACTTCTTCTCTTGAGCTCGGAACTTCTCCTCTTGAGCGTTAGCCACCTCTTCTTGGGCTTCGATCTTCTTTTGGGTCTCCTTGACTTGTGCCATTATTTCATCATTCTTCAACAGCTCGTTGCGCCTATCCTCTTCGAGTTGCCAGAGGTGAAGTTCTAAGTCTTGGAGATATGGCTACAAAGGTTCTGGTTTGTTTTTGTCTTCCTTGCTAACAAGGTAAGGAATCCCATGTTCGTCACGTTGGCCAAGGTTAGAAAAGTAGTGGTCTTTTAACTCCTCCTGGAATTGCCAGCAAAGACGTCCTATTAGCTCCTGCGTGACGAGATTCAGCCCTTTCTCCAAGGAGTCACTAATCGACTTGTACTGGATGTCTTCGGTCTTGGGTTCAGTCTGGCGCCCTTGTTGGTAAAGGCGAATTCCCCATAAGTCTTCTTTGTTGAAGTGCTTCAGCTGGCTTGCCTTGATGATGGGTGTTGGAAGTGCCAACAGTTCTACCAACTCTAGAAGATATCTTCCAAAGCGCATGTCCTTGAAGTCCTCCGCGGTTTGATACATGAAGAACGACATCCTTAAGTGATAAAGGTAGAGTTTGTTAAAACAAGACAAAGGTAAGATATACTAGTTGTGGTGTACTTAAGTACTTAGAGAAAAAGGAGTTCTTTTCTAAAAGGGTGATCAACACTATTATCAACTCTTTGTAAGTCGGATATTCACTATAGTGAGAGAGACAGACACCCGACCAGCCACTTATAATTGTGGAACAGGTCTCATGTACGCGGACATGTAAGGTTAGTCCTGGGCCGCTTCATCCCACTATGCCGCTAGGATCCAACATACTTCAAAGATGGTAATATTATGATCAAAAAGAGGCTTAACCAATCCTAAGGGCTCGAACCTACAGGCAACACTTTTGCTCTGATACCATTTTGTAGCGCCCCTGTAGCGTACCTGCACTTTAAATAAGGCAGATACCTGTGTATAGTGCAAATCCCTGGATCGATTCATTTGCACACACATTTTACGATGTAATATCACAACAAAGCATCAATTATATTACATCGATGATCCAGACTTACAAAATATTTGATACAAGTTGCATAGCGTAAAGCTAGCATTGAAAAAGTACACAGCGGAAATACAATAGCAGTGAGTCTCTATAACTTTCATGCTGCCACAGGCGAAAACATGTTGGTTGCAGACTCGAAACCTTTAACGAACCTCACTCGTCATCTGATCACATCTGCAATAAGAAAAATATTGCAACAACGTGGGTCAGATTCCATTAAAACTGGAGTCTGGCAAGTGACACTATGGTGGACACTTAAGCAAATAACTCTAAAGCCTATATGCATATTTGGCTGGTGGAGTTCAAGGCTAATTTGCATAAAGCCAATTTTTCCTACTCTTTTGAAAACACTTTTCTTGAAATCGACGAGTATGGCATGAAAACCATAAATCTCATCTTCCCTTGTTCACCCATCAAGTTTTACTTCTGAAGTTGGAATGGTGGAATCCTCCGTTGACGTCCGTGATCAGCTGCTCAAATTGTCCGTACCGGGGACACGACTAAGTACTTAGTTTTACACTCTGCAGAGGTTGTGCACGTTCACCATTGTACCCATTCAACCCAAGGTATCCTTTACACACCATTTGTGATAAGGAAAGGAGAGAATGAGACGAGATCTTTCAGAAGCATTTTCCCTCCCACTCTGGCTTGACCCGTTCCACCTAACATCCCCCTACATCTTCTTGTCAAGCCGGAGAGAGTCCACGCAACATAATTGATCAAGCCAGAGCCCATATGGCAATGGCTGCACTGGAAGCAATCGTCACTCGGAGTTCTTCAGATTCCTCGGTTCCTGGGTGGCCATTCACAAGTGTACATACTCCAGGAACCATAGACATGGACCTGAGTAGCCACTTAACATAAACCATGCAACCACTTACCACCCAGGTGTTTCATTCTTAACTTAGTAGAATTTAGATTTTCACAAAACAACATTTGCATAGCATCAATAATTCTACTAAGTATTGCATAGGAACCTAGACACAGGTATAAGGGATTCTACACAGGCTTAGCATAGCAACACATGCATATAAAAATACACTAAGTAATGCATATAGAAATAGGAAGTTTATGAGGTGTGCCACTTGCCTTTGAATGTTGTCGTTGTTCACAACTCTTTTCAACGATACTCGGGACTCTCCGTTCAATCTAACAGTATAGACAAGCAACAATACAACAATTAACAGCAAGCACAACTCCACAATGCATACAAACACATACTAGATGAATAAATAAGTTTTATAAAACTTTCTAAGGAAAATATGTTTATGCATGATGTGCAAAATATTCCTAAGGCTAGAAATGCTTTTTAATGCCATGGAAATCTTTTAAGTTTATGCAAGGCAATTAGGTTGGTCCAAAAGGACTAAGGGCTAAGGTCATAAGTTGAATAAAATATTTTGTTTTATATCATCTTGAATAAGCACTCTAATGGCTTAGTCTTGATGTGCAAAATACCTAGAGAAAATACTAAGTTATTTGTTCGAGATGATCAACAATTATTATCAACTCTTTGTAAATTGGATATTCGCTAAAGTGAGAGAGACAGACACCCGGCCAGCCACTTAAATTGTGGAACAGGTCTCATGTACGTGGACATGTAAGGTTTGTTTCCAGGCCGCTTCATCTCACTATGCCGCTAGGATCCAACAAACTTCAAGTGGGTAATAACATGATCAAAAATTGTTTTAAGTCTTAAGTGAAAGACAAGATTAGAAAAGAGGGGAAAAGATAGAAAGAAAGATGTAGCTGTCCTCTAGGCTTCATCTCCAGACTTGTAACTTTCTTCTGGATGATGTTTTGATTGAGTTCTTGGTAGTCTTGCTGAATCTTCAGACTTGATGGTTCTTGTATCCTAGAGGCTGGTCTTGGATTTACTTAGTCTTCATGAAGTCTCAGAGGAGAAGAAAAGACAGAGAGAGAGACTTAGAGAATAAAAGGGGGTTGGCCTTCTTGAACTTCTTCTCGCTTTTCTTCCAAGTGCTTGACATCTTTGGGATGCTCCCAGAGCCTGTTTTCTTCTAAGTCCTTCATGAACTTCTTCTTGATTTTCTTCTAAGTGTTTCTTCTCCTTGAAGATACTTCTGAAGTCTTGTTTTTTGACTAAGTCCTTCATTGGTCTTCCAGCTCCATGTTGAAAATCCTAAGTGTCTAAGTGTATAGCAGTTTTCCCAAAATACTAAGTTTTAAAATAATCCTAACTTAGAGAAAATGGGGAGGAGTTTTCCTTATGGAAAATATAACTATAAAATATGCTATGCATGAAATGCAATTTTAAATCACAAGCAACATAACACTAATTTTTGTGAAGTTTATAAAATATGCATAAAGTTATAATTACCATTTTAATTAGTTTCTAATTTGCAAAACATAATACAAGGAAACATATAGATTAAAGTTTTATGTGATTTATATTTTATAACACAATTTTCTTTATAGATGGTGTTAGTAGCCAGAGGTGGTTTAGTTATATTTAATGCAATTTGATTTAATACAAAACTAATATTTCTATTAATAGTTATGTTGAAAATATTCAAACAATTCAAATTAAATATATAACTATGAATTCATTCAAATATTACTCAAAAATATTTTATAGCAGTGGCATTAGTTTACAAATCTTCTAAAGTTTCTAAAACAATTTTATTTGCAATTTTTGGATTTATAGATTTAAAGTTATTACAAATATACTCAAATTCACCATTTGAAATTTGAATATTTTATACTAAGTCAAATTTGAACTTTTGCCGATCTAAAATAATCTACATGTCAAGAGCTTTCCAAATATATAAAAATTATTGAATTTGGAGTTGTGGTTAAAAAGTTATAGATGTTTTAATTACAGGGACTAATCTGCAAATTTTCCAATTAAAATTAAAATAGAAAAATTGATTTACACGCTGGCGCTGACGCGGCGCTGACTGTGCACTACGTGGCGCTGACGTGGCTCGCTGACGTGGATAAGTCACAGATCTGGGCCGTCCGATCTGGATCTGGCGGTCCAGATCTAAGTACCGGTTCGTTTTTAAAATTTCTAATCTACACCGCATGATTGGGATCGGATGGCTCACCGTGCTCAACCAGTTGGTGGCGGCGGAAATTCGCCGGAGGTGAAGGAGGTGGCGGCGGTGCTCTCGGGCAGGGACGCTCTGGTCGATTCCGTGCCTCCCCGGATGCGCGGAGGCCAGCTCCGGACGCGGCGCAGCACGACGAATGGAATGGTGGCGATGGTTGGTGGCGGGGTGCTCCGGTGCTCGATCTACTCCTCGCCGGAGTTGCGGGTGGCGGCGGCCAGCCCCTGTCGATGACGGGGACGGTGTTATGGCGCGCGAAAGAAACACGGCCAAGTTAGAAAAGATGCGCATGGGAAAAATAAAGAGAAAGAGAGAAATGAGAGAGCTCGGGAGGTCTTGTACTCGCCGGAGTTGGAGAAATTCGCCGGCGGTAATGGACGAACGGCGGCGGCGCTTGCGGCAGCCTGGGGGCGTTTTGAGCTAGGGTTTGAGAGGGAAAAACGGCGGCGGGACCTGGGCTACTTATAGGGAAGCTCGGAGGAACTGAACACGTCGATTCCGCCCGGATTTTGGAAGAATTTGTTGGAGGATTCGGGGGCGAGATTTCCGGCTGGAGGTTGACGATGATGACGTCAGCGATGACGTCATCCAGGTAATTCTTTTTCTGTTTTTATTTATTTAATTCATATCTTTTGATTTATAACTCCAAATGATGTCAAATAAATTTCTAAAAATTTGTAATATTATTATCTTTCTGTTAAACCAATTGTGGGCATGTTTTGAATATTTTTGAAAAATAATATTTTGAAATATTGATTAAATACAAATTTGACACTTAAGAGTCAAATTTGAATTTCTATCTTAATTAAATTTTCTTTTGGCTAAATAAAATTTGTAAAATACCCACATTCAAATATGTTTGAAATAGAGTTATTAAAACTCATTTTACTGTAATTATTCATCTTTATTTTGGCATAAGAGTAGAATAACATAATATAAATATTTTTAAAGTAATAGAATTTATAATGGATTCAAGTTTTAATTCAATTTTATTTTGTGCACCATTAAGTTTTACATTATGATAAATCATTTGAAAACTTCATAACATCTTTGGAAAAGTTTTTAGATTTAATTCATTTCCTTATATAGAATATATTAATCATTTCATGCTTTGAAAATAAATGAATTACACCATTGAAATTTTAATACCATGTTTTGAACTTAGTTGAGAGAATGTAAACCCTTTGGCAACTCACACCCTTTTTAAATAATTTATGAATTTAGGAATAGATATGGCTAAGTGGTTGAAATCTATTACTTATAATTAAACTATTTACTTAAGATAGAATGGATTGTAGTTTGTAAAATAATTGTCAAATTACATTTTAAGGTTTTTGCAATACAGTGGATAATAAAATGTTTAAACTGTGACATTTGAAATATTAAACTCAAGTTTGAAGTCTTTCATAGTTGGTTTCCTTATGCATTTAATATTTTATTTTAATAAAAAGAAAAGTTTTAAATTTTAGTGATTTTTGAACATTCCAAAATGTTGGGATGTTACAGCCCCATCTTTTAAATAAAGATGGAACACCTGTGTTATGTGCTAGTCCCTGGATCACTGCCAGCACCACAGTACAAAATATATAGTATCATTGCATAAGTATCAAAATACTACAACGAGATCCAAAAATAGCTAAGTATAGCTTTATTACAAAGTGCATAGTCATGAAGACTAGCTAAAAATATTCAGAGTTCACAACGAAAATAAAAGCAATGGGCCTCCTCTTCTAGCATACGCCACAAGCAGACATGTTGGGTGTAGAATCGAGTCCAAACTCACTCCTCATCAGAATTACCTCCACATTTGAATATGCAGCCCCCGTAGGAGGTCAATACATTGAAGTATTGGTAAGTGACTATGGTGGATAAATTATGACAAGTCTAATTCTATACGCATATTTGGCTTGGTGGGGTTGTAGGCTATTTTGCGGAAAGCCAGTTTTTCTCCTATCTTTTGTAAAACACTTTTGTTTCTCAAAGACTTGGCACCAAGGGATGAAGCCCAAGTGCACCAACAATTCTTTCCTTAGTCAAATTTTTACTTTATGAAAACTATGATGAGATTCTTCCGTCCTTCCTTGTCCAGTTGCTCGAAGTAGTCCATCACCGGGGACACGGCTGAGTACTCAGTTTGTCGACTCTGCAGAGGTTGTGCACTTTCACCTTGAGACTCAATTAACCCAAACATCCTATACACGCGGAGTGCATTAAGGAAAGGAGAGAATTGAGACAAGAACTTTCAGAAGAAGAATGCAACCATACTAGCAAGACCCGTTCCACCTACCAACTCTACATCTGCTTGTCAAGCTGACAGGTTGCACTCTCACAACTTAGTAATTCTAGACAGAGCCCATTGTCAAAAGGCTGCACGGGAAGCTTCTAAACTTGGAGGGACTTAGAAATCTCTTTGTTCCTGGGTGGCCGTCCACAAGTGCGCTTCTGGGTGACAACCACCATACTCATGGCACTAAGTAGAATAGAAATTCATCCTAGGCAAAGACAACCACAAGCATGGTCCCAAAAGCCACTCAACATAAACCAAGCAACCAATTCCACCCAGGTGTGTATTTGAAGTTTTAACACTTAGCAATATTTCTATAACATGATAAGTAAACACTTTTATAGCATAGCTAAGCATCTAATAAAACTTTTGGTGGCTGCATGGGAAGGGATGGCTACACACTACTAGGATATTTTCAAAGTGTAAACTAACTTAGCATTATAAGATAGTTCAAAAATTCCCTATCATGCATACTACTTAAAAATCTACTAATAATGCATATAAAAAAACATTGGGTAGATTATGAATGTTACTTGCCTTGGTAACAAGAGGAACAAGCACAGCAATAATAACAATCACAAGGGCCTTCCTCCTCTTCACAATCTAGAGACAAGCAATAAAACTAAATAAACACACAAGCATAACACTTAGAATATCAAGACAAAAATTATGTATGCATGCTTAATATGCAATGAACTTAACAAGACAAAATACTTACCATTTTAATTCCTCTGTTATTAATGCATGAAATGCAATGATCAATATTTTAATATTTTATTTAATCATTTAAAATATTGAGCATAATAGTAGTTTTAAGTTCTAAAACCAATTTCCTTAATTCTATTATGAGAAGTTTCAAATAAAACTCAGGTTGCACTCTTTCGACAGAGGGCATTAATAAACTTCTAAAACAATTGGATTTATTTGGAAAGAATTTTTATTAATTATGTTATAGATTTATTATCCAAAAGCTAAAAAATTTAATTCCGCAATTTAATATACACTAAAAGGACAAACTAATGAAACCATACTAAACTACACGAGCAGAGCTTCACGTGGATATAAAATTCATCAAATTTGGATGAACAGATCGAAAGTTATAAATTTTGTAAGTTTGTATTGTTTTCTGTTTTTAAAACAAATTTTCAGCCGAAATAGAAAATTAAAGAGGCCACGCGGCGCGATCTAATTGGACGTACCGGTTCGCCGCGGATCGGTCGCGCAAACCGTCCGATCTACTTTAAAACGAGCGCTCCAGATCAATCCGATCTAGATCCATTGGATCTAGATCCGACGGCCTGGACAAAAGGGGACGGACGGGCGGCGCGATTCGCCGGCGAACTCCTGCCCGCGGCGGCGCCATGGCCGGCGTCGCTCGCACTCACGTTCTACGGCTAAGGGGAGGGGGAGAATCATACCACGGCTAAGAGGAGATCGAGGCGGAGGCGATGGCGCGGCTGGAGGTCCTCGTGCTTCCTCTTCTTCTCCCAAAACTCCGCCGGAGATGAGGACCGCGGTTGTAACATCCCAACATTTTATAATATTCAAAAATCAGTAAAATTTAAAACTTTTCTTTTATTAAAATAAAATATTAAATGCATAAGGAAACCACCTATGAAAGACTTCAAACATGAGTTTAATATTTCAAATGTCACAGTTTAAACATTTTATTATCCACTGTGTTTCAAAAATCTTAAAATATAATTTGACAAATATTTTACAAACTACAATCCATTTTATTTTAAATAGAATTAGTTCCTTATAAGTATTTGAATTAAACCACTTAGCCATATCTATTCATAAATACAAAGATTTTTCAAAAGGGTATGTAATTACTAAATGGTTTTCATTCCTTTAACTAAGTTCAAAATATAGTTTGGAAATTATAAGCCTATTGTGTATAACTTTAAAACTTCATAAAATTTAAATAAAAGAATTAGCCAAATAAACATTTCATTTGCTTAAATGAATTTCATCTAATTTCAAAGCATGAAATGATTAATATATTCTAAATAGGAATAGAATTAAAACCAAAAATCCTTTCCAAAGATGTTATGAAGTTTTCAAATGAATTATCATAATTAAAATATAAAGTTGCACAAATTATTTTCAAGTAAAAATGAATACCCTATATTTCACCTTTCCTAAACATTTTTATATTTAGTTCTTTAATATTATGCCAAAATAAAGATGAATGATTTCAGCAAAATAAGTTTAAATAACTTAAATCCAAACATATTGAAATGTGGGTATTAAACAAATTTATTTAGCCAAAAGAAAATTTAAATAAGATAGAAATTCAAATGTGACTTAAGTGTCAAATTGGTAATAAATCAATATTTCAAAATATTAATTTTCAAAAATATTCAAAACATACCCACGACTGGTTTAACAGCAAGACATTATTTTTACAAATTTTTAGAAATTAATTTGACATCATTTTGACATTTAAATCAAAAGATATAAATTAAAGAAATAAAATCAGAAAAAGAAAATACTGGCTGACGTCAGCTGACGTCAGCAGATCTTCTTCTTCCTCCGAAACCAACTTCTGCTAGAATCCCGCAGCGATCCGGAGATCGATTCCGTGCCGTTTTCGATCGAGATCCTACCTTTTCTCCGTCCCCATAAATACCCCAGCCGTGCCGCGTCTTTTCCCCCTCAAACCCTAACTAAATCGTGCCCCCAGGCCACCGGAGGAACTCACCGGAGTCCGAACCATCCGCCGCCGTAATTCTTCCGTCCCCGGCGAGGTAGGCTACCCTAAGCCCCGAGACCCCACCCATACTCTTCCCCGTGTCGATGCGCATCTTCCTGACTTGGTCCCGTGTTTGCTGGTGCACCAGAACGAGTGAATCATCCACGCCCGAAGCTCCCCGCCGCCGTGCGCAACTCCGACGAGGTCTGGCCGAGGAACGAGGAAGCTTCAAGGACCACGAGCACGCCATCGACCTCGCCTGGATCTCCTCTCCACTTCGGTACGCTCCGCTAGTCCTATAGGGCTGTAGATCATCGGGAACACATTTTTCCGATCATGGCGCCGCCGCGCGCTCCGTCTCCGGCGACCTAGCGCCGCTCCCCTGCTGCCGTTAGATCTCGCCCGTCCGATCGAGATCCCGCGGCCAGGATTAGATCAAATAAACGAAGCGGTACGATTAGATCTGGACCGTCAGATCCAGATCTGACGGCCCAGATCTGGTAACTTATCCACGTCAGCGCCGCGTGGCAGCCACGTCACTGCCCAGTCAGCTGCCACGTGGAAAATAATTTCCTTAATTAAATTTAATTGGCAATTTTACAGAAACACCCCTGTCACTTAGATCTCTTACAACTTTTTAACCACAACTCCAAATTTAATAATTTTTATATATTTGGAAAGCTCTCGACATGTAGAATATTTTGGATCTGACAAAATTCAAATTTGACTTAGTATAAAATATTCAAATTTCAAATGGTGAATTTGATTATATTTGTAATAACTTTAAATCTATAAATCCAAAAATTGCAAATAAATATGTTTCAGAAACTTTAGAATAATTGTAAATTAATGCCACTGCTATAAAATATTTTTGAGTAAATTTTGAATGATTTCATAATTGTGAGGTTAATTTGAATAGTTTGATTAATTTTGAAATAACTTTTAATATACATATTATTTTGATTAAATCAAATTGCATTAAAAATAATTAAACCACCTCTGGCTATTAACACCATCGAAAAAGGAAATTGAGTTATAAAATATAAATCACATAAAACTTTAATCTATATGCTTCCTTTTATTATGTTTTGCAAAATTGGAAATTAATTAAATTGCAATCATAACTTTATGCATAGTTTATAAACTTCACAAAAAAATTAGTGTTATGTTGCTTGTGATTAAAAATTGCATTTCATGCATAGCATATTTTATAGTTATATTTCCATAATGGAAACTCCTCCCCAATTTCTCTAAGTTAGGATCATTTCAACTTAGCATATTGTGAAGTGCTACACACTTAGACACTTAGTAGCTTTCAAGATGGAGCTGGAAGACCAATGAAGGACTTAGCCAAAATCAAGACTTCAGAAGTATCTTCAAGAAGAAGAAACACTTAGAAGAAAATCAAGAAGAAGTTCATGAAGGACTTAGAAGAAAACAGACTCTGGAAGCATCCCAAAGATGTCAAGCACTTAGAAGAAAAGTGAGAAGAAGTTCAAGAAGGCCAAACCCCTTTTTATTCTCTAAGTCTCTCTCTCTGTCTTTTCTTCTCCTCTGAGACTTTGAAGACTAAGTAAATCCAAGACCAGCCTCGAGGATACAAGAATCATCAAGTCTGAAGATTCATCAAGACTACCAAGAATTCAATCAAGACATCATCCAGAAGAAAGTTACAAGTCTGGAGATGGAGCCAGGAGGACAACCACAACTTTCTTTCTATCTTTTCCCTCTTTCCTAATCTTGTCTTTTAGACTTAAACAAATTTTGATCATGATGTTATCATCTTGAAGTTGTTGGATCCTAGCAGCATAGTGGGATGAAGCGGCCTGGAAACAAACCTTACATGTCCACGTACATGAGACCTGTTCCACAATTTAAGTGGCTGGCCGGGTGTCTGTCTCTCTCACTATAGTGAATGTCCAATTTACAAAGAGTTGATAATAATTGTTGATCATCTTGAACAAATGACTTAGTATTTTTCCCTAAGTATTTTGCACATCATGGCTAAGCCATTTGAGTGCTTGTTTCAAGAAGATATAAAACAAAGTATGTTATCCAACTTAAGACCTTAGTCCTTAGTCATTCTTGACCCACCTATTTGCCTTGCATTAACTTAAAAGATTTTCATAGCATAACATGCATCTCTAGCCCTTAGAAATAATTTGCATATCATACATGACATGTTTTCCTTAGGAGTTTTACAAAACTTGTGGTTCATTGGATATGAGCATGTATGTTTGTTGATTGTTGTATTGTTGTTTGCTATTATTGTTAGATTAAACGGAGAGCAAACGGAGAGCAAACGTTCGTTGTTGAAAAGAGTTGTGAACAACGACAACATTCAAAGGCAAGTGGCACACCTCATAAACTTCCTATTATTTCTTATGCATTACTTAGTGTATTTTTATATGCATGTGTTGCTATGCTAAACCTGTGTAGAATCCCTTATTCCTGTGTCTAGGTTCCTATATCATACTTAGCAGAATTATTGATGCTATGCAATTGATGAAAGGTTTTTACAAAATGTTAAGTGACTACTCAGGACTGTGCTCATGGCTGTCTTCGCCTAGGATGAATTTCTATTCTACTTAGGGATGTGAGCATGGTGATTTTTACCTGAGAGTGCACATCCACTAAGTTAATGAAACACCTGGGTGGTAATTGGTCGGATGGTTTATGTTGAGTGGCTACTCAGGTCCATTTCTATGGTTCCTAGAGTATGTACACTTGAGAACGGCCACCCAGGAACAGAGGAATCTGAAGAACTCCGAGTGACGATTGCTTCCAGTGCAGCCATTGCCATATGGGCTCTGGCTTGATCAATTATGTTGCGTGGACTCTCTCCGGCTTGACAAGCAGATGTAGGGGAATGTTAGGTGGAACAGGTCAAGCCATGTGGGAGGGAAAATGCTTCTGAAAGATCTCGTCTCATTCTCTCCTTTCCTTATCACAAATGGTGTGTAAAGGATACTTTGGGTTGAATGGGTACAATGGTGAAAGTGCACAACCTCTGCAGAGTGTAAAACTAAGTACTTAGCCGTGTCCCCGGTTACGGACAATTTAGAGCAGCTGATCAAGGACGTCAACGGAGGATTCCACCATTCCAACTTCAAAAGTAAAACCTGATGGGTGAACAAGGGAAGATGAGATTTATGGTTTTCATGCCATACTCGTCGATTTCAAGAAAAGTGTTTTCAAAAGAGTAGGAAAAATTGGCTTTATGCAAATTAGCCTTGAGCTCCACCAGCCAAATATTCATATAGGCTTTAGAGTTACTGCCTTAAGTGTCCACCATAGTGTCACTTGCCAGACTCCATTTTTAATGGAATCTGACCCACGTTGTTGCAATATTTTTCTTATTGCAGATTGATCAGATGACGAGTGAGGTTTCGTTAAAGGTTTCGAGTCTGCAACCAACATGTTTTCGCCTGTGGCAGCATGAAAGTTATAGAGACTCACTGCTATTGTATTTCCGCTGTGTACTTTGACAATGCTAGCTTTATGCTATGCAACTTGTATTAAATACTTTGTAATTCTGGATCATCGATGTAATAAAATTGACGCCTTGTTGTGATATTACATCGTAAACTGTGTGTGCAAATGAATCGATCCAGGGATTTGCACTATACACAGGTTCTGCCTTATTTAAAGTGCATGTACGTTACAGCGGTGGTGCTCTTCGGTCGCGGACGGAGGGGTCGCTTCGGCTCCAAGTCACGAGATTAGGCGCAAAACAACCGCAAGGAAGAAAGAGGTCGAGGGGAGGCGAAAGGAAGAGCCGGGGTGGTCGGAGCGCTACGCACGGCGAGCTCGACGGCGGCGGATTCGTGCGAGATGCCGAACTCGGTGGCGGCGGCCCGGTGGCGTAGACCGTTAGGGTTTTTGGGGGAATCGGGAGGCGCGGTCACGGGATAAATAGGAGGCATCTTCGGGGAACAAATCGTGCGGATTTCGCGTGGATTCGATCCGTGCTCGGATCGGTCTCCGCCGGAGTTTTCGCGACGGGAGGTTGAAGGAGGCACGGCTCCTGCGTGCGGGACCCGCGCGTCAGAGAGAGAGAGAGAGGGCGAGGCGCGGCTGGGCTGCTCGTGGGCCGTTTGTTCGTGCGCGCGCGGCAGATAGCAGAGGGGCTCGACCCAGTTAGCTGTTACACATTTTTTTCTGTTTAAACCTTTTCCAAACAAATTGATTTTTAAAACTTATCAAAACATTTCAGAAAAATTCATAAAAATATGTTTTGAAAAGCTAAATTAATTTAGAACTTTTTGATATCATTTTGCTAAATAAATAAAATAATAAAATACAGATTTTTATAAGGAGCTCAAATAGACCTCTTTATTGAAAACAACTTTATTTAAACTTATAATTAAAATTTAATTTACTCTTTATGTGATTTCAATGCCATGCCTATATGATGCATGATGCATGATGCATGAATGCAAAGTTTTAAATTTTTGAGAAATTTGGGATGTTACAGTTCTTGGTGGCTCGAGGTTGTTTTGGGTGACGAGGATCACTTCAGAAAGGAGAGTGTCGAGTTTGAGGTAGTCGACTAGCCATCTCATACCACATAATCCTTGGGCGACCAACGTTTGCCAGGTTCATGGCAGTACCTCATTATGCGTACCTTATGCTCAAGTTGCCTGGGCCAAAGGGGGTAATAACGGTCCGTGACGATTTTTGGTGTTCTGACGATTGCGACAAAGATTTCAGCAAGATATCCGAGTCCTTCGGTGCGCAAGAGCAGCTTGCAGAGATCGCTTTGGACAATGATTACACCCTATTCCCTGAGGCCAAGAAACCTGCTCCTGAGAATTCGTTCAGCGCCAAAAACGACACAAGGGCTCACAGGGTTCACCCGACGGACGAGGACAAATTAGTCCTTGTATCGTCCAGTTTAAATGAAGCATAAGAAGGCGCGCTCGTCGAGTTCCTCCGTGAGAACTGGGAAATTTTTGCCTGGCACCCAACCGATATGCCAGGAGTACCTAGGGAACTTGCTGAGCATGCCTTACAAATTTATCAAGGCACCAAGACAGTTAAGAAGACCATGAGAAGGTTATCCGAGCCGAAGCGAGCGGCAGTCGGGTCGGAAATTGACAGACTACTAGACGCCAAGTTCATCCGAGAACTAAAAAAGTCAGGCTGGGTTGCAAATTCAGTACTCGTGCCGAAGAAAGGAATCAAGTACGGGCGAATGTGCATCGACTTCACATTGCTGAACAAGTGTTTCCCCAAGGATCATTTCCCGTTGCCACGAATAGATCAGATCGTGGACTCGACGGCAGGATGTGAGCGTCTCTCCTTTCTCGACGCTTACTCTGGGTACCAACAGATACAGATGAAAAATCAGGATGAAGAAAAGACAGCGTTTATCACCCCTCACGGCGTATACTGCTACACCAAGATGACCTTCGGGCTCAAGAACGCAGGGGCAACCTACCAACGAATGATGTAGAACTGCCTGAGGGATCAGATCGGCAGGAATATTCAAGTGTACATTGACGACATAGTCGTCATAACTCATAAAACTAGAACTCTGATAGATGATCTGAGAGAGACTTTCACTGCCCTCAACAAGTATAGAATCAAACTCAACCCCACCAAGTGCGTGTTTGGGGTGCCATCAGGGCAGATATTGGGTTACCTAGCGTCCGCTAGGGGCATTGAGGCATTTCCAGAGAAAATCCAAGATCTCCTGCAAATGCCGGAGCCGGCAAAACTTCGAGAGGTCCAAGGACTCGCAGGAAGGGTGGCAGCCCTTGGCAGATTCATTAGTCGAATGAGCGAGAAAGCTCTACCGTTCTACCAATTAATGAAAAAAGGCGACAAGTTTGAGTGGACAGCTAAGGCGCGAGCAGTGTTCGTAGAGTTGAAGCGTATGCTTACGAACCCCCCAGTACTCGTGGCACCACGAGAACAAGAAACATTGTATCTGTACATAGCCGCCACTGACACGTCTCCAACGTATCCATAATTTCTTGTGTTCCATGCTATGTTATATCATGTTATTACATGTTTTATATGCATTTTATATAGTTTTATGCATTTTATGGGACTAACCTATTAACAAGATGCCACAGTGCCAGTTCCCTGTTTTCTGCTATTTTTGGTTTCAGAAAAGCTATTAAGGAAATATCCGCCAAATTGGAAACGTGCCAACCAGTATTTATTTTTGTAATATTTGCGACCAGAAGAATCCAAGAAGATACGAAGACGGGCCTCGAGGGGCCCACATCGCCTTGTGGCGCGGGTCAGATGCCCGCCGCACCGGGAGGGTGTGTAGGCGCCCTCGGGCGCCCACCGACCTAGGTCTTTTTCCCATATAAACCCCCCTAACCTAACAGTCCAGACGGTTAATCACTTTTACCTCCACGGGTCCCGAGCCGCCGCCGTCGTTACCACCACTTCGGGAGAGATCAGAACTGCTCCCCGGCACCCTACCGGGAGGGGGAATCGTCCCCGGAGGCCTCTACGTCGCCATGACCGCTTCCGGACTGATGCGTGAGTAGTCTACCTTGGACTTCAGGTCCATAGCAGTAGCTAGATGGTTGTCTTCTCCTCTTGCGCTATCATGTTTAGATCTTGTGAGCTGCCTATCATGATCAAGATCATCTTTATGTAATTCTCCATGTTGTGTTTGCTGGGATCCGATGAATATTGAGTACTAAAGTTATTGCTTCATAATATATCATGTCTGTGCTATTTAATGATCATGCATGCTCTTCGTTACTTGTGTATGCTCTGTCCAAGTAGATGCTTGTAACTCCAAGAGGGGGTAATTATGCTCGATAGTAGGTTCATGTCTCTATTTAATCTGGGGCAGTGACAAAAAGCTCTAAGGTTGTAGATGTACTGTTGCTACTAGGGATAAACCAATAGTAGTTTGTCAAAGGATGATGTTACTTACTTACTTTACACATAGTGCTTAAGGCAATAATCTGTTGCATGCAACTAAATACTGAAAGGAGTGCGGACGCTAACCGGAAGGTGGGTTATTAGTCATAGATGCGGTTGGAACGGTCTATGTATATTGTTGTAATACCCGAATGAATCTCACACTAGACACCATTTCATTAGTATATGCATTGGGTTGCTTATAATTATTCTGTCAATTGCCTAGCTGTAATTTGTTTACCACGCATGGATGAATGTTATTATTATTTATGGAGAGACACCACTAGTGAACCGTGGACCCCGGTCCTTCTCATTAATCTGATAAAACCACAACTACAAACCTGTTACTTTGTGCAAACATCACTCTTTCTTCCATACATACGTTTAATCCTTTGTTACAGCAAGCCGATGAGATTGACAACCTCACTGTTAAGTTAGGGCAAAGTATCTTGATTGTTTGTGTGCAGGCTCCACGTCAACAGCTCTTTTCTGGTGCCGTTGATACCTCGAGGGAATTCTTCATCTCCTACTGGTTCGATAACCTTGGTTTCATACTGAGGTAAATTTGCTGCTGCACTACTTCATACCTTCCTCTTGGGGTCTCCCAACAACACACCCACCGTGTGCATCAATCGTTTTCCTGGCGCCGTTGCCGGGGAAATAAGAGTTCCATTGAAGACCTTCACACTCCTCCGTCAACTTTGCACCAGTCTTTTCTGGCGCCGTTGCCGGGGAGTTGAGCATTCCTTCACGAGGGGAGTTTTCGTACTTCCAATATTTTTATTTTGTTATTGTATTGCTTAGTTTATTTTTATTAATATTTTATTTTCTTAATATAAAAAATACAAAAAAATTAATTACTTGCATTACTTTTGTTATCTCGGTTTGCACTTTTATTTTTAGTTTTGTTGCTTTTCTTATTTCGGCTTGTGTTATTTTTCTTTAATTTTGTTATTTCGGTTTTTAGTTTTACCTTTATTACAATGTTGCTTCCGAAGTACACTTTTGAGGATCTTTCAGTAGATAGTGGTTCTATAATTGGAAAAGATAATATTGGAGAGTTCTTTAATCATATTAGTAAGAATAGTGATCTTGAGGAGAAATCCATAGCCGAACTTGCTCCAAACTATGAAACTGCTGCAACATCTTTAGTTCACATGCTAGAAACAAGGTTTGTTAACCTTCACCCCATAATATAACAAATGTTTCTTGATGTTCACAATGTTAAAAATGCTGAAAAGTAATATTTTATCATGGAAACCTTACTTAAAGAATTTGGTGATGTTGCCATAGAAGATAGGAAAGTTTTTGATCGATTTAATATGGTTGACTCATGTGTAGATGTTATTAGTGCACTTGAAAAATTAAAGAAAACCAAACCCATAAAGGGGGAGAAAATGCATGTGCCAATACCTGTTAAACTTGTAGCTATGCATGAAGCTTTAGAAGAAAAATTTGATTGGATTGTCACTCAAAACCCATTTGATGAAAGTAGTAAGCCTAAAAGAAATGAAAGGGGCACCTCTGAACCTTATATAGATAAAATACAATGCATAGTTTAAAGGGTTTCTATTCTTGATCTTGATAATACTTGAGTTTCACTTTGTGCCTAGCTCAAAGACGTTAAACAAAAGCGCTTATGGGAGACAACCCACTTTTATTTCCTGTTATTTTAATTTTTTTTGCTTGTGTCAAGGACTTGTCCTACCTCTGTATCATTTCCTTTGTATCGTAGTTTTATTGCAATGTTGTGTCAAGTTAAGCCTCTAGTCGAAAGTTGATGTTAAAATTCAATTTCTGTGCTGAAACAGATTCTTTTGTCCACCATAAAAATTATATCAATTCACTGGAATGTCAGAAAAATCAGCCCTTTTGTGCATAATCCTAAGATGTATACGCAACATTTATTTGCTTTGAGTTTTCTGATCCGAGCAAGTTAAGTGCCTTGAAAAAATTCGTTTTTACAAACTGTTCTGTTTTTGACAGATTCTGCCATTTTCTTTTGCCATGCCTCTTTTGCTCTTTTGATTGGATCTTTTTATCCTTTTAAGTATCAATGGATGTAGTTAATGTCCAGTAGCAATGGTTAAAATTGTGTTCCTACAGAATATCATAATTGTTTGTGCAATAACCCCCTAATGAAGTTACTCTAAGTTTGGTGTGGAGGAAGTTTTCAACGATCAAGAGAAGAGGATGATACAATGAGAGCAAGAGGATAGTAAAGCCAAAGCTTGGGGATGACCCGGTGGTTCACCCCAATATAATTCAAGAAGACTCAAGCGTCAAAGCTTAGGGATGCCCAAGGCACCCCCTTCTTCATCGACAAACTATCAGGTCCTTTCTAGTAAAACTATTATTTAATTCCCTCACATCTTATGTGCTTATCTTGAAGCGTATGTTTTTTTTTATTTTCATTCTCTAAATAAATATGGATCCTAGCATTCTTTTGTGTGGGAGAGAGACACGCTCCGCTTTTTCATATGAATACTCGTATTCTTCACTTATATTCGTTGAGTATTCGTTTTTTGTTATCGTTTGCTCTCTAGCTCTTGTTTTTCATGCATCTCTTGTAGAGCTGTTAGCTTTGTTATGTTATACTCTCATATCTCACTGTTTAATTACTTGGAGAGTTCATATTTTAAATAAGTTGATTGGTGTTTGGTTGAGAACAAAAAATGCTAAATGTTGTAGATGGTATAATTAAATGATACACTAATCTTGTAGATCATTAAATTGTGTCACTTGAATCATTGATGTTGTTTTGAGATATTAATTTGCTTAATGATAAACATGATGGTCTAGTAAAGTGGAATGATTAAATGATTGGTCTAGAGAAACTTGAAAACTGTGCCACACTTAAATTTCTAGTTGATTGCATAATGGTATATGACTTCTTTTTGCCTAAGGCAACCGTAATGGATTTATGTTATGCGCTACGGCCGGGTCCCCAACAGTGACTTGTTCATTTGCCACAACACCCCTAGGAGTAATTTTCAATATGCCTTGCATGATCATATTTTTATTTGGAATCTTTTTACTTGCAAGTTCTAAAATCGCGGTTTTCATGGCACTTCCACCAAAATATTACTAGCCTCTTCGGTACTTTGCTTTGCCCTTTCTCACATTGAGAGTTGGTGCATTTTTAGCGGGTACATCCAAACTCCTGGGAGATCTTCATCTTGTTCTTCTACACATAAGCCAAACATCTTCCTCAAAACAACAACCATACCTACCTATATACAGCATTTCCATAGCTGTTCCAAGATATATTGTCATGCAACATCCATCTTAGATTACATGACTTGTTGTCATTCGTTACTTATTTATTGCTTTGCGTGTTTCTATAAAGCTTACCCATGTTACGCTAGAGCACTGCATAACCTGCTACACTGGAAGAGGCACCGTTGTCACATGTATTCTTATGGCACATTCATATTAGTTACTTGTATCATCAGTATGTTGTTTTATCATCATTAGTGTGTTGTAATACATTATGTATCATATTAGGATGCTTGCCCCTAAAGTGAAAAGAGCCATGGAGGCCATCGAAAAGAGAAATAAAAGAAAAAAAGAAATAAAAAAGGGGGCAACATTACTATTCTTCATCACACACTTGTGCTTATGTTACAGCACCATATCATCTATAGTCATCATGTGTGCTCATGTTTAGCACCTTTACTCCATATGAGAGAGTTTTCATGTCTTAGTTACATAACTATGTGGGGAACTTTACACTATAGAACTTGGCTTGTATATTCCAATGATGAGCCTCCTCAAACGTGCTCTAGATCTTCGTGAGCAAGCAAGTTGGATGCACCCCCACTAGTTCCATTGGAGAGATTTCATATACTTATAGCTCATTGTGCATCCGTTGTATGGCAATCAGTACTCCTCGCATAACTTTGATTGTATGACTTTCTCTTGTCTAATGATCATCTATAGCTTTGTGAGCCTTTCTTCCGTTGGCCTTCCGAACCCTCGTTAACATTCTCTTAGCCATAACATCCTGGTGCCAGGAACCAACGTTGAACGCTTGCTTGTTTCTTTTGAACAAATAATATATTGATCTTCTACGTGCATATTGCTATTACTTGACTTGATCCTTTCATAAAGTTGTCATGTTTGTTGGAAGCATTAGATGGTTATATTGTTGTGGTTGAAGCTTAAATCATCTTTAATATCTACTTTGCATAGTTGATTGCTATCTGGTACTATTTCATTGAAAGCTTTGCTTGCTTCACCTACTTGTTTGTTCATTACTCATTTGATGTCAATATAAACTACATCCCTTATTCATTTGATCTCAGTTTACATGCCTTACAATGAATTACATGATCAAGATTGTGTTTAAGCATGTCACTTCAGAAATTATTCTTCTTTTATCGTTCTTGCCTACTCGGGACGAGTAGAACTAAGCTTGGGGATGTTGATACGTCTCCAATGTATCCATAATTCTTGTGTTCCATGCTATGTTATATCATGTTATTACATGTTTTATATGCATTTATATAGTTTTATGCATTTTCTGGGACTAACCTATTAACAAGATGCCAAAGTGCTATTTCCCTGTTTTCCGCTGTTTTTGCTTTCAGAAAAGCTCTTAAGGAAATATCCGCCAAATTGAAAACGAGCCAACCAGTATTTATTTTTGGAATATTTGCGACTAGAAGAACCGAAGACGATACGAAGACGGGACCCGAGGGGCCCACATCGCCTCGTGGCGCGGGTCAGATGCCCGCTGCGCCGGGAGGGTGTGTGGCTTCCTCGGGCGCCCACCGACCTAGGTCTTTCGCCCATATAAACCCCCCTGACCTAAAAACTCCAGAGGGTTAATCACTTTTTCCTTCACGGGTCCCGAGGTGCCGCCGTCATCACCACCACTTCGGGAGAGATCAGAACTGCTCCCCGGCACCCTGCCGGGAGGGGGAATCGTCCCCGGAGGCCTCTACATCGCCATGACCGCCTCCGGTCTGATGCGTGAGTAGTCTACCTTGGACTACGGGTCCATAGCAGTAGCTAGTTGGTTGTCTTCTCCTCTTGTGCTATCATGTTTAGATCTTGTGAGCTACCTATCATGATCAAAATCATCTTTATGTAATTCTCCATGTTGTGTTTATTGGGATATGATGAATATTGAGTACTAAAGTAATTGCTTCATAATATATCATGTGTGTGCTATTTATGATCTTGCATGCTCTCCGTTACTTGTGTATGCTCTGGCCAAGTAGATGCTTGTAACTCCAAGAGGGGGTATTTATGCTCGATAGTAGGTTCATGTCTCTATTTAATCTGGGGCAGTGACAGAAAGCTCGAAGGTTGTATATGTGCTATTGCTACTAGGGATAAAACAGTAGTACTTTATCTAAGGATGATGTTACTTACTTACTTTACACACAATGCTTAAGGCGATAATCTGTTGCATGCAACTTAATGCTGAAAGGGGGGCGAACGCTAAGTGGAAGGTGGATTATTAGTCATAGATGCGGTTGGAACGGTCTATGTATGTTGTTGTAATGCCCGAATGAATCTCACACTAGACACCGTATCATTAGTATATGCATTGGGTTGCTCATCATTATTCTGTCAATTGCCTAGCTGTAATTTGTTTACCACGCATGGATGACTGTTATTATTATTTATGGAGAGACACCACTAGTGAATTGTGGACCCCGGTCCTTCTCATTAATCTGATAAAACCACAACTGCAAACCTGTTACTTTCTGTAAACATCACTCTTTCTTCCACACATACGTTTAATCCTTTGTTACATCAAGCCGGTGGGATTGACAACCTCACCGTTAAGTTGGGCCAAAGTATCTTGATTGTTTGTGTGCACGCTCCATGTCAACAGCTCTTTTCTGGCGCCGTTGATTCCTCGAGGGAATTCTTCATCTCCTACTGGTTTGATAACCTTGCTTTCATACTGAGAGAATTTTTCTGCTGCACTACTTCATACCTTCCTCTTGGGGTCTCCCAAAAACACACTCACCGTGTACATGAGCCACCAACAGGGTGGTCAGCACCGTACTTGTAGTCGAGAGGCCGGAAGAAGGGAAAACCCAGCCAATACAACGGCTGGTATATTATCTCAGTGAGGTGCTCATACCGTCCAAGGAACGGTACCCGCACTACCAGAAGCTCGCTTATGGAGTGTTTATGACGATTCGCAAAGTTGTACACTACTTCACGGAGCACCCAATAGTGGTGGTGAGCAGCGCCCCGCTATCCGACATCTTCAACACTTCCATGGCGGCCGGGCGAGTCGTCAAATGGAGTATTGAGCTTGGGCCTAGAGACATCACCTACCGGCACCCTAAGGCAATCAAGGCTCAGGTTCTGCCAGTATTTACAATAAAGTGGATAGAAGCTCTGTTGCCACACGTCCCTGACTTGTCCAGCTCTTGGACCATGTACTTTGACGGCTCAAAATGATTCTATGGTGCAGGGGCTGGGGTCGTCTTAACCTCACCCAAAGGAGACAAGCTGCGGTACATACTACATATGGATTTTAAACGGGCTACAAAAAACGAGGCAGAGTACGAGGCGTTGTTACACGGCATGCGCATGGCCAAAGCTTGCGGAGCAACTCGACTGATGATTTATGGTGACTCGAATCTGGTGGTACAGCAGACAAGGAAGGAGTGTGATGCAAACGCAGACAACATGCAGGCTTACCGTGATATGTATAATGTCATGGAAGGCAACTTCGACGGGTGCAAGTTGAGGCATGTTGGCCGAGAGAGCAACGAAGAAGCGGACATGTTGGCCAATATAGGATCCAAGAAAGAACCTGTCCCCCCCTGGAGTTTTTCTGGAAAGGATTAAGGAAAGGTCAATCAAAATAAAAAATCCAACCGAACCCGTGACTGAAGTCAACGACTCACAAGAAAAGGCCGAGCAGGCACCGGCTAATCAGCAACCCGACAACCTCCTCGCCTCGACTCCGCCGGTCGAGTTGTTCCTTGTCGAGCCATCATGGACCAAACCATTCCTGTCGTATACTACGTGCCAAGAACTGCCCAGTGATTCAGTCGAGGCAAAGCGCGTCACCCGTCGGTCCAAGGCGTTCACAGTAATCAACAAGTAGCTCTACAAGCGGAGCATATCTGGAATCCTGCAGCGTTGCATAGCACCCGAAGACGAACGGGCAATCCTTATGGACATTCATGCTGGTACATGCGGGCACCATGCAAGCAGTAGGGCACTCGTCGCAAAGGCCCTAAGAGCAGGTTTTTACTGGCCGACTGCCATGCATGATGCAGAGGACCTAGTACGGAAGTGCCTCGGCAGCCAGAAGTACGCAACCAAGCCGCACGCCCCAGCATCCGAGCTCAAAACCATTCCTTTGGCTTGGCCCTTCGCAAAGTGGGGACTCGACATGGTTGGGCCACTCAAGAAGTCCTCGCACGGAGGTCATACTTTCCTATTGGTCGCAGTCGACAAGTTCACCAAGTGGATTGAAGAAGTTCCCGTCACAAACGCTACAACAACTTCCACAGTCAATTTTATTAAGTCCATCATCTTCCGCTTCGGAGTTCCAAACATCATAATAACGGACAACGGGACTAACTTGAAAGCAGCAGAGTTCCAAGACTTTTGCAGGTCGTAGGGTGTCAAGCTCAAATACGTGTCTGTCGCGCACCCGCAGTCCAATGGTCAAGTCGAAAAGGCCAACAAGTTAGTGTGTAGCGGTTTGAAGAAAAGGCTGTTAGTACCAATCAAACGCGCTGCAGGCGCCTGGGAGAAGAGCTACCGCTATACTTTGGAGTCTGCGAACAACGCCTAACAGGTCAACATAGTATACTCCCTTCTTTCTGGTGCATGGAACCGAGGCAGTTATGCCGTACGACCTGAAGTTCGACGCCCCCCGAGTGGGCGCATATGATGAGGAAGACTCAGATGACGCACTCGAGGTCGACATTGACACTTTGGATGCAGCTCGAGATATCGCCTTGGCCAGAACTGCCACATATCAGCAGAGTTTACGAAATTACCACAGTCGACGGTTGCGGCCACGATCCTTCACAGTCGGCGACCTGGTCCTCCGACTCAAACAGAATAAAGTGCACAAGCTTGCATCGCCATGGGAAGGCCCCTTCGTGGTGACAGAGGTCATATGCAACAAAGCATATCGACTGAAACACGCAGAGTCAGGGGAACCATCTCACAATCCATGGAACGCGGCGCACTTGCGCCGGTTTTATGCGTAATGCATTAGTTATGTTAGTATTTTGTCTATTAGGTTGATAGTCTAGTCGTTGTTTTCAGTCAGTTTTATTGTATCAGGTAAGAACATTATATTGATCATCAACAAAGTACAATGTTCCTCTCTGAACGTATATACTGGTTAATTCTCATTTACGTTGGAAAAAGAGCCAGTCACCCGATGCAAACAGTGCTCGGGGGCTGCCTGAAAAATACAACTTGACTGGCTCACCCGAAGCAAGCAGTGCTCGGGGGCTGCCTGAAAAATACAACTTGACTGGCTCACCCGAAACAAGTAGTGCTCGGGGGCTGCTTGAAAAATACAACTTGACTGGCTCACCCGACGCAAGCAGTGCTCGGGGGCTATCGAAAAGATACATCTCGAACAGCTCGCCCGATTCAAGTAGTACTCAGGGATTGTCAGTTAAAACCTGTAAATCTCACTCGAGTCAGGAAAAGGGCAGTCCGTTACGCGTTTTCTTGTTTCACCATTGTTGACAGACGTCGCCGCTCCAGTTCAAGGGAAGTTTCATGCTCCATCAAGGCAATCACGCATCTGGCAGGTCCTCCAACAGCCTCATAATGTTCGGCCATAGAGATAGATCCCATACCTGCGGGAGGCCCAGCTCCAACCTGCGCCAGGTCTACGTCAGGGTACTGGTGTCGTGGTGGTGTCACGGCAGATGCCATAGGATGGCTAATGTGTGGGGCCGATGGACGTTGGTGGATCCGGGGAGGGATAGCGAGCTGAAGAGCTCACACGGGGAGGATCCCGGTGTAACCGAGATCTCCCAAGAACAAGAAATAAGATCAAGGTGCGAGGGGGAAGATCTAGCAAACACGAACAAATGCACGAAGGCACACAACACACACACGATGTCCCCAGGTTCGGGGCCCTCGTGAGGAGCTAACACCCCTACTCCTGCCTTTCCTTCTCAATATAAGTGAGGAACAAGGACTACAACTTGCTCTTAGAGCTCTTGAGGTGAAGAACACGAAGAACTAGATGAACTCAAGGGAGGATGAAGTAAATGTTCTGGGAGTAAATGAGACAGGAGTTTTGGCTCCCAAGTTGGTCTCTCTTTCACAGGAGCAGTTATGGCGCCTTTTATAGAGTTCTGGCCAGGAGGGCCGGAAACCCTAATCCGGCTTGGCCCCACCGGACAGGCCTAACCGTTATGTCGACATCGGCTAGTGCGACCTAGTTGCCGCGCTATCCGGCGTAGCCCTTCGTCATCATTCCGGCAAGGACGGCAGGCGCCGTCCTGGAACATCATTGTCTCCCGGTCAGAGACAGGACATGTCTTTGCCCATCCCGGATAGCCTTTTCCGGATTGCCGGGCTAGGCACGTCCAGTCTTGTCGTACCGTAGTCGTACCGGCTGACGCGCTCCCGTGTCAGGCGGGAGGTGACCATGCTTCCGTGTCAGGCGGAATGGTACTTCCCCCCGCATCAGGCGGTAAAGCCTGCTGCAGACCGTTGACGGCCTGCCGGGATCCCTCATGCCGGTCACCTTCTTGCTCGACCCTGCGAGTCCTTCCTGCACAAGTCCAGTAACCTGATAGGACCGAGATAAACGTTCCGGTTAGCACTTACCCAGATTGCGTATTCGGTAAGCCCGAGTACTTCTCCTTCCGGGAGTCTCCTCGGAGTTACAAGGTCCGAGGCCTCTCCCGGATGCACCCGAGTTCCTCTTAGGATGAGTATCTCTAGGCCTAGCCTCCCGAAGATGTCTTAGCCTACCAGCAAAGACATCTTCGAGAAGCTAGTTCTTAGAGGAACCACCCGCTGATGCTTGTGCTCTTATGAGGGCTCGGGGTGGCTATTTATAGCCGCCAGAGATGACCCTTGCGCCTGCTAGGAGGCACTTTGCACTCTACCAGCTCTGAAAGGTCAAGCTGCCCCTTCAGCGCACTAGGGGGTGGCCCTTGCTCTCGCCAAAGGTCAAGCACTGTTGCCACATTGTTGAATTGCATCGGGATCTGCCCTACCCGGGGGGCAGCCCCCCGACACTAGTCCCCGAAACTGGTGCTGCGCAGCGACCCCGGATGATGTGCGGGATCAGCTTTAATAACAACAATTACCCCAAGAAACATGAGACGATCCTTTGACTTGATGCCGAGATGAGTTTTACCGAGATCCCCGCACCGAGATCTTTTCGACCGGAAGGCCATGCTCCTAACCGGATAGTGCCACGTCAGTGAATATTAACGTTGGCTCCGAATTGAATTCCAGATCTTTGGCTGGGTCCCACCTGAGGTCCTGTCGAGTCAGAAACGCACTCGAGTGCTTCTGACCAAGCACGCCGCTGCTCGGGTTCGCGCGCCGGGAGCCGCAGCCGATCCGAAGTCCAACCGTTGGGGCTCTGTGGCCGGATCGGGCGCTCTGGTGGACGCCACGTGTCGCGCGGCACAAAATTGATCCCACCCACGATCGGAGAGATCGTGGGCGGGAAACTCGAAAACCGCTCCGGATCCCCCCCATAAATAGGGGACAGGAACGGTCACTTCTTCCTCTTCCCCAACTTCTCATTTCTCCCACCACCGTCTCGAGCCCCTCGCCATCGCCGCGCCCGGAGCTCAAGCACCGCCGTTCCCGCTGGTCGCCGGAGCTCTTCGGCTCCACCATCGGGTCGCGCTCTTCTCGCTCGTCACCGGCCTCGTTTTCTCCGGTGAGTTCTTCCATCCGCTTCGATGAACTTCGCCACGGTGACGATCCTTCGCGCTCGGCCGTGAAACCTCGCCACCGCGGGTTGCGCCGCCACCGGCGAGCACGAGCCGCGCGGCGTTGACGAGGATGCGTTCCACACTTTTCTTTTCGTTTACACTTAGGCCACCGCCGTATCTTGCCCGAGCATACTTGCGTCGATTAAGTTTCGATTTATTCGCGTGCGGTAGATCTTATTTGCTAGGAATCCGGTTGCATTTAGGAGTTTGCAATCCGGAGTCTTAGCTTCCGGTAGACTAACTCGACTAACTGCCGTTCCGCCTGCAGAATAGCCCGGACACCTCCGCAGGTTCTTCCGACATGACTGAAGAAAGTGTTCGGGGGTGTTGGGATGGGTCCGAGACCATGCAGAAGGATCTCGACTGGCTGTACCGGACTCACCGGATTCCGCCAGAAGTCGAGAGTCGACTTCCGGAGGGCGAGGTCCAACCGGAACCCCAACCCGGGGAATATGTTGTATTCCTCACGCATTTCAAGCGTGGGTTCGGGCTTCCGGCTAGCCCCTTCTTCCGCGACTTCCTCGACACCTACGGCCTCCAACCTCATCATCTCCCAGCCAACGCAATAATGATGCTCTCGGTCTTCACCACCTATACGGAAGCGTACCTCGGCGTGTGGCCTTTCTTGGACCTATGGGCAAAGTACTTCATCCTCCGCCGCCAAGTCATCCCCAACCCGGATTAGAAGGTCAAAGACCTAGTCGACTGCGGGGCGTCCACTATAATTCCCCGCGCTGACTCCGGATTCCCCAAAGTCCAAGGGCTAGAATCCTGCCGGAAGTGGCAGCGTAGCTTCTTCTACGTGAAGAACCGGGAGGTGTCGGGAGATGGTCCGGGATCCTCGAACCCGGACTTCATCAATCTGCCGGAGTTCGCCATTGGTCCTCCCCGCGAATTCGACCTCTAGAACCGGCTTCCGGATACCGAGGAGGTCAGATGCATGCACGATGTCCTCAACGTGCTGACGGATAAGATGGCTGGCGACGATCTCCTGCGCTGCTTTATCATTCGCCGCGTCTGCCCCCTACAGACCCGAGTGCACAAGATGTGCCATATGGACGGGATATTAGATCCCACCAGGACCAGCTTCTTCGGGTTGGACCATTCCGCAGTCGCCCGGCGCGTTCGAGCTATTGCCCGAACCAAGATGCCGGATGACTACACATGGGGTCTTGTCGGGGGTTCTCGGAAAAAACCACTGCGACAGGTGCTTGTGTCTGTCTTTCGCCAACTCACATTTGCACCCGGATTCTGCTGGAAACCGACATGGTTATCATGCAATGATTTGTTCGTGCAGTTATTCGAGCGGCAGACCGAAGAGGACGTGATGCACGCCGGTGGGAAGTTCGTGCCGAACGTCACGACACAGGAAAAGATGCCGAGAGAGGATCCCGACGGCGAGGACCACCTTGCCATTCCTCTAGCTCGTGCCGCTGCTCCGGGTAACCCTTCAACCTCAGAGGCTATTTCCGTTTCTTCAGATGTTGAGGATGAGATTGATTGTCAAATACTCGATGTGATTGACGCTCTTCCCCTCAATTGGGCTTCGCCAATGGCTCCGAAACCCACGGCCGTGACGAAGCGCGTCGAGACCCGGAAGCGTGCGGCTTCCGACACCAACCCTGCCGGTGCATCCGGCATCACCCCCAAGAAGAGCAGGCCGAACAAGCAAACGACCGAGAAGCCTCTACGCCGAAGGAGAGGTCCTCCCACCGTCGATTCCAGGTAAGATTTCTTTGCTTCGAGTTACATGGTTCTGTCTTCTCCCGAAGTCTTTTCTGATATATTTCTTTCAGAGATGCACTTGACATCCCGGCATCCGCGGCTTCCCAACCTCCGGGATCCCGCACTCGTAGCCCGCCTCGGGCTGCTCCTTCTCAATCTGGCCCTTCCGCACGAGAGAGCGAGCATCCTGCTCCTGGTGCCGTGCAGACTGCCGCTGCGACTCCGGATGCTCGTCCCGTGGTGGACGAGATTCCGGCCCAGGCTACGACCGTATCGGAAGACATCTTCGTTCCGGACAGCCCGTGCAGGGTGCCTGGGCTTGAGACGGACATCGCAAGTCCTCCTCGCCAGGTCGCGCCGGGAGCCTCCTCCCGGCAGGCCTCGGGCAAGACTGCTCCACCGAAACAGCCCACGGCCCCTTCCCGGCAACCTGACCATCCTGCCGGGAAATCACGCAGCAAGGCTGCCGGGCAGAAAACAGCCTCCGGCAAACCTACTGCTCCCCCGACATCTTCGGCCCAAGACTTGGCCCTAAGCACGGGTAAGTTTTCGCGATTACCGTCACCTCCTGCCGAGATCCCCACTGCCGCCCTGCAGATGCTGCGAGCAACCGTAAGCTCCTTTATGCCTTCAGGATCCCGGGAGGTCGTTGCTGCTAGCGCGCCTGGCGGTTCCGACGTGCGTGTTGTTGAAGAATACAACAAAGCCTGGATTGCCGCTGATGCCTCCGAGATCGTGGAGGACTTGCACGCTGCTGGCCCTAGCCGCAGCGCCCAAGCTCTACATGCTCTCCAGGTGGCCGCGCTGGACGTTACTCGGGTGATCGAGGTAAGTTTGTTCCCTTTACTTTTTCCAAAATTTAATTGTTCTATCCCCACTAGTCCCCGAGATTGGTGCTTAGTGCTCTAGCTTCCACCGAATAGCAGATCACTAGGCTCCAATCTTTAGAAAAATTCAAAAGACTTTGAACACTAGTCCCCGAGATTGGTGCTTAGTGCTCTAGATTCCACCGAATAGCAGACCACTAGGCTCCAATCTTTAGAAAAAATAACAAGACTTTGAACACGAGTCCCCGAGATCCTCCCTACCGAGTAGTTTTAGCTGACATAGATCCCGGAACACACCGAGTCCCCGGGATTCTTCCCGAGATTGACATAGCTTTCTCTGTTTGAATTCAGGACTGCGGCAAGAAACGGGGCAGCATCTTCAAGCGGCTTCTTGCTGACTTCGGTCAGTCCAAGAAGTGCGAGGGGCGCCTCCGGGAGGAGCGGGACGCCGCGCGCAAAATCTCGGTGGAACAAAAGGCTGCGCTTGCCGCGACCCAGTCCGAGATCGCGCGGCTAAGCGCCGAGCTCGAGAAGGCCAAACTCGCCGCGACCGACATGAAGACACGCTTCGTGGAGGCGTCGAAGAAGCAGAAGAAGACCTTGGATCAATCCGAGGCGCGTGCGCATCACGCCGAGACCGGGCTGGCGCTTCTCCGGTCACAGGCCGATACTTGGCTTTCTGAGCTAACCGGGTTGAACCGGGATCTGAACAGTAAGTCTACCGACATCCCTTTCTCCTGGTCTTTTTCTTTACTGCTACCATCCTCATGACCTAGCCGCTTGACAGCTCTTCTTTTTAAAGGGCAATTCGAGCACTCCCGCGACGCTGCCAATCTTGCCGTCGCTGCCGTCCGGGAGAAACGTGCCGGGAAGGGCCCTGTCTCGGACTCTTGGGACATTGAGGATCACCTCACTGCCCTGAAGGACCGGATAGTGCCTCTCCGGTCGATCGGGACGGAGCTGATCAGTGCCCCGGTCCATGTCCATGGAGCATTATGGCCGGGCGTCAGCGCTACCCTCTCGGTCAGCGAACTGGCGACCGTGCTCCGAGCTACCGGGAAGCGTCTCCATGCTTAGAAGCGCTCCGGTGCGCGGGCTGGCGCCGATCAAGTCTTGACCCATGTGCTTAGTTGGTACGAGGGTCTCGACCTTGATGTGGTCCAGCGCCTGCGCACCATCTCGCCGTGGTGCACCGATCCGGTCAAGGTCCAGTGGCGCCAAGAGGTGGCGCATCGCATCGCCTCCTGGTCCGACATCGGGGTCTTCACCGCCAGCCTCGTCACTTCTGACTCCGAGTCAGATTATGAAGACGATGGTGAAACCGGTGCAACCGATGACGTGGACGCCGAGATCCTGGAGGAGGACGACGCTGCTTCCGGTGCCGCCACCGAGACCGTGGTCTCCCGGGATGCTTCTACTCCAACGCCACCCGAGGCCTCTCAGGCCGAGGTGCATCCGGACGCCCCGAGCACCGCTGCTGGCGCGGAGGATACCGTCATCGCCGCTTCTGCTGCTGCTACCACCGAGAAGCCGGCTTCCCCTATCCCTTAGAAATACTTAAGTGTAGAGCTGTTAAATCCCCGGGATGCCGGGTGCAAGATGTAATATATACTCTTAAGATTCATATTTCGCACTATGTTATATATAAAAACGAGCTATGTCGGTTTATCCAGCAACGAGTCCCCGAGTTCCTTTTCATGTCTACCGTACTTAGGCAATCTCTGCTCTTGTCTACCATTTCGGTGTTCGACAGTCGAGTCACAAAATTCCATGCACGGCATACATTACTTACGAATATCCGAGTTCTAGTTAACCGAACTCCCCACATAAAAATAACCAGGTTAGTAAAACAGATATGCCGGATAAGTTCCTGCTCCGAGTCCCCGAGACCGTTTTCGTGTTCCCCACATTTGATGCTCTTTGCTCTTGACTACCATTTCGGCGTTCGTCAGTCGAGTCACAAGATTATTTCACATGACATACATTACTTTGACTTGAGAATCGATCTCGGAACTTTCCCGGCATACAGAGAACATACAAAATAGGTATCAGGCAGTCCCCGGGTTCCTCCCCGGGATGTCGACATGAAAAAATAAATAAATGGAATAAAGTAAATGGGCACTCAACGAGGCAGTCCCCGGGTTCCTCCCGGGGTGCCTAACTTTCATTAATAGATAAAAATCGAAATACAACATACACTGTGCCCTTTACGTGTAAAAGGGTCGAAGCAGGGCTACATTCCATGGACGCTTGGTTTCCTCACCGGATTTGTTCATTACACCTTTCCTAGCCTCCTGTGCATCTACAAGGTAATAAGAATCATTGTGCAATGCCCTGCTTATCACAAAAGGTCCCTCCCATGGAGGTGACAGCTTATGCATTCCGGCCGTGCGTTGGATGAGCCTCAGCACAAGATCCCCTTCTCGGAACACTCTCGGGTGCACCTTCCGGCTATGATAGCGACGGAGATTTTGCTGATAAATTGCAGACCGGGATAATGCCAATTCTCTTGCTTCTTCAAGTAAGTCAACATCATCTTCTCGGGCCTCTTTCTCCTCGGTCTCGGTGAACATCGTCACTCTCGGGGAATCATATTGTATGTCGGTCGGGAGTACTGCCTCGGCGCCATACACCATGAAGAATGGCGTATACCCGGTAGATCTATTCGGCGTGGTCCGGAGACCCCATAATACTGCCGGTAACTCCTCTATCCAGCATCCCGGAGTTCTCAACAGTGGTTCGATCAAGCGGGCTTTGATGCCGGCCAAGACCAATGCATTTGCTCTTTCAACTTGCCCGTTTGCTTCCGGGTGTGCAACTGATGCTACATCCAACCGGATTCCCTTCTCAATACAAAATCGAGCGAATTCCCCCTCAGCAAAATTGGTGCCATTATCCGTGATGATGCGTTGCGGGTATCCGTACCTCAAGATGATGTCTTTCAGAAATTGCACGGCGGTGTGTCCGTCACACTTCCGGATTGTCTTGACCTCTATCCACTTGGTGAACTTGTCCACCATGACCAGTATGTGTGTCATATTGCCTCTTGCCGGCTTGAACTGTCCGATCATGTCCAAACACCATACCGCGAATGGCCAAGTGATAGGGATTGTCTTCAGTGCCGATGCCGGCATATGTATTCCGTGAGCAAACCTCTGGCATCCTCCACATATACGGACAATGTCTTCTGCCTGCTGTAACGCAGTAGGCCAGTAGAACCCATGCCGGAACACTTTCGCCACCAGGGCCCGGAATGATGCATGATGTCCACATTCCCCCTGATGTATTTCCAGCAGCATCTCTTGGCCTTCTTCCGGTTCAACACACCTCTGGAGTACCTCGGTGACACTCCTCTTATATAGCTCTTGATTGATGACGGTGTATGCTTTTGACCTTCGCACTATCTGCCGGGCTTCCACTTCGTTTTCCGGGAGGGTTCCTTCCAAGATGTAAACCATAATGGGTTGTGCCCATCCCGGGACAGGTCGAACCGGGAACACGGGAACATCTATGTCCATTGGTTCTGCCGACATCACCTCCATCATCATCTTTCTTTGCCTCTCTGAGCACTGTGATGCAGTCCCCGGGTTCGACGCGATGCTCCCGACTTCCACTTCCATGGGTACAGCTTCCGAACCAGGCTCCTTGGGGATGAAGATAGAATCCGACTCGGGTGAGGGCTGAATAGATGGCTTCCTCAAGTGTTCGAGAGCGATCCCGGGAGGAATGGCGTCTCGAGATGACCCCAGCTTGGACAATACATCCGCTGCCTCGTTTTCTCCTCTGGTATGTGCTTGAACTCGCATCACTCGAAAAATCCGGATATTTTCTGCACATGAAACCGATATAAGGCCATGTTGGCATCCAGTGCATCCCAGTTCCCCGACACCTACTGCACCACGAGATCGGAATCGCTGAAACACTCTATCCGGCGGATGCCGATCTCCTTGACGACATTCAGTCCATGAACCAAGGCCTCGTACTCAGCGACATTGTTAGATGCGCGGAAATGAATTTGCAGGACATACTTCAGCACATCTTGTTTTGGTGAGGTGAGAACCACTCCGGCACCCAACCCGATCTTAGCCTTGGAGCCATCAAAATGCATCCTCCAGAAATTGTAATCCGGCATCAGAGGTTCATACTGCATCTCGGCCCAGTCTACCAAAAAGTCCGGCAGCGCCTGCGACTTGATGGCATCTCGTCTCTCGTATGCCGGAGCGTACGGAGACAACTGGATGGCCCATTTGGCAACCCGGCCGCTAGCATCCTTGCAACCAATGATCTCGGCGAGGGGAGCCTCGCACACCACTGTGATTGGGTGCTCTTGAAAGTAGTGCTTGAGCTTGGTCACTGCCATGTACACTCCATACGCCATCTTCTGGTAGTGCGGGTAGTTCTGTTTGAATTCCGAGATCACCTCGCTGAGGTAGTACACTGGTCTCTGAATCAGCTTGCCCCCTTCTTCCCTCTCTACCACAATGGCTACACTGACTACCCGGTTAGTGGCAGCAATATACAACAGCATAGGCTCCTTGGGCAATGGGGATGCCAACACGGGTGCTGTTGAAAGAATTCTCTTCAAAACATTGAACGCCGCATCGGCCTGCGGGGTCCAAACAAATGTTTTGCTCTTCTTCATCAATTGGTATAGGGGCAAGGCCTTCTCACCTAGTCGGCTCACAAACCGACTTAGGGATGCAAGACAACCAGTGAACTTCTGCACATCCTTGAGACGTACGGGCAATTTCATGCTCTCGATAGCACATATTTTACCCGGGTTGACTTCAATTCCCCGGCTTGAGATGAGGAACCCGAGTAATTTTCCTGCCGGAACGCCGAATGTGCACTTATCCGGATTCAACTTCATCCGGAACCTTCTTAAGTTCTTAAATGTTTCCCTCAGATCATCGATCAATGAGGCTTTTTCTTTTGTTTTTATAACTATGTCATCGACATATACCTCGGCATTCCGGCCTATCTGGTCATGCAAGCATTTCTTCATGCACCTCTGGTATGTAGCACCAGCATTTCTCAAACCGAAAGTCATGACACGATAACAATAAGCCCCATAAGGGGTAATAAAAGCAGTTTTCAATTGATCATCCAGCTTCAAAGGTATCTGGTGAAAACCAGAACAGGCATCTAAAAAAGTTAAGAGCTCACTCCCGGCAGTGCAATCGATCACTTGATCTATCCGGGGTGGTGGAAAGGGGTCCTTCGGACATGCCTTGTTGAGGTTGGTGAAGTCAATGCACATGCGCCACACCTTAAGCTGGAGGGGATCATCTTTCTTCTTCTCTACCAGGACCGGATTCGATATCCAATCCGGGTGCAGCACTTCCATCACGAATCCGGCAGCCAGCAGTATAGCGAGATGCTCCATGATGGCAGCTCTCCTTTCATCCGAGAGGCGCCTAGTCGGTTGCTTCACCGGCTTCGCATCCGGTCTAACAAATAGAGAGTGCTCAGCCAACTCCCTCGGAACACCTTGCAGATCGTCACTCGACCACGCAAAAGCATCCCGATTCTCACGGAGGAAGTCGACGAGCTCGCCTTCCTATTTGCTGTCCAGGTTGCTGCCAATAATGACTTGGCGCTCCGGGTTGCTGGAGTCCACCCCCACATTCTTCGTCTCCTTAGGTGGCTGGAATGATGCGCCCTGCTCCGGGTTCACCATCCCGGGCATTCCGAGTTGGGAGGTCTTGGCCAGCGCCACCACCTGCTGGATCCTCTTCTTTTCTTCAGCTATCACCAGGGACTCGGCTAAGCACGAGCCGGCCGAAGCACATTCCATGGAGCGCTTGTGGTCTCCCGAGATGGTGATTATGCCGTTGGGACCCGGCATCTTCATCTTCAGATAGCCCATGTGAGTTGAGATCATGAACTTGGCCAAGGCTGGCCTGCCGATCAGGGCGTGATACGGGCTTTCGAGATCCACGACCTCGAATTCCAAACTCTCGGTTCGGCAGTTTTCCCGGGTTCCGAATAACACTTCAAACCAGATCTTACCCATAGGTGAGCAAGAGACTCCGGGCACAATGCCATGAAAGGTCGTCTCGATAGGTAGCAAGGTGTTCAGGGATACCCCAGCTTCAGCATTGTATCCTTGTACATGATGTTAATGGCGCTGCCATTGTCAATCAGAACCCGACTGAAGCGGACGTTGAGGCTTGGTCCGACAAAGGTTGGATCTACCACCAAGGCGTACGCCCCCGGCTTAGGCATAACCCTGGGATGATCCTTCCGGCTCCACGTGATCTCCATCTCGGACCAGTGCAAAAATTTGGGCACCGCCGGAATCACAGCGTTCACCTCCAGGGCGCGCTGTCGCACACTCTTCCGGTCAGTGGGCTCGGTCACGAAGACCACATAGCTCTGATGTGCCTCCCGGTAGCTGCCTTGCTGATGTCCGGGTTGATTACTCGGGCCTGCACCATCGTCGTTCCGGGTGTGCACCACGTTCACCGGCCGAGGTGGGGGTCCTCAGTGAGGTTGGTTAATCCGGATCGCGTTGGCTCCGGCTTCTGCTTGTTTTTCCCGGAGCCCCGACTTCTGCTCCGGCTTTTGCTCTTGCTCTTGCTTCTGCTCGGATACGGGGAGGAAGTCTCTCCGCCCGATCTCTGGCTATCGGCCCTAGCCGAATGCACCTGGGATCCCGCTCCGGGGTTCTTTTTCTTGAAGGCCTGATTCTGCCGGTTGGCCTCGACGACCAACTCATTCACCCGTTCCTGCTGTTTGCGCAGAGCCTCACCGGATAGCCCTGCCAACTCCGCCATGGCGGCTTCGGCAGCCCTAAGAGTTTTTGCCGGCGAGCTGTATACTGGCTTCCCCGCCGAGATCATGCTACCCGCATGACTGGTTGTGGCTCCACCGGCTAGCTCATCATTCACTATTCTGCTTTTCTTGCGCAGATCCGCGATGCGCTTGTCCCAGGAGTCTATTTTAAGGAACCCGTGAGCTGCATTGTACTCCCGGAGGCTAGCACTAAGCTCACGCCGGATCTCAGCGATCTCCTGCGCTTCGGCGAGCAGCAACCTACGTTGCTCATCCAAGTCAGCCGAAGTGACTTGGGTGTCTGCTTCAGCTGTCAAGGGGACAGCCAACTTGGCCACCAGACCCGAGAGGGGATCCGGGCGACAACGTGGCTGGGATGGCTGCGGATCGCCGTCTCGGGTCGTACCTCTCCTGAGGGGGCTTGGCCAAGCGAACATGGCCGCTACCGGTATCACCGTCGGCGTCCTGGTACTCCTCCTCGGTCGCCCCGACCATCATGACTGCGACGGAGCTCGGGGAACGATTGGCACTCGGACCCCGAGTGGCGCAGAGCATGGGAGGATCCTCAGCTTCCAGGACAACGCCCGGGTAGCTGCAGATAACCTCGGTGGCGACGTAGGTGGTGAAGCCACCGAAATCGATGAGGCATCCGTTCACCGGGAAGGGTTTGTTCCGGAAGCACCCGGCGTTGTCGCTGACGAAATCCATCTCGCCCAGCCTGACGACAAGGCCAGAGAGAACCCGGACACCAAAGTGAACGGGGGAACCCGTCTGGATGTGTACACCAGCCAACGCCTCTGTCAGCCCCACGGTGGGCGCCAACTGTCGTGGTGGTGTCACAGCAGAGGCCATAGGATTGCTAATGTGTGGGGCCGATGGACGTTGCTGGATCCGGGGAGGGATAGCGAGCTGAAGAGCTCACACGTGGAGGATCCCGGTGTATCCGAGATCTCCCAAGAACAAGAAATAAGATCAAGGCGCGAGGGGGAAGATCTAGCAAACACGAACAAATGCACGAAGGCACACAACACACACACGATGTACCCAGGTTCGGGGCCCTCGTGAGGAGGTAACACCCCTACTCCTGCCTTTCCTTCTCAATATAAGTCAGGAACAAGAACTACAACTTGCTCTTAGAGCTCTTGAGGTGAAGAACACGAAGAACTAGATGAACTCAAGGGAGGATGAAGTAAATGTTCTAGGAGTAAATGAGACTAGAGTTTTGGCTCCCAAGTTGGTCTCTCTTTCACAGGAGCAATTATGGCGCCTTTTATAGAGTTCCGGCCAGGAGGGCCGGAAACCCTAATCCGGCTTGGCCCCACCGGATAGGCCTAACCGTTATGTCGACACCGGCTAGTGCGACCTAGTTGCCGCGCTATCCGGCGTAGCCCCTTCGTCATCATTCCGGCAAGGACGGCAGGCGCCGTCCTGGAACATCATTGTCTCCCTGTCAGAGACAGGACATGTCATTGCCCATCCCGGATAGCCTTTTCCGGATTGCCGGGCTAGGCACGTCCAGTCTTGTCGTACCGTTGTCGTACCGGCTGAAGCGCTGCCGTGTCAGGCGGGAGGTGACCATGCTTCCGTGTCAGGCGGGAGTTGACCATGCTTCCGTGTCAGGCGGAATGGTACTTCCCCCCGCATTAGGCAGGAAAGCCTGCTGTAGACCGTTGACGGCCTACCGGGATCCCTCATGCCGGTCACCTTCTTGCTCGACCCTGCGAGTCCTTCCTGCACAAGTCCAGTAACCTGATAGGACCGAGATAAACGTTCCGGTTAGCACTTACCCGGATTGCGTATTCGGTAAGCCCGAGTACTTCTCCTTCCGGGAGTCTCCTCGGAGTTACAAGGTCCGAGGCCTCTCCCGGATGCACCCGAGTTCCTCTTAGGATGAGTATCTCTAGGCGGAGCCTCCCGAAGATGACTTAGCCTACCAGCAAAGACATCTTTGAGAAGTTAGTTCTTAGAGGAACCACCCGCTGATGCTTGTGCTGTTATGAGGGCTCGAGGTGGCTATTTATAGCCGCCAGAGATGACCCTTGCGCCTGCTAGGAGGCACTTTGCACTCTACCAGCTTTGAAAGGTCAAGCTGCCCCTTCAGCGCACTAGGGGGTGGCCCTTGCTCTCGCCAAAGGTCAAGCACTGTTGCCACATTGTTGAATTGCGCCGGGATCTGCCCTAGCCGGGGGGCAGCCCCCCGACAACTGGAGGCGTAGCACAACAAAGACCGTTGTAGCACCCGCAACAAGTTGGCGGCAAATAAAGTCACAGATAGCTTCGCCGTGACAAAACTTAGCCGTCAAGCTGGCTAGCCCGTGGGGTTGACCATTAAGAGGGAACATGGCCTCGTGTATCAGTCGGAGTATCGTCGAGCACGAAGAGGTTAAGTCCTTTACTTGCGAGACTCGATCTCGAAGGGGAAGCAGCATGGTCGCTCGACTGCGCATTGACCAAATCGATGAAGCGTCGCGGCCGTGTTCGGACATAACCTTAACAAGCTGCGCCTGGACTCTAGTTTGTTCAGCTCGCTTGTCAGTTTGAGCGCCTACAACAGCAAAGTAAAAGTAGTTGTCAGTTTATGTGGAACAATCAGGCGTATCACAGTAAAGGGTATAGACGAACAAAAGACTCGGGGGCTGCGCATGTCACTTGCAGAGCAGGCCAGCAGCAGCATCTTCAACTTCTTTCATGAGTACAAGCTCTTGTTCTATTGGTCGGGTTTTTTCGACTACAATATGGCTAGCGTACCCCGAGTCACCCTGAGCTCTTGCTCCGCGTTTTCACAACGCACCTTCACCAAGTTGTATAAGTATTGGTCGCGTGGATTGAAAGGCGGCACATCACCGGTAGCAGAAGTGCTAGCAGACTACATTTCAGTAAACAATTCCCAGTCAAAAGATGAAGTAGCATTTAAACAGAAAAGTGCAAAAGTGAAAGATAGCTCGCGTTGGTACCAAAGAAGACTCGGGGGCTGAACAGCAGCCCTCGATCATATAGATATTTCAAAAAAAGTCATAGGTTTGTTCACATCTAGTACAACGCTTCAGGCGTGAGTGATTTTCACAAAATAACGCTACTATTAGCTAGTCGTTCCTTGGACATCTATGCAAGTTACTTTGAGCTGACGGCACTAGCTGAAGCTGCGGACCCCTTTTTCTTGCAGGTGGCGGCGCGTTGCTCCAAAGTCAAAAACAGAGCATCTGCCAGTCGTCGCGCCTCAGCCTCGAACTGGCTAAGAGAAATCTTCTTGCCAGTTGAGCTCAGGGGAAGAGTGGTCGCGATTGAGTTCAAATCAGGCTCCACCCCGTGTCCCAGCAGCATCTTGAAAGCAGTGGCAGAACCACGTACCGTCTGCTCGCGAAGGAATTTGGGGAAGGAGTCCCCGTCTGGGCGGAAAGTATCAGCCATCGTGTTCAGGTCCTTCGGGGGCTCTTGAGTCGGGAAGGCAATCTTGTGCAGCGCAGGCAAGGCAGCCGCCGATGAAGCCAGCACTCCTGTCGTGGTGGTGTCACGGCAGATGCCATAGGATGGCTAAAGTGTGGGGCCGATGGACGCTGGTGGATCCGGGGAGGGCTAGCGAGCTAGAGAACTCACACGAGGAAGGATACCGGAATCAATAAGATCACCGACGAACTCAAAGTAAACCCGAAGAACACACCATAAGATCTAGCAAAGCCAAACAAATGCACGAAGGCAAAGAGCACACACACGATGTACCAAGGTTCGGGGCCCTCGTGGGGAGGTAAAACCCCTACTCCTGCCTTCCCTCTCAATATAAGTGTGGTACGAGATCTACAACATGCTCCTTGAGATTTCTTGGGGAAAAACAAGATGAATTAGATGAGCTAGAGAGAGGAGGGAGTAAAGGCACTAGGAGTAAATGAGACTATAGTTTTGGCCCTCAAGTTGGTCTCTCTCCCTCTTCAGCAGTTATGGCGCCTTTTATAGAGTTCCGGCCGGGAGGGCTGGAAACCCTAATCCGGCATGGCCCCACCGGACAGGCCTAACGGTTATGTCGACACCAGCTAGTGCGACCTAGCCGCCGAGCTATCCGGCATAGCCCTGCCATCATCATTCCGGCAAGGACCGCAGGCGCCGTCCTGGAACATCATTGTCCCTCTGTCAGAGACAAGACATGTCTTCTCCCATGCCGAGTAGCCTTTTCGGATTGTTGGGCTAGGCATGTCTGATCTTGTCGTACCGTTACCGTACCGGCTGACACGCTCCCGTGTCAGGCGGGAGGTGACCATGCTTCCGTGCCAGGAGGAATGGGACTTCCCCCCGTGTCAGGCGGAAAAGCCTGTACCAGACCGTTGACGTCCCACCGGCATCCCCCATGCCGGCTACCTCCTTGCTTAACATGGTACGTCCTCCCTGCATACATAAGACAACTTGCCAGTACCAAGATAGAAACGCCGGTTAGTATTTACCCGGATAGCCTATTCGGATCATTCAGGTTCTTCTCCACCCGGTGACCTTATCCAGCTCATCCGAGAACTCCTCAACCCGGGATCTTACCCGAGACCGTGGGATCCGAGACCCTTCCCGGTTGCCTCCGAGTTTCGTCCCTGCTCCGGACTACCACTTAGGATGAGCAGCTCTAGGCCTAGCCTCCCGAAGATGTCTTAGGCTGCTACCAAAGACATCTTCGAGAAGCTAGTTCTCAGAGGAACCATCCGTTGGTGCTTATGCTGTCTGGAAGGCCTGGGGGGCTATTTATAGTTTCCAGGGATGACCCTTGCGCCCCCCAAGAGACACCTTGGGCCCAACCACCTTCGAAAGGTCAAGTTGCCCCTTCGGTGCATCAAAGGATGGCCCTTGCCCTCTCCAAAGGTCAAACACTGTTACCACATTGCTGAGTTGTACCGGGATCTGCCCTACCCGGGGGGCAGCCCCCCGACACTAGTCCCGAAGCTGGTTCTGTGCAGCGACCCAAGCCGATGTGCTGGATCAGCTTTAAGAATAAAAAATCACCCAAGCAAGCCAGGAACAATCTTCAGCCTTGGTACCGAGATGACTTTCACCGACATCCCTACCCCGAGATCTATCCAACCGGGAGGCCGTGCTCGTGTAATTGAGATGATACCTTTAGGCCCTCATCCGGATATGGTCACGCCGGTACGAACTTCACCTTTCGTGCCGGGGAAGATTCCTCTCTGGGGGGAGGGTCCCACCCGGGGTCTTGTCATGCCAGAGAAGCACTCGAGTGCTTTTGACTTAGCGCACCGCTGCTCGGGTTCTCGCGCCGGGAGCCGCATCAGATCCGAAGTCCAACCGTTGCGGCCGTGTGGCCCGCGGTGTGGCCGGATTGGGCGCTCCGGGTGGTGCCACGTGCCGCTCGGCACAAACTGATCCCACCCACGATTTGGGAGATCGTGGGCGGGAAACTCGGAAACAGCTCCGGATCTCCCCATAAATAGGGGATCAGAGCGGTCACTTCCCCTTCTTCCTCGGACCTCTATCTTCTTTCGCAACTGCCCCGAGCGCTTCGCCGCCGCCGCGCCCGAAGCTCGAGCACCGCCGTTGCAACCCGCCGCCGGAGCCGTTCGTTCCACCATCGGTCCACGACACTCCCGCGCCTCGGTGCCACCCTCTTCTCCGGTGAGTTCCTTCATCTCCTCCGGTAAAGTTCTTCACGGTGACGATTCATCGCGTCGGCCCGTGCGTTTGCGCCTCCACGCACCACGCCGCTGCCGGTGAACGTGCTTTGCCGTGGTGGTGCGGCGTAGATGGCGGCGTTTTCCCTGGCCTAGCTCTCATCCGCAATACCCCAACTTCATACGTTGCACGACAACTTTTGCGCCGATTATCTCTTATTTGTTCGGCTACGGTAGATCTGTTTGCTAGGAATCCGGTTGTTGTTAGGAGTTTCCAATCCGGGGTCTTCTGTTACCGACATACTAACTCGACTAACTGACACTCCGCCTGCAGAGTAACTCTGATATGTCCTACGGGCCCTCCGAGATGGGTGACGAGAGTATCAGAGGATGCTGGGACGGCTCCGAGACCAACCAGGGGGATCTTGATTGGCTATACCGGACACACCGGATCCCGCCGCAGGTCGAAAGCCGACTTCCGAGCGGTGAAGTCCAGCCGGAACCCCAACCCGGTGAACGCGTAGTGTTCCTCACGCACTTCGAGCGTGGGTTCAGGCTCCCGGCTAGCCCCTTCTTCCGCGACTTCCTCGACACTTATGACCTCCAACCGCATCATCTCCCGGCCAACGCGATCATGATGCTCTCCGTCTTTGCTTCGTACGTGGAAGGGTATCTCGGCGTCTGGCCGTTCGTGGAACTCTGGGCCAAATACTTCCTTCTCCGCCGACAAGTCATCCCCAACCCAGAAAAGAAGGTCAAAGACCTCGTCGACTGCGGGGGGGGGAGACCATCATTCCCCGGAGTGAGTCCGGATTCCCCAAGGTCTAGGGATTGGAATCCTGCCGGAAGTGGCAGCGAAGCTTCTTCTATGTGAAGACCCGGGAGGCCTCGGGAGATTCTCCGAGCTCCTCCGCTCCGGACTTCATTAATCTACCCGAATTCGTCATGGGTCCTCCCTGCGAGTTCGAGCTCTGGAACAAGCTCCCGGATTCCGAGGAGGTCGAGAGCATGAATGACTTCTTAAGCGTTCTCGTGAACGATTTGACGCCGGATGACCTCCTGTGCTGCTTCATCATTCGGCGCATTTGCCCCCTCCAATCCCGAGTACACAAGATATGCCACATGAGTGGGGTATACGACCCTACTCGGACCAGTATTTTCCCGCTGGACAAAGCTTCGGTTTGGCGCCGCGTTCGAGCCATCGCTTGAACGAGGATGCCGGAGAACTGGAAGTGGGGACTGTGCGCTGGTACTCGCAAAAAACCACTGGAGGAGGTGCTTGTGCTTGCCTTCCGCCGAGTTCCATTTTTACCCGGGTTCTGCTGGAAACCGACATGGTTGTCATGTACTGATTTATTGCTGCAGCTGTTCGAGCGCCAGCGCGGAGGACATCCCGGTGCCGGAGAAGATGCCGGAGGAGGATCCCGACGGCGAGGATCACCTCTCGATTCCTCTGGCCCGCGCTGCCGCCCCGGGTAAGCCTTCAGCTCAAGAGGCTATCCAAGTTGATACTGACGAAGATGATGATGAGTGTCAGATTCTTGATATAATTGATGCCCGTCCTCTCCGATACGCCATGCCAGTGGTTCCGGGTCCCGTAGCCGCGACGAAGCGCGCCGAGACCCACAAACGTGCGGGCTCCGAGACCGCCTATGCCGGTGGGTCGGGTGCCGCCACCAAGAGGAGCAAGATCGCCAAGCAACCGGGCGACAAGCCTCCCCGGCGTAAAAGAGGTCCTCCCACGTTGTCCTCCGGGTACTACCCTCTCGCCTCAAGTTGTTATATCCTACTTTTTCCGAAGTCTTTTCTGACATATCCATTGCAGAGCGGCTCTCGACGTTTCGCCGTCCGTGGGTTCCCATCCTCCGGGGTCCCAATCTCCTAGCCCATCCCGGGCTGCCCCTTCTCCACCTCGGCGCCGAGCGCAGGACGTCGATCACCCTGAATCCGGTCCTGCGGTGACCGAAGTCGCGACCGCTCGCGCCTCTACCGGTGCTCGGACTCCGGACGTCCGTCCCGGGGCGACCGAGGTCCCGGTACAGCCTACCGCTGCGACCGAGGACGTCGTCCTTCCGGATACCCCGCGCCGGGTGCCTCAACTCGATGCGGATACGCCGAGCCCTCCACGGCAGGTCGTTCCGCGCGCCTCTACTCGGCTGGCCCCATGCAAAACCCCGCCGCCAAAGCAGCCCACATCTTCTTCCTGGCAACCTGATCTTCCTGCCGGGAATTCGCGCAGCCAGGCCTCCGGCAGAAGATAGTTCCTGCTAAACCCAGCGCTTCTCCGAAGCCCTGAACCCAAGAGTTGGCCCTAAGCAAGGGTTCCTCCGCTTCGGGTAAGTTTTCCGGGTTACGGCCACCTCCTGCCGAGATCCCCACTGCCGCCCTGCAGGCCCTGCGAGCATCCGTAAGCTCCTTTGTGTCTCCAGGATCCTGGGAGGTCGTTGCCGTGAGCGCGCCCGCCGCGACCGGCTTGCGCGTTGTTGAATAATACAACAAGGACTGGATCGCTGCTGACGCCTCCGAGATCGTGCGGGACCTGCATGCTGCCGGTCCGAGCTGCAGCGCCCAAGCCCTGCACCCCCTTCAGGTGGCTGCGCTGGATGTCACCCGGGTGGTTGATGTAAGTTTCCTCCTTTTACTTTTACAAAGTTTCATTCTTCTATCCCCATTAGTCCGCGATATTAGTGCTTAGTGCTCCAGACTCCACCGAGTAGCAGATCACTAGGCTCTAATCTGAGAAAGAAAAAATTCCTTCCCAGTGCCCGAGATCCTTTCCACCGAATTGGTCCTCCACTAGGGATCTTGCATAAGTGTTTTGTTATCCCTCACTGAAGTTCCCGAGATTGATGTCGGACATATTTTACAGGACTGCGGGAAAAAACGCAGCAACGTCTTCCACCGGCTTCTTGCTAACTTCGGTCAGTCCAAGAAGTTGGAGGGACGCCTTCGGGAGGAGCAGGATGCCGCGCGAATGATCTCGGTAGGCCAAAAGTCTGCCCTGTCCGACGCTCAATCCGAGATCGGGCGGCTAAACGCCGAGTTGGAGAAGGCCAAGTCTACCGCTAGGTACTTGAAGATGCGCTTCGTGGACGCCACCAAGAAGCAGAAGGAGACGCTGGACCAAGCTGAGGAATGCGCCCATCTGGCCGAGAACGAGTTGGCCCTTCTCCGGTCGAAGCAAGATGCTTGGCTATCCGAGCTCACCGGATTAAACCGGGATATGAACAGTAAGTACACCGAGTTCTCTTTTTTCGTTTTCCTCTTTTTGCCGATATCTCCTCATGGCTTGTCCATGTGACAGTTCTCCTTTCTAAAGGGCACTTCGAGCACTCCCGAGAAGCTGCCAACCTTGCGATTGCTGCCGTCCGGGAGAAGCGCGCCGGAAAGGGTCCCGTCTCTGATTCGTGGGACATCGACGACCATCTTATCGCCCTGAAGGCCTGGATGGTACCTCTCCGGTCGATCGGCACCGAGCTCCTCAACGCGGCCGTCCATGCTCATGGTGCCCTCTGGCCTGGCGTCACCGGCAATCTCTCGGTCACCGAGTTGGCCACTGCGCTCCAGGATGCCGGGAACCGGCTTCATGCCTGGAAGCGTTCCGGTGCCCGCGCCGGTGCCGACCAAGCGTTGAAGCACGTGCTAAGCTGGTACGAGGGGCTCGATCTCGAGGTGATCAAGAGCATGCGCGTCGTCTCGGAGTGGTACACGGATCCGGCCAAGATTCATCTTCGCCAGGAGACCGCTCATCGTCTTGCCGGCTAGGCGGATCCCGACGCCTTCATCACAAGCCTCATTGCTTCTGACTCCGAGTCAGACTATGAAGATGATGGCGAGACGGGTGAGACCGGTGACGTGGACGCCGAGATCCCGGAGGCCGATGACGCTACGACTGGCGCCGCCACCGAGACCGCGGCTTCCCGGGATGCTGCTGCTCCTTCGCCACCCGAAATCCCTCAGGCCGAGGCGCATGTGGACGCTCCGGGTACTACTGCTGGTGCGGGGAGACCGTCGTCACTGCTCTCTCTGCTGATCAACTCGAGAAACCGGCTTCCCCTACTGCTTCATGATCTTCCTGTCGCAAACACTCAAGTGTAGAAACGTTAAATCCCCGGGATGCCGGGTGCAGTTGTAATAAACATTTTAATTCGTACTCAGCTTCTTCCTATGCTAGACAAGTTATGCCGGTATATTTTGCTACGAGTCCCCAAGTTCATTTTCATGTTTACAGTAGTTAAGCAATTTTTTCTCTTGTCTACCATTTCGGCGTTCGACAGTCGAGTCACTAAATTCCATTCACGGTATACATTACTTATGAATATCCAAGTTCCAGTTGCTAAATTCCGGACATAATAAAACAAACAAACGGATAAGTAAGATGCATATGCCAGAAAAGTTCCTATTCCGAGTCCCCGAGTTCGTTTTCGTGTTTCCCACACTTGACGCTCTTTGCTCTTGACTATCAATTCGGCGTTCGTCAGTCGAGTCACAAGATTATTTCACGTGACAAACGTTACTCCGACTTGAATACCGATCTCAGAACTTGCCCGACATATACTAAACAAGAAACAGGTACCAGGCAGTCCCAGGGTTCCTCCCTGGGTTGCCGACATGCATAAAATAAATGAACGGAAAGACAAATGGGCACAAAATGAGGCAGTCCCCGAGTTCCTCCCGAGGGTACCGACATGCGAGTTAAGATAAAGGACATACTCCTGGCCAGGCAGTCCCCGAGTAACATCTCGGGGTGCCGAAATTTCATTGATAGAGAAATCGAGTTACATACATTGCACCCTTTAAGTGTAAAAGGGACGAAGCAAGGCTACATTCCATGGCCGCTTGGTTTCCTCACCAGCTTTGTCCATTACACCTTTTCTAGATTCCTGTGCATCTACAAGGTAATAAGAATCATTGTGCAATGCCTTGCTTATAACAAAAGGGCCCTCCCAAGGAGGCGAGAGTTTATGCATCCCGGTCGTGCATTGGATGAGCCTGAGCACGAGCTCCCCTTCTTGGAATACTCTGGGATGCACTTTCCGGCTATGATAGCGACGGAGATTCTGCTGATAAATTGCAGACCGAGACAATGCTAGTTCTCTTGCTTCCTCGAGCAAGTCCACATTATCTTCCCGGGCTTCCTTTGCCTCGGTCTCGGTGACTATTGTAACCCTTGGTTCATCATACTGGATGTCGGTTGGAAGCACGGCTTCGGCACCATACACCATGAAGAATGGCGTGTACCCGGTAGACCTATTCGGTGTGATCCGGAGACCCCACAATACTGCCGGTATCTCCTCTATCCGACATCTCGGAGTCCTCAACAGTGGCTCGATCAGGCGGGCTTTGATGTTGGCCAAGACCAAGGCATTTGCTCTCTCGACTTGCCCGTTTGCTTCCGGGTGGGCTACTGATGCCACATCCAACCGGATTCTTTTCTCCGCACAAAACCGAGCAGCTGTGCGGGTACCCGTATCTTAAGATGATGTCCTTCAAGAATTGGACCGAGGTGTGTCCGTCACACTTCTGGATTGGTTTAACCTCTATCCATTTGGTAAACTTGTCCACCATGACCAGCATGTGTGTCATATTACCCCTTGCCAGCTTGAATTGCCCGACCATGTACAAGCACCATACTTCAAATGGCCAAGTGATAGGTATTGTCTTCAGTGCTGATGCCGGCATATGTATTCTGTGGGAAAACCTCTGGCACCCTCCACATTTTCGGACAATGTCCTCTGCTTGCTGCAAGGCAGTGAGCCAGTAGAACCCGTGCCGGAACACCTTCGCCACCAGCGCTCGAGATGATGAATGATGCCCACACTCTCCTTGGTGTATTTCCAATAGCATCTCTTGGCCTTCCTCAGGTTCCACACACCTCTGGAGCACCTCTGTGACACTTCTCTTGTACAGCTCTTGATTGATAATGGTGTATGCCTTGGATCTCCGCAGTATCTGCCGGGCTTCCAATTCGTTCTCTGGGAGGGTTCCATCCGACATGTATGCCATGATGGGTTGTGCCCATCCCGGGACAGGTCGAACCGGGAACACGGGAGCATCTATGTCCATCGGTTCTGTCGACATCATTTCCATTGTCATGTCGTTTCCCACCTCCGAGTTTTGTGTTGCAGTCCCCGGGTTCAATGCAGTGCTCCCGACTTCCGCCTCCATAGGTACGGCTTTCGAGCCAGGCTCCTTGGGGATAAAGATAGAATCCGACACGGGCGAGGGCTGGATAGACGGCTTCCTCAGATGCTCGAGAGCGATCCCGGGTGGGATGACATCTCAGGATGACCCTAGCTTGGACAACACATCCGCTGCTTCGTTTTTCCCTCTAGGTATGTGCTTGAATTCGCAGCCCTCGAAAAATCCGGATATTTTCTGCACATGGAACCGATATAAGGCCATGTTGGCGTCAATCACATCCTAGTTCCCCGACACCTGCTGCACGAGGTCGGAATCACCGAAACACTCTATCCGGCGGGTGCCGATTTCCTTGGCGACATTTAGTCCATGAACCAGAGCCTCGTACTCGGCGACATTGTTAGATGCCCGGAAATGAATTTGCAGTACATACTTCAGCACATCTTGTTTCGTTGAGGTGAGGACCACTCCGGCACCCAATCCGATCTTGGCCTTGGAACCATCGAAATGCATTCTCCAGAAGTTATAGTCGGGAATTGGAGGTTCATATTGCATCTCGGCCCAGTCTACCAAGAAGTCCGGCAGCGCCTGCGACTTAATGGCGTCGCGTCTCTGGTATACCGGAGCGTACAGAGACAACTGGATGGCCCATTTGGCAACTCGGCCGCTAGCATCCTTACAGCCGATGATCTCGGTGAGGGGAGCTTCGCAAACCACCGTGATCGGGTGTTCTTGGAAATAGTGCTTGAGCTTGGTGACCGCCAGGTATACTCCATATGCCATCTTCTGGTAATGCGGGTAGTTCTGTTTGGATTCCGAGATCACCTCGCTCAAGTAATATATCGGTCTCTGTATCAGCTTGTCCCCCTCTTCTCTCTCCACGACAATGGCTACACTTACTACCCGGTTAGTAGCAGCAATGTACAACAGCATAGGCTCCTTGGGTAATGGGTATGCCAATCCTGGTGCTGTTGAGAGCATCCTTTTCAAATCATTGAACGCTGCATCAGCCTGCGGGGTCCATACAAACGTTTTTCTCTTCTTCATCAATTGATACAAGGGCAAGGCCTTCTCCCCTAGCCGGCTCACAAACCGACTTAGGGATGCTAGACATCCTGTAAATTTCTGCACATCTTTGAGACGTACCGGTAACTTCATGCTTTCAATCGCACGTATTTTACCCGGGTTGACCTCAATCCCCCGGCTTGATATGAGGAAACCGAGTAGCTTGCCTGCCGGAACACCGAATGTACACTTGTCCGGATTCAACTTCATCCATAATCTCCTTAAGTTTCTAAATGTCTCCCTTAGATCATCGATCAGAGAGGATTTTTCTTTTGTTTTTATGACTATGTCATCGACATAGACTTCGGCATTCCGGCCTATCTGGTCATGTAAACATTTTTGCATGCACCTCTGGTATGTAGCACCAGCATTTCTCAGACCAAAAGTCATGACACGATAGCAATAAGCCCCATACGGGGTAATAAAAGCAGTTTTCAATTGATCATCCGGATTCAAAGGTATCTGGTGAAAACAAGAATAGGCATCTAGAAAAGTTAAAAGCTCAGTCCCGGCAGTGGAATCGATCACTTGATCTATCCGGGGAAGTGGAAACGGGTCCTTCGGACACGCCTTGTTGAGGTTGGTGAAGTCGATGCACATGCGCCACACCTTAAGCAGGAGGGGATCATCTTTCTTCTTCTCTACCAGGACCGGATTCGAAATCCAATCCGGGTGCAGCACTTCCATCACGAATCCGGCAGCCAACAACACCGCGAGATGCTCCATGATCGCAGCTCTTCTCTCATCTGAGAGGCGCCTAGTCGGTTGCTTCACCGGCTTCGCATCAGGCCTGACGAATAGTGAGTGCTCAGCCAACTCCCTCGGAACGCCTTACAGATCGTCATTCGACCACACAAAAGCATCCCGATTCTCACGGAGGAAGTCGACGAGCTCGCCTTCCTATTTGCTGTCCAGGTTGCTGCCAATGATGACCTGGCGCTCCGGGTTGTTGGGGTCAACCCCCACCTTCTTGGTCTCCTTTGGTGGCTGGAATGAGGCGCTCTGCTCCGGGTTCACCATCCCGGGCATTCCGAGTTGCGAGGTCTTGGCCAGTGCAACTACCTGCTGAATCCTCATCTTCTCCTCAGCAATGACCAGGGACTCGGCTAAGTTTGAGCCGGCAGATGCACATTCCATGGAGCGCTTGTGGTCTCCTGCTATGGTGATCACCCCATTTGGACCCGACATCTTCATCTTCAGGTATCCCATGTGAGTGGAGATCATGAACTTGGCCAGTGCCGGCCTACCTTTAAGTGCATGGTATGGACTTTCGAGATCGACGACCTCGAATTCCAGGCTCTCTGTCCGGCAGTTCTCCCGGGTTCCAAATAACACCTCAACCCAAATTTTGCCCATAGGGGAGCAGGAGACTCCGGGCACAATGCCGTGAAAGGTGGTCTCGGTTGGGAGCAGCGTGTTCTTGGACACCCCCAGCTTCAGATGGTATCCTTGTACATAATGTTAATGGCACTGCCATTGTCAATTAGTACCCGGCTGAAGCGGACGTTGAGGCTTGATCCGACAAAGGTCGGGTCCACCACCAGAGCGTAGCCACCAGGCTTGGGCATAACCCGGGGGTGATCCTTCCGACTCCAGGTGATCTCCATCTCGGACCAGTGCAGGAACTTGGGCACCGCCGGGATCACAACATTTACCTCCAGAGCGCGTTGTCGCACACTCTTCCGGTCAGTCGGCTCGGTCACGAAGACCACATAGCTCTGATGTGCCTCCCGGTAGTTGCCCTCCTGGTGTCCGGATTGGTTACTCGGACCAGCACCATTATCATTCCGGGTGTGCACCATGTTCACTGGTCTGGGAGGGGGTCCCTGGGTGGGTTGATTAATCCGGACTGCATTGGCACCGGATAGTGGTGGAGGGGGTCTCGGGATATTTGGCCGTGACACCGGAGCGTTTGGCCGAGTAGCCCCTGCGCTGCCCTCCTGTAACGTGCGCTGATACCAGCTGCACTGCCGGGTAGAGTGGTTTGCAGGCTTGTTGGCCTCCAACGTATGGTAGCAGCATGGCTTGTTCAGCATCTCTTCATACGTCAGGGGCTTCTTTTGGTCCACCCAAGTTTTCTGCACTTCTTGGCTCTGACCCCAAGCCGGGCCAGTTGTTTTCTGCCGCTGACTGCTGCCGACATCCCCCTGATCTCGGCCAACCGCTGCAACGTGCTGCGAGGCATAGTGGAACTCGGGCTGGCTCCTCTTCTGGCCGAAATCGAGGCGATGATGGCTTCTGCTCGACCCCGAGCGCTGATTTCCTGCATTCCTCCTGTTGGAGTCTCCGACATCCAACAGGGGTTGCATGGGATCTCCAAGCGTGTAGGTGTCGGCGATGCGCATGGTCTCCGCCAAGATTGTCGGCATCTTCCTTTGCAGCTTTTGCCAAAGCATAGAGCCATGCCGACATCCTTGCGCAAACCACGATATGGCCTGTGCCTCGACAACCCCTTCGCAAGAATTGCGAATGTTGCTCCATCGAGTAAGGTACTCTCGGTCAGTTTCATTACTCCTCTGCCTGCAGATGGCGAGCTGCTGAGGTCGGTTGGGCCTCTTGTATGTGCTGGTGAAGTTGCTGATGAAGGCCTTCTCGAAATCCAACCAACAGTCTATGCTGCCAGTCCTCAAGTTGTTCAGCCGAATCCTGGCAGGTCCTTCCAACATCTATGGTACATACCGTACCGCCAGCGTCTGTTTCCACCGGCTATGCTTACTGCAGTTTCATAGTCGGTTAACCAATCCTCCGGCTTCGAGCTGCCGTCATAGGTCTTGGCACCCCGGTTGAGCTGAAAATTTCGCACAGCCGGCTCTCGCATGATTCGAGGTCCAAAGCAAGCAGTTCCCGGAAGGCCTTGCTCTTCAACTAACTCGGATTGGTGAATCCGGTCGTGCCTGATCCGGGCATCAGCGGGATCTAGCTGTCGAGTTCCTATTCGAGATCCCAAGGGATTCTTGTTAGGCTGGTATCCGAGTTGCTGCAACCTCGAGTTGCCATCGTCATGCCTGTTAACCACATGAACTATGGCTTGCTATGGGACAGAAGCGGCCTCCCTCTGCCGTTTTCCCTGACTTTGTGGCGGATACCGGGGTGGATTGCCACGGCTTGCCGCGACATTGTTTCCTACACCCCGGTTACCACCACCATGGCTACCCTGAGCCTGACCGGGATTGTCCTGTCCAGCTTGCTGAACTCCGGCAAAGGCCGGGTCATATGTCTGCAATTGCTTGTTTCTTCCGGAACCTCGACTCCGGCTTTTGCTCTTGCTCTTGCTCCGACTCGGATGCGGGGACGAAGCCTCTCCGCCCGACTTGTTGCTCTCGGCCCTAGCCAAGTACACCTGGGATCCAGCACCCGGGTTCTTTTTCTTAAAAGATTTGTTCTGCCGGTTAGCCTCTATTACTAACTCGTTGACCCGCTCTTGCTGCTTGCGCAGAGCTTCTCCGGATAGCCCGGCCAACTCAGCCATAGCTGCCTCGGCAGCCCTAAGAGTTTTGGCAGGTGAGCTTTACACCGGTTTCTCTGCCGAGATCATACTACCCGACCTGCTATGGCTAGGCGCTGCGCCACCCACCAACTCATCATTCACCATCCTGCCCTTCTTGCGCAGGTCAGCAATGCGCTTATCCCGGGAGTCTATCTTGGGGAACCCATGAGCTGCATTGTACTCACAGAGACTCGCGCTAAGCTCACGCCGGATCTCGGCGATCTCTTGAGCCTCCACGAGCAGTAATCTGCGCTGCTCGTCCAAATCAGCCGAAGTGGCTTGGGTATCAGCATCCACTGCCAAAGGGACAGCCAACTTGGCAACCAGACCCGAGAGGGGGTCCGGCCGGCGACGAGGGTGGGACGGCTGGGGATCGCCATCTTTGGCAGCTCCCCTCTCCTGCGGAGGTTTTGCTAACCGAACTCGGTTACTACCGGCATCGCCATCAGGAGCGTCCTGGAACACCTTCTCGGTCACCCCGATCATCATGACCGCGACGCAGCCCGCGGGGCGATCGATACGCAGATCCCGGGCGGTGCGGAGCATGGGGGGATCTTCAGCCTCCAGGACATCGTCCGGATAGCTGCCGACGACCTCGGTGGCGACGTAGGTGGTGAAGACGCCGAAGTCGATGAGGCATCCGTTCGCCGGGAAGGGCTTGTTCCGGAAGCAACCGGCATTGTCGCTGACGAAATCTCTCTCGCCCAGCCTGACAACCAGGCCGGAGAGAACTCGGATGCCGGAGCGAACAGAGGAACCCGTCCGGATGTGTACACCAGTGTAGCGTATCTGCACTTTAAATAAGGCAGATACCTGTGTATAGTGCAAATCCCTGGATCGATTCGTTTGCACACACAGTTTACAATGTAATATCACAACAAAATATCAATTTTATTACATCGATGATCCAGACTTACAAAATATTCATTACAAGTTGCATAGCATAAAGCTAGCTTTGAAATAGTACACAGCGGAAATACAATAGCAGTGAGTCTCTATCACTTTCATGCTGCCACAGGCGAAAACATGCTGGTTGTAGACTCGAAACCTATAAACGAAACCTCACTCGTCATCTGAACAATCTGCAATAAGAAAAATATTGCAACAACGTGGGTCAGATTCCATTAAAAATGGAGTCTAGCAAGTGAAACTATGGTGGACACTTAATGGAATAACTCTATAGCCTATATGCATATTTGGCTGGTGGAGTTCAAGGCTATTTTGCATAAAGCCAATTTTTCCTATCTCTTTGGAAAACACTTTGTTCAAATTAAGACAAGTATGGCATGAAAACCATAAATCTCATCTTCCCTTGTTCACCCATCAAGTTTTATTTCAAAAGTTGGAATGATGGAATCCTCCGTTTGACGTCCGTGATCAGCTGCTCAAATTGTCTGTACCGGTGACACGGCTAAGTACTTAGTTTTACACTCTGCAGAGGTTGTGCACATTCACCATTGTACCCATTCAGCCCAAATTATCCTTTACACACCATTTGTGATAAGGAAAGGAGAAGAATGAGACGTGATCTTTCAGAAGCATTTTCCCTCCCACTCTGTCTTGACCCGTTCCACCTAACATCCCCCTACATCTGCTTGTCAAGACGGAGAGAGTCCACGCAACATAATTGATCAAGCCAGAGCCCATATGGCAATGGCTGCACTGGAAGCAATCGTCACTCGGAGTTCTTCAGATTCCTCTGTTCCTGGGTGGCCGTTTACAAGTGCACGTACTCCAGGAACCATAGACATGGGCCCGAGTAGCCACTCAACTTCGCCACCATAAAACCTTTTACCACCCAGGTGTTTCATTCTTAACTTAGTAGAATTTAGATTTTCACAAAACATCATTTGCATAGCATCAATAATTCTACTAAGTATTGCATAGGAACCTAGACACAGGAATAAGGGATTCTACACAGGTTTAACATTGCCATTCTATCCTACACATGCATATAAAAATACACTAAGTAATGCATATAGAAATAATAGGAAGTTTATGAGGTGTGCCACTTGCCTTTGAATGTTGTCGTTGTTCACAATTTTTTTTCAACGATACTCGGAACTCTCCGTTCAGTCTAAACAATATAAACAAACAACAATACAACAATCATAAAAAAAACAACACAACACATACAAACAAGTTTCTTAAACTTCTAAGGAAAACATGACATGGATGATATGCAAATTATTTCTAAGGACTAGAAATGCATCCCATGCCATGAAAAATCTTTTAAGTTAATGCAAGGAAATGTGTTGGTCAGAATGACTAAGGACTAAGGTTAGAAGTTGGATAGAATACCCTTGTTATAAATCATCTTGAATAAGCACTCAATGACTTAGTCATGATGTGCATAACTACTTAGAGAAAATACTAACTCTATTCTTCAAGGTGATCAACAATTATTAACAACTCTTAGTAAAGTGGATATTCACTATAGTGAGAGAGACAGACACCCAGCCAGCCACTTAAATTGTGGAACAGGTCTCATGTACGTGGACATGTAAGGTTTGTTTCCAGGCCGCTTCATCTCACTATGCCGCTAGGATCCAACAAACTTCAAGATGATAATATCATGATCAAAAATTGTTTATTGTCAAATGTGAAAGACAAGATTAGAAAAGAGGGAAAAGATAGAAGAAAGATGTAGTTGTCCTCCAGGCTTCATCTCCAGACTTGTAATATTCTCCTTGATTTTGTCTTGATTGAAGTTTTGATAGACTTGGTGGTTCTTGTATCCTCGAGGCTGGTCTTGGATTTAACTTAGTCATCATGAAGTCTAACAGCAGAAGGAGGGAGAAAAGAAAGAAAGAGGGAGCAAGACTTAGAAAATATTTCTGGTTGGTCTTCGTGAACTTCTTCTTGATCTTTCTTCTAAGTGCTTCCACTCCTTGGAGGTACTTCTGAAGTCTTGTTTTGGCTAAGTCCTTCATTGGTCTTCTAGCTCCATGTTGAAAATTACTAAGTGTCTAAGTGTAGCACTTTACAAAATGCTAAGTTGAAAAATACTTCTAACTTAGAGAAAAATTAATGAAGAGGTTTTCCTATGAGGGATAATTATATAATAAAATTTGTTATGCATGAAATGCAATTTTTAATAATAAGAAGGCATCAAAATAACTTTTATGATTTCTTTCTATAAATATACATGTAGAGGGCTTTCCAAATATATAAAAATATTTGAATTTGGATAAACAGAAAAAAAGATATGATAGTTTGAATAGACAGGGGCTTTTCTGCAAATCTGCCAATTAATTAAATCATGAAAATGATTTTACACGTCAGCACTGACTGGGCGCTGACTGTGCGCTGACTGTGTGCTGACTGGGATGTGACGTGGATAAGTCATTGGATCTGGGCCGTCAGATCCAGATCCAATGGATCAGATCTAAGCGTACGGTTGGATTAAAACTTCTAATCTACACCGTAGATTGCTGTAACGTACCTGCACTTTAAATAAGGCAGATACCTGTGTATAGTGCAAACCCCTGGATCGATTCGTTTGCACACACAGTTTACGATGTAATATCACAACAAAGTATCAATTTAATTACATCGATGATCCAGACTTACAAAAGTAAATAGTTCGATACATCTTTGCATAGCTTAAAGCTAGCTCAAAACAATAAAGCAACGGAAATAAATCTTCTATGAGCCTCCAACTTCATGATACGCCACAGGCGAAAACATGTTGGTGCAGACTCGAAATCCCTTAACGAAAACCTCACTCGTCATCTGAACAACCTGTATCAAATAAAATTTTGCAACAGAGTGGGTCAGATTCCATTAAAAATGGAGTCTGGCAAGTGACACTATGGTGGACACTTAATGGAATAACTCTATAGCCTACATGCATATTTGGCTGGTGGAGTTCAAGGCTAATTTGCATAAAGCCAATTTTTCCTACTCTTTTGAAAACACTTTTCTTGAAATCAGGACAAGTATGGCATGAAAACCATAATCTCATCTTCCCTTGTTCACCCATCAACTTTTAACTTAGAAATTTGAATGTTGGGAGCCTCCGTTGAATCCTTGATCAGCTGCTCAAAATTGTCCGTAACCGAGGACACGGCTAAGTACTTAGTTTTAACTCTGCAGAGGTTGTGCACTTTCACCACGAGACTCAAACAACCCTTCTGTCCTTGACCCTCATGTAGTGAAAAGGAAAGGAGAAGCCTGAGACGAGACCTTTGGGGAAAAGTCAAGGCAGAGCCATTATACCACGTGGTTGCACTGGAAGCATCTTCACTTGGAGAAACTTTGGTCCCTTTGTTCCTGGGTGGCCATCCTCAAGTGTACGTACTCAGGTTCACTCATCTAAATGAGCATGGGTCTTAGCCAGGTGCACCCACCTAAATGAGCCTAAGCAGCCACTCAACTCTAACCTCCATCCTCTTGCCACATCCACCCAGAAGTATCTTTAACTTAGTAGAAATTAACTTTTCACAAAACAACTTTTGCATAGCATCAATATTACTACCAAGTTACCCATAGGATTCTAGACACAACTAGTGTAAGGGATAAAGTAGTTTCAGCATAGCAATACTATCTAACACATGCATATAATAAACACACTAAGTAATGCATAGAAAATACTTAGGAAGTTTATGAGGTGTGCCACTTGCCTTGGCAACAGGAAGAATAGCAACAGCAGCTGCAACAGTTGTCGTTTCCCTCCGATATTTCTAACACATCAAACACGACACAAATAAACATACAAACCAAATAACCATACAAAAACATGTTATGCATGATGTGCAAAAAAAATTTATGACTAGAGATGCATGCCATGCCAAGAAATTATTCTAAGTGAATGCAAGGCAAGTGTGTTAGCCAAATATGACTAAGGACCAAGGTCATAAAATTAATTGCTATAAGTCAACTTGACTAAGTTGTAAGACTGCTCCTAGTCTTCATCATGTTTGATCTTGAATTCTTCAACTCCTTTGTAGTTTCCTTCATCTTCAGTTAGCACTCTAAGGACCTGGTCAAAATCACTAAGGACTTGGTTTATGTCCAAAGTGGAAGAAGAATAGGAAGACATAAAAGATATAGAGAAGATAGAGTTGATTCCCCAGGCTTCATCTCCTGACTTGTAATTTCTCCTTGGTGATGTCTTCATTGAATCATGTAGACTTGATGGTTCAGACTTGAGGATTTGTATATCACCAGGGATGGTCTTGGATATAACTTAGCCACCACGAGGTCCAAGAGGGAAGAAAAGAAAAGAGAGAAAAGACTTAGAGAAATAAAAGGGGTTTGTCTTCTTGAAGTCCTCTTGATTTTCTTCAAAGTGTATTTTGTTTCTTGTAGATGCCTTCGGAGTCTGTTTTCTTCTAAGTCTTCGTTGGCCTTCTAGTCTTCATATTGAGAATCTCAAGTGTCTAAGTGCATAGCACTTTACCAAAACACTATGCTCAAAATAATCCTAACTTAGAGAAAATAAGGAAGAAGTTTTCCTCAGAGGAGTATAACTATACAATACAATACAATATGCTATGCATGCAATGCAATTTATTTCTAAGGACAACACTTAACAAAATAAAACAACTAAGTCTTCTAGATGCTAAAATTTTCTAAGGAAAAGATTTAGCATCTTTAAGATGTTGAAATTTTTCTAAGGAAGAGTGTTGTCGAAAAATAGTTATCAAATATTTTCTAAGGAAGAATTTATTTTGTTTAAAGAGGCAAAATATTTCTAAGTACCTTTTAATACCAAAGTGGTCATACTATGACTAAGTACTTTATAATTCGAATAGATGATGAAATTAATTTTAATATATTTTTAGTAAGTTTTTTTTTATTCTTTAAAATATCATTTAAAGTTTTTAAATCAATATTATTTAAAAAATCATAGAAAAATTATTCTACAAAATTAGTAGAAAAATACTACTGCCAATACTTAGTCATTCAAATTTATAGCAAAAGAGTTTGATAAATTTTAAATTTCAAATTTGAAGTTATGTTCAAATTACCATTAATGCCACTTTTAAATTTCAACAAATTTTAGTTAGACAAAACATAAAAGTAATGATGCCAAAAGTTTCTACTTGTCATAAGCTTTCCAAAAATATTTTATTTGTAAAATTTGACCAAACCAATAAAAAGTAGTGATAGATTTAAAATTTAGGATTTTTCTGCAAAACTGCTGGTCTTCGGGTGACTGTTGACTTTGACTGCTGACGTGGTAATTGACTTGCTGATGTGGCAGGCTGACTGGGATTTGACTACGAATTTGACCAAAAATAAAGTTGCTCGAATGAAAAAATACTCTTTACGAAAGTTGTAGAGAATTACGTGCTCTTTCTAATTATCACAATTATAACATAAGTGGATGAATAGATTGGTCACAAATCTCAAAATACCTTTCTGGTCCGAAACTTCAAACGCGAATATCTCTCAGCTCGCTGAATCAAAAGAGGTGAGGGTTGGGGCAAAAGAAAGGTCTTGATCAGAGGAACAACTTTCGTATGGTCGTCCCAAACTTTTGAGATGGTTTGATTACTCGAACAACATCAAACACGATCTGTATTATACAGAAAATTACGTACGTTAAAATAAAAAGTTGTCAACAGGAAAGTTGTAGATATAGAGTAGATCTACCTTTTCACCGAAGGAATTTCGATTTGACGCAACGAGCGCGAAGAGATCTGAGAAATACGACTACAGATCTGATGGATGACGATTCGAAATTCTTTCTCCACGCTTGATGAAAAGAGTTGAGACTTATTGGGATGGAAAGGTATCGACGAGATCTACAACAATGATTAAGCCCCCGTCGCGATTGGAGATGGTTTTGTTCGTCGAACGAACGAAATACTATTTGGCTGATTAGAGTTTCGGTGGAACGAAAATAGTAAAAGAGGTGTCGGCGGCTACAGGGGTTTATATAGGCGGAGGGATGGTGGAATAGATAGGGCTTGGAGTTGTGAACGCGTAGGATCAAGCGGATCCGGATTTGGAGTTATATTTCTTGAGATAAACGTGTTTGAATGAAAGGTGGTTAGAAAAACGAATTTTCAGAGTTTGAATTGGATACCGTTCGGTTCGGTTCGGTTGGTGGGTCGGCCGGCTGGCCCGATTCGTTTTTTTGTTTTTGTTTTTCCTTAATTTCTTTATAATTTTTGTTTTAGAACTCCGAATTAAGTGAAATTAATTTCTAAAAATTTCTAAAAATCATATCTTTATTTTAAAACATTTATGGACATGTTTTGACCACTTTTTAAAAATATTAATTTTGAATATTTGATTTAACGCAAATTTGACACTTTTGTCAAATTTGGAAATAGAAATTTAATTAATTTATTTATGACTAAATAAAATTTGGTACCACAATTGTGAACATATGAAAATAATTATTTCTAATAATTACAATCAAAATATTAAAGTAAAATAAGATAAATAGCATAATCGTTATTTTATTTTTAATATTTTCTCAAATAGGTTTTCAAGTGGAATTAATATTTCAACCATTGTAATTTCAAATATAACTAATGCAAGAAAATGATGAATGCATGCATGAAGTTTGTTTTCAAATCGACATACAAATAATTTTCAAAAAGTTTTGAATTTTTCTGATTTTTCAAAATTTGAAAAATCCTAGGATGTTACAATTGCAGATCGGACGGCTTACAGCGAGTGGACGAGGTCGTGGCGGCGCCGGTGACCGGAGGCGAAGGAGACGGTGGCGCGGCGTCGGGCGTGGATGGCGCCCGCGTTGTGGTGCCTCCCCGGACACGCGGAGGGCGGCTACGGACTCGGAGCTTCGAGCTGAGGAGAATGGTGGCGTCAGCCGCATGTTCCTCGTCCCGGAACACCGTGGAGGGGCGCATGAAGGTGCGGCGGCTCCGCCGAGTTCGGTTCGACCACAAGACGCTCGTTCGGCTGCGAAAAGAAACGAGGGAAGGAGTCAGGGGATGCGCACGGACGCGAGGGAGAGGGAGGAGGGCTCACGGGCTCCGGGAAGGTCTTCACTCGCCGAAGATCGAAGAAACACGACGGCGGGGCGGACGAACTCCGGCGACCATTTTCTCCGGCCTGGCGGCACGGTTTTGAGCGAGATGAGAGGGGAAAGACGGAGGGGAGCGAGGGGTTTAAATAGGGGGCAGAGGGGGAACGCTCGCGTTGATCACAACTCGAATTTTGGAAGGGGATCGCCGGCGGATTTATCGGGCGCGATTTGGGCAGAGGTTGAAGAAGGGTGACGTCAGCGATGACGTCATCCGGAATTTTTCTTTTTCATTTTTCTGATTTCTTTTATAACTTTTGATTTAAATGTCCAAATGAAGTCAAACAAATTTCTAAAAAATTGTAAAATTATTATCTTTCTGTTAAACCAGTTGTGGGAGTGTTTTGAACACTTTTCAAAAATAATAATTTTCGAAATATTGATTAAATGTAAAATTGACACTTTATGTTTAATTTAAAACTAGGGTTTAATTAATTTTAATTTTGGCTAAATAAATTATATGAAATACCCATATTCAATTATGTTTGATTTAAACTCATTTCCCATATTAAATAAATTTTAGCTTTAATAGATTATTAAATAACATATTACAACTATTTGTAATGAAAAGAGAAAATGTAATGTAAGCATTTTTAATTCAAATTATTTTGTGCACCATTAAGTTTGATAATATGATAAATCATTTGAAAACTTTATAACATATCTTTATAATAGATTTTAGATTTAATTTATTTCTTATACTGGATATAAATTCATGAAAATCATTTTATGTTTTCAAAATAAATGAAATTCATTTAAACTAAGGAAATGTTTATTTGGATAATTCATTAATTATAAAATATATGAGGTTTTAAAGTTATGAATTATAAACTTATAATTTCCAAAACTTTAAATGAATTTAGTTAAATGAATGAAAACCATTTGGCAAAAATATACCATTTTAAATAGTCTTGAATTTATGAATAGATATGGCTAAGTGGTTGAAATCAATTATTTATAAGTAAACTATTTTATTAAAATAAAATGGTTTGAAGTTTATAAAACATTTGTCAATTTATATAATGAGGCTTAAGAAAATACAATGCATAATAAATTGTTTAACTTGAAACCACTTTTGAAAATAATGTTTACTTGAGATATTCAAATTATTAAACTCTCTTTCAATATGTTTGAAGTCTTTCATAGTTGGTTTTCTTATGCATTTAATGTTTTATTTTAAGCAAAAACCAAAGTTTTAAATTTTAGTGATTTTTGAACATTATAAAATGTTGGGATGTTACAACCAGCCAACGTCTCTACCTGCCCCACGGTGGGCGCCAACTGTCGTGGTGGTGTCACGGCAGATGCCATAGGATGGCTAAAGTGTGGGGCCGATGGATGCTGGTGGATCCGGGGAGGACTAGCGAGCTAAAGAACTCACACGAGGAAGGATACCGGAATCAATAAGATCACTGACGAACTCAAAGTAAACCCGATGAACACACCACAAGATCTAGCAAAGCCAAACAATTCCACGAAGGCAAAGAGCACACACACGATGTACCCAGGTTCGGGGCACTCGTGGGGAGGTAACACCCCTACTCCTGCCTTCCCTCATAATATAAGTGTGGTACGAGATCTACAACATGCTCCTTGAGATTTCTTGGTGAAGAACAAGATGAATTAGATGAACTAGAGAGAGGAGGGAGTAAAGGCACTAGGAGTAAATGAGACTATAGTTTTGGCCCTCAAGTTGGTCTCTCTCCCTCTTCAGCAGTTATGGCGCCTTTTATAGAGTTCCGGCCGGGAGGGTCGGAAACCCTAATCTGGCATGGCCCCACCGGACAGGCCTAACGGTTATGTCGACACCAGCTAGTGCGACCTAGCCGCCGAGCTATCCGGCATAGCCCTGCCGTCATCATTCCGGCAAGGACCGCAGGCGCCGTCCTGGAACATCATTGTCCCTCCGTCAGAGACAAGACATGTCTTCGCCCATGCCGAGTAGCCTTTTCCGGATTGCCGGGCTAGGCATGTCCGATCTTTTTGTACCGTTACCGTACCGGCTGACACGCTCCCGTGTCAGGCGGGAGGTGACCATGCTTCCGTGCCAGGAGGAATGGGACTTCCCCCCGTGTTAGGCGGAAAAGCCTGTACCAGACCGTTGACGTCCCACCAGCATCCCCCATGCCGGATAACTCCTTGCTTAACATGGTACGTCCTCCCTACATACATAAGACAACTTGCCAGTACCGAGATAGACACGTCGGTTAGTATTTACCCGGGTAGCCTATTCGGATCATTCGGGTTCTTCTCCACCCAAAGACCTTATCCGGTTCATCCGAGCACTCCTCAACCCGGGATCTTACCCGTGGCAGACCGTGGGATCCGAGACCCATCCCGGTTGCCTCCAAGTTCCGTCCCTGCTCCGGACTACCACTTAGGATGAGCAGCTCTAGGCCTAGCCTCCCGAAGATGTCTTAGGCTGCTACCAAAGACATCTTCGAGAAGCTAGTTCTCAGAGGAACCATCCGCTGGTGCTTATGCTGTCTTGAAGGCCTGGGGGGCTATTTATAGTTTCCAGGGATGACCCTTGCGCCCCCCAAGAGACACCTTGGGCCCAACCACCTTCGAAAGGTCAAGTTGCCCCTTCGGTGCATCAAAGGATGGCCCTTGCCCTCTCCAAAGGTCAAACACTGTTACCACATTGCTGAGTTGTACGGGGATCTGCCCTACCCGGGGGGCAGCCCCCCGACAACTCCGCTCAGTCGGCTCCCGATGTGTTCAGCCGATTCAGTCGCGGCGTCGAGCTCGATAGTTGAGGGAGGTGTGTATTGATCGACTGGCAAGCCAAGAGCACCTGTGCATAGCAAGTACTTCATTCGAGTCAATGGCGGCGGTAATCCTAGTTAGCAGCGGCAAGGTGGGATATAAAGAGGTTGAAGCAAAAACTTACGAGCCAGGGTATGCCCGAGTGCGAGGGGGCGGGAGGCGAGAGCGCTGTCTGTCTCTGCACACAGGGAGTTCAGTACTTCTTCGGCCTTTGTTGCCACCTCAGTCTTCGCCGCTGCGAGTTGCAGGGGCAGCTCTTTCGTCGCTCAGGATAGTTCGTCCTTTAAGTCTTTGGCAAGACAGCGGGCGTGATCCCTTGCTTGGACGGCAGTGTCAAGGTCGTCTGTAGATCGGGTGAGGGCAGTGTATCAGTGGTCAGCATATCAGCTACAGAAATAAGACCGGAGGACAGTTCTTACCTTGGGTTTTCTGCAACTGGTCTCGGAGTCTCGCATTTTCCTGCTCCAGGTGAAGATATTCACCGCCAACAGTCAGGAGACGGCGAAGGAAAGGCTGCAAGAATACAGAAAAGTAGTGAGTTACTTTGTTAGCTTGTGGCCAACTACAGGTAGTTGCCCACAGGCTCGGGGGCTACTCCCATCGGGAGCGCGCACCCAATGAGTTGAAATAAAAATCTCTAAGGAAAAAGGTCAAGTGACTAACATGATTTGGGTCTGGAGTTGTGTCCTGCAGCACCGGCGCCTCGATGGCAGCAGATTTGGAGGTAGTTGTAGTCGGAATATTTATGATCGACGACTGCTCCTCATCCTTCTTCTCGTCCGGTTCCTTCAGGGAAGACGTGTTCTCGGGAGGAGAAGTCGTGGTTATCACAGGTTCTGAGCTCTCGGACTCCTCCTCGCTAGTTGTACTGCAAATTCAGTGTGGAGTGTCAGGCGTCAGTAGCAAGCTCGAGCAGCGAGCAAGTTGGCCGAACGTACCTCGTCTCCCATGGAAATAGTCGTTGGTGACTGAGACCCCCTATAGTCAAGGGAGGTAAGCTGTAAATAGGCACGGCCTTTAGGGCCTCTGAGCCAGCAACGGCAGTCAGAGAAAGGACGGCCTCGTCTCGGTTCTCAGCTGTCGCAAGTCGCTTACTCCTATCTTGTGAATCGCCAGAGCTTTCAGCTGGAGACCGGGGTCGCTTTTAGGATAAGCTCTTCTCTATCCCGTCACCCTCTGAGTGTGCCGTAGCGACTGACGGATCAGATGTAGGATCTCCGGTTGGTGGCGCTGGGATATCATCTTCAAGGATAGTAGGCTCAGAGGGTTGGTAGACTGTACCCTGTTAGACAAGTAAAAAGGAAGAGTTTCTACTCAAGGAAGTTCTCAGTGCAACGGGTTCCTAAAACAAAAGGAGTAGTAAAAGAGACTAGTACCTCGGGTACTGGGTTGGACTTCTGATATCCTTCAACGGGTGAGGTCAGCTCCCCAACTCTAGCTTTCAGACCAATGAGTGTCTTCACTGCTTGAATAAGTTCGTTGGTGGAGAAGTTTTCACTCGACACCCGAGTGGGGTCTTCTTTACCAGTGTACTCAAACATAGGGTGGGCGCGCTCTTGTAGAGGTTGCACGCATCACCGTAGGAATGCGGTGACAAGGTGTGCACCAGTGAGCACCCTCCATTCTGTAGTCTGTAGCTCGACAACCTTGGCCAGAAGCTCCTTGGCATCTTTTTCATCTGTCGGGGTCAAGGAGTTGTTCCAGGAGCGCTTCTTCGCAAGTTCATTCTCTGCATTGAAGAGTGACAGCCTAGTCGAGCGTCCGGCGGCGACTTCATCCATCACGTGATACCAGCGTTCACGCCAGTTCTGGACTGATTCTGACATCGGAATCGTGAAGTATCCAGATTTTGGCTTCGCCTGAATGCCAAGTCCGCCAGGGCTGCCTGACCCCTAGCCTTTAATGCTGAAGCAGAGGCGAAATAACCCCCCCAGTGCGGGGCTATTCCGAGAAAACACTTGCAGAGACAGATGAAACATGCGATGTGAAGAACAACATTTGGTGGCAAATCATGGATTTGCGCACCGTAGACACAGAGCAGACCTCGGAGGAAAGGATGAACTGGGAAGGCTAGTCCTCGGTTCATGTGGTCGAAGAAACATACCCGTTCGTTGCTCGCAGGGTAGGCTAGTTTTCCTCGCTGAGCAAGCGCACGAATTCCGCCGTTGCGTGAAGAACGTTGCTTAGGGACTCGAGGTGTGCTGCCCGCAACACGGATCGGCGCCATTCCCCTCTCTCCTGGGTCTCCGTCGCGGCGTTTTCCTTGCCCTTGTTATGGTGGGGTTTCCCATGGCGCGGCGCGAGGGGATGTTGACAAGGTTATACCAAATGGGTACCCCTTCGTATGGGTACCTGGTGCACGTAATGACTAAAATCCAATTGTAATTAGACTGAAGAAGCCCAACAAGCGAAGCCCAAGTCAAAGATTTCTACCATAGATAGCATAGTTGGTAGTACTTTCCATAAATGTAGTCCTAGTCGGTTACGACCCGAGACCTGTACCCCTATATAAAGGATAGGAGGGTGGCCGATCAAGGACACGCCCAACCAGAATCACAAAACCCTAGCAAGATCGACATCTTGCTAGACCTCTGTACTCGCCGCATATACACAATCAATATCAGACAAGCAGGAGTAAGGGTTTTACCTCACTCGAGGGCCCCGAACCTGGGTAATTCCCGCTTGTCAGCCGACGAATCTACCAACACTACGTGTTCTCTACCTCATAACTCTTACCCTAGGCCCGTAACCATGGGTATTGATGAGGACATCCCTCGTCAATTGGCGCCGTCTATGGGAATAGGTAGTGTTGGATCTATGGAATTTTCGGTCCAAATTTCAAACGGCAACTCGCCGACTTCTTCAAAGGGATGCACAGCAACAACAACAGATCACATCCAACGCTTAGGCGATCACTCGCCAAAGGCAGCATCACCGGCCAGGATCAAGCCATACTCACCCGAAGCTCAGGAGATCTACTTTAATCTCAATTCATGTTTTGATCTAACCATTGGGGAACATAACTTTTTTGTTGATCAGTTTGGTGTGCAGGATCTAGTCGAACAGATCACAACTTAGCCACTCCAGGAGAAATCAACTGAGATCGCATCTTCGGCAGACAAGGAGGATACCTCATCATAGCTCGATCTGATCCCGCCACCAAAATCCCCAACGGATTCGATGTCATCAGCAGAATTCAACAAATTCATGGCAGATGAATTTTCCGAAGTCGAAGAACAATCGGCTGCCTCAGTCGACGATATGGTTATATCAATGGCATCGGTTGGAAACGTCAGAGCTCCAATGTCACAAATAGATCCGATCGCATCCATAGCAGGGTCCAGGTCCACAAGGGAATTCAACGAGTTCATGATGCAAAACGAGATGGAAGAGGAAGTTCAATAAGCTCTTCATACCAATCCAGTCGAAGATCATATGCAGATCGACGCTCCAGAAGAAAGCTTCCACCTTTCCGAGTATGATGAGCCTACAGAAGTCATCATACATCTGACCGACTTTGCCAACCTAGAGATCCAATCTCTACATCACGCTGCCATCGACTACGACGAATGTATGCAGCAAACAGAGGACGGTGAAGACAGCAAAAACAAAAGCGCAGGCACAGAGTGGGATAGCGACACCGAGGAAGCATATGAAGAACACACATATCCTTATCACATACCCCAGCAGGTTTACGTCACAACAGCTGCAGAAACATCAGAGAACGCAGCCAATCGCCAACCAGTCGAGTACCCCCGGACGGTCACTCTACCAGATGGTACAACCACGCTGGACATCTCGACAGAGACAGCTGCGAAAGTGATAAAGGTCATCGAAGATGGCATAATGATGCCAGCAGATACAACGCCAAATGAGATAGCAACATACAACTACTTCAACTGGCAGGAGTCTCAGCGCCTAAAGAAATACAGGGCAACACTCGAGAAACGAAGAAGGCAAGTAAGCATATCAAGTGCACGCAGACGACAACTATCTATAAGCTCTACAGGAGCAACCGAGGCACGACGCAGATCCAGATTCGACAGAATCCATGAACACGAAAGGGCAGACGTCACTCGAAACCTTGACAACTCGTTCCTAACACTCGACTCTAATGGCATAATCCTACCCAAAATAGCAGAAGGAGCCCTCGTATCCATAGGAGCATACCTTCAAGCCGGAAAACCACCGGCAGGTGATCCAGCCGAGGGAATATACCTCCAGCAAATGAAGGCGCTAGATATTGCAGCAAGAGAACTGGTGAATGGCGGAAGGCGAGGACGAAGCCGAAGTCACTCGAGAGGACGTCACAGTCGTAGTCCTCAGCGAAGCAGCGGTAGAAGGAGTTCCAGTCATCGCAGATCCAGAAGCCGCTCAAGGAGCAGGTCCACGAGATCAGGCAGTCGCGAGTCACCCGACAATCGCAATGCAGGACCATGCGGAGCACAATGTTTCACTCGGCGGATCCAAGAAACAAAGTTGCCAAAAAAGTTTGGCCTACCAACCATGCCGAAGTTCAACTCCAAACAAGAACCCTCAGGCTGGCTAGAGGATTACAAATTGTCAGTCATATGCCAACGAGGAACAACAACAACGGCTCTACAATATATACAACTGATGCTTGAAGGCACAACCCGTGACTAGCTAAAATCATTACCTGCAGGAGCCTACGACTCCGGGACCACTTCAAGGAAGACTTCATAAAATATTTCGACCCTCTATGCGAAAGGTCGAAAACATTTGAAGAACTAAGAGCATGCCGGCAAAAGACAAACGAGATGCTCAGGTCTTACATCAGAAGATGGACCTCCATCAGGAACTCTGTGGGCGCAATATCAGAAGACAGAGCCATGGACGCCTTTACGAATGGAGTCTACAGAAAAGATTTCAGGGAAGCAATCGGGCGACAAAAACCAAAAAACATGGCGGAACTCATGAAGCTAGCAACCGAGTGGGCAGATGGCGAAGACGAGCAAAACTCCACACTCACCGCATCAACATCGCGATCGACGAGACAATTGAGATCACCAAGAAAGCCGAGATCATCGAGATAGAGACGATAGGCGACGAAGACACGACTACGATCGCAGGGGCAAAGACAATGTCAAATTCATGGCAGCAGGATTCTCGCATATGGATTGCAATCAAGACGGCAGAAAATAAGACGACCGTCGAGAAGCCAGACACTTACAAGAACGACAAACCAGTCGACCGGCATGACAACAGAAACCGTGATCAGCGTGGAAGCTACAACAAACAAGATGGAGAACAATGCTCAGATCCAAGGATAACAAATCCATGCAGATTGCACTTATTCAAAGACCCAGAGACTGGAAGATTAATATCAAGTCATACCATTGAACACTGTCGAGAATTCGAGCAGTTGGCAATCAAGTATGCAAAAAGGCACAAAAGCAATGCATTCGAGCATATGATACCCACACCACAAGGCTAGCACTACCACCACCCCCATCATATGACCCTAACAGTCAAGCCGCAAGAGCGGTATATTACACACACCAAAAGTCGACAGATCCGCACTCTAGTCATCAGAGACAAGCATACATGATCCAGAAGGGGCGACCATCCAACATGCAACAAAAACTGCACACCAGGCATGTCAACATGGCAATCATGGCACCACCAGCTGTACCAGAATACCTCCGCGGATCTGAAACATCAATCAGATTCAGTCGAGAGGACCACCCACCATCTGTATATAGGCCAAGTCATTCCGCCCTGGTGCTAGAAGCCCAAATAGGTAGCTACAACATGACCAAGGTCTTCATGGATGGAGGAAGTGGCATCAATATCATCTTCGCCGACACACTACGTCGAATGAACAGGTCAGTCGACAATTTACTTCCATCATCAAATACTTTTTCATGGCATAGTTCCAGGCAACGCCATTGTGCCAAAAGGCACAATACAACTTGATGTCACATTTGGAGATGCAACGCACTTCCGCACCGAGTCAATGGAATTCGAAGTTGTCGACTGGAGATCACAATACCACGCCATACTAGGGAGACCAGCGTTCGCCCGATTCATGGAAATACCACATTACGCATACCTCCAATTAAAGATGCCAGGCCCAAAGGGAGTAATCATAGTCAGTGGAAATTTTCAAAGGTCAGATGCTTGCGACCGCGACTTCAATAAGATTTATGAGACATTAGGGGCAGAACAGACACTGGCGGAACTCTCGCTTCTTCATGATATAACATACATGCCAGAGCACAAAAAACAGGCCACCGACAAGGCATTCAACATGGCAGATGACACACGCACACACCAGGTCCATCAGACTGATCAGGCGAAAACAATCAAGGTATCAACAAGCTTGACTCCCGCATAGGAAGGCGTGCTCGTCAAATTCCTCCGTGAGAACTGGGATATGTTTGCATGGTCAACAACTGACATGCCAGGCATACCCAGGGAATTCGCCGAGCACTCTCTCCAACTCAGTCCAGGAACTAGGCCTGTCAAACAAACGGTACGACGCGTCTCAAGGCCTAAAAGAGAAGCCATAGAGAAGCATGTGAACATGCTACTCAATGCAAACTTCATTCGAGAAATCAAGAAATCATAATGGGTAGCTAACCCCGTGATAGTCGAGAAAAAGAAGAAGACTTAAACCAGGATGTGCATCGATTTTACACGGTTAAACAAGTGTTGCCCGAAGGATCATTTCCCGCTACCTCGCATCGATCAGATTGTCGACTCCCCTGCAGGATGTGCTCGACTGTCATTTCTCGACGCACATTCTGAATATCACCAGATAAGGATGAAAGCAGAGGACCAGGAAAAGACAGCTTTCACAACTCCACTCGGAGTATATTGCTACACCACAATGCCTTTCGGCCTCAAAAATGCAGGAGCCACCTATCAGCGCATGATGCAGAATTGTCTGAAAACACAGATTAGGAAAAATGTAGAAGTCTACGTTGACGACATAGTGATCAAGTCAAAGAAAGAGGACACACTGTTAGCAGACATAAAAGAGACATTCGACAACCTCAAAAGTTACAACATAAAATTAAACCCGGAAAAATGTACCTTCGGAGTACCAGCCGGAGAATTGTTGGGCTACCTGGTATCGGCCAAAGGAATCGAAGCAAATCCAGAGAAGATACATGCCATAATAACTATGAAAAGGCCTACAAAGCTTTACGAGGTACAACAGTTGACATGCAGAGTGGCAACGCTCAGTCGGTTCGGTTCATAAGCAAGTTAGGCGAGAAGGCACTACCAATTTATCGATTAATGAAGAGAGCAGATAAATTCAAATGGACAGAAGAAGTAGAAGCAACTTTCATAGACCTCAAGTGAACACTCACTAAACCTCCCGTTCTAGCAGGACCGAAAGAAAAGGAGCCGCTATACCTCTATGTGGCGGCAACAAACAGGGTGGTCAGCACAGTGCTTGTAGTCGAGCGCGTGGAAGAAGGAAAAGCTCAGAGTATGCAAAGACCAGTCTACTACATCAGCGAGGTGTTACCCTATCAAAAAAAAGATACCCGCACTTCCAGAAACTGACTTATGCAGTGTTCATAACAACAAGAAAGCTGCGACACTACTTCACAGAGCACCCAATAACGGTGATCAGCAAATCGGCAATCAGAGACATACTCACCAATCCAGATGCAACAGGACGAGTCGCAAAGTGGCTCATTGAGATGGGGCCACTCGGGATCACATATGATCACCCAAAGGCTATCATAGCTCAAGTGGTACCTTATTTCACTACCGAGTGGATCGAATCCCAGTTGCCGGGGGTACCGGACATATCCAACTCATGGACAATGTATTTCGATGGATCCAAGAAAAACGAAGGAGCAGGAGCAGGAGTAGTACTCATATCCCTAAAAGGGGACAAGCTGAAGTACGTACTCCAAATGGACTTCCCAACACCATCCAATAACGAGGCCGCATATGAAGGTTTAATACACGTCAAACGGATGGCCAAGGCATTGGGATGCACCCGACTGATGATATACGGCGACTCAAATCTGGTGGTACAACAGACAATGAAGGCTTGCGACACAGTAGCAGACAACATGATAGCATATCGTGACTTATATAACACGTTAGAAGGAGACTTTGATGGATGCGAATTGCGGCACATCGGGCGAGAAAGCAATGAAGAAGCAGATATGCTAGCTAACATTGGGTTGACTAAGGCGCAAGTCCCGCCAGGCGTCTTTTTAGAGCGCATCACGCCATATCCATCCATAAGAAGCGACCAGCAGCAAGCTCAAAGGAGGCTACAACAGGTAATACGCCTAACACAATGGACCCGTCAGTCAAAATCCTATTATGTCAGGGTGATCGCGTGGCTCCGGCCTGGACCGAGCCAATCCTAGCTTTCATGCTACGGGAAGAACTACAAGATGACACAGTAGAAGCTAGGAGAATAACCCGACGTGCCAAAGCATACACCATTATCAACGGTGAACTCTACAAATGAAGCACCTCAGGTGTTTTTCAAAGGTGCGTTGAATTCGAAGACGACAAAACTATACTTCGTGACATTCATGCAGAAACTTGTGGGCATCATGCCGACAGTCGATCACTGGTCGCAAAGGCCTTCAGGGCAGGGTTCTACTGGCCCACCGCACTCAAAGACGCAGAAGATATCGTCAGAAGATGCATCAGGTGCCATAAATTCCCAACCAAACCCCACCCGCCAGCATCAACACTCAAAACCATACCATTAACATGGCCATTCTCCCAATGAGGGCTCGACATGGTGGGCCCACTCAAAATATCGTCACATGGAGGACATACACACCTACTGGTGGCAGTAGATAAATTCAAAAAATGGATCGAAGCAATCCCAATCACAAGCTCAACAACAACAACAGTCAAGTTCATACAATCCATAGTCTATCGCTTTGGTGTTCCAAACAGCATCATCATAGACAATGACACAAACTTCACGACAAAAGAATTCCAAACCTTTTGCAAAGAGTGGGATATTACACTCAACTACGCATCAGTAGCCCACCCGCAGTCAAATGGCCAAGTCGAAAAAGCAATTGGCCTTGTATGCACAGGTATCAAGAAAAGGCTACTAGTTCCACTCAAGAGAGCTGCGGGCGCCTGGGTCGAAGAACTACCAGCATTTCTTTGAAGTCTCTGTACAACTCCAAATTCTTCGACTCAATTCACTCCATTTTTATGGTTTACGGAGCAGAGGCAGTACTACCACCCGAGATCAAATTCAGTGCGCCAAGGGTAGAAGTATACGAGGAAGAGGACACAAATATATCACAGGAAGACGCTTTGGATGTACTCGACGAAGCACGAGACACGGCTTTAGCTCGCACAGCTGTCTACCAGCAAGACATGAGGAACTATCACAGTCGACGTCTCCGACCCAGGACATTCATGGTAGGAGACCTAGTGCTACGACTAAAGCAGAAAGAAGTACACAAACTTGCGTCACCATGGGAGGGCCCATTCATCATCACTGAAGTTATCGAAGGAGCCGCCTATCGACTGAAACACGCACAAACAGGAGAATTATCACACAACCCATGGAACGTGGCACACCTGTGTCGTTTTTACGCATAGGTCTCTCGATAAATCATTGTAAAAACCAGTAGATTTCAGACGCGCTCTTTTCCTTACTAGGGTACCTAAGGGGACTGGAAGGTTTTTAATGAGGCGGTCTACTGGACATATATCTGCAATAAAAGGGATTTATCGCATACGTGACCATTCTACATCTTATGCCACATTCATATAAACCCACTCGATATACTCGGGGGCTGGGTCTTATTGAAATTCCACATTCATATTAACCCACTCGATATACTCGGGGTGGGGTCTTATAGAAAATTCCACATTCATATAAACCCACTCGATATACTCGGGGGCTGGGTCTTGTTGAAGATTACACATTCATATAAACCCACTCGATAGACTCGGGGGCTGGATCTTGTTAAGAGTACACATTCACATAAACCCACCCGATACACTCACGGGCGGGTCTCACTGAGAATGCAAAATCATACAAACCCACTCGGTAGAGTTGAGGGCAGGATCCTACTGAAGCCAAGAAGGTTATCAAGACTCATTCAAAAGCACATGAAGAAGAGAACAATCACACAAAACTTATATCACAAAGATTTTCATGTTATAACAGGAAACCCGCGCAAATTACAAAAGAAGGAGTTACTCACGACGTGCTATCTTCATTTTGCCATCACGAGACTGGCGCTCAGCAGATATGGCGGCCTGGTGACGCTCTCCAGTGCAAATACTAGCCTTTGCGAGGCGGGCAGTGGCATCGGAAACTCCCCGGAAAGACAAAGGTTCCCGTTTGGTTTCTTCGGGTAATCCGACAGAGCAGCTTCATAATTAGCTTCAACGCCATTCGCTAGCAATAGCTTCAAAGTAACTTCCGAGCCACAGACTGCCAAGTCACGTGCCCATGTGTTAATGGTCGTTGAGCACGGACCCAACACCGTGGCAAACTCCTCCACAGTCGATGGCACCACAGCCCCAGGCAAGACCTCGGCGAAGACATCGCCAAGGGTCTGGATAGACGCATCCAATGAACGATGGGCGCTGTCTGATGCTTCGCGAGTGCGTACTTGGTGATCATAAAGTTGCTTTTCCAGCAGGGCCAGCCGATCTTCAAGAGAAGTTTTTCCTCTACAATGAACATAACATGGGAAGTCGATACCAATGTCTAGCATATAATTCATAAGTCAGGCGACAGGAGAGAGTCTTATGACTGATTCGCTCTAAATCAGAAAGCATGCGGACTCGCTCCTCCTCAGCTTGCACAAAAGCCTGGCCGACTGCAACCAAGCCGCTCACGGAAGGCTACAAAAGGAGAAGGCGACACACAGTCGAGTCAAAGAGAAGCAATAATACGAGAAAGATAAACAAAGCAAAAGCAAGAAGCTTACATGATCAACCCAAGAAGAAGAGGCAGAGGACGGCTGCCTAGCAGCCCTAGCAGGAGGGGAGCGACGATCTTGCCTGACAAAGGGACTGTTCGAGGAATCAAAACAAAGAACGGTAAAAACACATAGAGTATGGTCAGTCCAAAAAACTTACTTCTCCAGGTCATCATGGAGCCGTGACAGCCAGCGACTGGTCAGCAGTAACAAGGCAAGGATCGCCGGGTCCGGCGCAGACGACGACGCTTGACTGAAGGCTTAGTCGCAGGGTCAGCTAATGTCGAGCAGAGAGGAGCCTGTTCAGTAGCCTCCGCCTCAGACGCAGCAACACAACCCAAAGGATGGGAGGTCGCGACTGTGCCAACATCATCAACATGAGTCGCCTCCATAGATGGATCATGTTCAGGAAGAGGCGGCAAGGAGGTAACAATTGATAATCCCTGGGCGCAGCAAAAGAAAGACACGTCAGTCATGAACACATATACACAAAGAAGATATTTATGGCCTGTAAGCAAGGATCCGCAAGAAAAGTTCAAAAGTACCTTGGGAATAGGAGTCCCAAGGCCGTAAGGGAATACAGAGAAGTCCAAAGATGCACTATCGGTAGGAGAGATGCCGGTAATGTACTTGATATGTCCATGAAATACACAGTCTACCAGCTCAACTTCGCTCATACGAGTGGCATCATGACACCCCTCATATCGCCATAAAGGATGCACCCGTTGACACAAGGGCCAAACTCGACGCTTCACATAAGTGCTGATCAATTGGATCCCTGGGACGAATTTTCGCAGTTCTTGGATTCTAAGCATAAGAGAGGAGGCTTCCTCCTCTTCCTCAGTCGACAAGATATGCTCCCAAGACGCTAATGCTACAGGGGGCGCAGTCAAAAAAGCAGGTACCATACTCTAGGCGACTAGGACATAAAACCATTTTTTACTCCATTTTTGAGCAGGTTCTGCTGACGTCAGATCAAAATACCGACAACCATCGCGCACTTCAATACAGAAACCACCAGTCAAAAAGGGGCGGCCATCGCAATTGAGTAGACGCACTCTGAAAATACACTTCCAGAGAGCCCAGCTGGGGTGAACACCAAGAAAGCACTCGCACAAAACCACAAAATAGGCGATATGCAAAAAGCCATAAGGGTCGAGGTCGTGCATCTGAATCACGTAGAAGAACAGAAGGACTCTGACGAAATCATGCAAAGGAAACCCGAATCCCCGGGGAAGAAAATCTGCAAAACAAACTCGCTCTCCGGGAAGAGGCATGGGAAGTACCTCTTTATGTGCAGGAGCCCGAGCGGCAACAACCTCTACTGGGGACAGAATCCCCGTATGACGGAAATCTACCAACTTCTTTTTTGTAACAATAGATTTTACCCAATCCCCGGTGACCTTCATTGCCACAGCAGCAGGGAGGGCGGCGGAATCACCAGAGATATGCTTATCCTCCTTCAACCGAGTGGTGATGGAAGAGGGGAGACCAATGGAGGAGGAGAGATTGTTCAGGGATGCCATGGCTAGAACAGATGCAAGGACGAGCAGAGATGCAAAGACGAGCACGAGGAAGAAGATAAAGCAGAAACGGCGAAGATAAAAAGGCAAGGTAAAATTAAACGCAACAGAAGATCCTATATCTACACAGAAGACAACCATTCATCACAGCCGTCCGAGCAAAAGTTACCACAACGCGTGGCATAATCGGGGGGCGCTCGCCATGGCCCACATAGCCCACTACGCGCGCAGAACGAGGAAATCATCATCACATATGCGACAATACCGCCACGTCGGGTCAAATCAGAACTGAAACGGCGTCCACAACGGTCAAAAGGGGGGACCCATTGCGTCACATCCTATCAAAATACTATTCGTACGTCAGGGATATCATAAATGACATCATTCGCCTAACAGGCAAGCAAACGCGTACAACAAAGGATCGTCACAATGCGACGGTAAAAAAGGAGAGCTCCTTGTAACTCGAAAGAAAAGCAAATGCAAAAAATTGACGAGTGAGAAACTCCCATCGGGTGAAGGCAAAAAGTATTCGACTGACAAAACACAAATTGAGATTATTTTCTACTGCAAGCAATAAAGCACAATCTCGGGGGCTGCTCCCATCGGTAGCACTGTCGTGCACCCGATAGAACCAAAAGCATCAAAAATCATAAAGAATTCCCGAGTGAAAATCAGTCGATGATTCCTTGGCTGCTGTATACGAAAAATATAAAGTTAAGCCCCATCGCTCAGTCGAGTGGGCCGAGGATCCCTCCAGCAGTTTTTTAATCCTAGACATTTCCGTATCAGCAGATACGATAAAAATCCTGGCGGACATGTTGGGTAGCAAATTAAAACTACATAACAATATAAGTAAGATCATCGACTGGCCTGAGATGAGTATGTACAATATGTTCCAGGTTCAAGCCCAAGGACTCGAAACCTGATTGAAAGCTAGTAAGATTTTGCCCAAGTGCAGTTAACTCGTTTCGACTCATCGAATAATCCCAGGCCTACTCAGTCGAAATCCTTTGTCGTAATTCACAAGTCAGAAAAAACAAAAAATATCATATCAATAGCATAAAACATGAGACGTGCACTATGTAGTGAGTCCATGACCGATTCTCCGAATTAGCCAAGAACTTGGGGGCTAATGATAAGGTTATACCAAACGAGTACCTCTTCGTATGGGTACCTGGTGCACGTAATGACTAAATCCCAATTGTCAATAGACTGAAGAAACCCAACAAGCGAAGCCCAAGTCAAAAATTTCTACCATAGATAGCATAGTTGATAGTACTTTCCATAAATGTAGTCCTTGTCGGTTAAAACCCGAGACCTGTACCCCTATATAAAGGACATGAGGGTGGCCGATCAAGGACACGCCCAACCAGAATCACAAAACCCAAGCAAGATCGACATCTTGCTAGACCTCTGTGCTCGCCGCATATACACAATCAATAACATACAAGCAGGAGTAAGGGTTTTACCTCACTCGTGGACCCTTAACCTGGGTAATTCCCGCTTGTCAGCCGACGAATCTACCAACACTACGCGTTCTCTACCTCATAACTCTTACCCTAGGCCCGTAACCATGGGTATTGATGAGGACATCCCTCGTCAGATGTGCTAGGAGAGGAAACAATGAGGTGCTACAGTGGTGTTGAGCTTGGTGCGCAGGAGGAAGAAGAAGAGCTAAAGGCGTCGGCGCAAGTGAGAAGGATAGAAAAAATATCGTTGCTGCGGTACGCTGTTATACGGACGAGGAGAGAAGGACATCCGTTCCATTGCCGGGAATGTACGCATGTCATTCATCGAGCGGGGGCGGGGGGGGGGGGGCAGTAATCTGAAGCGGCGCCGCAGTAACCCGCGATGCCCGAAAAACGAGGAGGCCATCATCATGCTTTCGTGGCGTGCACGTCATGCGGTCAAGTCAATCTGACTAGTCAAATCGGTCTATGACAAAGATGGCCCACCAAGGGTCGTGTTCTTCAGAAGTGGAAAGGAATCTTTTTTGCATCATCAGTGACGTCTATAATATCCCGCATCAGTTCAGATCGTAGTCAGTCGAGGATTCATTTCAGTGGAATAATATCGGTTCGACGACGCAGGAAATTCAAAAGTCGGCACTCAGCAAAGCAGTAAGTGAACTACCATCGGGAACATATTCAATTAAAAATAGATTTTCTGACCTTTTATGTTCAGATTAAGCACAATTACAGGCAATCGCACTTAACCTCGGGGGCTACTCCCATTAGGAGCACCCGATGATTTGTCCGTCAACGATCAGCGTCAGTCGATGAAGGGATGCCAGTTGACGATCAGCTTCTATCGGAGCCTGCTTGTCACTCTGTAATCAATCGAGTGATAGTTTCATTGAGCCTTAGTTGCTGGAAAAATATATAACCAAAATAACAATTTCGGGATGTTCTAGCACAGGCTACTCCTCGATTTTGTACACACAAGTACAACGGTAAGCACTGAATAAGGCCGGGTGGCCCGTACAGGCTATGTGGACCCGTTAAATTTCCGTGCCAGCAGGCATGAAGCGAAATCCCGGCGGACGCGCTAAGGGTACATTATACATGGCCGGGTTTGAACCTGTAAATCCCAACAGGCTTGGTTTGAACTTGAACGGTTAAACCGGTTTCCAGTCAATGGACTCGAGATTGAGTAGGTTAGAGAGGTATTTCACCCTAGTCGTGAATTAACTTGATCCCGACCCGTCGGCTGAATCAGGCCTTCTATGCCATCCATCCCTTATAGCTAATTTATCCAACGGTCTTAATCTTTATCAGTCATATTTGCTTGCGATTGTATTTTACTGTGAGCAGGGTGATTAAATTCTACACGGTTGACTCGGAGGAATGTTGAGGGGGGAATCCCTACCCGATCCTTTGGAATCGAATAGGCATTCGGGGGCTACTGATGTGGTTATACCCAGTGGGTATACCCACCTGGCTGTAATCAAGAGTGGCCTGCTAAGAAGCCGATCTGGAGGCCCGCATAAAGGGTGTTGACTATGAGATATCGCAGTCCAGAGAACCTGGAGTGCGAGTCAAGAAAGGAGACAACGTGCCGACTTAGTATATGTATAAATCTATCTCGACTTGTATTCGAACTCCTGAGACCTGTATCCCTATATATATGGGTCAGGAGGGAGGTGCTAAGGATATGTGCAATCTTGTATACCGAAACCCTAGCGAGTCGATAACTCGCTCGGTCTCCATTATAACCGTACTTGTGAGATTGATTATATAGATTTGACAAGCAATTCCTGGCTTGTCAGCTGTCCGAGTTCGCCAACACCCATTTACTCTTCCCGTCGATACAACCCCAGGTGCCTCACCTTGGGATTTGCCAAGTTAATCCCTCGTCAAAAGTATTACAAGCCTTACTTGCAGATGGATGATCTACTAAGTTCATTCAAGATTACACAAGAGGATGGGAGAGATCCTTGTCTTTAGCTCACTGAAATCTAGTCGAGGCAGGGGGAAGCAGAGTAGAGGAGGAAGAGTTGCAGATCTTGATCTTCAGTTAACCTAGGCCTTGTGTTCCTTCTTCTGTTCTCCATGTTCAACTTGTTCTTCTTTCTTGTTCTTGTTCTTGTTGGCCTGATGGGATGATGGTTGGTGGAAAGGTGGAAAAGTGGAGTGGGTGGAAGAAGCGATCGATTGGGCGACTTCGGGCTGTGGTGGCTTTATACACTTTTTCCAAATGTAGTGGAGGTGAGGTGCGAGTTGGTAGAGGGGGATGCTTCCTTCCTTTCCACAACTCATAGTGCACATGGAATGTCCCTTCTTTTGCACCTTTTTGCCTTTATGCCTTTTGTGGTTTCCTTGATCTCCAAGTTGATCTATCTTTCTCCTTTATGATTCAAACTCATTTAAATTCCCTCTTCTCGTCTTGCCTTTAGCATTGCTTGGAATTCAGAAGATGGCCTTGAGTTTGACTGTCAGACTTTCCGTCAGTTACTGTTCACTTTCAGACAACAGCAGTGAACTTCAGGTTTTGCTTGGATTTGAATTGTTGATCTTGGACATCTTCTGTGTTGTATTGGTATAGGTTGAATGTTGCATCTTGTTTCACTTCTATAATGGATCTTATGAAGATTGTGTGCCTTTGCGCACTGATCTGTAAAATGAGTGAAAAGTAATGTGACATGCAAATATTTGTAGTTCTGACTATATAAAAAGGTGAGGTTTTAAGGTTTTGGGTTGTGAATAATGCTTATTGACGAGGGTGTAACTCGACAAATCCCTGGGTTGTGCACCCCGGGTTGATTGAAGGGGAGAGAGGAGAGCGTTGGTGACCACGACGGCTGACAAGCGGGGATTTACCCAGGTTCAGGCTCCCGGAGGATAACACCCTACTCCTGCTTGTCTGTTATTGATGGCGAGTTGCGATTACAATGGCGGCGAGATTGCGATCTCGCTAGGGTTTGTGGCGTTGGCTGTTGGCGTACCCTCTAGGACGGGCAACCCTCCTGGCTTTATAGGTAGCCAGGTCTCGGGTGGTCGGTATCGATGGTGATTACAGATATGGCAGGTTATGAGACCTAACCGAGTTAGACTAGGTTACACGGTACCCCGAGTGGGCCTTCTGTGGGCCTCCCCGTGCTTGGCGCGGCCCAGGTAGCCTCATCGTGGGCTAGTCGAAAGGTAGCCCCACGTCAGTAGCCCCCGAGTGCTTGGTCGAAGCGTAGAGTCGGGCAAAGGACTTATTCCTCCTGGACGTGCCCCTGGATTGCTTGATCTTGAATTTGCACTCGTTTTCTTCAGTCGAAGAGGAGACTCCCGATGGGAGTAATATCTTCAGTCGAATTTCTTTGTCTTGTTCTTCCTGTGAAGCCTGCTTCTATTCGGCCTGTTGGCTTACTTGTAGATTTGATTCGGCTGCTTGACCTTACTCCACTTTCTTTGCCACCCGAATGAATGTTTCGGGTTCTCAGATCAGCACTCTGTCTTACTTCGTTGTTTCAGCTATGAAGCTTACTACTCGAATCTTGCGTTCGAGTTATTGTGTTGTTTCAGTTGTTTGGAGCCGTTGGCTTGATGACGTCACTGCTGACGTTTCCTTGCACGCCTTTGTGCCCGATGGGACGTGACGTGGCGGGGCCCACTGGCAGAGCTGACCACGGTCAGCAGTTGTCACGTCTCCGAGCTGGGCGTGAAATTTTCGCGGCACGATGATGACGCCTCGATTCCCGTGCATAGTGGACGGAGTGGGTGGCGACGGTTAGTCTCTCCGCGCGACACGTGGATGGCTGGATGCCATTGATTGGGGCAGTTCTTCTGTGGACGGCTGGGATTGAAACTTGCCTGGCATAAGTACTGCGCCGCCGCCCGAGGGCATCGTCTTCTCCATTCGTACGCGCTTCCTGTTCTATTGCTTTCTGCCATTCTTGCTTCCACGAGAGCTTTGAGCTTTTTGTCCTCCCACCTCTTACGATCTGCTGCGACCATGGGCAAGCCGAAGACCGCTGCTGGCACCTCCGCCGCCGCCGGGTTGCTGAAGAAGCCGGAGGGCGACTGACAGAGGTCCACCGTGAAAAGGACGGATCTTGACGTGCTGCGCATGCAGCGCCTCCTGCCTCCTTCTGACCAGGCTCAGGTACATGCCCCTGGCAAGGAGACGTCCCCTACACCCCGCGAGGGGGAGCGCGTTTGTTTCGTGGAGTTCCTTCCACGGGGCTTCGGGTTCCCTCTCCACGATTTTGTTCGTGGTCTCTTGTATGCCTATGGGGTGCATATCCACGATCTGACCCCCAATGGCGTCTTGAGCATCGCGAGCTTCATCGTGCTGTGCGAGTGCTTCTTGGGGATCGCACCCCACTGGGCGCTATGGAAGTCGCTCTTCCTGGTTCGCAAGAACGTCGGGAAGAGCGGGCTGACATACCCAGTGGGCGGCTTCGGCATCCAGGTGCGCGGTGACACCGCGTACTTTTAGATGAAGAAGTCGGACTCCGTCCAGGGGTGGCGGAGGAGATGGTTCTACGTTCAGTGGAACCAGGAGGGTCTGCCGCAGTTTGAGGGTGAGCGAGGGTTGCGGAAGACCCGCGCCTGCGTGCACCCGCTCACCAAGGAGGAGAAGGAATCGACGAGGCCGCTGATGGGCCTGCTGCGCGACCTCATCAAGACCCTGGGGCGGGAGTCGGGTGGCGTCTTCCTGAGGGCCACCTTTTTCCGTCTTCGTGTGCAACCACTTCGTGCTCGGCCCCACCCGATGTGGGCCGCTGTGGGCGTCAGCAGTGAGCCACTCGATGACGAGGAGGTGGATACCAAGGTTAGGGGCATCACCAACCTCCGAGCCACGGACCTCTGCAACGTCAACTGTCCAATTGCTGCGTACGGAGCAGCGAACCCTGTCCCCCCGGTAAGTCCTTGACTTGTTCTCTTTGTTGCTTCGTTTCTTGATTTCTTGCTTATTGTTTCGACTTGCGTCTACTTGTTTCAGGGTCGACCTCTGTTGGTCAGCCTTCCTCCTCTCCCTGAAGACGGACCCGCTGACGAGTCGCAGGTTGTGGAGGAGGAGGATGACAATGACGACCTCCCGTCTGCTACCTCGCCCAACGAAGAGGTGGAGGATGAAGACGACGAGGAGGAACCCGTACGGAAGAAGCACAAGCGCCAGAGTGGAGGTGACTCTGCGGGGGCCGATGCTGATCTGGAGGAGGCCGTCTCGACGTCCTCGGGTGCGTGTTCGCCGGGCGGTTGGAGTGAGCCGCTGGCTGCTCCCCCGGTCAGCTCCGCGCCACCACGCGTGTTTGCGCGGCTGGCGTCTGTCTCCTTGGGGAGTGACGATGAATTCGAGACCACCAGGTTAGTATCTTGTTGGCTTCGAGTTGCCTTTTGTAGTTCCAGTCTTTTAGTTGATCATTGTACTGTTTTGCTTCAGCCGTCGTTCTGGCGGTGTCAACTCCCCTCATCGTGAAGTGGAGCACACGTCCGCCCCTTCGACCGAGCTGGTGACTCGGGTGGCGGTTGAGGAGTGCACGCAACCTGCTGTCATCGCGTCGTCAAGTCGCGCTCCTCCGTCGTCTTCCGAAGATGTCGACCTCCTGGACCACGTATGTCCTTTGTGTTTGAGCTTGTAATACTGCAGTTTCATCGGGTGCGCGATCAGCGCTCCCGATGGGAGTAGCCCCCGAAGGTGTGGGTGACTAGTATAGTCGCCCGCAACTTTATTAATTTCTTGCCTGTGTTTCAGCCGTACTACCGCCAGCAACTTGATGCAGCCGCGGCTTATGTTCGCCTGGAGAAGGAGAGGGACCAGCTGCGTGCTTCTCTGGACCAGGCTGATAGGCGGGTTGCTGAGCTAGAGTTGAAGCTTCAGGCTCAGACTGAGCTTGAGAAAGCTCTTCACGAGTCCCAGGAGCGGGAGCGGGTACGGGTCGTCCAAGAGAAGACTCAAGTCGACCGTCTCCTCTCACTCGCCGGTGTTCTTGGAGGTAAGCTTCGGCCTGACGCCTACTGTTTCGTTTGTTTTTCCTTTGTCTGACATTAGATCTGTTGTTTAGATGACTGCGGTGGAGCTCCTTCGGAGGGCTCGTCGAGTGACACCGTTGACCTGGCGACTGCTGTCGGCTACTTGACCGCGTCTACGCGTATGCATCCGATGCGCTGAGGAAGTCGGCGGCTGCGCTGCAGCAGTCGACTGGTGCGCTTACGACGGTGCACCGGAGCATCTTCCCGAGTGATGCGCCGCCGGCTGCCGTTGACGCTCTTGCCGCTCCGTTTAAGGACGACGCGACCACCCTCACGGACTTCACTCGGGCGCAGACGGTACGCGGCTCCGAGCTCACCTTCCAGCTTCTTCTAGGCCACCAGATTCAGGGCGATTTCGAGAAGGTCTTCAACGGCTTCCCTCGGAGGCCTGATGGCCGGATCGCGTCCCTGGGCGGAGTGAAGGCGCAGGCTAAACAGCTAGCTGTGAAGCTTGTGGCTACCTTTGAGAGGGCGCTCGCCAAGGCGACTGAGGCGGCTGCTTCCCGGAAGACCCGTTCCCGGTCGGAGTCTGCTGCCCCGGAGTAGTAGTGGTGTAGGGATTTGGTAGTCGCCGTGGCCTGTACTTGTAACTTTTGCTTGTAATGACTGATATTTTGTTTGGTCTTCTGACCTTGAACAATATTTTGTGCTGAAATTGAGTATCTCTTCAACTATATTTGTTTGTGCTGAGCAGTCGCACATCTGTATTGACTCTGCGAACTCATGGCAGACTGACGTGCGCGGCGGCACTTCTTCTGCTTCTGCGGCTGAGCCGAGCGGCGAGGGATCTTCGTCAAGTGCTCGCCGCCGTCGAGCGACGCCAGCTCCTCCGCGAAGCGCGAACGACCAGCGGATCATACCGTACTTGAAGAATAAGGTGGCTGAGCTTGAGGCGAGCCTGAAGAATACCGAGCTGTTGTTGCATCGGTCCCGGTCGCATCCTACCACAGAGTTTTCCCAGCGTGAGGATTTTTTGCTCAGGGAGATCGATCTGATCAGTCGACAGCTTCAAGGTTAGTATCCTTTTCGGCTGGTTTGTTTGGTCACACTTGCTGGTTCTGACTTCTAGCTCGTGTATGCAGATGTGAACCCTGATTGGCAGGCTGAACAGGATCGTGTTGAGGAGCGAGTTACCCGGGAGGCAGCTGGCGACTCATACGAAGCTCGCCAATTCTGGGTGAACAAGTCGAGGGGGCGGGTCCTTGCGCGCATGCTTGATAGGACTTGGCGCGCGGCCTTTCTTCTGGAGAATTGCCGGAAGACCCTCTTGCACATCCATCGCGTGTACTTCCCGCACAATGGGCAGCCGCACGGGCTGTCCGCCTTGTTGGAGAGGTTCCGCGAGGGTGATGCGCTGAAAGAGATCGTCCACGCCCAGCTTGTTGCCGGGGCGAATGCGGCGCTGGCGTACGTCCGGCTGCATCGGCCACACCTACCCCTGGATAGGTTGATGGGTGGCCTTCCTGGTGATGACGACTACGCCGATACCTTGGCGGCTGCGCGCCAGATGATCGAGCAGGTGCAGAAGCTGAGTGAGCGCCTTGTAGGCCCACTCGACGCGCCGAAGGACGAACCTGCGGATTAGAGGTAGCTGTCGTCTGATGTACATGGTTATCTATATGTGGCGAATATGCCAATGTAAATGACAGTATATGAAGTTAAAAGAGTTCTCGAGTAATGAGTGAAATTATTTGTATTACTGTGCGAGTATTTGCTTCGGCTTTGACTTGTGTGGCGCGGCCCCCGAGTACCTCTGGTGACAGCCTAAGTCTGCGTTGTGAACCTGTGTGGCGCAGCCACCGAGTGAATCGAGTGGCGTCCTAGGATTTTTCAAGTGAGACCTGTATACCGCGTCTTCCGATTGTATCGGGTGGCGATTTAGGGTTAGGACTTGACCTGTATGGCGCAGCCCCCGAGCAGTTTGGGTGGCGGCCTAGGATTTTTTCAGTGAAGCCTGTATGGCGCAGCCCCCGAGTAGTTCGGGTGGCGGCCTAGGGATTTTCAAGTGTGACCTGTGCGGTGCAGCCCCCGAGTGCGTCGGGTGGCGGCATAGGATTTTTGACTTGACCTGTGCGGCGCAACTCCCGAGTAGGTCAGGTAGAGGCCTAGGATTTTTTGAGTTGTGCCTGTGCAGCGCAGCCCCCGAGTGGTTCGAGTGACGGCCTAGGCTTTTTCAAGTGTGACCTGTGAGGTTCAGCCTCCGAGTGCGTCGAGTGGCAACCTAGGATTTCTGACTTGACCTGTGCGGCGCAACTCCCGAGTAGATCGAGTAGAGGCCTAGGATTTTGCGAGTTGTGCCTGTATGGCTCAGCCCCCGAGTGATTCGAGTAGCGGCCTAGGCTTTTCTTTCAACCTGTGTGGCGCAGCCCCCGAGTGATTCGAGTGACGGCCTAGGATTTTTGTTTGCCTTGACTGAGAAGGTAGAGTGGACAGCATTTTCTTCAAATCACTTTATTGATTGTTGCGAACAGGCCGCCTCATTAAAACCCTTCCAGTCCCCTTAGGTACCCTGGTAAGGGAAAGAGTGCGTCTGAAACCTGCCGCGTTGAAATGCTATCCTTGTTACAATGGTTGAGTCGACTAAGCATAGAACTGCCGGAGTTGTGCGACGTTCCACGGGTTGCTGCAGGTTGCTCCTGTCTTCGAGTCCTTTAGGCGATATGCTCCGTTGCCAATTGCCTATGTCACAATGTATGGGCCCTCCCATGGGGAGGCGAGCTTGTGCACTTTCTTCTGTTTGAGGCGGAGGACCAGGTCACCTGCGACGAAAGCTCTTGGCCGCAATCTCTGTCCGTGATAGTTGCGCAGGTCTTGCTGGTATACGGCTGATCGCGCCAGGGCGATGTCGCGTGCTTCGTCCAATATGTCCATGCTGTCTTCGAGTGCCTCTTCTGCATCTGACTCGTCGTAGGCGACCACCCGTGATGCGTGAAACTTGATATCGTAGGGTAGGACTGCTTCTGCACCGTACACCATAAAGAATGGAGTGTACTGGGTGGATCTGTTAGGTGTGGTCCGCAGACTCCAGAGGACTGACGGCAGTTCTTCAAAACATGCGCCCGCTGCGCGTCTGAGTGGCACACTCAGTCGTTTCTTGATGCCGCTGCAGACGAGACCGTTGGCCTTCTCCACCTGTCCATTGGATTGCGGGTGCGAGACAGACGCATAGTTGAGCTTGATACCTTGATCTGAGCAGAAGTCTTTGAACTCTTCGGCTGTGAAGTTTGAGCCGTTGTCTGTGATGATCCCATTCGGAACTCCAAATCTGAAGATGATGGACCTGATGAAGTTGACCGCTGATGATGCAATCGAACTTGTGATGGGTGCGGCCTCAATCCACTTGGTGAACTTGTCGACTGCAACCAGGAGGTGAGTGTGTCCTCCGGGTGAGGATTTATTCAGCGGGCCCACCATGTCCAGTCCCCATTGGGCAAAGGGCCAGGCTAGCGGTATTGTCTTCAACTCGGACGCCGGCGCGTGCGGCTTGTTGGCGAACTCCTGGCACCCGGTACATTTCTTTACTAGATCTTCTGCGTCTTGCATAGCTGTTAGCCAGTAGAACCCGGCTCGTAGTGCTTTGGCCACCAGTGCTCGACTGCTGGCGTGATGCCCGCAGATGCCCGCGTGGATGTCGAGTAGGATGGCCTGGCCGTCGACTGGATCTATGCACCTTTGCAGGATCCCTGAGATGCTTCTCTTGTAGAGTTCTCCGTTGATGACAGTAAAACTTTTGGCGCGCCTGATGATGCGCTTTGCTTCGATAGGGTCTGCCGGCAGCCTCTGGTGCAGTAGGTATGTCAGGTAAGGCCCCGTCCAGGTAGCTTCGATTAGCATGACTTCCATGGGCTCCTTTTCTTGGCTTGGCGGGTTCGCAGTGCTTGTTGCCGGTGTGGAAGATTTTGTTGCGGGTCGAGTCTTGATGGACCTTTGCGTGATGCGCTCGAGAAAAACGCCTGGTGATACCGGTACCCTATCTGATCCCATGTTGGCGAGGATGTCGGCTTACTCGTTACTGTCGCGGCCGATGTGTCGTAGCTCGCAGCCGTCGAACGCACCCTCTAGCTGATTGTACAGGTCTCTGTAGGCGATCATGTTGTCGGCGATGGCGTCGCAGGACTTCATGGTTTGCTGCACAACCAGGTAGGAGTCGCCGTAGATCATAAGGTGCGTGGCGCCGCAGTTCTTGGCCATCCGCATGCCGTGGATCAGGGCTTCATATTCGGCTTCGTTGTTGGAGGGTGTTGGGAAGTCCATCTGCAGGACATACTTCAACTTGTCACCTTTGGGGGAGATGAGCACGACGCCTGCCCCAGCCGCCATGAATTTCTTGGAGCCATCGAAGTACATGGTCCATGCATTGGATAAGTCGGGGATGTTTGGTAGCTGGGCTTCTATCCACTCGGTAGTGAATTCCGGAAGGACTTGGGCCTTGATAGACTTCGGGTGAGCATATTTCAGCCCCCAGGGTCCTAGCTCGACAACCCACTTGGCGACTCGTCCTGTCGCGCACTGATTGGTGAGGATGTCTGCTAGGCCGGAGGAGCTTACCACCGTGATCGGGTGCTCGGAGAAGTAGTGGACAACTTTCCGTGAAGTCATGAAGACCCCGTACGCCAGCTTCTGGTAGTGCGGGTAGTTTTGCTTGGACAATGTTAGATCTTCGCTGAGGTAATAAACTGGCCTCTGGACAGGATGAGGATGCCCTTCTTCTTCTCGCTCAACCACGAGTACCGTGCTCACCACCCTGTTTGTCGCCGAGACGTATAGGTATAGCGGCTCGTTCTCCAGTGGTGCCACCAGGACTAGGGAGGTCGTCAGGGTCTTTTTGAGATGGTCGAACGCCTCTTGCGCCTCCTGTGTCCACTCGAATTTGTCCGTCTTCTTCATCAGTTGGTAGAAGGGTAAGGCCTTCTCGCCCAACTTACTTATGAAGCGGCTGAGAGGCGCGACTCGGCTGGCTAACCGTTGCACTTCCATGAGTTTGGTGGGTGCTGGCATCGTGAGTATGTTCTGCACCTTCTCAGGATTTGCTTCTATTCCTCTTGCGGAGACAAGGTAGCCCAGCAATTCTCCGGCTGGCACACCGAATACGCACTTCTCTGGGTTGAGCTTGATCCGACATGCGTCGAGTGCTGCGAAGACCTTGCGAAGGTCGTCGACAAGGGTGTCCTCTTTCCGGGTCGTGACAACGATATCATCGACGTAGACTTGGACAATTTGCCCGATAAGCCCTTTAAGGCATGCCTGCATGGTGGGCTGATACGTGGCGCTAGCGTTCTTCAACCCGAAGGGCATCGTCTGGTAGCAAAAAACGCCGTCGGGTGTGATGAATGTTGTTTTCTCTTCGTCTTCGACTTTCAGCCTGATCTGCTGGTAACCTGAGTAGGCGTCCAGGAAAGATAGGCGCTCGCAGCCTGCTGTCGAGTCGACAATCTGGTCTATCCGCGGGAGCGGGAAGTGATCCTTTGGACAACATTTGTTGACTGCTGAGAAGTCTACACACATGCGCAGTTTCTTCGTCTTCTTCTTTTCTACCAGGACGGGGTTGGCGACCCAGTCCAAGTCCTTGATTTCTCGGATGAACTTGGCGTGCAACAGCCGGTCGATTTCTGCGGTTATTGCGTCCCGTTTGGGACCTAAGAAGCGTCGCATGGCTTGTTTGACTGGTCTTGCGTCCTTGTGGAGTTTTAAAGAGTGCTCGGCGAGTTCCCTGGGTATTCCCAGCATGTCAGAAGGTTGCCATGCAAAGATTTTCCAGTTCTCACACAGGAACTCGACGAGCGCGCTTTCCTATGCAGGGGTCAAGCTTGACGATACTTTGACCGTCTTGGTGCTGTCAGTCGGATGGACTTGGTGGGTGACGGTGTCGTCGTTTGTGTTGAAGGCGGCGTCCTTGGCTGGCTTCTTGCGAGGTGGAAAAATGGTCTTGTCGTTGTCGGCTGATATGGCATGGAAGTGCTCTTCGACCCCGAAGAACTCGGAGATCCTGCTGAACTCTCGGTCGCAGCTGTTCGAGCGGTCGAAGTCGCCACGCACAGTGATTACTCCTTTGGGTCCGGGCAACTTGATCATCAGGTAGGCATAATGAGGTATGGCCATAAACCTGGCAAAAGTTGGGCGCCCAAGTATGGCGTGGTACTGTGATTTCTTGTCGACAACTTCGAAGTCGATCGACTCTTTCCTGAAGTGTTCGGGTGTGCCGAGGATGACGTCGAGTGTGATTGTTTCCATGGGCATGATTGCTTGCCCTGGTACCATGCCGTGGAAGGTGGTCTCCGATTCTGGCAACTTTTCTGTCGACCTGTTCATCTTCTCAGGGTGTCAGCGAATATGATGTTGATGCTGCTGCCTCCGTCCATGAATACTTTCTTCAGGCTGTAGTCTCTGATTAGGGCTTCGATAATCAGAGCGGCATGACCGGGTCGTGGCACATCCGACGGGTGGTCTACCCTGGAGAATGTGATTGGCTTCTCTGACCCTCTCAGGTAGTCTTCTACTGCGCGGGTTGGTGGTAGCCTGGAGTACTTGGCGGGTGATGAGCTTCTAGGCCCTGTTCGAAGGGCATCCTTTTTGTATCATGTTGATCTGTCCTCGCGCAGTCGGGTATGCTTCGTGCGCCGCCATCTGAGTGTCATGTTGCGGCTGCTGCTGAAGGAAAGTTCCAGCCGCTTGTGTTGTGTTGTTGTCTGCGGGTGCTGCTTGAATAGCGAGCTGCGGAGTCATCGTCAGTGCTTGCACGGGAGTGATGATCTGCTGCATAGCCTGGTAAATCTTTCGCGCCTTGCGACAGTCCTTCAACAGGTGGTTGGCGCCCCACTTTCCTGTCTCCGGGTTGCGGAACGAGTGATGCTTGCAAGGTTGCATCAATTCTTCGGCTGCGGTTAGCGGACGCTTCCACTCGCGTTTCTGGCTTCCGTCGTTGTGGCTAACGTTGCCACTGCTGCGATTATACTGCCCGAGCTGGACTGCCGACTCTGATCATACTGTCGACTGTTATCTCGTGTGTCGTCAAGGGGGGTTTGATATCCCGCCGCTACTAGCTCGATGGTGTCTGAGTTGGTGAAACGTTGCTTCTTCTTCTAGCGTCCGTCTCGACAGTTGCTTGTTTCGGCTTCCTTCTTTGGGGAGGTGTCGCGGACGTCGGCCCACTGGTTGGCTACTTTCATGAGCTCGACCGTAGTCTTCGGCTGGAGCCTACCAAATTCCTCGCGGAGGTCGTGGCGAGCGACGCCGTGCATGAAAGCATCCATCACCCTGTCTTCTGAGACGGGTTCCATAGTATTCCGGAGGAGTGTCCATCGCTGGATGTACGCGCGGAGCGACTCGTCCTTTCCTTGCTTACATGCTTGCAACTCGATGTAGGTAGTCGGCCTTGCGAATGTTCCAATGAAACTTTTTATGAAAGTATCTTGGAATTCTTCCCAGGTTTTGAAGGAGTCCTTGGGCTGGCTGGTGAGCCACCTGCGGGCTGAGTCCGTGAGCATGAGCTGGATGTATTGCATTGCTGTAGTCGACGTCCCGCCTTGACAGGTGCAGGCGATGAGGTAATCTTCAAGCCACAGGCGCGGGTCTTGCTTTCCGTCATACTTGAGCGTTCCTGCTGTCAGCTTGAAACCCTTAGGCATGCGGGTGTCGCGAATGTTGAAGCTGAAGCATGCAGCGCCGCACGGCTCGAAGTTGCGGTCGGCCGGATCATCCAGGTTGATCGCGTCAGCCGAGCGCTGGCTGCGATTACGGTCCACTGTCCTTTGTGTGATGACGTTGCGGAGATCTTTGCCTGGTTGGGCTTGTCTCATCGGCTGCACTGCCAGGGTCCCTGATGTTGCTGGCTCGCGGGTTTGGCGCTCCCGTTCTTCACGTGCCCGGTTGTTTGGTGCTCCAGTCGCCAAAGCTTCCTCGATTGCCTTCATGGACATGATCTGCTGTTTGTGGAGAAGGGCGCGTGGATCTCCCTCCGGCGGTTGCGTGAGCCGGAGATACGTCTCGAATGACATGATGGCGGCATTCGCTGTCTTGGGGACAGGTATCCCGTTCTCGTCCTCGGTGATGAAGGATGAGTCGAGGTTGCGGGTGACCCTTGCTCGATCCGCGTCTGTCATGTTGGGAACGCGAGCTCTATGTCCCTGTCCTCCTTGGTTAACTTCTGTGGAGGAAGTGAATGAGATCGCAGCCCGTCTGGCACTCGATGCATCTGTGTCCCTCTTGCGCCTGAGCAGTTCGGCCTTTTCGGCATGAACTCGCTCGCCTTCCTTGCGTAGCAAGTACTGGACCGCCAGGTGGTCTTCTCTAGGCGCGTCGGGTGCAGGGAAGGTGCCATCATCGACATGCTTCAGGGCTCTGATTCCCATGTCTCGCGTGATGGTGAGTCGTGTCTAGTCAGGCATGACCACCTCTAGCGGATATGCGGGTTCCTCGTTGCCTTCTGGGGGATCTGTGTTGGCCATGAAGACTTGCTGGGCGTAGACCTCGGTAGGAGTGTTTACGCTGCCGCTGCTACTTCCTTGATCTGAATCTTGCTCGGGGTCGAAAATTGCTGCCACGTGGTGGGCAACACAGTCGCCGCTGCTTCTTCGCATGATGGTCACCGTGGTCGTGGACGGAGATCTCGCAGTCGCTGGGGCGAGTGCGATTGGCTTGGGGTAGACTTGATGGTCCCACGCGGCATTCGACGGCACGCCCTTGGTCGCACGCACTGGTACGGTCATAGTTGAGGTAGATCTTGACCTTGTCGACAGTGCGATCGAGATGGTTGGAGTGGACTCGATCTGTGCGGCCGTTGCCGAGGTTGACGATGTAGTCGATGCAGGTACGATCTTCGTAGGTGTGGTAGATGTGGCTCCCGCGGCGGATACCGTCGACGGTGGCACGCGGGTGACGGATGTGGGTGGCATGGCCACACGTGGCGCGGTTGTTGCAGACCTGAACATGCCACGACTGTCGACGAAACAGTATATGGAGCCGAAGGTGATATGTATACCTTTGCGCAGGTTATGAATGATGATGATCAGTCACTATACTAGTTTCCCTTCATTTAGTTGGCTAAAAATTGATTTTTATGATGTTTGTTAAAAATTTCAGAAAAGGAAGATGCATAACCATGACTTTGATGACATGTTTGAGGGAGATTTCCAGAGGAGGACAAGGCCTCCAAGGGCTGCCACTCGTGTTAGGCAATCCTACAACGAGGAAATCCTAGCACCAACGTTTGGAGATGAGCGAGATGCGGGAGTTCCAAACTCCACGTCCCGCCCATGTAATGATTTCCTTCGTTTTGCAGGTTTACTTGAGGACTTCCTAACTCTTGTGGAGAGGGTAGGCTTGATTTCCTACATGATGGATGAGAGGCCTCAATACTATGGGCTCACCAAGATTTTTTCTGAGTCTTTTACTTTTAACTCCAAGTCTTATGGGAATGCCATTTCTTTCAAGATATATGATAGGCCTGTTAGCTTGCATTGCATGAATTTTGTGAGGTGATAGGTACAGAGGACGTGGGGACATCGATGAGGATTGTTGGGAACCCCGCGGAGTTGGCATAAACCTACCAAGGAGTGACCAACAAAGATACCCGTTCCGCACAACGCGACAAGATAAGAAACATCCAATTCCCAGCTATCAAATATTTTTCTTATCACATTGCCACGAGTGTCTTGGTAGGGAAAACACTAGTAATGTTTCTAACTTGCAGCTTGCATTTCTTACGGGTGCACTTAAGGGTGAATCCCGTATAACCTTGGTACTTTGATTGCTTGCCGTTTAGCTGCTAAGGGCCCCATTTTTTGAGGTATTATTGCCTCACCGCATTGTTGAATATTTGGGGATGTATATTGACCCTAGTGATACACAACTTGCTCCTTGTTATCTTGGCCGTTCCGCAATGAAAGGTCATCAATTTGTTACTAACAACTCCACTTTGGAGAGTATTGTGTTTAGAGTCGTTTTTGCTAACTGTCGTGAAAAGGTAGTCCCTTTGCCACAACCTTCTTTGTTCAGTCTTAACAGGAGACCGTGGTCGTACTCGATGGTGGAGTTGGATGAGCAGTTGAGCACGCTGGGTTTTCACCAGGCGCACCGCGTTCAGGAGCCACCGGAGGAGGATTACACCGGGTACAATGCCGGCGTGTCCTCGAGCTCATACTACGGGGAAAGCTTTTCGACTTACCCCCGCAACATCGACGGTTGGGGACATTGGGGTTGATCTCCACTTAGGACAAAATCCTAAGCTTGGGGGGAGGTATACCGATCACACACTCATCTACATAGCATTATCATTTGGTACTTTGTATATCCATGTTTCGTTTTAGTTTTCTTTCTTTCATTTGTTCATGTTTTGTTTGCTTTCCATAACTCAAAAACACCAAAAAGATTTCAGTTATTTCTCTTGCTGGTTTGTTTTAGTATCTAGTATTAATATGCTTAGTATTTATGTAAAGTACTTGCACTTAACATATGGCAAGTACCTGTGTATAGTGCAAACCCCTGGATCGATTCGTTTGCACACACAGTTTACGATGTAATATCACAACAAAGTATCAATTTTATTACATCGATGATCCAGGCTTACAAAATATTCTTTACAAATTGCATAGCATAAAGCTAGCTTTGAAAGAGTAAACAGCGGAAATAAGATAGCAATGAGTCTCCCTCATCTTCATGTTGCCACAGGTGAAAACATGTTGGTTGCAGACTCGAAATCCCTTAACGAAACCTCACTCGTCATCTGAATAACCTGTAACAAATAAAATTTTGCAACAGGGTAGGTCAGATTCCATTAAAAATGGAGTCTGGCAAGTGACACTATGGTGGACACTTAATAGAATAACTCTATAGCCTATATGCATATTTGGCTGGTGGAGTTCAAGGCTAATTTGCATAAAGCCAGTTTTTCCTACTCTTTTGAAAACACTTTTCTTGAAATCAAGACGAGTATGACATGAAAACCATAATCTCATCTTCCCTTGTTCACCCATCAAATTTTAACTTAGAAATTGGAATGATAGGATCCTCCGTTGACGTCCTTGATCAACCGCTCAGAATTGTCCGTAACCGGGGACACGGCTAAGTACTTAGTTTTACACTCTACAGAGGTTGTGCACTTTCACCATTAGACCCAACAAACCCAAACTATCCTCAAGCACACCATTTGTGCTAAGGAAAAGGAGAGAGTTGAGACGAGACTTTTCAGAAGCATTTTCCCTCCCCATAACGGCCTAACGCGCTCCACCTACATAACCTCTACCACCACCTGTCAGGCCGGGGCGAGTCCACGCAACTTAATCCATCTAGCCAGAGCCCATTGACTAATGGCTGCACTGTAAACAATCTTCACTTGGAGTTTCTTCAGATCCTTTTGTTCCTGGGTGGCCATCCTCAAGTGCCCGTACTCAGGTTCACTCATCTAAATGAGCATGGGTCTTAGCCAGATGCACCCACCTAAATGAGCCTAAGCAGCCACTCAACTACAACCTCCATCCTCTTGCCACATCCACCCAGAAGTTTCCTTAACTTAGTAGAAATTAACTTTTCTTAAAACCACTTTTGCAGAGCATCAATATTTCTACCAAGTTTTCCATAGGAATCTAGACATAACTAGTGTAAGGGATATATTATTTTCAGCATAGCAATACTATCCAACACATGCATAGAGAAAATACACTAAGTAATGCGTAGAAAAATACTTAGGAAATTTATGAGGTGCGCCACTTGCCTTGGCAACCAGAAGAATAGCAACAACAGCTGCAATAGTTGTCGTTTCCCTCCGAAATTTCTAACACATCAAACAAAACACACATAAACATACAAACAAAATAACAATACAAAAATATGTTATGCATGATGTGCAAAATATTTCTAAGGACTAGAGATGCATGCCATTCCATGAAATTATTCTAAGTTAAGGCAAGTAGCCAAAATGTCTAAGGACCAAAGTCATAAAAATAACTTGCTATAAATCAACTTGACTAAGTTGTAAGACTGCTCCTAGTCTTCAACATGTTTGATCTCGAAATCTTCAACTCCTTTGTAGTTTTCTTCATCTTCAATTATCATTCTAAGGACTTGGTTAAAATCACTAAGGACTTGGTTTATGTCCAAAGTGGAAGAAGAATAGGAAGGCATAAAAATAGAGTGAAAAAGATGTAGTTGATCTCCCATGCTTCATCTCCAGACTTGTAACTTTCTCGTTGGTGATGTTTTGATTGAATTTTGTAGACTTGATGGTTCTTCAGACTTGATGATTTTGGTATCACCAGGGCTGGTCTTGGATATAACTTAGCCACCATGAAGTCTAAAAGAAAAAGAAAAGAAGAGAGAGAAAGACTTAGAGAAATAAAGGGGGATGGTCTTCTTGAAGTTCCTCTTGATTTTCTTCTAAGTGTATTTTGCTTCTTGGAGATGCCTTTGGAATTTTGTTTTCTTGGCTAAGTCTTCATATTGAGAATCCCGAGTGTCTAAGTGCATAGTACTTTACCAGAACACAAAGCTCAAAATAATCCTAACTTAGAGAAAATAAGAAAGAAGTTTTCCTATGAGGAGTATAACTATACAATACAATATGCTATGCATGCAATGCAATTTATTTCTAAGGACAACACTTATCAAAATAAAACAACTAAGTTTTGTAGATGCTAAATTTCTCTAAGGAAAAGATTTAGCATTTTTAAGGTGTTGAAATTTTCTACGGGAAAGTATTGTCAAATATTTATCAAATATTTTCCAAGGGAGTAATTTACTTTGTTTGAGAAGGCAAAATATTTCTAAGTACTTTTTGTGACCAAAGTGGTCATAATATGACTAAGTACTTTATAAATTTTGAATAGATGATGAAATTAATTTTAATATATTTTTAATTAATTTTATTCATTAGAATATAATTTTAAAGTATTAAATCAAAATTATTTACAAAATACACAGAAAATTATTCTGCAAAAATTAGTAGAAAAATTCAAACTACCAATACTTAGTCATTCAAATTTATACCAATTGGATTTACTCAAAAATAATATTTCTATCAAAAGTTAGTCAGAATTACTCAAACTTTAATCAATTTAAAATTATGATTTGGAAATAGTCCAAATAATACTGAAAAATATTTTCTAACAGTGGAATCATATAACACATACTCTAAGGTTTTAAAATAATTTTATTTAAAAATTTTGGTCTTATGGATTTACATCTAAGTCAAATTTACTCAAACTATTAATTTGAAATTTGAATAATTTAAAAAAACTCAAAACAAAAAACTAACAGTTATAAAATATTCTACATGTCGAGAGCTTTTAAAAAATATAAAGTTTGTTAAATTTGGCCAAACCAATAAAAAGTTATAATAGAATTAAGATATAGGGGCTTTTTTGCAAAACTGCCAGTTTTAATCTATTTCAAAAAATCGCAGAAAATCTAAGCTGACGTGGCGCTGACTGTGCTGCTGACGGTGCGTCGACGTGGCGTATTCTTATTCACCGATACCGGTTCGGTTAAGAAAATAGATAACAGCCGCTGGATTTAGATCTAACGCTCTAGATCTATTTGACCAATTCGGAGCGGCGCTACTCGCCTGAACCCTAGCCGGAGATGGAAACCGCGGCGGCACCACGCGCGCCATCGTGCGTTTCCGATGAAACAAAGCTTACAGGGACGAACGGATCTCACCAGGATGGAGAGAAGGACGACGCGGGGGTAGTGGCGCGGCAGAGAGCTCCGTGGTGGCCGTCTCCTCGTTGTATTACTCGCCGGTGTAAGGGCGCAAGGTGGCTTGCGTCGGGAGTGGACGAGTTCGTCGTTTGGCTGTGGTAGGAAACGAAAGGAGGTGTCACGAAGGTGCGCACGGCAATAGCAAGAAGGAAGAGAGGGAAAGGAGGGTCCGGGGAGCTCGGTCGTCGTTGAAATCGACGATACTCACCGGCGGCAATGGCGGCTGAGGAAGCTTGAAAACGGCGCAGCCTGGAGGCGATTGCTAGGGCTTGGGGTGCGGGAAAAAGGCGGCCGGGTTGTAGTTTATATAGGGGTGCACATAGGACAGAATTCGTGGAGAACAAGCTTGGATTCGACTCGTACCCGGAACGAACTCCGGGGGAAGATCTCCTGCGAGAGGTTGAAGACATGACGACGGGGATGACAAGTGGGTCCAGCACGTCAGCGAGAGAGAGAGAGAAGATGGGCTGTTGCTGGGCCACAACTTACTGCGCGCGCGAGAGAAAGAAAATGGGCTTCGGCCCTATCAGCTCAGGGAAGCGGCATGTTCTATTTTTTTTGACAATTCATTTCTCTGTTTTCAAACTTTTAAATCAAATTTGATTTTAAAACTTAACCAAAACTTTTCAGAAAAAAATCATGAAAATATGTTTTGGAAAGCTTGTTTAATATAGAACTTTTTGGTATTATTATTGCACAAACATAAATTAATAAAAATGGAATATTATAACAGGTACAAATAACATAATTTGTGGAAATTAATTCCAAACAAACATATAAATAAATTTAAAATCCAAACCCTTATGTAATTTATGCAACATGATGAAATGATGTTGATGCATGAATGCATGAGTGCATGAATGCAATGCTTGAATTTTCTTTTCAAAGCAATATACATAGAAATTTTCAAAAGTTTTAAATTTTTCTGATTTTCAAATCCCAGGATGTTACAAACTACCACCCTTAAAAAGAATCTCGTCCTCGAGATTTGAGAAGGCTAGCAAAAGGTTGTGACTGGTTTAACTAGGTGGGCTACCACGCTTAAAAAGAAATCTTTGTTGGTATCGAAACTTCAATATGAAAACTTGATTTAAAATGTACCGTTCACTTCCTCCACTGTGATGTGGTTCACATGTCCTTTATCAAAAGGATTTGGCTTGACAGCGGCTTCGGGCCCTTTCTTTTCTGGGCAGTCAGTGGAGTAGTGCCCTTGCTTCTTGCAGTTGTAACAGATGATATGATTGATGTTTTTCTTAGGTTCCACATTTGGACGGTGATGGTGGTTAGGAGCATCGTGTCCGTTTCCCTTGAATCCACCATTGTGTTCATGATGCTTGTGGTTGCTTCCTCCACTATGGTTATTTCCAAGTTTGTGACCATGGTTCCCATCATGAACAAAGTGCTTCTTGAATGAGGGTTCAGAGGAGTGCTTGTTCATCTTCCTTTTCCTGTTTTCAGCTTTTTTCATGCTATCTTCAAGGGTGATTGCTAGATCAAGAAGTATCTGATAGTTTGGAGCATAAGCAACAGTCAGAGGTATCTTCAGCTCATCACATAGTCCCTTGAGAAATTTTGCCTTCCTCTTTGCATCTGTATCAATGTCCTCAGGAGCATATCGAGACAAGGCATGAAAGTCATCCATGTACTCCTTAAGACTTATGTTACCCTGACGCAGATTGCGAAACTCTTCCTGTTTCAGATTCATAATCCCCGTGGAGACATGAGCATTACGAAATCCTTCCTTGAATTCCTCCCAGGTCAAGGTGTCCAATGGGTGAGTAATATGATAAGTTTCCCACCATTGGGAAGCAGGTCCTTCAAGCAGATGTGCGGTGAACCTAACTTTCTCACCATCATCACATTCAGTTGTCACCAAATCCTTTTGCACAGAACGCAACCAATCATCAGCCACTATTGGCTCAGTTGAGGTTGAGAACTTGTTTGGCCTAAGCCTCAGAAATCTGGTAAGCCTGTCCACTTGGGGAGGTGGTGGCGGTGGAGGATTGTTGTTGTTGTTGTTGTTGTTGGTGGTGTTGTTGTTGTTGTTGTTGTTGTTGTTGTTGTTGTTGTTGTTGTTGTTGTTGTTGTTGTTGTTGTTGTTGTTGTTGTTGTTGTTGTTGTTGTTGTTGTTGTTTTTGTTGTGGCTTGCTGCAATAAACTGAGTCATCATAGTCATCAACTGGGCTTGGGCGGCCATCAACTGCTGCATAGCATCATTGTTGTTGTTGTTGTTGTTGTTGTTGTTGTTGTTGTTGTTGTTGTTGTTGTTGTTGTTGTTGTTGTTGTTGTTGTTGTTGTTCCCAGGAGCACGGCGGGGAGCCATCTGTGGGTTTTAGCATAGATGAGTAAAAAGAAAGACAGATCTAGGAGAAATATTCCTACCCATACAAGCAATTGCACAATCAACCACAATTGTTAAATTTCCAAATTTGTTTTTGAATAGCCTAACTAATCGGTTTCGAACGAAGTACACCGATATTCTGGAGAACACATACGATGATACTCCCATACCACAATTTGATAGGTCCATACATCATTAGGATCTCGTTACTCTGATAGATAGGTGGTCTAGTCTATCTCCTTCCTGAGTGCATCAAGTTTCTCTTCTATTTCCTTGAGTTCATTTAGGTACTTCTGGGTGTGATGAAGTCTAAATCGAAATCTTCTTCTAAGGCTCTCGATGGCTTCGCATGCTGCACTTCTTGCTGAGTCAAAGAATGATGGGTGAAGTATTGGGTTGGTGAAAATGCATTAGTCCTTGGTCTTGTGGTCATCTTGATTGCTCTTGTATATATGGAGTTGCACCCACCAGTACTCTTGACCTTCACCAATAAAAGGAAATCCTTTGTATATTGCTTCTCCTTCATATCCCAAGCTCTTCATTAAATCCTTAAGTGCACTTGGAAACTCAGTCTCACATTCCAAGGTCATAGTCATCACTGGTCCCTTCTTGAGTGATTCCATGAGGTTGGTCATCTAAAAAGAAGATATAGTATTTTGAGAAAGCAAATAGATAAGATAGTTACAAGAAGGAAAATTAGTAAAGTTTTGTTTTAGCAAACTGAATAAAAATAGATTTTCAATCCTATGGTCAAACCAATTTCTATCCAAACTTTGGGGTTTCGAACCTACAGGCAACACAGTGCTCTGATCCCATCTGTAAAGTACTTGCACTTAAAATATGGCAAGTACCTGTGTATAGTGCAAACCACTGGATCGATTCGTTTGCACACACAGTTTACGATGTAATATCACAACAAAGTAACAATTTTATTACATCGATGATCCGGACTTACAAAATATTCTTTACAAATTGCATAGCATAAAGCTGAAGGGGATCGTGTGCAGAAAACAAAAAATTTCCTACCAACGATATCCTTAAACTAGCCAAGATCTACACTATGCAGATATAGTAGTACGGCGGAGATCGGAATACATACCCTCGTAGACCGAATAGCGGGGATTACGCTCCCGCACAAGCGTTGACGACGAAGACGACGTAGCCGACCTCTAGGTCGCGGAGAGCTCGGCGCGACGAAGACGACGAAGATGACCCCGAGGTCGGGTGGAGGAAGTAGGCCTCCGAGTATCGCTAGCGCAGCACCTCGCAGGGCGTCACACACATACGGTGGAGACGACGGCCTCCGAAACTCCAGTCCAGGACGAGCAGCGGAAGACTTGGACCGGAACACCAGCAGCGCGGCAGCGGGCTATGGTGGAAGAGATCCCCCTCCTCTACTCGGCGCGGCTCCGACAAGGGAACCACGAGATCGAGAGAGAAATTGGGAATTAATTGGTGAATTAAAAGGCGAGGGGTGCCCCTTCTTATATAGGCTCCCAGGGGGAGCCAACCTTGCCAGCCAGGCAATGTGGGACTATCCCACAGCCTGGTTCGGCCAAGGAGGGTGCGCCGGCCCCCTGGTGGGCCCCATCTGGCCCACCTAGGCCGGCCTCCATGCCCCCACTGAATCCCCTTGAGGATTTTCCCCCTCCTGGGCCTTCTTTCGACCAGAAGGCCCATTTAGGGAAATCAGCCTAAATAAATTCGAAAATAAATATATAAAATCATATTTGCATATTAATTACACTAATTAATATCAAACATAATATATATAATTTTTCCTAGCACCGAAAACTCTTTCGGCGCTGCCCGATCTCCATCGGACCCCTCCCGGGACGATCCTGGTGATCTCTTTCCTTTCCGGTTGTCTTGTCGATACCCCTTAAGTGTGTTACCCTAGCGGTTCGATATAATAACAGGTACGATCAAGACTCCTCTATGATCGACGACTAACTCGTAGGCCTCGACCCCATGAATTAATCCTTGTGATATAACGAATGACTTTCATCTATCAAACCTGGACGTATAGTCTTAAACCCTTTGTCATGGCGATACTTAGCGTGTCCGAGCATCATTCTGAGATATCTCCATACCTAGCATGATCTCGTTACCGACATCGCTATCTTCTACTCGTCTATGATATTATGTCAGCTGGTGACCTAGTCACATGTTTGCAAACTCATTTGACATAATCTCACCGAGTGGGCCCTAGAGTATCTATCCGGCTATGCAGACTGACAAATCCCGTTGTTGACCCCTCGTCTCAACTACTCCTTTCCGATACCCAAAATTATCACCGTTATTGTCATACTAAATAAGATACGACGTTTGGTGCGATCAAAGTATCTTCCAGGAATAACAATAAGAGTTGGTCTCACGGTCTTAAGGCGTAATGACTATGTCCTATAAATACTGGGTACGTCCATCACATCGTTACTCCTAACGATATGACTTCCATTGCCGACCGGCGCCATGCCCTATGATCGGAAAACCTCGATCATCAATCGCGCAACGAAACTAGTCTTAGTAGAGGCTACTAGGGACCTGGTTGTTTATCTACCACACCTGTATTAATGTTTTCTCTTAATACAGTTCTAGCATGGTATAAAACATATAATGAACGATTTGGGATATTGCCAATAAACTATGTTTATTAAGTGCCTCTAGGGCATATTCCCTTCAGTCTCCCACTTCCACTAGAGTAACACTTAATCTAGTTTACAACCTGATAAAAGGCCAACACCCATAGCATCTTGGTGCCTGCTCGCCTCGTGGAAGAGGAATACAGTCAATAGAACTCACACATTGAGATCTATATGTGTTTTGCAACACTTCTATGTCACCTAGTTTGACATCAACCCGTATCTTACAATGACGGTGAAATATATCCCAGTGGATGGAGTGAGACTCGAGCATTCGCGTAGCATGCGCCTTAAAAGTCTAAGAGATCTATTAAGGGGACCAGCTACGCTCGGAAAACTGCTCAGTCCAATCACACTTGCTACTTCTAAAGTCGTGATATATTTCTATACCTATGTAGATTGTGCGACAGTGCATTCATATGCGACTTCGCAAACTAACCATGTCTATCTTCAAAATAAAGGACATCTCCTATATGAGATTTCTAGTCGTATGGGTCAGTGTAATAACTTGCATCATCGTAACCGCTTTACGGCAAGTTGCCATTCCACTCTTACCCGTTACTAGAAAACCTATCTTCAGTTCTCATAGACACTGAAGAATAAACTTAACGTTTGTTCATTGATCCACACAAGGATCACTCTAGAACCTGTTCTTCAACCAAGAACTCGGGTCACACCAAGTCGAGATTTCAGCCTGATAGACTCTATGTGTGATACATAGAGAATGTCGAACATCATTTTCTATCACTGAAAAATCCAAGATTAACTTAATCTTTTACCTAGTCATACAAGCAATAACCTCTTTCTTCGCTTATCCTTTTCTGAAACACTTCAGAATCCTGACTTAGGAAATACTCCGACTTAATGTTATTAAGCCCCTTCTGATCTATACAATTATAAATCGGATGCCTAATACTCCTAACTTCATTTCATAGAAAATTTAATCACTTAAATGATCCTTTACACTCTACTAGAGGATCTGTGTCATTCAATATGTCGCTACATACAGAGTCACAAATGACACCTAGCTGCCACTCAAATATGCCTTCCGCATATAAGATCAAGGAAAAGCTACTTAGCTCCCACTCAAATATGCCTTCCGCATATAAGATCAAGGAAAGCTACTTTGCTCCCACTCACTTCTTTGCAAATGTAGGTTTCTTCAACTATTTTGGACAACTCCAAAATCCTTTGATCACATTATCAAAGTGAAGATTCCAGCTCCGATATGCTTGCTTCTGCCCATGAATGGACAACCGAAGTTTGCACACATGTTTAGCATCCTCAGGATTACAAACCATTCTTAATTACACTATTAAGAACCATGGTTTTCTCATCCATCTATCAATTTCTCATTAAAAATTATAGTAATTGCTAAACGACCCAGAATAGATTTAGGCTTCGCCACTTGAGACAAAGTCTCATGTGGTTTATCGGAACTGTTTCACGACAAATCGAATCTGCTCAATATCTACTCTCTCATAGAACTCCATATACTATCAACATCCTAGATGCCATCAAGAAGATCTCCCAAGTCATTACCTGGTAATCGTATATGGATTTTATTTCGGATCATAAATTACTCATAGCCATTTCTCGGACTTAGGTTCACCATCTCTTCTTCGTAGTTCGTAGGTCTATCATATTCCATTAATATGACCTTCATAGCAAGATTGTCGTAACACACAGTGTGGAACACAACCTCGTATGCCTACGCTCTTAGTATGAGCTCAGAACATCATGATTTTGAATCATCAGCTTTTTCAAGCTGTGGAGCCTGACACCGAAAACACTTTCGGTTGCGCCACTCTGATGTCTGGAGAGGAAATTCTCCAACTTCGTCTTGCTCTACTTTCTTTCTCACTTATACCTTCGGACAAGAAACTATTTCTTTCGCAAGGTATATCCCGGCAATGATTTTGCCTGTGTCGTGAGACATGTACCCAACTAACTCTTTAGGTAGGGTATACTACAAAGATTAATCCATTTTAGGTTCGATTACATCGAAACACTAAATTGCTGAAACGACAATCCAGGCTAAAAGCCACACCATTACTCATATGGTATTGTCTCCATGGATTCAAATGGTTTAGCTATTTGCTAACGTGAGTGTTTACGTTTCTACCATATGACTCTAATGATACAATAATTCGGTAAGAGATTTATTTACCACACACTATCCGATAGGGTGCAATTACGACGTCCTAACACACCATAACACTATGGTGTTCCATGCGACGTAATTTGTGGAACTCTTCTCACAAGTCTTCCATTGATGTGCCAACATTATAACTCAAATCTTTATTTCCTCGATTTGCATCGCGGGAATTCGATTTTCTTGTTAAGTTTATTTCCTACTTCATTCTTAACTTCGTTTGATCGAATCAAAATTTCAGACTAACATTCCTCGGAGTGGATATCCATATATCTACTCGGAATATTCATAAAGTATATGAAATAAAGACTTGCACTACACGTCAAAGTACTTCATTGATTCACATGCACCCACATGCACGATTCTCAACAAGCTATACTCAAAACGTTCAGTGAAGTTCACGAAATAAAGGTCTCCACTACCCGTCAATTACTTTATTGAACCACATACATCTCCATGTATGACTATCAATAAGTTATATGCCCGTTTTCCGAAAACGGTGTCACAGTTATTTTGCAAGTGTCAAAAGATCAAATCTTAGGACTTGTAGGTCCATCCAGTGTGGAGCTAATGCATATAACATTGACATTACTAAACGGTAGTGCCACACATATGTGGTGTCCTTATTAAGTTTGTATCCTTTGGCATTAATATTATGAATGTGGGAGCTTCTACCATCTAAATTCAAAACGGCATATGATCATTACTTCATAAATATAGGACACCAATTTGTCACTATCATGTATGAACAAGTGTCTCGCTAGAGGAGACACACTTGTAACGATCATACCAACACCCGATCATAAAGAATTTATTCAAATGGTAGATCTAGAGGGAGAGTGTCTATGGCCGTCACAACAACTTGACTGCCATTATCAACACGCAATGTCGCCTCATCCTTTCAAGCTACTCAAGCAGTAAACCTGGTTTTTCACAAAACATGACTAGGTCAAGACTTAGTCACTACTGCGAGCACTTGCTTAGCTAAAACATTCATAACATGTATATCATATATACACCATCATCATTGATGACTTCCGGCGATCTGTTTCATCTTCTTGATACTTCCACCGTAATCAAGAACCATGAAGGTGAATGATTCCCCTTGCATGACATAGTCTATGACAGAGGATTTGCACTTGACAACGATGTCTGTCATTCAGTGATCGAGCTGAGTGAGGCGTCTCAATGTTCATCAAGTATGAACATATGTCATTAAGCATGACCGCCACGTGCTCCCTCAATGTGTGCATTCTCTTCCATCTTGGTTGAGAAGACAATCAGTCAACATACTGATAAACTTCATCAACCCAACTTTAGGGGTACCCCGAGTTTTAGCGACCATATCATATGTTCGCGATCCAATAACTCGTACCCACCGTTGGTTCTCTATGGCAGAAATCATAGCATACACTGGACTATGATGATATCATCCGCTCAAAATCCGATAATCCAAATTATTTTTTGCTAGCGGAATATCCGGGTTTATCTCCTAGCGGGTATTGCAACACAAAGAGCTAACGGTTTAAACAAGGAGTATCCTCAAGCTAAAGTATAAAACTATAAAGTTTGGACCCAACCTTTTAAGTTTCTCAATCGCAGGAATGCACCTAATTTGAAAAGATGCTATCACAATGGTTAATATCTACAAAGGTTTGCAAAACAGACTCTGTTCATTATATTCTGAGTTCTAGTATTTTAGAAAATAACTATCCGAACTCCCACTCAAACGAACATCCCTCCTGGTCGTTGTGACGCCCGAAAATCGGTACTATGTAGATTTAAGCGATCCCGCCGAAATCCGCATACTAACGATTTTAGGTCGCCCACCAGACATGATGTGCACGCCGAAACATTCGCATTATGTGGGTGGAATTGTGATAACATTACAACAGTTCCGATACATCCACAAATACAACAGAAGATATAATTACAACAACGACTCGAACGAGTCAAGATACAAATGATACAATACAAAGATACAAGGGACAGCGGAAGCAAAATAGTATCCGACTACGGATAAGATGCAAATTGGACTAAGAGTCCTGAAGATAAGCATTGACGCCATATCCCTGCCCAGCCAAGCCGGAGGGATTCCCAAGCTAACGTCGTCAGACTTCAAACCTGTTAACTGCACATAAAGCACATCCCAAAAGAGGGTCAGGGCACTCCCTGGCAAGCAAAGCCGACTTGCCTACTTTCTACACCATCTCCCAAAATATGGTGGAGGTGGACTTAGCGGCAGCAGCACTAGCAACCTAAAGAGACACGCTACAACTTCCGTCTAATTAGAGAGGGATAAGAGAGCGCATAAGATAAACATCTACAACTAACACCAAACATAACCCATTCTCGGATTAACCCCCTCAACCAAGTATGAGGAAGCAATTTGGGAAAACTCACAGATTGAACAATTTTAGTTACAAGTGGTTGTGAAAGTGATTCTATATTACTAGTCAGGTTAATTAACAATGATTAGATGTAAGTTGTCTATGATCTTGTTAGCCAGCATCATCACCAAGTCGTCCATAACCGTGGACACGGCTCATCGATAAGATTATACCCTGCAGGGGTGCACTACTGGACCCGTACTCGTTCGATCAACCCCAAAAGCAAGCCAGAAGGTAGGGCATCTCAACACGGCAAATCTCTTCTCTACGACCCATCCAGGGAACCGCATGACTGTGTGCACGGCTAATCAGGTCCAGTGCCCGCGGGATACGACCTTCATAGCACTCTAAGAACGTGCCACCCTATATGAGAATCGACTACTCCATCATCATGAGATCGTTAGGTAACCATATGCATGCATCAAATGGAAAGCCCGAACTACTTGCGGCGCCCTGGATAAGAAGCGGATTAGATCGAAGCCGCGGGGGGCTCCATAGGGCCTCCCACAAGCGGTTAGTGCGCTCAAAATTGGATCCGAGGACAAGAACTGAGTTCCTAGGTCGACACTTAGCAGAACAAAGCACCTCGCAAGGCCTTCCGCCGGTGCCTTATCTTTTAATTATAATACCCCAATATAGAACAACATTTTATTAAGGTAGAATAACCTATCATGCTAAGCAGGTGAAATAAAATAAGACATACAGACGACTCGCACAAACAACTCTAAGCATGCGCTACGACTCGCAAGGCCAACAGATAAACATGCAACATGTATTAGGATGTGGGGATAAAGCTGTATGGGCTGCAGGATAAACATGTGATGGGATCGCGATAAAGAATCGAATACTAGGGTAGCAGAGATCAACGGCAGGAATGAAAGACAATGTATAGGTAAACAAGCAAACTTTGCTTGCCTGGAATCCCGCATGGAAGTAGATCTTGTCGTTGCTCACACATCTTAACGTCGTATCCGCGAAGAAGCAACAAACACTGGAAAGCGTAAAAGATGCATTTTATAACTACGGCAAAGATCAGCATGATCATGTGAGAATGATGCATGACATGGCAAGATGCAATACAAAAGCAATTAATCCAAATTAAGCGGGAAAACAATCCCGGCAATTAATATTTAGGGGCAAGTTATTTATTTACTCAACAATATTAAATGTTGGTTAACATGGCAACACATGGCATGGGTGATGTAATTAAATTAAATGGAATAGGGAAATTATTAAGTAAAGCCCAACACATTCCATATTTAATTATATAGGTGCAACAAATAAATTACACTAAGCAATTAAAATAAAATATGCAAAATGGCATACAAATGGCATATTAATATTCATTGCATTTTTCTGATATAAAAACATATAAAGATTATTTTAATTGGAGTTATATAATAAAAGTTATTAGCAATTTAAGGTTAGTGTGTTTTCTGCAAAAGTCAGGGTCTTGTCTGTGATGGCAAAGTTACTGACAGGGGCTAAAGCACTAAACCCGAAAGGAGAGGGTGCTTGGTGTAAAACTGCTGCGTAAGATAACCTCCTCGGTCTTTTCTCGCCGTGCGGGGATCCACACATGAGGCTGACCGGTGGGACCCTGGCGCCACGCGGGCGGTTACGTGCTTCGCTGGCCTCCGCTGTCGATGACAGGCGGGGCCCGCATGTCAGTGGGAGCAACAAAGGAGAAAAAGGGGTTTTTTATTCGTGAGTCGGGGATTCGAACTTGCGGGGCGCGGTGAGCAGAGATCGGTGGTGTTAACCACTTGGTTGGGTGCGTGTTGGTGTTAGACAAAGCATCGACCTGTTTTTAACCACACAACCGTGCGTTTATCTCTGACGAAACTGAAGCTCGCCCGAGACCGTGCGCGCGGCGGAGCAGAAGACCGGCGGCGACCTCCAACGGGCGGCGCGGGGCTGGCGTGGGTGTCGGCATGCGTACTGGAGGGTGGGGGAACCCATTCCCGCGCTCAGATGTGAAGGGGGGGCTCGGGGCACCACCCGTTCTTGCTCGACATAGCTGGGGCCGTGCGACGCGACGATGCACTCCGGCGCCGGCAAACTCGAGCCGCTACGAGGACGAAACGGAGAGGGAGAGGGGTCGAGGGGACGAGGCTTACCTCGGGGAGCTCGATGGCGAGGTGTCGTGGTTCGGGGAGGCCGGAGGAGAGAGGAAGGTGCCGGGGAGGTCACGGCCGCGCGGTGGCCGGCGTCGTGGACGAAGAGGTGTAGTGGCTCCCTGGTCCGGCTACTTGTCGACGAAGGAGGGGGGGGGGGGGTAAGGTGTCGTGGCTCCTGGCGTGAGGGAGAGGTCGGGGAAGCCGAGGTTCATCGGCGGCGAGCTTCGGCGATTTCTCTCTTGGTGGAAGAGAGACAGAGGAGAAAACAGAGGGGGAGAAAAAGGGAGGTGGCGGCGGATGGAGGAAGGAGGGAGGAGAGGTGTGGCTAGGGTTTCAGGATGGCTCGGTGGCTTTAAGGGGAGGGGAGCAGGTGAGGAGAGAACGTGGTGGGGATCACCATGGTTGAGTTGGAAAGTGCCTCGCTCTCCTCTGTACGGAGGTTGGGGGTGAGGGGAGCGGGCCGGAGCTGGGCTTTGGAGATGGGCCAGAGGAGAGAAGTGGCCCAGGGAGGTTATTCTTTTCCAGTTTTCAAAATGTTTTGCTTTTTATTCTTTTCTGGTTTTTGTAGTTTGAAAAAAAATCAGAAAGAAACATAAATAAAACTTTTGAACAATTTTTAATAGTTTCAATTTAGTCATATTAATTACTGGTTTGATTATTTATAAATAATTTGAAACTTTATTTGAATTTATTTGAAAAGGGCATTTGAATTTAAAAGTGGAAAGAATTTAAATGAAGTTGAATTTAAATTTAATAATTTAAATAAGCTTGACAAATGCAAATGATGCATGATGATGTCATGTTGATGCAAAAAGAAAAAGAAACAATTTTCTAATTGGGAAAAATCCCGGGGCGTTACAGTCTTTTAAGCGATTACACGACCCCCATCCATTGCACCACCCCTCATCATCAGAGCCGGCGGCACAACTTCAAGAGTAGACAATTGTCCGCCACACCAATTTTGTAACTCGTGCTCGACCTTTCGGTCTCCCTGTTCCGAGGCCATATTTCTGAATATGCTAGGCTCGCCACCATAACCTCCACACTGACGCTTGTGCAACATGGCTTACACCCACCGTATGCGAACGAAGATATGTCTGACACCCGATCATCACGGTCTGCCTCATAACGTAGAACTTTCTTGGTGGTGCGCGTTGGAGGGAGAACACTGGTGGTATTTTGAAGGGATCATCTTATATAACTACCCCCGTGTAACTAATGTATACTATACACACAATCACACAATATAAGATGCACACAAAACATCAAATGTAATGCAATGTGATATAGTCCATTGCGCCATGGTCTTCTTGGCGCCCGTAGTTTATAAACAATTTAATAAACCTACCTTGACCATATCACATAGCCCCTGCAAAATAAAGTTAGACGCTTCTACTTTATCTTTTGCATATTTTACGTGGCTTGGGGCTTTCGTAAATAGAACCGCTTCATACCTACGAACCTTATGACAACAACAACGATCCAATAATTGCATGTTTAAGCATCCCTTTCGGGCCCTCCATTGAAAATGCAAAGCCAACTAAAGAGAGAGAAACAGGCACCCGCCAGCCACATATACGTTACAAGCCGTATCTCAGTAGTGGAACCAGTCTCGCGTAAGCGTACGCGTAAAGTCGGTCCGGGCCGCTTCATCAACTCGATGCCGCTGGAATCACAAGTGCACGCTAGAGGGTAGCAAATAACAGGAACGGTGCCCCCGTGCAGAACACGGGTTCTAACAGCGTACAACTATATCTACGATAGATCGGCTCTGATACCACTGAAGGGGATCGTGTGCAGAAAACAAAAAATTTCCTACCAACGATATCCTTAAACTAGCCAAGATCTACACTATGCAGATATAGTAGTACGGCGGAGATCGGAATACATACCCTCGTAGACCGAATAGCGGGGATTACGCTCCCGCACAAGCGTTGACGACGAACACGACGTAGCCGACCTCTAGGTCGCGGAGATCTCGGCGCGACGAAGATGACCCCGAGGTCGGGTGGAGGAAGTAGGCCTCCGAGTACCGCTAGCGCAGCACCTCGCAGGGCGTCACACACATACGATGGAGACGACGGCCTCCGAAGCTCCAGTCCAGGACGAGCAGCGGAAGACTTGGACCGGAACACCAGCAGCGCGGCAGCAGGCTATGGTGGAAGAGATCCCCCTCCTCTACTCGGCGCGGCTCCGACAAGGGAACCACGAGATCGAGAGAGAAATTGGGAATTAATTGGTGAATTAAAAGGCGAGGGGTGCCTCTTCTTATATAGGCTCCCAGGGGGAGCCAACCTTGCCAGCCAGGCAATGTGGGACTATCCCACAGCCTGGTTCGGCCAAGGAGGGTGCGCCGGCCCCCTAGTGGGCCCCATCTGGCCCACCTAGGCCGGCCTCCATGCCCCCACTGAATCCCCTTGAGGATTTTCCCCCTCCTGTACCTTCTTTCGACCAGAAGGCCCATTTAGGGAAATCAGCCTAAATAAATTCGAAAATAAATATATAAAATCATATTTGCATATTAATTACACTAATTAATATCAAACATAATATATATAATTTTTCCTAGCACCGAAAACTCATTCGGCGCTGCCCGATCTCCATCGGACCCCTCCCGGGACGATCCCGGTGATCTCTTTCCTTTCCGGTTGTCTTGTCGAAACCCCTTAAGTGTGTTACCCTAGCGGTTCGATATAATAACAGGTACAATCAAGACTCCTCTATGATCGACGACTAACTCGTAGGCCTGGACCCCATGAATTAATCCCTGTGATATAACGAATGACTTTCATCTATCAAACCTGGACGTATAGTCTTAAACCCTTTGTCATGGCGATAATTAGCGTGTCCGAGCATCATTCTCAGATATCTCCATATCTAGCATGATCTCGTTACCGACATCGCTATCTTCTACTCGTCTATGATATTATGTCAGCTGGTGACCTAGTCACATGTTTGCAAACTCATTTGACATAATCTCACTGAGTGGGCCCTAGAGTATCTATCCGGCTATGCGGACTGACAAATCCCGCTGTTGACCCCTCGTCTCAACTACTCCTTTCCGATACCCAAAAGTATCACCGTTATTGTCATACTAAATAAGATACGACGTTTGGTGCGATCAAAGTATCTTCCAGGAATAACAATAAGAGTTGGTCTCACGGTCTTAAGGCGTAATGACTATGTCCTATAAATACTGGGTACGTCCATCACATCGTTACTCCTAACGATATGACTTCCATTGCCGACCGACGCCATGCCCTATGATCGGAAAACCTCGATCATCAATCGCGCAACGAAACTAGTCTTAGTAGAGGCTACTAGGGACCTGGTTGTTTATCTACCACACCTGTATTAATGTTTTCGCTTAATACATTTCTAGCATGGTATAAAACATATAACGAACGATTTGGGATATTGCCAATAAACTATGTTTATTAAGTGCCTCTAGGGCATATTCCCTTCAAAAGCTAGCTTTGAAAGAGTAAACAGCGGAAATAAGATAGCAATGAGTCTCCCTCATCTTCATGTTGCCACAGGCGAAAACATGTTGGTTCCAGACTCGAAATCCCTTAACGAAACCTCACTCGTCATCTGAATAACCTGTAACAAATAAAATTTTGCAACACAGTAGGTCAGATTGCATTAAAAATGGAGTCTGGCAAGTGACACTATGGTGGACACTTAATGGAATAACTCTATAGCCTATATGCATATTTGGCTGGTGGAGTTCAAGGCTAATTTGCATAAAGCCAGTTTTTCCTACTCTTTTGAAAACACTTTTCTTGAAATCAAGATGATTATGGCATGAAAACCATAATCTCATCTTCCCTTGTTCACCCATCAAATTTTAACTTAGAAATTGGAATGATAGGATCCTCCGCTGGCGTCCTTGATCAACCGCTCAGAATTGTCCGTAACCGGGGACACGGCTAAGTTCTTAGTTTTACACTCTGCAGAGGTTGTGCACTTTCACCATTAGACCCAACAAACCCAAACTATCCTCAAGCACACCATTTGTGCTAAGGAAAAGGAGAGAGTTGAGACGAGACTTTTCATAAGCATTTTCCCTCCCTATAACGGCCTGGCACGCTCCACCTACATAACCTCTACCACCACCTGTCAGGCCGGGGCGAGTCCACGCAACTTAATCCATCTAGCCAGAGCCCATTGACTAATGGCTGCACTGGAAACAATCTTCACTTCGAGTTTCTTCAGATCCTTTTGTTCCTGAGTGGCCATCCTCAAGTGCACGTACTCAGGTTCACTCATCTAAATGAGCCTGGGTCTTAGCCAGGTGCACCCACCTAAATGAGCCTAAGTAGCCACTCAACTACAACCTCCATCCTCTTGCCACATCCACCTAGAAGTTTCTTTAATTTAGTAGAAATTAACTTTTCTTATAACCACTTTTTCAGAGCATCAATATTTCTACCAAGTTTTCCATAGGATTCTAGACACAACTAGTGTAAGGGATATATTAGTTTCGGCATAGCAATACTATCCAACACATTCATATAGAAAATACACTAAGTAATGCATAGAAAAATACTTAGGAAATTTATGAGGTGTGCCACTTGCCTTGGCAACCAGATGAATAGCAACAACAGCTGCAACAGTTGTCGTTTCCCTCCGAAATTTATAATACATCAAACAAAACACACATAAACATACAAACAAAATAACAATACAAAAATATGTTATGCATGATGTGCAAAATATTTCTAAGGACTAGAGATGCATGCCATGCCATGAAAATATTCTAAGTTAAGGCAAGTAGCCAAAATGGCTAAGGACCAAAGTCATAAAAATAACTTGCTATAAATCAACTTGACTAAGTTGTAAGACTGCTCCTAGTCTTCAACATGTTTGATCTCGAAATCTTCAACTCCTTTGTAGTTTTGTTCATCTTCAATTATCATTCTAAGGACTTGGTTAAAATCACTAAGGACTTGGTTTATGTCGAAAGTGGAAGAAGAATAGGAAGGCAGAAAAAGATAGTGAAAAAGATGTAGTTGATCTCCCATGCTTCATCTCCAGACTTGTAACTTTCTCATTGGTGATGTTTTCATTGAATTTTGTAGACTTGATGCTTCAGACTTGATGATTTTGGTATCACCAGGGCTGGTCTTGGATATAACTTAGCCACCATGAAGTCTAATAGAAAAAGAAAAGAAGAGAGAGAAGGACATAAAGAAATAAAGCGGGATGGTCTTTTTGAAGTTCCTCTTGATTTTCTTCTAAGTGTATTTTGCTTCTTGGAGATGCCTTCGGAGTTTTGTTTTCTTGGCTAAGTCTTCATATTGAGAATCCCGAGTGTCTAAGTGCATAGTACTTTACCAAAACACTAAGCTCAAAATAATCCTAACTTAGAGAAAATAATAAAGAGGTTTTCCTATGAGGAGTATAACTATACAATACAATATTCTATGCATGCAATGCAATTATTTCTAAGGACAACACTTATAAAAATAAAACAACTAAGTTTTGTAGATGCTAAATTTCTCTAAGGTAAAGATTTAGCATTTTTAAGGTGTTCAAATATTTCTAAGGGAAAGTATTGTCAAATATTTATCAAATATTTTCCAAGGGAGTAATTTACTTTGTTTGGGAAGGCAAAATATTTCTAAGTACTTTTTGTGACCAAAGTGGTCATAATATGACTAAGTACTTTATAAATTTCGAATAGATGATGAAATTAATTTTAATACATTTTTTATTAATTTTATTCTTTAGAATATAATTTTAAATATTAAATCAAAATTATTTACAAAATACACAGAAAATTATTCTGCAAAAATTAGTAGAAAAAATCATACTACCAATTCTTAGTCATTCAAATTTATACCAATTGGATTTACTCAAAAATAATATTTCTATCAAAAGTTATGTCAAAATTACTCAAACTTTAATCAATTTAAAATTATGATTTGGAAATAGTCCAAATAATACTGAAAAATATTTTCTAACAGTGGAATCATATAACACATACTCTAAGGTTTAAAAATAATTTTATTTAAAATTTTTGGACTTATGGATTTACATCTAAGTCAAATTTACTCAAACCCTTAATTTGAAATTTGAATAATTTAAACAAACTCAAAACAGAAAACTAATAGTGCTAAAATATTCTACATGTCGAGAGCTTTTTAAAAAAATAAAGTTTGTGGCCAAACCAATAAAAAGTTATAATAGAATTAAGATATAGGGGCTTTTCTGCAAAACTGCCAGTTTTAATCTATTTAAGAAAATCCCAGAAAATCTAATCTGACGTGGCGCTGACGGTGCTGCTGACGGTGCGTCGACGTGGCGTATTCTTATTCACCGATACCGGTTCGGTTAAGAAAATAGGTAACAGCCGCTGGATTTAGATTTAACGCTCTAGATCTATTTGACCAATTCGGAGCGGCGCTACTCGCCTGAACCCTAGCCGGAGATGGAAACCGTGGCGGCACCACGCACGCCATCGTGCGTTTCCGATGAAACAAAGCTTACAGGGACGAACAGATCTCACCAGGATGGAGAGAAGGACGAGGCGGGGTTGGTGGCGTGGCAGAGAGCTCGGTGGTGGCCGTCTCCTCGTTGTATTACTCGCCGGAGTAAGGGCGCGTGGCGGCTTGCGTCGGGAGTGGACGAGTTCGTCGTTTGGCTGTGGTAGGAAACAAAAGGAGGTGTCACGAAGGTGCGCACGGCAATAGCAAGAAGGAAGAGAGGGAAAGGAGGGTTCGGGGAGCTCGGTCGTCGTTGAAATCAACGATACTCACCGGCGGCAATGGCGGCTGAGGAAGCTCGAAAACGGCGTAGCCTGGAGGCGATTGCTAGGGCTTGGGGTGCGGGAAAAAGGCGGCCGGGTTGTAGTTTATATAGGGGTGCACATAGGACGGATTTCGTGGAGAATAAGCTCGGATTCGACTCGTACCCGGAACGAACTCCGCAGGAAGATCTCCTGCGAGAGGTTGAAGACATGACGACGGGGATGACAAGTGGGTCCATCACGTCAGCGAGAGAGAGGGAAGATGGGCTGCTGCTGGGCCACAGCTTGCTGCGCGTGCGAGAGAAAGAAAATGGGCTTCGGCCCTATTAGCTCGGGGAAGCGGCCTGTTCTGTTTTTTCGACTATTCATTTCTCTGTTTTCAAACTTTTAAATCAAATTTTATTTTAAAACTTAACATAAACTTTTCAGAAAAAATCATGAAAATATGTTTTGGAAAGCTTGTTTAATTTAGAACTTTTTGGTATTATTATTGCACAAACATAAATTAATAAAAATGGAATATTATAACAGGTACAAATAACATAATTTGTGGAAATTAATTCCAAACAATCATATAAATAAATTTAAAATCCAAACCTTATGTAACTTATGCAACATGATGAAATGATGTTGATGCATGAATGCATGAGTGCATGAATGCAATGCTTGAATTTTCTTTTCAAAGCAATATACTGTAGTGACCTCACCTTCATTATAAGGTGGAAGTCCTTGTGTTAATGTGCTAGTCCCTGGATCAAATGCTAGCACCACAGTTTAACATGTATATCATGCAATAGTGTCAAATACTTTATTAAATCGCATGATCCAGTGTTACAAATATCTCTTACAACTTGCATAACCTGAAAAGGCTAGCAAAATTTCCAAGAGTAGCAGCGGAAAATAGTAGATACAATGAGCCTCATCATATTCATGTGCCACAGGCAAAGCATGTTGGTTGTAGACTCGAAATCCTATCGAATACTCACTCGTCGTCTGTCAAATCTACAAGGTTTAGTTGCAGCCCAGCTATAAAGGGTCAGCACAATTGAGTTGTGGTGGCAAGTGACTTTAATTTCTAATATTCTACTAAGCTATATCTATATGCTTATTTGGCTGGTGGAGCTCAAGGCTATTGCGCAAAGCAAGTTTTCTCCTACTTTTGGTAAACAACTTTTTGAAACAATATTTTCTCTTTATAGACCATCTCGAGACAATTCCATGTCTCCTACCCTTGTTCACCCATCAAAGTTTTATTAAGAAATTGGGATGAAGAGATTTTCAGAACACAACCTTGTGTAGTTACTCAAATTGTCCGATGCCGGGGACACGGCTAAGATCTTAGGTTTTAACTCTCGAGAGGGTGTGCACTTTCACCATTAGACTCAATCAACCCAAACTATCCTCTACACTCCTTTAGTGAGAAGGAAAAGGAGAAGATCAAGACAAGACTTTTCAGAAGTTGCTTTCCCATGATCATACTAAGAGATTACCACCATCCTATCAACTCTACCACCATCAATCTCTTGACCCAGGTCCACATCAACTTACTCCATCAAGACAGAGCCCATATTGACCAATGGTTGCACGATAAGCAACTAGACTCAGTGTAAACTTAAATCTTATAGCCCTGGGTGGCCTACCACAAGTGAGCAACTCAGGTTAACACCGCATATCATGGCCCCAAGTAAGTAGAAACTATCCTGGGCGAAGACAACCATGAAACTTGGCCCTGAGAAGCCACTCAACTTGAAACCTCCTCAATCGACCCAATCCACCCAGGCGTTAAATTAATTTAGTGGAAATTTTCATTTATCACAACAACCATAAAACAATCATTTTTGCAGCAGGTGCTTCCACTAAATTATAATAGGGTTCTAATCTGGAATTTCTAAGGGGAAACCTAAAAGGTTTGCATAGCATACTAAAATCTCCCAAAACCTATCATGCATACTACTTTTGCAAATACTGTTTGAAAACACTAGATATGCAATTAGAATAAAATAGTAGGTGTTTTATGAAGTCACTTGCCTGATGAATGTTGTCGTTTCTCACACACTCATTGTCGACCACGAACGTTGCACTCCATTCAATCTATAAAGTAAAAGACATACAATAAACAAGCAATTCAACAAGCACATAACAATTAAAACCAACAAGCGTAAAAAGGTTTAGCACAGGGTTTGGTCAAGGGTATCGCATAATTCAATGTGCAAAAGGAATTATTGTGATTGAGTTAAGGGTTTGCCAATTTGGTCAGGGGATGGTCTTGAAAAAGATTTACATAAAAGCAGGGTCAAGATGTTTTGAAAACAAATTAAAACAAGGTTTGGCAACTTTAAGATATTTAGCATATCTAAAACATTTCACAAGTCTAAGTTTCAAAAATTATTTTAATCATATTTGGTTTTCGCATTGTTCACAAGATTAGACATCAATTTGGGAAAAAAAGGATTTTAAAACAAATTAATATTCAAGAATTTCTTAATTTATCATATCTATACATTTTTGAATCCCAATTTAAAAGTTTGTAGTATTTATAATAACTTAGTTATTTAAATTTTTATAATGTTTTAAATCCCATTTTTAGTAACACCTAATTAACCAAATGCATTTAAAAACCCTTGTAAAGGAACTAGAAACTATTTAAAAGGTTTTAACAAAACTTACTTATTAAGGTTATGAAATATATTAATAAACAGGAATTTGAGCTTTCTCTGGACAAGGACAAATAGTTATGCCTTTGGTACAGAGTAATAAGTTTTAAATTAATAAACCTTATAATGTGCTAATATAAATCAAATTAAGTCTCTGACCTTTAAATTCATTTTAAATTGTTCAAACATTATTTATAACGAAATTTTATACATGGGGTTAATAGGCAGAGGGCATTTAATTAAGTTCATAGTAATTTGATTAAATCAAAAATAATATTTCTATTAATAGTTATGTCCAAAATAGTCAAACTATTCCAAATAAACATACAACAATTTAATCATCAAAATAATTCTCAAAATTATTTTATAATAGATGCAACATATTACACATTTTATAAAGTGTCTAAAACAATTTTATTTGCAATTTTTGAATTTACTGATTTAAAGTTATTACAAAAATACTCAAATTCACCATTTGAAATTTGAATATTTTAAACTAGGTCAAATTTGAAATTTAAAAGCTCTAGCATATTCTACTTGTCGAGGGCTTCAATTTGATATAAAAATTGTCCAATTTGGATAATGGGTTAAAAAGTTATGAAGATTCTAAGTTGTAGGGACTTTTCTGTAAATCTGCCAATTAAATCTATTCGAAAATAAAACCAGAAAAGGCTGGGCCGACGTGGCACTCTGTGATTGGCTCGGGTCTAGGGTTAACAGGGGCGGTAGGATCTAAAGAGGATCGGGCGGTCCAGATCCATTCATACCTCTTCGGCCTGGGTCAAATCTGGACCGTAGATGGGAGATCGAACGGTCGAGGCCGCGTTGACCAGGACGGGGCGGCGCCGGTGGCCGGAGGCGAAGAGGACGACGGCGCTGCGCACGGGCTCGGACGCCGTCGATGATGCGGCGCTCCCCCGGCCTCGTGGAGACGGCGGAGTGGCGCGGCGTGCCAAGGCAGAGGCGATGGACGCCACGTATTCGTCTCGCGCGTCCTCGCACGGCGACACTGCACGGGCCGAGTGTTGCGGGCTCCGGCGAGCTCGGTGGTTGATGGGGACGGCGCTCCCGTGGTCGCCTTGGCTCGGGAAGGCGGCGAGGAGACGCGGAGGGGCATGGCGGGTCCGATGGTGGTGTTGGCGTCGAGCAACCCGTGCTGAAACGGCAAGGAGGTGAGGTCGGAACCGTGCAAGGCGCCGGCGAGTACCTGCCGAGCTTGTGCTCCATGGTTCCTTCACAGAGAAGATCCGGGAAGGGGTTTGGGAGATGCGCGGGGTCACGGAAGAAGGGGGAGGAGTGGACTACGGGCTCGGGCTTGTCTCATCTCGCCGGAATCGGAGAAATGGAGGCGGCGGCCGAGGGATTCCGGCGACCAAATTCGTCGGCCACGTGGCACTAAATGGAGAGAAAGGGGATGGGAAACACAGAGGGGATCGAGGTCGATCTAAAGGAAGAAACGACGCTCGGTTTGGGGTCTTAAATCGTCCGAAATTCTCTCGTGATTAAATCCGGCAGTTTCGGCGTGATTCTTGGCTAGAGGTTGAAGACGACCTCTCCCCCTGACAGGTGGGTCCCACCGTCAGGTTTTTCTCTTTTTCTTTTCTGTTTTACTTATTTCTTTTATAACTTTTGATTTATAACTCCAAATAAAGTCAAATAAATTTCTAAAAATTTGTAAAATTAATATCTATGTTTTAACACATTAGTGGGCATGTTTTGAATAAGTTTGAAAATTAATATTTTGAAATATTCATTAAATACAAATTTGACACTTAAAGTCAAATTTGAAAATATATTTAATTAAACTTTATTTTGGATGAATAAAATTTGTAAGATACTCATATTCAAAATATGTTTGAATTTAAGTTATTTAAACTCATTTCTAAATACTAAACTCATTTTAGGCTTTAGTATAATACTAAATAACATATCACTTACAATATTAAAATAAAAAGAAAAATAATATATTCATTTTAATTCAAATAATTTGTGCACCATTATATTTTATTTTTAAGATACTTTCAATTGAAACTTCATAACAACTTTGAAAAATATTTTAGTTTTAATTCATTTCTTAAATAGAAAATATATTCATAATAGTCATTTCATGTTTTGAAAATAAATGAAAATCATTCAAGAAAATGAAGTGTTTATTTGGGTTATTAAGTAATTATAAAATCTATGAAGTTTTAAGGTTACACACTATAGACTTGAAATATACAAAACTATGTTTTGAACTTGGGTAAATGAATAGTAATCTTTTGGCAGATAGACAATGTTTTCAATAGTTTAAATAACACTTGTAATCATTATTTTAATGTAGGAATTGCTATTGCTAGGTGGTTGAAATCAAATATTTATAAAGAAACCTTTTATTTCATGAATATGGTTTGAAGGTTTGTAAAACATTTGTCAAATTAGATATTGAGGTTTTAATAATTACATTGGATAATAAAATCTTTTAACTTGAAACCACTTTTGAAAATAAAGATAAACTGAGATAATTGAAATATTAAACTTTTTCAATATTGTTTGAAGTCTTTCATAGTTGGTTTTCTTATGCATTTAATATTTTATTTTAATAAAAGAAAAGTTTTAAATTTTAGTGATTTTTGAACATTATAAAATGTTAGGATGTTACATATACATAGAAATTTTCAAAAGTTTTAAAATTTTCTGATTTTCAAATCCCAGGATGTTACAATTTATTTCAGTTCAATATGCAAAAACACAAAAATATTTTGCTTTGTTGTGTGATGTTTCGCGCAGGGACAAATTTTTGTTGTCCACCGTTTAATTCATAACTCTTCACAGAAACATCGGAATGACCTGAAATTTCGTGTGCATGTTCCTCCGATGTGTACGCAGCTTTCATTACTTTTGAGTTTTCTGATCTAGTCATGTTAATATCCTTAAAAAAATTCGTCTTTACTGGCTGTTATAGTTCCTAAATCCAAAAACCCAAAAATATTTGTTGTTTCTCTTTGGTTTTGCATAGTTTGTTTCAGAGGCCATTACCTCCGGTTAGTCCATGAAGCTTGGTAATTAATTCATATCTTTCAAGCACACAAGTGATAAGACAATTATTATGATATATGACAGTTCGAGTTGGGTAAGAGGCTGGTAATGAACTCTATTTGTTTCTCATTTTTGTACATATACTCATTCATGTGAGCATGGTTAAATGGTTCGCATAAGGTATATGTCGATTGGGGGATGCTTAGTAGTTCATGTTCTCTTATGATCGTTTCCAATTTATTTATGATGGATGTCATGTTTCTATGGATATTTTCTTGCATTGTTTTGCTCATAATAGAATATGACATTGTGGTATCCTCCTCTGAATAATTCATTTGGATTGACTTGGCACATGTTTACACATGTTATGACTGAAAACATAAAGTCAATTAAGACTTGATGACATATTTTTCCTCAGAGTTCTATTATCATTTTTATGCCTTCGTTAATTCTATTTCGTCGCAAGCATGATTATGACGGTTATTGCTCTCTTGAATTGTCGCTTTTTCCATCTTTTGCTAGCCTCCACTTGTACTAAGCTGAAGATGATTGTGCCTCCAAACACCTGAAAACCAAGTTATTCCAAAGAGTCCACCATAAACACATATGCATGGCAATTTCAAGCCATTCAAGTAAATTTGCATGTGCTATCTTTAAAACCTTCAAACACTTCTCAGTTTGTGCCACTATTTTGAGCTCATGAGGAAGTAGTAGTTGGGCTTGTTATCTTCCATGCTAATTAAGTAATTGACATGCATGCTACATCTGCTCGTCACTATATTTGCAAAGGGTTGGTTAGACCATTGTACTATCAAAAAGATTTGAGAAAATAAAAATGGGCACTCCTCCATGGTTTGAGATTGTTTGGTGGGCACCCGAGGATTGGGTTAGCCATGGTTATGTTAGCAAGGTTGGGAGGAGTGACAAGCTATGAAATGAATATAAATATGCATATTATAAGTGCTTTGTTTTAAAAATATTTTGGAACCGCTCTCAACTTGCTTAGTATGGAAGATAACAAAACTCTATTGCCATTCGTTGACCAAACAACCACCACTCAAAAACAATTTTACCTCTATTTTCAAAATGATAAGAAGCTCTAGCACATGTTAAATCCCTGCTTCCCTCAGTGAAGGGCATATATTTTACTTTATTGTTGAGTCACCATCCTTCTTGGAGAACCTTCTTGAGAGTTGTCATTCTTAGTGCAATGTGCTTGTCCCTTAATATGTTAACTGCGGTGTAATCTTGATACTTTTATATTTTAGTCTTCCCTTGAAACTCAGAGGTGCCTAGGCATTTATGTTTTGCTGTTCCATTCGGGCAAGTGATGACCAACAAGTATAGGGGATCGCAACAGTCTTCGAGGGAAATAAAACCCAAATTTATTGATTCGACACAAGGGGATCCAAAGAATATTTATAAGCTTTAACATATGATTTGTTAGATCAGCTGCACCTGTGAATAGATTTGCTCGAGGAAGATTATCAGTAGCAACAATTTTATAGCAGAGACAGTAGTGAAATAACAGTAGCAGGAGAATTGAGACAATGATTGTGATTGATGTAGACAGCAGGATTAAAATATTGTAGTCATAGGGACGGATGTACGGGCGTTGTATGGATAAGATAATTCATGTAATAACATAGCATAGGCATTTGCAGATAAATAATATAAAGCATCCAAGTATTAACTAATCATAAGCATGTATTCCAATTTAGTTGTGCGTGCTCGCAATGAGAAACTTGCACATCATCTTTTGTTCTGCCAGCCCGTTTGCACCGTGGCCTCTAGGGAATCTACTGGCAATTAAGGTACTCATTTTAATAAAGTACCGGAGCAAAGCATTAGCACTCTGTGAATACATGTGATCCTCACATCATAGCCATTCCCTCCGGTTATCCCAATCGCTGTCACTTTGGGGCCATCGGTCCCGGACAATAATATGAGTATACAACTCATAGATATGATCCAAAACAATGATTATTATCGTGATACAATAACAAGTTCAGATCAGAAATCATGGCACTCGGGCCCTAGTATCAAGCATTAAGCATAACAAGTTGCAACAATGACGTAAAACACCGATAACGGATACTAGGCACCATGCCCTAACAATCTTACATCTATAACATGAGTGATCTCATCCAATCCCTATCATCCCCTCAAGCCTACAACGGTGAATTGCTCACTCATGGATGGGGGAAACATGGATAGTTGATGGAGAGGCGGTGGAGATGACGATGGCGATGATCCCCTTCGATTTCCCGTCCCTGCAGGGTGCCGGAACAGAGACTTCTGGTCCCCGAACTAGGGTTCGCGATGGCGGCGGCATACAGTGGTGTTCTCTGGAAAGATGGATATCCCCTGCACCTGATAGAACGTCAGCACTGCCTCCAGGAACGGCGAGAAGCGCGGCACCAGTCCTGCGGCGAGGCAATGCTGGAAGATCGGGAAGTACCCTCGCGGGCGCTTCCTATATGCCGCGGGCTTCAGGGCGGTGGCGCCATGCTCGTTCATCCGGTCCGCAACCAGGAACCGGACCTTGGCGAGCGCCTTCTCGTTGACGGGAACGCCCAGTAGCGCCGCGCCCTGCACGACCTCAGGGACCTCCGCCTGGGAGGAAGACCCCGCGGCGGCCTTGCCCTTGCTCTTGAGGGGGCTCATCGTCGCGGGCTCGGAGGATTGAAGGAGACGGAGAAAGGAGAATCGCAGGAGAGAGCGGAGGCGGAGAGCTCTAGGAGGCGAAAACTTCTGCGAGAAGGTTTGGAAACGGTAACGGCTCCATGCCGCTACGCTCGGGCTTTATACCCCCTCAAGGAGCAGTTACCGGGGCGTGGTGGGACCCCCCACGACTCACGCCCAGGATCATGCGAGACCGTTATTCGTCCAAGTGCCGCGTGGCTCGGGCCGGCTGGGCACTAAGGGCCCACGACGCTTCGCCTGAGCCCATGGGCTAAATCGTGCCCATCACGGGCCCGGGGGCTACTGTCGGCCCAGTGGGAACTAGGGTATGGAGAGCCCACTCCCCCCAGGCCTCGCACGCTGGCCAGTCAGACGAAACGACTAAGGACCAGGCATCACTGCCTGGCGGGACCCTCGAGAGGCAATTCCCCTCGAGGTCCTGAAGAGGAAACGAGGGCCTCAGGGGATCCCTCGCTTCAAGGGACCCTCCCGAGGCGCCAGCGTGCCTCGAGGGAATCCAACAGGAACCCCCCTTCTGGCCTCCTCCGGCCTGAAGGGAAACGTCGCGGCCAAGGAAGTACGGCAAGACGCACATGGCACCTGCCACGCCCACGTGGTGACGAAAGCACCCCCGTTGCCGTTTTAGGCGATAAAGGGGTCAATAAAGCCGCGCCGCCTGCTGCGGAACTGCCAGGACCTTCTACTTTGGCGATAAAGCAGGTGGACGGCGCAACTCTCCAACGGGGAACGTCATCGTGGGCTCCACCTCAGAGACTACCACCCCTGCAGCAGAACTGCGCGGTCGGCTGATGGTCGGCCACCGCGCCCACCTTTATCAGCAATGGACCGCATCCATGGACGAACGGGCCGCGGTGGACTCCTACACCGCCATGCCTCTGCCATGTGGGAACCACCTTGAAGGCCAAGTAGAAGGAGAGCGCCGGAGGCGCCTATTAAAGGGAGAAGACTTCCATCGAATGGGGAGGTCGGCCTTTCTGATTCCACCACGCTTGTAAACCCTAGCGATCCCAAGTAGGATAGCCTCTGCCTGGAGGAGGAAGAAGGTGATCATTCCCCCCCCCCCCCCCCCACCAGGCAAGAACTGCCTCAAGGGGACTTTCGGCAAGGCCGGTTGTACTGCACACTCCATAACTCAATAAAGACAAGCAGGAGTAGCGGTCTTACCTCCTCACGAGGGCCGTGAATCTGGGTACGGACCGGTGTCTTTCTCTGAAGTGGGTGCTTCCTCTTCAGGTCCGGCGAGCAACGTCGCCGGGTCCCTCGAGGGTCTTGACCTCCACATTCAATCCCCTTCACGAACTACACTTCAGGAAGTGACTACCCCCACTTCTAGGGAGTCATAACCCGACAATTTAAACCCTCACCATCATGTTTTCCATCACGAACAGGTCCCTGCCTTTTGCAGAAACAACCCTAGACTTGTTTTTGCAATATTTTTTATTCTGTAACTCCAAATTAATTAATCTTTAAATGTATATTTATCATAAAAATGCAATAGACATTAATATGTGGTCCTTATTCCATGTTGCATCTTTTAATTAATTGCTTAGTATAATTGGTTAGTTGCACCTAAATATAAATATGGGATGTGTTGGAATAATTAATTATGTATTGCCCTATTCCATTTAATTTGACAAGAACACCTATGCCTTGTCTTGCCATGCTAATCAACATTTAATTTGTTGGGTAGATAAATAACCTGAACCTAAATATTAATTGTCAGGATTGCATTCCCGCTTTTTTTGGGTTAAGGGCATCTCGTATTGCATATTGCCATGTCATGCATCATCTCATGATCATGCTGGATCTTTTCTCGTAGTTGTAAGATGCATCTTTTACGCTTTCTAGTGTTGGTTGCTTCTTCGCGGATAAGACGTTGAGATGTGTGAGCAACGACAAGTTCTTCTTCCATGCGGGATTCCAGGCAAGCGTTTCCCCTTTGATCACCTATGCATGTATGCCTCTACTGCTAGCCTTGTGATACGATGCTTGTGTCTCGATCCTATTCCATGTTTACCTTGCAGCCATGATATAGCCCCCACCTCCACATCCTATTAACTGTTGTTTGTTTACTTGTTGGCATGTGAGTCGTAGCGCTTGCTTAGAGTGGGTTGTGCGAGTCGTCTATCTGTCTTATGTTTCACATGCTTAGTATGATAGATTGTTCTACCTTAATAAAATACTATATTATGTTGGGTATTATAATTAAATGATAAGGCACTGGCGGAAGGCCTTGCGAGGTGCTTTGTTCTGCTAAGTGTCGACCTAGGAACTGAGATCTTGCTCCCCTAATCCAAGTTTGAGCGTACTAACCACTTGTGGGAGGCCCTATGGAGCCCCCCGCAGCTTCGATCTAATCCGCTTCTTATCCAGGGCGTCGCAAGTAGTTCGGGCTTTCCATTTGATGCATGCATATGGTCACATAACGATCTCATGATGATGGAGTAGTTGATTCTCATATAGGGTGGCACGTTCTTAGAGTGCTATGAAGGTTGATCCCGCGGGCACTTGACCTGATTAGCCGTGCACACAATCATGCGGTTCACTGAATGGGTTGTAGAGAAGAGATTTTCCATGTTGAGATACCCTAACTTCTGACTTGCATTTTGGGGTTGATCGAACAAGTATGGGTCCAGTAGTGCACCCCTGCAGGGTATAATATTATCGATGAGCCGCGTCCGCGGTTATGAACAACTTGGTGCGTTACCGACTAATGAGATCTAGACAACTTGCACCTAATTGATGTTAATTAATTTGACTAGTACTATAGAATTACTTTCAAAATAAATGGTAACTAAAACTGTTCAATGTGTGAGTTTCCCGAATTGCTTCGTCATACTTGGTTGAGGGGGTTAATCTGAGAATGGGTTATGATTGGTGTTAGTTGTAGTTGGTTACTTATGCGCTCTCTTATCCCTCTCTAATTAGACGAAAGTTGTAGTGTGTCTCTGTAGTTGTCTAGAGCTTGCACGCTGCCGCTAAACCTTCCTAAGGAGATGCGCTCACCTGTTCGGAATGCATATTACGCATTCGTTAGAACTCTCCTTAATGCTTGCCTTGCTATCATTACCGATAGTATTGGCCCATGTATATGGGATGTATTAATGTGCAGTTAACATGTTTGAAGTCCGACGACGTTAGCTTGGGAATCCCTCCGGCTTGGCCTAGGCAGGGATATGGCACCATCCCTTATCTTTAGGACTCTAAGTCCAATTTGCATCTTATCCGTAGTCGGATACTTGTTTGCTTCCGCTGTCATTTGTATCTTGTGACGCCCTAAAATCGGTACCATGTAGATTTAAGCGCTCCCGCCGAAATCCGCATAATAACGATTTTAGGTCGCCCACCAGAAATAATGTGCACGCCGAGACATGCACATTATGTGGGTGGAATTGTGATAACATTACAACAGTTCCGATACATCCACAAATACAACAAAGATAAAATTACAACACCGACTCGAACGAGGCAAGATACAAATATTACAATACAAAGATCCAACGGATAAGATGCAAATTGGACTAAGAGTCCTGAAGATAAGCAATGGCGCCATATCCCTGCCCAGCCAAGCCGGAGGGATTCCCAAGCTAACGTCGTCAGACTTCAAACCTGTTGACTGCACATAAAGCATAACCCAAAAGAGGGTCTGGGCACTCCCTGGCAAGCAAAACCGACTTGCCTACTTTCTACACCATCTCCCAAAATATAGGGGAGGTGGTCTTAGCGGCAGCAGCACTACCAACCTAAAGAGACACGGTACAACTTCCGTCTAATCAGATAGGGATAAGAGAGCGCATAAAGTAAACATCTACAACTAACACCAAACATAACCCATTCTCGAGTTAACCCCCTCAACCAAATATGAGGAAGCAATTCGGGAAACTCACACGTTAAACAGTTTTAATTATAATTTCTGGTCAAAGTAATTCTATATTACTAGTCAATTTAAGTAACATTAATTAAGTGTAAGTTGTCTAGATCTTGTTAGCCAGCATCATCACCAAAGTCGTCCATAACCGTGGACACGGCTCATCGATAAGATTATACCCTGCAGGGGTGCACTACTGTACCCATACTCGTATGATCAACCCAAGCAAGCATCAGGGCTTCTCAACACGACTCATTCATTCACTACAGCAAGTTCAAGTGCCACCCATATGAGTTGTTACCCGCTTCAGGAGTCCGACCGAATCTCAATTGCGGACTCATTAGTTTGCGCCTACGCCACCATGCGGCTCAAACCACAGTAGGAACTGTCCGCTTCGTGTCGTACCGCACCTATATGACCCCCCGTATCACATACCCTCTCATCATCATCATCATCATGCACATGGATATGAGCAAATGGAAAACCCGAACTAGTTGCGGCACATGGACAAGCTGTAGATCCGTGCAAAGTCGAGGGGGGCTCCACAGGGCCTCCCACAAGTGGTTAGTGCGCTCAAAATTGGATCCGAGGACAAAATCTCAGTTCCTAGGTCGACACTGAGCAGAACAAAGCACCTCGCAAGGCCTTCCGCCTGGTGCCTTATCTTTTAATTATAATACCCAAATGTAAGACAACATTTTATTAAGGTAGAATAATCTATCATACTAAGTAGATGAAACATAAGACCAACCGACGACTCGCACAAACAACTCTAAGCATGCGCTACGACTCGCAAGGCCAACAGATAAATATGCAATGGGTATTAGGTTGTGGGGATAAAGTTGTATGGGCTGCAGGATAAACATGTGATGGGATCGCAATTCAAGAATCGAATACTAGGGTAGCAGAGATCAACGGCAGGAATGAAAGACAATGTATAGGTAAACAAGCAAACTTTGCTTGCCTGGAATCCCGCATGGAAGCAGAACTTGTCGTTGCTCACACATCTCAACGTCGTATCCGCGAAGAAGCAACAAACACTGGAAGCGCAAAAGATGCATTTTACAACTACGGCAAAAGATCCAGCATGATCATATGAGAATGATGCATGGTATGGCGAGATGCAATTTGAGATGCACTTAATCCAAATTAAGCGGAACCAGGGTTCCGACAATTAATACTTAGGTGCAAGTTATTTATCTACTCACCAAATTAAATGTTGATTAACATAGCAAGACATGGCATGGGTGATCTAGTCAATTTAAATGAAATTGGGCAATACATATATTGATTTGCCCCACACATTCCATATTTATTATTTAGGTGATTTGCTACAACACCAAACCCCAGAGATGCAACACATGCAAGTATGATGCGATATGCACAAGATAGATGACATTTAATAAAATAGGTATAGGGTTAGGGTTTGGGTTCGCACGTTGGATCGGGAGAGATAGGGTTCGAAACCGGCGTCTTCGGTCCGCAGAGGAAGTAGTCGTCGTCGCGGAAGTAGTCGTCGCTGAAACGGGGCATCGTTCTTTGTCGGTGTCGTGGGAGGGGTAGGAGTCGCCGTACTCGAGCATCATCATCTTTGGGGCGTCGAGGAGGTAGTCGATCGGTCTTCCGCGTCGATGGCGAACTTGGCGGCTTCGAGGGTGTCACGGCTTCAGGTAATAGTCGGTGAGGAACTTGACGAGGGGATACCATGGACGCGCACGAAGGCGGCCACACACAATCGAACATCGGTGTCAGCCAAGATAACAACGAACACTGAGCCATCGTTGTCGTCTAGCGACGGTCATGGAGATAGCGAGCTTGGCACGGACATGCACGGACTCCAGTGAGCGAAACAGGAGCACGAATGGTTGTCCGTGAGGAGCCTTTATCGAACACGTGTGGCGCGTCAAGGATGGACGGAGGATAAGCCGACCGTAGGGATCGTCGGGTGGAGCTCGAGGAGACTAGGGAGGAGGAGGCAGACGCGGAGAACGGCGGCGTCGGCGCCGGCGTGTAGTTGGCGACGGCGGCCGGCGCGGGGCGGAGGCGACGGGGATGGCGCCAGCGGCGGCTACGGCGCGCGCGGCGCGGCGGCGCTGGAGGCGCCCGGGCGCGGCGCAGGCGGCGGTGGGCGCGGTCGGAGGCGGCGCGGTGTGCGGGAGCGGGAGGAGGCGGCGGCGCGCTGGCGGCAGGGCGCGGCGGCGCTCGGCCGGAGGAGGCTGGGGCGGCGCGGGCGCGGCGCTGGAGGCGGCCGGAGCAGGGGGCGCGCCGGCGCAGCGAGGCGCTGCGCGTGGGAAGGCAGCGCGGCGGTGCAGAGGCTGGCGGAAGTGAGGGAGGCGGGCCGGAGGCGCGGCGCAGCGGCCGGCGCGGCACGGGGCGCGCGCGCGGTGGCGGCAAGCGCGGCGCGGCAGCGGGCGGCCGGCGGTGGGAGGCGAGGAGGCGCGGGCGGCGGGCGAGCGCGGGCTGCGGTGCGGGCCGCGACTGCGTGTGGTGGCCGGAGGGCGGAGGCGCAGGGGAGCCAGCGGGGCTGGCTCGAGCTGCGGGAGGATCGGGGCTGGTGCGGGAAGGCTCTCCCGTGCGGGAAGGAAGAGAAGAGGAAAGAAAGGAAAGGAAAAAAAAAGAAGAAGAAAAGAAAAAGGAAAAGAAAGAAAGGAGGGGGAAAACTGGAAAAAAAGGAAAAGCAGAAAAAAGGAGGGGGCGGCTGCAAAAATTTCAGGGGGTGGGAAAAGTTTTCAGGGGGACAAAACCTAGGGTTTGGGTTAGATGGGCTTTTGGGCTTTTTATTATCTCCCTTTTAATGTTTTCTGTTTTATATTTTAAAACAAAATATAAAAGGAATTTGAATACGAAAACCATACAAAATATTTTTAGTTTTTCATAGACAATTTAATAAACTAGTTTTTAACATTTTTTAAAAGATTTGAAAATAACACATTTTTAATTAATTTGAAAGGCATTTGAATTTAATCGTGGGAATTTGATTTAAATTCAACAAATTAAAATGATGAGATGAAATGCAATGTCATGTTGATGCAAAAAAGAAAACTCACAAAATAAAAAGGGGATAAATCCCGGGGCGTTACAAATCTTTGTAATGTATCATTTGTATCTTGACTTGTTTGAGTCGTTGTTGTATTTATATCTTTTGTTGTTGTTGTGGATGTATCGGAATTGTTGTAATGTTATCACAATTCCACCCACATAATGCGCATGTTTCTGCGTGCACATTAGGTCTGGTGGGCGACTTAAAATCGTTATTTTGCGGATTTCGTCGGGATTTCATAAATCTACATAGTACCGATTTTGGTTCGTCACAGTGTTCCATACCTTTCTTGAGTGGGATGGTACCTTTTTTTGTATCAATAATAGCACCCACAGTTCTAAGAAAAGGCCTTCCCAACACAATTGGACAAGATGGATTGCATTCAATATCCAAGACAATAAAATCAACGGGGACCAGGTTATTATTAACCATAATAGGAACATCATTGATCCTCCCCAAAGGTTTCTTCAAAGCATTATCAGCAAGAAAAACATCCAAATAGCAATGTTCCAATGGTGGCAAATCAAACATATCATAGACCTTTTAGGCATAACATAAATACTTGCACCAAGGTCACACAAAGCATTGCAATCAAATTTATCTACTTTTATTTTAATGATGGCCTCCCAACCATCTTCTAACTTCTTAGGGATAGAAGCTTCAAGTCTTAATTTATCATCCCTAGCTTTAATGAGAGCATTTGTAAAATGAGTAGTAAAAGCCAAATTAAGAGAGCTAGCATTAGGACTCGTGGACAATTTTACAAGAACTTAATAACTTCAGTGATATTACAATTATAAAAATCAAATTTATTATCATCATAGCAAACTGAACCACATTCTTCCATGTTCTTAAAAAATTTAGCACTTTTATCAACACTAGTTTCAGCAGTTTTAGATAATTTTAAATTTTTGGAAGAAGTAGAGGAGACATTTCCAACACCAACTATGTTACCATTGATAATAGGAGGCTTACTAACATGTGAAACACCATTATTTTCATTCTAGTTCTTTCTCTCTTTCCCAAATAGCACGTAATTGAGCCATCATCCTAACATTTTCATCAATTTGAACTTGGATGGCATTAATTTTAGAAAAGGGATTACTCTCTTTAGTTTCGATAGGCATAACTTTAGATTTTAAAAGATCAACATCAAGGACAAGACTATCAACTTTAGAGGCAAGTATATCAATTTTCCCAAGCTTTTCCTCAACAGTTTTATTAAACGAAGTTTGTGTAGTAATAAAACCTTTTAACATGGTTTCAAGCTAAGAGGTGGTAGTCCTATTATTGTTATAAGAATTACCATAATAATTACCATATGAGTTACCATTATTAGGAGGATAGGGCTTATAATTGTTGCTACCATAATTGTTCCTATAGGCATTGGTGTTGAAATTGTTGTTTTTAATAAAGTTCACATGAACATGCTCTTCTTGTGCAACTAAAGAAGCTAAGAAACATTATTTGGATCAACATGTGATTTACCACTTGCAAGCATAGACATACTAATATCAATCTTTTCACTCAAAGAGGAGGTTTCTTCAACAAAATTTACCTTCTTACCTTGAGGTGTCCTCTCCGTGTGCCATTCAGAATAACTCAACATCATATCATCCAAGAGTTTTGTTGTAGCCCCCAAAGTGATGGACATAAAGGTACCTCCGGCAGCTGAATCCAATAAGTTTCTTGAAGAAAAATTCAGTCCTGCATAAAATGTTTGGATGATCATCCAAGCAGTCAGTCCACGGGTTGGGCAATTCTTAATTAAAGATTTCATTCTTTCCCAAGCTTGAGCAACATGTTCGTTATCAAGTTGTTTAAAATTCATGATGCTACTTCTTAGAGAAATAATCCTATCAGGAGGATAGTATTTTCCTATAAAATCATATTTGCATTTTATCCATGAATCAATACTATTCCTAGGCAATGAAAGCAACCATTCCTTAGCTCTTCCTCTCAAGGAGAAAGGAAATAAATTCAGTTTTATGATATCACCATCTATATCTTTATATTTTTGCATTTCACATAATTCAACAAGTTATTTAGTGGGTGTAAGCCATGTTGCACGCGCGTTCGTTGAAGGTTATTGTGGCGAGCCTAGCATATGCAGATATGGCCTCAGAACACGGAGGCCGAAAGGTCGAGCATGAGTCACAAAGTTGTTGCGATCGACAATTCGTTGTCCACCCTTGAAGTTGTGTTGCCGGCTCTGACGATGAGGGGTTGCGCAATGGATGGGGGTCGTGTAATCGCTGAAACGAGCAGGAGGGATGTTCGTTTGAGTGGGAGTTCTTGGAGTTATTTTCTAAAATACTAGAACTCAAAATATAATGAACAAATTCTGTTTTGCAAAACCTTTGTAGATCTTAACCAATGTGATAGCTTCGTTAAAATTAGGCGCAATCCTACGATTGAGAAACTTAAAAGGTTGGGTCCAAACTTCATAGTTTTATACTTTAGCTTGAGGATACTACTTGTTTGAACCGTTAGCTCTTTGTAATACAATACCCGTTAGGAGATAAACCCGGAGATTCCGCTAACAAAAGGATAAGTTGGATTATCAAGTTTGTGTACGGATGATATCATCATAGTCCAGTGTATGCTATGATCTCTGCCATAGAGAATCAATTGTGGGTACGAGTTTTCTGATCACGAACATATGAGATGATCGCTAAACTCGTGATACCCCTAAAGTTGGGTTGATGAAGATTATCAGTACATTGACTGTTCTTCTTCTCAACCAAGATGGAAGAGAATACACACATTGAAGGAGCACGTGGCAGTCATACTTGATGACACTAGTCATACTTGATGACATTGCTCATACTTGATGACATATGGTCATACTTGATGAACATTGAGACGCCTCGCTCAGCTCGATCACTGGATGACAAACGTCGTTGCCAAGTGCAAATGATTTGCCATAGACTATGTCATGCATGGGGAATCGTTCACCTTCATGGTTCTTGATTACGTTGGAAGTATCAAGAATATGAAACAGATCGCCGAAAGTCATCAATGATGATGGTGTATATATGATATACACGTTATGAATGTTTTACCTAAGCAAGTACTCGCAGTAGTGACTAAGTTTTTGATACTAGTCATGTTTTATGAAAACCAGATTTACTACTTGAGTAGCTTGGAAGAATGAGGCGACATTGCGTGTTCATAATGGCAGACAAATTGTTATAATGGCCATAGACACTCTCCCTCTAGATCTACCATTTGAATAAATTCTTTTATGATCGCATGTTAGTATGATCGTTATAAGTGTGTCTCCTCTAGCGAGACAATGGTTCATATATGTTAGTGACAAATTTGTTGTCCTATATTTATGAAGTAAGTATCATATGCCGATTTGAATTTAGATGGTAGAAGCTCCCACATTCATAATATTAATGCCAAAGGATACAAACTTAATAAAGACACCACATATGTGTGGCACTGACGTTTAGTTCAAGTCAATGTTATAATCAATGAATTAGCTCCATAACGGATGGATTTACAAGTCCTTAGATTTGATCTTTTGACACTTGCAAGATAAGTAAGACACCGTTTTTGGAAAACGGACATATAACTTGTTGATAGTCATGCATATAGATGTATGTGGATCAATGAAGCAATTGACGGGTAATTGAGAACTTTATTTCGTGAACTTCACTGAACGTTTGAGCATAACTTGTTGAGAATCATGCATATGGGTGTATATGAATCAATGAAGTACTTTAACGTCTAGAGGAAGTATTTATTTCATAGACTTCATGAATATTCCCAGTAGATAAGATATCCACTCAGGGAATGTTAGTCTGGAAATTTTGATTCGATCAAACAAGTTCAGAATGAAGTAGGAAATAAATTTAACAAGAAAATAAAATTCCGACGATACAGATCGAGCAAATAAAGATTTGAATTATTATGTTGGCATATCATTGGAAGACTTTTGAGAAGAGTTCCACAAATTACATCGCATGTGTCGGGGGGCTGCCCCCAGGGTAGGGCAGATCACGGTGCAATTCGACAGTGTGGCAACAGTGCTTGACCTTTGGCGAGAGCAAGGGCCAACCCCTAGTGCGCTGAAGGGGCAACTTGACCTTTCAGAGCTGGTAGAGTGCAAGGTGCCTCCTGGCAGGCGCAAGGGTCATCTCTGGCGGCTATAAATAGCCACCCCGAGCACTCATAACAGCACAAGCGTCAGCGGGTGGTTCCTCTAAGAACTAGCTTCTCGAAGATGTCTTTGCTGGTAGGCTAAGACATCTTCGGGAGGCTAGGCCTAGAGATACTCATCCTAAAAGGAACTCGGGTGCATCCGGGAGAGACCTCGGATTTGTGGCTCCGAGGAGACTCCCGGAAGGAGAAGTACCCGGGCATACCGGATAGGTAATCCGGGTAAGTGCTAACCGGAACGTTTGTCTCGGTTCTATCAGGTTACTGGACTTGTGCAGGAAGGAATCGCAAGGTCGAGGGAGAAGCTGACCGGCATGAGGGATCCCGGTAGGCCGTCAACGGTCTGCAGCAGGCTTTCCCGCCTGATGCGGGGGGAAGTACCATTCCACCTGACACGGAAGCATGGTCACCTCCCGCCTGACACGGAAGCATGGTCACCTCCCGCCTGACACGGGAGCGCGTCAGCCGGTACGACAACGGTACGACAAGACTGGACGTGCCTAGCCCGGCAATCCGGAAAAGGCTATCCGGGATGGGCAAAGACATGTCCTGTCTCTGACAGGGGGACAATGATGTTCCAGGACGGCGCCTGCCGTCCTTGCTGGAATGATGACGAAGAGGCTACGCCGGATAGCACGGCAGCTAGGTCGCACTAGCCGATGTCGACATAACGGTTAGGCCTGTCCGGTGGGGCCGAGCCGGATTAGGGTTTCCGGTCCTCCTGGCCGGAACTCTATAAAAGGCGCCATAACTGCTCCTGTGAAGGAGAGACCAACTTGGGAGCCAAAACTCTAGTCTCATTTACTCCTAGAGCATTTACTTCATCCTTCCTTGAGTTCATCTAGTTCTTCGTGTTCTTCACCTCAAGAGCTCTAAGAGCAAGTTGTAGCCCTTGTTCCACACTTATATTGAGAAGAAAGGCAGGAGTAGGGGTGTTACCTCCTCACGAGGGCCCCGAACCTGGGTACATCGTGTGTGTGTTGTGTGCCTTCGTGCATTTGTTCGCGTTTGATAGATCTTTCCCCTCGCGCTTTGATCTTGTTTCTTGTTCTTGGGAGATCTCAGTCATACCGGGATCCTCCCCGTGTGAACTATTCAGTTCGCTATCCCTCCCCGGATCCACCAACGTCCATCGGCCCCACACATAAGCCATCCTATGGCATCTGCCGTGACACCACCACGACAGTTGGCGCCCACCATGGGGCAGACAGAGGCGTTGGCTGGTGTACACATCCGGACGGGTTCCCCCGTTCACTTCGGTGTCTGGGTTCTCTCTGGCCTTGTCGTCAGGCTGGGCGAGATGAATTTCGTCAGCGACAACGCCGGGTGCTTCCGGAACAAACCCTTCCCGGTGAACGGATGCATCATCGACTTCGGTGGCTTCACCACCTACGTCGCCACCGAAGTTATCTGCAGCTACCCGGACGTTGTCCTGGAAGCTGAGGATCCTCCCATGCTCTGCGCCACTCGGGTTCCGTGTACCAGTCGTTCCCCGAGCTCCGTCGCGGTCATGATGGTCGGGGCAACCGAGGAGGAATACCAGGACGCCGACGGCGATGCCGGTAGCGGACATGTTAGCTTGGCCAAACCCCCTCAGGAGAGAGGTACGGCCCGGGACGGCGATCCGCAGCCGTCCCAGCCACGTCGTCGCCCGGAACCCCTCTCGGGTCTGGTGGCCAAGTTGGCTATTCCCTTGACAGCTGAGGCAGACACCCAAGCCACTTCGGCTGACTTGGATGAGCAACGTAGGTTGCTGCTCGCCGAAGCGCAAGAGATCGCCGAGATCCGGCGTGAGCTTAGTGCTAGCCTTCGGGAGTACAATGCATCTCACGGGTTCCTTAAGATAGACTCCCGGGATAAGCGCATCGCGGATCTGCGCAAGAAAGGCAGAATAGTGAATGATGAGCTAGCCGGTGGAGCCGCAACCAGTCATGCGGGTAGCCTGATCTCGGCGGGGAAGCCGGTATACAGCTCGCCGGTGAAAACTCTTAGGGCTGCCGAAGCCGCCATGGCGGAGCTAGCAGGGCTATCCGGTGAGGCTCTGCGCAAGCAGCAGGAGCGGGTGAATGAGTTGGTCGTCGAGGCCAACCGGCAGAATCAGGCCTTCAAGAAATAGAACCCCGGAGCGGGATCCCAAGTGCATTCAGCTAGGGCCGATAGCCAGAGATCGGGCGGAGAGGCCTCCTCCCCGCATCCGAGCAGAAGCAAGAGCAAGAGCAAAAGTCGGAGCAGAAGCCGGGGCTCCAGGAAAAACAAGCAGTTGCAGACTTATGACCCGGCCTTTGCCGGTATCCAGCAGGCCGGGCAGCATAATTCGGGGCAGGCAGAAAGTACTCGTGGTGGTGGCGACCGGGGTGTAGGAAACAATAACCCGGCTAGCCGCGGTAATCCACCCCGGAATCCGCCCCATGTTCAGGGAAACCCACGAAGGGAGGCCGCCTCTGTCCCGCAGCAGGCTGTGATCCCTGTACAAGACAGGCACAAGGATGGCAACTCAAGGTTGCAGCAGCTCGGGTACCAACCCAATGAGAATCCTTTGGGATCTCGGATAGGAACCAGACAACTGGATCCGGCCGATGCGAGAATCCGGCTCGACCAGATTCACCAATCCGAGCTAGTGGAAGAGCAAGGACCTCCGGGACCTGCCTGCTTTGGACCCCGGATCATGCGGGAGCCGCCTATCCGGAATTTCCAGCTCAACCGAGGTGCTAAGACCTATGACGGCAGCAAGAAGCCGGAGGACTGGTTGACCGACTATGTAACTGCAGTAAGCATAGCCGGTGGAAACAGACGCTGGGCTGTACGCTATGTGCCGCAGATGTTGAAAGGACCTGCCAGAATCTGGCTGAACAGCTTGAGAACTGGCAGCATAGACTGATGGTTAGATTTCGAGGAGGCGTTCATCAGCAACTTCACCAGCACGTACAAAATGCCCAACAGACCTCAACAACTCGACATCTGTAGGCAAAGGAGCAACGAAACTGACCGGGAGTACCTTACCCGGTGGAGCAACATTCGTAATTCTTGCGAAGGAGTGGTAGAGGCACAGGCCATCTCCTGGTTTGCGCAAGGATGTCGGCACGGCTCAATGCTTTGGCAGAAATTGCAAAGGAAGATGCCGCCAACCTTGGCGGAGACCATGCGCATCGCCGATACCTACACGCTTGGAGATCCCATGCAACCCCTGGTGGATGTCGGTGACTCCAACAGGAGGAATGCGGGACCTCAGCGTTCGGGATCGAGCAGAAGCCATGATCGCCAAGATTTTGGCCAGAAGAGGAATCAGCCCGGGTACCACCATGCCGCACAACATGTCGCAGCTGTGACCCGAGATCAAGAAGATGCCGGCAACAGTCAGCGTCAGAAAACAAGTGGCCCGGCTTGGGGTCAGAGCCAGGAAGTACAGAAAACTTGGGTGGACCAGAAGAAGCCCCTGACGTATGAAGAGATGCTGAACAAGCCATGTTGTTACCATACCCTGGAGGCCAACAAGCCGGCAAACCACTCCACTCGGCAGTGCAGCTGGTACCAGCGCACATTGCAGGAGGGCAGCACGGGGGCTACTCGGCCGAGTGCTCCGGCATCTCGACCCAACATTCCGAGACCTCCCGCTCCAACTTCAGGAGCCAACGCGATCCGGATTAATCAACCTCAACGAGGACCCCCACCTCGGCCGGTGAACATGGTGCACACCCGGAACGACAATGGTGCAGGCCCAAGTAATCAACCCAGACAGCAAGGCAGCTACCGGGAGGCACATCAGAGCTATGTGGTCTTCGTGACCGAGCCCACTGACCGGAAGAGTGTGCGACAGCGCGCCCTGGAAGTGAACCCTGTGATTTCGGCGGTGCCCAAATTCTTGCACTGGTCCGAGATGGAGATCACGTGGAGCCGGAAGGATCATCCCAGAGTTATGCCTAAGCCGGGGGCGTACGCCTTGGTGGTAGACCCAACCTTTGTCGGACCAAGCCTCAACGTCCGCTTCAGTCGGGTTCTGATTGACAATGGCAGCGCCATTAACATCATGTACAAGGATACGATGCTGAAGCTGGGGGTGTCCCGGAACACCTTGCTACCTACCGAGACGACCTTTCATGGCATTGTGCCCGGAGTCTCTTGCTCACCTATGGGTAAAATCTGGGTTGAGGTGTTATTTGGAACCCGGAAAAACTGCCGAACCGAGAGCTTGGAATTTGAGGTCGTGGACCTCAAAAGCCCGTACCACGCACTGATCGGCAGGCCAGCCCTGGCCAAGTTCATGATCTCAACTCACATGGGCTACCTGAAGATGAAGATGTCGGGTCCTAACGGCATAATCACCATCTCGGGAGACCACAAGCGCTCCATGGAGTGTGCTTCGGCCGGCTCGTGCTTAGCCGAGTCCCTGGTGATTGCTGAAGAAAAGAAGAGGATCCAGCAGGTGGTGGCGCTGCCCAAGACCTCCCAACTCGAATTGCCCGGGATGGTGAACCCGGAGCAGGGCGCATCATTCCAGCCACCTAAGGAGACGAAGAAGGTGGGGGTGGACCCCAGCAACCCGGAGCGCCAAGTCATTATTGGCAGCAACCTGGACAGCAAATAGGAAGGCGAGCTCGTCGACTTCCTCCGTGAGAATCGGGATGCTTTTGCGTGGTCGAGTGACGATCTGCAAGGTGTTCCGAGGGAGTTGGCTGAGCACTCTCTGTTTGTTAGACCGGATGCGAAGCCGGTGAAGCAACCGACTAGGCGCCTCTCGGATGAAAGAAGAGCTGCCATCATGGAGCATCTCGCTATACTGTTGGCTGCCGGATTCGTGATGGAAGTGCTGCACCCGGATTGGATATCGAATCCGGTCCTGGTAGAGAAGAAGAAAGATGATCCCCTCCTGCTTAAGGTGTGGCGCATGTGCATTGACTTCACCAACCTCAACAAGGCATGTCCGAAGGACCCCTTTCCACTACCCCGGATAGATCAAGTGAGCGATTCCACTGCCGGGAGTGAACTTTTAACTTTTTAGATGCCTATTCTGGTTTTCACCAGATACCTTTGAATCCGGATGATCAATTGAAAACTGCTTTAATTACCCCATATGGGGCTTATTGCTATCGTGTCATGACTTTCGGTTTGAGAAATGCTGGTGCTACATACCAGAGGTGCATGCAGAAATGCTTGCATGACCAGATAGGCCGGAATGCCGAGGTCTATGTCGATGACATAGTCATAAAAACAAAAGAAAAAGCCTCATTGATCGATGATCTGAGGGAAACATTTAAGAACTTAAGAAGGTTCCGGATGAAGTTGAATCCGGATAAGTGCACATTCGGCGTTCCGGCAGGAAAATTACTCGGGTTCCTCATCTCGAGCCGGGGAATTGAAGTCAACCCGGGTAAAATACGTGCTATCGAGAGCATGAAATTGCCCGTGCGTCTCAAAGATGTGCAGAAGTTAACTGGTTGTCTTGCATCCCTAAGTCGGTTTGTGAGCCGACTAGGTGAGAAGGCCTTGCCCCTATACCAATTGATGAAGAAGAGCAAAACATTTGTTTGGACCCCGCAGGCCGATGCGGCGTTCAACGATTTGAAGAGAATGCTTTCAACAGCACCCGTGTTGTCATCCCCGTTGCCCAAGGATCCTATGCTGTTGTATATCGCTGCCACTAACCGGGTAGTCAGTGTAGCCATTGTGGTAGAGAGGGAAGAAGGGAACAAGCTGATACAGAGACCGGTGTACTACCTCAGCGAGGTGATCTCGGAATCCAAGCAGAACTACCCGCACTACCAGAAGATGGCGTATGGAGTGTACATGGCAGTGACTAAGCTCAAGCACTACTTCCAAGAGCACCCAATCACAGTGGTGTGTGAAGCTCCCCTCGCCGAAATCATCGGTTGCAAAGATGCTAGTGGCCGGGTTGCCAAATGGGCCATCTAGTTTTCTCCGTACGCTCCGGCATACGAGAGACAAGATGCCATCAAGTCGCAGGCGCTGCCGGACTTTTTGGTAGACTGGGCCGAGATGCAGTATGAACCTCCGATGCCGGATTACAATTTCTGGAGAATGCATTTCGACCGCTCCAAGGCCAAGATCGGGTTGGGTGCCGGAGTGGTTCTCACCTCACCAAAACAAGGGGCGCCTCATTTCCGGGCATCTAACAATGTCGCTGAGTACGAGGCCTTGGTTCATGGACTGAATGTCGCCAAGGAGATCGGCATCCGCCGGATAGAGTGTTTCGGCGATTCCGATCTCGTGGTGCAGCAGGTGTCGGGGAACTGGGATGCACTGGATGCCAACATGGCCTTGTATCGGTTTCATGTGCAGAAAATATCCGGATTTTTCGAGGGATGCGAGTTCAAGCACATACCCAGAGGAGAAAACGAGGCAGCAGATGTATTGTCCAAGATGGGGTCATCTCGAGACGCCATCCCTCCCGGGATCGCTCTCGAACACTTGAGGAAGCCATCTATTCAGCCCTCACCCGAGTCGGATTCTATCTTCATCCCAAAGGAGCCGGGTTCGGAAGCTGTACCCATGGACGTGGAAGTCAGGAGCATCGCATCGAACCCGGGGACTGCATCACAGTGCTCAGAGAGGCAAAGAAAGATGATGATGGAGGTGACGTCGGCAGAACCAATGGACATAGATATTCCCGTGTTCCCGGTTCGACCTGTCCCGGGATGGACACAACCCATTATGGTTTACATCTTGGAAGGAACCCTCCCGGAGAACGAAGTGGAAGCCCGGCAGATAGTGCGGAGGTCAAAAGCATACACCGTCATCAATCAAGAGCTATATAAGAGGAGTGTCACCGAAGTACTCCAGAGGTGTGTGGAACTGGAAGAAGGCCAAGAGATGCTGCTGGAAATACATCAGGGGGAATGTGGACATCATGCATCATCCCGGGCCCTGGTGGCGAAAGTGTTCCGGCATGGGTTCTACTGGCCTACTGCGTTACAGCAGGCAGAAGACATTGTTCGTAAATGTGGAGGATGCCAGAGGTTTGCTCACCGGATACATATGCCGGCATCGGCACTGAAGACAATCCCTATCACTTGGCCATTCGCGGTATGGTGTTTGGACATGGTCGGGCAGTTCAAGCCGGCAAGAGGCAATATGACACACATACTGGACATGGTGGACAAGTTCACCAAGTGGATAGAGGTCAAGCCAATCCGGAAGTGTGACGGACACACCGCCGTGCAATTCCTGAAAGACATCATCTTGAGGTACGGATACCCGCACAGCATCATCACGGATAATGGCACCAATTTTGCTGTGGGGGAATTCGCTCGATTTTGTGCTGAGAAGGGAATTCGGTTGGATGTAGCATCAGTTGCACACCCGGAAGCAAACGGGCAAGTTGAAAGAGCAAATGCATTGGTCTTGGCCGGCATCAAAGCCCGCTTGATCGAACCATTGTTGAGAACTCCGGGATGCTGGATAGAGCAGTTACCAACAGTATTATGGGGTCTCCGGACTACACCGAATAGATCTACCGGGTATACGCCATTCTTCATGGTGTATGGTGCCGAGGCAGTACTCCCGACCGACATACAAAATGATTCCCCGAGAGTGACAATGTTCACCGAGACCGAGGCGAAAGAGGCCCGAGAAGATGATGTTGACTTACTTGAAGAAGCAAGAGAATTGGCATTATCCCGGTCGGCAATTTATCAGCAAAATCTCCGTCGCTATCATAGCCGGAAGGTGCACCCGAGAGTGTTCCGAGAAGGAGATCTTGTGCTGAGGCTCATCCAACGCACGGCCAAAATGCATAAGCTGTCACCTCCATGGGATGGACCTTTTGTGATAAGCAGGGCATTGCACAATGATTCTTATTACCTTGTAGATGCACAGGAGGCTAGGAAAGGTGTAATGGACAAATCCGGTGAGGAAACCAAGCGTCCATGGAATGTAGCCCTGCTTCGACCATTTTACACGTAAAGGGCACAGTGTATGTTGTATTTCGATTTTTATCTATTAATGAAAGTTCGGCACCCCGGGAGGAACCCGGGGACTGCCTCGTTGTGTGCCCCTTTACTTTGTTATATTTATTTATTATTTCATGTCGGCATCCCGGGAAGGAACCCGGGGACTGCCTGATACCTGTTTTTTATGTTCTCTATATGCCGGGAAAGTTCCGAGATCGATTCTCAAGTCAAAGTAATGTATGTCATGTGAAATAATCTTGTGACTCGACTGACGAACGCCGAAATGGTAGTCAAGAGCAAAGAGCATCAAATGTGGGGAACACGAAAACGGTCTCGGGGACTCGGAGCATGAACTTATCCGGCATATCTGTTTTACTAACCCGGTTATTTTTATGTCGGGAATTCGGTTAACTAGAACTCGGATATTCGTAAGTAATGTTTGTCGTGCATGGAATTTTGTGACTCGACTGTCGAACGCCAAAATGGTAGACAAGAGCAGAGATTGCCTAAGTACGGTAGACATGAAAAGGAACTCGGGGACTCGTTGCAGAATAAACCTACATAACTCGGTTTTATATATAACATAGTGCGAAATATGAATTTAAAGGGTATATATTACATGTTGCACCCGGCATCCCGGGGATTTAACAGTTCTAAACTTGAGTATTTCTAAGGGATAGGGGAAGCCGGCTTCTCGGTGGTAGCAGCAGCAGGAGCGACGGTGATGGTATCCTCCGCGCCAGCAACGGTACTCGGGGCATCTGGATGCGCCTCGGCCTGAGAGGCCTCGGGTGGCGATGAAGTTGAAGCATCCCGGGAGACCACGGTCTCCGTGGCGGCACCGGAAGCGGCATCGTCTTCCTCCAGGATCTCGGCGTCCGCATCACCGGTTGCACCGGTTTCACCATCGTCTTCATAATCTGACTCGGAGTCAGAAGTGACGAGGCTGGTGGTGAAGACGCCGATGTCGGACCAGGAGGCGATGCGATGCGCCACCTCTTGGCGCCGCTGGACCTTGACCGGATCGGTGCACCACGGCGAGATGGTGCGCAGGCGCTGGACCACATCAAGGTCGAGACCCTCGTACCAACTAAGCACATGGGTCAAGACTTGATCGGCCCCAGCCCGCGCACCGGAGCGCTTCCAAGCATGAGGACGCTTCCCGGCAGCTCGGAGCGCAGTCGCCAATTCGCTGACCGAGAGGGTCGCACTGACGCCCGGCCATAGTGCGCCATGGACGTGGACCGTGGCGCTGATCAACTCGGTCCCGATCGACCGAAGAGGCACTATCCGGGCCTTCAGGGCAGTGAGGTGATCCTCAATGTCCCAGGAGTCCGAGACAGGGCCCTTCCCGACACGCTTCTCCCGGGCGGCAGCGACTGCAGATTGGCAGCGTCGCGGGAGTGCTCGAATTTCTCTTTATAAAGAAGAGTTGTCAAGCGACTAGGTCATGAGGATTGTAGCAGTAAAGAAAGAGAGCAGGAGAAAAGGATGTCGGCAAACTTACTGTTCAAATCCTGGTTCAACCCGGTTAGCTCAGAGAGCCAAGTATCGGCCTGTGACCGGAGAAGCGCCAGCCCGGTCTCGGCGTGGTGCGCGCGCGCCTCGGATTGGTCCAAGGTCTCCTTCTGCTTCTTCGACGCCTCCACGAAGCGCGCCTTCATGTCGGTCGCGGCAGATTTGGCCTTTTCAAGCTCGGCACTTAGTCGCGCGATCTCGGCCTGGGTCGCGGCGAGCGCAGACTTTTGCTCCACCGAGACTTTGCGCGCGGCATCCCGCTCCTCCCGGAGGCGCCCCTCGCACTTCTTGGACTGACCGAAGTCAGAAAGAAGCCGGTGGAAGATGCTGCCCCGTTTCTTGCCGCAGTCCTGAATTCAAACAAAGAAAGCTATGTCAATCTCGGGAAGGATCCCGGGGACTCAGGATGTTCCGGGATCTATGTCAGTTAAAACTACTCGGTAGGGAGGATCTCGGGGACTCGTGTTCAAAGTCTTGTGAATTTTTCTAAAGATTAGAGCCTAGTGGTCTGCTATTCGGTGGAATCTAGAGCACTATGTCGGAGAAATGCCTTAACCACTCACACAAGAAAATCATCAGTCCCGTGACATGTCGCAGATGCGGAGCAACATGACACTATGTCAGTGGCTGCCCTGAGTGGAAGAAGAATAAATCTCTCCAAGGACCGAGTGGAAAGCGTGAGTGCTAAAAACTTTCTGTATCCACCACATGCCATTGTATTTTGAACACTTGTACGCTCTACATCAGAGGAATAAACAAGATTACACAAAGTTTCTAGACTGACCACAAAAATTTCTTTTAAGGGTGGTAGCCACCTAGATAATTCAAACCCAGTCGCTTAAACCCAGAGATCTTAAACTATTTTTCTTTCCATCCTCCTAATCAGAAAAACCATTCACTGCCAAGTTTTCAAGTTTCCATGTCAGAAATTTCATTTCTCAAAACATCTCGAGCTATCAGAATCACTCAAGCAATTGCTTTTGTCTTTCTAGCTTCTCCGAATCTCGGGGACGAGATTCCTTTTAAGGGTGGTAGTCTGTAACATCCCAACATTTTATAATGTTCAAAAATCACTAAAATTTAAAACTTTTGTTTTGATTAAAATAAATATTAAAATGCATAAGAAAACTAACTATAAAAGACTTCAACCAATTTTGAAAAAGTCTATTATTTCAAAATTCCCAATGTGTCATTATTTTCAAAAGTTATTTCCAATTAAACATTACATTATCCATGGTATTTCAAAAACCTTCATATGTAATTTGACAAATGTTTTATAAAGTACAAACATTTTATTTTAAGTAAATAGTTTACTTATAAGTAATTGATTTCAACCACTTAGCCATATCTATTCATAAATTCACAAATTATTTAAAAATGGTGTTAGTTGCCAAATGGTTTTCATTCTCTCAACTAAGTTCAAAACATGGTGTTAAAATTTCAATTCTCTAAATTATAACTAAAAACTTCATAGATTTTAAATTAATGAATTAGCCAAATAAACATCTCATTTGCTTAAATGAATTTCATTTATTTTCAAAGCATGAAATGATTAATATATTCTATATAAGGAAATGAATTAAATCTAAAAACTTTTCCAAAGTTGTTATGAAGTTTTCAAATGATTTATCATAATATAAAATATAATAGTGCACAAATTATTTTCAATTAAAAATGAATACCTTATATTTCACATTTCCTAAACAGTATTTATATTTTGTTCTTTAATATTATGCCAAAATAAAGAAGAATGATTTCAGCAAAACAAGTTTAAATAACTGAAATCCAAACATAATTGAATAAGGGTATTTCATATAAATTATTTAGCCAAAATTAAAATTAATTAAACCCTAGTTTTTAAATTAAACATAAAGTGTCAATTTTACATTTAATCAATATTTCGAAATTATTATTTTTGAAAAGTGTTCAAAACACTCCCACAATTGGTTTAACAGAAAGATAATAATATTACAAATTTTTAGAAATTTATTTGACATCATTTGGAGTTATAAATCAAAAGATATAAATAAAATAGAAAAATCAGAAAATAAAATACCTGTGACGTCATGCTGACGTCAGCAGATCTTCTTCAACCTCCAGCCGAGATTTCCGCCGGCGATCTCCTTCCAAAATCGAGCGAGATTGTCGCGGATTCGTTTTCCCCCTTCAGCCTATATAAACCCCACGACTCCGTCTTCCTTTTGCCCCAAACCCTAGCATCTAACACGCCGCCAGGCCGTCCAATCTCATCGCCGGAGTAGCCATTGCCGCCGCCGCGTTTTTCTTCAACTCCCGGTGAGATGAGCCCTCTCCTGCGACCGAGACCCTCCCCTCTGCTACCCCGCTTCCGTATGCGTCCCCTGAGGCCTTCGGGCGATCTTCTCCTGCAGATTTTGCGGAGGACAAGCACGCCGGAGAACTCACCGACACCCCGCACGGATTCGCCACCGAGGTCGTCGTAGAAGGAGCGTCGCGCTACACCGACGCGACCCTCGTCTCCACCGCTGTAACAGCCCAAGGTTTAACACCTAAAAACCTCTGTAATTTTTCCACTTTTGTGTAATTGCATCATGGCATGTTCATCATGTTGCTACCACTATGAACATTACCACTCCCCCACTTTAATCTTGCATATTTGTCAAGGAAGTTACAAGGGTTCAACATGAGATAATTGCACTTGCTAAGAACAAACTATTTTGAATATAGCATATTTGTCAAGGAAGTTCCAAGAGCTCCAATTATTATATTTACATTGTCTCCAATTTATAAAAGGGGCATCATATGAAAATATCAACAAAATGCCTTTTAACACCTATGAACAAAAGTGCACCAAAACATTTTATTTTGGGATGCCAATTTTTGTGGTACCTCTAAATGGTATGGGGAAGCTCCCTGATTTTTCTCAAATTTTTATAAAATGTTTAACTGCCTCAATAAAATCAAAACAGTGCTCTGGTTTTGAAAAGAATTAAAAAAAGGACCTCTCTGTAAGGGGGGAGGACCTGTTTGTGAGGAGAACTAAATCGGGCAGGGGGTTCTTTGCGAAATCATCTTCTTCTTCCTGTAGCGACCGAGGGCTCGTTCCCGCCGCGCCCGTCGCCGTGTCGCCAGGCCGTGCGCCGCGCCCGGACCCCCCCCCCTCTCCTCCTCTGCTGCCGCAAGTGGATAAGAACGCCCGGCCGCCGCTCTGCTTCTCTCTCCCCCGAGTTTTCCCTCTGTTCCTCCCCCACCGAACCCTAGCCATGGCCGCCGAGCTCGCCGCCGGCGATTGAGAGCGCCCCGAGCCCAGCCAGGACACCCGCGAGGACCGCCGCGACGTCTGCTGCCTCCCCGCCGGAGGAATCTCGCCGTGGTCGCCCGCATTGCCGTGCACGTCCTCGTCTTCCCCGACTCCGGCCGCCGCGCCTCGAGCTCGCTCGCCGTCGCCTCCGCCCTCCTCCGTCCGCTCCGAGCTGCCGCACGCATCGAGGGTGAGCTCGCGGTCCTAATGGACCCTCCCGCTCGTCTCCTCTCCCCCTAGAACGTCCGGTAGACGTAGCTCGCCGCCGGCCGCCGCTCACCGCCGCTGCGCGCGCGCTCCGGTGACCAATAAGTGGCGGCGCCGCCGTAGATCGTTCCCCCACGTCCTTGCGCGTCGACCGAGCCCCCCCGCGATCCCGCTAGCGCCGTAGAACGCCGTCGCCGTGCCCCTCGCCGCCGGCGTCCGCCCCGGCCGTGCGCTCCGGCCGCGCTGACGGCCTGGGCCCACACGCCAGTGGCCCAGAGCCCGCCCGCGCCGCGTCAGCGCCAGCGTGGCCCGGGGCCCGCTCGTCGGTGGCTCGGGGTAGCCTCGCGCTCGGTGAGAAACGCCCGAGCGTTTTCTCTGCGATTTAATAAAAAGACAGAAAATGTTTCAAACTTCAAAAATTCATAACTCTCAAAATACTTATCCAAATTTAGCAAATAAGATACCAAAATGCTCAGAAAAATAAATGCCATCTAATGGTTTGATTCACATGTCAATTGCTGTTAATATATTTTTCTGTTTTGCTAAATTAACAAAGGGGTAGAAATAAAAATGTGTGATTCAAATTTAAAATAAATTTCTCCAATTACTAAAGTGGTGCCCCTGCAATTGGAAATGCTCATCAGCCCATGAGCTACACCATACCACTCATTTCAAGCATGTTTACCTCGAATAAAATTGAAGATGCACATAAAAACAAATAGGAAAATACGTTTCCTATGTCGTTGAATAATTATTCTTAGCATCCCATTTAAATGTCATATAGTTGTGATAATAGTTCAATGCATTAAAATGTCATACCATCATGTGTTTGCGCATTGCATATGAAATGCTTGTATTGATTGTGTTCTTTCCGGTGTTTTTACGCATCGATAGATCCAGGAACCGGGGTCTCGCCACAATACCCCGAAGATCAGTATTACCCGCCTGCTGAGCCAGGCAAGCGTGATCCCCACCCTCTTGCATATCTTATCCTATTTTACGCAAATTATTTTCTCCACTATATTATTGCATGCGGTTCCAAATGTCAATTCGATTGGATTAGAGTATCCTAAAGTTGCATTCAGTTACTGAAGCCATTACCTGTTTTTCCCCTCCTATTAACCATAGAATTGTGTTGATGGCCGGAATTAATTACTTTGCTAGGTTGTTGCTTAGCCCTGCTTAGTTAACTGCTTAGTGATCCGATGGATATTCATGTCGGGATCAGATGTGGAAATTCCGCGGATGATGGGGGAGAAATGGTGGTAATATTTAATAAAATGCTAAAAGGTGGGGATGAGAGGCCACATGGTATGTGGTGGGTTGTCTCGTTCTCGCCGCCTCAGTGCGAGTTCTCGCCTTCGAGCCAAGTTGAGCGTGCTACCATGCGTGGGTATATGGAACCTCATCGACCGACTAACTTGTGTCGGACTAGCCGAGGGTCCTCTAGTTTGGCTTTCCATTTGCGCGTGTGTTGAGATGGTGGCCAAGACTGAGATGAGGATGATGGTGGTAGGAAAATGAGTGGCCGCGGGGCAGGGTGTTGGAGGCACTGAACTTGTCCTACGGTCACTGATGATCCTGGGTTAGTCCAAAGCGAGGTAAAGGTCGTAGCCGCTCCCACCCAGCCGGCTTTCCCCGGAAGAGAGCTAGTTGTACAGGCAATGGGCCGGACGGTACGCATGGATAAGGAGCTGGGAGGTCCCTCGGGAACCTGGCGACTTTCACGTTGTACACCCCCTGCAGGGAAAAATCTTTTCGAAAAGCCGTGTCCACGGTTAAGGACGACTTGGTGACGAATTCAGGGATCATAGAATAACTTTAACGGAATGATTAAAAACTGGGTACTAAAGGTACCACTCACGATTGAAAGGTGGACTTCCTCGAGGGTGATTCGGGGAGGTGCCTTGCTAAATAGGTACAGTGGTGGAAGAGGATGAGTAAGTGGATAAAAGAAAAGAGTTACTTCTTACCCCTCTTCGAAAATGTTCTAATAGTCGATGCCTTGGAGTCATATTTTATGAATAAAATCAGCTTTACGCAAAACAGCCATAAACCTTGAAAGCCAATCATAGAGCAGATAGCTCAAAATCTTGTTGAGTTCGTCGAACTCACCCTTGTTTATTTTTGTTTCAGAGGAGGACTTTACCTACCCCGAAGGTGGGTTCTATGTTGACATCGACGAGTAGTCTGGGGTTCCCGGGTGGCAGCCTGGGGCAACTAGGAACCAGCTGGCACGGGATGGTTTATCTGTAGGCCTCTTAGGCCATATTTGGATCTTGTTGTTAGAACAACTTATTTTGCTTCCGCTTGATGTACTGATGGGTCTGTGACCTTGGATTGTAATATTGCTATCTTTCTCTACTAAGAGTTGAACTATATTTATCTGGAGTCGTAGGGTCTGTCATGTGCCAGGTGTTCCCGTGTTTCAGTCTCTTTATTATACGTGAGGGCTATGCTTTGGATATGGCATGATCTAGGGGTTGTGTGGCCGATGATCCATGTCGAGCACGCCTGCCGATGTTTACTCGGCCTGGGAGTGGTAACCCCAGTAACCTTCGATTATGTAGCATGACCACCGACACATAGCATCAATGTATAATTTATGGATTGGGGCATTACAACTTGGTATCAGAGCAGTACCGCCTGTAGGAAACCCTTACTACTGGTCGACGTTGAGTCTAGTGTTGGTAAAAATATTTCTAAACTAAAAATGAGTTGTGAAAACGATCTTAGGATTCTTTTTACTCCTTATCTGGTTACCCTCTAATCTCGGAGCCATCTTACCTCTATTTGTTTTGGGCCTAATTACGTGTCGCTTCCGCCGCGCATGGCTTGTCATACAAGTGGTGTACTCTTACTCACTTTGGGTTCAGGGTGCGGGGCGACCAGCTTTTGGGGCTCCCGTCCCTCTGCTTGCGTTCAGGATCTTTTTCCTTGCTGTTCCTAGTCTCTACCCGAGTTCTATTTTCATTCCCGACTCTAGAGTCTCCGGACCTGACATTTGAACTATTTTTGCTACAGATGACTGGTTCGGGCTTGGTTGTTCGCCTCACTCGATGTGAGGGTGTTCGAGGGTTCCCCGCCTTGTTTGCCGCAGCTTTGGCCAGCCAGGGTTGTAGGTGGTACCCGGAGTACACGGTGTATGAGGAGTATGCACCGTACCGCCAGGCGCAGTTCTTCTGTAAGGTGCGCGTGCTCAACGGCGAGGGTCGCGTTGAGAACGTAGCTGGAGGCGTGGGTATGACTGTGGAGCAGGCGGTTCAGGAGGCCGCGTATAACGGCCTCTCTATTTACCGCAGCTACTGTCCGTACCTCGCTAACCAGGCTTCGGATTCTGCCACTTCCCCGCTGCCGACGACAGCACGTCGGGTGTTTACCGTGCTGTGTACAGCAGCGGCGAGATGGAGTCGGACAGCAGACACCGGGCACTGATTGAGCTAGTCCGAGCGTTGGACCGTCGAGCCCGGCAGTGGTACCTCTACGCTGTTTCGGCGCGCGCTAGCCACCGCCATACCCTGATGAGTATGCGCCCGTATGTCATGGATGGGACGCTTCCTCTCACACTACTTCGCCCACCCCCGCTGGAGGAGTTGCCCACCGACGTTTGCAGTCCAGATGTTGGCGGCGTAACCCCGCCTACCGGTCCTCACCGAGACCCGAGGCTTACTGCACTCGAGTCGCCGTATGGCAACCAGCCTGCCAGTGCGCGTCGTTTCCACACTCCCCTGGCGCCACTTGATGAGGATGTCATGGCGTACTACTAGCTATGTGTAATACCAGGAGATGCTCGAGTGGTTGTGCCTTCCTGCGAGTTGTGCCAATTACTCCTTTGTTGTATCTCTGGAGCCTGGAGCAGTAGAGCTCGTTATGTAACAGACTCGTCACTGTTATCTTCCTAGGAACCATTCGGTGTAATGTGTATGAGGCTTGTACCTCTCTCTCGCAGCAGACTGTGGCTTGTACTAGAACCTATATTTGTGAACTCAGTTCCATTTATGCATGCGTTTAGTAATGTGCATGTTGTTCTATCTGTTGCTACTACCAGTTCTGCTGTCCCTAATTTTTGTGTACAAAGATGGCACGATGGGATGCTAACTGTGTCCTTGTCAATATCCAGAATGACGGGCCGTCGCCGTGGCGAAGATTTACCGCCACCTCCCACAATGGCGGAGGTCCTCCTACTTATGGAGGAGGGCCGTGTGCGCAGCGACCGACTCCTCGAGCAGTTGGTGCACCAAGGGAACCGGAGGAATAACGATTGTCATAATCTCACTGAATTCCTGCGGTCCCAGCCACCGTCCTTCTCCGATGCTAAGGAGCCCTTGGACGCAGATGACTGGCTGCGTGCACTGGAGCGCAAGTTCGCTACCCTGCATGTTCCAGCTGTGGAACAAGTCAACTTCGCCACTTACCTGTTGGCGGGTGCAGCGGGCGCGTGGTGGGAGAGCCACCAGGCGATGTTCGCTGCTGGACATATTTTCACCCGGGAGGAGTTTCGCACTGCTTTCCGTGCTGCCTACATCCCCAAGCCCCTCATGGACTTGAAGAGGAGGGAGTTTCTGGACTTGCAACAGGGACGGATGGACATTCCAGTCTATGGTCGGGAGTTCAGCCGTCTCTCCCGTTACGCCCCTCGGGATGTGACCAATGATGCGGACAAGCAGGAGTTGTTCCGCAAGGGGCTCAATCCAAGGCTTCGTTATGAGTTGCTGCCCTTCAAGTTCCCGAGCTACCAGGAACTGTACAACCAGGCTCTCACACTGGAACAGGGAAGGAAAGAACTAGAGGCCACTAAGAGGCCACTTCAGGGGGATCATCAGAGCTCCTCGGCTGCAGACGGCAAGAAGCGTAGGGTCTTCGTCCCCTATAGCTCTGTGCCCCGTCCTCCGTTTGTGCCAAGGACCTCGGAGTACAGGCCACCTCCGCCGCGCCATCCTACTCCAAAAGTGGGCCCGGGCGGAAGTGGTTATCGTCCTCAACTCCCTGCACCACCAACAAGTACGTGCTACAGCTGTGGCCAGCCAGGCCACTACTCCAGGGAATGCCCGAGGAAGGCGCCACCACCAGCACCTGCCACGCCCGCAGCCAAGACGGGTACGGCTAGTCGTGGTCGCCTGAACCACGTCACTGTTGAAGACGTGGAGGACGACCCCAGTGTTCTCATGGGTACGCTTCGAATTGCTAAAGCTCTAGCTACAGTACTGTTTGATTCTGGAGCATCACATTCATTCATTTCGGTAGCATTTGCACAACGAAACAATATACCGTTTGAAGAGTTGGAAGCACCGTTATATGTCACCAGCCCTGGTACTCGTTGGCAAACCAAAAGGGTGACCCCTGAAGTTTCAATTAATATAGGCTCATTCCCCTTCCCGTTTCTGCTGATAGCCTTCAATTCAACCGGCTTTGATGCCATATTGGGTATGAACTGGCTAGGGAAATACAAAGCTAACCTCGACTGTGCTGCCAGAACCATCACCGTGACCTCATCTTCCGGCGAAGTTGTGGAGTATTGGTCTGCACAGTCCAGCCCTCCATCTCCACCCAGGCCCAACTCACCTGAGCTTCTCCTTTGCCTTATGGAAGGCTTATCCCCTCCTGAAATCCAAGACATCCACGTTGTGTGTGACTTCCCGGATGTGTTCCCGGAAGAATTGTCGGGCATGCCACCTGATCGAAGTGTGGAGTTCGTCATAGAGCTGCTTCCCGGTACCGTGCCGGTTGCCAAGAAGCCCTACCGGATGCCGGTGGAGGAGCTGGCGTTGTTAAAGGAGCAAATTGATGAACTGGTAGCGAAAGAGTTCATTCGGCCGAGCAGTTCACCGTGGGGCTGTCCCGTACTCTTCGTCAAGAAGAGGGTTTCTACCGTGCCTCGCCTAGTCTCGGACTACAGGCCGTTAAATGCGGTGACAGTCAAAAACAAGTACCCTATTCCTCGCATCAATGATCTATTGGATCAACTAGCTGGAGCAACGGTATTCTCCAAGATGGACCTGAGATCAGGGTACCATCAGATCAAGATCAGAGAGCAGGATATTCCAAAGACGGCATTTGTTACTCGCTATGGCTCATATGAGTATACCGTTATGTCCTTTGGTCTCACCAATGCTCCTGCGACGTTCATGAGGCTCATGAACTCCGTCTTCATGGATTATCTCGACAAGTTTGTTGTCATTTACATCGACGACATTCTCGTCTACTCCAAAACCGATGAAGAGCATGCCGAACATCTTCGTTTGATCCTGACACGCCTTCGAGAACACCGCCTCTATGCCAAGTTCTCCAAGTGTGAGTTTTGGTTGGATAATCTCATATTCCTCGGACATGTGATATCCGCTACTTGAGTGGCTGTCGTTCCCGACAAGGTTCGAACTATTATGGATTGGATAACCCCCATGTCTGTCAAGGACATCCGAAGCTTTCTGGGATTGGCAGGTTACTACCGCCGATTCATCGAAGGGTTCTCCAAAATAGCCAAGCCCCTGACCAACCTTCTCAAGAAGGATACAAGGTTCGTATGGACGGACCAAGCTGAGGAGAGCTTCAAAACCCTGAAGGCCAAACTCACTTCTGCTCCTGTGCTTGCCCTGCCAGACGCAAGCATGGATTTCGTGGTCTTCTGTGACGCCTCTCTGCAAGGCCTGGGCTGTGTGTTAATGCAAGATGGCCATGCAGTGGCATATGCCTCTCGCCAATTGAAGACACATGAGCAAAACTACCCGACTCATGATTTGGAGCTTGCCGCAGTGGTTTACGCTCTGAAGCAATGGAGACCATACCTGTTTGGTAACCGTTGCGAGATCTACTCAGATCACAAGAGTCTGAAGTACCTTTTCACTCAGCCGGACCTAAATCTCAGGCAAAGACGTTGGTTGGAGTTAATTAAAGACTATGATGTGAGTCTGAATTACCAACCCGGCAAGGCGAACGTCGTGGCTGACGCTCTAAGTCGAAAAGCTTATAGTAACAACCTGATGGTTGAGAAGGCTCAACCTGCTCTCCATGAAGAGTTCGCCCGTTTGAACCTAGAAATTGTCCCTGCTGGCTATCTCGCAAATCTGGAAATCAAATCTACTCTAGCAGACCAGATAAAGGAGGCTCAGAAACTAGATACGGGCATTCTTAATATCAAGAAGAACATCGCTAGTGGAAAGGCCAAATGCTTCTCGGAGAATGAAGCGGGAATCGTGTACTTTGGTGACCGTCTGGTAGTGCCAAAGGAACAAAATCTGAAGGAGCTGATCCTCAAGGAAGCGCATGATTCCCCTCTCTCTATTCATCCCGGTAGTACTAAAATGTACCAAGACCTCCGACCCCTATTCTGGTGGACTCGGATGAAAAGAGAAATCGCCAAGTATGTTCCGGAATGCGACACCTGTCGTCGTGTAAAGGCTGAACATCAACGGCCTGCTGGCACTCTTCGCCCTATTGCGATACCAGAATGGAAGTGGGATGAGATTGGTATGGACTTTATTACGGGTCTGCCAAAGTCTCCCAAGGGCAACGATGCTATCTGGGTGATCATCGATCGACTATCCAAAGTGGCTCACTTCCTCCCAGTGCGAGTCGACATCACAGCTGCTAAGCTGGCCGACCTGTATGCCTCCCGGATCATCGTACTTCACGGTGTTCCCCGGAGGATAATCTCTGATCGTGGCAGCTTGTTCACCTCCAAGTTCTGGACGAGTTTCCAACAAGCTATGGGAACCCGCCTCAACTTCAGCACAGCCTTCCATCCCCAAACTGATGGACAGACCGAAAGGGTGAACCAAGTTCTGGAGGACATGCTTCGGGCTTGTGTAATCTCTTTTGGAAAGGGGTGGGAAAAATACCTTCCCTACGCTGAGTTCTCCTACAACAATAGCTATCAAGCGAGTCTGGGTATGGCCCCATTCGAGGTTCTGTATGGAAGGAAATGCCGAACTCCGCTAAATTGGTCCGAGACCGGAGAGAGGCAATTCTTGGGTCCAGAGGTGATCAATGAAGCTGAGGAGAAGGTGAGAATCATACGAGAGAATCTGAAGATTGCCCAGTCTAGGCAGAAGAGCTACTATGATAAGCACCATCGGGAGGTCCATTATGAAATTGGTGACAAGGCCTATCTACGCGTCTCTCCTCTTCGTGGTGTTCGTCGCTTTGGAATCAAGGGAAAATTGGCCCCTCGTTTTGTTGGCCCTTTCACTATTCTGGCCAAACGAGGAGATCTATCCTACCAACTCGAACTCCCCGCCAACTTTCCGGATGTACATGATGTGTTCCATGTATCCCAACTCCGCCGTTGCTTCAAGGATCCTATCCGTGGAGTCAGTCATGAGGAGCTGGATATCCAGGCGGATCTCACGTATCGCGAGCATCCCATACGTATCCTAGATGAAGCGGAAAGGAAGACTCGGAATAAGACTACCAAGTTCTTCAAGGTTCAGTGGTCTCACCATTCCGAAGAAGAAGCTACCTGGGAAAGAGAGTCTAGTCTTCGTGAGGAGTATCCCGACTTTCTTCCGCCACTTTAGAATCTCGGGACGAGATTCCTGTAAGGGGGGTAGATTTGTAACAGCCCAAGGTTTAACACCTAAAAACCTCTGTAATTTTTCCACTTTTGTGTAATTGCATCATGGCATGTTCATCATGTTGCTACCACTATGAACATTACCACTCCCCCACTTTAATCTTGCATATTTGTCAAGGAAGTTACAAGGGTTCAACATGAGATAATTGCACTTGCTAAGAACAAACTATTTTGAATATAGCATATTTGTCAAGGAAGTTCCAAGAGCTCCAATTATTATATTTACATTGTCTCCAATTTATAAAAGGGGCATCATATGAAAATATCAACAAAATGCCTTTTAACACCTATGAACAAAAGTGCACCAAAACATTTTATTTTGGGATGCCAATTTTTGTGGTACCTCTAAATGGTATGGGGAAGCTCCCTGATTTTTATCAAATTTTTATAAAATGTTTAACTGCCTAAATAAAATCAAAACAGTGCTCTGGTTTTGAAAAGAATTAAAAAAAGGACCTCTCTGTAAGGGGGGAGGACCTGTTTGTGAGGAGAACTAAATCGGGCAGGGGGTTCTTTGCGAAATCATCATCTTCTTCCTGTAGCGACCGAGGGCTCGTCCCCGCCGCGCCCGACGCCGTGTCGCCAGGCCGTGCGCCGCGCCCGGACCCCCCCTCTCCTCCTCTGCTGCCGCAAGTGGATAAGAACGCCCGGCCGCCGCTCTGCTTCTCTCTCCCCCGAGTTTTCCCTCTGTTCCTCCCCCACCGAACCCTAGCCATGGCCACCGAGCTCGCCGCCGGCGATTGAGAGCGCCCCGAGCCCAGCCAGGACACCCGCGAGGACCGCCGTGACGTCTGCTGCCTCCCCGCCGGAGGAATCTCGCCGTGGTCGCCCGCATTGCCGTGCACGTCCTCGTCTTCCCCGACTCCGGCCGCCGCGCCTCGAGCTCGCTCGCCGTCGCCTCCGCCCTCCTCCGTCCGCTCCGAGCTGCCGCACAAATCGAGGGTGAGCTCGCGGTCCTAATGGACCTTCCCGCTCGTCTCCTCTCCCCCTAGAACGTCCGGTAGACGTAGCTCGCCGCCGGCCGCCGCTCGCCGCCGCTGCGCGCGCGCTCCGGTGACCAATAAGTGGCGGCGCCGTCGTAGATCGTTCCCCCACGTCCTTGCGCGTCGACCGAGCCCCCCCCCGCGATCCCGCTAGCGCCGTAGAACGCCGTCGCCGTGCCCCTCGCCGCCGGCGTCCGCTCCGGCCGTGCGCTCCGGCCGCGCTGACGGCCTGGGCGCACACGCCAGTGGCCCAGAGCCCGCCTGCGCCGCGTCAGCGCCAGCGTGGCCCGGGGCCCGCTCGTCGGTGGCTCGGGGTAGCCTCGCGCTCGGTGAGAAACGCCCGAGCGTTTTCTCTGCGATTTAATAAAAAGACAGAAAATGTTTCAAACTTCAAAAATTCATAACTCTCAAAATACTTATCCAAATTTAGCAAATAAGATACCAAAATGCTCAGAAAAATAAATGCCATCTAATGGTTTGATTCACATGTCAATTGCTGTTAATATATTTTTCTGTTTTGCTAAATTAACAAAGGGGTAGAAATAAAAATGTGTGATTCAAATTTAAAATAAATTTCTCCAATTACTAAAGTGGTGTCCCTGTAATTGGAAATGCTCATCAGCCCATGAGCTACACCATACCACTCATTTCAAGCATGTTTACATCGAATAAAATTGAAGATGCACATAAAAACAAATAGGAAAATACGTTTCCTATGTCGTTGAATAATTATTCTTAGCATCCCATTTAAATGTCATATAGTTGTGATAATAGTTCAGTGCATTAAAATGTCATACCATCATGTGTTTGCGCATTGCATATGAAATGCTTGTATTGATTGTGTTCTTTCCGGTGTTTTTTTTTACGCATCGATAGATCCAGGAACCGGGGTCTCGCCACAATACCCCGAAGATCAGTATTACCCGCCTGCTGAGCCAGGCAAGCGTGATCCCCACCCTCTTGCATATCTTATCCTATTTTACGCAAATTATTTTCTCCACTATATTATTGCATGCGGTTCCAAATGTCGATTCGATTGGATTAGAGTATCCTAAAGTTGCATTCAGTTACTGAATCCATTACCTGTTTTTCCCCTCCTATTAACCATAGAATTGTGTTGATGGCCGGAATTAATTACTTTGCTAGGTTGTTGCTTAGCCCTGCTTAGTTAACTGCTTAGTGATCCGATGGATATTCATGTCGGGATCAGATGTGGAAATTCCGCGGATGATGGGGGAGAAATGGTGGTAATATTTAATAAAATGCTAAAAGGTGGGGATGAGAGGCCACATGGTATGTGGTGGGTTGTCTCGTTCTCGCCGCCTCAGTGCGAGTTCTCGCCTTCGAGCCAAGTTGAGCGTGCTACCATGCGTGGGTATATGGAACCTCATCGACCGACTAACTTGTGTCGGACTAGCCGAGGGTCCTCTAGTTTGGCTTTCCATTTGCGCGTGTGTTGAGATGGTGGCCAAGACTGAGATGAGGATGATGGTGGTAGGAAAATGAGTGGCCGCGGGGCAGGGTGTTGGAGGCACTGAACTTGTCCTACGGTCACTGATGATCCTGGGTTAGTCCAAAGCGAGGTAAAGGTCGTAGCCGCTCCCACCCAGCCGGCTTTCCCCGGAAGAGAGCTAGTTGTACAGGCAATGGGCCGGACGGTACGCATGGATAAGGAGCTGGGAGGTCCCTCGGGAACCTGGCGACTTTCACATTGTACACCCCCTGCAGGGAAAAATCTTTTCGAAAAGCCGTGTCCACGGTTAAGGACGACTTGGTGACGAATTCAGGGATCATAGAATAACTTTAACGGAATGATTAAAAACTGGGTACTAAAGGTACCACTCACGATTGAAAGGTGGACTTCCTCGAGGGTGATTCGGGGAGGTGCCTTGCTAAATAGGTACAGTGGTGGAAGAGGATGAGTAAGTGGATAAAAGAAAAGAGTTACTTTTTACCCCTCTTCGAAAATGTTCTAATAGTCGATGCCTTGGAGTCATATTTTATGAATAAAATCAGCTTTACGCAAAACAGCCATAAACCTTGAAAGCCAATCATAGAGCAGATAGCTCAAAATCTTGTTGAGTTCGTCGAACTCACCCTTGTTTATTTTTGTTTCAGAGGAGGACTTTACCTACCCCGAAGGTGGGTTCTATGTTGACATCGACGAGTAGTCTGGGGTTCCCGGGTGGCAGCCTGGGGCAACTAGGAACCAGCTGGCACGGGATGGTTTATCTGTAGGCCTCTTAGGCCATATTTGGATCTTGTTGTTAGAACAACTTATTTTGCTTCCGCTTGATGTACTGATGGGTCTGTGACCTTGGATTGTAATATTGCTATCTTTCTCTACTAAGAGTTGAACTATATTTATCTGGAGTCGTAGGGTCTGTCATGTGCCAGGTGTTCCCGTGTTTCAGTCTCTTTATTATACGTGAGGGCTATGCTTTGGATATGGCATGATCGAGGGGTTGTGTGGCCGATGATCCATGCCGAGCACGCCTGCCGATGTTTACTCGGCCTGGGAGTGGTAACCCCAGTAACCTTCGATTATGTAGCATGACCACCGACACATAGCATCACTGTATAATTTATGGATTGGGGCATTACAACCGCATCCGTACGCGCACTTTCGAGGTCTTCGCGCGTCCGGGGAAGCTCTAGGGCGACTGGAGCGTCCACGCCCGAGCCGCCGGCGCCGTCGTCCGCTCCAACTCCGGCGAGCTGCGCCGCCCACGGTATGGTCCAAGTCCCAGCGCCGTCCGATTGAAATCCTTCGGTCTAGATTAGATCGGATAGCATTAGACGTAGGCCTTTAGATCTCGATCCGACGGCTGGAATAGGATGACTTAAACGAAGGGGTATCGGCAAATCAGGGAAGGACACGTCAGCGCCTCGTCAGCATCCGCGTCAGCGCCAGCGTGTAAATCATTTTCTATTTTATTTTTAATTGGAAGTTTTGCAGATTAGTCCCTGTAATTAAAACATCTATAACTTTTTAACCACAACTCCAAATTTAATAATTTTTATATATTTGGAAAGCTCTTGACATGTAGATTATTTTAGATCGGCCAAAATTCAAATTTGACTTAGTATAAAATATTAAAATTTCAAATGGTGAGTTTGAGTATATTTGTAATAACTTTAAATCTATAAATCCAAAAATTGCAAATAAAATTGTTTTAGAAACTTTAGAATATTTGTAAATTAATGCCACTGCTATAAAATATTTTTGAGTAATTTTTGAAGGAATTCATAGTTATATATTTAATTTGAATAGTTTGAATATTTTCAACATAACTATTAATAGAAATATTATTTTTGATTAAATCAAATTGCATTAAATATAATTAAACCACCTTTGGCTATTAACACCATTTATAAAAAAAATTGTGTTATAAAATATAAATCACATAAAACTTTAATCTATATGTTTCCTTTTATTATGTTTTGCAAATTAGAAACTAATTAAATTGCAATTATAACTTTATGCATATTTTATAAAATTCACAAAAATTAGTATTACGTTTCTTGTGATTTAAAATTTCATTTCATGCATAGCATATTTTATAGTTATATTTTCCATAAGGAAAACTCCTCCCCATTTTCTCTAAGTTAGGATTATTTTCAAACTTAGTATTTTGGGAAAAGTGCTATGCACTAGACACTTAGGATTTTCAACATGGAGCTGGAAGACCAATGAAGGACTTAGCCAAAAACAAGACTCCAGAAGAATCTCCAAGGAGTGGAAGCACTTAGAAGAAAGATCAAGAAGAAGTTAAGGAAGACCAACCAGAAATATTTTCTAAGTCTTTCTCCCTCTTTCTTCTTTCTCCCTTCTTCTTCTGTTAGACTTCATGATGACTAAGTAAATCCAAGACCAGCCTCGAGGATACAAGAACCACAAGTCTGAAGATTTATCAAGTCTATCAAAACTTCAATCAAGACATCATCAAGGAGAATATTACAAGTCTGGAGATGAAGCCTGGAGGACAACTACATCTTTCTTCTATCTTTTCCCTCTTTCCTAATCTTGTCTTTCACATTTGACTTAAACAATTTTGATCATGATATTATCATCTTGAAGTTGTTGGATCCTAGCGGCATAGTGAGATGAAGCGGCCTGGAAACAAACCTTACATGTCCACGTACATGAGACCTGTTCCACAGTTTAAGTGGCTGGCCGGGTGTCTGTCTCTCTCACTTTAGCAAATATCCAATTTACAAAGAGTTGATAGTAATTGTTGATCACCTTATAGACTTAGTATTTTTCTCTAAGTATTTTGCACATCATGGCTAAGCCATTAGAGTGCTTGTTTCAAGATGATATAAAACAAAATATTTTATTCAACTTATGACCTTAGCCCTTATTCCTTTTGGACCAACCTATTTGCCTTGCATAAACTTAAAAGATTTCCATGGCATGAAAAAGCATTTCTAGCCCTTAGGAATATTTTGCACATCATGCATAAACATATTTTCCTTAGAAAGTTTTATAAAACTTATTTATTCATCTAGTATGTGTCTGTGTGCATTGTGGAGTTGTGCTTGCTGTTGATTGTGTATTGTTGTTTGTCTATACTGTTAGATTGAACGGAGATTCCCGAGTATCGTTGAAAAGAGTTGTGAACAACGACAACATTCAAAGGCAAGTGGCACACCTCATAAACTTCCTATTTCTATATGCATTACTTAGTGTGTTTTTATATGCATGTGTAGGATAGTATTTCTATGCTAAACCTGTGTAGAATTCCTTATTCCTATGTCTAGGTTCCTATGCAATACTTAGTAGAATTATTGATGCTATGCAAATGTTGTTTTGTGAAAATCTAAATTCTACTAAGTTAAGAATGAAACACCTGGGTGGTAAGTGGTTGCATGGTTTATGTTGAGTGGCTACTCAGGTCCATGTCTATGGTTCCTGGAGTATGTACACTTGTGAATGGCCACCCAGGAACAGAGGAATCTGAAGAACTCCGAGTGACGATTGCTTCTAGTGCAGCCATTGCCATATGGGCTCTGCCTTGATCAATTATGTTGCGTGTACTCTCTCCGGCTTGACAAGCAGATGTAGGGGGATGTTAGGTGGAACGGGTCAGGCCAGAGTGGGAGGGAAAATGCTTCTGAAAGATCTCGTCTCATTCTTCTCCTTTACTTATCACAAATGGTGTGTAAAGGATAATCTGGATTGAATGGGTACAATGGTGAACGTGCACAACCTCTGTAGAGTGTAAAACTAAGTACTTAGACGTGTCCCCGGTACGGACAATTTGAGCAGCTGATCACGGACGTCAACGGAGGATTCCATCATCCCAACTTCAGAAATAAAACTTGATGGGTGAACAAGGGAAGATGAGATTTATGGTTTTCATGCCATACTCGTCTTGATTTCAAGAAAAGTGTTTTTCAAAAGAGTAGGAAAAATTGTCTTTATGCAAATTAGCCTTGAACTCCACCAGCCAAATATGCATATAGGCTTTAGAGTTATTCCATTAAGTGTCCACCATAGTGTCACTTGCCAGACTCCATTTTTAATGGAATCTGACCCACGTTGTTGCAATATTTTTCTTATTGCAGATTGATCAAATTACGAGTGAGGTTTCGTTTAAAGGTTTCGAGTCTACAACCAACATGTTTTCGCCTGTGGCAACATGAAGTGTTGAAGACCCATTGCTATTGTATTTCCGCTGTGTACTTTTTCAATGCTAGCTTTATGCTATGCAACTTGTATCGAATATTTTGTAATTCTGGATCATCGATGTAATAAAACTGAATCTTTGTTGTGATATTACATCGTAAACTGTGTGTGCAAATGAATCGATTCAGTGATTTGCACTATACACAGGTATCTGCCGTATTTAAAGTGCAGGTACGCTACACTACACAATTTTCCATTCCTAGCAACTGTGCCAAGAGAGTAACCTAGACGCCCAGTTTCTTTTCCAATTGGCTGATTTAGATCATTGCCTTTGACGACAATTCTCTGCCCTTTTGGAAGATTCCATATTTGCGTCACCTTTGTCCTCCCACGCTTGATGGTTTCTGTATTTTCATCTGATCATGAACAAAATGCCAAACAATTATGTTTCTATATATAGTTTATGAAAGCATATTTATTTTATTATCAGTAGTGAATATCTGAACAATTACCGGTGTCATCGTGGTCCTCTTCATCGTCACTATCTGTCAAGCCTTCTTCACCATTAATGGTTCAAAATCAGACGATTCAGCATCTTTATGTGTAGTGTTCTCATCTACCTCAGTCATGTATTCATCGTTACATTGAACAACAAGTAATTTACTTTTTGTCATGTCTACTACAACAGGAAAGGCAATAATTAATTGAAGACCATTGATTTCAATAGTACATTAAATTAAACAAGCATGTATCTCTATATATCAATCCCTAAACATTGTATATGGAAATATGCAAATATTATTCCAGATGTGAGCGCATACATGTTGCATCCTGAAACTAGACTAACCTCCACGTGAACAGAGCAATTGTCAGATTCAGTTTAGCTGTAAAACAGAGAGGTATGCAAATTCCAAAAAACCTTTGACAAAAATTACTCTCTCGCTCATTCAGGTTCAGATTACTGTAAAAAAAGAGCAAGTGTCTAAGATGGCATCGACAGGGAGAGGCCAAGTGCGCATGAAGCGCTCTCTCGCAACTATGAGAAATCGAATGGGAGAGGAAAACAGGAGTTGGCATCATCTAGAGTCTAGGCCCGCTCCCCACACACATCGCACCGCCCGCACATCTGCGATTGCGACGTTGACGCATCGCAAGCGCCGCGCCACGCTCTACATCTCAACGCGACGGCAACGGCGCTCCGGCCGCGGCCCGCCCCAGGGCCTACTGCCCGCGCCGAGCTCTTTCTCCCCCGGCGCCCCCTACGACCCTGCCGCGCCGAGCTCGATGCAGTAGCCTCCTGTGCAGGGAGTCCCGGCTCCGGCTCCCTGCCCCACTCCGGCACCGCCCCTGCCCGCCCCCACGCCCGCGGACGGACGAGGCACTCGGACGCAGTAGCCAGATTGATCACAAAGATGTACATGATGTTGGAATATTAGGCACAATTTTCATGATTAATTCCAGTATATTAAACATTAGTACAGCAGCTACTAGCATGTTAATCTCGCAAATACTAGATGTATTAATTAACATGAACATCAGCAAAACGTCTACACACATAGACATACTAAATCGGCACATCGGCACGTGATGGACATACCGAACAACTGTAGATGAAGTAGTCGTAGTAGTCGTCGTAGTTGTTGCAGCAGCAGCAGCGACGGCAGCAGCTTCTTGAAGGCGATGGCGACGTTGTTGACGAGCAGCCCACGAGTCCGGCGAGCGTACAGGAAGGCGAGCCGTGATGAAGAGCGTGAGAGCAGTCGCGCGGAGCGCCATGGATGTGTTTCGGCGATTTCAACGAGGACCTTTTTGCTTGTGAAAAGCAAGGTGGGCAGGAAAAATCGCAAGCAAGTATGGAAAAGTTCAAGAGCGCTCTGGAGTTCTGTGAGCTGGATGATCTTGGGTTCGTTGGGGACCCCTTTACTTGAAGGAACCACAGCCATCGGGTTGAGACTTACATCAAGGAGAGGTTGGATCGGGCTGTCGCCAACGTGGAGTGGAGGACACATTTTCTGACATTTAAGGCCATCAACGGGGACCCCAGAAATTCTGACCACAGGCCTGTGATCCTGTTGACGGAGCCTGAGTACAAGCATGGCAGGAGGCAGGGCGTGCTCGCTCAAACCAAGTTCGAGGCACAGTGGTTGGAGGAAGATGAGTGCGATGCAGTGGTCAAGAATGCTTGGGGTCTGGCTATGCTCACTTCTGACAGCACGGTGGCTGACGCGATTAAGCGGGTGGGCATGGAGCTCCACACTTGGAGCAAGGAGATGCTGGGGGATTTGAAAAGTAGAATAAAGAAGGCTAAGAAGGACTTGAACAAGTGCAGAAAGGAGGAGATATCGCAACAACAGGTCTCCATGGAGCAGCTGCTCCGCTATAGGCTTGAAAGGCTACAAGATCAAAAAAACTTATAGTGGAAACAGCGAGCCCATGCCCACTGGCTCAAAGACGGGGACCGAAACACAAGTTTTTTCCATGCTTGTGCGTCTGAACGGAAGAAAGCTAACCTTATAAAGTTGTTGCATGATGATGTCGGAGGAGTGGTGGAGGGAGAAGCGGAGCTGTATGCTTTCATTACTAATTTCTACACCAATCTTTTCACCTCTAGTGCAGGAATGAGGGAGGCCGAGCTTCTTGCCAATGTTACTACCGTGGTAACGGCTGAGATGAATGACTTTCTGAAGCTGAATTTTTCTACGGATGATATTAAGGAAGCATTGAACTCTATGGGGGATCTGAAAGCCCCGGGCCCGGATGGGATGTCGGCGGTTTTCTACAAACGCTTCTGGGACCTGGTGGGGGAGAAGGTCCAAGGCGAAATTCTTCATGTCCTGAATGGTGGTCAGATCCCGACGGGCTGGAACGAGACCATTATTGTGCTTATCCCTAAGGTCCGCAACCCTAGTAGGCTAAAGGACCTGCAGCCCATCAGCCTCTGCAATGTTGTTATGAAGATTGTGACCAAGGCGATTGCTTGTAGACTGAAAGATATCCTGCCTGACATCATCTCCCAGAGCCAGAGCGCGTTTGTTCCTGGGAGGCTGATTACGGACAATATTCTTATTGCGTATGAGACCACTCACTTCATGCACCAGCGCAAGGGAGGTCGGGATGGGCTGGCGGCAGTGAAGCTCGACATTAGCAAGGCTTTTGACAGGGTAGAGTGGTCTTTCATGGAGAAGATAATGCTGAAATTGGGCTTCTCTCACGCCTGGGTAAAACTTGTGATGGGCTGTGTCACCTCGGTCACCTACAGGGTGAAGGTAAACTCAGGCTTGACTGATGTAATCTCTCCTCAAAGAGGGCTGCGGCAGGGCTGCCCTTTATCTCCCTACCTCTTCATCCTTTGCGCTAGGGGCTCTCGACTTTGCTTCTGAAGGCAGATCTGGATGGCTTTCAATGATAGATATTTGGGGCTTCCTATCCATCTTGGAAGATCGAAGACCAAAGCCTTTGGTTACTTGAAAGAAAAAGTGTGGCGGAAGATCCAAGGCTGGAAGGAAAAGTTCCTCTCTCGGGCTGGAAAGGAGATTCTTGTTAAGGCGGTCGCGCAGGCTATCCCTCTCTTTGCTATGTCTTGTTTTGATCTAACAAAGACGTTATGTGATGATATCAGCTCTATGATGTGCCGCTACTGGTGGAACAACCAAGAGGAGGACCGGCACCACTGGCTGGGTTGGTCGTGCTTGTCTAAGCCAAAAAGCGAGGGGGGTCTCGGTTTCAGGGACCTCCACATTTTCAACATGGGCATGCTCGCCCGGCAGGGCTGGAGGCTTTTGCAGGAGCCGGACTCGCTTGCTGGGAGGGTGCTTCAGGCCAAGTACTTTCCGGATGGCAGCATTCTGGATGTTGTTGCTTCCCCGGGCATCTCTTACACTTGGCGCAGCATTCTCAAAGGGGTGGAGCTTCTAAAGGAGGGACTCATCTGGCGTGTTGGCGATGGTGTGCGCATCTCAGCTTGGGACGACCCCTGGATTCCATCGGACAACACTCGTAGGCCTCGCACCCATCAGGGCCACTCGCTGATCTCAAAGGTGGCTGACCTGATCATCAATGGTGGCTGGGATGAGCAGCTGGTGAGGGAGCACTTTGACCCGCTTGATGCTAGGGCTATTCTCTCCATCAGCATTTGCGAGGACATGGAGGACTCTATGGCTTGGCATCCTGATATTAAGGGGGCTTTCTCGGTGAAATCTTCCTACAAACTCGGAGTCCTTCTGAGGGACAGGAAGCTTGGGCACGATGCGACATGTTCTGGTGATAGCACAGGTGACTGCCACATGAAGTTTAACTGGAAGAAAATCTGGGATCTGCGGGCTCCAAACAAGTTGAAGATGTTTGTCTGGCGTCTTGCCCATAATATCCTTGCTAGTAGAATGAAAATCAAGAGGCTTGGGGTGGATCTGGACACTGCTTGCCCAGTTTGCCACAGGCTCAACGAGGATGGCGGCCACCTTTTCTTGAAATGCAAGCTGGTCAAGGCGTGCTGGAACTCCCTTGGCCTCGGGGAGACGCGTGAAAAACCTCTCCCCTGTACTTCAGCCCACAGCATGCTCGAGGAGCTGTGGAAATGTGATGCAAATGTGCAGCTCAAAGCCCTGGTTCTTATGTGGGAATGGTGGAATTTCAGGAACAAAGCCAATTCTAGAGAGGGAGACACTAGCTCTCAGCAGGTTTGCCACGGGGTGGAGAAGCACATGGTGGACTTCAAAATCCTCAAACCCCTTGTTATCCCTCCAAGACCGCCGGACCAGCAAAAATGGACTAAACCTCCTGACAATCAAGTGAAGGTAAACTTTGATGGAGCCTTTGATCTTTCCTCCGGCTCCGGGGGTTGGGCTACATCATTTGCGACCAGGCGGGCGGTTTCGTTGCTGCTGGGTCGGGAAAAGCTGTGCACTTGAGGGATCCTCTGCACTCGGAGGCGGTTGCTTGTCTTGCTGCCATTGATGGAGCTATCAGAATTGGTGCCAACAGGATTATCTTGGAATCTGATGCTTCAAATCTTGTCCAAGCTATGAAGAGCACGGACTATGACCTCTCAACTATTGGGGTTTTGGTGAAAGAAGATAGACGCTTATGTTGTCTGAACTTTGTCTCCTTCCATTTCTCCTTTGCTCGTTGGGCCTGTAACTCTGTAGCACATGAGTTGGCCAAGTATGGCGTGAGTTGTGAGTCTCCTGACTCCTTCTGGGAGGGCCTTGCCCCTCCTTGTATCTCTGAAATTGTAACCAGTGACTCTGTTGTCTAAATTAATAGCTATGTTACCGTTCAAAAAAAATGGGAGAGGAAAACAGGAGTTGGCATCATCTAGAGTCTAGGCCCGCTTCCCACACACATCGCACCGCCCGCACATCTGCGATTGCGACGTTGACGCATCGCACGCGCCACGCCACGCCTCTGCATCTCAATGCGACGGCGACGGCGCTCCGGCCGCGGCCCGCCCCAGTGCCTACTGCCCGCGCCGAGCTCTTTCTCCTCCGGCGCCCCCTACGACCCTGCCGCGCCGAGCACGATGCAGTAGCCTCCTGCGCAGGGAGTCCCGGCTCCGGCTCCCTGCCCCGCTCCGACGCCGCCCCCTGCCCTCCCCCACGCCCGCGGACGGACGAGGCACTGGGACGCAGTAGCCAGATTGATCACAAAGATGTACATGATGTTGGAATATTAGGCACAATTTTCAGGATTAATTCCAGTATATTAAACATTAGTACAGCAGCTACTAGCATGTTAATCTCGCAAATACTAGATGTATTAATTAACATGAACATCAGCAAAACGTCTACACACATAGACATACTAAATCGGCACATCGGCACGTGATGAACATACCGAACAACTGTAGATGAGGTAGTCGTAGTAGTCGTAGTAGTCGTCGTAGTTGTTGCAGCAGCAGCAGCGACGGCAGCAGCTTCCTGAAGGCGATGGCGACGTTGTTGACGAGCAGCCCGCGAGTCCGGCGAGCGTACAGGAAGGCGAGCCGTGATGAAGAGCTTGAGAGCAGTCGTGCGGAGCGCTTCCCAAAAACCTTATTCGCCCTCTCCCGTACAGGATCACAAGGACGAGTGTGCCGGAGACCTGTTGTCCCGTTCGCTGGTGCACGCCGGCGCTCGGGATGGAGGAGACTACGGTGGCGGCGCAAGGCACGAGGTGGCAAAACCTAGATTGATTCGGTGTATTTGCAGCGCACGACTTTATATCGCGTGGCTAGGGAAAACCCTAACGGGTACAACATGGGCCAAGTCCACGTCCCGCACGTTTAGGTCGGTTACAGTAGCCCACGATCCGGGAGCGACCTATCTGTGACGCTTCCGTCCAAACCGTTTTTCCCAGACTGCAAAAATAAAGCTCGGCTCGGCGAGATTCCCGCAACCCGCGGCGCGTCGTGACGAGACGGACGGGCGGGCGGGCGGTGTGTGCGTGCGAGCGGCGGCGGAGGAGGAGGAGCGCGTGAGAGGGCCTCATGTTCTCACAAGCTTACCAAGTAGCACAACACTCCACTATATAAGGTGGTGCCACTCCTCTTAAACTAGCAACGTGGGACAAAACTTTAGCTCCCACTCCACTCTCATGTGTGCTGCTATTTTTCCATGGGCTTTGAGATTTCAGAAATAGCTAATTGGGCTTCCCACTCATGGGCCCAAATTCTAACAATCCCCCACCAGATCTGAAATCCCATTTAGAGATGTTTGCCAGACCTCGAGTCTTGTTTATATACCAGTGTTTCAGCAGAGACTGTTAAGTTGAACTTCTGCCTAGAACCTTGAGCTACGTCTATTGGCAACTTGAGCAATGGACGAACCTTGAATTGCAAGTTTGGTGCTTCTAGCTTTCACACAAAATCATAACTGGTACTTGGCTGCCAGTAGCCTACCCCGCGGGTGTAGCATATGCGTCATACTACCTGGTCTCTTCATGAGTTTACTAGATATCACCCAAATCTCATAAATTGTGACGTTTAACAATTTGACTCATATAGGTGTGTTCTTTCAAGAATGCTCTGTAGAACAGCATCTTTGCTATGAATAGCCAACAGAACCATATTAAGGGATGCAGCCAACCTGACTTACAGATTTTGAGAGTTGTGCATCTTAACATAGAGAGGGTTAGGTAATAACTCTCCTCTGTCACACCACTAGCTTGTTCTTCCCAGGTCATAATTCACGGGATCTCCGATCACATAGGTTGGGTTACCACTATGGAGTAACACTCACGGGTCTCAACCCCATCTCCCTCGATGCACTTTCTATCACATTACGTGATAGTCCCTTCGTAAAGGGATCTGCCAGGTTTTTGTCTGTTTGAATATACGAAACAGTTATTACTCCGGAGTTTCTCAATTTCCTGACAGACTTCAAACGGCTTTTAACGTGTCTTGATGACTTCGCGTTATCCTTAGCACTGCTCACTTTGACAATAACTGTTTGGTTGTCACAGTTCATAAGGATGGCCGGTAATGGTTGCTCAACCACCGGCAAGTCCATCAAGAGCTCACGCAGCCATTCTGCCTCAACAGAAGCTGTATCTAACGCAGTAAGTTCTGCTTCCATGGTTGACCTCGTCAATATGGTCTGTTTGCAAGACCTCCATGATACTGCGCCACCACCAAGAATAAACGCATATCCACTTGTGGCGTAGAGCTCATCAACATCTGAGATCCAGTTTGAATCACAATATCCCTCAAGCACAGCAGGGTGCCCTGAATAGTGAATCCCGTAACTCATTGTACCGTTCAGATAGCGCATGACCCTTTCAAGCGCATGCCAATGATCAGTACCCGGGTTAGACATGAACCTGCTCAATTTGCTCACAGCAAAAGAGATATCAGGTCTCGTCGCGCTCGCAAGGTACATGAGTGAACCGACCACTTGAGAGTACCTTAATTGATCTCTCGTCTCTTTCTTGTTCTTTCTGAGTGTCACGCTGGGATCATAGGGTGTTGGAGAAGGCTTGCTGTCTATAAAGCCGAATCGGCTCAAGACGTTCTCAACATAGTGTGATTACGTTAACATAATCCTACTCTCATCCCTAATCAGCTTGATGTTCAGAATCACATCAGCTTGTCCCAGATCTTTCATATCAAAGCTCTTTGACAAGAAAGACTTGACCTCATTTATCACTATCATGCTTGTACCAAAAATTAGTATGTCGTCAACATACAAGCATAATATGACACTATCGCCCCCACCATGGCGATAGTACACACACCTATCAGCCTCATTAATGGCAAAGCCTGCAGACGTTAACGTTCTGTCAAACTTCTCATGCCATTGCTTAGGTGCTTGCTTCAGCCCATAAAAAGATTTTAACAATTTGCACACCTTTCTCTCTTCACCTTTTACTACAAACCCATCAGGCTGATCCATATAGATTTCCTCTTCCAACTCTCCGTTAAGGAAAGCTGTCTTTACGTCCATTTGATGAACGATCAGACCATGGGAGGCAGCCATGGAAAGTAGTACACGAATGGTGGTCAGTCTAGCGACAGGTGAATAGGTGTCAAAGTAATCTTCGCCTTCACGCTGAGTGTAACCCTTGGCTACAAGCCGTGCCTTGTACTTCCCAATAGTACCATCAGGCCTTAGCTTTTTCTTGAACACCCACTTACAACCCACAGGTTTGCAACCGTAGGGTCGTTCAGATAATTCCCAAGTTCCATTAGAAAGAATTGAGTCCATCTCATTATGGACAGCTTCTTTCGAGTCATCCGCATCAGGAAATGTGAATGCCTCTGCAATGGACGTAGGGTCATTGTCCACAAGGTACACAATGAAATCATCACCAAAGGATTTTTCAATCCTCTGTCTCTTGCTCCTTTTGGGAGCTTCATTGACATCCTTCTCAAGGTGTCGGGGGGCTGCCCCCCGGGTAGGGGCAGATCCCGGAATAATTCAGTAATAAGCCAACAGTACTTGACCTTTGGTGAGAGCAAGGGACACCTCCTGGTGTGCTGAAGGGGCAACTTGACCCTTGAGCGCTGCTAGAATGCAAAGTGCCTCCTGGCGGGTGCAAGGGTCAGCTCTGGCAGCTATAAATAGACACCCCGAGCCTTCACAATGGCAGCACAAGCATCAGCGGGTGGTTCCTCTAAGAACTAGCTTCTCGAAGATGTCTTTGCTGGTAGGCTAAGACATCTTCGGGAGGCTAGGCCTAGAGATACTCATCCAGGGACGAACTCGGACGCCTCCGGAAAGGATCTCGGATCTTGGGCTCCGAGGAGACTCCCGGAAGGAGGTATATTCGGTTTTGCCGGATAGACAATCCGAGTAAGGGCTAACCGGAACGTCTATCTCGGTCTTGATCTTGTGCAGGAAAGACCCACGGGGGCAAGCATGGAGATAACCGGCACGAGGGACCCCGGTAGGCCGTCAACGGTCTGTAGCAGGTTTTCCCGCCTGATGCGGGGGGAAGTAACTTTCCGTCTGACACGGAAGCATGGTCACCTCCCGCCTGACACGGAAGCATGGTCACCTCCCGCCTGACACGGGAGCGCGTTAGCCGGTACGACAACGGTACGACAAGACACGACGTGCCTAGCCCGGCAATCCGGAAAAGGCAATCCGGGATGGGCAAAGACATGTCCTGTCTCTGACAGGAGGACAATGATGTTCCAGGACGGCGCCTGCTGTCCTTGCCGGGATGATGACGAAGGGGCTACGCCGGATAGCGCGGGGAGTAGGTCGCACTAGCCGGTGACGCCATGCCGGTTAGGCCTGTCCGGTGGGGCCAAGCCGGTTTAGGGTTTTCGGCCCTCCTGGCCGAAACCCTATAAAAGGCGACATAACTGCTTCTGTGAAAGAGAGACCAACTTGGGAGCCAAAGCTGTAGTTGCATTCACTCCTAGAGCATTTACTTCTTCACACCTTGAGTTCATCTAGTTCTTCGTGTTCTTCACGTTGAGAGATCTAAGAGCAAGTTGTAGCCCTTGTACCACAATTATATAGAGGGGAAAGGCAGGAGTAGGGGTGTTACCTCCTCACGAGGGCCCTGAACCTGGGTATATCGTCTGTGTGTTGAGTGCCTTCGTGCATTTATTCTTGTTTGTTAGATCTTCCCTATATCGTACTGCTCTTGTTTCTAGTTCTTGGGAGATCTCGGTTATACCGGGATCCTCCCCGTGTGGGCTATTCAGCTCGATATCCCTCCCCGGATCCACCAACGTCCATCGGCCCCACACATTAGCCATCCTATGGCATCTGCCGTGACACCACCACGACAGTTGGCGCCCACCGTGGGGCTGAAAGAGGCGTTGGCTGGTGTACACATCCGGACGGGTTCCCCCGTTCACTTCGACATTCGGGTTCTCTCTGGCCTTGTCGTAAGGCTGGGAGAGATGGACTTCGTCAGCGATAACGCAGGGTGCTTCCGGAACAGACCCTTTCCGGTGAACGGGTGCCTCATTGACTTTGGTGGTTTCACCACCTACGTCGCCACCGAAGTTATCTGTAGCTACCCGGACGTGGTGCTGGAAGCTGAGGATTCCCCCATGCTCTGCGCTACTCGGGGTCTGCGTGCCAGTCACTCCCCGAGTTCCGTCGCGGTAATGATGGTCGGGGTAACCGAGGAGGAGTACCAAGATGCTGACGACGATACCGGGAGCGGCCACGTCCGATTGGCCAAACCTCCTCAGGAAAGAGGTGCGGCCCGAGATGACGATCCACAGCCATCCCAGCCACGACGTCGCCCGGATCCCCTCTCGGGTCTGGTGGCCAAGTTGGCCGTCCCTGTAACTGCTGAAGCAGACACCCAGGCCACTTCGGCTGATTTGGAGGAGCAGCGGAGGTTGCTACTCGCTGAAGCACAGGAGATCGCCGAGATCCGTCGCGAGCTCAATGCTAGCCTCCGGGAGTACAATGCAGCTCACGGATTCCTTAAAATAGACTCCCGGGACAAGCGCATCGCGGAGCTGCGCAAGAAAGGAAGAATGGTGAATGATGAGTTGGCAGGTGGAGCCGCAGCCAGTCACACGGGTAGCCTGATCTCGGCGGGGAAACCTGTGTACAGTTCGCCGGCAAAAACTCTTAGGGCTGCCGAAGCCGCCATGGCCGAGTTAGTGGTGAGGCTCTGCGCAAACAACAGGAACGGGTGAACGAGCTGGTAATCGAGGCCAACCGGCAGAACCAGGCCTTCAAGAAGAAGAACCCCGGGGCAGGATCCCAAGTGCACTCAGCTAGACCCAATAGCCAGAAATCGGGCGGAGAGGCCTCTTCCCCGCATCCGAGCAGAAGCAAGAGCAAGAGCAAGAGCCGGAGCCGTAGTCGGGGTTCCGGGAAGAACAAGCAGTTGCAGGCCTATGATCCGGCCTTTGCCGGATTCCAGCAAGCCGGACAGCGTAACTCGGGGCAGGCGGGAATTACCCGTGAGGATGGCAACCTGGGTGTAGGAAACAATAACCCAGCTGGCCGTGCTAATCCACCCCGGAACCCTCCTCATGCTCAGGGAAACCCGCAAAGGGAGGTCGCCTCTGTTCCGCAGCAGGCTGTGATCCCGGCGCAAGATAGGCTCAACGATGGCAACTCGAGACTGCAGCAGCTCGGATACCAGCCCGACGAGAATCCTTTGGGATCTCGGATAGGGACCAGACAGCTGATCCGGCAGATGCCAGATTCCGGCTCGATCGAATTCACCAATCCGAGCTAGTGGAGGAGCAAGGACCTCCGGGGCCTGCCTGCTTTGGACCCCGGATCATGCGGGAGCCGCCTGTACGGAATTTTCAACTCAACCGGGGTGCTAAGACCTATGACGGCAGCAAGAAGCCGGAGGACTGGCTAACCGACTATGTAACTACAGTGAGCATAGCCGGTGGAAACAGACGATGGGCGGTCCGATACGTACCGCAGATGTTGGAAGGACCTGCCCGGATCTGGTTAAACAACTTGAGAACTGGCAGCATAGACTGTTGGTTAGATTTCGAGGAGGCATTCATCAGCAACTTCACCAGCACCTACAAAAGGCCAAATAGGCCTCAACAGCTCGCCATCTGTAGGCAAAGGAGCAACGAGACTGACCGGGAGTACCTTACCCGGTGGAGCAATATTTGTAATTCTTGCGAAGGAGTGGTAGAGGCACAGGCCATCTCTTGGTTTGCACAAGGGTGCCGGCATGGCTCGATGCTATGGCAGAAATTGCAAAGGAAGATGTCGGCGACCTTAGCAGAGACCATGCGCATCGCCGATACCTACACGCTTGGAGACCCCATGCAACCCCTGGTGGATGTCGGTGACTCCAACAGGAGGAATGCGGGACCTCAGCGTTCGGGATCGGGCAGGAGCCATGATCGCCAAGATTTTGGCCAGAAGAGGACTCAGCCCGAGTACCACCATGCCGCACAGCACGTCGCAGCAGTGACCCGGGAGCAAGAGGATGCCGGCAACAGTCAGCGTCAAAAGACAAGTGGCCCGGCTTGGGGTCAGAGTCAGGAAGTGCAAAAGACTTGGGTAGAACAAAAGAAGCCCCTGACGTATGAAGAGATGCTGAACAAGCCATGCTGCTACCATACCCTGGAGGCTAACAAGCCAGCAAACCACTCTACTCGGCAATGCAGCTGGTATCAGCGCACATTGCAGGAGGGCAGCTCGGGAGCTGTTCGGCCGAGTGCTCCGGCATCTCGACCCAACATTCCGAGACCCCCTCCTCCGACATCAGGGGCCAACGCTATCAGGATCAATCAGCCTCAGCGAGGACCTCCACCTCGGCCGGTGAATGTGTTGCACACCCGGAACGACAACGTTGCAGGCCCCAGTAACCAAGCCGGACAGCAGCAGGGTAACTACCGGGAGGCACATCAAAGCTATGTGGTCTTTGTGACCGAGCCCACTGACCGGAGGAGTGTGCGACAGCGTGCCCTAGAGGTGAACGCCGTGATCCCGGCGGTGCCCAAGTTCTTGCACTGGTCTGAGATGGAGATCACATGGAGCCGGAAGGATCATCCCAGGGTTATGCCTAAGCCGGGGGCGTATGCCTTGGTGGTGGACCCAACTTTTGTCGGACCAAACCTCAATGTCCGCTTCAGCCGAGTTCTGATCGACAATGGCAGTGCCATTAACATCATGTACAAGGACACGATGCTGAAGCTGGGGGTGTCCATGAACACCTTGTTGCCTACCGAGACGACCTTCCACGGCATTGTGCCCGGAGTCTCTTGCTCACCCATGGGAAAAATCTGGGTTGAATTGCTATTCGGAACCCGGGAGAACTGCCGAACCGAGAGCTTGGAATTCGAGGTCGTGGACCTCGAAAGCCCGTATCACGCACTGATCGGCAGGCCAGCCCTGGCCAAGTTCATGATCTCAACTCACATGGGTTACCTGAAGATGAAGATGCCGGGACCTAACGGCGTAATCACCATCTCGGGAGACCACAAGCGCTCCATGGAGTGTGCCTCGGTAGGATCATGCTTAGCTGAGTCCCTGGTGATCGCGGAAGAAAAGAAGAGGATCCAGCAGGTGGTGGCAATGGCCAAGACCTCTCAACTCGGAATGCCCGGGATGGTGAACCCGGAGCAGGGTGCATCGTTCCAGCCCCCCAAGGAGACCAAGAAGGTGGGTGTGGACCCCAGCAACCCGGAGCGCCAAGTCATCATTGGCAGCAGCCTGGACAGCAAATAGGAAGGCGAGCTCGTCGACTTCCTCCGTGAGAATCGGGATGCTTTTGCGTGGTCTAGTGACGATCTGCAAGGTGTCCCGAGGGAGTTGGCTGAGCACTCTCTGTTTGTTAGACCGGACGCGAAGCCGGTGAAGCAACCAACTAGGCGCCTCTCGGATGAAAGAAGAGTTGCCGTCATGGAGCATCTGGCTATACTGCTGGCCGCCGGATTCATAATGGAAGTACTACACCCGGATTGGATATCGAATCCGGTCCTAGTAGAGAAGAAGAAGGATGATCCCCTCCTTCTTAAGGTGTGGCGCATGTGCATCGACTTCACCAACCTCAACAAAGCATGCCCGAAGGACCCCTTTCCACTGCCCCGGATAGATCAAGTAATAGATTCCACTGCCGGGAGTGAACTTTTGACCTTTTTAGATGCATATTCTGGTTTTCACCAGATACCTTTGAATCCGGATGATCAATTGAAAACTGCTTTTATTACCCCTTATGGGGCTTATTGCTATCGTGTCATGACTTTCAGTTTGAGAAATGCTGGTGCTACATACCAGAGGTGCATGCAAAAGTGTTTGCACGACCAGATAGGCCGAAATGCCGAAGTCTATGTCGATGACATAGTCATAAAAACAAAAGAAAAGGCCTCACTGATAGATGATCTGAGGGAGACATTTAAGAACTTAAGAAGATTCCGGATGAAATTGAACCAGGATAAGTGCACATTTGGTGTTCCGGCGGGGAAGTTACTCGGTTTCCTCATCTCAAGCCGGGGAGTTGAGGTCAACCCGGGTAAAATTCGTGCTATCGAGAGCATGAAATTGCCCGTACGTCTCAAGGAAGTGCAGAAGTTCACTGGTTGTCTTGCATTCCTAAGTCGCTTTGTGAGTCGACTTGGGGAAAAGGCCCTGCCCCTGTACCAGTTGATGAAGAAAAGCAAAACATTTGTTTGGACCCCGCAGGCTGACGTGGCGTTCAACGATTTGAAGAGAATGCTCTCAACAGCACCCGTATTGGCATCCCCCTTACCCAAGGAACCTATGCTGTTGTACATTGCTGCCACCAACCGAGTAGTCAGTGTGGCAATGGTGGTAGAGAGGGAAGAAGGGGGCAAGCTGATACAAAGGCCGGTGTATTACCTCAGTGAGGTGATCTCGGAATCCAAGCAGAACTACACGCACTACCAGAAGATGGCGTATGGAGTATACATGGCAGTGACCAAGCTCAAGCACTACTTTCAAGAGCACCCGGTCACAGTGGTGTGCGAGGCTCCTCTGGCCGAGATCATCGGTTGCAAGGACGCTAGCGGCCGGGTAGCCAAATGGGCCATCCAGTTGTCTCCATACGCTCCGGCGTATGAGAGACGAGATGCCATCAAGTCGCAGGCGCTGCCCGACTTTTTGGTAGACTGGGCCGAGATGCAATATGAACCTCCGATGCCGGATTATAATTTCTGGAGGATGCATTTCGATGGCTCCAAGGCTAAGATCGGGTTGGGTGCCGGAGTAGTCCTCACTTCACCAAAGCAGGATGTGCTGAAGTATGTTCTGCAAATTCATTTCTGGGCATCCAACAACGTCGCGGAGTATGAGGCCTTAGTTCATGGACTGAATGTCGCCAAGGAGATCGGCATCCGCTGGATAGAGTGTTTCGGTGACTCCGACCTCGTAGTGCAACAGGTGTCGGGGAATTGGGATGCCCTTGATGCAAACATGGCCTTGTACAGATTTCATGTGCAGAAAATATCCGGATTTTTTGAAGGATGCGAGTTCAAGCACATACCCAGAGGAGAAAACGAGGCAGCGGATGTCTTGTCCAAGCTAGGGTCATATCGGGATGCCATCCCACCCGGGATCGCTCTTGAGCATTTGAGGAAGCCATCTATTCAACCTTCAGCCGAGTCGGATTCTATCTTCATCCCCAAGGAGCCTAGTTCGGATGCCGTGCCCATGGAAGTAGATGTCGGGAGCATCACATCGAACCCGGGGACTGCGTCACTATGCTCAGAGAGACAAATAAAGATGATGATGGAGGTGATGTTGGCAGAGCCAATGGACATAGACGCTCCCGTATTCCCGGTTCGACCTGTCCAGGGATGGGCACAGCCCATTATGGCATACATCTTAGAGGGAACCCTCCCGGAGAATGAAGTGGAAGCCCGGTAGATAATGCGAAGGTCGAAAGCATACACTGTCATCAATCAAGAGTTGTACAAGAGGAGTGTCACTGAGGTACTCCAGAGATGTGTGGAACCAGCAGAAGGACAAGAGATGCTCCTAGAAATACATCAGGTGGAGTGTGGACATCATGCATCATCCCGAGCCCTGGTGGCGAAAGTGTTCCGACATGGGTTCTACTGGCCCACTGCGTTGCAAGAGGCAGAAGACATTGTCCGGAAGTGTGGAGGATGCCAGAGGTTTGCTCACCGGATACATATGCCGGCGTCAGCACTGAAGACAATCCCTATCACTTGGCCATTCGCAGTATGGTGTTTGGATATGGTCGGGCAATTCAAACCGGCACGAGGCAATATGACGCACATACTGGTCATGGTAGATAAATTCACCAAGTGGATAGAGGTAAAGCCAATCCGGAAGTGTGATGGACACACCGCTGTGCAATTCCTGAAAGACATCATCTTGAGATACGGGTACCCGCACAGCATTATCACGGATAATGGCACCAATTTTGCTGTGGGGGAATTCGCTGAATTTTGTGCTGAGAAGGGAGTCCGGCTGGATGTAGCATCAGTTGCACACCCGGAAGCAAACGGGCAAGTCGAAAGAGCAAATGCTTTGGTCTTGGCCGGCATCAAAGCTCGTTTGATCGAGCCACTGTTGAGAACTCCGGGATGCTAGATAGAGGAATTACCGGCAGTTTTATGGGGTCTCCGAACTACACCGAATAGATCCACCGGATATACGCCATTCTTCATGGTGTATGGTGCCGAGGCAGTACTCCCAACCGACATACAATATGATTCACCGAGAGTGACAATGTTCACCGAGACCGAGGCAAGGGAGGCCCGAGAAAATGATGTTGATTTACTTGAGGAGGCAAGAGAATTGGCACTCTCTCGGTCTGCAATTTACTAGCAAAACCTCCGCCGCTATCATAGCCGGAAGGTGCACCCGAGAGTGTTCCGAGAAGGAGATCTTGTGCTAAGGCTCATCCAACGCACGGCCGGAATGCATAAGCTGTCACCTCCATGGGAGGGACCTTTCGTGATAAGCAGGGCATTGCACAATGATAATTATTACCTTGTAGATGCACAGGAAGCTAGGAAAGGTGTAATGGACAAATCCGGAGAGGAAACCAAACGCCCATGGAATGTAGCTCTACTTCGACCCTTTTACACATAAAGGGCTCAGTGTATGTTGTATTTCAGTTTTTAGGTATTAATGAAAGTAAGGCACCCCGGGAGGAACCCAGGGACTGCCCCATTATGTGCCCATTTACTTTGTCCACTTTATTTTGTTATTTCATACCGGCATCCCGAGAAGGAACCCGGGGACTGCCGTGTACCTAGTTCTTGTGTTATTTGTATGCCGGGAAAGTTCCGAGTTCGATTCGCAAAATCAGAGTAATGTATGTCATGTAAAATCATCTTGTGACTCGACTGACGCACGCCGAAATGGTAGTCAAGAGCAAAGAGAATCAAATGTGAGGAACACGAAAATGGTCTCGGGGACTTGGGGCAGGAACTTGTCCGACATACCTATTTTTGCTAACCCAGTTATTTTTTATGTCAGGAATCCGGTTAGCCAGAACTCGGATTGTCTTAAGTAATGTATGCCGTATATGGAATTTTGTGGCTCGACTGTCGAACGCCGAAATGGTAGACAAGAGCAGGAATTACCTAAGTACGGTAAACATGAAAAGCAACTCGGGGACTCGTGACAGAATAAATCGACATAGCTTGTTCGGATAAATAATTCAGTACGGAACATAAATGTTAAATAGTATATATTACATCTTGCACCCGGCATCCCGGGGATTTAACAATTCTACTCTTAAGTTTTTTTAAGTAGTAGGGGAAGCCGGCTTTTCGGCGGTGGCAGCAGCGGGAGCAGCAGTCTCGGGAGCAGCAGTAGCTTCAGAACCGGCAGCGGTACTCGGGGCATCGGGGCGCACCTCGGCCTGAGAGGCCTCGGGTGTCGGAGAAGTTGTAGCATCCCGGGGAACCACGGTCTCGGTCGCAGCACCAGAGGCAGCGTCATCCTCCTCCGGGATCTCACCATCCACGTCGCCGGTCGCGCCGGTTTCATCGTCATCCTCGTAGTTGGATTCGGAATCAGAAGCAATGACGCTGGCGGTGAAGGCGCGAATGTTGGACCAAGAGGCGATGCGATGCGCCACCTCTTGTCGCCGCTGGACCTTAGCCGGATCGCTGCACCACGGCGAGATCGTCCGCAGACGCTGGATCACGTCCAGATCGAGACCTTCGTACCAGCTCAGTACTTGGGTCAAGACCTGGTCGGCACCAGCCTGCGCACCGGAGCGTTTCCAAGCGTGGAAACGCCTCCCGGCACATCGGAGTACGCTCGCGAGTTCGCCGACCGAGAGCGTCGCGCGGACACTCGGCCACAGCGCGCCATGGACGTGGATCGCGGCGCTGAGCAGCTGTGACGCCCTAAAATCGATACTATGTAGATTTAAGCTCTCCCGCCGAAATCCGCATAATAACGATTTTTGGTCGCCCACCAGACATAATGTGCACGCCGAAACATGCGCATTATGTGGGTGGAATTTGTGATAACATTACAACAGTTCCGATACATCCACAAATACAACAGAAGATAAAATACAACAACGACTCGAACGAGTCAAGATACAAATATACAACATGAAGATACGAAAGACAGCGGAAGCAAAATAGTATCCGACTATGGATAAGATGCAAATTGGACTAAGAGTCCTGAAGATAAGCGATGGCGCCATATCCCTGCCCAACCAAGCCGGAGGGATTCCCAAGCTAACGTCGTCGGACTTCAAACCTGTTGATTGCACATAAAGCACATCCCAAAAGAGGGTCAGGGCACTCCCTGGCAAGCAAAACCGACTTGCCTACTTTCTACACCATCTCCCAAAATATAGGGGAGGTGGACTTAGCGGCAGCAGCACTAGCAACCTAAAGAGACACGCTACAACTTCCGTCTAATCAGAGAGGGATAAGAGAGCGCATAAGATAAACATCTACAACTAACACCAAACATAACCCATTCTCGAATTAACCCCCTCAACCAAATATGAGGAAGCAATTCGGGAAACTCACACATTGAACAGTGTTATTTATAATTTAGGGTGAAAGTAATTCTATATTACTAGTCAATTTAATTAACATTAATTAGGTGCAAGTTGTCTAGATCTTGTTAGCCAGCATCATCACCAAAGTCGTCCATAACCGTGGACACGGCTCATCGATAAGATTATACCCTGCAGGGGTGCACTACTGTACCCATACTCGCATGATCAACCCAAGCAAGCATCAGGGCTTCTCAACACGACTTATTCCTTCACTACAGCAAGTCCAGGTGCCACCCATATGAGTTGTTACCCGCGTCAGGAGTCCGGCCGAATCTCAATTGCGGACTCATTAGTTTGGGCCTACGCACCATGCGGCTCAAACCACAGTAGGAACTGTCCGCTACGTACGCACCACACCTATATGACCCCCCGTATCACATACCCTCTCATCATCATCATCATCATCATCATCATCATGCACATGCATATGAGCGAATGGAAAACCCGAACTACTTGCGGCACATGGATGAGTTGTGGATCCGTTCAAAGTCGAGGGGGGCTCCATTGGGCCTCCCACAAGTGGTTAGTGCGCTCAAAATTGGATCCGAGGACAAAATCTCAGTTCCTAGGTCGACACTGAGCAGAACAAAGCACCTCGCAAGGCCTTCCGCCTGGTGCCTTATCATTTAATTATAATACTCCAATACAAGATAGCATTTTATTAAAGTAGAACAATATATCATACTAAGCAGATGAAACTTAAGACCAACAGACGACTCGCACAGACAACTCTAAGCATGCGCTACGACTCGCAAGGCCAACAGATAAACAAACAACAGGTATTAGGTTGTGGGGATAAAGCTGTATGGGCTGCAGGATAAACATGTGATGGGATCGCAGTTCAAGAATCGATAACTAGGGTAGCAGAGATCAACGGCAGGAATGAAAGACAATGTATAGGTAAACAAGCAAACTTTGCTTGCCTGGAATCCCGCATGGAAGCAGATCTTGTCGTGGCTCACACATCTCAACGTCGTATCCGCGAAGAAGCAACAAACACTGGAAGCGCAAAAGATGCATTTTACAACTACGACAAAAGATCCAGCATGATCATACGAGAATGATGAATAACATGGCAAGATGCATTACAATGCAATTAATCCAACTTAAACGGGAAAAGCAACCCGGCAATTAATATATAGGTGCAAGTTATTTATTTACCAGTAATATTAAATGTTGGTTAGCATGGCAACACATGGCATGGGTGATCTAATTAAATAAAATGGAATAGGGCATTATATATTTATTACCCCACACATTCCATAACTATTATTTAGTTGCAATTAACAAATTATCCTAAGAAATTAAAATAACAGATGCCAAATGGCATACAAATGGCAGATTAATATTCATTACATTTTTCTGATAATAATACATATAAAGATTATTTAATTTGGGTGTATAGATTTAAAGTTATTAGTAAATTAAGTTTAGGGTGTTTCTGTAAATTGCAGGGATTTATCCGTGATGGGAAAGTTGCTGACGAGGGCTTAACTGCAAAGAAAAGAGCACAGGGGCTCGGGGCAAAAACTTCCAGGAGCCCCTGTCACTGACCAGTGGGACCCACTGTCAGCGAGAGGAGAGAAAAGAAAAAGTGGGCGTTTTATTCGCAACGTGCCCTGGAGGATTCGAGCTCGGGTCTCCTGGATAGCATGGATGGAACGTAGCCACTAGACTGTTGTGGTGTTTGTTATTTTTGACTGGACCGGATTTTTATTATTGTGTATCGATGACGACGGATCTGGGAAAAACGAGAGGAAAAAGAGGAGTACGCATGACGGGGATTTGAACCCGCGATCTCCTTCGTGCGGGACAGGTTCGGTGGTGCTAGCCACTAAGTCTCGCTCGGGTTGTTGAGCAAGTTTAGAACGAACTTGTATTTAACAGGAAACGGAAGCAAAGTCTACTGACGAATCTGAAACCGCCGGAGACAGTTCGCTGCAGCGAATCGATCTCGCCGGCCATGACCAGACCTGGGCGGCGCTACGGCGGCGGACGTGCGCGTGTGGGTGCTGGTGCTTGTGCGTGCGTCGCGGGATGGAGGCGAGATCACGTAGCGAGCGCAGCAAAAAAAAAACTTCTCGAGCGGAGCTCCTCGCACGACCATGGCGTACAGAGAAAGAGTCGGGGACGAGGTCGACGAATCCGACCACGAAAACGAAGGGGGAGAGAGGGAATCGGATGCGGGGCTCACAGGGATGGTGTTGGAGTAGGAGATCGATCTCGACGACGACCGTGTGCGACGAATTCCGGCGGCAAGGTTCCGCCGGCCGTGGGGAAGACGAACACGTCGGCGGCGTCACAGGCCTCCCGGGCTCGATTGCTTCAACGTGGACGGAGAGGACGACGGGGCGGAGATATAGGCCTTTAAGATGATCCCTCGACAGCAACAGAGAGGCGGTGCGACGGCGAGGTCCTCCGATGGAAACGGGGTGGAGAAGAACAGAGGAAGAACGAGGGGGAAGAAGAGGGGAGGCGGCGGCGGCGAGGGAGAGGAGGAAGGGCTCTAGGGTTTGGTAGAGGAGGGGGGAGGCTAAGTAGGAGGAGAGGGGAGGGAGCACATGGGGGCTCCATAGCCTCGCTGTAAAGCGAGCTCTCCTCTCTGACGTAAGAAGAAGACAGGGGAGATGGGCTGGTGGGCTAGGAAGGGAGATGGGCCAAGGGTGGGCTTCGGCCAGGAAAAAAATGTTTTTCTCCCTCTGTTCTATTTCTTTAATTTATTTATTTTTCGGTTTTAGTGTTTTTTAAGAAAAATAGAAAAAGAAGAGAGATAGAAAAATTTAGCAAAAATAAAATAGTTTCAAAATATACAATTTAATATATTAGTTTGAATATTTGAAAAGAATTTAAACACCACATTTAAATTAATTTGATTTGCATTTAGATTTAAAAGTGGAAAAGAATTTAAATGGAGATGAATTTAAATGCAACAATTTAAATTCAAGGTTGACAAATAAAATGATGCATGATGATGTCATGTTGATGCAAAAAGAAAAACAACCAAAATCTAATTGGGGATAAATCCCGGGGCGTTACAATCGACACCACTAACAAGGGATCTCGTCCCGAGATCCACGCCGAGACGACAAGAAGAGAGGGGTAACTACCGAATCTTCAGGCTCCGTGATGAACTTCTCGACACCACTAACAAGGGATTGTTGCTCCACCTTGAAATTCTCGACACCACTAACAAGGGGTTGTTGCTCACGACGAAGACGACTCCGAAAGATCGAACCTAATAGGGTAAAAGGCAAGAAATCGTCCACCCACACGTAGGATCCTAAAACTTTGAAAGTTTGGATAAGAGAAGAGACTCCAAAACAAGTAAGGTAAGAGGAGAAATAGAATTGAGGTAAGGAGTAAATAGAAACCTATGGAGATATTTTTCAAAATAATTTAAGTCAAATAGTTTTCGACACTCTAGAAACAACGACCGTTAGCGAGGTTATCCTACAGGCTTTTGCGGACCCGCTGCTTCGATAACCATTCGTATCGAAACAACAAGGAGATCGCAACCAAGGCTCTGATACCACTTTGTGACGCCCTAAAATTGGTACTATGTAGATTTAAGCGTTCCCGCCAAAATCCGCATAATAACGATTTTAGTTCGCCCACCAGACATAATGTGCACGCCGAAACATGCGCATTATGTGGGTGGAATTGTGATAACATTACAATAGTTCCGATACATCCACAAATACAACAGAAGATAAATACAACAACGACTCGAACGAGTCAAGATACAAATGATACAACATAAAGATACAAAAGACAGCGGAAGCAAAAAAATAGTATCCGACTACGGATAACATACAAATTGGACTAAGAGTCCTGAAGATAAGCAATGGCGCCATATCCCTGCCAGCCAAGCCGGAGGGATTCCCAAGCTAACGTCGTCGGACTTCAAACCTGTTGACTGCACATAAAGCACATCCCAAAAGAGGGTCAGGGCACTCCCTGGCAAGCAAAACCGACTTGCCTACTTTCTACACCATCTCCCAAAATATAGGGTAGGTGGACTTAGCGGCAGCAGCACTAGCAACGTAAAGAGACACGCTACAACTTCCGTCTAATCAGAGAGAGATAAGAGAGCGCATAAGATAAACATCTACAACTAACACCAAACATAACTCATTCTCGAATTAACCCCCTCAACCAAATATGAGGAAGCAATTCGGGAAACTCACACATTGAACAGTTTTATTTATAATTTATGGTGAAAGTAATTCTATATTACTAGTCAATTTAATTAACATTAATTAGGTGCAAGTTGTATAGATCTTGTTAGCCAGCATCTTCACCAAAGTCGTCCATAACCGTGGACACGGCTCATCGATAAGATTATACCCTGCAGGGGTGCACTACTGTACCCATACTCGCATGATCAACCCAAGCAAGCATCAGGGTTTCTCAACACGACTTATTCCTTCACTACAGCAAGTCCAGGTGCCACCCATATGAGTTGTTACCCGCGTCAGGAGTCCGGTCGAATCTCAATTGCGGACTCATTAGTTTGTGCCTACGCACGGAGCCGGCGCCGCCCGACGACGGCGAGTGTGACGCCCTAAAATCGGTACTATGTAGATTTAAGCGTTCCCGCCGAAATCCGCATAATAACGATTTTAGTTCGCCCACCAGACATAATGTGCACGCCGAAACATGCGCATTATGTGGGTGGAATTGTGATAACATTACAATAGTTCCGATACATCCACAAATACAACAGAAGATAAATACAACAACGACTCGAACGAGTCAAGATACAAATGATACAACATTAAGATACAAAAGACAGCGGAAGCAAAAAAATAGTATCCGACTACGGATAAGATACAAATTGGACTAAGAGTCCTGAAGATAAGCAATGGCGCCATATCCCTGCCCAGCCAAGCCGGAGGGATTCCCAAGCTAACGTCGTCGGACTTCAAACCTGTTGACTGCACATAAAGCACATCCCAAAAGAGGGTCAGGGCACTCCCTGGCAAGCAAAACCGACTTGCCTACTTTCTACACCATCTCCCAAAATATACGGGAGGTGGACTTAGCGGCAGCAGCACTAGCAACGTAAAGAGACACGCTACAACTTATGTCTAATCAGAGAGAGATAAGAGAGCGCATAAGATAAACATCTACAACTAACACCAAACATAACCCATTCTCGAATTAACCCCCTCAACCAAATATGAGGAAGCAATTCGGGAAACTCACACATTGAACAGTTTTATTTATAATTTATGGTGAAAGTAATTCTATATTACTAGTCAATTTAATTAACATTAATTAGGTGCAAGTTGTCTAGATCTTGTTAGCCAGCATCATCACCAAAGTCGTCCATAACCGTGGACACGGCTCATCGATAAGATTATACCCTGCAGGGGTGCACTACTGTACCCATACTCGCATGATCAACCCAAGCAAGCATCAGGGCTTCTCAACACGACTTATTCCTTCACTACAGCAAGTCCAGGTGCCACCCATATGAGTTGTTACCCGCGTCAGGAGTCCGGCCGAATCTCAATTGCGGACTCATTAGTTTGTGCCTACGCACCATGCGGCTCAAACCACAGTAGGAACTGTCCGCTACGTACGCACCACACCTATATGACCCCCCGTATCACATACCCTCTCATCATCATCATCATCATCATCATCATGCACATGCATATGAGCGAATGGAAAACCCGAACTACTTGCGGCACATGGACGAGTTGTGGATCCGTTCAAAGTCGAGGGGGGCTCCATTGGGCCTCCCACAAGTGGTTAGTGCGCTCAAAATTGGATCCGAGGACAAAATCTCAGTTCCTAGGTCGACACTGAGCAGAACAAAGCACCTCGCAAGGCCTTCCGCCTGGTGCCTTATCATTTAATTATAATACTCCAATACAAGATAGCATTTTATTAAAGTAGAACAATATATCATACTAAGCAGATGAAACTTAAGACCAACAGACGACTCGCACAGACAACTCTAAGCATGCGCTACGACTCGCAAGGCCAACAGATAAACAAACAACAGGTATTAGGTTGTGGGGATAAAGCTGTATGGGCTGCAGGATAAACATGTGATGGGATCGCAGTTCAAGAATCGATAACTAGGGTAGCAGAGATCAACGGCAGGAATGAAAGACAATGTATAGGTAAACAAGCAAACTTTGCTTGCCTGGAATCCCGCATGGAAGCAGATCTTGTCGTGGCTCACACATCTCAACGTCGTATCCGCGAAGAAGCAACAATCACTGGAAGCGCAAAAGATGCATTTTACAACTACGACAAAAGATCCAGCATGATCATACGAGAATGATGAATAACATGGCAAGATGCATTACAATGAAATTAATCCAACTTAAGCGGGAAAAGCAACCCGGCAATTAATATTTAGGTGCAAGTTATTTATTTACCAGTAATATTAAATGTTGGTTAGCATGGCAACACATGGCATGGGTGATCTAATTAAATTAAATGGAATAGGGCATTATATATTTATTACCCCACACATTCCATAACTATTATTTAGTTGCAATTAACAAATTATCCTAAGAAATTAAAATAACAGATGCCAGATGGCATACAAATGGCATATTAATATTCATTGCATTTTTCTGATAATAATACATATAAAGATTATTTAATTTGGGTGAATAGATTTAAAGTTATTAGTAAATTAAGTTTAGGGTGTTTCTGTAAATTGCAGGGATTTATCCGTGATGGGAAAGTTGCTGACGAGGGCTTAACTGCAAAGAAAAGAGCACTGGGGCTCGGGGCAAAAACTTCCAGGAGCCCCTGTCACTGACCAGTGGGACCCACTGTCAGCGAGAGGAGAGAAAAGAAAAAGTGGGCTTTTTATTCGCAACGTGCCCTGGAGGATTAGAGCTCGGGTCTCCTGGATAGCATGGATGGAACGTAGCCACTAGACTGCTGTGGTGTTTGTTATTTTTGACTGCACCGGATTTTTATTATTGTGTATCGATGACGACGGATCTGGGAAAAACGAGAGGAAAAAGAGGAGTACGCATGACGGGGATTTGAACCCGCGATCTCCTTCGTGCGGGACAGGTTCGGTGGTGCTAGCCACTAAGTCTCGCTCGGGTTGTTGAGCAAGTTTAGAACGAACTTGTATTTAACAGGAAACGGAAGCAAAGTCTACTGACGAATCTGAAACCGCCGGAGACAGTTCGCTGCAGCGAATCGATCTCGCCGGCCATGACCAGACCTGGGCGGCGCTACGGCGGCGGACGTGCGCGTGTGGGTGCTGGTGCTTGTGCGTGCGTCGCGGGATGGAGGCGAGATCACGTAGCGAGCGCAGCAAAAAAAAAACTTCTCGAGCGGAGCTCCTCGCACGACCATGGCGTACAGAGAAAGAGTCGGGGACGAGGTCGACGAATCCGACCACGAAAACGAAGGGGGAGAGAGGGAATCGGATGCGGGGCTCACAGGGATGGTGTTGGAGTAGGAGATCGATCTCGACGACGACCGTGTGCGACGAATTCCGGCGGCAAGGTTCTGCCGGCCGTGGGGAAGACGAACACGTCGGCGGCGTCACAGGCCTCCCGGGCTCGATTGCTTCAACGTGGACGGAGAGGACGACGGGGCGGAGATATAGGCCTTTAAGATGATCCCTCGACAGCAACAGAGAGGCGGTGCGACGGCGAGGTCCTCCGATGGAAACGGGGTGGAGAAGAACAGAGGAAGAACGAGGGGGAAGAAGAGGGGAGGCGGCGGCGGCGAGGGAGAGGAGGAAGGGCTCTAGGGTTTGGTAGAGGAGGGGGGAGGCTAAGTAGGAGGAGAGGGGAGGGAGCACATGGGGGCTCCATAGCCTCGCTGTAAAGCGAGCTCTCCTCTCTGACGTAAGAAGAAGACATGGGAGATGGGCTGGTGGGCTAGGAAGGGAGATGGGCCAAGGGTGGGCTTCGGCCAGGAAAAAAATGTTTTTCTCCCTCTGTTCTATTTCTTTTATTTATTTATTTTTCGGTTTTAGTGGTTTTTAAGAAAAATAGAAAAAGAAGAGAGATAGAAACATTTAGCAAAAATAAAATAGTTTCAAAATATACAATTTAATATATTAGTTTGAATATTTGAAAAGAATTTAAATACCACATTTAAATTAATTTGATTTGCATTTAGATTTAAAAGTGGAAAAGAATTTAAATGGAGATGAATTTAAATGCAACAATTTAAATTCAAGGTTGACAAATAAAATGATGCATGATGATGTCATGTTGATGCAAAAAGAAAAACAACCAAAATCTAATTGGGGATAAATCCCGGGGCGTTACAGCAGCTCTGTCCCGATCGACCGGAGAGGCACTATCCGGGCCTTCAGGGTGGTGAGGTGATCCTCAATGTCCCAAGCATCCGAGACAGGGCCCTTCCCGGCACGCTTCTCCCGGGCGGCAACAACAGCAAGGGCGGCAGCCTCGCGAGAGTGCTCGAATTCTCCTTTAAAAAGAAGAGCTGTCAAGCGGCTAGGTAATAAGAAAAGCAACAACAAAGAAAGAAAGCAACGAAAAAAGGGGATGTCGGTCCACTTACTGTTGAGATCCCGGTTCAGTACAGTTAGCTCGGAGAGCCAAGTATCGGACCGTGACCGGAGAAGAGCCAGCTCGGTCTCGGCGAGATGCGCGCGCTCCTCGGACTGATCCAAGGTCTCCTTTTGTTTCTTCGTCGCCTCCACAAAGCGCGTCTTCATCTCGGTCGCAGCGGATCTGGCCTTTTCAAGCTCGCCATTGAGCCGCGCGATCTCGGCCTGCGCGGTAGCAAGTGCGGCCTTCTGATCCACCGAGATCTTGCGCGCGGCATCTCGCTCCTCCCGGAGTCGCCCCTCGCACTTCTTGGACTGACCGAGGTCAGCAAGAACCCGGTTGAAGATGCTGTCGCGTTTCTTGCTGCACTCCTGAAATCAAGACAAAGAAGGAGGAGTCAATCTTGGAAAAGATGTAAGGAACTCGGGAGATTCCGAAATCAGTAACAAGTAAAAGCTACCCGGTTGGGAGGATCTCGGGGACTCGGTGTCCGAGTCCAGAAATTTTCTCTAAGATTGGAGCCTAGTGATCTGCTATTCGGTGGAATCTAGAGAACTAAGCACCAATCTCGGGAACTAGTGGATATGGACCAATTTTTGAAACAAGCTACCCGGTTGGGAGGATCTCGGGGACTCGGTGTCCGAGTCCAGAAATTTTCTCTAAGATTGGAGCCTAGTGGTCTGCTATTCGGTGGAATCTAGAACACTAAGCACCAATCTCGGGGACTAGTGGGGAAGGAACAAATATTTATTGGAGAAGGAAAGAGAACAAACTTACCTCGGTCACCCGAGTAACATCCAGCGCGGCCACCTGGAGAGCGTGCAGAGCTTGAGCGTTGCGGCTAGGGCCGGCAGCGTGCAAGTCCCCCACGGTCTTGGAGGCGTCAGCGGCAATCCAGGCCTGGTTGTATTCATCAACAACGTGTATGCCGGAGCCGTCGGGCGCGCGAGCGGCAACAACTTCCCGGGATCCTGAAGGCACAAAGGAGCTTACGGTTGCTCGCAGCGTCCGCAGGGCGGCAGTAGGGATCTCGGCGGGAGGTGGTGGTAACAGTGAAAAATTACCCGTGCGTAGGGCCAAGTCTTGGGCCGAGGATGTCGGAGCAGCAGTAGGTTTGGCAGAAGTTGTTTTCTGCCCGGCAACCTTGGCGCGCGCTTTCGCGGCAGGTTGATCAGCTTGCCGGGAAGAAGCTGCGGGCTGTTTCTCCGGGGCGGTCTTGTTCGCAGCTTGCCGGGAGGGACCGCTTGGCACGAGCTGCCGGGGAGGGCTCAGGATCTCTGCCTCAAGCCCGGGCACCCTGCGCGGACTCTCCGGAAGAAGGATGTCTTCCGAGGTAGTCGTGGCCTGCACTGGGGTCTCGTCGACCACCGGACGTGTATCCGGAGTCGAAACAGCAGCCGGTGCAGCACCAGAGGCGGGAGGCTCGCTTCTTCGGGTAGAAGGGCGAGGTGGAGAAGAGGCAGCACGAGGCGGGCTGTGAGTCCGGGATCCGGGAGGAGGAGAGACAAAGGATGACGGGAGGTCGAGTGCGTCCCTGAAAGAAAATATCTCAGTAATAATTTCAGGAGAAGACAAGGTCATGTAGCATGAGGCAAAGAAAATGTACCCGGAATCCACAATGGGAGGACCCTTCCTCCGGCGTCGAGGCTTCTCGGCTGTTTGTTTGTTCGGCTTGCTCCTCTTGGGGGGGTTGCCGGAATCATCGGCAGCATCGGTGTCGGAAGCCGCACGCTTCCGGCTCTCGGCACGTTTGGTCACGGCCGTCGGTTTTGGAACCACTGTTGAAGCCCAGTTGAGGGGGAGAGCGTCAATCACATCGAGAATTTGACAGTCAATCTCATCCTCCTCATCCGAAGAAATCAAAAAAACCTCTGAGGTTGAAGGGTTACCCGGGGCAGCAGCTTTCACTAGAGGAACGGCAAGATGCTCCTCACCATCGGGATCCACTCTCGGCATCTTGGCCGGTACCGGGATGTTCGGCGCGAAATTCCCGTTGGCGTGGATCGCGTCCTCCTCGGCTTGTCGCTCGAATAACTGCGCAAATAAATCACCACATGATAACCATGTCGGTTTCCAGCAGAACCCGGGTGCGAATGCAAGTGTGCGAAAGACAGACAGGAGCACCTGTTTCAATGGTTTTTTCCGGGACCCCCCAATAAAACGCCAAACATACTCATCTGACATCTTCGTCCGAGCAATAGATCGAACGCGTCGGACGACCGCGGGACGATCCAACCCGAAAATACTGGTCCTGGTGGGATCATAGCTCCCGTCCATATGGCACATCTTGTGCACTCGGGTTTGTAGAGGGCAGACGCGGCGGATAATGAAACAGCGCAGGAGATCGTCGCCGGTCATCTTGTTGGTCAGCACCGCGAGAACGTCGTGCATACACCTAACCTCCTCGGTGTCGGGGAACCGTTTCCAGAGGTTAAACTTGCGGGGAGGGCCAATGGCGAACTCCGGCAGGTTGATGAAGTCCGGATTCGAGGATCCCGGAGCATCTCCCGAGCTCTCCCGGTTCTTCACATAGAAGAAGTGAAGGGGATCGTGTGCAGAAAACAAAAAAATTCCTACCGACGATATCCTAAAAGCATGCCAAGATCTATTCTACGCAGATATAGTAGTACGAACGGAGATCGGAATACGTACCCTTGTAGACCGAAAGCGGGGATTACGTTCCCGCACAAACGTTGTCGATGCAGACCGACGAAGCCGACCTCAAGGTCGTGTAGAGGAAGCAGGCCTCCGAGTACCGCTAGCGCAGCACCTCGCAGGGAGTCGCACACGTACGGTGGAGACGACGGCCTCCGAAGCTCCAGTCCAGGACGAGCAGCGGAAGACTTGGACCGGAACACCAGCAGCGCGGCAGCGGGCTATGGTGGAGGAGATCCCCTTGCTCTGCTCGGCGCGGCTCCAACTTGGGAACCACGAGATCCAGAGAGAAATCGGGAATTAATTGGTGAATTAAAAGGCCAGGGGTGCCCTTTCTTATATAGGCTCCCAGGGGGAGCCAACCTTGCCAGCCAGGCAATGTGGGACTATCCCCACATGCCTGGTGCGGCTAGCCTTGGTGCGCCGGCCTCCTGGTGGGCCCCTTGGCCCATCCAGGCCGGCCACCTTGGCCCCCACCGAATCCCCTAGGGATTTTTTCCCCCTCTTGTGCCTTCTTTCGACCAGAAGGCCCATTTAGGGAAATCAGCCTAAATAAATTCAAAAATAAATATATAAAATCATATTTGCATATAAATAACACTAATTAATATCAAACATAATATATATAATTTTTCCTAGCTCCGAAAACTCTTTCGGTGCTGCCCGATCTCCATCGGACCCCTCCCGGGACGCTCCCGGTGATCTCCTTCCTTTCCGGTTGTCTTGTCGAAACCCCTTAAGTGTGTTACCCTAGCGGTTCGATATAATATCAGGTATGATCAAGACTCCTCAATGATCAACGACTAACTCGTAGGCCTGGACCCCATGAATTAATCCCTGAGATATAACGAATGACTTTCATCTATCAAACCTGAACGTAAAGTCTTAGACCTTTTGCCATAGCGATACTTAGCACGTCCGAGCGTCGTTCCATAGATATCTCCATACCTAATCCCGACCTCGTTACCGACGACGCTATCTTCTACTCGTTCATGATCTCATGTCTCCGTGACCTAGTCACATGCTTGCAAGCTCATTAGACATGATCTCACCGAGTGGGCCCGAGAGTATCTATCCTGCTATGCTGACTGGCAAATCCCGCTCTTGACCCCTCGTCTCAACTACTCCTTTCCGATACCCAAAAGTATCACCGTTATTGTCATACTAAATAAGATACGACGTTTGGTGCAATCAAAGTATCTTCCAGGAATAACAATAAGAGTTGATCTCACGGTCAAAGGCGTAATGACTATGTTCTCCAAATCTGGGTATGTCCATCACATCGTTCTCTAGCGATATGACTCTCATTGCCGACCGGCGCCATGCCCCATGACCGGGAAACCTCGATCATCAATCGCGCAACGAAACTAGTCTTAGTAGAGGCTACTAGGGACCTGGTTGTTTACGTATCACACCCGCATTAATGTTTCCGCTTAATACGGTTCTAGCATGACACAAAAACTATTATGAACAAACGAGATATGATAAAGAATACACTTTATTAATTGCCTCTAGGGCATATCTCCTTCAGTCTCCCACTTACACTAGAGTACAACTTAATCTAGATTACAACTTGGTAAAACCTTAACACCCATAGCTAACTGGTGTTGTTCATGCTTATCAAGCGGGAGAGGCTTCGTCAGCGGATCTGCCACATTCAGATTCGTATGCACTTTGCAAATCTTCACATCGCCTCCTTGTACGTACTGACATATCACATGGAAGCGTCGGAGAATGTGTTTGGCGGTGGAGTGAGACCTGGGCTCCTTGGCGTTCGCAATGGCACCCGTATTGTCGCAGAAGAGGATCACGGGGTCTTGCACGCTTGGGAACAATCCAAGTTCGATGACGAACTTCCTCAGCCACACAGCTTCATTCGCGGCCTCGCAGGCAGCAATGTACTCCGACTCCATTGTAGATTGTGCGACTATGGGTTGCTTCCCACTTCTCTAGCACACGGCGCCTCCATTCACCTTGAACACGTAACCTGTCTGTGACTTACAGTCATCGGGGTCTGAGCAGAAACTTGCATCTACGTAACCCGTTACGCCAAGTTCTTCACCGCAGCCACCATACACAAGGAACATTTCCTTTGTCTTATTGAGATACTTAAGAATGCTCTTAACAGCTACCCAATGCGGCATTCCAGGATTACTCTGGAACCGGCTTGTCAAACTTAGAGCTAATGCCACATCCGGTCTAGTACTCAACATTGCATACATGATCGATCCTATGGCTGAAGCATAAGGATGTTTCGTCATTTCGGCCTTACCCAGTTCCGTCACCGGACACTGCGCCTTACGCAATATTTTATTCTTGATAACCGGCAGAGAACCCTTCTTTGCCTTCTCCATACGGAAACGCTTCAGTATTTTATCAAGATAAGTACTCTGACTTAGTGCTAATAGGCGCCTTGATCTATCGCGATAGATTTTTATGCCTAAAACATACGCAGCTTCTCCTAAGTCCTTAATGGAAAACTTACTGTTTAAATATTCCTTCACGCTATTCAGAAATTCCACATCATTCCCTATTAGCAATATGTCGTCAACATACAGTGCTAAGAACACAACCGAGCTCCCACTCATTTTCTTGTAAATACAGGTCTCTTCCACATTTTGGATAAATCCAAAACCTTTGATTACCTCATCAAAGCGAAGATTCCAGCTCCGAGATGCCTGCTTCAATCCATAGATGGATCGCTGAAGCTTGCACACCTTGTTAGCATTTCCTGGATCGACAAAACTGAAAGGATCGGTATGACACCTAGAGGGGGGGTGAATAGGTGCTAATTCAAATTTTAGTTCTTTTTCAAATTAGGCTTGACACAAAAGGTAAATTCACTAGATATGCAACTAAGGTGAATTTCCTATATGACAAGCTAGCAACTAAGCAAGATACAATAAGGCAATAAAAAGGATAGAAGTAACCGAAGTGAAGACACGAGACGACAAGGATGTATTCCCGAGTTCCTCCCTTGAATGGGAGTACGTCTCGTTGGAGAGGTGTGAACCAACACAATGGTTCAACGGCCACAAAGGCCTCACCCTAATCTCCGGTGAACCGCACCACAAAGGTTTGGGCCACTTCCACTATCGGAATCCTTCGAGGCGGAATCCGAAGCCTTTACAACAACGATTCGGGGCACGACCCACAAAGGGCTTGGGGGCTCCCGAACAGCTACAATCTGTCACAAAGACAATAGGTAAGTACAACCATGGGCTAGGTTTCCTAGTGGAAGCCCTAGCAAGTGTTCCCTCAAATGAATGAGGGGGAAATGAAAAACGGCTCGGTGAAGATGTAGATCGGGGCCTTCTCCTTCAATCCTCCAAAGATCAACGAGTTTGGATGGGGGGATTGGGAGATCTTGGGATTCTTGGCTTGCAACAATGGAGCTCCTCCTTTTTTAGGTCAAGCACTTTTCTGGAGGAAGGAGGAGGGGTATTTATACCCCTCCAAAGATGTAACCGTTGCAGCCAAACCCCAGGCCGGAAACTCCGGCCCTAGTGGCCGGAAACTCCGGCCAGGGGCGGAAACTCCGGCCTAGGGAGGCCGGAAACTCCGGGGGGCACCAGGGGCTGAACACCAGATCTTCAATCTGAACTTGGACATCTTCGAGATACATGAGGCCGGAAACTTTGGCCTGGGGCGGAAACTCCGGTCCTTGGGACCGGAAACTCCGCCCCCCACCAGGGGCTGAGCACACTTTCGGCAACCGAGCAACGGAGAAGATTCCGGTCCTCAGGGACCGGAAACTTCATGCAGGGCCGGAAACTCCGGCCCCCACCAGGGGCTGAGCACACTTTCAGTGCTGTCTCTTTTTCTCCTGTTTTGGTGCTGAGGCATCTGAAGAGTTCCTAGATTATCCTGCATTACTTAACACCAACTTAATACATCCACATGTTGTTAACTAACACACAAAACACAGAGATCATAGAAATGTTCTTTCAAAAACCTTCCGGCTGTACCATGTACAACTCTTCCTCAATGTTTCCATTCAGGAAGGCCGTTTTGACGTCCATCTGCCAGATTTCATAATCATAGTAGGCAGCTACCGCTAACAAAATCCGAATAGACTTAAGCATCGCTACCGGTGAAAAAGTTTCATCGTAGTCAATTCCATGAACTTGTCGAAAACCCTTTGCGACAAGCCGAGCTTTATAGACGGTCACATTACCATCAGCATCAGTCTTCTTCTTAAAGATCCACTTATTCTCGACGGCCTTGCGCCCTTCGGGAATATCCACCAAAGTCCACACTTTGTTATCGTACATGGATCCTATTTCGGATTTCACGGCTTCAAGCCATTTCTCGGACTCTAGACTCTCCATCGCCTCCTTGTAGTTCGTAGGTTCGTCTTGCTCGACTAGCATGATGGTGCAAACCATGTTGCCATACCATTCTGGTGCGATCCGAGATCTACCAGACCTACGAGGTAGAACATCTTCCTCGACAGTTTCTCCCACTCCTTCCACGGAGGACGTTTCCGGAATTGCTTCCGTTGCGCCACTCGGAATCTCGAGTTCAGGATCAACGACTTCATCGAGGTCTACCTTCCTCCCACTTACTCCTTTCGTGAGAAACTCCTTCTCTAGAAAGGTACCGGTCTTCGCGACAAAAGTTTTGCCCTCAGCTTGGTTGTAGAAGGTGTACCCAACGGTTTCCCGCGGATATCCTACAAAGACGACTTTCTCCGACTTCGGTTCGAGTTTGTCGGGCTGTAGTTTCTTAACGTACACCTCACAACCCCAAACCTTCAGAAACGATAACTTAGGCTTTTGGCCATACCATAATTCATACGGCGTCGTTTCAACGGACTTGGACGGAGCCCTATTTAAAATGAATGCGGCTGTTTCTAACGCATAACCCTAGAAGGACACTGGCAGATCGGTAAGAGACATCATGGATCGGACACTATCCAGTAGAGTACGATTACGTCACTCGGACACACCGTTACGCTGCGGCGTTCCGGCGGGCGTAAGTTGGGGTACTATGCCACAACTCTTCAGATGTGTGCCAAACTCAAAACTCAAGTACTCTCCACCGCGATCGGACCGGAGATGCTTGATTTTCCTATTAAGCTGATTCTCAACTTCACTCTCGAATTCTTTGAACTTTTCAAACGTTTCAGACTTGTGTTTCATCAAATAGATATAATCGTATCTACTCAAGTCATCAGTGAAGGTGACGAAGTAACGATAACCATTGCGTGTCGAAACGCTCATCGGTCCACACACATCTGTATGTATGATCCCCAACAAATCCGACGCTCGTTCAACGAAACCTTTGAACGGTGTCCTGGTCATTTTGCCCATAAGGCATGGTTCGCATGTATCGAGGGATCCGAAATCCAACGAGTCCAAGAGTCCATCGGAGTGGAGTCGCTTCATGCGCTTTATACCAATATGACCAAGACGGCAATGCCACAAAAACATGGCGGTATCGTCACTACACTTAATTCGTTTGGCTTCTATGTTATGGATGTGAGTACTACGATCGAGATTCAACAAGAATAAACCGTTATTCTCGGGAGCATCAACATAAAAGATATCATTCATATAAATAGCACAATTGCTTGACACTGATTTAAATGAATAACCGTCTTGTAACAGGCAAGACCCACTTATAATGTTTACACTCAAGGATGGCACAAAATAACATTTATTTAAAACCAAAACTAATCCCGATGGTAGATGTAGAGGGAGCGTGCCGACAGCCACCACGTCGACTCTCGATCCGTTGCCGACGCGCATCGTCACCTCATCCTTCGCCAGCCGCCTTCTATTCCGTAACTCCTCCTGAGAGTTACATATATGAGCAACAGAACCAGTATCAAATATCCACGTATTGCTCCGGGCAGATGTAAGGTACACATCTATAACATGTATATCAAATATACCTTGCTCTTTGTCGACCGTCTTGCCAGACTTCTTATCCTCCAGATACTTGGGGCAGTTGCGCTTCTAGTGACCCTTCCCCTTGCAGTAGAAGCACTCCACGCTAGCTCTGGGACCAGATTTGTTAGTCCTGGGCTTGACAGCCAACTTTGCCTCCCTCCGGGACTTCCAGCTCTGCTTTCCCTTGCCACCGGACTTCTTGAAATCAACGGTCTTGTTGACCATCAACAGCGTGTGCTCCTTCTTAATCTCTACCTCAGCAGTCTTGAGCATCACGAACACTTCACCCAGGGACTTAGCCATGCCCTGCATGTTGTAGTTCATGACGAAGCCTTTGTAGCTTGGTGGCAATGATTGCAACACCCTGTCAATCGCCAGCTCATCGGGAATCTTACACTCCAGAGCATTCAGGTGTTGAACGTAGCCAGACATCTTGACTACATGCTCGCTCACACTGCTATGCTCTTCCATCTTGGTTGAGAAGAAAAGCTCAGAAGCCTCATATCTCTCAGCCTTAGCCTGCGGCGCAAAGACAGCCTTAAGATCCGAGATGATCTCAAAGGCGCTCATCTTCTCAAAGCGCTTCTGCAGGTCGGCTTCCATGGCGTAGAGCATGCCACTCTGGACAAAGGCAGAATCCTCCGATCGGGTCTGGAAGACCTTCTCATCCTCAGAGGCATCATCTGCAGGAGGGTCACCTATGGCGGCCTCAATGACGTAGGCCACCCTATGGGGAGTGAGGAGGATCCTGAGGTTGCGGAACCAGGCCATGAAGTTTGACCCATTGGTCTTAAGCTTTTCTTTCTCAAGGAACAGACCTAGGTTAAACGAGGGGCGAGACATCTACAATGGAATTTGCAACAACATAAGACTTTGTTCATAATAATTTTGAGTTATAGTATTTTAGAAAATAACTAACATAACTCCCACTCAAACGAACATCCCTCCTGGTCGTTTAAGCGATTACACGACCCCCATCCATTGCACCACCCCTCATCATCAAAGCCGGCGGCACAACTTCAAGAGTAGACAAAATCGTCCGCCACACCAATTTTGTGACTCGTGCTCGACCTTTCGGTCTTCCTGTTCCGAGGCCATACCTCTGAGTATGCTAGGCTCGCCACCAAAGACCTCCACGCTGACGCTTGTGCAACATGGCTTACACCCACTGTATGCGAACGACGAGATGTATGACACCCGATCATCACGGCCTGTCTCATAACGTAGAACTTTCTTGGTGGTGTGCGTTGAAGGGAGAACACTAGTGGTATTTTGAAGGGATCATCTTATTCAGCTACCGCCGTGTAACTAATGTATACTATACACACAATCACACAAAATAAGATGCACACAAAACATCAAATGTAATGCAATGTGATATAGTCCATTGCGCCATGGTCTTCTTGGCGCCCGCAGTTTATAAACAATTTTAATAAACCTACCTTGACCATATCACATAGCCCCTGCAAAATAAAGTTAGACGCTTCTACTTTATCTTTTGCATATTTTACGTGGCTTGGGGCTTTCGTAAATAGAACCGCTTCATACCTACGAATCTTATGACCACAACAACGATCCAATAATTGCATGTTTAAGCATCCCTTTCGGGCCCTCCATTGAAAATGCGAAGACCAACTAAAGAGAGAGAAACTGACACCCGCCAGCCACATATACGGTACAAGCCGTATGTCAGTAGTGGAACCAGTCTCGCGTAAGCGTACGCGTAAAGTCGGTCCGGGCCGCTTCATCAACTCAATGCCGCTGGAATACACAAGTGCACGCTAAAGGGTAGCAAATAACAGGAACGGTGCCCCCGTGCAGAACACGGGTTCTAACAACGTACAGCTATATCTACGATAGATCGGCTCTGATACCACTGAAGGGGATCGTGTGCAGAAAACAAAAAATTTCCTACCGACGATATCCTAAAAGCATGCCAAGATCTATTCTATGCAGATATAGTAGTACGAACGGAGATCGGAATACGTACCCTTGTAGACCGAAAGCGGGGATTACGTTCCCGCACAAACGTTGTCGATGCAGACCGACGAAGCCGACCTCAAGGTCGTGTAGAGGAAGCAGGCCTCCGAGTACCGCTAGCGCAACACCTCGCAGGGAGTCGCACACAGACGGTGGAGACGACGGCCTTCGAAGCTCCAGTCCAGGACGAGCAGCAGAAGACTTGGACCGGAACACCAGCAGCGCGGCAGCGGGCTATGGTGGAGGAGATCCCCTTGCTCTGCTCGGCGCGGCTCCAACTTGGGAACCACGAGATCGAGAGAGAAATCGGGAATTAATTGGTGAATTAAAAGGCCAGGGGTGCCCTTTCTTATATAGGCTCCCAGGGGGAGCCAACCTTGCCAGCCAAGCAATGTGGGAGTATCCCCACATGCCTGGTGCGGCTAGCCTTGGTGCACCGGCCCCCTGGTGGGCCCCTTGGCCCATCCAGGCCGGCCACCTTGGCCCCCACCGAATCCCCTAGGGATTTTCCCCCCTCTTGGGCCTTCTTTCGACCAGAAGGCCCATTTAGTGAAATCAGCCTAACTAAATTCGAAAATAAATATATAAAATCATATTTGCATATTAATAACACTAATTAATATCAAACATAATATATATAATTTTTCCTAGCTCCGAGAACTCTTTCGGTGCTGCCCGATCTCCATCGGACCCCTCCCGGGACGCTCCCGGTGATCTCCTTCCTTTCCGGTTGTCTTGTCGAAACCCCTTAAGTGTGTTACCCTAGCGGTTTGATATAATATCAGCTATGATCAAGACTCCTCAATGATCAACGACTAACTCGTAGGCTTGGACCCCATGAATTAATCCCTGAGATATAACGAATGACTTTCATCTATCAAACCTGAACGTAAAGTCTTAGACCTTTTGCCATAGCGATACTTAGCACGTCCGAGCGTCGTTCCATAGATATCTCCATACCTAATCCCGACCTCGTTACCGACGACGATATCTTCTACTCGTTCATGATCTCATGTCTCCGTGACCTAGTCACATGCTTGCAAGCTCATTAGACATGATCTCACCGAGTGGGCCCGAGAGTATCTATCCTGCTATGCGGACTGGCAAATCCCGCTCTTGACCCCTCGTCTCAACTACTCCTTTCCGATACCCAAAAGTATCACCGTTATTGTCATACTAAATAAGATACGACGTTTGGTGCAATCAAAGTATCTTACAGGAATAACAATAAGAGTTGATCTCACGGTCAAAGGCGTAATGACTACGTTCTCCAAATCTGGGTATGTCCATCACATCCTAGCGATATGACTCTCATTGCCGACCGGCGCCATGCCCCATGACCGGGAAACCTCGATCATCAATCGCGCAACGAAACTAGTCTTAGTAGAGGCTACTAGGGACCTGGTTGTTTACGTGTCACACCCGCATTAATGTTTCCGCTTAATACGGTTCTAGCATGACACAAAAACCTATTATGAACAAACGAGATATGATAAAGAATACACTTTATTAATTGCCTCTAGGGCATATCTCCTTCAAGAAGCTGCGCTGCCACTTCCGGCAGGATTCTAGTCCTTTGACTATAGGGAATCCGGAGTCGGCACGGGGGATGATGGTGGCAGCTCCGCAGTCGACCAAGTCTTTTACTTTCTGATCCGGGTTGGGGATGACTTGGCGGCGAAGGATGAAATACCTGGCCCAGAGGTCCAGGAATGGCCATACGCCGAGATATGCTTCCGTGTAGGTGGTAAAGACCGAAAGCATCATGATGGCGTTAGCTGGGAGATGATGGGGTTGGAGGCTGTAGGTGTCGAGGAAGTCGCGGAAGAAGGGGCTAGCCGGAAGCCCAAACCCGCGCTCAAAGTGCGTGAGGAATACAACGTATTCCCCGGGTTGGGGTTCCGGTTGAACCTCGTCCTCCGGAAGACGGCTCTCAACTTCTGGCGGAATCCGGTGAGTCCGGTACAGCCAGTCCAGGTCCGCCTGTTTGGTCTCGGATCCATCCCAGCACCCCCGGATACTTTCTTCACCCATGCCGGAGAAGTCCGCAGATGTATCCGGGCTACTCTGCAGGCGCAGCGGCAGTTAGTCGGAATTAGTCTACCGGGAGCTAAGATGCCGGATCGCAAACTCCTAAACACAACCGAGTTCCTGGCAAATAAGATCTACCACGTGCTGGTAAATCAAAACTAAAAGGAGGAAAACAGGCTCGAGCTAAACTCAAACGAGGCATAGTGCGGGCAAAAGGTCTAAGTCCTACAGCGACTGTGCATCCCCGTCGCGCGCCCCGTGCGCGCCGCTCGAAACACGCTCGCCAGCGGCGGCGCGGCCGCCCATGTGTTAGGGCACGACCGAGCGCGAAACATTGTCCCCGTGGAAGAAAGCTTCATCAGGGCGGAGAGAAGAGCTTACCGGAGAAAGCAAGACCGGTGATGCGCAAGAGGAACGGCGGCGTTCGGGCTCCGGCGACCAGCGAGAGCGGCGGCGTTCGGGCTACGGACACAGCTACGGCGGCGCGCTCGAGACGACGGGGACGGAGGAGTGAAGGAGAGGAAGGAGAAGAGGTGACCGTTCCGGTCCCCTATTTATGGGGGGATTCCGGAGCGGTTTCCAATTTTCCCGCCCACGATCTCTTCGATCATGGGTGGGATCCGTTCTGTGCAGCACGGCACGTGGCGCTCACTGGAGCGCCCGGTCCGGCCACACCGAGGGCCACACGGCCCCAAAGGTTGGGCTTCGGATCGGCTGCGGCTCCCGGCGCGCGAACCCGAGCGACGGCGTGCTCGGTCAGAAGCACTCGAGTGCGTTTCTGATCAGACGGGACGTCGGGTGGGACCCAGCTCGAGATCTCGAATTCAATGCAGAGCCAACGGTCGAGATTCACTGAGACTGCAGTATCCGGTTACAGGCTTCGTCTTCCGGTTGAAACAGTCTCGGTAAGAGGATCTCGGGAAAAACCGATCTTGGCATCTGGTCGAAGGATAATATCATATATTCTCAGAAGATAGTTGTTATTAAAGCTGATCCCGCACATCATCCGAGGTCGCTGTGCAGCACTAGCTTCGGGGACTAGTGTCGGGGGGCTGCCCCCCGGGTAGGGGCAGATCCCGGAATAATTCAGTAATAAGCCAACAGTACTTGACCTTTGGTAAGAGCAAGGGACACCTCCTGGTGTGCTGAAGGGGCAACTTGACCCTTGAGCGCTGCTAGAATGCAAAGTGCCTCCTGGCGGGCGCAAGGGTCAGCTCTGGCAGCTATAAATAGACACCCCGAGCCTTCACAATGTCAGCACAAGCATCAGCGGGTGATTCCTCTAAGAACTAGCTTCTCGAAGATGTCTTTGCTGGTAGGCTAAGACATCTTCGGGAGGCTAGGCCTAGAGATACTCATCCAGGGACGAACTCGGACGCCTCCGGAAAGGATCTCGGATCTTGGGCTCCGAGGAGACTCCCGGAAGGAGGTATATTCGGTTTTTCCGGATAGACAATACGAGTAAGGGCTAACCGGAACGTCTATCTCGGTCTTGATCTTGTGCAGGAAAGACTCACGAGGGCAAGCATGGAGATAACCGGCACGAGGGACCCCGGTAGGCCGTCAACGGTCTGTATCAGGCTTTCCCGCCTGATGCGGGGGGAAGTAACTTTCCGTCTGACACGGAAGCATGGTCACCTCCCGCCTGACACGCAAGCATGGTCACCTCCCGCCTGACACGGGAGCGCGTCAGCCGGTACGACAACGGTACGACAAGACACGACGTGCCTAGCCCGGCAATCCGGAAAAGGCAATCCGGGATGGGCAAAGACATGTCCTGTCTCTGACAGGAGGACAATGATGTTCCAGGACGGCGCCTGCTGTCCTTGCCGGGATGATAACGAAGGGGCTACGCCGGATAGCGCGGGGAGTAGGTCGCACTAGCCGGTGACGCCATGCCGGTTAGGCCTGTCCGGTGGGGCCAAGCCGGTTTAGGGTTTCCGGCCCTCCTGGCCGAAACCCTATAAAAGGCGACATAACTGCTTCTGTGAAAGAGAGACCAACTTGGGAGCCAAAGCTGTAGTTGCATTCACTCCTAAAGCATTTACTTCTTCACACCTTGAGTTCATCTAGTTCTTCGTGTTCTTCACTTTGAGAGATCTAAGAGCAAGTTGTAGCCCTTGTACCACAATTATATAGAGGGGAAAGGCAGGAGTAGGGGTGTTACCTCCTCACGAGGGCCCTGAACCTGGGTATATCGTCTGTGTGTTGAGTGCCTTCGTGCATTTATTCTTGTTTGTTAGATCTTCCCTATATCGTACTGCTCTTGTTTCTAGTTCTTGGGAGATCTCGGTTATACCGGGATCCTCCCCGTGTGGACTATTCAGCTCGCTATCCCTCTCCGGATCCACCAACGTCCATCGGCCCCACACATTAGCCATCATATGCCATCTGCCGTGACACCACCACGACACAAGGACTTCCTCAACATGTGGTTGTTCAGAATAATCAACAGATGTACTAGATTCAGTAAATATCTCAGAGGAAATCCTTGCAGTGCTATGCATATCCTTCATAGGAAACATGTTCTCAAAAAAAGTTGCATCACGAGATTCCATAATACTATCAACATGCATATCAGGTACCTCAGATTTAACTACGAAAAATCTATAGCCTATCTTCCGCTGAGCATAACCCAGAAAGACACAATCCACTGTCTTTGGTCCGAGTTTACGTTTCTTAGGAATTGGAACATTGACTTTCGCCAAGCACCCCCAAGTGCGTAAATAAGAAAGTGATGGTTTTCTCCCAGACCACTCCTCGTAAGGGGTCTTCTCTTTATTCTTGTTAGGAACTCTATTCAGGACATGACACGAAGTCAATAAAGCCTCCCCCCACCATGCCTTAGATAAACCAGCAGTGTCCAACATGGCGTTCACCAAGTCGGTCAGCGTGCGGTTCTTCCTCTCGGCAACCCCGTTTGATTGGGGAGAATAGGGAGGCGTCCTCTCATGAATAATACCATGTTCCTCACAGAAAACATCAAATATTTTGGAGAAATACTCGCCACCACGATCCGACCTAAGACGTTTGATCTTTCTCTCTAGTTGATTTTCTACTTCGGCTTTGTAAATTTTATAGTCTAAAACTCATCTTTAGTTTGCAACAAATATATATAACAGAACCTAGTAGCATCATCAATCAAAGTCATGAAATATTTCTTTCCACCTTTTGTCAACACGCCATTCATCTCACACAGATCCGAATGTACGAGTTCCAGCGGTGCTAAGTGTCTCTCCTTGGCTGCCTTGTGAGGCTATCGAGGTTGCTTTGATTGCACACAACTATGGCACTTGGAACCTTTGGCAATAGTGAAATTCAGAATTAAACTAATACTAGACAACTGAGACATCAAACCAAAATTAATGTGACATAAACGAGAATGCCAAACACTGGTATCATCGGAAACACCGCCACAAATATGGTTTACTGATTTATTACAGAAATCTGAAAGTGAAAAACGGAACAAGCCCCGCACTCATAACCTTTACCAATAAATTGTCCAAACTTTGACACTAAATTGGACTCCAAGACTAACTTAAACCCATCTCTGTATAGAAGAGAACCGCTAACGAGATTCTTCTTCATAGTAGGGACATGCTGCCCGTTCCTCAGCTGCACGATCTTCCCCGAAGTAAACTTCAGATCTACCGTGCCAACACCACGAACAGTAGCATGTGATCCATTCCCCATTAGGACGGAAGAATCCCGAGCGACCTGATGAGAAGTGAACAAAGAGATGTCAGCGCACACATGAACGTTAGCACCTGTATCAATCCACCATCATGGAGAATGAAATACTGAAAGCACAAATGGTAAATTACCATACCCATCAGTATTGCTAGCGGTCACGACATTGACAGCCTTGGCCTTTTTCCCTTTCTTGTCTGCACGATCTGGGCAGTCCACAGAGAAGTGACCGAGCTCTCCACAGGTATAGCAATCTAGCTCAGACTTGTTCATCATCTTCTTCTTCTTCTTGAAAGAATTAGTCTTGGCAGGTACATTGAAAGCAGGCTTGTTCTTTCCTTTGTTCTTGTCGTGGTTATGGTTCTTCTGCACCATGTTGGCTCTAGACTGACCTTCACCACCTCTCTCAGCAGTGTCCTTAGCCCGAGCCTTCTCCTCACATAAAGAGACGCTATCAGGTTTTCAACCGATATCTCATGTCTCTTGTGTTTGAGAGTTGTGGCGAAGTTCCTCCATGAAGAAGGCAACTTTGCAATAATGCACCCGGCCACAAACTTGTTAGGAGAGGCACACTTAGCATGTTCAACCTCCTTCGCAATGCACTGTATCTCATGAGCCTGTTCGACTACAGAACGGTTGTTAACCATCCTGTAATCATGGAAGCTCTCCATGATGTACAGTTCACTGCCAGCATCTGCTACACCAAACTTAGCGTTCAGTGCCTCCCAGAGCTCTTTGTCATCTGTTGCTAAGAACAATCAGAACGAGTCCCACAAAGGCAGTGTTGCTATCCTTGAACTTATTCTGATCCTCATCAGATATAGCTCCTTCAGGTAAACCCTCACTGGACTCGAACACTTTCAGAGATCGCAACCACAATGTGGTCTTGATCTGCCATCTCTTAAAATCCGCACCGGTCAACTTGTCCGGCCTCAGCGAATCAGATAGATGTCCCATGTTTAATTCAGAAAATTGCCTATAACACATATAAGGTTTTTGGATTGTTGGAATATTAGGCACAATTTTCATGATTAATTCTAATATATTAAACATTAGTACAGCAGCTACTGGCATGTTAATCTCGCAAATACTAGATGTATTAATTAACATGAACATCAGCAAAACGTCTACACACATAGACATACTAAATCGGCACATCGACACGTGATGAAGTAGTCGTAGTAGTCCTCGTAGTTGTTGCAGCAGCAGCAGCGACGGCAGCAGCTTCCTGAAGGCGATGGCGACGTTGTTGACGAGCAGCCCGCGAGTCCGGCGAGCGTACAGGAAGGCGAGCCGTGATGAAGAGCTTGAGAGCAGTCGCGCGGAGCGCTTCCCAAAAACCTTATTCGCCCTCTCCCGTACAGGATGACAAGGACGAGGGTTCCGGAGACCTGCTGTCCCGTTCGCCGGTGCACGCCGGCGCTCGGGATGGAGTAAACTACGGTGACAAAACCTAGATTGATTCGGTGTATCTGCAGTGCACGCAGTGCCCGACTTTATATAGCGCGGCTACCCTAGCGGCGGCAGGGATGGTCTGGATTGGCCGGCGCGGTGACTATGATTTGGAGGGCTGCGGCGGAGGAGTGAGCTCTAAGGCGGCGTTTTGCCTTCGTCAGTGATGATAGATCGATCCCACGATTTGTTTGTTAGATGCTGCCCACAAGTTCGGATCTGCAACTCGTTTTCTATCCGGCGTAAAATCCTATGTTCAGTTAACGTCGATACTAGTATTAATTAACTGACTTCTAATTTAGATTATCCGTAGCAATGAGGCCTGGTGGCATCACCTCTAGTTTTAATTTAGCAGACCCAAGTTCTAGTCATGTCAGACGCAAGCGGCCACATTTTCTCTATGCCTATATTATTTTTCTGTTAACTATATCATAAATTCTATTCCTTCAATTAATACGAATTTTAAATCTATTATCATCTGAAAAATAAACACCTTCGTCTGCCTATGGATTCGGATCTGATGGTTATCAACTGTTTTTAGAGCTGGTTGTCCTTATAACGTGAAAAGGAAAGCGTCCAGGAGAGCAAAATATTAGGTATTTCGTTGGAAAAATGAAAATAATATTAATTATGATGTTTTTCTAAGTATTACTATAGTGAGATTCACGAGTATAAAACTGGTTGTTGGTTGCGAGATCTAATTATGAGCGCATGCCAGCATTGGACTTGTTCCAACGTATAGACAACAACACATGGTATTTGTTGCCATTCGTATACCCGATAACGGATGGGGTTACTAACACAAATATGCGTCGCTACATCTATATTTTGCAACGCATTTCTATTATGTTGCAAAGCATGCATTGCTATATGGGGGATCTTGTTGTAGTGAATGAGGAGGGCATGGATCTCATGTGATATCGCATAACTCAAATGTGCAAATAAGAAATTGCAACATGATAATTTCAAAATACTCACGAAATATCATTTAGGAATGACTAAGAATGGTCTAGTCTTAGTTCACATCCAAATTTTACACAAATTTGCGCCTGTGCGCGCCGGGCACGCTCTGAGCGCGTCAAGAGTGTGCACTTAAGGTGTTTGACAGAAGTACAATAACAAATATTGCTGGTGATGCTCCTGTTGAAAAACAACTCCAGCATGCCTCGCTTCCGTCTGCGCAAGTGGTTTTTAGTTTTACGCTTCTTACTTGTCTTTTTCGTGGCATCACACGTCCCGTTCCCCTGTCGGGCGTGGACCGAAGCAACAAGTGTTGCAGTCGGTGCCGTGCAGACGGAAGCGAACCGTGCTGGAGTTGCAATAACGTCGCGCCGCTTCCAATGGCGCAGATGAAAGCGACGCGTGCTGGCAGTCACAGCGTCTGGTCGCGTCGGCGTCAATTTGCGGCCAGGCGAAGCGGTGGCCGCGTTAATGCAGGCCACCCGACCCCGCTCCTCCAGCCGCCTTTAAAACCCGACGCAGAGCAACCCTCCTCTCCTCACACCAACACTTCCTCCTCTCTCTTCTTCTCTCCAAGGAAACATAGGCCACCATGGCGGGCAGCAACGCCACTTGCAGCTGGAGGAACTCCTAAAGGGGATCATAGGCAGAAAACAAAAAAAAATCCAAGCAACGATATCCTTAAAACATGTCAAGATCTATTATATGCAGATATAGAAGTATAACGGAGATCGGAATACATCCCCTTGTAGACCAAAAGCGGGATTACGTTCCCGCACGGACATTGACGATGAAGACCGACGAAGCCGACCTCAAGGTCGTGTAGTGGAAGTAGACCTCCCAGCACCGCTAGCACAGCACCTCTCAAGGCGTTACACACGTACGGTGGAGAAGACGACCTCCGAAGTTCCAGTTAAGGACGAGCAGCGGAAGACTTGGACCGGAACACCAGCAGCGCGGCAGCGGGCTATGGTGGAGAGATCCCCCTCTCAACTCGGCGCAACTCCGACAAAGGGAATCACGAAATCGAGAGAGAATTGGGAAATTAATTGGTGAATTAAAAGGCCAGGGGTGAAGGAGATATGCCCTAGAGGCAATTAATAAAGTGTATTCTTACCATATCTCGTTTGTTCATAATATGTTTTTGTGTCATGCTATAACCGTATTGAGCGGAAACATTAATACGGGTGTGATGCGTAAACAACCAGGTCCCTAGTAGCCTCTAATAAGACTAGTTTCGTTGCGCGATTGATGATCGAGGTTTCCCGATCATAGGGCATGGTGTCGGTCGGCAATGGAACTCATATCGTTGGAGAACGATGTGATGGACATACCCAGATTTGAAGGACATAGTCATTACGCCTTTGACCGTGAGATCAATTCTTATTGTTATTCTGGAAGATACTTTGATTGCACCAAACGTCGTATCTTATTTAGTATGACATTAACGGTGATACTTTTGGGTATCGGAAAGGAGTAGTTGAGAGGAGGGGTCAAGAGCGGGATTTGCCAGTCCGCATAGCAAGATAGATACTCTAGGGCCCACTCGGTGAGATCATGTCTAATGAGCTTGCAAGCATATGACTAGGTCACGGAGACATGAAATCATATACGAGTAGAAGATAGCGTTGTCGGTAACGAGGTCAAGCTAGGTATGGAGATATCTATGGAACGACGCTCGGACACGCTAAGTATCGCCATGGCAAAAGGTTTAAGACTTTATGTTCAAGTTTGATAGATGAAAGTCATTCGTTATATCACAGGGATTAATTCATGGGGTCCAGGCCTACGAGTTAGTCGCTGATCATAGAGGAGACCTGTTATTATATCGAACCGTTAGGGTAACACACTTAAGGGGTTTTGACAAGACAACCGGAAAGGAAAGAGATCACCGGGAATGTCCCGGGAGAGGTCTGATGGAGATCGGGCAGCGACGAAAGAGTTTTCGGAGCTAGAATAAATTATATATAATATGTTTGATATTAATTAGTGTAATTAATGTCTAAATATGATTTTATATATTTATTTTCGAATTTATTTAGGCTGATTTCCCTAAATGGGCCTTCTGGTCGAAAGAAGGCCCAAGAGGGGGAAAATTCCATAGGGAATTCTGTGGGGGGCTTGGAGGCCAGCCTAGGTGGGCCAAATGGGGCCCACCAGGGCCGGCGCACCAGCCATGCCGCACCAAGTCATGTGGGGATTGTCCCACATTGTCTGGTGAGCAGGTTGGCTCCCCCGTGGGAGCCTATATAAGAAGGGGCACCCCTGGCCTTTTAATTCACCAATTAATTCCCCAATTATCTCTCGATTTCGTGATTCCCTTTGTCGGAGTTGCGCCAAGTTGATAGGGGGATCTCTTCCACCATAGCCCGCTGACGCGCTGCTGGTGTTCCGGTCCAAGTCTTCCGCCGCTCGTCCTGGACTGGAGCTTCGGAGGCGGTCGTTTCCACCGTACGTGTGTAACGCCCTGCGCGGTGCTACGCCAGCGATACTCGGAGGTCTGCTCCCTCTAGACGACCTTGAGATCGGCTTCGTCGGTCTTCATCGACAACGTTGGTGCGGGAACATAATCCCCGCTTTCGGTCTACAAGGGTATGTATTCCGATCTTCGTTCGTACTACTATATCTGCATAGAATAGATCTTGGCATGTTTTAGGGATATCGTTGCTATGAAATTTTTTGTTTTATGCACACGAACCCCATCAGTGGTATCAGAGCCGATCTATCGTAGATATAGTTGTACGTTGTTAGAACCCGTGTTCTGCACGGGGGCACCGTTCCTGTTATTTGCTATCCTCTAGCGTGCACTTGTGATTCCAATGGCATCGAGTTGATGAAGCGGCCCGGACCGACTTTACGCGTACGCTTACGTGAGACTGGTTCAACTACTGACATACGGCTTGTACCGTATCTGTGGCTGGTGGGTGTCAGTTTCTCTCTCTTTAGTTGGTCTTGCATTTTCAATGGAGCGCCCGAAAGGGATGCTTAAATATGCAATTATTGGATCGTTGTTGTGGTCATAAGGTTCGTAGGTATGAAGCAATTTTATTTACGAAAGCCCCAAGCCACGTAAAATATGCAAAAGATAAAGTAGAAGCGTCTAACTTTATTTTACAGGGGCTATGTGATATGGTCAAGGTAGGTTTATTAAATTGTTTATAAACTGCGGGCGTCAAGAAGACCATGGCGCAATGGACTATATCACATTGTATTACATTTAATGTTTTGTGTGCATCTTATATTGTGTGATTATATATATTAGTATATATTAGTTACGCGGCGGTAATTATATAAGATGATCCCTTCAAAAATACCACTAGTGTTCTTCCTCCAACGCGCACCACCAAGAAAGTTCTACGTTATGAGGCAGGCCGTGACAATCGTGTGTCAGACATATCATCGTTCACATACGGTGGGTGTAAGCCATGTTGCACAAGCGTCAGCGTGGAGGTTATAGTGGCTAGCCTAGCATATGTAGATATGGCCTACAGGTCGAAAGGTCGAGCATGAGTCACAAAATTGGTGTGGCGGACATTTGTCTACTCTAGAAGTTGTGTCGCCGGCTCAGCCGATGAGGGGTGGTGCAATGGATGGGGGTCGTGTAATTGCTTAAACGACCAGGAGGGATGTTCATTTGAGTGGGAGTTATGTTAGTTATTTTCTAAAAATACTATAACTCAAAATGATTATGAACAAAGTCTTATGTTGTTGCAAATTCCATTGTAGATGTCTCACCCCTCTTTTAACCTAAACATGTTCATTGAGAAAGAGAAGCTTAAGACCGATGGGTCTAACATCGTGTCCTGGTTCCGCGACCTGAAGTCCATTCTTGAAACCTACAAGGTGGCCTACATCCTAGATGCCCCTTAGGTGATCTTCCAAACACCGCCTCGGAAATCGAAAGGAATGTCCATGAGGTTAAGGCGGAGATTTCTTCTTATATCCAGAGTGGCATGCTCTTTGCAATGGAGGCTGACCTGCAAAACCACTTCGTGAACAAGGGTGCTTATGAGATAATCACTGAACTCATGGTTGTTTTTGCACGACAAGTCAAGGCTGAGAGGTACGAAGCATCCGTGCTTTTCTTCCCAGCCCGGATGGAAGAGCACGGCAATATTTGTGAGCACTTAGCCAAGTTGTTTGGCTGCGTTCAGCTCCTGAATGATCTGGGAAGTGTGATCCCAGAAGAGCTGGTTATTGATAGGGTGCTGATTTCTCTGCCCCCTAGCTATAAGAACGCCATCGTGGACTACGACATGAAAATGACGCAAAACCCCTGTCGGAAATCCTAAAGATGCTCGAAGTGGCCAAATTAGAAATCAAGCTGGATAAGATGGTGGTGACCATCGGATCACCTGAGCGCAACTGCCCCAAGTACCTGGAGGATAGGAAGTCTGGCAAGACAGTCGACAAAGAGCAAGGTATATTTGATCTACATGTTATAGATGTGTACCTTACATCCGCCTGGAGCAACACGTGGGTATTTGATACTGGTTCTATTGCTCATATATTTAACTCTTAGGAGGAGTTACGGAATAAACGACGGCTGGCTAAGGATGAGGTGACGATGCGCGTCGGCAATGGATCGAGAGTCGACGTGGTGGCTGTCGGCACGCTCCCTCTACATCTACCATCGGGATTAGTTTTGGTTTTAAATAAGTGTTATTTTGTACCATCCTTGAGTGTAAACATTATAAGTGGGTCTTGCCTGTTACAAGACGGTTATTCATTTAAATCAGTATCAAGCAAATGTGCTATTTATATGAATGATATCTTTTATGTTGATGCTCCCGAGAATAATGGTTTATTCTTGTTGAATCTCGATCGTAGTACTCACATCCATAACATAGAAGCCAAACGGATTAAGTGTAGTGATGCTACTGCCATGTATATGTGGCATTGCCGTCTCGGTCATATTGGTATAAAGCGCATGAAGAAACTACACTCCGATGGACTTTTGGACTTGTTGGACTTTGGATCTCTCGATACATGCGAACCATGCCTTATGGGCAAAATAACCAGGACACCGTTCAAAGGTTTCGTTGAACGGGCGTCGGATTTATTGGGGATCATACATACAGATGTGTGTGGACCAATGAGCGTCTCGACATGTAATGGTTATCGTTACTTCGTCACCTTCACTGATGACTTAAGTAGATACAGTTATATCTATTTGATGAAACACAAGTCTGAATCTTCTGAAAAGTTCAAAGAATTTCAAAGTGAAGTTGAGAATCAGCTCAACAAGAAAATCAAGCACCTCCGATCCGATCGTGGTGGCGAGTATTTGAGTTTTCAGTTTGGCACACATCTCAAGAGTTGTGGCATCGTACCCCAACTTACGCCTGCCGGAACACCGCAACGTACCCTACTGGATAGTGTCCGATCTATGAGTTCTCTTACCGATTTGCCCGTATCCTTCTGGGGTTATGCGTTAGAAAAGGTCACATTCATTTTAAATAGGGCTCCGTCCAAATTCGTTGAAACGACACCGTATGAATTATGGTATGGCAAGAAGCCTAAGTTATCGTTTCTGAAGGTTTGGGGTTGTGAGGCATATGTTAAGAAACTACAGGCCGACAAACTCGAACCAAAGTCAGGGAAAGTCCTCTTTGTAGGATATCCACGGGAAACCGTTGGATACACCTTCTACAACCAAGCTGAGGGCAAAACGTTTGTCGCTAAGACCGGTACCTTTCTAGAGAAGGAGTTTATAGCGAAAGGAGTAAGTGGGAGGAAGGTAGACCTCGATGAGATCGTTGATCCTGAACTCGAGATTCCGAGTGGCGTAACGAAAGCAATTTCAGAAACGTCCTCCGTGGATGGAGTGGGAGAAACTGTCAAGGAAAGTATTCTACCTCGTAGGTCTGGTAGATCTCGGATCGCACCAGAATGGTATGGCAACATGGTTTGCACCGTCATGTTAATTGAACAAGACGACCTATGAACTACAAGGAGGCAATGGCGAGTCTAGAGTCCGAGAAATGGCTAGAAGCCATGAAATCTGAAATAGGATCCATGTATGATAACAAAGTGTGGACTTTGATGGATATTCCCGAAGGGCGCAAGGCCGTCGAGAATAAATGGATCTTTAAGAAGAAGACTGATGCTGATGGTAATGTGACCGTCTATAAAGCTCGGCTTGTCGCAAAAGGTTTCCGACAAGTTCATGGGATTAACTACGATGAAACATATTCACCGGTAGTGATGCTTAAGTCTATTCGGATTTTGTTATCAGTTGCTGCCTATTACGATTATGATATCTGGCAGATGGACGTCAAAACAACCTTCCTAAATGCAAACATTGAAGAAGAGTTGTACAAGGTACAACCGAAAGGTTTTGTCGATCCAGGAAATGCTAACAAGGTATGCAAGCTTCAGCGATCCATCTATGGATTGAAGCAAGCATCTCGGAGCTGGAATCTTCGCTTTGATGAGGTAATCAAAGGTTTTGGATTTGTCCAAAATTTGGAAGAGACCTACATTTACAAGAAAATGAGTGGGAGCTCGGTTGTGTTCTTAGCACTATATGTAGATGACATATTGCTGATTGGGAATGATGTGGAACTTCTGAATAGCGTGAAGGAATAGTTAAACAGTAAATTTTCCATGAAGGACTTAGGAGAAGCTGCATACGTCTTAGGCATAAAAATCTATCGTGATAGATCAAGACGCCTATTAGCGTTGAGTCAGAGTACTTATCTTGATAAAATACTGAAGCGTTTCGGTATGGAGAAGGCAAAGAAGGGTTCTCTGCCGGTTATCAAGAATAAAACATTGCGGAAGGCACAGTTTCCGGTAACGGAACTGGATAAGGACGATATGACTCCTTATGCTTTAGCCATAGGATCGATTATGTATGCAATGTTGAGTACTAGACCTGATGTGGCATTAGCTCTAAGTTTGACTAGCCGGTTCCAGAGTAATCCTGGAATGGCGCATTGGATCGTTGTTAAGAGCATTCTTAAGTATCTCAGTAAGACGAAGGAAATGTTCCTTGTCTATGGTGGCTGCGATGAAGAACTTGGCGTAACAGGTTACGTGGATGCAAGTTTCTGCTCAGACCCCGATGACTCTAAGTCACAGACAGGTTATGTGTTCAAGGCGAATGGAGGCGCCGTGTGTTGGAGAAGTGGAAAGCAACCCATTGTCGCACAATATTCAATGGAGTCGGAGTACATTGCTGCTGGCGAAGCCGTGAATGAAGTTGTGTGGCTGAGGAATTTCGTCATTGAACTTGGAGTGTTTCCGAGCGTGCAAGACCCCGTGATCCTCTTTTGTGACAATACGGGTGCCATTGCTAACGCCAAGGAGCTAAGGTCTCACTCCACCGCCAAACACATTCTTCGACGCTTCCATGTGATACGTCAGTACGTACAAGGAGGCGATGTGACAATTTACAAAGTGCATAAAGATCTGAATGTGGCAGATCCGCTGACGAAGCCTCTCCCGCTTGACAAGCATGCAAAACACCAGTTAGCTATGGGTGTTTAGCTTTTACCAAGTTGTAATCTAGATTAATTTGTACTCTAGTGCAAGTGGGAGACTGAAGGAGATATGCCCTAGAGGATATTAATAAAGTGTATTCTTTATTATATCTCGTTTGTTCATAATATGTTTTTGTGTCATGCTATAACCGTATTAAGCGGAAACATTAATATCGGTGTGATGCTTAAACAACCAGGTCCCTAGTAGCCTCTACTAAGACTAGTTTCGTTGCGCGATCGATGATCGAGGTTTCCCGATCATAGGGCATGGTGCCGGTGGGCGATGGAAGTCATATCGTTGCAGAACGATGTGATGGACATACCCAGATTTGGAGGACGTAGTCATTATGCCATTGACCGTGAGATCAACTCTTATTGTTATTCCTGGAAAATACTTTGATTGCACCAAACATCGTATCTTATTTAGTATGATAATAACGGTGATACTTTTGGGTATCGGAAAGGAGTAGTTGAGACGAGGGGTCAAGAGCGGGATTTGTCAGTCCGCATAGCAGGATAGATACTCTAGGGCCCACTCGGTGAGATCATGTCTAATGAGCTTGCAAGCATGTGACTAGGTCACGGAGACATGGAATCATAGACGAGTAGAAGATAGCGTTGTGGGTAACGAGGTCAAGCTAGGTATGGAGATATCTATGGAACGACGCTCGGACACGCTAAGTATCGCCATGGCAAAAGGTTTAAGACTTTACGTTCAAGTTTGATAGATGAAAGTCATTCGCTATACAGGGATTAATTCATGGGGTTCAGGCCTACGAGTTAGTCGTTAATCATAGAGGAGTCGTGATCGTACCTGTTATTATATCGAACCGCTAGGGTAACACACTTAAGGGGTTTCGACAAGACAACCGGAAAGGAAAGTGATCACGGGAATGTCCCGGGAGAGGTCCGATGGAGATCGGGCAGCGATGAAAGAGTTTTCGGAGCTAGAATAAATATTATATAATCTGTTTGGTATTAATTAGTGTAATTAATGTCTAACTATGATTTTATATATTTATTTTCGAATTTATTTAGCCTGATTTCCCTAAATGGGCCTTCTGGTCGAAAGAAGGCCCAAGAGGGAAAAAATTTCCTAGGGAATTCGGTGGGGGGCTTGGAGGCCGGCCTAGGTGGGCCAAATGGGGCTCACCAGAGCCGGCGCACCAGCCATGCCGGTCCAAGTCTTCCGCTGCTCATCCTGGACTGGAGCTTCGGAGGCTATCGTTTCCACCTTACGTGTGTAACGCCCTGCGAGGTGTTGCGCTAGCGGTACTCGGAGGTCTGCTTCCTCTACACGACCTTGAGGTCGGCTTCGTCGGTCTTCATCGACAACGTTTGTGCGGGAATGTAATCCCCGCTTTCGGTCTACAAGGGTATGTATTCCGATCTCCGTTCGTACTACTATATTTGCATAGAATAGATCTTGGCATGTTTAAGGGATATCGTTGGTAGGAAAATTTATGTTTTCTGCACACGAACCCCATCAAGGGGTGCCCCTTCTTATATAGGCTCCCAGAGGGGAGCCAACTTGCCAGCCAGGCAATGTGGTACTAACCCCACATGCCTGGTGCGGCATAGGCTGGTGCGCCGGCCCTGGTGGCCCCATTTGGCCCAACTAGGCCGGCCTCCATGCCCCCCCACCGAATTCCCTTGGGGATTTTCCCCCCATGGGCCTTCTTTCCACCAGAAGGCCCATTTAGGAAAATCAGCCTTAATAAATTCAAAAATAAATATATAAAATCATATTTGGACATTAATTACACTAGTTAATATCAAACATATTATATATAATTTAGTCTAGCTCCAAAAACTATTTCGTCTCTGCCCGATCTCCATCGGACCTCTCCCGGGACGTTCCCGGTGATCTCTTTCCTTTCAGGTTGTCTTGTCAAAACCCCTTAAGTGTGTTACCCTAGCGGTTCGATATAATAACAGGCATGATCGAGACTCCTCTCCGATCAATGACTAACTCGTAGGCCTGGACTTCATGAATTAATCCCTGTGATATCACGAATGACTCTCATATATCAAACCTGAACGTAAAGTCTTAAACCTTTTTTCCATAGTGATACTTAGCGTGTCCGAGCATCGTTCATAGATATCTCCATACCTAGCTGACCTTGTTACCGACAACTCTATCTTCTACTCGTGTATGATTTCATGTCTCCGTGACGTAGTAACATGCTTGCAAGCTCATTAGACATAATCTCACCGAGTGGGCCCTCGAGTATCTATCCTGCTATGCGGACTGGCAAATCCCGTTCTTGACCCCTCGTCTCAACTACCCCCTTCCGATACCCAAAAGTATCACCGTTATTGTCATACTATGTAAGATACGATGTTTGGTGCGATCAAAGTATATTTTAGGAATAACAATAAGAGTTGATCTCACGGTCGAAGGCGTAATGACTACGTCCTACAAATATGGGTATGTCCATCACATCGTTCCACCAACGATATGACTTCATTGCCGACTGGCACCATGCCCTATGATCGGGAAACCTCGATCATCAATCACGCAACGAAACTAGTCTTAGTAGAGACTACTAGGGACCTGATTGTTTACGCATCACACCCGTATTAATGTTTCCGCTTGATACGGTTATAGCATGACAGAAAAACGTATTATGAACAAACGAGATATGATAAAGAAATACACTTAATTAATTGCCTCTAGGGCATATCTCCTTCAGTCTCCCACTTGTACTAGAGTACAAATTAATCTAGATTATAACTTGGTAGAAGCTTAACACCCATAGCTACTTGGTGTTTTTCATGCTTGTCAAGCGGAAGAGGCTTCGTAAGGGGATCTGCCACATTTAGATCCATATGCACTTTGCAAATCTTTACATCTCCTTCATGTACGTATTGTCGTATCACATGGAAGCGTCGTAGAATGTGTCTGGCAGTGGAGTGAGACCTTGGCTCATTGGTGTTAGCAATGGCACCCGTATTGTCGCAGAAGAGGATCACGGGGTCTTGCGCGCTTGGGAACACTCCAAGTACAATGATGAACTTCCTCAGCCACACAACTTCATTCGCGGCTTCGCAAGCAGCAATGTACTCCGACTCCATTGTAAACTGCGCGACAATGGGTTGCATCCCACTTCTCCAGCACACGGCGCCTCCATTCACCTTGAACACATAACCTGTCTGTGACTTAGAGTCATCGGGGTCTGAGCAGAAACTTGCATCAACGTAACCTATTACGCCAAGTTCTTCATCACAGCCACCATAGACAAGGAACATTTCCTTTGTCTTCTTGAGATACTTAAGAATGCTCTTAACAACAATCCAATGCGCCATTCCTAGATTACTCTGGAAACGGCTTGTCAAACTTAGAGCCAATTCCACATCAGGTCTAGTACTTAACATTGCATACATAATCGATCCTATGGCTGAAGCATAAGGATGTTTAGTCATTTCGGCCTTACCCTGTTCCGTTTCCGGACACTATGCCTTTTGCAATGTTTTATTCTTGATAACCGGCAGAGAACCCTTCTTTGCCATCTCCATACCGAAATACTTCAGTATTTTATCAAGATAAGTACTCTGACTCAACGCTAATAGACGTCTTGATCTATCACGATAGATTTTAATGCCTAAGACGTATGCAGCTTCTCCTAAGTCCTTCATGGAAAATTTACTGTTTAAATAATTCTTCACGCTATTCAGAAGTTTCACATCATTCCCAATCAGCAATATGTCATCAACATATAGTGCTAAGAACACAACCGAGCTCCCACTCATTTTCTTGTAAATGCAGGTCTCTTCCAAATTTTGGACAAAGATTCCAGCTCCAAGATGCTTGCTTCAATCCATAGATGAAGCGCTGAAGCTTGGATACCTTGCTAGCATTTTCTGGATCGACAAAACCTTCCGGTTGTACCATATACAACTCTTCCTCAATGTTACCATTTAGGAAGGCTGTTTTGACATCCATCTGCCATATTTCATAATCGTAACATGCAGCAACGGCTAACAAAATCCGAATAGACTTTAGCATCGCTACCGGTGAAACCGTTTCATCGTAGTCAATCCCATGAACCTGTCGGAAACCTTTTGCGACAAGCCGAGCTTTATAGACAGTTACATTACCGTCAGCATCAGTCTTCTTCTTGAAGATCTATTTATTCTCGACGGCCTTGCGCCCTTCGGGAATCTCCATCAAAGTCCACACTTTGTTATCATTCATGGATCCTATTTTGGATTTCATGGGTTCTAGCCATTTCTCGGACTCTAGACTTGGCATTGCCTCCTTGTAGTTAGTAGGTTCGTCTTGTTCAATTAACATGGCGGTCAAAACCATGTTGCCATACCATTCTGGTGCGATACGAGATCTACCAGACCTACGAGGTAGAATACTTTCCTCGACAGTTTCTCCCACTCCATCTGTGGAGGACGTTTTCGGAACGGCTTCTGTTGTGTCACTCCAAATTTCGAGTTCAGGATCAACGATCTCATCGAGGTCTACCTTCGTCCCACTTACTCCTTTCGGGAGAAACTCCTTCTCTAGAAAGGTACCGGTCTTCGCAACAAACGGTTTTCCCTCAGCTTGGTTGTAGAAGGTGTATCCTAAGGTTTCCCGCGGATATCCTACAAAGACGACTTTCTCCGACTTTGGTTCGAGTTTGTCGGGCTGTAGTTTCTTAACATACGCCTCACAACCCCAAACCTTCAGAAATGATAACTTAGGCTTCTTGCCATACCATAACTCATGGGTGTCGTTTCTACGGATTTGGACGAAACCCTATTTAAAATGAATGCGTTCTTTCTACCGCATAACCCTAGAAGGATACGGGCAAATCGGTAAGAGACATCATAGACCGGACACTATCCAATAGAGTACGATTACGTCGCTCGGACATGCCGTTACGTTGCGGTGTTCCGGCAGGCGTAAGTTGTGGCACTATGCCACAGGCCTTCAGATGTGTGCCAAACTCAAAACTCAAATACTCGCCACCACGATCGGATCAGAGGTGCTTGATTTTCTTGTTAAGCTGATTTTCAACTTCACTTTGAAATTCTTTGAACTTTTCAAAAGTTTCAGACTTGTGTTTCATCAAATAGATATAACCGTATCTACTCAAGTCATCGGTGAAGGTGACGAAGTAACAATAACCATTGCGTGTCGACACGCTCATTGGTCCACACACATCTGTATGTATGACTCCCAACAAGTCCGACGCCCGTTCAACGAAACCTTTGAACGGTGTCTTGGTCATTTTGCCCATAAGGCATGGTTCGCATGTATCGAGGGATCCAAAATCCAACGAGTCCAAAAGTCCATCTGCATGGAGTTTCTTCATGCGCTTTACACCAATATGACCGAGACGGCAATGCCACATATACATGGCGGTATCATCACTACACTTAATCATTTTGCCATCTATGTTATGTATGTGAGTACTACGATCGAGATTCAACAAGAATAAACCATTACTCTTGGGAGCATCAACATAAAAGATATCATTCATTGAAATAGCACAACTGCTTGATACTGATTTAAATGAATAACCGTCTTGTAACAAGCAAGACCCACTGATAATGTTTACACTCAAGGATGGTACAAAATAACACTTATTTAAAACCAAAACTAATCCCGATGGTAGATGTAGAGGGAGCGTGCCGACAGCCACCACGTCGACTCTCGATCCGTTGCCGACACGCATCGTCACCTCATCCTTAGACATGCGCCTCTTATTCCGCAACTCCTCCTGAGAGTTACAAATATGAGCAACAGAACCAGTATCAAATACCCAAGTGTTGCTACGGGCGGATGTAAGGTACACATCTATAACATGTATATCAAATATACCTTGCTCTTTGGCGACTATCTTGCCAGCTTTCTTGTCCTCCAGGTACTTGGGGCAGTTGCGCTCAGGTGATCCATAGGGTCACTACTATCTTCTCCATCTTGATTTCTAATTCGGCTACTTCGAGCATCTTCAGAATTTCCAACAAGGATTTTGACGTCCCATTCATGCCGTAATCCACGATGGCGTTCTTATAGCTAGGGGGCAGAGAAATTAGCACCCTATCGATAACCAGTTCTTTGGGATCACATTTCCCAGATCACTCAAGAGTTGAACGCTGCCAAAGATTTTGGCTAAGTGCTCACTAATATTGCCGTGCTCTTCCATCTGTGCTGAGAAGAAAAGCTTGGTAGCTTCAAACCTCTCAGCCATGACTTGTTGTGCAGAAACAACCATGAGTTCAGTGATTATCTCATAAGCACTCTTGTTCTCGAAATGGTTTTGCGGGTCAGCCTCCATGGCAAAGAACATGCCACTCTCGACATAAGAAGAAATCTCCGCCTTAACCTCATGGACAATCCTATCAGTTTCTTAGACGGTGTTTGGCAGATCACCTAAGGGGGCTTCAAGGATGTAAGCCACCTTGTGGGTTTCAAGAAGGGACTTCAGATCGCGGAACCAGGACAAGAAGTTTGACCCATTGGTCTTAAGCTTTTCTTTCTCAAGGAACATACCTAGGTTAAACTAGGGGCGAGACATCTACAATGGAATTTGCAACAACATAAGACTTTGTTCATAATAATTTTGAGTTAGAGTAATTTTAGAAAATAACTAACATAACTCCCACTCAAACGAACATCCCTCCTGGTCGTTTAAGCAATTACACGACCCTCATCCATTGCACAACCCCTCATCGTCAGAGCTGGCAACACAACTTCAAGGGTAGACAATTGTCAATCACAACAACTCTGTGACTCATGCTCGACCTTTCGGCCTCCGTGTTCCGAGGCCATATCTGCATATGCTAGGCTCGCCATAATTAGCTCCACGTAATGCTTGTGCATCATGGCTTACACCCACTATATGCGAACTACGATATGTCTGACACCCAATCGTCACGACCTGCCTCATAACGTAGAACTTTCTTGGTGGTGCTCGTTGGAGGAAGAACACTAGTGGTATTTTGAAGAGATCATCTTATATATAACTACCACCGCGTAACTAATATATACTAATATATATAATCACACAATATAAGATGCACACAATAACATCAAATATAATGCGATGTGAGATAGTCCATTGCGCCATGCTCTTCTTGGCACCCGCAGTTCATAAACAATTTAATAAACCTACCTTGACCATATCACACTGCCCCTGCAAAATAAAGTTAGACGCTTCTACTTTATCTTTTGCATATTTTACGTGGCTGGGGATTTTGTAAAAAGAACCGCTTCTTACCTACGAACTTATGACCACAACAACGATCCAATAATTGCATATTTAAGCATCCCTTTCGGGCCCTCCATTGAAAATGCAAGACCAACTAAAGAGAGAGAGACAGACACCCGCCAGCCACAGATTCGGTACAAGCCGTATGTCGGTAGTGGAACCAATCTCGCGTAAGCGTACGCATAAAGTTGGTCCGGGCCGCTTCATCAACTCGATGCCGCTGGAATCACAAGTGCACGCTAGAGGGTAGCAAATAACATGAACGGTGCAGAACACGGGTTCTAACAGCATACATCTATATCTACGATATATCGGCTCTGATACCACTGAAGGGGATCGTAGGCAGAAAAAAAAAGTTCCTAGTAACGATATCCTTAAAACATGCCAAGATCTATTCTATGCACATATAGAAGTACAACGGAGATCGGAATACATACCCTTGTATACCGAAAGCGGGATTACGTTCCCGCACGAACGTTGACGATGAAGACCGACGAAGCCGACCTCAAGGTCGTGTAGTGGAAGTAGACCTCCCAGCACCGCTAGCGCAGCACGTCGCAGGGCGTTACACACGTACGGTGGAGACGACGATCTCCAAAGCTCCAGTCCAGGACGAGCAGCGGAAGACTTGGACCGGAACACCATCAGCGCGGCAGCGGGCTATGGTGGAGAGATCCCCTCTCAACTCGGTGCAACTCCGACAAAGGGAATCACAAAATCGAGAGAGAATTGGGGAATTAATTGGTGAATTAAAAGGCGAGGGGTGACCCTTCTTATATAGGCTCCCAGGGGGAGCCAACTTGCCAGCCAAGCAATGTGGGACTAACCCCACATGCCTGGTGTGGCGTAGGCTGATGCGCCCCATTTGCCCCACCTAGGCTGACCTCCATGCCCCCCACAGAATTCCATTGGGGATTTTCCCCCCATGGGCCTTCTTTCCACCAGAAGGCCCATTTAGAAAAATCAGGCTTAATAAATTCGAAAATAAATATATACAATCATATTTTGACATTAATTACACTAGTTAATATCAAACATATTATATATAATTTATTCTAGCTCCGAAAACTATTTCGTCGCTGCCCGATCTCCATTGGACCTCTCCCGGGACGTTCCCGGTGATCTCTTTCCTTCCTGGTTGTCTTGTCGAAACCCCTTAAGTGTGTTACCCTAGCGGTTCGATATAATAACAGGCATGATCGAGACTCCTCTCCGATCAATGACTAACTCGTAGGCCTGGACCCCATGAATTAATCCCTGTGATATAACGAATGACTCTCATCTATCAAACTTGAACATAAAGTCTTAAACCTTTTGCCATAGCGTTACTTAGCGTGTCCGAGCATCGTTCATAGATATCTCCATACCTAGCTGACCTCGTTACCGACATAGCTATCTTCTACTCGTCTAGGATTTCATGTCTCCGTGACCTAGTCACATGCTTGTAAGCTCATTCGACATAATCTCACCGAGTGGGGCCTAGAGTATCTATCCTGCTATGCGGACTGGTAAATCCCGCTCTTGACCCCTCGTCTTAACTACCCCCTTCCGATACCCAAAAGTATCACCGTTATTGTCATACTATATAAGGTACGACATTTGGTGCGATCAAAGTATCTTCCAGGAATAACAATAAGAGTTGATCTCATGGTCGAAGGCGTAATAACTACGTCCTACAAATATGGGTATGTCCATCACATCGTTCCACCAACGATATGACTTCATTGCCGACTGGCGCCATGCCCCATGATCGGGAAACCTCGATCATCAATCGCGCAACGAAACTAGTCTTAGTAGAGGCTACTAGGGACCTGGTTGTTACGCATCACACCCGTATTAATGTTTCCGCTTAATACGGTTATAGCATGACACAAAAACGTATTATGAACAAACGAGATATGATAAAGAAATAAACTTTATTAATTGCCCCTAGGGCATATCTCTTTCAACTCCGGCGTTGCAACGAGGATGCGGAGATGGCCAAGGCGTTCGAGCGAGTCATGTGGGGCGAGGAGGCCAAGCCGGTCCTCCCTACGTGCTCTCGTTGGAGACCGCGCGGCTTAGTAGCCGCCACCAGCTGTCGGTGGACGACAACGCCATCCTTCCGGATGGGTGGGTGAGGAGCGTCGTGTAAATTCCAGTGGCACCGCGGCTCAGCGGGCAGGCCAGCGTCGAGTTCATCAAGCGCAAGTGGACGGAGATGTCGTGCGAGGAAAAGCTTGACCCCAAGTACCCCATCTCGGCGCCCTACTGGCATGCCGACAAGGAGTACGAGGCGCGTCTTGGCGGTCGACGAAAGCCGACGCCGGAGTTGTCCTCAACGGACGACGACTGTGACGGCGAGGACGACGACGCCAGCGACGACGATGACCCCGAGCTGCCCGATCCGCCTCTACAACCGGCTGTATCTTGGTCAGCAGCGTCGCTGTCACCGAAGAAAGGGTTGGCGCAAGATGAAGAGGCTTACCTTAAAACGCCCCCCCGCATGTCACGGCGGTGAATCGAAAACAGCGTCGGCAAAGCCAGAAGCCTCAGCCGCCTTGGCCGAGGCTACGAGACCGTTTCAGTTCGTGTTGCCCATGGGAACGGTGATGAGCCATGTCCAGAGGTGAAGCTCTGACTTGGTTCGCATCTTCTCCCCCTCACCGTGATGAAGCGACATCTCTTCTCTAGGCATGAAGTAATACGGTGATGAGGGATGGCCATGCACGAAGATGCATATGCCATCTCTCTCGCTCCTAAACCCTAAACCTTAAGCCCTTTGTTTAGGTTGTTAAATCTCGTTTAAATTTGTAATTGTAAGTGTTAAATCTCGTTTAAATGTCTGAATCAATTTGTGTTCACCGTTTATGTTGTTCATCGGCGGCGGTTCGTGTGCCCGCAAGGTGTTCGACAGTATGCATTCATGTTGAATTCGTTTCCGAACCACCTCAATCTTGTTCATCGACGGTTCGTGTGGCCCGCAAGGTGTTCGACAGTATGCATTCATGTTAAATTCGTTTCCGAACCACCTCAATCCTGCAGTGGGATGAAACTGTCCTCCACAATTGACCAGCGGAACGAGCGGAACGGCGGGGCCTGAATCTGCCGCCATGGATGCGTCTTCCAAGCGGAGGTGCAGTGCACCACCGGCCGACGGGGAGAGACGAGGCGGCGCTAGGGCGGCGGTGGCACAGGGGGGGGGGGGGGGGGCTACCAACGATCCAATTCGAAATCCCAATTATCCCAGCCCCACCAGTCAGACTAGTGCCCCGGCCCCACGCGCCGACCCTGGAAATCCCAACCGAGCTGACACAGCCGAGCCGTGCCAGGCCGACCCCACCAGTCAGCCCAAGTGCGGGTCAAAGGAGGTTGACAAAAGGGAAACGATCGTTCAATATGCGAGCAAACCTGTACACAGACCAGAAAAACAATGCGGGTATGACACAGCCAGATATAACTCAGAGAATCATGACACATAACCAATTAACCCTTCATGTAATAGTAAATCATATAAAGTGGTTAAATCCTCACAATCAAATTCCACCTTTAAGTTACTGATCCAAGTAATCACAAGGTTGTAAGGTACTCTCTCCGTCCTATATTTGATCACTTTCATTTATATAAAGTATCTTGATTTATAATATGGTTACATATATGTATCTATTTTTGTATAAATTTAATTTGAAATGGAGGGAGTAGTTTACTCTTATCAGCCTTGCTTATCGAATTTCCATCCTAAGTTGAGATGAGCTTCTCCGTTCCATACACTAAATTTTTCAGTCGACACCTCTCAAAAAAACTAAAGGAGACCCCTTATCCAAGTCGAGGATAGGATTGCAGATGAACCCAGTCAACCACGATACCCGTCCAGCAAAATAATAATCCAACAAAAATGCAACAAACTACTAACAAATAGTATAGGCTCCTCCTTTGGAACAGCCAACGACCAAACTCCAAGCAAAATCACTTCTCTACCTCTCCCTCTCCATCTCCCTCCCCAAAGCGGCGGGCGGCCTCCGATCTCCATCCCCGCTCCTCCGGCGACCCTTTCCGACCTCTTTGGAGGGGAAGGCTCGTCGTTTCTTGTCTTTCCGGCGGAAGGATCCCACCTATCTTGGCCTCCGTCTGCAAGATCACGGTAATTAAGGCCCGGAAAGAACTCGCCGCGATCTCGAGAGAGGACAGTCCCGGGCTCCCGGCGGCTGCTTCGCGGTCGATGCGATCGCTTGACGTGGCGGGGGCGGAGAGGTCGGATCAGCACAACCGCAAGAAGCTGCGCCTCCTGACCGAGATGCCCCTCGCCGACTCCCTCGTCGCCGGCAGCAGCGGCGGCTGCGGAGGCAGTGAGGAGTGTCTCAGCATGCGGGTGGAGGATATCGTGCAACATCCGCTGCCAGGATACGGAGCGCCCGTGGCCCTCAGCTTTAGCCCCGACGACCGGCGAGTCGCCTTCTTGTACAGCCCCGACGGCACTCTCCACCGCAAGGCGTTCACCTTCGACCCGGCGAAGCGCCGCCAGGAGCTTCTCTTCGCCCCGCCTGACGGCGGAGGGCTCGAGGAGGGCAATTTTTCTGCCGAGGAGCGGCTGCGCCGCGAGCGCTCCAGGGAGCGTGGCCTTGGTGTCACGCGGTACGAGTGGCGTGCCCGTCGGTCTGGCGCCCCCTCTTCTCGCGCCGGCATTGTCGTGCCTCTCCCCTCCGGGGTTCGTAATTTCCCTACAACCTTCTGCTGTCAGTTCACTGCATGAATTGCGTTCGATTGAATTGGTATTGTGCATCAGATTTGCTAGTTCCAGTCGATTTTCTTTCCAATCAAGCTAATTGATACTGATTGAAAGTAAGCTGATTGACATTCTTGTTTTACTGGCTTCCTTCTAGCTCTCTAGAAAGGATAGCAGGACAGAGTTCAATGGACTGGTGTCTGCAAGTGCTTGTGATCTTGCACAATGTATTCATTTTGGTGTACCACATCTTGTATTGGGGGATTAGGCAGTTGACATACACCACCATAATACATATGATCAAAATTCCGTTATGATGTGTGGTAGGACATTAGAAGTTTATAGAAGTGGGAACCTAGTTATTGACCAATACTAGTTCTCTCTGAATATTGTTTGCACAAGATTGTAAAGGTTATATTGCCTTGTTGGTATTGTTAAAACCCAACCTATAATTGGATTAGAAAAGAACACAGAACAAAAGAAAAAGCGTTATCAGGTGGATGAAGAAAAATTTAGAGAGAAAACAGATAATTGGTGAGAGAGCATGCATTCACTATCTTCAGTGATAATTTTCATAGCACCGCAATGCCTGGGCTATATAACCATTTGCTCACTATCTCATTTGCAAACCTTGTATTAGCCAGTCCCATGTGCAGTCTTTTCTGAAAGGCTATGTCTTGGCACTTGTCCACTTCTTGCCACTCTCTGCTTCTTCCCTCCGGAGATCACATTGTCTCTGATGTCATTGCAGGCTTGACAGATATGTTTCAACCAACTGTAGAAATGGATGGGATCTCAATCTTTGAGGTGCATATGTTAGAATTTAGGTTGGAGAACACTTTTCATAATAACAGATGATATATAACACTTGATAACATCAGATGTTCAACGTTTTCTTTTCGTTTTAAAATAGAGTTTCTAATCATTGTGTAACCATGGTTTAATGGTTCGTTTTTTACTAAGATAGCCTCTGTTTTTTTTAATCTTTCCAAATTATTTTGGCTATTCATTTTGTTAGATTCTACTTTTATTTTTCTTAGGTCTTCTGATTCTAATAGTAGTTCTGATTTATAGAAATGCCTTTGGCAACTATGTTGTTTCTTTTCGTTTATGGTGACTTTGGTGCTATCATGCTTGTATGGTGCATATCTTGAGATCAATATAGTGTTTGATACTTCTGAAACATTTGGTCATCTTTGAGATGCTTGATTAGTAGGAGATGTATAAACTGTACTTTGTGTTTTTTCAACAGGTTTACTTCCAGGATTTATCTGGCTCTGAACCAGTACTCATGTTACAGAGTTCTTCCAAATCCCCAATTATTGACCCACACCTATCTCCAGACGGGACCATGATGGCATATGTCAGGGATGATGAACTGATGTGCATGATATATAACTTGGGTTTCGCTGATGGTGAAACTAGGCAATTGACCTTTGGTGCGAGAGAAAGTGGAAAGGTAGTTATTTGGTTTTCTGTTCCCAGTAATGTGTTAAACGACCATATTCGATGTTGCTGTGTGTTACCACCTCCAGTTTTGTTCAGCATGCAGCGAAAATTACCTCATATTGTCTGCTTAGATGTTTCTTCATATTTTATTGTTCAGATGTAACCCGACATGACTATTCTTCATACTGAAACTGTATACTAGTTATGTATCAAACATGTGTAATCATTAATGTATCGTACTTCAAATATTCCATGTCAGTCTCTTGTTACTATGCCCTTAATATTAAGCCTGCCACGAAAAATAATCTAAAGCCAGGGCCAAACAGTTGACCTATGTTTGGCCTTACCTGGTACTCCCTCTGTTCCAAATTAGATGAGTTCTATTTGGACAAAAGTGGATGTATCTAGATATGTTATAAGTCTAGATACATCCACTTTTTAACAAAAAGAAGTCATCTAATATGGAATGGAGGGAGTACCTAGCAAGCTTATTTCCACCCTCTTAAGCTGCCACAAAAGAATCGTGTAATCATCCCCTCCACCAATAATTAGTCGTTATAATTGACAGCGTGCATGTTTTGTTGCTAGTATTCTTACAACTGTATATACTACAGAAGTGCGAAAAAACTCCAAATCTAACATTTGTATTTGTTCTATCTTTTCAGGTCCATGGACTTGCTGAGTATATTGCACAGGTACTCACCATGATCCATCAGCAGTGGTATGATGTTTGTTCTGATAACTGCTATCTAATAATTTGCATTCCTCACTTTAGGAAGAAATGGAAAGGAAGATGGGATTCTGGTGGTCTCCTGATAGTAAACACCTTGCATTTACTGAAGTAGATTCATCTGCCATTCCACTATACAGAATTATGCATCAGGGAAAAAGTTCTGTTGGTCTACATGCTCAAGAAGATCATGCTTACCCCTTTGCTGGGGCAGCTAATGTTAAAGTGCGGCTTGGAGTTGTTTCTTCCAGTGGAGGAGAGGTAACTTGGATGGATCTCCTTTGTGGAGAACCAAATGGAGCTCATGGTGATGAAGAATATCTTGCTAGAGTTAGCTGGATGCATCATAATGCTCTCGCGGTTCAAGTTCTCAAAAGAAATCACACAAAACTTAAGCTGCTTAAGTTTGATATTGCCACCGGTAAAAGGGAAGTCTTGCTAGAAGAAGAGCATGATATATGGATAACATTACATGATTGTTTCACCCCTCTAGACAACGGACTGAATAGTAAACATCCAGGTGGATTTATTTGGGCCAGTGAGAGTACAGGGTTTAGACACTTGTATATTCACGACAAGAATGGCGAATGCTTAGGGCCTGTCACACAAGGTGATTGGATGGTCGACCAAATTGCTGGTGTCAATGAGAGTTCTGGACTTGTATATTTTACTGGAACACGGGATGGACCATTGGAGACAAATCTGTACTATACCAACCTCTTTCCTGATCGGAGCCTTCCATTGCAAACCCCTAAGAGGTTGACCCGTGGCACTGGACGTCATTCAGTAATTCTTGATCATCAGTTGCTAAGGTTTATTGATGTGTATGACTCAGTTAAATCACCACCTGTGATCCTGTTATGTTCTTTGCTTGATGGAAGTGTAATAATGCCTCTACATGAGCAGCCACTGACAGTTCAGCCACTTAAAAAGTTTCAGCAGCTGTCTCCGGAGATGGTCCAGTTTTCAGGAAAGGATGGGACTTCTTTTTATGGGACTCTCTACCTTCCTGATGAGAAGAAGTATGGACCGCCTCCCTACAAAACGCTAATTAACGTTTATGGTGGTCCCAGTGTCCAGCTTGTTAGTGATTCGTGGATTAGTACAGTTGACATGAGAGCTCAGTACCTGCGAAGTAAGGGAATATTAGTTTGGAAGGTAAACATCCTGTGTTGCTACTATTTTGTTTTGCTTGAGGTAGCAATTCTGCAAGTTATCTACTAGAGAAGTTCACCTCTATGTAATGCATTACAACTCCTAATTAAGAATAGGGACATATAAAAAAAGAAAATTACATTAGAGCCAAGTGATTTGCAATGAATATCATATGTCGCAAAATCACTATCGGTTTCAAAGTTAGTAATTTAAATGTATGAAACTATCTCTGCTCAGAACTATCAATTCCACTCCAGTAAGCTAATAGAATTTTGTTGTTGACAACTCTAATTGTAAGTACTTTTTAAATGCATGTGGCAGCATGCTTATTTCAGTTAACAGGCAAAATTTTGAAAAGAAATATAGCAATGCCACATTATACAAAACCAAAAGTAGGGTCAATATTCATTTTTCAGTTTATTAAACATAGAGGGAATAGATAGATTTAGGATTAACTTCTTGTTGGTTATTCTTACCCTCATAAAATCAAAGTTTAACTCCGCTGTCTAGCAGTTTTGTATTAGGGATGTTAAAATTCGGTGTGTTTTACAAATCATAGAGCCATTGAAGATCTTAAAATGCTGACGATTTTCAGCACACATGTACAATATATGTAACATTACAATGATTCTGGTTGATCTTCAAATTGATGGTTTAAATTTGATTGCTCTTAGAAGCCAGGGTGGTGGCGTAAGTCTGGAATGCTGTTTTTGTACACCTGCTGTGTCAGGACGCCCTTAACAATTGAAAACTATGTAATAACAAGTACATAAATGTTAGTAGATAGTTGGATTAGATGCATATAACTTGCATTCAGGCCGAACCTATATCTCATTGATCTCATGACAATGTATCCTTCCAGATGGACAACCGGGGATCTGCAAGGCGAGGTTTGCATTTTGAGGGACAGCTGAAGTACAGCATCGGCCGTGTCGATGCTGAAGATCAACTAACGGGTGCTGAGTGGTTAATAAAACAAGGCCTTGCAAAGCCTGGCCATATCGGTCTGTATGGCTGGAGCTATGGTGGCTTTCTCTCAGCAATGTGCCTCTCAAGGTTCCCCGATACATTCTGCTGCGCAGTGTCTGGTGCGCCGGTGACTGCATGGGACGGGTATGATACCTTCTACACGGAGAAGTACCTGGGACTGCCCTCAGAGAACGGTGATGCTTACGAGTATGGGTCAATCATGCACCATGTGAAGAATCTCAGGGGAAAGCTGCTCCTCATCCACGGGATGATTGATGAGAATGTGCATTTCAGGCACACTGCTAGGCTGATCAACCGCTTGATGGCGGAACGCAAGCCCTATGAGATCCTCCTCTTCCCCGATGAGAGGCATATGCCACGCCAGCTAGACGACCGGATCTATATGGAGGAGAGGATATTCGATTTTGTGGAGAGAAGCCTGTGAAAGTGGGCAAATTGCGTTGTATAAATCCGCCGGTTGCCCTGTGTAACTTTGACCTGGATAGTTGGTGCTGTATCTCTGGTTTTAATTCATTTTTCATCATTTGTATTTACCCTAGAGTGCAGGGACATGCATGATTCTTTTCTGTGAAAATGACCGCAGTCGACGGGTGCTCTGGTTGCAGAGTAAAAGCGTTCGAAATCCATTTTTTTTTCTGCAATGTTGCAGTTTCTCCTTTTGATTTAGTCTTCTTTTCTACGTATGTTTCATGGGAATACACATTTCTATGAGCGCACAGGAAAATAACATCGGTGCATCTCTTTCTTGAAAAAAATCGTGACGTGCTATGTGGCAAAACATCTGCACTTGCAAAGAAATACGTTAGACGTTATCAAATGAGCAGCTTGTTATTCATCGCCTGTTCGACATTCCACAGATTTGGTTTTCTTTTCTTTCACTAAAATGATGCCGATATGCCCTTCCATAATTTACGGTTTGCAGGCTGTGCTGAAAATATTCCGCCAAAGTATGAGTGCTCGCATTCTTCTCCAATGCATACTAGCGACCTGTTCTTCCACGGAAACAATATATCCATCAGAAAGAAGCTTCATCTCGAGTGCAAATTTCTTGATCCCGAATTCCACTGCTCCCTGTGTTTATTTTTTTTCTTTCCAAAAATCATATTTCAAAGTTTAAAAAAATGTGAAATAAATCATGGATATTCTCAATGATGTATTCTGAAAATTTGCCAAATTTCAATTAGAAGCACTTTGTATTGAGCAACACAAAAAAGATAAATGTACATATCTGAATATAATGTTTCAAATGAGGGGTGACGTTTTGACACTGGGGAGTATATGCTCCCGGATTTTAGAATGCAGTTTATACCCATTGTGAGATGACGGAAGGTTCGGACAAAAGAAATCTCCTCACATGTCGAAATTCTATAGGGTCATTGAAAAAGCATTCTAGCTCTTAAACCATTTTGGAGTTAAGGACAACACAATCACATGATTGTTGAACGCCACCGGTACTATACCGCCATGCAGAAATATTTCTGGTTCTGTTTTCGATCCTCCCGCCAGGCAGAAATCTTCCTGGTTATGGTTTCGATCCCTTTCTCTTTAACATTAAACTTCACGTGTTGTACTACCACAAAACGCTGGTTACCCTGCCTCGAGTGGTAGTCCCACAACAAGTACCACGCCGTACTACTGCTGGAACTACCGCTGGAGGTACCACCAGCTCGGTTTTCGCCAATAACATCCCAATGGTATCTATGCGGTAGTTATGATTGCTAAACGTGTAGACGACGCCAAAACTCTTCTTACAGGTTGGGGCTCTTGGTGTAGAGTGTTGTAACACGGGAATCTTTCCACACGAGTCTTGGGGAACTGTGTGTAGAATGATTTTTTCTTGTACTTCTTCAAACAACCTACAAAACAAATGTAGTTTAGTTTGTGCCAGTGGTGCTCAAGCACAATGTGTGTATTAGTAAAACTGAACTAAAATGTAATAAAATAAAATGTAATGTAATAATAAAACTCAAGTATGGAATGATAATGAATACAAGTAAAGATTCTATTTTTTGGTTTTCGTTTGTAAATGCAATAATGAAAATTGTTTATGTATTTTCGGATTTTTAAATGCTGAAAATTAAAAGTGATGTAAAAGTGTTGGAAAGTGTTTTCTTATGTTTAAAAATGGACCGAGGTTCATGTCTTCACTTACGCACTCTCTCTATAAGTTGTGGTGGACTGGAGACTACTCTAGTTGACATAATATCATGTTTATGTAAAGATAACATTCATATGGGCATCATGTCCTAACAAAGAGATGTAATTTTACTAACAACCTCACTTACACTCCACACTCCACTAGAGGGGGGGGGGGGGTCTCCAATCATTCTAGTACTTAATAATAAATCAGAGTATAGCTTTGCGGTTTATGACATGAAGTTAAAATAGGAACATGCTAAATCTAGTCATGGATAAATGACATGGTCACTCCAAATACCCGGTATTATGGAATTTTTGTTATCCTTAGTAAGGCAACGAAAGTAAGGTAAACACCCAAGTGGTTCACGAGCTTTTGACTGTCACTACCCATTCATCACCCCTCGTTGCTCCATCTAATGCACACGTTCCTCCTCACTAGCTCTCACATACATGCTTGATCAAAACAAGTAATAAAAAATGGGGTACATAATATGCCTCTACTCAAATATCTAACACTGAAAAGAATTGCAATATCAAATATCAAAAAGATCCACCACATAGCTAATACAAATATGACTGTAATCATGTTAGGTAGCTCATACAGTGGAGATCAAGAGAGAGATATATAATAGCTACTTCCCCAAACCCATAGTACAGAGGTGGACTACCTCCAATCTGCAACTTCTGTCTCATATTTTCGTGTTTCTATGTTTCTGCGGCGCTCCTGCCAAAACTCGTCGGGTGACTATTTTTATAGGCTTTTTAGGTCAAACCCTAGGCTCGTGCAAAAGATCGACGACATCTGACGCTCGAGGCAAAAACTAACATAGCTCACGCTGCCAGGATTCCAAGCCGCGTGAGGTATGTTTGTTTCCTCATCGGCCTTCCTTTATCATGGATCCTGGGCTCGTACGGCTCCTTATTTACAAAAATATGTGGTCAATTAGGCGTCGTTTGGATTCCTGAAACTTAAAAAATATAGAAAAAGGGATTTTCCTATTCTGCAGGGTTAATTCCAAATAAATAGGGAAACTGTGAATTATTACCAAAAATCATTATAAAACATGAATATAACCTATATGTAACGCAAATAAGTTGGAATATCAAGTAATAAATTGTGAACTTCATGTATGCATTTTACATGCATCAACATCCCCAAGCTTAACATATACTTGTACTCGAGTATGAAGGTGATAAAACTAACATGGACTTTGTACTTTAATACTATGTTGGATATCAAGCATGTTTACTATTGTTACACAAAGTTAAATGATTCATTCTTAAAGAGTAGCAATATATATATGTAAGATAGATTATAAAGTGATATTTCTTGTCAATGTAAGTATGTTCAATAATAATTCACAAAGTGTAACATAGAACAAAGAGTTGTGGACCAAATGTATGCAAAGTGTAATAATAAAAGTAAAAGTAAAAAACATCCAATAATGGTCATAGAGTATTCTTCTAAAATCTGACTATAAAAGTGGACACTTTGGAGAGATAGATTATAAGCAGAGATTAAACATGAATAAGGTCTATATAGTTTCCAAATGCTTTATCTTAATTTTATGTTTGAAAGATGGTATTCATTAGTGTTGAGCTCCCATTGCCCCTATTATTAACATCTTAAGTTAAAATTAATGTGAGAAGCAAGTATGACTTATATGCTTGACCAACTATAACTTGAATGCCTCAAGCCCCTTGAATATGAGTACCTACACCACATGCTACTCAACTTAGGTACAAAAATAAGTTCTTGTCATTGAAGCATAAAAGTTTCAAACATGAGTTGAACTGAGGTACCTCTTGCCCCATTGTATGGAGAAGTCCCTTTGTGAGAGGCATTCCATACAAAAATGACAAGACAAACAGACAATGAACATCTCAGCGATTCCTTTTATTTACTATTGGCATAGCTTTTTATTGAAGATGCTTCATAGAATGCTAATATGGTATGCTGTAAATTTCCACCATGAATGATGCATGGATTAGATTAGCGTCTTAGGCGTCTCTCCAATAAATATAATAAGCGCAATGTTGAAAACGTGCCCCATGAAAGCATGGCTCTAGTAACTCACAACTCATAATTTTTCAAGCACATAGCTTCATAACTTAGTCACAGTGGTTCAGGTTTATTATGTACAAGAAATAAAATGTGCCATCAAGTTCGTGAAAGCTTACTAACCAATTTTCTCATAACAAACATAACCATAAACATTTTAATTCGTAAGCTAAATAAAACATTGAAGCATGAGAAATATACTTGGAATAGCCATAATGCTAATAGGTAGATATGGTGTACACTCTGGCATAACTTGGTTCAAAGGAGTTGGATGAACAAGTTTTTAACTTGTTGGAAATATTTTTGGGTTAGCAAGAGGGAGATAATTGACCATCTACATGCATGCATAAGTGTCCACGGAACTAATAAATCCATGTTAGACAAAGTAAATTAATAGAAAGCATCAAAACATGAATAAAAGATATCTCTATATAATGCACTTGCATATTAATATTCGTTCAAAGGATATGAATCATGCAACTATATGTATTCTTTTTAAATCAAGTTCAATGGCCCAATCCCAAAAAATGTAGGGACAATTGGTTATGTGCCATGGTTCGATGAGTTTTATCGGTCTGTGCCATACCCGCGCTGTTTCTCTGGTCTGTGCCCTGGTTTGTTCGCATATCGCCCAAACGCTCGTCTCCCTCTGGTCAACCTACTTTAACCGGTGGGGTCGGCCTGGCGCGTCTCAGTCAGAATTTCGTGGGGTCGGCTACTGGGGTCATGCCTTTGACCTTAGAGCATGCATGCATGCAAGTGGGGCCAGCGGCGGCGGACAGCATGCATGGAGCCGTACGTGCGCGTCCATGCCTATGCTCGCCGCGCCTTCAATGGCCGCGCCTTTAATGGTGTGCCCCCCTGGCCGGCAAAAAGCTACCTCTCCGCCTACACTGCCGGCCCGGACGCGCATCTGCTCCGCCGTCCTCACGTTTCTCTTGCCTACTCTGTCCTGCTCCAAGCTGAGCAGTCTGGAGCCGACTTAATGTCCGGTCGCCATTACTGTCTTCTAGACCGCGACGCCGTCCAGAGACCGCATATGGCATTAAAAGGAGCAATCTCCTTACCCGTTGCGCTCACAAATCCCCTCTTCCTCTCCTCGACACCTTCGCCCAGTCCCTTATCTCTCCATGGCTCGTGGTGATGGAAGCTGAACTCCCAGCTCGAACCGCCGCTGCCACGTCCCTTATCCTTGGTTTCTTGAGGCGAGCGAGGGAAGTAGCATGGGGAGTGGGCGTGGGCGTGGGCATGCGCGTACTCCTCCAAGCTCGAGCAGGTGGCGAGCGAGGGAAGCAGCATGGGACGGGGAGTCTCCAAATCCAAGGGGCAGGGACAGGGCCATTGCGCCCGATCCCATTCCCTTCATCGATCTGTCCGACGAGGACGACAAGGACGACCAGGGTATGCACTGGACCATGGCCTGGAATGAGGAGGCCACGGAGGTACTGGACCCGGGTTTGGCCTGGGCAATGGCCAACCAGAAAGCCATGGACCTTGCCAAGCATTCCGCTGCCGAGCAGCAACGGCCCAAGATCTACTCGGAGAGCCAGTGGAAGAAGGAGGGCATGTGGTCGGCGTTGAACAACAACGCCTCAGAAGATGTGGATGCCAAGGGCAAGGGCAAGGGCAAGGCCGAGACGGTGGAGGTTTCCGATGACGATGACGAGTGGTAGTCCATTTTAGTTATTAGTTTCTTTATTAAGGGCAATGACCTTGTGCTTGACGTTTCCATTTGTGTGTGTAAATTCACTTTAGTTTGACAATTTTCAGCTAGTCCACTGTTTTTGGCTTAGAAATGAGGCCGTTTACCCTACCTTTGGAGCTCATTTGAAACACATTTTTAGCGAGTCCACCATTTTTGCTTAGAAATGAGGCCGTTTACCCAACATTTGGAGCTCATTTGAAACATATTTTTGCGGCGACTCCACCATTGTTGCTTTGGAGTGAGGCTGTTCACCCTACTTTTGGAGCTCATTTGAAACAATTTTTGCGGTGACTCGACCATTTTTTGCTTAGAAATGAGGCCGTTTACCCTACCTTTGGAGCTCATTTGAAACACATTTTTTGCGGCGACTCGACCATTTTTGGCTTAGAAATGAGGCTGTTTGCCCTACCTTTGGAGCTCATTTGAAACTCATTTTTACGGCGACTCGACCATTTTTTGCTTAGAAATGAGGCCGTTTACCCTACCTTTGCAGCTCATTTGAAACACATTTTTCAGAGAGTCCTAGCTCGTTTGAAAATTTATATGGATTCAAGCTAGATTTGAGCAAGCTCATCGCTATCCCCATTTGGTTTGCCAAAATACCCATTTGGTTACTACGGGTAACAGCCAAAATACGCATTTGGTGCGCCAAAATACCCATTTGGTCTCACTAAGGCAAATGGGGGTGGGCGAGCCAAAAAACCCCGTTGGGTCCACTTGTTAGCTGGTGTACAACCCTTTTCCTACGCGCGCGTCCAATCAGATCGCAGAACGAGCTTCTCGTGGATCGCCTGCATATTCCCTCTAAAGGAAATCGGATGGCTGCATATTCCTTCTAGAGGAAATCGGACGGCTGCAGTTTTATCGACATTTGAAATGAGCTTCAAATATTCAAACAAATGTCAAAAAAAGGAAAATCATGCGCATATAGTCGTATTATGTCATATACTAACGATTCAAGTTGGAAAACATGGTCTACATACATTCAAAAGGAGAAGGGCATGAAGATCATGTTATATTGCATAACTCAAACAATGAGGTCTAAGGTTGGAGAGAAATGATTTTTTAATTGAACCATGAAATTTTCAAAAACCTCACAAAAGATTTGTTTTGGAGTGACTAATAAGGACCCATGCTTAGTTTTTCATTTTCATGTTTTAAACTTGTTTAAATGTTGGTCAAAATTAGGTTTGACCGAATTTGAAATAACCATAATAAATTTAAAAATTATCGAAAAAATAAAAAAACGACGCACATAGTCTTAATATGTCATATACTAACGACTCATGTTGAAAAACATGGTCTATATACATTCAAATGAGAAGGGCGAGGATCTCATGTGATATCGCATACCTCAAATGTGCAAATGAGAATTGCAACATGATAATTTCAAAATACTCACGAAAGTATCATTTAGGAGTGACTAAGAATGGTCTAGGCCCAGTTTGCGCACAAATTTTACACAAATATTCGCCTGTTGAAAAGAAAGACGTCGCCTAGAGGGGGGAGGGGGGGTGAATAGGCGAGGAACACTTTTTGCAATTTAGACTTGATAAATGCGGAATAAAACTTAGTGTTTAACTTATCAATGACACAACCTAAATATACTATGTTCGGCTATGTGCACCAACAACTTATGCTATGAACACAAACAACAAAGGAATAGCAAGGTAAAGGAACTCAAGCACGATGGCTATCAAAAAATAAAGTGCATAAGTAAAGAGCTCGGGTATACGGATAACTGAGGCACGCGGAGACGAGGATGTATTCCTAGTTCCACCACAAAAGGTGTACGTCTCGTTGGAGAGGTGTGAGCAACCACAACAGGTTTGCTCAACGCCACAAAGGATTCACCTTCTTCTCCGATGAACTCAACCACAAAGGTCCGAGTCAACATTCCACTATGAACTCCTTTGGGGCGGAGAACAATCCCGTACATCAACCTTGGGGCACACACCCACAACCGAATTGGGGGCTCCCAAATGACCACAAGAGGTCTTGACCACAAAGGTCCCAACTAGCCACAAAGGGCTTGACCACAAAAGGTCCTATGCCACAAAGGCGGCCACTAAGGCGTCTAGGGTCCAAGACCCAAGAGTAACAAGCTCACGAATTTCACCACCACGAATCCTCGTGGAGGGCTCAAACCGAAACAAGATGCAATGGCAAGAACACACAAAGTGCTCAAGTCCTTCACTCTCAAATTTCAACAAAGCAACAAATGCTTATGTGGGAATAAGAGAGTAAGAACCAAGAAACCACAAAGGAGACAAATCCTATACTCGCAAATCCCACCACAAGCAACTACTGCTTATGTGGGGATAAGAGAGAGCAAGAACAAAGGGGGAGAACCACAAAGGAACTCAAAGATCTAGATCCACTATGTTCCCCTCACTTAGAGGAGAGATGGATTGGTAGAATTGTAGATCTAGATCTCCTCTCACTTTTTCGTCAAAGATATGCAAGAATCATGGGAGGATTTGAGAGGGGGCAAGCTTTCCCAAGGTAAACAATGGCAAGATATAGAGGGGAAAGTCGTGCATACTCAAGGAAGAAGAAGGGGAGGGGTATTTATACCCTCCCACAAATCTAGCCGTTACAGCAGCTCAGACCGGAGATTTCAGACCTACGGCCAGAGATTTCCGACCCTCGGAGATTTCCGGAAAGATGTCCGAAGTTTTCTGGGCGACATCAGTATTGATATCCGCCCGATTCGGAATTCTCCGAGCCCAGTTCGGAGATTTCCGAGCACCCAAAAACTGCAGAAATACCAACACGAAAACGACAATATCTTGACCATCCGAACTCCGTTTTCGATGATTTTTGGCTCGTTGTAATCACAACGAAGAACTGTACAAGATAATGAAGAGAAACATCATAGTCCAATATGGGAGGTTTAAACAAAATGGGGAAACATAAAACCTGTCGAAAAAGGAACAACCGGTAAAACCTCCAACATAAAAACCAAGAAGGCTTTCAAACGATTTTTTTTTGATGAACTTGAGCTTGTTATGAAGATCACAACAAGCTCCAAAACCTCACAAGGAGAAATGCCAAATAAGAAACAAGAAAGATGATATGCTAAGTATGCAAAGGTTTGAGCTCTCCATGAAGATTCGATCAAGTTACTCACTCGAGAGCCCCTCTTGATAATACGCTTATCTATCCTATAGCCCTATCAAGATCATACCTTTGCCTTGAGCATTCCACTTGAGCTAGATGATGACGATCTTGATCTCTTCAAGTGGAACACCTTTCTTGATTGCGCTTGCTAGCACATGCTTCATGAAGACTCCTCCATATACTCCCCCATACTCCATTATGTGAGAGTCTCGCTTAGCTTCGTCTTCATGTCTCCGACATGCTTCCCTCTGTCTTGCACTTGTCAACCATGATGACGATCATGGCATGCCATCATCCTCCATGAGCTAAATTAATGGATCTTCTTGTTGCAAGCCCATGGAAGATACCATCTTTCTTCATATAGGTGATGCCTTGACAACTTCAAGCTATACTTGCAATATGCTCAAAACACACATTAGTCCTTAGGGATTGTCATTAATTACCAAAACCATACATGAGGGCACATGCCCTTTCAATCTCCCCCATTTTGGTAATTGATGACAATCCCTTTTACGAGGGTTTATATAAGGAATTAAAAACAACCATGCAACACACTAAGCAAAGCAATGTTGCAAGAGAAAAGAACTAAATCCCTTAAAACCCTCTAAATCTCTCCCCCATTGGCATCCATTGCCGGAATGAGAGAAAAATCTAGAAGGCCAATATAAGAAGAGCTTCCCATAAATTATGCTATGAGTGAAAACAAATGCATATATCCAATAACGAATGCATGGAGGGGATCAAATTATATTGAGGATTCAAGGAATGCAAAAGAAAAGATATCAATCAAAAAATAAAATAGAAAGATACCAATTGCAACACGAAATATGTAATCAAAGGATCCAAAAACCAATTGGACACAAGAAGATGTTATGATAAAAGCAATCAAGTGTTCAAATGAATCAAGATGGAACTCCCCAAGGTACATGCACAATGAAGAATTTGTAATTCAATATAGGTTGCGTAATATGGAATCCTCGTTCCTTCCTAGATTAATTTGAGCAACAAGTGCAAGAGTGCATAGACGAAAAAGGAAAGAACGCACTTTGCAACAAACAAATGTTGAGCAAACGAAAAGAAACGAGACAATTAAAGACTTGCTCAAACGAGAAAGGATGGATGTAATATGGAAACACATGTTAGGAGACTAAGAAGGATGAGCCTAGGTATCCCCATAGTCTTTCAAGGTATGTGGCATATAGTGCATATCATGTATTTCGCATACAAGCACACTAAAGAAAACACATCAAATAGTTTCACAAGCTTATTAAGAGGCAAGAGGATACCAAATCAAATGCAAAGCTTGTGCCTTTTAGAGATCACCAAATGATCAAGAGAGCAATAAAGGTGATCAATAAATATTTTGAATATCAATTAAAGATGTACCTAATCTCATGTATATAAGTTTCCAAGTAGGCACTAAGTCCACAAAGAAACATGCACACAAAAAAATAGGTACTAGGTAAAGAACATGATATTCACTTGGAAGTCAAAATAAACCAATAAGAATTTTGCCTAGACCCATAGCACAAAGCTAAATTTTTAGGAAGAATTCCAACACACACTCTTCAAAGTATTTCAAATACCCAAAATAATAAGTGATAGTTGAGATGCTTTCAGAATGGTAAACACTCTCTCAAGCGGCAAATGATTTTGAAAATTCATCCATATTGCATATGAGACAAATTAAGAAGAATGGCTAGATTAACATAGTTGGAATTGATGAATCATGAACATGATCAAATATGTTCCCTTTACTATGTAATCATCCCGGCTTTCTCATATTTGTAATAAAGACGATTTGAAGGGAACTTTGCAAAAAACATATCAAAAGCAACTCGAGAGACTCATGCAAAAAAGAAAACCTACACAAGGTTGATGGCTAGAAGAGTATGCATGAGATAGATACTTGTTACCGAGATAAAATTGAAGAAGTAGAAGGTAGGTGCTCATGATCATCCAAGCTTGGCTCAAAAAGCACATGATGAGGACTTTCTCCTTGTAATCGAGACAAGATTCCAATGCATCTCCAATGTACCTAAAACAAATTTAAGTACAAAGTGGTACCCAAACTCATTGGGTACAAAGTAGTTAGAGGAACTACAATACATAGGACAAACTCCACATAAATATGTGCCTATTGATATGAAATTGAATTTCAAGCACATCTTAGCCATTTAGGAGTTGGTGGAGTTTATACTATATATTGGAACATGGAAAGTAAGCATGACAAAAGATGTATATAGTAAATATGCATGCACAAAACTTTCAAGAACCAAACGAGATACAATTTGGACAAAACATCAATAAAATGAAGAAGCTACACAACAGTGTGGCAAGAGAAGGATTTGTCCTCATTGTATCAAAGACTCAAACCAACACATGATTGGAGAAACCAATAAGAAAATATATCAAATGAAAACAAGGTCAAGGCTAAACCAATGAGCATAAGAAATAAAACAAGCAAACATGCTCGAGGGTTTCATCTCATCCAAGAATGTACACTAAGAACCGTGGGATGAGATAGCCAACTCCACAAAAAGGAGTAAGGTTCCAACAAATAAACCAAGCTGTAACATCCCAATACTTTGGAATGTTTAAAAATCACTAAAAATTTAAAACTTTTGTTTATGATTAAAATAAAACTTTAAATGCTTAAGGAAACCAACTATAAAAGACTTCAACCAATTTGAAAAAGTCTATTATTTCAAAATTTCCATTGTGTCATTATTTTCAAAAGTTATTTCCAATTAAACATTAATATATCCATTGTATTTCAAAAACCTTAATATGTAATTTGAAAAATGTTTTATAAAGTACAAACCATTTTATTTTAAGTAAATAGTTTACTTATAAGTAATTAATTTCAACCACTTAGCCTTAGCTATAAATAAATTAAAATAATAATTACAAGTGTTATTTTAAACTATTGAAAACATTGTCTATTTGCCAAAAGATTATTATTCATTTACCTGACTTCAAAACATAATTTGGATATTACAAGTCTATAGTTTGTAACTTAAAAACTCATAGATTTTATAATTACTTAACAACCCAAATAAACATTTCATTAGCTTAAATGATTTCTATTTATTTTCAAAACATAAAATGACTTTCATGAATATATTTTCTATATAAGAAATGAAGTAAAACTAAAATCTTTTCCAAAGTTGTTATGAAATTTCAATTGAGTTATCTTAATATAAAACTTAATGGTGCACAAAATATTTTGAATTAAAAAAATGAATACATTATATTTCCCTCTTCATTTCAAATAAACGTGTGATGTTATTTAATATTATACTAAAGCCAAAAATGATTTAATGTTGGAAAATGAGTTTAAATAACTTAATTTCAAACTTATATAAGTGTTGTATTTTTATAAATTTTCTTTAGCCAAAAACGAAATTATTTAAGCCATGTTTTCAAATTTGACATTAAGTGGCAAATTTGTAATTAATCAATAATTCAAAATTTTGATTTTTGAAAAGTGTTTAAAACATGCCCACAACTGGTTTAACACAAATATATTATTTTTTCAAATTTGTAGAAATTTATTTGACTTGATTTGGAGTCTTAAATCAAAAGTTATGAAAGAAATAAGAAAAATCAGAAAAAGAAAAAGAAAAAAATGCTGACGTCGTCGTCTTCAAGCTCCAGCAACGCCCACGCAAAAATCTCTCCCGTGCAAACTTCCCGAATTGATTCCCGTTGATTTAGATCCCCAAATGACGCACCGTTTGTTTGTAATTAAAACCCTTGATCTCCTCTTTAGTTCCCCCATAAAAGCCCTCTCTTAAATGCCCTAAATTGCTCTAATTTCGTCCGCCATTAAACATGGACGTTTTTGGTTGAAATTAATGTCCGGTTAATTGCGGGCAAATTACTGCACCAAATCAAGCACCGTCGGATTCTATATAAAGCCCTCGACCTCCTCCTCCACCCCCCCAAAAGCCCTCTCCAATACGCCCCAAGGCCGACGAATTTCTTCGCCGGAGTTTCGCTCGACCGCCACCGTATTTGTTTGATTCCGGCAAGCAGAGTGAGTCCCCGCCGCCGATTCTTGGTCCTTCCTCTTTCCCACGTCCGTGCCCTCCTTTAAACACCCTCCTTGCTTCATTTCCACAGCCAAATCGTGGAGGCCGAACTCGACCCGAAGGTCATCGTCGTCGTCGCCACTCCACGCAGCTCCGGGAATCGCCGCTCAACTCCGACACCGTGTTCCTCTCCGCCGTGTCCAGCCACGCGTCGCCGTTGTCTCCCTCGTGTCCGGGAGCTTCCGAAACGTCGTCGCCGTCCACACCCGTCGCCGATGACCACAGCACGCCGACCATCCGCGTCCGCCCGCGATCGCCCGGCCGATCCACTGCCACCGTCATCTTCTCTCGCCGGTGAGCTGTTGTTGTGCTTCCTTCTATCTTGTTACGTACATATCACTTGATGAAGTGTAGCAGCCATTAGAAAAAGTCATAGGTCACCTATTCAATATTTTCGTTTTTCTGACTAGACATAACTTTCAAAATTCATATTAAATCAACCGTAACTCCGTTTTTGATGTTTTTGTAGTCTATGGAATCGTATGAACGTGTAGAAAATAGTGGTATAATAAAAATTTGTATTTTAGTCGTGCACTAACTTGATATTTACAGAAACATGTAAAACATTATTTTAAATATAGTTTTCATTTTGTAAGGTTAAAATTTGTAAATAAAATATCTTTGAAAAGCCCATGACCTATAGATTGTGCTAGTTCTGTTGTTTTCCAACCTTGAGAAATTTAGATTTATTCAAATTTAAAATATGATGTTTGAGTAAATTTGACATAACTTTTGATATAAACATTATTTTTGAGTAAATCAAATTGCTATAAATTTATTTAAATCCCCTCCGTCTATTAATACTATTTATAAAATTTTCTTATAAAAATTTAAATAAAAATTTAATCTTATATTTATTCCTTTATTATATTTTCTGAAAATATAAATTAATTAAATTGCATTAGCATAATTGTTCATGTGATTAAAAATTGCATTTCATGCATATCATATTTTATTTTGTAGTTATATTTCTCATAAGAAAACTCCTTCCTCATTTTCTCTAAGTTAGAAATATTTTCAACTTAGCATTTTGGTAAAGTGATACACTTAGACACTTAGGATTTTCAACATGGAGCTAGAAGACCAATGAAGGACTTAGCCAAAACAAGACTCCAGAAGAATCTCCAAGAAGTAGAAGCACTTAGAAGAAAAATCAAGAGGAAGTTCATGAAGACCAACCAGAAATTTATTCTAAGTCTTGCTCCCTCTCTCTTTCATTTCTCCTTTCTTCTCTTAGACCTCTTGAAGACTAAGTTAAATCCAGGACCAGCCTAGGTGATACAAACATCATCAAGTCTGAAGATTATTCAAGTCTACCAAGAATTCAATCAAGACATCACCAAGGAGAATATTACAAGTCTGGAGATGAAGCCTGGAAGACCAACTACATCATTCTTACTATCTTTTCCCTCTTTCCTAATCCTATCTTTCACTTTAGACATAAACGATTTTTGATCATGTTATTACCATCTTGAAGTTTGTTGGATCCTAGCGGCATAGTGAGATGAAGCGGCCTGGAAACTAACCTTACATGTCCACGTACATGAGACCTGTTCCACAATTTAAGTGGCTGGCCGGGTGTCTGTCTCTCTCACTATAGTGAATATCCAATTTACCAAGAGTTGTTAATAATTGCTGATCACCTTGAAGAATAGAGTTAGTATTTTCTCTAAGTAGTTATGCACATCATGACTAAGTCATTGAGTGTTTATTCAAGATGATTTATAACAAAGTATTTTGTCCAACCTATGACTTTAGTCCTTAGTCATTTTGACCAACCTAATTGCCTTGCATTAACTTAAAAGAATTTCATGGCATGTAACATCCCAACATTTTATAATGTTTGAAAATCACTAAAATTTTAAACTTTTGTTTTGATTAAAAATAAAAACATTATATGCAAAGAAAACCAACTATAAAAGATTTCAAACATATTTAAAGGATTTAATATTTCAAATATCTCAGTTTATCATCTTTTTCAAAAGTTGTTTCAGGTTAAAACATTTTATTATCCATTGTAATTCTTAAAACCTCAATATCTAATTTGATAAATGTTATACAAACTTCAAACCATTTCCCTGTAATAAAAGGTCTTTGTAAGTATTTGATTTAAACCACATAGCCATACCTAATCATAAATTAAGATAATATTTATAACAAATTTAAACATGGTCTAATTGCCTAATGAGTTTTCTTTATTGTAACTAAATTTAAATTATAGTTTTGGAAACTATAACTTTATAATTCATAACTTTAAAACTTCATAAATTAAAGTTAAGGAATTATCCAAATAAACATTTCATTTGCTTAAATGAATTTCATTTATTTTCAAAGCATGAAATGATTAATATATTCTAAATAAGAAATGAATTAAAACTAAAATCTTTTCCAAAGATGTTATGAAGTTTCAGTTGAATTATATTAATATGAAATATAATGGTGCCCAAAATAATATAAAAAATGGAATTTATTATGTCTCCCATTTCCTTAATTTTTTTTTTGTATTTAGTTATTTTACTATTATACCAAAACAAAGAATAATGATGGTTATTAGAAATCAGATTTAAATAAACTTAATATCAAACTTATAAGATTGTGGAAATTCATAGATTTCTATTTAACCCCCAAATGAAATTATTAAAACCCTAAATTTCAAAATTGACATTAGGTGTCCATTTTGCAAATAATCAATATTTCAAAAATATTATTTTTGAAAAGTCTTCCAAACATAACCATAAGTGTTTTAAATGATAGACATTGTTTTTACAAAATTAAAGAAACTAATTTGAGTTGATTTGGTTTCTTAATTTAAAAGTTATGTAAAAAAATCAGAAAACAAAAAAAGAAAAAGAAAAGCTAACTGGGCCGAAGCCCAGCATCTATCGCCCACGCGCGCAGCGGACAGCAGCGGCCCAGCGCAGCCCAGCCCGCGTCCCCTCCTTCTCTCACTGACGTGTGGGGCCCACACGTAAGGTTGTCTTCAACCTCCCGGAGACGACGCCCACGTCCACGGCTGAAAACGGCCGACGTTACCTCGCTTCAACGCGGGCGTTTAAGACCCGGATTCAACGCCCCTGCCTGCCTATTTGTAGCCCTGACGCTCCTCTCCGTTTCCCCTCTCCTTCCCCTCAAAATCACGCCCCCAGGCTGCGGTACGAGCTCGCCGGAGTTCTCCGCCACCGCCACCGTTTCCTTCGAATTCCGGCGAGTGGGAGCCACCCCGACACCCAAAACCGCCTCCATCATCTCCCTCGTACTCGTGCGATCCCGTAGGACCCTCCCCCTTGTCCAAAGCATCACCGATTTATCAAGCGGGCACTCGCCCGAGGTGGCCGGAGCCGCCGCCGCGCTCGTCCACGCCACTCCGGCAAGAACTCGAGGACGCCGCGGTCACCATCTTCCCCGCAGCGACGAGCCGCACCCGAGGGCGTCATCCGCGCGTCCGGGGGAGCACCGTAGCGTCATCCTCATCCTCGCCGAGCGCAGCGCCGCCATCGGCCTCGTCTCCGGCGAACTCGCGCCGCCGCCCGGTGGTCAACGCACGGTGAGCCCTCCGATTCTTTTTCCACGGTCACGATTAGATCCATCCTCCGAACCGGTATCAGTAGATCTCAGCCGTCAGATCCAGATCCAACGATCCAGATCTGATGACTTAACCACTTCAGCAGCCCAGTCAGCGCACAGTCAGCGCTGACGTGTAAAATCATTTTCACGATTTAATTAATTGGCAGTTTTGTAGAGAAGCCCCTGTCTATTCAAATTATCATATCTTTTTATCTGTTTATCCAAATTCAAATATTTTTATATATTTGGAAAGCCCTTGACATGTAGAATATTTTGGATCTGCCCAAATTCAAATTTGACTTAGTTTAAAATATTCAAATTTCAAATGGTGAATTTGAGTATTTTTGTCATAACTTTAAATCTGTAAATTAAAAATTGCAAATAAAATTGTTTTAGAAACTTTAGAATATTTGTAAATTGATGCCACTGCTATAAAATATTTTTGAGTAATATTGAATGAATTCATAGTTATATAGTTAATTTGAATAGTTTGAGTATTTTTCCACATAACAATTAATAGAAATATTATTTTTGATTAAATCAAATTGCTATAAATTTAATTAAATGCCCCCTGTCTACTAACACTAATTACAAAATTTTGCTATAAAAATTTTAATTATAGAAAACTTAATATTATAATTATTCCTTTTATTATATTTTCCAAAAATGGAAATTAATTAGATTGCATTTATAGCCAAATGCACACCTTATAAATATCATAAAAATTAGTATTATGTTTCTTGTGGTTTAAAATTGCATTACATTCGTAGCATATCTTATTCTCATAGGAAAACCCCTCTTCATTAGTTTTCTCTAAGTTAGGATCATTTCAACTTAGCATATTTGTGAAGTGCTATGCACTAGACACTTAGGATTTTCAACATGGAGCTGGAAGACCAATGAAGGACTTAGTCAAAAACAAGACTTCAGAAGTATCTTCAAGGAGAAGAAGCACTTAGAAGAAAATCAGGAAGAAGTTCATGAAGGACTTAGAAGAAAACAGACTCTGGAAGTATCCCAAAGATGTCAAGCACTTGGAAGAAAAGTGAGAAGAAGTTCAAGAAGGCCAACCCCCTTTTATTCTCTAAGTCTCTCTCTCTGTCTTTTCTCCCCTCTGAGACTTCATGAAGACTAAGTAAATCCAATACCAGCCTCTAGGATACAAGAACCATCAAGTCTGAAGATTCAGCAAGACTACCAAGAACTCAATCAAGACATCATCCAGAAGAAAGTTATAAGTCTGGAGATGAAGCCTGGAGGACAACTACATCTTCTTTCTATCTTTTCCCTCTTTCCCTAATCTTGTCTTTTAGACTTAAACAAATTTTGATCATGATGTTATCATCTTGAAGTTGTTGGATCCTAGCGGCATAGTGGGATGAAGCGGCCTGGAAACAAACCTTACATGTCCACGTACATGAGACATGTTACACAATTTAAGTGGCTGGCCGGGTGTCTGTCTCTCTCACTTTAGCGAATATCCAATTTACAAAGAGTTGATAGTAATTGTTGATCACCTTATAGACTTAGTATTTTCCTCTAAGTATTTTGCACATCATGCATAAACATATTTCCTTAGAAAGTTTTATAAAACTTATTTATTCATCTAGTGTGTGTTTGGTGTGTATTGTGGAGTTGTGCTTGCTGTTGATTGTTGTATTGTTGTTTGTCTCTACTGTTAGATTGAACGGAGAGTCCCGAGTATCGTTGAAAAGAGTTGTGAACAACGACAACATTCAAAGGCAAGTGGCACACCTCATAAACTTCCTAAGTATTTTCTATGCATTACTTAGTGTATTTTATATGCATGTGTAGGATAGTGTTGCTATGCTACACCTGCGTAGAATTCCCTTACTCCTGTGTCTAGGTTCCTATATCTTACTTAGCAGAAATATTGATGCTATGCAATTGATGAAAAGTTTTACAAATTATTAATTGGCTACTCAGGGCTGTGCTCAGGGTTGTCGTCGCCTAGGAGGAATTTCTATTCTACTTAGGGCCGTGAGCATGGTGATTTTTACCTGAGAGTGCACATCCACTAAGTTAATGAAACTCCTGGGTGGATTGGTTGTTATGGTTTATGTTGAGTGGCTTTTGGGACTATGCTTGTGGTTGTCATCGCCTAGGATGAATGTCTATTCTACTTAGGGCCACGAGTATGGTGGTTGTTACCCAGAAGTACACTTGTGGATGGCCACCCAGGGAACAGAGGAATCTGAAGAACTCCGAGTGACGATTGCTTCCCGTGCAACCTTTCGACAATGGGCTCTGTCTAGAATAATTAAGTTGTGAGGGTGCAACCTGTCAGCTTGACAAGCAGATGTAGGGGGATGATAGGTGGAACGGGTCTCGCTAGTATGGTTACATTCTTCTTCTGAAAGTTCTTGTCTCAATTCTCTCCTTTCCTTAACACACTCCGAGTGTATAGGATTTCTCGGACAAATTGAGTCTAAAGGTGAAAGTGCACAACCTCTGCAGAGTGTAAAACTAAGTACTTAGCCGTGTCCCCGGTACGGACAATTTGAGCAGCTGATCACGGACGTCAACGGAGGATTCCACCATTCCAACTTCAGAAATAAAACTTGATGGGTGAATAAGGGAAGATGAGATTTATGGTTTTCATGCCATACTCATCTGGATTTCAAGAAAAGTGTTTTTAAAAGAGTAGGAAAAATTGGCTTTATGCAAATTAGCCTTGAAACTCCACCAGCCAAATATGCATATAGGCTTTAGAGTTATTCCATAAGTGTCCACCATAGTGTCACTTGCCAGACTCCATTTTTAATGGAATCTGACCCACGTTGTTGCAATATTTTTCTTATTGCAGATTTGATCAGATGACGAGTGAGGTTTCGTTTAAAGGTTTCGAGTCTACAACCAACATGTTTTCGCCTGTGGCAGCATGAAAGTTATAGAGACTCACTGCTATTGTATTTCCGCTGTGTACTTTGTCAATGCTAGCTTTATGCTATGCAACTTGTATCAAATATATTTTGTAATTCTGGATCATCGATGTAATAAAATTGACGCCTTGTTGTGATATTACATCGCAACTGTGTGTGCAAATGAATCGATACAGGGATTTGCACTATACACAGGTATCTGCCTTATTTAAAGAGCAGGTACGCTACATGGCATGACATGCATCTCTAGTCCTTATAAATAATTTGCATATCATACATGGCATGTTTTCCTTAGAAGTTATGAAACTTGTTTGTTCATTATGTATGCTTGTATGTGTTGTGTTGTTTTGTTTTATGATTGTTGTATTGTTGTTTGTTTATATTGTTTAGACTGAACGGTGAGTTCCGAGTATCGTTGAAAAGAGTTTGTGAACAACGACAACATTCAAAGGCAAGTGGCACACCTCATAAACTTCCTATTATTTTCTATATGCATCACTTAGTGTATTTTTATATGCATGTGTAGGATAGTATTGCTATGCTAAACCTGTGTAGAATTCCCTTACTCCTGTGTCTAGGTTCCTATATCATACTTAGCAGAAATATTGATCCTATGCAATTGATGAAAAGTTTTACAAAATATTAAGTGACTAATCAGGGCTGTGCTCATGGTTGTCGTCGCCTAGGATGAATGTCTATTCTACTTAGGGCCGTGAGCATGGTGATTTCACCTGAGAGTACATCCACTAAGTTAATGAAACACCTGGGTGGTAAGTGGTTGTATGGTTTATGTTGAGTGGCTACTCAGGTCCATGTCTATGGTTCCTGGAGTATGTACACTTGTGAATGGCCACCCAGGAACAGAGGAATCTGAAGAACTCCGAGTGACGATTGCTTCCAGTGCAGCCATTGCCATATGGGCTCTGGCTTGATCAATTATGTTGCGTGGACTCTCTCCGACTTGACAAGCAGATGTAGGGGGTGTTAGGTGGAACGGGTCAAGGCAGGTGGGAGGGAAAATGCTTCTGAAAGATCTCGTCTCATTCTTCTCCTTTCCTTATCACAAATGGTGTGTAAAGGATAATTTGGGTTGAATGGGTACAATGGTGAACGTGCACAACCTCTGCAGAGTGTAAAACTAAGTACTTAGCCGTGTCCCCGGTACGGACAATTTGAGCAGCTGATCACGGACGTCAACGGAGGATTCCACCATTCCAACTTCAGAAATAAAACTTGATGGGTGAACAAGGGAAGATGAGATTATGGTTTTCATGCCATACTTGTCTTGATTTGAAGAAAGTGTTTTCCAAAGAGATAGGAAAAATTGGCTTTATGCAAAATAGCCTTGAACTCCACCAGCCAAATATGGATATAGGCTATAGAGTTATTCCATTAAGTTTCCACCATAGTGTCACTTGCCAGACTCCATTTTTAATAGAATCTGACCCACGTTGTTGCAATATTTTTTCCTATTGCAGCTTGATCAGATGACGAGTGAGGTTTTATTTAAAGGTTTCGAGTCTGCAACCAACATGTTTTCGCCTGTGGCAACATGAAGTTGTTGGAGACCCACTGCTATTGTATTTCTGCTGTGTACTATTTCAAAGCTAGCTTTATGCTATGCAACTTGTAATGAATATTTTGTAAGTATGGATCATCGATGTAATAAAAATGATACTTTGTTGTGATATTACATCGTAAACTGTGTGTGCAAACGAATCGATCCAGGGATTTGCACTATACACAGGTATCTGCCTTATTTAAAGTGCATGTACGCTACACAAGCTCTCTACAATTTTCATTATGGCACAAAGTACCAAGACGAAAAATGTTCAATAACGTATTGAAGATAACTAATATTCAATAACGTATTGGATTGCTCCCCCAAGATTAGTGCATTACTTATGATCTTGTATTTGAATACAAAATGCACACAAATGAGATCATCACTCTCCATATATATTGTTAAAGCATTAATCATGTTCAAGAAGAGCAATAAGATACCAAACCAATTTAAAGAATAGTGTCATAAAGAGTATAGAGTAGCTTCCCCATGATTAGTGCATTATTTGAGATCTTGTATGTAAATACAAAATGCACACAAGTGGGATCATTACCCTCCATATGTCCTTTTGAGCACAAAGTTCAAGAAAAGCAATAAGACCCGATAACAATTAAAAGGATGATGTTCTACTCAATGTAGGATAGCTCCCCCAAGGATGGTGCATTACTTAGAATTTATCCTTCGAATGTGAATGCACAACAATGGGATCCTTGCTTGTCCTAACTCAAGAAAACACAACACAAAATGAGTAGAGCGACAAAAAGATCCAAATGAAGCAAGGATGAGAAAAGGGTGGTTAGACCAAAACAAACTTGTCGATAGAATAAGACAATTTATGAACAAAAGCTAATGTAAATATGATCAATACATTTACCACAAATATAATTTTCACTTGTCAAAGACAATGATTGTATATAGATAGTTCTCGGTGGTTCATGACATATATATGTATTCAAGATCATATTCACAAAACATAAGCATGTGGATAAATATAAAAATTGAAAAACATGCTTATCTAGAGATTATTGATGACTTCACATATTCAATGATCATACTAAGCATCAAGAAACTCTCTCACAAACAAGATACCAAAAGATGGGTGAACAAAATGCATTTAAGCAAATATTGAACTTGTTTGAGTACCATGCCACCTAGGTACAAGATAATCAACAATATCACCTCTAGATGACACTACCTCACATGTTCACATTTTCTAGTCTTGTAATATGCACATAGCTTATTACTCCCCCATAATGTGATAATCCATTCTTTGTTAACAAGAGGCAAAACAAATCCAACAAGAGATAATTAATGGACATTAGAATTTGAATTTCTCATGAGTAAGACATACCACAAAGAGAGTAGATAATGTTGAAATATCACCACTAAGTGGTATTCCTCCTGCATACACATTTTTCGGATAATTAGTTACCAAAAAGCACATCACTCCCCAAAATGAGATACTCCATTAAAATTCCTAAAAGAGCCAATTAAGATGAAAGCAAATAGACAAGATGCTCAAAAACATACATGGTGTGCAAACCATCATACACAAGCTTGATTACTCAATCAGAAGTAAGTAGAGTGCACAACACATATAAAACACTAATAAGGTACAAAACCAAACACATGCAAGGGTGCAAGTAACTTTCAATGAGTACATATGAATTAAATACAAGTTACCACAAGGAGGACATTGGATATATCCTAAGACAATATAATCCAATTGACTTGACTTGAGAGAATATGAATGATGAAGATCCCTTAATTCTTCATGATGTAGTCAAGTCTCCAATGTCCTCCATTTTCACCTATTGATAAAGTTTTAGCTTGTTGGTCCCCAACCAAGTTGGGTCCTAAGAGGTTAGTCACAATAGGCTTGGCAACCCAAATGGTTCTTTTCTTGACACCACTTTGAGTACCAACATACTTGGCAAACAAATTCCCAACCTTATCCTTCCGAAGAAAATAAGCATGATCAAGTATAGTGGGGTTGGATAAGTTACCATGTGTGCATGAAGAGGCTAAGTGATCCTTCCCACGACATATGTAGCACACTCAGCATTTTCTTTTCTTCTTTGGGAGTGAAGATCCTTTAACTTGGGAAGCTTGAGTTTGAACTTGAGGTTGCTCCCCTTGTTGCTTCTCACTAAGAGGCTTCTTCTTCTTCAAGGGGCAAGATCTAACATGGTGCCCTTCGACCTTGCACTTGAAGCACACAATCTTGGCCGAATCAATAGATTGATTTTGACCCTTCTTCTTGATGAACTTGTGGTTCATATTTTCAATAGACTTGTTCTTGATATTGGAGTTGAATCCAAGTCCACTCTTGTCATGAGGAAGTCTTCGCGCTCTCAACATCTTGTCTATCGAGGGTGGACTTCCCTTCATGACCCTTGATCAAGTCTTTCTTCAAAGAAGTGACTTGTGCCTTGAGCTCTTTGATTTCCTCTACATGGTTAGTATCAACACAAATACTAGAGGAAGTAGATGCTACATTGTTAGAGCAACAAGGCATGGAGAGTAATTCATCACAAGATGTAACAATGTTGTGAGTGGATGAATTACTAGAACTAGCACATGGCAATAAAGTATTTTTACTAGAAATTGTGCTAGTGATCACAAGAGGCTCACAAGATTTTACCTTTGTATAGATTGCCTCAAGAGCAACCTCTAGCCTAGCATGGGATGCTAGAAGATCATCATTAGAGCTCGAAAGCTTTTCATGATTTTCCTCCAACTTCCCATACTTGCTAGATAGCAACTCAAGTTGAGCCCTTAGCTCAACATTCTCCTTCAAAATAGATGCTTCACAAGAAATGGAGTTAGTATCACAAGCATCGTTATTATTGGGAATAGAAGAGGGCAATTTAACAAGCTCATTATACTTTCTTTTGAAGTTGATGGCTTCCTCAAGAGCTCTATCACGGGTTTCTTTTACTTTAGATAATTCTAAAGTAAGAGTCTCCTCAAGAGATTTGGATTTGCCCATTTTTAGTTTGGCAAGAGCATGGTCACATTTTGTAGAGAGTTTAGCAATCATTTCATTATTTAACTCCTCACTAGTTTCTAGCTTCTCCTCAAGAGAAACTCGAGTTTCTTGCTCTTCCTTAAAAGCAATCTCAAGATTGTGGATCTCACCCGCGGAATCACGACCAAGACCCCATCCTTCATCACAACGAGTCTCCAAGGCCTCAATTGTCTCCTTGCGCTCAACAAGAATGGTCATGATTTCTAAGAAGCTATCATGGGCATGTTTTTTCTTTAAAAGAGCATGAGAGACAATATCAAAGTTCTTTTCAATGGAGGCATCATTATCACTTTCATCATTAATATCATCATCATTAGATGTATTGGAATTCAAGGTAGGAGATACCTTAGACTCCTTAGCCATAAGGCAAAAGTGAGTAATGGATGAGGAAGATGAAGAATTACTTGAAGCACTATTGAGGTCCATGTCTTGTTCCAACAATTGTTTGGATTCCTCTACATTGTTAGTCAAACAAGTACTAGAGGAAATAGAAACATTTTTATCATGGCAACAAGACGAGGAAAGCATATCATCATGTGATTTAGTTAAGCAACTACTACATGATATGCAAGGACTATAGACACTAGCATGTAAGGCATTTATGGTGCTAGAGGAGTTTAAGTCAAAAGATAGAGCATTGCAATAAGATGGGTGAGAAATATGATCAATAGTAGATTCACCATCAAGAATGCAATCTCTATCACCACTCACCATATCATTACCTTGTGGCAAGCCACATGTTGGTGAAGTGGAAGAAGATGTGAGCTCATCCCGGTTGGAGGTGGAAGGAGGACAATCATCCTTGGTAGTCTTGGACACATCATATATATCTTCAAGCTTTGTCCATAATTCATGAGCGTTCCGACAAGGCATGATTGACGCAAGAACTACATCGCTCAAAACATAGATAATACCATTACAAGCTAGAGTATCGAGATAAGAGTTTTTCTCATCCTCTAAAGATAATACTTGGGAATCCTTTGGAGGACAAAAACCCATATCTACAATTCTCTCTAAATTTGGATCCATGTCCCTAAAGATATTAAGCATGCAAATTTTCCAAACATCATAATTAGTGCCATCGAATATATAAGTGGGATTGTGCACTATTTCTCTAAACGACATCTTTATCTCTAGGCGGTAAAGCCTAATTATGAGATAACCTGGCTCTGATACCAATTGAAAGGAAAGACGTCGCCTAGAGGGGGGGGGGGGGGGGGGGGGGTGAATAGGCGAGGAACACTTTTTGCAATTTAGGCTTGATAAATGCGGAATAAAACTTAGTGTTTAACTTATCAATGACACAACCTAAATATACTACGTTCGCCTATGTGCACCAACAACTTATGCTATGCAACACAAACAACAAAGGGATAGCAAGGTAAAGGACCTCAAGCACGATGGCTATCAAAAAGTAAAGTGCATAAGTAAAGAGCTCGGGTATACGGATAACCGAGGCACGCGGAGACGAAGATGTATTCCTAGTTCCACCACAAAAGGTGTACGTCTCGTTGGACAGGTGTGAGCAACCACAACAGGTTTCGTCAACGCCACAAAGGCTTCACCTTCTTCTCCGATGAACTCGACCACAAAGGTCCGAGTCAACCTTCCATTATGAACTCCTTTGGGGCGGAGAACAATCCCGTACAACAACCTTGGGGCACACACCCACAACCGAATTGGGGGCTTCCAAATGACCACAAGAGGTCTTGACCACAAAGGTCCCAACTAGCCACAAAGGGCTTGACCACAAAAGGTCCTATGCCACAAAGGCGGCCACTAAGGCGTCTAGGGTCCAAGACCCAAGAGTAACAAGCTCACGAATTTCACCACCACGAATCCTCGTGGAGTGCTCAAACCGATGCAAGATGCAATGGCAAGAACACACAAAGTGCTCAAGTCCTTCACTCTCAAATTTCAACAAAGCAACAAATGCTTATGGGGGAATAAGAGAGCAAGAACCAAGAAACCACAAAGGAGACAAATCCTACACTCCCAAATCCCACCACAAGCATCTAATGCTTATGGGAGGATAAGAGAGAGCAAGAACAAAGGGGGAGAACCACAAAGGAACTCAAAGATCTAGATCCACTATGTTCCCCTCACTTAGAGAAGAGATGGATTGGTAGAATTGTAGATCTAGATCTCCTCTCACTTTTCCGTCAAAGATATGCAAGAATCATGGGAGGATTTGAGAGGGGGCAAGCTTTTCCAAGGTAAACAATGGCAAGAGAGAGAGGGGAAAGTCGTGCTTACTCAAGGAAGAAGAAGGGGAGGGGTATTTATACCCCTCCCACAAATCTAGCCGTTACAGCAGCTCAGACCGGAGATTTCAGACCTAGGGCCGGAGATTTCCGACCCTCGGAGATTTCCAGAAAGATGTCCGAAGTTTTCTGGGCGACATCAGTACTGAAATCCGCCCGATTCGGAATTCTCCGAGCCCAGTTCGGAGATTTCCGAGCACCCGAAAACTGCAGAAATACCAACACGAAAACGACAATATCTTGACCATCCGAACTCCGTTTTCGATGATTTTTGGATCGTTGTAATCACAACGAAGAAATGTACACGATAATGAAGAGAAACATCATAGTAAAATATGGGAGGTTTAAACAAAATGGGGAAACATAAAACCTCTCGAAAAAAAAACAACCGGTAAAACCTCCAACATAAAAAACCAAGAAGCTTTTCAAACGAACTTTGTTTTTGATGAACTTGAGCTTGTTATTAAGATCACAACAAGATCCAAAACCTCACATGGAGAAATGCCAAATAAGAAACAAGAAAGATGATATGCTAAGTATGCAAAGGTTTGAGCTCTCCATGAAGATTCGATCAAGTTACTCACTCGAGAGCCCCTCTTGATAGTACGCCTATCGATCCTATAGCCCTATCAAGATCATACCTTTGCCTTGAGCATTCCACTTGATCTAGATGATGACGATCTTGATCTCTTCAAGTGGATCACCTTTCTTGATTGCGCTTGCTAGCACATGCTTCATGAAGACTCCTCCATATACTCCCCCATACTCCATTATGGGAGAGTCTCGCTTAGCTTCGTCTTCATGTATCCGACATGCTTCCCTTGGTCTTGCACTTGTCAACCATGATGACGATCATGGCATGACATCATCCCCCATGAGCTAAATTAATGGATCTTCTTGTTGCAAGCCCATGGAAGATACCATCTTTCTTTATATAGGTGATGCCTTGACAACTTCAAGCCATACTTGCAATATGCTCAAAACACACATTAGTCCTTAGGGATTGTCATTAATTACCAAAACCATACATGAGGGCACATGCGCTTTCACCTGTTCGCGCCCAGAGCACGCCGGGCACGCTTTGAGCATGTCCAGAGTGCGCACTTAAGGTGTTCGACAGAAGTACAATAACAAATATTCATACGATTCAAATAAACAAGGTCTACACACGTTCAGATCGCGTAACTACAAAGAGCGTGCATTATGGGTGCAAGTTCACGTCCAGTTCGTGTCTAGATTGTGCTTGCTGTGCTGACACGGATGCACCAAGACGTGTCTAGTTCGTGTCCGGATATTTGCACGTACGTCTCCAACTGCAGCAAATTTGACCAGAACAATGACGCGCATAACCTGTTCGACAGTTGTACTCGACACGTATAGGGGCACCAGATGACGTGGTAAATATTTACAGGCATGTCACTTCGACTAGACGTGAAGCGCGGTCACACGATGTCATCATTGCGAATAAAATCCCAATGTGTATTGTGTTGTCAAGAAAACCAAGAGATGCGCCTGTTCAGTGCCCAAGCGCGGTTATCGATTTACATGCCGGTGTTAGTGAATTCATCACGAGCAGTTATCCCTTCACTAATCAAAACCCCAATGCGCATTGGCATTGCCGTTCAAACGCTCTTCTCTCTTCTCTGTGAAAAACACCAACCACCACTTCTATCCAACAACAATCTCGTCGGACGACGAGCCTTGGTGGCCGAACCCAACCATTCCGAGCGACTCCGACGGGGAGGGCAACCCGGTCGAGTGGTGGGAGGAGGGCCACGTCCACGGCAACGGCGGCGGCTCCGGCACCGACAACGACGGCGAGGGGTCCGACGCCGACCAGAGCGGCGACGACGGCGAGGGGTCCGACCCCGACTCCAGTGACGACGACGACGATCACCACGGGTCCGAGGAGGAGGACTGGGACCCGGAGTTGAACAAGGGCGACGAGGAGAAGAAGGACGACGATGACGATGACGAGGACAAGGACATGGAGGAGGAGGAGGTCGAGGAGGAGGAGGATGAGGTCGAGGAGGAGGCAGAGGAGGAGGAGGAGTCCTCCTCCGACGATGGACCCCACCCAAGAGGCAGCGCGCGTAGGAGCCGCGCCCGGCGATCGTCGTAGTAGCAGTAGCAGTGCATTAGTTGAACTGCTACTGATTAGTAGTAGTATAAGGCCGCCGCCGGCGTAGTAGCAGTGATGATGCACTGCTAATATTTTGTAATTGTTAATATAATTCTAATATAATCAAGTTTAAATTAGTAGTAGCAGTTTTGATTCGAGTTATAAATCGAGTCAGACTCGTCCCTTCCTGTTCCTACTTGAGCGGTCCCACTTGGAGGAGGATGACGTACTACTCCAGTCAGCCCGAGCCGAGCCGCGCCAGCCTGACCCCACCAGTCAGGCCAAGTGCGGGTCAAAGGAGGTTGACCAGAGGGAAACAAGCGTTTGGCCGATATGCGAGTAAATCAGGGCACAAACTAGAGAAACAGCGCGGGTATGGCACAAACCGATATAATTCAGCTAGGTATGGCACAAAACCAATTGACCCAAAAATTTATACCATCCAATCTAATTAGAACCAAGACTACAGTAGCTCTCTCATAATGTAAATACGAGTGGGGATCTCACGAAATATAAAAATAAAACAAAATAAAAATAACAATAAAAAGATGCACCAAGTTGATGCGATACTAATGTGTTGATCGAAAAACAGAGAGTAGACGTGTGCAAATCGAGAGTGTTATTGGTGAAGTGGGGTGGCTTAACATCCCCAAGATTATGTTCTTCACAATTCCAAGCTCTTGGTGTATCTGCTCTAATCCCTGTGAAAAAACTTCAACACAAAATATTCTCCCATCTTCTTTTCCGTGGGATGACATTAGTAGCCACAAATGATATAATGCTTGTTGCAAGAAATTCCTAAACACAAGTGTAATAAATATGTCCAGTATGTATATAGTTTTTCATGCTTCCTTATAAACTCAAATTAACCAAAAAGATTCAACTTAAAAGCTCTAAGAACACATTATATAATATGGGACATAATCTGTCCAGAAAAACAGTAGAAGCAAAACATAATTAATTACCTTACTTAGACATGTCCTAAAGTCACTAAAACATCATACATAGGATGAAAATTTGTAACTACAGTTAAAATATGAGCTCATTCGGAGTTATCATACTTGTGTGGACAAATTCGTGCATGAACATGAAACTCCATATGTAAGTTCAACTTTCCAATTCAAAATGATTAAAACTTGGTACTTTGTTAGAAATTCCAGAACTAAAACAAAAACTAAATCTCTTGTTACTGCAAGAGGACACAAAGAACCAGAAGTATATGCCCAAAAGCGTTTTGTTTCTCTCTCCTACGGCTCTTGCGATCTCCTTGGCGATCGCTTGGGTCTAGGGTTTTGTGACGCCCCAAAAATCGGTACTATGTAGATTTAAGTGATTCTGCCGAAATCCGCATAACAACGATTTTAGGTCGCCCACCAGATATAATGTGCATGTGATGCACACGGTGGGTGTGTTTTTGCGAGACCCCAAGAGAAAGGTGTGAAGTAGTGCAGCAACAAGTTTCCCTCAGTATGTAACCAAGGTTATCGAACCAGTAGGAGATGAATAATTCCCCCGAGGTATCAACGGCGCCCGAAATATGCTTCCTGGTGGTTGACGTGGAGCCTGCACACAAACAATCAAGATACTTTGCCCCAACTTAACAGTGAGGTTGTCAATCTATCCGGCTTGCTGTAACAAAGGATTAAACGTATGTGTGGAAGAAAGATGTATGTTTGCAGAAAGTAACAAGTCTGTAGTTGTGGTTTTATCAGATTAATGAGAAGGACCGGGGTCCACAATTCACTAGTGGTGTCTCTCCATAAATAATAATAACATTCATCCATGAGTGGTAAACAAATTACAACTAGGCAATTGACAGAATAATGACGAGCAATCCAATGCATATACTAACGTTATGATGTCTAGTGTGAGATTCATTTGGGCATTACAACAATATACATTGACCGTTTCAACCGCATCTATGACTAATATACATAGACCGTTTCAACCGCATCTATGACTAATAATCCACCTTCCGGTTAGCGTCCGCACCCTTTTTAGTATTAAGTTGCATGCAACAGATTATCGTCTTAAGCACTGTGTGTAAAGTAAGTAAGTAACATCATCCTTAGACAAAGTATTACTGTTTTATCCCTATTAGCAACAGTACATCTACAACCTTAGATCTTTCTGTCGCTGCCCCAGATTTAATAGAGATATGAACCCACTATCGAGCATAAATACCCCCTCTTAGAGTTACGAGCATCTACTTGGTCAAAGCACACACAAGTAACAGAGAGCATGCAAGATCATTAAATAACACACACATGATATATTATGAAGCAATAACTTTAGTACTCAATATTCATCGGATCCCAACAAACACAACATGGAGAATTACATAAAGATGATCTTGATCATGATAGACAGCTCACAAGATCTAAACATGATAGCACAAGAGGAGAAGACAACCATCTAGCTACTGCTATGGACCCATAGTCCAAGGGTAGACTACTCACACATCAGTCCGGAGGCGGTCATGGCGACGTAGAGGCCTCCGGGGACGATTCCCCCTCCCGGCAGGGTGATGGGTAGCAGTTCTGATCTCCCCCGAATTGGTGTTGATGACGGCGGCGGCTCGGGACCCGTGGAGGAAAAATTGAATATCCTTCCTCAGTTTTTAGGTCAAGGGGCTATTTATGGGCGAAAGGGCAAGGTCGGTGGGCGCCCGAGGGGCCCACATCACCTCCTGGCGCGGCCAGGAAAGGAGCCGCACCACGAGGTGGTGTGGCGGCCTCGTGGCTCCTCTTCGTCTCGTCTTCGGTTCCTCGTGATGCAAATATTCCAAAAATAATTCCAGGATCGTTTATTTCCAATTCCGAGAATATTTCCTTAAGTGATTTTTTGGAACCAAAAACAACAGAAAACAGGGAACTCGCACTATGGCATGTTGTTAATAGGTTAGTCCCAGAAAATGCATATAAAACATGTAATAACATGATATAACATAGTATGGAACATAAGAAATTATGGATACGTTGGAGACATATTAGCACGCCGAAACATGCACATTATGTGGGTGGAATGGTGATAACATTACAACAGGTCCGATACATCTACAACAACAACAGAAGATAATATACAACAACGACTCGAACGAGTCAAGATACAAATGATACAATACAAAGGTTCAAATGACAGCGGAAGCAAAAATAATATCTGACTACGGATAAGATGCAAATTGGACTAAGAGTTCTGAAGGTAAGCGATGGCGCCATATCCCTGCCCAACACAATCCGGAGAGATTCCCATACTAACATCGTCAGACTTCAAACCTGTTAACTGCACATGAATACATCCCATATATATGGGTCAATACTACCGGTAATGATATCAAGGCAAGCATTAAGAAGAGTTCTAACGAATGCGTAATATGCATTCCGAACAGGTGAGCGCATCTCCTTAGGACGGTTTAGGGGCAGCGCGCAAGCTCTAGACAACTACATAGACACACTACAACATTCGTCTATTGGAGAGGGATGAGAGAGCGCATAAGTAAGCAACTACAACTAACACCAAATATAACCCATTCTCGGATTAACCCCCCAACCAAGTATGAGGAAGCAATTCAGAAAACTCACACATTGAACATTTTTAGTTACCATTTATTATGAAAGTAATTCTATATTACTAGTCGAGTTAATTAACATTAGTTAGGTGCAAGTTGTCTAGATCTCATTAGTCGGCAACGCACCAAGTTGTCCATAACCGCGGACGCGGCTCATCGATAAGATTATACCCTGCAGGGGTGCACTATTGTACCCATACTCGTTCGATCAACCCAATCAAAAACTTTAGGGCCTCTCAACACGACTCGTTCCTTAACTACAGCAAGTCCAAGTGCTACCCATATGAGTTGTTACCCGCGTCAAGAGTCTGGCCGATATCTCAATTGCGGACTCATTAGTTTTCGTCCACGCGCTAGGCGGCTCAAACCACAGTAGGAACTGTTCGCTTCGCTCGCACCTCCCCTATATGACCCCCCCATATCACATAACCTCTCATCAATCATCATCATCCTGCACATGCGTATGAGCAAATGAAAATCCCGAACTACTTGTGGCACATGGACAAGCTGAAGATCCGTTCAAAGTCGAGGGGGACTCCATAGGGCCTCCCACAAGTAATTAGTGCGCTCAGACTTGGATTAGGGGAGAAAGATCTCAGTTCCTAGGTCGACACTTAGCAAAACAAAGCACCTCGTTCCGCCGGTGCTTTATCATTTAGTTATAGTACCCAACACCAGATAGCATTTTATTTAAGTAGAACATTCTAACATACTAAGCCTGTGGAACATAAGATAGACAAACGACTCGCACAACCAACTCTAAGCATGCGCTACGACTCGCAGGCCAACAAGTAAACAAACAACAGTTAATAGGATGTGGAGGTGGGGGCTATATCATGGTTGCAAGATAAACATGGAATAGGATCGAGACACAAGCATTGTATCAGAAGGCTAGCAATAGAGGCAAAAGACATGCATAGGTGATCAAAGGGGAAACGCTTGCCTGGAATCCTGCATGGAAGAAGATCTTGTCGTTGCTCACACATCTCAATGTCTTATCCGCGAAGAAGCAACAAACACTGGAAAGCATAAAAGATGCATCTGACAACTATGGCAAAAGATCCTCCATGATCATGAGATGATGCATGACATGCCAATATGCAATAGGAAATGCACTTAATCCAAATTAAGCGGAACCGGGATTCCGACAATTAATATTTAGATTCGAGTTATTTATCTAGCCATCAAGTTAAATGTTGATTAGCATGGCAAGACATGGCATAGGTGTTCTATTCAAATTAAATGGAATAAGGCAATACATATATTAAGTACCCCACACATTCCATATTTAATTATTTAGGTGCAACTAACAAATTACACTAAGCAAATAAAATAAAAGATGCAACATGGCATAAGGATGACATATTAGTGTGAATTGTATTAAATAAACATATAAAGATTATTTAATTTGGAGTTATATAATAAATGTTATTAGCATTTTAAGTTTCTGGACTAAACTGCAAAGTGCAGGGACTTGTCTGTGAGGATAACAGTGCTAGTGAGGGCTCTGATGCAACAACAGAAAGTGCAGGGGCTCGGGTGCAAGATTACATCAAAGATCTGCCTTCTGGGCTTTTGTCACCGTGAAGGGCTCTAGCCCGAGAGGCTGTATGCGAGCCTGCGCGCCACGCTGGCGGGTGGGCGCTACGCTGGCCTCCGCGGTCGCTGACCGGCGGGACCCGCGTGTCATTGGGTGCGAGAAACAGAAAAAGGGCTTTTTTATTCACAACGCGCCCGGGAGGTTTGAACTCGCCACTGCACGCACGGATCGAAGGATCCCTGCGCTAGCCAGTGGGGCGGTTGAGTGCTAGTGATAGGAAAGGCAACACATTTAGTTTTTAACTACAACGCGCCTTCAATTTTCTGTCAAAACTGAAATCCTGCCAGAGACAGAGACAGTGGCGGCGATGCTCGCCTCCGACGACCATTCCTGCCGGCGCTGCGGGCGGCCGTGTGTGTCCATGTGTGTGGGTGCAGGAGTGGATCCAGGGGCGAAAACCAGAGCCAAAAGGGCAGAGCTTGGAGCTTCGCTACGGCGTCCATGGCGGCCGGAGGTGGCGCAGACGCTCGCGGCGCATACGGAACGAAATTGAGCCAGTGGAGAGGGGGAAACGGAAGCTAGGCTCACCGGGAGGAGGCTCGGGTAGTGGTGCGTCTCGGGGACGAACGACAGCGACGAATTTGAGCGGCGGAGGGTCGCCGGTGCCGAGGAAGACGGAGACGAACTCGTCCGATTCCGGCGGCTCCAGCCCAATTTCTTTGGCGGAGAAGCTGAAGACGACGAGGCGTACCTCCGGGTGTTGAGGAAGATCTTTCGACGGGTCTGGAGCGGCGTTGAGGCGGCGAGGTGGTTCCGGTGGGATTTGTGGAGGAAGAACAGAGGAGGAAGAAGGAGAGGGAGGCGGTGGCGCAAGGAGGAAGAGGGGATGGAGGCGGCTAGGGTTTCGGAGGAGGGGCCGGGCTAGCTTTAAGGGAGAGGGGAAAGGGGAATGGTTGGAGGTGGGGGCCATTGAGGTGGGAGAAGTCACGCACGGCTCGTGCCTCTCCTCTATCTCCGTACGAAGAAGAAAGGGACATGAGGAGGTGGACTGGGCCCAAAACAAGGAGGAGTTGGGTTGGTACTGGGTGATGACCCACAAGTATAGGGGATCGCAACAGACTTCGAGGGAAGTAAAACCCAAATTTATTGATTCGACACAAGGGGAGCCAAAGAATATTTATAAGATTTAACAGATAATTTGTTAGATCAGCTGCACCTGTGAATAGACTTGCTCGAGATGTAATATTGGTAACAACAATTTTATAGCAGAGATAGTAGTGAAATAACAGTAGCGGGAGAATTGAGGCAAAAATTGTGATTACGGTAGACAGCAGGATTAAAATCCTGTAGGCGTAGGGACGGATGTACGGACGTTGCATGGATAAGATAATTCATGTAATAACATAGCATATGCATTTGCAGATAAATAATATAAAGCATCCAAGCATTAACTAATCACAAGCATGTATTCCAATTTAGTTGTGCGTGCTCGCAATGAGAAACTTGCACATCATCTTTTATCATGCCGGCCCGTTTGCAGCGGCACCTCTAGGGAATCTACAGGCAATTAAGATACTCCTTTTAATAGAGTACCGGAGCAAAGCATTAACACTCCGTGAATACATGTGATCCTCACATCATAGCCATTCCCTCCGGTTATCCCAATTCTTGTCACTTTGGAGCTATCGGTTCTGGACAATAACATGTGTATACAACTCATAGATATGATACAAAACAATAATTATTATCATGATACAATAACATGTTCAGATCTGAAATCATGGCAGTCGTGCCCTAGTGTCAAGCATTAAGCATAACATGTTGCAACAATGACGTAAATTACCGATAACGGATACTAGGCACCATGCCCTAACAATGTTACAGCTATTACATGAGTGATCTCATCCAATCCCTACCATCCCCTCAAGCCTACATCGGTGAATTACTCACTCATGGATGAGAGAAACATGGATAGTTGATGGAGAGGCGGTGGAGATGACGATGGCAATAATCCCCTTCGATTCCCCGTCCTGGCAGGGTGCCGGAACAGTGAATTCTGGTCTCCGAACTAGGGTTCGCGATGGCGGCGGCGTACGGTGATGTTTTCTGGAAAAGTGGCTATCCCTCTGCGCCTCTTCCCGAGCCGATGGTGGTGGTGACTCCGGAGGAGAGGATTGCCACTCCTCCTCGTGCTCCTACTCCACCTCGCGCGGTCACGCCTCCGTGCGAGCCAACTCTGCCTCGTGAGCCAACTCCGCCGCGCGAGCTAACTCCGGTGCGTGAGTCTGCGCCTCCAGCGCAGCCAGAGGTTGAGGCGGGCCAGGCGCCGCTCGACACGGGGGAGTCCGCAGCAGAAGCTCCTTCTTCTCCCCCTCAGGTCGCGGCAGGGGATGAGACCCAGGTTGGCGCAGGCGGCGAGGAGGCTGCTGACGCGGCCGGGGAAGGGGTGTAGCCTGGCCCCTGAGCGTGCTCTGGGCCAGGCTGTCGGGCCTCGACTCGGAGGCTGGGCCCTCAACAAGCCAAGACCTCGTCCTCCGCGGCTGGGACTGGAGCGCGGGGCGCCGCGAGGTCGCCTTTGGCCTCGTGAGGGAGTCCCTAGAGGGCCTGGAGGCGCATCTCGCCCTCGGGGACATACAGCTCGCCCAACAGCGGGAGGAGCTCGTGAGGTCGTAGGCGTCCTTCAATGCGGCTGTCGAGGCCCGCCGACAGGAGGACTTGGCGCTGCAGGCCGCGCGCGAGGATGCCACCCGCTTTGCCAAGGAGGTCCGCGAGGGGGCCATCCGCGACGCCGCAGAACTTCTTGCGCCCCTCCAAGAGGAACGTGACGCCGCTGCTGATCTCCTACGTGCAGCAACGGCCGAGCGCGAGGCTATGGAGGGCTCGTTGGCGCAAAAACGCCGCGAGCTGAGCCAGCTGGAGGCCCAGCTTCTCTCCGCCCACCAGGCCGTGCAGGGGATCCTGGAGGAGGACCGCAAGAGTCTCGTCGAGCGCGAGCGACAGCTGGCCCTCAAGGAGAGGGAGGTGCGTCTGCGCGACGAGCAGCGATCTCAGGCGAAAAGCGCGCTCGCCACCTAGCGCAAGTACCTTGAGACGCACGAGGCGGACCTGGCCCAGGCGCTCCGCTAGTACGACGAGAACGTCACTGCCCAGAAGGGTGCTTATGAGCGCTTCGAGCAGCGGTTTGCTGAGAAGAAGAAAGAGGCGGAGGATGCCCTCGTGGAGAGCGAGAAGCAGTACGGCTGACCAAAGCCCATGAGTACCGTGACTTGGCCCAGAAGCAGGAGGACCGCTTCCAGGCCCGGCACGCTGCCGATGCTCAGCGGATTGCTGCACTTCAGAAGGCCAACTCCAATCTAGAATCCCGCCTCAAGCGCGCCAAGGATGGTCGTCGCTGGGCGGAGGAGGCCCGCAGCGAGGCCATCCACGACCTCAACACCCCGGCCATGGACGTGGAGGAGCAGGTGGCCCCCGCGATGGAGCAGGCGACAGAGGCTACGGACACCGCCACGCCGGCCCGTGCGCTTACGAGGCAGCGGGAGCACATGTTCGAAGCGCTGGTCGCCCGGGGTAACAAGCTTGCCGCCCAGCTTGGTGCGGACGCGCCGCACGCCGAGGTCCGAGGCCGTGGTGATGCTGCTATGTACTTGGTCTACTTCGACCATCTCTTCTCGGCGCTCGAGGTCCCTGTCGCTGATCTCCGCGAGGTGATAGAGGATGAGAGCCGGCAACTCCTGGGGGTGGTCGTCGACCGCATCTTCACCAACCTCAGGATCCTCAAGCCAGGCTTCGAGCTCTCCACGGTGACGGAGGCTCGTCAAGGAGAGGACGTGCAGCGGGTCTCCAACTCCCTCGGTGAGCAAGTAGATGCTTTCTGCAACCGCTTCAAGCGTGCGGAGGTCGCTGCGGAGGAAAACGAGGAGGAGGCCGCCTCTGCCGAGATCGAGGAGGGCGCCGTGGAGGAGGTCCAGGATGATGATGGTTCCGCCTGAGCTACCTGTCATTGCGCCTGCGTGCGCTTGTATCTGAAACAATTTTATGTTTAAACATTTGTGACCTTTGGGCATGTAATATACTTTCATTTGCAATTCGTTTCTAACTTGCTTGCCCCTCAAGAGGTCCCTTTGGACTTATCTTCATGTCTATTTGTTCTCTGCGTTGTTAGGACCCATCTCTTCGTGCCATGACTCCGCCACTTCGGTATGCTAGAGCAATGACTCTGCAAGGCCGGGGGGAGTTTAGGCCTAGGAGAGGTAGGAGCCCTGAGTCGCGATGCTCAAGTGCCCCCCTTAGACGTACGAGTAGTCCATGAAGTATAAGGGAAAGCGAAGTCGCTGAAGGGGCGAACGTGCGCTTGCGGGAAAAAACTCTCGCGGCATGGGTGCAAGACTTAGCTTCTCGAAGTTTTTGCCCTGTAAAGGTTTTTCGCCTGGCGAGGAGGTCCTCTTGAGGGATCGTTTCCGGACGCCTCCTCAGGCTTGCAGGAGCATTTCTTCCTTGTAGATGTTAGAGGGGCGAACCCAAACGCTGGTGCACGGTACAGGGGACTCGTGCGCGCTTATAGGTCCCCTCAGGCGTTCCTCGCGAGGAGAGTAAGTACCAAGGTCCTTTGTAGAGATGGCGTGTTTGTGAGAGCTTGCCCTCCAGCCAGAGCTCGGATCCTTGGATTTTGCAGTGCTGTTGGTGTGTCATTTGAGGCACTGGCACCGTACTCAGCCCCCGCTCGTGAGGTACGCATGTGGAGAGATATAATCGCACATTTCAATGAAGTAATGTGTAAATAAAATTCACCACCAAATATTACATAACGGCGCCGTGGCGCTAAGTTCACTTAGGAACGAAATTGTCTCATTATGCTTGGAGTTGCCAAGTTAATGTTTTGACCATGTCGAGGCATGGGGACCACCCATTAGTGGCAGAGACTCTCAACGGCCTGAGGTGGCTCGTCATATGGAGAGCTTGGAGGGTTGACCCTCGAGAGAAGCCTTTGGTGCTTGGAGGTTTAAGCCGTGAGCTTTTAACCTCTAGAGACAAAAAATGCTGGGAGGTTGAGCCGTAAGTTGCCTCTTCCGCTAGATGTCTTGACGTGACAATGATCACGGGCGTGTCGATGATCACGTTTTTCTATTCTTCCTTCTGGAGACAAAAAATGCTTGGAGGTTGAGCAGCAAGCTGCCTCTTCCGCCAGATGTCTTGACGTGACAATGATCATGGGCGTGACGATGATCACGGGTAGAACTTGCGCAGGTGCATGATGTTCCACGGGTTCTTGACGGGGGTGCCGTCTTGAGTCTCGAGATGAGCCGCGTCAGGCCTGGCGATGTGGGTGACCCTGTAGGGACCTTCCCACATCGGTGACAGCTTGTGGAGGCCTTCCCTGGAGAGGATTCGCCTGAGGACGAGATCGCCTGCCTCCAGGGTGCGCGAGCGCACATTGCGGCTGTGGTAGCGTCGCAGGTCCTGCTGGTATTTGGCCGCCCAGAGGGTGGCGCGGCGTCGTAGTCCCTCGAGAAACAGCAGGTCGTCGTTGTGGAGGTCCTCTTGCTGGTCCTCGTTAAAGGCAAGGACCCGTGGGGATCCATGCTTTATCTCTGTGGGGAGGACTGCTTCGGCTCCATAGACGAGGGCGAATGGTGTTTCCTCCGTAGGCTTGGGTGGCGTTGTGCGGATGGACCAGAGCACCGAAAGGAGCTCGCTGATACAACCCTTGCCGTGGCCTTTGAGGATGTCGAAGGTCCTAGTCTTTAGGCCCTTGAGGACTTCTACGTTTGCTCGCTCGGCCTATCCGTTGCTCTGTGGATGAGCGACTGAGGCGAAGCAGAGCTTGATGCTCATCCTTTCGCAGTAAGCTCTGAAGATGCCACTGGTGAATTGCGAGCCATTGTCGGTGATGATGCGGTTAGGCACTCCGAAGCGGCAGACCAGGCCTCTGATGAATTTCACTGCCGCGCCTGCTGTAATTGTGTGCGTCGCCTCCACTTCGGGCCACTAAGTGAACTTTTTGATGGCCACGAAGAGGTAGCGATATCCCCCTTGCGCTGTTGGGAAATGTCCCAGGATGTCCAGCCCCCAGACCGCGAACGGCCAGGAGAGCGGAATGGTCTGTAGTCCCAGTGCAGGTTGGTGGATTTGCTTCGCGTGGAATTGGCAAGCTTCACATGCTTGAACGATGTCAACTGCATCCTGAAGTGCTTGAGGCCAGTAGAAGCCACTCCTGAAGACTTTGCCTGCGAGGGTGCAGGCGCATGAATGGTGGCCGCATTCCCCGCTGTGGATGTCTTTGTTCAGCATTTTGCCTTCTTCAGGAGGAACACATTTGAGCGCAATGCCGTTTGGGCGCTTGCGGTAGAGATTTCCTTCGAGGATGTGGAAAGATTTTTCCTGGCGGGCAATTCGCTCCGCTTCAACATCTTCCTCGGGAAGGATCCCTTTGTCGAGGTAGCCTTTGATCTCGTCAATCCATCCTGCTTCTTGATACGCCGCTGTGCGCAACAGACGTTCCCCTATAGGGGGCCCGCAATCGGGAGCCCCGTCTGTAGGTGGTGGCGGGAGCGCTTCGTCTGTGCTTGCGGCATGGCCTCCTGAGGCTGTTTTATGGATTCCTTGACGAGTCTTTCTTCAAAGACGCCTGGCAGCTGAGCTTGCCTCTTTGACGCGCATTTGACGATGTCATCAGCCTCTTGATTCTCCTTTCTTGGGATGTGCACGAGCTCCTACCCCTGAAGTGCTTCTCAAGCCTACGGACCTCTTCGAGGTATGCGGCCATGTGGTCGTCCTTAGGCTTGTGTTGGAGAAGTTAACCAGCAGCTGGGAGTCGCCCTTGATGAGCAGGTGCTTGATGCCCAAAGCTATTGCGCACGTAGGCCCGCGAGCAAGCCTTCGTACTCAGAGATATTGTTGGAGATCTTGTCGATTACAAAGCACAGCTGGACCGCGTAATAGAGCTTGTCGCCCTTTGGTGAGATCAGGATCACGCCGGCCCCACCGTGGCGAAAAGCGAAAGCTCCATCGAACTTCATGGTCCAGTGGCTGGGCATTTTGTCTCCCGAGGGCTCTTGTTCTTCTCCTAGAGACTCTTCAGGTGTTGGGTCAGTCCATTCGGCGACGAAGTCCGCCAGCGCTCTTCCTTTGATTACCCTTGTGGTATCGAAGCGCAAGTTGAATGGCTGTACCTCAACATTCCATCCTGCGACACAATCTGTGGCGTTAGGATTGCACAGGATCTGTTCCAGGGGAAAGGACGTGACCACCGTGATGGGGTGCCCCTGGAAGTAGTGTCGCAGTTTTCTTGAGGCGATGAGGAGCGCGATGAGGAGCTTCTGCTGCATGGTGTAATGCTCGCGAGCATCGCGCAGTACTGTGCTGACGAAGTATACTGGATGCTCGACAAGGTTTGTCAGTTTAGTCTTGGTATATTCTGCCTAAGTAGGCTCAGCAGAGCTCTCGAGGGGGCTAGCCTGTGGAGAGCCCGCGAGGGAGTCGGCCTGTGGAGGCTCTTCAGGCTTCCTGGCGAGATTGTCTTGTAGTGGTGGACTTGGAGCAGGCTCCGCTTGTGGCTTTGGGCCAGCGGTGGGTTTGTGGGGCCTGTTCCCTTGCCAAGCTCCTCGTCAGGCGGTTTTGGCTTTGGAGTGGTTGGACTCTTCTTCTGGAGGACTGGCTCTTCCCTTTCTACCACAAGGACGACACTGTCGGTCTATGGAGTGGCTGATAGATACAGCTTCAGGTGCTCGCCTGTCCTTGGGGCAACCATGACTAGTGGGCTCGCCAGGTACCTCTTCAAATCCTCAAATGCTTTTTCCGCTTCAGGAGTCCACTTGAAGGTGCCAATTCTTTTCATGATCTTGAAGAACGGCAGAGCCCTCTCGCCAAACTTGGAGATGAATCTACCCAAGCTGGCCATGCAGCCTACTAGGCGTTGCATATCCTTGAGCCGGCGTGGAGGTTACATTTCCTCTATGGCCTTGATTTTGTCAGGGTTTGCCTCTATGCCTCGGTGGGATATGAGGAAACCAAGCAATTTTCCTGAAGGCACTCCGAAGACGCACTTGGTGGGGTTGAGCTTGATGTTCACCTTGCGCAAGCAGGAGAAAGTCTCTTCAAGGACCCTGAGGAGAGTGTTTCCCTCTCGAGATTTGACGACAATGTCATCGACATAAGCCTCGGCATTTCTGCCCATTTGCTTGCTAAGTGATATCCACATTAGCCTCTGGAATGTGGCTCCAGCGTTCTTCAGGCCGAAGGGCATGCAGACATAGCAGTACACACCACAGGGGGTGCGGAAAGCCGTCTTCTCCTCATCTTTTTTAGCCATTTTTATCCGGTGATAACCAAAGAAGGCGTCGAGGAAGCAGAGGAGGTCGCAGCCTGCCGTGGAGTCCACAATCTGGTCGATTCGTGGCATGGGATAAGGGTCTTTTGGGAAAGCCTTGTTCACATCAGTGTAGTCGATGCAGAGACGACCTCCTCCGGCTGGCTTTGGGACAACCACGCCGTTGGAGAGCCAAGTGGGGTGTGCGACTTCGCAGATGACCTTTGCCGCTTTTAGCTTCTCGACCTCTTTGAGGATGAATGCTTGCTTCTCGGGGGCTTGTTTTCTTGCTTTTTCTTGACGGGGCGTGCGTTTGGACACACGGCTAAGTGGTGCTCGATCACCTCCCTCGGTACACCGGACATATCTGTCGGGGTCCATGCGAACATGTCAGAGTTTTCCCGGAGGAAGGCGACGAGCGTGCTTTGCTATTTGGGAGGCAGCACAACGCCAATGGTGACGCTAGCCCCCGAGCCCTCAGCCCCCAAGCTGCTGGAGCTTAGAGAGACTTTCTTTGTAGCGGCTGGCTCCTGGGAGAACAACTGCTTCTTCTTCTTGGGTCTCTCGAGAGGCTCCATGTCCTCGTCTGCAGGGAACTCCATGGCGGCCGCCTTGTAGGCCGTCTCGACATCGCGCGTGGCATCCAGGACATGTCCACGGATGGTGATTGTGCCAGCGCTGCCGGGGAACTTGACCATGTTGTAGGCATGATGCGTGACGGCCATGAATTTCGCGAGGGCGGTGTAGCCGAGGATGGCGTTGTACGGCAGACCGATGTGCGCGACATCGAATTCGATGTGCTCGGTGCGGTAATTTTCCTCGCCGCCAAAGGTGAAGGCGAGCCTGACCTACCCCAGAGGCTCAATCGAGCCGCTGGTGACTCCCGTGAAGGGCCTAGAGGGCATAAGCCGCTCGTAGGGCACTTGAAGCGCTTCGAACGTCTCAATGGAGATGACATTCAGGCCTGCTCCACCATCAATGAGTGTCTTGAAGACGGCGATGTTGTCGATGGTGGGGCTCCAGACCAGCGGGAGGGTTCCAACAGTCTTGGTGGACTTGGGGTGTCCTGAGCGTCGAAGCCGATGGTGTACTGCGACCACTTGAGGGGCCTGGAGGTCTCGAGGCTGGGGAGGGCGGCATTGAGCTCGCGAGCGAACTTCTTGAACTGATTGTTCGACTTGGGCGCCTGTGCTCCACCGAGGATGCAGGCCATGGCGCCTCTTGGAGCTTGATAGCCTCCATCTTCCTCGTCAGGGAGGTTGCCATTCCTCTCCGCACCGTTGGCCTGATTGCCAGATGGTTTCTGGTAGCCGCTCTTGGGCCCACTTCCGCGGTAGCCACGGCCTCGACCGCGGCTGCCAATGCCTTCTACTTGCTCGCGCTCTTTGCTCAACCTCTTGAGGTCGAAGCAAGTCTCGGTAGAGTGACCGCGCCTGTTGTGGTAGATGTAGAATGGGCGGTGGTCGTCTTTCCTCTCCCCAGGCTCGGGAGAGTCCCTGCGGGTGCCCTTCGTGTCAGGCTCTGTCGCGAGGACCGCGGTGACCTTGCGCTTGGGCTCCTCCTTCTTCTTCTGGCTCCTGGACCCCTCAGCGTGCTCGTCCCCTCTCGAGGATATCTTGACGAAGAGGAGTCCCTCTTCAGCCTTGGCGCACTTGTCCGCCAGGTCGAACAGCTTCACCACAGAGGTGAGCTTGTCGTGGATACCCAGCTTCTTGAGCATCCTTCTGTTGGTGACGCCCTCGCGGAAGGCGGCAATGACTTGAGTGTCAGGGATGTTCGAGATCTTGTTGCACACTTGGCTGAAGCGCTGGATGTATTTTCGGAGAGTCTCATCCTTCTTCTACACCACAGCGCGCAGGTCATTGTGGGTGAGCGCGCGCTCGTACGTCCCCTTTGTGACGCCCTAAATCGGTACTATGTAGATTTAAGCGTTCCCACCGAAATCCGCATAATAACGATTTTAGGTCGCCCACCAGACATAATGTGCACGCCGAAACTTGCGCATTATGTGGGTGGAATTGTGATAACATTACAACAGTTCCGATACATCCACAAATACAACAGAAGATATAATACAACAACGACTCGAACGAGTGAAGATACAAATAATACAATACAAAGATACAAATGTCAGCGGAACCAAAATAGTATCCGACTACGGATAAGATGCAAATTGGACTAAGAGTCCTGAAGATAAGCGATGGCGCCATATCCCTGCCCAGCCAAGCCGGAGGGATTCCCAAGCTAACGTCGTCAGACTTCAAACCTGTTGACTGCACATAAAGCACATCCCAAAAGAGGGTCAGGGCACTCCCTGGCAAGCAAAACCGACTTGCCTACTTTCTACACCATCGACCAAAATATAGGGGAGGTGGACTTAACGGCAGCAGCACTAGCAACCTAAAGAGACACGCTACAACTTCCGTCTAATCAGAGAGAGATGAGAGAGCGCATAAGATAAACATCTACCACTAACACCAAACATAACCCATTCTCGAATTAACCCCCTCAACCAAATATGAGGAAGCAATTCGGGAAACTCACACATTGAACAGTTTTAATTATAATTTATTGTGAAAGTAAGTCTATATTACTAATCAAATTAATTAACATTAATTAGGTGTAAGTTGTCTAGATCTTGTTAGCCAGCATCATCACCAAAGTCATCCATAACCGTGGACACGACTCATCGATAAGATTATAGCCTGCAGGGGTGCACTACTGTACCCATACTCGCATGATCAACCCAAGCAAGCATCAGGGCTTCTCAACACGACTTATTCCTTCACTACAGCAAGTCCAAGTGCCACCCATATGAGTTGTTACCCGCGTCAGGAGTCCGACCGAATCTCAATTGCGGACTCATTAGTTTGTGCCTACGCGCCATGCGGCTCAAACCACAGTAGGAACTGTCCGCTACGCGCGCACCACACCTATATGACCCCCCGCATCATGTAACCTCTCGTCAATCATCATCATCATGCATATGGATATGAGCAAATGGAAAACCCGAACTAGTTGCGGCACATGGACAAGCTGAAGATCCGTTCAAAGTCGAGGGGGGCTCCATAGGGCCTCCCACAAGTGGTTAGTGCGCTCAAAATTGGATCCGAGGACAAAATCTCAGTTCCTAGGTCGACACTGAGCAGAACAAAGCACCTCGCAAGGCCTTCCGCCTGGTGCCTTATCATTTAATTAAAATACCCATATATAAGACAACATTTTATTAAGGTAGAATAATCAATCATACTAAGCAGATGAAACATAAGACCAACAGACGACTCGCACAAACAACTCTAAGCATGCGCTACGACTCGCAAGGCCAACAGATAAACATGCAACGGGTATTAGGTTGTGGGGAGAAAGCTGTATGGGCTGCAGGATAAACATGTGATGGGATCGCAGTTCAAGAATCGATAACTAGGGTAGCAGAGATCAACGACGGGAATGAAAGACAATGTATAGGTAAACAAGCAAACTTTGTTTGCTTGGAATCCCGCATGGAAGCAGATCTTGTCGTGGCTCACACATCTCAACGTCGTATCCGCGAAGAAGCAACAAACACTGGAAAGCGTAAAAGATGCATTTTACAACTACGACAAAAGATACAGCATGATCATATGAGAATGATGCATGGCATGGCGAGATGCAATTTGAGATGCACTTAACTCAAATTAAGCGGAACCAGGGTTCCGACAATTAATACTTAGGTGCAAGTTATTTATTTACCAGCAATATGAAATGTTGGTTAGCATGGCAACACATGGCATGGGTGATCTAATTAAATTAAATGGAATGGGGCAATACATATAGTGATTTGCCCCACACATCCCATATTTATTATTTAGGTGATTTGCTACACCCGCAAACCCAAGAGATGCAACAAATGCAATTATGATGCGATATGCACAAGATAGATGACATTTAATATAAAAAAAAGGTTTTAGGGTTAGGGTTTGGGTGCGTACGTCGGATCGGGTGAACTAGGGTTCGAAACCGACGTCTTCGGTCCGTAGAGGAAGTAGTTGCCGTCGGGGAAGTAGTCGTCGCGGAACCGCGACATCGTCGTTTGTCGGTGTCGTGGAAGTGGTCGAAGTAGTCTCCCGGGTGGTCGTTGTTCGGAGCACCGGCTTCGGGGTAGGTGGCGCACTTGTCGCATCCAGTCTTCGGGCCACGGCAACGGTTTCAAGTCACGCACGAAGGCGGCCACACACATGAGGCGACACGGAAGACGGTGGAAAAGGACTCCGGGGTCGGCGGCACGAGGGCACCTCGTGTGGGAATTTCATTGAACACGTGCGGTGCGCCAAGGACGGATGGGGATGGCGCCGGCGGCGGCTACCGGCGCGGGCGGAGGCGCGCGACACGGCGGCGGCGACACGGAGGGCGCGCGCGGGGGCGCTGCGTGGGTGCTGCGTGGGCGGCGGCGGCAGGGCGGGCGACAGCACGGGCGGCGCGGCGGCGCGGAGGAGGCGGCGGCAGCGAGGCGCGGGCGGCCGGAAGGAGCAGGGGCGCGGCGGCGGCGTGCACAGGCGCTGGCGGCGCGGGGCGGCGGGCGGCCGGGAGGCGCTGGTGCGGGCTACCGGAGGCGGGGAAGACAGCTGGCGGCGGCGGAGGGCCGGAGCAGGGCGCGGCGGCGGAGCAGGGGAGGCGGCGGCGTGAGCAGGGGAGAGGCGGAGGAGCACGGGCGGTAGCGGCGACCGGGCAGGAGGAGCACGCAGCGGCGGCGTCGCGGCGGTGGAGGCGCGGCCGGGCGCGCGGCGGCGGGGCAGCAGCGGAGGGAGGAGCTGGGAGCGGCGGTGGCCGGCGCCAGGGTGCGGGGCACGCGGCGGCGTGCGCGGACGCGGGCGTGGAGGCGAGGGGCGCAGCGCATCGAGCGTGCGGCTCGGGCTGGGTCGGGCGATGCGGGAAGAGAAGGAGCTGGGAGAGAGAGGAAAGAGAAGAGAGAGAAAAAAAAAGAAAAGGAGAGAAAAGAAAACAAAAGGAAGGGGGAAAAAGAAAGAAAGAGAGGTGGGAGGATTAATTCGCAAAATCCAGAAAAAGGAGGAGGGTGGCTGCAAAAAGTCAGGGGGTGGGAAAAAATTTTCCAGGGGGAAACCCTAGGGTTTGGGGTTAGATGGGCTTTGGGCTTTTTATTTCTCTCCCGTTCAAACTTTTCGGTTATATATTTTTAAAACAAAATAGACAGGGAATTTGCATACGAAAACTATACAAAATATTTTTAGTTTTACATAGACAATTTAATAAACTAATTTTTAACATTTTTAAAAGATTTGAAAATAACACATTTTTAATTAATTTGAAATGCATTTGAATTTAATTGTGGAAATTAAATTTAAATGCAACAATTAAGTTAATGCGATGCAATGCGATGCTATGTCGATGCAAAAAGAAAACTCACAAAACAAAAAGGGGATAAATCCCGGGACGTTACACCCTTGAAGTTGGAGACGAACTGCTTGCAGAGCTCCTCCCAAGAGTTCACAGAATTCTCGGGAAGGTTCAAGAGCCACGACATCGCAGAAGTGGTTCTTCATCGGGGTGGAGCATCCCTGCGCCTTCCTCGAGGTCCCCGTTGAGCCGCCGCTGAAGAACTCCCACTGGGGCAAGGCGCCTTTGGACGTATCAACTTCCCCCAAGCTTAGCTTATTGCTTGTCCTCAAGCAATTCAGTTAACAACTGAGTGCGATAAAAGAACTTTCATGAACTCATTTGCTCATGTGATGTAAATATTCTCATTATGAGGACAAATGCTTAGATTATTCATAATAAGACATATATAAACGGTGTCACCCAATAGTTATGTAAACCATGAAAATATGCCAAATAAACCGATGATAAATAACATGAAACATATCAATTTACAGGATTGCAATGATCATAATAAAGTATGATAAAGTGGTATCTCGCTAGCCCGAATGTAACAACAAATCATAAATGCCCAGGCACCTCTGAGTTTCAAGGGAAGACTAGAGATAAAGATATCAAAGATAAAAGCATCTAGATTACACCGCGGTTAACATATTAAGGGACAAGCACATTACACTAAGAATGACAATTATGCTCTCAAGAAGGTGCTCAAAGTAGGATGGAGACTCAACAATAAAGTAAAAGATATGCCCTTGTTTGAGGGAAGTATGGATTCAACATATGCTAGAGCTTCTTATCATTTTGAAAACATAGGTAAAATTGTTTTCGAGTGGTGGTTGTTAGGTCAACGAATGGCAATAGAGTTCTTGTTATCTTTCATACTAAGCAAGTTGAGAGAGGTTCCGATTATTTTTAAAACAAAGCTCTTGTAATATGCATCTTTATATTCATATATTTTGATAGCTTGACACTCCTCCCCACCTTGCTAACAAACCATGGCTAACCGAATCCTCGGGTGCCCACCAAACAATCTCAAACCATGGAGGAGTGCCTATTTTTATTTTCTCAAATCCTTTTTTGGTATTACAATGGTCTAACCAGCCCTTAGCAAAATTACTGACGAGAAGATATAGCATGCAAGTCAAATACTTAATTAGTATGGAAGATAACAAGACCAACTACCACTTCCTCATGAGGTCAAACAGTGGCACAAATTGAGAAGTGTTTGAAGGTTTTAAAGGTAGCACATGCAAATTTACTTGAATGGTTTGAAATTGTCATGCATAGGTATTATGGTGGACTCTTTGGAATAACTTGGTTTTCAGTTATTTGGAAGCACAAGCATTTTCTCAGCTTAGTACAAGAGGAGGCTAGCAAAAGATGGGAAAGCGACAATTCAAGAGAGCAATAACGTCATAATCATGTTTGCGACGAAATAGAATTAACGGGGGCATAATAAAGATACAAGAACTCTGAGTCAAAATATGCCATAAAGGGTTAATTGACTTTTTGTTTTCAGTCATAACATGTGTAAGCATGTGCCAAGTCAATTCAAATGAATTATTCAGAGGAGGATACCACGGTGTCATATTCTATTATGAGCAAAACAATTCAAGCAAATATCCAAAGAGACATGACATCCATCATAAATAAATTGGAAACGATCATAAGAGAACATGAACTACTAAGCGTACACCAATCGACATATACCTTATGCAAACCATCTAAGCATGCTCACATGAATAAGTATATGAGAAACAAATAGAGTTCATTACCAGCGTCTTACCCAACTCGAAATTGTCATAGATCATCATAATTGTCTTATCACTTGTGTGCTTGAAAGATATGAGATAATAACCAAGCTCCATGGAGTAATTGAAGATAATGACCTCTGAAACAAACGATACAAAAGAAAAAAGAAACAACAAATATTTTTGGGTTTTCGGATTTGGAAACTAAAAAAAGAACATCCAACAAAGATGAATTTTTTCGAGAATCTTAAGATGCCCAGATCAGAAAACTCAAAACTGAAAGTGGCGTACACATAACAGGAATATGCACAACAAATTTCAGGTCATTCCGACATTCTTGTAATAAGTTGTGAATTTAACGGTGGACAGAAGAAATCTGTCCCTACGCGAAACAACACACAACAAAGCAAAATATTTTTGTGTTTTTGCATATTGAACTGAAATAAATACTAAGCATTCTAATACTAGATACTAAAACAAACCATCAAGAGAAATAACAAAAATCTTTTTGGTACTTTTGAGTATATAGAAAGCAAACAAAGTATAAACAAATTAACACAAGAAAGAAAACTAAAGCGAAACATGGATATACAAAGGACCGAATGATAGTGATGTGTAAATGAGTGTGCATCGGTGTACCTCCCCCCAAGCTTAGGCTTTTGGTCCAAGTGGAGATCAATCCCACGGTGAATAATCATCCCAACTGGTGGTTTATGCCTCGTGTAGTCGTACTCCGCATCGGCTGCGGTGGAGGAAGATCCCGAAGGTCCTGCATAACCTGGATCTGGATAAACTAAGTTGGGTGTCTCCGGGGGCTGAATGAAACCACCCCCATACTCATCGTCATGGCCCATACTATACGGGCCGGGCTGCTCACCAAGTGTGTCCAACTCAGCCTCTGAGACTGACAAGTTCTCCCGTACTACTTAGAGAAACTTCTCCCATAGCAGATCTCTTCATACACATCCATCAATATCCTAGGGTTCCCCTTCGACTTCTCCAACGATCCTCCATGTGGAACTCTCATCACTTCACAGAAAACACCAAAAGGCAAGTTCACAGATTTGTTATAAATTTTTTAATGCACGGTAGGGCTAGATGAGTTCAACTTGCAATGAAAATCCTGCACCACCGACATAGACAAAATAGCATATTGATAAGGTGGATCCTCAAGAAAACGATCCAATCCTGCATTGGATAAGAGAGAGTGGAAATCTTGTGTAATCCCTGCAAACTCCATGAATTGCGAGCACAGGTAGACGGCAGGGTACACCCATTCCTCTCTATGAACTTGGAACTTCCCTTCCAACACTATCTCATTGAGATTTAGTGCAAATGCATTTCCTTCCATGTTCTGAAATTTTCAACAAACATTATACAAATCGATTTTTAGCTAACTAAATGAAGGGAAACCACTATAGTGACTTGCTAGAGGCTTAAGCATGCATCAAAACTAGTTTCTTCAACTTAGAACAAACATTAAAACTCACTAAACAAGATATCTACATCAGCAAAATACTTCATATATACACCATTGAAAAAAATTCTACTTGAATATACGGAGGAGTCACATACTGGAGAGGAGATGCACCAAATTTCTGCAGCAGAAATTGGCTAAATGTGGAGATCAAAATCTCAGGAGATGAGCAGCAAGAACACGAGTTTGAGATACGCAGGAGTGATTTTTCGGGCAAGTGGGAGGCAAGGAAAGGAAAGAGAGCAAGTGGGGGGGGGGGGGGTGGGGGGGCTGTGGGCCCCACACCACCAGTTGGCGCGGCCAAATGCCTGCCGTGCCACCAGGTGATGTAGTGGACCAGGGGGTCCCCCTGGTGGCTCTCTGGCTTTTCCTGGTGCCTCCTCGAAAAATATGATTTTCCGTATAAAATTTTAATTTTCTGAGAAACTTTATTTTTCTCATTTTCTGGTATTTTGCATTATTAAATTCAATACTGAAAAATTATTTTCTAACAACAAATTGAACTAAACATTGCAAACTAAGTAATATTACAGTAGGAATAACAAGTTTGAGAGAAAGAAAACTGTTTAGCCTCTCTATGCATTTAAAATGCACTTGTTAACAAGGTTGATCAAGTCTTGCCACCAAATGAATTTTATATGACATGAAAGATTTTAAACCATATGAGACACTCATGTTACCTTATAATGAATTGGTATGGATCCAATCATGAGAATTTTGAATTCTTCTTTATATGGGCAATCAATACTTCCCACTCTAATGGACCTCAAATTGGTAATTGTATTAACTCCAGGCATTCTATCAACTTTCTTGGGAAAATAAACAGTATGCTCCTTGTCATAAACATTAAAAGTAACTATTCCTTTATTGCAATCAATAACAGCCCCTGCAGTATTTAGAAAAGGTCTTCCAAGAATAATAGACATATTATCATCTTCAGGCATTTCAAGAACAAAAAAGTCAGTCATAATTAAATAATTGGTAGTTATTTGGACAGGACATCCTCAAAAATTCCAACAAAAATAGCAGTAGATTTATCAGCCATTTGCAAAGATATATCAGTAGGTATCAACTTATCAAGATAAAGTCTCTTGTAAAGAGAGAAAGGCATAACACTAACTCCAGCTCCCAAATCACATCGAGCAATTTTAACATAATTATTTTTGATAGAGCAAGGAATAGTTGGTATACCTGGACCACCAAGCTTCTTTGGAACCTTACCATTAAAAGAGTAATTAGCAAGCATAGTAGAAACTTCCTCATTAGGAATTTTCCTTTTGTTAGTCACAATATCTTGCATATATTTAGAATAAGGGGGCAACTTAATAGCATTAGTCAAAGGAATTTGCAAGAACAATAGTTTCATCCAATCGCAAAATCTATTATAATGATCTTCCTCTTTAATTTAAGTTTCTTAGCAGGAAAAGGCATTTGTTTTTGGACCCAAGGTTCCCTTTCATTACCATGTTTCTTAGCAATAAAATCTTCTTTAGTGTACTTTTTATTTTTAGCATTTTTTCAGGTTCTTCTTCTATTTCTTCCTGATCCGAATTAGCATTTTTATCTTTATCATTGTTATTAGCATTATCGTTGTTGTTTTCATTACCACTTTCAGTTTCAGCATCAGAAACATATATATTATTAGGATCATTAACAGGTTCAGAGGATTATACAACAGTTTTGTGCTTCTTTTTCTTTTTCCTAGAAGGAATAGTAGGTTCATTCACTCGTTGAGAATCTTGTTCAATGCTTTTATCATGTCCTTCAGGATACAAAGGATCCTGAGTAGATTTACCACCTCTAGGTGTTACTTCACAAACAAGTTTTTTCTTTAGCAATAGAGTTGTTTACTAACAATTCTTTTTGCACTTTAGTGAGTTCACCTATTTGAGTTTGAACCATATGAAAGTGTTTAATAAGCACTTTAACATCATTAGCAGTTCTATCAACAATATCATGTAACACTAATAACATGAGAATTTTTCATTAAATGATTCTCTATTCTTGTATTAAAATTGCATTGCTTAACAATAAATTCATCAAATTCATCAAAGCATTGAGGAGGAGGTTTAGAGTAAGGGATATCTCTATCCTCAAACCTTTGGAGAGAGTGTACCTCAATAACGGTTGGAGGGGGAATAGGCTTACATAATTCTTCAATAGGAGGTAGATACTTCACATCTTCAGATTTAATACCACTTTCTTGAAGAGATCTCTTAGCTTCCCTCATCATTTCTTCATTTAATTCAATCATACCTCTCTTCTTCGGTGTTGGAGTAGGTTCAGGAATATCCCAATCATCATTATTCTTGCATATTGTAGCCAATAATTCTTCCGCTTATTCGGGAGTCCTTTTCCTGAAAACACAACTAACAAAACTATCCAGGTATGTCCTTTCCTTGTAGTGGATGGCACGATGGGAAACTTCTTGTCAGCGTTTCTTCCCATGATGAATAAATTCACATAGGTGGGCTTCCAAAGAAAGCTATGCTCCCCGGCAATGGTGCCGGAAAATAGTCTAGATGACCCACAACTATAGGGGATCGCAACAGTCTTTGAGGGAAGTAAAACCCAAATTTATTGATTCGACACAAGGGGAGCCAAAGAATATTTATAAGGTTTAACAGATGATTTGTCAGATCAGCTGCACCTATGAATAGACTTGCTCGAGATGGAATATTAGTAACAACAATTTTATAGCAGAGACAATAGTGAAATAACAGTAGCAGGAGAATTGAGACAACGATTGTGATTACGTTAGATAGCAGGATTAAAATACCGTAGGCGTAGGAAGGATGTACGGGCGTTACATGTATAAGATAATTCATGTAATAACATATCATAGGCATTTGCAGAAAAATAATATAAATCATCCAAGCATTAACTAATCATAAGCATGTATTCCAATTTAGTTGTGTGTGCTCGCAATGAGAAACTTGCACATCATCTTTTGTGCTGCCAGGTTATCTACTGGCAATTAAGGTACTCCTTTTAATAAAGTACCGGAGCAAAGCATTAACACACCGTGAATACATGTGATCCTCACATCATAGCCATTCCCTCCGGTTATCCCAATTGCTGTCACTTTGGGGCCATCGGTTCCGGACAATAACATGTGTATACAACTCATAGATATGATTCAAAACAATAATTATTATCATGATACAATAACATGTTCCGATCTGAAATCATGACACTCGGGCCCTAGTGTCAAGCATTAAGCATAATAAGTTGCAACAATGACGTAAAACACCGATAGAGGATACTAGGGACTATGCCCTAACAATCTTACAGCTATTACATGAGTGATCTCATCCAATCCCTAACATCCCCTCAAGCCTACAGCGGTGAATTACTCACTCATGGATGGGGGAAACATGGATGGTTGATGGAGAGGCTGTCGTGGTGGTATCACGGCAGATGCCATGGGACGGCTAATGTGTGGGGCCGATGGACGCTGGTGGATCCGGGGAGGGCTAGCGAGCTAAGAAGCTCACACGGTAGGAGATGCCGAAATACACAAGAGCACCGAAGAACACACTCAAAGATCTACAAAATCCCAACAAATGCACTAAGGCAAGGCCACACACACGATGTACCCAGGTTCGGGACCCTCGTGAGGAGGTAACACCCCTACTCCTGCCTTTCCTCTCAGTATAAGTGTGTCACGAGATTTAAACCAGGCTCCTTGAGCTGTTTTGGTGATGAACTACATGAACTAGAGAAGGGAAGGGGGTAAATGCCCTGAGAGTAAATGAGACTATAGTTTTGGCTCTCAAGTTGGTCGTCCCTCCACAGGAGGAGTTATGGCGCCTTATATAGAGTTTCGGCCTGGAGGCCCGGAAACCCTAATCCGGCACGGTCCCACTAGACAGGGCTAACGATTATGTCGACACCGGCTAGCGCGACCTAGCCTCCGTGCTACCCGGTATAGCCCTGCCGTCATTATTCCTGGAAGGACTGCAGGCGCCGTCCTGGATCATCATTGTCCCCTTGTCAGAGACAATACATGTCTTCGTCCATGCCTAATAGCCTTTTCTGACTCCCGGCCGACATGCCCCCATGTTGGTCTTCTCCTTTGGTAACTCGGCACCTCCTTCCTGCACAACAAAGATAACTTGCCAGGACCGAGATAGATAAGTCGGTTAGTATCTACCCGGGACGTCCACCCAGACCATCCGGGTTCTCTTCTACCCGGGATCTCACCGGAGGACTCCGACATACCGAGAAGCCAGAGGGCCCTTCCGATTATGGCCGAGTTCCACCCCTGATCCGGATAGCAACTTAGGGGGAGTATCTCTAGGCCTAGCCTCCCGAAGATGTCTTAGGTTATCACCAAAGACATCTTCGAGAAGCTAGTTCTTAGAGGAACCCTCCGCTGGTGCTTATGCTACCCTAGGGGTCTGGGGGTCTATTTATAGTTTCCACCGATGACCTGTGACGCCCGAAAATCTGTACTATGTAGATTTAAGCGATCCCGCCGAAATCCGCATAATAACGATTTTAGGTCGCCCACCAGACATAATATGCACGCGGAAATCCACATAATAACAATTTTAGGTCGCCCACCAGACATAATGTGCACGCCGAAATATGTGCATTATGTGGGTGGAATTGTGATAACATTACAACTGTTCCGATACATCCACAAATACAACAACGACTCGAACGAGTCAAGATACAAATGATACAATACAAAGATTCAAATGACAGCGGAAGCAAAATGGTATCCGACTACGGATAAGATGCAAATTGGACTAAGAGTCCTGAAGATAAGCAATGGCGCCATATCCCTGCCCAGCCAAGCCGGAGGGATTCCCAAGCTAATGTCATCAGACTTCAAACCTGTTAACTGCACATAAAGCACAGCCCAAAAGAGGGTCAGGGCACTCCCTGGCAAGCAAAACCGACTTGCCTACTTTCTACACCATCTCCCAAAATATAGGGGAGGTGGACTTAGCGGCAGCAGCACTAGCAACCTAGAGAGACACGCTATAACTTCCGTCTAATCAGAGAGGGATAAGAGAGCGCATAAGTAACCAACTACTACTAACACCAACATAACCCATTCTCGGATTAACCCCCTCAACCAAGAATGAGGAAGCAATTCGGGAAAACTCACACGTTGAACAGTTTTAGTTACCATCTATTGTGAAAGTAATTCTATATTACTAGTCAGGTTAATTAACAATTATTAGGTGTAAGTTGTCTAGATCTTGTTAGCCAGCATCATCACCAAAACGTCCATAACCGTGGACACGGCTCATCGATAAGATTATACCCTGCAGGGATGCACTACTGGACCCATACTCGCATGATCAACCCAGTCAAAAACATTAGGGCCTTTCAACCCAACTCTTTTCCTTCATCGCAACAAGTCCATGAGCCACAGGAGCTATGCTGGTCCCGGCCAAAAGGGTGCGGACTCCCGCAGGACACACCCCTCCGCACCAACAGGCCGCGCCCTATATGCATGTAACAAGGCACACCGCCAAAGTAAAATACTACACTAGTATCGATGCATATGAGACAAATGGAAAACCCGAACTAGGTGCGGCTCCCGGACAAGTTGAAGTTCCAGTCAAAGTCGAGGGGGGCTCCATAGGGCCTCCCACAAGTGGTTAGTGCGCTCAAAATTGGATCCGAGGACAAAATCTCAGTTCCTAGATCTACACTTAGCAGAACAAAGCACCTCGCAAGGCCTTCCGCCTGGTGCCTTATCTTTTAATTATAATACCACAATATAAGACAATATTTTATTAATGTAGAATAATCTATCATACTAAGCGTATAAAATAAACGACCAACGGAGGACTCGCACAACCAACTCTAAGCATGCGCTACGACTCGCAAGGCTAGCAAATAAACATTCAACAGGTGATGGGATGTGGGGATAAAGCTGTATAGGCTACAGGATAAACATGTGATGGGATCGCAAATTCAAGAATCGATTACTAGGGTAGCAGAGATCAACGACAGGAATGAAAGACAATGTATAGGTAAACAAGCAAACTTTGCTTGCCTGGAATCCCGCATGGAAGCAGATCTTGTCGTTTCTCACACATCTCAACGTCTTATCCACGAAGAAGCAACAAACACTGGAAAGCGTGAAAGATGCATTTTACAACTACAGCAAAAGATTCAGCATGATCATACGAGAATGATGCATGGCATGACAAGATGCAATACAATGCAGGTAATCCAAATTAAGCGGGAAAGCAACCCCGACAATTAATATTTAGGTGCAAGTTATTTATTTACCAGCAATATTAAATGTTGGTTAACATGGCAACACATGGCATGGTGATCTAATTAAATTAAATGGAATAGAGCATTATATATTTATTACCCCACACATTCCATATTTAATTATTTAGTTGCAATTAACAAATTACACTAAGCAGTTAAAAATAAAAGATGCAAAATGGCATACAAATGGGAGATTAATATTCCTTGCATTTTTCTGATAATAAAACATATAAAGATTATTTAATTTGGAGTTATTGATTAAAGGTTGTTGCTAAAACAAGTTTTAGGGTGTTTTTCTGCAAATGCCAGGGACTTGTTCATGATGGAAAAACTATCTGTGATTGTCTCTGTGCGAAAAACAGAGAAACGGGGGGCTCTGTGCAAGATTACAGTGATGATCTGTCTCTGGGAGTCAATGACAGATGGGACCCATCTGTCAGCGGGAGAAAAGGAATAAAAAGAGCCCTTTTTCTCCAACGCGACCGTGAGGGATTGAACTCGCAACCTCATGCGGGGGGCAGGGATGCTGCGCTAACCACTAGGCCGGGACTGGGTTGGTGATGGGTACCGCATCGGTTTCATTCTAAGGTATCAAAGTCGCATGTTTTTCACTGACGAAACTGAACGTCGACAACGATTCAGAGAAGCGCCAGAGGTGAATCGCGGCAACGCCGGCATCGATCCTCTTAGGCCGCACGACGGCGAGCTCTCAGAGCACGGGAGGAAGGAGAGGGAAGGGGACCGGAGCTCAGCTCACCTAGGGGGAGGTCAGGGCGACTTTGGAGGGAGGAGAATTCGGTTGGGGTAGACCTGGACGGCAACCATGGCTGGGGGGAATCACCGACGTCGGGGAGGTCGATTGGCGTTGCTCCGGACCTTCTCCGGATCCATCTTCCGCACAGAGGATGGCTGCAGTGCGAGGTTTTCATTCCCGCGCTCGGGAGTTACTAGAGCCGAACATGTCGCCGGTTCGGTGCTGCTATACGAGCTCTTTCATGGAGGATTTTTGGTGGGGGAAAACAGTGAAGATGGAGGGGAAAAGAGGGTGGCGGCGCATGGGGGAGAAGAGGAGGCTCTAGGGTTTCGGTTTGGAAGGAGGGGTCGGGCTAAAAAGGTGGGGAAAGGTGGATGGAGCAGGTGGGGTGGGGCAGCCATGGCTGCTTTCTTCTCTGCCTCGCTGTAAAGCGAGGAAGAGGACAGGGAGGAGTACGGGCTGGGCTAGGTGGTGGGCTGGGTGCTGGGCTTTTGGCGCAGATAGAGTTTTTTCCCTGTTTTTTGCTTTTTTACCTTTTTAATTCTTTTCTGTTTTTACATTTAAAACTAAATAGAAAAATAATTTGTATAAAGAAACTTTATAAAATAATTTTTGTTTTAGATAGGCAATTTAATAAATTAGTTTTTATAATATTTGCAAAATATTTGAATTACCCATTTTAATTAATTTGAAAGGCATTTGAAATTACTTGTGGGATTTGAATTTAAAGCGAGTTTAAATTTAAATGCAATAAAATAAAATGAAGTGACAAAAGGCATGATGATATGATGACATGAAGATGCACCAAAGAAAACAACAAAAATCTAAATTTGGATAAACCCCGGGGCGTTACATGACCCTCGCGACCTCTAGGAGACACTTTGGTCTGACCACCCTCGAAAGGCCAAGTTGCCCCTTCGGCGCACCACAGGACAACCCTTGCTTACCCCCAAAGGTCAATTAATATAGCCATGCTGCTGATCTGGACCGGGGTCTGCCCTACCCCGAGGGCAGCCCCCCGACACTAGTCCCCGAAGCTGGTGCTGTGCAGCGACTTAAGACGAAGTGCGGGACCAGGTTCAAGAAGAAAATCAACCAAGAAGCCGAAAACAACCTTTGTTCCTGTAACCGGGATGCTTTACACCGACATCCCTTTCCCGAGGTCCCTCCGGCCAGGATGACCTATCCCGGGGAATGAGACTTAGCATCTCTGGGTTTCTACCCGGATGTCGGAATGGCGATATGCATTTCGCTTCTCGTGTCGGTCAAGCCACGTCTGCACGGTGGTCCTACCCGGGGTCTTGTCAAGTCAGAGAAGCACTCGAGTGTTTTTTTGACTTAATGGTGTGTCGCTCGGGTTCACGCGCCGGGATCCACACCCGATCCGCATGCCAACCGTTGGGTTTGTGTGGCCCCTGGTGTGGCCCAGGGGACTGTTCCGGGTGACGCCACGTGTCGGATACGACACATTCTGATCCCACCCACGATTTGAGAGATCGTGGGAGGGAAACTCGGAAACCGTTCTGGAGCCCCACATAAATGGGGGAGCAGAGAGATCGTCTCCTCTTATTCCCCATTCCTCCCTTTCTTCCCGCACTCGCTCCGAACGCTCCGCCGCCGTCGCGCCAGAGCCCCGAGCACCGCCGCCGGAGTCCGCCGTCTCCGCCATTGGTCCGCGACAATCCCGCGCCTCGGTACCTTCCTCCCCTCCGGTGAGGGCTTCCATTCCCTCCGGTAGACTTCTCCAAAGTGGCGACGGTTCGCGTTCGTCCGTGAATCCTTTCAAACCTCTGTGAGTCACGCACCGATTTAGCTCGGTAGATCCTTATCATAGTGCCCTGAGTATGGTTTGTCGTAGCTGTGCGTCGTAGATGACTACACTTGCTCTGCTTTTGCATTCAATCACCCCGCCCAAGCACTATGCCTTGAACCACTATTTTGCTTCTATTAAACTCCATTTGTTTTGTTGCGGTAGATCCATTTGTTAGGATGCCGGATCACGGTAGCAATTTCTAACCCGGGATCTTCCATTACCGACATGCTAAACCCACTAACCAGAACTTCCGCCTGCAGACTAGCTCTGACATGTCCTCCGGACACGCCGAGATGGGCGACGAGAGTGTTAGAGGATGCTGGGACGGATCCGAGACCCATCAAGGAGGTCTCGACTGGTTATACCGGACGCACCGGATTCCACCTCAAGTGTAAAGCCGACTTCCGACAGCGAAGTTGAGCCGGAACCCCAACCCGGTGAATGTGTAGTATTTCTCACACATTTCGAGCGCGGGTTCGGGCTCCCGGCTAGTCCATTCATCTGCGACTTCCTCGACACCTACGACCTCCGACCACACCACCTTCCTGCCAATGCCATGATGACACTTTCCTGCTTCGCCTCCTATGCTAAGGGGTATCTCGGCGTTTGGCCCTTCGTGGACCCGTGGGCCAAATATTTTCTTCTCCGCCGACAAGTCATCCCCAACCCCGACCAGAAAGTGAAGGACTTGGTCGACTGCGGGGCCGCTACCATTATCCCTCGCGCCGACTCCGGATTCCCCAAGATCCAAGGGTTGGAGTCTTGCCGGAAATGGCAACGTAGTTTCTTCTACGTGCGGAATCCGGTCGCTTCGGGAGATGCGCCGAGCTCCTCCGCTCCGGACTTCCTCAACCTCCCCGAGTTCGTCATGGGCCCTCCACGCGACTTCGAGCTTTGGAGCCAACTTCCGGATTCCGAGGAGGTCGAGAGCATGCACGACGTCCTGTCCATTCTCATGGAGGATATGACGGGTGATTATCTCCTCTACACGTTCATAAGCCGCCGGGTTTGCCCTCTTCAAACCCGGTTACACAAGATTTGCTTCATGAGTGGGCTGTATAACCCAACTCGGACAAGCATCTTTCCTTTGGACAAATCTGCGGTTTACCTCCGCGTCCGAGCTATTGCTCGGACAAAGATGCCGGAGAACTGGTCGTGGGGACTGGTCCCGGCCACCCGGAGGAAACCGCTGGAGGAGGTGTGCACATAGGCCTTCACCGACATCCTTTCTATACCGGCTACCGTAGTTTATCGATAATCTCCTCCCTTGTTGACTTCCGTTCTTTATTGCAGTTGTTCGAACGACAAATCGAAGAGAACCAGATGCATGCCGGGAACCAGTTCGCCGCAAACTTTCTGGTGCCCGAAAGGATGCCGGAGGAGGATCCTGATGGCGAGGATCACCACTCGATTCCCCATGCCCACGCTGCCGTCTCGGGTAAACCTTCAGCTCAAGAGGCTATCCAAATCGAATATGAAGAAGATGATGACGATGATTGTCAAATACTCGATGTAATTGATGTCCGTCCTCTCCGATACGCCCTGCCAGTGGTTCCTGGACCTGCGGTCGCAACGAAGCGCGCCGAAAGCCGCAAGCGTGCGGTGTCCGAGACTGCACATGCCGATGGCTCGGGTGCCGCTGCCAAGAAGACGAGGATCACCAAGCACCCGGGTGATAAGCCTCCTCGGCGGAGGAGAGGTCCTCCCACCGTGTCCTGTGGGTATGATATTCTTCCATTGAGCTGTTCTATCTCGGTGTTCCCCGAGATCCCTTCTAACATGGTTTTTGATTGCAGCGCGGCGCTTGATGTTCCGCAGTCCGCAGGTTCCCTGTAGCGTACCTGCTCTTTAAATAAGGCAGATACCTGTGTATAGTGCAAATCCCTGGATCGATTCATTTGCACACACAGTTTACGATGTAATATCACAACAAGGCGTCAATTTTATTACATCGATGATCCAGAATTACAAAATATATTTGATACAAGTTGCATAGCATAAAGCTAGCATTGACAAAGTACACAGCGGAAATACAATAGCAGTGAGTCTCTATAACTTTCATGCTGCCACAGGCGAAAACATGTTGGTTGTAGACTCGAAACCTTTAAACGAAACCTCACTCGTCATCTGATCAAATCTGCAATAAGAAAAATATTGCAACAACGTGGGTCAGATTCCATTAAAAATGGAGTCTGGCAAGTGACACTATGGTGGACACTTATGGAATAACTCTAAAGCCTATATGCATATTTGGCTGGTGGAGTTTCAAGGCTAATTTGCATAAAGCCAATTTTACCTACTCTTTTGAAAACACTTTTCTTGAAATCCAGATGAGTATGGCATGAAAACCATAAATCTCATCTTCCCTTGTTCACCCATCAAGTTTTATTTCTTAAATTGGAATGGTGGAATCCTCCGTTGACGTCCGTGATCAGCTGCTCAAATTGTCCGTACCGGGGACACGGCTAAGTACTTAGTTTTACACTCTGCAGAGGTTGTGCACTTTCACCTTTAGACTCAATTTGTCCGAGAAATCCTATACACGCGGAGTGTATTAAGGAAAGGAGAGAATTGAGACAAGAACTTTCAGAAGAAGAATGCAACCATACTAGCGAGACCCGTTCCACCTATCATCCCCCTACATCTGCTTGTCAAGCTGACAGGTTGCACCCTTACAACTTAATTATTCTAGACAGAGCCCATTGTCGAAAGGTTGCACGGGAAGCAATCGTCACTCGGAGTTCTTCAGATTCCTCTGTTCCCTGGGTGGCCATCCACAAGTGTACTTCTGGGTAACAACCACCATACTCGTGGCCCTAAGTAGAATAGACATTCATCCTAGGCGATGACAACCACAAGCATAGTCCCAAAAGCCACTCAACATAAACCATAACAACCAATCCACCCAGGAGTTTCATTAACTTAGTGGATGTGCACTCTCAGGTAAAAATCACCATGCTCACGGCCCTAAGTAGAATAGAAATTCCTCCTTGGCGACGACAACCCTGAGCACAGCCCTGAGTAGCCACTTAATAATTTGTAAAACTTTTCATCAATTGCATAGCATCAATATTTCTGCTAAGTAAGATATAGGAACCTAGACACAGGAGTAAGGGAATTCTACGCAGGTGTAGCATAGCAACACTATCCTACACATGCATATAAAATACACTAAGTAATGCATAGAAAATACTTAGGAAGTTTATGAGGTGTGCCACTTGCCTTTGAATGTTGTCGTTGTTCACAACTCTTTTCAACGATACTCGGGACTCTCCGTTCAATCTAAAAGTAGAGACAAACAACAATACAACAATCAACAGCAAGCACAACTCCACAATACACACCAAACACACACTAGATGAATAAATAAGTTTTATAAAACTTTCTAAGGAAATATGTTTATGCATGATGTGCAAAATACTTAGAGGAAAATACTAAGTCTATAAGGTGATCAACAATTACTATCAACTCTTTGTAAATTGGATATTCGCTAAAGTGAGAGAGACAGACACCCGGCCAGCCACTTAAATTGTGGAACATGTCTCATGTACGTGGACATGTAAGGTTTGTTTCCAGGCCGCTTCATCCCACTATGCCGCTAGGATCCAACAACTTCAAGATGATAACATCATGATCAAAATTTGTTTAAGTCTAAAAGACAAGATTAGGGAAAGAGGGAAAAGATAGAAAGAAGATGTAGTTGTCCTCCAGGCTTCATCTCCAGACTTATAACTTTCTTCTGGATGATGTCTTGATTGAGTTCTTGGTAGTCTTGCTGAATCTTCAGACTTGATGGTTCTTGTATCCTAGAGGCTGGTATTGGATTTACTTAGTCTTCATGAAGTCTCAGAGGGGAGAAAAGACAGAGAGAGAGACTTAGAGAATAAAAGGGGGTTGGCCTTCTTGAACTTCTTCTCACTTTTCTTCCAAGTGCTTGACATCTTTGGGATACTTCCAGAGTCTGTTTTCTTCTAAGTCCTTCATGAACTTCTTCCTAATTTTCTTCTAAGTGCTTCTTCTCCTTGAAGATACTTCTGAAGTCTTGTTTTTGACTAAGTCCTTCATTGGTCTTCCAGCTCCATGTTGAAAATCCTAAGTGTCTAGTGCATAGCACTTCACAAATATGCTAAGTTGAAATGATCCTAACTTAGAGAAAACTAATGAAGAGGGGTTTTCCTATGAGAATAAGATATGCTACGAATGTAATGCAGTTTTAAACCACAAGAAACATAATACTAATTTTTATGATATTTATAAGGTGTGCATTTGGCTATAAATGCAATCTAATTAATTTCCATTTTTGGAAAATATAATAAAAGGAATGATTATAATATTAAGTTTTCTATAATTAAAATTTTTATAGCAAAATTTTGTAATTAGTGTTAGTAGACAGGGGGCATTTAATTAAATTTATAGCAATTTGATTTAATCAAAAATAATATTTCTATTAATTGTTATGTGGAAAAATACTCAAACTATTCAAATTAACTATATAACTATGAATTCATTCAATATTACTCAAAAATATTTTATAGCAGTGGCATCAATTTACAAATATTCTAAAGTTTCTAAAACAATTTTATTTGCAATTTTTAATTTACAGATTTAAAGTTATGACAAAAATACTCAAATTCACCATTTGAAATTTGAATATTTTAAACTACGTCAAATTTGAATTTGGGCAGATCCAAAATATTCTACATGTCAAGGGCTTTCCAAATATATAAAAATATTTGAATTTGGATAAACAAATAAAAAGATATGATAATTTGAATAGACAGGGGCTTTTCTACAAAACTGCCAATTAATTAAATCGTGAAAATGATTTTACACGTCAGCGCTGACTGTGCGCTGACTGGGCTGCTGACGTGGTTAAGTCATCAGATCTAGATCGTTGGATCTGGATCTGACGGGTGAGATCTACTAATACCGGTTCGGAGGATGGATCTAATCGTGACCGTGGAAAAAGAATCGGAGGGCTCACCGTGCGTTGACCACCGGGCGGCGGCGCGAGTTCGCCGGAGACGAGGCCGACGGCGGCGCTGCGCTCGGAGAGGACGAGGATGACGCTACGGTGCTCCCCCGGACGCGCGGATGACGCCCTCGGGTGCGGCTCATCGCTGCGGGGAAGATGGTGACCGCGGCGTCCTCGAGTTCTTGCCGGAGTGGCGTGGACGAGCGCGGCGGCGGCTCCGGCCACCTCGGGCGAGTGCCCGCTTGATAAATCGGTGATGCTTTGGACAAGGGGGAGGGTCCTACGGGATCGCACGAGTACGAGGGAGATGATGGAGGCGGTTTTGGGTGTCGGGGTGGCTCCCACTCGCCGGAATTCGAAGGAAACGGTGGCGGTGGCGGAGAACTCCGGCGAGCTCGTACCGCAGCCTGGGGGCGTGATTTTGAGGGGAAGGAGAGGGGAAACGGAGAGGAGCGTCAGGGCTACAAATAGGCAGGCAGGGGCGTTGAATCCGGGTCTTAAACGCCCGCGTTGAAGCGAGGTAACGCCGGCCGTTTTCAGCCGTGGACGTGGGCGTCGTCTCCGGGAGGTTGAAGACAACCTGACGTGTGGGCCCCACACGTCAGTGAGAGAAGGAGGGGACGCGGGCTGGGCTGCGCTGGGCCGCTGCTGTCCGCTGCGCGCGTGGGCGATAGATGCTGGGCTTCGGCCCAGTTAGCTTTTCTTTTTCTTTTTCTGTTTTCTGATTTTTTTACATAACTTTTAAATTAAGAAACCAAATCTACTCAAATTAGTTTCTTTAATTTTGTAAAAACAATGTCTATCATTTAAAACACTTATGGTTATGTTTGGAAGACTTTTCAAAAATAATATTTTTGAAATATTGATTATTTGCAAAATGGACACCTAATGTCAATTTCGAAATTTAGGGTTTTAATAATTTCATTTGGGGTTAAATAAAAATCTATGAATTTCCACAATCTTATAAGTTTGATATTAAGTTTATTTAAATCTGATTTCTAATAACCATCATTATTCTTTGTTTTGGTATAATAGTAAAATAACTAAATACAAAAAAAATTAAGGAAATGGGAGACATAATAAATTCCATTTTTAATATTATTTTGGGCACCATTATATTTCATATTAATATAATTCAACTGAAACTTCATAACATCTTTGGAAAAGATTTTAGTTTTAATTCATTTCTTATTTAGAATATATTAAGCATTTCATGCTTTGAAAATAAATGAAATTCATTTAAGCAAATGAAATGTTTATTTGGATAATTCCTTAACTTTAATTTATGAAGTTTTAAAGTTATGAATTATAAACTTATAGTTTCCAAAACTATAATTTAAATTTAGTTACAATAAAGAAAACTCATTAGGCAATTAGACCGTGTTTAAATTTGTTATAAATATTATCTTAATTTATGAGTAGCTATGGCTATGTGGGTTAAATCAAATACTTACAAAGACCTTTTATTACAGGGAAATGGTTTGAAGTTTGTATAACATTTATCAAATTAGATATTGAGGTTTTAAGAATTACAATGGATAATAAAATGTTTTAACCTGAAACAACTTTTGAAAAAGATGATAAACTGAGATATTTGAAATATTAAATCCTTTAAATATGTTTGAAATCTTTTATAGTTGGTTTTCTTTGCATATAATGTTTTTATTTTTAATCAAAACAAAAGTTTAAAATTTTAGTGATTTTCAAACATTATAAAATGTTGGGATGTTACAGTCTACCACCCTTAAAAGGAATCTCGTCCCCGAGATTCGGAGAAGCTAAAAAGAAAAGCAAATGCTTGAATGATTCTGATAACTCGGGATGTTTTGAGAAATGAAATTTCTGACATGGAAACTGGAAACTAGCAGGGGATGAATTTTCTGATTGGGGAGGCTCGAAAGAAAGATGGTTTGGGATCTCTGGGTTTCAGGCAGCTGGGTTAGAATTATCTGGGTGTCTACCACCCTTAAAAGAAATTTTTTTGGTCAGTCTAGGAACTTTGTTTAATCTTGTTTATTTTTCTGATTTAGAGTGTACTACTATTTAAAATGTAATGGTATGTGGTGATACGACAAGTTATAGTACTTTACGTTTTCCACTCGGTCCTTGGAGAGATTTATCCTTCTTCCACTAAGGGCACTTATCAGCGTAATGTCCCTTATCTTTGCACTTGTAGCAACTTATGTGGCTAAGAACTTTCTTGGATTTAAGCTTTTGTCCTTGTTCCTCTAGGGTCTTCATGAGAGACTGTTGCATTCCTTGCTTGGTTTGCTGGATAACTTGTTGCACCTAGGGATAAAGTTGACACTGTATTGGGACATGATTTGTTCCTTTACACGGGAAGCAAGTAACCTGACTTGTGGGCATCCTTTAACTAGATGTCTGGTATGACCATGGGGCCACTCATCAGAACATTCTTTGGACGTATGTCCTATCTCTCCACAAGTTTTGCATACCTTTGGTTTGGTCATAAGGTCCTCTTCAAAAACACTATGGTTTTGATCAATCTTTGGCAGTTGATCATTGATCAAATTCCACAGCTGACTCTGGTTCTCAAATAGTAGTTGCATAGTTGTATGCAAAACATTGGTGTTGGTATTTGGGTGAGACATCTGGTTGGTTTAGAAAGCAATGAGTTGAATTTTACTATGGAGGAATCCTAGTTCAATAAAACAAAACAAGGCAACCCATCTATAACATAATCAATCAACATCTAACAAACATCAAGCAACAAGGTTCACAACAAACAAACAATCAAGTATTGTCATATATCCGAGTTGATATGATCAATACACTAACACGATATCGTCATTCTATTTAGGTGGTGGTCACATCTACTTCCTTCGCAAGTGCTTCAAGTTCTTGTTCAAACTTTATGGATATCTTCGAAGTGTTGGTCGTATTCTGGTTCTTCAGTGGTCTTTCATGCACGTAGAACTTTATGTTGCATCGTAGCTTTTCCATATGAAGCAGCAGAATCAGACTTAGACTATAAGAACATGGTCATCTAGAATAAGATAAGGTATTTTCAGAAGGTTGATAGTAGATGAGAATACGAGGAAGACTTAGTGAAAAGATTTGTTTTTAGAAAAGTGAAGAAAAATAGATTTTCAATCCTATGGTCAAACCTATTTCTATCCAAACCTAGCGTTTCGAACCTACAGGCAACACAGTGCTCTGATACCATCTATAGCGTACCTGCTCTTTAAATAAGGCAGATACCTGTGTATAGTGCAAATCCCTGGATCGATTCATTTGCACACACAGTTTACGATGTAATATCACAACAAGGCGTCAATTTTATTACATCGATGATCCAGAATTACAAAATATATTTGATACAAGTTGCATAGCATAAAGCTAGCATTGACAAAGTACACAGCGGAAATACAATAGCAGTGAGTCTCTATAACTTTCATGCTGCCACAGGCGAACACATGTTGGTTGTAGACTCGAAACCTTTAAACGAAACCTCACTCGTCATCTGATCAAATCTGCAATAAGAAAAATATTGCAACAACGTGGGTCAGATTCCATTAAAAATGGAGTCTGGCAAGTGACACTATGGTGGACACTTATGGAATAACTCTAAAGCCTATATGCATATTTGGCTGGTGGAGTTTCAAGGCTAATTTGCATAAAGCCAATTTTTCCTACTCTTTTGAAAACACTTTTCTTGAAATCCAGATGAGTATGGCATGAAAACCATAAATCTCATCTTCCCTTGTTCACCCATCAAGTTTTATTTCTTAAATTGGAATGGTGGAATCCTCCGTTGACGTCCGTGATCAGCTGCTCAAATTGTCCGTACCGGGGACACGGCTAAGTACTTAGTTTTACACTCTGCAGAGGTTGTGCACTTTCACCTTTAGACTCAATTTGTCCGAGAAATCCTATATACGCGGAGTGTATTAAGGAAAGGAGAGAATTGAGACAAGAACTTTCAGAAGAAGAATACAACCATACTAGCGAGACCCGTTCCACCTATCATCCCCCTACATCTGCTTGTCAAGCTGACAGGTTGCACCCTCACAACTTAATTATTCTAGACAGAGCCCATTGTCGAAAGGTTGCACGGGAAGCAATCGTCACTCGGAGTTCTTTAGATTCCTCTGTTCCCTGGGTGGCCATCCACAAGTGTACTTCTGGGTAACAACCACCATACTCGTGGCCCTAAGTAGAATAGACATTCATCCTAGGCGATGACAACCACAAGCATAGTCCCAAAAGCCACTCAACATAAACCATAACAACCAATCCACCCAGGAGTTTCATTAACTTAGTGGATGTGCACTCTCAGGTAAAAATCACCATGCTCACGGCCCTAAGTAGAATAGAAATTCCTCCTAGGCGACGACAACCCTGAGCACAGCCCTGAGTAGCCACTTAATAATTTGTAAAACTTTTCATCAATTGCATAGCATCAATATTTCTGCTAAGTAAGATATAGGAACCTAGACACAGGAGTAAGGGAATTCTACGCAGGTGTAGCATAGCAACACTATCCTACACATGCATATAAAATACACTAAGTAATGCATAGAAAATACTTAGGAAGTTTATGAGGTGTGCCACTTGCCTTTGAATGTTGTCGTTGTTCACAACTCTTTTCAACGATACTCGGGACTCTCCGTTCAATCTAACAGTAGAGACAAACAACAATACAACAATCAACAGCAAGCACAACTCCATAATACACACCAAACACACACTAGATGAATAAATAAGTTTTATAAAACTTTCTAAGCAAATATGTTTATGCATGATGTGCAAAATACTTAGAGGAAAATACTAAGTCTATAAGGTGATCAACAATTACTATCAACTCTTTGTAAATTGGATATTCGCTAAAGTGAGAGAGACAGACACCCGGCCAGCCACTTAAATTGTGGAACATGTCTCATGTACGTGGACATGTAAGGTTTGTTTCCAGGCCTCTTCATCCCACTATGCCGCTAGGATCCAACAACTTCAAGATGATAACATCATGATCAAAATTTGTTTAAGTCTAAAAGACAAGATTAGGGAAAGAGGGAAAAGATAGAAAGAAGATGTAGTTGTCCTCTAGGCTTCATCTCCAGACTTATAACTTTCTTCTGGATGATGTCTTGATTGAGTTCTTGGTAGTCTTGCTGAATCTTCAGACTTGATGGTTCTTGTATCCTAGAGGCTGGTCTTGGATTTACTTAGTCTTCATGAAGTCTCAGAGGGGAGAAAAGACAGAGAGAGAGACTTAGAGAATAAAAGGGGGTTGGCCTTCTTGAACTTCTTCTCACTTTTCTTCCAAGTGCTTGACATCTTTGGGATACTTCCAGAGTCTGTTTTCTTCTAAGTCCTTCATGAACTTCTTCCTGATTTTCTTCTAAGTGCTTCTTCTCCTTGAAGATACTTCTGAAGTCTTGTTTTTGACTAAGTCCTTCATTGGTCTTCCAGCTCCATGTTGAAAATCCTAAGTGTCTAGTGCATAGCACTTCACAAATATGCTAAGTTGAAATGATCCTAACTTAGAGAAAACTAATGAAGAGGGGTTTTCCTATGAGAATAAGATATGCTATGAATGTAATGCAATTTTAAACCACAAGAAACATAATACTAATTTTTATGATATTTATAAGGTGTGCATTTGGCTATAAATGCAATCTAATTAATTTCCATTTTTGGAAAATATAATAAAAGGAATAATTATAATATTAAAGTTTTCTATAATTAAAATTTTTATAGCAAAATTTTGTAATTAGTGTTAGTAGACAGGGGGCATTTAATTAAATTTATAGCAATTTGATTTAATCAAAAATAATATTTCTATTAATTGTTATGTGGAAAAATACTCAAACTATTCAAATTAACTATATAACTATGAATTCATTCAATATTACTCAAAAATATTTTATAGCAGTGGCATCAATTTACAAATATTCTAAAGTTTCTAAAACAATTTTATTTGCAATTTTTGAATTTCTAGATTTAAAGTTATGACAAAAATACTCAAATTCACCATTTGAAATTTGAATATTTTAAACTAAGTCAAATTTGAATTTGGGCAGATCCAAAATATTCTACATGTCAAGGGCTTTCCAAATATATAAAAATATTTGAATTTGGATAAACAGATAAAAGATATGATAATTTGAATAGACAGGGGTTTTCTGCAAAACTGCCAATTAATTAAATCGTGAAAATGATTTTACACGTCAGCGCTGACTGGGCGCTGACTGTGCGCTGACTGGGCTGCTGACGTGGTTAAGTCATCAGATCTGGATCGTTGGATCTGGATCTGACGGCTGAGATCTACTGATACCGGTTCGGAGGATGGATCTAATCGTGACCGTGGAAAAAGAATCAGAGGGCTCACCGTGCGTTGACCACCGGGCGGCGGCGCAAGTTCGCCGGAGACGAGGCCGACGGCGGCGCTGCGCTCGGCGAGGACGAGGATGACGCTACGGTGCTCCCCCGGACGCGCGGATGACGCCCTCGGGTGCGGCTCATCGCTGCGGGGAAGATGGTGACCGCGGCGTCCTCGAGTTCTTGCCAGAGTGGCGTGGACGAGCGCGGCGGCGGCTCCGGCCACCTCGGGCGAGTGCCCGCTTGATAAATCGGTGATGCTTTGGACAAGGGGGAGGGTCCTACGGGATCGCACGAGTACGAGGGAGATGATGGAGGCGGTTTTGGGTGTCGGGGTGGCTCCCACTCGCCAGAATTCGAAGGAAACGGTGGCGGTGGCGAAGAACTCCGGCGAGCTCGTACCGCAGCCTGGGGGCGTGATTTTGAGGGGAAGGAGAGGGGAAACGGAGAGGAGCGTCAGGGCTACAAATAGGCAGGCAGGGGCGTTGAATCCGGGTCTTAAACGCCCGCGTTGAAGCGAGGTAACGCCGGCCGTTTTCAGCCGTGGACGTGGGCGTCGTCTCCGGGAGGTTGAAGACAACCTGACGTGTGGGCCCCACACGTCAGTGAGAGAAGGAGGGGACGCGGGCTGGGCTGCGCTGGGCCGCTGATGTCTGCTGCGCGAGTGGGCGATAGATGCTGGGCTTCGGCCCAGTTAGCTTTTCTTTTTCTTTTTCTGTTTTCTGATTTTTTTACATAACTTTTAAATTAAGAAACCAAATCAACTCAAATTAGTTTCTTTAATTTTGTAAAAACAATGTCTATCATTTAAAACACTTATGGTTATGTTTGGAAGACTTTTCAAAAATAATATTTTTGAAATATTGATTATTTGCAAAATGGACACCTAATGTCAATTTTGAAATTTAGGGTTTTAATAATTTCATTTGGGGTTAAATAGAAATCTATGAATTTCCACAATCTTATAAGTTTGATATTAAGTTTATTTAAATCTGATTTCTAATAACCATCATTATTCTTTGTTTTGGTATAATAGTAAAATAACTAAATAAAAAAAAATTAAGGAAATGGGAGACATAATAAATTCCATTTTTAATATTATTTTGGGCACCATTATATTTCATATTAATATAATTCAACTGAAACTTCATAACATCTTTGGAAAAGATTTTAGTTTTAATTCATTTCTTATTTAGAATATATTAATCATTTCATGCTTTGAAAATAAATGAAATTCATTTAAGCAAATGAAATGTTTATTTGGATAATTCCTTAACTTTAATTTATGAAGTTTTAAAGTTATGAATTATAAAGTTATAGTTTCCAAAACTATAATTTAAATTTAGTTACAATAAAGAAAACTCATTAGGCAATTAGACCATGTTTAAATTTGTTATAAATATTATCTTAATTTATGATTAGCTATGGCTATGTGGTTTAAATCAAATACTTACAAAGACCTTTTATTACAGGAAAATGGTTTGAAGTTTGTATAACATTTATCAAATTAGATATTGAGGTTTTAAGAATTACAATGGATAATAAAATGTTTTAACATGAAACAACTTTTGAAAAAGATGATAAACTGAGATATTTGAAATATTAAATCCTTTAAATATGTTTGAAATCTTTTATAGTTGGTTTCCTTTGCATATAATGTTTTTATTTTTAATCAAAACAAAAGTTTAAAATTTTAGTGATTTTCAAACATTATAAAATGTTGGTATGTTACATTCCCGTCTTTCGGGCTCCAGGTTTCCTAGCCCAACCCGGGCTGCTCCTTCACCCCCACGGCGTGGAGTACAGGATGCCGATCAGCCTGACTCTGGCCCCGTCCTGACCGACATTCCTACTCCTCGTGCCGCTACCGGCATGGGGACTTCGGGTTGTCAGCCTGTGGTGACCGAGATCCCGGCCCGGCAAACCGTGATCACCGAAGATATCGTCCTTCCGGACACACCGGGCCGGGTGGCGTCTCCGCATCCTGATGCCGATGTGCTGAGTCCCCCGCGTCAGGTTGTACCACAAGCTTCTACTCGGCTAGCCCCGCGGAAAACACCGCCGCCGAAGCAGCCCACTCCCAGACTACCCGGCAACCAGATCCTCAATCCGGGAAGCAGCGCCGCCAGGCCTTTGGCCAGAAGAGTGTCCCCGCCAAACCTAACGCTCCCCCGAAGTCTTCATCTCAGGACTTGGTTCTGACCAAAGGTTCCTCTGCCCCGGGTAAGTATTCCGGGCTACAACCCCCTCCTGCCGACATCCCTACGGCTGCTTTGCAGGCCCTGCGAGCGTCTGTAAGCGCATTTGTGTCCTCAGGATCTTGGGAGGTAGCAGCGGCGAGCGTGTCCACCGTCCCCGGCTTACGCGCGGTTGACGACTACAACCTGGCCTGGATTGCTGCTGACGCCTCCAAAGTCGTAGGAGACTTACACGCTGCTGGCCCGAGCCGCAGCGCGCAAGCCCTGCATGCCCTCCAGGTGGCCGTTCTGGATGTTACCCGGGTTGTTGATGTAAGTTTTCTATCTTCTATCATCCCTAGTCCCCGAGATTGGTGCTTAGTGCTCTAGACTCCACCGAGTAGCAGACCACTAGGCTCAAATCTTTGAAAAATAAACTTTCAATCCCCAGTCCCCGAGATCCTCTCTTGTGTACCAAAACTCTAGCGAGTAGCCGGTTCATAAGTGTTGATCTTGAAGAATTTTCCTGTTATCTCTTGCTCCATTGAAGTCTCCGAGATTGACATCGGATAAAAACTGCTATAGGACTGCAGCAAGAAACGCATCAGCATCTTCCACCGACTTCTTGCCGACTTCGGTCAATCCAAGCGGTCGGAGGAGCGACTCCGGGAAGAGCGGGACACAGCGCGCCAGATCTCGGCGGACCAAAATCTGCTTTAACCGATGCACAGTGTAAGATCGCGCGACAGAGAACCGAGCTGGAGAAGGCCAAGTCCACTGCTGCGGATTTGCAGACGCCATTTTTGGACGCCACCAAGAAGCAGAAGGAGACTTTGGATCAATCCGAGGCTCGCGCGCATGCTGCCGAGACCGAGGTGGCCCTTCTTCGGTCGAAGCAGGATGCTTGGCTCACCGAGCTCACCGGTCTGAACCGGGATATGAACAGTAAGTGCACCGAGTTCTCTTTTTGTTGTCTTCCTCCTTTGCTGATATTGCCTCATGGCTTGTCTATGTGACAGATCTCCTTTCTCGAGGACATTTCGAGCATTCCCGAGAAGGCGCTACTCTTGCGATCGCTGCCGCCCGAGAGAAGCAGGCCGGGAAGGGTCCTGTCTCGGACTCATGGGACATTGATGACCACCTCGTCGCCCTGAAGGCCCGGATAGTCCCTCTCGGACGATCATCACCGAGCTCCTTAGCGCGGCGGTTCACGCGCATGGTGCCTTGTGGCCTGGCGCTACCGGCAAGATCTCGGTTACCGAGCTAGCCACCGCGCTCCAGGATGCCGGTACCGTCTTCATGCCTGGAAACGGTCCGCTGCCCGCGCTGGTGACGACCAAGCACTGCAACATGTGCTGAGCTGGTATGAGGGGCTTGATCTCGAGGTGATCAAGAGCTTGCGGGTCGTCTCGGAATGGTACACCGACCCGGCCAAGATTCGGCTGCGCCAAGAGACTGCACATCGCCTCGCAGGTTGGGCGTATCCCGACTCCTTCATCACGAGTCTCATTGCATCTGACTCCGAGACATATTATGAAGATGATGGCGAGGCGGAGAATGCCGGTGATGCGGATGCCGAGATACCGGAGGCTGGTGATGCCGAGGCAACTGCAGTCATCGAGACCACCGCTGCCCGGGATGTCGTCGATCCTCCGCCACCCGAGGTCCCTCTACCAGACACGAGTGTGCCCGTTTCGAGTACCACTGCCAATGTCGAGGAGACCGTCAGCGTGCCCCCTTCTGCCGATCAATCCGAGAAGCCAGTTTCTCCTATCGTACCTTAACCATCTTGTAGCGCCCCAATTCTTATTAAAGTTGGAACACCTGTGTTATGTGCTAGTCCCTGGATCACTGCCAGCACCACAGTACAAAATATAAAGTACCATTGCATAAGTATTAAATTACTACAACGAGATCCAAAAATAGTAGCTAAGTATAGCTTTATTACAAGTTGCATATCCATGAAGGCTAGCTAAAATTCAGAGTTCACAACTTAAGCGAATAACAATGAGCCTCATCTTCAAGCATGCGCCACAGGCAGACATGTTGGGTGTAGACTCGAGTCCAATCTCATTCTTCATCAGAATTTCCTGCACATTTGAATATGCAGCCCCCGAAGGAGGTCAATACAATGAAGTATTGGCAAGTGACTATGGTAGATATAAAAATGACAAGTCTAGAATCTATATGCATATTCGGCTTGGTGAGGTTGGAGGCTATTTTGCAGAGAGCAAGTTTTCTCCTATCTTTCGTAAAACACTTTTATTTCTCAAATACTTGACACCAAGGGATAAAGCCCAAGTGCACCAACTATTCTCTCCTTAGTCAAATTTTACTTTATGAAAACAGTGTTGAGATTCTTCCGCCCATGCTTGCCCAGCTGCTCAAAGTAGTCCATTTTCGGGGACACGGCTAAGTACTCAGATTGTCGACTCTGCAGAGGGTGTGCACTTTCACCTTTAGACTCAATTAACCCAAAAATCCTATACACGTGGAGTGTATTAAGGAAAGGAGAGAATTGAGACAAGAACTTTCAGAAGAAGAATGCAACCATACTAGCAAGACCCGTTCCACCTACCAATTCTACATATGCTTGTCAAGCTGACAGGTTGCACCCTCACAACTTATTTATTCTAGACAGAGCCCATTGTCAAAAGGCTGCACGGGAAGCTTCTAAACTTGGAGGGACTTAGTAATCTCGTTGTTCATGGGTGGCCGTCCACAAGTGCACTTCTGGGTAACAACCACCATGCTCATGACCCTAAGTAGAATAGACATTCATCCTAGGCGAAGACAATCACAAGCATAGTCCCAAAAGCCACTCAACATAAATCATAACAACCAATTCCACCCAGATGTGCATTTTAAATTTTAACACTTAGAAACATTTCTATAACATGGTATGTAACACTTTTATAGCATAGCTAAGCAACTAATAAAACTTTTCATGGCTGCAAAGGAAAAGGGTGGCTACACACTACTAGGATATTTGTAACATACAAACTAACTTAGCATTATAAAATGAATCAAAAATCCCTATCATGCATACTACTCAAAATATACTACATATGCATATAGAAAATAGTGTGTATAATATGAATGTCACTTGCCTTGGTAGCAGGAGGAGCAAGCACAACAAGAATAACAATCACAAGCAAGTCCTTCCTCTTCTTCACAATCTAGCACAATCAGTACAACAAAATAAATACCAACTCAATACCACACAATGCCAAACATAAATATGTATGCATGCATGATATGCTATAAGTATAACAAGACACACTTATTAATAATATTTATATTCTGTTATTAAATGTATGAAATGCAATTTCTAGGAATTTCTTATTTTATTTATTAATTAAATAATAGAAAACAATATAACAAAACTTGATTTCTATAACTACAACGTTTATTGTTTTATGAAAGTTTCCAAATAAAACTCATATTAATATTTCTGGACAGAGGGAAATAATTCAACACTAAAACAATTAAATTTATTTGTAAAACATTTTATTATTTAAGTTATGGATTTAATAGCCAAAATGCTCCTCTGATAAATACACCAATTATAATTTATCAAATTGAAAAACAAAAGATGTAGAAATAAAATACACGAGCAGGGCTATCCGTGGATATAAAATTTATCAAATTTGAACTTACAGATCGAAAGTTATGAATTTTCTAAGTTTTGCATATATTATGTTTTAATTATAAAATTCCTGCAAAAAGAAATAAAAAGGGCTACGTGGCGTGTTCTCATTGGACGAAAACGGTTCGACGGGGATCGCGGTGCGAGCCGTCCGATCTAATTAGAAATGGACACGCGAGATCACATCGATCCTAGATCTAACGGCCCACGATTGGTTGACCAAAAACGGGCGGCGCGGTCGCCGTAGTTCACCCGACCGCGGCGGTGCCATGGCCGGCGTTGCGCGCTCTCGTGTTCTAGAGGGCTACGGGACGGGCGAGTCTTACCGAGGTGTAGCGGGCGTCGAGGCAAAGCCGATGGCGCAGTGCGGTTCCTCGGGGCGTCGCCGTGCGCCGTGAATCCCTCGCCGGAGATGGAAGCGGCGGCGGAAACCTTCGGTCGAGGACAGAGGCGGCGTTCGGCTGCGAAAAACGAGCAAGCTCAATGTCACGGAGATGCGCAAGATTAAAAGAAAACGGACTAGGGGAAGGAGGGGCTCGGGGAGAGTGGATAGCGCCGGTGACGGTGAAATTATCGACGGTGATGGCGGCGGCGGAACTCAGAGCTCGAGCGGTGGAACGGCTAGGGTTTTGGGCGCGCGGGGATGCGGCCGAGGTGGGAGTTTAAGTAGGGGGTGCGGGGGAGCAAACCACGTGCTGATTTCGCTTGGAAATCTCGGTCGGCGTCGATTTGGGAATGAGCGTGATCTCCGGTGGGAGGAAGACGAAGCTGACAGGTGGGTCCCACCTGTCAGTGAGAGGAGGGGGAAGAGATGGGCTACGCGGGTTAACTGGGCCGGTTTAGGACGCGCGCACGGCTGTTAGCTAAACGGGCCGGCCCGAACTCCTATTCTTTTAAATAAAATCAATACCTGTTTTCAAATACTGATTTCAAAAATGATTTTTAAACCTGTTCAAAATATTTCAGAAAAATTCATAAAAATATGTTTTGGAAAGTTTACTAAAAATGGAACTTTTTAACATTATACTTGCTCATAAATAAATTGGTAAAATTATATTTATTAAAGGGGTTTAAATAAACACTTTATGAAATTATAGATTATTTAAACTTATAATTTGAAGTTTTATTTAATATTTTTGTGATGTAGTTTTATGCCTAATGATGAATGATGCATGGATGCAAAGTTTTAAATTTTTGCAAAATTTGGGATGTTATAGACTAACCCCCTTAATAGGAAGCTCGCCCTCGAGTTTCGGAAAGGTCAGCAAATAGGTGTGGATGGTCTTCTCGGAGGTCATCCTCTCGTTCCCAGGTGGCTTCTTCCTCGGTGTGATGATTCTACTGGACTTTACAAAACTTGATGGTTTTGGTACGGGTGACTCTTTCTGCGGTCTGCAATATCTTGATGGGTTTCTCTTCGTAGGTTAGGTCACTCTCCAATTGTACTTCTTGGAGAGGTACAATATCCTTTAAAGGAACTCCCATCATCTGGGGGTGACATTTCTTCAACTGACTGACATGGAACACATTATGAACCGCAAACAGAGCTTCTGGTAGTTCTAACTCATATGCCACTTCAGCTTTGCGAGAAAGAATTTTGAATGGTCCAATGAATCGAGGTGCTAACTTTCCTTTAATTCCAAACCTCTTTACACCTCAGAGTGGTGACACTCTATGATAGGTTCTATCACCCACCTCGTAGGTGACTTCTCTATGTTTAGAATCCGCGTAGCTTTTCTGGCGTGACTGTGCTATCTTCAATCTATCTTTAATCAGCCAGACCTTCTCTTCAGCCTCTTGGATTATATCAGGTCCAAAGAAACTTCATTCTCCTACACCACTCCACAACAATGGGGTTGTGCATTTCTTCCCATATAAGGCTTCAAATGGTGCCATATCAATGCTGGCTTGGTAACTGTTATTGTAGGAGAACTCAGCATAAGGTAAATTATCGTCCCAACTAGATCCATAATCGAGCGCACAAGCTCTTAACATATCCTCTAGAATCTGATTCACTCTTTCAGTCTGGCCATCCGTTTGCGGGTGAAAGGCCGTGCTGAATTCCAATCTGGTTCCCAAAGATTCGTGCAACTGCTTCCAGAAATGAGATGTGAACTGGGTCCCCCTATTGGACACGATACTCTTGGGAACGCCATGTAGGCACACAATTCTCTTCATGTAAATATCAGCTAACTTTGCGCTTGTATAGGTGGTCTTCACGGGTAAAAAGTGAGCTATTTTGGTTAAACGACAAACAATAACCCAAATGGAATCATAACCCGATCTGGTCCTTAGTAACCCGGTGATGAAATCCATCCCAATAGAATCCCACTTCCAATCCGGTACTTTCAAAGGTTGTAATAGTCCTGCTGGTTTCTGATGTTCTGCCTTTACTCGACTGCATACATCGCACTTAGCGATATATTATGCTATTTCTCTTTTCAGATTGTTCCACCAAAATCTCTCCTTCACATCCATGTACATCTTGGTATTTCCTGGATGAATGGAATAAGGTTTCTCATGAGCTTCTTGCAGAATTAACTTTCTAATATCAGGATCATTGGCCACACATACGCGCTTTTCAAACCACAAAATCCCTTGCTCATCCTCATGGAATCCTTTAGCTTTCCCTACTCTCAAATTGACTTTGATTTCTTCTATTTCCTTGTCTCCTTTCTGAGCTTTACGTATCTTGTCCATCAAAGTAGGTTGTAGAACTAAGGAGGCTACAAAACCTTCTGGTACTACTTCTAATCTGAGGTCATTGAATGCCTTGCATAAATCCTCGGGTATTTCTCCTGCTGTGAGGCCATTCACATACACCTTTCGGCTCAGGGCGTCTGCTACTACATTTGCACTTCCCGGGTGATATTGGAGACTCAGATCATAATCCTTGATAAGTTCCAACCACCATCTCTGTCTCATGTTCAATTATTTCTGAGTAAAGATGTACTTCAAACTCTTGTGGTCCGTGAATACCTCACATCGTTTTCCCATTAGGTAGGGTCTCCATGTTTTCAGGGCATGTACTACTGAGGCTAACTCGAGATCATGAGTTGGATAATTTGTTTCATGTTTCTTGAGCTGTCTAGAGGCATAAGATGCCACTCTGCCTTCTTGCATCAACACACTTCCCAGGCCTTGGCGTGAAGCATCACAGTACACTTGGAATTCTTTCTCCAAATCTGGTAAGCATAGAACTGGGGCTGAAACTAGACGTTTCTTCAATTCCTGAAAACTGGCTTCGCATGCCTCAGTCCACTCAAATTTCTTCTCTTGCTTTAATAATTCTGTCAAGGCCTTCGCTATTTTGGAATAGTTTTCAATGAATCTTCGGTAGTATCCTGCTAGACCAAGGAAACTCCGTAATTCTCCAACATTCTTTGGTGGCTCCCAATTGGTTACAGCTGAAACCTTTTCAGGATCCACTGCTATACCCTCTTTAGATACTATGTGACCTAGAAATGCGACTTGTTCCAACCAAAATTCACACTTGCTGAATTTGGCATACAACGTATGTTCACGTAGTCTCTGCAATACTAGACGTAAATGCTCTTCATGTTCTTTGTGAATCTTGGAGTAGATTAGAATGTCATCTATGAACACTACCACAAACTTGTCCAGAAAATCCATGAACACTTTATTCATCATATTCATGAAATAGGCGGGAGCATTGGTTAATCCAAATGGCATAACCGTGTACTCATATGAGCCATATCTTGTAACAAACGCGGTCTTTGGTATATCCATTTCTCTAACTTTCATTTGGAGGTAACCTGATCGAAGATCAATCTTGGAGAAGACACAAGCACCTTTCAGTTGATCAAATAGTTCATTTATCTTAGGTAACGGATACTTGTTCTTGATGGTGTGTTCATTTATATCCCTGTAGTCCGTGACTAGTCTCTGGGTTTGATATTTCTTTTTAACAAATAGAACTGGCGCTCCCCAGGGCGAAGAACTGGGGCGAATAAATCCTTTTAGAAGGTGTTCCTCCAGTTGCTTCTTGAGCTCTTTTAATTCATCGACGGCCATAGGATATGGTCTCTTAGATATTGGTCCGGTACCCGGTTTTGGTTCAATGAGAAACTCCACATCTCTATCGGGTGGCATTCCCGGTAGTTCTTCTAGGAAAACATCTGGGTACTCCTGGACAATCGGCACATCACCAAGGCTAACCCCCTTAAGAGAATTTAGCCTAACTTTCTTAAGTTCGAAAGTTGATCTGAATTTAATCTTCTGTTTCTCTGGGGTGGTGAGGGTGATAGCTCTATTTGCACAGTCTATGATCCCTTCAAAACGGGTCATCCAATCCATTCCAATGATAACATCCAAACCTTGGGTTTCTAGGATGACTAAGTCTGTTGGAAAAATATATTTTCCAATCTTTAACTCTAATTGCCTACATCCAGAATTTACTATCATCTCACCCCCAGGTGAACTCACTCTTATAGATTTTCCTAAGCTTTCCTCGGCTAGCCCATGTTTGTTTACAAAAGCTCTTGATATGAATGAATGCGATGCTCCAGTATCAAATAAGACTAATGCTGGAAAAGAATTGAGCAGGAACTTACCAATCACAGCATCAGGTTCATCATGAAATTCTTCCACATTGATGTGGTTTACTTGCCCTTCTGGAAAGGGTTGGGCTTGGAATTTTCATCAGCCTTCCTCTCTGTCAGTAGCATAATGTCCTGTCTTATTGCACTTGAAGCAAGTCACATTAGACAAGTCTTTCTTCCCTTCAGAGTTAGGACGGGGATTACCATTCCCATGATTATGGCCATGGTGATGGTTTCCCTTGAACCCACCATTATTTCCTTTGTACCCTCCATTGTTTCATTTGTATCCTCCATTGTGGTTATGACCATGATGTTTTTGGTCACTACCACCGTTGGAATAATTCCAGTGTTTATGCCCACTGACTTCAGAGGTGTGTGGTTTCTTGTGTGTCCCTTCAGAATTAACCTTACTTGCACCGAACTTCCTCTTCCTATTCTCTTCCTTTCTTATGTTATTGTACAAAGTGATTGCTTGATCCAGCAGAACTTGATAGTTATGAGCATATGCCACCGACAAGGGTATCTTCAGTTCTCCCCTAAGTCCATTGAGGAATTTTTCCTTCCTCTTAGCATCAGTGTCGATGTCTTCTGGTGCATACCTTGATAGCATACAGAAGTCATCCATATACTCCTTCAGAGTTCTACCTCCCTGCCTCAAGCTACGAAATTCCTCCTTCTTCAGGTTCATTATGCCAGAGGAAATGTGAGCATTGCGGAAACCTTCCTTGAACGCATCCCAAGTCATGCCATCCAAAGGATGAGTCTCTTGATAGGTCTCCCACCAGAAGGAAGCAGGTCCTTCCAATAGGTGTGCAGTGAACCTCACCTTTTCTGCCTCAGAACACTCACAAGTTACTAAGTCCTTGTTGACTGAACGGAGCCAGTCATCCGCCACTATTGGTTCAGTAGCAGAGGAAAACTTATTAGGCCTAAGCCTTTGGAATCTTGCAAGTCTGTCCACTGGAGGTGGTGGTGGTGGAGGTGGTGGCGGGTTATTGTTATTGTTGTTGTTGTTGTTGGTTGCTGCAATGAACTGAGTCATCATAGTCATCAGTTGGGCTTGAGCTGCCATCAGCTGTTGCATAGCCTCGTTGTTGTCGGAATCACGACATGGAGGCATCTGTGGGGGTTTTAGCATGGATGAGTAAAAGATAGATAGAACTATAAGGAGGAATCCTACCCACGCACAAAACAATCAAGTGTAGCAATCCATCAACAACAAACAACTTATAAAACAACCAACACACAGATCAAACCTTTTAAGGAAAACGATATAAAAGTTTGGAAAAATAAACTCGCGAGGTTCCGAGGATACAAGGGAAAATACTGCCTTACCACAAGTTGGTAGGTCAATATAATACTAAGATAACGATGAGGTGTATGATAAATGGTAGTCTCACTAGCTAACTACTCGACCATGTCATCTTCTTCCTCTTCAATTTCCTGAATCTTGATTCCTTCATTGGCGAGTACATCCTTGAGTTCCTTTACTTCTTTCTCCAGGGCAGAGTTCTTTTCTTGCAGCTCCCTCTTCTTAGTACGAAGTCGTTTGATCAAGTCACTATCGGCCTCGAACTCGACTTCATTGCTCTCGAGTTCTGCCTTCTGTTCTCTGATAGTCTTGTTCTTCTCTTGAACTCTTTTCTCCTGTCTCCTGTACTTCTCCTCTTGTGCAGCGAACTTCTCCTCTTGTGCTTTGGTTACTTCCTCCTGAGCCTTCATCTTCTCCTCGTTTTCCTTCAGTAAGGCACACAACTCATCGTTCTTCAGAAGCTCGGTGCGCCTATCCTCATAAAGTTCTGTGACAAGGATTTCCAACTCCTGGAAATAAAGACTAAGGGGTTTTGCCTTGCCTCTTTCTCTGACATCATAAAGGTAAGGTTCTCCATCCTCATTTCTCCTTCCAAGAAAATGGAGTAGTGGCCCTTCAACTCTGTGTTGTAGCGTCCGCAGAGGCGCCCAATCAGATCTTGCATGACTAGATTGAGTCCTTTATCTTTGGAGTCGCTAACCATTTTGATCTCCAGTGGGGGCTCTTCTCCACGTCCTGCCTGAGTTGCTTTTATTCCCCAACAACCCTCTTTGTTAAAAAATTTCAGGATGAAGCCCTTGACTTGGGGTAGAGGCAACCCTATCTTCTCGCCGATGTCGAGGAGGTAGCAGCCAAAACGGGTGTTCTCGAAGTCCTCCGCGGTGGTGAAGTGGAAGCTCGTCATCCTTTAGGTAGAAAGAAGGGAATTAAAACAAGAAATGCATAAGGTAAAGAAGTACTAGTCATGGTGTGTATTATTTATTTAGAAAATACTAAGTCAAAACTTTAAGGTGATCAACAATTATTAACAACTCTTGGTAAATTGGATTTTTCACTATAGTGAGAGAGATAGACACCCGACCAGCCACTTATGTTGTGGAACAGGTCTCATGTACGCGGACATGTAAGGTTTGTCCCGGGCCGCTTCATCCCACTATGCCGCTAGGATCCAACATACTTCAAAGATGGTAATATTATGACCAAAAGGGGCTTAACCAATCCTAAGGGCCCGAACCTACTGGCAACACTTTGCTCTGATACCATTTTGTAGCGCCCCAACTCTTATTAAAGTTAGAACACCTGTGTTATGTGCTAGTCCCTAGATCACTGCCAGCACCACAGTACAAAATATAAAGTACCATTGCATAAGTATTAAATTACTACAACGAGATCCAAAAATAATAGCTAAGTATAGCTTTATTACAAGTTGCACAGCCATGAAGCCTTGCTAAAATTCAGAGTTCACAACTTAAGCGAATAACAATGAGCCTCATCTTCAAGCGTGCGTCACAGGCAGACATGTTGGGTGTAGACTCGAGTCCAATCTCATTCTTCATCGGAATTTCCTGCACATTTGAATATGCAGCCCCCGAAGGAGGTCAATACACTGAAGTATTGGCAAGTGACTATGATAGATATAAAAATGAAAAGTCTAGAATCTATATGCATATTTGGCTTGGTGGGTTTGGAGGCTATTTTGCAGAAAGCAAGTTTTCTCCTATCTTTTGTAAAACACTTTTATTTCTCAAAGACTTGGCACCAAGGGATAAAGCCCAAGTGCACCAACTATTCTCTCCTTAGTCAAATTTTACTTTATGAAAAAATTATTGAGATTCTTCCGCCCATCCTTTTCCAGCTGCTCGAAGTCGTCCATTTTCGGGGACACGGCTAAGTACTCAGATTGTCGACTCTGCAGAGGTTGTGCACTTTCACCTTTAGACTCAATTATCCCAAAAATCCTATACACGCGGAGTGTATTAAGGAAAGGAGAGAATTGAGACAAGAACTTTCAGAAGAAGAATGCAACCATACTAGCAAGACCCGTTCCACCTACCAATTCTACATCTGCTTGTCAAGTTGACAGGTTGCACCCTCACAACTTATTTATTCTAGACAGAGCCCATTGTCAAAAGGCTGCACGGGAAGCTTCTAAACTTGGAGGGACTTAGTAATCTTTTTGTTTCTGGGTGGCCGTCCACAAGTGCACTTCTGGTTAACAACCACCATGCTCATGACCCTAAGTAGAATAGACATTCATCCTAGGCGAAGACAATCACAAGCATAGTCCCAAAAGCCACTCAACATAAATCATAACAACCAATTCCACCCAGATGTGCATTTTAAATTTTAACACTTAGAAACATTTCTATAACATGGTATGTAACACTTTTATAGCATAGCTAAGCAACTAATAAAACTTTTCATGGCTGCAAAGGAAAAGGGTGGCTACACACTACTAGGATATTTGTAACATACAAACTAACTTAGCATTATAAAATGAATCAAAAATCCCTATCATGCATACTACTCAAAATATACTACATATGCATATAGAAAATAGTGTGTATAATATGAATGTCACTTGCCTTGGTAGCAGGAGGAGCAAGCACAACAAGACTAACAATCACAAGCAAGTCCTTCCTCTTCTTCACAATCTAGCACAATCAGTACAACAAAATAAATACCAACTCAATACCACACAATGCCAAACATAAATATGTATGCATGCATGATATGCTATAAGTATAACAAGACACACTTATTAATAATATTTATATTCTGTTATTAAATGTATGAAATGCAATTTCTAGGAATTTCTTATTTTATTTATTAATTAAATAATAGAAAACAATATAACAAAACTTGATTTCTATAACTACAACGTTTATTGTTTTATGAAAGTTTCCAAATAAAACTCATATTAATATTTCTGGACAGAGGGAAATAATTCAACACTAAAAAAATTAAATTTATTTGTAAAACATTTTATTATTTAAGTTATGGATTTAATAGCCAAAATGCTCCTCTGATAAATACACCAATTATAATTTATCAAATTGAAAAACAAAAGATGTAGAAATAAAATACACGAGCAGGGCTATCCGTGGATATAAAATTTATCAAAATTGAACTTACAGATCGAAAGTTATGAATTTTCTAAGTTTTGCATATTTTCTGTTTTAATTATAAAATTTCTGCGAAAAAGAAATAAAAAGGGCTACGTGGCGTGTTCTCATTGGACGAAAGCGGTTCGACGCGGATCGCGGTGCGAGCCGTCCGATCTAATTAGAAATGGACGCGCGAGATCACATCGATCTAGATCCGTTGGATCTAGATCTAACGGCCCACGATTCGTTGACCAAAAACGGGCGGCGCGGTCGCCGGAGTTCACCCGACCGCGGCGGCGCCACGGCCGGCGTTGCGCGCTCTTGCGTTCTAGAGGGCTACGGGACGGGCGAGTCTTACCGAGGTGTAGCGGGTGTCGAGGCGAAGCCGATGGCGCAGTGCGGTTCCTCGGGGCGTCGCTGTGCGCCGTGAATCCCTCGCCGGAGATGGAAGCGGCGGCGGAAACCTTCAGTCGAGGACGGAGGCGGCGTTCGGCTGCGAAAAACGAGCAAGCTCGAGGTCACGGAGATGCGCAAGATTAAAAGAAAACGGACTAGAGGAAGGAGGGGCTCGGGGAGAGTGGATGGCACCGGTGACGGCGAAATTACCGACGGCGATGGCGGCGGCGGAACTCGGAGCTCGAGCGGTGGAACGGCTAGGGTTTTGGGCGTGGGGGGGTGCGGCGGAGGTGGGGGTTTAAGTAGGGGGTGCGGGGGAGCAAACCACGCGCTGATTTCGCTCGGAAATCTCGGCCGGCGTCGATTTGGGAATGAGCGTGATCTTCGGCGGGAGGAAGACGAAGCTGACAGGTGGGTCCCACCTGTCAGTGAGAGGAGGGGGAAGAGATGGGCTGTGCGGGCTGGTTGGGCCAGTTTCGGACGCGCGCGCGGCAGTTAGCTAAACGGGCCGGCCCGAACTCCTATTCTTTTAAATAAAATCAATATTGTTTTCAAATACTGATTTCAAAAATGATTTTTAAACCTATTCAAAATATTTCGGAAAAATTCATATAAATATGTTTTGGAAAGGTTATTAAAAATGGAACTTTTTAACATTATACTTGCTCATAAATAAATTGGTAAAATTATATTTATTAAAGGGGTTTGAATAAACACTTTATGGAATTATAGATTATTTAAACTTATAATTTTAAGTTTATTTAATATTTTTGTGATGTAGTTTTATGCCTAGTGATGAATGATGCATGGATGCAAAGTTTTAGATTTTTGCAAAATTCGGGATGTTACACAACTGTTGTCATATCGTTATGTTCGATCTGAAAACACTTAGTCGCTTAAACATTAAATCCCCAGAATGTCGGGTGCAGATGTAATATACTTTTAATTCGTATGATATGCCTGCGAACTTTTGCTTTAACGAATGACAATTTATGTTGGTTTATTCTGCCACGAGTCCCCGGGTTCACTTTCATGTTTATCGTAGTTAGGCAATCTCTTCTCTTGTCTACCATGTCGGTGTTCGACAGTCGAGTCACGAATTCTTGTAAATGTCTGAGTTCTAGTTGCCAAATTCTTGACAAAAAGTAAAAAACCAAAAAGCGGGGTTAGTAAGATGTATATGCCGGAGGAATTCCTATCCCGAGTCCCCGAGTTCATTTTCGTGTTCCCCATACTTGATGCTCTTAGCTCTTGACTACCATTTCGGCGTTCGTCAGTCGAGTCACAAGATTACCTCACATGATATATATTACTTTATAACGTACCTGCACTTAAAAATATGGCAGGTACCTGTGTATAGTGCAAACCCCTGTATCGATTCGTTTGCATACACAATTTACGATTTAATATCACAACAAAGTATCAATTTTATTACATCGATGATCTAGACATATAAAATATTCCTTACAAATTGCATAGCATAAAGCTAGCTTTGAAAGAGTAAACAGTGGAAATAAGACAGCAATGCGTCTCCATCTTCATGTTGCCACAGGCGAAAACATGTTGGTTGCAGACTCGAAATGCCTTAATGAAAACCTTACTCGTCATCTGAAAACCTGTAAGAAATAAAATTTTGCAACATAGTGGGCCAGATTCCATAAAAAATGGAGGCTAGCAAGTGACACTATGGTGGACACTTAATGGAATCACTCTATAGCCTATATGCATATTTGGCTGGTGGAGTTCAAGGCTAATTTGCATAAAGCCAATTTTTCCTACTCTTTTGAAAACACTTTTCTTGAAATCAAGACGAGTATGGCAGGAAAATCATAATCTCATCTTCCCTTGTTCACCCATCAAATTTTAACTTAGAAATTGGAATGATAGGATCCTCCGTTAACGTCCTTGATCAGCTGCTCAAAATTGTCCGTAACCGGGGACACGGCTAAGTACTTAGTTTTACACTCTGCAGAGGTTGTGCACTTTCACCATTAGACCCAACAAACCCAAACTATCCTCAAGCACACCTTTTGTGCTAAGGAAAAGGAGAGAGTTGAGACGAGACTTTTCAGAAGCATCTTCCCACCCCATAACGGCCTGACGCGCTCCACCTACAAAACCTCTACCACCACCTGTCAGGCCGGGGCGAGTCCACGCAACTTAATCCATCTAGCCAGAGCCCATTGACTAATGGTTGCACTAGAAGCAATCTTCACTTGGAGTTCTTCAGATCCTTTTGTTCCCTAGGTGGCCGTCCACAAGTGACCATCCCTTAGAGGTCACCCCTAAGAGACAACACTCAACAAAAACCACATACAACCAATTCCACCCAGGATTTTCATTCTTAACTTAGTAGAAATTAACTTTTCATAAAACAACTTTTGCATAGCATCAATATTTCTACCAAGTTATCAATGGGATTCTAGACACAACTAGTGTAAGGGATATAGTAGTTTTAGCATAGCAATACTATCCAACACATGCATATAAGAAATACACTAAGTAATGCATAGAAAAATACTTAGGAAGTTTATGAGGGTGTGCCACTTGCCTTGGCAATAGGGAGAGCAGGAGTATCAGTTGCAAAAGCCTTCGTTTCTCTCCGAATTTTCTAACAAGTCAAACAAGCCACAAATAAACATACAAGCATAATTGCAACACTTAGAAAAATATGACATGCATGATCTGATAAATATTCTTAAGGACTAGAGATGCATGTCATGCCATGAAATTATTCTAAGTTAATGCAGGGCAAGTGTGTTAGTCAAAATTACTAAGGACCAAGGTCATAGGTTGGACAGAATAACTTTGCTATAAATCAACTTGAATAAGTTGTAATGCTGCTGCAAGTCTTCACATGCTTGGTCTTGAAATCTTCAACTCCCTTGAAGTTTTCTTCATCTTCAATTTGCACTCTAAGGACTTGGTCATAATCACTAAGGACTTGGTTTATGTACAACGTGAAAGAAGAATAGGAAGGCGGAAAAGGATAAAGAAAAGATGTAATTTTTCTTCTATGCTTCCTCGTAACTTTCTCCTTGATGCGATGTCTTCATTAAACTTTTGTAGACTTTGATTTTTTAGACTTGATGATTCTTCAGTATTGATGATTCTTTAGAATTGTCTTGGATATAACTTAGCCACCACGAAGTCTAAGAGAAAGAGAAGAAGAGAGAAAGACTTAGAGAAATAAAGGGGGATGGTCTTCTTGCAGTTCCTCTTGATTTTCTTCTAAGTGTTTTTTGCTTCTTGGAGATGCCTTCGGAGTTTTGTTTTTCTTGGCTAAGTCTTCATTGGCCTTCTAGTCTTCATGTTAAGAATCTCAAGTGTCTAAGTGCATAGCACTTTACCAAAACACTATGTTGAAAAATAATCCTAACTTAGGGAAAATAAGGAAGGAGTTTTCCTATAAGGAGTATAACTATACAATAGATATGCCATGCATGCAATGCAATTTATTTCTAAGTACAACACTTAACAAAATAAAACAACTAAGTTTTCTAGATGCTAAAATTTTCTAAGGAAAAGATTTAGCATCTTTAAGATGTTGAAATTTTTCTAAGAAAGAGTGTTGTCGAAAAATAGTTATCAAATATTTTCTAAGAAAGAATTTATTTTGTTTAAAGAGGCAAAATATTTCTAAGTACATTTTAATACCAAAGTGGTCATAATATGACTAAGTACTTTATAATTCGAATAGAAGATGAAAATAATTTTTAATAAATTTTTAATCAATTTTAATCATTAAAACAACCCTTAAAAGTATTTAATCAATATTAAATTACAAAACCATAGAAAATTATTCTACGAAACTTTATTTGAGTATTCCTATGGCCAGTACTTAGACATTCAAATTTATAGAAAAAGATTTTGATAAATTTTAAATTTTAAATTTAAGTTATGTTCAAATTACCATTAATGCCACTTTTGAATTTCAACAAATTTTAATTTGCCAAAACATAAAAGTAATGATGCCAAAAGTTTCTATTAGTAATAAGCTTTACAAAAATATAAAGTTTGAAAATTTTGGCCAAGCCAATAAAAATGAGTGATAGATCTAAAATCTTGGGTTTTTCTACAAAACTGCCGGTCTTCGGTTGACTGTTGACTCTGACCGCTGACGTGGGAATTGACTCGCTGACGTGGCAGGCTGACTGGGATTTGACTACGAATTTGACCAAAAATAAAGTTGCTCGGATGGAAAAAGACTCTTAACAAAAGTTGTAGAGAATTACGTGCTCTTTCTAGTTATCACAATTATAACATAAGTGGATGAATATATTGGTCACAAATCGCAAAATACCTTTCTGATCCGAAACTTCAAACGCGAATATATCTCAGCTCGCTGAACCAAATAAGATGAATCTTGGGGCAAAAGAAAGGTCTCGATCAGGGGAACAACTTTCGTATTGTCGTCCCAAACTTTTGAGATGGTTTGGTTACTCGAACAACATCAAACACGATCTGTATTATACAGAAAATTACGTACGTTAAAATAAAAAGTTGTAAACAGGAAAGTTGTAGATATAGAGTAGATCTACCTTTTCACTGGAGGAATTTCGATTTGGCGCAACGAGCGCGAAGAGATTTGAGAAATATGACTTCAGATCTGATGGATGATGATTCGAAATTCTTCCTCCACGCTTGATAAAAAGAGTTGAGACTTATTGGGATGGAAAGGTATCGACGAGATCTAAAACAATGATTAAGGCCCCGTCGCGATTGGAGATGGTTTTGTTCGTCAAATGAACGAAATACTATTTCGCTGATTAGGGTTTCGGTGGAACAAAAAGAGTAAAAGAGACGCCGACGGCTACAGGGGTTTATATAGGCGGAGGGATGGTGGAATAGATAGGGCTCGGAGTTGTGAACGCGTAGGATCAAGCGGATCCAGATTTGGAGTTATATTTCTCGAGATAAACGTGTTTGAATGAAAGGTGGTTGGAAAAACGAATTTTCAGAGTTTGAGTTGGATAGGACTCGGTTCCGTTTAGCCAGTCTTGGGCCGACCTGCTGCGCCCGATTCGTTTTTTTTCTTATTTCTTTCATATCTTTTGTTTTAGAACTCCAAATTAAGTGAAATTAATTTCTAAATTTTTTTAAAAATCATATCTTTATTTTAAAACATTTATGGACATGTTTTGACCACTTTTAAAAAATATTAATTTTGAATATTTGATTTAATGCAAATTTAACACTTTTGTCAAATTTGAAAATAGAAATTTAGTCAATTTACTTATGGATAAATAAAATTAGGTACCACAATTGTGAAAATATGAAAATAATTATTTCTAATAATTACAATCAAAATATTAAAGTAAAATAAGATAAATAGCAAAATCATTATTTTGTTTTTAATATTTTCTCAAATAGATTTTCAAGTGGAAATAATATTTCAACCATTGTAATTTCAAATATAAACAATGCAAGAAAATGATGAATGCATGCATGAATTTTGTTTTCAAATCGACATACAAATAGTTTTCAAAAAGTTTTTAATTTTTCTGATTTTTCAGAATTTGAAAAATCCTAGGATGTTACAGACTACCACCCTTAAAAGGAATCTCGTCCTCGAGATTCGAGAAGGCTAGCAAAAGGTTGTGACTGGATATCTGGGTGGGCTACCACCCTTAAAAGAAATCTTTGTTGGTATTGAAAACTTCGATATGAAAACTTGATTCAGAATGTACCATTCACTTCTTCCACATTGATGTGGTTCACATATCCTTTATCAAAAGGATTTGGCTTGACAGCGGCTTCGGCCCCTTTCTTTTCTGGGCAGTCAGTGGAGTAGTGTCCTTGCTTCTTGCAGTTGTAACAGGTGATATGATTGATGTTTTTCTTGGGTTCCACATTTGAACGATGATTGTGGTCAGGAGCATCGTGTATGTTTCCCTTACGGTCTCCATTGCTTCCCTCATTATGGTCCCTAGAAGGAAATATACTCCACATCGTTCCATTTATGAACTCATTCCTCCTCTTCTTAGGACAGCAATTTGCATAGTGTCCTTTGTCATTGCATTTGTGGCACGTCAAAAGACTTATGTCTTTCTTCTGCGAGCGGACAAGTTTGTTCTCATTTATCTTTTCCGGGCATCTACCAGAAAAATTTGGCTCGGCAGTTTCCTCAGCCTTGTTTGCTAAGCATTTAATGGCGAAATGGCCATTGTTCTTGCACTTGTAGCAAATGATCTCGTTTAAGCGGCGCTTCTTCTTTGGTTCTTCCAAGGCTAAAAATTCTTCTAAATCTTGTTCATCATATTTTATCCCAATGGACGAAGTTCTGTCTCGTTTGATGTTACAATTTCGAGATAAGTGATGTCCTTCACATTTATAGCAACACTTGGAGTTACGTTTGGATGTCTTCGGAAGTGACCTTACTCTTATTTCATTTTTCACCTTAGTTTGATCCACAATCTCATTTTGATAATGATTTTGTTCAGTATCCTGACCAATCTTCCTCTGTTTACAGCCCCATGAATGATGTCCTTGTTCTCCACAGGTAAAACATGTTATACGGCTAGTATCTCTTTTGCGTTCCTCCTTGTGTTCTTGTACTTCCACACATTTCCTGAGTTTCTGTTGCATTCCCTCTTTGACTTGCTGACTGACTTCTTGCACCATGGGATAGAGTTGACATTGAGTCGGGACGTGATTTGTTGCTTCACACAAAAAGCAAGTAACCATGGTTGTGGGGCATCCGTCGGTTGGATAGCTGGAGACACCATGAGGCCACTCATCATGACATTCCTTGGATGTGTGTCCTATTTCTTCACACGTTTTACAGGCTTGAGATTTTGTCAAACTACTTCCTTTGACATCCTTGTTACCAATGTCCATCTAGGGTGGGTTCATATTACTGTTGGTCATGTTGTGACGCATCATCTGCACAATGTGGGTCTGGTTATCCAACAGTTGTTGCATTCCCTGGGGTAACTCTCTGTTGTGATTGTGGACTTGATTCTGGACCATGAGTTGCATCAACTGACTCTAATAGTTGAATTGCAACTGTCATCTCACCATTGGTGCTTGGGCGAGACATCTGTTTGGGTTTAGCATAGATGAGTAAAAGATAGAAGGATACTAGGGAAAATTTCTACCCCAAACTCAACAAACCGAGGCAAATCATCTTACAAACAATATCTAACAAACATCGAGCAACAAGTTTCAACACAAACAAGCAATCTACTATTGTCATACCACATTGAGTTGGCATGATCAATACACTATCATGGTGTCGTTGTTCTAATTAAATGGTGGTCTCTTGTCTATCTCCTTGTTGAGTGCTTCAAGTTCTTCTTTCAAAAAAAATCTTCTAAGTGTTTGAGCTATGAATCTGGATTCTTCAGTGTTCTTCCATGTAGGTAGTTCTTCATGTTGACTTGTGGAATTGCATATGAAGTATCGAACTCAAACAATACGAACATGGTCAACTAGAAAAAGATAGGATATTTTCAAAAGTTTGATATTAGACGAGAGTATAAGAGAGGATAAAATGAAAAGTTTTGTTTTTAGATAACTCAATAAAAATAGATTTTCAATCCTATGGCCAAATCCTATTTCTATCCAGACTTAGGGGTTTCGAACCTACAGGCAACACAGTGCTCTGATACCATCTATAACGTACCTGCACTTAAAAATATGGCAGGTACCTGTGTATAGTGCAAACCCCTAGATAGATTCGTTTGCACACACAGTTTACGATGTAATATCACAACAAAGTATCAATTTTATGACATCGATGATCCATACTTACAAAATATTCTTTACAAACTACATAGCATAAAGCTAGCTTTGAAAGAGTAAACAGCGGAAATAAGACAACAATCCGTCTCCATCTTCATGTTGCCACAGGCGAAAACATGTTGGTTGCAGACTCGAAATCCCTTAACGAAAACCTCACTCGTCATCTGAAAAACCTGTAAGAAATAAAATTTTGCAACAGATTGGGTCAGATTCCATAAAAAATGGAGTCTGGCAAGTGACACTATGGTGGACACTTAATGGAATCACTCTATAGCCTATATGCATATTTGGCTGGTGGAGTTCAAGGCTAATTTGCATAAAGCCAATTTTTCCTACTCTTTTGAAAACACTTTTCTTGAAATCAAGACGAGTATGGCAGGAAAACCATAATCTCATCTTCCCTTGTTCACCCATCAAATTTTAACTTAGAAATTGGAATGATAGGATCCTCCGTTGACGTCCTTGATCAGCTGCTCAAAATTGTCCGTAACCGGGGACACGGCTAAGTACTTAGTTTTACACTCTTCAGAGGTTGTGCACTTTCACCATTAGACCCAACAAACTCAAACTATCCTCAAGCACACCTTTGTGCTAAGGAAAAGGAGAGAGTTGAGACGAGACTTTTCAGAAGCATCTTCCCACCCCATAACGGCCTGACGTGCTCCACCTACAAAACCTCTACCACCACCTGTCAGGCCGGGGCGAGTCCACGCAACTTAATCCATCTAGCCAGAGCCCATTGACTAATGGTTGCACTAGAAGCAATCTTCACTTGGAGTTCTTCAGATCCTTTTGTTCCCTAGGTGGCCGTCCACAAGTGACCATCCCTTAGAGGTCACCCCTAAGAGACAACACTCAACAAAAACCACATACAACCAATTCCACCCAGGATTTTCATTCTTAACTTAGTAGAAATTAACTTTTCATAAAACAACTTTTGCATAGCATCAATATTTCTACCAAGTTATCAATGGGATTCTAGACACAACTAGTGTAAGGGATATAGTAGTTTTAGCATAGCAATACTATCCAACACATGCATATAAGAAATACACTAAGTAATGCATAGAAAAATACTTAGGAAGTTTATGAGGGTGTGCCACTTGCCTTGACAACAAGGAGAGCAGGAGTATCAGTTGCAAAAGCCTTCGTTTCTCTCCGAATTTTCTAACAAGTCAAACAAGCCACAAATAAACATACAAGCATAAATGCAACACTTAGAAAAATATGACATGCATGATCTGATAAATATTCTTAAGGACTAGAGATGCATGTCATGCCATGAAATTTTCTAAGTTAATGCAGGGAAAGTGTGTTAGTCAAAATTACTAAGGACCAAGGTCATAGGTTGGACAGAATAACTTTGCTATAAATCAACTTGAATAAGTTGTAATGCTGCTGCAAGTCTTCACATGCTTGGTCTTGAAATCTTCAACTCCCTTGTAGTTTTCTTCATCTTCAATTTGCACTCTAAGGACTTGGTCATAATCACTAAGGACTTGGTTTATGTCCAACGTGAAAGAAGAATAGGAAGGCGGAAAAGGATAAAGAAAAGATGTAATTTTTCTTCTATGCTTCCTCGTAACTTTCTCCTTGATGCGATGTCTTCATTAAACTTTTGTAGACTTTGATTTTTTAGACTTGATGATTCTTCAGTATTGATGATTCTTCAGAATTGTCTTGGATATAACTTAGCCACCACGAAGTCTAAGAGAAAGAGAAGAAGAGAGAAAGACTTAGAGAAATAAAGGGGGATGGTCTTCTTGCAGTTCCTCTAGATTTTCTTCTAAGTGTTTTTTGCTTCTTGGAGATGCCTTCGGAGTTTTGTTTTTCTTGGCTAAGTCTTCATTGGCCTTCTAGTCTTCATGTTAAGAATCTCAAGTGTCTAAGTGCATAGCACTTTACCAAAACACTATGTTGAAAAATAATCCTAACTTAGGGAAAATAAGGAAGGAGTTTTCCTATAAGGAGTATAACTATACAATAGATATGTCATGCATGCAATGCAATTTATTTCTAAGGACAACACTTAACAAAATAAAACAACTAAGTTTTCTAGATGCTAAAATTTTCTAAGGAAAAGATTTAGCATTTTTAAGATGTTGAAATTTTTCTAAGAAAGAGTGTTGTCGAAAAATAGTTATCAAATATTTTCTAAGGAAGAATTTATTTTGTTTAAAGAGGCAAATTATTTCTAAGTACATTTTAATACCAAAGTGGTCATAATATGACTAAGTACTTTATAATTCGAATAGATGATGAAAATAATTTTTAATCAATTTTAATCATTAAAACAACACTTAAAAGTATTTAATCAATATTAAATTACAAAACCATAGAAAATTATTCTACAAAACTTTATTTGAGTATTCCTATGGCCAGTACTTAGACATTCAAATTTATAGCAACAAAGTTTGATAAATTTTAAATTTTAAATTTGAAGTTATGTTCAAATTACCATTAATGCCACTTTTGAATTTCAACAAATTTTAATTTGCCAAAACATAAAAGTAATGATGCCAAAAGTTTCTATTAGTAATAAGCTTTACAAAAATATAAAGTTTGAAAATTTTGGCCAAGACAATAAAAATTAGTGATAGATCTAAAATGTAGGGTTTTTCTACAAAACTGCCGGTCTTCGGTTGACTGTTGACTCTGACCGCTGACGTGAGAATTGACTCGCTGACGTGGCAGGCTGACTGGGATTTGACTACGAATTTGACCAAAAATAAAGTTGCTCGGATGGAAAAACACTCTTATGGTCCGTTTGGATGTTTGCATTGAAAGGGTAGACATTATATTGAGTTGAATGTCCAATATCCAGGATATTGATATTGAGAACGAATGTCAACATTTCTGTTTGGATGTGTTAGATATTCAGACCCTAAACAAGATATTGAGGTTAAATGCATATGTTTTTTGGATTGTATAGAAATGATGAGTTGCAGTTTCAAGACTTTGATCATTATTTTTCTTTTATATTGTTGTATTCGTGCCCAAAAATATCATCTACAGCACAAATCCATATCCACTTGATAAGTACTCAGTACATCACATATTCATGGCCGGTTTATCATTTTTGGGGGGCCTTACAATCTTTGACTATGAGATCAGCAACGCCGTGGGGAGCATCAAGTGTCCACACCGATCGTTGCCCTGTTCTCAAACCCATTTGACACAACTCGTGTGCTTCTTTACATTACATGGTGTCATCGCATATTAACAAGACTATAGGAAATACTTCAAACCTCCTCAATTACAGGTGACCAAACTGCTCGATACGAAGATGGTTTATTCAGGTCATCAACCAGTTGTCAGACTCCATGGCCGATTTATCTAATCCAGTGGAAAGATCAGGGATGGGAGAACGCCGGCCGCCGGCCGGTGCTCCGTGCTCGGGATGTAGGTACGCCGGGTACCGGGCGCCGAATCTCCATCCAATCGATTATGTACCTCCGGTGCAAATAGACAGCTGAAAGGGGAGAGACAGCCGGGGAAGGATATGTGCACCGGCAAGGAGGAGGAAGCCGGACGGAGCTGCGTCTGGCCGAAGAAGGAGAAGGCCGTAGACTGGACTGGAGTACCTGCGCCGCCGCTGCCGCTTAGGTCGTGCGTGAGGCCGGATAGATTGCTTGGGCGGCCGAGACGGAGGATGGTGGGAAGGTGCCGCCGGCTGACGACCGCTGGATAGGAGGGTGGAGGGAGTGGATTGACCTGCGCAGCCGCCGTCCTAAGGTCAAGCACCCAGGAGTGGATAGGCGATTCGGGTGACTCTGTTCGCGAAGCGGTACGCGGACTAGCTCGCTCGCGAATGTCAAGGGATGTCGAGGCAAAGAGCTAGAGATTGGGCCGCAGCCAGTTTTGCCTCCATAGTTGGTTCCTCGATATTGAGCCCGAATACCACAGCTGAATGTTTAGTACAACCGAACAAGGATATTCGGGATGTTTGGGACTCAATGTTCCGAATACTCAATATCAAGCCCAATACAAACATCCAAACGAGGCATTAACAAAAGTTATAAAGAATTACGTGCTCTTTTTAATTATCACAATTATAACATAAGTGGATGAATAGATTGGTCATAAATCGCAAAATACCTTTCTGATCCGAAATTTTAAACGCGAATATCTCTCAGCTCGCTGAACCAAATAAGATGAATCTTGGGGTAAAAGAAAGGTCTCGATCAGGGGAACAACTTTCATATTGTCGTCCCAAACTTTTGAGATGGTTTGGTTACTCGAAAAACATCAAACACGATCTGTATTATACAGAAAATTACGTACGTTAAAATAAAAAGTTGTCAATAGGAAAGTTGTAGATATAGAGTATATCTACCTTTTCACCAGAGGAATTTTGATTTGGTGCAACGAGCGCGAAGAGATCTGAGAAATACGACTTCAGATCTGATGGATGACGATTTCGAAATTTTTCCTTCACGCTTGATAAAAAGAGTTAAGACTTATTGGGATGGAAAAGTATCGACGAGATCTATAACAATGATTAAGGCCCCGTCGCGATTGGAGATGGTTTTGTTCGTCAAACGAACGAAATACTATTTCGCTGATTAGGGTTTCGGTGGAACGAAAAGAGTAAAAGAGATGCCGACGGCTATAGGGGTTTATATTGGCGGAGGGATGTTGGAATAGATAGGGCTCGGAGTTGTGAACGCGTAGGATCAAGCGGATCCGAATTTGAAGTTATATTTCTCCAGATAAACGTGTTTAAATGAAAGGTGGTTGGAAAAACGATTTTTCAGAGTTTGAGTTGGATAAGATGCAATTAATTCGGTTTTGTTCAGCCAGTCTTGGACCGGCGTGCTGCGCCTGATTCGTTTTTTTCTTATTTTTTTCATATTTTTTGTTCTTAGAACTCTAAATTAAGTGAAATTAATTTCTAAAAATTTCTAAAAAATCATATCTTTATTTTAAAACATTATGGACTTGTTTTGACCACTTTTTAAAAATATTAATTTTGAATATTTGATTTAATGCAAATTTGACACTTTTGTCAAATTTGAAAATAAAAATTTAGTCAATTTACTTATGGCTAAATAAATTAGGTACCACAATTGTGAACATATGAAAATAATTATTTCTAATAATTACAATCAAAATATTAAAGTAAAATAAGATAAATAGCATAATCATTATTTTGTTTTTAATATGTTCTCAAATAGATTTTCAAGTGGAAATAATATTTCCACCATTGTAATTTAAAATATAAACAATGCAAGAAAATGATGAATGCATGCATGAATTTTGTTTTCAAATCGACATACAAACAGTTTTCAAAAAGTTTTTAATTTTTCTAGTTTTTTAGAATTTGAAAAATCCTAGGATGTTACATACTTTAACTTTGAAACCGAGTTTAGAATATTTCCGGCATATACCAAACAAAAATAAGAACAAGACAGTCCCCGAGTTCCTCTCTGGGTTGCCGACATGCATAAAACAGGTAAATAATAAGACCATAGTAAAATAAAAATAGGCAGTCCCCGGGTTCCCCCCCGAGGATGCCGACATGCAAGTTAGGACAAACAACACACTCTGAGCGAGGCAATCCCCGAGTAACGTCTCGGGGTGCCGATATTTCATTGATAAAGACCGGGATACATACATTGCGCCCTTAAAGTGTAAAAGGGAGGGAGCAAGGCTACATTCCATGGCCGCTTGGTTTCCTCACCAGCTTTGTCCATTACACCCTTTCTAGCTTCTTGTGCATCTACAAGGTAATAAGAATCATTGTGCAACTCCCTGCTTACAACAAAAGGCCCCTCCCATAGAGGTGAAAGTTTATGCAGTCCGGCTGTGCGCTGGATTAGCCTTAGCACCAGATCCCCTTCCTGGAATACTCTGGGATGCACCTTCCGGCTATGATAGCGACGGAGGTTCTGCTGATAAATTGCAGACCGAGACAATGCCAATTCTCTTGCCTCCTCGAGCAAGTCAACATCATCTTCCCGGGCTTCCTTTGCCTCATTCTCGGTGAACATTGTTACCCTTGGCGCGTCATACTGTATGTCGGTTGGCAGTATTGCCTCGGCACCATACACCATGAAGAATGGCGTATAACCGGTAGATCTATTCGGTGTGGTCCGGAGACCCCACAATACTGTTGGTATCTCCTCTATCCAACATCCCAGAGTTCTCAATAGTGGTTCGACTAGGCAAGCCTTGATGCCGGCTAACACCAAGGCATTTGCTCTCTCGACCTGCCCATTTGCTTCCGGGTGGGCTACTGATGCCACATCCAACCGGATTCTCTTCTCCGCACAGAATCGAGCAAATTCTCCCACAACAAAGTTAGTACCATTATGCGTGATGATGCTGTGCGGGTTGCCATATCTCAGGATGATGTCCTTCAAGAATTGGACCGAGGTGTGCCCGTCGCATTTTCCGGATTGGTTTGACCTCTATCCACTTGGTGAACTTGTCCACCATCACCAGGATGTGTGTCATATTGCCTCTTGCCGGTTTAAACTGTCCCACCATGTCCAAGCACCATACGGAAAATGGCCAGGTGATAGGGATAGTTTTCAGTGCTGATGCCGGCATATGTATCATGTGGGCACATCTCTGGCAACCTCCACATTTTCGGACAATGTCCTCTGCTTGCTGTAATGCGGTGAGCCAATATAATCCATGCCGGAACACTTTTGCCACCAGTGCCCGAGATGAGGCATGGTGTCCACATTCTCCCTGATGTATCTCCAGCAACATCTCCTGGTCCTCCTCGGGCTCCACGCATCTCTGGAGCACCTCGGTGACACTTCTTTTATAGAGCTCTTGATTGATGACAGTGTATGCCTTGGATCTCCCTAGTATCTGCCGGGCTTCTACCTCGTTTTCCGGGAGGGTACCATCCGATATGTATGTCATGATGGGTTGCGCCCATCCCGGGACAGGTCGTACCGGGAACATATGAACGTCTATGTCCATTGGCTCAGCCGACATCACCTCCACAGACATGCCGTTTGCCATCCCCAAGCTCTGTGGTGCAGTCCCCAGGTTCAGTGCAGTACTCCCGACTTCCACCTCCATAGGTATGGCTTCTGACCCAGGTTCCTTGGGAATAAAGATAGACTCCGACTCGGGTGAGGGCTGGATAGACGGCTTCCTCAGATGTTCCAAGGCGATGCCTGATGGAATGGCATCCCGGGATGACCCCAGTTTGGATAATACATCCGCTGCTTCATTTTCCCCTCTTGGTATGTGTTTGAACTCGCAGCCTTCGAAAAATCCGGATATTTTCTGCACATGGAACCGGTATGAGGCCATATTGGCGTCAACTGCATCCCAGTTCCCCGACACCTGCTGCACCACGAGGTCGGAATCACCGAAGCATTCTATTCGGCGGATGCCGATTTCCCTGGCGACATTGAGTCCATGAACCAAGGCTTCGTATTCGGCCACATTGTTAGATGGCCGGAAATGAATTTGCAGTACATACTTCAGCACATCTTGCTTTGGTGAGGTGAGGACGACCCCGGCACCCAATTGGATCTTGTCCTTGGAACCATCAAAATGCATCCTCCAGAAATTGTAGTCGGGAATTGGAGGTTCATACTGCATCCCGGCCCAGTCCACAAAGAAGTTCGACAACGCCTGCGACTTAATGGCGTCTCGTCTCTCGTATGCCGGAGCATACGGAGACAACTGGATGGCCCATTTGGCAACTCGGCCGCTTGCATCCTTACAGCCGATGATCGCGGCCAGGGGAGCTTCGCACACCACCGTGATCGGGTGCTCCGGGAAATAATGCTTGAGCTTGGTAACTGCCAAGTAGACCCCATACGCCATCTTTTGGTAGTGCGGGTAGTTCTGTTTAGACGTCGAGATCACTTCGCTAAGATAGTACACTGGTCTCTGTATCAACTTGTCCCCTTCTTCTCTTTCCACCACGATGGCTACACTTACTACCCGGTTAGTGGCTGCGATGTAGAGCAGCATTGGCTCCTTGGGCAATGGGGATGCCAATACTGGTGCTGTCGAGAGCATCCTCTTTAAATCATTGAATGCCGCATCAGCTTGCGGGGTCCATACAAATGTTTTGCTCTTTTTTCATCAATTGATATAAGGGCAAGGCTTTCTCCCCTAGTCGGCTCACAAACCGACTTAGGGATGCCTGGAAGCCTGTGAATTTCTGAACATCTTTGAGACGTGCCGGTAATTTCATGCTCTCGATTGCACGTATTTTACCCGGATTGACCTCAATCCCCCGGCTTGATATAAGAAAACCGAGTAATTTGCCTTTCGGAACACCAAATGTACATTTATCCGGATTCAACCTCATCCGAAATTTTCTTAAGTTTTTAAATGTTTCCCTTAGATCATCGATCAAAGAGGATTTTTCTTTTGTTTTTATGACTATGTCATCGACATAGACCTCGACATTCCGGCCTATCTAGTCATGCAAAAATTTCTACATGCATCTTTGGTATGTAGCACCAGCATTTCTCAAACCAAAAGTCATGACACGATAGCAATAAGCACCATATGGGGTAATAAAAGCATTTTTCAATTGATCATCCGGATTCAAGGGTATCTGGTGGAAACCAGAATAAGCATCTAAAAAAGTCAAAAGCTCACTCCCGGTAGTGGAATCGATCACTTGATCTATCCGGGGGAGTGGAAACGGATCTTTCGGGCATGCCTTGTTGAGGTTGGTGAAGTCGATGCACATGCGTCACACCTTAAGAAGGAGTGGATCATCTTTCTTCTTCTCAACAAGAACTGGATTCGATATCCAATCCGGATGCAGTACTTCCATCACGAACCCGACGGCCAGAAGTACCGCAAGATGCTCCATGATGGTATCTCTTCTCTCATCCGAGAGGCGCCTAGTCGGTTGCTTCACCGGCTTCGCGTTAGGCCTGACGAATAACGAGTGCTCAGCCAACTCCCTCGGAACCCCTTGCAGATCGTCGCTCGACCACGCAAAGGCATCCCGATTCTCATGGAGGAAGTCGACGAGCTTGCCTTCCTATTTGCTGTCCAAATTGCTGCCAATGATCACCTAGCGCTCCGAGTTACTAGGGTCAACTCCCACCTTCTTGGTCTCCTTTGGTGCTTGGAACGAGGCGTTCTGCTCCGGGTTCACCATGCCGGGCATGCCGAGTTGCGAGGTCTTGGCCAGTGCAACCACCTGCTGGATTCTCTTCTTCTCCTCAGTTATGACCAGGGACTCGGCTAAGCATGAGCCGGCAGATGCACAGTCCATGGAGCGCTTGTGGTCTCCCGCGACGGTGACCACTCCATTTGGACCCGGCATTTTCATTTTCAGGTAACCCATGTGAGTGGAGATCATGAACTTGGCCAATGCTGGCCTACCAATGAGCGCATGGTAGGGACTCTCGAGATTCGCGACCTTGAACTCCAAGCTCTTAGTCCGGCAGTTTTCTCGGGTTCGAAACAACACCTCAACCCAAATCTTGCCCATGGGTGAGCAAGAGACTTCGGGCACATTGCCATGGAAAGTCATCTCGGTTGAGAGCAGCGTGTTCATGGACACCCCCAAATTCAGCATGGTATCCTTGTACATGATGTTAATGGCACTGCCATTGTCATTCAGGACCCGGCTGAAACGGACGATAAGACTTGGCCCGACGAAGGTTGGATCTACCACCAAAGCATAACCAACAGGTTTGGCATAACCCGGTGATGATCCTTCCGGCTCCAGGGGATCTCCATCTCGCACCAGTGCAGGAACTTGGGTACCGCCGGGATCACAACATTTACCTCCAGAGCACGCTGTCGCACACTCTTCCGGTCAGTAGGCTCGGTCACGAAGACCACATAGCTCTGATGTGCTTCACGGTAGTTGCCCTGCTGGTGCCCGGATTGGTTACTCGGACCAGCACCATTGTCATTTCTGACATTTACCATATTCACTGGTCGGGGGAGAGGAGGTCTCTGGGTGGGCTGATTAACCCGGATTGCATAGGCACCGGACAGTGGTGGAGGAGGCCTCAAAATGTTGGGTCGTGATGTCGGTGCATTCGGCCGAGTAGCCCCAACACTGTCTTCCTGCAACGTGCGCTGGTACCAGCTGCATTGCCGAGTAGAGTGATTTGCAGGCTTGTTGGATTCCAACGTATGATAGCAGCATGGCTTGTTCAACATCTCTTCATATGTTAGTGGATTCTTCTGGTCCACCCAAGTCTTCTGCACCTCTTGGCTTTGACCCCCAGTCGGGCCAGTCACTTTCTGTCGCTGATTATTTCCGGCATCGCCCTGATCTCGGCCTACCGCGGCGACATGCTGCGAGGCGTAGTGGAACTCGGGCTGGTTCCTCTTCTGACCGAAATCCTGGCGGTCATTGTTCCTGCTCGGCCCCGAGCGCTGACTCCCCGCATTCCTCCTGTTGGAGTCTCCGACATCCACCAGGGGTTGCATGGGATCTCCGAGCGTGTAGGTGTCGGCAATGCCCATGGTTTCTGCCAAGGTTGCCGACATCTTTCTTTGCAACTTTTGCCAAAGCATGGAGCCATGTCGGCATCCTTGCGCAAACCATGATATGGCATGTGCCTCGACAACTCCTTCGCAAGAATTGCGAATGTTGCTCCACCGAGTAAGGTACTCTCGGTCAGTCTCATTGTCCCTCTACTTGCAGATGGCAAGCTGCTGAGGTCGGTTGGCCTCTTGTATGTGCTGATGAAGTTGCTAATGAAGACCTCCTTGAAATCTAACCAACAGTCTATACTGTCAGTCCTCAAGTTGTTCAGCCAAATCCTGACAGGTTCTTCCAACATTTGCGGCACATATCACACCGCCCATCGCCTGTTTCCACCGGCTATGCTTACTACAGTTACATAGTCGGTCAACCAATCCTCCGGCTTCGAGCTGCCGTCGTAGGTCTTTGCACCCCGATTGAGCTGAAAATTTCGCACCGCCGGCTCCCGCATGATCCGAGGCCCGAAGCAGGCAGGTCCCGGAGGGCCTTTCTCTTCCACCAACTCGGATTGGCATCACCTGGATCTAGCTGACGAGTTCCTATCCGAGACCCTAGAGGATTCTCGTTAGGCTGGTATCCGATTTGCTGCAACCTCGAGTTGCCATCGTCATGCCTGTTAACCACAGGAACTACAGCTTGCTGTGGGATGGAGGCGGCATCTCTCTGTCGGTTTCCCTGACTTTGTGGTGGATTTCGAGGTGGGTTACCACGGCTAGCCGGGACATTGTTTCCTACACCCCGGTTACCATCACCCTGGCTGCCCTGAGCTTGACCGGGATTGTTCTGTCCGGGTTGCTGGATTCCAGCAAAGGCCGGGTCGTATGTCTGCAATTGCTTGTTTCTCCCGGAACCTCGGCTCCGGCTCCCGCTTTTGCTCTTGCTCTTACTCGGATGCGGAGATGAAGCCTCTCCGCCCGATCTGTTGCTCTCGGCCCTAGCCGAATACACCTAGGAGCCTGCACCCGGGTTCTTCTTCTAAAAGGCCTTATTCTATCGGTTAGCTTCTATGACTAACTCGTTGACCCGCTCCTGCTGCTTGCACAGAGCTTCCCCGGATAGCCCAGCCAACTCGGCCATAGCTGCCTCAGAACCCCCAGGGTTTTGGCAGGTGAGCTGTACACCGGTTTTTCTGCCGAGATCAGACTACCTGATCTGCTATGGCTAGGTGCAGCGCCACCAGCCAACTCGTCATTCACCATCCTACCTTTTTTGCGCATATCGGCGATGCGCTTGTCCCAGGAATCTATCCTAGGGAACCCGTGAGCCGCGTTGTACTCACGGAGACTAGCGCTAAGCTCACGCCTGATCTCGGCGATCTCTTGCGCCTCTGCATGTAGCAACCTGCGATGCTCTTCCAAATCAGCCGAAGTGACTTGGGCATCAACATCAGCTGTCAAGGGGACGGCCAAGTTGGTGACTAGACCCGAGAGGGGATCCGGCCGGCGACGAGGTTCGGGCGGCTGGGGGTCACCATCTCGGGCAGCACCTCGCTCCTGAGGAGGTTTTGCCAACCGAGTTCGGCCACTGCCGGTGTCGCCGTCGGGAGCATCCTCGAACACCTCCTTGGTTACCCCGACCATCATGACTGCGACCCAGCCTGTGGGGCGATCGATATGCTGATCCCGGGCGGCGCGGATCATGTCAGCCTCCAAGACAATGTTCGGATAGCTGCAGACGATCTCGGTGGCGACGTAGGTGGTGAAGACACCGAAGTCGATGAGGCAGCCGTTCGCCGGAAAGGGCTTGTTCCGAAGCAACCGGCATTGTCGCTGACGAAATCCATCTCACCCAGCCTAACGACCAGGCCGGAGAGAACTCGGATGCCGGAGTGAACGGTGGAACCCGTCCGGATGTGTGCACCAGCCAGCGCCTCTACCTGCCCCACGGTGGGCGCCAACTGTCGTGGTGGTATCACGGAAGATGCCATGGGATGGCTAATGTGTGGGGCCGATGGACGCTGGTGGATCCGGGGAGGGCTAGGGAGCTAAGGAGCTCACACGGTAGGAGATGCCGACATACACAAGAGCACCGAAGAACACACTCAAAGATCTACAAAATCCCAACAAATGTACGAAGGCAAGGCCATACACACGATGTATCCAGGTTCAGGGCCCTCGTGAGGAGGTAACACCCCTACTCCTGCCTTTCCTCTCAGTATAAGTGTGTCACGAGATCTACGACATGCTCATTGAGCTGTTTTGGTGATGAACTAGATGAACTAGAGAAAGGAAGGGGGTAAATGCCCTGAGAGTAAATGAGACTATAGTTTTGGCTCTCAAGTTGGTCGTCCCTCCAAAGGAGGAGTTATGGCGCCTTATATAGAGTTTCTGCCGAGAGGCCCGGTAACCCTAATCCGACACGATCCCACTGGACAGGGCTAAAGGTTATGTCAACACCGGCTAGCGCGACCTATCCGCCGTGCTACCCGGTATAGCCCTGCCGTCATCATTCCGGCAAGGACTGCCGGCGCCGTCCTGGATCATCATTGTCCCCTTGTCAGAGACAAGACATGTCTTCTCCCATGCCTAGTAGCCTTTTCCGGATTGCCGGGCTAGGCACGTCCGATCTTATCGTAGCGTCATCGTACCGGCTGACACGCTCCCGTGTCAGGCGGGAGGTGACCATACTTTCGTGCCAGGCGGGATGGGATTTCCCCCCGTGTCAGGCGGATAGCCTGCACCAGACCTCTGACTCCCGGCCGACATGCCCCCATGTCGGTCTTCTCCTTTGGTAACTCGGCACATCCTTCCTGCACAACAAAGATAAGTTGCCAGGACCGAGATAGGTAAGTCGGTTAGTATCTACCCGGGACGTTCACCCAGACCATCCGGGTTCTCTTCTACCCGGGATCTCACCGGAGGACTCCGACATACCGAGAAGCCAGAGGGCCCTTCCGGTTATGGCCGAGTTCCACCCCTGATCCGTATAGCAACTTAGGGGGAGTATCTCTAGGCCTAGCCTCCCGAAGATGTCTTAGGTTGTCATCAAAGACATCTTCGAGAAGCTAGTTCTTAGAGGAACCCTCCGCTGGTGCTTAAGCTGCCCTGGGGGTCTGGGGGTCTATTTATAGTTTCCACCGATGACCCTCGCGGCCTCCAGGAGACACTTTGGTCCTGACCACCCTCGAAAGGCCAAGTTGCCCCTTCGGCGCACCACAGGACAACCCTTGCTTACCCCCAAAGGTCAATTCCTGTAGCCATGCTGATGATCTGGACCGGGGTCTGCCCTACCCCTAGGGCAGCCCCCCGACAGAGGCGGTGGAGATGACGGTGGCGATGATCCCCTTCGATTCCCTGTCCCGGCAGGGTGCCGGATCAGAGACTTTTGGTCTCCGAACTAGGGCTCGCGATGGCGGCGGCGTACGGTGATGTTCTCTGGAAAAATGGCTATCCCCCAAGCGTTTTTAGGTCAGAGGGGTCTTGTAGCCACGAGGGGGTCGCGAGGAGGTGGCCGAGGTGGCCACACCACCTCCTGGCGCGGCTAGATGGGCCCCGCACCACAGGGTGATGTAGGCCCCTCAGGCCTCTCCTCCGTTTGGTCTTCGTGGTTTGTGGTCCCTCTCGGATGGAAAATAACTCCTAGATGTTTTTTGGGCGTTTTCTCTGAAGTTGATATTTCTACACAAAAAGGAGACACCAGGGTAATTTTGCTGAAAACAGCGTTAGTCCACGTTAGTTGCATCCAAAACACACAAATTAGAGGGAAAACAATAGCAAAACTGTTCGGGAAAGTAGATACGTTTTGGACGTATCACTGGGCCGAACCGGGCCACTTTGGCCAGGAGGTTTTTCTTTTCTTCTCTGTTTTTATTTCTTTTCTTTTTATTCTTTTCTGCTTTGTGTTTTGAAGAAAGTAGAAACAGAAAAGATATAGAAACTTTTGGCAAATATTTATAGTTTCAAAATAGACATATTGATACACTAGTTGTAATATTTGGAAAAGATTTGAAACATCACATTTTAATTTATTTGAGTTGCATTTGAATTGAAAAGTCTAATTTGAATTTGAATGCAACAAATTAAATAAAGAGGTGGCATTTCATGATGACATGATGATGCAAAAGAAAAACAAACTAAATCTAATTGGGGAAAATCCTGGGGCATTACAGGTTTGAATCATCGTTTGGCGTGCACTCGGGAGCATTTTCCCACATCGTGCTCCTCCTCTCTCCCGTTGATTCCTAGCTGTCCTCTTTGGTTCCTCCACTCCTGTCTCGAGGCGATTTCAGGGCTCTCTTTTGATTGTTGCCCGCCCTTGGTCAGTTTTGGAGATCGGAGAAGGATTGGTGATGACGGGCCCGATGGATGAAACTTGCAGTGGCAATGGAAAGGCACTGGCGGGTGTTGGAGCCTCTGAGACGGCGGCGACTGTATCCGATCATGTGTCGGAGACGATGGGGCGCCTTCAGCTGACAGTTGCGGAGGCGGCGGCGGTGGTGCCTGATGATGGGGCTGATGAGTATCCGATCCACTCCAAGTGGGCTCTCGTCGGGAAGGTTCTCTCCCCAACAACTCTACATATCAGCACAATATCGTCGGTGCTCCGGGAAGCATGGGGTAACACGCGTGTCCTTGTTCTGAATCCTGCCGGCGACAATATGTTTGTGGCGGAGTTTGGTTCAAAGGCGGACAAGGATCGAGTGGTGGATGGCCCTCCATGGGTGGTTGGGAAACATGCCGTTCTGCTACAAGAGTTCAACATTGATCTGCGAACTCAAGATATGATCTTTAATAGACTGAAGCTTTGGGCCAGAATTATCAACCTACCTTTCGGTTATATGCACAAGAGATGGGGGATGACCATTGCCGGGCCTCTCGGCGTGGAAGGAAGTGTTCCCATAGTGGACTGTGATGCAACAGGACGTTGCTGGGGCAGCTACATGCGTGCCCGTGTGGAGGTGGATGTTGACAAGCCGCTCATGCGGGGAGTCACAGTCTTCTCTAGCCGTCGGAATGCGACGGATTGGTTCCAAGTTCAGTATGAAAAACTGGCACACTTCTGCTTTTCGTGTGGGCTTATTGGACGCACGTTCGTGGAATGCAAAAATCCTGGTGATCGTGATGCGGATGGTAGGCTTCTGTACTCGGTTATTTGTGCCACTGATGAACGGAAGAAGAAGAACCAGGGGGCGAGATCGTCCAGTGACTCGGTCTCGGCAAGTCATGATCGCTCTTTTACGCAAGGTTTCAATGAGCGAGCCAGCCAGACCAGTGGTAAAGGGGGATCATCAACGCACAAGAAGAAAGATGATGCCAATGAGGTGTCTCCCTATTGGGGGATCGTAACCGGTAGGCCCACCGACATAGAAGATAAGCCGACCTGGCATGAGCCTGGGCCGGATCAAGACTAAAGACATGGGCCGGGTGATACGTTAGCCGGGGCGCAACGTATGTCTTGGCCCGCAAGCAAGAAGGATCCAGAAGGCTGGAGACCAAGTACAAGACGGAGTCCTGCTGAGGAAAGAAGAGGCTTAGAGGACTTTGAGTAGAGTCCGGGTATGATAGGAACCCGGACTCGGCTTTGTACCTCCAGCAAGACCCGCCGCCTATATAAGGGGGTCTCCTGGTTCCTAGAGATCTAAGTTCCAGGTAGAGGCTCAATCGACAGCCATAGGAGAGACACCTTGTAATCTCGAGACCCGGAAGCTAAGGCGCCGAGTCCCGAAACCCTAATCAATAAAGCTGAAGCAGGAAGTAGGTCTTTACCTCACGACGAGGGGCCGAACTTGGGTAAACCCTTGTTTCCCCACGCCACGCTAGACAAGCTCCTGATGTCGGAAGCCACCATGCCCCTCATCTCAAGTTACCTCCAGGTCACATCTGCGTGACAATCCCACGACAGTTGGCGCCCACCGTGGGGCCTGCGGCCAAGAGCATCACTTTTTCAGGAGAAGCGCGGCTAGGTATGGAAAACCTAGCTATCGGCCAGATCCACACGCTTCCAGGAGGGGAGCGGATCATGGACGACTCCGGCTGGACAGAAGAGGCAGATTTCTTGGAAACCGGATCTATGTTCATCTTTGGACAGATCGATGTCTTCGTCGGTGTGATCCGATCTAATGGAGCCGACAGAGAGCAATACAAGCCGGAGTTGGAGTCAGAGTCCGGGTCAACCACGATGGCCCAGATGGACGGAGAGGAATCAGTTGGATCACCAGAAGAGGGAGAGTCGGCGATCCGGGTCATGGAGGACTCCATCGTCACCCCCGTCAATATATCAGATCTGGATACAGACACAAAATCAATCTTACCCTTGTTCGATGATCGTTATGGAGATGGGTTTGTGGATGAAGATTACCCGGCACCGTTGGGACCCATACGTCATATGATGGTTCACGTGGTAACCCGGGCACCGCCGGATGACGGGGGATCGGCTTCCGTAAGCGACGAGACGAGCGCCGAGGCGTTGGCAAGGCAGAATGGAGATAACTAGGATCGACGCCAAGCTTCATCTGCAGCAAACTATGCGCCCCCAATCCCTTAGTCGGAGAAATTTTACCGACTTTCAGTTCTTTGGCTCATATGCAGACACCAGCTGCGGGAATCCCCCTCGGAAACGCGATACTTGCGCAAACCCCTGTGCCAGCACCAAACCCGACCAACTTAGTCAGACCCCCTCTGTTGCAGTAGCAGGCGCTCGCGGGAACTTCAGCAAGCCCAGCACAGCAACAAGGTGAAGTAACAAATAATAGCACGACTATGATGAGAGAATTAGAAGAACTGAGACAGACGGTGGCAAGGGCAAGTCAAGAACGCGCGGTCGAGATCCGGCGTATCCAAGATAGGGAACAGCTTGTGATCCAGCAAGAGCAAAACCTGCTGGAAGAAAGAAGCACCCTCCAGAGGAGAAGGGACGAGTAAACTGCCGTCCAGAACATGAGGCGCAGAAGCCGGCTCCACCTTCCAACCGGGACAAATACTATAATACCTTAGGCCTTGGAGTTCCAGACAACACCAAATCCGGTGCCTGCGTAGGCACCGGTAGCGATGGTTCACCCGGCGCCAGCGGCAGTCGCGCCCCTGACCGGATTACCTAGAGCACCAACAAGAAACTCGGTAGGAGCCGGAGTAGCAGTCATCGAGCAACAACCACCACCACCACCTAGGTTTGATCCTCCCCCGGCTCATTACAATAACCAAGTTGATAATATTTTTGCAGCGACACACGCCCTAGAGCGGATACCCTTCGACAACTCACATGCCGGCTTAGAAGCAAGGAGAGCCGTGGACCTACTACGGACGGCTGTAGTTCAACAGAACAACAACCCACGAGGCTCACAAGCTTTCAACTCAGAGCCGGTGAGGACCCGTACCAGAACTCGGCAGCCGGAGCCGGTGGCAGCAAGATCAGTTCAAAATAGGTTGGGACCGGTAAACCGGCTAGCCCCGCAACCAGTTCAACAGCAGCAACAGCAGCAGGCGTCCGTGCCACGAAGGGTGGCCGCGCCTGCCGTCTCTGCTGCCCAGTCCATATTAGACAGTTCAAGAGCAAGACGCGCGGCAGCCGGGTTCGCCGCACCAGAAGCCGGAGTGGGAGTCAGAGTTACGGTTCAACCTAGACCCGTCATGAATTCACATGCGCCGGGTCACGGAGAAGGCTCGTCTGCAAACTTGACAGGGCCCAAGTGTTTGTCGGATGCGATCAGATCAGAACCTTTTCCAGAAAAGTTCAAAGAGCCGAGCAAGATTGTTAAATATGAGCCGAACATGAACCCAGAGACATGGTTGAGTGGATACAGTATGGCCATGGACATGAAGAACACAACATCGAACTTGTGTGTGAGATACCTGTACCTGATGATGGCAGAAGGAGCACCCAAAATTTGGCTGGACCGGCTTCCACCGAACAACATCCATTCATGGGAGGAACTCAAGACGGTATTCATTTCAAATTTCGCCGGGACATGTAAGAAGCAGTATACTGAGGCAGATCTAGATCGGTGTGTCATGAGAAAGACCGAGTCAGCAAGGCAATGGGTAGCACGGATCACAGAGATTCTGCAGTCATCAATCAATATCTCAACTCACACGACAATAACTACGATAGAGAAGAACTGTGCCTTCGATTCTTTAACGCACAAGCTAGGACGTATGAGGGAAGACCCAGCTCGCCAAGACATCACCATTGGTGAGGTGGTATCAATTGCTTACAAATATGCAGCGACAGACAAAAGAGTTGGCGAGACGGAAGAGCAATGAAGAGTAACCGGGTCAACGCAGCGCGTAACCCGACGCCAAATCAGAACAACGGAAATCAAAACAACAATAAAAGACCCTACGAGGGAGCAAATTCAGAGTTTGTTGGAACCACCCAGGCCTCTGGTTACAAAGGACCGAGACCCGGCGGAAACTTCAGAGGAGGCCCTGCAAGAGGTCCAAACATCAGAGAGATATATAACATGCCTTGCCCTAGGCACGCCAAGAATGGTAAACCAGCCAGTCACACATTAGCACAATGCGCTGACATGAGGGCCTGGAGGAGACATGAGCAGTGTTTGGAGCAGAACCAGGGCAACTTCAATGGAAACAACGACAACAGTGGTAATCATGGTAATCACGGCAATAACGGTAACCCGGGCAACCAAGGATCTGGTTCCGGGTCTAAGGGACCACCAAACAACAACGCCAGGTAATATCAAAACCAAGGGGGAGGTTATCAAAAAACGCCAAAAAAGCTTAACAGTCAAGGCCAGTATCATGTGTTCACCACCAACACATGCAGAAGAGAGCAAAAATTGAAAGACAGAGAAGTCAATGCCGTAGCAACAGCCTTACCGAGATACCTAAAGTGGTCAGAGCAACCTGTTACATGGAGTAGAGAAGATCACCCGGAAGGAATAGAACACCCGGGTCTCCTAGCCTTGGTAGTGGCGCCACAGGTGGACGGCTTCCGTCTGAACAAGGTCCTGATGGACAGAGGAAGCAGCATTAATATCTTATATCTGGACACTTTCCAGAGGATGGGTTTATCTGAAAGTCGGCTAACGTGTAACGCCCCGGGATTTATCCCCTTTTTATTTTGCGAGTTTTCTTTTTGCATCAACATGGCATCGCATTGCATCTCATTAATTTAATTTGTTGCATTTAATTTCAATTCTCACAATTAAATTCAAATGCATTTCAAACTAATTAAAAAATGTGATATTTCAAAAAATCTTTTGCAAATGTTAAAATTTAGTTTATTAAATTCCCTAGTTGAAACTAAAAATATTTTGTAAAGGTTTCGTGTTCAAATCTTTTTTCTATTTTGTTTTAAAAATATAAAAACGAAAAGAATAAAGGGGAGAGAAATAACGCCCAAAGCCCATCTAACCCAAACCCTAGGTTTTGTCCCCCTGAAAACTTTTCCCACCCTGTGGAATTTTGCAGCCACCCCCTCCCCTTTTTCTCCTTTTCTTTTACCCTTTTCTTTTCTCCTTTTTTTTCTCTCCTTCCTTTTCTTTCTTCTTTTCTTTCCTTTCTTCCTTTTTCTTTTCTTCTTTTCTTTCCTTTTCTCCCTTCTCTTTCCTCTATCCCGCACGGGAGAACCGCCCGACCCAGCCGTGCCCTGCGCCCGTGCGCCCCCAACCTCCCGCTCCCGCACCGCCAGCCTCCGGCCCCGTGCGCGCCCTAGCCGCCGCCGCCGGTCGCGCCCGCGCCCGCCGCGTCGAAGCCTCGCTCCCGTGCCAGCAGCCGCCCGAGCTTCTGCTCCTCGCCGCGCCCGCACCCGTGCCGGCCCCATGCCGCCAGCGCCACCTCCGGCCGCCGCCCGCTCCTGACCGCCTCCGCGCGCCTGCCTGCGCCTTCCCCAACCCCGCCGCCAGCCGCCGCCCCGCGCGACGCGCCCGCCGCCCGCCGGCCGAGCAGTGCCGCCGTGTCCCCTGACGCCACCGCCGCCTGCGCCGCCTCTGGCCGCCTCCAGAGCCGCGCGCCGCCACAGCACCTGCCTCCGGCCCGAGCGCCGCCCGCGCCGCTCCGCCACGCCCCCGGCCTCCTCCGCCGCCGCCCGAGCCGCACCCAGCGCCCCGCTCCCCGACCGCCCGACCCGAACTCCTCCCGCACCCGGCGCCGGCTCGTGCGCTGCGCCTCCGTGACGCCCCCTGCGCCTTCGCGCCGCCCCTGCGCCTCCGCCTGCTCCGCCTCGTCGCCGCCGCGCCCCGCGCGCCTCCTGCGCCGCGTGCCTCCGCCCCGCGCGCCGCCGCGCGCCCTCGCCGCCGCCTCCTCTTCCCGGCCATGTGCATGCCGCCGCAGCCCCACGCCGTGCCGTCCTAGCCCGGTTCTCCGTCCGGTGGCGTCCCCGTGTCCGCCGCCCGCAAGGTGTTCGGTGAAATGCCCCCAAGACCCCGACGTCCTTTTTTTTGTGTCCGAGTTGTCCACCCTTCGAGGTGTTGCTACATGCGCGTGCGCGTCCTCTTCCGGTGCCGCGTTCCCGTGACCGCCCGTGTCCGTGTTGCGGTGCACACCCCGTGTGCGCGTCCTTCCGGTGTCCTTTGCCATGCTCCTCCGTGCACGCACCCGTCAACGAGGATGACCGAGTACGACTACTTCCCCGACCACTTCCACGACACCGACAAACAACGATGCCCCGGTTCCGCGACGACTACTTCCCCGACGACAACTACTTCCTCTACGGACCGAAAACATCGGTTTCGAACCCTAGTTCACCCGATCCGACGTACGGACCCAAACCCTAACCCTATGTCTATTTTATAAAATGTCGTCTATCTTGTGCATATTGCATCATACTTGCATGTGTTGCATCTCTTGGGTTTGGTGGTGTAGCAAATCACCAAAATAATAAATATGGAATGTGTGGGGCAAATCAATATATGTATTGCCCAATTCCATTTAATTTGACTAGAACACCTTTGCCATGTCTTGCCATGTTAATGAACATTTAATTTTATGTGTAGATAAATAACTTGAACATAAATATTAATTGTCGGAATCCGGTTCCGCTTAATTTGGATTAAGTGCATCTCGCATTGCATCTTGCCATGCCATTCATCTGTTCCATGATCATGTTGGATCTTTTGCCGTAGTGGTAAAGTGCATCTTTAGTGTTTGTTGCTTCTTCGCGGATACGACGTTGAGATGTGTGAGCAACGACAAGATCTGCTTCCATGCGGGATTAAAGGCAAGAAAAGTTTGCTTGTTTACCTATACATTGTCTTCCATTCCTGCCGTTGATCTTTGCTACCCTAGTATTCGATTCTTTATCGCGATCCCATCACATGTTTATCCTGCAGCCCATAGAACTTTATCCCCACAACCTAATACCCGTTGCATGTTTATCTGTTAGCCTTACGAGTCGTAGTGCATGCTTAGAGTTGGTTGTGCGAGTCGTCTGTTGGTCTTATGTTTCATCTTCTTAGTATGATAGATTATTCTACCTTAATAAAATGTTGCCTTATATTGGGATATTATAATTAAAAGATAAGGCACCAGACGGAAGGCCTTGCGAGGTGCTTTGTTCTGCTAAGTGTCGATCTAGGAACTGAGATTTTGTCCTCGGATCCAATTTTGAGCGCACTAACCACTTGTGGGAGGCCCTATGAAGCCCCCCTCGACTTTGAACGGATCTACAACTTGTCCATGTGCCGCAAGTAGTTCGGGTTTTCCATTTGCTCATATGCATGTGCATGATGATGATGATGAGAGGTTATGTGATACGGGGGGTCATATAGGTGCGGTACGACACGAAGCGGTCAGTTCCTACTGTGGTTTGAGCTGCATGGTGGCGTAGTCGCAAACTAATGAGTCTGCAATTGAGATTCGGCCGGAACCCTAACGCGGGTAACAACTCATATGGGTGGCACTTGGACTTGCTGTAGTGAAGGAACGAGTCGTGTTGAGATGCCCTGATGCTTGCTTGGGTTGATCATACGAGTATGGGTACAGTAGTGCACCCCTGCAGGGTATAATCTTATAGATGAGCCGTGTCCACGGTTATGGACGACTTTGGTGATGATGCTGGCTAACAAGATCTAGACAGCTTGCACCTAATTAATGTTAATTAATTTGACTAGTAATATAGAATTACTTTCACAATAATTGGTAACAAAATTGTTCAACGTGTCAGTTTCCCGAATTGCTTCATCATACTGGGTTGAGGGGGTTAATTCGAGAATGGGTTATGATTGGTGTTAGTACTAGATGTTTACTTATGCGCTCTCTTATCCCTCTCTGATTAGACGGAAGTTGTAGCGTGTCTCTCTAGGTTGCTAGTGCTGCTGCCGCTAAGTCCACCTACCCCATATTTTGGGAGATGGTGTAGAAAGTAGGCAAGTCGGTTTTGCTTGTCAGGGAGTGCCCTGACCCTCTTTTGGGTTGTGCTTTATGTGCAGTTAACAGGTTTGAAGTTTGACGACGTTAGCTTGGGAATCCCTCCGGCTTGGCTGGGCAGGGATATGGCGCCATCGCTTATCTTCAGGACTCTTAGTCCAATTTGTATCTTATCCGTAGTCGGATACTATTATGCTTCCGCTGTCATTTGAATCTTTGTATTGTATCATTTGTATCTTGACTCGTTCGAGTCGTTGTTGTATATTATATATCCTATGTTGTATTTGTGGATGTATCGGAACTGTTGTAATGTTATCACAATTCCACCCACATAGTGCGCATGTTTTGGTGTGCACATTATGTCTGGTGGGCGACGTAAAATCGTTATTATGCGGATTTTGGCGGGAGCGCTTAAATCTACATAGTACCGATTATAGGGCGTCACATAACGCCAACATCAACAGTTTTTCATGGAATAGTGCCAGGAAAGTCGGCTCACCCCAGCAAAATCATATTGGAAGTAGCTTTCAGAGTAAGCAAGGCGCAATACAGGTCAGAATACCTGACATTTTAGGTGGTAGATCTAAAGAGCCCGTATCACGCTTTATTCGGAAGGCCGGCTTACGCCAAGTTCATGGCAAGACCGTGTTATGTTTACCTCTAGTTGAAGATACCGGGTCCCCAGGGGATCATCACTGTTGAAGGAAGCAAAGACATGGCAATCGAATGTGAATAAGGTGACGCCATCATGGCAGATCAGGCATGCTCAGAAGAAGAATTGAAATACTACAAGTCCCAGGTAGACCCGGCTGACAAACGCGTGCTGGACAAACCAGCTCACGAAGAAGAGTAGAAAAAGTTCAAGTCAGCCCAGGATACCAAGCTGGTCGACTTTGTGGAAGGAGATTCCTCCAAGCAATTCTCGATCGGGTCTCATATGGACCCAAAATAGGAAAGCGCGCTCGTCGAGTTCATCCGTGAGCATCGTGATATCTTTGCATGGTCCCCCTCAGACATGCCTGGTGTCCCGAGCGAACTCGCCGAGCACAGCTTACATGTTGATCCATCAGCAAAGCCAGTAAAGCAAGGTTTGCGTCGTTTCAATGCAGACAGGAAAAAGATCATTGGAGAGGAGATAGCCCGCCTTCTAGCGGCCGGCTTTATCATGGAAGTGTATCACCCGAAGTGGCTGGCTAACCCGGTCCTTGTGCTGAAAAAGAACGGAGAGTGGAGAATGTGTGTTGATTACACAAGTTTGAACAAAGTCTATCCGAAGGATCCTTTTGCGCTGCCTCAGATAGACCACAGCCGGCAGCGAACTACCGTGTTTCCTGGATGCTTATTCCGGGTATCACCAGATCAAGCTCAAAGAAGAAGACCAAGAGAAGACATCATTTATCACACCCTTTGGAGCTTTTTGTTACAAAACAATATCCTTCGGCCTCAAGAACGCAGGGGCAACGTACCAGAGGTGTATCCAGAAGTGTTTTGAGGATCAGATCGGCCGCAACGTCCGTGCTTACGTTGATGATGTCGTGATCAAGTCTCAGAAAGCCGGGTCACTCCTAGATGACCTAAAGGAAACCTTCACCAATCTCCACAAGTATCAGATGAAGCTCAACCCGGCCAACTGCGTATTCGGGGTTCCAGCAGGCATGTTACTCGGCTTCATAGGTTCAGAGAGAGGAATCGAGGCAAACCCGGCCAAAATCAAGGCGATCATGAACCTTAAGAAGCCGGAGTGCGTAAACGATGTCCAGAAATTAACGGGTTGCATCACATCCCTAAGCCGGTTCATAGCAAGGATGGGAGAGAAAGCACTTCCATTATCCAAGCTATTGAAGAAATCAGACAAGTACATATGGGACCAGGAAGCTGATGACGCCTTTGAAGATCTAAAGAAAACACTGTCCACAGCACCAGTCATAGCGGCTCCCACAAGTAAGGAGCCGATGCTGTTATATGTTTCTGCCAACTCACGAGCCGTCAGTGCCGTGGTTGTCGTAGAAAGGAAAGAGGAAGGTAAAGAATACCTGGTTCAACGGCCGGTTTACTACGTGAGTGAGGCCTTGACTGAGTCAAAACAAAGATACCCGCAGCGGCAGAAGTTAGTGTTTGGAGTCTTCATGGCAAGTCGGAAAATGCCACACTACTTCCAGGAACACCCCATAACAGTGGTGAGCTCAGCTCCCTTAGCAGAAATAATCAGAAATAGAGAGGCAACAGGAAGAGTAGCAAAGTGAGCCATCGATATGGGGTCTTATCACATAAACTATGAGCCAAGAACATCAATCAAATCTCAAGCCTTAGCCGATTTCATCAATGACTGAACCGAGTTTGACCCCCTGCCTTCAGCACCGAGTACCAAGCATTGGATCATGCAGTTCGACGGGTCTAAGCTATTCGGAGGATCGGGAGCCGGCGTGGTTCTAACTTCTCCAAAGGGAGATAAGCTGAGCTATGTCTTATAGATACACTTCGAGCCGTGCACAAATAACATTGCCGAGTATGAAGCTCTGTTGCACGGCCTGAGAGTCGCCAAGGAGATGGGTATCAAGAGGATCATGTGCTATGGGGACTCGGACCTTGTGGCAGAGTAGGTATCCGGGACCTGGGACCGGAAGGACGCTAATATGGAAGCATACAGAAGAGAAGTTGACATGGTAGCCGGGTCCTTCTCCGGGTATCAAGTGGAGCACATCGATAGAAGAAAAAATGAGGCAGCAGACGCTGTATTAAGAATTGGCTCCAGGAGGGACCCGATACCACTTAATGTATTCAAGGCCGAGTTATATAATCCATCCGTCAAGCTTCCAACTGAAGAAGAACTTGTAGTCCCCGATGACCCGGAGTCCCAGTTGGTTGCCGCCTTACACCAGATCCCGTCATGGACCGAGCCGTATCTAGCTTACCTGCTTAGAGAGGAGTTACCGCAAGACGAAGTCCTGGCAAGACAAATTGTATGCCGGGCTAAGGCATATGTCATCATCAATGGCGAGTTACACAAGAAGAGCACTTCAGGAGTTTTTCTGCGATGTGTCTCACCAGAGGAAGGCCGGAAAATCTTACAGGAGATACACTCAGGAGATTGCGGACACCACGCATCAACAAGATCAATGGTAGCCAAGGCATATAGACATGGTTTCTTGTGGCTGACGGCTTTGGCAGACGCGGAGAGCATAGCCTGGGTTTGCGATGGATGCTAGAGATATGCAAGGCAGATTCACGTACCGGCTCAGGACCTAAGGACCATACCAATCACATGGCCTTTCGCAGTATGGGGTATGGACATGGTCGGACCTTTCCAGCCATCACCCGGCAAGAAAACTCATCTCTTGGTTGCAGTGGACAAGTTCACAAAGTGGGTCGAGGTTCAAGCCGTCAATAGTTGCTCAGCAGCTACAACAGTTAAATTTCTGAACAAATATATTCATATTCGGGTATCCCCACAGCATCATCACAGCCAATGGGACAAATTTCTCACACGGAGAGATGCAGAAGTTCTGTAGAGACAACGGGATCCGGCTTGACCTGGCTTCAGTTTCACATCCCCAGTCGAACGACCAAGTTGAAAGAACAAACCAGGAGCTCCTCAGAGGGGTAAAACCAAGGCTCCGGGTTCTGCTAATCAGGGCAGCTGGAGCCTGGGAAGAAGAACTGCCATCAGTTGTCTGGAGCATCAACACAACCGCAAACAGGTCCACAGACTTCACACCTTTCTTTATGGTCTATGGAGCAGAAGCCGTCTTACCCAGCGATATCCTTCATGATTCTCCAAGAGTTGCAAATTACGTGGAGACAGAAAAAGAGAAAGCCCGGCTCACGTCAGTGGAGTTATTGGAAGAAGCAAGAGAGTTAGCCCTGGCAAGATCAGCTATATATTAGCAAGACCTAAGGCGATATCACAGTCGCCGGGTTAGATCAAGGACTTTCCAGGAAGGAGACCTGGTCCTCACATTGGCTCAGAACAGAGCCGGTTTTCATAAGCTCACTCCCTCATGGGAAGGACCTTTCGTGATAAGCAGAAATTTACACAACGGATCCTACTACTTGGTTGATCTAAGGGAAGAAAACACAGTGACAGGACCCAACACAGATCACACAAGGTACCCAATGACAGAAAATGACAGGCCCTGGAATATAGCGAAACTCAGGCCATACTACACATAGACAAAGGGAAACCCGGACGAGACGGTTTCCACACCTTTTTTGTACCTTTTTATTGAGAAAGCAGCAGGTTTCAGACGCACTCTTTTCCTTACCAGGGTACCTAAGGGGACTGGAAGGTTTTTAATGAGGCGGCTTGCTAGCTATGTACATATCTTATGATAAATAAAGAAAACTTATCTGAAGAAAAGAGTTTGTTGATAAAGACGCCCAGTTATTACATAGTAAGGGGTCTTGGGGGCTTACTAACTAAAAGTTAGAAGTTGAAAACTCAAGACTCGGCAGAGACGCCACCAATTTCTTATTATTATTCCTTAAGGGGTCTTGGGGGCTTACTAACTAAAAGTTAGAAGTTGAAAACTCAAGACTCGGCAGAGACGCCACCAAGTTTATATTCTTATTCCTTAAGGGGTCTTGGGGGCTTACTAACTAAAAGTTAGAAGTTGAAAACTCAAGACTCGGCTGAGACGCCACCAAGTCTATATTCTTATTTCTTAAGGGGTCTTGGGGGCTTGCTAACTATCAGTTGCAGGTTGAAAACTCAAAACCCGGCATAGACGCCACAATTTCTTGGTTATACTTGCCTGCTAGCTCGATGTTATTCTAACCCGGCAAGGACGCCATCGTGACCAGATGTTTCAAACCCGGCTTTCAATCTGACTATGATGCCCATGGGGACTTAGCAGACCCTGATCGACCTAGAGTTTCTAGCACAGGATGTCACAAGAAAGCCGGCTATGCAGAGGCAAATGAAACCGAAAGGGTCATCAACACCAAATACAAGCTTGCAAAATACGGTCGAGCCCGGGTATACCATTAAAGCAAGAGTGTCAGGCGCACGAAGGCGCATCAGCACACGTATAGCTTCATAAAGTTTAAGCTAACCTATTACAGGCCATAGAAGCCAAAAGAATACGAGTTTTCAGACGAAGTACAAAGATAAAACATTACAAGCCGGATTACATTTCTGGGCCAGACTCAGTAGGCACAACTGGGGTCTCGTGGGCTAAGCCGGAGGAGCTAGAGGCGGTTAATTTCTTCTTCAACTTCCTCTTCACCAAGCCCTCAGCATCTTCCCAAGAAATGTCGAAGACACTTGAAAAGGGGCCAGAGGCCGGACGAGGAGGACCGGCACGTTGGAAGTCCTAGACACAGGCGCCACCTCCGGCTGAGTCGGCAGAGGAGCATGGTAGCTCGGATCAAGCCCCGTCAATGCCGGATCTTTGGGAGTAAGTTTGGCTCCCTCAGCCGTATAGCCCACCTGGAAAGTGCTCAAACTGAGGTTTTCAGTCAGCACGGTCGCATGGTGTTGGGTCTTCACGTCTATGGCATTGATGTTTTCCTTGGTGAGAGGAGTCCCGTCACTCTTGCAGGGCCACCCCTTCGTAAGAAGCTCTGTGTCAACATCCGGGTAATGCGCCTTGGTCAAATCCAAGATGCGCATCGACGCACGCCGTGCTGCAGACCTCCTCCAGTTATCAAGCCAAGCCGGCAAGACATGCAGTTGTTGGAGGAACTTGGCCTGCCTCGTGGGCGGCTTCTCCCAGCCATGACAGGCTATCAACGCCTTGCCAGCTCCGTAATATAGTTGCTGCACAGGGGTATAGACGGCCTTGAGCTTCCCCTCGGGCTCAAGCTTGCAGATGGGGTTCCAAGATCCTGAAAAAAGAAAGCCAGAAGTGTAAGTCGGACGAACAAGTTATGATAAGTGATAGTAAAAAACAGAGCCGGCTTACCAAAGAGTGCGGTGGTCATCTCAGAGAGAAACGCGACAAATTTCGTATACTTGGCTTTGGAGGCATTCAGGTCCTCTTGCAGCTTGTCGCGTTGCTCCGTCCAACTGGTCTCATGCTCCTCCATCTCTTGACGGAGGAGGGAGTTCTCTTCAGCAACTTCGCCGAGCTTCTTCTCAAGCTCGGCAATCTTCTTTTCAAGGCCGGCACGGCGGGCGGTTTCCGATTCCAACTCCCCCTTGACAACATCAAGGCCATAGTCCTGTTGGCGGGTCTGGTCCTAAAACAAGAAACACAAGTAAAGGATCAGGACATGGCGAGTAAGAGTAAGAAAGCCCAAATTGCTATAAGTCCCAGATCGCGCAGGCTAAGACCCGACACTTGGGGGCTACTCAATTGTGGGCTCAAAATCAAAATTGACCCGGAGAATCGCAGGCAACAACCCGACTCTTGGGGACTACTCAGTTGAAACCAAAGGCAAGAAAGCAAACGAAGACCCGGAATACTGCAAGCAATCATTCCGACTCTTGGGGACTACTCAACAAGAACGTCATCTATCAAAGCAGGTTACACTGGAAGTCCCGAGTCATCGCAGGCTGACAACCCGACACTTGGGGACTAGGAGAGATATATATATATATATATATATATGCATTCCTCAAACTTCTCTTGGAGTTGAGCCAATACGCTGTCCTCCGCCTGGCGCGACTCCCCAACACGCCTATGAAGCTCTCCGAAGAGAGCTGTCAAGTCCAAGTCCCTATAGGACTGGAAGCCGGATGCCTTGCCGGTTGAAGATTTCGAAGTGGCGGCCCCCGGCGCGGCGGTCTTGGTGACGCGGGAGTCGATGGGGTTTGCCGCCCATGACAGAGCCGGTGATCTCCACATCCGGTAAGCCGGATGTCCGAGGAGAAGCCGTAGGCGTCGCCGGCTTAGCGGCCCCTCCTTCAGTACGGAGAGGCGAGGTGACAACCGTTTCATCCACAGCCGGAGAAGGCGTGGGCATAGTGCGAGATCTGCACAGTGGAAAGAAGGTTACAACAAAGACAAACAAGCAAAATAAAAGGCGAGAGAAAGGTGACATACCCCTTGTGGACAGCGAAGCCGCAAAAAATCTCATCGCTCGAATCTGAATACACCGAGAGAGACCGCCGCTCAGTCCTGGCTAAAGGATAAACAACTGAAGGGCGCTTCTGTGGAGGCTTAACCCGGCGAGGAGTCGGGTTGCGGGAAATGCCTTCAAAGAGGGGTTCATTAGAGTCAGAGGACCGAAGCCGGTGCTTTTGGCGACGAGTTTCCTTTTCCTCCTGATAACACAAGACAAATTCAGTAAGAGATCAGAGCAAAAATACGAAAACAAGACAAGTCCAAGCACGACGGAATTACCTCGGCGGAGTCTGAGCAGTGCCTCCTCTTGGTAGCCGGGGGGGCCGGGTCCGCGGAAGGGAGACCGGCTTTCCCGAAGGTCGGCGTCCATTAAGTCAAGGAAGAGCCGGGTGATGGAATTTAACTCACCTTCCTCTGCCTCCTCTTCTTCCCCGCCGGCTTCGGAGCCGGCCTCTTCAGCGTCATTCCCCGACTCATCCACAGAGTCGGGCGAGGAGGGCAGAGTCACGGACCACCAGGTATCCTCCGCCTATGAAATTCAAGGTTATGACCCAGAGAAAGCTTTAAGACAAAAGGAGAAGACAGAAGAAAAGGAAATTACCGGCTTCAAGGGATTGGCGGCACAGAAGGGCTGCAGGCCGGCGTTCCTCAGAGCGTCGGGGGATTCGTTGACTATCCTCCGGGTGATCCGGATCAGCGCTTCCTCCGACTCCTGCGCCTTGTTGAAGCGCATTGGATCATTCGGAGACCCGGAGAAGTGGCACATCAGACCCGGCCGGATGCTGAGCGGCATAATCTGCCACCCTACCCAGCATCTGACCAACAAGTGGCTTGATGGCCTCTCGGTCAGCCGGGGAGGCGAAGGAATTCATGTTTTCGTGGAGCGTGAGCCTATCAGCTCGAAAGCCGGGGAGGGCCAGCTCACCCTCGGGAGTGAGTGACTGGCAGTAGAAACAAGTCTTCTGCCAGTCCTTCGAGTGTGAGTGAAGAACCACACCCGGAAAGATGATGTTGCGACGGCGTTGGATCGTTACGCCACCGCAGGAAACAAGGGGCCCCGCCACCCGTTGGGGCTTGCAGTAATAGAATTCAAGAAAGAGAGGGAGACTGGGAGTGATGCCGAGATATGCCTCGCAGAGGACGACGAAGTGAGTAATATTTAGCACCGAGTTCGGTGCTATGTCCTGAGGACGGATCTGGAAGTAGTCCAGGACTTGGCAGAAGAAAAGAGAACCTGGGGGTTTGAAACCCCGGGGAATATGATCGGCGAAGAGGACTACCTCGCCGGGTCCGGGCTGCGGCAGTGTCTCTTCTTCATCCGGGGCCCGCCAATGGGCTTCCTCCTGAGGGCCGAGCATGCCGAGTTTGGCCAGCTCCCGGAGCCGGGTTTCCCGGACATTGGGTTTTCCCCAGTTACACCCAGCTTTACGCTTCGCCTTCTCGGCGGCGACTGTGCCGGAAGACCCGGTGCCGAGTGTGCCCTTCACCTTCTTGGGAGCGCGCTGAGCTGCGGACTTCAAGCCCATTCTGGTGGATGAAAGCCGGAGATCTGTAACAAGACATAGTAGAAGTAAGAAATCGTTTCAGATCTACAAAATGGAAGAAAATAACAGAAAAAGGAAGATCAAGAGACAATGGAGTAGTTCATCCGCATGAACAGTCAAAGCAAAAACAGTGGTGAAATGAACGGTGCCGGTCAAAATGGATTTGAGGAGCTTCGGAGAATAAAAAACAAAGAGGAACATCTCAACAACACGAAGAACACGAACTTATCCAAAGAACTCCACGAGCACGAAAGAATAGGAGTACAAGTTGAGATGTAGATTTACCGAGAAAAGAAGTAAGGAAGGGATCGGGATTTCTTGCGCGCGACCGAAAGTGTGAAGATCCTCGCGTAAATCTTGCCAACGAAGACCTCAGGGACAGCTCGAGCTCCGGGAAGATGAACAGCTCGCGAGGATGATGGAGGCAGAGCTCGGGGAAGAAGATGAAGGCGGAGCGCTCGGGGGAGAGTGAGCACACAGCTCGCCCCGGCTTCCCTATTTATAACCTCCTAGGGTTGACCTAGGGGGAAAATGGGAAAGACAGAAAGATAATGATTATCTCCGGGGACAAAATCTGTCAGGCGAGATATTCTCTGACAAGATCTTTTGTTTCCCCGAGGTGGTTACTGTCTCCTCGATTCCCGCGTATGGATAGACCTTAATTACGTCGTTGACCAAGAAGTTTGACCGAAAGACAAGAGAATGAATAAAGAAAAGAGAAAACCGGCAAGTGGTGGCCGGGTAACGAGCCGTTGACCAAGTGTTAGGCCGGATGAGCGGATAACCCGAGAGCCTGCTTGGTTAATGAGTTGGTTATTGATTCAGATAACCTGGACAGAAGGACTGACGACTTCCCCAGAAATATGCTCCAAGGTGCAAAGGTGAAGCAAGTCCAGTCTGATGTCCAAGTTATCCTGGGGGCTACTGTTGGGGGGATCATAACCCGGTAGGCCCACCGACATAGAAGATAAGCCGACCTGGCATGAGCCTGGGCCGGATCAAGCCTAAAGACATGGGTCGGGTGATACGTTAGCCGGGGCGCAACGTCTGTCTTGGCCCGCAAGCAAGAAGGATCCAGAAGGCTGGAGACCAAGTACAAGACGGAGTCCTGCTAAGGAAAGAAGAGGCTTAGAGGACTTAGAGTAGAGTCCGGGTATGATAGGAACCCGGACCCGGCTTTGTACCTCCAGCGAGACCCGCCGCCTATATAAGGGGGTCTCCTGGTTCCTAGAGATCTAAGTTCCAGGTAGAGGCTCAATCGACAGCCATAGGAGAGACACCTTGTAATCTCGAGACCCGGAAGCTAAGGCGCCGAGTCCCGAAACCATAATCAATAAAGCTGAAGTAGGAAGTAGGTCTTTACCTCACGACGAGGGGCCGAACTTGGGTAAACCCTTGTTTCCCCACGCCACGCTAGACAAGCTCCTGATGTCGGAAGCCGCCATGCCCCTCATCTCGAGTTACCTCCGGGTAATATCTGTCGTGACAATCCCACGACACTCCCCCTATGAAACCTAGTGCTCTATCTCAGACCAAGAACAAGACCCAAGGGTCCGGGAAGGAGGTTGCTCCCTCTCAGAATAATGGGACACTATTGGCGGGTAAAAAGCGTAAACCGCAGAAAGTTTATGTTGTCGTGACATCTCCAGTCAAGGGGGTTGAAAGTGTTCAGTTTAAGGCGCTAGTTCTCAAGTCTAGCACAGTGATTCCTGCGCTGGAAAATGAGAAAAATGATGAGGTTCATTGTGAGGACTCAAACAAGAAGCAAAAGACGGCAAAACAAACTGGATCGGCGGATCAGGTGGGAGCTGTTGAGTACCCCCGCCAGACGCAATGATCATCCGATGTTAGAACTATCGTAGCTTAGGGACGGACGCGACAGTTGGCGAGCTTCGCTGGCTTGTGAAGACTCACCGTCCCTGTCTTCTCTTCCTCTCTGAGACAAAGATGAAGGATTCCAGAGTTCGCAGTTTTATATGGTCATTGGGCTACTCTGAATGTTTTGCTGATAGCAGTGAGGGCCTAAGTGGAGGCTTGGGTTTGTTTTGGTTATCGTCGATGTCCGTTGATATCAAGGGTTTCAACAGCAGGTGTATTGATGCTCTTATTACACCAAGAGGAGGACAAACATGGCGTACATCCTTTGTGTATGGAGAACCAAGAAGAGAACAACACCATGAGTTATGGGATCTCTTGCGCTCGATGCGAGCTACTTGGACTGGACCGTGGATTTGTTGCGGCTGTTAGAATATGCGAATAGATTTAGAAGTTAGAGATAGACTAATATTAGGCTAGGACTTCTAGACCTTCTCTTATTTGAAGTCTATCTAGCCTTATACCAATATATATACCCTATGAGGATCATAGCAATACAACCACAAAGATTAATAACAAAGATTAGGAATTTTATTTTCTACATGGTATCAGAGCGGTTAGTCTCACGATGCCGATCTTAGGGTTGTAAACTCTTCCGCATCGCGCCGCCCCTGGGGAGATTGATCTATTCTCGTCAGGGGCGCGGCACCGTTTGTTAGATTAGATTAGATTCAATTTCCGTTCATAGACAATTTTCGAAATCCTCAATTCCACAGGTTAGATCCAATTAGCCACAAATGTTAAATCCAATTAGCCAAAAGAAATCCTTAAATCCCACGATCCTAGTGAAGATCGGTTCTTCGAGTTCCACACAAAATCTTCATCCGGCGATTGCTATACTTTTATGCAAAATCATTTCGTCAGCCAGAAGTAGCACGCACAGGAGGTGCAGCAGGAATCAATGATCGGAGACGACTTCAAAATCGAGCCGCGTGGAGGCCATGCATGCACTAGTGGAAAACAGACAAGCAGTACCGATTGGGTAGGGGCATCAGTACCGGTTTTGCAGCCGGTACTGTCCAAGCGGGACTATTGGCCCCAAAGTATCAGTATCGGGCGTATTGCGACCGGTACTAATGGGCCTCCACGTGGTGAGCGAAGTACGGTTTCGGCTGGACACCTTTAGTACCGACCGGTACTAAAGTTTTTTCAAAATAATTAATTTCTTTTTAAAACTTTCAGAAAAAATATTTTTTATAATTTAGAATTTCTCACTTAACTATCCACTAACCCACACTTAATCTCCAGTCTAACTATTTAATATAGTTAATTTTCTCCTTTTCTACACACTTAATATCTACACAATTAACCTCTACACACTTAATCTATTTCTGAACTATCAAATTTTCTGATTGGTCACCCATCTTGAAACTGCTATAACACTAGCGCGCTTAACATTTAGATTCCTTTCAAACTAGATATTAAGAGAGAACTGAGAACTTACTGATAGTTCTATTTATCAATCATGTTAACCACTCGGTCATGATTAAACACTTATTCATTTCTTATATTATAAAATTTTACTTGATTAAACAAATATATTATATAATAATAATATTAAAATAAATAATGATAAAACAAATATTACTTTATTTTTAAAATGATTATAATAATAAATATTTAAAAATGAAATAATGTGATAAACACTTCAAAGAAAGAAATCTTTCTTAGGAAAAATCATTTTAAGGTATACAACTACTGGTTATATCACACAAACATTGATAGTTTATAGTTGTATAAAACATTACATCTTCTGATCCTTTGTCATCGCGACCGTTTTAACTTTCTTTATGAAAAAATAAAATAATGTGATAAACACTTCAAAAAAAGAAATCATTTGTCATGAGGACCTTATATGTATACTAGTTGCTATGAAAAATGATAAACTTTATTTTTGACAAAATTTGCAAAAAAAATCTTCACAAAAAATTCTATCATGTATAAACATCTAGAAGTTTTAAGGCAAATGATCAAGTTATGGTCATTTTCAAGTCATAGTTTGTGATAAAGATCACATATTCCACAAATAGGTGACAATTGGTATAAAAAACAACCATGTCAAAGGAAATCTTGAAATTATTTTCATAAATATCATTTTCTATTTTTAAGTGTAAAAACTGATTTTTTTTAACAAAGTACCAAAAATATGATGCAAAAAGGCAACCATTTAATTTTAATGGAAACTAGAACACATATGATGGATAATGCCCATGTATTAGGTTTTTCCGTGATTTCTACCTAATTTTTCCTAGTAAAATGAGTTTATGCCTATTTTTCGAAAGTAATTCAAATTTGAACTACAACTGTTCGATAGCTTGGTCTGAAATTTTAGGAAAAATCATTTTAAGGTACAACTAGTGGTTATATCACACAAACATTGATAGTTATATCAAACATTAAATCTTCTGATGAATTGTCATCGCGAACGTTTTGACTTTCTTTATGAAAAAATGAAATAATGTGATAAACACTTCAAAAAAAAAATCCTTTGGCATGGGGACCTTATATCTGTACTAGTTATTATGAAAAATAATAAACTATATTTTTGACAAAATTTGCTAAAAAAGTCTCCACAAAAAGGTCTATCATGTATAGACATCTAGAAGTTTCAAGGCAAATGATCAAGTTATGGTCATTTTCAAGTCATAGTTTTTGATAAAGATCTCATATTCCAAAAAAGGTGACAATTGATATACAAACAACCATTTCAAAGGAAATCTTGAAATTATTTTCGTAAATATCATTTTCTATTTTTAAGTGCAAAAACTGAACTTTTTTGTGAACAAAGTACCAAAAATTTGATGCGAAATGACACCCATTTAATTTTCATGGAAACTAGTAAATATATGATGGATAATGCCCATGTATTAGGTTTTTCCTTGATTTCTACCTAATTTTCCCTAGTTAAATGAGTTTATACCTATTTTTCAAAATTAATTCAAATTTGAAATACAACTGTTTGATAGCTTGGTCTGAAATTTTAGGAAAAATCATTTTAAGGTACACAACTAGTGGTTATATCATAGAAACATTGATATTCTATAAAATATTACATCTTCGGATGAATTGTCATCGCGACCGTTTTGACCTTCTTTATGAAATAATGAAATAATGTGGTAAACACTTCAAAAAAAGAAATCCTTTGGCACGGGGACCTTATATGTGTACTAGTTGTTATGAAAAATGATAAACTTTATTTTTGATAAAATTTGCAAAACAAGTCTTCACAAAAAGGTCTATCATGTAATTTTCATGAAAACTAGTACACATTTGATGGATAATGCCCATGGATAATAACAATACTACAAAATATTAGAGATAAATTGTTTGCAACAATAACACTACTCACATCCAACAATAACACTACTACAAAATATTAGAGATAAATTGTTTGCAACAATAACATTACTCACATCCAACAATAACACTACTACAAAATAAAACTACTGCATATATATATGAGGAGACCCTGGCGCACTAGTACATATCGTCATCCGAATCAGAAGGCTCCTGGCGCACTAGTCGCGGTACGAGGTGACACTGCCCATAGTTGATGATTCTAATCTTGCGGTACACCTCGTATGCAACATACGCATCTATTGTTGCATACTCAATGTTGCAACCGTCAAGTGGGTACTTCTCCCAAAGATCGTGTTGCGCACTGTTGAATCTTTTCTTCATATTCTTGTACGCGTCCTCGTCGATCATGGCACTTGCCATAGCAGCTATTCCAGTCTTGGGATGGTCAAGCCAAAAGATAGCATGGAGATCAATGTGGCAGGCAGATGGTATATCAAAACCCCAGGTGCGTTTCATCTTGATCTTGTCATTCGTTATATCAACGCTAGCAAAATGAATGCCGCTGCAAAGAAAAACCATAAGTATTGGTTGACATTGCTTGTCACTTTTGCAACAACAAATGGAACACATGTTAATTTGCAATGATAAAATATATAGTTGAGATCTTGTATGAATGATAACAAAAATATGCATTGCAACTTTCATTTTCGGCCAATATATAATTTCAGAGATTAAGTATATATGCAACTTAGATTTATGTAAAAACAACTATATATGAATGCAATGCAACATTCATTTAATTTCTCACTCAACTATTGAACTATGTATAATAACAACAAAAATCTCATTTCCGCCAAATGTGTCGGAGAGTGACTCCCACGGAACAGGGATAGTCACACACTGAAGAGTAGTTCGAAGGGGGATTGAACACGGAGCTCAAACGACCCTCGAGAGGCTCGACAACGGTGCTTGCCGAGCTTGGAGAGGGACAACACGACAGAGATAGACACCAGCCCGTACCCAGGTACACGGCCCTCATGAGGAGGTAACACCGCTACTCCTGCTTGTCTGAATTGCACTACTGAGGATACAATACAACGAGCTTGCCGAGGGCTCTCTTGAGGCAGTTTAGTGCTTGAAGAGGGAAGCTATGGGCTTCTTCCTCCTCGAGTAGTTGGCTATCCTACACGCTTGGCTAGGGTTCCAAGGGTTCAGAATGCGATTGATCGATCCCTTGCAATGGTGGTTCTCCTGCTTCTTTTATAGGCGTCTCGGGCCTCATCCTTGCGCTGTACGCAGAGGGTGGGTTCCCACAGGGCAGTGCCGCGAAGGAGAAGGAGTCCACCGCCGCAGAAATGTCCATGGACACGGTCCATCCGTGCTAAAGTTAGCAGCAGTGGCCGACAAGCTGGAGATTGCGCAGAACGGCTCGCAGGCGTTGCACAAGTCGTGGCGGAGCTCACGATGACGATCTTCTTGAAGCGTTGCGCCGTCCAGCCGCTTTATCACTAAAGAGGAAAGTCCTAGCTGTCATAGCGCAGCTTTGTTGACTCCTTTAGCACCAAAATGGCAATTGTGACGCTCGCGTCACTCTGCGGTTGCTGCAGAGGCCATGTGCGCCCTGCAGCGGTTGCTTAGCCGCGAAGTGTCTCCACAGGGCCGCGGGGGTCTATGGATAGGTTCATGTTGACTTCTCTCCAGGCGAGTAGAGCCTTGGGGAGTCTCTTGAAGCGCAGGGTCCTCTTTAGGCCCTCAAGAGGAGTTGCCTCTTGAGGATCTCTCCAAGTTGTTGCTTGGTCCTTAGTCGTTTCGTCGAATCTGTCCCATGCGAGGCCTGTGGAGAGTGGGCTCTGCACACCCTGGTCCTCACTGGGCCGACAGTAGCCCCCGGGCCCGCGATGGGCGCGGCTGAGCCCATCGCCGCAGCCGGAGGGCCGTGGGCCCTAAGTGTCCGGCTGGCCCGAGCCACGCGTCACTCAGTTGAGTAATGGCCGCGCATGATCTGGGGCGTGCGTCGTGGGGGATCCCACCACGCCCCGGTAACTGCTCCGGACGGGACATAAAGTCTGCGCGTCGCGAGATGGAAAAGTTACTGCTCCCCATTCTTTGCGCAGAAGCCTCCTTCGTCCCGAGCTCTCTGCCTCCGCTCTCCGGCGCGCTTGCTTCCTTCTTTCTCCAAATTTCTCGCCTCCGTCCTTTACTTCCTCCGGCGATGAGTCCCGCCAAGGGCAAGGGCAAGGCCGACATGGCTTCATCTTTATAGGCGGCGCCTGCCACGCCCGTGTACGGTCCGGTGCTGATTGGGGCGCGAACCCAGGACGCGGCGCTGGATAAGATCCGCTTGCTTGCGGCGGCACGGACCAACGAGCATGGCGCCACCGTGCTCCGGGGCGCGGAGCTCGCGAAGCGCCCGCGAGGGTTTTACCCCATCTTCTTGCACTGCGTCGCCCCAGGGCTGGTGCCACTGTTCTCTCCATTCCTGGAGGCGGTCCTGGCCTTCTACCAGATCCAACTCCTTCACCTCCACCCGAACGCCGTCCTCATCCTCTCCATCTTCGCCTACCTTTTCGAGGCGTACCTGGGTGTGGAGCCCACAGTGGCCTTCTTCAAGAGCTTCTATGCGCTTCGGAGCACGGCCGGCAGCGAGTGCTCCGGATGTGTCTCCTTCCGCATCGTGGATGGCATGGGGACCGTCTACATCCCCATGTCGCGGAACGAGGACAAGCCCGTCACGGCGGTAACGAAGAAGGTGGACGATTTCCACCAGAGGTGGTTCTACGTTGGTGTAGAGAAGGCGTGTCCCTTTCTCGGCATCGCCGACGCGCCACTCGTGAAGAACTCAAACTGGGGCAAGGCCTCCTTCAGCAGCGCAGACAATGCGAACCTGGCGGTCCGCATGAGCTATCTACGGGAGGAGGGCCTCACGGGGCAGATCATTGCTGCTGAATTCGTGACGCGCCGCATTGCTTCACTCCAGGCTCACACGAAGCCGATGTGGATGTACTCAGGCCCTGATGACACGATGCGGCTCCACCGTGAAGAGAACGACAAGGAGGTTGTCGACTGCGTCCTGTCCGTACTCTTAATCAACCCGGTGGTGCCAGCCGTGGAGGACCTCCCGCTCACGCTACGCCCCCTACACCAGCTCAACATGACCGAGCGCCTGGCCATCCTGGACGGGATGCCCGCGTTCACCCTGGCGGGCGAGAAAGAGATGCATGTGCCAGTGGTGCAGGAGGCGGAGGCTGTAGAGTCGCCCTCCGCTTCGGGAGCTAGGCGAGGAGGAGGCTACGGCAAATCCCTCCGCATGGTAGGTGTCCTCTTCAAGGGCGGGGCCCTTTACTGACGAGGTCTGCAAGATATCGTCAGGCGATGATGACGCCAACGTGGTGGCGCCTTCGCGCCTCATGGAGCATGAGGAGGAGGATGTCGTCGACGAGGCGGCCGCGGCGGGATGGCGAGAGCCCTGTTCTAAGGCAGCCATCGACAGGCCTAGAGCGAGGCCATCAGACGTCCACTCCAAGAGGAAGTCCGAGGCGCCTCCGGAGGGGTCTGGTGCCAAGGTGTAACATCCCAACATTTTGGAATGTTCAAAAATCACTAAAATTTAAAACTTTTGTTTTGATTAAAATAAAATATTAAAATGCATAAGAAAACTAACTATAAAAGACTTCAACCAATTTGAAAAAGTCTATTATTTCAAAATTCCCAATGTGTCATTATTTTCAAAAGTTATTTCCAATTAAACATTACATTATCCATTGTATTTCAAAAACCTTAATATGTAATTTGACAAATGTTTTATGATGTACAAACCATTTTATTTTAAGTAAATACTATACTTATTAGTAATTGATTTCAACACTTAGCCTTAGCTATAAATAAATTAAAATAATAATTAGTGTTATTTTAAACTATTGAAAACATTGTCTATTTGCCAAAACATTATTATTCATTTACCTGAGTTCAAAACATAATTTGGATATTAAAAGTCTATAGTTTATAACTTAAAACCTCATAGATTTTATAATTACTTAACAACCCAAATAAACATTTCATTAGCTTAAATGATTTTCATTTATTTTCAAAACATGAAATGACTTTCATGAATATATTTTCTAAATAAGAAATGAATTAAATCAAAAATCTTTTCCAAAGTTGTTATAAGGTTTTCAAAAGAGTTATCGTAATATAAAATATAATGGTGCACAAAATATTTTCAATTAAAAATGAATACATTAAATTTCCCTTTTCATTTCAAATAAATGTGTGATGTTATTTAATATACTACTAAAGCCAAAAAATATTTAATATTGGAAAATGAGTTTAAATAACTTAATTTTAAACTTATATAAGTGTTGTATTTTTATAAATTTTATTTAGCCAAAAACGAAATTATTTAAGCCATGTTTTCAAATTTGACATTAAGTGGCAAATTTGTAATTAATCAATAATTCAAAATTTTGATTTTTGAAAAGTGTTTAAAACATGCCCACAACTGATTTAACGCAAAGATATTATACAAATTTTTACAAATTTATTTGACTTGATTTGGAGTCTTAAATCAAAAGTTATGAAAGAAATAAGAAAAATCAGAAAAAGAAAAAGAAAAAAATGCTGACGTCATCACGTCTTCAAGCTCCAGCACGCACGCACGCAAAAACTGCTCACCGTGCCTCCTTCCCGAATTAATTCCCGGTGATTTAGAGCCCCAAATGACGCACCGTTTGTTTCTAATTAAAGCCCTTGATCTCCTCTTTCATTCCCCATAAAAGCCCTCTATTAAATGCCCTAAATTGGTCTAATTTCGTCCGCCTTAAACATGGACGTTTTTTGTCGAAATTAATGCCCGGTTGATTGCGGGCAAATTACTGCACCAAATCAAGACCCGTCGGATTCTATATAAAGCCCTCGACCTCCTCCTCCATTCCCCCCAAATCCCTCTCCAATACGCCCCAAGGCCAACGAATTTGCTCGCCGGAGTTCTTCACATCCACGGCCGATTTCATCGATTCCGGCGAGGTGAAGCGACCCCCGAGACCGAGAACCCTCTCCTCTTTCTCCCCACCGCCGTGCGCATCTACTGACCCTGTCTTACCTCTTTCAACACAGCGGAGACGTGGAGTTCGTGCTCACCGAGCTCGCCGGTGACCCGAGCTTCTCCGGCGGAACGTCCACACCACTCTCGGACACCCGCCACAACGTCGACGCCACCATCCTCTCCGTCGCGACGCGCCGCATACGGGGAGCCCCTCTAAACGTCCGGAGAACCACGAGAACGTCATCTCCGACCTCCATCCGACGCCGGCGCCGCCGTCTCCCTCAACTCCGGCGAACCGCGCCGCCATCTCCAGACCATCTCGCCGTAAGCCCTTAGATCTCTATCCAGCGCTGTAGATTAGATGACATATTTGAATCGGTCAGCCAATAGCATCGCGCCGCGCGACTGTTGTGTCAGCTATTTTCCATTTTCGTTTTTCTGACTAGACATAACTTCCAAAATTCATATTAAATCAACCCGTAACTCCGTTTTTGATGTTTTTGTAGTCTATGGAATCGTATGAACGTGTAGAAAATAATGATATAATAAAAACTTGTATTTTAGTCGTGCACTAACTTGATATTTACAGAAACATGTAAAACATTATTTAATAATAGTTTTAATTATGTAAGGTCAAAATTTGTAAATAAAATATCTTTGAAAAGCCCATGACCTATAGATTGAGCTAGTTCTGTTATTTTCCAACTTTGAGAAATTTAGATTTATTCAAATTTAAAATATGATATTTAGTAAATTTGACATAACTATTAATAGAAACTTTATTTTGACTAAATCCAATTGCTATAAATTTATTTTAAACCCTTCCATCTATTAACACCATTTATAAGAAAATTGTGCTATGAAAATTAATTCACATAAGACTTTAATGTATATGTTTCCTTTTATTATATTTTCCAAAAATAGAAATTAATTAAATTGCATCTATAGCCTAATGCATACTTTATAAATATCACAAATTTTGAATGATATTTCTTAGGATTTAAAAGTGCATTGCATGCATAATTTATTTTCACATATAGATATATTTCCCTTAGGAAATCTCTTCATTATTTTCTCTAAGTTTGGAATTTTTCTAAACTTAGTATTTTGGTAAAAGTACTATGCACTAGACATTTAGTATTTCAACATGGAGCTAGAAGGCCAATGAAGAACTTAGCCAAAACAAGACTTCAGAAGTATCTCCAAGGAGTAGAAGCACTTAGAAGAAAAATCAAGAGGAAGTTCATGAAGACCAACCAGAAATATTTTCTAAGTCTTGCTCCCTCTCTCTTTCATTTCTCCTTTCTTCTCTTTGACCTCTTGAAGACTAAGTTAAATCCAAGACCAGCCTAGGTGATACAAAAATCATCAAGTCTGAAGATTATTCAAGTCTACCAAGAATTTAATCAAGACATCACCAAGGAGAATATTACAAGTCCGGAGATGAAGCCTGGAAGACCAACTACATCTTTCTTCTATCTTTTCCCTCTTTCCTAATCTTATCTTTCACTTTAGACATAAATGATTTTTTATCATGTTATTACCATCTTGAAGTTTGTTGGATCCTAACGGCATAGTGAGATGAAGCAGCCTGGAAACTAACCTTACATGTCCACGTACATGAGACGTGTCCCACAACTTAAGTGACTGGCCGGGTGTCTGTCTCTCTCACTATAGTGAATATCCAATGTACCAAGAGTTGTTAATAATTGTTGATCACCTTGAAGAATAGAGTTAGTATTTTCTCTAAGTAGTTATGCACGTCATGGCTAAGCCATTTGAGTGCTTACTCTAGATAGTATATAACAAAGTTATCTTGTCCAACTTCTAACCTTAATCCTTAGTCATTTTCACCAACCTAATTGCATTGCATTAACTTAAAAGAATTTCATAGCATGACATGCATCTCGAGTCCTTAGAAATAATTTGCATATCATGCATGACATGTTTTCTTAGAAGTTATGAAACTTGTTTGTTCATTATGTATGCTTGTATGATTGTTGTATTGTTGTTTGTTTAGACTGAACGGAGAGTTCCGAGTATCGTTGAAAAGAGTTTGTGAACAACGACAACATTCAAAGGCAAGTGGCACACCTCATAAACTTCCTATTATCTCTATATGCATTACTTAGTGTATTTTTTTATGCATGTGTAGGATAGAATGGCTATGATAAACCTGTGTAGAATTCCTTATTCCTGTGCCTAGGTTCCTATGCAATACTTAGTAGAATTATTGATGCTATGCAAATGATGTTTTGTGAAAATCTAAATTCTACTAAGTTAAGAATGAAACACCTGGGTGGTAAAAGGTTGTATGGTGGCGAAGTTGAGTGGCTACTCAGGCCCATGTCTATGGTTCCTGGAGTACGTGCACTTGTGAACGGCCACCCAGGAACAGAGGAATCTGAAGAACTCCGAGTGACGATTGCTTCCAGTGCAGCCATTGCCATATGGGCTCTGGCTTGATCAATTATGTTGCGTGGACTCTCTCCGACTTGACAAGCAGATGTAGGGGGTGTTAGGTGGAACGGGTCAAGGCAGGTGGGAGGGAAAATGCTTCTGAAAGATCTCGTCTCATTCTTCTCCTTTCCTTATCACAAATGGTGTGTAAAGGATAATTTGGGTTGAATGGGTACAATGGTGAACGTGCACAACCTCTGCAGAGTGTAAAACTCAGTACTTAGCCGTGTCCCCGGTACGGACACTTTGAGCAGCTGATCACGGACGTCAAACGGAGGATTCCACCATTCCAACTTCAGAAATAAAACTTGATGATTGAACAAGGGAAGACGAGATTATGGTTTTCATGCCATACTTGTCTTGATTTGAAGAAAGAGTTTTCCAAAGAGATAGGAAAAATTGGCTTTATGCAAAATAGCCTTGAACTCCACCAGCCAAATATGCATATAGGCTATAGAGTTATTCCATTAAGTGTCCACCATAGTGTTACTTGCCAGACTCCATTTTTAATGGAATCTGACCCACGTTGTTGCAATATTTTTCTTATTGCAGATTGATTAAATGACGAGTGAGGTTTCTTTAAAGGTTTCGAGTCTACAACCAACATGTTTTCGCATGTGGCAACATGAAGTTGTTGGAGACCCACTGCTATTGTATTTCCGCTGTGTACTTTTTCAATGCTAGCTTTATGCTATGCAACTTGTATCGAATATTTTGTAAGTCTGGATCATCGATGTAATAAAATTGATACTTTGTTGTGATATTACATCGTAAACTGTGTGTGCAAACGAATCGATCCAGGGATTTGCACTATACACAGGTATCTGCCTTATTTAAAGTGCAGGTACGCTACAGATGGTATCAGAGCACTGTGTTGCCTGTAGGTTCGAAACCCTAGGTTTGGATAGAAATAGGATTTGACCATAGGATTGAAAATCTATTTTATTCACTTTTCTTAAAACAAAACTTTTCATTTTATCTTCCTCATACTCTCATCTACTATCAACCTTCTGAAAACATCTTATCTTTTTCTAGATGACCATGTTCTTGTAGTCTAAGTCTGATTCTACTGCTTCATATAGAAAAGTTTCAATTCAACATGAAGTTCTACATGCATAGAAGACCACTGAAGAAACATGATTCGGCCAACACTTCTAAGATATCCAAGAAAGTTGAACAAGAACTTGAAGCGCTCACGAAGGAGGTAGATTTGACCACCACCTAAATAGAATGACGATATCGTGTTAGTGTATTGATCATATCAACTTGGCTATATGACAATTCTAGATTGTTTGTTTGTTGTGAACCTTGTTGCTTGATGTTTGTTAGATGTTGATTGATTATGTTATAGATTGGTTGCCTTGTTTTGTTTTATTGAACTAGGATTCCTCCATAGTACAAATAATTCAACTCATTGCTTTCTAAACCAAACAAATGTCTCACCCCAATACCAACACCAATGTTTTCCATACAACTATGCAACTACTATTAGAGAACCAGAGTCAGCTGTGGAAGTTGATCAATGACCAACTGCCTAAGATTGATCAAAACCATAGTGATTTTGAAGAGAACCTCATGACCAAACTAAAGGCATGCAAAACTTGTGGAGAGATAGGACATACGTCCAAAGAATGTCCTGATGAGTGGCCCCATGGTCATACCATACGTCCAGTTAAAGGATGCCTCACAAGTCAGGTTACTTGCTTCCTGTGTGGAGGAAGAAACCATGTCCCAATTTAGTGTCAACTTTATCCCATGGTGCAACAAGCTAACCAACAAACCAAGGAAGGAATGCAACAGTCTCTCATGAAGACCCTGGAGGAACAAGGACAAAAGGGTGAATCCAAGAAAGATCTTAGCCACATAAGATGCTACAAGTGCAAAGATAAGGGACACTATGCCAGTGGCTGCCCTGAGTGGAAGAAGGATATATCTCTTCAAGGACCGAGTGGAAAACGTGAGTCCTAAAACTTTTCGTATCCACCACAGGCCATTGTATTTTGAATACTTGTACGCTCTACATCAGAGAAATAAACAAGATTAAACAAAATTCCTAGACTGACCACAAAAATTTCTTTTAAGGGTGGTAGCCACCCAGATAATTCTAACCCAGCTGCCTTAAACCCAGAGATCCCAAACCATCTTTCTTTCCAGCCTCCCCAATCAGAAAATTCATCCCCTGCTAGTTTCCAGTTTCCATGTCAGAAATTTCATTTCTCAAAACATCCCGAATTATCAGAATCATTCAAGCATTTGCTTTGTCTTCCTAGCCTCTCCGAATCTCGCGGACGAGATTCCTTTTAAGGGTGGTAATCTGTAACATCCCAACATTTTGGAATGTTCAAAAATCACTAAAATTTAAAACTTTTGTTTTGATTAAAATAAAATATTAAAATGCATAAGAAAACTAACTATAAAAGACTTCAACCAATTTGAAAAAGTCTATTATTTCAAAATTCCCAATGTGTCATTATTTTCAAAAGTTATTTCCAATTAAACATTACATTATCCATTGTATTTCAAAAACCTTAATATGTAATTTGACAAATGTTTTATGATGTACAAACCATTTTATTTTAAGTAAATAGTATACTTATAACTAATGGATTTCAACACTTAGCCTTAGCTATAAATAAATTAAAATAATAATTACAAGTGTTATTTTAAACTATTGAAAACATTGTCTATTTGCCAAAACATTATTATTCATTTATCTGAGTTCAAAACATAATTTGGATATTACAAGTCTATAGTTTATAACTTAAAACCTCATAGATTTTATAATTACTTAACAACCCAAATAAACATTTCATTAGCTTAAATGATTTTCATTTATTTTCAAAACATGAAATGACTTTCATGAATATATTTTCTATATAAGAAATGAATTAAATCAAAAATCTTTTCCAAAGTTGTTATAAGGTTTTCAAATGAGTTATCATAATATAAAATATAATGGTGCACAAAATATTTTGAATTAAAAATGAATACATTATATTTCTCATTTCATTTCAAATAAATGTGTGATGTTATTTAATATTGTACTAAAGCCAAAAAATATTTAATATTGGAAAATGAGTTTAAATAACTTAATTTTAAACTTATATAAGTGTTGTATTTTTATAAATTTTATGTAGCCAAAAACGAAATTATTTAAGCCATGTTTTCAAATTTGACATTAAGTGCAAATTTGTAATTAATCAATAATTCAAAATTTTGATTTTTGAAAAGTGTTTAAAACATGCCCACAACTGGTTTAACGCAAAGATATTATTTTTACAAATTTTTAGAAATTTATTTGACTTGATTTGGAGTCTTAAATCAAAAGTTATGAAAGAAATAAGAAAAATCAGAAAAAGAAAAAGAAAAAAATGCTGACGTCATGATGACGTCAGCTCGTCTTCAAGCTCCAGCACGCACCTACGCGAAAACTGCTCACCGTGCCTCCTTCCTGAATTAATTCCCGGTGATTTAGAGCACCAAATGACGCACCGTATGTTTCTAATTAAAGCACTTGATCTCCTCTTTCATTCCCCCATAAAAGCCCTCTCTTAAATGCCCTCAATTGCTCTAATTTCGTCCGCCATTAAACATGGACGTTTTTGATCGAAAGTAATGCCCGGTTGATTGCGGGCAAATTACTGCACCAAATCAAGCCCCGTCGGATTCTATATAAAGCCCTCGACCTCCTCCTCCATTCCCCCCAAATCCCTCTCCAATACGCCCCAAGGCCGACGAATTTGCTCGCCGGAGTTCTTCACATCCACGGCCGATTTCATCGATTCCGGCGAGGTGAGGCGACCCCCGAGGCCAAGAACCCTCTCCTCTTTCTCCCCACCCCCGTGCGCATCTACTGACCCTGTCTTACCTCTTTCAGCACAGCGGAGACGTGGAGTTCGTGCTCACCGAGCTCGCCGGTGACCCGAGCTTCTCGGGCGGAACGTCCACGCCACTCTCGGACACCCGCCACAACGTCGACGCCACCATCCTCTCCGTCGCGACGCGCCGCATACGGGGAGCCCCTCTACACGTCCGGAGAACCACGGGAACGTCATCTCCGACCTCCATCCGACGTCGGCGCCGCCGTCTCCCTCAACTCCGGCGAACCGCGCCGGCACCTCCAGACCATCTCGCTGTAAGCCCTTAGATCTTGATCCAGCGCTGTAGATTAGATGACATGTTTGAATCGGTCAGCCAATAGCATCGCGCCGCGCGACTTTTGTGTCAGCTATTTTCCATTTTCGTTTTTCTGACTAGACATAACTTCCAAAATGCATATTAAATCAACCGTAACTCCGTTTTTGATGTTTTTGTAGTCTATGGAATCGTATGAACGTGTAGAAAATAATGGTATAATAAAAACTTGTATTTTAGTCGTGCACTAACTTGATATTTACAGAAACATGTAAAACATTATTTTAATTACAGTTTTAATTCTATAAGGTCAAAATTTGTAAATAAAATATCCTTGAAAAGCCCATGACCTATAGATTGAGCTAGTTCTGTTATTTTCCAACCTTGAGAAATTTAGATTTATTCAAATTTAAAATATGATATTTAGTAAATTTGACATAACTATTAATAGAAACTTTATTTTGACTAAATCCAATTGCTATATATTTATTTAAAACCCTTCCATCTATTAGCACCATTTATAAGAAAATTGTGCTATGAAAATTAATTCACATAAGACTTTAATGTACATGTTTCCTTTTATTATATTTTCCAAAAATAGAAATTAATTAAATTGCATCTATAGCCTAATGCATACTTTATAAATATCACAAATTTTGAATGATATTTCTTAGGATTTAAAAGTGCATTGCATGCATAATGTATTTTCACATATAGATATATTTCCCATAGGAAATCTCTTCATTATTTTCTCTAAGTTTGGAATTTTTCCAAACTTAGTATTTTGGTAAAAGTACTATGCACTAGACAGTTAGTATTTCAACATGGAGCTAGAAGGCCAATGAAGAACTTAGCCAAAACAAGACTTCAGAAGTATCTCCAAGGAGTAGAAGCACTTAGAAGAAAAATCAAGAGGAAGTTCATGAAGACCAACCAGAAATATTTTCTAAGTCTTGCTCCCTCTCTCTTTCATTTCCCCTTTCTTCTCTTAGACCTCTTGAAGACTAAGTTAAATCCAAGACCAGCCTAGGTGATACAAAAATCATCAAGTCTGAAGATTATTCAAGTCTACCAAGAATTCAATCAAGACATCACCAAGGAGAATATTACAAGTCTGGAGATGAATCCTGGAAGACCACTACATCTTTCTTCTATCTTTTCCCTCTTTCCTAATCTTATCTTTCACTTTAGACATAAATGATTTTTTATCATGTTATTACCATCTTGAAGTTCGTTGGATCCTAGCGGCATAGTGAGATGAAGCGGCCTGGAAACTAACCTTACATGTCCACGTACATGAGACCTGTTCCACAATTTAAGTGGCTGGCCGGGTGTCTGTCTCTCTCACTATAGTGAATATCCAATTTACCAAGAGTTGTTAATAATTTTTGATCACCTTGAAGAATAGTGTTAGTATTTTCTCTAAGTAGTTATGCACATCATGACTAAGTCATTGAGTGCTTATTCAAGATGATTTATAACAAAGTATTTTGTCCAACCTATGACTTTAGTCCTTAGTCATTTTGACCAACCTAATTGCCTTGCATTTACTTAAAAGAATTTCATGGCATGACATGCATCTCTAGTTCTTAGAAATAATTTGCATATCATGCATGACATGTTTTCTTAGAAGTTATGAAACTTGTCTGTTCATTATGTATGCTTGTATGATTGTTGTATTGTTGTTTGTTTAGACAGAATAGAGAGTTCCGAGTATCGTTGAAAAGAGTTTGTGAACAACGACAACATTCAAAGGCAAGTGGCACACCTCATAAACTTCCTATTATTTCTATATGCATTACTTAGTGTATTTTTATATGCATGTGTAGGATAGAATGGCTATGCTAAACCTGTGTAGAATTCCTTATTCCTGTGTCTAGGTTCCTATGCACTACTTAGTAGAATTATTGATGCTATGCAAATGATGTTTTGTGAAAATCTAAATTCTACTAAGTTAAGAATGAAACACCTGGGTGGTAAAAGGTTGTATGGTGGAGAAGTTGAGTGGCTACTCAGACCCATGTCTATGGTTCCTGGAGTACGTGCACTTGTGAACGGCCACCCAGGAACAGAGGAATCTGAAGAATTCCGAGTGACGATTGCTTCCAGTGCAGCCATTGCCATATGGGCTCTGTCTTGATCAATTATGTTGCGTGGACTCTCTCCGACTTGACAAGCAGATGTAGGGGGTGTTAGGTGGAACGGGTCAAGGCAGGTGGGAGGGAAAATGCTTCTGAAAGATCTTGTCTCATTCTTCTCCTTTCCTTATCACAAATGGTGCGTAAAGGATAATTTGGTTTGAATGGGTACAATGGTGAACGTGCACAACCTCTGCAGAGTGTAAAACTAAGTACTGAGCCGTGTCCCCGGTACGGACACTTTGAGCAGCTGATCACGAACGTCAAACGGAGGATTCCACCATTCCAACTTCAGAAATAAAACTTGATGAGTGAACAAGGGAAGACGAGATTATGTTTTTCATGCCATACTTGTCTTGATTTGAAGAAAGAGTTTTCCAAAGAGATAGGAAAAATTGGCTTTATGCAAAATAGCCTTGAACTCCACCAGCCAAATATGCATATAGGCTATAGAGTTATTCCATTAAGTGTCCACCATAGTGTCACTTACCAGACTCCATTTTTAATGGAATCTGACCCACGTTGTTGCAATATTTTTCTTATTGAAGATTGATTAAATGACGAGTGAGGTTTCGTTTAAAGGTTTCGAGTCTACAACCAACATGTTTTCGCCTGTGGCAACATGAAGTTGTTGGAGACCCACTGCTATTGTATTTCCGTTGTGTACTTTTTCAATGCTAGCTTTATGCTATGCAACTTGTATCGAATATTTTGTAAGTCTTGATCATCGATGTAATAAAATTGATACTTTGTTGTGATATTACATCGTAAATTGTGTGTGCAAACGAATCGATTCAGGGATTTGCACTATACACAGGTATCTGCCTTATTTAAAGTGCAGGTACGCTACACAAGGCCAATCCCTCCTGGCGCTCGCTAGGCTTGGCGTGGGTCGACACCGGCGCCAAGCAGTCTGGGTAAGCATTTTCAACTTTTAGTTGCTTGATTCTTGTTCTTTCTCTTTTCAACCATCCCTGAAGATCTTTCCCTGGTGCTTGCCTGTTACCTTGTGTCTGCGAAGTGCCGCAAACTTCGCAAGGCAGCATATGTGAAGAGAGCCACGGCAGAGGCCGTGGCTGAGGAGGCCGCGAGGCCTGTGGAGACGGCCTCTACAGGCCCAACTGAAGAAGTGCCTCAGGCGGAGGCCACTGCGTCGCCTCCCGAGCTGGTGGTTCCCGAGAGGTATGAGGAGCGGGCGCCATCTCCTACTCGCGCCCCAACTGCGCCTCGCGCGGCAACGCCACCACGCGAAACAACTCCACCGCGCGAGGCGACTCCGCCCCGCACGGCAACTCTGCCCCGGGTGGCTACTCCTCCTGCGCAGCCAGAGGCTGAGGTGGTCTAGGACCAGCCCGGCCCTGGTGAGCCTGAGGGCGGAGCCCGTCCTTCGTCTCCGCCGCACCCCGCTGCAGGCAACGAGCAGCAGGCGATGGTACGCCAGGAGCGCGAGGGCGGCGAGGCAGGCCTGGGCGCTGAGGAAAACGGCGCGCCGCCAAGCCTCCAGACCCGCCCTGAGAGCCCGTTCTCCAGGCTCGACGCGTGTGCCGGGCCTTCTTCCTGCCGCGATCTCGTCCTCGACGGCTGGATCTGGAGCAAAGGGCACCGCGAGGTCGCCTTTCGCTTGGTGCGGGAGTCGCTGGAGGGCCTGGAGGCGCACCTTTCCCTTGAAGACTCCCAGCTCACCCAGCAGCGCGGGGAGCTCGCGGAGGCGTGGGGGCGTCCTTCCACGCCGCTGTGGAGTCCAGGCGCCAGGAGGACGCGGCGCTGCAGGCCAAGCGCGAGGAGGCCGTCCGCTTCGCCAAGGAGATCCGTGAAGGGGCCATTAGTGACGCAGACGAGCTTCTTGCCCCCTTCAGGACGAGCGCAACGCAGCCGCAGACCTCCTGGCTGAGGCGAGGGCCGAGCGCAAGGCCATGGAGGGTTCGCTGGCGCAGAAGCACCGCGAGCTGGCCCAGCTTGAGTCCCAGCTCCTCACCGCTCACCAGGCTACGCAAGCCACTCTGGAGGAGGACCGCAAAAGCCTGGTCATCTGTGAGCGGCAGCTAGTCTCCAAGGAGAAGGAGGTGCTGCAGCGCGACGAGCAGCGGCTCCAGGCGGAGAACGAGCTCGCGGACAAGCTCGAGGAGCTCGAGTCTTGGGATGGCAACCTGGCCCAGGCGCTCCAGAAGCATAGCGAGGATGTTGCCGCCCAGAAGCAAGCCCTGGGGCGCTTCAAGGCCCGGTTCGTCGAGAAGAAGGAGGAGGCGGATGACGAGGGATTAACTCGGCAAATCCCATGGTGAAGCACCTAGGGTTGTATCGACATGAAGAGTATATGGGTGTTGGCGAACTCGGACAACTGACAAGCAAAGAATTGCTCATCATATCTATATTGTTAATCTCTCAGTACGATTACAAGGTTATTCCGGCGAGTCGATGCCTCGTTAGGGTTTGAGTATCTCAGATTGCACGTAGTCCTATCACCCCCCTACTGACCCGTATATATAGGGATGCAGATCTCAGGAGTTCGAAAACAACTAGAAATATATCTGTAAGCTTCCTAAGTCGGCACGAAGCCACCTAACTTGTTTTGTACTCCAGCTATTCAAAAGTTCTTTATCTTATCCTTTATATGGGCCATCAACTGGGCCTTCCGGGAAACCACTCTTTAATGTAACAGGCTGAGTACACCTATCTGGTATAAACACATTTGTAGCCCCTGAATGCCTATTCGAGTCCGTAGGATCGGGTAGGGATTCCCCCACTCAATATATCACCTGGTAATCCTCATTTGCTGTTTGCAACCTGTTTTTGAAGGTATATTATCATAAATAAGAGCTACTGTTAATCAAAAGATCATATAAATACTTAATTCGCCTCTTTAAGGGATGGATGGCATAATAGGCCTGACTCAACCGACGGATCGGGGTCAAGTTAATTTGTGACTCGGGCGAAATACCTTATTAGCCTACTCAATCTCGAGTCCCTCTCCTTGAAACCGGTAAACCGTTCAAATCCAAACCAAGCCAGTCAGGACTTACTGATTCGAACCCGGTTAAATATTATGTACCCTTAGCGCGTCCGCCGGGATTTCTCTTCATGCCTGTTGGCACGGAATTTCAACGAGTCCACGTAGCTTGTACGGGTCACCCGGCCTTATTCAGGTCTTACCGTTGCATAGTTTGATGCAGTATCGGGGACTAGACTAGGCTAGAACGTCCCGGAATTGTTATATATTTTTCACATATTGTCTTTTGTCTCACTCATTACTTTCGAGTGGAATCTCCATTCTTTGACTGACACTAATGACCACTGACAAGAATCCATCGGGTGCGCGACAGCGCTCCCGATGGGAGTAGCCCCCGAGGTTGAGTGCAATTGCCTACAATTGTGCTTAATCTGAAATAATGACCCGAAAAACTGTTAAATGTAAAAGTCACACTCCCAATGGGAGTGCACTTAGCGACTTTCTGAGTGCCGACCTAAAATGATATGTTGACTGGAACTTTTTGTCTCTTGTTGTACCCCAACTGTCTTGAACAACGACTATCGTCTCCCGACTGCTCTACCAGCATGCCGATGTTCTTCTGACTGACCATAAACTCTGACGCAACTGCTGTCGAAAGAAAAAATTCCTCCCCACTCTCGAAGAGACACGACACCTGGTGGGCCCACTTTGTCATAGACCGCTTTGACTAGTCACATTGATTTGACCGCACACCGCGCATGCCACGCCATCATGATGATGGTCTCCTCGTTTTTCGTGCATCGTGGGTTATTGCGGCGCCGCTTGAGTTTCACTGCGTCCCGCTCGATGTACGACACGTGTACATGCTTGGCAATCGAACGGCTGTCCCGCTATTCTCTTTCATATAACTTCTTACCGCGGCGTAATTTTTTGCCTACCCTTCTCATTTTCGCCGCTGCCCTCTGCTCTTCTTCTTCCTCCCGCGCACCGAGCTCAACTCCACTGTAGCACCTCGTCGTTTTCTCTCCCAGCTCATCCCTTCGCCGCACGATGGGGAAGACCACCATTGCCAAAGGCAAGGACACTGCCGTGGCGGAGACCCAGGAGATAGGTGGATGGCGCCGTTCCGCGCTGCGAGCAGGACACCTCAAGTCCCTTACCAACGTCCTCCCCGCATCGCCGGAGTTCGCTCGGTTGCTCGGCGAGGAAAACCAGCCTACCCCTGCGAGCGACGAACGGGTATGCTTCTTTGACCACATGAACCGAGGATTAGCCTTCCCAGTTCATCCTTTCCTCCGTGGGTTGCTCTGTGTTTATGGTCCGCAAATCCATGATTTGCCACCAAACGCTGTTCTCCACATCGTCTGCTCCATCACTCTTTGCGAGTGTTTTCTCGGGATAGCCCCACACTGGGGGTTATTTCGTCTCTGCTTAAGCATTAAGAGCCAGGGGTCAGGCAGTGGCCTAGGCGTACTCGGTATTCAAGCGAAGCCCAAGTCCGGGTATTTCAAAATACCAATGTCCGAGTCAGTCCAGAACTGGCGCGATCGCTGGTTTTATGTGAAGGACGAAGTTGCTGCCGGACAACCGACTGGGCTTCCACCCTTCAATCAGGAGGCTGAGCTTGCCAAGAAGCGCTCCTGGAACAAATCCTGAGCCAGATTGAAGAAACAGTTGCCAAGGAGCTTCTGGCCAAGGTTGTTGAGCTGCAGACTACCGAAGGAAGAGTGCTCACTGGCGCACACCTTGTCACCACATTCCTGCGGCGGCGTGTGCAACCTCTGCAAGAACGTGCCCACCCGATGTTCGAATACACTAGTGATGACGACACCACTCGAGTATCGAGTGAAAACTTCTCCACCAACAAACTGATTCAAGCAGTGAAAAGAATCACTGGCTTGAAAGCTAAGGTTGGGGAGCTGGTCTCACCCATTGACGAATACAAGAAATCCAACCCAGTTCCCGAGGTACTGATCCCTTTTATACTCCCTTTGCTTTGCGGACCAACTACACCTGAGAACTTTCCTGGACACTCATTCTTCACTTTTATCTGTCTAACAGGGTATCGCCTACCAACCTTCCGAGCCAACTATCCTCCAAGACGACATCCCAGCAGCGCCAACCCTCCATCTGAACCATCAGTTGCTACGGCTCACTCGGAGGGTGAAGGGACAGAGAAGAGTTTAACCCAAAAGCAAACTCGGTCTCCGACTGAAAGCTCTGGTGATTCGCAAGAAAGAAGCAAACGTCTTGCAACTACTGATAACCGAGATGAGGCCATCCTTTCTCCGACTGTTGTAACTGCCTCGGAGGCCCTGAAGGCCGTACCGATTTCAAGCCTACCTCTCCTGACGATAGGAGGTCTCAGTCACCAACAGCTATTTCCATGGGAAACAAGGTATGCTCGACTAACTTACTCGCTGCTCGAGCTTTGCTCCAGACACCTGACACTCCTCAAACCTGCAGCACAACTAGCGAGAATGAGTCCGAGAACTCAGAACCCGCTACAAACACGACTCCTCCTCCTGGGAATACGTCTTCCCCGAAAGCACCGGACGAAAAGAAAGATGAGGCGCAGTCCCCGGTCATAGACCTCCCGACTGCAACGACCTCAAAATTTGTTGTCGCTGCAGCACTTGTGCCGCAAGACACGACTCCAGATCCGAATCACGTTAGTCATTGACACTTCAAACTTGTAGATTTGTACTTGAACTCATCGGGTGCGCGACAGCGCTCCCGATGGGAGTAGCCCCCGATCTTGTGGTGAACTACATGTAGCCTTTCCTTCACCGTCTCCTGACTGTCAGCGGAGAATATCTTCATCTGGAGCAGGAAAACTCGAGACTCCAAGACCAGTTGCAGAAAACCCAGGGTAACAGTTTGACCTCTAAACGCTCTTTTGTATCTTAACCGTTGTCAACTAACACGCTGCCACATCTTGATGTAGACGAACTTAACGCGGCACTCCGGGCTAGGGACCACGCCCGCAGTCTCGCCAAAGACTTGAAGGACGAAGTGAAACGACCAGCGAAAGAACTGCCCCAGCTACTCGCAGCTGCGAAGACTGAGGGAGCAACAAAGGCCGAAGAAGTACTGACTTCGCTGCATGCAGAATCAGACAACGCTTTTGCCTCCCGCCTTCTCTCACTTGGGTAGACTTTGGCTCATAAGTACTTTCTGCCACCTCTTTTGTATCCTGCCTGTCTACTCCTAACAAGGATTGCCGCCGCTACTGACCCGACTGATATTCTTACTATCCACAAATGCTCTTGGCTTGCCGGCCGATCAATTTGCGGCTTCGTCAACTATCGAACTCAACGCAGCGATTGAGTCAGCTGGGCACTTCGGGAGCCGACTAAGCGGAGTACTGGCTTCTTCAGCGGCTGCCTTGACCGCGCTGCACAAGATTGCTTTTCCAACTCAAGAGCCCCCGAAGGACCTACGCACACTAGCTGAGACGTTCCGCCCAGAAGGGGACTCCTTCCCCAAATTCCTTCGCGAGCAGACGGTATGTGGTTCTGCCACTGCTTTCAAGATGCTGCTGGGATGCGGGGTGGAGCTTGACTTGAAGGCGATAGAGAATTTTCCCTTGAACTCGACTGGCAAGAAGATTTCTCTTAGCCAGTTCAAGGCTGAGTCACGACGGCCGGCAGACGCCATGTTCTTGACCTTGGAGCAGCGAGCCGCCTCCCGCAAGAAAAAGGGGTCCAAGCCTCCGCCGCATCAGCCAGTGCCGCCAGCTCGAAGTAGATTGTCTAGTTATCCAAGGAACGAGTAGCCTATTAGGAACTTTATTTTGTGGAACTCACTCACGCCTGAAGCGCTGTACTGGATGTAACCAAACATATGTTTTATTTTGGAAATGTCTAAATGATCGAGGGCTATTGATTATCCCCCGAGTCTTATTCGGTGCCGATACGAGCTGTCTTTTACTTTGTTCTTTTATGTTTTCTCGCTAGTTTAATTTTCGCTGAGTACTGCTTACCGTGATGCAGCCTGCTAGCACTTCTTCTCCTGGTGATGTGCCGCCTTTCAATCCACGTGACCAATACTTGTACAACCTGGTGAAGGTGCATTGTGAAAATGAGGAGCAAGAGCTCAGGGTGACTCGGGGTACGCTAGCCATACTACAGTCGAAGAAACCCCGACCGATAGAACGGGAGCTTGAACTAATGAAGGAGGTGGAGGACGTTCCTGCTGGCCTTCTTTGTAAGTAAAAAACGTGTAGCCCCCGAATCTTCTTGCTCGTATGACTCTTGGCCTTGGACGCACCTGGTTTGCTCTATGAGTGCTGAAACATTATTCTGTTGCTGTAGGCGCCCAGACTGACGACGGGACTGAACAAAGTAGAGTCCAGGCGCAGCTTGTTAAGATGATTTCGGAACACGGCCGCAATGGTCCATGCATAGTCGAGCCACCATGCTTCTTACCTTCGAGATCACATCTCGCAAGTAAAAGACTTAGCCTCCTCGATTTCGACAACGCTTCACCTGATACACGAGGCCATGTTCCCTCTGAATGACCAACCCCACGGGCTAGCCGGTTTAATGGCTAAGTTTCGACATGGCGAGGCTATTTGCGATTTTGTCCGCCGCCAACTTGTGGTGGGTGCCACGACGGCCTTTGCTGTGCTGCGACTCCATTACCCCGACGTAGATCTAGTGAAGGTTGAAGCCGGGCATCCCGCGGGTATGGGATCAATTGCCATGGCTGGACATTATGAAGCTGCTGGGGGAGCTGCCAGCTGCGTGATTGCCTTGATGGAGCATGAAACTTCCCTTGAACTCGAGCGGAGACGTCTGTCAACAACGGTCAAACAGGAAAACGCCTAGCGAACTGCGTGACTGCTTTTTCACGGCTTCTGAGGCTTGCATGAATTAGGTGAGCTGTCCGTGATGTATATTTTATCAATAGCCCCCGAGCACTGCATGCATCGGGTGAGTCGGCTAAGGTGTATATTTACAGGCAGCCCTCGAGCACTGTATGCATCGGGGAGCTCCTTACTTTTCACCGTAAATAAGATGTTACCCACATACGTGCTTAAAGAGGAACATTGCACTTTATTGCTGATCAATATACTGTTTTCGCCTCATACGATAGAATTGACTAAAAATAACTACTAGACTGACACCCTAAAAGATAACAAAACTGCTGTGACTAAAAAACTACGCATAAAACCAACACATGTGCGTCGTGTTCCATGGATTGTGGGATGGCTCCCCTGTTTCTGCATGCTTTAGTCGATATGTTCCGCTGCCGATGACCTCTGTTACTATAAAGGGTCCTTGCCACGGGGACGCGAGGTTGTGTACTTTCTTCTGCTTCAGTCGGAGGACCAATTCGCCAACTGCGATGGAGCGTGGTCTCAAACGACGACTGTGATAATTCCGCAGGCTCTGTTGGTACGTGGCGGTCCTAGCCAAGGCAATATCGCGAGCTTCGTCCAATGTGTGGATGTCGACCTCGAGTGCGTCATCTGAATCTTTCTCATCGTATGCCACCACCCGGTGGGCGTCGAACTTCAGGTCGTACGGCATAACTGCCTCGGCTCCATGCATCAGAAAGAAGGGAGTAAACTGTGTTGACCTCCGGCGGGCAACTCTTCTGCCCAGGCGCCTGCTACGCGTTTGAGTGGTACTAACAACCTCTTCTTCAAACCGCTGCAAACTAACCCATTGGCCTTTTTGACTTGACCATTGGACTGCGGGTGCGCGACAGACGCGTACTTGAGCTTGATACCCTGCGAGCTGCAAAAGTCCTCTAACTCCTCTGCTTTGAAGTTGGTTTCGTTGTCTGTTATTATGCTATTTGGTACTCTGAAGCGGAAGATTATGGACTTGATAAAATTGGCTGCAGATGTTGCTGTAGCGTTTTTCACATGTGCTGCTTCGATCCACTTGGTGAACTTGTCGACTGCGGCCAGGTGGAACGTGTGACCTCCGTGTGAGGACTCTTTGAGAGTCCAACCATGTCGAGTCCCCACTATGCAAAAAGCCACGCCAAAGGGATAGTCTTGAGCTCTGACGCTGAGGCGTGTGGTTTCGTTGCGTACTTCTGGCAACCGAGGCACTTTCGCACTAAGTCCTCTTCATCCTGCATAGCAGCCGGCCAGTAAAACCCTTGCGACGAGTGACATGCTACTTGCATGATGTCCACATGTGCCAGCATGAATGTCCATGAGGATTGCCCGTCCATCATCGGGTGCTGCACACCGCTGTAGGATTCCCGATATGCTTCGCTTGTAAAGTTCTTTGTTGATTACTGTAAAGGCCTTGGATCTCCGGGTGATCCGCTTTGCCTCGACCGAATCACTTGGCAGTTCTTGGCATGTAATATACGACAAGAATGGTTTGGTCCACGAGGGCTCGACCAGGAATACCTCGAACGGTGGAATCGAGGCGAGGAGGTTGTCGGGTTGCTGATCAGCCGGTACTTTTTCGCCTTCTTCTTGCGGGACGCTGATTTCCACTGCGAGCTCGACTGTTTTTTATTTATTTTGATTGATCTTTCCTTGATTCTTTCCAGGAAAACTCCAGGCGGGACAGGCTCCTTCTTGGACCCTATGTTGGCCAACATATCTGCTTCCTCGTTGCTTTCTCGACCGACATGCCTCAACTCACACCCGTCGAAGTTGCCCTCCATAACATTGTACATATCACGATAAGCCTGCATGTTATCTGCGTTTGCATCGCACTCCTTCATCGTTTGCTGCACCACCAGATTCGAGTCACCGTAAATCATCAGTCGAGTAGCTCCGCTAGCTTTGGCCATGCGCATGCCATGCAATAGCGCCTCATATTCTGCCTCATGATTTGTAGCTTGTTTAAAATCCATATGCCGTACATATCGCATCTTATCCCCTTTGGGTGAAGTTAAGACGACTCTAGCTCCCGTACCATCGAATCGCTTTGAACCGTCAAAATACATGGTCCAAGAGCTGGACAAATCAGGGACGTGTGGCAATTGAGGCTCTATCCACTCGGTTGTGAAACCTGGCAGAACCTAGTCTTTAATTGCCTTAGGGTGCCGATAGTTGATGTCTCTGGGCCCAAGTTTGATACTCCACTTGGCGACTCGCCCGGCCGCCATGGACTTGTTGAAGATGTCGGATAGCGGGGCGCTGCTCACCACCACTATTGGGTGCTCTGTGAAGTAGTGTACGACTTTGCGACTCGTCATAAACACGCCATACGTGAGCTTCTGGTAGTGCGGGTACCGTTCCTTGGCTGGGGTGAGCATCTCACTAAGGTAATACATCGGCCTCTGTACTGGCTGAGTTTTCCTTCCTCCGGCCTCTCGACTACAAGTACCATGCTGACCACCCTGTTGGTGGCGGCTATGTATAGATACAAAGTTTCCTGTTCTCGCGGCGCCACGAGTACTGGAGGGTTCGTGAGCATCCGTTTCAGCTCTACGAACGCCGCTTGCGCCTCAGTTGTCCACAAATTTGTCAGCTTTCTTCATTAACTGGTAGAATGACAGAGCCTTCTCGCCCATCCGACTGATGAATCTACTGAGAGCTGCCACTCTTCCTGCGAGTCCATGGACCTCGTGAAGTTTTGTCGGCTCCGGCATTTGCAAGAGATCCTGTATTTTTTCCGGATTAGCCTCAATGCCCTTGGCGTACACTAGGTAACCCAATATCTACCCTGATGGCACCCCGAACATGCATTAGTGGGGTTGAGTTTGATTCTGTACTTGTTGAGGGCTGCGAAAGTATCCCTCAGATCATCTATCAGAGTTCTAGTTTCTTTAGTCTTGATAACTATGTCGTCCATGTACACTTGAATATTCCTTCCGATCTGATCCCTCAGGCAGTTCTGCATCATCCGTTGGTAAGTGGCCCCTGCGCTTTTGAGCCCGAAGGTCATTTTGGTGTACCAGTATACGCCGTGAGGGGTGATAAACGTTGTCTTTTCTTCATCCTCCTTTTCCATTTGAATCTGCTGGTACCCCGAGTGAGCATCGAGAAAAGAAATACGCTCACACCCTATAGTCGAGTCCACGATCTGATCAATTCGCGGCAACGGGAAATGATCCTTAGGGCAGCTCTTGTTTAGCGACATGAAATCGATGCACATTCCCCCATATTTGAATCCTTTTTTGGTACGAGCATTGGGTTTGCGACCCAATCTGACTTTTTTAGTTCTCGGATGAACTTGGCGTCTAGTAGTCTGTCGATTTCCGACACGACTGCCGCGCACTTCGGCTCGGATAACCTTCTCATGGTCTGCTTAACTGGCTTGGTGCCTGGAAAAATTTGTAAGGCATGCTCGGCAAGTTCCCTAGGTACTCCTGGCAAGTCAGTCGGGTGCCAGGCGAAAATTTCCCAGTTCTCACGGAGGAACTCGACGAGCGCGCCTTCCTATGCTTCATTTAAACTGGACGATACAAGAACTGTCTTGTCCTCGTCCGTCGGGTGAACCCTGTGAGCCCTTGTGTCGTTTTTGGCGTTGAATGAGTTGTCAGCAGCAGGTTTCTTGGTGTAACATCCCAACATTTTATAATGTTGAAAAATCACTAAAATTTAAAACTTTTGTTTTTATTAAAGTAAAATATTAAAATGCATAAGAAAACCAACTATAAAAGACTTCAAACATATTAAAGAGTTTAATATTTCAAATATCTCAGTTAACATTATTTTCAAAACTTGTTTCAAGTTAAACATTTTATTATTCCATTGTATTTTCTTAAGCCTCATTATACAAACTGACAAATGTGTTACAAACTTTCAAACCATTTTATTCTAATAAAATAGTTTACTTATAAGAAATTGATTTCAACCACTTACCCATAGCTATTCATAAATTAAAATAATAGTTACAAGTGTTCCTTTAAACTATTTAAAACATGATCTTTTTTGCCAAATGGTTTTCACTCTTTTAACTAAGTTTTAAATATAGTTTGGAAATTATAAGCCTATAGTTTATAACTTCAAAACTTCATAAATTAAAATTTATGAATTATCCAAATAAACATTTCATTTGCTTAAATGAATTTCATTTATTTTCAAAGCATGAAATGATTAGTATAGTCTAATAAGAAATGAATTAAAACTAAAATCTTTCCCAAAGCTGTTATGAAGTTTCAATTGAATTATCTTAATATAAAATATAATGGTGCACAAAATAAAATGAATTAAAACTTGAATCAATTATAATTTCTATTACTTTGAAAATATTTATATTCTATTACTTTACTATTATGCCAAAACAAAAATGAATGGTTACAAAAAAATGAGTTTTAAATGACTTAATATCAATCATATAACATTGTGGCAATTTCATAAATTTAATTTAACCCCAAATGAATTTATTAAATTATTAATTTCAAAGTTGACTTAAATGGGCAAATTTACATTTTTGAATAATTCAAAATTATTAATTTTAAAAAGTTTTCAAAACATACCCACAACTGGTTTAACACAAAGATAATAATTTTACAAATTTTTAGAATTTGATTTGACTTTATTTGGAGTTATAAATCAAAAGTTATTAAGAAAATAGAAAATCAGAAAAGGAAAAAGAAAAATCTCTGACAGCGGGACCCACCTGTCAGGGTACTTCATCCCTAACCTCCAGCCAAAAATTTCGCCTCCGATTCCTCCTCCGATCCGAGCTCAAATTCGCGGCGTTCTTTGCGGTATTCTCTCTCCCTTCCCCCCCCCCCCCCATATAAACCCCGCGTCCCCGCCTCCGTTTCCCCTCTCCTCCCCACGAAAATAACGCCGCCAGGCCGCCACGGTTGCTCGCCAGAGAAGCTCGAGTCCGCCGCCATTTTCCTTCCTTGCCCGACGAGGTAAACCATCCCCGAGCCCGAGACCCCATCCACCCTCTTCCCCGTGTCGATGCGCACCTTCTCAACCCCTTCCTTGCTTCGTTTTCGCAGCAGCTCGTCGAGGAGGAATTGACCGAAGGTCACCGGCGATAACCGCGCCTCCACCCGTGCCTTTCCCCCTCTCTCGGAGGCGCAGCTCGACGCCGACCACCTCACGGAGCTCGCCGCGCCGCGCTCAACTCCAGCGTGATCTCCCTGAGCCAAGAGGACCACCGGAGCGTCGTGTTCGTCCAAACCTGAGCCGCCGCCGCCGTCTTCAACCTCTCCGGCTACCGGCGCCGCCACGGTGAGGTCTCCATCCCCCAGATCCGTCCGATCCTTTTCCTCCGGCTGAGATTAGATCTTGTTTTTGAACCGGTATGTTCAGATCTGGATCCAACGATCCAGATATGTTGACTTATCCACGTCGGATCCCAGTCAGCAGCCCAGTCAGCGCACAGTCAGCGCTGACGTGTAAAATCATTTTCGCGATTTAATTAATTGGCAGTTTTGCAGAAAAGCCCCTATCTATTCAAACTATCATATATTTTTCTCTGTTTATCCAAATTCAAATATTTTTATATATTTGGAAAGCCCTCGACATGTAGAATATTATGGATATCCCAAAATTCAAATTTGACTTAGTTTAAAATATTCAAATTTCAAATGGAAGATTTGAGTATTTTTGTCATAACTTTTAATCTGTAAATTCAAAAATTGCAAATAAAACTGTTTTAGAAACTTTGGAATATTTGTAAATTGATGCCACTGCAATAAAATATTTTTGAGTAATATTTGAATGAATTCATAGATATATATTTGATTTGAATAGTTTGAGTATTTTCAACATAACTATTAATAGAAATATTATTTTTGATTAAATCAAATTGCAATAAATTTAATTAAATCACCTCTGGCTATTAACACCATTTATAAAAATTGTGTTATAAAATATAAATCACGTAAAACTTTAATCTATATGTTTTCCTTTTATTATGTTTGCAAAATTAGAAACTAATTAAAATTGCAATTATAACTTTATGCATACTTTATAAATATCACAAAAATTAGTATTATGTTTCTTGTGATTTAAAATTGCATTTCATGCATAGCATATTTTATCTTATAGTTATATTTCCCATAAGGAAAACTCCTCCCCATTTTCTCTAAGTTAGGCTTATTTTCAAACTTAGTATTTTGGTAAAAGTGCTATGCGCTAGACACTTAGGATTTTCAACCTGGAGCTAGAAGACCAATGAAGGACTTAGCCAAAACAAGACTTCAGAAGTATCATCAAGGAGCAGAAGCACTTAGAAGAAAAATCAAGAGGAAGTTTATGAAGACCAACCAGAAATATTTTCTAAGTCTTACTCCCTCTCTCTTTCATTTCTCCTTTCTTCTCTTAGACCTCTTGAAGACTAAGTTAAATCCAAGACCAGCCTAGGCGATACAAAAACCATCAAGTCTGAAGATTATTCAAGTCTACCAAGAATTCAATCAAGACATCACCAAGGAGAATATTACAAGTGTGGAGATGAAGCCTGGAAGACCAACTATATCTTTCTTCTATCTTTTCCCTCTTTTCTAATCTTGTCTTTCACATTTGACTTAAACAAATTTTGATCATGATGTTATCATCTTGAAGTTTGTTGGATCCTAGCGGCATAGTGAGATGAAGCGGCCTGGAGACAAACCTTACATGTCCACGTACATGAGACCTGTTCCACAATTTAAGTGGCTGGCCGGGTGTCTGTCTCTCTCACTATAGTGAATATCCAATTTACCAAGAGTGGTTAATAATTGTTGATCACCTTATAGAATAGAGTTAGTATTTTCTCTAAGTAGTTATGCACGTCATGGCTAAGCCATTTGAGTGTTTATTCTAGATAGTCTATAACAAAGTTATCTTGTCCAACTTCTAACCTTAATCCTTAGTCATTTTCACCAACCTAATTGCATTGCTTTAACTTAAAATAATTTCATAGCATGACATGCATCTCGAGTCCTTAGAAATAATTTGCATATCATGCATAAACATATTTTCCTTAGAAGTTTTATGAAACCTGTTTGTTCACTATGTATGTACATGTATGTTGATGATTGTTGTTTGTTGATTGTTGTATTGTTGTTTGCTTATATTGTTTAGATTGAACGGAGAGCAAACGTTCGTTGTTGAAAAGAGTTTGTGAACAACGACAACATTCAAAGGCAAGTGGCACACCTCATAAACTTCCTATTATTTTCTATATGCATTACTTAGTGTATTTTTATATGCATGAGTAGGATAGTAGTGCTATGCTAAACCTGTGTAGAATTCCCTTACTCCTGTGTCTAGGTTCCTATATAATACTTAGTAGATGTATTGATGCTATGCAATTGATGAAAAGTTTTACAAAATGTTAAGTGACTACTCAGGGTTGTGCTCATGGTTGTCGTCGCCTAGGATTAATGTCTATTCTACTTAGGGCCGTGAGCATGGTGATTTTTACCTGAGAGTGCACATCCACTAAGTTAATGAATCTCCTGGGTGGATTGGTTGTATGGTGGCGAAGTTGAGTGGCTACTCAGGTCCATGTCTATGGTTCCTGGAGTACGTGCACTTGTGGATGGCCACCCAGGGAACAGAGGAATCTGAAGAACTCCGAGTGAAGATTGCTTCCAGTGCAGCCATTGCCATATGGGCTCTGGCTTGATCAATTATGTTGCATGGACTCTCTCCGGCTTGACAAGCAGATGTAGGGGGATGTTAGGTGGAACGGGTCAAGCCAGAGTGGGAGGGAAAATGCTTATGAAAATCTCGTCTCATTCTTCTCCTTTCCTTATCACAAATGGTGTGTAAAGCATAATTTGGGTTGAATGGGTACAATGGTGAACGTGCACAACCTCTGCAGAGTGTAAAACTAAGTACTTAGCCGTGTCCCCGGTACGGACAATTTGAGCAGCTGATCACGGACGTCAACGGAGGATTCCATCATTCCAACTTCAGAAATAAAACTTGATGGGTGAACAAGGGAAGATGAGATTTATGGTTTTCATGCCATACTTTTCTTAATTTGAAGAAAGTGTTTTCCAAAGAGATAGGAAAAATTGGCTTTATGCAAAATAGCCTTGAACTCCACCAGCCAAATATACATATAGGCTATAGAGTTATTCCATTAAGTGTCCACCATAGTGTCACTTGCCAGACTCCATTTTTAATGGAATCTGACCCACGTTGTTGCAATATTTTTCTTATTGCAGATTGTTCAGATGACGAGTGAGGTTTCGTTTATAGGTTTTGAGTCTACAACCAACATGTTTTCGCCTGTTGCAGCATGAAAGTGATAGAGACTCACTGCTATTGTATTTCCGCTGTGTACTTTTTCAATGCTAGCTTTATGCTATGCAACTTGTATCGAATATTTTGTAAGTCCGGATCATCGATGTAATAAAATTGATACTTTGCTGTGATATTACATCGTAAACTGTGTGTGCAAACGAATCGATCCAGGGATTAGCACTATACACAGGTATCTGCCTTAATTAAAGTGCATGTATGCTACAGTTGGCCTTAGGGAACATCATTGTCCAAAGCGATCTTCGCAAGATGCTCTTGTGCGCCGAAGGACTCGGATATCTTGCTGAATTCCCTGTCGCAGTCGTCAGAACGCCAAAAATCACCGCGGACCGTGATGACTTCTTTTGGTCCAGACAACTTGAGCTTAAGATATGCATAGTGAGTTACTACCATGAACCTGGCAAACGTTGGTCGACCAAGGATTATGTGGTACTGAGACGGCTAGTCGACGACTTCGAACTCAACACTCTCCTTTCGGAAGTGATCTTCGACACCCAGAACAACTTCGAGCCACAAAGAACCCCGAGAGTAAACTGCCTTGCCTGGCACTATGCCGTGAAATGTGCTTTCAGACTGGATCAAGTTGGCGAGTGACATGTTCATCTTGCGCAAAGTGTCTACGAAGACGATATTGATGCCACTACCTCCATCCATGAACACTTTGTTCATCCTAAACCCTCCAATAAAAGCCTGAATGACGAGAGGTGCGTGTCTTGGTCGCGGGACTCGCGGCGGGTGGTCCGCCCGAGTGAAGCCGATTGGAGTCCGAACCCTGCATGTACTCTGGGACTGCTGGTGGCGCCGCGGTGGCCAAATGAACTCGGTGACTGATAACTTTTGACACGGATTAGATGGCCGCCCTTTCTGTATCATGTACATTGCCCCCCTGGTTTGCGGGGACTGATCGCGAGGTGCGCCCGTATTTTCCTGCTGCCGGTTCTCCTAAACTGCTCCTGCAATGTGCCCTGCTGGCGGCGAAGGTAATGCTGCGTGTGCGGGCAGAGCCAGATTTGCAGCGACGTTACGTCGTATCTCAGCCTGTATTGCGATGAAGTCACGGCAGTCTTTTAGTATGTGTGTTGCTCGTAAGTTGCCGAAATCATCCTTAAACAGGTGCATTCTGCAGGGGTCGGTGAGTTGGTGAGCTGGCGTTCGATAAGGTCGCTCGAACCGAGTTCCCCTTGGCTTGAAATCACGTCTTCTATTTGTACCCTCTCGATTTCTATCGAGGAGATTCATGTCCTCCCGCTCTTCACGCGAGTTCTCCCCCTGGTGGGTGTTATGGTTTGCACGTTTCTCCTGGAATCCAGCCGCTACTTGCTCGACTCCTTCTATCCCGCCATACGGCCTTGGCCTGATTCTTCTGTCAAAACGACCGCGACGTCCGTTGTTGCCCTGTTGGCGATCCGCCTCGGGCGATGGCCCTCTGTCGTTTGTTACTGAGTCTCCCCCATCAGCCCACTTATTGGCTATTTCCATGAGATGTGCATTTGTCTTTGGGTCTTCCCGACCTAATTCTTCTTGCAAGTCGTTGCACCTGACACCTTGTATAAATTTGAATATGGCGTTATCCTCGGAGATGTTTGCGCCTAAGTTTTTCATGGTGGTCCACCGCTGAATGTACTTGCGAAGTGTTTCACCGGGCTTTTGCTTGCAAGCTCTGAGCTGCTAGAAAGACGCGGGTCGTTTGAACATGGAGGAAAAGTTTCTCTTGAAGTTGCTGCAAATAGCTTCCCATGTTCCATACGAACTGCGAGGCAGTCCTTTGAGCCAGGCGCGGGCTGATCCCGTCAACATTAACTGGATGTATTGCATGGCAGCTCGCTGACACGCTACTGCAGTCGTATAGTCCTCTAACCATGCTGACGGCTCTTGACTGCCATCGTACTTGGGAGTCTCAGAAATTAATTTGAACCTTTTTGGCATAAGAGTTTCACGTCTGCCGATATGAATCAAATTGCTCCGCACGGATCGACTTCAGATTCTGAGTCTGCACTACTTCGACTGCGACGCCTACGCTGATGTCGGCGTTTGTTGACTAACCGCTGAGTGATTACATCTCTTGCATCGAATCCTTCCTCTACATAATCGTGGTCAAAGTTGGCAGATTGCCTTTGCTGACGCCGTTCCTCCCTATCACGCCTGCGCTCTTCTCTCTCCCGATGGCGTCGGGTGGACCGTTCTTCCTCGGTCTCCTCTCTATCTCGACTGTTCCGATTCTGTTGCCTGGATCTGCTCCGCTCCATGTCACCTTTGTCTCGTTCGTCGTGGTGGCTGCGCCTGGACCTGCTTCCTTCTGGGTCGTCCTGAGCACGTTCCTCTTATCGCCGACTACCGTGACGGGTGTCTTCACCCAGTGCCGACTGATCGACTGTTTTACTACCGTTTGCACGGGTGCCCGTACCCGGGGGGTTCTGACCATGGTTGTTCCTAGGTCGACCCGCCGAAGTAGCCACTGGTACGAAAGTTGATCCAACATGTCCTAAAGCCTCGATCTGTGCCCGATGAAGAGCGTGCCGTGGGTCATCCTGCGGAGGCATGGTGGATCGGAGGTAGGTTGCTACAGAAGCTACGGCTGTCGCCGTGGTTTTTGGAATGGGAATACTGTCCTCTGCGATAGTCATGAATTTCTGTCTGACGTTATCTAGATTTGGCCCAGCGCCAGGTAACCTGGATCTGGTCCTTGCATGCTCTGTTGTGTATGGCTCTGCGCCATTCGAATATGATGACGAGTAAGCCAGCCTTCTTGCGCTGAGCGAATCAGCTCTGGCTTGTCGCTCGTTGAGTGTATTCTGCATCTCAACTAATTCGAGGTTTTCTTGAGTAACAGGTACTGGTATGCCAATAAATCCTCCCTGGAGGAGTCGACAGGTAACAAGGTGCCTCTTTTGACGACATCTTCTAGCCTGATGGCCATCTCTTCTGTGATGTCCAAATCTTCCCCTGCCATCCGTACTGTGATAGGATATTGGGTTCCCTACGGCGCGGGGTGCTGAACCAATGTGGCTCCTGGGTCGACGTCTACCATGCACACTTGAATATCCAGCCGATTGTACACACTGCACCCCTTGTACCTATGCCCCCGCTCGCTATCCACAGACGACCCCCCGCTGCGGAGTATGGATGCGACTTGAAAAACAGCACAGACGGAGCAATAGCACGTCACGCCTATCTCCTCCACTAAAGCGAACAGATTCATTGCTTCTGCGGATGACGCGGGTGTGATTTTGGTTGCTGATGAAGACGCGATAGGTGAGGACCTCATGAGTGACGCAGATGCAATCTTGACTGTTGACGGTGAAACGGGAGTTGAGGATCCCGCGAGTGGCGCAGATGCGATCTTGACTGTTGATGATGACGCGGAGATTGAGGATCCCGCGAGTGGCGCAGATGCAATCTTGACTGTTGATGACGACGCAGGAGTCGAGGATCCCGCGAGCGGCGCAGATGCGAGCTTGTGTGTTGATGATGACGCGAGGGTCGAGGATCCCGCGAGTGGCGTAGATGGGATCTTGCCGCCCAGATTTGCTGATCGGACTGGGCTCGTAACGTGGAGAGTTCCCCGCTGGTTGAGCAGGAAACGGAAACTGCCAAAGGTCAGATCCATACCTGAGAGCACGCCCACGAACGCTGATCGCTCCGATGCCGAGTGCGGGACGAAATCGAAGGTCCCGAGTGCGTATGGTTTCCTTAGATCCAGCGGATCCCGAGACGGCCCTGCTGCTGATGGAGCCGCCGATTCCGTTGATCCAACGCCCGTTCTTCCCACAGACGGTGCCAATTGACGAGGGATTAACGCGACAAATCCCATGGCGAAGCACCTAGGGTTGTATCGACAGGAAGAGAATATGGGTGTTGGCGAACTCGGACGGCTGACAGGCAAACAATTGCTCGTCAGATCTATATTGTTAATCTCTCAGTACGATTACAAGGTAATCTCGGCGAGTCGATGCCTCACTAGGGTTTGGGTATCTCAGATTGCACGTAGTCCTATCACCCCCCTCCTGACCCGTATATATAGGGATCCAGGTCTCAGGAGTTCGAATACAACTAGAAATATATCTGTAATCTTCTTAAGTCGGTACGAAACCGCCTAATTTGTTCCGTACTCCAGCTATTCGGAAGTTCTTTATCTTCTCCTTTATATGGGCCATCAACTGGGCCTTCCGAGAAACTACTCTTTAATATAACAGGTTGAGTATACCTAACTGGTATAACCACATATGCGGAGAAGGATCTCAGGGAGCGGGAGAAGGACATCAGGCAGTCCACCGCCAAGGAGTACCACGAGAAGGCCAAGAAGCAGGAGGATCGCTTCAAGGCCAAGCACGCCGATGACGCCAAGCGGATCACGGAACTTGAGAAGGCCAACACCAAGATGGGGGTCCATCTCCAGCGTGCGACGGAGGCCCATCGCCAGGCGGAGGATGCTCAAAGGACAGCCATCCTGGACTTGAACTCCCTCGTCAAGGACGTGGAGGACTAGGTGGGCCCAGCTGTTGAGCAAGCGGTTGAGGCTGAGGACAACGTGAAGGCCGCTCGGGTGCTCACGAAGCAGCGGGAGAACATGTTCCTGTATCTGGTTGCCAGGTGCAACGAGCTTGCTACTCATCTTGGCGCGGAGGCGCCTCACGCCAACGCTCGAGGCCGCGGCGATGCTTCCATGTACCTGGTCAGCTTCGACCAACTCTTTGCGGCAATCGAGGGCCCTACCGCCGAACTCTGTGAGGTGATCGAGGTGGAAAGCCGCCAGCTCATGGCGGTGGTTGCTGAATGCATCTTCACCAACCTCAGGCTCCTCACGCCCGGCTTCGACTTCTCGATAGTGACCGAGGCCCGTGAAGGCGAGGAGGTGTGACGGGCCTCCAACTCCCTCCGCGAGCAGGTTGAGTCCTTCTGTGCCCGCTTCAAGCGTGCGGAGGCTGCTGCAGATGACAACGAGGAAGCTGACCCTGCCGGAGCTGAGGAGGACATCGCGGAGGAGAAGGACGATGGTGCGGACTCCGCTTGAGCCTTAGTTGTTGTTCCCTTAAGCGCTTGTATCTGAAACAATCTTTTGTTTAGACAATTCGCAGTTTGGCATGTAATATACTCTTTAAGTATTTTATTTCAGCTTGTGTGCCCCTCGAGAGGCCCTTTTATCTTATTTTCATGTCTATGCTTGCTCTGCATCGTTAGGACCCATCTCTTCGCGCTATGACTCCGCCACTGCGGTATGCTAGAGCAATGACTCAGCAAGGCCGGGGGGAGGGGAGTTTAAGGCTTGGAGAGGTAAGAACCCTGAGTCGCGATGCTCAAGTGCCCCCCTTTGATGTACGAGTAGTCCATGAAATGTAAGGAAAACGAATCGCTCGAGGGACAAACGTGTGCTTGAGGTGAGGGAAGAATTCTTGAGGCATGAGTGCAGGACTTAGCTTCTCGAGGCTCTTTGCCCTGTAGAGGTTTTTGCCTGGCGAGGAGGTTGGCTCCAAAGGTTTTGGCCTTTTGCCTCCTCGGGCTTGAAGGGACGCTTGTTCCCTGTGGATGTTAGAGAGGCAGACCGAAACGCTTGTACATGGTAGTGGGAACCCACGCACGCTTATTGGCCTCCTTAGGTGTTCCTCGCGAGGAGAGTAAGTACCAAGGTCCTTTGGAGAGATGGCGTGTTTGTAGGAGCTTGCCCTTTAGCCAGAGCTCGGATCCTTGGGTTTTGCAGTGCTGCTGGTGTGTCACTTGAGGCACTGGCACCATACTCAGCCCCCTCTCGCGAGGTGCGCATGGGGAAAGATATAAGCGCACATTGAAAAACAATAATGCGGGAATAAACTCACCACCAAAATATTACATACTGGTGCCATAGCGCAAAGTTCACTTAGGAACGAAATGTCTCATTATGCTTGGAGTTGCCAAGTTAATGTATTTATCCATGTCGAGGCATGGGGACCACCCATTAGTGGCAGAGACTCTCTACAGCTTGCGGTGGCTCGTTACACGGAGAGCTCGGAGGGATGACCCTCGAGAGAAACCTTTGGAGCTTGGAGGTGAAGCCGTGAGCTTTTCCTCTAGAGACAAAAAATGCTTGGAGGTGGAGCCGTAAGCTTCCTCTTCAGCCAGATGTCTTGACGTGACTATGATCACGGGTGTGACAATGATCACGGGTAGAACATGCGTAGGTGCATGATGTTCCACGGATTCTTGACGGGGATGCCATCTTGAGTCTCGAGGCGAGCCGCGCCAGGCCTGGCGATGTGGGTGACCCTGAAGGGGCCTTCCAAAATTGGTGACAGCTTGTGGAGGCCTTCCTTGGAGAGGATCCGCCTGAGGACGAGATCGCCTGCGTCCAGGGTGCGCGAGCGCACATGGCGGTTGTGGTAGCGTCGCAGGTCCTGCTTGTACTTTGCCCCTTGGCGAGATTAGCCTGTGGAGGCTCTTCAGGCCCCTTGGCGAGATTAGCCTGTGGAGGCCCTTCGGGCTGCTTGGCGATATCAGTGTTTGGGGCAGACTCAGCTTGTGGCTTTAGGCCTGGCGGTGGGTTTGTGGAGTCTGTCCCTTTGTCGAGCTCTTCGTCAGGCGGTTTTGGCTTTGGAGTGGTTGCACTCTTCTTGTGGAGGACTGGCTCTTCTCTTTCTACCACCAGGACGGCGCTGGCAGTCTTTCGAGTGGCTGATAGATACAGCTTCAGATGTTCGCCTGTCCTTAGGGCAACCATGACTGGTGGGCTGGCCAAGTACCTCTTCAAGTCTTCAAAAGCTTCTTCCGCTTCAGGCGTCCACTTGAAGGTGCCAGATCTCTTCATGATCTTGAAGAAGGGCAGGGCTCTCTCGCCGAACTTGGAGATGAAGCGGCCCAAGCTGGCCATGTAGCCTGCTAGGCGTTGCATATCCTTGAACCGGCGACGAGGCTGCATTTCCTCTATGGCCTTGATCTTGTCAGGATTTGCCTCTATGCCACGGTGGGACACGAGGAAACCAAGCAATTTGCCTTAGGGCACTCTGAAGACGCACTTGGCGGGGTTGAGCTTGATGTTCACCTTGCGCAGGCTGGCGAAGGTCTCTTCAAGGTCCCTGAGGAGAGTATCTCTCTCTCGAGACTTGACGACGATGTCGTCGACGTAAGCCTCTGCATTTTTGCCCATTTGCTCGCCAAGGGCTATCCTCATGAGCCTCTGGAAGGTGGCGCAAGTGTTTTTCAGGCCGAAAGGCATGCATACATAGCAATACACACCACAAGGGGTGAGGAATGCCGTATTTTCCTCGTCCTCCTTAGCCATCTTGATCTGGTGATAACCAGAGAAAGCGTCGAGGAAGCAAAGGAGGTCGCAGCCTGCCGTGGAGTCCACGATCTGGTCAATCCTTGGCATGGGGTATGGGTCCTTGGGGCAGGCCTTGTTGACATCAACGTAGTCGATGCATAGGCCGCCTCCTCCGGCGGGACTTGGGACTACCACGCCGTTGGAGAGCCAAGTGGGGTGTGCGACTTCGCGGACAACGTTTGCCGCTTTAAGCTTCTCGACCTCTTTGATGATGAATGCTTGCTTCTCGGGGGCTTGCTTTCTTGCCTTTTGCTTGACGGGGCATGCGTTTAGACACATGGCTAAGTGGTGCTTGATCACCTCCCTCAGTACACCGGACATGTCTGACGGAGTCCATGCGAACATGTCAGAATTTTCCCTGAGGAAGGCGACGAGCGTGCTTTCCTATTTGGGAGGCAGAGCAGCGCCTATGGTGACACTAGCCCCCGAGCCCTCAGCCCCTGAGCTGTTGGTGCCCAGGGAGACCTTCTTCGTGGAAGCTGGCTCCTGAGAGAACAGCTGCTTCTTCTTCTTGGGCCTCTCGAGAGGCTCCATGTCCTCTGCGGCCGGAAATGCCATAAAGCTGCCTTGTAGGCTGTCTCGACAGTGCGCGTGGCGTCCAGGACGTGGCCGTGGATGGAGATGGTGCCAGCGCTGCCGGCGATCTTGACCATGTTGTAGGCATGATGCATGACGGCCATGAACTTCACGAGGGCGGGGTAGCCGAGGATGGCGTTGTATGGCAAGCCGATGTGGGCGACATCGAAGTCGATGAGCTCGGTGCGGTAGTTCTTCTGCATGCCAAAGGTGACAGCGAGTTGGACCTGCCCCAGAGGCTCGATGGAGCCGCTGGTGACTCCCGTGAATGGCCTGGAGGGCATGAGCCACTCGTAGGGCACTTGAAGCGTCTCGAAGGTCTCGATGGAGATGACGTTCAGGCCTGCACCTCCATCGATGAGCGTCTTGGAGACGGCGATGTTGTTGATGGTGGGGGAGCAGACCAGCGGGAGGGTTCCAACAGTCTTGGTGGACTTGGGGTGGTCCTGCGCATCGAACGATATGGTCATCCGAGAACTTGAGGGCCCTGGAGGTCTCGACGCTGGGGGGCGCGGCATTGAGCTCGCGGGCAAACTGCTTAAACTGGTTGTTCGACTTGTGCGCCTGAGCCCCACCGAGGATGCAAGCCATAGCCCCTCTAGGGGCCTAGTAGCCTCCATCTTCCTTGTCAGGGAGGTTGTTGTTCTTCTCGGCGGCGTTGGCCTGAGTGCCTGATGACTTCTGGTAGCCGCCTTTGCGTCCGCTTCCGCGGTAGCCGCGGCCGCCGCTTCCCTCCGCTTGTTCGTGCTCCTTGCTTAGCCTCTTGAGGTCGAAGCATGTCTCAGTAGAGTGGCCGTGCCTGTTGTGGTAGACGCAGAATGGTCGGTTGTCCTCTTTCTTCTCGCCAGGCTCGGGGGAGTCCCTGCGGGAGCCCTTGGTGTCAGGCTCTGCCGCGAGGACTGCGGTGACCTTGCGCTTGGGCTCCTCCTTCTTCTTGTGGCTCTTGGACCCCTCGCCTCGGTCATCTCCCCACAAGCTCATCTTGACGAAGAGGAGTCCCTCTTCAGCCTTGGCGCACTTGTCCGCCAGATCGAACAACTTTACCACATAGGTGAGCTTGTCGTGGATGACAAGCTTCTCGAGCATCCTGCGGTTCGTGAGGCCCTCGGGAAGGCAGCGATGACCTGGGTGTCAGGGATGTTTGGAATCTTGTTCAGCACCTGGCTGAAGCGTTGGATGTACTTGCGGAGGGTCTCATCCTTCTTCTGCAACACAACGCGCAAGTCATTGTGGGTGAGCGCGCGCTCGTACGTGCCCTTGAATTTGACGACGAACTGCTTGCAGAGCTCTTCCCACGAGCCCACAGAGTCCTCAGGGAGGTTCAGGAGCCACGACAGCTTAGAGTCGCTAAGCGCGTGGGAGAACCAGTTGGCCATGAGTTTGTCGTCTCCTCCTGCAGCTTGGATGGAGGTGGTGTACAACTGCAGAAACTCGAGGGGGTTGCTGGAGCCGTCGTAGCTCTTGGGGAGGGCTGGCCTGAACTTCTGAGGCCAGACCACGCGGCGTAGGGAGCAGGTGAACGCCATGCAGCCCGAGGCGTACGTGGCGACCCCGTTATGCAGAGCCGTGCGGTTCTGCTGGCCCTCCTAGCCAATCTCCTCCACGAGGCGGTTCTGGCGGTCCTGCTGGCGCCCCATCCCCATGCGCGCGTCTAGCGCTGTGCGCCGCACGATTTGGCAGTCGCGCGGAGAGGATGCGTGCGAGGTGGCTCTCTGCGTCGCGGCCGGAGTGGGTCCCGGAGGTGGCGTAGGCGCGTTAGGCGCAGCCATGCCCGCCAGGGAGTGGTGCACAATCGACCGCGACGGAGCGGGGTGAGTGCTGGCGATGCCGATGAGGTGGTTGAGGCGTTCCAACCACTCCTCGTGAGCCTCTGCAGTAGGCCGGTAGCGGAGAAGTTCTTGCGCCATGAGCAGAGCCGTGTGCGGACCGGGCTCCGCGTGTCCTTGAGAGGAGGCGCTCGGGTGCTGCGTCCTGTGCGAGGACTCCGTGTTGGCTTGGTGCTCGGGGTGCTCCTCCCCATTGTGCCCGGGCTCGCTCTCAGGATCCTCCACGTGCGGCCCGGTGTTGGCGCGCTCCTCACGGCGGGGGTGACCCCGCCGTCCACGAGTGGCGGTGGCGCCGGGAACGGTGTTGGTTCTTTCGGGTGCGAGCCGAGTGGCGCGAGTGTCCATCATGGTGCGGAGGCGGCTCGAAGGTCGTTGACGTGCCTCAGTCCCCTACCTGGTGCGCCAAATGTCGGGGAGTGACTCCCACAGAACAGGGATAATCACAGCCTGAAGAGTAGTTCGAAGGGGGATTGAACAAGGAGGTCAAACAACCCTCGAGAGGCTCGACGACGATGCTCGCCGAGCTTGGAGAGGGACAACACGATAGAGATAGACACCAGCCCGTACCCAGGTTCACGGCCCTTAGGAGGAGGTAACACCGCTACTCCTGCTTGCCTGAATTGCACTGCAGAGGATACAGTACAACGAGTTTGTTGAGGGCTCTCTTGAGGCAGTTTAGTGCTTGAAGAGGGAAGCTATGATCTTCTTCCTCCTCGAGTAGTTGGCTATGCTACACGCTTGGCTAGGGTTCCAAGGGTTCATAATGCGATTGATCGATCCCTTGCTATGGTGGTGCTCCTGCTCCTTTTATAGGCACCTCGGGCCTCATCCTTGCACTGTACGCAGAGGGTGGGTTCCCACATGGCAGTGGCGCGAAGGAGAAGGAGTCCACCGTCGCAGAAATCTCCATGGACATGGTCCATCCGTGCTAAAGTTAACAGCGGTGGCCGACAAGCTACATACTGCGCAAAACGGCTCACAGGCGTTGCAGAGGTCGTGGCGGAGCCCACGAGTACGATCTTCTTGGAGCGTTGCGCCGTCCAGCCGCTTTATCACTAAAGAGGAAAGTCCTGCCTGTCCTAGCGTGGGCGGTGCAGCTTTGTTGACTCCTTTATCACCAAAATGGCAATTGTGACGCTCGCGTCACTCTACGGTTGCTGCAGAGGCCATGTGCGCCCTGCAGCTTGCTTAGCCGTGAAGTGTCTCCACAGGGCCACGGGGGCCTGTGGAGAGGTTCCTGTTGACTTCTCTCCAGGCGAGTAGAGCCTTGGGGAGTCTCTTGAAGCGCAAGGTCCTCTTTAGGCCCTCGCTTCCTCTTCAGGCCCTCAAGAGGAGTTGCCTCTCGAGGATCTCTCCATGCGGTTGCTTGGTCCTTAGTCGTTTCGTCGAATTTGTCACGTGCGAGACCTGTGTAGAGTGGGCTCTTCACACCCTGGTCCTCACTGGGCCGACAAAATGTATAATAACAACAACTATTTAACTATTGAACTATGCAATGTAACAACAATATAGACAATTGAACTATATATAAGATTTTCCTACAATCTCATTTCGGCCAAATATATATATGCACAATGTAATTTCATTTCGGCCAACTATTGAACTATGTATAATAACAACAAAAATCTCATTTCGGCCAAATGTATAACAACAACAACTATAAAACTATTGAACTATGCAATGCAACAACAATGTATAATAACAACAATAATTTCCTAGTTCAATTGTTAAAGAAATTGCTATCCAATTAAATTTTCCTATCCATATGAATCAACAAATTAGAGAAAATTATTACCCCCAACATTGGATGAGATTTACCTTGCCCATTGGAAGACCAAGACATGCTTCTTAAAATAAAGTTGGATGACCGCAACCTCTCGTTGATTGGCCGTGTACTCGAGATCAAGACCGATGAACTTGTCTTGCTCCCGAGCTTCACCAACCCATTTCTTGAAATCGGAGAGATAATCGGACAACATAGCGCTATCGTTGGAATAAACGACCTTAAGATTGGCGGTGTGTGCAAGCACCGGTCCGTAGCGAGTGATTGGTGGCGCCGGATTCATGGTGGCCGGCGTGGAAGAGAGAGGGAGAGAGAGTGTTGCCGGAGTAAGGGGAGAGGAAAGAGAGCCAGCCGGCCGTGTTGAAATGAAGAAGATGAGAGACAGGGAGCGAAGAAACTGCCCACTCCCGTCTAAAATCGTGGCGAGAGTCGAACGGTTAGGACCTTTAGTACCGGACCGTAACACGGCCCGGTACCAAAGCTCCCCTCGCCCAGCCCCTCGTGGCCGTTGCCATCCCATTGAGCTTTAGTACCGGGCCGTGCTACGGATCGGTACTAAAGGTCCCTTACAGACCGATAGTGTTGCCCCCCTCCCGTCTGACAGTTCGGACTGGTACTGATGCTCATTAGTACCAGCTGCAAATATAAGCAAGACTAATTCTCTGGACGTAAAGTCCTTTTTCCACGAGTGATGCACGAGGCAACTGGGCAGCGATCCAGCTCAGCTGTGCCATCAGATCCACGCGCGGCTGCACCTGTACAAGATCTTCAGCATCATGGACCAATCTACACTGCATCGAGCCGGGAACTATACCAAGCCGAATAACAACGTCAAGTTGTACGATTACATCAAGATCCTAATCGAGTTCTGCATCACCGACACATCATCGCCAAGTTCCACATCTCGTGGTCTTCATCAACAAACCTCGTCAACACATCGCTGCCGCGCCGCTACAACCTCGTCCACAAGGATGGACACACGCCCTCTGACAGTACAACTGCAAGGCACGACACGCCATCGACGATGGCATCGACCGCGTCCGACGGGTAAGACTGCATAAAAAAAACCGGCATCACAATTGTGAGAGCCCCTACAACCGTGCACACGGTTCTGGCAAAACCGTTGTGTGCTCGGTCAGTTTTCTCCAGTCTTGGCAAAACTGGGTGACCACCTACGAACGCGTCCTCTTACATAGGCAAGACGCCCCCGACGGTACCTTTGAAGGTGAAAAACGTCGGCTTCGACGGTATCCCTCAAAGGTGCAAAACATCATATAGAAAAAACAACTTCAGCTCCGTCATAAAAACGCGCATTTTTTTGCGCCTTCGGCATTGCCGCTACAACAACCACGACGAGTACTACATCGACCACAACATCTCGACCAGTGACCACGGCAACATCACGATCGGCTATCTCGACATCAACATCAAGAACAACGTCTACATCAAATCAAGAACTTCAGTCAACAGTGTCGGACTCGTCACTTGCTTCCATGACACTCCCGCTGCGACTGCGAGAGGGAAGAGAAGAGACCGTCAGAGACACAGTTGATGATGAAGGAGAGGAGAAGACGACGAAATCATAGGACTTAAAATCTAGTTGCAATTGTCCGTTTCACTCCCGTTACGACTGAGAGGGAATGTTAGAATATGAATACGAATAGATTTAGAAGTTAGAGATAGACTAATATTAGACTAGGACTTCTAGACCTTCTCCTATTCGAAGTCTATCTAGCCTTGTACCAATATATATACCCCATGAGGGTCATAGCAATATAACAACAAAGATTAACAACAAAGATTAGGGATTCTATATTTTCTACAACGGCGACTTCAGTGAGGTACTCAGCCAGGATGAGCACCTAGGCCCTCGTGATCGTACAGAGGGACAAATCGTCGCTTTCCAGGACTGCTTGCAAGATTGTGATCTCTGATCTTGATTTTGAAGGTCCGAAGTACACATGGACTAACCGGCAAGATACCGACCATCACATCAAGGTGCGCCTAGACAGGGCGTTGGCAAATGGCAATTTTACCAGCCTGTTTCAGGACTGCACTGTTGAAAACTCGAGCACCACCTAATCAGACCACTATGCTATTGTGATACATCTAGTGAAGGAGAAGAGGAGAGGTGGATCAGCTGCTGTGTCGCAGAGTATCAGATATGAAGCCATGTGGCGTCGTGCTCCAGATTATAAGGAGATGTTAGAATCAGTCTGGTCGGATGGCAGGCCGGTCCCTCCTTCCCTCCATTCGACTTGGAGTAATCTGAACCGTATGGCTAGAACACTAAAGGACTGGAGTCGGGTGACCTTTGGATCTGTCCGTAACCAAATACGTAAGATGGAGCAAAAACTCTTCTATCTTAGAGGCCAGCCGGTTAGCGAAGAAAGGGTCTGAGAGGAACGTGATATTGAGCACAAGCTGTGTGAATTGTTTGAGTGTGAGGTGTTGGGGATATACCAAGTGGGGGTATCTCTGACATGGATCAATCCGGCTAGTCACGGGTGGTCCAAGGTTGGTAAGGCTAATGCCTGCCGGGCGGCCCAGTTAGCTGACGTACAAGAAAGTAGGCGGACGGTCCAAGGAAGGCGGAAGGTCGAAACCCATCAAGCCACCAATCCCAAGACGGAAGGCGGCAACTAAGCCGGATAAGTCTAGTACTCTGTTTACTTGCCGGACAAGTACTTACCTTGTAACCCGGGGTATGGCCGCCTATATAAACCGTCCAGAGGGAAGACTTTAGAGCACGCTCCAATACACATTGTAACATGTTCACGGCTATTGCCTTATAGTTAATTATAGCAGCACGTAGGGTCTCGCCACCGTTGCGAGATCTGAAGCTGGGTAACCTCGCCGTGTTCAATCCCGACCTCGATGACTCCAGCCTTCTTCCCCACATTCATCCATAGGCTAGAGGACCCCCGTCTCCTATTAACTATGCCGATACTCCGACAGATGGCGCCCACCGTGGGACATAAGGTTTCTGGCGTCACGTTCCAGGCGGGAACACTTGGCGGCATGGGCAAGGAGATCGCCGTCGACCGCGTAACAAGATATGGCGGCCGCAGCTATGTCAACTCAGATGAGTCCTGACTCCTGGCGGACGACTACCTCATCGTGTGCGCAATCGTGTCGACGCAGGGATCGACGTCTTCATCGGGTACACACCAGAGGCGTACGGCCTACCGTGTTTCTACAACCCCACCCACCAACCCTTCGACCAAGCATTCGACCGGCAAGATGGATCTGAATCTGCCTTCTCTGAGGAGTCGGAGGGATCTGACTTCCACTTCGTCGGAGTTGTCGGACTGGGATCCGACTCCCAGCCAGAAAACAACGATCCTGAATCAATTCTTCCTGCTCTCCAGGAGGATGCGATGTCAGATGCCGGATCCAGATCTACCGTTCAAGTCAACGTAGACTCTGATTCTGATGATGATGCTAGTCTCTTCGAAGAGAGAATCAAAAACCGCTTTTCCAGTGATAATCCGGTTCCTTCTGAGAACACAGCGGATACAGATATGCCTGATAAGCTGGCTATGATGGTTGTCATCGGCAACGAGTCAACCCCAGTTGTTTCTGACCCGCAAGATAAGCCGGAGGAAGCTGCCGCAACACCAACGTCGGTCAACTCATTGACGGTTCCGACAAGGTGCACGCTAAGAAGAAAGTTGGTCTCAGAAAAGGCAGTAGCAGCAAGCCCACATATCGGCTCTTTGTCATCAAGGAAGTAGACGAAATCATGAACACTCCGGTGACTAAGGATACCCCACTCGACGAAGTGGAAGAGGTTAGACTTAATATGCTTAAGCACTCTCACTTCCTACGCAGAAGAGATGAGTATGTTGAGAGTCTTGCGAAGAAGATCGAGAAAGAGCAAGAGAAGATGTCGACAAAACCGAACAAGAAGCTCTTCGAAGAAAAAAGGTCATCAAAAAACCGCCGTGATAAAGAGCCGCCAATCTAAGCGACCACAGCAGCTCAAGACTTGGGGTTTGACTAGCGCAGAGCACCACAGCGTACGGATAGACGAGCAGATGTTGTTTTCTGCACCCCCATCCTTAACGTCGCTGCCGCGCTCGACACCCTAGACGACAAGACTTACACAGCGGAGGAAAAGGTGGCCAATGCAAGACACTTTATGAGCAAGGCCTTAGAGCAACAAGCTCGCGCTGACTCCTACAGCCATATGGCCGATGCCCGCGGGGGAGATCTAGAATCCAAGTCAGGAAAGTGGAAAGCCTTACCTGGTGCTGACTCCGAAGGCCCGTCCGGCTCCCGTAGCCATGGCGACAAAAGGAAAGCGACGCCACCTCCAAAGAAGACGCCACCGCCAAAGCCAAGGTGGGACGAACACTCGCGGACAGGAAGCAAAGGCGACCTGCCACCTCCAGCTCAGCCAAAGCGCGGCGATGGTGGTAGCCAGAGTAACGGCCAGCCGCCTAAAAAAGATAACGACAATGACCATCCCAGGAGGGGTCGAAGCCGGTCTCCGCAACGTTGCACCGGCAACAAGAGGAAGGAGGCGGCAGATGACCCTAGGCGCAGCACAAGCCGGGCTGCGCAGGACGAGCCGAACGCCAAAAGTGGGGAACAACAGATCACTTCAGAAGACCCAAGACACCGCCTACAAGACATAGCAAGAGGAAGGGAGCCGCAATACTCTGGTCCAAAGTGCTTTGGCGATGCCATCCGCATAGAGCCGTTTCCCAAGGACATGACATCAGTGTCTTAGAATTTTCCTAGGTACAATGTCCTCATTTCGCCGGACTCATGGCTAGTCGACTATGTCATGGCCGTAGAGATTGCCGGCGTAAGCAATCACATTGCCGTCCACTACCTACCTCAAATGTTGGAAGGCACGACAAGAGCTTGGATCGACAACCTTAAGAGAAGTTTATCCATAGCTAGTATGACATGGAAAAGGTGTTCTCCCAGCACTTCCAAGGAACATACAAACGTCCAAACACCTACATGGATTTGCAACGCGGTGTTCAGAAGCCGGACGAAACCATGACAGATTTTTTCAGCCGTTGGATCTCAGAGAAGGCCAACTGTCATGGTGTTTCGGACGCTCAGTGTAGTGTACCTGCACCTAAAATATGGCAGATACCTGTGTATAGTGCAAATCCCTGAAACGATTCGTTTGCACACACAGTTACGATGTAATATCACAACAAAGTATCAATTTAACGCTGATCCAGACTTAGAAAATATTCATTAAAAATTTGCATAGCATAAAGCTAGCAGTGAACAGAGTAAACAGCGGAAAATTATTCTTCATTGAGTCCCCAATCATCATCATGTGCCACAGGCGAGCATGTTGGTTGAAGACTCGAAAACCCTTAGTAAAAACTTTCACTCATCATCAGGACAGTCTGCAATAAGATATATATTGCAACAACGTGGGTCAGAACCATTAAAATGGAACTGGCAAGTGACACTATGGTGGACACTTAGAGGAATAACTCTATGACCTATATGCTTATTTGGCTGGTGGAGCTCAAGGCTATTTTGAAGAAAGCAAGTTTTTCCCTTACTTTTTGAAAACACTTTTCTTCTATTCGAGACATCCGTGGCATGAAATCCACTGTCTCATTCTACCCTTGTTCACGCATCAAGTTTTTTTTAATTTATAAGTTGGAATGGTGGAATCCTCCGTTGACATCCTCGTTCAGCTGCTCAAATGTCCGTTTCCGGGGACACGGCTAAGTACTTAGATTTTACACTCTGCAGAGGTTGTGCACGTTCACCATTGTACCCATTCAACCCAGGTTATCCTTTACACACCATTTGTGATAAGGAAAGGAAAGAATGAGACAAGATCTTTATGAAACATTTTCCCTCCCACTCTGGCCTGACGCGCTCCACCTACAAATCCTCTACCACCACCTGTCAGGCCGGGAAGAGTCCACATAGCTTACTTGATCAAGCCAGAGCCCATATTGGCAATGGTTGCACGAGAAGCAATCTTCACTTGGAGTTCTTCAGATTCCTTTGCTCCTGGGTGGCCTTCCACAAGTGAATATTCCACAGGTAAATCCCCTGGGAACAACACTCAACTCATACAGCCAAGCAACCAATTTCCACCCAGGTGTTTGATTAAAACTTAGTAGACTTCATCTTTTTCATCAAAATAGTTTTTGCATAGCATCACTATTCTACTAAGTAATTTCATAGGAACCTAGACACAGGAATAAAGGGGTCTATCATGGCTTGCATAGCAATGCTATCCTACACATGCTTATAGAAAATACTCTACTCATGCATAGAAAAATAATGGGACTTTTATGGAGGTGTGCCACTTGCCTTGGCAACCGGGAGTGCAGCAGTTACAGTTGCAAAGATTCTCGTTTCCCTCCGAATAGTCTAACAAAGAAATAAAGAGCCACACATAAACACACAAGCAGAGGTTCATACAAAGAAAAATGTATGCTATGCATGAGATGAGATGCAACAATTTATTTCCAACGTCTAGAAACTAATAAAAGTATCCCTTTGGATTTTCATGATATATGCATGAATAAATTTTTGATTTGTTTCTATTATTTAATCATGAATAAAGGGGTAATGACAAGGACTTAGTTTACTTAAATAAAATTTCAAAATCAAATTTTGTAAAAAATGACATTTGGGCAGAGGGCATCTAAACAAGTTGTTAGCAATTTGATTTACTAAAAAATAAATTTTCTAACTAAAGTTATGTCAAAAACACTTAAACTACTCTCAAAAATATTTGAAATTTTTTTATGTGTCAAAACAGAAAACTAATGAAGCCAAAGTGTTCTACTGGTTCTAAGGATTTCAAATATATAAAAATATTTAAATTTGGTTAAACAGATAAAAGTAATGATGAAAACAGTGTGCAGGGGGTTTTTTGCAAAACTAGGGGGTTTTCTGCAAAACTGCCAAATTAAATGATTTAATAAAAATTCAGAAAATAAAATCTGACGTGGCGCTGACGCGAGCTGATGTGGCGCTGACGCGGCGTACCGGTTCGGAGTTTTAAGTGATCTAATCCTAGCGTGCACGGGAGATCTAACGGTCTAGATCAAAACGACCAGAAGCGAGCGCGTGGCCGGCCGGAACACTAGCCCGAGGCGTGCCCGCGGCGGCGCCATCGCCGGAGTTGCTCGCTTCGCACGCCCTACTGCCTACGAGGAAGAACGAGTCATACCCGTGCGTGGAGGAGGTCGAGGCGGGGACGATGGTGAGGTGGTCGACGATGGAGTGCTCTGTCGCGCCGGAATTTGCTCGTCGGAGTTGTGCTCGGCGGCGGTCCTCTTCGGGCGTGGATGGAGACGATGATCTGCTGCCCGAGAAGACGCAAAAACTTGTCAAAACGATGCGCGAGGTCAAGATAGACCAGAAGGAAGTGGAGAGAGGGCTTGAGGGGGACGCGGCTCACCGGAGTTCGTCGAACTTGCCGTCGGTAACGGCGGGGCTCGGGGGGTGCTCGTGGGCGGCCTGGTGGCTCTCGGGAGGTGGTGCTTGGGGAAAAAGAGAGAGGGGATCGAGGGGATCTTATAGCAAGAATCGGCGACGTAAATGGGGCAATGAATCCCCCGCAATGAATCGAGATTACTCGGCCGTTTCTCGGCGTCGTCGTGGGCGTGATTTGGGGCGAGCCGTTGCAGCGGGAGGGATGACAGGTGGGGTCCACCTGCCAGCGAGTGAGCGCGCGCGCGCGGGCGGGGACGGGCCGCTGGCGGGCTGGATTGCGTCACGCGCGTGGTAGATAGCGAGTGGGCTTCGGCCCACTGGCTGGCCCGACTCTATTTTTCCTTTTTGAAAATTCATTTATGTTTTTAAATCTTTTGAGTATAAAATAAATTCAAAACTATATTAAAACTTCTCAGAAAAATTCATAAAAATATAATTTGAATAGCTTATAAAAAATAGATCCTTTTGACATTATTTTTGTCTAAAGTAAAAATAGAATAAAAGTAACATTATTATAAATTCGAAATAACAATTTTAAGGGCATAAAGTCAATTAAAATATATTTAAATAATTAAATTCAAATTCTATGTGATTCATATGACAAGTTTAATGATGATGATGCATGGATGCAAAAGTTTTAAATTTTTCTAAAAATTGGGATGTTACAAAACTAACCCCCTTAAGATGAATCTCGCCCTCGAGATTTGGATTGGCTAGCAAATAGGTGAGGGTGGTCTTCTTTAAGGTCATCTTCTCTTTCCCAAGTTGCTTCCTCTTCTGAATGGTGATTCCACTGTACTTTACAGAATTTGATGGTCTTGATTCGGGTGACACGTTCTGCTGTCTCCAAAATCTTTATTGGTTTTTCTTCATAAGTGAGATCACTTTCTAGTTGTACTTCCTCTAGTGGCACCGTATCTCTTAGCAGTGTTTCTGCCATTTTTGGGTGACATTTCTTCAGCTGGCTGACATGAAACACACTGTGAACCGTGGAAAGTGCTTCCGGAAGTTCCAATTCATAGGCGACCTCTCCTTTGCGGGATAATACCTTGAAGGGTCCAATAAATCTAGGTGCCAATTTTCCTTTGATTCCAAATCTTTTAACTCCCCGCATAGGTGAAACTCGGAGATAGACTCGATCACCCACTTCATACGTGACTTCTCTCCTTTTGGAGTCCGCATAACTTTTCTGTCTGGATTGTGCTATCTTTAAACGGTCCTAATCAACCTGACTTTTTCCTCAGCCTCCTTGATTATGTCTGGTCCGAACAAACTACGTTCTCCTACGCCACTCCACAGTAGTGGGGTGGTGCACTTTCTTCCATACAGGGCTTCAAATGGCGACATCTCTATGCTCGCTTGATAGCTGTTGTTGTAAGAGAACTCGGCATATGGAAGATTATCATCCCAGCTTGACTTATAATCTAGAGCGCATGCTCTCAGCATATCTTCTAGGATCTGATTTACTCTTTCTGTCTGTCCATCCGTCTGCGGATGAAACACTGTACTGAACTCTAATCTAGTTCCCAGGGACTCATGTAATTGATTCCAGAAATGGGAAATAAACTGAGTACCCCTATCCGACACAATTTTCTTGGGAACACCATGTAGACACATAATCCTCTTCATGTAGATGTCAGCTAGTTTGGCACTAGTGTATGTAGTCTTTACGGGTATAAAGTGAGATACTTTCGTCAGCCGATCGACTATAACCCAAATAGAATCATACCCTGATTTAGTCCTGGGCAGACCCGTGATGAAATCCATACCAATCTGTTCCCATTTCCAATCTGGTACTGGTAACGGTTGTAGCAACCCTGCTGGTTTTTGGTGTTCTGCTTTCACACGACTGCAGACATCACACTTTGCAATGTATTCAGCAATATCACGCTTTAAGTTGATCCACCAATACCTCTCCTTTACATCCATATACATCTTGGTGTTACCCGGATGTATGGAATAAGGTGAGTCATGAGCTTCTTGAAGTATTAACTTCCTGAGGTCGGCATTGTCAGGAACACAAATGCGTTCTTTATACCACACGGTTCCTTCTTCATCTTCTCTAAAATCTCTGGCCTTACCTTCGCTTAGGTTCTTCTTGATTTCTTTTACTGCTTTATCCTCTAACTGAGCTGTCTTGATTTTGTTAAATAGAAGAGGTTGAACTTCTAAGGATGCTATGAATCCTTCAGGTACCACCTCTAATCGAAGGTCCTTAAATCCTTTACAAAGATCTTCCAGCAATTCTCCTGCCGTGAGTCCGTTTACATAAGTCTTACGGCTCAAGGCATCAGCCACTACGTTGGCTTTCCCTGGGTGGTACTATAGACTTAAATCATAGTCTTTGATCAATTCTAACCATCTCCTTTGTCGCATGTTTAATTCCTTCTGAGTAAAGAAATACTTGAGGCTTTTATGATCCGTAAAAACTTCACATCTCTTTCCCCATAAATATGGCCTCCATATCTTTAGCGCATGCACCACAGAAGCTAACTCTAGATCATGAGTGGGGTAGTTTACTTCATGATTTTTTAGTTGTCTTGAGGCGTAAGACACTACTTTGCCTTCTTGCATCAATACGCTTCTTAGGCCGCGATATGAAGCGTCGCAATAAACCTGGAAGTCTTTCTCTAGATCTGGTAAGCATAATACTGGTGCCGACACCAAGCGCTTCTTTAGTTCCTGAAAACTGGTCTCACAAGCTTCCGTCCATTCAAATTTGTTTCCCTTCTTCAGTAGTTCAGTCAAGGCCTTGGCAATCTTGGAGAAGTTTTCAATGAATCTCCGGTAGTACCCTGCCAGTCCTAGAAAACTACGGATTTCTCCCACATTTTTGGGCGATTCCCAATTTGTCACAGCAACAACTTTTTCAGGGTCCACTGCTATCCCATCTTTAGACACCAGGTGTCCTAGAAATCCTACTTGTTTTAACCAAAATTCACACTTGTTGAACTTAGCATATAATTTATGCTCTCGGAGCCTTTGCAACACCTGACGTAAATGTTCTTCGTGTTCTTTGTGACTTTTGGAGTAGACTAAGATGTCATCGATGAAGACAACAAACAAACTTGTCCAGAAAATCCATAAACACCTTATTCATCATATTCATGAAATAGGCTGGTGCATTGGTTAACCCAAAAGGCATTACCGTGTACTCATACGAACCATATCTTGTAACGAAAGCAGTCTTGGGTATATCCATCTCTCTGACTTTCATCTGAAAGTACCCTGATCTGAGATCGATCTTGGAGAAGACGACAGCCCCTTCTAGTTGATCGAACAGTTCATTGATTTTGGGAAGCGGATACTTGTTCTTGATTGTATGCTCATTTATGTCACGGTAATCGGTGACTAATCTCTGAGTACTATCCTTCTTCTTGACAAAAAGGATCGGGGCTCCCCAGGGTGATGAACTTGGACGAATAAAGCCTTTCTGCATAAACTCTTCCAGTTGTTTCTTGAGTTCTTTCAGTTCATCAGTTGCCATTGGGTAGGGCCTTTTAGCAATTGGTCATGTTCCCGGCTTTAGCTCTATGAGGAACTCTACATCTCTATCGGGTGGCATTCCTGATAGTTCTTCCGGAAACACATCAGGGTATTCCTTAACTATAAGGACCTCACCGAGACTAAACCCCTTAAGAGAATTAAGCCTAACCTTCTTTAGTTCAAACTTTGATCTAAAGTTGATCTTCGAGCCTTCTGGAGTGGTGAGAGTGATGGTTCTATTTGCGCAGTCTATGATTCCTGCATAGCGGGACATCCAATCCATCCCTATGATAACATCCAGGCCTTGTGTTTCCAGGATGATCAAGTCCGTAGGAAACTGATGCTTTCCAATCTTCAGACTCAACTGTCTATAGCCAGAGGTTACTAGCATCTCTCCGCCCGGAGAGCTTACTCTAATGGGGCTTCCTATATTTTCCACTACTAACCCATGTTTGTTTACAAAAGATCTTGAAATGAAAGAATGCGATGCTCTAGTATCAAATAAAACTAATGCTGGGCATGAATTGAGCAAGAACGTACCAATGACAGCATCAGGTTCATCGTACACTTCTTCCACATTGATGTGGTTCACCTGTCCTTTCTGGAAGGGATTGGGCTTGGCAGCTTCTGTGGGCTTCTTTTCGGGGCAGTCAGTGGCGTAGTGACCCTTGTTATTGCACTTGAAGCATAGGACTTGGCTGATATCTTTCTTATATTCCGGGTTTAGGCGATGTTGTCCATTGTTGTGGCCAGCATTTCCGTTTCCCTTGTGATTCCCATTGTTTCCCTTGAAACACCACTATGGTTGTGACCATGATGTTTGTGGTTGCTTCCTCCACTAGGATAGTGACCAGGTTTATGACTCTGGTTTGCATCTTGAGGGAAAGGTCTCTTGAAAGAAGTCTCAGAATGGTGTTTGTGAACATTCAACTTTCTCTTCCTATTTTCAGCCTTCTTGATGTTATCCTCCAGTATGATAGCCTGATCTAGGAGAGTCTGATAATTTGGGGCATATGCCACTGTCAAAGGGATCTTCAGCTCGTCACTCAGCCCATTTAGGAATTTTGCCTTCCTCTTTGCCTCGGTGTTAATGTCTTCAGAGGCATAACGAGAAAGGGCATGGAAATCAGCCATGTACTCCTTAAGGCTCCTGTTTCCTTGTCTCAGGTTTCTGAATTCTTCCTGCTTCAAGTTCATAATGCCCGAGGAGATATGAGCATTACGAAAACCTTCCTTGAAATTTTCCCAAGTCATGGTTTCTAGTGGGTGGGTGATTTGATAAGTTTCCCACCACTGGATTGCTGGTCCTTCGAACAGATGAGTGGTCAGTACATTCGCAAGTCACTATATCCCCGTCCACTGAACGCAGCCAGTCATCTGCCACAATTGGTTCAGTTGCAGTGGAGAACTTGTTCGGTCGGAGCCTCAGAAATATGGTAAGTCTATCCACATGGGGGGGTGGTGGCGGAGGCGGGTTGTGGTTGTTGTTATTGTTGTTGGTTGCCGCAATGAACTGGGTCATCATAGTCATTAGCTGAGCTTGAGCGGCCATCAACTGTTGTATAGCATCATTGTTGTTGTGGTTGTTGTTGTTGTTGTTATCGGGCGTACGACGGGGAGGCATCTGTGATTTGTATAGATGAGTTTTTAGACGGAAAGGTCTAAAGAGAAAGATTACCCCAACAAACAAACAACCTATAAGAACAAACAAACATCACACAACTCAAAACTCTGGATTAAACAGACATGAGAGTTTTGGAAAATAAAACGCGAGGTTCCGTGTAAAACAATGGAAGGTACTGCCTTATCACAAGTTGATAGGTCAATACAAGACTAAGATAACGATGAGGTGTATATAAATGGTAGTCTCGCTAACGAACTACTCGACCATGTCATCTTCTTCTTCTTCAATTTCCTGAATCTCGATTCCTTCATTGTCGAGTACTTCCCTTAATTCCTTCACTTCTTTCTCCAGGGCAGAGTTCTTCTCTTGCAGCTCCCTTTTCTCGGTACGAAGACGCTTGATCAAGTCACTATCAGCTTCGAACTCGACTTCATTGCTCTCGAGTTCTGCCTTCTGTTCTCTGATAGTCTTGTTTTTCTCTTGAACCCTTTTGTCCTGTCTCTTGTATTTCTCTTGTGAAGCAAACTTTTCTTCTTGGGCCTTAGTCACTTCCTCTTGAGCTTTCATCTTTTCCTCGTTCTCCTTGAGTAAGGCACACAACTCATCGTTCTTCAGGAGTTCAGCGCGTTTATCCTCATAAATTTCTGTGACGAGGACCTCCAACTCCTGGAAATACAGACTAAGGGGCTTTGCTTTGCCTCTATCTCCAACATCAAAGAGGTATGGTTCTCCCTCCTCGTTTCTCCTTCCAGAGAAAATGGAGTAGTGGCCCCTCAACTCTGTGCTATAGCGTCCGCAGAGACGTCCAATCAGGTCCTTCATGACGAGATTGAGTCCTTTATCTTTGGAGTCACTAACCATTCTGATTTCCAACGGGGGCTCTTCTCCACGTCCTGGCTGAGTTGCTTTTATCCCCCAACAGCCCTCCTTGTTAAACTTCTTCAGGATGAAGCCCTTAACTTGAGGTAGCGGTAAACCTATCTTCTCGCCGATGTCGAGAAGGTAGCAGCCAAAACGGGTGTCCTCGAAGTCCTCCGCAGTGGTGAAGTGGAAGCTCGTCATCCTTTAGGAAGAAAGAAAAGAATTTAAAACAAGAATGTATAAGGTAAGGAGGTACTAGTCATAAGTGTATTATTAAATTAGAGTCAAAACTAAGTGAAATCTCAATGTGATCAACAAATATAAACAACTCTTTGTAAATTGGATATTCACTATAGTGAGAGAGACAGACACCCGGCCAGCCACTTAATTGTGGAACATGTCTCATGTACGCGGACATGTAAGGTTTGTTTCCAGGCCGCTTCATCTCACTATGCCGCTAGGATCCAAAAATACTTAAGTAGTTAATACTATGATCAAAAGGTTTTTCCAATCCTAAGGGCTCGAACCTACAGGCAACACAGTGCTCTGATACCATCTGTAGTGTACCTGCACCTAAAATATGGCAGATACCTGTGTATAGTCCAAATCCCTGGATCGATTCGTTTGCACACACAGTTACGATGTAATATCACAACAAAGTATCAATTTATTACAACGCTGATCCAGACTTAGAAAATATTCATTTTAAATTTGCATAGCATAAAGCTAGCAGTGAAGAGAGTAAACAGCGGGAAATTATTCTTCATGGAGTCCCCAATCATCATCATGTGCCACAGGCGAGCATGTTGGTTGAAGACTCGAAAACCCTTAGTAAAAACTTTCACTCATCATCAGGACAGTCTGCAATAAGATATATATTGCAACAACGTGGGTCAGAACCATTAAAATGGAACTGGCAAGTGACACTATGGTGGACACTTAGAGGAATAACTCTATGACCTATATGCTTATTTGGCTGGTGGAGCTCAAGGCTATTTTGCAGAAAGCAAGTTTTTCCCTAACTTTTTGAAAACACTTTTCTTCTATTCGAGACATCCGTGGCATGAAATCCACTGTCTCATTCTACCCTTGTTCACCCATCAAGTTTTTTTTTAATTTATAAGTTGGAATGGTGGAATCCTCCGTTGACATCCTCGTTCAGCTGCTCAATTGTCCGTTTCCGGGGACACGGCTAAGTACTTAGATTTTACACTCTGTAGAGGTTGTGCACGTTCACCATTGTACCCATTCAACCCAGGTTATCCTTTACACACCATTTGTGATAAGGAAAGGAAAGAATGAGACGAGATCTTTATGAAACATTTTCCCTCCCACTCTGGCCTGACGCGCTCCACCTACAAATCATCTACCACCACCTGTCAGGCCGGGAAGAGTCCACGCAGCTTAGTTGATCAAGCCAGAGCCCATATTGGCAATGGCTGCACGAGCAGCCATCTTCACTTGGTGTTCTTCAGATTCCTTTTCTCCTGGGTGGCCTTCCACAAGTGAATATTCCACAGGTAAATCCCCTGGGAACAACACTCAACTCATACAACCAAGCAACCAATTTCCACCCAGGTGTTTGATTAAAACTTAGTAGACTTTATCTTTTTCATCAAAACAGTTTTTGCATAGCATCACTATTCTACTAAGTAATTTCATAGGAATCTAGACACAGGAATAAAGAGGTCTATCATGGCTTGCATAGCAATGCTATCCTACACATGCTTATAGAAAATACTCTACTCATGCATAGATAAATAATGGGACTTTTATGGGGGTGTGCCACTTGCCTTGGCAACCGGGAGTGTAGTAGTTACATTTGCAAAGATTCTCGTTTCCCTCTGAATAGTCTAACAAAGAAATAAAGAGCCACACATAAACACACAATTAAAGGTTCATACAAAGAAAAATATATGCTATGCATGATATGAGATGCAACAATTTATTTCCAACGTCTAGAAACTAATAAAAGTATCCCTTTGGATTTTCATGATATATGCATGAATAAATTTTTGATTTGTTTCTATTATTTAATCATGAATAAAGGGATAATGACAAGGACTTAGTTTACTTAAATAAAATTTCAAAATCAAATTTTGTAAAAAATGACATTTGGGCAGAGGGCATCTAAACAAGTTGTTAGCAATTTGATTTGCTCAAAAATAAATTTTCTAACTAAAGTTATGTCAAAAACACTTAAACTACTCTCAAAAATATTTGAAACTTTTGTATGTGTCAAAACAGAAAACTAATGAAGCCAAAGTGTTCTACTGGTTCTAAGGATTTCAAATATATAAAAATATTTAAATTTGGTTAAACAGATAAAAAGTAATGATGAAAACAGTGTGCAGGGGGTTTTCTGCAAAACTGCCAAATTAAATGATTTAATAAAAATTCAGAAAATAAAATCTGACGTGGCGCTGACGCGGCGTACCGGTTCGGAGTTTTAAGTGATCTAATCCTAGCCGTGCACGGGAGATCTATCGGTCTAGATCAAAACGACCAGAAGCGAGCGGCGCGGCCGGCCGGAACCCTAGCCCGAGGCGTGCCCGCGGCGGCGCCATCGCCGGAGTTGCTCGCTTCGCACGCCCTACTGCCTACGAGGACGAACGAGTCATACCCGTGATGGAGGAGGTCGAGGCGGGGACGATGGCGAGGTGGTCGACGATGGAGTGCTCTGTCGCGCCGGAATTTGCTCGTCGGAGTTGTGCTCGGCGACGGTCCTCTTCGGGCGTGGATGGAGACGATGTTCTGCTGCCCGCGAAGACGCAAAAACTTGTCAAAACGATGCGCGAGGTCAAGATAGACCAGAAGGAAGTGGAGAGAGGGCTTGAGGGGGACGCGGCTCACCGGAGTTCGTCGAACTTGCCGTCGGTAACGACGGGGCTCGGGGGGTGCTCGTGGGCGGCCTGGTGGCTCTCGGGAAGTGGTGCTTGGGGCAAAAAAGAGAGGGGATCGAGGGGATCTTATAGCAAGAATCAGCGACGTAAATGGGGCAATGAATCCCCGCAATGAATAAAGATTACTCGGCCGTTTCTCGGCGTCGTCGTGGGCGTGATTTGGGGCGAGCCGTTGCAGCGGGAGGGATGACAGGTGGGGCCCACCTGCCAGCGAGTGAGCGTGCGCGCGGGCGGGGACGGGCCGCTGGCGGGCTGGAATGCGTCGCGCGCGCGGTAGATAGCTAGTGGGCTTCGGCCCACTGGCTGGCCCGACTCTATTTTTCCTTTTTGAAAATTCTTTTCTGTTTTTAAATCTTTTGAGTATAAAACAAATTCAAAACTATATTAAAACTTCTCAGAAAAATTCATAAAAATATAATTTGAAAAGCTTATGAAAAATAGATCATTTTTACATTATTTTTGTCTAAAGTAAAAATAGAATAAAAGGAACATTATTATAAATTCGAAATAACAATTTTAAGGGCATAAAGTCAATTAAAATATATTTAAATAATAAATTCAAATTCTATGTGATTCATATGACAAGTTTAATGATGATGATGCATGGATGCAAAAGTTTTAAATTTTTCTGAAAATTGGGATGTTACACTCAGGCTATCCATGCTTTTTACACGGGCCTGCAGAAGAAGTCCTTACTCCGTCACAGACTCGTCCAAGAACAAGTCACGAACCTTGGCGAGATACTCAACCTTTGTCGTCGTGGCGAACAGACAGATGCCTAAGGCTAGGCTAATTTGTGGGGCCGATGGATGCTAGGGGATCTCAGGGAGGGATTGCGCGATGAACTCGCGCGCAGGTAAAACCCCTACTGCAGCATCTAGCATCTAGCCTACTCGGTATATTTCCCCTCTTAATATCCGGACTACAACATGCTCCACGAGCTGCTAGACATACCTCCATGAGGTTTTGAGAGCAAATGGAAAGGGGGGAAATGAAGTGGTGGGGTGGTCGCCTCTCCCTTCCCTCTCCCCCTGGTGCCCTTTATATAGGGAAAGCCCAGGGGACAAGCCGGGGACAAGGGGACAAAGAACACTATTCACCACGCACTGTAGCTGAGGTGACTACTGGGGTCTAATCGACACTGTAGCATATGTCATAACGTTGTACTATTGTCACATCGCGAGTACTGTAGCCATGCCGGATGTGTCCGGGATAATTGCGACATGCGTCCTCTTCCTTGTCTTTTTGCTCTTGTCCACTGTACCTTCTTGTTCTCTCGTCCCCTGCAGGTGATAGCAAATAATATCTCGTACTTGAAATTGCTAGTATCTCATTCTCATTACTACTGTAGTCGGGGATGCTGGATGAACCGAGTGGCTGGTCCACGCCGGAGAAGACCACGGTTGTGGGGATGTCGGAGGCCGGACCAGGGGATGCCGGGGGCGGTTGGTGTTGCGGACCGACCCGGGAAGCGTTTGCCGAGGAGGACGTCGGGGCCACGGGCGAGACGCCGGAGAAGAGCTCGGGTGGCGCCGGAATGGAGATTCCGGGACGCCGCGACCTGCAGGCGATTTCGGGGCGGTGATGGCGACCGAGGGGGCTGCCGGGGTGCTGCGGAGGTCGGAGGAGACGCCGGTCGTGGAAGGAGGCGCGGGCATCGGGAGTGCTGAGGTCGGGGCGCCGCCGGTGCCGAGATCGGGCGTGTCGTGGTCGAGGTCTCCGGGATGCGGGGAAGCCGCGCGGTGCTGGGGCGAGGTAGGAGGCCGGAGCAGGGGTGCTCGGGTGGCGCCGGGATGGTTGATGCCGGGGTCGAACTCGAGGAGGCGTCGAAGTCGCGCGGCCGGCGATGTCGAGGCGGATCCCGGCGAGGTGGGGTGAGGGTAGCCAGCCGGTGGACTCAGGGAAGAAACCGGGGAAGGCGGGGTCCAGGTAGTCGGGGGGGGGGGGGGGCGTGGCCGGAGTTGAAGTCGGGCGATGCGGCTGTCCCGGAGGCGAGGGATCGCGGCCGGACCGAGATGGAGGTCGGGGGAGCACGCCGAAGTCCGCCGGAGTCGGGCGGGGGCGCGAGGTGTTGATGCCCGAGGTCGAACTCGAGGACGAGGCGAATCGCGGAGGTAGAAGAGGGGATCCCGGAGCTGTAGACCTCGGAGAAGTCGAGGCGGGGTCGGGGCGATGCCGGGCGGCCGCGGGAGCTGGAGAAGGTAACGGAGTTGAGGATGCCGGAGGTGGTTGGGGAGAGCTCGGGGGAGACGACGCTGTTGGAGGCCGGTGCGATGCGGTTGAGGACGAGAGGGGGGCACGACCGACTTGAGGATCATGGGTGCTGGGCTGACCGAGAAAAGGATCCTGGCCCATCCGAATTGATATTGGTCCACCGAGATAGAGGGATTTGGCCCAGGACACCTTTTTCTCCTTTTCTCTTTATCTGATAACTACCTCTTCGGTATTCTCTCTAATGATTCAACAATAACATCAACAATCATTGGGTACCCGGGGATAATATCCCCGACACTAGTCCCTGAGTTTATGGGGGATTCAAAGAATCGCGCATAAACTTAGAAAAACGAAAAGCCACCAATAAACCTCCGTACCGACTGTCATGTTTTTAGGGATCCCGGGGATTATATCCCCGACACTAGTCCCCGAGACTGCGGGGGACTCACAGAGTTGCGCGCAGACTCAGAAAAAACAACGACACCACCGCCTTCACTTAATCCACCGTGTACCTGCAAAAATACAATCATATGCCGGTTCCTTAGCCACTCTGGGCATTTTACCGACATAGATGTTTTCGGCCACAGCCGGTCTGACATAAACACATAACGCATGCCGGCGTTTAGCCACTCTGGGTGTATACCGACACGGACGCCTCATGTGCCGACCTTTAGCCACTGTGGGCGTATACCGACATAGAGTCTCATGTGTCTGCGTTTAGCCACTCTGGGCGTACACCGACACAGACGCCTCCAACCAAACTCACAATGTCACACAGGTATCTCGGGTGTCTCGGTATTTCGGTATGTCGGCCACTCTGGGCATATCACACATGTTTCGGTATCTCGACCACTCTGGGCGCATCACAGGTGTTTCGGTATCTCGGCCACTTTGGGCGTATCACCGATGTTTCGGTATCTCAGGTGTTGCCTTTGGCAAACTTTGATACACCGAGATAAATGACGATTTGGAAATATTGCCCGATGCCATGATACATTGGTGAACCGAAATAAACGGGGATCTGGAGATATGGTATGATGCCACGATATGTTGGCGAACCGACATAAACAACGATCTGGAGATATTGCAGGATGCCATGATATATTGGCGAACCGAAATAAACGGCGATCTGGAAATTGTGCATGATACCGCGATATGTGGGCCAACTGATACCACAGATCATATGCAATATCTCTTGAGAAAATAACCAATCATAAGATGGATCCAAGATAACCAATATAATGACCGATATCACCAGAATTTTTTAAATGAATCTCCTCTCAGTAAAACCGACATCCTCTTTTAATGTTAGTCTAGGCAGCCATGTATAATAAATATTCAACGGGAGCGACAGTTCTAATTAACAGGTCAAAATGAATTTAATGAAAAACAGGAAATACGACTATCTGCCGAGCTAGGCACAGGAATACAGACTTGGTTAACTAAGTTCCCGGGTCAAGACATCTCTCTCCCGGGGAAAACACACAGACAAAGTATGCCGAATTGCTTTTTAGACCGAGTCCCCGAGTTTCTTTTCGTGTTCACCATACTCAAAAATCTCTGCTCTTGACTACCATTCAGTCGTTCGCCAGTCGAGTCACGAGGTCATATCCGATATAACACATTACTTTTAACTTCGAAACACGGTTATAAGTTTATTCGGCATACCGTCTATACGGATAACCAAGCATACAAATAAACACGGCAGTCCCCGAGCCTAGTTTCGGGGTGCCGGCACACCAACGACACAGTAGGAACTGAGATATAACATGCAAGTAAATAAACTTAATCCGAGTTACTCTACCGACTAAGCATGCAAGGTAGAACTAAACAGTAAGCCAGTCCCCGGGTCAAGACACCTTGCTCCCGGGGAAAAACACACATATGACAAACAGGTGAAACAGGGCAGTCCCCGGGTTACAACATCTCGCTCCCGGGTAAACACTTAAACTATGCATGCGTGGGTAGTTCCCGAATAAATCTAAGATAACATAATTGCAGGGTACAGATGACGATACTCACAGAGCATAGGAGCGGTTGGGGATGTCGGAGGCGACGTAACCCGGGTAACTGGTGTGCGACTGCCAGGGGTTCATTGATGATGAGTGTCAGGGCCGACGCCGGCGGCTGGTGCCCGCAATGCAGGGATGCCGGTTTCGGATGTCGACGACCGGTATCCGCGATGCGGGGACGTCGATGACCTCCACCCGCGGCGCAGGGATGTCGGCGACCTCTACCCGCGGTACGGGGATGTCGGCGACCTCAACCCGCGACGCAGGGACGTCAATAACCACTATCCGCAGCGCAGGGATCCTGGTTTTAGGATGCGAGTTTTGGGGTGCCGGTGACCGCTACGCGCGGCGCGGGATGTCAGCGACCATTTCCCGCGGCGTAGGGATCCCGGTTTTATGATGCCGACGACCGCTACCCGCGGCGCAGGATGTCGGTGACCACTGCTCGCGGCGCAGGGATGTCGGCGACCTCAACCCGCGGCGCAGGGACGTCAATAACCACTGTCCACATCGCAGGGATCCCGGTTTTGGGGTGCCGGTGACCGCTACCCGCGGCGCAGGAGGTCGGTGACCACTGCCCGCGGCGTAGGGATCCCGGTTTAGGATCCCGGTTTCTGGGATGCCGGTGACCGCTACCCGCGGCGCAGGATGTCAGCGACCACTGCCCGCGGCGTAGGGATCCCGGTTTTAGGATGCCGACGACCGCTACCCGCGGCGCAGGATGTTGGTGACCACTGCCCGCGGCGTAGGGGTCCCGGTTTTAGGATCCCGATTTCTGGGATGCCGGTGCCCGCTACCCGCGGCGCAGGATGTCGGTGACCACTGCCCGCAGCGTAGGGATCCCGGTTTGGAGATGCCGGCGACCGCTACCCGCGGCGCAGGATGTCAGCGACCACTGCCCGCGGCGTAGGGATCCCGGTTTTAGGATGCCGACGACCGCTACCCGCGGTGCAGGATGTCAGCGACCACTGCCCGCGGTGTAGGGATCCCGGTTTTAGGATGCCGACGACCGCTACCCGCGGCGCAGGAGGTCAGCGACCACTGCCCGCGGCGTAGGGATCCCGGTTTTAGGATCCCGATTTTGGGGATGCCAGTTTGGGATGTCGGGTCCCGTCCGAAATTGTTCCCGCAAGCGCCACTCTGCCCCACGGTAAGCGCCAACTGTCGTCGTGGCCAACAGACAGATGCCTAAGGGTAGGTTAGTTTGTGGGGCCAATGGACGCTAGGGGATCTCGGGGAGGGATTACGCGATGAACTCGCACGCAGGTAAACTCAACCGACACGGTGACACAAGGATTTACCCTGCTTCGGGGCTCTCGTGAGGAGATAAAACCCCTACTGCAGCATCTAGCCTACTCGGTGTATTTCCCCTCTTAATATCCGGACTACAACATGCTCCACGAGCTGCTAGACATACCTCCATGAGGTTTTGAGAGCAAATGGAAAGGGGTGAAATGAAGTGGTGGGGTGGTGGCCTCTCCCTTCCCTCTCCCCCTGGTGCCCTTTATATAGGGAGAGCCTAGGGGACAAGCCGGGGACAAGGGGACAAAGAACACTATTCACCACGCACTGTAGCTGAGGTGACTACTCGAGTCTAATCGACACTGTAGCATATGTCATAACGTTGTACTATTGTCACATCGCGAGTACTGTAGCCATGCCGGATGTGTCCGGGATAATTGCGACATGCGTCCTCTTCCTTGTCTTTTAGCCCTTGTCCACTGTACCTTCTTGTTCTCTCGTCCCCTGCAGGTGATAGCAAATAATATCTCGTACTTGACATTGCTAGTATCTCCTTCTCATTACTACTGTAGCCGGGGATGCTGGATGAACCGAGTGGCTGGTCCACGCCGGAGAAGACCACGGTTGTGGGGATGTCGGAGGCCGGACCAGGGGATGCCGGGGGCGGTTGGTGTTGCGGACTGACCCGGGAAGCGTTTGCCGAGGAGGACGTCGGGGCCATGGGCGAGACGCCGGAGAAGAGCTCGGGCGGCGCCGGAATGGGGATTCCGGGACGCCGCGACCTGCAGGCGATGTCGGGGGCGGTGATGGCGACCGAGGGGGCTGCTGGGGCGCCGCGGAGGTCGGAGTAGACGCCGGGCGTGGAAGGAGGCGCGGGCATCGGGAGTGCTGAGGTCAGGGCGCCGCCGGTGCCGAGATCGGGCGCGTCATGGTCGAGGTCTCCGGGATGCGGGGAAGCCGCGCGGTGCTGGGGCGAGGTAGGAGGCCGGAGAAGGGGTGCTCGGGTGGCGCTGGGATGGTTGATGCCGGGGTCGAACTCGAGGAGGCGTCGAAGTCGCGCGGCCGGCGATGTCAAGGCGGATCCCGGCGAGGTGGGACGAGGGCAGCCAGCCGGTGGACTCGGGGAAGAAACCGGCGAAGGCGGGATCCAGGTAGTCGGGGGGGGGGGGGGGGGGTCGTGGCCGGAGTTGAAGTCGGGCGATGCGGCTGTCCCGGAGGCCAGGGACCGCGGCCGGGCCGAGATGGAGGTCGGGGGAGCACGCCGAAGTCCGCCGGAGTCGAGCGGGGGCGCGAGGTGTTGATGCCCGAGGTCGAACTCGAGGACGAGGCGAATCGCGGAGGTAGAAGAGGGGATCCCGGAGCTGTAGACCTCGGAGAAGTCGAGGCGGGGTCGGGGCGATGCCGGGCGGCCGCGGGAGCTAGAGAAGGTACCGGAGTTGAGGATGCCGGAGGTGGTTGGGGAGAGCTCGGGGGAGACGACGCTGTTGGAGGCCGGTGCGATGCGGTTGAGGACGGGAGGGGGGCACGACCGACTTGAGGATCGTGGGTGCTGGGCTGACCGAGAAAAGGATCCTGGCCCATCCGAATTGATATTGGTCCACCGAGATAGAGGGATTTGGCCCAGGACACCTTTTTCTCCTTTTCTCTTAATCTGATAACTACCTCTTCGGTATTCTCTCTAATGATTCAACAATAACATCAACAATCTTTGGGTACCCGGGGATTATATCCCCGACACTGGTCCCCGAGTTTATGGGGGATTCAAAGAATCGCACATAAACTTAGAAAAACAAAAAGCCACCAATAAACCTCCGTACCGACTGTCATGTTTTTAGGGATCCCGGGGATTAGATCCCCGACACTAGTCCCCGAGGCTGCGGGGGACTCACAGAGTTGCGCGCAGACTCAGAAAAAACAACGACACCACCGCTTTCTCTTACTCCACCATGTACCTGCAAAAATACAATCATATGCCGGTTCCTTAGCCACTCTGGGCATTTTACCGACATAGATGTCTTCGGCCACAGCCGGTCTGACATAAACACATAACGCATGCCGGCTTTTAGCCACTCTGGGCGTATACCGACACGGACGCCTCATGTGCCGGCCTTTAGCCACTCTGGGCGTATACCGACACAGAGTCTCATGTGCCGGCGTTTAGCCACTCTGGGCGTACACCGACACAGACGCCTCCAACCAAACTCACAATGTCACACAGGTATCTCGGGTGTCTCGGTATTTCGGTATGTCGGCCACTCTGGGCATATCACACATGTTTCGGTATCTCGACCACTCTGGGCGCATCACAGGTGTTTCGGTATCTCGGCCACTTTGGGCGTATCACCGATGTTTCGGTATCTCAGGTGTTGCCTTTGGCGAACTTTGATACACCGAGATAAATGACGATTTGGAAATATTGCCCGATGCCATGATACATTGGCGAACCGAAATAAACGGGGATCTGGAGATATGGTATGATGCCACGATATGTTGGCGAACCAACATAAACAACGATCTGGAGATATTGCATGATGCCATGATATATTGGCGAACCGAAATAAACGGCGATCTGGAAATTGTGCATGATACCGCGATATGTGGGCCAACTGATACCACAGATCTTATGCAATATCTCTTGAGAAAATAATCAATCATAAGATGGATCCAAGATAACCAATATAATGACCGATATCACCAGAATTTTTGACATGAATCTCCTCTCGGTAAAACCGACATCCCCTTTTAATGTTAGTCTAGGCAGGCATGTATAATAAATATTCAACGGAGCGACCGTTCTAATTAACAGGTCAAAATGAATTTAATGCCAGACAGGAAATACGACTATCTGCCGAGGTAGGCACAGGAATACAGACTTGGTTAACTAAGTTCCCGGGTCAAGACATGTCTCTCCCGAGGAAAACACACAGACAAAGTATGCCGAATTGCTTTTTAGACCGAGTCCCCGAGTTTCTTTTCGTGTTCACCATACTCAAAAATCTCTGCTCTTGACTACCATTCAGGCGTTCGCCAGTCGAGTCACGAGGTCATATTCGATATCACACATTACTTTTAACTTCAAAACACGGTTATAAGATTATTCGGCATACAGACTATACGAATAACCAAGCATACAAATAAACACGGCAGTCCCCGAGCCTAGTTTCGGGGTGCCGGCACACCAACGACACAGTAGGAACTGAGATATAACATGCAAGTAAATAAACTTAATCCGAGTTACTCTACCGACTAAGCATGCAAGGTAGAACTAAACAATAAGCCAGTCCCCGGGTCAAGACACCTTGCTCCCGGGGAAAAACACACAGATGACAAACAGGTGAAACAGGGCAGTCCCCGGGTTACAACATCTCGCTCCCGGGTAAACAGTTAAACTATGCATGCGTGGGTAGTTCCCGAATAAATCTAAGATAACATAATTGCAGGGTACAAATGACGATACTCACGGAGCATAGGAGCGGTTGGGGATGTCGGAGGCGACGTAACCCGGGTAACTGGTGTGCGACTGCCAGGGGTTCATTGATGATGAGTGTCGGGGCCGACGCCGGCGGCTGGTGCCCGCAATGCAGGGATGCCGGTTTCGGATGTCGACGACCGGTACACGCGATGCGGGGACGTCGATGACCTCCACCCACGGCGCAGGGATGTCGGCGACCTCTACCTGCGGCGCAGGGATGTCGACCTCTACCCGCGGTACGGGGATGTCGGCGACCTAAACCCGCGGCGCAGAGATGTCGGCGACCTCAACCCGCGGCGCAGGGACGTCAGTAACCACTATCCGCAGCGCAGGGATCCCGGTTTTAGGATCCCGGTTTTGGGGTGCTGGTGACCGCTACCCGCGGCGCAGGATGTCAGCGACCACTCCCGCGGCGTAGGGATCCCGGTTTTACGATGCCGACGACCGCTACCCGCGGCGCAGGATGTTGGTGACCACTGCCCGCGGCGCAGGGATGTCGGCGACCTCAACCCGCGGCGCAGGGACGTCAATAACCACTGTCCACAGCGCAGGGATCCCGGTTTTGGGGTGCCGGTGACCGCTACCCGTGGCGCAGGAGGTCGGTGACCACTGCCCGCGGCGTAGGGATCCCGGTTTCTGGGATGCTGGTGACCGCTACCCGCAGCGCAGGATGTCAGCGACCACTGCCCGCTGCGTAGGGATCCCGGTTTTAGGATGCCGACGACCGCTACCCACGACGCAGGATGTCGGTGACCACTGCCCGCGGCGTAGGGGTCCCGATTTTAGGATCCCGGTTTCTGGTATGCCGGTGACCGCTACCCGCGGCGCAGGATGTCAGCGACCACTGCCCGCGGCGTAGGGATCCCGGTTTTAGGATGCCGGCGACCGCTACCCGCGGCGCAGGATGTCGGTGACCACTGCCCGCGGCGTAGGGGTCCCGGTTTTAGGATCCCGATTTCTGGGATGCCGGTGCCCGCTACCCGCGGCGCAAGATTTCGGTGACCACTGCCCGCAGCGTAGAGATCCCGGTTTGGAGATGCCGGCGACCGCTACCCGCGACGCAGGATGTCAGCGACCATTGCCCGCGGCGTAGGGATCCCGGTTTTAGGATGCCGACGACCGCTAGCCGCGGCGCAGGATGTCGGTGACCACTGCCCGCAGCGTAGGGATCCCGGTTTTAGGATGCCGACAACCGCTACCCGCGGCGCAGGAGGTCAGCGACCACTGCCCGCGGCGTAGGGATCCCGGTTTTAGGATCTCGTTTTTGGGGATGCCGGTTTGGGATGTCGGGTCCCGTCCGAAATTGTTCCTGCAAGCGCCACTCTGCTCCACGGTGGGCGCCAACTGTCGTCGTGGCGAACAGACAGATGCCTAAGGGTAGGCATATTTGTGGGGCCGATGGACGCTAGGGGATGTCGGGGAGGGATTGCGCGATGAACTCTTGGCAGGTAAACTCAACCAACACGGTGACACAAGGATTTACCCTGCTTCGGGGCTCTCATGAGGAGATAAAACCCCTACTGCAGCATCTAGCCTACTCGGTGTATTTCCCCTCTTAATATCCGGACTACAACATGCTCCACGATCTGCTAGACATACCTCCATGAGGTTTTGAGAGCAAATGGAAAGGGGGGAAATGAAGTGGTGGGGTGGTGGCCTCTCCCTTCCCTCTCCCCCTGGTGTCCGGGATAATTGCGACATGCGTTCTCTTCCTTGTCTTTTAGCCCTTGTCCACTGTACCTTCTTGTTCTCTCGTCCCCTGCAGGTGATAGCAAATAATATCTCGTACTTGAAATTGCTAGTATCTCCTTCTCATTACTACTGTAGCCGGGGATGCTGGATGAACCGAGTGGCTGGTCCACGCCGGAGCAGACCACGGTTGTGGGGATGTCGGAGGCCGGACCAGGGGATGCCGGGGGCGGTTGGTGTTGCGGACCAACCCGAGAAGCGTTTGCCGAGGAGGACGTCGGGGCCACGGGCGATACGCCGGAGAAGAGCTCGGGCGGCGCCGGAATGGGGATTCCAGGACGCCGCGACCTGCAGGCGATGTCGGGGGCGGTGATGGCGACCGACGGGGATGCTGGGGCGCCGCGGAGGTCGGATGAGACGTCGGGCATGGAAGGAGGCGCGGGCATCGGGAGTGCTGAGGTCGGGGCGCCGCCGGTGCCGAGATCGGGCGTGTCGTGGTCGAGGTCTCCGGGATGCGGGGAAGCCGCGCGGTGCTGGGGCGAGGTAGGAGGCAGGAGCAGGGGTGCTCGGGTGGCGCTGGGATGGGTGATGCCGGGGTCGAACTCGAGGAGGCGTCGAAGTCGCGCGGCCGGCGATGTCGAGGCGGATCCCGGCGAGGTTGGTCGAGGGCAGCCAGCCGGTGGACTCGGGGAAGAAACCGGCGAAGGCAGGGTCCAGGTAGTCGGGGGGGGGGGGGGGGGGCGTGGCCGGAGTTGAAGTCGGGCGATGCGGCTGTCCCGGAGGCGAGGGACCGCGGCCAGACCGAGATGGAGGTCGGGGGAGCACGCCGAAGTCGGCCGGAGTCGGGCGGGGGCGCGAGGTGTTGATGCCCGAGGTCGAACTCGAGGACGAGGCGAATCGTGGAGGTAGAAGAGGGGATCCCGGAGCTGTAGACCTCGGAGAAGTCGAGGCGGGGTCGGGGCGATGCTGGGCGGCCGCGGGAGCTGGAGAAGGTACCGGAGTTGAGGATGCAGGAGGTGGTTGGGGAGAGCTCGGGGGAGACGACGTTGTTGGAGGCCGGTGCGATGCGGTTGAGGACGAGAGGGGGCACGACCGACTTGAGGATCGTGGGTGTTGGGCTGACCGAGAAAAGGATCCTGGCCCATCCGAATTGATATTGGTCCACCGAGATAGAGGGATTTGGCCTAGGACACCTTTTTCTCCTTTTATCTTTATCTGATAACTACCTCTTCGGTATTCTCTCTAATGATTCAACAATAACATCAACAATCTTTGGGTACCCGGGGATTATATCCCTGACAACCTTGCCGCCTAGTACGCGGCAGCAGATGACGATGCCCGTGACGATGATCCGGATGTCAGCATCGTGCCAAGGCGGAACAACAAGCGCAAACAAGCAACGGAGGACAAAGCCGGGCCATCTAATGAGGTTGCCGTCGCGTTCCCAGGAAACGCCGGCAAAAAGAAGTGAAAAAATAAGAAAGATAACTGTCAGACCCTGGATTCAGAAGTCACCAAGAAAACGTACAGGTTGGGCCACACAACTAGGAGCATACTGGGGTTACCAATCCTAGGAAAAAAGCAGGCCTGTCTTGGAATGGATCATCGGCCGACAGCTCCTAGCGATCCCAATGTCACGTAAGTTTCACGATTCCGCACGCAAGAAATCCAAAATCCTACCAACTCGTATACTTCAAACATACATACACTGTATATGAATCGGTTTGGAAACAGAATGGAAATCAAAGGATAAACCTAAGACATAAAGAAAGGAAATAAATATCCAAAGCTCTCACTGAGCAAATGTATCGAATATCACAAAGTAGAGGACACATGTCCCAACATTACATCATTCAGCGGAAACATGCCGGTCTGAGTATAGACAAGAAGCAAATAGGCACAAGGCCGAAACGAAAAGAGAACTCCCATCCACGCGGTCCAATAGGACGTAGTAGCCACCCACCTGGTCGTACGGAGAATCCTCAACTGCAGAGAAAACCACAGCCCGCGAATCGGTCAATACACCGGAGCGTATCGAACAAGCTAGAGCTAACAAGTTACAAAACTGAAAGATTCCCAAAGTATGGGGTTAGGTGGACCTAGCGGCAGCAGCACTAACAATCTAATAGAGACACGCTACAACTTCTGTCTAAATTAGATAGGGATAAGAGAGCGGATACGTAAACAACTACAACTAACACCAATCAAAACCTATTCTCGGATTAACCCCCTCAACCAAGTATAAGGAAGCAATTCGGGAAAACTCACACATTGAACAATTTTAGCTACCAGTTATTGTGAAAGTAATTCTATATTACTAGTCAGGTTAATTAACAATGATTAGGTGTAAGTTGTCTATGATCTTATTAGCCAGCAACATCACCAAGTCGTCCATAACCTTGGACACGGCTCATCGATAAGATTAAACCCTGCAAGGGTGCACTACTGTACCCGTACTCGTTCGATCAACCCCAAAAAGCAAAGCCAGAAGGTAGGCATCTCAACACGGCAAATCTCTTCTCTACGACCCATCCTGGGAACCGCATGATTGTGTGCACGGCTAATCAGGTCAAGTACCCGCGGGATCAACCTTCATCGCACTCTAAGAACGTGCCACCCTATATGAGAATCGACTACTCCATCATCATGAGATCATTATGTAACCATATGCATGCATCAAATGGAAAACTCAAACTACTTGCGGCGCCCTCGATAAGAAGCGGATTAGATCGAAGCCGCGGGGGGCTCCATAGGGCCTCCCACAAGCGGTTAGTGCGCTCAAAATTGGATCCGAGGACAAGAACTGAGTTCCTATGTCGACACTTAGCAGAACAAAGCACCTCGCAAGGCCGTCCGCCGGTGCCTTATCTTTTAATTATAATTCCCAACAGAAGATAACATTTTATTAAAGTAGACATTCTATCATCCTAAGTATAAGTGACATAGAACAAACAGACTCGCAGAACCAACCTTAAGCCTGCACTATGACTCGCAAGGCTAACAGATAAATATACAACAGGTGATGGGATGTGGGGATAAAGCTGTATAGGGCTGTAGGATAACATGTGATGGGATCGCAATTCAAGAATCGTAAACTAAGCTAGCATAGATCAAAAGGCAAGGATGAAAACCAAACAACTTGTAACATGTTAGCAGTAGCTTGCCTGGCAGCTCGTGGCCTGGCATGAAAGCTGGAACCTCAGTATCGTAGGTACCGTCAGCAGGCACGTCGTCGTCTACCAAGAGAAGAGCAAATCACAGACAATAGGAAACATAATCAATAGATGGAAATGCACAAACAATTGATGTGGCAATATGGTATGCGATGATTAGGTCACATTAAAGCGGGGATGAAATCCTGGCAATTAGTTATGGTGCAAGTTATTTATCTACACTTCAAATTAAATGTTCGTTAACATCTCAAGACATGTCATATATGATATGATCAAATTAAATGGAATTAGGTCATTATATGTTTATTACCCCACACATTCCATATTTAAATATTTAGTTGCATTTGTTAAATAAACTAAGAAATAAAACTAAATGATGCTAAATGGCATAAGAATGTCATATTAATGTTCATTGCATTTTTCTGATATTAAAACATATAAAGATTATTTTATTTGGAGTTATAGATTAAAAGTTATTAGCATTTAAAAGTCAGGGGGTGTTCTGTAAAGTTCAAGGACCTAACTGTGATGGGAAGAGTGTTGATAAGGGTTTTTGCGCAAAACCCAGAGAGCCAGGGGGCTCTGCGTAATTAACCGTGCAGAAAAAATCTACTTTGACTTTTGTCACCGAAGAAAACACACACCTATGACTGTCGTGCGGGACCAACTGGCCTCGCTGGTGAGCGCGCGGTGCTCTCTCTCCCGCGGTCACTGACCCGCGGGGACCACCTGTCAGCGAGCGCAACAAAAATGGGCTTTTTTTCCACTGCGCCCGGGGGATTCAAACCAGGGATCTCATGCGCGAGCGAAGGATCGATGCGCTAGCCATGGGACCGAGTGAGTGTTGTTGTCAGTTAGGAGAGCGAGTTTGTTTTAACACGAGAAAGCTACAAGCTTTACTGACGAATCTGAAAGTGTCGATTTTTCTGTCGAAACTGAACATCTTCTCACATCCGAGCGCCGCGGCGGAGGAAACAACGCCGACGACCGTTACCTGTTGGCGCTGCTCGCGTGTACGTGTGTGCAGGGGGGTGTGGTCTTCCCGTTTTTTAACTCGGAGACGACGGAGACGGAGCGGAGGCTCTCGTCCGTCCTCGCGTGCGTCAGGTATGCCGCGGTCGTGGCGGGGCGGACTCCGGCACCGGCGGATTCTAGCCGAACGGATAAGAATTGGAGGGGGAGAGCAAGTGGAGGGGACGAGGATCACCTCGAGCAACACGTTAGCGAGACGAGGAGGAGTGGGGACGACGGAGGACGACCGGACAGTGCTCGGGAAGACGACGGCGTCCGCGGCAGCGTCGGGTAAGGAGAGGAAGGAGCGGTGGTGTCGGGGGCTCCTAGCGTCTGTGGCGTTGAAGAGGAAGAAGGCGAAGAAGAGGCGCAGCCAGTGGCGAAGCAGAAGGGGAGGAGGAGCGCGGTCACGCCGCCGTCGAGCTCGAGCGGGTCTCGGTCATGGTGACGACGAAGCGGGGAGAAGAGGCAAGCGGCGACAGGACAGAGGGAATTAGGGTTAGGGTTTTCGCGGGGCGCAGCGTAGATTAAAAGGAGGAGAGGGGGCGCCGGTGGGGGCAAGGAGGCAGTGAGCCAGTGTCCATGGACGACGTGGAAAAGGTGCTCGTCTCCTTCGTCCGTACGGGGAAGAAGAACAGGGCCAGGCAGCGGTGGGCTTGAGTTGGGGCGGCTTCGGCCCAACTTCGGCCAGGTGAGTTGTTTCTCCTTTTTTTTTTCTTGTTTTCTTTTTCTTTTGTTTTTATTCTTTTCTCTTTTTGTATTTTTAAATCAAAATAGAAAAAAAACAAGATTTAAACTTTTGGCAAATTTTTATAGTTTCAAAATAGACAATTTAATTTACTGATTTGATTCTTTGTAAATATTTTAAAACTTCACTTTTGAATTTATTTGAAAATGCATTTAAATTTAAATATGGAATATGAAATTGAAAGCAACTTATTTAATTAAAATGCAAGACAAAAGGAATGATGCCATGATGATACACTGTATTACACAACAAGCACAACATTCTAGGAGGTTTACATTTGGGATGTTACAACGCTCCCCCCTCAAAGGAATCACGCCCCGAGATTCTTCATGGAGCAACGAAGAGGTCGGATACTCGGCACCGAGGTGGTCTTCACGTTCCCATGTTGCTTCCTTGTCAAAATGATGAGACCATTGGACCTTGTAGAACTTGACACTGTTGTTACGGGTGCGACGTTCAACTTCATCAAGAATACGAATAGGTTGTTCCACATAAGAGAGATCTTCTCGAAGTTCAATTGATCCATGATCAACTGCACGCCCAGGATCTTGGAAGCACTTCTTGAGTTGTGACACGTGGAAGACATCGTGCACTTTGGAGAGGTTTGGAGGAAGTTCCAGACGGTAGGCCAATTCACCACGCCTTTAAAGAACATTGAAAGGCCCAACATAACTCACAGCGAGCTTGCCTTTGATGCCAAAGTGTTGCGTGCCCCTCAGAGGAGTTACACGAAGGTAAGCTTGATCACCAGGTGCATAGACCATGTCCCTGTGCTTGCTATCATAATACCTTTTCTGACGAGACTGGGCAATCTTCAGATTGTCATGAATGATGCGAACCTTTTCTTCAGCCTCCTGGATAACGTCAGGGCCAAAGAATTGACGTTCACCAGCTTGAGACCAATTCAGAGGAGTTCTGCATTTGCGCCCATAGAGAGCTTCGAAGGGAGCTATGCCTAGACTTGCTTGGAAGTTGTTGTTTAAGGAGAACTCAGCATACGGAAGGCAATCCTCCCATTTCATGCCAAAGGAGATAACACAAGCTCTGAGCGTATCCTCCTGAATTTGATTCACCATTTCAACCTGTCCACTTGTCTGCGGATGGTAAGCGGTGCTGAACAAAAGTTTGGTACCCAAGGCTTTCTGAAAGCTATCCCAAAATCGAGAAGTGAAGATACTTCCACGATCTGAGCTTATTGCCAGAGGAACACCATCTAAAGGAACCAGTCATGTCATATAGAGTTGTAGCGTACCTGCACCTAAAGTATGGCAGATACCTGTGTATAGTGCAAATCCCTGGATCGATTCGTTTGCACACACAATTACGATGTAATATCACAACAAAGTATCAATTTATTACAACGCTGATCCAGACTTAGAAAATATTCATTACAAATTTTCATAGCATAAAGCTAGCAGTGAACCGAGTAAACAGCGGAAAATTATTCTTCATGGAGTCCCCAATCATCATCATGTGCCACAGGCGAGCATGTTGGTTGAAGACTCGAAACCCTTAGTAAAAACTTTCACTCATCATCAGGACAGTCTGCAATAAGATATATATTGCAACAACATGGGTCAGAACCATTTAAAATGGAACTGGCAAGTGACACTATGGTGGACACTTAGAGGAATAACTCTATGACCTATATGCTTATTTGGCTGGTGGAGCTCAAGGCTATTTTGCAGAAAGCAAGTTTTTCCCTAACTTTTTGAAAAACACTTTTCTTCTATTCGAGACATCCGTGGCATGAAATCCACTGTCTCATTCTACCCTTGTTCACCCATCAAGTTTTAATTTATAAGTTGGAATGGTGGAATCCTCCGTTGACATCCTCGTTCAGCTGCTCAATTGTCTGTTTCCGGGGACACGGCTAAGTACTTAGTTTTATACTCTGCAGAGGTTGTGCACGTTCACCATTGTACCCATTCAACCCAAATTACCCTTTACACACCATTTGTGATAAGGAAAGGAAAGAATGAGACGAGATCTTTCAGAAGCATTTTCCCTCCCACTCTGGCCTGACGCGCTCCACCTACAAATCCTCTACCGCCACCTGTCAGGCCGGGGAGAGTCCATGCAGCTTGGTTGATCAAGCCAGACCCCATATTGGCAATGGCTGCACGAGAAGCAATCTTCACTTGGAGTTCTTCAGATTCCTTTGCTCCTGGGTGGCCTTCCACAAGTGAATATTCCACATGTAAATCCCCTGGGAACAACACTCAACTCATACAGCCAAGCAACCAATTTCCACCCAGGTGTTTGATTAAAACTTAGTAGACTTTTTCTCTTTCATCAAAATAGTTTTGCATAGCATCACTATTCTACTAAGTATTTTCATAGGAACCTAGACACAGGAATAAAGAGGTCTAACATGGCTTGCATAGCAATACTATCCTACACATGCTTATAGAAAATAATCTACTCATGCATAGAAAATAATAGGACTTTTATGGGGGTGTACCACTTGCCTTGGCAACCGGGAGTGCAGCAGTTACAGTTTTAAAGATTCTCGTTTCCCTCCGAATAGTCTAACAAAGAAATAAAGAGCCACACATAAACACACAAGCAAAGGTTCATACAAAGAAAAATATATTCTATGCATGAGATGAGATGCAAAAATTTATTTCCAACGTCAAGAAACAAATAAATGTATCCCTTTGGATTTTCATGATGTATGCAAGAATAAATTTTTAATTTGTTTCTATTATTTAATCATGAATAATTGGTAATGACAAGGACTTTAGTTTACTTAAATCAAATTTCAAAATCAAATTTTGTAAAAATGACATTTGGGCAGAGGGCATCTAAACAAGTTGTTAGCAATTTGATTTATTCAAAAATAGTTTTTCTAACTAAAGTTATGTCAAAAACACTTAAACTAATATCAAAAATATTTGAAAATTTTGAATGTGTCAAAACAGAAAACTAATGTAGCCAAAGTGTTCTACTGGTTCCAAGGATCTCAAATATATAAAAATATTTAAATTTGGTTAAACAGATAAAAAGTAGTGATAAAAACAGTATGCAGGGTGTTTTCTGCAAAACTGCCAAATTAAATAAAACGGGAAAAAGAATTTACACGTCAGCGCTGACTGGGCGCTGACTGGGCATGCTGACGTGGTTAAGTGATTTGATCTGGGCCGTCAGATCTGGATCTGGCGGTCCAGATCAATCATACCGTTTCGCTTATAAAGATCTAATCCTAACCGTAGGATCGAGATCGTACGGCCTACACACGTTGACCAAAAACTGGCGGCGCTAGGTCGCCGGAGGACCTCGCCGGAGCAGCGCGCGCGGCGGCGACACGCACGACATCGCACGTTCTCGACGTTCTACTGCGTTCCGAGACGAGTGGGTCATACCTACGGGTAGAGGGCGTCGAGGCGACGTCGTTGGCGAAGTGGTGGGGGTCGTAGCTCCTCCAGCCTCCTCTGGTTGCTCGCCGGAGATGCGCACGGCGGAGGTTCTCGGCGGTGAGCACGGACACGGAGTTTGGCTGCGTAAGAAAACACGAGACCTTGTCACTAAGGTGCGCAAGGACAAAGTGAAACGATTGGGAGTGAAGAGAGGGCTCGAGGAGGTCGCAGCTCACCGGACTTCGTTGAACTTGCCGTCGGCAACAGCGGAGCTCCGGGGATGCTCATGGGCGGCCTGGTGGCTCTCGGGGTACGGGTCTTGGGGCAAAAAGGAGAGGGGGTCGAGGGGGTTCTTATAGGGGCAACGACGAGTTAATTGGGTGAGTAAATCGCCGGGAATCAACGAATTGATTTGGCCGTTTCCCGGCTAGGTCGTGGGTGTGATTTGGGGAAGAAGGTGTCGCCGGGACGGGGATGACAGGTTGCTGGTGGGCTGGATTGCGTCGCGCGCGGTAGATAGCTAGTGGGCTTCGGCCCACTGGCTGGCCCGACTCTATTTTTCTTTTGTTGAAAATTCTTTTCTGTTTTTAAATCTTTTGAGTATAAAACAAATTCAAAACTATATTAAAACTTCTCAGAAAAATTCATAAAAATTTAATTTGAAAAGCTTATGAAAAATAGATCCATTTGACATTATTTTTGTCTAAAGTAAAAATAGAATAAAAGAAACATTATTATAAATTCAAACAACAATTTTAAGGACATAAAGTCAATTAAAAACATATTTAAATAATTAAATTCAAATTCTATGTGATTCATATGACAAGTTTAATGATGATGATGCATGTATGCAAAGTTTTAAATTTTTCTGAAAATTGGGATGGTACAAACCTAACCCCCTTAAGATGAATCTCGCCCTCGAGATTCGGATTGGCTAGCAAATAGGTGAGGGTGGTCTTCTTTAAGGTCATCTTCTCTTTCCCGTGTCGATTCCTCTTCTGAATGGTGATTCCACTGTACTTTACAGAATTTGATGGTCTTGGTTCGGGTGACACGCTCTGCGGTCTCCAAAATCTTTATGGGTTTTTCTTCATAAGTGAGATCACTTTCTAGTTGTACTTCCTCTAGTGGCACCGTATCTCTTAGCATGTTTCTGCCATTTCTGGGTGACATTTCTTCAGCTGGCTGACATGAAACACACTGTGAACCGCGGAAAGTGCTTCCAGGAGTTCCAATTCATAGGCGACCTCTCCTTTGCGGGATAATACCTTGAAGGGTCCTATAAATCTAGGTGCCAACTTTCCTTTGATTCCAAATCTTTTAACTCCCCGCATAGGTGAAACTCGGAGATAGACTCGATCACCCACTTCATACTTGACTTCTCTCCTTTTGGAGTCCGCATAACTTTTCCGTCTGGATTGTGCTATCTTTAAACGGTCCTTAATCAACCTGACTTTTTCCTCAGCCTCCTTGATTATGTCTGGTCCAAACAAACTACGTTCTCCTACGCCACTCCACAGTAGTGGGGTAGTGCACTTTCTTCCATACAGGGCTTCAAATGGCGACATCTCTATGCTCGCTTGATAGCTGTTGTTGTAAGAGAACTCGGCATATGGAAGATTATCATCCCAGCTAGACTTATAATCTAGAGCGCATGCTCTCAGCATATCTTCTAGGATCTGATTTACTCTTTCTGTCTGTCCATCCGTCTGCGGATGAAACGCTGTGCTGAACTCTAATCTAGTTCCCAGAGACACATGTAATTGATTCCAGAAATGGGAAGTAAACTGAGTACCCCTATCCGACACAACTTTCTTGGGAACACCATGTAGACACACAATCCTCTTCATGTAGATGTCAGCTAGTTTGGCGCTAGTGTATGTAGTCTTCACGGGTATAAAGTGAGATACTTTCGTCAGACGATCGACTATAACCCATATAGAATCGTACCCTGATTTAGTCCTGGGCAGACCCGTGATGAAATCCATACCAATATGTTCCCATTTCCAATCTGGTACTGGTAAGGGTTGTAGCAACCCAGCTGGTTTTTGGTGTTCTTCTTTCACACGACTACAGACGTCACACTTTGCAATGTATTCATCAATATCACGCTTCAAGGTGATCCAGCAATACCTCTCCTTTACATCCATATACATCTTGGTGTTACCCGGATGTATGGAATAAGGTGAGTCATGAGCTTCTTGAAGTATTAACTTCCTGAGATCGGCATTGTCAGGAACACAAATGCGTTCTTTATACCACATGGTTCCTTCTTCATCTTCTCTAAAATCTGTGGCCTTGCCTTCTCTTAGGTTCTTCTTGATTTCTTTTACCGCTTTATCCTCTAACTGAGCTGTCTTGATTTTGTTAAATAGAAGAGGTTGAACTTCTAAGGATGCTATGAATCCTTCAGGTACCACCTCCAATCGAAGGTCCTTAAATCCTTTACAAAGATCTTCAGGCAATTCTCCTGCCGTGAGTCCGTTTACATAAATCTTACGGCTCAAGGCATCAGCCACTACGTTGGCTTTTCCGGGGTGGTACTGTAGACTTAAATCCTAGTCTTTGATCAATTCTAACCATCTCCTTTGTCGCATGTTTAATTCCTTCTGAGTAAAGAAATACTTGAGGCTTTTATGATCCGTAAAAACTTCACATCTCTTTCCCCATAAATATGGCCTCCATATCTTTAGCGCATGCACCACAGAAGCTAACTCTAGATCATGAGTGGGGTAGTTTACTTCATGATTTATGAGTTGTCTTGAGGCGTCAGACACTACTTTGCCTTCTTGCATCAATACGCTTCCTAGGCCGCGATATGAAGCGTCACAATAAACCTGGAAGTCTTTCTCTAGATCTGGTAAGCATAATACTGGTGCCGACACCAAGCGCTTCTTTAATTCCTGAAAACTGGTCTCACAAGCTTCCGTCCACTCAAATTTCTTTCCCTTCTTCAGTAGTTCAGTCAAGGCCTTGGCAATCTTGGAGAAGTTTTCAATGAATCTCCGGTAGTACCTGCCAGTCCTAGAAAACTTCGGATTTCTCCCACATTTTTGGGCGATCCCCAATTTGTCACAGCAGCAACTTTTTCAGGGTCCACTGCTATCCCATCTTTAGACACCAGGTGTCCTAGAAATCCTACTTGTTTTAACCAAAATTCACACTTGTTGAACTTAGCATATAATTTATGCTCTCGGAGCCTTTGTAACACCAGACGTAAATGTTCTTCGTGTTCTTTGTGACTTTTGGAGTAGACTAAGATGTCATCGATGAAGACAACAACAAACTTGTCCAGAAAATCCATAAACACCTTATTCATCATATTCATGAAATAGGCTGGAGCATTGGTTAACCCAAAAGGCATTACCGTGTACTCATACGAACCATATCTTGTAACGAAAGCAGTCTTGGGTATATCCATCTCTTTGACTTTCATCTGAAAGTACCCTGATCTGAGATCGATCTTGGAGAAGACGACAGCCCCTTCTAGTTGATCGAACAGTTCATTGATTTTGGGTAGCGGACACTTGTTCTTGATTGTATGCTCATGTAGCGCCCCATCTTTAAATAAAGATGGAACACCTGTGTTATGTGCTAGTCCCTGGATCACTGCTAGCACCACAGTACAAAATATATAGTATCATTGCATAAGTATCAAAATACTACATCGAGATCCAAAAATAGCCAAGTATAGCTTTATTACAAAGTGCATAGTCATGAAGACTAGCTAAAATATTCAGAGTTCACAACGAAAATAAAAGCAATGGGCCTTCTCTTCTAGCATACGCCACGAGCAGACATGTTGGGTGTAGAATCGAGTCCAAACTTACTCCTCATCAGAATTACCTGCACATTTGAATATGCAGCCCCCGAAGGAGGTCAATACAATGAAGTATTGGCAAGTGACTATGGTGGATAAATTATGACAAGTCTAATTCTATATGCATATTTGGCTTGGTGGAGTTTGTAGGCTATTTTGCAGAAAGCCAGTTTTCTCCTATCTTTTGTAAAACACTTTTGTATCTCAAGACTTGGCACCAAGGGATGAAGCCCAAGTGCACCAATAATTCTTTCCTTAGTCAAATTTTACTTTACGAAAACCATGTTGAGATTCTTCCGTCCATCCTTGTCCAGTTGATCGAAGTTGTCCATCACCGGGGACACGGCTGAGTACTCAGTTTGTCGACTCTGCAGAGGTTGTGCACTTTCACCTTAAGACTCAATTTGTCCGAGAAATCCTATACACGCGGAGTGTATTATGGAAAGGAGAGAACTGAGACAAGAACTTTCAGAAGAAGAATGCAACCATACTAGCAAGACCCGTTCCACCTATCAACTCTACATCTGCTTGTCAAGCTGACAGGTTGCACTCTCACGACTTAGTAGTTCTAGACAGAGCCCATTGTCAAAAGGCTGCACGGGAAGCTTCTAAACTTGGAGGGACTTAGTAATCTCTTTGTTCCTGGGTGGCCGTCCACAAGTGTACTTCTGGGTGAAAACCACCATACTCATGGCCCTAAGTAGAATAGAAATTCATCCTAGGCGAAGACAACCACAAGCATGGTCCCAAAAGCCACTCAACATAAACCAAACAACCAATTCCACCCAGAAGTGAATTCAAAGTTTTAACACTTAGCAATAATTCTATAACATGATAAGTAAACTCCTTTATAGCATAGCTAAGCATCTAATAAAACTTTTGGTGGCTGCATGGGGAGGGATGGCTACACACTACTAGGATATTTTCAAAGTGTAAACTAACTTAACATTATAAGATAGTATCCAAAATTTCCCTATCATGCATACTACTCAAAAATCTACTAATAATGCATATAGAAAACATAGGATAGATTATGGATGTCACTTGCCTTGGTAGCAAAGGGAACAAGCACAGCAAGAATAACCAATCACAAGGACCCTCCTCTTCTTCACAATCTAGAGACAAACAATAAAACTAAATAAACACACAAGCATAACACTTAAATTATAAATACCAAAATATGTATGCATGCTTAATATGCAATGGACTTAACAAGACCCAATTAATTACCATTTTCAATTCTCTGTTATTTTATGCATGAAAATGCAATGATCAATATTTTACTATTTTAGTTAATCATTTAATTTATGAGCATATTAGTAGTTTTAAATTCTAAAACCAATTTCTTTAAGTCTATTAGAAGAAGTTTCAAATAAAACTCATGTTACTCTCTTTGGACAGAGGGCATTAATAAATCTCCAAAACAATTGGATTTATTTGAAAAGAGATTTTATTAATTAAGTTATAGATTTAATATCCAAAAGCTAAACAATTAAATTCCGCAATTTAGTATACACTAAAAGGATAAACTAATGAAACCACATTAAACTACACGAGCAGAGCTTCACGTGGATATAAAATTCATCAAATTTGGATGAACAGAACAAAAGTTATGAATTTTGTAAGTTTGTGTTATTTTCTGTTTTTAAAATAATTTCTCTGCCGAAATAGAAAATAAAAACGCCACGCGCCGTGCTCTGATTGGGCGATACCGGTTCGCCGTGGATCGGCACGGAAACCGTCCGATCTAAGTTACATCGGACGCTCTAGATTAGATGGACGAAACGGTAAAGAAAATTAAATCGCGCCCGCCCGATCTAAATCTAAGGGTCCAGATTGAACCGGTCAAAGTCGAGCGGCGCTGCTCGCCGGAGTGCCTCTGGGTGCGGCGGCGCCATGCCCGGCGTCGCACTCGCTGGCGATCTACGGCCCTAGGGGAGGAATGAATCATACCCGCACGTGCAGAGGCGCGAGGCGGAGCTGTTGGCGCGGCAGAGGTCTTCGGCGTCCTTCCCTTCTCCTCCTAGAGCTCGCCGGAGATCGAAACGGTGGCGGTTTCCTTCGGTCGATCACGTACGCGACGATCTGGTACAGTAGGACAACAGAGGAGGTGTCAGGGACGTGTGCGTGCTCACTGGGGGTCGGAAGAGAGACACGGGAGGATTCGAGAGGCTCTGCACTCACCGGAGATCGAGGATCTTTGCGGCGGCAATGGCGGACGGTGGCGGCAGCTTCTGAGCGGCCTGGGGGCTATTTTCTAGGGTTTTGGGGTCGGGAGGAGGCGGCAGAGGGGGGGGGGGTTTATATGGGGGCGTAGGGAGCGATTTCCTCGCGATTTTCCTAACTGATTTTGATCCGCAAGATACTAGGGTTCCGTAGAAACGAGTTCGTGTTCTACACGAGTTGGGGAGAGGGATGACAGGTGGGACCGGGCCGTCAGCGTCTGCGAGGAGGAAGCTGGGCTGCGGCGTGGGCTTCTGCGCTGCGCGCGCGGCGGATAGCGAGGGAACGCAGTGGGCTTCGGCCCAGTGGGGTCGTCTCCCCCCTCTTTTTTTAACAAAACAATTTCTGATTTCAAACTTTTAATTCAAATTTGATTTTTAAAACTTATCAAAACATTTCAGAAAAATTCATAAAAATATGTTTTGAAAAGCTAATTTAATTTATGACTTTTTGATATCATTTTGTTAAATAAATAAAATAATAAAATACAGATTTGTATGAGGAGCTCAAATATACCTCTTTAATGAAAACAATTTTATTTAATCTTATAATGAAAATTCAATTTACTTCTTATGTGTTCCCAATGCCATACCTTTATGATGCATGATGCATGAATGCAAAGTTTTAAATTTTTGAGAAATTTGGGATGTTACAGACTAACCCCCTTAAGAAGAAGCTCGCCCTCGAGCTTCGGAAAGGTCAGCAAATAGGTGTGGGTGGTCTTCTCGGAGGTCATCCTCTCGTTCCCAGGTGGCTTCATCTTCGGTGTGATGATTCCACTGGACCTTGCAAAACTTGATGGTTTTGGTACGGGTGACTCTTTCTGCTGTCTGTAATATCTTGATGGGCTTCTCTTCGTATGTGAGGTCACTCTCCAATTGTACCTCCTCGAGGGGTACAGTATCCTTTAAGGGAACTCCCATCATCTCGGGATGACATTTCTTCAACTGACTGACATGGAACACATTATGAACAGCAGACAGTACTTCAGGTAGTTACAACTCATATGCCACTTCACCTTTGCGAGAGAGAATTTTGAATGGTCCAATGAATCGAGGTGCTAACTTTCCTTTGATTCCAAATCTTTTCACACCCCGAAGTGGTGACACCCTTAAATAGGTTCTATCTCCCACTTCATAGGTGACTTCTCTACGCTTGGAATCTGCGTAGCTTTTCTGGCGTGATTGTGCTATTTTCAATCTGTCCTTAATCAGCCTGACTTTCTCTTCAGCATCCTGTATTATATCAGGCCCAAAGAAACTCCGCTCTCCTACCCCACTCCACAACAGTGGGGTTGTGCATTTCTTTCCATATAAGGCCTCAACGGTGCCATCTCAATGCTGACCTGGTAACTATTGTTGTAGGAGAACTCAGCGTATGGCAAATTATCATCCCAACTAGATCCATAGTCGAGCGCACAAGCTCTTAACATATCTTCTAAAATCTGATTCACTCTTTCAGTCTGACCATCTGTTTGCGGGTGGAAAGCCGTACTGAATTCCAATCTGGTTCCCAAAGATTCGTGCAACTGCTTCCAAAAATGAGAAGTGAACTGGGTCCCTCTATCAGACACAATACTCTTAGGAACGCCCTGAAGGCACACAATTCTCTTCATGTAAATATCAGCTAGCTTTGCACTAGTATAAGTGGTCTTCACGGGTATGAAGTGAGCTATTTTGGTTAGACGACAAACAATAACCCAAATAGAATCATAACCCGATCTGGTCCTTGGTAATCCAGTGATGAAGTCCATCCCAATGGAATCCCACTTCCAATCCGGTACTTTCAAAGGTTGTAAGAGTCCTGCTGGTTTCTGATGTTCTGCCTTTACTCGACTACATACATCACACTTGGCGATGTATTCTGCTATTTCTCTCTTCAGATTATTCCACCAAAATCTCTCTTTCACATCCATATACATCTTTGTATTTCCCGGATGAATTGAATAAGGTGTTTCATGAGCTTCTTGCAGAATTAACTTCCTAAGGTCAGGGTCATTGGCCACACATACACGTTTTTCAAACCACAAAATTCCCTGCTCATCCTCATGAAATCCTTTAGCTTTTCCAGCACTTAAATTGACTTTGATCCCTTCTATTTCCTTGTCTCCTTTCTGAGCTTCACGTATCTTGTCCATCAAAGTGGGCTGTACCACTAATGAGGTTACAAACCCTTCAGGTACTACTTCCAACCTGAGGTCCTTAAATGCCTTACATAAATCCTCGGGTAATTCTCCTGCTGTAAGGCCATTCACATACACTTTTCGGCTCAGAGCATCTGCTACCACATTAGCTTTTCCCGGATGGTATTGAAGACTTAGATCATAATCTTTAATAAGTTCTAACCATCTTCTTTGTCTCATATTCAATTCCTTCTGTGTAAATATGTACTTCAAACTTTTGTGGTCCGTGAATACCTCACACCTTTTTCCCATTAGATAGGGTCTCCAAGTTTTCAGAGCATGCACTACTGATGCTAACTCGAGATCATGAGTTGGGTAATTTGCTTCATGTTTCTTGAGTTGTCTAGAGGCATAAGATGCCACTCTGCCTTCCTGCATCAACACACTTCCCAAACCTTGGCGTGAAGCATCACAGTATACTTGGAATTCCTTCTCCAAATCAGGTAAGCATAGAACTGGGGCTGAAACCAGACGTTTCTTCAACTCCTGAAAACTGGCTTCGCATGCCTCTGTCCACTCAAATTTCTTCTCCTTCTTTAATAATTCCGTCAAGGCCTTGGCAATCTTGGAGAAGTTTTCAATGAATCGTCGGTAGTATCCTGCTAGACCCAGAAAACTTCGTAATTCACCAACATTCTTCGGCGGTTCCCAATTAGTTACAGCTGAAACCTTTTCAGGATCCACCGCTATACCTTCCTTGGACACCACATGGCCTAAAAATCCGACTTGTTCCAACCAAAACTCACACTTGCTGTACTTGGCATACAACTTATGTTCACGTAGTCTCTGCAATACCTGACACAAGTGCTCTTCATGTTCTTGGTGACTCTTGGAATAGATTAGAATATCATCTATGAACACGACCACAAACTTATCCAGAAAATCCATGAACACTTTATTCATCATATTCATGAAATAAGCTGGTGCATTGGTTAATCCAAAAGGCATTACTGTGTACTCATAAGAGCCATATCTCGTAACAAATGCAGTTTTGGGTATATCCATTTCTCTAACTTTCATTTGGAGGTACCCCGATCGAAGATCGATCTTTGAGAAAACACAAGCACCTTCCAGTTGATCAAATAGTTCATTTATCTTGGGTAACGGGTACTTGTTTTTGATAGTTTGCTCGTTTATATCTCTGTAATCCGTGACTAGCCTCTGGGTTTGATCCTTCTTTTTAACAAATAAGACTGGTGCTCCCCATGGCGATGAACTTGGACGAATGAATCCTTTCTGGATATGTTCCTCTAATTGCTTCTTGAGCTCTTTCAATTCATCGACGGCCATAGGATAAGGTATTTTTGCTATTGGCCCTGTTCCCGGCTTAAGTTCGATGAGAAACTCTACATCTCTATCGGGTGGCATTCCCGGTAGTTCCTCCGGAAAAACATTTGGGTATTCCTTGACGATAATCACATCACCAAGGCTAACCCCCTTAAGAGAATTCAGCCTAACCTTCTTAAGTTCGAAAGTTGATCTGAACTTAATCTTCCTTTTCTCTGGGGTGGTGAGAGTGATTGCTCTATTTGCACAATCTATGATTCCTTCAAAACGGGTCATCCAATCCATTCCAATGATAACATCCAATCCTTGGGTTTCTAGGATGACTAAGTCTGTTGGGAAGGTGTGTTTTCCAATTTGCAAGTCTAACTGCCTACACCCGGAATTTACTAGCATCTCTCCTCCAGGTGAACTTACCCTAATAGGTTTTCCTAGACTTTCCTCAGCTAACCCATGTTTGTTAACAAAAGCTCTTGATATGAATGAATGAGATGCTACAGTATCAAATAAAACTAATGCTGGAAAGGAGTTGAGCAAGAACGTACCAATCACAGCATCAGGTTCATCATGAACTTCTTCCACATTGATGTGGTTCACTTGTCCCTTTTGGAAAGGATTGGGCTTGGAATTTTCATCAGCTTTCTTCTCTGGGCAATCAGTTGCATAATGTCCTGTCTTCTTGCATTTGTAGCAGGTCACATGGGACAAATCTTTCTTCCCTTCATGGTTAGGACGGTGATTACCATTCCCATGATTATGACCATGATGATGGTTTCCCCTGGATCCACCATTATTTCCATTGTATCCTCCATTGCTTCCTTTGTTCCCTCCATTGTGGTTATGACCATGATGTTTTTGGCCACTACCAGTGTTGGAGTGATTCCAGGGTTTATGACTACTGACTTCAGAGGTGTGTTTCTTATATGTCCCTTCAGAATGAACCTTACTTGCACTTAACTTCCTCTTCCTATTCTCTTCCTTTCTTATGTTGTTGTCCAAGGTGATAGCTTGATCCAGCAGAGCTTGATAGTTTGGAGTATATGCCACAGACAAAGGTATCTTCAGTTCTCCCTTAAGTCCATTGAGGAACTTTTCCTTCCTATTTGCATCGGTATCGATGTCCTCTGGTGCATACCTTGATAGCATACAGAAGTCATCCATATACTCCTTCAGAGTTCTACCTCCTTGCCTCAAGCTGCGAAATTCATCTTTCTTCAGGTTCATTATACCTGAGGAGATGTGAGCATTCCGAAAGCCTTCCTTGAACGCATCCCAAGTCATGCCGTCCAAAGGATGAGTCACTTGATAATTTTCCCACCACAATGCTGCGGGTCCTTCCAACAGGTGTGCAGTGAACCTCACTTTTTCTGCCTCAGAACATTCACAAGTTACTAAGTCCTTGTTGACTGAACGGAGCCAATCATCCGCCACTATTGGTTCAGTAGCAGAGGAGAACTTATTAGGCCTAAGCCTTAGGAACCTAGCAAGTCTGTCCACTGGGGGTGGGGGTGGAGGTGGCGGGTTGTTGTTGTTGTGGTTGTTGTTGTTATTGTTGTTGGTTGCTGCAATGAACTGAGTCATCATATTCATCAATTGAGCTTGAGCGGCCATCAGTTGTTGCATGACGTCGTCGTTGCTGGTATCACGACGAGGAGGCATCTGTAGGGTTTTTCAGCATAGATGAGTGAAAGATAGACAGAACTAAGAGAAGAAAAATCCTACCCATGCACAAAGCAACCAAGTCAACACAAACAACACTCATAAGACAACTTAAAAGGAAAAGTCTACTTAGCAAAATAAAACAAGTAGTCTAAATTGATTTAATAAAACAACCGAGTCTGCAAACCAAACAATTCTATCATTGTCACACCACAAGTTGGAGATCAATGTTTTAAAAAGAATGACGAACTAAACGAGGGAGAACATGGTGGTCCAACTACTAAGTCTAAACTTCGTCCATGACGTCTCCTTCATCTTCCTCCACTTCCTCGATGGTGATGCCTTCCTTCGTAAGGATCTCCTTGTAGTCATTCACCTCCTTCTCCAAGGCCTCATTCTTCTCTTGTAACATTGTCGTCTCACGGTGCAGAGTCTCGATTGCTTCCTTCTCCAGGACTTCAATCTTCTCTTGTAGCATTCTCTTCTCACGGCGTAGAGTCTCGATCAAATCTCGATCAGCTTCGAACTCGACGTCGTTGCTCTGGATTTCATCCTTCAAGGTCCTGATCTCCTTGTTCTTATCTCTAATTCTCTTTTCTTGACTTTGGAACTTCTTCTCTTGAGCTCGGAACTTCTCCTCTTGAGCGTTGGCCACCTCTTCTTGGGCTTCAATCTTCTTTTGAGTCTCCTTGACTTGTGCCATTATTTCATCATTCTTCAACAGCTCATTGCGTCTATCTTCTTCTAGTTGCCAGAGGTGAAGTTCTAAGTCTTGGAGATATGGGTACAGAGCTTCTGGTTTGTTTTTGTCTTCCTCGCTAATACAGTAAGGAATCCCATGTTCGTCACGTTGGCCAAGGTGAGCAAAGTAGTGGTCTTTTAACTCTTCTTGGTATTGCATGCAAAGACGTCCTATTAGCTCCTGCGTGACGAGATTCAGCCCTTTCTCCAAGGAGTCACTAATCGACTTGTACTGGATGTCTTCGGTCTTGGGTTCAGTCTGGCGCCCTTGTTGGTAAAGGCGAATTCCCCATACGTCTTCTTTGTTGAAGTGCTTCAGCTGGCTTGCCTTGATGATGGGTGTTGGAAGTGCCAACAGTTCTACCAACTCTAGAAGATATCTTCCAAAGCGCATGTCCTTGAAGTCCTCCGCGGTTTGATACATGAAGAACGACATCCTTAAGTGATAAAGGTAGAGTTTATTAAAACAAGACAAAGGTAAGATATACTAATTGTGGTGTACTTAAGTACTTAGAGAAAAAGAAGTTCTGTTCTAACAGGTGATCAATACTATTATCAACTCTTTTGTAAGTCGGATATTCACTATAGTGAGAGAGACAGACACCCGGCCAGCCACTTATAATTGTGGAACAGGTCTCATGTAAGCGGACATGTAAGGTTAGTACCGGGCCGCTTCATCCCACTATGCCGTTAGGATCCAACATACTTCAAAGATGGTAATGTTATGATCAAAAAGGAGGCTTAACCAATCCTAAGGGCTCGAACCTACAGGCAACACTTTAGCTCTGATACCATTTTGTAGCGCCCCATCTTTAAATAAAGATGGAACACCTGTGTTATGTGCTAGTCCCTGGATCACTGCTAGCACCACAGTACAAAATATATAGTATCATTGCATAAGTATCAAAATACTACATCGAGATCCAAAAATAGCCAAGTATAGCTTTATTACAAAGTGCATAGTCATGAAGACTAGCTAAAATATTCAGAGTTCACAACGAAAATAAAAGCAATGGGCCTTCTCTTCTAGCATACGCCACGAGCAGACATGTTGGGTGTAGAATCGAGTCCAAACTTACTCCTCATCAGAATTACCTACACATTTGAATATGCAGCCCCCGAAGGAGTTCAATACAATGAAGTATTGGCAAGTGACTATGGTGGATAAATTATGACAAGTCTAATTCTATATGCATATTTGGCTTGGTGGAGTTTGTAGGCTATTTTGCAGAAAGCCAGTTTTCTCCTATCTTTTGTAAAACACTTTTGTATCTCAAGACTTGGCACCAAGGGATGAAGCCCAAGTGCACCAATAATTCTTTCCTTAGTCAAATTTTACTTTACGAAAACCATGTTGAGATTCTTCCGTCCATCCTTGTCCAGTTGCTCGAAGTTGTCCATCACCGGGGACACGGCTGAGTACTCAGTTTGTCGACTCTGCAGAGGTTGTGCACTTTCACCTTAAGACTCAATTTGTCCGAGAAATCCTATACACGCGGAGTGTATTATGGAAAGGAGAGAATTGAGACAAGAACTTTCAGAAGAAGAATGCAACCATACTAGCAAGACCCGTTCCACCTATCAACTCTACATCTGCTTGTCAAGCTGACAGGTTGCACTCTCACGACTTAGTAGTTCTAGACAGAGCCCATTGTCAAAAGGCTGCACGGGAAGCTTCTAAACTTGGAGGGACTTAGTAATCTCTTTGTTCCTGGGTGGCCGTCCACAAGTGTACTTCTGGGTGAAAACCACCATACTCATGGCCCTAAGTAGAATAGAAATTCATCCTAGGCGAAGACAACCACAAGCATGGTCCCAAAAGCCACTCAACATAAACCAAACAACCAATTCCACCCAGAAGTGCATTCAAAGTTTTAACACTTAGCAATAATTCTATAACACGATAAGTAAACTCCTTTATAGCATAGCTAAGCATCTAATAAAACTTTTGGTGGCTGCATGGGGAGGGATGGCTACACACTACTAGGATATTTTCAAAGTGTAAACTAACTTAACATTATAAGATAGTATCCAAAATTTCCCTATCATGCATACTACTCAAAAATCTACTAATAATGCATATAGAAAACATAGGATAGATTATGGATGTCACTTGCCTTGGTAGCAAAGGGAACAAGCACAGCAAGAATAACAATCACAAGGACCCTCCTCTTCTTCACAATCTAGAGACAAACAATAAAACTAAATAAACACACAAGCATAACACTTAAATTATAAATACCAAAATATGTATGCATGCTTAATATGCAATGGACTTAACAAGACCCAATTAATTACCATTTTCAATTCTCTGTTATTTTATGCATGAAAATGCAATGATCAATATTTTACTATTTTAGTTAATCATTTAATTTATGAGCATATTAGTAGTTTTAAATTCTAAAACCAATTTCTTTAAGTCTATTAGAAGAAGTTTCAAATAAAACTCATGTTACTCTCTCTGGACAGAGGGCATTAATAAATCTCCAAAACAATTGGATTTATTTGAAAAGAGACTTTATTAATTAAGTTATAGATTTAATATCCGAAAGCTAAACAATTAAATTCCGCAATTTATTATACACTAAAAGGATAAACTAATGAAACCACATTAAACTACACGAGCAGAGCTTCACGTGGATATAAAATTCATCAAATTTGGATGAACAGAACAAAAGTTATGAATTTTGTAAGTTTGTGTTATTTTCTGTTTTTAAAATAATTTCTCTGCCGAAATAGAAAATAAAAACGCCACGTGGCGTGCTCTGATTGGACGATACCGGTTCGCCGCGGATCGGCACGGGAACCGTCCGATCTAAGTTACATCGGACGCTCCAGATTAGATGGACGAAACGGTAAAGAAAATTAAATCGCGCCCGCCCGATCTAAATCTAAGGGTCCAGATTGAACCGGTCAAAGTCGAGCGGCGCTGCTCGCCGGAGTGCCTCTGGGTGCGGCGGCGCCATGCCCGGCGTCGCACTCGCTGGCGATCTACGGCCCTAGGGGAGGAACGAATCATACCCGCACGTGCAGAGGCGCGAGGCGGAGCTGTTGGCGCGGCAGAGGTCTTCGGCGTCCTTCCTGTAGCGTACCTGCTCTTAAAATAAGGCAGATACCTGTGTATAGTGCAAATCCCTGGATCGATTCATTTGCACACACAGTTTACGATGTAATATCACAACAAAGCATCAATTATATTACATCGACGATCCAGAATTACAAAATATTTGTTACAAGTTGCATAGCATAAAGCTAGCATTGACAAAGTACACAGCGGAATACAATAGCAGTGAGTCTCTAATAACTTTCATGCTGCCACAGGCGAAAACATGTTGGTTGTAGACTCGAAACCTTTACGAAACCTCACTCGTCATCTGATCAAATCTGCAATAAGAAAAATATTGCAACAACGTGAGTCAGATTCCATTAAAAATGGAGTCTGGCAAGTGACACCATGGTGGACACTTATGGAATAACTCTAAAGCCTATATGAATATTTGGCTGGTGGAGCTCAAGGCTAATTTGCATAAAGCCAATTTTTCCTAACTCTTTGGAAAACACTTTTCTTCTATTCGAGACATCCGTGGCATGAAGTCCACTGCCTCATTCTACCCTTGTTCACCCATCAAGTTTTATTTCCGAAGTTGGAATGGTGGAATCCTCCGTTGACGTCCTTGATCAGCTGCTCAAAATTGTCCGTAACCGGGGACACGGCTAAGTACTTAGTTTTACACTCTGCAGAGGTTGTGCACTTTCACCATTGTACCCATTCAACCCAGAGTATCCTTTACACACCATTTGTGATAAGGAAAGGAGAGAATGAGACGAGATCTTTCAGAAGCATTTTCCCTCCCCATACTGGCTTGACCCGTTCCACCTAACATCCCCCTACATCTGCTTGTCAAGCCGGAGAGAGTCCACACAACATAATTGATCAAGCCAGAGCCCATATGGCAATGGCTGCACTAGAAGCAATCGTCACTTGGAGTTCTTCAGATTCCTCTGTTCCTGGGTGGCCGTTCTCAAGTGTACATACTCGCCATAGAAATGGACATGAGTAGCCACTCAACATAAACCATACAACCAATTACCACCCAGGTGTTTCATTCTTAACTTAGTAGAATTTAGATTTTCACAAAACAACATTTGCATAGCAATAATAATTCTACTAAGTATTGCATAGGAACCTAGACACAGGAATAAGGAATTCTACAGGTTTAGCATCGCAACACATGCATATAAAAATACACTAAGTAATGCATAAAAATAGGAAGTTTATGAGGTGTGCCACTTGCCTTTGAATGTTGTCGTTGTTCACAAACTCTTTTCAACAACGAACGTTTGCTCTCCGTTTAATCTAAACAATATAAGCAAACACAATACAACAATCAACAGCAAGCACAAATCCACTATGCAAACAAACACATACTAGATGAATAAATAAGTTTTATAAAACTTTCTAAGGAAAATATGTTTATGTATGATGTGCAAAATATTCCTAAGGCTAGACATGCCTTTTCATGCCATGGAAATCTTTCAAGTTTATGCAAGGCAAAGGTGTTGGTCCAAAAGGACTAAGGACTAAGTCTTAAGTGGGATAAACCTACTTTGTTTTATATCTTCTTGAAACAAGCACTCTAATGGCTTAGCCATGATGTGCAAAATACTTAGAGAAAAATACTAAGTCATTTGTTCAAGATGATCACAATTATTATCAACTCTCTGTAAATTGGACATTCACTATAGTGAGAGAGACAGACACCCGGCCAGCCACTTAAATTGTGGAACAGGTCTCATGTACGTGGACATGTAAGGTTTGTTTCCAGGCCGCTTCATCCCACTATGCTGCTAGGATCCAACAACTTCAAGATGATAACATAATGATCAAAATTTATTTAAGTCTAAAAGACAAGATTGGGAAAGAGGGAAAAGATAGAAAGAAAGATGTAGTTGTCCTTCAGGCTTCATCTCCAGACTTGTAACTTTCTTCTGGATGATGTCTTGATTGAACTCTTGGTAGTCTTGTTGAATCTTCAGACTTGATGATTCTTGTATCCTCGAGGTTGGTCTTGGATTTACTTAGTCTTCATGAAGTCTCAGAGGAGAGGGAAAGACAGAGAGAAAGACTTAGAGGATAGAAAGGGAGGTTGGCCTTCTTGAACTTCTTCTCCATTTCTTCTAAGTGCTTGACATCTTGAGGATGCTTCCAGAGTCTGTTTTCTTCTAAGTCCTTCATGAACTTCTTTTTGATTTTCTTCTAAGTGTTTCTTCTCCTTGGAGGTACTTCTGAAGTCTTGTTTTTGGCTAAGTCCTTCAATGGTCTTCTAGCTCCATCTTGAAACTACTAAGTGTCTAAGTGTATAGCACTTTTCCCAATATACTAAGTTTGAAAATAATTCTAACTTAGGGAAAACTATAGAAGAGGGGTTTTCCTATGAGAATAAATTATGCTATGAATGCAATGAAATTTTAAATCACAAGAAACATAAAAATAACTCTTGTGATTTCTTTAAATATATGCATGAATTTATAAATGCAATTTAATTAATTCCTAGTTTTGGAAAATAAAATAAAAAGAATCATTATAAGATTAAAGTTTCCTATGACTAAATTTTTATAACCAAATCTTATAATTAATGTTAATAGACAGAGAGCATTTAATTAAATCTATTGCAATTGGATTTAATCCAAAATAATGTTTCTATTAAAAGTTATTTCAAAATTAGTCAAACTATTCAAATTAAACACACAACTATGAAATCATTCAAAATTCACTCAAAAATATTTAATTGCAGTGACATTAATTTACACATATTCTAAAGTTTCTAAAACATATTTATTTGCAATTTTTGGATTTATAGATTTAGAGTTATTACAAATATACTCAATTTCACCATTTGAAATTTGAATATTTTATACTAAGTCAAATTTGAATTTTGTCAGATCCAAATTATTCTACATGTCGAGAGCTTTTCAAATATATAAAAATTATTAAATTTGGAGTTGTGGTTAAAAAGTTGTGACAGATCTAAGTGGCAGGGGTGTTTCTGCAAATTTGCCAATTAAATTTAATTAGGGAAAATGTTTTCCACGTGGCAGCTGACTGGGCACTGACGTGGCTCTGACGTGGCTGTCCACGTGGATAAGTTATAGATCTGGACCGTCAGATCTGGATCTGACGGTCCAGATCAGAGCGTACCCGTTCGTCCGCGACGATCTAATCTGAGCCGTAGAAACTTGATCGGACGGGCGAGATCGATAGCAACAGAGGAGCGGCGCTAGGTCGCCGGAGATGGAGCGCGCGGCGGCGCCACGATCGGAAAATCGCGTTCCCGAGGATCTACAGCCCTAGAGGACAAGCCGAGCATACCACGATGTAGGGGAGGTCCGGGCGAGGTCGGTGGCGCGCTCGTGGTCCTTGGAGCTTCTTCGTCCTTCGGCTGCACTTCGTCGGAGCTGCGCACGGCGGCGGGGAGCTCCGGGCGTGGACGATTTACTCGTTCTGGTGCACCAACAATAGCGGAACCAAGTCAAAACGAAGCGCAGGAAGAAGGGCAGGAGAGTAGGGGGAGTAGGAGGGCTCGGGGTCGAAGGAGCTGACCGAGGAGCGAGCTTTTTGCCGGCGGCAATGGAGATGCTACGGAGCTCGATTTCAGCGGCCTAGAGGCGCGTCCGATTTAGGGTTTGAGGGGAAAGCGGAGGCGGTGTCTCGGGCTACTTATGGGGTGCACGGAGGCGGCTTGTCGCGCAAGAATCGCGCCCGATTTCCACCGTATTCGGATCGAAGTCCTCTGGTTCGTTTTTCCGTTCGTGGAGATAAGGAAGGAGAGGGATGACGCGCGGGTCCCGCGCGTCAGAGAGAGAGCGCGCGGCGCGGACGATGCTGGGCCGCTGCTGGGCCAAGACGAGCTGCGCGCGAGGGAGATAGGAAATGGGCTTTGGCCCACTAACTCGGGTTATTTTCTTTTTCTCTTTTTTTTTTTTTGACAATTCTTTTTGTTTTCTGTTTTTAACTTAGCTTTAAAAATATAACTTCAATTCGACTCAAATTAAATTCTAAAATTTTGTAAAATCATTATCTCTCTGTTAAACCAGTTGTAGGTGTGTTTTAAACATTTTTGAAAATTAATATTTTGAAATATTGCTTAATTACAAATTTGACACTTAAAGTCAAATTTGAATTTATTTCTCATTTAAATTTTCCTTTGGCTAAAATAAATTTGTAAAATATCCACATTCCAATATGTTTGGATTTAAGTTATTTAAACTCATTTTCAATTTCTAAATTCATTTTTGGCTTTGGTATAATTATTAATGATATAACACAACTGTATGAAAATGGAAAGGAGGAGATATAAAGTATTCATTTTTATTTGATAATAATTTGTGCAACATTATATTTCATATTATGATAATTCATTTGAAAACTACATAACAATTTTGGAAAGGATTTTTGTTTTGATTTTATTCTTATTTAAAATCCATTAATCATTTCATGTTCTGAAAATAAATAGATGGAATTCATTTAATCCAATGAAATGTTTATTTGGCTAATTCATTAATTTAAATTCTATGAAGTTTTAAAGTTATACACTATAGGCTTTAATTTCCAAACTATATTTGAACTTAGTTAAAGGAATGAAACCCATTTAGTAATTATATAACTTTTTGAATAATCTTGTAATTAAGTGGTTTAATTCAAATACTTATAAAGAACTAATTACTTGAGATAAAATGGATTGTAGTTTGTAACACATTTGTCAAATTATATTTTAAGGTTTTTGAAACACAGTAATAATAAAATGTTTTAAACTGTGACATTTGAAATATTAAACTTTGAGATCTCTTATAGTTGGTTTCTTTATGAATTTAATATTTTATTTTACTAAAAAGAAAAGTTTTAAATTTTAGTGATTTTTGAACATTCCAAAAAGTTGGGATGTTACACTTCCCTTCTCCTCCTAGAGCTCGCCGGAGATCGAAACGGCGGCGGTTTGCTTCGGTCGATCACGTACGCGACGATCTGGTACAGTAGGACAACAGAGGAGGTGTCAGGGACGTGCGCGTGCTCACTGGGGGTCGGAAGAGAGACACGGGAGGATTCGAGAGGCTCTGCACTCACCGGAGATCGAGGATCTTTGCGGCGGCAATGGCGGACGGTGGCGGCAGCTTCTGAGCGGCCTGGGGGCTATTTTCTAGGGTTTTGGGGTCGGGAGGAGGCGGCAGAGGGGGGGGTTTATATGGGGGCGTAGGGAGCGATTTCCTCGCGATTTTCCTAACTGATTTTGATCCGCAAGATACTAGGGTTCGGTAGAAACGAGTTCGTGTTCTACACGAGTTGGGGAGAGGGATGACAGGTGGGACCGGGCCGTCAGCGTCTGCGAGGAGGAAGCTGGGCTGCGGCGTGGGCTTCTGCGCTGCGCGCGCGGCGGATAGCGAGGGAACGCAGTGGGCTTCGGCCCAGTGGGGTCGTCTCCCCCCTCTTTTTTTAACAAAACAATTTCTGATTTCAAACTTTTAATTCAAATTTGATTTTTAAAACTTATCAAAACATTTCAGAAGCTAATTTAATTTATGACTTTTTGATATCATTTTGTTAAATAAATAAAATAATAAAATACAGATTTGTATGAGGAGCTCAAATATACCTCTTTAATGAAAACAATTTTTTTTAATCTTATAATGAAAATTCAATTTACTTCTTTTGTGTTCCCAATGCCATACCTTTATGATGCATGATGCATGAATGCAAAGTTTTAAATTTTTGAGAAATTTGGGATGTTACAGCTCATTTATGTCACGGTAATCGGTGACTAATCTCTGAGTACTATCCTTCTTCTTGACAAAAAGGATCGGGGCTCCCCAGGGTGATGAACTTGGACGGATAAAGCCTTTCTGCATAAACTCTTCCAGTTGTTTATTGTGTTCTTTCAGTTCATCAGTTGCCATTGGGTAGGGCCTTTTAGCAATTGGTCCTGTTCTCGGCTTTAGTTCTATGAGGAACTCTACATATCTATCGGGTGGCATTCCTGGTAGTTCTTCCGGAAACACATCAGGGTATTCCTTAACTACAAGGACCTCACCGAGACTAACCCCCTTAAGATGATTAAGTCTAACCTTCTTTAGTTCAAACTTTGATCTAAAGTTGATCTTCGAGCCTTCTGGAGTGGTGAGAGTGATGGTTCTATTTGCGCAGTCTATGATTCCTGCATAGCGGGACGTCCAATCCATCCCTATGATAACATCCAGGCCTTGTGTTTCCAGGATGATCAAGTCCGTAGGAAACTGATGCTTTCCAATCTTCAGACTCAACTGTCTACAGCCAGAGGTTACTAGCATCTCTCCGCCCGGAGAGCTTACTCTAATGGGGCTTCCTATATTTTCCACTACTAACCCATGTTTGTTTACAAAAGCTCTTGAAATGAAAGAATGCGATGCTCCAGTATCAAATAAAACTAATGTTGGGCATGAATTGAGCAAGAACGTACCAATGACAGCATCAGGTTCATCGTACACTTCTTCCACATTGATGTGGTTCACCTGTCCTTTCTGGAAGGGATTGGGCTTGGCAGCTTCTGCGGCCTTCTTTTCGGGGCAGTCAGTGGCGTAGTGACCCTTGTTATTGCACTTGAAGCATAGGACTTGGCTGATATCTTTCTTATATTCGGGGTTTGGGCGATGTTGTCCATTGTTGTGGCCAGCATTTCCATTTCCCTTGTGATTCCCATTGTTTCCCTTGAAACCACCACTATGGTTGTGACCATGATGTTTGTGGTTGCTTCCTCCACTAGGATAGTGCCCAGGTTTATGACCCTGGTTTGCATCTTGAGGGAAAGGTCTCTTGAAAGAAGTCTCAGAATGGTGTTTGTGAACATTCAACTTTCTCTTCCTATTTTCAGCCTTCTTGATGTTATCCTCTAGTATGATAGCCTGATCTAGGAGAGTCTGATAATTTGGGGCATATGCCACTGTCAAAGGGATCTTCAGCTCGTCACTCAGCCCATTTAGGAATTTTGCCTTCCTCTTTGCCTCGGTGTTAATGTCTTCAGAGGCATAACGAGAAAAAGCATGGAAATCAGCCATGTACTCCTTAAGGCTCCTGTTTCCTTGTCTCAGGTTTCTGAATTCTTCCTGCTTCAAGTTCATAATGCCCGAGGAGATATAAGCATTACGAAAACCTTCCTTGAAATTTTCCCAAGTCATGGTTTCTAGTGGGTGGGTGATTTGATAAGTTTCCCACCACTGGATTGCTGGTCCTTCCAACAGATGAGTGGTGAACCTCACCTTCTCAGCGTCAGTACATTCACAAGTCACTAGATCCCTGTCCACGGAACGCAGCCAGTCATCTGCCACAATTGGTTCAGTTGCAGTGGAGAACTTGTTTGGTCGGAGCCTCAGAAATCTGGTAAGTCTATCCACATGGGGGGGTGGTGGCGGAGGCGGGTTGTGGTTGTTGTTATTGTTGTTGGTTGCCGCAATGAACTGGGTCATCATAGTCATTAGCTGAGCTTGAGCGGCCATCAACTGTTGTATAGCATCATTGTTATTGTGGTCGTTGTTGTTGCTATCGGGCGTACGACGGGGAGGCATCTGTGATTTTTGTATAGGTGAGTTTTTTTTTTAGACGGAAGGTCTAAGGAGAAAGATTACCCCAACAAACAAACAACCTATAAGAACAAACAAACATCACACAACTCAAAACTCTGGATTAAAAAGACCTGAAAGTTTTGGAAAATAAAATCGCGAGGTTCCGTGGAATACAATGGAAGGTACTGCCTTATCACAAGTTGATAGGTCAATACAAGACTAAGATAACGATGAGGTGTAAATAAATGGTAGTCTCGCTAACGAACTACTCGACCATGTCATCTTCTTCTTCTTCAATTTCCTGAATCTCGATTCCTTCATTGTCGAGTACTTCCCTTAATTCCTTCACTTCTTTCTCCAGGGCAAAGTTCTTCTCTTGCAGCTCCCTTTTCTCGGTACGAAGACGCTTGAACAAGTCACTATCAGCTTCGAACTCGACTTCATTGCTCTCGAGTTCTGCCTTCTGTTCTCTGATAGTCTTGTTTTTCTCTTGAACCCTTTTCTCCTGCCTCTTGTTTTCTCCTCTTGTGAAGCAAACTTTTCTTCTTGGGCCTTAGTAACTTCCTCTTGAGCTTTCATCTTTTCCTCATTCTCCTTGAGTAAGGCACACAACTCATCGTTCTTCAGGAGTTCAGTGCGTCTATCCTCATAAAGTTCTGTGACGAGGACCTCCAACTCCTGGAAATACAGACTAAGGGGCTTTGCTTTGCCTCTATCTCCAACATCAAAGAGGCATGGTTCTCCCTCCTCGTTTCTCCTTCCAAAGAAAATGGAGTAGTGTCACCTCAACTCTGTGCTATAGCGTCCGCAGAGACGTCCAATCAGGTCCTGCATGATGAGATTGAGTCCTTTATCTTTGGAGTCACTAACCATTTTGATTTCCAACGGGGGCTCTTCTCCACGTCCTGGCTGAGTTGCTTTTATCCCCCAACAGCCCTCCTTGTTAAACTTCTTCAGGATGAAGCCCTTAACTTGAGGTAGCGGTAAACCTATCTTCTCGCCGATGTTGAGAAGGTAGCAACCAAAACGGGTGTCCTCGAAGTCCTCCGCAGTGGTGAAGTGGAAGCTCGTCATCCTTTAGGAAGAAAGAAAAGAATTTAAAACAAGAAATGTATAAGGTAAGGAGGTACTAGTCATATGTGTATTATTAAATTAGAGTCAAAACTAAGTCAAATCTCAATGTGATCAACAAATATAAACAACTCTTTGTAAATTGGATATTCACTATAGTGAGAGAGACAGACACCCGGCCAGCCACTTAATTGTGGAACAGGTCTCATGTACGCGGACATGTATGGTTTGTTTCTAGGCCGCTTCATCTCACTATGCCGATAGGATCCAAAATACTTAAGTAGTTAATACTATGATCAAAAGGTTTTTCCAATCGTGTTTGATTAAAACTCATACAGCCAAGCAACCAATTTCCACCCAGGTGTTTGATTAAAACTTAGTATACTTTTTCTCTTTCATCAAAATAGTTTTGCATAGCATCACTATTCTACTAAGTATTTTCATAGGAACCTAGACACAGGAATAAAGAGGTCTAACATGGCTTGCATAGCAATACTATCCTACACATGCTTATAGAAAATAATCTACTCATGCATAGAAAATAATAGGACTTTTATGGGGGTGTGCCACTTGCCTTGGCAACCGGGAGCGCAGCAGTTACAGTTGCAAAGATTCTCGTTTCCCTCCGAATAGTCTAACAAAGAAATAAAGAGCCACACATAAACACACAAGCAAAGGTACATACAAAGAAAAATATATGCTATGCATGAGATGATATGCAACAATTTATTTCCAACGTCAAGAAACAAATAAATGTATCCCTTTGGATTTTCATGATGTATGCATGAATAAATTTTTAATTTGTTTCTATTATTTAATCATGAATAATGGGTAATGACAAGGACTTTAGTTTACTTAAATAAAATTTCAAAATCAAAGTTTGTAAAAATTACATTTGGGCAGAGGGCATCTAAACAAGTTGTTAGCAATTTGATTTATTCAAAAATAGTTTTTCTAACTAAAGTTATGTCAAAAACACTTAAACTACTATCAAAAATATTTGAAAATTTTGAATGTGTCAAAACAGAAAACTAATGAAGCCAAAGTGTTCTACTGGTTCCAAGGATCTCAAATATATAAAAATATTTAAATTTGGTTAAACAGATAAAAAGTAGTGATAAAAACAGTATGCAGGGTGTTTTCTGCAAAACTGCCAAATTAAATAAAATGGGAAAAAGAATTTACACATCAGCGCTGACTGGGCGCTGACTGTGCGCTGACTGGGCATGCTGACGTGTTTAAGTGATTTGATCTGGGCCGTCAGATCTGGATCTGGCGGTCCAGATCAATCATACTGTTTCGCTTAAAAAGATCTAATCCTAACCGTAGGATCGAGATTGTACGGCCTACACGCGTTGACCAAAAACTGGCGGCGCAAGGTCGCAGCAGGACCTCTCCAGAGCAGCGCGCGTGGCGGCGACACGCACGGCATCGCACGTTCTCGACGTTCTACTGCGTTCCGAGACGAGTGGGTCATACCTACGGGTAGAGGGCGTCAAGGCGACGTCGTTGGCGAAGTGGTGGGGGTCGTAGATCCTCCTGCCTCCTCTGGTTGCTCGCCGGAGATGCGCACGGCGGAGGTTCTCGTCGGTGAGCACGGACACGGAGTTTGGCTGCGTAAGAAAACACGAGACCTTGTCACTAAGGTGCGCAAGGACAAAGTGAAACGATTGGGAGTGAAGAGATGGCTCGAGGAGGTCGCAGCTCACCGGAGGTCGTTGAACTTGCCGTCGGCAACAACGGAGCTCCGGGGATGCTCGTGGGCGTCCTGGTGGCTCTCGGGGTACGGGGCTTGGGGCAAAAAGGAGAGGGGGTCGAGGGGGTTCTTATAGGGGCAACGGCGAGTTAATTGGGTGAGTAAATCGCCGGGAATCAACGAATTGATTCGGCCGTTTCTCGGCTAGGTCGTGGGCGTGATTTGGGGAAGAAGGGGTCGCCGGGACGGGGATGACAGGTGGGGTCCACATGCCAGAGAGAGAGCGCGCGCGTGCGTGCGGGGACGGGCTGCTGGCGGGCTTCGGCCCACTGGCTGGCCCGACTCTATTTTTCTTTTTTTGAAAATTCTTTTCTGTTTTTAAATCTTTTGAGTATAAAACAAATTCAAAACTATATTAAAACTTCTCAGAAAAATTCAAAAAAATATAATTTGAAAAGCTTATGAAAAATAGATCCTTTTAACATTATTTTTGTCTAAAGTAAAAATAGAATAAAAGAAACATTATTATAAATTCAAATAACAATTTTAAGGACATAAAATCAATTAAAACATATTTAAATAATTAAATTCAAATTCTATGTGATTCATATGACAAGTTTAATGATGATGATGCATGGATGCAAAGTTTTAAATTTTTCTGAAAATTGGGATGTTACATGAGTTCTGCCAACTGACTAGCTGAGACTGTCTCTTTGACTGGGAAGAAGTGAGCCACTTTGGAGAGACGATCATGACAAAAAAGATTGCATCGTTGCCTTTCTTGGACTTTGAAAACCTAGTAACGAAGTCCATCTCGATCTTGTCCCATTTCCACTTAGGAATTTGCAGTGGTTGAAGAAGTCCAGGTGGCCTCTGATGTACTTCCTTGACACGACAGCATCGCACTGAGATACATAGCGAGCAATATCACGCTTCATCCTGGTCCACCAATAGATTGACTTGAGATCTTGGTACATCTTTGTGCTGCCAGGGTGGATAGAAAGCGGAGTATGATGAGCCTCCTTGAGTATCAGGAGAAACAACTCACCTGGCCGAAGCTGGGCCGAAGTCGGCCCAACTCAAGCCCACCACTGCCTGGCCCTGTTCTTCTTCCTCGTACGGACGAAGGAGACGAGCACCTTTTCCACGTCGTCCATGGCCACTGGCTCACTGCCTCCTTGCCCCCACCGGCGCCCCCTCTGCTCCTTTTAATCTACGCCGCGCCCCGTGAAACCCTAACCCTAAATCCCTCTGTCCCGCTGCCGCTTGCCTCTTCTCCCCGCTTCGCCGTCGCCATGAACGAGACCCGCTCTCGACGCCGGCGTGACCGCGCTCCTCCTCCCCTTCTGCTTCACCACCGGCTGAGCCTCTTCTTCCCCTTCTTCCTCTTCAACGCCACGGACGCCAGGAGTCCCCGATGCACCGCTCCTTCCTCTCCTTACCCGACGCTGCCGCAGACTCCGTCGTATTTCCGAGCACCATCCGGTCGTCCTCCGTCGTCCCCACTCCTCCTCGTCTCGCCAACGTGTTTCCCGAGGTGAGCCTCGTCCCCTCCACTTGCTCTCCCGCTCCAATTCATCTCCGTTCGGTTAGATTCCACCGGCGCCAGAGTCCGCCCCGCCACGACCGCGGCACACCTCACGCACGCGAGAACGAATGAGAGCCTCCGCTCCGTGTCCGTCGTCTCCGAGTTCAAAACCGGGAACACCACACCCCATGCACACCCACGCACACACGCACACGCGAGCAACGCCAACAGGTAACGGTCGCCGGCATTGTTTCCTCCGCCGCGCCGCTCGGATGTGAGCAGTGATAGGTTCGTAGCATAGAAAACAAACATTTTCCTACGGTGAGAACAAACCAACAAGCCAAGATCTAATCTAGGAGATGCTCGTAACGAGTGCAACATGTTCGAAGAGAACTCACCCTCGAAGACCGAAAGTGTTTCGAGAGGGATTCTCGTGGACGATGTAGTGGAACACTTGCCGATCTCAAGATCGCGAAGATGTGCGCTGCAACGGGCAGCGCCTCCGTACTCGGTCACACGTATAGCCTGATGACGACCTCCGTTCCCTCGATCCAGCGGGGCAGCGGAAGTAGTAGAACCACCAAGGAACTCCAACAGCACGACGGCGTGGTGTGGAGGAGAACTAAACGGCCATGGCTTCGCCAAGCGGATGGCCGAGAGGTGGAGCAGCGGGAGGAGGGAGAGAGGATCAAGTGTGTTCATAAGAGGAAGCTCTACCTCTCCTTATATAGAAGAGGGGGGGAAGCCCAAGGGTGGTGCGGCTCAAGGAGCCCCCACCCCTTCCTCTTCATGTGAGTGGAGCATCCACTCATGCCCACTCACTCTCTTTTAATCTCCACTCAAAAATCCCAAGGGTTTTTCTTTATTAAATAAAACAATTTCATTTCTTTTTAATATTTGTTAATTCCATTAACAAACATTAACACTTACCCCCTTGGTTCATTTGTTATTTCTATTAACAACCATTGTCAACCATTGACAATTAACCCCTTGAACTATTTCAATATTACCCGAAGCAGTTTCGGTGCTGTCCAAACTTTTTCTCCGAAATTCCGTGTCTACCCAAAAGCGTCGACAAACCTTAAGTGTGTCACCCTTCGGTTCGTGAATAATGTAGACATGATCGAGACACCTCTCCGATCAATAGTCAACAGCGGGATCTGGAGATCCGTAATGACTCCTACATATTCGACGATGAATCTTGTGATCGTGTGAACCAAAAACGTCATAACCAATTCCTTTTGTCTCGCGATATTTTACTTGTCCGAGATCCGATCATTGGTATCATCTATACCTTGTTCGATCTCGTTCCCGACAAGTACTCTTTACTCGTTCTGTGATATGACATCCTTGTGACCTAGTCACGTGCTTGATAACGATGTCGATGTGATATCACCGAGAGGGCCCAGAGTATATCTCTCCGTCACCTGGATGGACAAATCCCACTTCTTGATCCATGAGCCTCAACTAATACTTTCGGAATACCCAACGCCACCTTTATAGTCACCCTGTTACGGTGTGACGTTTGATGTCATCAAAGCATTCTTCCGGTGTTAGTGATTGACATGATCTCATGGTCTAAGGATTAGGGTTACTTCGTATTCTCAGTACAACAATATAAACTTAATGACTTGATCGTATTGCTATACTTAATTTGGGTGTGTTCATCATATCATTCTCCTAATGACGTGATCCCGTTATTAACAACATCTAATGTTCATGATCAGGAAAACTTGATCATCAGTTAATCAACGAGCTAGTTAAACGAGAGGCGTTACTAGGAACTCTAATTTGTTCATTAGTCACACATGTATTAATGTTTCCGATTAATACAATTCTAGCATGAGAAATAAACATTTATCATAAACATGGAATAAGATAATAACCACTTTATTATTGCCTCTCGGGCATATTCCTTTCAGTCTCCCACTTGCAGTAGGGGCAATAATCTGTATTACATTGTAATGACCCTAACACCCATGGAGTTCCAGTGTTGATCATGTTTTGCCCTTGGGAGTTTTTTAGTCAAAGGGTCTGCCACATTCAGATCCGTATGTACTTTGCAAATCTTTATATCACCATCCTTGACATGTTCACGGATGGAGTGAAAACGGCGCTTGAAATGTTTGGAATTCTTGTGAGACCTTGGTTCTTTAGCATTGGCTCTGGCACCATTGTTGTCACAATAGATAACCATCGGATCCAACGCACTTGGAACCACATCTAGTTCGGATATGAACTCCTTCATCCAAACTCCTTCCTGCGCTGCCTCCGAGGCAGCAACATATTCCGCTTCTGTCGACGATCCCGCCACCACGGGTTGCTTGGAACTCCTCCAGCTTACTGCTCCTCCATTCATAAGAAATACGTACCCAGATTGTGACTTAGAGTCATCCGGATCGGTGTCAAAGCTAGCATCGACGTAACATCTTGCGACGATCTCTTCTTCACCGCCATACACGAGAAACATATCCTTAGTCCTTCTTAAGTACTTTAGGATATTCTTTACCGCCATCCAGTGTTCCAAACCTGGATCAGATTGGTACCTGCTAGTCAAGCTAATAGCATGTGCCACATCCGGTCTTGTACATAGCATATCATACATGATAGAGCCTATGGCTGAGGCATAGGGGATCTTGTTCATCAATTCTCTATCTTCCGATGTAGCTGGACTTTGAGTCTGACTCAATGTCTTTCCTTGCAACATAGGTAAGAGCCCTTTCTTACTTTCATCCATTCTGAACTTCTTCAGAATCTTGTCAAGGTATGTACTTTTGCGAAAGCCCAATCAATCGTCTTGATCTATCTCTATAAATTTTAATGCCTAATATATACGATGCTTCACCGAGGTCCTTCATCGAAAAACTATTGTTCAAATAACCTTTTATACTATTCAAAAATTCTATATCATTTCCAATCAACAATATGTCATCCACATATAGTACTAGAAATGCTACAGAGCTCCCACTCACTTTCTTGTAGATACAAGCTTCTCCATAAGTTTGGACAAATCGAAACCCTTTGATCACTTCATCAAAGCGGAGGTTCCAACTTCGGGATGCTTGCTTCAGTCCATAAATGGATCGCTGAAGTTTGCATACCTTGTCAGCATAGTTAGGATCGACAAAACCTTTGGGTTGCACCATGTACAACTCTTCCTCAATGTGACCATTAAGGAACGCAGTTTTGACATCCATTTGCCAGATTTCGTAATCGAAAAATGCAGCAATTGCTAACATAATCCTAACAGACTTCAGCATCGCTACAGGAGAGAACGTCTCCTCGTAGTCAATTCATTGAACTTGTCGAAAACCTTTTGCGACAAGTCGAGCCTTATAGACGGTCACATTACCATCAGCGTCAGTTTTCTTCTTAAAAATCCATTTGTTCTCAACGGCCTTGCGGTCATTGGATAAGTCCACCAAAGTCCATACTTGGTTTTCGTACATGGATTCCATTTCGGATTTCATGGCTTCTAGCCATTTGTTGGAATCTGAGCCCATCATCGCTTCATCATACGTCGTAGGGTCATCATTATCAACTACCATGACATTCATGACGGGGTTGCCGTACAGTTCAGGAGCTGTACGCATCCTTGTTGACCTGCGAAGTACGGTAGTATCCTCTTTCGGAGTTTCATGATCTTGATTATCATTAGTTCCCTCTTCATCTGGTGAAGTCAACTCCGGAACAATTTCCGGCGCTGCACTACTCGCCATTCCAAGAAGAGAAGGTTCAATAACCTCGTCGAGTTCTACCTTCCTACTACTCACACCTTTTGAGAGAAACTCCTTCTCTAAAAAGGATCCATTCTTGGCAACGAAAACTTTGCCTTCGGATCTGTGATAGAAGGTGTACCCAATTGTTTCTTTAGGGTATCCTATGAAGACGCATTTTTCCGCTTTGGGTTCGAGTTTATCAGGTTGAAGCTTCTTCACATAAACATCGCATCCCCAAACTTTTAGAAACGATAGCTTAGGTTTGTTTCCAAACCATAGTTTATACGGTGTCGTTTCAACGGATTTAGATGGAGCCCTATTTAAAGTGAATGTAGCTGTCTCTAGTACATGACCCCAAAATGATAGTGGCAAATCTGTCAGAGACATCATAAACCGAACCATATCCAATAAAGTATGATTACGATGTTCGGATACACCATTACGCTGTGGTGTTCCGGCAGGAGTGAGTTGTGAAACTATTCCACATTCTTTCATATGTGTGCCAAACTCGTAACTCAAATACTCACCTCCACGATCGGATCGCAGAAATTTGATCTTTCTGTTACGATGGTTTTCCACTTCACTCTGAAACTCTTTGAACTTTTCGAACGTCTCAGACTTGTGTTTCATTTAGTAAATATACCCATATCTACTTAAATCATCCGTGAAGGTAACAAAATAACAATATCCACCGCGCGCCGACACACTCATTGGACCACACACATCGGTATGTATGATTTCTAATAAATCCGCCGCCCGTTCCATCGTGCCGGAAAACGGGGTTGTAGTAATCTTGCCCATAAGGCATGGTTCACATGTCTCAAATGATTCATAATCAAGTGATTCTAGGAGCCCATCAGAATGGAGCTTCTTCATGCGGTTAACACCAATATGACCTAAGCGGCAATGCCACATGTACGTAGCAATATCATCATTCAACTTGATTCTTTTGGCATTCACATTATGAATGTGTGTATCATTACTATCAAGATTCAAAAGAAATAAACCATTCTTCATAGGTGCATGACCATAAAAGATATCATTCATATAAATCGAACATCCATTGTTCTCAGACTTAAATGAATAACCGTTTTGCATTAAACAAGATCCAGAAATAATGTTCATGCTCAACGCAGGCACCAAATAACAATTATTTAGGTTCATCACTAATCCTGATGGTAGACGAAGAGGTAGCTTCCCGACAGCGATCACATCAACCTTTGATCCATTGCCGACGCGCATCGTCACCTCATCCTTTGCTAGTTGTCGCCTATTCCATAGTTCCTGTTTCGAGTTACATATGTTAGCAACCGAACCAGTATCAAATACCCAGGCGCTACTGCGAGTACTAATAAGGTACACATCAATACATGTATATCACATAAACCTTTGTTCACTTTGCCGGCCTTCTTATCTGCCAGATTTTTGGGCAATTACGCTTCCAGTGCCCAGTACCCTTGCAGTAAAAGCACTCAGTGTCAGGCTTAGGGCCAGCCTTGGTCTTTTTCTCTGGTGCGGCAACAGTTTTGCAGCCCTTCTTGAAATCACCCTTTGGCTTGCCTTTCTTGAAACTGGTGGTTTTATTGATCATCAACACTTGATGCTCCTTTTTTGATCTCCACTTCAGCAGTTTTGAGCATTGACAGAAGCTCGGGGAGAGTCTTCTTCATGCCTTGCATATTGTAGTTCATCACAAAGTTCTTGTAACTTGGTGGGAGTAATTGGAGAACACGATGAATTCCTAGCTCATTGGGGATCGATATACCCAGGGCTATGAGCTTATCGGCGTACCCAGACATTTTGAGTACGTGCTCGCTAACAGAGCTGTTCTCTTCCATCATGCAGCTAAAGAAATTTTCTGAAGCATCATAACTCTCTACGGCAGCATGGGTATCGAAAATCATTTTCAATTCTCCCATTGTATCAAAAGCGTTGTTGTTCTCGAAACGTTTTCGCAGCTCTGGCTCTAAACCATACAGAATGCCGCAGTGAACTACACTGTGGTCCTCCTTCTGAGTCAGGAAAACATTTTTCACATCATCGGGAGCGTCATCACCGGGCGGGGCACCTAGCGGTGCATCAAGCACATAGAGCTTTTGACAAGCTGTGAGGAGAATCCTCAGGTTAAGTGCCCAATTAGTGAAGTTGCTTCCATTGTTTGCTAGTTTCTCTTTCTCCATGAACATATTGAAATTGAAAGCAGGTGGTGCCATGATCTACAACATATTTGCAAAGACTATTTAGACTAAGATTATGATAAATTAAGTTCAAGTTAATTCAAAATTATTACGTGAACTCCCACTCAAAAACAACATCCCTCTAGTCGTTTCATTGATTACACGAACCAAATTCACTACACCAATAACCGATCATCACGAGAGATGGTGCAGCTGCAAAGGCGAACATCGACATGTTCATCATATCATCTATATGACTCATGCTTTACCTTTCGGTTACGTGTTCTGAGACCATGTCTGTACATGCTAGGCTCGCCAAGTAGAACCGTAGTATTTGCGTGTGTAAATCTGGCTTACACCTGTTTTATGCGAACGTTGAGTCTATCACACCCGATCATCGCGTGGTGCTTCGAAACGACGAACTTTCTTAACGGTGCATACTATGGAAGAACACATTATTATCTTGATATTAATTGTGAGAGGGATCATCTTATAATGCTACCGTCGCAATCTAAGCAAAGATCTAAGCAAAATAAGATGCATAAAAGGAATAACATCACATGCATGGACAATGTGATACGATATGGTCCTTCTTGCACTTGATCTCCATCTTGTGCATCTTGGCATGATCTCCATCATTCCACCGGCGTGGCACCAAGGTCCATGGCGCCTCCTTCTTGATTGTCCTCCAAATTTACAACATATCATCTAGATATGATATTTAGCACGCAGGCCATAAATTAAAAAGACAACCATTTGGCTCCTGCCGGTTTGTCATAATTTACAAAAGGTATCATCTCATACATCAAATTAGTAACTTTGACCATATCACATCACATGCCCTGCAAAAACAAGTTAGACGTTCTCTAATTTATTTTTGCATATTTTACGTGGCTTAGGGCTTTCGAAGATAGAACCGTTCTTACCTACGAACATGAAACCACAACGGTGATGAAAATATTATTAGCAACATGTTCTATTTTATATCTTAACTATAGTAGGAGAGACAGACACCCGCAAAGCCACTTATGCAAAACAAGTTGCATGTCAGTCGTGGAACAAGTCTCATGTGCGTGGACATGTAAGGTTAGTCCGGGCCGCTTCATCCTACTATGCCACTAAGATAAAAAATATACAAAGGAAGCAATAACATGATCATCAACGCCCATATACACATATGTGTTTATCTTCTATTCGAGAATAATAAACGATCGAGAAAGGCTGCACATGAATCTGACTCTATAAATGCCTGCGCCTGGGTCATTCCTTTGGGTCATTCCCTAGTGTGCGAGCACTCCTTTTCTTTAGAGTAGCCGAAGAGAGTGGATCACGCCACCCGGGCGAGCTTTAGGACGGACTTCAAACAGAGAAATAGTGTAAAACCAATACATGGGGGGTAGCGACAGCTTATTAAAAACACAGGACTCCCGAACAGTTCGGGCCAAATCCTGAAGAAAGCTCAAAAGCGCTGTTTGATGAGCCTGCGTAGTATTAGGTAGTTGGGGCTCGATTCGTTAATTAAAACAGACCTATCCCTTATCTAAGGTAATTTTCCAGGCACCTTGAACTCCCTTTGGCCCAAGTGAAGTTCGGCTGGAGACTTCATACCAAGTATCCTAGACGGCATATGGTTTATGAGGTACGCTGCTGTCATCACTGCCTCACTCGATAAATTCTTTGGCACATTTATCTAAAACATAAGTGACCGTGCCACCTCCTGCAGATGTCGGTTCTTCCTTTCCCTTTCCGCCACTCCATTCTGTGATGGGGTTCCATCCAGTTCCAACACAAGTAGTCTGATGAATAATCCCATGTTCTTATATATAAGCATCAACCTCTCTATTCACATATTCAGTCCCATTATCTGACCGGAGAATCCGAATCTTCGCTTCAAACTAAGTAGCCACCAGCTTATGGAAGTCCTGAAACCATCTCACAACCTCACTCTTGTGCTTCATCAAATAAATCCAAGCAAGTCATACGAGTGCAACAGTCCATAAATGTAACAAACCACTTGAACCCGCTCACAGAAGTGACAGAACATGGACCCCAAACAGAAGAATGTATCAATAAGAAGGGTTCATCACTTCGAAGGCCAATGCTAGGATATGTAGACCTTGTATGCTTCCCAAACGCGCAAGCATCACACACAAGTATGCTCTTGTCCACCTTCTGAAACAAATAAGGATACATACATCCTACTCTTATTATCAATGGATAGCCCAAACGAAAATGATGTAGCAAGATCTCTGCTTCAGGTCCTCTAGCAATCAAAGACAATGCGACATCCACTTGATCAACCACAACCCCTTACGCCTGATTCCAGACCCAATCCTCTTCCCAGTGCCCTTCTCCTCAAATAAACTCTAATCCTCATAAAATGTAACAGTACATTTGAATTGCTCAATGATGGAGCTAATAGAGAGGAGATTGACCGGAAAAGGTGGCACATGCAAAATGGAAGGCAACACCATAGACGGTGTGCATTTTACAGACCACACTCCCTTTAGAAATTGGGAACTACGGCTTGTGACGGATTACCATGAAAGCTGATTGGATAAACAATCGCATCGCACTCACATCGAATCAACAAAAAACGCATAGAGAAAGAATTGATGCGATCAGACTTTATCAATCGAGAAGATGGAAGAGATCAAGGTCCAACGCCAGTTGAATCACTTGTTGGAAAAACATAATGCTCACACATGTTCCACACGTACAAGGAAGCATAATATAATGAAAGCCGTCTGAGTTCTATAGGACGACTATCGAGATAAGGCTTTCGTTGGAAAAACCAACGCCAACGTCAAGGTCAGTCTCCTTTCTCTTTTAGGGAGCGGAGCTTTTTGAAGATGGAGTTACCCTATGATGTTTTTGACAAGCGAGAGAGTAGTGATACCTTTGATGGTAGCACTACACGGTAGCGATAGTATTACCGAATAATGTAATGAATGACTTGCCCTGCTTTGCAGTACTGCTTAAGAGGGAGTCTTCTTCCTTAGTTTATTTGGGGAGAACCGATTCGATTATTCATGATCGAGTCGTTCGAGCCAGCAGCAGGACGAATGTCTAACTCGAAAGAGTGATGTGAGTCCGAATCCCTCATGCAACTTAGATGAAGAGTGGAAGTCAAAAGACTCTACTCGTAATCATGTTGCCAAGCAAGAGTAGTCCGACTGGGAGGACGAGGACTGCTCGATCCTGCAACAAGAGGACTACCTTGGTTAAAGGATAGTAGTCCTCGATAAGCCCACGAAGTGCAGCGGTGCCCGGGCCACGCAGTGCCACGAGCCCGGCCCACGGAGTGCCTCGGAGCCCCTTGCTAGGGGTTGGGGTAGTATATGTTGTTCAGTCTTCTTCCTTGGTATTGTCTTTTCTGTTGCTTTTCTCTTGAGCTTGATGAATGAGTGGAGCGGAGAGAGATACCCCGTGATGATATTACTCACCCTTAGCTGGCAAGGGCTGGAGCTCGACCGGCTAAGGGAGAGCGAGTGTCCCGCAGTCCAGACATCTAGCAAGCTAAAGTAAAGTCAGCTTGCGTAATGGCTGGAGCAGTGGAGATAGCATCTATCGTAACGACCCGAAGGGCCCAGCAAGAGGAATTGAATCTAAGCGGGTATCTCTTGTAGCGGAGGGAAGAGGCAAGCGTTCCCTGCGATCCTTCGTTTAATCTATTGTCTTCTCTTTTGTTATGAGTTGTCTTGTCTTGCAGTAGTTTGCTGTTCCAGTGCTTTACTGTTCCTCAAGTATTCAGTTCATATAGTCCTCAGTTCATGAGCAAGAGGAGTGATTCCCTTTCGGGAAGCGCTACTCGATCGAGCTGGGCCACGCAGTGCCTCTTCCGGAATAAAAGATATATGCTGGAGCCCCTTGCTAGGGGTTGGGGTAGTATATGTTGCTTAGTCTTTATCCTTATCTTAGGAAGGGGGGAGAGGAGAGGACGATAGTCCGAGCCTCGTGGGGGGAAACCCTTTTCCACCCTAGCAGTACATATAGGACAAGGACAGGAGACACCTCCTGACCTTGATGCCAGATGCGCACAAGCGCATGAAGGAAAGGGATTTCTGACTAATGAAATCCCGTCTTAACAAGGCCTCCGCAGAGGCCTGCAATAGACACCATTACAAATGGTTCCACAATCGAAATAGGAACTATTTCATTAGAGGAACCAGTCCTTGACTTATGACATCCCAGGTCATAAGACTCCGCCTTGCCTTATGACATCGCATGTCATAAGACTCTAGGGATCAGCATGTCCTGAGGGACATGACACTAACAATGTAATACATTTACTAAAGTAAATAATTACAATTCCTTAAGGTATAGGTATTCCTTCCATAAGGAAAAAAATCATTAGAATTAGAAGGACTTTAATCATAATACAAAACATCTACGCATAGACACGGCTCTGATACTACTGATAGGTTCGTAGCATAGAAAACAAAAAATTTCCTACGGTGAGAACAAACCAACAAGCCAAGATCTAATCTAGGAGATGCTCATAATGAGTGGAACATGTTCCAAGAGAACTCACCCTCGAAGACCAAAAGCGTTTCGAGAGGGATTCTCGTGGACGATGTAGTGGAACACTTGCCGATCTCAAGATCGCGAAGATGTGCGCTGCAACGGGCAGCGCCTCCGTACTCGGTCACACGTACAGCTTGATGACGACCTCCGTTCCCTCGATCCAGCGGGGCAGCAGAAGTAGTAGAACCACCAAGGAACTCCAACAGCACGACGGCGTGGTGTGGAGGAGAACTAAATGGCCATGGCTTCGCCAAGCGGATGGCCGAGAGGTGGAGCAGCGGGAGGAGGTAGAGAGGATCAAGTGTGTTCATAAGAGGGAGCTCTACCTCTCCTTATATAGAAGAGGGGGGGCAGCCCAAGGGTGGTGCGGCTCAAGGAGCCCCCACCCCTTCCTCTTCATGTGAGTGGAGCATCCACTCATGCCCACTCACTCTCTTTTAATCTCCACTCAAAAATCCCAAGGGTTTTTCTTTATTAAATAAAACAATTTCATTTCTTTTTAATATTTGTTAATTCCATAAACAAACATTAACACTTACCCCCTTGGTTCATTTGTTAATTCTATTAACAACCATTGACAATTAACCCCTTGAACTATTTCAATATTACCCGAAACAATTTCGATGCCGTCCAAACTTTGTCTCCGAAATTCCGTGTCTACCCAAAAGCGTCGACAAACCTTAAGTGTGTCACTCTACGGTTCGTGAATAATGTAGACATGATCGAGACACCTCTCCGATCAATAGTCAACAGTGGGATCTGGAGATCCGTAATGACTCCTACATATTCGACGATGAATCTTGTGATCGTGTGAACCAAAAACGTCATAACCAATTCCTTTTGTCTCGCGATATTTTACTTGTCCGAGATCCGATCATTGGTATCATCTATACCTTGTTCGATCTCGTTCCCGACAAGTACTCTTTACTCGTTCTGTGATATGACATCCTTGTGACCTAGTCACGTGCTTGCAAGTGATGTCGATGTGATATCACCGAGAGGGCCCAGAGTATATCTCTCCGTCACCTGGATGGACAAATCCCACTTCTTGATCCATGAGCCTCAACTAATACTTTCGGAATACCCAACGCCACCTTTATAGTCACCCTGTTACGGTGTGACGTTTGATGTCATCAAAGCATTCTTCCGGTGTTAGTGATTGACATGATCTCATGGTCTAAGGATTAGGGTTACTTCGTATTCTCAGTACAACAATATAAACTTAATGACTTGATCGTATTGCTGTACTTAATTTGGGTGTGTTCATCATATCATTCTCCTAATGACGTGATCCCGTTATTAACAACATCCAATGTTCATGATCAGGAAACCTTGATCATCAGTTAATCAACGAGCTAGTTAAACGAGAGGCGTTACTAGGAACTCTAATTTGTTCATTAGTCACACATGTATTAATGTTTCCGATTAATACAAATTCTAGCATGAGAAATAAACATTTATCATAAACATGGAATAAGATAATAACCACTTTATTATTGCCTCTCGGGCATATTCCTTTCAAGCAGATGTTCAGTTTTGACAGAAAAATCGACACTTTCAGTTTCATCAGTAAAGCTTGTAGCTTTCTCGTGTTAAAACAAACTCGCTCTCCTAACTAACAACAACAGTCACTCGGTCGCGTGGCTAGCGCATCGATCCTTCGCTCGCGCAGGAGATCCCTGGTTCGAATCCCCCGGGCGCAGTGGAAAAAAGCTCATTTTTGTTGCGCTCGCTGACAGGTGGTCCCCGCGGGTCAGTGACCGTGGGAGAGAGAGAACCGCTCACACACCAGCGAGGCTAGTTGGGCCCGCACGGCAGTCGCAGGTGTGTGTTTGCCTTCGGTGACAAAAGTCATAGTAGAGTTTTTCTGCCCGGTTAATTATGCAGAGCCACTGGCTCTCTAGGTATTGCGCAGAAGCCCTTGTCAGCACTTTTTCCATCACGGTTAGGTCCTTGAACTTTACAGAACACCCCCTGACTTTTAAATGCTAATAACTATTAATCTATAACTCGAAATAAAATAAATTTTATATGTTTTAATATCAGAAAAATGCAATCAGCATTAATATGACATTCTTATGCAATTTAGCATCATTTAATTTTATTGCTTAGTTTAATTTAACAAATAAACTAAATAATTAAATATGAAATGTGTGGGGTAATAAATATATAATTCCCTAATTCCATTTAATTTGATCATATCATCTATGCCATGTCTTGCCATGTTAATGAACATTTAATTTGAAGTGTAGATAAATAGTTTGCACCATAATTAATTGTCGGGATTTCATCCCCGCTTTAATGTGACCTAATCATCGCATACCATATTGCCACATCAATTTTTTGCGCATTTCCATGTATTGATTATGTTTCCTATTGTCCGTGGTTTGCTCTTCTCTGGGTAGACGACATGCTTCCTGACGGTACCTACGATATTGAGGTTCCAGCTTTCTTGCCAGGCCACGAGCTGCCAGGCAAGCTACTGGTAACATGTTACATGTTGTTTGGTTTTCATCCTTGCCTTTTGATATATGCTAGCCTAGTTTACGATTCTTGAATTGCAATCCCATCACATGTTATCCTGCAGCCCTATACAGCTTTATCCCCACATCCCATCAAATGTTGTATATTTATCTGTTAGCCTTGCGAGTCGTAGTGCATGCTTAAGGTTGGTTCTGCGAGCCTGTCTGTTCTATGTCACTTATACTTAGCATGATAGAATGTCTACTTTAATAAAATGTTATATTCTGTTAGGAATTATAATTAAAAGATAAGGCACCAGCGGAAGGCCTTGCGAGGTGCTCACAGTTCTTGACCTCGGAACTCAGTTAATAAAATGTTATCTTCTGTTAGGAATTATAATTAAAAGATAAAGCACCAGCGGAAGGCCTTGCGAGGTGCTTTGTTCTGCTAAGTGTCGACATAGGAACTCAGTTCTTGTCCTCGGATCCAATTTTGAGCGCACTAACCGCTTGTGGGAGGCCCTATGAAGCCCCCCGCGGCTTCGGTCTAATCCGCTTATTATCCAGGGCGCCGCAAGTAGTTCAAGTTTTCCATTTGATGCATGCAAATGGTTACATAACGATCTCATACTGATGGAGTAGTCGATTCTCATATAGGGTGGCACGTTCTTAGAGTGCTATGAAGGTTGATCCCACGGGTACTTGACCTGATTAGCCGTGCACACAATCATGCGGTTCCCTGGATGGGTCGTATAGAAAAGATTTGCCGTGTTGAGATGCCCTACCTTCTGGCTTTGCTTTTTGGGGTTGATCGAACGAGTATGGGTACAGTAGTGCACCCCTGCAGGGTTTAATCTTATCGATGAGCCGTGTCCATGGTTATGGACAACTTGGTGATGATGCTGGCTAATAAGATCATAGACAACTTACACCTAATTATTGTTAATTAACCTGACTAGTAATATAGAATTACTTTCACAATAACTGATAACTAAAACTGTTCAACGTGTGAGTGTTCCCAAATTGCTTTCTCATACTTGGTTGAGGGGGTTAATCCGATAATGGGTTATGATTGGTGTTAGTTGTAGTTGTTTACTTATGCGCTCTCTTATCGCTATCTAATTTAGACGGAAGTTGTAGCGTGTCTCTATTAGGTTGCTAGTGTTGCTGCCGCTAAATCCATCTAACCCCATACTTTGGGAGTCTTTTAGTTTTGTAACTTGTTAGCTCTATCTTGTTCGATACGCTTTGGTGTATTGACCCGTTTGCGGGCTGTGGTTTTCTCTGCAGTTGAGGATTCTCCGTACGACCAGGTGGGTGGCTACTACGTGGAGTTCGACGACGAGATCTACGACGAGTAGTTAGAGTTCCTCTGGACTTCTTCCTGGTGGACCGCGTGGATGGGCCTTCTCTTTTCGTTTCAGCCTTGTGCATATTTGCTTCTTGTCTGTACTCAGACCGGCATGTTTCCGCTGAATGATGTAATGTTGGTACATATGTCCTCTGCTTGATGATATTCGATATATTTGCTCATTGAGAGTTTTGGATATTTATTTCCTTTCTTTGTGTCTTAGGTTTATCCTGTGATTTCCATTCTGTTTCCAAACCGATTCGTATACAGCGTATGTATGTTTGAAGTAAACGAGTTGGTAGAATTTTGGATTTCTTGCGTGCGCAAACGTGAAACATACGTGACGTTGGGATCGCTAGGAGCTGCCGGCCGATGATCCATTCCGAGCCAGGCCCGCTTTTTTCCTAGGATTGGTAACCCAGGTATGCTCCTAGTTGTGTGGCCCAACCGGTACGTTTTCTTTGTGACGTCTGAATCCAGGGTCTGACAGCTGGTATCAGAGTCAAGTTCCCGGAGAATGTCATATTAGTGTTCATTGCATTTTTCTGATATTAAAACATATAAAGATTATTTTATTTGGAGTTATAGATTAGAATTTATTATCATTTAAAAGTCAGGGGGTGTTCTGTAAAGTTCAAGGACATAACTATGATGGGAAAAGTGCTGACAAGGGCTTCTACGCAAAACCCAGAGAGCCAGGGGGCTCTGTGTAATTAACCGCGCAGATGTAGCGTACCTGCACTTAAAATATGGCAGGTATCTGTGTATAGTGCAAATCCCTGGATCGACTTGTTTGCACACACATTTTACGATGTAATATCACAATAAAGTATCAATTTATAACAACGCTGATCCAGAGTTAGAAAATATTCATTACAATTTGCATAGCGTAAAGCTAGCAGTGAACAGAATAAACAGCGGAAAAATTATTATTCATGGAGTCCCCATCATCAGCATGTGCCACAGGCGAGCATGTTGGTTGAAGACTCGAAACCCTTAGAAAAAACCTCACTTGTCATCAGAACAGTCTGCAATAAGAAAAATATTGCAACAACGTGGGTCAGAACCATTAAAAAAATGGAACTGGCAAGTGAAACTATGGTGGACACTTAAAGGAATAACTCTATAACCTATATGCTTATTTGGCTGGTGGAGCTCAAGGCTATTTTGCGGAAAGCAAGTTTTTCCCTAACTCTTCGAAACAACTTTACCTAGTGGAGACAAATATGGTATGAAAGCCATAGTAAGTTTATGAACAATTATTATCAACTCTTTGTAAATTAGATATTCACTATAGTAAGAGAGACAGACACCCGGCCATCACTTAAATTGTGGAAGAGGTCTCATGTACGTGGACATGTAAGGTTAGTCTCAAGGCCGCTTCATCTCACTATGCCGCTAGGATCCAACAAACTTCAAAGATGGTAATAACATGATCAAAAAAAAATTATGTCAAAAGTGAAAGACCAGATTAGGAAAGATGGAAAAGATAGAAAGAAAGATGTAGTTGGTCTTCCAGGCTTCATCTCCAGACTTGTAACTTTCTCCTTGGTGATGTCTTGATTGAATTTTTGGTAGACTTGATGATTCTTCAGACTTGTTGATTCTTGTATCATCTAGGCTGGTCTTGGATTTAACTTAGTCATATGAGGTTTAAGAGAAGAAGGGAGAAAAGAGAGAAAGAGAGGAAGCAAGACTTAGAAAATATTGCTAGTTGGTCTTCATGAACTTCCTCTTGATTTTCTTCTAAGTGCTTCTACTCCTTGGAGATACTTCTGAAGTCTTGTTTTGGCTAAGTCCCTCATTGGTCTTCTAGCTCCATGTTGAAAATTCTAAATGTCTAAGTGCATAACACTTTACCAGATTATTTAGTTGAAAATAATCCTACTTAGAGAAAATAAGTGAGAAGTTTTCCTATGAGGAGTCTAACTATATAATAAAATAAGTTATGCATTAAATGCACTTTTTAATCACAAGAAGCATCAAGATACCTTTTGTGATTTGTTTATAAATATAAATGAAGTTATAAATGCAATTTAATTAATTTCTAATTTGGAAAAATAAAAATAATAAAAATATATAAGATTAAAGTTTTCTATGATTAAATTTTCATAACAAAATTTTATAAATAGTGTTAATAGATAGAGGGGATTTAATTAAATTTATAGCAATTGGATTTACTCAAAAATGATTTTTGTATCAAGAGTTATGTCAAAATTATTCAAACTATTCAAATTAAATATATAACTATGAAATCATCAAAATAATACTCAAAAATATTTTATAACAGAGGCATCATACTACAAATATTCCAAAGTTTCTAAAACAATTTTATTTGCAATTTTTGGATTTATAGATTTAAAGTTATGACAAATATACTCAAACTCTCAATTTGAAATTTAAATATTTTATACTACGTCAAATTTGAATTCCAACAGATCTAAAATATTCTACAAGTCAAGGGCTTTCCAAATATATAAAATTTGTCTAATTTGGATAAGTGGTTAAAAAGTTATAACAGATCTAAGTTGAAGGGTCTTTTCTGTAAAATTGCCATTTTAATTCTATTCGGAAAATTTATTTTCCACGCTGGCGCTGACGTGTCGATGACGTGCCGCTGACGAGGCGTACCGGTTCATTTTAAAAATAAAGTCTAATCTCGGGCGTGCAAAAAGGATCGGACGAGCAGATGCTAGCGGCGGGATTTCGCCGGAGATGGAGGTCGCGGCGGCGCTGGCGCTCGGTGGACGGCTGCGACGCTGCGGTGCATCCCCGACCTCATGGAGGAGACGAAGAGGTGCGGCAGGGCACGACTGATGCGATGAAGGCGTCGGCGGCATGGATTGCATCTCGGAACGGCGGCACGGCACGACCGAAGACGCTGCGGCTCCGGCCACCTTCGGGTGTGCACGAACCCGATGATTTCATCGCGATAAAAATCTAAGAGGACAACGGGGTGGTGCGCAACGGCGAGGGGGAGGCCGGGAGAGGGTTGACGGGCTCTGGTGGTTCCTCATCTCGCCGAGGTTCGAGAAAAAATATGGCGGTGACGGCGGGCTCCGGCGAGAAAATTTGACAGCCTCGAGGCACGGTTTTGAGCTGGGGACTAGGGAAAACCGAGCGGAGGAGTAGGGGATGATAAGGAGCTGGGGGTGCGGTTGATTTGCGTCTTAAATCGCCCGAATTTAAGCGAGGTAACTTCGGTCGTTTCTTGACTCGGGGGCAGGATTTGGGGGCGAGGTTGAAGACGACCTGGCGGTGGGGTCCACCGGTCTGTGGGTAAGAGAGGTGCGGGCTCTAGTGGGCTGCTGCTGGGCCACTAAGTATCGCGCGTGCAAGAGGAAGTGTTGGGCCGGCTCGGCTCGGGCAGTCCTTTCTTTTTCTGATTTCTGTTTTTCTAATAACTTTTAAAATATAAATCCAAATCAACTCAAATTAGTTTCTATAATTTTCTAAAAACAATATTTATTATTTAGAACACTTATGGTTATGTTTTGAACAATTTTTTAAAAAATTATAAATTCAAAATATTTAAATTTGGCACCGTATGTTAAATTTGGGAATAGGACTTCAATAAAATCATTTGTGCTAAATCATATATGAAAATTTCCATAATCATATATGTTTGAAATTAAGTTATTAAAACTAATTTTCAAATAAAATCATTTTTTTGCTATAGTAAAATAGTAACTAACACAACACAAATTTGAAAAGAAATAGGAATTATAGTGACACATTTTCTAACCAAAATACTTTATGTAAAGGTAAAGTTTAAAATGTGATAAATCATTTGAAACTCGAAATGCTTTTGAAACATATTATATCTTTATTTCATATCTTATATTGAAAATATTCATGAAAATCATTTTAGCAAAAAGACCATGTTTTAAATAATTTGAAAGAACATATGTAAATATTATTTTAATTTATGAAATGCTATGGCTAAGTGGTTGAAAACACATACTTATAAATAAACTTTTTATTACAATAAATGTTTTGAAAGTTTGTAAACCATTTGTCAAATTATATAATGAAGTTTAAGAAAAATAATGGATAGTAAATTTTTTAACTTGAAACAAGTTTTGAAAATAGTATTACTTGAGATATTTGAAATAATAAACAACTTGGAAGAAGCTATGAAGTCTTTTATGGTTGGTTTTCTTATGCTTTTAATGTTTTATTTTAATCTAAAACAAAAGTTTAATTTTTTTGTGATTTTTCAATATTCCAAAATATTGGGATGTTACAGTAGAAAAACTCTACTGTGACTTTTGTCACCGAAGGAAAACACACACCTGCGAATGTCGTGCGGGCCCAACTGGACTCGCTGGCGCGCGCGGTGCTCTCTCTCCCGCGGTCACTGACCCGCGGGGACCACCTGTCAGCGAGCGCAAAAAAAATGGGCTTTTCCCACTCGCCCGGGGGATTCGAACCAGGGATCTCATGCGCGAGTGAAGGATCGATGCGCTAGGCACGGGACGGCGTGAGTGTTATTGTCAGTTAGGAGAGCGAGTTTGTTTTAACACGAGAAAGCTACAAGCTTTACTGACGAAACTGAAAGTGTCGATTTTTTTGTGAAAACTGAACATCTGCTCACGTCCGAGCGCCGCGGCGGTTACCTGGCGGCGCTGCTCGCGTGTGCGTGTGTACGTGTGTGCGTGGGTGGGTGTTGAGGGGGTGTGATGTTCCCGTTTTTGAACTCGGAGACGACTGAGACGGAGCGGAGGCTCTCGTTCGTGCTCGCGTGCGTCGGGTGTGTAAATGTCGTGGCGGGGCGGAGTCCGGCGTCGGTGGAATCTAGCCGAACGAAGATGAATTGGAGGGGGAGAGCAAGTGGAGGGGATGAGGCTCACCTCGGGCAACACGTTGGCGAGACGAGGAGGAGTGGGGACGACGGAGGACGACCGGACTATGCTCGGGAAGACGACGGAGTCCGCGGCGGCGTCCGGGAAGGAGAGGTAGGAGCGACGCGTCAGGTGCAGAAGAGGCGCAGCCGGTGGCAAAACAGAAGTGGAGGAGGAGCGCGGTCACGCCAGCGTCCAGCTCGAGCGGGTCTCGGTCATGGCGATAGCGAAGGAGGAAGAAGAGGCAAGCGGCGGCGGGACAGAAGGAATTAGGGTTAGGTTTTTGCGGGGCACGGCGTAGATTAATAGGAGGAGAGGGGGCGCCGGTGGGGGCAAGGAGGCAGTGAGCCAGTGGCCATGGAAGACGTGGAAAAGGTGCTCGTCTCCTTCGTCCGTACGGGGAGGAAGAACAGGGCCAGGCAGTGGTCGGCTGGAGTTGGGCCAGCTACGGCCCAGCTTCGGCTAGGTGAGTTGTTTCTCCTGTTTTTTTTCTTCTTTTCTTTTTCTTTTGTTTTTATTCTTTTCTATTTTTGTATTTTTAAAACAAAATACAAAAAAACATGATTAAAACTTTTGGCAAATTTTTATAGTTTCAAAATAGACAATTTAATTTACTGGTTTGATTATTTGTAAAGATTTTGAAACTTCACTTTTGAATTTATTTGAAAATGCATTTGAATTTAAATATGGAATTTGAATTTGAAAGCAACTTATTTAATTGAAATGCAAGACAAAAGAAATGATGCCATGATGATACATTCTAGGAAGGTTTACAATTGGGATGTTACAATAACCGTGAAGCCGGCTCAGGCACTAAGGCGGCACATATCACTTACGAGCAAGCAAATTTTTTGCCATGCCCCATCCACGCCTCTCTTGGCAAGGTCAACCATATGCTTAGCGAATGCTGCTTCATGGACGACTTCAAAAAGGACCCCACTGTTGGCTGGAAGTCAAAGAAGTGTGACAAGAAAGACAACAAGGACGACGAGGACATGTCAATATCAATCGATGATGACGCCTCCGCTAAGAAAAAGAAGCCGTACCCGAAGGTCGAGGAGTCGCTCGTGTGCTTTGTCGGTACACCTTCGGCTAAGGCGGACAAGGCGGAGATGCGCGAACTCAACGAGACAATGTCGGACGTCCCTCAGTATTTGACCTAGTCTGAGGCGGCAATCACTTGGGATTGGTCCGGCCACCCTGATTATGTCCCCCACCCAGTCAAATACACCCTTGTTGTCGACCCCATTGTCGACAACTTCAGGCTCACAAAAGTACTCATGGATGGCGGCAGCAGCCTCAACATCCTGTACTATGATACACTATGTCGCATGAACTTGTCCGAGGATCAGCTTGACCACAACAACCTCACCTTTCATGGCATAGTGCCCGGTAGGCAAGAAAAGTCAATGGGAAGCATCAGGATGAAGGTAACTTTTGGACCAGAAGATAACTACCGCTCAGAATTCCTCCAGTTTGAAGTTGTCCCCTTCAAAACTGCCTATCATGCTATCTTCGGACGACCGGATTTTGCCAAGGTCATGGCAAGGCCGTGCTATATATACAGCAAGCTTAAAATGCAGGGGGAACATGGAACCATCACGGTCTCCGGCAACTTCAAGAAAGCTAAGGAGTGTGAGCGTGGCATGGCCGCCTTTGCAGAAGCCATCATCCACAAAGAAGAGCTCGCACTACTTAAGGCGGACCCAGACAACTACATGCCCAAGCAAAAAATTGATGTCAAGAAGACCTTTGACGCTTCAGAAGACACCAAGAAGGCGGACCTCATCCCAGGCGACAAATCCAAGCAAGTTGTCATCGGCTCCAACTTGGACAACAAATAGGAAGGCGAGCTCGTCGAGTTCCTCCGTGAGATTCGTGACATCTTTGCATGGTCGCCATCCGACATTCTTGGTGTACCGAGGGAACTTGCCAAGCACTCGCTCAATATTATCAAGGGATCGAAGCCGGTGAAGCAAGAAACAAGATGCTTTGGTGATGAGAGACGCAAGGCTATAGGGAAGGAAATAAATAAACGCCAATTACATAAAAGAAGTTGTACACACCGATTGGGTGGCAAATCCTGTACTTGTTCCAAAGAAGAATAAAGAGCTGAGGATGTGTATTGACTATACCGGTGTTAATAAATGTTGCCCAACGGATCCCTTTGCGCTGCCTAGAATTGACCAGGTCGTAGACTCCACAGCATGCTCCGAGTTGCTTTGTTTTCTGGACGCCTACTCAGGATACCACCAAATCAAGATGAGGGAGTCAGATCAACTGAAAACATCTTTCACCACTCCTTATGGGACTTTCTGCTACATCACAATCCCTTTTGGCCTGAAGAATGCAGGGGCAACATACCAGCGATGTATGCAAAATTGTCTGCATGAACAGATCGGCCGCAATGTTCACGTCTACATGGACTGCATTGCGGTGATGTCGAAAAAGAAGGCGGGTCTCCTAGAGGACTTGGGAAAAACCTTCAAAATCTCCGGAAATACCAGATGAAGCTCAATCCCAACAAGTGTGTTTTCGGTGTTCCAGCCGGCAAACAACTTGGCTTTATCGTCTCTGAGCGAGGGATCAAAGTTAACCCGAAGAAGATCAAGGCTATCCAAAACATATCCAGACCAACTTGTCTGAAGGACGTGCAACGCTTAGCCGGATCGGCACCAGCCGTCAGTCGTTTCATAAGCCGCCTCGGAGAAAAGGCAATGTCTCTCTACCGTCTATTGAAAAAATCCGACAATTTTGAGTGGACAGCAGAATCCGATGCCGCCTTACAACAACTTAAGGAGGCGCTTGTGTCCGCTCCTATATTGGCAGCACCTCGATCGCAGGAACCAATGCTGCTATACACCGCGGCAACTGCAGCAGTTGTCAGCGTTGTCTTGGATATGGAAAGAAAGGAAAGTGAAGCCGTGATGTCTGAGCAACGTCCGTCTACTTCATCAGTGAGGTCTTCTCCGCCTCCAAGCAGAGGTATCCACATTACCAAAAGCGGGCTTACGGTGTATTCTTTTTGCCAGAAAGCTTAGGCATTATTTTCAGGAGCACACAGTGACAGTAGTCAGTAGGGCGCCGCTGCGGGACATAATCAACAACGCAGAGGCAACAGGCCGAGTCGCCAAATGGGGCATCGAGCTTGCCGCCTTCAATATAGTCTACAAACCGCGGACCTCCATTAAGACTCAAGCACTTGTTGATTTTGTTGCCGACTGGACAGAGGCCATGGAGGAAACAGTACTCCCCGAGTCCGGAAATTGGGTCATGCACTTTGACGGATCAAAGATGCTCAAAGGCTCGGGAGCTGGATTTTTTTCCCCAAACCAAAAGGCGATAAGCTCAGCTACGTGTTAACGGGCTACATGTGGCAAATGACCTTGGCGTCAAAAGAATTCTCTGTTATGGTGACTCCGACTTAGTCGCACAACAAGTAAGAGGCACATGGGACACGAAAAGCATAACAATGGCAGCATACAGAGCCAAAGTTGACGAATTCGCCAAAAATTTCGTGGGCTACGAAGTCCGGCATGTTCCCAGAGCTAAAAAGAGGCGGAAGACACCCTCGCCAGACTCGGGTCAGAACGCAAAAAAGTGCCAAAGGACATTTTCCTGGAACATTTGCACAAGCCGTCCATTAATGGCGCTGACTTGTTGGATCCCGATGCAGAAGAGCCTGTAGAAGTGGCAAGTCTTGCCATCTACTTGGCTCAGCCGGATTGGACTGACCCCTATCTCGACTTTTTAGCCGACCAGAAGTTGCCGGAAGATGATGAGGTGTTGAGAAGTCAAATCATAAGGTGAGCAAAAATATTCGCGAGTTATACAAGCGAAGCACGTGCCGTATCTATCAGCGGTGCATACTGCCAGAAGAAGGCCGGGAAATCTTGAAAGATATACACATTGGTACTTGCGGGCATCACGCCTCCGCTAAATCCATTGTATCCAAAGCTTTCCGCCAAGGTTTCTACTGGCTAACCGCCAAAGAAGACGCCGAACACATCGTGAAAAGATGCAAAGGCTGCTAGTTGTATGCCCGCCAATCTCACTTGACGGCACAAGAACTCAGGACAATCCCAATCACCGGGCCGTTCGCGGTCTGGGCTTAGACATGGTTGATCCTTTCAAGAAGACACGGGGTGGATACACCCACCTATTGGTTGATGTCGACAAGTTCACTAAATGGGTCGAAGCAAAGCCGATCAGCAAACTTGACGCACGAACAACCACCAATTTCCTCTGGGAATTATCTCTCGGTTCGGAGTTCCACATAGCATTATCACAGATAATGGAAGCAACTTGTCTCAAGGTGACATCGAAGAATACTGCAATGATCTAGGCATCCGGCTTGATTTGGCCTCCGTGTCACACCCTCAATCAAACGGACAAGTAGAGCGTACAAACGGCTTAGTCCTTTTCGGACTTAAGCCCCGTCTCGAAGCTCCATTACATAGGGCAGCCGGCGCTTGGGCAGAAGAGCTATAGTCGGTAGTCTAGAGTTTGCGTACATCGCCAAACAGATCTATCGGATAAACTCCTTTCTTTTTAGTATATGGCGCAGAGGCAGTGCTACCAACCGACATGAAAGACGATTCCCCAAGAGTTCAAGCCTACATCGAGCAAGACGTAGAAGGTGCAAGACAGGATAGCCTAGACTTGTTAGATGAAGAAAGAGACGTTGCTCTCCATCGCTCCGCCTTGTATCAGCAACAACTTCGCCGCTATCATAGCCGGAGAGTGCGGAAGCGAAGCTTCAGAATAGGTGACCTGGTTCTCCGCCTAATTCAAGACAGAAAAGGCTTGCAAAATCTACCCCCGCCAGGGAAGGACCGTTTATAGTCACAAAGGCGCTGCTCAATGGTTCCTACTACCTGTCCGACTTCCGCGACGCGGAAGATAAGAAAAGGCGCAAGAAGGCGGCAGGAAGGAGAGGAACAAAGCGCAAAAGAGGCATTGACGACCCGTTCGAGCATACAAGACGGACTTGGAACATTGAGCAGCTACGTCTTTTCTACACTTAGCAATTTATAATTATAATAAGTTATATATGATTATGAAATAATAGTCTATGGTTCCTCATATGTGTTGAGAAGCATGCCATCTTTTGTCTTTTCTTGCAATCATATACTCCTATGTATCTAAGTTACCTAATTTCTAGCTCTGTGCAAAGGTTCAAACTGGTAGATACTTGCAGCTTTCGAGCCAAACCTAAGCAAAAAATCAATTTTTTGCACCGCCTAATTCCTTTGTTCCTGATTACTTATATGTGGTTCGCCTAGTAGTATGTATTTGGCGCCAACATGTTGGCTTTGGTTTCTGATTCTAAACATATGGTACTAGACATGGTTGTTTCAGCTTAAGTTACCGGCTGAGGTTAGCCAACATACAAAAAGTCAAGCATATAAGTCAGAATAAAATTAAGTCGGGCCAGATAAATAAAACAAGTCTACTTAAGTAGCACGATAAAAGTTAGCTGGCTTCCGCCTAGCAGTACATCTCCAAAAGTTATTTACCGACTTTACAAGTTGAGATATAATTGTTTCAGGGGCAGGAGGAGGCTAGCCGCCGAGAAGAAAAGGAGGTGACGCCGACAACTACGACATTGGCTCGGGGGCCGCCTACATTAGGCATGGGGGCGGACAACTTTAACCCCAGAACTACGACATTGGCTCCCCTCCGCCTCTGCTGTGGAGGCAGCTCTGGCATCTCCAGCAGTCGGCACAGGATGGCGCCGGTAGAAGACCGTTGTATCCACCATGTCGGCAACCCGCGTGGCAAAGCCGGCAACGCTTTTCAGCACAGCGACCGGTTGGACCTCGCTGTCGTCATCATAGGTAGATGGCATGCCCTCGGTGACGACGTCAATCTCCGCCTCGGGTAGTGCGCCATGAACAAGCCTAGCGCAGTCTTGGCACCACCCTCCGCCGCCAACTTCAACGAGGTTTTGTGTAGCTTCGTCGCTTGCTCCAGCATGCTGGGCACATCACTGAAGTTGGTGGGCTCCTGGCTGTCAGAGGGGTTGAAGAACTTGGCGGCAAACCGCTTGGACGCCGCCAATGTCCCGGTGATCAGCTCACCCAGGCGCGCAAGGTGATCTAGGCGGGGGCTGACAACCTTGTCATCGCCTAAGCCGGCAGCAACTGCTTCAAAAAATAAAAACGTCATATTTAGCCCAGGCTAACAGTTTAGTTGATGAAAAGGTGAAGAGTGAGGGCAAGCTTACCAAGGACCGAGTTATGGAAGGCGGACAACTCGATCATATGAGTTGCTACCGCATCCTCCACAGTTTTGGTCCGAGAAGTGTGCTTGGATATTTCCTCAGCAGCCACCTTCTCCGCCTCCCCCAACTTTTTGCGCAGGCTATCCATCTCGGCGGTTAGCTGGCTAGTCTCCTGCGCAAATTTAATTTGCTGCGCCTCCATCTCCTTTCGGTGCTCCTCCTTCATCGCCAAGTTGGCGGCCGCCAGATCAGAGGCTTCATTCATAATAGCTTGCATGTCAGTAGACGCCTTCAATATATCTTGGACGTAATCTAGCAGTTCTACAAATATGAATAAGCCAACTAAATGATTGGCGGAAGCAGACGTAACATGGCAGAAGGAAAAAACTTAGTGGTTTTTACCTTCATCTTCCTTGCAGGCCGCCTCCAGCTCGGCAATCCGCTTGTCCTTGGCCTCACAGTCTTTTTTCAAAAGACGGTAATGCTGGTTAATCTCACCTCTAGAAGAGATGAGATCAATGCTGGTGGTAAGGACGTCCTGTAAAAAATGGCCAATAGCACAGTTAAAACCACTCAGCCGGCAATAATTTCACATTGCCACCTAAGTGCTCGGGGGGAAATGACTATGCGTATGCTACAAAGTGCCAAAGTAACAACTTACCGCAACATCGCCCTCCAAGTCGGCGAAGGCCTTGGCGGCAAAGTCGGCAAAGGCCAGAGTTGAATCCTTGGCGTCCTTCAGAGACTCCCAAGGATCCCTGACCCTGCCGCCTTCGGAAGCTGGGGCCGCCCTTGGCGGCCCACCGGCAACCTCCTCAAGCAGATCCTCCTTGGCGGCGCGCGATTGGCCGACATCATTGGCCGCAGCCTCAGCAAAAGAAGGGGCACTAGCAGCACGGCTAGTAGAGGAGGTCCTTGGTGGCGGACTAGAAGCCGGAGATTGGGGCTGGTGCCACCTACGGGCGTTGCTCATGAAGCCGCCAACCTGGGGTTGTGGAGTTGGCGGCACGGTTGTCGGGAAAGTGCCAAGAGGCCGTTTTTCCCTAACCAACAGGGACTTGGCCGGCAACTTGGAGGTTGCCACCCGCTCCCTGGCAACAAAATAAAGTTAGCCAGATGAACACCGGCAATGAAGAGTGCCGGCAAACGAATGAGGCGGAGATGTTTACCTTCAGGGGATATTAATCCCCACGTTCTCGTCGTCGTCGACGAGCACCGGCTCGGTAGCCGTTGCGGTCCGTCTCTTCCTCTCGGCGTTAACCGTAGAGGAAGCAGCGCCGGACGCCTTGTGCTTCTGGGTTTTCCCGGCTCCCGGTTTGTAAAAGGCGGGAGCCAGGTCATTCTCCCCCAGAGCGGAGAGCTGCATCAACCAAAAGGGCAAGTGTTAACGAAATTCAAATAAGCCAGCAAAGCCGTCAAAAAGAGTAAAACTGGAAATGCTTACCTTAAGGGGAGGGTTGTCATGGGTGTGCATTGGCACACCTTCCACCTCCTTCACCAACCCTGATTTTACAAGGCTGTGAAGTCGGGCCGCCAATTCGGCAGCTGGTAACCCCTCCTCGCTTACGCAAAGAGAAGCTGTGGCAGTAGGCGAATAATGACACATCTTATGCGGTCTATACCGCAGAGGCAGTATTATCCGGCTAAGCCAGCAGATGACGGTATCCACCCCGTCCAGCAGGGGGGGATCCATCGTCTTTGAGAGGAACTCGATCCGCCTTTGGATAAGGTGGAGCTCCTCCATCAACTTGGGGACCGCCTCGTCCCAGCTCTGCTTGGGCATAGGCGGCGCGTTGACAAAGTCCGTGACGCCAAACTGACACCCCGGCGCTGCCATGTCTTGGCAGTAGAAGAAGGTGTAGGTCCAGCCCTTGACGGACTTGATGTATGGTATCCCAAGATACCATTGGCGTCCTTGACGGCAGTTGAAAGTGAGACTGCCGTAGGTTGCCAGCCCTCCATCCGACACCGTTTGACGCCAGCAACGGAAGCAGTATCTGAAGAAGTCTAAACTTGGCCTAACACCTAGATAGCCCTCAAACAGAGCTGTGAAGCCGGCTAAAACTAAGACGTTGTTGGGGGCGATGTTGTGGGCTGGAGCCCGTAGTGATCTAACACCTCACTATAAAAGGTGGAAGGTGGTTACGCCATTCCCCTAACTAAGTGGGAGGTGAGGATTACCCGTTCACCGGCTTTCGGGGCCGGAACGATATCTCCAAAGGTGGGCCGCCAGATGCAGTCCTCCCAGGTCGGCAAGTAGCCGGCCTCCTCCAAGTTCTTGAGGACTTCCTCGTCCACCATGGACGGGAGCCAGTAGCGTGACCCGAGGTCCGCTGGCTCCTCCTCTTCGTCGACCGCTGTCGGCGTGGTCGAAGACGAGGGCGTCGAGGTCGTCGCCGCACGGGCGTGTGCGGTAGGGGCTGCCAGAGGAATGGGAGAAGCACCGGGTGTAGCGCCCGTACGGCCCGCCGAGGAACGGGAGACCGAGCCACCCGTCACCGCCGTCGTAGTGGCGAACTCGGCCTCCGTATCCGCCGCGGTCGGAGAATGGCTTGGGCCGGTGGCCATCGCCGTGTGCAAGAGTCGTCGGAGGTGTGGTGGTCGCCGGAGGTTTTTCTCGGTGCGGTGGAGGTCATGGGAGAGCAAGCGACGAGAGTGAGAGAAGATGAAGTGCGAGGAAGAAGATGAACGCCTCGCCTCCTTATTTATAGGCCGGGCGTTACGGTCTGTGCAACGGTCCGAAAGGCGGACACGTGGCGGTCATCCAAGCCATCACAAGACGGCCCACGTTCGCACGATCTCTACGACTCCTCTTTTCCCGTTATCTGCAATCATGACACGATTTCGTTCCGTTTGCTTTCAAACTGTCGTGGACCAAATGACGTCATTCGTCAATTATGAGTTTGACCTGCCGCCTAGGATTAAGCTTTCATAGGAAGCTATCCGGCAAGTTCAACTAAGCCGTCTTTCCCATGTCGGATAAAGGCGGTCGTGTGTCAACATTATGTTGCACGTTCCCCGTTATTTTCAGAATGGTTCAAGTCCTGCAGCCGCCAATATTGAAGAATGAAGATCAAGAAGAAGCCGGCGCCTAGAGAAATTCAACCTTTCTGGGGGCTAATGTTGGGGATATACCAAGTGGGGGTATCTCTGACATGGATAATTCCGGCTAGTCCAGGGTGGCCCAAGGGTGGTAAGGCTGATGCCTGCCGGGCAGCCCAGATAGCTGACGTACAAGGAAGTAGGCGAACGGTCCAAGGAAGGTGAAAGGCCGAAACCCATCAAACCAAAAAGCCCAAGATGGAAGGCGGCAACTAAGCCGGCTAGGTCTAGGACTCTGTTTACTTGCCGTACAAGTACTTATCTTGAAACCCGGTTCTGGCCACCTATATAAGCCGGCCACCAGGAAGCCTTAAGGGAACGCTCCAATACACATTGTAACCTGTTCACGGCTATTGGCTTATAGTGTATTATAGCAGCACGTAGGGTCTCGACACCGCTGCGAGATCTGAAGCTGGTTAACCTCGCCGTGTGCAATCCCGACCTCGACGACTCTAGCCTTCTTCCCCACATTCATCCATAGGCTAGAGGACCCCCGTCTCCTATTAACTATGCCGATACTCCGAAATGAGGAGATCATGGCTCGACAACGGTCACGAGTGGAGTGGCTTCGCGAGGGAGAATGCAACACGGCCTTCTTCCATGCTAGGGCGACGGTGCGTAAGCGTACAAACAAGATCAACACTCTCGCACATGATGATGGCTCTAAATGTGAATCACAAGGTGAAATCAAAGGTTTGGTCCATGAGTTCTATGAAAATCTTTTCACCTCTGAACCTTGTGATTCTATTGTTGCAGTCCTTGATTCAATTCTGACCAAGGTGACATCGGATATGAATGCTGATTTTTGTAAGCCATACACAGATGAGGAGATTGAAGCTGCTTTGTTCCAAATGGGGCCCACTAAGGCCCCAGTGAAAGAGCATTTTCCCTCATGTGTGGTTTTGGTAATTATATGACAATCTCTATGCACTAATATTTGCATTGAGATATTCTTGGATCATGTCCATGAGAATAGTGGAGAGTGGAGCATACTGCAAGTATGTGTTGAAGCTGTCAAAAGATCATATTAGTGAAGAAATGTTTGAAGATATAAGGTTGATCAAGATGTTAATCAACACACAAAGCTACAAGATGTACCAAGAGCGATCATGTATCTCTTGGGATGGTAAACACTTGTCCGTATATCTTTGTGAAACAACCCATGGTATATGTGTGTGTGGTATCATTATATGAGGTTAGGTATCTTCCCATGGGGTTGCATCAAATGAAGATTGCTTATAGCTCATGGAGGATGACGTCATTTAGTGATCGTCATCAAGGTGAGATGTGCAAGACCAAGAGAAGCTTATTGAAGAGATCCTATACTTGGAGCTTAGCTAGACATGAATACGGAGCCTAGCTAGACTCTCCCCTTATGGGAATGGAGGAGTTTTTGGAGAAGTCTTCATCAAGCATGTGCTTGGACGCGCAATCAAGAAAGATGATACACTTGAATAGATCAAGATAGTCATCATCTAACTAAAGTGGAATGCTCAAGGCAAAGGTATGATCTTGATAGGGCTATAGGATAGATAGGCGTACTATCAAGAGGGGCTCTCAAGTGAGTAACTTGATCGCATCGTTGTGGAGAGCTCAAACCTTTGCATGCTTGGCATATCATATTTCTTGAATCTTATTTGGCTTCTATCCACGTGAGTATCTAGAGCTTGGTTCCTCTCCGTGTCAAGCTCTAATTCATCAAAAGCGGAAATATCTTGTTGCGTTTTTGGTGTTTGAGGTTTTATCGGTTATCCTTTTATCGAGTTGTCTTACCTTACCTCACTTGGTTTAAACCTCCCTTATTGGACTATGATATTTCTCTGCACATTCATGTAGGGCTCGCTGTCACATTTCCAACGAGACCAAGAACATCGAAAACGGAGTCCGGATGCAAAAGTTTTGCCCGTTTGGTACTTGGTGTTCTGTTGTTTTTTGCTGTGGCGGTAGTACCGCCGCGGTACCGCCCGAGGTACCGCCGGACCAAACAGAGAGCCATTTTCAGCGGTTCCGGGAGCGGTATTTCTGCCGGGGCGGTATTACCGCTGCTCGGGGCGGTAGTACCACTACGTGAAGCCTGTTTTCAGCCTGTTTTGATGCCCTAACTCCCTAGGGGGGCGGTAGTACCGCTAGTACCAGCGGTAGTACCGCTACAGCGTGAATCTGCACCCAACGGTTGGAATTTGGGTTGAGCTATTTAAGGGGCCTTCTTCCCTAATGGTTCCCCAACCTTTGAAGCAAGTTTTGACCTCCATTGTTGACCTTCTTGAGCTTGCTATCTCTCAATCACTCCAATGATTATTGCTACTTCTTGAGGGAAAAGAGAGAGGAGATCTAGATCCACCTTTCCGCCAATCAATCTCTACTCTAAGTAAGGGGAACCTAGTGGATTTAGATCTTAGAGTTCCTTTGTGGTTCTTCTCTTTGTTCTTCCTCTCTTCTCCCCCCATAAGCATTAGTTGCTTTTGGTGGGATTTAGGAGTGAAGGATTTGTCTCCTTTGTGGTTTCCTTTGTTCTTCCTCTCTTATTCCCCCATAAGCATTTGTTGCTTTGTTGGAATTTGAGAGTGAAGGACTTGAGCACTTCGTGTGCTCTTGCCATTGCATTTGCATCGGTTTGAGCCCTCCACGAGAATTCGTGTGATACTTGTTAGCTTGTTACTCTTGGGTCATTGGACCCTAAACGCCTTTTGTGGCCAAGACCTTTTGTGGTCACTTGAGAGCCCCCAATTAAATTGTGGGTGTGTGCCTCAAGACTTGGGAGCCCCCAATTAAGTTGTGGGTGTGTGCCTCAAGAGTGTTGTACGGGATTCGATCTCCGCCCCAAAGGAGATTAATAGTGGAAGGTGAACTCGAAACCTTTTGTGGTTGAGTTCATCAGGAGAAGAAGGTGTGCCTTTGTGGCTGAGCACACCTCTCCAACGAGACGTACACCCTTTGGGTGGAACTCGGGAATACATCCTCGTCTCCGTGTGCCTCGGTTATTTCTATACCCGAGCTCTTTACTTATGCACTTTACATTGTGATAGCCTTCGTGCTTGAAGTTATCTATCTTGCTATCACCTTGTTACTTGTATTGCTTAGCATAAATTTTTGGTGCACATAGGTGAGCCTAGTATATCTAGGTTGTATGCTTGTTAAAGTAAACCTCTAGTTTTATTCCGCCTTTATCAAGCATACCGGAATATCCTGGTCTTTCTTCGACCGGATAATCCGGCTTCTCAAAAAAAAATTAAATCGCCTATTCACCCCCCCCCCCCTCTAGGCGACGTTTATCCGTTCAATTGGTATCAGAGCCAGGTTATCTCATTATTAGGACTAACCGCCTAGAGATAAAGATGTCGTTTAGAGATCTAGTGCACAATCCCACTTATAGATTTGATGGCACAAATTATGATGTTTGGAAAATTCACATGCTTAATCTTTTTTGAGACATGGGTTCAAATTTAGAGAGTATTGTAGATATGGGTTTTTCTCCTCCAAAGGATTCACAAGAATTATCTTTAGAGGATGAGAAAAAACTCTTATCTCGATACTCTAGCATCTAATGGTCTTATATGTGCTTTGAGCGATGTAGTCCTTGCGTCAATCATGCCTTTCCGGAGCGCTCATGAATTATGGACAAAACTTCAAGATATATATGAGGTGTCCAACATTTCCAAGGATGATTGTCCTGCTTCCACATCCGGTCGTGATGAGCTCATGTCTTCTTCCACTTCACTGACATGTGGTTTGCCCCAAGGTAATGATATGGTGAGTGGTGATAGAAATTGCAATTTTGATGGTGAATCTACTATTAACTATACTTCACAGTTGCAATGCTCTATCTTTGGACTTAAACACCTCTAGCATTCCAAATGTCATACATGCTTGTGTTTATAGTCCTTGCGTATCATGTATTAGTTGCGTAAATAAATCTCATGGTGATATGCTTTCCTTGTCTTGTTTCCATGATCAAAATGTTTCTATTTCCTCTAGTACTTGTTTGGCTAACAATGTAGAGGAATCCCAAAAATTGTTGGAACAAGACATGGACCTCAATGGTGTTTCAAGTAACTCTTCACCGTCTTCATCCACTACTCACTTTTGCCTTATCGGTAAGAAGTTTAAGGTATCTCGCACCATGCACTCTAATATATCTCATGATGATGATGATCTAATTGAGAAGAAGTTTGATATTGTCTCGCATGCTCTCTTAAATAATAAAATGGCTCATGAGAAATACTTAGAAGACATGACTACCCTTTTTGAGCTCAAGGAGAACTTTGAGGCCATGGAGACCCGTTGTCATGAAGGGTGGGGTCTTGCTCGTGATTCCGCGGGTGAGGTCAACAATCTTGAGAATGCTCTTGAAGAGCAAGAAACTCAGGTTGCTCTCGAGGAGAGATTGGAATCTAGTGAGGACTTAAATAATGAAGTAATTGCTAAACTCACTAAAGAACATGACCATGCTATTGCTAAATGTACTATGCTTAGTAAAGAAAATGCTAACTTAAACAATGAGCTTGTCATGATGTCTTCTTCCATTTCTAATGGTAATTATGCTTGTGCTACTAACTCCACTTTGTGTGAAGCATCTATTTTGAAGGAGAATGTTAAGCTAAGGGCTCAACTTGATTAGCTAACTATCAAGTATGGGATATTGGAAGAAAATCATGAAAAGCTTTCAAGCTCTAATGAGGATCTTCTAGCATCCCATGCTAGGCTAAAGTTAGCTCATGAGGCGGTCACTATGAAGGCAAAATCTTGTGAGCCTCTTGTGGTCACTAGCACAACTTCTACTACTAATGCTTTATTGCAATGTGCTAGTACTAGTAATTGTACATCACATACTAATGCTAAATCTTGTGATGAGTTACATTCCTTGCCTTGTTGCTCTAACAACGTAGCATCTACTTCCTCTAGTATTTGTGTTGAAACTAACCATGTAGAGGAACTCAGAGAGCTCAAGGCACAAGTCACTTCTTTCAAGAAAGACTTGAAGAAGTGTCATGAAGGGAAGTCCACCCTAGACAACATGTTGAGAGTGCAACAACTTCCTCATGACAAGAGTGGACTTGGATTCAACTCCAATAACAAGAACAAGTCCAATGTAAATAAAAAGCACAAGTTCGTCAAGAAGAAGGGCCAAAAACAAGTTATTAATTCGGCCAAGATTGTGTGCTTCAAGTGCAAGGTTGAAGGGCACCATGTTAGATCTTGCCCGTTGAAGAAGAAGCCTCTTAGTGAGAAGCAACAAGGGAAGCAACTTCAAGTCCAAACTCAAGCTTCCCAAGTTGAAGAACGTTCCCTTCCCAAGAAGAAAGGTAAAAACCGACTTTGCTACAAATGTCGTGGGAAGGATCATTTTGCTTCTACATGCGCTCATGGTACCGTATCCAACCCCACTACTATTGATAATGTTCATTCTCTTCGGAAGGATAAGGTTGGCAATGTGTTTGCCAAAGTTATTGGTACTCAAAGTGGTGTCAAGAAAAGAACCATTTAGGTTGCCAAGCCTATTGTGACTAACCTCTTAGGACCCAACTTGGTTGGGGACGAACAAGCTAAAACTTGATCAATAGGTGTAAGCGGAGGACATTGGAGACTTGACTACATCATGAAGAATTAAGGGATCTTCATCATTCATATTCTCTCAAGTCAAGTCAATTGGATTATATTTTCTTAGCATATATCCCACTAGTAGAAAACAGGCTAAAGGACCAAACTCCAAAACCCCATTTGTCCCGGTCGTACTGCAAACCGGGACAGATGGGGCATAAAACGCTAGTGGAGGACCAAACTAGTTCAGGCGACACTCATTTGTCCCGGTTCGTGGCTGGAACCGGGACAAATGATGCAGCACCCGCAGGCGACACCCATTTGTCCCGGTTCCAGTCACGAACCGGGACAAATGGGCACGCTTTCAGTTACGCGCCACCGCCGCGTTTTTTCGACGCGCACGGAAGACGAGCGGCGCCGGCGATTCCTCTGCCCTCCGGCGATTCCTCTGCCCTCCGCCGGCGATTCATCTTCCTCTCCGGCGCTATAAAATGCACTGCACAGTACGACTCTTCCCACACCATTTCTCCGGCCATCTCTCCTCTCTTTTCTCCGTCCACGTACACCATTTCTCCGGCCATCTCTCCTCTCTTTTCTCCGTCCACGTACACCATTTCCTATGGAGCCACTTGTGCCTCGGTCCGATGAGTTTTACGGCTACGAGAAGGAAGGCATGCGGTTCAAGGTGTGGGTCACCCTTCGTGCATGGCGCGTGGAGAAGTGGATCGGCGACGTGAAGAAGAACTTCCTCGACGCCGCTCCAATCAAAGCCGTTGGACTCGATTGCGAGTTCACCGACCCTCGACGGAAGGATACTCCGCGGCGCGCCGCCGTCCTTCAACTCTCGGTGGCGACCGAGACTCTTGTCTTCCAAATTTGCAAAGTTGATCGGGTGCCACAGGTCCTCGTGGATTTCTTAGGTGACGAGACAATCAAATTCTACGGCGTGGCAATCCATAATGACATGAAGATGCTAGCCTACTACGGAATAATTATTCGGTCCGCGGTCGACCTGCAGAGGGATCGCCGAAACCCTACCGGCAATTTTACTCCTAGTCTATATGATCTCTCTAATGCGGTCATTGGGACAAATCTAGAGAAGAAGAAGAAATACAAGAAGAGGAAGTACACGGACGACGACAAGGAAGACATGTTACAAAAAGACCTAATTTTCGGATGGGGCAACGTTCCATTAAGATATGATCAAATCGTATATGCTGCTTTAGACGCTCGCCTTGGCTTCGAGATTGCACGGAAGTGGGATAGTCTACGCGGCTATAATACGGAAAATGATCCTCTTAATGTCGTTGATGAGTAGACTATCTATGTATTCAAACATTTTTCATATTCATAGTTGTTCCAAAATCCAAAGTTTGCAAAAGTTATTTAAAACAGAAAACAGAAAAAGAAAATAAAAAAATGAAAAAAACCTCCATCTGTCCCGGTTTCAGTCTCAAACCGGGACAAATGGGCACCTTTTTGTCCCGGTTTGTGACTGAAACCAGGACAAATGGGGGGGTGCTTATATATACTGATCAGCAGCCCCCTCCCAAAACCATTGGAGGCATTTTTTGTTTGAAATGGAAGGAGGGGGTGTGTGCTAGTCTGTTTTTTTTGTATGCATGCAAGGTGTTTGATGAAATGCCCGAGAGAGTTCACGAATTGATTTGATGTACACTTAAAGAAGTTTATTCTTCTTTTCGATCAAGGTTAATTTTTCTCTCATTTCATTTGTAATTAATTGATACCGTGCATGTTCAGTGTTTATTTGTCGATGTTCTGTAATGGTTATTGACGTAGTTCATTATATAATGCAGATGGACCGACAATGGATGTATGGTGACCGACGCACTACCGAGTACATGACAGGTTTGAGGAAATTTCTAGAGAAAGCCCAGGCCCACAGTACGAATGGTTTCATGTGTTGTCCATGTGTCAACTGTCAGAATAAGACAGATCACCCAAACGTGAGAACCCTTCAAAGTCATCTTATTCGGCATGGTTTCATGCCCAGCTATAATTGTTGGACGAAGCACGGAGAAAAAGGTGTTATGATGGAAGACAATGAAGAAGAGGAAGATTATGACAACTATCCTATGTTCCCGGAGTACGGAGATTCTGCAACGGGGGAAGCTGAAGCTGAAGAGGCACCAGATGAGCCCACTGACGATCTTGGTAGGCCATTGCTGATGCAAAGAGAGAGTGCGGAACTGAAAAGGAGAGGTTGAAGTTCGACCAGATGTTAGAGGATCACAAGAAATTGTTGTATCCAAGTTGCGAAGATGGTCAGAAAAAGCTGGGTACCACACTGGAATTACTGCAGTGGAAGGCAGAGTGTGGTGTGACTGACAAGGGATTTGGAAAGTTGCTGCAGATAATTAGGAAGATGCTTCCAAAGGTCAACGAGTTGCCCGACAGCACGTACGAAGCAAAGAAGGTTGTGTGCCCTCTAGGATTAGACGTGCATAAGATACATGCCTGCCCTAATGACTGCATCCTCTACCGCGGTGAGTATGAGAATTTGGATGCATGTACAGTATGCACTGCATTGCGGTATAAGATCAGACGAGATGACCCTGGTGAAGTTGAGGGTGAGCGTCCCCGGAAGAGGGTTCCTGCCAAGGTGATGTGGTATGCTCCTATAATACCACGGTTGAAACGCCTGTTCGCGAATAAAGAGCATGCCAAGTTGTTGCGATGGCACAAAGAGGACCGTAAGAAAGACGCGATGTGTAGACACCCCGCTGATGGGTCGCAGTGGAGAAAAATTGAGAGAGAGTTCCCGGAATTTGAAGATGACGCAAGGAACTTAAGGTTTGGTCTAAGTACAGACGGTTTCAATCCGTTTGGGGAGCAGAGCAGCAGTCATAGCACATGGCATGTGACTCTATGTATTTATAACCTTCCTCCTTGGTTGTGCATGAAGCGAAAGTTCGTTATGATGCCATTGCTCATCCAAGGCCCGAACCAACCCGGCGACGACCTTGATGTGTACCTCAGGCCATTATTTGAAGAACTTTTACAGTTGTGGCGGGAAGAAGGTGTACGGGTGTGGGATGAGCACAAACATGAGGAATTTGACCTACGAGCTCTGCTTTTTGTAACAATTAACGATTGGCCTGCTCTTGCTAACCTCTCAGGGCAGTCGACCAAGGGGTACAATGCATGCACACACTGTTTGGGTGAGACTGAATGTTTATATTTGGATAAATGTAAGAAGTGTGTGTATCTGGGGCATCGTCGATTTCTTCCGATCAGGCATACCGCAAGGAAGAAAGGCAAGCATTTTAAAGGTGAGGCTGATCACAGTAGGAGGCCTGTCAACCGTACTGGTGAAGAAATATTTGATATGGTCAAGGATCTAAAAGTAATCTTTGGAAAGGGTCCTGGAGGTCAACAGGTTCCGAAAGACGCTAACGGGCACGCACCCATGTGGAAGAAAAAATCTATATTTTGGGAGCTACCATATTAGAAGGTTAGCGTCGTTGCCGCGCCGCCTCCGTTGCCGCGCCGCCCGCTGATGCCCGCGCGCCAGCACGCCTCCGTTGCCGCGCCGCCGCTGCAAGTGCTGATGTCAGCGCGGCGGATGCGTGATGTCAGTCCCGTGTCTCCGTTTTTTTTTCTTCAAGTTTTTTAGAATATGTGTTAGTTAAATTTTGCGTTTAGTTAGTTAGTTTTGTGAGTTGAAATATTAATATAGTTAACTCCGTGTGCTAGCAGTTTGTGAGTTGAATGTGTGTTAGTCATTTTTTTAATTAGTTTTTGTAGTATTTGTAGCATGCGAATTAGTATGTGTAGTATGCAAAAAAAACTTATACATGATGGTTATTATTTTATTTTTATTATGTGTAGTATGCGAATTAGTATGTGTAGTATGCGAATTTGTATGCAAATGAAAACCTGTGTATGCAAATTAGGGTTTCCGGCGGAGTTTGGCCATTGTTAGGGTTTCCGCCATTGTTAGGGTTTCCGCCGGAGTTCGTCGCCGGTGACCGCCGGAGTTCGTCGCAGTGAATCAATAGATTGATCTCACACGGGAGAGGAATTGCATCCGTGATGTCATGCTTACGTCATGCTTACGTCATTGAAAATTTGATAATTCATAACTAATTGATATTAAATCAGACAAATGCAAACTTGGATTCATATCTATAATGTTGTATCATAAAAATGTTCATATTAATTCATATCAACTGGATTCATATCTATTTTTTCTTACTTGGATTTTGCGTGCAGGTACTCGGATTTGTCACCGCGTCGTAGCCGCCGCCCTCTCGGAGCCCTAGTAAAGTTCGAGAGACTTCAAAAGAGAAATGTAAATAGAAATGAGATACTCGATATGATTGAAATGTGTTTGTAAAATTGAAATGTCTTAATGTATTTGTACTATTCAAATAACTTTGCTTCAGGTTGAAATTGACATGTGTTTGTACAAATAAATGATAAAAGATGTTGAGTTAGATTTAGTTGTATGACATATCGGTAAAGTTATTTAGATGTTGAGTTATTAAAATTATTTAAATGGATTTAAATCTCTTGCAGAAACTATGGACACCCGTAGAAATCTTCAACAAGAAGAGGACATGTTCGGCATCATTCGCGAAGGTGATGAATTGGACCCCGGCAGAAACCATGAACAAGAAGAGGAACACATAGACGATTTCACCGGGCAATTTCTGAACGAGTCCGGTGACGGAATAGACGTCACCGATAGTTCAGCTCACCGACAGTTCACCGACTCTACTGTTGGAAAGTCGGCCGCCGAGGTAGATATATGCCCTCAGGTTTTTGTCTCCGTTGAAAAGATTTGTGTGTATACATATATTAACTATCACTTTTTCTTGTGTTTAGCCGTCGGCGGGCCATGAACCGGGACCAAGCAAAAAAGCAGCGGTGAAACGAGGCGGGCCATGGACCGGGACCAAAAAGCTCCAAGGGAAACAGAAGTACCACATCGTGGAGATCAATGAAAAAGGAAAACCGATTGCTCCCGCTAACCACGCAAGGAAATTTGTAGCTCAGTGCGGAGTCATCGTTCGGGACAGACTGTCCATCAGGGCTCAAGAATGGTATAAGCCAAAGGTGCCAAAGGAGGGGGTTATTTATGTCTCGAATGCAGACAAACAACTCCTTTGGGACGAGCTCATGCAGAATTTCACTTTACCGGAAGAGGAGGATGTAGAGGAGCCGGTTATAGAGAATCGATGCAAGGCCTGGACTTATATTGAGATGGGTGAATTGTTCCGCAGCTGGAAGAAAAGGCTTAACAAGTTCATAAAAGAAGGTAAAACTCCAGAATTTGTCGGAGTCTATGAAAAGATAAAAGATGAGTGGCCCGAATTTAAGGCGTACAAGCAATCGGAAGCCGCTAAGGCCATGTCAGAGAGAAATAAGAAAAATGCAGACAAAAAGATATATCACCATAACATGGGGTCAGGTGGCTACCTGACGGCCCTGCCTAAGTTTCTGAAAATGGAGGAAGAGTTTTTGGCTAAAGGTATACAGATCGAGACATTTGACTGGCCAGACCGGCTTAAGGCTTGGTTCTATGGGCATGGTGGAAAGTTAGACCCTGAAACAGGTGACTGTCTTTTTACCAAGGAGCACGGACCTGACCCTATTAAAGCTCTCAGAGAGGTATGGAAGGAGGTCACGGAAGGCAGGTTCCACCCTAACAGAGAGAAGGACGAGCTATCGCGAGCCCTTAAGAATCCTGAACACAGTGGACGAACAAGAGGAACCGTCGGCTCTGTACCGTGGATACTTGGGTTTCCCAAAGATGTTGGCACTTATAGAAGCCGATCGAGAAAGAAGAAAGAGATTGCCGACCGGGCCCAGTGGATGGAAAATAAATTACTACAGCATGAGAAGGAGATAGCAGAGCTGAAGGCAGCGCAGACTCGACGGATGCCCTGTGAATCTGAGACGCCCGAAAATCCTTCTCCTGATCCAAAATCAATGCGGAGAAGCAGCGTGGCTTCGACGGAGCTCGATCGCCACAATGATATGTCGGGTCCTCGTCACCCCGTGGATAATATCGTGCAGCGGGAACTGTGCGACCTACATGTGCCATGCTTGAACATAACCGTGAAGGTGGCGCACGGCTTTGCCCTACCGCCTAGCCCAAATGGAACTTACCATTGTCGCCCTATTCCAGATGGCTATGCTGTTGTCGGGGTTGATGAGGTTATCAAGACATATGAGGGAATTAAGCTGGACTTCCCTACGGGTGAAGACGAGGTTGAGTTGAGATTTGCCCTCAAGAGTACCTGCTTATGGAAAAAAGAATACATCGTGTTCCCACACATGCAGCTAAATCGCCCTCCCAGTCCACAAGCCAGTCCACATAACTACAACAACGACAACCAATGCGCTAGTCCAGACACCCCCCACAACGACAACCAAGGCGCTAGTCCATCTCCGCCGTCGCATGAGCGTACTCCGCCGCGTGAGCGTACTCCGCCGCGTCAACGGACTCCATCGCCTCCGCAAAAGAAGCGGAAGTGCACCGCTGCGTCGACTAGTACTCAGAAAAGCGAAACGGCCGGGAAGTCTCGCTTTGTGAACTCTCGCAAAGATGTCGATACATGGGTCGAGGAGATCCAGACTTCCCAGAGAAAGAAGGCAAAAAAGATATCTTTGCCTGTTCCGGTTTATTCTCCGGAAGCGATACGGTGGGCCATAGAATTTCTTACGCATCCGTCGCAATATGAACTAAATATGGACGATGACTACACACGCGTTCTGGTGCGTACATCTAAGAGAGTGCGGGAAGAACAAAAATCTGCTGCCACCCAGAAGAGAGATGTTCCACAGCTCGGAATGCAGGCGGGACAATCGGCACCTCCACTCATATTGGCGCCTTACAACCGGAACCCGATCGATGATGTACTTTCGCAGCAAGCTAGAGATATGGGTATAACTCTGGCAGAGCTGAAGGCATTGCAAGCTGGCGAGAGTGTCACCATACATGAGGTGGTGCGGACATATGTGAGAGGACAAGATCTTGTCGACCCTGCAATGGTGCGCACTCTACCAGCTAGGTTGCACCAACTAAATGCATGGTACTTGCGTACCACGAAAAGTCAAGAAGGAGACTGGCTCTATGGGAAAATTCCAAAGGATTTTTTTGGCCCAGGTGATGATGAGGTTCAAATCGAGTATTGCGAATTATGGCAGTCATTCAATTTTGACGCGCTCGACAAATCTATCATCAGTGCCTTTTGCATGTAAGTAATTAAATTATGTATATATGTCAGTAATTCTCTAGCTCTACTTATATTTCATTGCTTGTAATTATCCTTATCACTATATTACTTTTGTACTCTATTATGCAGGCTGAAAATTATACAATCTCGAAAGCTGGGACTCAATCACAAGATTGGATTCATCGACCCTAATCGAGTTCATCATCATGGTTTGTTACATTACCCATATGAAACGGAGGAGCTTTTGCTTACTTATTTGATGGCGCAACATTACAAAAGCACCATAATTTTCCCGTTCAACTTCGAGTGAGTTGTTTACTTTCTTATACATACTCGATGTTAATTAAGTATATGTAATTGATGATTTAGTTATTAACAAATATAAACATATGGAAGATTTCACTGGGTATTATTAGAGATTGATGTTGAAAAGGCAATCGTTGAGGTCTTGGACCCATTATCGAAACCTGAAGAAAAGTTCGACGACACGAAACAGATGCTCCAGAGGTAATTTCGTTCATTATCACAATCGACCTCGTCTTTTCTAATAATATATAGTAATTAGTTAACTTCTTTACTAATTTTTCATACCGTAAACTTCAGGGTTTGGGACAAGTTCACCGGTTTCCACAAGGATGTCGGTATAGCTAAGAACCTCACTTTTAAATGGCGAGAGGTAAAGACGTATACTAGCTAGGTTCCACATACGCATATTCTTAATTTCAGTCTCACAATACCATTTTTTCAATATTTATGATTATTTTTTATTAATTTCTTATCTTATTCTATCATAAAGTGCGCGAAGCAGCAACAAGGCACCAATTTGTGTGGATTCTATGTCTGCGAGTTCATCCGAATTCACTTCAATGAGGGTGTAACATCCTGGGATTTGAAAAATCAGAAAAATTTAAAACTTTTAAAAATTACCTTGTATGTTACTTTTGAAAGAGTATTCAAGCATTGCACTCATGCATTCATGCATAAACATCATTTCATCTTGTGGCTTAAATTAAATAATAGTTTGAAATTTTAAATTTTATTTATATGTTTTGAAAATTATTCCATAAACATGTTATTTGTATCTTTTATAATATTCCAATTTATAATTTTATTTTGGGAAATAATACTACCAAAAAGTTCTAAATTAAACAAGCTTTCCAAAACATATTTTTATGAATTTTTCTGAAGAGTTTTGGTTAAGTTTAAAAATCAAATTTGAATTAAAAGTTTGAAAATAGAAAATGATTTGTCAAAAAAAAAAGAGGAGAAGAACAGCCCGAACCAACTGGGCCGAAGCCCATCTCCTTTCTACCGCGCGCGCAGCAAGTCGTGGCCCAGGAGCAGCCCAGCAACAGCCCGCTTTTCCCTCCATCTCACAGACAGCCGGGTCCCACCCCCTGACATCGTATCATCCCCAACCTCTGTTCTTTGTATTTTCTTCACGGGAGAGTTCGATCCGAACTCAATCACCGAGCCGTGTTCCGCACAGATTCTTCCGTCTATAAGTATCCCAACCCCGCCACCGTTCCTCCGCGTAAGAACCCTCGCGACTCTGCCTCCAGGTGCCCGAGATCGATCTCAACTCCGTCGACTTTGCCGCCGCCGTGGTCCCTGTTTTCCGGTGAGAAACGAGCACCCGAGAACCTCTCCTTGATCTTAAACTCCTTGCCACATCGCTGCGCACGTCCCTGACAAATTTTCCCTCAATTTTCTGCACGGAGACGAGCAGTTCATCCGCGACCGAGGTGCATCGTCGTAGCCCTCAACTCCGGTGAGCAACTGGGAGGAGAAGAGGACACTCCAAGGCCTCCGAACACGCCACCGAGACCGCCTCGACCTCGTCTTCATCCGGGTATGATCCCCCTGTCCAAACTCCTCTAGAACGCGTAGAACGAAACTTCCGTTCATGCCCGCCGCCATGATTCGTGTTTTCCGGCCGAACCCCGGCGGAAGCGCCGCCAGTTTCTGGCTCTTGAATCCTACGCCGCTGGATCTGTAATCAACGCGCGAGATTAAATCACGCTTACCGCTTCGTCCATCAGATCTGGTGCGTTGGATTTAAAGTAGATCGTACGGTCCACGCACGCGATCCGCGCGAAACGGTACCGGCCAATCAGCGAGCGCCGCGTGGCGATTTTATTTTCTATTTCGGCAGAGAATTTGTTTTAAAAACAGAAAATAACACAAACTTGCAAAAATCATAACTTTTTAACCACAACTCCAAATTTAATAATTTTTATATATTTGGAAAGCTCTCGACATGTAGAATATTTTGGATCTGACAAAATTCAAATTTTACATAGTATAAAATATTCAAAATTCAAATGGTGAATTTGAGTATATTTGTAATAACTTTAAATCTAGAAATCCAAAAATTTCAAATAAATATATTTTAGAAACTTTGGAATATTTGTAAATTAATGCCACTGCTATAAAATAATTTTGAGTAATTTTTGAATGATTTCATAGTTGTGTGTTTAATTTGAATAGTTTGACTAATTTTGAAATAACTTTTAATAGAAACATTATTTTGGATTAAATCCAATTGCAATAGATTTAATTAAATGCTCTCTGTCTATTAACATTAATTATAAAATTTTGTTATAAAAATTTAGTCATAGGAAACTTTAATCTTATAATTATTCCTTTTAGTATATTTTCCAAAATTAGAAATTAATTAAATTGCATTTATAAATTCATGCATATTTATAAATAAAACACAAAAGTTATTTTATGTTTCTTGTGATTTAAGATTTCATTTCATTCATAGCATATTTTATATTGTAAATATAATTCTCAAAGGAAAACCCCTCTTCAATAGTTTTCTCTAAGTTAGGATTATTTTCAAACTTAGTATTTTGTGAAAAGTGCTATGCACTAGACACTTAGTAGTTATCAAGATGGAGCTAGAAGACCATTGAAGGACTTAGCCAAAAACAAAACTTCAGAAGTATCTTCAAGGAGGAAACACTTAGAAGAAAATCAAGAAGAAGTTCATGAAGGACTTAGAAGAAAACAGACTCTGGAAGCATCCCCAAGATGTCAAGCACTTAGAAAAAAGTGAGAAGAAGTTCAAGAAGGCCAACCCCCTTTCTATTCTCTAAGTCTTTCTCTCTGTCTTTCCTTCTCCCCTGAGATTTCATGAAGACTAAGTAAAACCAAGACCAGCCTCGAGGATACAAGAATCATCAAGTCTGAAGATTCATCAAGACTACCAAGAACTCAATCAAGACCCCATCCAGAAGAAAGTTACAAGTCTGGAGATGAAGCCTGGAGGACAACTACATCTTTCTTTCTATCTTTTCTGTCTTCCTATTCTTCTTCCACTTTGGACATAAACCAAGTCCTTAGTGATTTTGACCAGGTCCTTAGAGTGCTAACTGAAGATGAAGGAAACTACAAAGGAGTTGAAGAATTCAAGATCAAACATGATGATGACTAGGAGCAGTCTTACAACTTAGTCAAGATTGACTATTAGCAATTAATTTTATGACCTAGGTCCTTAGTCATATTTGATTAACACACTTGCCTTGCATTCACTTAGAATAATTTCTTAGCATGGCATGCATCTCTAGTTTTTAGAAATATTTTGCACATCATGCATAACATGTTTTTGTATGGTTATTTTGTTTGTATGTTTATTTGTGTCTTGTTTGATGTGTTAGAAATTTCGGAGGGAAACGACAACTGTTGTAGCTGCTGTTGCTATTCTTCTTGTTGCCAAGGCAAGTGGCACACCCTCATAAACTTCCTAAGTATTTTCTATGCATTACTTAGTATGTTTATTATATGCATGTGTTGGATAGTATTGCTATGCTGAAACTACTATATCCCTTACACTAGTTGTGTCTAGAATCCTATGGGTAACTTGATAGAAATATTGATGCTATGCAAAAGTTGTTTTGTGAAAAGTTATTTTCTACTAAGTTAAAGATACTTCTGGGTGGATGTGGCAAGAGGATGGAGGTTAGAGTTGAGTGGCTGCTTAGGCTCATTTAGGTGGGTGCACCTGGCTAAGACCCAGGCTCATTTAGATGAGTGAACCTGAGTACGTACACTTGAGGATGGCCACCCAGGAACAGAGGAATCTGAAGAACTCCAAGTGACGATTGCTTCCAGTGCAACCATTGCCATATGGGCTCTGGCTTGATCAATTATGTTGCGTGGACTCTCTCCGGCTTGACAAGCAGATGTAGGGGGATGTTAGGTGGAACGGGTCAAGCCAGTATGGGGAGGGAAAATGCTTCTGAAAGATCTCGTCTCATTCTCTCCTTTCCTTATCACAAATGGTGTGTAAAGGATACTCTGGGTTGAATGGGTACAATGGTGAAAGTGCACAATCTCTGCAGAGTGTAAAACTAAGTACTTAGCCGTGTCCCCGGTTACGGACAATTTTGAGCAGCTGATCAAGGACGTCAACGGAGGATTTCATCATTCCAACTTCAAAAGTAAAACTTGATGGATGAACAAGGGTAGAATGAGGCAGTGGATTTCATGCCACGGATGTCTCGAATAGAAGAAAAGTGTTTTCAAAAGAATAGGAAAAATTGGCTTTATGCAAATTAGCCTTGAGCTCCACCAGCCAAATATTCATATAGGCTTTAGAGTTATTCCATAAGTGTCCACCATAGTGTCACTTGCCAGACTCCATTTTTAATGGAATCTGACCCACGTTGTTGCAATATTTTTCTTATTGCAGATTGATCAGATGACGAGTGAGGTTTCGTTTAAAGGTTTCGAGTCTACAACCAACATGTTTTCGCCTGTGGCAGCATGAAAGTTATAGAGGCTCACTGCTATTGTATTTCCGCTGTGTACTTTGTCAATGCTAGCTTTACGCTATGCAATTTGTAAAGAATATTTTGTAATTCTGGATCCTCGATGTAATAAAATTGACCTTTGTTGTGATATTACATCGTAAACTGTGTGTGCAAATGAAACGATCCAGGGATTTGCACTATACACAGGTATCTGCCTTATTTAAAGAGCAGGTACGTTACAGAGGGTGCAGACTGGAATAGGGTACGTTAACAATTCATTCAAACTTATTCACTTCTCAAATTGAATTATTTTCATAATGGTTGATATATGGTGTTGATCTCTCCTTTTTAGTTTGAGACGATCCGGAACAGGCTAGAAGCAAAAGACCGCCTACTACCAGTCGCGGAGGAAATTGCGGGCTTTCTGCTTGACTATGTCATAAAGCCAGGCGCAGAATGCAGTATAATCCGGCCGCCAAAAAAGACCATCTCGAGGAAAAAATAGGGTCTAATGCTTCTTTGTCATGTAAAAAAATATTTGTACTTAGCCGTGTCCCCGGTACAGACATGATCTTCCGGTTGTAAATATTTGTTTGGGAGAACTCATGTACTAGTAGTATTCATGACTATATCCCGAGGAAAAAATCGTATATTCATGATATATATTACATAGTAACGTATAATATGCAACTCGATATTGTTTGAAATGAAACATAAATGAAAAAACATAAACACAAAAGAATCAGTAACATAAATAGAAAACAGAAACAAAAATAGAAAACAGGAAACAAAATAAAAGAAACAAAAAAAAACATATATACTGTCCCGGTTCGTATTACGAACCGGGACAAATGAGTCGCAGGCAGAGCCTGCCTTGATTGGCCACGTGGCCCCCCTATTGGTCCCGGGTCGTGGCGTGCCCGGGACAAATAGGGGAGGCTATTTGTCCCGAACACGCTGTCCCGGGCGCGTGACCGGGGCAAAAAGCCCTCACGGCCCGGGACCAGTGGCCTGTTTTGCTCTAGTGTCCAATGCTCCTCCTTGCGGTAACTTGTATTTAATTCATATGTATACATTGAAAGTTACTTGCACCCTTGCATGTGTTTGGTTTTGTACCTTACTAGTGTTTTATATGTTTTGTGCACTCTAATTACTTTTGATTGAGTAATCAAGCTTGTGTATGTTGGTTTGCACATCATGCATGTTTTCAGCCTCTTGTCTATTTGCTTTCATCTTAATTGGCTCTTGTAGGATATTAATGGATTACCTTATTTTGGGAGAGTGATGTGCTTTTTGGTAACTCACTGCCCTAACATGTGTATTCATGAGGAATACTACTTAGTGGTGATATTTCAATATTATCTACTCTCTTTGTGGTATGTCTTACTCATGAGAAATTAAATTCTAATGTCCATTAATTATCTCTTGTTGGATTTATTTTGCCTCGTGTTAAAAAGAATGGATTATCACATTATGGGGGAGTAATAAGCTATGTGCATATTACAAGCCTAGAAAATGTGAACATGTGAGGTAGTGTCACCTAGAGTTGATATTTGTTGATTATCTTGTTCCTAGGTGGCATGGTACTCAAACAAGTTCCATATTTTCTAAAATGCATTTTGTTCACCCATCTTTTGGTATCTTGTTTGTGAGAGAGTTTCTTGATGCTTAGTATGATCATTGAATATGTGAAGTCATCAAGAATCTCTATATAAACATGTTTTTCAATTCTTATCTTTTGCCACATGCTTATGTTTTGTGAATATGATCTTGAAAATATTTGCCGTATACCACCGAGAAATATCTCAATACATTCATTGTATTTGACAAGTGATAACTATATTGGTGGTAAAATTATTGATCATATTTACATTGTCTATTGTTCCTAAATTGTACTATTCTATGGCCAAGTTTTTTTAGGTTTAACCATCATTTTGTCTTGTTTTCTTCATTTGGATCCTTTTGTTGCTCTACTCATAATTTGAGTTGTGCTTTCTTGAGTTAGCAAAATCAAGGTTCCCATTGTTGTGCATTTACATTCTAAGACTTAATTCTAAGTAATGCACCATCCTTGGGGGAGCTATCCAACATTGAGTAGAACATGATGCTTTTAATTGTTATGGGGTCTTATTGCTTTTCTTGAACTTTGTGCTCAGAAGGATATATGGAGGGTAATGATCCCACTTGTGTGCATTTTATATTTACATACAAGATCTCAAATAATGCACAAATCATGGGGAAGCTACTCTATACTTTTAGAACACTATTCTTTAAATTGGTTTGGTATCTTATTGCTCTGATTGAACATGACTTTTGTTTTAACAATGTATATGGAGAGTAATGATCTCATTTGTTTGCATTTTGTATTCATATACAAGATCATGAATAATGCATAAATCTTGGGGGAGCAATCCTATACGTTATTGAACATTAGTTATCTTCAATTGGTTTTTTATCCCGATGACATGTCTCTTTGAATGACAAACATTTTTCGTCTTGGTATTTTGTGCCATCATGAAAAGTGTAGAGGGCTTGGTTTATTTATTTGAACCGTACTCTTGTTTGTGGAGTTGGCTATCTCATCCCATGGTTCTTAGTATAGCTTCTTGGATGAGATAAACCTTCGAGCATGTTTGTTTGATTTATTTATTTTGCTCATTCGTTTAGCCTTGACCTTGTTTTCAATTGATTTCTGTTGAAATTGGGTTCTTCAATCATGGGTTGATTTGAGTCTTTGATATAATGTGGACAAATCTTTCTCTTGCCACACTTTTGTATAGCATCTTGATTAAATTGGTGTTTTGTCCAAATTGTATCTCGTTTGGTTCTTGAAAGTTTTGTGCATGCATATTTACTATATGTACATCTTATGGCATGCTTACTTTCGTTGATCCAATATATAGGATAAACTCCATCAAATCCTAAATGGATAAGATGTGCATGAAATTTTATTTCAAATCAATATGCACATACTTATGTGGAGTTTGTCCTATGTATTGTAGTTGTTCTAACTACTTTGGACCCAATTAGTTTGGGTACCATCGTGTACTTGATTTGTTTTAGGTACATCGGAAATGCATTTGAAGCTTGCCTATTTTTAAAGAAGATGTATTCACCATGTGCTTCTTGAATCCAAGCTTGGATGATTGTGAATTCTCATCTTCTACACCGTCAATGCTATCTCGGTAACAATATCTAACTGATGCATATACTTCTAGCTCTCAACCTTGTGTAGGTTGTTCTTTGGCATGAGTTTCTCTAAGTTGCATTTGATATGGTTTTTGCAAAGTTCCTTTCAAAATATCTTCATTGCTAATGTGAGTAAGCCGGGATGATTACACATCAAGGGGTTTTATATAATCATCTTCATGATTCACCGATGCCCAATATGTTAATCTAGCAAATTCATTTCAAAGTCTCTCATGTGCAATATTGATGAATTCTCATAAATCATTTGCCTTATGTGATATTTGTTTTGTGTCTCAAAGTATCGCAACTATCACTTATCCTATGTGGGTATTTCTTATTCTTTGAGAACTTGGTGTTGCAAGTTCATCTATACCCTCTAAGAATAATTTGAGCTATGTGCTTTGCCTTTAATAAAAAATCTTATCGGTGTATTTATAACTTCCTCTTGGATACCATGTGCTTTACCTTGTACCTACATTATGTGTGCATGTTTCTTTGTGGACTTAGTGTCCACTTAGAAACTTATACACATGAGGATAGTTACATATTTAATTGGTATTTAAAATCTTTAGTGATCGCCTTTTATTTCTTTCTTGATTCTTTGGTGATCTCTAAAAGGCACAAGTTTTGTTTTTCTATTGGTATCACATTGCCTCTTAATAAGCTTGTGATCATATTTGATGTATCCTCTTTGGTGTGCTTGTATGTGAAATACATGATATGCACTTTGTGCCTCATAATTTGAAAGACTATGGTGTTGCTTTGGCTCATCCTTGTTTAGTCTCCTAAATTGTATTTCCATGTCACACCCATCCTTTCCCGGTTGAGCAAGACTTTATTTTCCACTTCTCTCCTTTGTTGCTCAACATTTGTTTGTTGCAAGGTGTACTTATTTTCTTACCTATACTATCTTGCACATTTTTGTGTTCGAAAGCATCTAGGAGGGAGTGAGGATTCCATTTTGTGCACACTATATTGAAATGCAAATCCTTCATTGTGCACGTACCTTGGGGAGTTCCCTCTTGATTTTTAGAACACTTGGTTGATCTTATCATAATATCTTTTTGTGCTCAATTGGTTTTTGAGCTCATGATTCCTTGCTTCTTTGTGAATGCATTCTTCTTTTGCAATTTATATCCTTCTTGTGGATTTCGACTGGTATCTTTCTTGTGCAATTTTTGAATCCTCAATATAGTTTGATCCCCTCCATCTATTCGTCCTTGGATAAGTGCATTTGATTTCAATCATATCATGAGAAATGCATAAATCATGGAGGATCTTATTATGTTACCTTACTAACGCCTTTCGCCCATTTCCGCAATCGTTGCCAATGGGGAGAAGTTTTGGAGGGTTGTAAGGAATTGGCTTTGCACTTTGGTATATTCTTAAGTATTTGTCTTCCTTGCCTTTGCATTCGTTGCTTGGTTTTATATATAGTGGAAACTGCACCATCGGTAATGGTTGACAATATATGCAATGAATTCATGTTCATACACACGTGCATAAATTATGGGGGAGTTTGCTCTATATATGTGGAGTACTAACATCACATACATTTGTAGTATTTGATGTTAGTGCAATCACTCTTGTTCGTTAAATTCGATATTATCAACCCTCTCAAAAGAGATTGTCATCAATTACCAAAATGGGGGAGATTGAAAGAGCATTTTCCCTCCTGTGTGGTTTTGGTAATTATATGACAATCTCTATGGACTAATATTTGCATCGAGATATTCTTATAGATCATGTCCATGAGAATAGTGGAGAGTGGAGCATACTGCAAGTATGTGTTGAAGTTGTCAAGACATCATATTAGTGAAGAAATGTTTGAAGATACAAGGTTGATCAAGATGTTGATCAACACACAAAGCTACAAGATGTACCAATAGCGATCATGTATCTCTTGGGATGGTAAACACTTGTTCGTATAGCTTTGTGAACTAACCCATGGTATATGTGTGTGTGGTTTCATTATATGAGGTTAGGTATCTTCCCATGGGGTTGCATCAAATGAAGATTTCTTATAGCTCATGGAGGATGACGTCATGTGGTGATCGTCATCAAGCTGAGATGTGCAGTGTCAGACCCTTAACTCAGGCTACACAAACAAAGTGTATCGGTTGGGCCACACAACCAAGAGCATACTGGGGAATACCAATCCCAGGAACATGCAGGCCTGGCTCGGAATGGATCATCGGCCGACAGCTCTTGGCGATCCCAACGTTTCCAGATTGTGCACGCAAGAACCCAAAAAGTCATCCACCTCGTATACTTCAACCATACACACACGGTATACAAGTCGGATTTTTAACAAGTTGAAACCACAGAATAAACCTTAGACACAAAGAAAGAAAATAATATCCAAAAGCTCTCACTGAGCAAAATATAGCGAATGGCACCAATCAGAGGACACATGTCCCAACATTACATCATGCAGCGGAAACAAACCGGTCTGAGTACAGACAAGAAGCAAAGGGCTCAAAGCCGAAACGGAAAAGAAGGCCCATCCATGCAGTCCACCAGGAAGAAGCCCGGGGGAACTCTAACTACTCGTCGAAGATCTCGTCGTCGAACTCCACGTAGTATCCAGCCACCTGGTCGTACGAAGAATCCTCAACTGCAGAAAAACCACAGCCCGCGAACGGGTCAATACACCGAAACGTATCGAACAAGCTTAAGCTAAAATGTTATAAAACTGTAAGATTCCCAAAGTATGGGGGTAAGTGTACTTAGCGGCAGCAGCACTAGCAACCTAAAGAGACACGCTAAAACTTCCGTCTAATTAGAGAGGGATAAGAGAGCGTGTGAGTAGCCATCTACAACTAACACCAGTCATAACCCATTCTCGAATTAACCCCCTCAACCAAGTATGAGGAAGCAATCCGGGAATACTCACACGTTAACAATTTAGTTACCATTTATGGTGAAAGTAATTCTATATTACTAGTCACATTAATTAACAAAGATTAGGTGTAAGTTGTCTAGATCTTGTTAGCCAGCATCATCACCAAAGTCGTCCATAACCGTGGACACGGCTCATCGATAAGATTATACCCTGCAGGGGTGCACTACAGTACCCATACTTGCATGATCAACCCAATCAAAAACATTAAGGCCTCTCAACACGACTCATTCCTTCCCTACAGCAAGTCCAAGTGCCACCCATATGAGTTGTTACCCGCATCAGGAGTCCGGTCGAATCTCAATTGCGAACTCATTAGTTTGTGTCCACACGCCATGCGGCTCAAACCACAGTAGGAATTGTCTGCTTCGCGCGCACCACCCCTATATGACCCCCCCCCCCCCCCCCCCCGTAACAAGTAACCTCTCATCGAACATCATCATCATGCACATGCATATGAGCGAATAGAAAACCCGAACTACTTGCGGCACATGGACGAGCTGAGGATCTGTTCAAAGGCAAGGGGGGCTCCATTGGGCCACCAACAAGTGGTTAGTGCGCTCAAAATTGGATCCGAGGACAAAATCTCAGTTCCTAGATCGACACTGAGCAGAACAAAGCACCTCGCAAGGCCTTCCGCCTGGTGCCTTATCTTTTAATTATAGAACCCCAAAATAAGACAGCAGTTTATTATAGTAGAACAATCTATCATACTAAGCATATAAGATAAAAGACAAAGGAACGACTCGCTCAACCAATCCTAAGCATGCACTACGACTCGCAAAGGCCAACAGATAAACATGCAAGGGGTTATAGGTTGTGGGGATATAGCTGTATAGGTTGCAGGTTAAACATATGATGGGAACGCAGTTCAAGAATCGATAACAAGGATAGCATAGATCAAAAGGCAGGAATGAAAACCGAACAATCGTGAAACCGGTTAGCAGAACCTTGCCTGGCAGGTCGTGGCCTGGCACGAAAGCTGAAACCTCAGTATCGTAGGTACTCGCAGCAGACACGTCGTCGTCTACCCAAAGAAAGCCAAACACATACAATAGGAAACAATAATCAATACAGAGAAATGCGCAATCAAATGATGGTGCATTATGGTATGAGATGATTAGGTCATATTTAAAGCGGGGATGAAATCCTGGCAAAAGATTAGGGTGCAAGTTATTTGTGTAGCCAACAATTTAAATGTTACTTAACATATATAGCATGTATGGTGATTTTATTAATTTAAATGAAAAGCTGTTAATTAATTATTTGCCCAACACATAATATATTTAGTACTTAATTGCAAATTATTTATCTTCAACTCAAATTAAATATTTATTAGCATGGCAAGACATGGTATAAAAGATATGAGCATATTAAATGGAATAAGGGCATTATATATTTATTACACCACACATTCCATATTTAATTAATTAATTGCATTTGTTAAATTAAACTAAGCATTTAAAATAAATGATGCAAAATGACATAAGAATGTTATAATAATATTCATTGCATTTTTCTGATATAAAAACATATAAAGTTTATTTAATTTGGATTTATAAATTAAAAGTTATTGCATTTTTAAGTGTAGGGGTGTTTTCTGAAATTCCAGGGACTTATCCGTGAGGGAAACGTAACAGGAAAGGTTTTCGTGCAAAACAGGAAACCATGGGGGGCTCGGTGGAAAAATCCAGCGCCCTGGTATTTTCTCACCGCGCGGGTGTCTAGCCCGAATGGCTGACGCGCGGGTCCAGGCCGCGATGGCTCCACAGTCACTGACCGGTGGGGCCAGGCTGTCAGCGAGTGCGAAAAATTAAAAAAGGGGCGATTTTAACCACAGCCCGGGGAGGATTTGAACGCACGACGCGCGCATCGCTCGAATCGGATGTGCTAGCCAGTAGGTCTGAGTGTGTGTTGTTGTAGAGGTTAGCTTAGGTTTTTTTTTAACCTGCTACTACTCCCTGTTTTCTTGTCTGACGAAACTGACGGGAAAAACGCCTGCGCGGCGCGGCGGCGGGGAACGGCACCGGTGACGACCTAAACGGGGGCGGCGCGCGTGCGTTTGGGGTGTAAAGGGGTGCGGCGTGTACGGGGTTCTCGTTCCCGTCCTCGTTTTCAAGAAAAAGACCGGCTTTCGACGGATTCGTGCCTGACCGGGAGGCGCCCACTCTGGCCGTGGCGTTGCCCGTCCGGCGCCGGTCAAATCACGGCGAGCGGAGGCGAGAACGAAGTGGGAAAGAAAGGGGACGGACGAGGCTCACCCTGGGGAACACCGTGGCGAGAGGAGGTGGCTCGGGATCGACGGAGGCGACCGGACGATGCGGGGAGGTCGAGGTGGAGCTCGGACCGGCGTTGGGGAAGAAGAGAGGAGCGGTGATGCGGCTCCGGCGTGCGTCGAGGAGGAAGAGGAGAGGTGGCGGCGCGTGTCCTGGCGCGAGCTAGGCGACGGAGGAGGTCGGTGCAGCGGGGCGTCGAGCTCGGGCCGCGTCGGTGTCCATGGTGGCGACGGCGTGCGCGAGGAGAAGCGGCTGCGGCGGGGGGGAGGAGAACCAGGCTAGGGTTAGGTTTCGAGGGGGAAATAAATAGGCGAAGAGGAGGTGGGGGCGAGCAGTGGGGCGCAGGGGGCAGTGACCCAGCGCCATGGCCACCTGGAAAGGTGCTCGCCCTCTGCCCGTACGAGGAAGGAGGAGAGGGGAGTGGGCCGGCTAGGAGGCCGCTAGGCTGAGGTGGGCTAGCTCTGGCCCATCTCGGGCTGGCGCCTAATTTTTTCTTCTTTGGTTTATTTTTCCTTTTTTAAAAACCTTTCTGATTTTTGTAAATTAACATAAAGAGAAAAGAAATATGACAAACACTTTTACACCATTTTTAATAGTTTCAAAAATAGTCATATTAATACATGGTTTGATTATTTACGAATAATTTGAAACTTCATTTGAAATTATTTGAAAAACATTTGAATTTAAAAATAAGAATTTAAATTTGGAATTTGAATTTGAAGCAACATAATTAATTAAATGCAACCACATATGGAATGATGACATGATTCAACATTTTATTGCACAACAATTTGGAAAGTTACAAACGGGCTGTTACAACACTCCCCCCCTCAAAGGAATCACACCCCGAGATTCTTCATGGAGCAACAAAGAGGTTGGGGTACTCGGCACGGAGGTGGTCTTCACGTTTCCATGTAGCTTCCTTGTCAGAATGATGAGACCATTGAACCTTGTAGAACTTGACAGTGTTGTTACGGGTGCGACGTTCAGCTTCGTCAAGAATGCGAATCGGTTGTTCCACATAAGAGAGATCTTCTCGAAGTTCAATTGATCCATGATCAACTGCACGACCTGGATCTTGGAAGCACTTCTTGAGTTGTGACACTTGGAAGACATCGTGCACTTTGGAGAGGTTTGGAGGAAGTTCCAGACGGTAAGCCAATTCACCATGCCTTGAAAGAACGTTGAAAGGCCCAACATAACACGGAGCGAGCTTGCCTTTGATGCCAAAGCGTTGCGTGCCTCTCAGAGGAGTGACGCGAAGGTAAGCTTGATCACCAGGTGCATAGACCATGTCCCTGTGCTTGCTATCATAATAGCTTTTCTGCCGAGACTGGGCAATCTTCAGATTGTCACGAATGATGCGCACCTTTTCTTCAGCATCCTGGATAATGTCAGGGCCAAAGAATTGACGTTCACCAGCTTGAGACCAATTCAGAGGAGTTCTGCATTTGCGGCCATAGAGAGCTTCGAAGGGAGCCATGCCTAGACTTGCTTGGAAGCTGTTGTTGTAGGAGAACTCAGCATACGGAAGGTAATCCTCCCATTTCATGCCAAAGGAGATAACACACGCTCTGAGCATATCCTCCAGAATTTGGTTCACTCTTTCAACCTGTCCACTTGTCTGCGGATGGTAAGTTGTGCTGAACAGAAGTTTGGTACCCAAGGCTATCTGAAAGCTATCACAAAATCGAGAAGTGAAGATACTTCCACGATCTAAGCTTATTGCCAAAGGAACACCATGTAAAGAAACCAGTCTTGTCATATACAGTTCTGCCAACTGACTAGCTGATACTGTCTCTTTGACTGGGAAGAAGTGAGCCACTTTGGAGAAACGATCAATGACAACAAAGATTGCATCGTTGCCTTTCTTGGACTTTGGAAACCCAGTAAGGAAGTACATCTCGATCTTGTCCCATTTCCACTCAGGAATTTGCAGTGGTTGAAGAAGTCCAGGTGGTCTCTGATGAACTGCGTTGACACGACAGCAAACATCACAATGAGACACATAGCGAGCAATTTCACGCTTCATCCTGGTCCACCAATAGATTGACTTGAGATCCTGGTACATCTTTGTGCTGCCAGGGTGGATAGAAAGCGGAGTATCATGAGCCTCCTTAAGAATGAGTTCTCTTAAGCTGTCAAGCTTGGGCACTACAATGCGTTCTTCAAACAGCAAGGTACCCTTGTCATCGAGAGAGAAACTCTTGTACTTATCCTTGCCGATGTTTGCTTTGATATTCTTGACACCAGAATCACACAACTGTGCGGCACGAATCTTATCCTCAAGTGTAGGAGTGGCAATCAAGTTTGCAAGATAACCAGAAGGAACCACTTGAAGATTGAGCTTCTTGAATTCTTTGTGAAGAGGAGGTTGGATGTCCTCAACCATAAGGTTGTTGCAATAGGACTTGCGACTGAGAGCATCAGCCATTACATTAGCTTTGCCTGGAGTGTAAGAGATGGTAAGATCATAATCTGAGAGCTTCTCAAGCCACCTTTTTTGCCTGAGGTTCAAGTATGGTTGAGTGAAGAGATATTTGAGACTCTTGTGATCAGAGAAGATCTCACAGCTGTGCCCCAACAAATAAGGTCTCCAAGCCTTGAGGGCATACATGATTGCTGCAAGTTCAAGATCATGTGTAGGATAGTTGAGCTCATGAGGCTGCAACTGGCGAGATGCATAAGCCACAACTTTGCGTTCTTGCATGAGGACTGCGCCTAGTCCTTGAAGAGATGCATCGCAGAATATTTGGAAAGGTTTGGAAGTATCTGGGCCAACTAGAATAGGAGTAGAAGTGAGTTTAGCTTTCAAGAGATTGAAGCTCTCATCACACTTTGGAGTCCAAAGAAACTTTCTATCCTTCCTAGTAAGATCGGTGAGAGGCTTACCGATTTTGGAGAAGTTCTCAACAAATCGACGGCAATAGCTAGCCATGCCAAGGAAACTCCTGACTTGTTTCACCGATGTAGGAGGCAACCATTCAACAATGGCCTTCACTTTTTCGGGATCAACAGAAATCCTTCAGAAGAGATGACATGACCAAGGTAGGATACTTTAGGAAGCCAGAATTCACACTTGGAGAACTTGGCGTAGAGACGGTGTTCTCGGAGCTTCAACAAGATAAGGCGTAGATGTTCTCCGTGTTCTTCCTCGGTTTTAGAATAGATAAGAATGTCATCGAGATAGACTACCACGAACTTATCGAGGTATTCCATGAAAATAAAGTTCATCATACGTGAGAAAGTCGTCGGAGCATTTGTGAGACCGAAAGACATGACAGTGTATTCGTAGAGACCATAGCGAGTGGTGAAAGTTATCTTAGGAATATCTTCTTTGCGGATCTTGATCTGGTGATAACCTGACCTCAAGTCCAACTTGGAGAAAACCTTAGCACCGGCGAGTTGATCAAACAGGTCATTGATGCGAGGAAGGGGATATTTGTTCTTGATGGTTTTCTTGTTCAAAGGATGGTAGTCAACAACCAGTCGCTCAGTCGTGTCCCTCTTTTTCACAAACAGAGTAGGACAACCCCAAGGAGAAGTACTAGGTTGAATATGAGATTTACTTTCCAACTCCTCTAACTGTCTCTTAAGCTCAGCCAGTTGTTTGGGGCCCATCTTGTAAGGACGTTTGGAGATAGGAGCAGTGCCTGGTTCTAGTTCAATAACGAACTCCACGGCTCTGTCAGGTGGGATACCTGCTAATTCCTCAGGAAAGACGTCAGGAAAGTCTCGGACCACCGGAATAGCTTCTATGGAAGGAAGAGGATCAACATTGAGAGCGAAAAGCTGAGCTGAAGAGGTTTGGTTTGGAGAATAGACTATCTGTCCAGAAGGATGAAAAAGAGTTACAGTCTTTGTGGAATAGTCTATCTTAGCTTGATTGGCCTTCAACCAATCCATGCCCAGAATGACATCAATATCAGAATTGCCGAGAATTATTAGAGATGCCAAGAAGATATGGCCTCCAATTTGGATTTCATTGTCGGGGCTTATCTTGGACGAGTACATCTGAACACCGGGGGAAGTGACGCTAAGACCATTGGAGATAGACTCGAAAGATAGATCATGCATTTGTGCAAAAGCTTGTGATGCAAAAGAATGCGATGTGCCTGTGTCAAATAACACCTTAGCAGGAATATGATTAACAGGGAGTATACCAAAGGACAACTTCTGGAGCTTCCTCTGCTTCATCAGCCCTGATGTGGTTCACTCGCGCAGCACGTGCCGGAGGTCTGTTATTGGGGACGAAAGGCCTAGTCGGGGCAGGTGTGCGGACCATGGCCTGAGTTGGAGCAGGACGAGGTGGTGGTGGAGGAGGACGGGTCTCCGGGTAGTTGTTGGAGTAGTGGCCCGGTTTCCCGCACTGGTAGCAGGTCACATTGGGGCGAGCGCCCGTTGGCCTTGGCAGTCCTCTGGAACCCCTCATAGCGAGAGCCGGGTTCGGTGGGCGAGGCGCGAGTCCTGGAGGTCCTGGCACGTAGGTAGCTCGTGCGAAGGCGCTGTTAGGCACCCAGATCCGACGCTTCTGAGTAGGAGCGGCGGCGATTGACGATGAAGAAGAGTTGCTCTCACGAGAGTGCTTGCGCGACTCCTCGAAGATCTTGCGCCCGTGCTCCTCATTGAGCGCGATGTTGACGAGGTCCTCGAAGTTATCAGCCTTGACGAGGTTCAGCTTGTACTTGAGCGCGGGGCTGAAACCCTTGCGGAACTTGGCCATCTTCTTGACCTCAGTGTTCACCTCATCTCCAGCGTAACGAGCAAGGCGATTGAACTCGCCATTGTACTCCATCACGTCCATCTTGCCTTGCATTAGCAAGTTAAACTACTCGCGCATCTTGTCCATGAGACCTTCTGGGATGTCGTGGCGCAAGAAGGTTGTCTTGAAATCCCCCCAAGTGGTAACCACCCCGGGAGCTCTCATAGCCTGGAAGTTTTCCCACCATGAGGCAGACTTGCCCCTAAGCAGGTAGGACATGTAAGGCACCCTGTCGTGCTCAGCCACGTGGGCGATAGCAAGGGTCCTTTCCATCTCGCGAAGCCAATCATCAGCTTCCAGCGGCTCAGTGGGGGAAGCGAAGTTCCGTGGGCCCAGACTGAGGAAGTCCTTGACGGTCACACGTGCATTGCCTTCATTGCGATGCCCGTGGTTGTTCTGGTAGGCTTGGTGCTCAGCCATTTGAGCCAGAACTTGGGTCATCTGACCAAGCAACGTAGTGATATGAGGCGGTTGTGGTTCACCTTTTGCATTGCGGTTGTTCCTGGTGTTCGGCATCCTGGAGACATTGGATATTAGAACAGCAAAAGGATACATAAAGCCAGGGAAAACTTGGAAAGTAAAATTCTTGCTCAGAAAATAGTTGCAAACTTTTAGGACAACAAGGATAAGCTTCTCATAGCAAAGGTTCATAACCATACACTTAGTTAGCCAACAGTACAACCACCAAGGTTTCAGTACTAGAAGGACAACTACTAGTACAAAGTTAACCATCCGTACAACCAACACGGTTTCGGTACAAAGGATAGCTACTACAACAAAGAAAGAGATACAACTCGAAGACTAGCTCGCGTTTCCATCTGAAGACAAAACTGTGCACCCCTCTCCGGTGATGAGATGGGTGTAACGACGATCGCAGTACACGTGGTACTCTCGCACAATGCGTCAAAACTCAGGGGAGTAGGCATCTGGCGTCTGTTTCCCGTACAGCAGTGGTCCAACGTGGTCTGGAGAAGTAGTGATCAGAGGACCACGCTCTGGAGTGTATCCACCCACAGCAGACAGACGACTCGGAAAAGCGAGCTGGAACCTCGGGAAAGCGTCTGGTGTGACGTTCCCCCTGTCGTACTGGCCCAGGTGAGAGAGTGCCCGTTGCAGCTGCTGACGGACTGCTGCTAGCTCCAAGCGTAGAGTCCCAGCCACTGAGTCTGAAGACTGTCCAAAATGAGCGGTCTTGTCAAGAACCTCGATCTCGTACTGAGAGTCCGTGCAGGGGTAGTATGGAACGTAGCAGAACGGAGGGTAGTTGAAACAGTAGTAGTCCCTGCGCAGAGCCAAAGCTGCATCATAAGCTGCCAAGTGTACTGCCATGTCCACAGTGGAAGCCTCAGCCACGTGCTTGCTCACAGTATCACCATCATTCCCCTGATCCAAACAGCAGCTCTGTAGAAGGTCTGTACGTAATCTCTGGGGATCTCGGACACCTGGTACTCCGGCTGAAAGCTGAAACCGACATAGTCAACCATGCTTCTGAGAAGCTTCAGGTAACCGGTAGTCCGCTCACAGTGGGTCTTACGCACCACCTGATAGTGCGCCATCTACATAGCAGTTTGAAGTAGAAGTTAGCCTCCGGAAACAAAAGGATTGATTGCACAGAAAGAATTGTACAATGACAAAGAGATGAGTCCAGTGAAAGGTAGAAGAACAACTGATTGAATCAAGATTGAAACTGAACATCGCTGAAGAGGTTGATAACTACCAAAATGACAAAAACAACCTTCAAACACGTGCAACTATGGTACTACGGAAAACCAAGAACACGTGATGTCCTAAATTGAAATTAGAGATGAGAAGGGAAAACATCGTAACACTTCCTTACCAGAAGAACAGGGAGGGTGGGTGGGGAAAGAAGTAAGAGAACAGAATTCCTACTCTCACGTTTAAGATTTTTCCTGATAACTACAAAATATTTTTCTAGACTCAAACAACGACCACTAGAAGGGAACCTGAGGGTGTTTAAGCTCTGATACCAACTGTCAGACCCTTAATTCAGGCTACACAAACAAAGCATATCGGTTGGGCCACACAACCAAGAGCATATTGGGGAATACCAATCCCAGGAACATGCAGGCCTGGCTCGGAATGGATCATCGGCCGACAGCTCTTGGCGATCCCAACGTCACATACGTTTCCAGATTATGCACGCAAGAACCAAAAAAGTCTTCCAACTCGTATACTTCAACCATACACACACGGTATACGAGTCAGATTTTTAACAAGTTGAAACCACAGAATAAACCTAAGACACAAAGAAAGGAAATAATGTCCAAAAGCTCTCACTGAGCAAAATATAGCGAATGACACCAATCAGAGGACACATGTCGCAACATTACATCATGCAGCGGAAACAAACCGGTCTGAGTACAGACAAGAAGCAAAGGGCTCAAATCTGAAACGGAAAAGAAGGCCCATCCACGCAGTCCACCAGGAAGAAGCCCAGGGGAACTCTAACTACTTGTCGAAGATCTCGTCGTCGAACTCCACGTAGTATCCACCCACCTGGTCGTACGAAGAATCCTCAACTGCAGAAAAACCACAGCGCACGAACGGGTCAATACACGGAAGCGTATCGAACAAGATTAAGCTAACAGGTTACAAAACTGTAAGATTCCCAAAGTATGGGGGTAAGTGTACTCAGCGGCAGCAGCACTAGCAACCTAAAGAGACACGCTAAAACTTCCGTCTAATTAGAGAGGGATATGAGATCGTTTGAGTAGCCATCTACAACTAACACCAGTCATAACCCATTCTCGAATTAACCCCCTCAACCAAGTATGAGGAAGCAATCCGGGAATACTCACACGTTAACAATTTTAGTTACCATTTATGGTGAAAGTAATTCTATATTACTAGTCACATTAATTAACAAAGATTAGGTGTAAGTTGTCTAGATCTTGTTAGCCAGCATCATCACCAAAGTCGTCCATAACCGTGGACACGGCTCATCGATAAGATTATACCCTGCAGGGGTGCACTACAGTACCCATACTCGCATGATCAACCCAATCAAAAACATTAGGGCCTCTCAACACGACTCATTCCTTCACTACAGTAAGTCCAAGTGCCACCCATATGAGTGTTTACCCGCGTCAGGAGTCCGGCCGAATCTCAATTGCGGACTCATTAGTTTGTGTCCACGCGCCATGCGGATCAAACCACATTAGGAACTGTCCGCTTCGCACGCACCACCCCTATATGACCTCCCGTAACAAGTAACCTCTCATCGAACATCATCATCTTGCACATGCATATGAGCGAATGGAAAACCCGAACTACTTGCGGCACATGGACGAGCTGAGGATCCGTTCAAAGTCGAGGGGGCTCCATTGGGCCACCCAAAAGTGGTTTGTGCGCTCAAAATTGGATCAGAGGACAAAATCTCAGTTCCTAGGTCGACACTGAGCAGAACAAAGCACCTCGCAAGGCCTTCCGCCTGGTGCCTTATCTTTTAATTATAGAACCCCAAAATAAGACATCAGTTTATTATAGTAGAACAATCTATCATACTAAGCATATAAGATAAAAGACAAAGGAACGACTCGCTCAACCAATCCTAAGCATGCACTACGACTCGCAAAGGCCAACAGATAAACATGCAAGGGGTTATAGGTTGTGGGGATATAGCTGTATAGGCTCCAGGTTAAACATGTGGAACGCAGTTCAAGAATCGATAAATAGGATAGCATAGATCAAAAGGCAGGAAAGAAAACCGAACAATCGTGTAACCGGTTAGCAGAATCTTGCCTGGCAGCTCGTGGCCTGGCATGAAAGCTGGAACCTCAGTATCGTAGGTACTCGCAGCAGAAACGTCGTCGTCTACCCAAAGAAAGCCAAACACAGACAATAGGAAACAATAATCAATACAGAGAAATGCACAATCAAATGATGGTGCATTATGGTATGAGATGATTAGGTCATATTTAAAGCGGGGATGAAATCCCGGCAAAAGATTAGGGTGCAAGTTATTTGTGTAGCCAACAATTTAAATGTTACTTAATATATATAGCAGGTATGGTGATTTGATTAATTTAAATGGAAAAGTCGTTAATTAATTATTTGCCCAACACATAACATATTTAGTAATTAACTGCAAATTATTTATCTTCAACTCAAATTAAATATTTATTAGCATGGCAAGACATGGTTTAAAAGATATGAACATATTAAATGGAATTAGGGCATTATATATTTATTACCCCACACATTCCATATTTAATTAATTAATTGGATTTGTTAAATTAAACTAAGCATTTAATATAAATGATGCAAAATGACATAAGAATGTTATAATAATGTTCATTTCATTTTTGTGATATAAAAACATATAAAGTTTATTTAATTTGGATTTATAAATTAAAAGTTATTGCATTTTTAAGTGTAGGGGTGTTTTCTGAAATTCCAGGCACTTATCTCGTGAGTGAAACGTAACAGGAAAGGTTTTCGTGCAAAACAGGAAACCATGGGGGGCTCGGTGGAAAAATCCAGCGCCCTGGTCTTTTCTCACCATGCGGGTGTCTAGCCCGGGTGGCTGACGCGCGGGTCCAGGCCGCGCTGGCGCTGCGCTGGCTCCACGGTCACTGACCGGTGGGGCCAAGCTGTCAGCGAGTGCGAAAAATTTAAAAAAGGGCGATTTTAACCACTGCCAGGGGAGGATTCGAACGCGCGACGCGCGCATCGCTCGGATCGGACGTGCTAGCCAGTAGGTCTGAGTGTGTTGTTGTAGAGGTTAGCTTAGGTTTTCTTTTAACCTGCTACTACTCCTTGGTTTCTTGTCTGACGAAACTGACGGGAAAAACGGCAGCGCGGCGCAGCGGCGGGGAACGGCGCCGGCGACGACCTAAACGGGGGCGGCGCGCGTGCGTTTGGGGTGTAAAGGGGTGCGGCATGTACGGGGTTCTCGTTCCCGTCCTCATTTTCAAGAAAAAGGGCGGCTTTTGACGGATTCGTGCTCGACCGGGAGGCGCCCATTCCGGCCGCGGCGTTGCCCGTCCGGCGCCAGTCAAATCACGGCGAGCGGAGGCGAGAACGAAGTGGGAAAGAAAGGGGACGGACGAGGCTCACCCTGGGGAACACCGTGGCGAGAGGAGGTGGCTCGGGATCGACGGAGGCGACCGGACGATGCGGGGAGGTCGAGGTGGAGCTCGGACCGGCGTTGGGGAAGAAGAGAGGAGCGGTGATGCGGCTCCGGCGTGCGTCGAGGAGGAAGAGGAGAGGTGGCCGCGCGTCCATAAAATAATGGGTCTGGAGGTTTTACTCCTGTCCCATAAAAGTCAACGAGAAAGAAAGTCATATGAAGATCTACTATTACATTATTAACTAAAGCATGTTTAATGGATTCATCAACAAGTTTTAAGTCAATGGAGCATTGTTCTATATTTTGCAATTCAAGCAACTCATAAAGATCTTTAAAGATCTTTAGATAATACAGAGACATTAGAGTCTATATCTAGTATAGCATGATGTGTCTCTTTCTAATAGTGATTAATATCTTGAGGATCCACAAATCCCCAAGTTTAGATCCGGTTCCGCGACCAAAGTTGTTCTTGCCGCCACGATTCGTCATCGGACCAGCAGGAGAATCACGCAGCACATGACAAACTCACTGCGCCAACAACGAATCCTTCGACCAGAAAAACCATCACGTCTGCACATTTATATTTGACTACATCAGTGTCAACAATTTACCTAGCCGACCACAAGAATGCACATTTATATTTGACTACATCAGTGTCAACCCGACCACAAGAACGTTGTGGTGGAGGACTTACGGGTCAACCGGCATGTGCTACTATTTTCTTTTTTACTAGTACGTAGTACACGTGATCCTTATGTAGGTTTGTTGTACGTACTCACTCCATTTAACGCGGATTTTCTACCCGGGGTGATAGCTACGCACGTACACAATATCATTAGATCTAATATCAAGATTCGTGCTGCCGTCCAGCTCCGTTTTCCATTCCCGTTTGGCACTATACGAATGAAAATCGTTTTCGTTGCAAGTGGTATCCCTGCTCCACCAAGGTGAGTCCCGTACATGCATGCATGCATCCCTAAGATTGCAAGATTAAAAAAAATGGGTTGGAGAAACTGGGTGATCAAATCTAAGTTTAAATCCATGTGTTTTGTTTTTGAAAATCAAATCCATGTTTTCTACCCTAGTGTTTTTTTGTTTTTGAAACATCAAATCCATGTACTTTTTTTCTTTTGACACAAAAAGAAAATCCATGCGTTATTCTGAACAAATTCGATGGATTAACAAACAATTTTGGGATCCTTTAATTTTTTACATTCTTGTATAAACTTGACAAAATTCATGATAGACATCACTATGGATCCATGGATTAACAATAAGATCATGCATTAACCATTATTCTGGACCTATGCATTGTCAACAATGAAAATATTCGGATCCTGGATGCATTGACATTTTTTCTTGCTAAAATGCATTAACAACAAAATATCATACACCATCAGGCCATTGATCACAATCAAGCATTTTACAAAAAATGCAATAGGGAAAGAAACTGGAAATAAAACATAAAGACCATATTCTTCCACCGAAGAAATATGAAACTGATCTTAAATATTGTAAAGAGAACTAAAAAAAACGAATCAACAGCCACCGGAGGCCCTCAAGTCCCGGAAGTTTTATGATTTGATGGCTCAAACATGATCTATTTTCTCCACTAAATCATCAGCTCTAGTAGTACGAACATGATTTGTGTTATTTACCATTCCGTAAAAGCAAATTAATTTCAGAGAAAGAGGGATTGGATCTGCCTAAAAATAAAAGATACGAACAAAATGGATCTAGATCGGGAACATCCCTAAATAAAAAATCAAACATGAAAATGATTCCTTCAGAGTGAGGCAAAATCAAGATAGGAAGGGAAAAAACAAATAGGAGTGCGATGTGTTCCACTCCACCTATCAGCTCCAGAGCAACAATAAACTGTTTGGCTTTTGAGTTAGCTCCAGATTCTGATTAGACGAGAGATTTTCCTGAAATGACTAGGGCCTTCCCAGTTTCTTTTATATTTTACGTTTTTTCTAAGTATTTGTAGTACATGAACGTGAGCTGTCTCAAACGTGATTTATTTTCTTGACCATCAGTAAAACAAATCATCAGAGTTCTTCAGTTCCAGACACAATTCATTCAGGCAAGCAAAATATCACATATCTATTCAAAATTAAAACACATAGAGCCGAATACAGTTGTAACATCAGCATCGACTACGATCTGGAAAACTCCATTCTCATCAAACATCACAAACAAAAAACAACTAGAATCTAAAAAAGAGGGACCGTGGCCACTCATTTATTGAACGAAAAAACCGAAAATAATATCCGTGAGCGCTAGTTTAGATCAAATTACTGAGACTGAAAAGTAAGGAAAAATCAAATCGCTCATGTGGATCTTGAGCATCGAATAAGGTCTGAAAAATTGGTGCCATGCACATGTAATTTTGCTTGATTATATGATCTCCACGGACAGACTACAAACTACTAACGGCACTGGAAAAAATTCTCGTACATGGGATCTGGATCGGGAACACCATATATAAAAACAAATCAATATCGACCTGAGCTCAGACGGTAAAGGTAAACCAGATCGAAAAAAGGCAGAAGCAAATCCAGATCGAAGAAAAAAAACAGATTCTACTTCCGCACGTCGGCACATCCTGCAACCTCCTAGAAGCTAGTGACGGCCGCGTGCTCGAACATCCTGAACGCCACCCGCCCGCTCTTCTTCTCCGATGGACGCAGCTCTTCTCCGAAGGACGCACGGGAGGCTTGGCAGGAGGGGAGGCCGGCGACAGCAACAAGCACCATCCCCTTCGAGCCGACTCAGATCGATGCCACGAGCAGGTCGATCTCGGCGCGAGGCGCCACGCTGGAGGTGGGTGAGGGAGGCGGGGGATTAGGAGATGGTAGAAGTCAACGGTGGAATTGTGAAATCGGGGAGGGAGAGTGAGGGCCGTGGGCTGTTTTTTTTTCATTTTAGAGGGAGCGTGCCGGGTTGCTTTGGTTGTGGTCGGTCAAAAGGACACCTTAACCCCGTTTCTTTGATGTGCGGTGCAAAATGTCGTATAGAACTGATCAATGGTTGGATACATATGCGTAGCTACCCTTCAAGGTAGCCCACTATTTTTCATATATAAATATGTAAATTATTAAAACATCTTATATTGTGAAACAGAGAAGTATATGTCAAGTCGGCCGTATATTTAGATTTAATATAGCATCTATAATGTTTATAATCTTGATGGTTAATTAAACCCCTCCGAGCCCTCCCCCTCCGATTTCTTAGCCACGAGGTAAACTTTGAGTTAAACCCTCCATAATTACAGCGATTATTAAAAAAAGTGCCGCCATTAATTCAATACTCAAGAGGGTAAATTCGTCTAATCATGATTACCAGGTGACCAACCGACTTTGTTTTTTTGAAACTATTTTTTTCTTTTGGAAATAATGACCAACCGACTTGTTGCGCTTCTTCGCCTTCAAATACTCCTGGTTTTTCTGAATTGAATACCAAATCCTTTTCTTTTTTTGAATCTTTGCCTCTCGTTCTAGAGGTATAGCGCATTTCACCGGGGATCATCACTCTACTGTTCCGGTAAGGTGGACTGGTTTAGCTTTGCTAGATCCGAGCGATCGATGTATTGGGTGGATTGGATTTCTAATGCTATGGCAAATGCAGATCAATATCAGTCGGAAGCGGCTGGACTCTCTTTGCACGTCCACGGCGGGTCGTGCCGTCGGATGCGGAAACGGACCCCATCGTATATCATCTCTGGTCAGTATCTCCTCGCCAACGTTCACTGTGTCGCCCAAGTTAGATCGTCGATTTAGATTAGATTTTTTTTCTTTTGTAGGTAAAATAAGAGTCGGATTTTTGAGCTGTGACCATACGCTTCGATTTTATACAGATGCTCTGCTCCGCGATCGGAGCAGCAGCGGAGCGGCTGCAGAGGACGAGGGATCCTCGCTGCCATCATCCAATCCCATCGGGATAGGTATGAACTTCTCAGATTACTTACCACTGGTTTTCGTCTTCCTAGTAGCGCCGCTCGGGATCAGCCAAGATGTCGTCGGCCGGTCTTGCCATCCTCAGCCCTCTGTTGTCTCATGTGCCCCATTGCCTGCCGCTGTCGGAACCCCCAGACTCGATCCTCATTTTCCTTGTGATTCCCGGCATGGCACTTACGCCAATGCGTGTGATGGGGTCAGAATCAGTGGCCTCCGTCAAGCTCCACATCCAGAAGTCCAAGGGGTTTGTCGTGACGAAACAACGGCTGGTGCTCGGCGGGCACAAGCTGTCACGCAGCGACTCCCATGTCAGGGACTATGGACTTGCTGATGGGAACGTGATCCACCTTGTCTTCCGTCTGGCTGACCTCCGTTCAATCACCGTCGAGACTGAGAGTGGCAAGAAGCTCCGGTATCAGGTGGAGAGCAGCAGCAAGGTTGGGCATCCAAAGAGCTAAGCTCGCCGCCGTGACTGGGGAGCAGCTGGAGGACCAAAGGCTAGTGTGCGACGGCGAGGAGCTCGAGGACAACCAGATGATCACAGATATTGGTAGCAGAGACATTGCTGCATCTGCTGTGATCAACGTATTCGTCCGCGCACCGGCCAGGATTAAAACTCAGCAGGTTGACATGGACACTGTTGTTACATTCGATAACTCCACAGACCTCAAAATAGATGCGCCTCCGGTTGAGCCGATCATTGTTAACGAGAAGGTGGAGCTGCCGCCTCCCATTGTGGAAATGATCAGCGTAACAGCGGCCGGTCTGGACAACGGGTATCTTCCTGAGATGCCAACAGAGGGTTCTAGGGGAGTCTACTTCATGCTGGATCCCACGGGTCGGACCAACGTCGCGGTTTTCAAGCCTATGGACGAGGAACCGATGGCCGAGAATAACCTTAGGGGGTTTCATTTGTCAGTTGATGGAGAGGGCTTGAAGAGAGGAACACATGTAGGGGAAAGCGCACCGAGGGAAGTTGCAGCGTATGTTCGCGACCATCCACTCGACGGGCGAAAATCATGTGACGCTACTGGATTTTCCGGCGTACCTCCCACGGCGCGGGTTCGTTGCTTGCACATGGGGGAGGGGTTTAATATTGGATCGCTGCAGAGGTTTGTGGAGAATGTTGGAAGCTGCGAGGATATGGGTCCTCGAGATTTCCTCGTTCAGGAGGTTCAGAAGATTATCGTGTTAGATATTAGATTGGCAAACGCTGATCGTCATGCGGGCAATGTGCTAGTGTGCCGAGATGGAGAAGATCATCATGTGAAGTTGGTACCAATTGACCATTGATACTGCTTGCCGGAAAAGGTTAGTTGATGTTATGTATTGTGCTACCTCATGTAACGCGTTTTGGTAGGCAAGTTTATCTTACCAAAACATTTTATATTTTCAAACAGATAATCGTACTGTTTATTTATCTCAAACTACTGCTTTCTCTTTACTCTTTGACGTAATGTCGTATTTAAGGGAAATTTTGTTCCGATGAATGCAGTTTGAAGATTGTACCTTCGAGTGGCTCTACTGGCCGCAATCCCGCGAGCCCTTCAGTGAGGAAACCGCCTCATACATTGCATCACTGGATGCTGGCAAAGACATTGCGCTCCTCAAGTTCTACGGGTGGAACCTGTCTCCCCAGTGCGCCCGGGTTCTGCATATCAGCACCATGCTTCTGAAGAAAGGCGCACAGCAGGGCCTCACGCCTTATGACCTGGGCAGCATCATGTGCAGGAAAACTGTCAAGTGGGAGTCCGGAATTGAGGTCATCATTAACGAAGCAGAGGCTGCGCTGCTTCCACAAACTAGCGAAGAAACTTTCCTTGAGGCCGTATCCGAGGTCATGGACCGTCACCTCGACGACATGCTACCAAAGCGTAAGCAGAATAGCCAATGAATTTGATTGTATCCACATGTAAATATTACTTTCACTTCATGATAATAATGGGGTTGTTTTGATATTGGAAGACGTTGGATAAATTTCACATAAACTTTTGTTGTGAATATGACGGAGTTATTCGCATAGAACTACCACATGACGTGCAAAATTCCGGCAAACTACCACTTTATGTTCCAATCACGAAAAATTACCAGTATTCGTCACATTTGTTGTAATGTGCGCTAAAATGGAATTGAACATGAATTGACACTCGTGTTGACGGGTGGGATCCACCTGTCAGTGCTGACGTGGCAGCACGCATGGATTGTTCGTTGAGTTGGCAGCATGTGTGGACATGGGCCCACCTGTCAGACCAATAAAAAAGTAAAATATCTCAAAAAAAATCTTTTGAATGATGTACACGGTGGGTCCCACCTGTTGGTGACTGATTTTTTTCCTTTTCCTCTTCTATGAGTCGTTGACCTGGTTAGCTCGACCGCCGCGTCCTCAAGGACGCTTCCGCCGCCGCGCCCACACCTCTTGCAGCTTGGGAGGTCCCCGCACCTGGCGTACGCCAGCCCTGCCGCCGCCTTCCGCAGCTCATCGGAGCAGTCCCGTGGACGTGGCGCATGTCGTCTAGGAGCCCGAGCACCGGCAGCGCGGCGAAGTTGGCGGCGTCTTGGGCGTAATCGGAGTCCGCTGCGTCGGGTCCATGAGCCGCCTGGAGTCGTCGTAGGCGAAGGCGAGCACCCAACACACCTGAACGGGTCCGCGGCGTTGTGGGCGTAATCGGAGTCCGCGGCGTCGGGGTCGATCGCCTAGAGTCGTCTCTAGCGCCTGCACGGCCGGTAGCAGCAGCGCCGCCCAGGCCAGCGCCTGCAAGGCCGAGAGCAGCGCCTCGCTGGCGGCGGCGGTGAGTTGGGGCTACGCTGACGCCACCTTGTAGCCGAGCGCGGCGACCTGCACTAGCGGCGTAGGCGCAGCAGGCGTGGGCGGCGTCGTACCAGGTGCCCGCGGTGGGCGACGAGGCGGCCGCCCCCTAGCGACGTCGTGGGCGTCGTGATGGGGCCGCTTGAGGCAGGAGGCGCAGCGGGAGGCGAGGGCGCGCGGGCCCAACGAGTGACGACCACGGAAACGGCGACGGCGGCGCCCCGTCCGCGGCGAGGAGGATGAAGTCATCGGGCTCGCTGCTTCGCTGGGTGGGCGCGGAGCTGTTGAGGCCAATTGAACGGAAGAAGATGAAGAAGAAGAGATTTTGGGAGTTTTTGGTTTTTATTTGTCACTGACAGGTAGGACCCACCATCGGATTTTATTTTTTTTGAGATATTTTTTTTAATTGGTCTGTCGGGTGGGCCCATGTCCACACATGCTGCCAACTCAGCAAACAATCCACGCGTGCTGCCACGTTAGCACTGACTGGTGGATCCCACCCGTCAGCACGAGTGTCAATTCGTGTTCAATTCCATTTTAGCGCATATTGCAACAAATGTGAGTAATAGTGGTAGTTTTTCGTGATTGGAACATAAAGTGGTAGTTTGCCGAAATTTTGCATGTAATGTAGTAGTTATATGCGAATAACTCAATATGACGTGACCAGAAAGGACGGCCACGTCCAAATTATGAGCTATGTTTCGGTCTTTCTCTCGTTCTGTTCTGATGGAGTGCGTATATGTGCACCAAGTTCGTTTTTAAATAGGTGATGAAAAAGTAAAGTTTCTAGGATGATTTGTGACCGCTACTTCATTTGCTTGAACATACATATTTTTACTTAGCTAGGGGTACATAATTTGAACCATGTTTTTAGTCATGAATGATGTATTTCTTGTACTCGCTTAATGAGTAGGAACAGCTCGAGGCGATCAATAAAGTTATACCAGGGTTACCTTTGCCATTCTAGCTCAGGAAGACGGCACTGTTTCAACTTAAGAATTTGTCGCATGATGCAGCCGTGATTTTGACAACTCCAAAAGCAACTATCATTGCACTTATGTTTGCTTAAGAACTCTTTGACTGATCGAGCTCAAAGTAAGACTTCAATTTTTCTTCAGTTTGGCAGCATAACAGTAGACCACGCGCTAGAAGATTTTTGGGCACAAATGTAGCACTGTTGATTATGCAATGTGTTCTACTCTCCCCATCCCAAAATAAATGTCTTAAATTTGTCCAAATACAAATGTATCTAGACATGAAACACATCTAGATACATCCATATTTGTATAAATCAAAGACATTTATTTTGGAGCAGAGGGCGAGCAAATAAGATAATCTTTTCACCAAATACGACTGGAGTGTAAAGATCATAAGCGCTTGAAACATTCCTGTCAATACATTTCCATCCTTAGCCATAAGTCCTTAACAAAAAGAATACTGCAGATACATGATAGGAAAATAAGCACAACACTAATAGCTATTGAGCACGGAAAAATGTCATCACAAAGATCCAATGTTCAGTTCCAAAGTTATCTTTCACCGGATGTTCCACTTCTGCTCCAGGGAACTACATATTCGATTTAAACAGCAGGCGGCACTGAGAGGGTAGCTGCAAACTGCAACAAGGTAACATGTCACTACAGTTCCAAGTAATATGTGTACAATCAGGAAAATAGAAGGTAGGTAATGAACCTTGAGGCGGAGAACAGTAGTACTAACTGTCCATCCAACAAAGTCTAACTTGTAAAACTGTTTCTTGCTCTAACAAAATATGGCCCTCTTGGTCAAACAAGCCAACAGGCAGGGAAGTATTTAATAAAAAAAGTCATTGTTTCAAGCTATGGTAATTGTTTACTGAGTTGGGGTAATAAGATTGTTCTTTTTCCAGGAAATTCAAAGAATTAGACAGTTTGACAAACCAGGAGACTGGCCCGCTTCAGAAGTTATGAGCTTTGCTCTAAACAACTAAACAATACATATACCAGACATAGCATACAATGCAAAACATAATGTTCAACTTATATCTAACATGTGTTTGTAAACTTTCAAAATATCCAAACAGAAGAACAAATCCAGTGACTTACCTGTTTTTTTTACATTAAAAGGCGCTGTATTAAAACTAGGCAAGGGATGCAAAGCAGCTTACAACAGGACCCACACAGAAAATAAATTACAACCAGGTCCCTGGACACTTGCAAGAAGGACCTCTACCACAGATTTGGGAGCACAATCAAGTCCTTCGGATAGGACAAACTCAAACTCACCGTCACGGGGATGGAACCACTTGGGACGGTGAGGGCGCCATAGCTCACGACCACGACTCGAGAGCAAAGGGGCCTCCGAAACGGCACTAGGTCTGGAGGTTGAAGACAGTGGCCAGGAACATGCTTGACCACCGAAGGCCGCCCTTCGGACAGAAGGGTCAACGGCATGGCAAGGCTCACCCTTCTATCGCCAACAAGTAACGAGCCGCAGCAACTTGCACCCAAGGCGGACGAGGATAAACTCCAGCAAATCCGCCCTTCGGCTAGAAGATTAGGGGAGGGGGGGGGGGGGGCGGGAGCTGCCTCCCATAATCAGCTCGACAACCACAGGAGCCTCCAGATCTGCTCTACTCTGCGACTCCACAGCCCGTTCCCTCGCCACCACGGCCGGCCAGGGGGGAAATCACAGACAAACAGCAGAGGAGAAGGAGATCCCCTACCTTGAGCTTCGCCTTATTGGAGCTTCCTCCCATAATCAGCTCGACAGCCGCAGGAGCCTCCAGATCCGCTCTACTCCGACTCCATAGCCCGTTCCCTCGCCACCACGGCCGGCCAGGAGGGAAATCACAGATAAACAGCATAGGAGAAGGAGATCCCCTACCTTGAGCTTCGCCTTATTGGAGCTGCTGCCGCCCAAAGGCCCGCAGAAACGACCACCGAGGTCGGTTACCACCGAAGCGGGAAGGTGCAGCACCAGCGCAGCTCAACGCCGGCAGCCTGCAGTAGCATGGCATAACGCCAAACGCAGTACAGGACAAAAAAGAGGAAACCCTAGATCTACAGGTGATATGGACAGGGGAGAGAGGGGACTGAGGCCTCCCTCCCCCTCCGCTCCGGCCGGCAGAGCCGGTGGAGAAGAGGGGGAGAGCAGCGACAGCACGCGATGGGGCCCTCAGAACACTCGGGAGAGGGGAGGAGAGAGAGAGAGAGAGAGAGAGAGAGAGAGAGCAAGGGGGGAAATGTCCAGGCCCCCAGTGACTTAACTAGGTAGGTAGTTCTGACTTCTGAGGACTCATAATATTCTTATCTCAAAGATATAGCTACTCACTCTGTATGTAATCATCTGAGTATTCCTTTTCAATCTTTCCATGGGCCATGGCACCAACCTAGAAACATGTGCAGGTAGTATGAGCTTATGCACAAGGAAGCGACCAAGGTTAATTGAATATCACAGCTTTTACAGTTTCACTTACCACAAATACAAGCGGTTCATCATCATTGGATTTAGCAACATAGTCAAACAAATTAACCGACTTCTCCGCCTTATATGAAAGCCCTAATTATCAGAGACACATCAATTAGCAGCCTTATTTGATCCAGGAAAATGCTTTAGTAAATAAATATGAATTCTCACCAATCTTCCGTGCGCCAACAGGTAGATAGTTGGTGACAGGATTTTTAATAACGTTAAGGAGCTTCTCACGTGTCCCCTCTGCTGTAATGCTCAACTTTTGCAATAACTGAGCTGCAATGTTGTATAATACCATGCATGTCAGCATAGTTTATGAAATATAATAGAAACATACAAGATGCAGAACATGTGATATTTAAAATATCAGTAACTTACACATCAAACCACAGAAGCGTTTGAATGTTCGGGGCAGGCGAACATGAGGCTTGATTTCAAACAACACTCCCTTTTCAGTCCTAACATAGACAGCTTGTAACCTCCCAGCCTTAGTTAGAGGACTATCAAATATTGCTAACAGAGCCTGCAAAATATTTCGAATGAAAACCCAAATATGTAGTACTTTTTACCAAAAGTTCTACTAGCAAAAAAAGGAACGGTTGGCAACAACTGACATTTTTGGGTCAAACCCACCCAGGTATTCATGCAGACACATGAATTACGATAACTAGTAGCTATTCATAGACTCAAACATTGTCCAATCCAAAAGGAGAGGAAAAAAAAGCAACGGCATGGAGGCCGAGCAGGGGAGGGAGCGGGGGAAAAGGAGAGTGGAAAGAAAGGTTATGGCAGAGCAAGGAAGGGGGACAGAGGTAACAAATGCTATGGCAGAGAGAGAGAGAGAGAGAGAGAGAGAGAGAGAGAGAGAGAGAGAGAGAGAGATTGTTGGCATGATATAATCTTGTCATGGTGTAAAATGCACGCATAGGTTGCGTGCAGGCTAGTGTGAACACACATAGGTTGTGTGAGAGTAGGAGCTAAGTCAGTAGGTGCTTGTATGTTCTAGACTACTCTACAAGTTGGTAATTCTTAGGCTGGGCAGTAGAAAGGAGTAGAAGGCTCTAGAATACTGTAACTCTTAGCCAGTAAGATAGGTTGTAGTAGAACACTCTAGAATACAGTAGCACCAACCATGAATCCTCTATATAAGGAGAAGCACCCTATGGATGAAAGGTAGCAAGCCAAGGTCCTAGCATAGGTTGCTGAGGGCAAGCATAGGTTGCTAAGGTTTGCCAGCATTCGTTGCTGTGGTGAAGCTTAGGCATAGGTTGCCAAGCTTGTAGGCATTTGTTGCCTGTGTAGTGTAGCATTCGTTGCTACAAAAGATAATAGAAAAGGAAGGCATTCATTGCCTGAAAATCAAGTGTGTGAACCTCCCAACAGAGATGGGGGACAGAGGTTACAAATGATATGGCACAGAGAGAGAGAGAGAGATGTCAAGCAAAATTAAGTTTGCTTCCCTTTGACTTCAACAAAGATTTCTCAATGGACAATAAATAAACAGCTTTCTGTCATCTTCTATTACAACAACATCAAAGCCTTTTGCCCCAAGCCAGTTGGGGTAGGACAGATATGAACCACAATATAAAAAAGTATGGAAACCAAGGAGAGAGAGAGAGAGAGATCCAAAACTCTAGGTACATTCCAATCCCTCAAGTTCCTATGTACCGCCTCCTCCCATCTTAACTTCCATCACCCTATGCCTCTCCTAGTATTTTCCCTGCCCTTTAGAATCCCACTGTTAACTGATTCTCCTAGAGAGAGAGTATCCCAAAGAAAATTAATAGTGATGGGAACCTGAAAATACCTGGTATATGATATCAGGCCTATAATCAGCCGGATTGTGATTCTGCTTCCTCAAATAATTAGCGTGATCATCCGAATTCAAGATTTGCATAGCCTATATAAATTGTTAAAAGAATCATCAAGACTAACATAATGTATGATTTATGTCAAAAAAAAACATCATATCTCTTTAATCATCTGAAAATATAGAAGCAGATATAATTGCCTGGTAAAATTGGTTAACACAGCCTTGCAAATTTTCATTACAATATGCACGGTGGAAGCTATATGATTGCCCAAACTGAAATTCTGAAAAGAAATATATACAACTCACAAATACATCAATTTATGACAGTCCTAAATGTGATTTGTTTCAGTTAAGTCATATCCCTCCAGTTGTAAATCCACCCCCCCCCCCCCCCCCCCCTACTTGTAAGTTAACGACCACATGGACAAACCAGCAAATCGAACAAATTTATTTAAGCCTCTCTTAGTAAGCACCAATCAAGAAATAATCAATCAAAGCTAACAATAAACTAAACCTCGACAGTAGCATACCTTCCCCACTTTGCCGACCTCGAGGCAGGCCCTCTCAAGCACGAAGATCACACCCGGCCGCCGCTTCCGGTCCACCGTCCGGGGCATGATGGGGATCCCCTCTCCCACATCATCGACCTCCGCCGCCGCCCCTTCCCCCACCGTTACATCATCCTCCCTCCCCTTCCCCTCTTCCTCCGGCGGTGGAAGCTCCTCCGCCTCGTCAGCGACTGGAGGGGCGCGCGAGGCCGCGCCGTCTTCAAGCTTCCGCTGCTTCTTCCCCTTCGCTGCGGACGGAATTTCCCCCGGCTCGTCGACGACCGGATGGGCGAGTGAGGCCGCCGCGTCGTGTGCGAGCTTCCGCTTCTTCTTCCCCTTCACTGCGTACGGCCGCACCATTTTTCTCCTCTGGCTTCGCGGACGGCGCTGCCTCGGGCTGGGGTTTTGGTAAGAGAGGTCTAGGGTTTCCGGGGATGCAGGTTCTCCATCTATCGGTTATTAGAAGCCTGGGGATTTCTTAATTAAAACAGCAAAAAAACAGACGGTTGGGATTAAAGCTGGAAGAAGAGCGCCTGAGATTATACATTTAAACTACAGTGCTCCCTTCGATTAGAAGAAATCGAAAATGATATTTATGAATTTGAAACATTTCTGAAAAAATCTGGATGTAGTGGATGCTCAAACAACTAACTCCTATCCGTTTATGAATGTCAATCTTCAAGATTATCAAGTAGATCTTCGTCGGAAAATCACGTGCATACTAGATTAGGTCTACTCTGAATCACAGGACAGAGAGCGATCGTGGTGGCGGCCTAGGGTTTCATCCTAGCCGTCACCGCATGTGTCATCTGTAGTTTCATTGTCATTGTCGGCAAAAATTAAGTGGGTACTGGCAGCCTCTAGTTGTCGTTCCAGCACTAGGGGTGTCCCTGCCACAACTTGCCAACGAGGCGGTCGTCCCGTGCGCCAGACCAAGATATTTGGTCGCACGTCGCGACAGTGTAATATATATGATATCATTATACAACAGTCACATAAGTGCTACAAAAAGGTTTACAAGGCCATCGAGGCACGACGAAATATCGAGCCAAGCATGGCACATGTCAGAGTTTAATTGGCAGCGGAAGAAGAATTGACGCAACGGCTTGGAGCAACTCCATTCTACAGGTATCTGGCTGGGCTACGGATTCCTAACACGCATGCTCTTACTCCATCTCCTTGCTAAGGTAGGAGATGAATCCTCGCCGACATCTGGCACAATGAGGCCCGTGAGTACATTAAATATGCACTGTAACATCCCAACATTTTATAATATTCAAAAATCACTAAAATTTAAAACTTTTCTTTTATTAAAAAAACAAAATATTAAATGTATAAGAAAACCAACTATGAAAGACTTCAAAATGGAGTTTAATATTTTATATGTCACAGTTTAAACATTTTATTATCCACTGTCTTTCAAAAACCTTAAAATATAATTTGACAAATATTTTACAAACTACAATTCATTTTATTTTAAATAAATTAGTTTCTTTATAAGTATTTGAATTAAACCACTTAGTCATATCTATTCATAATACAAGGTTATTCAAAAGATTATATAATTACTAAATGGTTTTCATTCCCTTAACTATGTTCAAAATATAGTTTGGAAATTATAAGCCTATAGTGTATAACTTTAAAACTTCATAGAATTTAAATTAATGAATTAGCCAAATAAACATTTCATTTGCTTAAATGAATTTCATCTATTTTTCATAACATGAAAGGATTAATAGATTCTAAATAAAAATAAAATTAAAATAAAGGTCTTGTCCAAAGTTGTTATGAACTTTCAAATGTATAAAATATAATGTTGCACAAATTATTTTCAATTAAAAAGGAATACATTATCTTTTCCATTTTCATATAGTTGTGTTATGTCATTAATAATTATACCAAAGCAAAAAATGAATTTAGAAATTGAAAATGAGTATAAATAACTTAAATTCAAACATATTGAAATGTGGGTATTTTTACAAATTTATTTTAGCCAAAGAAAAATTTAAATGAGATAGAAATTCAAATTTGACTTTAAGTGTCAAATTTGTAATTAATCAATATTTCAAAATACTAATTTTCAAAAATATTCAAAACATACCCACAACTGGTTTAACAGAAAGATATTATTTTTACAAATTTTTAGAAATTAATTTGACATCATTTGGACATATAAATCAAAAGATATGAATTAAATAAATAAAACAGAAAAGGAAAAAAAAACTGCTGACGTCAGAGGTGACGTCATCATCGTCAACCTCCAGCCGCAAATATCGCCCCCGAATCCTCCAACGATTTCCTCCAAAATCCGGCGAGTTGGTTGCGGGAATTGCTCTCCCCCTCTGCCCTATTTAATCCCCTACCCCTCCTCTGCATTCCCCCTCTCGCTCCAAACCTAACCGCGCCGCCAGGCCGTCCCCATAGCTCGCCGGAGAAGCAACAGCGCCGCCGCCGTATTCCTTCGTTTTCGGCCAAGGTAGAGCACCCCCGAGTCCGAGACTCACCCCCTCTTCCTCTCCTCGCGGAACCGCACCTTCCTGACAAATTCCCCGATTTTCCTTGCAACCGCAGCGAGGAGTTCGTGCACACCCGAAGGTCGCCAGAGTCGCCGTGGAATTGACCGAGCAGCTCTCCCTCCCCAGGACGAATGCGACCACGCCACTGTCTCCATTGAGTTCCCCATCTCGCCCCGCGCGTCTCCGTCGTTTTTCTGAGCCGGGGGATCGCCGGAGCGACGAATCGGTCCACGCCCGAGGCCGCGCCGTCGTCTCCCTCGTCGCCGGCAGCCCCAGCGCCGCCAGCTCGTGTCCATCGCTGTAAGCCGTCCGATTGTTTTTCTGCGGCCTAGATTAGATCCTGCTAGCGAATCGGTACGATCTGATCTGGACCGTCAGATCCAGATCTGACGGCCCAGATCTGTAACTTATCCACGTCAGCGCCGCGTGGCAGCCACGTCACTGCCCAGTCAGCTGCCACGTGGAAAACAATTTCCTTAATTAAATTTAATTGGCAATTTTACAGAAACACCCCTGTCACTTAGATCTATCACAACTTTTTAACCACAACTCCAAATTTAATAATTTTTATATATTTGGAAAGCTCTCGACATGTAGAATATTTTGGATCTGACAAAATTCAAATTTGACTTAGTATAAATATTCGAATTTCAAATGGTGAATTTGAGTATAATTGTAATAACTTTAAATCTATAAATCCAAAAATTGCAAATAAATATGTTTTAGAAACTTTAGAATATTTGTAAATTAATGCCACTGCTATAAAATAATTTTGAGTAATTTTTGAATGATTTCATAGTTGTGTGTTCAATTTGAATAAGTTTGACTATTTTGTTTAAATAACTTTTAATAGAAACATTGTTTTTGATTAAATCCAATTGCAATTGATTTAAGTAAATGCTCTCTGTCTATTAACACAAATTACAAATTTTGGTTATAAAAATTTAATCATAGGAAACTTTAATCTTATAATTATTCCTTTTATTATATTTTTCAAAATTAGAAATTAATTAAATTGCATTTATAAAGTCAGGCATATTTATAAAGAAATCACAAAAGTTATTTTGATGTTTCTTGTGATTTGAAAATTGCATTTCATGCATAGCATATTTTATAGTCATATTTTCCATAAGGAAAACTGCTCCCCATTTTCTCTAAGTTAGGATTATTTTCAAACTTAGTATTTTGGGAAAAGTGCTATACATTTAGACACTTAGGATTTTCAACATGGAGCTGGAAGACCCATGAAGGACTTAGCAAAACAAGACTTCAGAAGGATCTTTAAGGAGTAGAAACACTTAGAAGAAAATCAAGAAGAAGTTCATGGAGACCAACCAGCAATTATTTTTCCAAGTCTTGCTCTCTCTCTCTTTCTTTTCCTTGAGACTTCATGAAGGACTTAGAAGAAAACAAACTCTGGAAGCATCCTCAAGATGTCAAGCACTTAGAAGAAAAGTGAGCAGAAGTTCAAGAAGACCAATCTCTTTCTATTCTCTAAGTCTTTCTCTCTGTCTTTTCTTCTCCTCTGAGACTTCATGAAGACTAGGTAAATCCAAGACCAGCCTCGAGGATACAAGAATCATCAAGTCTGAAGATTCATCAAGACTACCAAGAACTCAATCAAGACATCATCCAGAAGAAAGTTACAAGTCTGGAGATGAAGCCTGGAGGACAACTACAACTTTCTTTCTATCTTTCCCTCTTTCCTAATCTTGTCTTTAGACTTAAACAAATTTTGATCATGATGTTATCATCTTGAAGTTGTTGGATCCTAGCAGCATAGTGGGATGAAGCGGCCTGGAAACAAACCTTACATGTCCACGTACATGAGACCTGTTCCACAATTTAAGTGGTTGGTCGGGTGTCTGTATCTCTCACTATAGTGAATGTCCAATTTACAAAGAGTTGATAATAATTGTTGATCATCTGGAACAAATGACTTAGTATTTTTCTCTAAGTATTTTACACATCAAGACTAAGCCATTAGAGTGCTTATTCAAGATGATATAAAAAAAAATATTGTATTCAACTTATGACCTGAGCCCTTAGTCCTTTTTGGACCAACCTATTGCCTTGCATTAACTTAAAAGATTTTCCATGGCATGGCTTGCATCTCTAGTCCTTAGAAATAACTTGCATATCATGCATGTCATGTTTTCCTTAGAAGTTTAAGAAACTTGTTTGTAAGTGTTGTGTTGTTTTATGATTGTTGTATTGTTGTTTGTTTGTATTGTTTAGACTGAACGGAGAGTCCCGAGTATCGTTGAAAAGAGTTGTGAACAACGACAACATTCAAAGGCAAGTGGCACACCTCATAAACTTCCTATTTTTATATGCATTACTTAGTGTATTTTTATATGCATGTGTTGCTATGCTAAACCTGTGTAGAATTCCTTATACATGTGTCTAGGTTCCTATGCAATACTTAGTAGAATTATTGTTGCTATGCAAATGTTGTTTTGTGAAAATCTAAATTCTACTAAGTTAAGAATGAAACACCTGGGTGGTAATTGGTCGGATGGTTTATGTTGAGTGGCTACTCAGGTCCATTTCTATGGTTCCTAGAGTATGTACACTTGAGAATGGCCACCCAGGAACCGAGGAATCTGAAGAACTCCGAGTGACGATTGCTTCCAGTGCAGCCATTGCCATATGGGCTCTGGCTTGATCAATTATGTTGCGTGGACTCTCTCCGGCTTGACAAGCAGATGTAGGGGGATGTTAGGTGGAACGGGTCAAGCCAGGTGGGAGGGAAAATGCTTTTGAAAGATCTCGTCTCATTCTCTCCTTTCCTTATCACAAATGGTGTGTAAAGGATACCTTGGGTTGAATGGGTACAATGGTGAAAGTGCACAACCTCTGCAGAGTGTAAAACTAAGTACTTAGCCGTGTCCCCGGTTACGGACAATTTTGAGCAGCTGATCAAGGACGTCAACGGAGGATTCCATCATTCCAATTTCTAAGTTAAAAGTTGATGGGTGAACAAGGGAAGATGAGAATTATGATTTTCATGCCATACTCGTCGATTTCAAGAAAAGTGTTTTCAAAAGAGTAGGAAAAATTGGCTTTATGCAAATTAGCCTTGAGCTCCACCAGCCAAATATTCATATAGGCTTTAGAGTTATTTCCTTAAGTGTCCACCATAGTGTCACTTGCCAGACTCCATTTTTAATGGAATCTGACCCACGTTGTTGTAATATTTTTTTTATTGCAGATTGATCAGATGACGAGTGAGGTTTCGTTTAAAAGTTTCGAGTCTACAACCAACATGTTTTCGCCTGTGGCAGCATGAAAGTTATAGAGGCTCACTGCTATTGTATTTTCCGCTGTGTACTTTTTCAATGCTAGCTTTATGCTATGCAACTTGTATCAAATATTTTGTAATTCTGGATCATCGATGTAATAAAATTGACCTTTGTTGTGATATTACATCGTAAACTGTGTGTGCAAATGAATCGATCCAGTGATTTGCACTACACACAGGTATCTGCCTTATTTAAAGTGCAGGTACGCTACATGCACTCAGCAAGAGGTAGTCCCTTGCTACAAACAATCCAACAATCATGCAGCAAAATCATGTGACAAGTTATTCGTTAATTAACAATCTAAAACATGGCAAAATCTACGTGAAGCATGGCATGAAAATGGTAGCATGGCATAGCAAACAAACATGGCATGAACAATCAATGGGTGTCATAATCAAGCATGGCATAAGTTCATAAAATAGCATGGCATATGTTCAGAATATAGCATGGCATATGTTCAGAAAATAAAATGCATAGTTCATATGGGTAAGTTCACGATTCCGGGCACTCCGGCCCCTCGCCAACTCTAGCGCATCACTTAGACTCCACGAGTCTCGCAACCCGTTTCAACAACCTGCATCAAGTTCATTTATAAAGTTTTCCCCGTGAGAAGACTGACTCTAAGTGTGACTCGACCCAAACTTGTCCCGTGACCTTGAGACTAGGCTAGAATCTAGATTGAAACTCTCGAGAGGTTGCAACAATACACACGCTGGAGTGTACAGAAATCCCGCCGGTACCGAAGTACTAAACTATTCCTGGCAGAAAGTATAACTCCACACTCCCCAACGGTCCACAAAATCAAGATGCCCCATGTATAGTCACCGACATACCCTACGGACCGTGTCTTAGGCTGAACTAAAATTCCGGCACGTCCCCAACCTATGAGCGACGCCGAGCTCCGGAACCATCACAAGTCTAGCCCCGACCACACAGGTAACCGACTAGACTCGACAAGGGGTGACATCAAAGGGGAATCCCGATAATGCTACTAAGTTAGGTTCGCCCATACAGACGACGCGTGACTGAGCAATAATGTTTGGTGAATGGCATCGCTGACTCAAAGGTTTTAGTCAAGTTTTTAGTCAAGTTGGTCAAGATTTTCCAAAAAGATGTTTCCACAACAATGAATGCAAAACCAAAGTTTTCAGATGCATCAACAAAACAATGTCAGGGTGATAACAAACAAAGTTCCACATGATCATCACAATATACATATCACATATCAAAAACATATCAAGAACAAGATATATATATATATATATATATATAACATAGCAGGAAGTAAACAAAGTCAAGTTAAACCGATCGGGCATTCGCGGCGGGTGTGCCGGAATTTTCTCTTGTCATCTTTAGTTGGTTGTTAACAGGCACAATATATCACATAACCGGAACAAACAAGGTCATATTAAACCGAGTGGGCATTCGCGGCGGGTGTGCCGGAATTGCCTCGTGTCGTCTTTAGTGGGTTGTTAATATCCATCATTTCATTGACGGCGGCGGTACCAACAGTCCAATGTCTCAAGAATGGTGGGGTTAGCACATAATAAATAACACAATGTAAATAAGATAGCGAGTTAAATTAGTCAAGTCATATGAAGCACAAATAACAAACAAGCATGTATAAATATAACAGTACACAGACAAAAATAAACACACAACATGGCAATAGCAAACAAACAAATAAACAACCAAACATTGCGGACAGATCATATCAAGGGGTTAGCTTGCCTCAGAATACGGGTTCCAAATGCTCTGGAAAGTCTCGGCGTCGTCGCGCGTCGGAAACTCGAAAAACAACTAAACCGCGAAACGGAAAACAACGTGTTTGAAAACGACAGTGAAATAAAATGTTTTAAAAGAAAGCAAAACTGGTACCACCGTGTAGACGTCGAGGCGAAGATTTAAAAATTTGAATCACTCAAAACGGAGCTACGGTTTAAAAGATACGAGGGTTTGAAAATCTGTTCAGCAGGAAAAATAACAGACGCGCGAAAAAAAAGAGAACGGGCCGCTGGCCGCGCGAACTGGGCCAGAACCGGGCCGCGGTCGCGCACTGCGCACCGCACACGCGCGCGCGCTGCGCTGGGCTGCGAGCTGCTGTGCTGGACTGGGCCGAAAAAACGGTTCAAACCGAAAGAAACGGAGGAAACGGATCGATCGACCGCAGTCGTCTTCTTCCTCCGTCCAACGCACTGGACGTGCGAGCCGCCGACCAGGGATGGCCATGGGGCGCGGCGGGAGGCCGGCCGGAGGCGGGGACGGAACGGCGACGGGGTCCGCGTCCGAGGGAGTGGGAACCGGAGGCGGCGGCGGCCTCCTGCGCGCGTGCCAGAGCTCGGTGCTCCGGCCATGGTGGCCATTTTTGGTAGAGAAATTTGTGGCTGTTTTTCCTACTCTCGTGCACCGAATGGAGAGAGCAGGGGAGAGAGGAGTGGGGGAAATGGCTAGGGTTTGGTGGGTGGCTTGGGAGAGGGCTTAAATAGAGGGAGAGGAGGAGAGGTGGGTGAGGCCATTGATGACCTTGAGGTCACCCATGGCGTTTCTCTCCCTACAGGGAGAAGATAAGAAGGAGGGGGGTGTTTGTCTGTGGGAGAGGGAGTAAAGGCCTGATTAGAGGAGAGGGATTAGGTGGGTATTAGTGCTTGGTGGGATTTAGGGCAATGTCGATGTGTGCGTCCCGAACGTCCCGGTGGAACGCGAGCGGCATCGATAATTTCTCGGAGGCTCGGTACACCAAACGGATAAAGGAAGGTATCTACGGGTTGCTGGGATAAGGCATATGCTCCTGAACTAGTCTCATGCTCTAACGACACATTTTATAAAACAATTTTTTTCAAAAACCACACGCACACAAGCTGTTCGACAGAAAGGTAGGCAGGCTTACTCAAATCAGAGAAATCTCAAACAAATCTCACAGGGTATATTGGTTATATGGAGAATTTATATGGAGTTTGGGCTCATTTAGTGGTGTGGATAAAGGTTTGGCAAATATGCGTAAAGCCGCACCGACACCGGTGTTTGGCTTACAAAGGAAGTGTGTCAAAACTTGCTCAAATGGATTTGGGTTCAACTGGAGAAGTGTAGGAAATGCATAAACATGCATCACCCCAAGATATGAGAATTTTCCGAGACTTCTAAGTTGACCGAACAATTTGGGATCGGGACCGACACTGAACAGTCTACGTCGGAAACAGAAATTTGATATTGGAGTACAAAAGGTTTTTGAGGGGATCATCGTCGAAATGGGTAGGCGAGTCCTCCGGTAATCAACTGGATAGAAAAAGACTGAGTAGAATCGTCTCAAAAGATTTTTGAAAACATTTATTAAAATTAGAAAAGTTTTACGGCGTCAAAATAAGAATTAAATTGGGTCTAAATTCTCGGGGCGTTACAGGGTGGGAACCTCGGACCTGCGCACGACGCTATATGAAGGTTCTTAATGTTAGAGCTTATTTTTTTATTGTCGGCTTCTTCATTAATGGAGATGGTATTGTCTGCAATAAGTGATCTCCCACGCTCCGTTCGATGACGAGACATCCTTCCCGATGTCAATGGTGGTTTGGAAGATTAAATATGTCTAGATATGGTTTTTTAGATCTTGTTTCGCTAGATCGATTTTGGATTGTTTCTCATGGTTGTCGCGAGGAGGTTTGTCCTCGTAATATCTATCCCGGCTACTACGTCTTCGACAATGGTGATTCGTTCTCTCGGCTCCCAACGATGTCGATAACGTGGTTCGGTTATTTGTACCTGAAATATCATTGGTGGTGCTCTTGCCGATGTTACTTGATTAATTTAATGGATGCGTGTGCAGAAAGCCTTGGCATTGCGGCTCAAAATTAAAAAGGGAGAAGTTTCGGTGGTATTCACAGGTGTGTGGTTTGGTGGTTTTGGCATTATTCTACGGCTGCTTTCAGAAAAGTTCAAGATTGTGTCATGGATGAAAAAAGGCTTGAAGATCTTATAGATTTGTAGTCTATTTTAGTTTTATTTTTGTAATCGATGTAACTGTATACTCTTTGTTGGTTTAATATATGTGGAAAATTCAAAAAGAAAAGTAGATCTTTGTCGAATTGAAAGTGATCTTGACATATGTTCATCTACGCTCACTCTATTTCTTTCTAAGAAAAGCCGCACAAGAATACAGAGGGGAACAACTAGTATGTCTTAATATCAAGACAGGCTCAGATGGCTTATTTGCACCTAGTCCGCAAACTAGCCGCTAGAGGAATATTAGGGATATTATAACCGAGCCAAATAGGAGACATCTCACGCACCCTCCATTTTGAACCATTGGATCATGTTGTCTGGAGGTTCTCAGTCGTCAGATCGCAAACTATCCCTGGGGACGCTACTCTGCAGCTCAAATTCGCCTGCTGCGAAACCGATGAAAGCCCATATTCTCGACCACTGGACCAGACGGTCTCGCTAAGCCAACTCGATCTCTAAATTTCCGATCCGATCCTCCCCCCTCTCGTCTATCCTTCCAACCCCCGACCTCACGCCTCCCTTGGCTGCAGAGCACGACCTCGAGCGGCGGCGATCGCCCCTCCCGACCTCTGGTTTTCTGCATGTTCCCTTGAGGAATTGGTGTTCCCTCTCGAGCCCTCTCCTCGTGCGACCTAGGACGAATGTAACATCCCAACTTTAGACTTTCCAAAAAGGTTGTGTTTGTGTTGTAATAAAAATGTTCTGCATGGTATCTTTTCTTTTGTCACCACAATTAATTAAATTGTTGCTTTTAAATTAAATCACACTCAATCACCACAATAAATTAAATTGTTGAAGGACATCCAACCTCCTCTTCATGAAGAATTCAAGAAACTCAATCTTCAAGTCGTTCCTTCTGGTTATCTTGCAAACTTGATTGCCACTCCTACACTTGAGGATAAGATCTGTGCCGCACAGTTGCGTGATTCTGGTGTCAAGAATATCAAAGACAACATTGGCAAGGATAAGTACAAGAGTTTCTCTCTCGATGACAAGGGTACCTTGCTGTTTGAAGAACACATTGTAGTGCCCAAGCTTGACAGCTTAAGAGAGATCATTCTCAAGGAGGCTCATGATACTCCGCTTTCTATCCACCCTGGTAGCACAAAGATGTACCGGGATCTCAAGTCAATCTATTGGTGGACCAGGATGAAGCGTGAAATTGCTCGCTATGTGTCTCAGTGTGATGTTTGTTGTCGTGTCAAGGCAGTTCATCAGAGACCACCTGGACTTCTTCAACCACTGCAAATTCCTGAGTGGAAATGGGACAAGATCGAGATGGATTTCGTTACTGGGTTTCCAAAGTACAAGAAAGGCAACGATGCAATCTTTGTTGTCATTGATCGTCTCTCCAAAGTGGCTCGCTTCTTTCCAGTCAAAGAGACAGTATCAGCTAGTCAGTTGGCAGAACTCTATATGACAAGACTGGTTCCTTTACATGGTGTTCCTTTGGCGATAAGCTCAGATCGTGGAAGTATCTTCACTTCTCGATTTTGGGATAGCTTTCAGAAAGCCTTGGGTACCAAACTTCTGTTCAGCACAGCTTACCATCCGTAGACAAGTGGACAGGTGGAAAGAGTGAATCAAATTCTGGAGGATATGCTCAGAGCTTGTGTTATCTCCTTTGGCATGAAATGGGAGGATTGCCTTCCGTATGCTGAGTTCTCCTTCAACAACAGTTTCCAAGCAAGTCTAGGCATGGCTCCCTTCGAAGCTCTCTATGGCCGCAAATGCAGAACTCCTCTGAATTGGTCTCAAGCTGGTGAACGTCAATTCTTTGGCCCTGACATTATCCAAGAGGCTGAAGAAAAGGTTCGCATCATTCGTGACAATCTGAAGATTGCCTAGTCTCGGCAGAAAAGCTATTATGATAGCAAGCACAGGGACATGGTCTATGCACCTGGTGATCAAGCTTACCTTCGTGTCACTCCTCTGAGAGGCACGCAACGCTTTGGCATCAAAGGCAAACTCGCTCCGTGTTATGTTGGGCCTTTCAACGTTCTTTCAAGGCGTGGTGAATTGGCTTACCGTCTGGAACTTCCTCCAAACCTCTCCAAAGTGCACGATGTCTTCCACGTGTCACAACTCAAGAAGTGCTTCCAAGATCCAGGACGTGCAGTTGATCATGGATCTATTGAACTTCGAGAAGATCTCTCTTATGTGGAACAACCGATTCGCATTCTTGATGAAGCTGAACGTCGCACCCGTAACAACACTGTCAAGTTCTACAAGGTTCAATGGTCTCATCATTCTGACAAGGAAGCTACATGGGAACGTGAAGACCACCTCCGTGCCGAGTATCCCGACCTCTTCGTTGCTCCATGAAGAATCTCGGGGCGTGATTCCTTTGAGGGGGGAGTGTTGTAACATCCCAACTTTAGACTTTCCAAAAAGGTTGTGTTTGTGTTGTAATAAAAATGTTCTGCATGGTATCTTTTCTTTTGTCACCACAATTAATTAAATTGTTGCTTTTAAATTAAATCACACTATTAAATTCAAAAGCAAATTCAAATTTTTTTTTTTCAAATATGGTGTTGCAAAGTTTTTATAAACTTTCAAACTTAGTATTTTAAATTAACTATTTTTATAAATATAAAAGTTTGTCAAGAGGTTTCATCTTTATTTTTCTTCCCATTTTGTTTTAACAACAAAAACCAGAAGAGAAATAAAAAGAAAAGAAACAGTACAAAAAAATAGAAGTCTGGCCGAGCTGGGCCGAATCAGCCCAGCCCGACCCAACTCGGCCCATCTTCCTCCTTCCCTCACCTCTGTACGGACATTGCGCTTTACAGCGAAGACCAGCGTGCCACTGCCATGGCGCGCCCCACCTCGCTGCCCACTGCCTCCTCGCCCCCACCTGCTGCCCCACTCTCCTCCATTCTTATCCTCAGCGCCGCTAGCCTAAGAAACCCTAAACCTAGTCCCCGTAGCGCCGCCATCTCCCTTCTGATCTTCTTCCCCCAAAGACCACCGAGAGGAGCTCTTCAGATAGACTGTTCCACAAAGACTGTAACTCTTTCTCATCCTTGTGGACAGATAGTCTATTCCCCAAATCAAACCTCTTCAGCTCAGCTTTTCGCTCTCAATGTTCATCCTCTTCCTGCTATGGAAGATATACCGGTGGTCCGAGACTTTCCTGACGTCTTTCCTGAAGAATTGCCAGGCATGCCGCCTGACAGAGCCGTGGAGTTCGTTATTGAACTAGAACCAGGCACTGCTCCTATCTCCAAACGTCCTTACAAGATGGGCCCCAAAGAACTGGCTGAACTTAAGAGACAACTAGAGGAGTTGGAAAGTAAAGGTCACATCCAACCTAGTACTTCTCCTTGGGGTTGTCCTACTCTGTTTGTCAAAAAGAGGGACACAACTGAGCGACTGGTTGTTGACTACCGTCCTCTGAACAAGAAAACCATCAAGAACAAGTATCCTCTCCCTCGCATCAATGACCTGTTTGATCAACTCGCTGGTGCTAAGGTTTTCTCCAAGTTGGACTTGAGGTCAGGTTATCACCAGATCAAGATCCGCAAAGAAGACATTCCGAAGACAACTTTCACCACTCGATATGGTCTCTACGAATACACTGTCATGTCTTTCGGTCTCACAAATGCTCCGGCGACTTTCTCACATCTAATGAACTTCGTTTTCATGGAATACCTCGATAAGTTCGTGGTAGTCTATCTCGATGACATTCTTATCTATTCCAAAACCGAGGAAGAACACGGAGAACATCTACGTCTTATCTTGTTGAAACTCCGAGAACACCGTCTCTACGCCAAGTTCTCCAAGTGTGAATTCTGCCTTCCTAAAGTATCCTACCTTGGTCATGTCATCTCTTCTGAAGGCATTTCTGTTGATCCAGAAAAAGTGAAGGCCATTGTTGAATGGTTGCCTCCTACATCTGTGAAACAAGTCAGGAGTTTCCTTGGCATGGCTAGCTATTGCCGTCGATTTGTTGAGAACTTCTCCAAAATCGCTAAGCCTCTCACCGATCTTACTAGGAAGGATAGAAAATTTCTTTGGACTCCAAAGTGTGATGAGAGCTTCAATCTCTTGAAAGCTAAACTCACTTCTACTCCTATTCTAGTTGGCCCAGATACTTCCAAACCTTTCCAAATATTCTGCGATGCATCTCTTCAAGGACTTGGCGCAGTTTTCATGCAAGAACGCAAAGTTGTGGCTTATGCAGCTCGTCAGTTGCAGCCTCATGAGCTCAACTATCCTACACATGATCTTGAACTTGCAGCAATCATGTATGCCCTCAAGGCTTGGAGACCTTATTTGTTGGGGCACAGTTGTGAGATCTTCACTGATCACAAGAGTCTCAAATATCTCTTCACTCAACCAGATTTGAACCTCAGGCAAACAAGGTGGCTTGAGAAACTCTCAGATTATGATCTTACCATCTCTTACACTCCAGGCAAAGCTAATGTAATGGCTGATGCTCTCAGTCGCAAGTCCTATTGCAACAACCTCATGGTTGAAGGACATCCAACCTCCTCTTCATGAAGAATTCAAGAAACTCAATCTTCAAGTCGTTCCTTCTGGTTATCTTGCAAACTTGATTGCCACTCCTACACTTGAGGATAAGATCTGTGCCGCACAGTTGCGTGATTCTGGTGTCAAGAATATCAAAGACAACATTGGCAAGGATAAGTACAAGAGTTTCTCTCTCGATGACAAGGGTACCTTGCTGTTTGAAGAACACATTGTAGTGCCCAAGCTTGACAGCTTAAGAGAGATCATTCTCAAGGAGGCTCATGATACTCCGCTTTCTATCCACCCTGGTAGCACAAAGATGTACCGGGATCTCAAGTCAATCTATTGGTGGACCAGGATGAAGCGTGAAATTGCTCGCTATGTGTCTCAGTGTGATGTTTGTTGTCGTGTCAAGGCAGTTCATCAGAGACCACCTGGACTTCTTCAACCACTGCAAATTCCTGAGTGGAAATGGGACAAGATCGAGATGGATTTCGTTACTGGGTTTCCAAAGTACAAGAAAGGCAACGATGCAATCTTTGTTGTCATTGATCGTCTCTCCAAAGTGGCTCGCTTCTTTCCAGTCAAAGAGACAGTATCAGCTAGTCAGTTGGCAGAACTCTATATGACAAGACTGGTTCCTTTACATGGTGTTCCTTTGGCGATAAGCTCAGATCGTGGAAGTATCTTCACTTCTCGATTTTGGGATAGCTTTCAGAAAGCCTTGGGTACCAAACTTCTGTTCAGCACAGCTTACCATCCGTAGACAAGTGGACAGGTGGAAAGAGTGAATCAAATTCTGGAGGATATGCTCAGAGCTTGTGTTATCTCCTTTGGCATGAAATGGGAGGATTGCCTTCCGTATGCTGAGTTCTCCTTCAACAACAGTTTCCAAGCAAGTCTAGGCATGGCTCCCTTCGAAGCTCTCTATGGCCGCAAATGCAGAACTCCTCTGAATTGGTCTCAAGCTGGTGAACGTCAATTCTTTGGCCCTGACATTATCCAAGAGGCTGAAGAAAAGGTTCGCATCATTCGTGACAATCTGAAGATTGCCTAGTCTCGGCAGAAAAGCTATTATGATAGCAAGCACAGGGACATGGTCTATGCACCTGGTGATCAAGCTTACCTTCGTGTCACTCCTCTGAGAGGCACGCAACGCTTTGGCATCAAAGGCAAACTCGCTCCGTGTTATGTTGGGCCTTTCAACGTTCTTTCAAGGCGTGGTGAATTGGCTTACCGTCTGGAACTTCCTCCAAACCTCTCCAAAGTGCACGATGTCTTCCACGTGTCACAACTCAAGAAGTGCTTCCAAGATCCAGGACGTGCAGTTGATCATGGATCTATTGAACTTCGAGAAGATCTCTCTTATGTGGAACAACCGATTCGCATTCTTGATGAAGCTGAACGTCGCACCCGTAACAACACTGTCAAGTTCTACAAGGTTCAATGGTCTCATCATTCTGACAAGGAAGCTACATGGGAACGTGAAGACCACCTCCGTGCCGAGTATCCCGACCTCTTCGTTGCTCCATGAAGAATCTCGGGGCGTGATTCCTTTGAGGGGGGAGTGTTGTAACATCCCAACTTTAGACTTTCCAAAAAGGTTGTGTTTGTGTTGTAATAAAAATGTTCTGCATGGTATCTTTTCTTTTGTCACCACAATTAATTAAATTGTTGCTTTTAAATTAAATCACACTATTAAATTCAAAAGCAAATTCAAATTTTTTTTTTTCAAATATGGTGTTGCAAAGTTTTTATAAACTTTCAAACTTAGTATTTTAAATTAACTATTTTTATAAATATAAAAGTTTGTCAAGAGGTTTCATCTTTATTTTTCTTCCCATTTTGTTTTAACAACAAAAACCAGAAGAGAAATAAAAAGAAAAGAAACAGTACAAAAAAATAGAAGTCTGGCCGAGCTGGGCCGAATTAGCCCAGCCCGACCCAACTCGGCCCATCTTCCTCCTTCCCTCACCTCTGTACGGACATTGCGCTTTACAGCGAAGACCAGCGTGCCACTGCCATGGCGCGCCCCACCTCGCTGCCCACTGCCTCCTCGCCCCCACCTGCTGCCCCACTCTCCTCCATTCTTATCCTCAGCGCCGCTAGCCTAAGAAACCCTAAACCTAGTCCCCGTAGCGCCGCCATCTCCCTTCTGATCTTCTTCCCCCAAAGACCACCGAGAGGAGCTCGCCGTTCCGCGGCTCCGACGCTGTCGAGGACAACCAGAGGAGCCCCGGAGACGCCTCTCGTCTTTCTTCGACCGTGACAGCCAGGAGAAGGACCCGGGACGCACCACTTCTTCCTCTCTTCACCGACGCCGGCCGCGGCTCCGCCGCCTCGCCTCCTTCACCGACGGCCCTCCGTCGCCCTCCGGACCGCCTCAGCTCGCCGTCGAGTCCCCCTCGGTGAGCGCCGTCGTTTCCACTCCTATCCCACCTCCGATTGGGCACCTAGCGCGGATCCCCGGCCTTGCCACCACCGGCGTCGAGCACGACCGCCCGAGCGAGCTCGTCGAGCACGGGCCCAAGCCCCCCAATGCCTTTCCTTCGCAGCCGAGCACGGGAACGGATCCCCGGCACGCTCCCGCACCTCGAACAACCACACACGCCGCGGCTCCGCTCCCGGTTGGTCGCCGCCGGCGCTGTTTTCCGCCGCCACCGCGCACTGCTCCCTGAAGATGTTCAGAGCCGTCAGTAACACTTGTGGATCTTCAGTTTCGTCAGATTTAAGCAAACCGCGCCCTCTACTGTTAAAACACAATCAGCGCGTAGTCTGTCACTAACACTACACCTAGCCCTAGTGGCTAGCAGCGTTTTATCTCCAGCGCGCGTGTGGGCTAGGGTTTGAACCCCGTCCAGAAGGATTAAAATACCACTTTTTAGCTCTTTTAGCTCGCTGACAGTGGGTCCCGCACGTCAGGGACAGATGTGCTGGGAGTTTTACACAGAGCCCCCTACACTTCCTGCTTAGCGTTTTGGCCCTCCCAGAAGATTCTTCCATCACGAATAGGTCCCTGTTTTTTTTTTGAAACAACCCTATAACTAAAAATGCCATAACTTTATTTCTAACACTTCAAATAAAATAAACTTTATATGTTTTCATATCAGAAAAATGCAATAAACATTAATATCACATTCTTATGTCATTTTGCATCATTTATTTTAAATGCTTAGTTTAATTTAACAAATGCACTTAAATAATTAAATATGGAATATATGGGGTAAAAAATATATAATGCCCTAATTCCATTTAAATTGCACATATCTTTTATACCATGTCTTGCCATGCTAATAACATTTAATCTATTGCGTAGATAAATAATGTTGCACTTAAATAATAAATATGGAATGTGTTGGGCAAATAGTTAATTATTGCATACTCCATTTAAATTGATCAAATCACACTGCCATGCAATATATGTTAAACAACACTTAATTTGTTGGTTGCACAAATAATTTGCACCATAATCAATTGCCGGGATTTCATCCCCGCATTAATATGACCAAATCATCTCATACCATATTGCAACATCAATTGTTTGCGCATTTACTTTTATTGATATTGTTTCCTATTGTCTGTGTTTTGCTCTTCTCTGGGTAGACGACGACGCGTCTGCTGTCGATACTTTCATCCTTGAGATTTCAGCTTTTGTGCCGGGCCACAAGCTGCCAGGCAAGCTTCTGCTAACAGTTTACACGATTGTTTGATTTTCATCCTTGCCTTTTGATCTATGCTATCCTAGTTACGATTCTTGAATTGCGATCCTATCATATGTGTATCCTGCAGCCCATATAGCTTTATCCCCACATCCCATCACCTGTTGTATGTTTATCTGTTAGCCTTGCGAGTCGTAGTGCATGCTTAAGGTTGGTTCTGCGAGTATGTTTGTCCTATGTCATTTATACTTAGCATGATAGATTGTCTAATTTAATAAAATGCTATCTTTGTTGGGGTATTATAATTAAAAGATAAGGCACCGGCGGAAGGCCTTGCGAGGTGATTTGTTCTGCTAAGTGTCGACCTAGGAACTCAGTTCTTGTCCTCGGATCCAATTTTGAGCGCACTAACCGCTTGTGGGAGGCCCTATGGAGCCCCCCGCGGCTTCGATCTAATCCGCTTCTTATCCAGGGCGCCGCAAGTAGTTCGGGCTTTCCATTTGATGCATGCATATGGTTACCTAACGATCTCATGATGATGGAGTAGTCGATTCTCATACAGGGTGGCACGTTCTTAGAGTGCTATGAAGGTCGTATCCCGCGGGCACTGGACCTGATTAGCCGTGCACACAATCATGCGGTTCCCTGGATGGGTTGTAGAGAAGAGATTTGCCGTGTTGAGATGCCCTAGCTTCTGGCTTTGCTTTTGGGGTTGATCGAACGAGTACGGGTCCAGTAGTGCACCCCTGCAGGGTATAATCTTATCGATGAGCCGTGTCCACGGTTATGGACGACTTGGTGATGATGCTGGCTAACAAGATCATAGACAACTTACACCTAATCATTGTTAATTAACCTGACTAGTAATATAGAATTATTTTCACAATAACTGGTAACTAAAATTTGTCCAATGTGTGAGTATTCCCGAATTGCTTCCTCATATTTGGTTGAGGGGGTTAATCCGAGAATGGGTTATGATTGGTGTTAGTTGTAGATGGTTATCTTATGCGCTCTCTTATCCCTCTCTGATTAGACGGAAGTTGTAGCGTGTCTCTTTACGTTGCTAGTGCTGCTGCCGCTAAGTACACTTAACCCCCACATTTTGGGAGTCTTACAGTTTTGTAACCTGTTAGCTTAAGCTTGTTCGATACGCTTCGGTGTATTGACCCGTACGCGGGCTGTGGTTTTTCTGCAGTTGAGGATTCTTCGCACGACCAGGTTGGTGGATACTACGTGGAGTTCGACGACGAGATCTACGATGAGTAGTTAGAGTTCCCCTGGGCCTCTTCCTGGTGGACCGCGTGGATGGGCCTTCTTTTTCCGTTTCGGCTTTGAGCCCTTTGCTTCTTGTCTGTACTCAGACCGGTTTGTTTCCGCTGCATGATGTAATGTTGGGACATGTGTCCTCTGTTTGGTGCCATTCGATATATTTTGCTCAGTGAGAGCTTTTGGATATTATTTCCTTTCTTTGTGTCTTAGGTTTATTCTGTGGTTTCAACTTGTTAAAAATCCGACTCGTATACCATGTGTGTATGGTTGAAGTATACGAGTTGGAAGACTTTTTGGGTTCTTGCGTGCACAATCTGGAAACGTATGTGACGTTGGGGTCGCCAAGAGCTGTCGGCCGATGATCCATTCCGAGCATGGCCTGATTGTTTCCTGGGATTGGTAACCCCAGTATGTTCTTGGTTGTGTGGCCCAACCGATACGTTTCGTTTGTATAGCTTGAATTCAGGGTCTGACAGTTGGTATCAGAGCTTAAACGCCCTCAGGTTCCCTTCTACTGGTCGTTGTTTGAGTCTAGAAAAATATTTTGTAGCTATCAGGAAATTCTTAAACGTGAGAGTAGGAATTCTGTTCTTTTACTTCTTTCCCCACCCACCCTCCCTGTTCTTCTGGTAAGGAAGTGTTACGATATTTCCCTTCTCACCTTAATTTTAAAATTAGGACATCACGTGTTCTGGGTTTCTGTAGTACCATAGTTGCAGGTGTCTTCAAGGTGGTGCTCTTCGTTTTAGCAGTTATCAACCTCTTTGGCTATGTTCAGTTTCATTTTTGAATCAATCAGTTGTTTCTCCTCTTTGGTGGAGTTACGTCAAGCTCAATTGGTGTTTCCTCGTTCTAGTGCTAGTCTTTGTTCTTGCCTCTCTTTAAACCTTTCTGATAGTAAACAAAGTGGCGTACCATGATGGATGGCCATGTCTTGTTCATTGTTGTCTTTTCTAAGCAATCTGGAGTTTTTCCTTTAAGCGCTTACATTGGATTTTGTTTATCCGATTGTGGTGTTAACGTTGTATCCTCCTCAGGATGGAGAGTGGCGAAGAAGATACTCAAATGCCATACGAAATGAGGCAAGTTCTATCTCAGATGACGCAAGTTTTGGGTCACATTCAGCAAAACCAAAACCAGGGCAACTGCCGTGTGACAATTGTAGAGTTCCTCCAGCTCAACCCACGCACGTTTGATGTTCCCTCTGAGCCACTGGATGCTGATGACTGGCTGCGTGAGATGAACAATGCTCTGGCTGTTTCTCATGTGTCCGATGAGGACCGTGTTCCGTTTGTGTCCTATCTTCTCCGCGGAAAATCCATGTCTTGGTGGGAGAACTTCCAACAGTTACGAGCACCAGGTGTTGTTATCACTTGGGATGAGTTCAAGGAGGCTTTCAAACGCCACCATATTCCCGATGGGGTCGTGGAAAGAAAGCGTGATGAATTCTATGACTTGACTCAGGGAAGCATGTCTGTGCTGGACTATCAAGCTGAGTTCAACCGTCTGGCTCGCTATGCTCAAGATGAGGTATCAACTGATGCACAAAAGCAAGCCAAATTCCGCAGAGGTCTAAGCCCAAATCTGAAGTATGCACTCACCTTGTTCAAGTGCGTGAACTTTGAAGAGCTCGTGAACACAGCTCTCCGGGAGGAATTTGGTCGTGAGATGTTTGAAGAATCTCGAAAACATGCTCTTGAAGGTGCTTCTTCTTCAGCAAACACCATGCCTCCACAGAAGCGTAGGCTTTGGGTTCCATATGCTTCTCCAACTCAACACACCTATCTTCCAAGCCCTTTAGGGTTCACTCCTCGTCCTCCATCCGTAGTGTTTCCTACAAGAGGTTCTCAAGCTCAGAAAAGGCCAAGTGTTCAAATTCCGCCAAAGCCAGTGACTTCAAAAACCTGCTTCAAGTGCGGTGATCCAGGCCATATCTCTATCCATTGTCCACAAAACAAGCTTCATAAGCAACAAGCTCGTTCTTCTCCAACGCAAGCTTTAGTTTGTGCTTTCCCCAGCAATTGGCCTACAGCTAGGAGTGGAAGGGTGAACCACCTCAACGCCAAAGAGGCAGAGGAAGCTCCAGAAGTTGTAATGGGCAAACTCCTAGTTAACTCTTTTCCTGCTAAGGTATTGTTCGATACTGGAGCATCTCATTCTTGTGTGTCAGTAACCTTCGCTGAAACAACGAAGCTGCCTCTAGATCCCTTATCTATTCCACTCGTGATCCATTCTCCGGGAACGCAAATGCAGACTTCCATGGTAAGCCATGGAAACCAAATTCAAATTGGAGGTCATTTGTTCCTTGCTTCCTTAATTCTTCTGGGTAACTCAGACATTGATGTCATTCTAGGCATGGATTGGTTGAAGGCCAACAAAGCTAAGATAGACTGTTCCACAAAGACTGTAACTCTTTCTCATCCTTGTGGACAGATAGTCTATTCCCCAAATCAAACCTCTTCAGCTCAGCTTTTCGCTCTCAATGTTCATCCTCTTCCTGCTATGGAAGATATACCGGTGGTCCGAGACTTTCCTGACGTCTTTCCTGAAGAATTGCCAGGCATGCCGCCTGACAGAGCCGTGGAGTTCGTTATTGAACTAGAACCAGGCACTGCTCCTATCTCCAAACGTCCTTACAAGATGGGCCCCAAAGAACTGGCTGAACTTAAGAGACAACTAGAGGAGTTGGAAAGTAAAGGTCACATCCAACCTAGTACTTCTCCTTGGGGTTGTCCTACTCTGTTTGTCAAAAAGAGGGACACAACTGAGCGACTGGTTGTTGACTACCGTCCTCTGAACAAGAAAACCATCAAGAACAAGTATCCTCTCCCTCGCATCAATGACCTGTTTGATCAACTCGCTGGTGCTAAGGTTTTCTCCAAGTTGGACTTGAGGTCAGGTTATCACCAGATCAAGATCCGCAAAGAAGACATTCCGAAGACAACTTTCACCACTCGATATGGTCTCTACGAATACACTGTCATGTCTTTCGGTCTCACAAATGCTCCGGCGACTTTCTCACATCTAATGAACTTCGTTTTCATGGAATACCTCGATAAGTTCGTGGTAGTCTATCTCGATGACATTCTTATCTATTCCAAAACCAAGGAAGAACACGGAGAACATCTACGTCTTATCTTGTTGAAACTCCGAGAACACCGTCTCTACGCCAAGTTCTCCAAGTGTGAATTCTGCCTTCCTAAAGTATCCTACCTTGGTCATGTCATCTCTTCTGAAGGCATTTCTGTTGATCCAGAAAAAGTGAAGGCCATTGTTGAATGGTTGCCTCCTACATCTGTGAAACAAGTCAGGAGTTTCCTTGGCATGGCTAGCTATTGCCGTCGATTTGTTGAGAACTTCTCCAAAATCGCTAAGCCTCTCACCGATCTTACTAGGAAGGATAGAAAATTTCTTTGGACTCCAAAGTGTGATGAGAGCTTCAATCTCTTGAAAGCTAAACTCACTTCTACTCCTATTCTAGTTGGCCCAGATACTTCCAAACCTTTCCAAATATTCTGCGATGCATCTCTTCAAGGACTTGGCGCAGTTCTCATGCAAGAACGCAAAGTTGTGGCTTATGCAGCTCGTCAGTTGCAGCCTCATGAGCTCAACTATCCTACACATGATCTTGAACTTGCAGCAATCATGTATGCCCTCAAGGCTTGGAGACCTTATTTGTTGGGGCACAGTTGTGAGATCTTCACTGATCACAAGAGTCTCAAATATCTCTTCACTCAACCAGATTTGAACCTCAGGCAAACAAGGTGGCTTGAGAAACTCTCAGATTATGATCTTACCATCTCTTACACTCCAGGCAAAGCTAATGTAATGGCTGATGCTCTCAGTCGCAAGTCCTATTGCAACAACCTCATGGTTGAGGACATCCAACCTCCTCTTCATGAAGAATTCAAGAAACTCAATCTTCAAGTCGTTCCTTCTGGTTATCTTGCAAACTTGATTGCCACTCCTACACTTGAGGATAAGATCTGTGCCGCACAGTTGCGTGATTCTGGTGTCAAGAATATCAAAGACAACATTGGCAAGGATAAGTACAAGAGTTTCTCTCTCGATGACAAGGGTACCTTGCTGTTTGAAGAACACATTGTAGTGCCCAAGCTTGACAGCTTAAGAGAGATCATTCTCAAGGAGGCTCATGATACTCCGCTTTCTATCCACCCTGGTAGCACAAAGATGTACCGGGATCTCAAGTCAATCTATTGGTGGACCAGGATGAAGCGTGAAATTGCTCGCTATGTGTCTCAGTGTGATGTTTGTTGTCGTGTCAAGGCAGTTCATCAGAGACCACCTGGACTTCTTCAACCACTGCAAATTCCTGAGTGGAAATGGGACAAGATCGAGATGGATTTCGTTACTGGGTTTCCAAAGTACAAGAAAGGCAACGATGCAATCTTTGTTGTCATTGATCGTCTCTCCAAAGTGGCTCGCTTCTTTCCAGTCAAAGAGACAGTATCAGCTAGTCAGTTGGCAGAACTCTATATGACAAGACTGGTTCCTTTACATGGTGTTCCTTTGGCGATAAGCTCAGATCGTGGAAGTATCTTCACTTCTCGATTTTGGGATAGCTTTCAGAAAGCCTTGGGTACCAAACTTCTGTTCAGCACAGCTTACCATCCGCAGACAAGTGGACAGGTGGAAAGAGTGAATCAAATTCTGGAGGATATGCTCAGAGCTTGTGTTATCTCCTTTGGCATGAAATGGGAGGATTGCCTTCCGTATGCTGAGTTCTCCTTCAACAACAGTTTCCAAGCAAGTCTAGGCATGGCTCCCTTCGAAGCTCTCTATGGCCGCAAATGCAGAACTCCTCTGAATTGGTCTCAAGCTGGTGAACGTCAATTCTTTGGCCCTGACATTATCCAAGAGGCTGAAGAAAAGGTTCGCATCATTCGTGACAATCTGAAGATTGCCTAGTCTCGGCAGAAAAGCTATTATGATAGCAAGCACAGGGACATGGTCTATGCACCTGGTGATCAAGCTTACCTTCGTGTCACTCCTCTGAGAGGCCCGCAACGCTTTGGCATCAAAGGCAAACTCGCTCCGTGTTATGTTGGGCCTTTCAACGTTCTTTCAAGGCGTGGTGAATTGGCTTACCGTCTGGAACTTCCTCCAAACCTCTCCAAAGTGCACGATGTCTTCCACGTGTCACAACTCAAGAAGTGCTTCCAAGATCCAGGACGTGCAGTTGATCATGGATCTATTGAACTTCGAGAAGATCTCTCTTATGTGGAACAACCGATTCGCATTCTTGATGAAGCTGAACGTCGCAACCGTAACAACACTGTCAAGTTCTACAAGGTTCAATGGTCTCATCATTCTGACAAGGAAGCTACATGGGAACGTGAAGACCACCTCCGTGCCGAGTATCCCGACCTCTTCGTTGCTCCATGAAGAATCTCGGGGCGTGATTCCTTTGAGGGGGGAGTGTTGTAACATCCCAACTTTAGACTTTCCAAAAAGGTTGTGTTTGTGTTGTAATAAAAATGTTCTGCATGGTATCTTTTCTTTTGTCACCACAATAAATTAAATTGTTGCTTTTAAATTAAATCACACTATTAAATTCAAAAGCAAATTCAAATATTTTTTTTTTCAAATATGGTGTTGCAAAGTTTTTATAAACTTTCAAACTTAGTATTTTAAATTAACTATTTTTATAAATATAAAAGTTTGTCAAGAGGTTTCATCTTTATTTTTCTTCCCATTTTGTTTTAACAACAAAAACCAGAAGAGAAATAAAAAGAAAAGAAACAGTACAAAAAAATAGAAGTCTGGCCGAGCTGGGCCGAATCAGCCCAGCCCGACCCAACTCGGCCCATCTTCCTCCTTCCCTCACCTCTGTACGGACATTGCGCTTTACAGCGAAGACCAGCGTGCCACTGCCATGGCGCGCCCCACCTCGCTGCCCACTGCCTCCTCGCCCCCACCTGCTGCCCCACTCTCCTCCATTCTTATCCTCAGCGCCGCTAGCCTAAGAAACCCTAAACCTAGTCCCCGTAGCGCCGCCATCTCCCTTCTGATCTTCTTCCCCCAAAGACCACCGAGAGGAGCTCGCCGTTCCGCGGCTCCGACGCTGTCGAGGACAACCAGAGGAGCCCCGGAGACGCCTCTCGTCTTTCTTCGACCGTGACAGCCAGGAGAAGGACCCGGGACGCACCACTTCTTCCTCTCTTCACCGACGCCGGCCGCGGCTCCGCCGCCTCGCCTCCTTCACCGACGGCCCTCCGTCGCCCTCCGGACCGCCTCAGCTCGCCGTCGAGTCCCCCTCGGTGAGCGCCGTCGTTTCCACTCCTATCCCACCTCCGATTGGGCACCTAGCGCGGATCCCCGGCCTTGCCACCACCGGCGTCGAGCACGACCGCCCGAGCGAGCTCGTCGAGCACGGGCCCGAGCCCCCCAATGCCTTTCCTTCGCAGCCGAGCACGGGAACGGATCCCCGGCACGCTCCCGCACCTCGAACAACCACACACGCCGCGGCTCCGCTCCCGGTTGGTCGCCGCCGGCGCCGTTTTCCGCCGCCACCGCGCACTGCTCCCTGAAGATGTTCAGAGCCGTCAGTAACACTTGTGGATCTTCAGTTTCGTCAGATTTAAGCAAACCGCGCCCTCTACTCTTAAAACACAATCAGCGCGTAGTCTGTCACTAACACTACACCTAGCCCTAGTGGCTAGCAGCGTTTTATCTCCAGCGCGCGTGTGGGCTTGGGTTTGAACCCCGTCCAGAAGGATTAAAAGACCACTTTTTAGCTCTTTTAGCTCGCTGACAGTGGGTCCCGCACGTCAGGGACAGATGTGCTGGGAGTTTTACACAGAGCCCCCTACACTTCCTGCTTAGCGTTTTGGCCCTCCCAGAAGATTCTTCCATCACGAATAGGTCCCTGTTTTTTTTTTGAAACAACCCTATAACTAAAAATGCCATAACTTTATTTCTACAACTTCAAATAAAATAAACTTTATATGTTTTCATATCAGAAAAATGCAATAAACATTAATATCACATTCTTATGTCATTTTGCATAATTTATTTTAAATGCTTAGTTTAATTTAACAAATGCACTTAAATAATTAAATATGGAATATATGGGGTAAAAAATATATAATGCCCTAATTCCATTTAAATTGCACATATCTTTTATACCATGTCTTGCCATGCTATTAACATTTAATCTATTGCGTAGATAAATAATGTTGCACTTAAATAATAAATATGGAATGTGTTGGGCAAATAGTTAATTATTGCATACTCCATTTAAATTGATCAAATCACACTGCCATGCAATATATGTTAAACAACACTTAATTTGTTGGTTACACAAATAATTTGCACCATAATCAATTGCCGGGATTTCATCCCCGCATTAATATGACCAAATCATCTCATACCATATTGCAACATCAATTGTTTGCGCATTTACTTTTATTGATATTGTTTCCTATTGTCTGTGTTTTGCTCTTCTCTGGGTAGACGACGACGCGTCTGCTGTCGATACTTTCATCCTTGAGATTTCAGCTTTTGTGCCGGGCCACAAGCTGCCAGGCAAGCTTCTGCTAACAGTTTACACGATTGTTTGATTTTCATCCTTGCCTTTTGATCTATGCTATCCTAGTTACGATTCTTGAATTGCGATCCTATCATAGGTTTATCCTGCAGCCCATATAGCTTTATCCCCACATCCCATCACCTGTTGTATGTTTATCTGTTAGCCTTGCGAGTCGTAGTGCATGCTTAAGGTTGGTTCTGCGAGTTTGTTTGTCCTATGTCATTTATACTTAGCATGATAGATTGTCTACTTTAATAAAATGCTATCTTTGTTGGGGTATTATAATTAAAAGATAAGGCACCGGCGGAAGGCCTTGCGAGGTGCTTTGTTCTGCTAAGTGTCGACCTAGGAACTCAGTTCTTGTCCTCGGATCCAATTTTGAGCGCACTAACCGCTTGTGGGAGGCCCTATGGAGCCCCCCGCGGCTTCGATCTAATCCGCTTCTTATCCAGGGCGCCGCAAGTAGTTCGGGCTTTCCATTTGATGCATGCATATGGTTACCTAACGATCTCATGATGATGGAGTAGTCGATTCTCATACAGGGTGGCACGTTCTTAGAGTGCTATGAAGGTCGTATCCCGCGGGCACTGGACCTGATTAGCCGTGCACACAATCATGCGGTTCCCTGGATGGGTTGTAGAGAAGAGATTTGCCGTGTTGAGATGCCCTAGCTTCTGGCTTTGCTTTTGGGGTTGATCGAACGAGTACGGGTCCAGTAGTGCACCCCTGCAAGGTATAATCTTATCGATGAGCCGTGTCCACGGATATGGACGACTTGGTGATGATGCTGGCTAACAAGATCATAGACAACTTACACCTAATCATTGTTAATTAACCTGACTAGTAATATAGAATTATTTTCACAATAACTGGTAACTAAAATTTGTCCAATGTGTGAGTATTCCCGAATTGATCCTCATATTTGGTTGAGGGGGTTAATCCGAGAATGGGTTATGATTGGTGTTAGTTGTAGATGGTTATCTTATGCGCTCTCTTATCCCTCTCTGATTAGACGGAAGTTGTAGCGTGTCTCTTTACGTTGCTAGTGCTGCTGCCGCTAAGTACACTTAACCCCCACATTTTGGGAGTCTTACAGTTTTGTAACCTGTTAGCTTAAGCTTGTTCGATACGCTTCGGTGTATTGACCCGTACGCGGGCTGTGGTTTTTCTGCAGTTGAGGATTCTTCGCACGACCAGGTTGGTGGATACTACGTGGAGTTCGACGACGAGATTTACGATGAGTAGTTAGAGTTCCCCTGGGCCTCTTCCTGGTGGACCGCGTGGATGGGCCTTCTTTTTCCGTTTCGGCTTTGAGCCCTTTGCTTCTTGTCTGTACTCAGACCGGTTTGTTTCCGCTGCATGATGTAATGTTGGGACATGTGTCCTCTGTTTGGTGCCATTCGATATATTTTGCTCAGTGAGAGCTTTTGGATATTATTTCCTTTCTTTGTGTCTTAGGTTTATTCTGTGGTTTCAACTTGTTAAAAATCCGACTCGTATACCATGTGTGTATGGTTGAAGTATACGAGTTGGAAGACTTTTTGGGTTCTTGCGTGCACAATCTGGAAACGTATGTGACGTTGGGGTCGCCAAGAGCTGTCGGCCGATGATCCATTCCGAGCATGGCCTGATTGTTTCCTGGGATTGGTAACCCTAGTATGTTCTTGGTTGTGTGGCCCAACCGATACATTTCGTTTGTGTAGCTTGAATTCAGGGTCTGACAACGAAGGTGGGCCACCGCCGGCACCACCGTTTCTTTTGTCCGTGGAGTGGAGCCCTGAACCCTAGGTATTGGCGCATATGCAACGATGCGACACACACTTCTACAACCTGCACCTCGTCCTCCATGTCTCTACACCCTGCAGCTCCAGTAACTTCGCAAGCTTGCAGGTAACCTACTCCCAGAATGCCCGGAACCTCCGTACGATGAACTCCCATGCTCTTCTAGCTGTTGTGTTATCTTAATTCTTGAATTTTTGTTGTTTATTTGTTCATGTACTTAATTGCTATACCTATGGACATGGCAATCTGCAAAGAGTAATAATGCAGATATCTATGTTTAGTGCAGCAACCAAAGATTGACTTGAAATTGCAATTGTGGAATTTTCTTCTGAGGTTCAAGTTTGCTCTACTTCTAAAGTTCAAGATGTTGAGAAGTATAGAAAATATGCATGTGTGTTGCTACGATTGATTCCCCAACGTGATTGTTGGCAAGATGTGAAGGGGATCGCATGCAGAAAATAAAAAAAATTCCTAGCAACGATATCCTTAAACTAGCCAAGATCTATACTATGCAGATATAGAAGTACAACGGAGATCGGAATACATACACTTGTAGACCGAAAGCGGGATTACGTTCCCGCACAAACGTTGACGATGAAGACCGACGAAGCCGACCTCAAGGTCGTGTAGTGGAAGTAGATCTCTCAGCACCGCTAGCGCAGCACCTCGCAGGGCGTTACACACGTACGGTGGAGACAACGACCTCCGAAGCTCCAGTCCAGGACGAGCAACAGAAGACTTGGACCGGAACACCCGCAACGCGACAGCGGGCTATGGTGGAGAGACCCCCTCTCTTCTCGGCGCAACTCCGACAAAGGGAATCACGAAATCAAGAGAGAATTAGGGAATTAATTGGTGAATTAAAAGGCCAGAGGTGCCCCTTCTTATATAGGTTGCCGGGGGGAGCCAACCTTGGCAGGCAGGCAATGTGGGACAATTCCCACATGCCTGGTGCGGCACAAGGAGGTGCGCCGGCCCTGGTGGGCCCCATCTGGCCCACCTAGGCCGGCCAAATCTCCCCCACCGAATTCCCTTGGGGATTTTTTCCCCCATGGGCCTTCTTTCCACCAGAAGACCCATTTAGGTGGAGACAACTATTTCTTCGCTGCCCAATCTCCATCAGACCATTACCGGGACGCTCCCGGTGATCTCTTTCCTTTCCGGATGTCTTGTCAAAACCCCTTAAGTGTGTTACCCTAGCGGTTCGATATAATAACAGGTATGATCGAGACTGCTCTCTGATCAATAACTAACTCGTAGGCCTGGACCCCATGAATTAATCCCTGTGATATAACGAATGGCTCTCATCTATCAAACCTGAACGTTAAGTCTTAAACCTTTTGTCATAGAGATACTTAGCGTGTACGAGCATCGTTCTTAGATATCTCCATACCTAGGTGACCTCGTTACCGACACCGCTATCTTCTACTCGTCTATGATTTCATGTCTCCGTGACCTAGTCACATGCTTGCAAACTCATTAGACATAATCTCACCGAGTGGGCCATAGAGTATGTATCCGTCTATACGGACTGACAAATCCCTCTCTTGATCCCTCGTCTCAACTACTCCCTTCCGATACCCAAAAGTATCACCTACCATTGTCCAACTATATAAGATATGACGTTTGGTGCGATCAAAGTATCTTCCAGGAATAACTATAAGAGTTGTTCTCATGGTCGAAGGCGTAATGACTATGTCCTATAAATATGGGTATGTCCATCTCATCGTTCTACCAACGACATGACTTCATTGCCGACTAGCGCCATACCCCATGATCAGGATAGCTCGATCATCAATCGCGCAACGAAACTAGTCTTAGTAGAGGCTGAAGGAGATATGCCCTAGGGGCAAATAAATAAGTAGTATTTATTGCATTATCTCATTAGTTTATAATAGGTTTGTGTATTATGCTACAACTGTATTAATCGGAATTATTAATACACGTGTGATACATAGACAACCAGGGTCCCTAGTAAGCCTCTATATGAACTAGTCCATTGGGCAACAGTTGATCGAGATTCCCGATCAAGGACAATGACGTCGGTTGACAATGGGGTCATCATATTAGTTGAATAAGGTGATGGACATACGCAAAGTATTACAATAAGATCGTATTATAATGTTTGTCATTTGAAATTCATTAGAATATGATAGCTTATTCCTTAGACCGTGAGACCGTACTTATTGATGCTTCGTAGGGGCACTTTGAGAGCATCAAACGTTGTGTCTTATCTAGCATGACAATAACGGTGTCCATCTTGGGTATCCCGAAAGAGTATTGAGACGTAAGGATCAAGAGCGGGATTTGTTCGTTCTTGTAGTGGAAAGATACTCTGGGCCCACTCGGTGAGATTACATCTATACAGTTGCGCAGCTTATGACTAGGTCATGGAGATGTAATATCACCGACAAGTTAATAACCTTTGTCGGCAACGAGATACAATAAAGACATCGGATTTTTACGATCATATCTCCGACAAGGTAGTATCGCAGAAACAAAGGGAATGAATATCATATTTATGGTTCAACGACGATATTCGTAGAATGCACAAGGGTCGTCATATACATCCAGGTATCCCTGACGGTCATTGGTGAGCGGAGTGTCTCGGCCATGTCTGGAGTGTTCTCGAACCGTAGCGTAACAAACTTAAGGTCTTAACGACACCAGGAGATAGGTTCTGGAATAATATAGGTTTTTGTTGGAGAGAGAAATGATCCGGAAAGAGTTCCGGAAGGAGTTCCGGGAGGCTCTGGAATGGTTCCAGGGATGTCCGAAAGTTGTTCGGGTGGTTCGGAAAATGTTTCGGAGTCACAGGATATTATATAGTATTTAAATATATTAATTATATTTTATATTAATTTAATTATTAAATAATAAAGGAAAAAGGGGGCAGCCCACCTCAATGGGCCCTAAGAGGGCCCAAGAGGGAGCCGCACCAACCAAAGGAGGAAGGGGGCTTGGGCCCTTGGTCCAATTCGGACTAGGTGGTGCGGCCGAACCCCCCTCCCCTCCTTTTCCTTTAGTCCCACATGGGGGAGGCAAGGTGTTTGCACACCCCCTCCCCCTTTATATAGCAAGGCATATTAATTGGATTAATTACAGAAAATACAATTAATTGTATAGCAGGCCGGCCGAGTTGCTTCTCCGCCCGTTTTGCCTCCTCTCTCCACCTAAGCTATACCGCCGGGCGCCGTTGCCCTGCGGTATTCTAGAAAAGTTCTACCCCTGCGATTTCAGCTGGATCTGAATGACCGGTGGTTGTCGTTAAGCTCCGTATGTTTGCGAGTGCTCGGAGGCACCACTTTTGAGGAACTTTGCGACGTCGTCTCGCCCACCTGCACCCGAGCCACTGCTCCCCCCTTGCCGCCGGCGCACCCCCCCAGCCGCCGGCGCCTCGCCATCTTCCGCCCGACGCTCGTTGACGTAGGTCATCATCGACACCCCGACGTCATCGTCTACGTCATCGGGGCAAGTTCTCCACGACCTCGAGGTCGGCTACGTACGACTTCATCGTCAACGCTTGTGCGGGAGCGTAATCCCCGCTATCGGTCTACATGGAGGTAATGTAACCCGTTCCGCCACCGTTATCACATGTACTAGATAGATAGATCCTGGCTAGTTAGGGTTTCATACGATAGAAAAATTATTGTTTTCTGCACCGGAACTCCTTCAGTGGTATCAGAGCCGATTTATGCGTAGTACTGCTGGTACGGTTAGAACTCATGTTGAATGAGGACGTCTTTCTTATATTTGCTACCCTCTAGCGTGCACTTGCGATACCTTCGGTATTGAGCTGATGAAGCGGCCCGGACCAACTTTACGCGTACGCTTACGCGAGACTGGTTCCACTACTGACATACGGCTTGCACCATATCTGTGGCTGGCGGGTGTATGTTTCTCTCGCTCCAGTTGGCAAAGCATTTTCAATGGAGGGCCCGAAAGGGATGCTTAAACATGCAATTATACGATCGACGTTGTGGTACAAAGTACGTAGGTAGGGAAGCGATTCTCTTACGAATAAGCCTATATGCCACGTAAAACTTGCAAAACTAAATAAAGCTAGAAGCGTCTAACTTTGTTTTGCAGAGGCGTTATTTTATGTGACATGGTTACGGTAAGTTTGATATTACTCGTACTGTCGGAGGCAATGGAAGGTTCCGTAGACTCGGAGCAGTGCCGGGGCACCGGGGGCCAGGCACATGGCGCCATGAATGTCCAGGCGCATCGACCATGTCACATCGCACTTCATTGCATCATTTGATTGTGTGCTGTTGTGTGTGCATCCTATTGATTGCTTATATGCTAGATATACAATGGTAGCATCATGAATAGGATGATCCCTAACAAATACCAAAATTGTGTTCTCCCTCGTTGCGCACCACCAAGAAAGTGAAGGGGTTTTGGTGCAGAAAACAATAATTTTTCTAGCGTATGAAACCCTAACTAGCCAGGTGAAGGGGTTACGGTGCAGAAAACAATAATTTTCTAGCGTATGAAACCCTAACTTAGCCAGGATCTATCTATCTAGTACATGTGATAACGGTGGCGGAACGGGTTACATTACCTCCATGCAGACCGATAGCGGGGATTACGCTCCCGCACAAACGTTGACGATGAAGTCGTGCGTAGCCGACCTCGAGGTCGCGGAGAACTTGTCGCGATGATGTAGACGATGACGCCGGGGTGTCGACGATGACCTGCGTTGACGGGCGTCGGGCGGAAGATGGCGAGGCGCCGGCACCAGGGGGGTGCGCCGGCGGCAGAGGGGGGGGGGGGGGGGGGTGGCGCGGCGGCTGCAGGGGCGATACGTCGCCCAGGCTCCTCAAAAAGAGTTACCTCCGAACACTCGCAAACATACAGAGCTTAACGACAACCCCCGGTCATTCAGATCCAGCTGAAATCGCAGGGGTAGATCTTATCTGGAACCCCGCAGGGCAACGGCGCCCGGCGGTATAGCTTAGGTGGAGAGAGGGGGCAAAACGGGCGGAGAAGCAACTCGGCCGGCCTGCTATACAATTAATTGTATTTGCCAATGAATTAATCCAATTAATATGCCTTGCTATATAAGGGGGGAGGGGGTGTGCAAACTCCCTAGCTCCCCCATGTGGGACTAAAGGAGGAGAGGGAAGGGGGGGGGTTCGGCCGAACCCCCCATGGGCTGGCCCCCCTCCTAGTCCAACTCGGACTAGGGGGCCCAAGCCCCCCTTTTCCTTGGTGGTGCGGCTCCCCCTCTTGGGCCCTCTTAGGGCCCATGAAGGTGGGAGCCCCCCTTGTAATTTATTTAATTAATATAAAATCTAATTAATTCATAATTAATATATTTAAATACTATTTAATATCCCGTGACTCCGAAACATTTTCCGAACCACCCGAACAACTTTTGGACATTCCTGGAACCCTTCAAGACCTTCCCGGAACTCCTTCCGGACCACCGGAACTCTTTCCGGATCATTTCTCTCTCTCCAACAAAATTCTATATTATTGCAGAACCTATCTCCTGGTGTCGTTAAGACCTTAAGTTTGTTACGCTACGGTTCGAGAACACTCCAGACATGGTCGAGACACTCCGCTCACCAATGACCGTCAGGGATACCTGGATGTATATGACGACCCCTGTGCATTCTACGAAAATCGTCGTTGAACCATAAATATGATATTCATTCCCTTTGTTTCTGCGATACTACCTTATCCGAGATATGATCGTAGACACACCGATGTCTTTGTTGTATCTCGTTACCGACAAAGGTTATTAACTCGTCTGTGATATTACATCTCCATGACCTAGTCATAAGCTGCGCAGCTATATAGATGTAATCTCACCGAGTGGGCCCAGAGTATCTTTCCATTACAAGAATGAACAAATCCCGCTCTTGATCCTTATGTCTCGATGCTCTTTCGGAATACCCAAGATGGACACCGTTATTGTCATGCTATATAAGACACAACGTTTGATGCTCTCAAAGCACCCCTACGAAGCATCAATAAGTACGGTCTCACGGTCTAAGGAATAAGCTATCATATTCTTATCTATTGCAAATGACAAACATCGTAATACGATCTTATTGCAATACTTTGCGTATGTCCATCATCTTATTCAACTAGCAAGATGACCCCATTGTCAACCGACGTCATTGTCCTTGATCGGGAATCTCGATCAACTGTTGCCCAATGGACTAGTTCATATAGAGGCTCACTAGGGACCTGGTTGTCTATGTATCACACGTGTATTAATAATTCCGATTAATAAAGTTATAGCATAATACACAAACCTATTATAAACTTATGAGATAACGCAATAAATACTACTTATTTATTTGCCTCTAGGGCATATCTCCTTCAGTCTCCCACTTGCACTAGAGTACAAATAAACTAGCTGCATTTTACTTTATCAAAATCCCTTATCAAATAAGAATCATTTGATAATGCTTGCTTGTGGAAGAGTGTTACTCTGACAATCTGCATAATCCATGATTGTACATACTTTTGCGATTCATTGATATCAACTTGCTTGATATCACCATGTTATCCAATAACATATATGCAAATACCGTAACTAAGTGAGACTTCTGTTTCCCAGCGCTTACTCTGATTATACTACCCAGATAACTGCCCTAAAAAACACACTCAGTCATAGAGAGCCCCTTGTAACAATTACAAACTCGCGATATCTACATACTTTCACACCAATGTAGAAAAATTGACATTCCAATGTCAGTTAACTAACGCACTTCTACTTCCAGTAAATTCCAAATTTACTTTTATAACTGCTCTTCTTCTAAGAACATCGGTTATATTTCATCGAGCAGATAATATGGTTTCTGTATGATGTCTAATATAGACCAACATGTCATACAATCATTACTACCTAGTACCATTACCCTTAATGATCAATTGGATTTCAAAGGACCATCCTTTTGATTCTATTCTGACTCCTCAGATATAATCCAAAACAACTCGACTAACTATTTAAAATTCCCGTTCTATTTCAAATAGACACTAACTTTCAAATAGTTTCACAACTTCATCCTTTTCATCTATTCTACTGGTACAATTTCACAATGTGTCATTTACACAAGATGAATTCGACTCCCGCTCAAATTATGTCTCCACATATTTGAGAACACGAGCTCCCACTCGAAACGTGTCATTTACATATTTGAGTTCCTAAGCTCCCACTCAAAAATATGTCCTTTACATATTCTACCCGAGTGAACTAACTTTGACTCCCACTTAAAATCGACATTTTGGTCAAACCAAAATCATTGATCTCTTATCAATTCGAATTCAATACAAACTTCAGTATTACATTAATACAAATCCCTCAGACTTCAAGCATGTCTACATAAATGTAGTCAACAAATTTGATCTTGTCCAAGATGCATTTCTTGACAAAACATGCTTCCACGTCTTTCTTATAGTCACATTTCTCATAATTAAACAATCTTATTCCTCTAATAAGAATTGTAGCAACAATTACTCTTTTAATCCTTTCAAATGTAACTTGGATTTCCAGGCTGAAAAAGCCTTTGTTCATATTCAGATATTTTCTCAACTTTCTTTGTATTTATAAAGTGCACCTTGATCTGTCAACAAGATCTGAAATACTTAATATTGTGCTGTGACCTGACAGCAATATTAAATATAACATCACTTTATTTAGAAGCTTCTTTTATGAAAATATTATGATCTTTATGAAGAGGATTGCAAGCAGAAAACAATTTTCTAGTCTCCCTCACTCTTAATCACCAAATTTTCATTTGTAGACATATACTCTTTGGAACACCTTCCAACATTCTACTTTTATGAATATAGGTCTGACACCTTATTTCAACCTTCTAATTACAATCCATAAACCATAATTCAAAAAATCACATTTTTCTCGGAATTACATAGACAACAAAAAGTTTTGTTTCTATTTGGTTTTGGAATACACTCCCATCCAATGCGAGCAATCTACAAAGAACTATTCATGTATATTCCGAATTATCGCATAATCATATACATGTCGACACTACTGTCGATCCCACGAATTCTCGTTGAGAAAAATATCTATTTTCTAAAGTGGACATCGACTATAATGTTTCGAACATATTAAGAGATTGTAAGACAGATTCTGACAGACCACACTCTATTTAAAATAGAGCATGATTATAATACCCCACATATCACCATATATGACATTATAATATTGTGAAACGAATTTCCACAAGTCTTTTGTGTTGAAACCATAATTCAAAAATATTGTCTTTTGATCGAATCTTGTGAATACAATATTCACTAATCTTTCTTCTGAAAAACCCCATTTGATCTCTTATCAAATTAATTTCAGACTCATGATTTATTGGGCAAATACTCTTATTCACCAATAATCATAGAAGAATTCGGATCAAGCAAAAACACCATTAATTAATCATTAAAAAATGACTCTCAATTATTTTCCTCTTGTATTGCTACTTCAATACTTCATTTCAAACTTAATCAATTCGGCACTCGAAATACTTAAATGGACCAAAATTATCCATTACTTATTTCATTGCCTTTATGACTAAATTCGATGGTGTTTGTTCTTTGGACACATAATTTTATCATTCCCGCTATTATAAATGTATATCATACGCATAATGTAATTGAGATGTGATGCAAATTACTCATAATATGAAACAACTGCTTTGTTTCATAACATAAAACAACTGATTTGTTCTACATGAATAATTATTTCTTGTAACATTCAAGACACCAAACTAGATCACACTCTCACTATTACAAAATGTCTTATAAAAAACTATTGATGATAACTAATATGATATCTCGAGGGCGTGAGCACTACTGGCCATGAACTTGCCATCACTTGTGCACTGTCACGTCACCCTTCGCCGCATAACTTGTGATAATCAGGGACTGTTTCATAAACATAACAAGTATCAAATAATTTTCATCAAGTATGAGAAGAATACATTTATATCTTCGTATATCAAATATACCCGTAGCGTCGAAGAACTCTTCTTCGATGGAATCAACTTTTAGAGATTTGAACTTGTTCACGAACGTGAAGAAGCTCATCGTGTCTTTATAGCATATTCACGCACATGCTATTCACAGCTAGGAGGCAAAGCGCAATCTCTATCGCACTGGAGTTTGCTATCTAGAAATCGTAGATTTCGTAAGCCTGAAGTAGATGTCATACAACTTCTTCAATTGAGTCTCCAGACAGGTATGCTCCCCATGTGAATGGTCCGGAACTTTCTAAGCTGTCTGAACTGCTCAAGACTCAATTCATCTTTGAAGTGACCTTTGATCGCATCAATCACGACATATGGATCCATGTGTTGAAACAACTTTCAACTCTGGTGCTAGGCATACGCTCATGACGACCTTCACTTCCATGAAAATATCATGATGCTTACGGAACTCATCATCTTCCTCCTTGCTAGCAGAATCATCTGGTCTAACTCCTAACTAATGTTCTAGGACATATAGGATGTTTGTTGTGTTTGGAGAATGTTTCTAAAACCAATGTACCAGCTGATGAAGTTGGACCCGTCGGCTTCTAAGGTAGAATCCGGGCTCTTGAGGAAGTAACCGAAGTGTAGTTCCGTAGTCTCCAGATATGATCGCAAAAGAGGTAAGGATAAGTTTATAATATATAGGTGAGTTTTAGTTTTATAATCACATTGTCAAAACACACCACACCAAGATTATTATCCATAAAAATAATAATGGCGATTACACGACCCTCATCCACCACACCACCCCCGATCATCACGGCCGGCAGCACAACTTCAAAGGTGGACATAAAATGTCGATCACAACAACTCTGTGACTCGTGCTCGATCTTTCGATCTTCCCGTGTTCCCAGGCCATATTTCTGAATATGCTAGGCTCGCCAATCAAACCTCGAAGACCCAGCGCGTGCAACATGGCTTACACCCACTGTATGCGAACGACGAGATGTGTGACACCCGATCATCACGGCCTGCCTCATAACGTAGAACTTTCTTGGTGGTGTGCAACGAGGGAGAACACAATTTTAGTATTTGTTAGGGATCATCCTATTCGAGATGCTACCGTTGTATATCTAGCATATAAGCAATCAATAGGATGCACACACAACATCACACAATAATGATGCAATGAAGTGCGATGTGACATGGTCGATGCGCCTGGACCTTCATGGCGCCATGTGCCTGGCCCCCGGCGCCCCGGCATGGCTCCGAGTCTACGAAGCCCTCCATTGCCTCCGATAGTACGAGTAATATCAAAACTTACCATAACCATGTCACATAAAATAACGCCTCTGCAAAACAAAGTTAGACGCCTCTAGCTTTATTTAGTTTTGCAAGTTTTACGTGGCATATAGGCTTATTCATAAGAGAATCGCTTCCCTACTACTTTGTACCACAACGTCGATCATATAATTGCATGTTTAAGCATCCCTTTCGGGCCCTCCATTGAAAATGCTTTGCCGACTAGAGAGAGAGAAACATACACCCGCCAGCCACAGATACGGTGCAAGCCGTATGTCAGTAGTGGAACCAGTCTCACGTAAGCGTACGCGTAAAGTCGGTCCGGGCCGCTTCATCAACTCAATACCGAAGGCATCGCAAGTGCACGCTCGAGGGTAGCAAACATAAGAAAGACGTCCTCATTCAACATGAGTTCTAACCGTACCAGCAGTACTACGCATAGATCGGCTCTAATACCACTGAAGGGGTTACGGTGCAGAAAACAATAATTTTCTAGCGTATGAAACCCTAACTTAGCCAGGATCTATCTATCTTGTACATGTGATAACGGTGGCGGAACGGGTTACATTACCTCCATGTAGACCGATAGCGGGGATTACGCTCCCGCACAAGCGTTGACGATGACATCGTGCGTAGCCGACCTCGAGGTCGCGGAGAACTTGCCACAATGATGTAGATGATGACGCCGGGGTGTCGACGATGACCTGCGTCGACGGGCGTCGGGTGGAAGATGGCGAGGCACCGGCACCAGAGGGGGGTGCGCCGACGGCAGAGGGGGGGGGGGGGGTGGCGCGGCAGCTGCAGGGGCAAGACGACGTTGCCCAGGCTCCTCAAAAAGAGTTACCTCCGAGCACTCGCAAACATACAGAGCTTAACGACAACCCCCGGTCATTCAGATCCAGCTGAAATTGCAGGGGTAGATCTTATCTGGAATCCCGCAGGCCAAAGGCGCCCGGGGGTATAGCTTAGGTGGAGAGAGGGGGCAAAACGGGCGGAGAAGCAACTCGGCCGGCCTGCTATACAATTAATTGTATTTTCCAATGAATTAATCCAATTAATATGCCTTGCTATATAAAGGGGGGAGGGGGTGTGCAAACTCCCTAGCTCCCCCATGTGGGACTAGAGGAGGAGAGGGAAGGGGGTGTGCAAACTCCCTAGCTCCCTGTGCTGGGCTAAATTAATATAAAATACTATTTATTCATAATTAATATATAATTTAATCTCCCGTGACTCTGAAACATTTTCGGAACGACCCGAACAACTTTCGGGCATCCCTGGAACCATTCCAGACCTTCCCGGAACTCTTTCCGGACAACCGGAACTCTTTCCGGATCATTTCTCTCTCCAACAAAATCCTATATTATTCCAGAACCTATCTCCTGGTGTCGTTAAGACCTTAAGTTTGTTACGCTACGGTTCGAGAACACTCCAGACATGGTCGAGACACTCCGCTCACCAATAACCGTCAGGGATAACTGGATGCATATGACGGCCCATGTGCATTCTACGAATATCGTCGTTGAACCATAAATATGATATTCATTCCCTTTGTTTCTGCGATACTACCTTGTCCGAGATATGATCGTAGACATCCGATGTCTTTGTTGTATCTCGTTACCGACAAGGTTATTAACTCGTATGTGATATTACATCTCCATGACCTAGTGACAAGCTGCGCAACTATATAGATGTAATCTCACCGAGTGGGCCTAGAGTACCTTTCCATTACAAGAATGAACAAATCCCGCTCTTGATCCTTACGTCTCAATACTCTTTCGGGATACCCAAGATGGACATTGTTATTGTCATGCCAAATAAGACACAACGTTTGATGCTCTCAAAGTACCCCTACGAAGCATCAATAAGTACGGTCTCACGGTCTAAGGAATAAGCTATCATATTCTTATCTATTGCAAATGACATACATCGTAATATGATCTTATTGCAATATTTTGCGTATGTCCATCACCTTATTCAACTAATAAGATGACCCCATTGTCAACCGACGTCATTGTCCTTGATCGGGAATCTCGATCAACTGTTGCCCAATGGACTAGTTCATATAGAGGCTTACTAGGGACCCTGGTTGTCTATGTATCACACGTGTATTAATAATTCCGATTAATACAGTTGTAGCATAATACACAAACCTATTATAAACTTATGAGATAATGCAATAAATACTACTTATTTATTTGCCTCTAGGGCATATCTGCTTCAGTCTCCCACTTGCACTAGAGTACAAATAAACTAGCTGCATTTTACTTCATCAAAATCCCTTATCAAATAAGCGTCATATGATAATGTTTGCTTGTGAAAGAGTGTTACTCTGACAATCTGTACAATAACTAATGCACTTCTACTTCCAGTAAATTCTAAATTTACTTTTATAACTGTTCTTCTTCTAAGAACATCGGTCATATTTCATCGAGCAGATAATATGGTTTCTGTATGATGTCTAACAATAGACAAACATGTCATACAACCACTATTACCGTGTATCATTACTCTTAATGATTAATTGGATTTCCAAGGACCATCCTTTTGATTCTATTCTGACTCCTCATATATAATCCAAAACAACTCAACTAACTATTTAAAATTCCCGTTCTATTCCAAATAGACACTAACTTTCAAATAGTTTCACAACTTCATCCTTCTTATCAATTCTACTGGTACAATTTCACAATGTGTCATTTACACAAGATGAATTCGGCTCCCACTCAAATTATGTCCTTTACATATTCTACCCAAGTGAACTAACTTTGACTCCCACTTAAATTCATAATTTATTTCGACATTTTGGTCAAACCAAAATCATTGATCTCTTATCAATTTGAATTCAATACAAACTGCAGTATTACATTAATACAAATCCCTCAGACTTCAAGCATGTCTACATAAATGTAGTCAAGAAATTTGATCTTGTCCAAGACACATTTCTTGACAAAACATGCTTCCACGTCTTTCTTATAGTCACATTTCTCATATAACACTTTATATGATGATTAAACAATCTTATTCCTCGAATAAGAATTGTAGCAACAATTACTATTTTAGTCCTTTCAAATGTAACTTGGATTTTCAGGCTGAAACAACCTTTGTTCGTATTCTGATATTTTCTCAACTTTCTTTGTATTCATAAAGTGCACCTTGATCTGTCAACAAGATCTGAAACACTTAATATTGTGTTGTGACCTGACAACAATATTAAATATAACAGCACTTTATCCAGAAGCTTCTTTCATGAAAATATTATGATCTTTATGAAGAGGATTGCTAGCAGAAAACAATTTTCTAGTCTCCCTCAGTCTTAATCACCAAATCTTCATTTGTAGACACATACCCTTTGGAACACCTTCCAATATTCTACTTTTATGAATATAGGTCTGACACCTTATTTCAAGCTTCCAATTCCAATCCATAAACCATAATTCGAAAAATCATATTTTCCTCGGAATTACATAGATGATCGGGTGTCAGACATATCGTCGTTCGCATACAGTGGGTGTAAGCCATGTTGCACGCACAGGGTCTTCGAGGTTTGATTGGTGAGCCTAGCATATGCAGATATGGCCTCGGAACACGGGAAGATCGAAAGATCGAGCATGAGTCACAGAGTTGTTGTGATAGACATTTTATGTCCACCTTTGAAGCTGTGCCGCCGGCCGTGACGATCGGGGGTGGTATGGTGGATGAGGGTCGTGTAATCGCGATTATTATTTTAGGGATAATAATTTTGGTGGGGTATGTTTGATAATATGATTATAAACTAAAACTCACCTTTATTATAAACTTTACCTTACCTCTTTTGCGATCACATCTGTAGACTACACAACTATACTTCGGTTACTTCCTCAAGAGCCCAGATTCTACCTTAGAAGCCGACGGGGCCAACTTCATCAGATGGTACAAGGGTTTTAGAAACATTTTCGAACACAACAACATCTTGTATGTTCTCGATGAAGCGTTAGGAGAAAGACCAGGAGATTCTGCAAGCGAGGAGGAGGAAGATGATTTCCGTAGGCGTCGAGACATATTCATCGAAGTGGAGATCACCATGACCGTATGCCTAGCACCTGAGTTGAAAGAGTTGTTTCGACACAAGGAGCCATGCGTCATGATTGATGCGATAAAGACACACTTCCGAGATGAATTGAAGCGTGAGCAATTCAGGCAGCTTAGAATGTTCCAGACCATTCATATGGAGGAGCATACCTGTCTGGAGACTCATTTGAAGAGATTGTATGACATCTACTTCCAGCAGACGATGGTCTTCGATTACTGGATGGCAGATTCCTGTGCCATTCAGACTGTCCTGATATCTCTGCCTCCAAGCTATGAGAAGCATGTGCGCAAGTACATTTTGAAGGCCGACAATATGAACTTCTACAAGTTCGTGTCCGAATTCAAATCTCTGAAAGTTGATTCCATCGAAGGAGAAATCTTCGATGCTACAGGTATATATTTGATATATACAGAATTATGAATTAGCCTCTTGATATATTATAAAGTATTTGATACTTGTTTTGTTTATGAAACAGGTCCTGATTATCACATATATGCGGCGAAGTTTGATGTGACCTGGCGCCGAAGATGGTGATCAAGGAGTTGATGGCCATTGGTGTTCACGTCCTCAAGTTATCATAGTTATCATTAATAGTTTCTGATAAGATCTTTTATAATAGTGAGAAAGTGTGTTCAGTGTTTTGATTGTTACAAGACAAAGTTATTCATGTAGTAAGACAAGCTCAGTTGTTTTATGTTATGGAACAAGCCAGTTGTTTTATATTATGAATAAAGGTTTCACATCTCAATTACATCAATTGTATGATAACGTTCATAATTGTAGAAATGATAAAATAGCGTGTCCAATGAATAAAAGTTATGTTACTAGAACAAACACCATCAAATTTAGTCATAAAGGCAATGAAAGAAGTAATGGATATTTTGGTCCATTTAAGTATTTCGAGTGCCGAATTGATTAAGTTTGAAATGTAGTATTGAAGTGTCAATACGAGAGGAAATTAATTAAGAGTCATTTCAAATGATTATTAAGTTAATTAATGGTGTTTTTTGTTTGATCCGAATTCTTCTATGATTATTGGTGAATAAGTGTATTTGCCTGATAAATCACGAGTCTGAAATTAATTTGATAAGAGATCAAATGGGGTTTTTCAGTGGAAAGATTAGTGAATATTGTATTCACAAGATTCGATCAAAGGACAATATTTTTGAATTAAGGTTTCAACACAAAAGACTTGTGGAAATTTGTTTCACAATATTATAATATCATATATGGTGATATGTGACGTATTATAGTCATACTCTATTTTTAAATAAAGTGTGGTCTGTCAGAATCTGTCTTAGAATCTCTTAATATGTTCAAAACATTATAGTCGATGTCCACTTTAGAAAATAGATATTTCTCTCAACGAGAATTCATGTGATCGATAATAGTGTCGTCATGTATATGATTATACGATAATTCATAATATACATGAATAGTTCTTTGTAGATTGCTCGCATTGGATGGGAGTGTATTCCAAAACCAAATAGAAACAAAACTTGATTTGTTGTCTATGTAATTCCGAGGAAAATATGATTTTTCGAATTATAGTTTATGGATTGGAATTAGAAGCTTGAAATAAGGTGTCAGACCTACATTCATAAAAGTAGAATATTGGAAGGTGTTCCAAAGGGTATATGTCTACAAATGAAAATTTGGTGATTAAGAGTGAGGGAGACTAGAAAATTGTTTACTACTTGCAATCCTCTTCATAAAGATCATAATAGTTTCATGAAAGAAGCTTCTGAATAAAGTGATGTTATATTTAATATTGCTGTCAGGTCACATCACAATATTAAGTGTTTCAGATCTTGTTGACAGATCAAGGTGCACTTTATGAATACAAAGAAAGTTGAGAAAAATACCAGAATACGAACAAAGGCTTTTCAGACTGGAAATCCAAGTTACATTTGAAAGGATTAAAATAGTAATTGTTGCTACAATTCTTATTAGAGGAATAAGATTGTTTAATTATGAGAAATGTGACTATAAGAAAGACGTGGAAGCATGTTTTGTCAAGAAATGCATCTTGGACAAGATCAAATTTGTTGACTACATTTATGTAGACATGCTTGAAGTCTGAGGGATTTGTATTAATGTAATACTGAAGTTTGTATTGAATTCGAATTGATAAGAGATCAATGATTTTGGTTTGACCAAAATGTCGATTTTAAGTGGAGTCAAAGTTAGTTCACTCGGGCAGAATATGTAAAGGACATATTTTTGAGTGGGAGATCGTGTTCTCAAATGTGTGGAGACCTGTTTTGAGTGGGAGCTCGTGTTCTCAAATGTGTGGGGACATAATTTGAGTAGGAGCCGAATTCATCTTGTGTAAATGACACATTGTGAAATTGTACCGGTAGAATAGATGAGAAGGATGAAGTTCTGAAACTATTTGAAAGTTAGTGTCTATTTGGAATAGAACGGGAATTTTAAATAGTTAGTCGAGTTGTTTTGGATTATATATGAGGAGTCAGAATAGAATCAAAAGGATGGTCCTTGGAAATGCAATTAATTATTAAGAGTAATGATACACGGTAATAGTGGTTATATGACATGTTCGTCTATTATTAGACATCATACAGAAACCATATTATCTGCTCGATGAAATATGACCGATGTTCTTAGAAGAAGAACAGTTATAAAAGTAAATTTAGAATTTACTGGATGTAGAAGTGCATTAGTTATTAGATTGACAATGGAATGTCCAGTTTTCTACATAGGTGTGAAAGTATGTAGATATCGCGAGTTTGTAATTGTTACAAGAGGCTCTCTATGACTGAGTGTGTTTTCATGGCAGTTATCTGGTTAGCAGAATCAGAGTAAGCGATGGGAAACAGAAGTCTCACTTAGTTACGGTATTTGCATATATGTTATTGGATATAATGGTGATATCAAGCAAGTTGATATCAATGAATCGCAAAAGAACGCACAATTATGTATTGTACAGATTGTCAGAGTAGCACTCTTCCATAAGCAAGCATTATCATATGACGCTTATTTGATAAGTGATTTTGATGAAGTAAAATGCAGCTAGTTTATTTGTACTCTAGTGCAAGTGGGAGACTGAAGGAGATATGCCCTAGAGGCAAATAAATAAGTAGTATTTATTGCATTATCTCATAAGTTTATAATAGGTTTGTGTATTATGCTACAACTGTATTAATCGGAATTATTAATACACGTGTGATACATAGACAACCAGGGTCCCTAGTAAGCCTCTACATGAACTAGTCCATTGGGCAACAGTTGATCGAGATTCCCGATCAATGACAATGACGTCGGTTGACAATGGGGTCATCTTATTAGTTGAATAAGGTGATGGACATACACAAAGTATTGCAATAATATCGTATTACAATGTTTGTAATTTGCAATAGATAAGAATATTAAAGCTTATTCCTTAGACCGTGAGACCGTACTTATTGATGCTTCGTAGGAGTACTTTGAGAGCATCAAACGTTGTGTCTTATTTAGCATGACAATAACAATGTCCATCTTGGGTATCCCGAAAGAGTATTGAGACGTAATGATCAAGAGCGGGATTTGTTTATTCTTGTTATGGAAAGATACTCTGGGCCCACTTGGTGAGATTACATCTATATAGCTGCGCAGCTGATGACTAGGTCATGGAGATGTATTATCACAGACGAGTTAATAACCTTTGTCGGTAACGAGATACAACAAAGACATCGGATGTCTACGATCATATCTCGGACAAGGTAGTATCACAGAAACAAAGGGAATGAATATCATATTTATGGTTCAACGACGATATTCGTAGAATGCACAGGGGCCGTCATATACATCCAGGTATCCCTGACGGTCATTGGTGAGCGGAGTGTCTCGGCCATGTCTGGAGTGTTCTCGAACCGTAGCGTAACAAACTTAAGGTCTTAACGACACCAGGAGATAGGTTCTGGAATAATATAGGTTTTTGGTGGAGAGAGAGAAATGATCCGGAAAGAGTTCCGGTGATCCGGAAGGAGTTCCGGGAAGGTCTAGAATGGTTCCAGAGATGTCCGAAAGTTGTTCGGGTGGTTCGGAAAATGTTTCGGAGTCACGGGATATTAAATAGTATTTAAATATATTAATTATGAATTAATTTTATTTTATATTAATTTAATTATTAAATAATAAAGGAAAAGGGGGCAGCCCACCTACATGGGCCCTAAGAGGGCCCAAGAGGGAGCCGCACCAACCAAAGGAGGAAGGGGGCTTGGGCCCCTAGTCCAATTCGGACTAGGTGGTGCGGCAGAACCCCCCTCCCCTCGTTTTCCTTTAGTCCCACATGGGGGAGGCAAGGTGTTTGCACACCCCCTCCCCCTTTTATATAGCAAGGCATATTAATTGGATTAATTACATAAAAATACAATTAACTGCATAGCAGGCCGGCCGAGTTGCTTCTCCACCCGTTTTGCCTCATCTCTCCACCTAAGCTATACCGCCGGGCGCCGTTACCCTGCGGGATTCCAGGAAAGTTCTACCCCTGCGATTTCAGCTGGATCTGAATGACCGGGGGTTGTCGTTAAGCTCCGTATGTTTGCGAGTGCTCGGAGGCACCACTTTTGAGGAGATTCTGCAGCCGAGCCACTGCTCCCCCCTTGCCGCCGGCGCACCCCCCAGCCGCCGGCGCCTCGCCATCTTCCGCCCGACGCCCGTCGACGCAGGTCATCGTCGACACCCAAGCGTCATCATCTACGTCATCGCGGTAAGTTCTCCGCGACCTCGAGGTCGGCTACGTACGACTTCACCCTCAACGCTTGTGCGGGAGCGTAATCCCCGCTATCGGTCTACAAGGAGGTAATGTAACCCGTTCCGCCACCGTTATCACATGTACTAGATAGATAGATCCTGCCTATTTAGGGTTTCATACGCTAGAAAATTTATTGTTTTCTGCACCGGAACCCCTTCAGAGGCTACTAGGGACCTAGTTGTTTACGTATCACACATGTATTAATGTTTCCGCTTAATACAGTTATAGCATGACACAAAACGTATTATGAACAATCGAGATATGATAAAGAAATACACTTTATTAATTGCCTCTAGGGCATATCTCCTTCATTGTCCCACTTGCACTAGAGTACAAATTAATCTAGATCACAACTTGGTATAAGCTTAACACCCATAGCTTCTTGGTGTTTCTCATGCTTGTCAAGCGGAAGAGGCTTCGTCAGGGGATCTGCCACATTCAGATCCGTTTGCACTTTACAAATCTTCACGTCGCCTCCTTGTAAGTACTGTCATATCACATGGAAGCGTCAGAGAATGTGTTTGCCGGTGGAGTGAGACCTTGGTTCCTTCGCGTTAGCAATGGCACCCGTATTGTTGCATAAGAGGATCGAGGGGTCTTGCGCGCCTGGGTTCAATGATGAACTTCCTTAGCCACACAACTTCATTCGCGGCTTCGCAAGCAGCAATGTACTCCGACTCCATTGTAGATTGCGCGACGATGGGTTGCTTCCCACTTCTCCAGCACACGGCGCCTCCATTAACCTTGAACACATAACCTGTCTGTGACTTAGAGTCATCTGGGTCTAAGCAGAAACTTGCATCAACGTAACCCGTGTCGCCAAGTTCTTCATCACAACCACCATAGAAAAGGAATTTTTCATTTGTCTTCTTGAGATACTAAAGAATGCTCTTAACAGTAATCCAATGTTCCATTCCTGGATTACTCTGGAAACGACTCGTCAAACTAAGAGCCAATGCTACATCAGGTCGAGTACTCAACATTGCATACATAAATCGATCCTATGGCTGAAGCATAAGGATGTTTAGTCATTTCGGCCTTACCCTGTTCCGTTACCGGACATTATGCCTTTTGTAATGTTTTATTCTTGATAACAGGCAGAGAACCCTTCTTTGCCGTCTCCATACCGAAACGCTTCAGTATCTTATCAAGATAAGTACTCTGACTCAACGCTAATAGACGTCTTGATCTATCACGATAGATTTTAATGCCTAAGACGTATGCAGCTTCTCCTAAGTCCTTCATGGAAAATTTATTGTTTAAATATTTTTTCACGCTATTCAGAAGTTCCACATCATTCCCAATCAACAATATATCATCTACATATAGTGCTAAGAACACAACCGAGCCCCCACTCATTTTCTTGTAAATGCAGGTCTCTTCCTAATTTTGGACAAATCCAAAACATTTGATCACCTCATCAAAGCGAAGATTCCAGATCCGAGATGCTTGCTTCAATCCATAAATGGAGCGCTGAAGCTTGCATACCTTGTTAGCATGCTCTGGATCGACAAAACCTTCCAGTTGTACCATATACAACTCTTTCTCAATGTTACCATTTAGGAACGCTGTTTTGACATCCATCAGCCATATTTCATAATCGTAATATGCAGCAACTGCTAACAAAATCCGAATAGACTTTAGCATCGCTACCGGCGAAAAAGTTTCATCGTAGTCAATCCCATGAACCTGTCGGAAACCTTTTGCGACAAGCCGAGCTTTATAGACGGTCACATTATCGTCATCATCAATCTTCTTCTTAAAGATCCATTTATTCTCGACGGCCTTGCGCCCTTCGGGAATCTCCATCAAAGTCCACACTTTGTTATCATACATGGATCCTATTTCGGATTTCATGGCTTGTAGCCATTTCTCGGACTCTAGACTCGCCATTGCCTCTTTGTAGTTCGTAGGTTCGTCTTGTTCAATTAACATGACAGTGCAAATTAGGTTGCCATACCATTCTGGTGCGATACGAGATCTACCAGACCTACGAGGTAGAATACTTTACTCGACAGTTTCTCCCATTCCATCTATGGAGGACGTTTTCGGAACAACTTCCGTTGCGTCACTCGGTATTTCGAGTTCAGGATCAACGATCTCGTCGAGGTTTACCTTCCTCCCTCTTACTCCTTTCGAGCGAAATTGCTTGTCAAGAAAGGTACCGGTCTTCGCGACAAACGTTTTGCCCTCAGCTTGGTTGTAGAAGGTGTATCCAACGGTTTCCCGCGGATCCTACAAAGACGACTTTCTCCGACTTTGGTTCGAGTTTGTCGGGCTGTAGTTTCTTAACATACGCCTCACAACCCAGACCTTCAGAAATGATAACTTAGGCTTCTTGCCAAACCATAACTCATACGGTGTTGTTTCTACGGATTTGGACGGAGCCCTATTTAAAATAAATGCGACTGTTTCTAACGCATAACCCTAGAAGGATACGGACAAATCGGTAAGAGACATCATAGACCGGACGCTATCCAATAGAGTACGATTACGTCGCTCGGACGCGCCGTTTCGTTGCGGTGTTCCGGCAGGCGTAAGTTGTGGCATGATGCCACATGCCTTCAGATGTGTGCCAAACTCAAAACTCAAATACTCGCCACCACGATCGGATTGGAGGTGCTTGATTTTCTTGTTAAGCTGATTTTCAACTTCACTTTAAAATTCTTTGAACTTTTCAAATGTTTCAGACTAGTGTTTCATCAAATAGATATAACCGTATCTACTCAAGTCATCAGTGAAGGTGACGAAGTAACGATAATCATTGCGTGTCGATACGCTCATTGGTCCACACGCATCTGTATGTATGACTCCCAACAAGTCCGACGCCCGTTCAACGAAACCTTTGAACGGTGTCTTGGTCATTTTTCCCAAAAGGCATGGTTCGCACGTATCGAGGGATCCAAAATACAACGAGTCTAAAAGTCCATCTGCATGGAGTTTCTTCATGCGCTTTACACCAATATGACCGAGACGGCAATGCCACATATACATGGCAGTATCATCACTACACTTAATCCTTTTGGCATCTATGTTATGGATGTGAGTAATACGATCGAGATTCAACAAGAATAAACCATTACTCTCAGGAGTATCAACATAAAAGATATCATTCATTGAAATAGCACAACCACTTGATACTGATTTAAATGAATAACCGTCTATTAACAAGCAAGACCCACTGATAATGTTTACACTCAAGGACGGTACAAAATAACACTTATTTAAAACCAAACCTAATCCCGATGGTAGATGTAGAGGGAGCGTGCCGACAGCCACCACATCGACTCTCGATCCGTTGCCGACGCGCATTGTCACCTCGTCCTTAGCCAGACGCCTCTTATTCCGCAACTCCTCCTGAGAGTTACATATATGAGCAACAGAACCAGTATCAAATACCCAAGTGTTGCTACGGACGGATGTAAGGTACACATCTATAACATGTATATCGAATATACCTTGCTCTTTGTCGACCATCTTGCCAGCTTTCTTGTCCTCCAGGTACTTGGGGCAGTTGCGCTCAGGTGATCCGATGGTCACCGCCATCTTCTCCATCTTGATTTCTAATTCGGCCACTTCGAGCCTCTTCAGGATTCCCGACAGGGATTTTGACGTCCTTTCATGCCGTAGTCCACGATGGCGTTCTTATAGCTAGGGGCAGAGAAATCATCACCCTATCAATAACCAGCTCTTCTGGGATCACATTTCACAGATCACTCAGGAGCTGAACGCTGACAAATATTTTGGCTAAGTGCTCACTTATATTGCCGTGCTCTTCCATCTGAGCTGAGAAGAATAGCTTGGTAGCTTCAAACCTCTCAGTCATGACTTGTCGTGTAAAAATAACCATGAGTTCAGTGATTATCTCATAAGCACTCTTGTTCTCGAAATGGTTTTGCATGTCAGCCTCCATGGCAAAGAGCATGCCACTCTGGACATAAGAAGAAATCTCCGCCTTAACTTCATGGACAATCCTATCAGTTTCTGAGGCGGTGTTTGGTAGATCACCTAAGGGGGCTTCAAGGATGTAAGCCACCTTCTGGGTTTCAAGAAGGGACTTCAGATCGCGGAACCAGGACATGAAGTTAGACCCATTGGTCTTAAGCTTCTCTTTCTCAAGGAACAAGGCTAGGTTAAAGGAGGGGTGAGACATCTACAATGAAATTTGCAACAACATAAGACTTTGTTCATAATAATTTGAGTTATAGTATTTTGGAAAATAACTATTAGAACTCCCACTCAAATGAACATCCCTCCTTGTCGTTTCAGTGCTTACACGACCCCCATCCATTGCACAACCCTCATCGTCAGAGACGGCAATACAACTTCAAGGGTAGACAACGAATCGTCAATCACAACAACTTTGTGACTCATGCTCGACCTTTCGGCCTCCGCGTTCCGAGGCCATATCTGCATATGCTAGGCTCGCCACAATAACCTCCACGTAACGCTTGTGAAACAAGGTTTACACCCACTGTATGTGAATGACGATATGTCTGACACCCGATCGTCACAGACTGCCTCATAACGTAGAACTTTCTTGGTGGTGCTCGTTGGAGTAAGAACACAAGTGGTATTTTGAAGGGATCATCTTATATATAACTACCATCGTGTAACTAATATATACTAATATATAATCACATAATATAAGATGCACTCAAAACATGAAATGTAATGCGACGTTATATAGTCCATTGCGCCATGGTCTTCTTGGCGCCCGCAGTTCATAAACATTTTAATAAACCTACCTTGACCATATCACATTGCCCCTACAAAATAAAGTTAGACACTTCTACTTTATCTTTTTCATATTTTACGTGGCTGGGGCTTTCATAAAAAGAACCGCTTCTTACCTACGAACTTATGACCACAACAACGATCCAATAATTGCATGTTTAAGCATCCCTTTCGGGCCCTCCATTGAAAATGCAAGACCAACTAAAGAGAGAGAGACAAACACCCACCAGCTACAGATACAGTACAAGTCGTATGTCAGTAGTGGAACCAGTCTCGCGTAAGCGTACGCGTAAAGTCGGTCTGGGCCGCTTTATCAACTCGATGCCCCTGGAATTACAAGTGCATGCTAGAGGGTAGCAAATAACAGGAACGGTGCCACCATGCAGAACACGGGTTCTAACAGCGTACAGCTATATCTACGATAGATCGGCTCTGATACCACTGAAGGGGATCACGTGCAGAAAACAAAAAAATTCCTAGCAACGATATCCTTAAATTAGCCAAGATCTATACTATGCAGATATAGAAGTACAACGGAGATCGGAATACATACCCTTGTAGATCGAAAGCGGGATTACGTTCCCACACAAACGTTGACGATGAAGACCGACGAAGCCGACCTCAAGGTCGTGTAGTGGAAGTATACCTCCCAGCACCGCTAGCGCAGCACCTCGCAGGGCGTTACACACGTACGGTGGAGACGACGACCTCCGAAGCTCCAGTCCAGGACGATCAGCGGAAGACTTGGACCGGAACACCAACAGCGTGGCCGCGGGCTATGGTGGAGAGACCCCCTCTCTTCTCGGCGTAACTCCGACAAAGGGAATCACGAAATCGAGAGAGAATTAGGGAACTAACTGGTGAATTAAAAGGCCAGGGGTGCCCCTTCTTATATAGGCTCCCGAGGGGAGCCAACCTTGCCAGGTAGGCAATGTGGGACAATTACCACATGCCTAGTGCGGCACAAGGAGGTGCACCGGCCCTGGTGGGCCCCATCTGGCCCGCCTAGGCCGGCCAAAGCTCCCCCACCGAATTCCCTTGGGGATTTTCCCCCATGGGCCTTCTTTCCACCAGAAGGCCCATTTAGAAAAATCAGACTAAAGAAAATTTTGAAAATAAATATATAAAATCATATTTAAACATTAATTACACTAATTAATACCAAACATATTATATATAATTTATTCTAGCTCCGAAAACTATCTCGTCGCTGCCCGATCTCCATCGGACCATTCCCGGGACGCTCCCGGTGATCTCTTTCCTTTTCGGTTGTCTTGTCGAAACCCCTTAAGTGTATTACTCTAGCGGTTGGATATAATAACAGGTATGATTAAGACTCCTCTCCAATCAATGACTAACTCGTAGGCCTGGACCCCATGAATTAATCACTGTGATATAACGAATGACTCTCATCTATCAAACCTGAACGTTAAGTCTTATCCTTTCGTCATAGCGATACTTAGCATGTCCGAGCATCGTTCTTAGATATCTCCATACCTAGCTGACCTTGTTATCGACACCGCTATCTTCTACTCGTCTATTATTTCATGTCTCCGTGATCTAGTCACAAGCTTGCAAGCTCATTAGACATAATCTCACCGAGTGGGCCCTAGAGTATCTATCCGGCTATACGGGCTGCCAAATCCCGCTCTTGATCCCTCGTCTCAACTACTCCCTTCTGATACCCAAAAGTATCACCTATCATTGTCACAAGATATGACGTTTGGTGCGATCAAAGTATCTTTCAGGAATAACAATAAGAGTTGATCTCACGGTCGAAGCCGTAATGACTACGTCCTATAAATATGGGTATGTCCATCACATCGTTCTACCAACGACATGACTTCATTGCCGACCGGCGCCATGCCCCATGATCGGGAAACCTCGATCATCAATCGCGCAACGAAACTATTCTTAGTAGAGTCTACTAGGGATCTGGTTGTTTACGTATCACACGTGTAATAATGTTTCCGCTTAATAAAGTTATAGCATGACAGAAAACGTATTATGAACAATTGAGATATAATAAAGAAATACACTTTATTAATTGCCTCTATGGCATATCTCCTTCAAGATGATTTGCTATACTACTGCCTTAGACTCAAGCTTATTCTTCAATTATGTAATAGTATCATAAGAACAACATCAACACAACGGTACGCTGACTCAGTATCTGCACACACTCAGTCTCTCATTTAATCTCTGCTCTTGTCTTTCATACACAAGCTGCTGACAAGCCTCAAATTTTCTTTCTGGAACAAGAAGAGGCACTCGAGGCACCATATTCATTCAGCTCATAAACAGAATTAGTGACGTTAAAACCTCTGTGCATGACACTTAAAATTAGAGTTAAAATTAGACTATATTCATATAGTTCTAGGTTAATACATCAAATAGATTTGGTTAATCTATGTGAAGGGGATCGCAGACAGAAAACAAAAATTTCCTAGCAACGATATCCTTAAACTAGCCAAGATCTACACTATGCAGATATAGAAGTACGACGGAGATCGGACTACATACCCTCTTAGACCGAATAGCGGGGATTACGCTCCCGCACAAGCATTGACGATGAAGACGACGTAGCCGACCTCTAGGTTGCGAAGAACTCGCCGTGACGAAGACGACAAAGATGAACTCAAGGTCGGGTGGAGGAAGCCAACCTCCCAGCACCACTAGCGTGGCACCTCGCAGGGCGTCACACACATACGGTGGAGACAACGGCCTCCGAAGCTCCAGTCCAGGACGAGTAGCGGAAGACTTGGACCGGAACACCAGCAGCGCGGCAACGGGCTATGGTGGAGAGATCTCCTCATCCTCCTCAGCGCAACTCTTACAAAGGGAATCACGAAATCGAGGAGAAATAAGAGAATTAATTGGTTGAATTAAAAGGCCAGGGGTGCCCCTTCTTATATAGGCTCCCGGGGGGAGCCAACCTTGCCAGCCAGGCAATGTGGGACTATCCCACATGCCTGGTGCAGCCAAGGAGGGTGCGCCGGCCCTAGGGGGGCTCCATTTGGCCCACCTAGGCCGGCCAAGCCTTCCCCACCGAATTCCCTTGGGGTTTCCCCCCATGGGCCTTCTTTCCACCAGAAGGCCCATTTAGTGAAATCAGCCTAAATAAATTTGAAAATAAATATATAAACCATATTTAAACATTAATTACACTAATTAATAAAAAAAATATTATATATAATTTATTCTTGCTCCGAAACCTATTTTGTCGATGCCCGATCTCCATCGGACCATTCCCGGGACGTTCCCGGTGATCTCTTTCCTTTCCGGTTGTCTTGTCGAAACCCCTTAAGTGTGTTACCCTAGCGGTTCAATATAATAACAGACATGATCGAGACTCCTCTCCGATCAATTATTAACTCGTAGGCCTGAACCCCATGAATTAACCCCTGTGATATAACGAATGACTTTCATCTAGCAAACCTGGACGTCGAGTCTTAAACCTTTTGTCATAGAGATTGTTAGCGTGTCCGAGCATCGTTCATAGATATCTCCATACCTAGCATGACCTCGTTACCGACAACACTATCATCTACTCGTCTACGATATTATGTCAGCTGGTGACCTAGTCACATGTTTGCAAACTCATTTGACATAATCTCACCGAGTGGGCCCTAGAGTATCTATCCGGCTATACAGACTGACAAATCCCGCTGTTGACCCCTTGTCTCAACTACCCCCTTCCGATACCCAAAAGTATCACCGTTATTTTCAAACTATATAAGGTATGACGTTTGGTGCGATCAAAGTATCTTTCAGGAATAACAATAAGAGTTGATCTCACGGTCGAAGGCGTAATGACTACGTCCTACAAATTATGGGTAAGTCCATCACATCGTTCCACCTAACGATATGACTTCCATTGCTGACCGACACCATGCCCTATGATCGGAAAACCTCGATCATCAATCGCGCAACGAAACTAGTCTTAGTTGAGGCTACTAGGGACCTGGTCGTTTATCTACCACACCTGTATAAATGTTTCCGTTTAATACAGTTATAGCATGGTATAAAACATATAATGAACAATTGGGATATTACCAATAAACTATGTTTATTAAGTGCCTCTAGGGCATATTCCCTTCAGTCTCCCACTTGCACTAGAGTGACACTTAATCTAGTTTACAACTTGGTAAAAGCTCAACACCCATAGCATCTTGGTGCCTGCTCGTCTCGTGGAAGAGGAATACAGTCAATAGATCTCGCACATTGAGACCTTTATTTGCTTTGAAACACTTCTATGTCACCTAGTTTGACATCAACCCGTATCTTACGATGACGGTGAAATATATCCTAGTGGATGGAGTGAGACTCGAACATTCGCGTAGCATGGGCCTTAAAAGTCTAAGAGATCTATTAAGGTGACCACATACGCTCGGAAAACTACTCAGTCCAATCACACTTGCTACTTCTGAAGTTGCCATATATTTCTATAACTATGTAGATTCAACAATGTATTCATATGCGACTTTGAAAACTAACCATGTCTTTCTTCAAAATAAAGGACATCTCCTATATGAGATTTCTAGTTGTATGGGTCAGTGTCATAACTTGCATCATCGTAACCGCTTTACGGCAAGTTGTCTTTCACTCTTACCCTTTACCAGAAAACATATCTTCAGTTCTCACAGGCACTGAAAAAATACTTAATGTTTGATCATTGATCCACACAAGGATCACTCTAGAACCCGTTCTTCAACCAAGAACTTGGGTCACACCAAGTCGAGCTTTCAGTCTGATAGCATCTATGTATGATACATAGAGAATTTCGAACATCATTTGCTATTACTGAAAATGCCAAGATAAACTTAATATTTTACCTAGTCATACAAGCAAGAACAATCTTCTTCGCTTGTTCTATTCTGAAACACTTCAGAATCTTAACTTAGGAAATAGTCCGACCTAATGCTATTAAGCCCCTTACGATCTATACAATTATAAATCGGATGCCTGATACTCCTAACTTCATTTCATAGAAAATTTATTCACTTAAATAATCCTTTACACTCTACTAGAGGATCTATGTCATTCAATATGTCGTTACATACAAAATCACAAATGACACCTACTCCCACTCAAATATGCCTTCCACATATAATATCAAGGAAAGCTACTTAGCTCCCACTCAAATATGCCTTCCACATATAAGATCAAGAAAAGCTACTTGGCTCCCACTCACTTCTTTGCAAGTTTCTTCAACTATTTTGGACAACTCCAAAATCCTTTGATCACATTATCAAAGTGAAGATTCCAGCTCCGATATGCTTGCTTCAGCCCATGAATGGACAAATGAAGTTTGCATACATGTTTAGAATCCTCAGGATCACCAAACCATTATTGTACTGACTACAACTCTTTCTTAATGACACTATTAAGAAACATGGTTTCCTTATCCATCTATCAATTTCTCATTCGAAATTATAGTAATTGCTAAATGACCCATAATAGATTTAGTCTTTGCCACTTGAGACAAAATCTCGTTGTGGTCAACTTTTAAATCTGTCGGAACTGTTTTACGACAAATCGATCCTTGTCAGTATCTACTCTCTCATAAAATTCCATATTCTATTAGCAGCCTAGATGCCATCAAGAAGATCTCCCAAGTCATTACCTGGTAATCGTACATAGATTTTATTTCGGATCATATATGACTCATAGCCATTTCTCGGACTTAAGTCTACCATCTCTTCTTTCGTAGTTCGTAGGTCTGTCATATTCCATAAACATGACCTTCATAACAAGATTGTCGTAACATACAGTGTGAAACACAACCTCGTATGCCTACGTTCTTAGTATGAGCTCAGAACATCATGATCTTGTATCATCAGCTTCTTTCAAGCTGTGGAGCATAAAAACCGAAAACACTTTCGGTTGCACCACTCTGATATCTGGAGAGAAAGTTCATCAACTTCGTCTTGCTCTACTTTCATTCTCACCTATACCCTTGGACAAGAAACTATTTCTTTCGTAAGCTATATCCCGGCAACGATTTTGTGTATGTCGTGAGACATGTACCCAACTAACTCTTTAGGTACGGTACACTACAAAGATTAATCCATTTTAGGTTTGATCACATCGAAACACTAAATTGCTAAAATGAAAATCTAGGCTAAAAGCCATGCCATCACTCATATGGTATTGTCTCCATGGATCAAAATGGTTTCCCTGTTATCTAACGTGAATGTTGCGTTTCTACCATATGACTCTGATGATCAATTCGGTAAGAGATTTATTTACCACACACTATCCGATAGGGTGTAACTACGACATCCTAACATACTATAACACTATGGTGTTCCATGCGACGTAATTTTGAGGAACTCTTCTCACAAGTCTTCCAATGATATGCCAACATTATAACTCAAATCTTTATTTCCTTGATCTGTATCGCAGGAATTTGATTTTCTTGTTAAATTTATTTCCTACTTCATTCTGAACTTGTTTGATCGAATCAAAATTTCCAGACTAACATTCCCTGAGTGGATATCCATATATCTACTTGGAATATTCATGAAGTCTATGAAATAAAGACTTCCACTACACGTTAAAGTACTTCATTGATTCACATGCACCCATATGCACGATTCTCAACAAGTTATACTCAAAACGTTTAGTGAAGTTCCCGAAATAAAGGTCTCCACTACCCGTCAATTACTTCATTGATCCACATACATCTATATGCATGACTATCAATAAGTTATATGCCCGATTTCCGAAAATGTTGTCTTAGTTATCTTGCAAGTGTCAAAAGATCAAATCTAAGAACTTGTAGATCCATCTGTTATGGAGCTAATTCATTTACTATAACATTGACATGAATTAAACGGTAGTGCCACACATATTGTAACGTACCTGCACTTAAAATAAGGTAGATACCTGTGTATAGTGCAAACCCCTGGATCGATTCGTTTGCACACACAGTTTACGATGTAATATCACAACAAAGTATCAATTTTATTACATCGATGATCCAGACTTACAAAATAAATAGTTCGATACATCTTTGCATAGCTTAAAGCTAGCTCAAAACAATAAAGCAACGGAAATACATCTTCAATGAGCCTCCAACTTCATGATACGCCACAGGCGAAAACATGTTGGTGCAGACTCGAAATCCCTTAACGAAAACCTCACTCGTCATCTGAACAACCTGTATCAAATAAAATTTTGCAACAGAGTGGGTCAGATTCCATTAAAAATGGAGTCTGGCAAGTGACACTATGGTGGACACTTAATGGAATAACTCTATAGCCTACATGCATATTTGGCTGGTGGAGTTCAAGGCTAATTTGCATAAAGCCAATTTTTCCTACTCTTTTGAAAACACTTTTCTTGAAATCAGGACAAGTATGGCATGAAAACCATAATCTCATCTTCCCTTGTTCACCCATCAACTTTTAACTTAGAAATTTGAATGTTGGGAGCCTCCGTTGAGTCCTTGATCAGCTGCTCAGATTGTCCGTAACCGAGGACACGGCTAAGTACTTAGTTTTACACTCTGCAGAGGTTGTGCACTTTCACCACGAGACTCAAACAACCCTTCTGTCCTTGACCCTCATGTAGTGAAAAGGAAAGGAGAAGCCTGAGACGAGACCTTTGGGGAAAAGTCAAGGCAGAGCCATTATACCACGTGGTTGCACTGGAAACATCTTCACTTGGAGAAAACTTTGGTCCCTTTGTTCCTGGGTGGCCATCCTCAAGTGTACGTACTCAGGTTCACTCATCTAAATGAGCCTGGGTCTTAGCCAGGTGCACCCACCTAAATGAGCCTAAGCAGCCACTCAACTCTAACCTCCATCCTCTTGCCACATCCACCCAGAAGTATCTTTAACTTAGTAGAAATTAACTTTTCACAAAACAACTTTTGCATAGCATCAATATTTCTACCAAGTTACCCATAGGATTCTAGACACAACTAGTGTAAGGGATATAGTAGTTTCAGCATAGCAATACTATCCAACACATGCATATAATAAACATACTCAGTAATGCATAGAAAATACTTAGGAAGTTTATGAGGGTGTGCCACTTGCCTTGGCAACAGGGAGAGCAGGAGTAACAGTTGCAAAAGCCTTCGTTTCTCTCCGAAATTTCTAACAAGTCAAACAAGCCCCAAATAAACATACAAGCATAAATGCAACATTTAGAAAAATATGACATGCATGATCTGATAAATATTCTTAAGCACTAGAGATGCATGTCATGCCATGAAATTATTCTAAGTTAATGCAGGGCAAGTGTGTTAGTCAAAATTACTAAGGACTAAAGTCTTAGGTTGGATAAACCTACTTTGTTTTATATCATCTTGAATAAGCACTCTAATGGCTTAGTCTTGATGTGCAACATACTTAGAGAAAAATACTAAGTCATTTGTTCAAGATGATCACAATTATTATCAACTCTTTGTAAGTTGGACATTCACTATAGTGAGAGAGACAGACACCCGGCCAGCCACTTAAATTGTGGAACAGGTCTCATGTACGTGGACATGTAAGGTTTGTTTCCAGGCCGCTTCATCCCACTATGCTGCTAGGATCTAACAACTTCAAGATGATAACATCATGATCAAAATTTGTTTAAGTCTAAAAGAAAAGATTAGGTAAGAGGGAAAAGATAGAAAGAAAGATGTAGTTGTCCTCCAGGCTTCTTCTCCAGACTTGTAACTTTCTTCTGGATGATGTCTTGATTGAGTTCTGGGTAGTCCTGATGAATCTTCAGACTTGATGATTCTTGTATCCTCGAGACTGGTCTTGGATTTACTTAGTCTTCATGAAATCTCAGGGGAGAAGGAAAGACAGAGAGAAAGACTTAGAGAATAGAAAGGGGGTTGGCCTTCTTGAACTTCTTCTCACTTTTTTCTCTAAGTGCTTGACATCTTGGGGATGCTTCCAGAGTCTGTTTTCTTCTAAGTCCTTCATGAACTTCTTCTTGATTTTCTTCTAAGTGTTTCCTCCTTGAAGATACTTCTGAAGTTTTGTTTTTGGCTAAGTCCTTCAATGGTCTTCTAGCTCCATCTTGATAACTACTAAGTGTCTCGTGCATAGCACTTTTCACAAAATACTAAGTTTGAAAATAATCCTAACTTAGAGAAAACTATTGAAGAGGGGTTTTCCTTTGAGAATTATATTTACAATATAAAATATGCTATGAATGAAATGAAATTTTAAATCACAAGAAACCTAAAAATAACTTTTGTGATTTCTTTATAAATATGCATGAATTTATAAATGTAATTTAATAAATTTCTAGTTTTGAAAAATATAACAAAAGGAATAATTATAAGATTAAGTTTCCTATGATTAAACTTTTATAACAAAATTTTATAATTAATGTTAATAGACAGAGAGCATTTAATTAAATATATTGCAATTGGATTTAATCCAAAATAATGTTTCTATTAAAAGTTATTTCAAAATTAGTCAAACTATTCCAATTAAACACACAACTATGAAATCATTCAAAAATTACTCAAAATTATTTTATAGCAGTGGCATTAATTTACAAATATTCCAAAGTTTCTAAAATATATTTATTTGCAATTTTTGGATTTATAGATTTAAAGTTATTACAAATATACTCAAATTCACCATTTGAATTTTGAATATTTTATACTAAGTCAAATTTGAATTTTGTTAGATCCAAAATATTCTACATGTCGAGAGCTTTCCAAATATATAAAAATTATTAAATTTGAAGTTGTGGTTAAAAAGTTATGATTTTTGCAAGTTTGTGTTATTTTCTGTTTTTAAAATAAATCTCTGCCGAAAATAGAAATTAAAAGCGCCACGCGGCATGCTGTGATTGGGCGATACCGTTTCGCGCGGATCGCGTACGTGGACCGTCCGATCTATTTAAATCTAACGCGCCAGATCTGCTGAACGAAACGGTACGGGAGATTTAATCTCGCCCGTCCGATCTTAATCTAACCGCTCAGATTTAAAGGGCGCAGCGCGGCCGGCCGGAGTACGCCGGAGATCCCGTGCCCGCGGCGGCGCCCTCGTCGGCTCACGTTTCCGGCGATCTACGTCGTGCGAGCAAGAACAACTCATACCGTTGGGAAGAGGAGGTCAAGGCGGAGCTGTTGGCGCGGCTGGGGTCCTCGACGTGCCTCCCTTCTCCTCCTAGAGCTCGCCGGAGTTGGCGTGGGCGCCGGATTGCTTCGGGTGCGGATGCACGACTCGTTCTGGAGCAAGAAATCGAGCAGAGAGGTCAGGGAGATGCGCCAGAAGACAAGGAGAAGGATGGGGGCATCGTGGTGGCTCGGGGTCGACGATGCTCACCGGGGTTTGAAGGGAATGGCGGCGGCAATGTCGGCGGCGGCGAGGTTACGTACAGGCAGCCTGGCGGCGAGGTTACGTACAGGCAGCCTGGCGGCTCGTGGATGAAATTTATCGGGGGAAAAAGGAGGCGGGGTCCCGGAGTACTTATAGGGGGCGGGGCACGAGATAGAACTGGTTTAAACGCTCGAATCGATCTGGAGTTTGAGATAGAGTCGGAGCCGGGATCTTCTCGTCTGGAGGTTGGAGAGAGGTTAACGTCATCCCTGACGTTATCGCGGGCCCAGCTCGTCAGCGAGAGAGGGAAGTGCGGGCTGCTGTCGGGCTTCTGCTGGGCCACAGCGTGCTGCGCGCGCGAGAGGGAAGATGGCCTTCGGCCCAGTTAGCTCGAGGAAGCGGCCTGATCTATTTTTTTTTGACAATTCATTTTTCTGTCTTTTAATTCAAATTTGGTTTTTAAACTCAATCAAAACTTTTCAGAAAAAATCATAAAAATATGTTTTGGAAAGCTTGTTTAATTTAGAACTTTTTGGTAGTATTATTTCCCAAAAAATTATAAATTGGAATATTATAAAAGATACAAATAACATGTTTATGGAATAATTTTCAAAACATATAAATAAAATTTAAAATTTCAAACTCTTATTTAATTTAAGCCACAAGATGAAATGATGTTTATGCATGAATGCATGAGTGCAATGCTTGAATACTCTTTCAAAAGTAACATACAAAGTAATTTTTAAAAGTTTTAAATTTTTCTGATTTTTCAAATCCCAGGATGTTACAGACTACCACCCTTAAAAGGAATCTCGTCCTCGAGGTTCGAGAAGGCTAGCACAGGTTGTGACTGGTTTGACTGGGTGGGCTACCACCCTTAAAAGAAATCTTTGTTGGTACTGAAACTTCAATATTAAAACTTGATTTAAAATGTACCGTTCACTTCTTCCACGGTGATGTGGTTCACATATCCTTTATCAAAAGGGTTTGGCTTGACTGCGGCTTCGGCCCCTTTCTTTTCTGGGCAGTCAGTGGAGTAGTGTCCTTGCTTCTTGCAGTTGTAGCATGTGATATGATTGAGGTTTTTCTTGGGTTCCCCATTTGGGCGGTGATTGTGGTTAGGAGCATCGTGTCCGTTTCCCTTGAATCCACCATTGTGTTCATGATGCTTATGGTTGCTTCCTCCACTATGGTGGTTTCCAAGTTTGTGACCATGGTTCCCATCATGAACAAAATGTTTCTTGAATGAGGGTTCAGAGGAGTGCTTGTTCATCTTCCTCTTCCTGTTTTCAGCTTTCTTCATGCTATCTTCAAGGGTGATTGCTTGATCGAGAAGTATCTGATAGTTTGGAGCATAAGCAACAGCCAAAGGTATCTTCAGCTCATCACATAGTCCCTTGAGAAATTTTTGCCTTGCTCTTTGCATCTGTATCAATGTCCTCAGGAGCATATCGAGACAAGGCATGAAAGTCATCCATGTACTCCTTAAGACTTTTGTTACCCTGTCGCAGATTGCGAAACTCCTCCTGTTTCAGATTCATAATCCCCGTGGAGACATGAGCATTACGAAATCCTTCCTTGAATTCCTCCCAGGTCAAGGTGTCCAGTGGGTGAGAAATCTGATAGGTTTCCCACCATTGGGCAGCAGGTCCTTCAAGGAGATGTGCGGTGAACCTGACTTTCTCAGCATCATCACATTCAGTTGTCACCAGATCCTTTTGCACAGAACGCAACCAATCATCAGCCACCATTGGCTCAGTTGAGGTTGAGAACTTGTTTGGCCTAAGCCTCAGAAACCTGGTAAGCCTGTCCACTTGGGGAGGTGGTGGCGGTGGAGGATTGTTGTTGTTGTTGTTATTATTGTTGTTGTGGTTTGCTGCAATAAACTGAGTCATCATAGTCATCAACTGGGCTTGGGCGGCCATCAACTGCTGCATAGCATCATTGTTGTCGTTGTTGTTGTTGTTGTTGTTCCCAGGAGCACGTCGGGGAGGCATCTGTGGGTTTTAGCATAGATGAGTAAAAGATAGAAGGGTACTAGGGAAAATTTCTACCCCAAACTCAACAAACCGAGGCAAATCATCTACAAACAATATCTAACAAACATCGAGCAACAAGTTTCAACACAAACAAGCAATCTAGTATTGTCATACCACACTGAGTTGGCATGATCAATACACTATCACGGTGTCGTTGTTCTAATTAAATGGTGGTCTCTTGTCTATCTCCTTGTTGAGTGCTTCACGTTCTTCTTTCTTCAAAAATCTTCTAAGTGTTTGAGCTATGAATCTGGGTTCTTCAGTGTCCTTCCATGCAGGTAGTGCTTCATGTTGACTTGTAGAATTTCATATGAAGTATCGAACTCAGACTTTACGAACATGGTCAGCTAGAAAAAGATAAGATATTTTCAGAAGTTTCATATTAGACGAGAGTATAAGAGAGGATAAAATGAAAAGTTTTGTTTTTAGATAACTGAATAAAAATAGATTTTCAATCCTATGGCCAAATCCTATTTCTATCCAGACTTAGGGGTTTCGAACCTACAGGCAACACAGTGCTCTGATACCATCTGTAACGTACCTGCACTTAAAATAAGGCAGATACCTGTGTATAGTGCAAACCCCTGGATCGATTCGTTTGCACACACAGTTTACGATGTAATATCACAACAAAGTATCAATTTTATTACATCGATGATCCAGACTTACAAAATAAATAGTTCGATACATCTTTGCATAGCTTAAAGCTAGCTCAAAACAATAAAGCAACGGAAATACATCTTCAATGAGCCTCCAACTTCATGATACGCCACAGGCGAAAACATGTTGGTGTAGACTCGAAATCCCTTAACGAAAACCTCACTCGTCATCTTAACAACCTGTATCAAATAAAATTTTGCAACAGAGTGGGTCAGATTCCATTAAAAATGGAGTCTGGCAAGTGACACTATGGTGGACACTTAATGGAATAACTCTATAGCCTACATGCATATTTGGCTGGTGGAGTTCAAGGCTAATTTGCATAAAGCCAATTTTTCCTACTCTTTTGAAAACACTTTTCTTGAAATCAGGACAAGTATGGCATGAAAACCATAATCTCATCTTCCCTTGTTCACCCATCAACTTTTAACTTAGAAATTTGAATGTTGGGAGCCTCCGTTGAGTCCTTGATCAGCTGCTCAGATTGTCCGTAACCGAGGACACGGCTAAGTACTTAGTTTTACACTCTGCAGAGGTTGTGCACTTTCACCACGAGACTCAAACAACCCTTCTGTCCTTGACCCTCATGTAGTGAAAAGGAAAGGAGAAGCCTGAGACGAGACCTTTGGGGAAAAGTCAAGGCAGAGCCATTATACCACGTGGTTGCACTGGAAACATCTTCACTTGGAGAAAACTTTGGTCCCTTTGTTCCTGGGTGGCCATCCTCAAGTGTACGTACTCAGGTTCACTCATCTAAATGAGCCTGGGTCTTAGCCAGGTGCACCCACCTAAATGAGCCTAAGCAGCCACTCAACTCTAACCTCCATCCTCTTGCCACATCCACCCAGAAGTATCTTTAACTTAGTAGAAATTAACTTTTCACAAAACAACTTTTGCATAGCATCAATATTTCTACCAAGTTACCCATAGGATTCTAGACACAACTAGTGTAAGGGATATAGTAGTTTCAGCATAGCAATACTATCCAACACATGCATATAATAAACATACTCAGTAATGCATAGAAAATACTTAGGAAGTTTATGAGGGTGTGCCACTTGCCTTGGCAACAGGGAGAGCAGGAGTAACAGTTGCAAAAGCCTTCGTTTCTCTCCGAAATTTCTAACAAGTCAAACAAGCCCCAAATAAACATACAAGCATAAATGCAACATTTAGAAAAATATGACATGCATGATCTGATAAATATTCTTAAGCACTAGAGATGCATGTCATGCCATGAAATTATTCTAAGTTAATGCAGGGCAAGTGTGTTAGTCAAAATTACTAAGGACTAAAGTCTTAGGTTGGATAAACCTACTTTGTTTTATATCATCTTGAATAAGCACTCTAATGGCTTAGTCTTGATGTGCAACATACTTAGAGAAAAATACTAAGTCATTTGTTCAAGATGATCACAATTATTATCAACTCTTTGTAAGTTGGACATTCACTATAGTGAGAGAGACAGACACCCGGCCAGCCACTTAAATTGTGGAACAGGTCTCATGTACGTGGACATGTAAGGTTTGTTTCCAGGCCGCTTCATCCCACTATGCTGCTAGGATCCAACAACTTCAAGATGATAACATCATGATCAAAATTTGTTTAAGTCTAAAAGAAAAGATTAGGTAAGAGGGAAAAGATAGAAAGAAAGATGTAGTTGTCCTCCAGGCTTCTTCTCCAGACTTGTAACTTTCTTCTGGATGATGTCTTGATTGAGTTCTGGGTAGTCCTGATGAATCTTCAGACTTGATGATTCTTGTATCCTCGAGACTGGTCTTGGATTTACTTAGTCTTCATGAAATCTCAGGGGAGAAGGAAAGACAGAGAGAAAGACTTAGAGAATAGAAAGGGGGTTGGCCTTCTTGAACTTCTTCTCACTTTTTTCTCTAAGTGCTTGACATCTTGGGGATGCTTCCAGAGTCTGTTTTCTTCTAAGTCCTTCATGAACTTCTTCTTGATTTTCTTCTAAGTGGTTCCTCCTTGAAGATACTTCTGAAGTTTTGTTTTTGGCTAAGTCCTTCAATGGTCTTCTAGCTCCATCTTGATAACTACTAAGTGTCTCGTGCATAGCACTTTTCACAAAATACTAAGTTTGAAAATAATCCTAACTTAGAGAAAACTATTGAAGAGGGGTTTTCCTTTGAGAATTATATTTACAATATAAAATATGCTATGAATGAAATGAAATTTTAAATCACAAGAAACCTAAAAATAACTTTTGTGATTTCTTTATAAATATGCATGAATTTATAAATGTAATTTAATAAATTTCTAGTTTTGAAAAATATAACAAAAGGAATAATTATAAGATTAAGTTTCCTATGATTAAACTTTTATAACAAAATTTTATAATTAATGTTAATAGACAGAGAGCATTTAATTAAATATATTGCAATTGGATTTAATCCAAAATAATGTTTCTATTAAAAGTTATTTCAAAATTAGTCAAACTATTCCAATTAAACACACAACTATGAAATCATTCAAAAATTACTCAAAATTATTTTATAGCAGTGGCATTAATTTACAAATATTCCAAAGTTTCTAAAATATATTTATTTGCAATTTTTGGATTTATAGATTTAAAGTTATTACAAATATACTCAAATTCACCATTTGAATTTTGAATATTTTATACTAAGTCAAATTTGAATTTTGTTAGATCCAAAATATTCTACATGTCGAGAGCTTTCCAAATATATAAAAATTATTAAATTTGAAGTTGTGGTTAAAAAGTTATGATTTTTGCAAGTTTGTGTTATTTTCTGTTTTTAAAATAAATCTCTGCCGAAAATAGAAATTAAAAGCGCCACGCGGCGTGCTGTGATTGGGCGATACCGTTTCGCGCGGATCGCGTACGTGGACCGTCCGATCTATTTAAATCTAACGCGCCAGATCTGCTGAACGAAACGGTACGGGAGATTTAATCTCGCCCGTCCGATCTTAATCTAACCGCTCAGATTTAAAGGGCGTAGCGCGGCCGGCCGGAGTACGCCGGAGATCCCGTGCCCGCGGCGGCGCCCTCGTCGGCAACCACGTTTCCGGCGATCTACGTCGTGCGAGCAAGAACAACTCATACCGTTGGGAAGAGGAGGTCAAGGCGGAGCTGTTGGCGCGGCTGGGGTCCTCGACGTGCCTCCCTTCTCCTCCTAGAGCTCGCCGGAGTTGGCGTGGGCGCCGGATTGCTTCGGGTGCGGATGCACGACTCGTTCTGGAGCAAGAAATCGAGCAGAGAGGTCAGGGAGATGCGCCAGAAGACAAGGAGAAGGATGGGGGCATCGTGGTGGCTCGGGGTCGACGATGCTCACCGGGGTTTGAAGGGAATGGCGGCGGCAATGTCGGCGGCGGCGAGGTTACGTACAGGCAGCCTGGCGGCTCGTGGATGAAATTTATCGGGGGAAAAAGGAGGCGGGGTCCCGGAGTACTTATAGGGGGCGGGGCACGAGATAGAACTGGTTTAAACGCTCGAATCGATCTGGAGTTTGAGATAGAGTCGGAGCCGGGATCTTCTCGTCTGGAGGTTGGAGAGAGGTTAACGTCATCCCTGACGTCATCGCGGGCCCAGCTCGTCAGCGAGAGAGGGAAGTGCGGGCTGCTGTCGGGCTTCTGCTGGGCCACAGCGTGCTGCGCGCGCGAGAGGGAAGATGGCCTTCGGCCCAGTTAGCTCGAGGAAGCGGCCTGATCTATTTTTTTTTGACAATTCATTTTTCTGTCTTTTAATTCAAATTTGGTTTTTAAACTCAATCAAAACTTTTCAGAAAAAATCATAAAAATATGTTTTGGAAAGCTTGTTTAATTTAGAACTTTTTGGTAGTATTATTTCCCAAAAAATTATAAATTGGAATATTATAAAAGATACAAATAACATGTTTATGGAATAATTTTCAAAACATATAAATAAAATTTAAAATTTCAAACTCTTATTTAATTTAAGCCACAAGATGAAATGATGTTTATGCATGAATGCATGAGTGCAATGCTTGAATACTCTTTCAAAAGTAACATACAAAGTAATTTTTAAAAGTTTTAAATTTTTCTGATTTTTCAAATCCCAGGATGTTACACATATGTGGTGTATTTTTAAGTTTGTATCCTTTGGCATTAATATTATGAATGTGGGAGCTTCTACCATCTAAATTCAAATCGGCGTATGATCATTACTTCATAAATATAGGACAACGAATTTGTCACTAACAAATATGAACAATTGTCTCGCTAGAGGAGACACACTTATAACGATCATACTAACAGCGATCATAAAGAATTTATTCAATGGTAGATCTAGAGGGAGAGTGTCTATGGCCATCACAACAAATTTTTCCGCCATTATCAACACACAATGTCGCCTCATCCTTCCAAGCTACTCAAATAGTAAATCTTATTTTCATAAAACATGTCTAGTATCAAAAACTTAGTCACTACTGTGAGTAATTGCTAAGGTAAAACATTCATAACGTGTATATCATATATACACCATCATTATTGATGACTTCCGGCGATCTGTTTCATCTTCTTGACACTTCCAACGTAATCAAGAACCATGAAGGTGAACGATTCCCCTTGCATGACATAGTCTGTGACAGAGCATTTGCACTTGGCAACGACATCTGTCATCCAGTGATCGAGCTGAGCGAGGCATCTCAATGTTCATCAAGTATGACCATATGTCATCAAGTATAACCAATGTCATCAAGTATGACTAGTGTCATCAAGTATGACTACCACGTGCTCCTTCAATGTGTGTATTCTCTTCCATCTTGGTTGAGAAGACAATCAGTCAACGTACTGATAAACTTCATCAACCCAACTTTAGGTATACCCCGAGTTTAGCGATCATCTCATATGTTCGCGATCTAAAAACTCGTACACATCGTTGGTTCTCTATGGAGGAGATCATAGCATACACTGGACTATGATGATATCATCCACATAAAACCTGACTATCCAAATTATCCTTTTGTTAGCGGAATCTCCGGGTTTATCTCCTAGCGGGTATTGTATCACAAATAGCTAACCGTTCAAACAAAGAGTATCCTCAAGCTAAAGTATAAAACTATGAAGTTCGGACCCAACCTTTTAAGTTTCTCAATCGTAGGATTGCGCCTAATTTTAAAGAAGCTATCACAATGGTCAACATCTACAAAGGTTTTGAAAAATATGGCTTTGTTCATTGTATTTTGAGTTCTAGTATTTTAGAAATAACTATCAGAACTCCCACTCAAACGAACATCCCTCCTGGTCGTTTAAGCGATTACACGACCCCCATCCATTGCACAACCCCTCATCGTCAGAGCCGGCAACACAACTTCAAGGGTAGACAATTTTAAGTCATAACAACTCTGTGACTCATGCTCGACCTTTCGACCTCCGTGTTCCGAGGCCATATCTGCATTTGCTAGGCTCGCCACAATAACCTCCACGCAACGCTTGTGCAATGGCTTACACCCACTGTATGAGAACAACGATATGTCTGACACCCGATCGCCATGGCCTGCCTCAAAACGTAGAAATTTCTTGGTGGTGCTCGTTGGAGGAAGAACACTAGTGGTATTTTGAAGTCATCTTATATATAACTACCGCCGTGTAACTAATATATACTAATATATATAATCACACAATATAAGATGCACACAATAACATCAAATGTAATGCGACGTGATATGGTCCATGCGCCATGGTCTTCTTGGCGCCCACAGTTCATAAACAATTTAATAAACCTACCTTGACCGTATCATATTGCCCCTGCAAAATAAAATTATATGCTTCTACTTTATCTTTTGCATATTTTACGTGGCTGGGTTTCATAAAAAGAATCGCTTATTACCTACGAGCTTATGACCACAACAACGATCCAATAATTGCATATTTAAGCATCCCTTTCGGTCCCTCCATTGAAAATGCAAGACCAACTAAAGAGAGAGAGACAAACACGGGTCCCTTTCGGGCCCTCCAGTCTCGCGTAAGCGTACGCGTAAAGTTGGTCCGGGCCGCTTCATCAACTCGATGCCGTTGGAATCACAAGTGCACGCTAGAGGGTAGCAAATAACAGGAACTGTGCCCCCGTGAAGAACACGGGTTCTAACAGCGTACAACTATATCTACGATAGACTGGCTCTGATACCACTGAAGGGGATCGCCGACAGAAAACAAAAAATTCCTAGCAACGATATCCTTAAACTAGCTAAGATCTACACTATGCAGATATAGAAGTACGGCGGAGATCGGAATACATACCTTCGTAGGCCGAATAGCGGGGATTACGCTCCCGCACAAGCGTTGACGACGAAGACGACGTAGCCGACCTCTAGGTCGCGAAGAACTCGGTGCGACAAAGACGACGAAGATGACCTCGAGGCTAGTTTGGCACCTCCCAGCCAACCTCCCAGCAACACTAGCGTGGCACCTCGCAGGGCGTCACACACATACGGTGGAGACGACGGCCTCTGAAGCTCCAATCGAGGACGAGCAGCGGAAGACTTGGACCGGAACACCAGCAGCACGGCAACGGGCTATGGTGGAGAGATCTCCTCATCCTCCTCGGCGCAACTCTTACAAAGGGAATCACGAAATCGAGGAGAAATAAGAGAATTAATTGGTTGAATTAAAAGGACAAGGGTGTCCCTGCTTATATAGGCTCCCGGGGGGAGCCAACCTTGCCAGCCAGGCAATGTGGGACTATCCCACATGCCTGGTGCGGCCAAGGAGGGTGCGCCGGCCCTAGGTGGGCCCCATTTGGCCCACCTAGGCCGGCCAAGCCTTCCCCACCAACATCCCTTGGGGTTTCCCCCCCATGGGCCTTCTTTCCACCAGAAGGCCCATTTAGGGAAATCAGCCTAAATAAATTCGAAAATAAATATATAATATCATATTTAAATATTAATTACACTAATTAATATCAAACATATTATATATAATTTATTCTAGCTCTGAAAACTATTTCGTCGCTGCCCGATCTCCATCAGACCATTCCCAGGATGTTCCCGGTGATCTTTTTCCTTTCCCTTTGTCTTGTCGAAACCCCTTAAGTGTGTTACCCTAGCGGTTCGATATAATAACAGACATGATCGAGACTCCTTTTCGATCAATGATTAACTCGTAGGCCTGGACCCCATGAATTAACCCCTGTGATATAACAAATGGCTTTAATCTATCAAACCTGGACGTCGAGTCTTAAACCTTTTGTCATAGCGATACTTAGCGTGTCCGAGCATCGTTCATAGATATCTCCATACCTAGAATGATCTCGTTACCGACAACACTATCTTCTACTCGTCTATGATATTATGTCAGCTGGTGACCTAGTCACATGTTTGCAAACTCATTTGACATAATCTCACCGAGTGGGCCCTAGAGTATCTATCCGGCTATACTGACTGACAAATCCTGTTGTTGACCCCTCGTCTCAACTACCCCCTTTCGATACCCAAAAGTATCACCTATCATTGTCACACTATATAAGATATGACGTTTGGTGCGATCAAAGTATCTTGCAGGGATAACAATAAGAGGTGATCTCACGGTCTTAGGGCGTAATGACTATGTCTTATAAATATGGGTATGTCCATCATATCGTTCAACCAACGACATGACTTCCATTGCGGACTGGCGCCATGCCCAATGATCGGAAAACCTCGATCATAAATCGCGCAATGAAACTAGTCTGAGTAGAGGCTACTGGGAACCTTGTCGTGGTATCGGCATAATTGATAGGAGACGGGGGTCCTCTAGCCTACGTATGGATTGTGGGGAAGAAGGTTGGTGTCGTCGAGGACGGGATTGAACACGGCGAGTTTACCCAGCTTCGAATCCCACAGCGGTGGCGAGATCCTACGTGCTGCTATAATTCACTATGAGGCAATAGCCGTGAACAGGTTACAATGTGTATGATGCGTATTGGAGCGTGCCCTAAAGGCTTCCTGGTGGCCGGCTTATATAGGCGGCCAGACCCCAGGATACAAGGCAAGTACTTGTCCGGCAAGTAATCAGAGTCCTAGACCTAGCCGGCTTAGTTGCCGCCTTCCGTCTTGGGCTTGGTGGCTTGATGGGCTTCGGCCTTACGCCTTCTTGGACCGTCCGCCTACTTCCTTGTACGTCAGCTATCTGGGCCGCCCGGCAGGCTTCAGCCTTACCACCCTTGGGCCACCCTGGACTAGCCGGATTGATCCATGTTGAAGATACCCCTGGTTGATATATCCCCAACATTAGCCCCCAGAAAGGTTGAATTTCTCCAGACGCCGGCTTCTTCTTGATACTTCATCTGCCAATGTTGGCGGCTGCAGGACTTGAACCATTCTGAAAATCAAAAAAGGGGGCAAGTGTGTCTTGAAGTTGGCACACGGCCGCCTTTATCCAACATGGGAAAAGACGGCTAACCGATAGTTCGCCGGGAATATTTGTTGACGGATATCGCTAGGCGGCTCACGACAGTTTGAAACTGGCCTAAGCGAAAAACTCGCCATGATCACAAAATCGCGCGAAAAGGGGAGGCGTGGAGATTGTGCGATCATGCGTTGCAGTGGATGTTGGACACGTGTCCGACTAAAAACACCATTGCACAGGAAGCTACGCCCGATTCTATAAATAGGGAGCCGAGCGGTCCATTTCGGCACCCCAGCTCCTGCACTCCTCGACCCCTTGCTCTCCCGCTCTCCCGCACCTTTCTCCGAGCGAACTCCGGCGAGCGTCCTCCTCCGGTGACCTCCGCTCACGACGATGTCCACGGGTCAAAACATCCCCTCCGCGGCGTCCGGCGGTCCTACATCCGACACCTCGTCCGCGGCGGCGATGGGCGGCGCGGCGTCGCGTCTTGCGATGGTGGCGACGGGCAATGTCGCCGCCGTCGCTTCTCACATTCCCGCCGCGTGCACGCCGGCGGCGGTCTCTTCGGCTCCTCCACCCTTAGCCGCGGCGACGGCGGCGAGAGGCGCTCCGGCCGACGAGGAAGAGGAAGCGGCGGACCTCGGGTCACGCTACTGGCTTCCCTCCATCGTTCACGAGGAGACCCTCCAAGACCTAGAGGCCGTTGGCTACCTCCCAACTCGGGAGGATTGCCGGTGGAGACCCGCCTTGGGAGACGTCATCCCGGCTCCGAAAGCCGGGGAACGGGTAATCCTCACCTTCCACCTAGTTAGGGGAATGGCGCTTCCGCCTTCCGCTTTCTTTAGCGAGGTGCTAGATCATTATGGGCTCCAGCCCCACAATATAGCGCCCATTAGCATTCTAGTCTTAGCCGGCTTCACAGCTCTGTTCGAGGGCTATCTAGGTAACAGGCCTAGTTTAGACTTCTTCAGATACTGTTTTCGTTGCCGGCGTCAGACCGTGCCGGAAGGCGGGCTAGCAACCTGTGGCAGTGTCACTTTTAACTGCCGCCAGGGCCGCCAATGGTATCCTAAGATACCATACCTTGAATCCGTCAAGGGCTGGACCTCCACATTCTTCTACTGCCAAGATATGGCAGCTCCGGGCCGTCAATTTGGCGTCCCGGAGTTTGTCAACGCGCCGCCTATGCCCATGCCATGCTGGGACGAGGCGGTGCCCAAGTTGACGGAGGAACTTCGCCTTTTCCAAAGGCGGATTGAATTCATCACCCGGACGATGGCTCCCCCCCTGCTGGACGGGGTGGACACCGTCATCTGCTGGCTCGGCCGCCAGATTCTCCCCCTGCGGTACAACCCGCACAAAATGTGTCAATATTCGCCTACTGCCACGGCCTCTCTCCGCGTAAACGAAGAGAGGTTGCCGGTCGCCGACCTGGCGTTCCGGCTCCGCAGCCTCGTCAAGGCGGGCCTGGTGAAGGCGGTGGAGAGTGTGCCCATGCACACCCACGACAACCCTCCCATCGAGGTAGACGTCTTGCTTCTTGCCCCTTTTTGACAGCTTCGCCGGCTAACTTGAGTTCCATTAATACTTGTCTTCTTTCTCAGATCTCCGACTTGGGGGAGGATGACCTGGCTCCCGACTTCTACGAGACGGAAGCCGGGAAGACCAAGAAGCGCAAGGCATCCGGCGCCGCTTCCTCTACGGTGATCGCCGAGAGGAAGAAACGGATCGCAACGGCTACCGAGCCGGTTCTCGTCAACCTTGACGAGAACACGGGGATTAACATCCCCCGAAGGTACTCAATTCTGCCTTTAATAGTCGACGAGCTTCTTTAATACTGGCACCCAACTGACTGTGCTTGCTGTTTATTGACAGGGAAAGGGTCGCAACTTCCCGGTTGCCGACCAGGCTCCTTTCCAAGGGTAAGCGGCCTCAAGGCAGCTCGCCTGCTACCATGCCGCCAACTCCCCAGCCCCGAGCCGGCAGCTTTATGGGCGATGCTCGTCACCAGCCCCAGACTCCGGCTTCTGGTGCGCCGCCAAGGACCTTCTCCGCTGACCGCACACCCAAGACTCCCCTTCTTTTGGCTGAGGCTACGGCCGATGAAGCCGTCCAATTGCGTGCCGCCAAGGGGGAGTTGCTGGAGGTGGCTGCCGGCGGGTCCCAGAGGGCAGCCCCGACTGCAGGAGGCGGCAAAGTTAGGGACCCTTGGTCCACCTTTAAGGAGGCCAAGGAGTCAGCCTTGACTTTTGCCAACTTCACATCCGAGGCCTTCGCCGACTTGGAGGGCGACCTGTCTGTAAGTTTTTATAACTCTGGCATGTACATAGTCTTTCCCCTGAGCACTTAGATGGCAGGTCCAAAAATATTGGCTGCCGGCTTAGTGGTTATTCGACAATATGTTTTATGCTTTTGCTTTTTTCCTGCAGGGCCTCTTGTCCGCCAACGTTGAGCTTATCTCCTCCCGATTCGAGATAAACCAGCGGTGCCGCGATCTGAAGAAGGATTGCGAGGCCAAGGACCTGCGGATTGCCGAGTTGGAGGCGGCCCGCAAAAAAGATGAAGGTAGAGTTGATCTTTTTTGCTTTCAGCCATCTTTTCAACTTATGTTGCCATCAATCATTTAGTTAGCGAATCCATATTTGTAGAACTGCTAGACCACGCCCAGGATATACTGAAGGCGTCCACTGATATGCAAGCTCTTATGAATGAAGCTTCCGATTTGGCGGCCGCCAACTTGGCGATGAAGGAGGAGCACCAGAAGGAGATGGAGGCCCATGTAGCGTACCTGCACTTTAAATAAGGTAGATACCTGTGTATAGTGCAAATCCCTGGATCGATTCATTTGCACACACAGTTTACGATGTAATATCACAACAAAGCATCAATTTTATTACATCGATGATCCAGAATTACAAAATATTCGATACAAGTTGCATAGCATAAAGCTAGCATTGAAAAAGTACACAGCGGAAATACAATAGCAGTGGGTCTCCAACAACTTCATGTTGCCACAGGCGAAAACATGTTGGTTGTAGACTCGAAACCTATAAACGAAACCTCACTCGTCATCTGAACAATCTGCAATAAGAAAAATATTGCAACAACGTGGGTCAGATTCCATTAAAAATGGAGTCTGGAAAGTGACACTATGGTGGACACTTAATGGAATAACTCTATAGCCTATATGCATATTTGGCTGGTAGAGTTCAAGGCTATTTTGCATAAAACCAATTTTTCCTATCTTTTTGGAAAACACTTTCTTCAAATCAAGACAAGTATGGCATGAAAATCATAAATCTCATCTTCCCTTGTTCACCCATCAAGTTTTATTTCTGAAGTTGGAATGGTGGAATCCTCCGTTGACGTCCGTGATCAGCTGCTCAAATTGTCCGTACCGGGGACACGGCTAAGTACTTAGTTTTACACTCTGCAGAGGTTGTGCACGTTCACCATTGTACCCATTCAACCCAGATTTTCCTTTACACACCATTTGTGATAAGGAAAGGAGAAGAATGAGACGAGATCTTTCAGAAGCATTTTCCCTCCCACCTGCCTTGACCCGTTCCACCTAACACCCACTACATCAGCTTGTCAAGTCGGAGAGAGTCCACACAACATAATTGATCAAGCCAGAGCCCATATGGCAATGGCTGCACTGGAAGCAATCGTCACTCGGAGTTCTTCAGATTCCTCGGTTCCTTGGGTGGCCATCCACAAGTGCACGTACTCCAGGAACCATAGACATGGACCTGAGTAGCCACTCAACTTCGCCACCATACAACCGATCCACCCAGGAGATTCATTAACTTCGTGGATGTGCACTCTCAGGTAAAAATCACCATGCTCACGGCCCTAAGTAGAATAGACATTCATCCTAGGCGACGACAACCATGAGCACAGCCCTGAGTAGTCACTTAACATTTTGTATAACTTTTCATCAATTGCATAGCATCAATACATCTACTAAGTAATATATAGGAACCTAGACACAGGAGTAAGGGAATTCTACACAGGTTTAGCATAGCAATACTATCCTACTCATGCATATAAAAATACACTAAGTAATGCATATAGAAATAATAGGAAGTTTATGAGGTGTGCCACTTGCCTTTGAATGAAGTCTTTACTCACAAACTCTTTTCGACGAACTCGGGTCTCTCCGTTCAGTCTAAACAATATAATCAAACAACAATACAACAATCAGCAAACAACAATCATCAAACATACATGCACATACATAGTGAACAAATAAGTTCCATAAAACTTCTAAGGAAAACATGTCATGCATGATATGCAAATTATTTCTAAGGACTAGAGATGCATGTCATGCCATGAAATTCTTTTAAGTTAATGCAATGCAATTAGGTTGGTCAAAATGACTAAGGACTAAAGTCATAGGTTGGACAAAGTACTTTGTTATAAATCATCTTGAATAAGCACTCAATGACTTAGTTATGATGTGCATAACTACTTAGAGAGAATACTAACTCTATTCTTCAAGGTGATCAACAATTATTAACAACTCTTGGTAAATTGGATATTCACTATAGTGAGAGAGACAGACACCCGGCCAGCCACTTAAGTTGTGGGACAGGTCTCATGTACGTGGACATGTAAGGTTTGTCTCCAGGCCGCTTCATCTCACTATGCCGCTAGGATCCAACAAACTTCAAGATGGTAATAATAATATGATCAAAAATTGCTTAAGTCAAATGTGAAAGACAAGATTAGAAAAGAGGGAAAAAATAGAAGAAAGATGTAGTTGTCCTCCAGGCTTCATCTCCAGACTTGTAATATTCTCCTTGGAGATGTCTTGATTGAATTTTTGGTAGACTTGAATAATCTTCAGACTTGATTATTTTTGTATCACCTAGGCTGGTCTTGGATTTACTTAGTCTTCATGAAGTCTCAGAGAAGGAGGGAGAAAAGAAAGAAAGAAAGAGGGAGCAAGACTTAGAAAATATTTCTGGTTGGTCTTCATGAACTTCTTCTTGATTTTCTTCGAAGTGCTTCCACTCCTTGAAGATTCTTCTGAAGTCTTGTTTTGGCTAAGTCCTTCAGTGGCCTTCAAGCTCCATCTTGAAAATCCTAAGTGTCTAAGTGTATAACACTTTACCAAAATGCTAAGTTGAAAATAATCCTAACTTAGAGAAAATAATGAAGAGGAGTTTTCCTATGAGAAATATATCTACAAAATAAAATATGCTATGAATGGAATGCAATTTTAAATCACAAGAAAACATCAAAATAACTTTTGTGATTTCTTTATAAATATGCATGAATTATAAATGCAACTTAATTAATTACTATTTTTGGAAAATATAATAAAAGGAATAATTATAAGATTAAAGTTTTCTATGATTAAATTTTTATAACAAAGTTTTATAATTAGTGTTAATAGACATGGGGCATTTAATTATATTTATAGCAATTTGATTTAATCAAAAATAATATTTCTATTAATAGTTATGCTGAAAATAGTCAAACTATTCAAATTAAATATATAACTATGATTTCATTCAAATATTACTCAAAATTATTTTATAGCAGTGACATTAATTTACAAATATTCTAAAGTTTCTAAAACAATTTTATTTGCAATTTTTGGAATTATAGATTTAAAGTTATGACAAATATACTCAAATATTCCATTTGAAATTTGAATATTTTAAACTAAGTCAAATTTGAATTTTGGCAGATCCAAAATATTCTACATGTCGAGAGCTTTCCAAAAATATAAAGTTTGTTAAATTTGGCTAAGTGGTTAAAAAGATATGACAGATCTAAGTGGCAGGGGCTTTTCTGCAAAACTGCCAATTAAATTCAATTAAGAAAATCATTTTCCACGTGGCAGCTGACTGGACGCTGACGAGGCACGATGTGGCGCTGACTGGATCCTACGTGGATAAGTTATTGGATCTGGGCCGTCAGATCTGGATCTGGCGGTCCAGATCGGATCGTACCGTTTCAAAATAAGTCATCTGATCTTAGCCACACAAGGTAGATCGGACGGCTGGGGGAGAGGGGGCTCACCGGGCGGCGCTTTTGGTCACCGGAGAAGAGGATGGCGGTGGCGCGGGCTCGGGCACGAACGGCGCGGACGTTGGGGTGGCTCCCCCGACACGCGGAAGATTCCCCCGAGTGCGGCGCGTCGCGGCGGAGTAGATGGAGGTGACGGTGTCGTCTCGGGCGTGCCGGAGCTCCGTCGAGGCGTGGACGAAGATGCTCGGGCGCCGGCGAGGTTTTCTTGCTCGAGCACCGCACGATTGGTAGAGGAGGAGACACGGGGAAGGTGTCCACGGATGCGCACGAGCGGGGGAAGGAGAGGGGAGGAGGTCTCAGGGGTTAGGGCTGTTTTTCTCGCCAGAACTCGAAGGAAAAAGGGGCGGCGGCTCGGTGAAGTCCGGCGAGCAATTGCGGCGGCCTGGCGGCGAATTGGGCTAGGGTTTCATGGGGGAAATGTAGAGGAGATCGTGGGGTTTATATAGGACCCGAGGGGCGTTGATTTGCTGCCGTAATTCGCGAGGATTGGAGGAAGGAAGTCGCCGGCGTTTCGGCGCGATTTTTGGGCTGGAGGTTGAAGACAACCTTCCCTGACAGGTGGGTCCCGCTGTCAGGGATTTTTCTTTTTCTTTTCTGTTTTTCTATTTGTTTTATAACTTTTGATTTAAAACTCCAAATGAAGTCAAACAAGTTTTTAAAAATTTGTAAAATTATTATCTTTGTTTTAAACCTGTTGTGGGAGTGTTTTGAACACTTTTCAGAAATAATAATTTCGAAATATTGATTAAATGTAAAATTGACACTTTATGTTTAATTTAAAACTAGGGTTTAATTAATTTTAATTTTGGCTAAATAAATTATATGAAATACCCATATTCAATTATGTTTGAATTTAAGTTATTGAAACTTGTTTTGCTAAAATCATTCATCTTTATTTTGGCATAATATTAAAGAACAAATATAACTAATTCGAAGGAAATGGGAAATATAACGAATTCCATTTTTAGTTCTAAATGTTTTGTATACCATTATGTTTTATATTATGCTTATTCATGTGAAAAACTTCATATCAACTTTGGAAAAGATTTTAGATTTAATTCTTTTCTTATATAGAATAATATATTCCTGAAGTCATTTTATGTTTTGAAAATAAATGAAAATCATTGAATCTAATGAAATGTTTATTTGGATAATCCATTAATTATGAAATATATGAAGTTATTAAAATTATAAACTATAGGCTTATAATTTCCAAATTATATTTTGAACTCAGGTAAATGAATCATAACCTTTTGGCAAATAGACAATGTTTTCAATAGTTTAAAATAACACTTGTAATTATTATTTTAATTTATTTATAGCTAAGGATAAGTGGTTGAATCAATTACTTATAAGTAAACTATTTACTTAAAAATAAAATGGTTTGTGCTTTATAAAACATTTGTCAAATTACATATTAAGGTTTTTGAAATACAATGGATAATGTAATGTTTAATTGGAAATAACTTTTGAAAATAATGACACATTGGGAATTTTGAAATAATAGACTTTTTCAAATTGGTTGAAGTTTTTGATAGTTGGTTTCTTTAAGCATTTTAGTATTTTATTCCAATCAAAACAAAAGTTTTAAATTTTAGTGATTTTTGAACATTATAAAATGTTGGGATGTTACAGACTACCACCCTTAAAAGGAATCTCGTCCCCGAGATTCGGAGAGACTAGGAAGACAAGGTAAATGCTTGAATGATTCTGATAACTCGGGATGTTTTGAGAAATGAAATTTCTGACATGGAAACTGGAAACTAGCAGGGGATGAATTTTCTGATTGGGAAGGCTGGAAGGAAAGATAGACTTGGATCTCCGGGATTAGGCAACTGGTTTGAATTATCTGGGTAGCTACCACCCTTAAAAGAAATTTTTGTTGGTACTCAAACATTCTAACTTATACAAGATATTCAAGACAATTAATTACAAACAACATCTAACAAACATCAAGCACAAGGTTCAAACACAAGCAACACATACGTAAAAATTTCAAACTTATTTTGAGAAATCGAACTAATCGTTTTATCGAACGAAACATACCAATGTCATGAAAAGGCAAAATTGATAGTAATGCCATACCACAATTTGATAGGTCAATACATCAACGGATCTGGTTATTCTAATGGGTAGGTGGTCTAATCTGTCTTTTTCTTGAGTGCCTCGAGTTCTTCCTCAACTTCCTTGAGTTCTTCAAGATGCTTCTGGGTGTTGTGAAATCTAAAATAAAGTCTTTTTGCAAGATACTCGATGGCTCTCCATGCCGTATTTCTTGCTGAATCAAAGAATGATGTGTGAAGTATTGGGTTGGTGAACATGCGGTCACCCTCAGTCTTGTGGTCAGCTTCTTTGCTCTTGTATAGATGAACTTGCACCCACCAATACTCTTGGTCTTCATCCATGAAAGGAAAACCTTTGTATACTGCTTCTCCTTCAAAACCTAAAATCTTCATGTTATCCTTAAGTGCTCTTGGAAACTCTATCTCGCATTCCAAGGTCATGGTCATCACTGGTCCCTTCTTGAGTGCTTCAATGAGGGCGGTCATCTAAAGAAACAAGAGAAGAAACTTTAGAAAGGAAATAGATAAGATAGTTACAAGAATAATGTTTGAAAAGTTATTATTTTCAGCAAAATGAATGAAATAGATTTTCAATCCTATGGCCAAATCCTATTTCTATCCAGCCCTAGGGTTTCGAACCTACAGGCAACACAGTGCTCTGATACCATCTGTAGCGTACCTGCACTTTAAATAAGGCAGATACCTGTGTATAGTGCAAATCCCTGTATCGATTCATTTGCACACACAGTTTACGATGTAATATCACAACAAAGCATCAATTTTATTACATGGATGATCCAGAATTACAAAATATTCGATACAAGTTGTATAGCATAAAGCTAGCATTGAAAAAGTACACAGCGGAAATACAATAGCAGTGGGTCTCCAACAACTTCATGTTGCCACAGGCGAAAACATGTTGGTTGTAGACTCGAAACCTATAAACGAAACCTCACTCGTCATCTGAACAATCTGCAATAAGAAAAATATTGCAACAACGTGGGTCAGATTCCATTAAAAATGGAGTCTGGAAAGTGACACTATGGTGGACACTTAATGGAATAACTCTATAGCCTATATGCATATTTGGCTGGTAGAGTTCAAGGCTATTTTGCATAAAACCAATTTTTCCTATCTTTTTGGAAAACACTTTCTTCAAATCAAGACAAGTATGGCATGAAAACCATAAATCTCATCTTCCGTTGTTCACCCATCAAGTTTTACTTCTGAAGTTGGAATGGTGGAATCCTCCGTTGACGTCCGTGATCAGCTGCTCAAATTGTCCGTACCGGGGACACGGCTAAGTACTTAGTTTTACACTCTGCAGAGGTTGTGCACGTTCACCATTGTACCCATTCAACCCAGATTTTCCTTTACACACCATTTGTGATAAGGAAAGGAGAAGAATGAGACGAGATCTTTCAGAAGCATTTTCCCTCCCACCTGCCTTGACCCGTTCCACCTAATACCCACTACATCTGCTTGTCAAGTCGGAGAGAGTCCAAGCAACATAATTGATCAAGCCAGAGCCCATATGGCAATGGCTGCACTGGAAGCAATCGTCACTCGGAGTTCTTCAGATTCCTCGGTTCCCTGGGTGGCCATCCACAAGCGCACGTACTCCAGGAACCATAGACATGGACCTGAGTAGCCACTCAACTTCGCCACCATACAACCGATCCACCCAGGAGATTCATTAACTTAGTGGTTGTGCACTCTCAGGTAAAAATCACCATGCTCACGGCCCTAAGTAGAATAGACATTCATCCTAGGCGACGACAACCATGAGCACAGCCCTGAGTAGTCACTTAACATTTTGTAAAACTTTTCATCAATTGCATAGCATCAATACATCTACTAAGTATTATATAGGAACCTAGACACAGGAGTAAGGGAATTCTACACAGGTTTAGCATAGCAATACTATCCTACTCATGCATATAAAAATACACTAAGTAATGCATATAGAAATAATAGGAAGTTTATGAGGTGTGCCACTTGCCTTTGAATGAAGTCTTTACTCACAAACTCTTTTCAACGAACTCGGGTCTCTCCGTTCAGTCTAAACAATATAATCAAACAACAATACAACAATCAACAAACAACAATCATCAAACATACATGCACATACATAGTGAACAAATAAGTTTCATAAAACTTCTAAGGAAAACATGTCATGCATGATATGCAAATTATTTCTAAGGACTAGAGATGCATGTCATGCCATGAAATTCTTTTAAGTTAATGCAATGCAATTAGGTTGGTCAAAATGACTAAGGACTAAAGTCATAGGTTGGACAAAGTACTTTGTTATAAATTATCTTGAATAAGCACTCAGTGACTTAGTTATGATGTGCATAACTACTTAGAGAGAATACTAACTATATTCTTCAAGGTGATCAACAATTATTAACAACTCTTGGTAAATTGGATATTCACTATAGTGAGAGAGACAGACACCCGGCCAGCCACTTAAGTTGTGGGACAGGTCTCATGTACGTGGACATGTAAGGTTTGTCTCCAGGCCGCTTCATCTCACTATGCCGCTAGGATCCAACAAACTTCAAGATGGTAATAATAATATGATCAAAAATTGTTTAAGTCAAATGTGAAAGACAAGATTAGAAAAGAGGGAAAAGATAGAAGAAAGATGTAGTTGTCCTCCAGGCTTCATCTCCAGACTTGTAATATTCTCCTTGGTGATGTCTTGATTGAATTTTTGGTAGACTTGAATAATCTTCAGACTTGAAAATATAATAAAAGGAATAATTATAAGATTAAAGTTTTCTATGATTAAATTTTTATAACAAAGTTTTATAATTAGTGTTAATAGACATGGGGCATTTATTTATATTTATAGCAATTTGATTTAATCAAAAATAATATTTCTATTAATAGTTATGTTGAAAATAGTCAAACTATTCAAATTAATATATAACTATGATTTCATTCAAATATTACTCAAAATTATTTTATAGCAGTGGCATTAATTTACAAATATTCTAAAGTTTCTAAAACAATTTTATTTGCAATTTTTGGAATTATAGATTTAAAGTTATGACAAATATACTCAAATATTCCATTTGAAATTTGAATATTTTAAACTAAGTCAAATTTGAATTTTGGCAGATCCAAAATATTCTACATGTCGAGAGCTTTCCAAAACTATAAAGTTTGTTAAATTTGGCTAAGTGGTTAAAAAGATATGACAGATCTAAGTGGCAGGGGCTTTTCTGCAAAACTGCCAATTAAATTCAATTAAGAAAATCATTTTCCACGTGGCAGCTGACTGGACGCTGACGAGGCACGATGTGGCGCTGACTGGATCCTACGTGGATAAGTTATTGGATCTGGGCCGTCAGATCTGGATCTGGCGGTCCAGATCGGATCGTACCGTTTCAAAATAAGTCATCTGATCTTAGCCACACAAGGTAGATCGGACGGCTGGGGGAGAGGGGGCTCACCGGGCGGCGCTTTTGGTCGCCGGAGAAGAGGATGGCGGTGGCGCGGGCTCGGGCACGAACGGCGCGGACGTTGGGGTGGCTCCCCCGACACGCGGAAGATTCCCCCGAGTGCGGCGCGTCGCGGCGGAGTAGATGGAGGTGACGGTGTCGTCTCGGGCGTGCCGGAGCTCCGTCGAGGCGTGGACGAAGATGCTCGGGCGCCGGCGAGGTTTTCTTGCTCGGGCACCGCACGATTGGTAGAGGAGGAGACACGGGGAAGGTGTCCACGGATGCGCACGAGCGGGGGAAGGAGAGGGGAGGAGGTCTCAGGGGTTAGGGCTGTTTTTCTCGCCAGAACTCGAAGGAAAAAGGGGCGGCGGCTCGGTGAAGTCCGGTGAGCAATTGCGGCGGCCTGGCGGCGAATTGGGCTAGGGTTTCATGGGGGAAATGTAGAGGAGATCGCGGGGTTTATATAGGACCCGAGGGGCGTTGATTTGCTGCCGTAATTCGCGAGGATTGGAGGAAGGAAGTCGCCGGCGTTTCGGCGCGATTTTTGGGCTGGAGGTTGAAGACAACCTTCCCTGACAGGTGGGTCCCGCTGTCAGGGATTTTTCTTTTTCTTTTCTGTTTTTCTATTTGTTTTATAACTTTTGATTTAAAACTCCAAATGAAGTCAAACAAGTTTCTAAAAGTTTGTAAAATTATTATCTTTGTTTTAAACCTGTTGTGGGAGTGTTTTGAACACTTTTCAGAAATAATAATTTCGAAATATTGATTAAATGTAAAATTGACACTTTATGTTTAATTTAAAAGTAGGGTTTAATTAATTTTAATTTTGGCTAAATAAATTATATGAAATATCCATATTCAATTATGTTTGAATTTAAGTTATTGAAACTTGTTTTGCTAAAATCATTCATCTTTATTTAGGCATAATATTAAAGAACAAATATAACTAATTCGAAGGAAATGGGAAATATAACGAATTCCATTTTTAGTTCTAAATGTTTTGTATACCATTATGTTTTATATTATGCTTATTCATGTGAAAAACTTCATATCAACTTTGGAAAAGATTTTAGATTTAATTCTTTTCTTATATAGAATAATATATTCCTGAAGTCATTTTATGTTTTGAAAATAAATGAAAATCATTGAATCTAATGAAATGTTTATTTGGATAATCCATATGAAGTTATTAAAATTATAAACTATAGGCTTATAATTTCCAAATTATATTTTGAACTCAGGTAAATGAATCATAACCTTTTGGCAAATAGACAATGTTTTCAATAGTTTAAAATAACACTTGTAATTATTATTTTAATTTATTAATAGCTAAGGCTAAGTGGTTGAATCAATTACTTATAAGTAAACTATTTACTTAAAAATAAAATGGTTTGTGCTTTATAAAACATTTGTCAAATTACATATTAAGGTTTTTGAAATACAATGGATAATGTAATGTTTAATTGGAAATAACTTTTGAAAATAATGACACATTGGGAATTTTGAAATAATAGACTTTTTCAAATTGGTTGAAGTTTTTGATAGTTTTTCTTTAAGCATTTTAGTATTTTATTCCAATCAAAACAAAAGTTTTAAATTTTAGTGATTTTTTAACATTATAAAATGTTGGGATGTTACAGCCCAGCAGTTGAAATTTGCGCAGGAATCTAGCCAGCTTACTGGTGAGCTGGATAGCCTGCGCAAGAAGTTGGCGGAGGCGGAGAAGACGGCTGTCGAGGAAATCTCCAAGCAGACTTCTCGCGCCCAAATTGCTGAGGACGCGTTGGCGGCTCATATGATTGAGCTGTCCGCTTTCCATAACTCGGCCCTTGGTAATTTCTCACTCCTTATTTGATTTTGCCATTTTGCTTAGCCTAAGCCAAACTGATGGTTTCCTTTTTGATACAGTTCCCGCCGGTTTAGGCGACGACAAGGTTGTCAGCCCCCGCCTGGATCGCCTTGCGCGTCTAGGCGAGCTGATCACCGAGACTTTGGCAGCGTCCAAGCGGTTTGCCGCCAAGTTCTTCATCTCCTCCGGCAGCCAGGAACCGACCGAATTCAGCGACGTGCCCAACATGTTGGAGCAGGCTACCAAGCTACACAAGAGCTCGCTGAAGTCGGCGGCGTGGGGTGGTGCCAAGACTGCGCTTGGACTACTCATGGCTGTAACGCCCCGGGATTTATCCCCAATTAGATTTTTGTTGTTTCTCTTTTGTGCATCATCCTGTCATCATTTCATCATGCATTGGTCACTTCATTTAATTTATGGCATTTAAATTTAAACTCCACTTAAATTCTTTTTCTCACAATTAAATTCAAATGCTTTTGAAATTAATTAAAATGTGAATTTCAAATATTTTTCAAATATTATAAAAACTAATTTATTAAATTGCCTATCTAAAATAAAGACTATTTTATAAAGCTTCTTTATATAAATTCTTTTTCTATCTTGTTTTAGAATACAAAAACAGAAAAGGATTTAAAAGAGAAACAACATTTTTCAGAAAAGAAAAACCTTACCTGGGCCTGAAGCCCACTTACCTCCAGCCTCCCTCTCCTTGGCCCAGCCCAGCACGTCCCTGTCGTCTTCCCCGTACAACTTTACACCGAGGCAGAGACGCCGGCCATGGTCACTGCCTCTTGCCCCCACACGCTGCTCCCTGCCTCTCCCCTTTAAGCACCGCACGCCACAGCCGCAGCAAACCCTAGAGCCTTTCCTCCCCTCTCCTCCCATCCGCCGCCGCCACTCTCCCTTCCGATCCCCTCTCTGTTTTTCTTCCCCGATCAACTTCACCGGAGCAACCTCACCGGCCCCCTGCCACTCCGGTGCCGTCGAAGGCGAGAGGAGGAGCCCCGAAGCACTGCCTCCCCGTCGGCATCGTCTACGCGCCAGGAATCGTGCCGGGAGTCCCCGCCCTCGACGCCCTCGTCCACATCGTCTCTGACGCCGGCGGAGCACGCCGCTACAATTCCTCCTCTCCGTCGACCACGCGCTCGCCACCGGCCTCCCCTCGGTGAGACACACCCCCCCCCCCTGCTAGTTACCACCTTCAACTCGTCCTCCGTCGCCGTGGTCAGTCCTCGCCGGAGCAAACAGCGGGCTCGGTCGCGCCACCACCGCCGTCGAGCACGAACTCGAAGGTCCCCGTGCCTCCCCTCCACAACTAGGCACAAAAATCGAACCGCCCGGTCCTCGGCAACTCACGCACGCACTCGAACGCAGCGGCGCCGCCCGACAAAGGTCACCAGCGTCCTGTTTCGCCGCCGCCGGGTGCACTGCTCTCCAGTGTTCAGTTCGTCAGTGTCGTCCTCGCCTTCAGTTTCGTCAGAGAATTGCTTCTCGTTTCAGTACAAAGAAAGTACGTGCTCTGTCTGTCAACAACACTTCCCCGATCCCCGTGGCTAGCGCAGCCAACCATCCCGCGCGCTGGAGACCCGAGTTCGATTCCTCCCGGCCGCGTTGGAATAAAAAGGCCACCTTTTTTTTCCGCCTCTCACTGACAGGCCTGGCCCACCGGTCAGCGACCGCTCGGGCCAGCGCAGCGAGCGCACGCCCGCGTGTCACCTGGGCCCGCCTGGCAGTCTCTCGGGCTAGCTCGGGCTCGGTTAGAAAACACCAGTAGCTGTTCTGCGCCAGGAATCTTACACCGAGCACCCTCTCCTTTCGGGTTTAGTGCTTTAGCCCCTCACAGTAACTTTTCCATCACAGACAAACCCCTGACTTTTGCAGAAAACACCCTAACCTTAAATTGCTAATAACTTTTATTATATAACTCCTAATTTAATAATCTTTATATGTTTTTATATCAGAAAAATGCAAGGAATATTAATATGCCATTTGTATGCCATTTTGCATCTTTTACTTTAATTACTTAGTATAATTATTAGATGCACCTAAATAATTAAATATGGAAGGTGTTGGGCATTTATTTAATTAATGCCCTATTCCATTTAATTTAATTAGATCACCCATGCCATGTATTACCATGTTAACCAACATTTAATATTGTTGAGTAAATAAATAACTTGCACCTGAATATTAATTGTCGGGAATGTTTTCCCGCTTAATTTGGATTAGTTGTTTTTGTATTGCATCTTACCATGTCATGCATCATTATCACATGATCATGCTGGATCTTTTGCCGTAGTTGTAAAATGCATCTTTTGCGCTTTCAGTGTTTGTTGCTTCTTCGTGGACACGACGTTGAGATGTGTGAGCAACGACAAGATCTGCTTCCATGCGGGATTCCAGGCAAGCAAAACTTGCTTGTTTACCTATACATTGTCTTTCATTCCTGCCGATGATCTCTGCTACCCTAGTTATCGATTCTTGAACTGCGATCCCATCACATGTTTATCCTGCAGCCGATACAGCTTTATCCCCACAACCTAATACCCGTTGCATGTTTATCTGTTGGCCTTGCGAGTCGTAGCGCATGCTTAGAGTTGTTTGTGCGAGTCGTCTGTTGGTCTTATGTTTCATCTGCTTATTATGATATATTTTTCTACCTTAATAAAATGTTGTCTTATATTGGGGTATTATAATTAAATGATAAGGCACCAGGCGGAAGGCCTTGCGAGGTGCTTTGTTCTGCTCAGTGTCGACCTAGGAACTGAGATTTTGTCCTCGGATCCAATTTTGAGCGCACTAACCACTTGTGGGTGGCCCAATGGAGCCCCCCTCGACTTTGAACGGATCCGCAGCTCGTCCATGTGCCGCAAGTAGTTCGGGTTTTCCATTCGCTCATATGCATGTGCATGATGATGATGTTCGATGAGAGGTTACTTGATACGGGGGGTCATACAGGGGTGGTACGTCGCGTAGCGGACAGTTCCTACTGTGGTTTGAGCCGCATGGTGGCGTAGTCACAAACTAATGAGTCCGCAATTGAGATTCGGCCGGACTCCTGACGCGGGTAACAACTCATATGGGTGGCACTTGGACTTGCTGTAGTGAAGGAATGAGTCGTGTTGAGAGGCCCTAACGGGTTGATCATGCGAGTATGGGTACTGTAGTGCACCCCTGCAGGGTATAATCTTATCGATGAGCCGTGTCCACGGTTATGGACGACTTTGGTGATGATGCTGGCTAACAAGATCTAGACAACTTGCACCTAATTAAAGTTAATTAATTTGACTAGTAATATCGAATTACTTTCACAATAAATTATAATTAAAACTGTTCAATGTGTGAGTTTCCCGAATTGCTTCCTCATATTTGGTTGAGGGGGTTAATTCGAGAATGGGTTATGTTTGGTGTTAGTTGTAGATGTTTACTTTATGCGCTCTCTTATCCCTCTCTGATTAGACGGAAGTTGTAGTGTGTCTCTTTAGGTTGCTAGTGCTGCTGCCGCTAAGTCCACCTCCCCTATATTTTGGGAGATGGTGTAGAAAGTAGGCAAGTCGGTTTTGCTTGCCAGGGAGTGCCCTGACCCTCTTTTGGGATGTGCTTTATGTGCAGTCAACAGGTTTGAAGTCCGACGACGTTAGCTTGGGAATCCCTCCGGCTTGGCTGGGCAGGGATATGGCGCCATTGCTTATCTTCAGGACTCTTAGTCCAATTTGCATCTTATCCGTAGCCGGATACTATTTTGCTTCCGCTGTCATTTATATCTTTGTATTGTATCATTTGTATCTTGACTCGTTCGAGTCGTTGTTGTATTATATCTTCTGTTGTATTTGTGGATGTATCGGAACTGTTGTAATGTTATCACAATTCCACCCACATAATGCGCATGTTTCGGCGTGCACATTATGTCTGGTGGGCGACCTAAAATCGCTATTATGTGGATTTCGGCGGGAACGCTTAAATCTACATAGTCCCGATTTTAGGGCGTCACAATGGCGCACTACCCCGAGGCGGAGATAGAAGCCGTCACCGAAGGCATGTCGTCTACATATGAAGACGGCAGCGAGGTCGAGCCGGCCGCTGTTCTGGACAGTGTTGCCGGCTACGCCACGCGTGTTGCCGACATGGTGGATACTTCGATCTTCTACCGGCGCCATCCTGTGCCTGCCGCAGGGGAAGCTGTAGCTGCCGGCACGGCCGAGGCGGAGGGGAGTGACAGTTCTGGGGCTGAAGTTGTCAGCCCCCAAACCTGATGTAGACGCCCCCCCAAGCCATAGTTTCCTTTCCTTGCCTCCTTCTGACATGATTTGCCAGCCCCTGAAACAATGCAACTTTTAACTTGTAATATTTGTATATACTTTTGTTGTTGCTCTGCTAGGCGGTAAACTAGCTGACAAGTTTTATTTTGCCTTATTTATATGGCCCGCATTAATTTTACCCTGACCTATATGTTTGACTTTTTGTATGTTGACGAATCTCAGCCGGTAACTTTAGCTGAAACAACCAGGGCTAAGCCATGTGTTTAGGATCAGAAACCAAAGCCAACATGTTGGTGTCAAAGACATACTACTAGGCGAACCACATATAAGTAATCAAAGGTAAAGGAATTAGGCGGCGCAAAAAGTTTATTTTTTGCTTTAGGTTGGCTCGAAAGCTGCAAGTATCTACCAGTTTGAACCTTTGCACGGAGCTAGAAAAATAGGTAACTTAGATACATAAGGGGAATATGATTGCAAGAAAAGATAAAAGATGGCATGCTTCTCAACACAGATGAGGAACTATAGACTTTTATTTCATAATCATATATAACTTATTACAATTATAAATTGCTAAGTGTAGAAAGGACGTAGTTGCTCAATATTCCAAGGCCGTCTTATTTGTTCGAACGGATCATCAATGCCTCTTTTGCGCTTGGTTCCCCTTTTTCCTTCCGCCTTCTTGCGCCTCTTCTTTTCTTCTTTGTCGCGGATGTCGGCCAGGTAGTAGGAACCATTGAGCAGCGCCTTTGTGACTATAAACGGTCCTTCCCATGGCGGGGATAACTTGTGCAAGCCTTTTCTGTCTTGAATTAGGCGGAGAACCAGGTCATCTGTTCTGAAGCTTCGCTTCCGCACTCTCCGGCTATGATAGCGGCGAAGTTGTTGCTGGTACAAGGCGGAGCGATGTAGAACGACGTCTCTTTCTTCGTCTAGCAGGTCTAGGCTATCCTGTCTTGCACCTTCTACGTCTTGCTCGATGTAGGCTTGAACCCTTGGGGAATCGTATTTCATGTCGGTAGGTAGCACCGCCTCAGCGCCATATACTAAGAAGAAAGGAGTGTAGCCGGTAGACCTGTTTGGCGTTGTGCGCAAACTCCATAGTACCGACTATAACTCATCTGCCCAAGCGTCGGCTGCCCTGTGTAATGGAGCTTCGAGACGAGGCTTAAGTACTGATAAGACTAGGCCGTTTGTACGCTCTACTTGTCCATTGGATTGAGGGTGTGACACGGATGCCAAATCAAGCCGGATACCCAGAACACTGCAGTATTCTTCTATGTCGCCTTGAGATAGGTTGCTGCCATTATCAGTGATAATGCTGTGTGGAACTCCAAAACGAGAGATAATTCCCCAGTGGAAATTGGCGGCTGTTCGTGCGTCAAGTTTGCTGATCGGCTTAGCCTCGACCCATTTGGTGAACTTGTCGACAGCGACCAATAGGTGGGTATACCCACCACTCGCCTTCTTGAAGGGACCCACCATGTCTTAGCCCCAGACCGTGAACGGCCAGGTGATTGGAATTGTCCTGAGTTCTTGTGCCGGTTAGTGAGGTTGACGAGCGTACAACTGGCAGCCTTTGCATGTTTTTACGATGTTCTCGGCGTCTTGTTTGGCGGTAAGCCAGTAGAAACCTTGGCGGAAAGCTTTGGACACGATGGACCTGGCGGAAGCGTGATGCCCGCAGGTGCCAATATGTATGTCTTTCAGAATTTCCTGGCCTTCTTCTGGCTGTATGCACCGCTGATAGATGCCGCACGTGCTTCGCTTATGTAGCTCGCTTTTTATTATCGTGAATGCCTTGGCCCGCCTTATGATCTGCCTTTTTAGCACCTCATCGTCCTCCGGTAACTTGCTGTCGATTAGAAAATCGAGATATGGGACAGTCCAATCCGGCTGTATCGAGTAGACAGCGAGACTTGCCGCTTCTACCGGTTCTTCTGCATCGGGGTCCATCAAATCAGCGCCATTAATGGATGGCTTGTGCAAATGTTTCAGGAAAATATCTTTTGGTACCTTTTTGCGTTCTGACCCTAGTCTGGCAAGTGTGTCTGCCGCCTCGTTCTCAGCTCTTGGAACATGCCGGACTTCGTAGCCCGCGAAGTTTTTTGCGAATTCGTCAACTTTGGCTCTGTATGCCGCCATTGTTGCGCTTTTCGCATCCCATGTTCCGCTTACTTGTTGCGCGACCAAATTTGAGTCGCCATAACAGAGGATTCTTTTGACGCCGAGGTCGTTTGCCACGTGTAACCCATGAAGCAAAGCTTCGTACTCGGCAACGTTGTTGGTTGCTGTAAAGTGAATTTGCAACACGTAGCTAAGCTTGTCACCTTTAGGCGTGCGTAGAACGACTCCAGCCCCCGAGCCTTTGAGCATCTTTGATCCGTCAAAGTGCATGACCCAATATTCTGACTCGGGGAGTGTCGTTGCCTCCATGGCTTCTGTCCAGTCGGCGACAAAATCTGCAAGCGCTTCAGACTTAATGGCGGTCCGTGGTTTATAGACTATATCAAAGGCGGCAAGCTCGATGCCCCATTTGGCAACTCGACTTGTTGCCTCTGCATTGTTGATTATGTCTCCCAACGGTGCCTTGCTGACTACTATCACTGTGTGCTCCTGAAATAATGCCTAAGCTTTCTGGCGGCGAAGAATACACCATAAGCCAGCTTTTGGTAATGCGGATACCTCTGCTTGGAGGCGGAGAATACTTCACTGATGAATTAGACCGGTCGTTGTTCATACGTCGCGGCTTCGTTCTCCTTTCTTTCCACAGCCAAGACAACGTTGACAACAGCTCCTGTTGCCGCGATGTACAGCAACATCGGTTCCTGTGATCGAGGTGCTGCCAATATCGGAGCAGATATGAGGGCCTCCTTAAGTTTTTGTAAGGCGGCATCTGCCTCTGCTGTCCACTCAAAGTTGTCGGATTTCTTCAATAGTCGATAGAGAGGCATTGCCTTATCTCCTAGGCGACTTATGAAGCGACTGACGGCCGCCGCCGATCCGGCTAGGCGCTGCACGTCCTTCAGACAAGTAGGTCTGGATATGCTTTGGATGGCTTTGATCTTCTCCGGATTAACCTCGATCCCTCGTTCCGAGACGATAAATCCAAGTAGTTTGCCGGCTGGAACGCCGAAAACACACTTGGCGGGATTGAGTTTCATCTGGTACCTTCGGAGATTTTGAAAAGTTTCTTCCAGATCCTCTAGGAGATCCGCCTTCTTTTTCGACATCACCGCAATGTCGTCTACGTAGACGTGAACATTGCGGCCGATCTGTTCGTGCAGGCATTTTTGCATACAACGCTGGTATGTTGCCCCTGCATTCTTCAGGCCAAAAGGCATCGTGATGTAGCAGAAAGTCCCGTATGGAGTAGTGAAAGATGTTTTCAATTGACCTGACACCCTCATCTTGATTTGGTGGTATCCTGAGTAGGCGTCCAAAAAACAAAGTAGCTCGGAGCCTGCTGTGGAGTCTACGACTTGGTCAATTCTAGGCAACGCAAAGGGATCCTTTGGGCAACACTTGTTAACACCGGTATAGTCGATACACATCCTCAGCTCTTTATTCTTCTTTGGAACAAGTACCGGATTTGCCACCCAATCGGTGTGTACAACTTCTTTTATGAAATTGGCGGCCTTCGGCCCATTTATCTCCTTTCCTATAGCCTTACGTCTCTCATCTCCAAAGCGTCTTGTACCTTGCTTCACCGGCTTAGATCCTTTTATGACGTTGAGTGAGTGCTCGGCAAGTTCCCTCGGTACACCAGGCATGTCGGATGGCGACCATGCAAAGATGTCACGATTCTCACGGAGGAACTCGACGAGCGCGCCTTCCTATTTGCTGTCAAGGTTGGAGCCGATGACAACTTGCTTAGACTTGTCACCTGGGATGAGGTCCGCCTTTTTGGTGTCTTCTGAAGCTTCAAAGGTCTTCTTGACATCAATCTTTGGCTTGGGCATGGAGTTGTCTGAATCCGCCCCAAGTAGTGCGAGTTCTTCCTTGTGGATGACGGCTTCTGTGAAGGCAGCCATACCATGTTCACACTCCTTGGCTTTCTTAAAGTTGTCGGAAATCGTGATGGTTCCGTTTTCCCCCGGCATTTTAAGCTTGCTGTATATGTAGCACGGGCTTGCCATAAATTTGGCGAAAGCCGGTCGTCCGAAGACTGCATGATAGGCGCTTTTGAAGGGGACAACTTCGAATCGGAGGAACTCTGAGCGGTAGTTCTCTTTTGGTCCGAAAGTTACCTTCAGCCTAATGCTCCCGATTGACTTTGCTTGCCTGCCGGGCACTATGCCGTGAAAAGTGATGTTGCTGTGGTCCAGCTGATCCTCTGACAGGTTCATGGGGCTTAGTGTGTCGTAGTACAGGATGTTGAGCCTGCTGCCGCCATCCATGAGTACCTTTGTGAGTCTGAAGTTGTCGACAATGGGATCGACGACGAGGGCGTACTTGCCTGGGTGAGGAACGTGATCAGGGTGGTCGGACCGGTCCCAAGTGATCGTTGCTTCCGACCAGTTCAAATACTGAGGGACGCCCGACATTGTCGCGTTGAGTTCGCGCATCTCCGCCTTATCTGCCTTAGCCGAAGGTGTGCCGACAAAGCATACGAGAGATTCTTTGACCTTCGGATATGGTTTCTTTTTTCTTGGCGGCCGCGTCATCCTCGCTTGAGACAGACATGTCATCGTCATCCTCATCCTCCTTGTTGTCTTTCTTGTCGTTCTTCTTTGACTTCTTTGACTTCCAGCCGACTCTGGGGTCCTTTTTGAAGTCATCCATTAAACGACACTCGCTAAGCATATGGTTGACCTTGCCAAGTGAGGCGTGGATAGGGCATGGCAAAAGTTTTGCCTGCTCATAAGTGATTCACGCCGCCTTAGGCCCTGAGCCGGCGTCGCGATTATCTTTCTTATTCTTCCACTTCTTTTTGCCGGCATTCCCTTGGAATGCGACAGCTACCTCGTTGGAAGGTCCGGCTTTGTCATCCGCCGCCTGCTTGCGCTTGTTGTTCCGTTTTGGCATGATGTTGACGTCTGGTTCATTGTCGCGGGCGTCGTCATCCGCTGCCGCATATTGGGCGGCTAGGTTGAGCATCTCGCCAAGGTCCGTGATTTGCTCGCGGACGAGCCGATGACGCAGCAAGGACTTCTTCAGCAGGCCCGTGTAGAAGGCGTGGATAGCCTGCGCGTCCGAAACACCATGACAGTTGGCTTTTTCGGATATCCAACGGCTGACAAAGTCTGTCATGGTTTCGTCCGGCTTTTGGATACAGCGTTGCAAATCCGTGTAGGTATTTGGACGCTTGTATGTTCCTTGGAAGTGCTGGGAGAAAACCTTTTCCATGTCGCACCAGCTATGGATAGACTTTTCAGGAAGGTTGTCGATCCAAGCCCTTGCCGTGCCTTCCAACATGAGAGGTAGGTAACGGACGGCAATATAGCTGCTTCCGCCGGCAATTTCTATGGCCATGGCATAGTCGGCTAGCCATGAATCCGGCTTAACGAGGCCGTTGTACCTATGACAATTTTTTGACATTGATGTCATGTCCTTAGGGAATGGCTCTCTGTGGATGGCGTCGCCAAAGCACTTTGGACCAGAATATAGCGGCTCCTTTCCTCTTCCTATGTCTTGTAGGCGGTGTCGCGCGTCTTTTGGATCAAGCTGCTGTGCGCCTCTGTTTGCGTTTGGCTCGTACTGCGCTGCCCGGCTTATGCTGCGCCTGGGCCCTTCTGCCGCCTCCTTCCTCTTGCTACCGGTGCTACGCTGCGGAGACCAGCTTCGACCTCTCCTGGGAGGGTCATTGCCGGCATCTTTTCTAGGCAGCTGTCCATTGTCTCGGTTGCCGCCATTGTCGCGTCTTGGCTGGGCTGGAGGTGGCAGGTCTCCTCTGCTTCCTGTCCTTGAATTCTCGTCCCGCCTTGGTTTTAGCGGTGGCGTCTTCTTTGGAGGTGGCGTTTCCTTCCTTTTGTTGCCATGGCTACTGGAGCCGGACGGGCCTTCGGGGTCATCGCCAGGTGCAGCTTTGCACTTTCCTGACTTAGACTCTAGGTCTCCCCCGCGAGCATCCGCCATGTGGCCGTAGGAATCAGCGCGAGCTTGTTGTTCTAGGGCCTTGCTCACGAAGTGTCTTGCATTGGCCAGCTTTTCCTCCGCCGTGTAAGTTTTGTCGTCCAGGGTATCTAGCGCGGCAGCCGCGTTGAGGACGGGGGTGCAGAAAACAACATCTCCCCTTCTGTCCACGCGCTGTGGTGCCGTACGCCAGTCGAACCCGAGATCTTGAGCCGCTGTCGTTGCGCGTGTTGACGGCTCCTTGTCACGGCGGTTTTTTGATGACCTTTTTTCCTCAAAGAGCTGCCGGCTTGTTTTGGCCGACATCTTCTCCTGTTCTTTCTCGATCTTCTTCGCAAGGCTCTCAACGTGCTCCTCTCTTTTTCGCAGGAAGTCAGAGTGCTTAAGCATGTTAATCCTAAGCTCTTCCACTTCGTCGAGTGGGGTGTCTTTATTCACCGGAGTATTCATGATCTCGTCTACTTCTTTCATGACGGAGAGCAAATCCGTGGGTTTGCTGCTGCCGCCTTTCTCGAGGCCAGTTTTCTTCTTTGCGCGCACCTTGTCGGAACTTTCAATGAGTTGACCGGCAGTGGTGTCGCCGGCATCTTCCACCGGCTTGTTTTGCGTTTCCGAAGCAACTGGGGTTGTCTCGTGACCGACGACAACCATCATAGCCAGCTTGTCAAGCATGTCAGTATCCGCTGTGCCCTCTGAAGGAGCCGGATTACCACTGGAAAAGCGGGTTTTGATCTTCTCTTCGAAGAGACTAGCATCATCATCAGAGTCAGAGTCTACGTTGACTTGAACGGTAGATCTGGATCCGACATCTGACATCGCATCCTCCTGGAGAGCAGGGAGGATTGACTCAGGATCGTTGTTTTCCGGCTGGGAGTCTGATCCCAGTCCGACAACTCCGACGAAGTGGAAATCAGATTCGGCCGACTCCTGGGAGAAGGCGGATTCAGATCCATCTTGTCGGTCGACTGCTTGGTCGAAGGGTTGGTGGGTGGGGATGTAGAAACGCGGTAGGCCGTACGCCTCTGGCGTATACCCGATGAAGAAGTCGATCCCTCCGATCGGTATGATTGCGCATCCGATAAGGTAGCCGTCCGCTGGGAGCGAGGACTCATCCGAGTTGACGTAGCTGTGGCCGCCATACCTTGTGACGCGACCGACGGCGATCTGCTTGCCCACGCCGCCAAGTGTTCCCGCCTGGAACGTGACAGCAGGAACCTTATGCCCCACGGTGGGCGCCAACTGTCGTGGTATCGGCATAATTGACAGGAGACGGGGGTCCTCTAGCCTACGTATGGATTGTGGGGAAGAAGGTTGGTGTCGTCGAGGACGGGATTGAACACGGCGAGTTTACCCAGCTTCGGATCCCACAGCGGTGGCGAGATCCTACGTGTTGCTATAATTCACTATGAGGAAATAGCCGTGAACAGGTTACAATGTGTATGATGCGTATTGGAGCGTGCCCTAAAGGCTTCCTGGTGGCCGGCTTATATAGGCGGCCAGACCCCAGGATACAAGGCAAGTACTTGTCCGGGAAGTAATCAGAGTCCTAGACCTAGCCGGCTTAGTTGCCGCCTTCCGTCTTGGGCTTGGTGGCTTGATGGGCTTTGGCCTTACGCCTTCTTGGACCGTCCGCCTACTTCCTTGTACGTCAGCTATCTGGGCCGTCCGGCAGGCTTCAGCCTTACCACCCTTGGGCCACCCTGGACTAGCCGGATTGATCCATGTTGAAGATACCCCTGGTTGATATATCCCCAACAGACCTGGTTGTTTATCTACCACACCTGTATTAATATTTCCGCTTAATACAGTTATAGCATGGTATAAAACATATAATGAACAATTGGAAGATAAACTATGTTTATTAAGTGCCTATAGAGCATATTCCCTTCTATATTTGCACTGATTATTAAAATCCTAAATGTGTACTGATTGCAGGGAGGCTTCTTGATGAATTATGTTCTTTCAAGGTGAAATACACATGGAAGTTTGTTGCATTTATTCCAGAGAACAATGCCTTACAAGGTGATATCAATACTCATTTTTTTAATATTTACAAGCCATCTGCATTGCTGCTCCAACATCTTATCCTTAGAACAATTACAAATTGGCAGATATGCGCAAATTGATGCTAGGTAGCCTGTTGGATGTGGCTGCCGGGTCGTGCACGGGCGGCTGTCAAGGAACACATGAGACTGCAGCGACAGAGATTGATTTTGTCTGATTATTCATTTTGTGGTACCACATACAAATTCCCGATAGAGACTCTGCACCATCATATACTCCAAGGACCAGTTGTCGTTCTCTTTGTTGCAAGAGAATGATCTTTTAATCTGACGATGGATGCAGGCTCTGGAGGGCTCCATGCCTCTGCGTACGGTTGCATACGGTTGCAGGTTTTGGGTCAGGTTGTCTGTCTCGGTTCATCTCTTACTACCTCGACAACCGTCTCTGCTCTGATCGCGGTGCTGAGTTCACCAAGCTGCAACCATGGTGGTGACCGTCTCTTCCTCGCCTAGATCCGATAAATACCTCGGTAACTCTCTATGATATGTTGTGCCATGACGGTCGATGCGGAGAACAACATTGTTGCACACTGCCCTGTTGGTCTTGTTTGATGGTCTATAGTGTACTACTTTGTGCGCAACACATTTGCATCTTCGTCTCTTCATTGTACGATGGGTATTTTTAGCACACAGCTAAGAGAGGCAAATCGTCGCTGTTGATATGTACGTCGATGCCGAGCGTCGTTGCGGCCACAACGGTCGACTGAAGCCTCTCCGTCAGCATTGAACCAAGCATTGAAGTAATTTCAGTTAACAATTCATCAAATGCTAACTTACTTTTGGTTACATATTTTATATTATTAAGTTGCAAGACTGAATTTAGATAGGGCTAGTGAACGGATAGACGTCGCCTACGGGGGGGGTGGGGGTGAATAGGCGATTTAAAAACTTTTTCGAGAAGCCGGATTATCCGGTCCAAGAAAGACCCGGATATTCCGGTATGCTTGATAAAGGCGGAATAAAACTAGAGGTTTACTTTAACAAGCATACAACCTAGATATAAATACTAGGCTCACCTATGTGCACCAACAACTTATGCTAAGCAATAGAAGTAACAAGGTTATAGCAAGATAGATGACTTCAAGCACGAAGGCTATCACAATATAAAGTGCATAAGTAAATAGCTCGAGTATAGAAATAACCGAGGCACGCGGAGACGAGGATGTATTCCTGAGTTCCACCCAAAGGGTGTACGTCTCGTTTGGAGAGGTGTGCGCAACCATAACAGGTTAGCCGCAACGCCACAAAGGCTCACCTTCTTCTCCTGATGAACTCAACCACAAAAGGTTGCAAGTTCACCTTCCACTATTGATCTCCTTTGGGGCGGAGATCGAATCCCGTACAACACTCTTGAGGCACACACCCACAACTTAATTGGGGGCTCCCAAGTCTTGAGGCACACACCCACAACTTAATTGGGGGCTCTCAAGATGACCACAAAAGGTTTTGGCCATAAAAGGCCGGCCACAAAAGGCGTCTAGGGTCCAAGGACCCAAGAGTAACAAGCTCACAAGTATCACCAGCACGAATCCTCGTGGAGGGCTCAAACCGATGCAAATGCAATGGCAAGAGCACACAAAGTGCTCAAGTCCTTCGCTCTCAAATTCCAACAAAGCAACAAATTCTTATGGGGGAATAAGAGAGGAAGAACAAAGGAAACCCCAAAGGAGTCAAATCCTTCACTCCCAAATCCCACCAAAAGCAACTAATGCTTATGGGGGGAGAAGAGAGGAAGAACAAAGGAGAAGAACCACAAAGGAATTCCAAGATCTAGACCCACTAGGTTCCCCTCACTTAGAGGAGAGATGGATTGGTGGAAATGTGGATCTAGATCTCCTCTCTCTTTTCCCTCAAGAAATAGCAAGAATCATTGGAGGAATTGAGAGATCTCAAAGCTTTGGAGATCAACAATGGAGGAGGAGAGAGAGCACCAAAACTTGGGAACCATTGGGAAGATGACCCCTTAAATAGCTTCCCAACAAATCTGCCCGTTGGGGGCAGTTTTTCCCACTCGGGCCGGAAGTTCCGGGCTTACCCCGGAACTTCCGGACCCCCCAAACACCCCAAAACGCGCCCGGGAAGTGTTCTCTGGTCAAACAGGAAGTTTGGGCGGAAGTTTGGCCAGAACTTCCGCCCCTAGCAGAAACGTCAACACGAAAACGATGATATCTTGACCATACGAACTCCGTTTTCGATGATTTTTGGCTCGTTGGAATCACCACGAAGAGCTCTATAAGATCGTGCAGAGAAACATCATAGTCCAACAAGTGAGGTTAAAACCAAATGGGGAAATGAAAAATCTCTAGATAAAAGAAAACCCGATAAAACCTCAAATATAAAAAACGCAACAAGTTTTTCAAAGTAAAACCGTTTTCGATGAACTAGAGCTTGACATGGAGATGAACCAAGCTCTAATTCCTCACAAGGATAAAAGTCAAATAAGAAACAAGAAATATGATATGCCAAATATGCAAAGGTTTGAGCTCTCCACGACGATGCGATCAATTTACTCACTTGAGAGCCCCTCTTGATAGTACGCCTATCTATCCTATAACCCTATCAAGATCATACATTTGCCTTTGAGCATTTCACTGGAGTTAGATGATGACTATCTTGATATCTTCAAGTGGTTCATATTTCTTGATTGCGCGTCCAAGCACATTCTTGATGAAGACTTCCAAATAGTCCCCCATACCCATAATGGGAGAGTCTCGCTAGGCTCCGTCTTCATGTATCCATAGTAAGCTCCAAGCATAGTATCTTTTCAAGAAAGCTTCTCTTGGACTTGCACCACTCATCTTTTCTTCACTAAGATGATGTCTTAAATTCTCAAGACATACTTGCAATAAGCTTCACTCAACACATGAGCTTCAAGAGTCCAACACATGAACTTCACAATTCCATGGACATGATCTATAATGATATCTCAATGCAAACATTAGTCCATACAGATTGTCATTCAATTACCAAAACCACACATGAGGGAAAATGCTCTTTCAGTCTCCCCCATTTTGGTAATTGATGACAATCTCTTTTGAGAGGGTTTATAATATGGAATTTAACGAACAAGAATGGTTACACTAACATCAAATACTACAAAGGTATGTGATGTCAGTTCATCCACATTTATAGACCAAACTCCCCCATAATTTATGCACGTGTGTATGAACATGAATTCATTGCATATATTATCGACCATTACCGATGGTGGAGTTTCCACTATATATAAAACCAAGCAACGAATGCAAAGGCAAGGAGGCAAATATTTAAGAATAAACCAAAGTACAAATCCAATTCCATACAACCCTCCAAAACTTCTCCCCCATTGGCAACGATTGCCGAAATGGGCGAAAGGTTTTGGAAAGGTAACATAATAAGATCTCCTTCATGATTTATGCATTTCTCATGATATGAGTGAAATCAAATACACTTATCCAATGACGAATAGATGGAGGAGATCAAACTATATTGAGGATCCAAAAATTGCACAAGAAATATATCAATTGAAATCCACTAGAAGGATACCAATTGCAAAGAGGGAAAACATTCACAAAGAAGCAAGCAATCAAGGGATCCAAAACCAATTGAGCACAATAGGATATTATGATAAGATCAACCAAGTGTTCTAAAAATCAAGAGGGAACTCCCCAAGGTACGTGCACAATGAAGGATTTGTATTTCAATATAGTGTGCACAACATGAAATCCTCACTTCCTCCTAGATTCTTTCGAACACAAAAAGGTGCAAGATTGTATAGTTAAGAAAATAAGTATACCTTGCAACAAACAAATTTTGAGCAATAAAGGAGAGAAGTGGAAAATAAAGACTTGCTCAACCGGGAAAGGATGGGTGTGACATGGAAATACAATTTAGGAGACTAAACACGGATGAGCCTAAGCAACACCATAGTCTTTCAAATTATGAGGCACATGGTGCATATCATGTATTTCGCAAACAAGCACACCCAAGAGGATAAATCAAATAGGATCACAAGCTTATTAAGATGCAATGTGAAACTAAAAGAAAAACAAAGCTTGTGCCTTTTAGAGATCACCAAAGAATCATGGAAGTAATAAAAGGTGATCACTAAAGATTTTGAATACCAATTAAAAATGTAACTATCCTCATGTGTATAAGTTCCTAAGTGGACACTAAGTCCTCAAAGAAACATGCACACACAATGTAGGTACAAGGTAAAGCACATGATATCCAAGAGGAAGTCATAAATACACCGATAAGATTTTTGCTTAAAAGCAAAGAACATAGCTCAAATTATTCTTAGAGGGTATATATGAACTTCCAACACCAAGTTCTCAAAGCATCACAAATACCCACATAGGATAAATGATAGTTGGGATACTTCGAGACACAAAACAAATATCACATAAGGCAAATGATTTATGAGAATTCATCAAAATTGCACATGAGAGACTTTTAAATGAATTTGCTAGATTAACATATTGAGGATCGGTGAATCATGAATATGATTAAATAAATCCCCTTGATGTGTAATCATCCCGGCTTACTCACATTAGCAATGAAGATATTTGAACGAAAGAAACTTTGGAAGAACCATATCAAATGCAACTTAGAGAAACTCATGCCAAAGAACAACCTACACAAGGTTGAGAGCTAGAAGTATATGCATGAGTTAGATACTTGTTACCGAGATAGCATTGACGGTGTAGAGGATGAGAGTTGACAATCATTCAAGCTTGGCTCCAAGAAGCACATGGTGAAGACATCTTCTTTAAATAGAGGCAAGCTTGCAATGCATCTCACATGTACCTAAAACAAATCAAGTACACTATGGTACCCAAACTAATTGGGTCCAAAGTAGTTAAACCAACTACAATACATAGGACAAACTCCACATAAATATGTGCATATTGATTTGAAATTGAATTTCATGCACATCTTAGCTATTTAGGATTTGATGGAGTTTATCCTATATATTGGATCAACGAAAGTAAGCATGCCATAAAATATATAAATAGTAAGTATGTATGCACAAAACTTTCAAGAACCAAACAAGATATAATTTGGACAAAACACCAATTAAATCAAGAAGCTACACAAAAGTGTGGCAAGAGAAAGATTTGTCCTCATTGTATCAAGGACTCAAACCAAACCATGATTGGAGAAACCAATTTGAAAATATATCAAATGAAAACAAGGTCAAGGCTAAACCAATGAGCATAAAAAATAAAACAAGCAAACATGCTCGAAGGTTTCATCTCATCCAACAAGGTACACTAAGAACCGTGGGATGAGATAGCCAACTCCACAAAGAGGAGTAAGGTTCCAAAAAATAAACCAAGCCCTCTACACTTTTCATGATGGCACAAAGTACCAAGACGAAAAATGTTTGTCTTTCAAAGAGACATGTCATCGGGATCAAAAACCAATTGAAGACAACTAATGTTCAATAACATATAGGGTTGCTCCCACAAGATTAGTGCATTACTTATGATCTTGTATATGAATACAAAATGCACACAAATGAGATCATCACTCACCATATACATTGTTAAAACATTAGTCATGTTCAAGAAGAGCAATAAGATACCAAACCAATTTTAAAGAATGGTGTTCTAAAGAGTATAGAGTAGCTTCCCCATGATTAATGCATTTTTGAGATCTTGAATGTAAATACAAAATGCACACAAGTGGGATCATTACCCTCCATATATCTTTTTGAACGCAAAGTTCAAGAAAATCAATAAGACCCGATAACAATTAAAAGGATGATGTTCTACTCAATGTAGGATAGCTCCCTCAAGAATAGTGCATTAATTAGAATTAAGTCTTCGAATGTAAGTGCACAACAATGGGATCCTTGATTTTCCTAACTCAAGAAAGCACAACACAAATTATGAGTAGAGCAACAAAAGGATACAAATGAAGCAAAGAAGACAAAAGGAAGGTTAAACCAAAACAAACTTGGCAATAGAATAATACAATTTAGGAACAAAAGCCAATGTAAATATGATCAATAATTTTACCACCAATATAATTATCACTTGTCAAAGACAATGATTGTATGGAGATATTTCTCGGTGGTATATGACATATATGTATTCAAGATCATATTCACAAAACATAAGCATGTGGCAAAAGATAAGAATTGAAAAACATGCTTATATAGAGATTCTTGATGACTTCACATATTCAATGATCATACTTAAGCATCAAGAAACTCTCTCACAAACAAGATACCGAAAGATGGGCGAACAAAATGCATTTAAGCAAACATGGAACTTGTTTGAGTACCATGCCACCTAGGAACATGATAATCACAAATATCAACTCTAGGTGACACTAACTCACATGTTCACATTTTCTAGGCTTGTAATATGCACATAGCTTATTACTCCCCCATAATGTGACAATCCATATTTTTTTTAACAAGAGGCAAAAGAAATCCAACAAGAGATAATTAATGGACATTAGAATTTGAATTTCTCATGAGTAAGACTTACCACAAAGAGAGTAGATAATATTGAAATATCGCTACTAAGTGGTATATCTCATGAATACACATTTTAGGGTGGTGAGTTACCAAAAAGCACATCACTCCCCCAAAATGGGATAGTCCATTAAAATCCCTAAAAGAGCCAATTAAGATAAAAGCAAATAGACAAGAGGCTCAAACATACATGGTGTGCAAACCAACATACACCAGCTTGATTACTCAACATAAGTAAGTAGAGTGCACAACACATATGAAGCACTAGTAAGGTACAAAACGAAACACATGCAAGGGTGCAAGTAACTTTCAATGAGTACATATGAATTAAATACAAGTTACCGCAAGGAGGAGCATTGGATATATGTTAAGACAATATAATCCAATTGACTTGACTTGAGAGAATATGAATGATGAAGATCCCTTAATTCTTCATGATGTAGTCAAGTCTCCAATGTCCTCCGTTTACACCTATTGATCAAGTTTTAGCTTGTTGGTCCCCAACCAAGTTGGGTCCTAAGAGGTTAGTCACAATAGGCTTGGCAACCCAAATGTTTCTTTTATTGACACCACTTTGAGTACCAATAACTTTGGCAAACACATTGCCAACCTTATCCTTCTGAAGAGAATGAACATTATCAATAGTAGAAGGGTTGGATAAGGTACCATGAGTGCATGAAGAAGCAAAGTGATCCTTCCCACGACATTTGTAGCAAAGGCGGCTTTTACCTTTCTTCTTGGGAAGGGAAGGTTCTTCAACTTGGGAAGCTTGAGTTTGGACTTGAGGTTGCTTCTCTTGTTGCTTCTTACTAGGAGGCTTCTTCTTCAAAGGGCAAGATCTCACATGGTTCCCTTCAACCTTGAACTTGAAGCACACAATCTTGGCCGAATCAATAACTTGTTCTTGGCCCTTCTTCTTGACGAACTTGTGCTTCATCTTGTTCTTGGACTTGTTCTTGTTGTTGGAGTTGAATCCAAGTCCACTCTTGTCATGAGGAAGTTGTTACACTCTCAACAGGTTGTCGAGGGTGGACTTCCCTTCATGACACTTCTTCAAGTCATTCTTCAAGGAAGTGACTTGTGCCTTGAGCTCTTTGAGTTCCTCTACATGGTTAGTTTCAACACATATACTAGAGGAAGTAGTAGCTACATTGTTAGAGCAACAAGGCAAGGAAAGTAATTCATCACAAGATGTAGCAATTTTATGAGTGGATGAATTACAAGAACTAGCACATGGCAATAATGCATTAGAAGTAAAGTTTGTGCTAGTGTTCACAAGAGGCTCACAAGATTTTACCTTCGTAGTGACCGCCTCATGAGCTAACTTTAGCTTAGCATGGGATGCTAGGAGATCCTCATTGGAGCTAAAAAGCTTTTCATGAGTTTCTTCCAACTTCCCATACTTACTAGTTAGCAAATCAAGTTGAGCTCTTAGCTCAACATTCTCCTTCAAAATAGATGCTTCACACAAAGTGGAGTTAGTAGCACAAGCATCATTATCATTAGAAGTGGAAGGAGACAACATGACTAGCTCATTGTTTAACTTAGCAATTTCTTTACTAAGCACATTACATTTTGCAATAGCATGGTCATGTTCTTTAGTGAGTTTAGCAATTACTTCATTGGTTAACTCCTCACTAGATTCCAATCTCTCCTCGAGAGCAACCCGAGTTTCTTGCTCTTCCTCAAGAGCATTCTCAAGATTGTGGACCTCACCCGCGGAATCACGAGCAAGACCCCACCCTTCATGACAACGGGTCTCCATAGCCTCAAAGGTCTCCTTAAGCTCAAAAAGTGTAGTCATGATTTCTAAGAAGTTCTCATGAGCATTTTTATTATTTAAGAGAGCATGAGAGACAATATCAAACTTCTCCTTAATTAGATCATCATCATCATCATTATCATCATGAGATATATTGGAGTTCACGGTAGGAGATACCTTATACTCCTTAGCCATTAGGCAAATGTGAGTAGTGGATGAAGACGATGAAGAGACACTTGAAGCACCTTGGAGGTCCAAGTCTTGTTCCAACAATTGTTGGGATTCCTCTACATTGTTAGCCAAACAAGTACTAGAGGAAATAGACACATTTTGATTATGGCAACAAGACAAGGAAAGCATATCATCATGAGATTTAGTTAAGCAACTACTACATTATATGCAAGGACTATCAACACTAGCATGTATTACATTTCGAGTGCTAGAGATGTTTAAGTCCAAAGATAGAGCATTGCAATAAGATGTGTGTGAAGTATAGTCAATAGATTCACCATCAAAAATGCAATTTCTATCACCACTCACCATATCATTACCTTGTGGCAAACCACATGTCGGTGAAGTGGAAGAAGACGTGAGCTCATCACGACCGGAAGTGGAAGGAGGACAATCATCCTTAGAAATGTTGGACACCTCATATATATCTTGAAGTTTTGTCCATAATTCATGAGCGCTCCGAAAAGGCATGATTGACGCAAGGACTACATCACTCAAAGCACATATAAGACCATTAGATGCTAGAGTATCGAGATAGGAGTTTTTCTCATCCTCTAAAGATAATTCTTGTGAATCCTTTGGAGGATAAAAACCCATATCTACAATACTCTCTAAATTTGAACCCATGTCTCTAAAAAGATTAAGCATGCGAATTTTCCAAACATCATAATTTGTGCCATCGAATCTATAAGTGGGATTGTGCACTAGATCTCTAAACGACATCTTTATCTCTAGGCGGTTAGTCCTAATAATGAGATAACCTGGCTCTGATACCAATTGAACAGATAGACGTCGCCTAGAGGGGGGGGTGAATAGGCGATTTAAAAACTTTTTCGAGAAGCCGGATTATCCGGTCCAAGAAAGACCCGGATATTCCGGTATGCTTGATAAAGGCGGAATAAAACTAGAGGTTTACTTTAACAAGCATACAACCTAGATATAAATACTAGGCTCACCTATGTGCACCAACAACTTATGCTAAGCAATAGAAGTAACAAGGTTATAGCAAGATAGATGACTTCAAGCACGAAGGCTATCACAATATAAAGTGCATAAGTAAATAGCTCGGGTATAGAAATAACCGAGGCACGCGGAGACGAGGATGTATTCCCGAGTTCCACCCAAAGGGTGTACGTCTCGTTTGGAGAGGTGTGCGCAAACACAACAGGTTAGCCGCAACGCCACAAAGGCTCACCTTCTTCTCCTGATGAACTCAACCACAAAAGGTTGCGAGTTCACCTTCCACTATTGATCTCCTTTGGGGCGGAGATCGAATCCCGTACAACACTCTTGAGGCACACACCCACAACTTAATTGGGGGCTCCCAAGTCTTGAGGCACACACCCACAACTTAATTGGGGGCTCTCAAGATGACCACAAAAGGTCTTGACCACAAAAGGTCTTGGCCACAAAATGCCGGCCACAAAAGGCGTCTAGGGTCCAAGGACCCAAGAGTAACAAGCTCACAAGTATCACCACCACGAATCCTCGTGGAGGGCTCAAACCGATGCAAATGCAATGGCAAGCGCACACAAAGTGCTCAAGTCCTTCACTCTCAAATTCCAACAAAGCAACAAATGCTTATGGGGGAATAAGAGAGGAAGAACAAAGGAAACCACAAAGGAGTCAAATCATTCACTCCCAAATCCCACCAAAAGCAACTAATGCTTATGGGGGGAGAAGAGAGGAAGAACAAAGGAGAAGAACCACAAAGGAACTCCAAGATCTATACCCACTAGGTTCCCCTCACTTAGAGGAGAGATGGATTGGTGGAAATGTGGATCTAGATCTCCTCTCTCTTTTCCCTCAAGAAATAGCAAGAATCATTGGAGGAATTGAGAGATCTCAAAGCTTTGGAGATCAACAATGGAGGAGGAGAGAGCACCAAAACTTGGAACCATTGGGGAAGATGACCCCTTAAATAGGTTCCCAACAAATCTGCCCGTTGAGGGCAGTTTTTCCCACTCGGGCCGGAAGTTCCGGGCTTACCCCGGAACTTCCGGACCCCCCAAACACCCCAAAACGCGCCCGGGAAGTGTTCTCTGGTCAAACCGGAAGTTTGGCCGGAACTTTCCGGCCTAGGGCCGGAACTTCCGCCCCTGGCAGAAACGTCAGCACGAAAACGATGATATCTTGACCATACGAACTCCGTTTTCGATGATTTTTGGCTCGTTGGAATCACCACGAAGAGAATCATGCAGAGAAACATCATAGTCCAACAAGTGAGGTTAAAACCAAATGGGGAAATGAAAAATCTCTAGATAAAAGAACAACCGATAAAATTTCAAACATCAAAAACGCAACAAGTTTTCCAAAGTAAAACCGTTTTCGATGAACTAGAGCTTGACATGGAGATGAACCAAGCTCTAATTCCTCACAAGGATAAAAGTCAAATAAGAACCAAGAAATATGATATGCCAAATATGCAAAGGTTTGAGCTCTCCACAACGATGCGATCAAGTTACTCACTTGAGAGCCCCTCTTGATAGTACGCCTATCTATCCTATAGCACTATCAAGATCATACATTTGCCTTTGAGCATTCCACTTGAGTTAGATGATGACTATCTTGATCTCTTCAAGTGGTTCATCTTTCTTGATTGCGCGTCCAAGCACACGCTTGATGAAGACTTCCAAATAGTCCCCCATACCCATAATGGGAGAGTCTCGCTAGGCTCCATCTTCATGTATCCTAAGCTCTCAGCATAGTATCTTTTCAAGAAAGCTTCTCTTGTACTTGCACCACTCATCTTTTCTTCACTAAGATGATGTCTTAAATCCTCAAGACATACTTGCAATAAGCTTCACTCAACACATGAGCTTCAAGAGTCCAACACATGAACTCCACAATTCCATGGACATGATCTATAATGATATCTCAATGCAAACATTAGTCCATACAGATTGTCATTCAATTACCAAAACCACACATGAGGGAAAATGCTCTTTCAGCTAGCAGGTGATCTCACCCTTCAATCATGTCAAGATAAATAGATAGATATAGCCGATACTGTTCTCACCCTTCCATCATGCAAAAATTAATATTCTTATCTTATGGATAATGTGATTTAATTTAGTGCAGCGAGTAACATCGAAGAGTTCATAATCACTGGCTTAGGTGTCAAGGTACTTAAGATTTCTATATATGATTGTTTCCTATTTTCACATGTTCATTCATTTCAAAATTTATGTTTTTTCATTTGTACTAGCTATTTTTCTTCCTTCCGAGGTACATGAAAACACTGTAAATAAGAAACTTCTTGGGGATGCTATGGATTCGTTGATGATTTACTATTTTATCCTTAACTACCCAGATATTATTTTCATCGCCATTGTCTTCATTTTGGTATTTTGGTTGCTTCACGAATTAGCAGAACGCCACAATGTAGTTTATAGTCTATAGCATGAATTCAATATAGCAGATGCCATTAACCTCCTTAGTTTTCCACAGAATATACATGCAAAGTACAAATGTGTTGGCTCAAGAGCCATCGGAAGAGTTCACTTTTCAGTATTTGTATCGTTAAATTGTAGGAATATATGATGTATTTAAATTATGAGATGAAATATCTGATTATGTGCCAAAGTTGCTCTCAAGGATAATTAAGTAACCATCTTCCATATCAGACTGAATTGTACTGTATGGTTATATTTACTCACTCTTTGTTTATGATTTTAATTAAACCTATAGCTAAGCTAAACACCATTTGAATTAGCTGCAGGCAGTACTTGGGAGTAGACTTCATGTAAGGTGAAGAATGGATTTTTTAATAATGATAAGCCTTCATATCATATCAGTCACAATTTTCTTTGTACTATTTGTGGTTTGAGGGTTTTCTATAAAATAACTAAAAAATGTACGTGTGTTCTCATTGGGTGCATATCGTAGAACATGCCTAGCATCAATATTTTAAATATTTCTACCATCGTTTGTCACAATGGATGGATGTGTCAATGTGATATTTATGTCGACCAGGTAGGTGAAGAGAAATAGCTCGAGACACATATTTTTAGTATTTGCATTGTGATCTTCTAAAACGTTTGTACATGTAAATAATCAAAATATTTGACCAGTTTTATGACAAATTGGATAATATATGTTTCTTAGTCTCGGTTTCATAAGGTGTGAACTATGTTGTCATCTTCATAACAGCTGGTTATACTTTCAGAATACTAGCTAATTCAAAGCCTTTCCCTAAGTGCAAAATCCCTATTGATAAAAATCAGGGATACACACACATTACACGCACACCTCCATGTGATACCGTCAGTCATTTCTTATATTTTCTATGTTTTTTTTTATTACATGAATCTCATAAGCAGATATGATATTTGTGTTCTTATAATGTAGGTTTTTGTCCTGGGTCATGGTCAAAGCATGGAGGACTGATGATTTTTTGGACTCTTTAACTGTTATGAGCAGCATGACAATGAGGGGTGTATTTATTCTTATCTGAGTTATTAACTTTATTACCAAGATGTATGAATTCAAGTTCTGCCTTATTCAATGTGGTTATGAGATGATATAAATCTGAAGCTAGAAGAGAAATGGAGAAGAACACCCTTGCAAAACTAACGATGGGCAGCCAATCAATCAGTAAGTTACTCATTGTAAAAAAGGTGGAATGTACAGAACATAACTCATACACAATGTGTACCTTTTCAAGTTAGTTATACTTCCAGCCAGGTTTCACCTTTTTTTTTTTGTTTCGACATTGTGTTGTCCTTTTTGTGGATAAATGTGATTTACGAAAAGGGGAATAATAAATTGTGTCACACAAAATATGCGATGATCATTTGGCAACAATGCTGTTTCTTGTAGTTTTTTTTTTGCTTCTTGCTTTTAGTTGATGCAATCTTATGTTTAAAGCAAAGCTTCTTTCAGCGTATATTTTCATCAATTCCGAAAAATATATTTACCTAATAGACGGGCGCGGCAACGCGCGCCTACATGATCTTGTCCCTTTTACGACCATCCATCTCAACAATCATATCTTTTCTTCCTTCATGTGCTACATGCGCCGCGTCGTCAAACACCAATGATCCATCCCAAGAATCATCAACTCCAATAGGCATCATGTTTCTTCGAATGAAGAATCTACACTTAACATAAGCTTATTGATGCACCTAGTTTTGCTTCATGTTAAGGTCAATACAAACTCTACTGCCTGGTCATTGACACTAAGATTTTCTCAACATAAGTTGTACTACCGCAATAACTCTGTGTTCATGTTCAACCTTGATCTAACATAATATCTACTGCTACACCTAGTTATGCTTCATGTTCAAGCTAGTTTTCATCTTACCACATTTATGCATAAGACATTTTAACTTCCAACAATAAGTTTAGTTGGATTGTGAATATAACTCAACACGCTATCAAGATACTCAATTGTCCTAAGAGATCAACCTCTTTTCTTAATATTATAGATTTTTCTGTGACTAAAAGCCAAACAAAATGAAGCACCTACTCTAGGTTTTCACGCTCATGGACCCGCAATTTCTCGCTTTTCATATTGAGGTAGAGGACTTCATCTCCTTGTCCTCCCACGCACCATCTTCACTCCCCACCTGGAGGGGTCATCTTCATCTTCACAATACCTAGAAAATCATCATCTTGAGGCTTTATCTACAAGGAACCTTCATCCTTCATCTTCGTGTCCTCAAGCAGTTATTCTTCTTGTTCTTTTTCCGAATTACCCTCTTTTGCGATTAGTTTTGCTACAATACATGTTGCTCTAGCTAATTTCCCACCCCTTCCACGTGTGATTTATGTGTTATGCATGATCATGCCTAAGGCTATATCGATTGATGTAGATTCTTCTTTTCTCTCTAAAAAAACAAATTGTACAAGCTTTTTTTTAGTATATCCTTTTTCCTCATGGAGTTCTTCTTCTTCTTCCATTAATTAGATTTTTTGTTTAGTCTTCTTTTTCATGATTCTGCTTTGTTTTTTAGGGTTTATCGCCCATGAAATCTCAACTGGACATGGCTGATAATGTCATCTTGGGTTGTGTCAGGAGTGCCTTTCTTCCCGAGCTGCAAATCCATGGAACGAGATATGAAGATACCCATTGTTCTTAACAAAACTGGTATTTCAAGTTTTTATACTCGTGAAAGCATTATGTAGTTGGATAATTAGGAAGGTGGTAATACCTCAGTCCACCAAAGTTCAAACCCTAAATTTGACATTGATCTTTATCGTTTTAGACAAATATTTTTCAGTGGGAATGGATTTCCTATCGATATCGAGGCGACGGGTGGCTTCATTAATTTGGAAACCTATCAAATATGAGTGTGCTTGTATGTGTGTATAGGAATAAGTCTATGCGCGTAAGCGTTTGTATCTTCGTAAATAAAATATCTACTTTTTGTTGTCACTATCGAAAATATAAATCAAATTATGCTTAAATAGTCATGCTCATATTAGTGGCAAGATAAAGTTACGCTCATATTAGTGGTAAGATAAAGTTATAAGAATTGGTCCTCAGCTTTTCCGAAAGTTTTTCTACATGAATTTTAAAGCAAACCGATAGCTGTAATAAATGGCGGGATAGGTTTTTTTTTTCTAAAAAGTGGCGGGATAGGGTGTGTTAATCCCACCTGATTAGTATTGCTCTTACGTATTTTTATAGATACCTAATCACAACAGGAACACTTCTCTTTATGGCTTGCATTTGTCAGAGCTATCATGTATGCTAAAGATTTTTTTCAACACTATCATGTATGGGTATGGTAATTTCTACTGTACGTTTGAAACCTTTTTCGGTTCTTCCCCTTCTGTCTTATCACTGAGCCGTCGACCGCTGAAACTCCGGCGGCCACCTCATTGTCCCCCCCCCCCCCCCCGCCCGCCTCGTCGCACCGCTGCCAGCATGCCAGAGCTTGTCGGCAATTGCTCTGGCGAGCTCTGCATCTTTGGCTGCGCGTAGAGCACAATGGATACGAGAAAAGTGCGTTTATCAACATGTTCTCCTTCGCCTCTCCCTCACAGCGTGGGCACTCATTTGCTGCAACCGTGCGCAGTGACTGCGCTCGGTTCTGGAGGAGATAGGGTGGTCCTCCATCACCGATGCAGAGCTCGAGATGGCCATGGAGGTCGGGTGAGCTCCATGGATCTGCCTCAAGCTCCCATGCCAGTAAATTGGCCTCTGTGGCAGCCCAGCGGCTAGGCCGAGATTCCGTTGGTGAGAGGAGGCGAGGACGGATGAGACCGCAGGGATGAGGTGGGTGGGCTCGCGGTGAACGGCGACAGAGGTTACAGACGAGGAAGATGGAGAAGTAAGGAGGTGGCAGAAGAAGGGCTTATGGTCGCATAAATCAGGTGAAGAGTTGCAGTGGTTTTATTTTCTTCTTTGGCGTTTGTCTAATCAACCCCAAGTTGAAAAGGTGTGGAAGTCATCTAAAAAAAGTGTGGAAGTGAGATAATTTTGGGCAAATAATAAGGTGAATCAAGTGCAAACTCTCTGACCATACAAGATTTGGAGAGCACAGCAGCTATATATCAATCACAAGGGCTGCAGTGTAGATAGTTTATGGACGTCATCACATTCTATGTTAGAGATGTATAGTCCCCTTTTCTGCATATCCCATTGTATAAGGGGTTTCTCATTCTCCAACGGAGTCAACAGATAACTGGTATTTCAAATTCTTGTGCTTGATGCCATCTCTGTCAGAACAAGTCGCCAAAACATTATTATACTCTGCAGAGCCACGCCAATCGATTTGCCCTCATACTCTATTCTAAAATCATAATGAATTCAACTACACAAAACACCACATGCTTCGACTGCTATAAGGCAATAGCAAAGGCTATCAAGTCAACTAACCCATCTTGAGATGGATCATCTTGGAAAAGAGACGACCTCAGCGAGCCAGCCAGTAGCGGATTTGTTCCTTTCGGTGGGCGCTTTTGGGCGGTTGCATCGGATGAGACTTTGTCGGCATCGGATGAGGAGCATTCTGAGAAGATTGGTGGCAGCTATTTCGATTTGTGCTGCACCCCGTCTTCATCTTCGGGACGATCTCTTCCGTCTTCATCGTCAAGATCCCTTAAGCGGGAGGTCAAGCGCAAAGGTCAGAAACTAGCATCTCTTCTACTAACGTACGAGGAAGACGAACTTTCGTGTTCCAAAGATCCCCGTTCTGGAACCGACGATCCTGGAAGATGCTGATGATATGGAAGGATGGATCACAGTGGCTAGACGGCGGAGGCGAATGCCGATCTCGCCATTGACGAGATCGCCGAAGGTACGTGGATCCCAATCTCAGCATTCAAAAAATTTGAAAACGCATCGGGCATCTGGCGAGCTCGGCCCGGTCAGACCCGCTTTGCATGAAAGCCCACGTCGGATGGGCCTCGAATTGAAAGAAAAAAACCAGCCTAACCCTAATATGTGTGGAGTTGGTCTCCGGCGCATCCTAGGGTTTTTCTGGAGAAAAGTCTCACCTCCTGTCAACGTTGAAGCGATGGAGAGCGGCGGAGGCGGACGAGGTGGGGGAGATGGTTACCATGGTGGAAGATTTCCGCAGGGGCGGGGGGCTGCTCATGGCGCTGGACAATCCACTTTCGAGGTGGGGGGAACCAGCAGGACAGCACCGGGATTCGGCGCCCAAAGACAAGATGGTGCGGCTGCAAACTACGGCGCCTTCCATGCCGGCTCGGGGTTCTATAACACTCGAGGTTACCGCGGTGGCTACCAAGCCGGCCGAGGTCGGCGTTCTTTTGATGGGCACGGGCATGATGCCAGTTTTCGTGGCCGGGGTCATGCAGATGGTGGACAAGGAGGATATGGCCATGCTGGTTACCGAGGTGGCTATGGGTACGGCCGAGGACGAGCTGATCAGAACCGTGGCGTTCGTGGTCGTTACGGTGATGGATCCTATGGTGCTCAAGGTGGACGTGGTTACGGGCATGGGTTGCCGCCTGCTGCGACAGCTCCGGTGGCTCAAGGGATGCCTCCAGCGACCCTTTCTCAGCAGGTGGAGGCTAAGCAGGTGGAGGCGTCGATGACCGTGGTACAGCCGGTCGTGATGACACCTGCGGTTGCACCAGTCACGGTGAATGGGGTGCAGGTTTTGCAGCAGTCTCCTTCGACAAAGCTAGGGGCAATACCGGTGGTAGCAGCTGCCGGGGTGTGTGTAGATCAGTTGGCTGAATCCTTGGTGGCTGCTGAACCAAAGAAAGGGAAGAAGTGCTATAGATGTGGCGTGGCTGGGCATAGGTCTACGGACTGTTCTGTTGAAGTTTGTATCATATGTGAAGGACCAGATCATGGGAAGAAATTGTGTCATTTGTTGACTGCACCAAAACCCCAAATCAGGATGTATGGATTGGCACATGAGGAGCTTATCTTTTTCGAGTATCCTGGTACAACGTCTTATAAGCCAAGAATGGAGAATGTTCGTCTTGCATCCTTAGTGGTATCCGGAGGGACGATGTCTATTCCTGAGGTTGTATCACAGTTGCAACGCTTGGTTCCTTCAGAACAGTTCGTGTGGGAGGCCAGTCAGGCTGGACAAAACTTTTATAAGATTCAATTTCCAAATAGGAACGAGCTTGAGAGGCTAAAGATATTCGGCCTCTGTAGAGTGACGGACAGCCAGTGTGAATTAACGTTTAACTACTGGAATCACAACCCGGAGCCAACATCTACTTTGCCTGCGGTCTGGTTGCGTGTTTCGGGTGTCCCAAGGCCGTAGGTGGGTGACTTTCTAGCGCTATGGGCTGTAGGTGATATGTTTGGCAAGACGCTTGATATTGATATGGAGTTTACAAGGAAGCACAGGGTGCTGCGAATACAAATCGGTTGTCTTGATCATACAAAGATCCCACGTCATTTTTCAATGCTTTTTAAGACTGGTTTTTTCACCCTTACCTTTGTGGTGGAGGATGCAGCACCTACGGTGGATGATGATGTTGACATGGATGATCTAGATAAAAAGGAAGAAGATGGTGATGATAATGACCAAGGTGATGACTTTAGGGAGGCGGTGGCTAAATTCCATGCTGGAATGGCAAAAGGTGACGATACTAATACTACGGTACAGTCCAACACCGAGACGAAGCAGCAAGGGGGGTCGTCCTCAGCACCGCCTAAGACGATGGTCAAGGGGGGTGTGGTTTTCTCCCCTTCTGTTCGACGATCGTTTGAGATGGTGAGGATGGAGTATGTGGAGGCACGGAAGAGGAATGAAGAGATGGATGCAGCGGGAGACAGCATATCACAGCAGGAGGCGATCTTTGAGGATTTCCCTTCGGCTGAGATGGTGGAGGCTGAGGTCGACGTCGGTTCGGCTGGACGAGTTTCATCACTTGATCATGCACAACGTGAGGCGGTGGTCTCGGCACCATTGGAGGTCGCGTCGATGGGAGCTTCGTGCTCCATGGTGACCACTCCTTCCGCCACAGGAGGTGGCAATGGGGTGGCGGTAGCGGACTCTCCATGTACCCCAGGCGGGGGTGCAGGATCGAGTCCAATGATCATGCCGAGGCTGACGGGGTCACCGCCAGTTTGTCTCCTTCTCCGATATCATATGCTGGTGCGAGTGAGGAGGAGGTTCCCAAGAGGAGCGTGATCGAGTTTGGCGGCATCCCGGACATCGACGTGGTTGGAATTCGGTCCAGCGGTCGGATCAGGGAGCAACCTAACGCTGATGACACACAGATGGGCCAGGCGATGGCGTTGGCTGACCAACGAAACCACATGCAAGGTACTTTAAAACCCCTCCATTCGATTCTAGCTTTCTCTGATAAACAGATTTTGGATAGGGCGTCTAAATTAGGAGTGTCTCTTGATTCGACAGAAAAAGAAAGTATCAACTCTGCCATGTTAATTAAGCAATCTGAGTTAAGTCGTACTATTTGTTTTCTAGATAATAAACTGAAAAACAGAGAGGAAGCCCAACCTTTTTTCTTAAGTCTTAGTAGATCCTCAGCCCTAACGGAGGATTTAATAGATGAGGAGTTTGATATGAGGGTGGAGAATCACTCGGGGTCTCCAAATTTGTCAGACACGGTTAAGAGGATTAGGAAAAGGAGAGATTATTCGGGGGTAACAAAGCGTAGAAGTGCTAGGATTAAAACAAAAGGTAAAAAGAAAAATGCATAATCTGAAAGGTTTGTTCTGGAATAGTGAGGGTTTTCGTGACCCGGGAAAACATTTGTTCGTGCAAGAATCAATTCGGGAGAGGAAGTTGGATTTTTTGGCTTTGTCGGAAACTGGAAGATCCAATTTTGCTACTCCGTTTTTAAATCATTTGGCTGCTGGTCAGGACTTTAGTTGGTTCTACCTACCACCTAGGGGCAGGTCTGGTGGCATGCTATTAGGTGTTAACGTTGGCACACTGTTGGTCACGGATGTAGAGGTTGGTGATTTTTGTGTTAAACTACACCTCAAGTCAAAAGCTGATGGGTTTCGGTGGGTGTTAATGTCCGTTTATGGGGCAGCCCAAGAGGAGCACAAAGCACAGTTCCTATCAGAGTTAGTTCCTTTATGTGAAAATGAACCATTACCGATGATGGTGGGCGGTGATTTTAACATTATTCGAAAACCTGAAGAAAAGAATAATGACAATTATAATCCGAGGTGGCCAATTATGTTTAATGCAATTATTCAAAGTCTAGAATTGAGAGAGCTAGAACTTTCAGGTAGACAATTTACTTGGGCTAGTAGGCGTGAAATTCCAACTTTTGAAAAATTGGATAGGGTTCTTGCTTCTACAGAATGGGAACAAAAGTATCCCCTAGTGACAGTGCGGGCTTTAACTAGGGTAGGGTCCGATCATACTCCATTGTTAGTCGATTCAGGAGACAAGGCTCATGTGGGGAATACATCTCGCTTCTCTTTTGAACTTTCGTGGTTAAGAGAGGAAGGGTTCTATCAGATGATTGCAGCCGAGTGGAATGCGCCGGCTAAAGGAGACACACCAATTGAGGTGTGGAAAAATAAGATTAGACACCTTCGTCGTTTTCTCAAAGGTTGGGCCAAAAATCAAAGTGGAAAATATAAGATAGAAAAGGAGAAACTGATAACACTTATTGATAAACTTGATATTAAAGCTGAGACTACTCCGCTTTCGGCCGTGGAGAGAGATGCTTTAAGAAGTGCTAACGACAGGTTATGTTGCCTCCGGAGAAACGAGGAAACAAAGTGGGCACAAAGGGCAAAAGTTAAACACATTCAGGAAGGGGGGAATAATACAAAATATTTTCATCTAGTCGCAAATGGGAAACATAGAAAGAAGAAGATTTTTCAGCTAGAACAGGAGGAAGGAACGATTGTAGGACAGGAAAATTTAAAAACTTTTATCACGGAGTATTACAAGAAATTGTTTGGGGCTTCATTACCAAATGATGTAACGATGATTGAGACTTTAAATAATGATATACCACAATTATCTGAAGAGGAGAACAATATCCTTACAGCTGATTTCTTAGTGAAAGAAGTGTATGAGGCTATCTCTCAGATGGAAATGAACAAGGCACCTGGGCCTGATGGATTTCCTGCAGAATTCTATAAAACCTTTTGGGAGGTGATTAGGAATGATTTAATGGCTTTATTTGTTCAGTTAAAACAAGGGAATTTGTCTCTGTTCAAACTGAATTTTGGAGTCATCACTTTATTACCTAAGAAGGATAATGCGGTTGAGATACAGCAATATAGACCAATTTGTCTTCTCAATGTCAGTTTTAAAATTTTCACGAAAGTAGGTACTAATCGTATTACCGAAATCGCTCAAAAGATTATCAGACCGACTCAGTCGGCTTTCATGCCTGGTCGTCACATCCTAGAGGGGGTGGTCGTGTTGCATGAAACTATTCATGAACTTCAAAGGAAGAAAAAGAATGGTGTTATTTTTAAAATCGACTTTGAGAAAGCGTACGATAAAGTTAAATGGCCGTTCCTCCAGCAAGCGATGCGCATGAAAGGTTTCACACAGGAATGGTGCAACTGGATTACACAATTTGTGCAAGGAGGGAGCGTAGGCATTCGTGTAAATGATGACATCGGTCATTATTTTCATACTAGGAAGGGACTTCGGCAGGGAGACCCTTTATCGCCGATGCTGTTTAATATAGTGGCGGATATGCTAGCCATCCTTATCGCAAGGGCGAAGGAAGATGGTCAGATAGGAGGTCTTATCCCTCATTTAGTTGAAGGGGGTTTATCTATATTGCAATACGCCGACGACACTATTCTATTTATGGAACATGATCTGGAAAAGGCCGTAAATATGAAACTTATCCTGTGTATCTTTGAACAATTATCAGGACTTAAAATCAATTTCCATAAGAGTGAGATCTTCTGCTTTGGGGCAGCAAAAGAGGTAGAGTACCAATACAAACAGATTTTCGGCTGTGAGTCTGGTTCCTTACCTTTTAAATATCTTGGGGTCCCAATTCACTATAGGAAACTTCAGATTTCCGAATGGTACCCAGTTGAAAGCCGTTTCGAAGGCAAGCTTGGGTGCTGGAAGGGTAAAATGTTATCTTATGGAGACCGGCTAGTTCTTGTTAATTCGGTTTTAACAAGCCTACCGATGTTCATGTTGTCTTTTTTAGAAATACCTATAGGGGTTCAAAAAGACTTGATTTCTATAGGTCTCGCTTCTTTTGGCAAAGTGATGAAAACAAAAAGAAATATAGATTAACTGAATGGAACATTATTTGTAGACCAAAGGACCAAGGGGGTTTAGGTGTGGAAGTGCTTGAACTAAAGAACAAATGTTTACTCAGTAAGTGGCTGTTTAAACTTTTAAATGAAGAAGGGGTTTGGCAGGAATTGCTGCAAAACAAATATCTTCATAGTAAAACTTTAGCTCATGTTGAAGTACAACCCAATGATTCTCCTTTCTGGAAGGGTCTTATGCGTGTGAAGGAAGATTTCTTTAGTAGAGGATCTTTCCAAGTTGGCAATGGGGAGACTACCAGGTTCTGGGAAGATACTTGGTTAAGTAAGACACCATTGAAAGACCAATATCCATTACTTTATAACATTGTGCAACAACGTAATGCTTCGGTTCATGATGTGTTTCACAATGCTCCTCCCTTGAATATAGGATTTCGGAGGGCTCTTGTAGGGAATAAGTGGGACATGTGGTCTCATCTGTGTATTAGATTAATGGATGTCACGTTGAATGATGTTCCGGATAGTTTTCGTTGGAATCTGAGTCAAAATGGCACGTTTACGGTGAAATCTATGTACGAAGACATGATGAATGGACATACTAGATTTCTGCAAAGGTACTTATGGAAATTGAAAATCCCTCTTAAAATTAAAGTTTTTATGTGGTTCCTCCAAAGAAAAGTGGTACTAACCAAGGATAATTTGGCAAAAAGAAAATGGAAAGGAGACTCTAGTTGTTCCTTTTGTGGGACTAATGAATCTGTAGAACACCTTTTTATTTCCTGCCCTTTTGCTCAACTTGTTTAGCGTGTTGTTTTTTGTACTTACAATATTCCTCCTCCTACCACTATTACTAATATGTTTGGGAATTGGTTAAATGGGATGGATAATAAGACTAAGAATAGGATTCGCATCGGCGTCTCAGCTATTTGTTGGTCTATTTGGAATTATAGGAACAATCTTATCTTTAACAGGAAAGAAACTTTTCATGTCTTACAGGTTATTCATATGGCGGCGCACTGGATTCAGCTTTGGGCCTTTTTGCTGCCTTCGGACCAGCGAGACCTTATGGTGGCTGGATGTGCACGACTCCTGTTGGTGGCACAGGATTTTTTCTCCCGGCATACGTGGCAGCATATTAGTAGACTTTTGTAGTCTTCCTTTTTTTGTGCTGTCATTGTCGTTTTGTTTAAGTTTCGATCCTGCGTGATCGTCTTCTGGTAAACCTTATGAATATTGGATACTGAGAACTTTGTAATAATCAGCTGTGTGCATCAATCGATGCAGAGGCTGGGAGTAATAAAATTCCCTTTTCTTAAAAAAGATTTACCCTCGTCTGCAAACGATGGGCATTCTGATCAGTTTGAGTTAAAATTAGCATTAGAACAAACACCAGAATAGTAGCACATACACTGAGCATGTGCCTGAAAATATCTTGGTTTCCAACAGCAAGTTTGGAGCTTTGAAGAGGCGTCAGTTCTTCGACAATTTGCTAAAGAACGTCGAAGATAACCACCATCGTTTCCTGCAAAGACAAAAGGAAAGAATGGAAAGGTAATTTTCTTTTGCACATACCCTTGTTTCTATCTGGTTGAGGTCAACTTATGCAACTGTTGTTTTTCCCAAATCAACAGGGTTGATGCCAAGTTGCCAGCTATAGAGGTGAGGTATAACAATCTGCATGTGGAAGCAGAATTCAGAATTACCCAAGGAATTCTTCTGCCGACGCTATGGAATAGTTCCAAGGGAGTTTTTTCAGTAAGACAACACTTCTTTTTCGAGAAAATGCTTATTTGCAGCGGCTGAAGTAAGAAAACTCTGGAATCGATTGATTTCATCTCAAGCCAAATGGCATTGGCAATACATATTTGTTAAATATCATTAAGGATATTATAACTTGGTGGTAGTTCATTTTTTTACCATTCATACCTTCTTCACTATGCTATGGTCATTTATTAGGAGTAGGTGATGAACTGATGTAGTTGCAGCCATCAGATAGAGTATACCAAGATAACAGTGTGAGCCCGATTTTAGAAAAGAAAATAATGTTACTCGTCATATATTCTCGAGTTATGAATATAAAAGCACCGCCATGTAATCAGCTCCTGGGGTGCCTCGTATATATGAATGAACTTTGTTGAATAACGCAGTTCCTCTCAATTATCACGAACTAACTACATAAAAAACAGGGCCTTGTCAAGTTGCTGGGTTTAAAGACAGAAATAGCAACTGTCAACATTCTAGAAGATGTGAATGGAATCATAAAACCCTGCAGCTACAGGTATGTTTGTCTTAAGCATTCTAGTTGATGGGAGAGAGACCATAAACATTAAACAATAAAAGTAGGGAGATTATTCTACCTTCAAAAATAGACTTTCCTAATATGACGATGCCAGTCCAAAAAAGATATTCTGGTGGTTGATGTGAGGGAAGTATCAGTTAAATTGGTTATTTCGTTAGTTCTCCATATCCTACTTTTAAGTTTGTTCTTGATTCCATACGTTTCCATGTTTGTAGATTGACTCTTTTATTGGGACCTCCAGGATGCCGCAAAAGCACTCTATTGCGAGCTCTTGCTGGAAAACTAGATAAATCTCTAAAGGTACTGTTAGAGCAAGTCCAGCAATTCTCTCAAACCCTCCCTCATACGTTTTTTAGGGGGAAAAGTCAAAAAACAACCGCCCATCAGTTCTCTCAACGCTCCCCTGATTTATCGGCGTCCCCGATTTTGCTTGCTCGTCTCCCTTACAACTAGGGAAGGTGGAAGACTCCCCTATCCTGATATTAGTGAGCTTTTTGACACTGCAATATACCGATATTCATGAACTTTTTGTTTATCTTCCAGATTTTGGTGATGGACAAATTTTTAACAATACAAGTTAGCAGTTACAGAGGTAGCCGTTGGATTTTACATGTTATTTATACAATATTCTTAAAATATAAAAAAATAGATAAAGAAAAATTAAATAGGGGAGATGTTATAAGGGAACTGCTAGAATTGAACATGTTTTAGCGGAGATTTTTATAGGGACAGTCCCCTACATGGACATATAGAGGAGACATTTTAGGATAACTGCTGGACTTGCTCTCGAATACCTCTCTAGTTAGTTAGTATCTGTTAATATCTTGTAACAATACTTAGCTAGGATAACCACTCAAGCCTATCTCCTGTGTATGGTTGTTGTACGTGAGATATGTGTTGTTCCTGTATTGCTATAAGTAGGGTCTCATACTGATGAATACAATCGCTGATTGCATCGCCTATCTCTCTCCCTTAAACCCTAGCTCAGGCTCTGACAAGTACTAACAAAGCCTTCCTTCCATAAACAACAAAAATGCATGACGTATATTTTTCTTCTCATAAATAAGAACTTATGGCTAAGTGAGATCTTAATAACCAATATAAGAAGCATCTTCAGGACCACAATAGATATATTTATGCTCACGCTTGTACATATCCCAGGGAAATAAATGCATTATTAAACAGGTAACATGAGACATTTCTTACAACGGTTACCAGCTCGATGAATTTGTACCTGAGAAAACAGCTGCTTATGTAGCCAGTATGATTTGCACATTCCTGATATGACAGTGAGGGAAACTATAGACTTCTCAGCTCGGTGTCAAGGTATTGGCATAAGACAAGGTAAGTCCACTGGACCCTCACAAATATTCATATCAGAAAAGGTTCATTTTAAGTAACTGGAATTTTATGTCATTCCCTTTTGTTTTCCCAAAGAAATACTCCAGGAGGTGAGTGTAAGGGAGAGTGCGGCTGGGATCATACCGGATGCTGACATAGATTTATACATGAAGGTACATCATGTATTCTACTCTCGTTTACTTGTCGGCACTATCCTTGCTCAGTTTATAACAAGGACATGATTATTTGAGTTAAATCTAGTTAAATATGAGGGAAATGTAATGTGGATCAAGTGTTGCAACTGTTGGAGAACTATATTTGGTTTGTTATGGCATGTATTCTACTCCCGTTTACTTGTCGGCACTATCCTTGCTCAGTTTATAACAAGGACATAATTATTTGAGTTAAATCTAGTTAAATATGAGGGAAATGTAATGTGGATCAAGTGTTGCAACTGTTGGAGAACTATATTTGGTTTGTTATGGTATAAGAAGCCTTTCATGCTACTGCAGGCATAGCAGTTGAATCTTCAGAAAGAAGCCTGCAAACAGACTACCTATTGAAGGTACATTGTGCCAAAACATATAACTTGGTGTTTAAGACAAATAGTTACAGTATAATAATAGAGCCATAGTGTTGAATTATTTGGTAGATCATGGGGTTAGAGATATGCGCAGACACTATGGTTGGGGATGCAATGAGAAGAGGAATTTCAGGAGGGCAGAAGAAAAGATTAACCACAGGTATAGTGAAACCAATATGACTGGGAAATACATTCTCCAAAAAATATTTCTTCCTCATAAACAATTATTTCACTTTCATGCACCAGCTGAGTTGATTGTGGGCCCAGCTAAAGCTTACTTTATGGATGAAATATCAAATGGTCTGGATAGTTCTACTACTTTCCAAATTATCAGTTGTTTCCGGCAACTGACCAACATTAGCGAATACACAATGGTTGTTTCACTTCTTCAACCAACACCTGAGGTATTTGATCTTTTTGATGACCTGATATTAATGGCAAAAGGGAGGATTATCTACCATGGCTCTCGAAATGAAGCACTCAGTTTTTTTTAGGAGTGTGGGTTCAAATGCCCAGAAAGAAAGGGGGTAGCTGAATTTCTCCAAGACGTAATTGTTCTCGATCACAAAAACAGGTGCAGTCAATAAAATGATATTTTACATGTTCATGAAACCAGGTTTACTAATTTTCAAAATCATTAGATCTTGTCCTGGAAGGACCAACAACAGTACTGGTCTGGTCGAAATGAATCTTAGAAGACCCAAGGAGAATGAGCTCCTGCGACGGCGCCCGCGCCAACATCCGCGCCGCGGACCACTCCGGCCGCGGCGGCCACCGTTGCTAGCCCGCTGACTCACCGGCCCAGCCGTGAGGACCGCCCCGCTGGCCACTCCGGCCGCGGCGGCCACACAGCCCAGTCGACTCCACCCACCCTCTGCAGTAACGACGACCACCGCGACTTGCGTGTTGGCCTCGCCGGACGCGTCCACCAGGTCCGCGCCGCTAGCCATCCCGGATGCGGTGACCACGAACCTCCCTTTGGTTGCGCTGGACACCCCGGTGGCGCCGCCCACTACGGCTTCGCCATCTCCGCTCTGCGCTGCGGGCGCGGTGGCCTCGCCGGCCGTGCAAGCCTCGCATGCACCGCCCACTTCTGCGGTTGCGCCTACCTGGAATCCTACTACGCTGAACTCTGCAGACAGAGCCGGCATGTCTGTGACGCTACCCAATTCAGACGCGGAGGCGTCTACCTACACGTCTACAATGAACGCTCCAGCGCCGTTGCCATCGACGGCTGTTGGAGCGGCCTCGCCGGCGCTATTGCGGCGTCCGCCGCAACGCAGAAACCCTGGACCAGCGCCCGGCAAAGGACGCCGGCCCGCCGAGTTGGAGAGCCAGCGGGGAGCACGGTGGCGCATGGCGCCGCAATCTTCAACCACCTCGGCACCGCGCGGGCAGAGACCACGCTTCACCTCTCGCTGCCAGACAGCTGCTACATGGAAAGCTAAGTACCTATACTCTTCCTCCAGTCGTTCCGCCACCGGACTGCATCCTAGTTTCCCATGTAGCATAAGGACTGCATCCGCTCAACCGCCGGTTCGTCTGTCCTGAGCTCGTCTGCCATAGGCGACCGCTTCAACAGTTGGATGCTTAGCAAATTTCACTGCGGCACAACTACAGCGGTCAATCCCTTGTTGCACAAGCGTACAACCCTACGCCTGAAACTCCAATCGCCAGATTTCCCAGTTGACAGGAAGATCATAGCAACTCTGCTCCAGTTCTGGTTTGGAGGTTCCTCCGGCGAGTTCGCCGTCGTTGCGGCAGAAGCGGGAATTTTCAAATTCTCCGTTGCCTCCCAGCATGTGGCCGCTCAGATTGCGCTCAAAGGCCGTTGGGCCGTCGGCCCGTTCTCTGTTTGCATCGATCTGCCGGTCTACATGGAAGGTCTAGACACGCGTGCGTGCTTGCATGGACGCCACGAATGCCCGCAATCACCACGACCTGCATTTGGCAGTGCAACTAGCTCTGCCTCTGACACTGTCACGTCTGCTATTACGTGCTGCGAGACGAGTTTCACTCATGGCGGTAACGCCGTGTTGTCACACCAATCTGCTTCAAAGGGAAATACTACTACAACACTCGTGTGCGGTAAAAATTTGGGGAACGCAACAGACCTCACTTTACCTCGCGCCTAAGCGCACCAACACATCCGCAGAGCAGTAACAAGAACAAAGCGGGCAGTAACTTCGTAAGTGCACACAAACAGACAGAGGCGGGAACAATATCTGAGGGAAGCTACGAGCTCTGCACCTTGACAGCTGACAGGTCTCATGATTTCTTCACCTGCGGGCAGCAGTTGTCTGCGCAAGTGACTACTCAAGCCATGCAACCGCCACGGTTTACGGCTTGCGGCGCGAACGCTCCAACTACTTGATGCGGCCGACCTCATCTGTAGCGTACCTACTCTTAAAATAAGGCAGATATCTGTGTATAGTGTAAATCACTGTATCGATTAATTTGCACACACAGTTTACGATGTAATGTCATAATAAAGTATCAATTATATTACATCGATGATCTAGAATTACAAAATATTTTATACAGGTTGCATAGCATAAAGCTAGTATTGAAAAAATACACAGCGAAATTACAATAGCAGTGAGTCTCTGTAACTTTCATGCTGCCACAGGCGAAAAACATGTTGGTTGCAGACTCGAAACCTTTAAACGAAACCTCACTCGTCATCTGATCAAATCTGCAATAAGAAAAATATTGCAACAACGTGGGTCAGATTCCATTAAAAATGGAGTCTGGCAAGTGACACTATGGTGGACACTTAAGGAATAACTCTAAGGCCTATATGAATATTTGGCTGGTGGAGCTCAAGTCTATTTTGCATAAAGCCAATTTTTCCTAACTCTTTGGAAAACACTTTTCTTCTATTCGAGACATCCGTGGCATGAAATCCACTATCTCATTCTACCCTTGTTCACCCATCAAGTTTTATTTCTGAAGTTGGAATGGTGGAATCCTCCGTTGACGTCCTTGATCAGCTGCTCAAAATTGTTCGTAACCGGGATACTTCGTTTTACACTCTGCAGAGGTTGTGCACTTTCACCATTGTACCCATTCAACCCAAGGTATCCTTTACACACCATTTGTGATAAGGAAAGGAGAGAATGAGACGAGATCTTTCAGAAGCATTTTCCCTCCCCATTCTGGCTTGACCCGTTCCACCTAACATCCCCCTACATCTGCTTGTCAAGCCGGAGAGAGTCCACGCAACATAATTGATCAAGCCAGGGCCCATATGGCAATGGCTGCACTGGAAGCAATCGTCACTTGGAGTTCTTCAGATTCCTCTGTTCCTAGGTGGCCGTTCTCAAGTGTACATACTCTAGGAACCATAGAAATGGACCTGAGTAGCCACTCAACATAAACCATCCGACCAATTACCACCCAGGTGTTTCATTCTTAACTTAATAGAATTTAGATTTTCACAAAACAACATTTGCATAGCATCAATAATTCTACTAAGTATTGCATAGGAACCTAGACACAGGAATAAGAGATTCTATAGGTTTAGCATAGCAACACATGCATATAAAAATACACTAAGTAATGCATAAGAAATAATAGGAAGTTTATGAGGTGTGCCACTTGCCTTTGAATGTTGTCGTTGTTTACAAACTCTTTTCAACAACGAACGTTTGCTCTCCGTTTAATCTAAACAATATAAGCAAGCAACAATACAACAATCAACAGCAAGCACAAATTCACAATGCAAACAAACACATACTAGATGAATAAATAAGTTTTATAAAACTTTCTAAGGAAAATATGTTTATGCATGATGTGCAAAATATTCCTAAGGCTAGAAATGCTTTTTCATGCCATGGAAATCTTTTAAGTTTATGCAAGGCAAATGTGTTGGTCCAAAAAGACTAAGGACTAAAGTGTTAGGTTGGATAAACATACTTTGTTTTATATCTTCTTGATACAAGCACTCTAATGGCTTAGTCTTGATGTGCAACATACTTAGAGAAAAATACTAAGTCATTTATTTAAAATGATCACAATTATTATCAACTCTTTGTAAGGTTGACATTCACTATAGTGAGAGAGACAGACACCCGGCCAGCCACTTAAATTGTGGAACAGGTCTCATGTACGTGGACATGTAAGGTTTGTTTCCAGGCCGCTTCATCCCACTATGCTGCTAGGATCCAACCACTTCAAGATGATAACATCATGATCAAAATTTGTTTAAGTCTAAAAGACAAGATTAAGAAAGAGGGAAAAGATAGAAAGAAAGATGTAGTTGTCCTCCAGGCTTCATCTCCAGACTTGTAACTTTCTTCTGGATGGGGTCTTGATTGAGTTCTTGGTAGTTTTGATGAATCTTCAGACTTGATGGTTCTTGTATCCTCGAGGCTGGTCTTGTTTTTACTTAGTCTTCATGAAATCTCAGGGAGAAGGAAAGACAGAGAGAAAGACTTAGAGAATAGAAAGGGGGTTGGCCTTCTTGAACTTCTTCTCACTTTTCTTCTAAGTGCTTGACATCTTGGGGATGCTTCCAGAGTCTGTTTTCTTCTAAGTCCTTCATGAACTTCTTCTTGATTTTCTTCTAAGTGTTTCCTCCTTGAAGATACTTCTGAAGTCTTGTTTTTGGCTAAGTCCTTCAATGGTCTTCTAGCTCCATCTTGAAAATTACTAAGTGTCTAAGTGCATAGCACTTTTTCCAAAATACAAGTTTGAAAATAATCCTAACTTAGAGAAATTGGGGAGGAGTTTTCCTTATGGAAATAGTACTATAAAATATGCTATGCATGAAATGCAAATTTTAAATCACAAGTAACATAAGAATCACTTTTGTGATTTCTTTATAAATATGCATGAATTTATAAATGCAATTTAATTAATTTCTAATTTTAAAAAATATAATAAAAGGAATAACTATCAAAATAAAGTTTCCTATGATTAAATTTTTATAACAAAATTTTATAATTAATGTTAATAGACAGAGAGCATTTAATTAAATCTATTGCAATTGGATTTAATCAAAAATAATGTTTATATTAAAAGTTATTTCAAAATTAGTCAAACTATTCAAATTAAACACACAACCATGAAATCATTCAAAAATTACTCAATTATATTTTATAGCAGTGGTAATAATTTACAAATATTTTAAAGTTTCTAAAACATATTTATTTGCAATTTTTGGATTTATAGATTTAAAGTTATTACAAATATACTCAAATTCCCCATCTGAAATTTGAATATTTTATACTAAGTCAAATTTGAATTTTGTCTGATCCAAATTATTCTACACATCCAGAGCTTTCCAAATATATAAAAATTATTAAATTTGGAGTTGTGGTTAAAAAGTTGTGAGAGATCTAAGTGACAGGGGTGTTTCTGCAAAACTGCGGATTAAATTTAATTAATAAAATTGTTTTCCACGTGGCCGCTGACTGGGCAGTGACGTGGTGCTGATGTGGCTAGCTGACGTGGATAAGTTATAGATCTGGGCCGTCCAGATTTAGATCTACGGCAGACAGTCACGTACCGGTTCGAATTAGGCAGATCTAATCTCGTGCGTCGATAGAAGATCTGACGGTCGAGAGGCGCTGACCTGAGGGTGGCGGCGCAGTGATCGCCGGCGGTGAGGAAGACGACGGCGTAGCCTCTGTCGATGACGGATCCGTCGCTCCGGTGACGCTCGGGCTTGGGGAAGACGAGGACGCGGTGCAGAACGTCGCGGCGGAGACGATGGATGCAACGGCGTCGTCTCGCTCTTCCTAGCGCGGCCGGCAGCGGCGGAAGGAGTGCGGCGGCGCTTCGGTGAGCTCCGGTCGAGCGCGGGGCGCTCGCCTCACTGCAAGAAATAATCGAACGAGAGGTTGAGGAGGTGCGCACGACGATGGGGAAGCGAGGGGGAGGAATGAGAGGGCTTCGGAGGCTCGGGGCTCACCGGAAACAGCAGAGGACGGCGGCGGAGGAGGCGAACTCCGGCGAGCTCGTACGGCGGCCTGGCGGCGTCCTTGGGCTAGGGTTTTGGGGCAAAAGATGCGGCGGGGACCTGGGGTTTAAATAGGGCTTCTGGAGATCGTATCCCGCACGAATCGGAGAGGATTTGGACTCCGATTCGATTCCCAAAATCTGCGCTTCGTTCGGTTAGAGGTAGGAGATGATCTGCTGACGTCAGCATGACGTCAGCCGATATTTTCTTTTCTGATTTTATTTCTTTAATTCATATATTTTGATTTAAATGTCCAAATGATGTCAAATTAATTTCTAAAAATTTGTAAAAATCATGTCTTGCTGTTAAACCAGTTGTGGGTATGTTTTGAATATTTTTGAAAATTAATATTTTGAAATATTGATTAATTACCAATTTGATAATTAAGTCACATTTGAATTTCTATCCTATTTAAATTTTCTTTTGGCTAAATAAATTTGTTTAATACCCACATTTCAATATGTTTGGATTTAAGTTATTTAAACTTATTTTGCTGAAATCATTCATCTTTATTTTGGCATGATATTAAAGAACTAAATATAAAAATGTTTAGGAAAGGTGAAATATAGGGTATTCATTTTTACTTGAAAATAATTTGTGCAACTTTATATTTTAATTATGATAATTCATTTGAAAACTTCATAACATCTTAGGAAAGGATTTTTGGTTTTAATTCTACTCTTATTTAGAATATATTAATCATTTCATGCTTTGAAATTAGATGAAATTCATTTAAGCAAATGAAATGTTTATTTGGCTAATTCATTTATTTAAATTTTGAAGTTTTAAAGTTATACACAATAGGCTTATAATTTCCAAACTATATTTTGAACTTAGTTAAAGGAATGAAAACCATTTAGTAATTATATACCCTTTTGAATAATCTTATATTTATGAATAGATGTGGCTAAGTGGTTTAATTCAAATACTTATAAAGAAACTAATTTATTTAAAATAAAATGAATTGTAGTTTGAAAAATATTTGTCAAATTATATTTTGAGGTTTTGAATCACAGTGGATAATAAAATGTTTTAAACTGTGACATTTGAAATATTAAACTTTGAAGTCTTTTATAGTTGGTTTCCTTATGCATTTAATATTTTATTTTAATAAAAAGAAAAGTTTTAAATTTTTGTGATTTTTGAACATTATAAAATGTTGGGATGTTACATCGTCTCCCAAAAACCCTGATATGTCCCAAAACCCCTATAAAGAAGCCCTACATTGGCCTGCACTCATCACACCGCCACTCCAACGCTTGACACGTTTCTACCCCAATGAGCCAGTTAACCTCCACCTTCGCTGCTTCAGGTGTCTAGAGTACTCGCATAAAGCAATCTCTTGCTCAAACTAGGTTGTCTGCTGGTTTTGCCGTCGTGCGGGGCATAAGCGAAACCTCTGCCATCTCCTTGCTCAGCTTAGGCAGTCGCCAACCCCTCCATCTGCGGCAATGGAGTCTGTCTTCCACGGCCGCCCTACCTCCGTAGACATTCACTGCCCGCCAGTCCGCGACATCCATGCCCTAACTTGCCTTATCTCGGTGCAGCCACCGGGACACAACCCTATCCCTTGGCTCCGGAGAGTTTTCCACCAGCGTCTCGACAACCCTCTCGTTCGTTTCGCGGCGAGTTCCGCGGGCGACGCGTTCGCCATTTTCCTCAGGCGGAGCGCACACAACAGGGCGCTGGCAGCAAGCCCGCTGCGTGTGCGTGACCAGGACGACACGGTCTACGCCATGCACATCATGCCGCACGATGCCGGCGAGGACTCCTTCGCCTTCTCTTACCGCTACGTCGCCTGCCTTACTCTTGAGAAGTTTCCCCTCGACTTCTGGGAGAGGACGGGCGTCCGTACGGCGGTGAGCGGCTTCGCAAGCCTTCTCAGCATCGAGCACGCCGCCGTCCGTGGGCACGACTACTCGGCGATCTTCGCCATGGTCAAGGTGGAGTCTCCCCGCCACATTCCACACCATATTGCCTTCTACGAGCACGGCGAGCGAGGGAACTACGCCGATGTGTTCATTAACGAGGTTTGGGATACTGCTTCGCCCACCTCTCCCATGCCCCCAGGCAGCGGCTCTTCGAGCTCTCCACACCACGGCCGCCCACAGCACCGCGACGCGCCGCACGGTGGTAGCTGCTATAACAGTCGCGGCCGCCAGTCCAATGTCTGGGTGCGCACCAACTCCAACGATGCGCCACCAGCACCGGCCGCTCGCCGGGGGGACGCACCGGATGCCGCACCTGCTGCAGGACAGGCTGTGGGACAGCTAGAGCGCCGCCTGCCCAACTCCGTGAGGGCACGCCGTGCGCTCCTCACGCCGCAGGCGGCAAACCTCAAGGACTTCATCGCGCTGGTGTCGGCGTCAGGAAAAGTCGACGCGCCCGTGTTCCAGTCGCAGCCTCCGTTCGCCGTCGTCAGGTTTGACGGCTCATCCACGCCGACGTTCGACATCAACATCACGTTGAGCAGAGCCAGGTGCTTCCACGTCCGCATCCCTCTCGGAAATCAGAGGAACGGAGAAGACGGCGAAGTTTTCCCGGTCTACAACTTCAACCATGGGACCCAATACGACCAGTGTACAACGCGGGTGCTCGCGCGTGAGTCAATCCGTTCCCTTCTTTTCAGCATGTTCCCCTCCCCGGTACAGGGCCTACGGCCGCTACCGCTGCTACCTGAGGTCGATATGCTGGGACCGCCAAAATACCTGCGTCCGATTTATATGATGGAGCCTCCGGTCACCCCGCTCGCTCTGGCACCGGGACCATCCATGCCGCTAAGGGTGGGCGTTCGGTCTTTTCGGTTAGTTCGGTTCGGTCTTTAAGAATTTCGGTCATCTAGAAAATGATACCCGTAATAAATTCGGTCTTTCCGGTTTTCTGTTATTCGGTCTTCAGTCTATTTGGTTCGGTCTTCGGTCATGACTAAATAGACCAAAATCTAGTGCGCAAGAAGAGGAATCAGCGCCTGGTAATGGGAGAGTGGGAAGCAATCGACTGGTCTCTCGCGCACGGGAGAATCTACGTTACATGGGGCAAGGATACTCAGTTGTTGGGCATAGAGACTATATAGTATGCTTGGTTTCGTAGTTGGGACTATAGAATATATGTACATAAACTAGTCTGGCACACAAATTTGACTGATATAATATGTAATTCTCTCAAAATAAAATAAAATCGGTCTTTCGGTCTATTCGGGTTATCTATAAGTGATGACCAAATTTCTGATATAATTTCGGTCTTTTCTAATTTGCTACCCAAATTTTTAATTGTCTTTTTGGTCTCGGTCTTTTCGGTTTCGGTCTTCGGTTTTTATGCCCACCCTTACATGCCGCCGCCGCACCCATACATTCAGACACTAGCTACCACTCATTTCCACATCCCTTCGCCTCCCACCTGCCCAAACCCACTTCTAAACCAGCTCCTTAACCCTAGGGTCATCCAGATGCCCTACATTCCCTTCTCACCGGTGAGAGCTACACCAATCCCTCTGCCGATGTGTGCTTCAGACCCAGAGCCACTGTTGTCCAGCTTCGCGGCAGGAGATTACACCCCGATGCTTGGTTCAGAGAGTGAGGTACTAAGATGCAACTCGATTATGGCTGCGGATGACAGTAATGAGCCTCTGGAGGAGGCGAGGTCAGTCGTGGGCCTGGGCCGCTACGTGCCCTCCAAGGGCGGGAACCCACTGGACTGCGGATCTCTGAGCATGACATGAGATTGTGGCCCATTTGTGTTCAACATTGACTCCAACAAGAAGAAGAAGACTGTGGATCAGCCGATGCAGATAGGTGGGCCTATAATACAGCAACATCACATCAGCGTTGTTGGGCCAACTGACCAGGAAATGGCCCAACAGGCCAGCGAGAATGCATCTGAGGCCACCCTAATTCAAACTGAGGTTCCCCCGCCAGAAGTGCAGGTCGTCGAGATCTCCGACTCCGACTCCCTCCCGGACCTCAACGAGCTACAAGGAAGAGGCCGGTCGCGTCGCCACGGAGGAGTGATAGGATCAGACAAATGCAAGATGGACCAAGACTCAGCTCAGTGGAGAGGGCAGCGCAGCGCAAGGCCAAGGCGATCGCCACGGAAGAACAAGGCACATCGGTGGATACCTACTCCAGGAGGAAGAAAGCAAAGAAGCTGCTCACCATCAACTGCCTCGCACCGATGCCAGTGCTGTCCTACCCTCCAGAGCTGGGACACCAAAGGCTCAGAGACCTGGCAACATGCTCCGGGATCAACAACGAAGAACTAATTTCGGCAACTGTGAAGTTCGCGGACAAGGATGCGGCTAGCTCGGAGGGGACTGAGTCCAATAGTTGATGCGGCTAGTTCGAGTTTAGCTCCTGCTGTTGGCACTGTGTTTAGGGCGCCTTTGTTTTACCACCACCTGCATTTCCAGTTTCCTTCAAAGCCGAGAGTGTACGCTTCACGTGCCTCCGATCGGCATAGTTTCTCAGTTCGCCTAGCCATGTTTGTAACTGCCCCTAAGCCAACAGCAGTTAATTTTCCTTTTGCATCTTTCCGCTTTCAACTGCACTGTCAGTTGCATCTTCATTGCATGCTGTACTTGTATGTTATATCACGGGGCTCTCAAAAGCCGCCATGAAGATTGCATCCTGGAATTCAAGAGGGCTGGGAGATGACGGCAAGGCCATCGTAGAATTCGATACGTTTCAAAAGCCCAGGCATACATTGTTTGCATCCAGGAGACAAAATTGCAAAACGTCACGAAATTCAAAGCGGCCAAGTTCCTTCCACCTAGCTACACTTCTTTCGTTTTCCAGCCGTCGCAAGGGTCAGCAGGTGGAATCCTTGTGGCATGGTCGGCTAAACACTTCGACATCCAAGTAATGCAGCAAGATAACAATTCAATAACTATGCACGTCACGGCAAACGATGGCACTGGAAATTTCATCCTCACGAACGTGTACGCACCGGTGAACAATGCTGCAAGAACACAATTCTTTGAGGACATGATACAAATCAAAACACAGGTTCACGCGCCGTGGATACTGCTAGGAGATTTCAACATATACAGATACCCTGAAGAGAAGAATAACCAAAACATAAATTGGAGCGGAATGGAGGAATTCAACAGTTGGATAAGAAACATGGAACTAATTGACATCGATATCTCAAACAGAAGATTTACTTGGTCCAACAAGAGAAGAGAGCCTACACTAGTACGGCTAGACAGGGTATTGGTGAACGTAGATTGGAGCCAGCAATACATAGCAACAGAATGCAAAGCAATCACTGCGCCAACCTCAGATCACACTCCGCTGCTCATCGACACAAACTATATTACGGAAAAGGCGGATCTGTTTAGATATGAGAATCACTGGTGCGAGATCCAGGAATTGCAACAAATCACAAGGCAAATGATTAACCGGCCTGCCAAACCAATGGTGGTCACAACAAGATTGAATTATATTTTAAGATCAATCAGATCAGCGACAAGGGCATGCCTAAGACGAATGAAACCACATAACAGTCTGCTTGCCAACAACAGCCACCTGCTGTCCTACCTAAATGCGATTGAAGAGTGGCGGAAACTAACAGACGGGGAGTTCGCGCTTAGATACCTAAGTGGGGAGAAAATCAAGGAAATCACCGCCATCAACAGCCAGCGTTGGAGGAGAAGAGCAAAAATAAAATGGTGCAACCTGGGAGACGAAAACACGAAGTTTTTTCACACGATGGCCACCTACAGGTTCAGGAAAAACAAAATCAAATGCCTACAGAACAATGGAGAGGACATTTTCAACGACAAAGATAAAATAGAACTGGTAACAACATTCTATTCGGATTTTTTCACAGAAAAGAGACAGTGACAAATATCATTGGACCTAGCAACACTATACCCACAAATGAACCAAGACCTTGCATCGCTCGGATTGCCATTTACTTGGGAAGAAATTGAAAACGCGATCAGGAAGGCTCCGTGCAACAGAAGCCCAGGGCCCGATGGGTTCACTACGGAATTCTACAGGAAATATGCACAAGAACTCAAACCTTTGCTGCTAGACCTCTTCAACAAGATGCATCAGGGAGAAACGGATCTAAAAGGGGTAAACACTGCATACATCACATTACTCCCAAAATGTCAGGAACCGATGCAATTGGCAGATTACAGGCCGGTGTCCCTGCAACACAGCATTCCTAAACTTGTTGCAAAGGTGTTAGCTAACCGGCTGCAACACAAGATTGCTGGACTCCTAGACCAAATGCAATCAGGATTCATCAAAGGACGGTCTATCACAGAGAACTTTGCAACGGCTATTGAAATGATACAATGCGCCCATAAGAAAAGGCTACCAGCTTTCGTGCTCAAACTTGACTTTCAGAAAGCATTTGACACAATTCACTGGGAGGCACTACTCCACACGCTCAAGATGAGAGGTTTCCCGGACAGCTGGATCTCCTGGGTCAAGGAACTTCTCAATACGTCACAGGCCCAAATGCTGATTAACGGGAAGTTGGGAAGGAAATTTCAAATAAGACAAGGTGACCCGCTATCCCCTTACTTGTACAACACAGTCGCTGACGTCCTACAGCAGATGTTTCGGAAAGCATATGAGAATGGCTTCATGGAACATCCGATCATGCTTGGAGCACCGCTTCCCGTGCTACAATACGCAGACGATCCCTTGCTCATCGTTAAAGGCACGATTCAGCAGGCGCAACATGTGCGCTTCATACTAGACGCGTTCGCAGAGTTCAGCGGTCTGAAGATTAATTACCACAAGAGTACGCTGGTGCCGCTGAATATAGACACCCAGACAGCTAAGGTGATTGCAGAGACGATGGGGTGCACGCTGGCAGAACTACCATGCACTTACCTGGGACTACCCTTATCTCGGAATAAGATTAACAACCAGCTGCTACAACCAGTCCTAAAGCGAATCGACCGAAGACTGTCAGGTTGGGTTCCCCAGATGCTGAACCAAGGAGGGAGATTAGAGATGGTAAATGCGGGTCTCTCGGCTATACCAAACTACTTCATGGCCTGCATCGCCTGGGACAAGGTAAGTATACAGTCGGTTGACAAGAGAAGAAGAGCTTTTTTTTGGAAAAATAAAGAATCAGTGGCGGGAGGACATTGCTTGGTGGCGTGGGACACGGTCACCATGTCAAAAGAGCAGGGAGGATTGGGTGTCCGAAACCTAAAACTGCATAACACTGCACTCATGGCTAACCTAGCCGCCAAACTTCTATCAGGGAAAGGGGGGCCGTGTTTCTGATGGCTCTCCCAATGGTACCTCGGCCAGCACATACCAAACGAGGCAGACCAGAATGACACTCCATTCTGGCGATCTATGCTGCCAGCAGTGGCCTTAGTACAACAGATCACGAAGTGCATCTTCGGAAACGGTAGAACAATTGCGTTCTGGAATGATCAGTGGAGAGAAGGTGGAAGGTTATGCCTACAGTTTCCGGTTCTATACACTTTTGCCACCGACCCTCAATGCACGGTGGCATCACAGATCAGTGACAGAACCTGGAACATAGAGGTTCACAGACCACTTACCGCTACAGCTGAAACGGAGATGACCAGGATGCTGACCTGCCTTGGTGAGACACAATCTCAACACTCAAAACAGAACGATGCGAGAACACTAGTATGCACAGGTAAAACCCCAACGACCGCATCCATCTACAGGATGATATCTGATAGAGGAATAAGATGCAACCGCCAGCAATGGATTTGTCTTAAGCCAGTCCCAAAACGCCATAAGATCTTCATGTGGCTGGCTTACAAGGGCAGGCTAAACACCAGAGACAACATGACCAAAAAGTGTTGGGCCACCGATGCCGGATGCGACAGATGCCCAGCACTAGAATCAATAAACCACATTGCGCTACACTGTCAGGCCGCAACGATGATTGCGCTACAGCTAAAGGAGATAGCGCTAACTTCAAGCTCAATAACACATTTTATGCAATCAACAACAGCGACACGACCGAAAACTTGGCCCATTTGCTTTGCTGCATGTATCCTTAACCTGTGGAAAGCGAGGAACAACAGGATATTCAACAAGCAACGGACCACATTCACAATGCTGGAAAAAGGAATTCACAACGATCTGATCCTCTGGAGTTCGAGAGCCACGAGCGAAAAGGCGGAAATTATCCAGTGGGCACAGAAGTTCAACAACTAGTGTACTGCTCCTACTTCTTTTTAGACTTTTGTTTCATTTTCTCTGAACTTTCACCGCACTTGCGGTAGCACATTGTAAATAAACCTACCTGTACCTAAATAAGGTAGAGACAACTCTACCTTTTATGTTAAAAAAAAAATGAATCTTACAGATATATTTCACCTGATGAATTATCAAGCATGTTCAAAGAAAATCACAGAAAGCTAGAAGAACCATGCATTCCCCAGAAAAGCAAGTTCGGCAAGAAAGCTTTGGCACTCAATAAGTACTCGTTACAAAAACTGGAAATGTTCAAAGCTTGTGGATCAAGGGAAGCACTCCTGATGCAAAGGAGTATGTTTATTTATATCTTCAAAACAGGGCAGGTAATATTTCATCCCAAGGCACTCTTTCTTGTACAAAGTAACTTATTGGTCCAAAGTGAAGTTTATTTCTTGGTGCAGCTTGCCGTTGTTGCACTCATGACAATGTCTCTCTTCTTTCGAACTCGCATGACAACAGATTTAACTCATGCCAATTACTATATGGGAGCATTATATTATTCCCTCTTCATGATTATGCTAAATGGCATACCAGAGATGAGCGTGCAAATTGCTAGACTACCAAGTTTTAATAAGCAAAAGAGCTACTATTTCTATCCTTCGTGGGCATATGCGATACCAGCTTCAATCATAAAGGTCCCTGTTTCAGTATTAAATTCACTTGTATGGATATGCATCACATATTATGGCATTGGTTATATAGCTACTGTTTCAAGTTAAAGCAATCATGTGAAGCTTCTCAATTTTGCAATGCTAAGAACAATATTGAGGAACTCTAACACCATTTCTTTTCTCATTACTATGCTAGGTTCTTCTGTCAGCTGCTGATACTTTGTCTTTTTCATCAACCAGTTGTTAGAGTTATAAAGCAGTTCCCCTCATACGTATCAAGTACGGTATAGTATACCGACCCACGTACGTATTACCTGATGTACACGCCACGACCAGGGGTGTTCTGGTCATTTATATAACATGAAGTCTGAGCCTCTAACGAGGTAATCGGTTCTGTCCTAGGTTCTTCACATGGTATCAGAGCAGGTCCTCTCCGTGACCTAGCTGCCTTCCTAAAACCCAAAACCCGTCGCCACCGTCACTGAGATCAGTCGCCGCCGCCGCCATCACGTCAAGCTCAAACCCATCAAACCCAAGCTAAACTCAAGCCCAAGACCAAGTCTGCTGTCGCCTTCATCAGAACGCCGCCGCATCAAATCCAAGATCAAGCAAAAACCCTCAACCGTCGCCGCCTGTTTCAGGTTGCCGCCGCATCGAGATCAAGCCCTTGCCGTCAGAAGATCACGCCATGACTTCCTCGTCTTCATCCCCGACTGCTCTCGCCGCTGCCCTTGGTGCTCCTCCGACCCAGCTCCTCACCCGCGAGAACTCGCTGGTTTGGAAAGCTCTGGTGGTGCCTGCACTTCGAGGTGCCTGCATACTAACGCTTGTCGAGGGAACCAAGACAGCTCTAGCTGAGACGCTCGAAGCTGAAGACAGCAACAAGAAACAAGTCTTCGTCGAGAACCCCGAGTACTCCGTCTGGATTGCTCGTGATCAACAAGTTCTTCGCTGGCTCCTGAACGCTCTCTCCTCAGACGTTCTAGCTCATATCGTTGGTCTGGAGACCTCCGCTGCGGTGTGGGCTGCTCTCAACGCCCATGTCTCTTCCTCGTCAAAGTCTCGTGTCCAGGACCTTCGGGGTGCTCTGAACGACACCAAGAAGAACGATCTCTCTGCTGAAAAATACTTCACGAAGATGAAGACCTACGCATCCGAGCTGGCTGCAGCTGGAAAACCTCTTGATGATGATGAACTTGTCTGGTATGTGTTGCATGGACTCGGAAATTCCTATAACAATCTTGTTACTGCAGTTCGTGCAAATCCTTGCACGTCCTTGGAAGATCTGTTTGATCAGGTTCAAGCCTACGATCGCCTTCACAAGACCGATGATGTCTTCACGTCGTCGGCCAACGTCGCCAAGCGCATTGGACCTCCACCTCCACCTCCACTGCGCGGCCAGGACTCAAACCCACGTGGCCAAGATCGCCAGGATCGCTGGCGCGATGATCGTGGCCAGGATCGATGGCATGAAGAGCGATCCACTACTATGATGACCGCAACCGTGGTGATGGTCGTCAGGATCGTCGTGATGACCGTCCTCGACGTGATGATCGTGATCGCCGTGATGGCGGCTATCAAGCTCGCCGTCCTGATGATGATCGTCCTCGGCGCCGTGATGATGGGGACACTGGTGGGCGCCCACGTCGTCAGCCCACTCTGTACATCGACACCACCTGCCAAATTTGCAACATCCATGGTCATCCGGCAAAGGAGTGCTGGTGGCGCTATGGAGATGATCCCAAGGACAATGGAGACCGCCGCGACCGCGGGAACAAGAGTGCAAATTTTGCATCTTATCGAGTTGATACCAACTGGTATTATGATACCGGCGCCACCGACCACATCACCGGTGAGCTGAACAAGCTCACCACCCATGACACCTACAATGGACAAGACCGTGTCCGCACGGCTGAAGGTCCGGATATGCAAATCAGCCACATTGGTCATACAGTTTTATGCACTCCTCAAAATTCTTTCTATCTCATAAATATACTACATGTCCCTAGTGCTTCTAAGTATCTCTTATCTGTTTACAAATTTACCCTTGATAATCACGTATTCATTGAGTTTCATCCTTTTTTTATCAAGGACCAAGCAACACGCCACGTTCTGTTTAGAGGCTCTTGCCATGGAGGTTTTTATCCCTTGATGCCTATCTCCAATGAGTCCTCCAAGCACGCGTTCATCACAATAAAGCCATCATCTTCCACGTGGCATCGTCGTTTAGGCCATCGTCTTCTTTTATAGTTCAGTAAGTTCTTAGGAGAAATAAAATAGCTTACACCCCTGAAGTTACTCCATATATTTGTGATTCTTGTCAATTAGCTAAGAGTCATCAATTGCCATATCCTGAAGGGGATCGCATGCAGAAAACAAAAAATTTCCTAGCAACGATATCCTTAAACTAGACAAGATCTATACTATGTAGATATAGTAATACGACAGAGATCGGAATACATACCCTCGTAGACTGAATAGCGGGGATTACGCTGAAGGGGATCGTATGCAGAAAACAAAAAAATTCCTAGCAACTATATCCTTAAACTAGCCAAGATCTACACTATGCAGATATAGAAGTACGGTAGAGATCGGAATACATACCCTCGTAGACCAAATAGCGGGGATTACGCTCTCGCACAAGCGTTGGCGACGAAGACGACATAGCCGACCTCTAGGTCGTGAAGAACTCGGCGCGACGAAGACGGCGAAGATGACCTTGAGGTCGGGTGGAGGAAGTAGGCCTCCGAGTACCGCTAGCGCAGCACCTCGCAGGGCGTTACACACATACGGTGGAGAAGACGGCCTCCGAAGCTCCAGTCCAGGACGAGCAGCGGAAGACTTGGACCTGAACACCAGCAGCGCGGCAGCGGGCTATGGTGGAGAGAGAACTCTCATCCTCCTCGGTGCAACTCCGACAAAGGGAATCATGAGATCGAGGAGAAATCGAGAATTAATTGGGTGAATTAAAAGTCCAGGGGTGCCCCTTCTTATATAGGCTCCCGGGGGGAGCCAACCTCCCTAGCCAGGCAATGTGGGACTATCCCACATGCCTTGGCGCGGATAGGGAGCATGCGCCGGCCCTAGGTGGGCCCCATTTTGCCCACCTAGGCCGTCCCTCGCTCAATCCGAAGCCCTGAGGGGACTTTCCCCTCTTCATGGGCCTTCTTTCCACCAGAAGGCCCATTTAGGTAAATCAGCCTATAAAAATTCGAAAATAAATATATAAAATCATATTTAATCATTAATTACACTAGATATTAAATAAAATTTATTCTTGCTCCGAAAACTATTTCGTCGCTGCCCGATCTCCATCGGACCATTCCCAGGACGTTCCCGGTGATCTCTTTGCTTTCCGGTTGTCTTGTCGAAACACCTTAAGTGTGTTACCCTAGCGGTTCGATATAATAACAGACATGATCGAGACTCCTCTCCGATCAATGACTAACACGTAGGCCTGGACCCCATGAATTAACCCCTGTGATATAACGAATGACTTTCATCTATCAAACCTGTACGTCTAGTCTTAAACTTTTTATCATAGCGATACTTAGCGTGTCCATGTAGCATTCTCAGATATCTCCATACGTAGCATGATCTCGTTACCGACATCGCTATCTTCTACTCGTCTATGATATTATGTCAGCTGGTGACCTATTCACATGTTTGCAAACTCATTTGACATAATCTCACCGAGTGGGCCCTAGAGTATCTATCCGGCTATGCGGACTGACAAACCCCGCTCTTGACCCCTCGTCTCAACTACCCCCTTCCGATACCCAAAAGTATCACCGTTATTGTCACACTATATAAGGTATGACGTTTGGTGCGATCAAAGTATCTTTCAGGAATAACAATAAGAGTTGATCTCACGGTCGAAGGCGTAATGACTACGTCCTACAAATTATGGGTAAGTCCATCACATCGTTCCACCTAACGATATGACTTCCATTGCTGACCGACACCATGCCCTATGATCGGAAAACCTCGATCATCAATCGCGCAACGAAACTAGTCTTAGTTGAGGTTACTAGGGACCTGGTCGTTTATCTACCACACATGTATAAATGTTTCCGCTTAATACAGTTATAGCATGGTATAAAAAATATAATGAACAATTGGGATATTTCCAATAAACTATGTTTATTAAGTGCCTCTAGGGCATATTCCCTTCAGTCTCCCACTTGCACTAGAGTAACACTTAATCTAGTTTACAACTTGGTAAAAGCTCAACACCCATAGCATCTTGGTGCCTGCTCGTCTCGTGGAAGAGGAATACAGTCAATAGATCTCACACATTGAGACCTATATGTGCTTTGCAACACTTCTATGTCACCTAGTTTGACATCAACCCGTATCTTACGATGACGGTGAAATATATCCTATTGGATGGAGTGAGACTTGAACATTCGCGTAGCATGGGCCTTAAAAGTCTAAGATATCTATTAAGGGGACCACATACGCTCGGAAAACTACTCAGTCCAATCACACTTGCTACTTCTGAAGTTGTCATATATTTCTATACCTATGTAGATTATGCAACAATGCATTCATATGCGACATTGCAAACTAACCATGTCTTTCTTCAAAATAAAGGACATCTCCTATATGAGATTTCTAGTCGTATGGGTCAGTGTCATAACTTGCATCATCGTAACCGCTTTACGGCAAGTTGTCTTTCACTCTTACCCTTTACCAGAAAACATATCTTCAGTTCTCACAGACACTGAAAAATATACTTAACGTTTGTTCATTGATCCACACAAGGATCACTCTAGAACCCGTTCTTTAACCAAGAACTTGGGTCACACCAAGTCGAGCTTTCAGTCTGATAGCATCTATGTCTGATACATAGATAATGTCGAACATCATTTGCTATTACTGAAAATGCTAAGATAAACTTAATATTTTACCTAGTCATACAAGCAAGGACAATCTTCTTCGCTTGTTCTATTCTGAAACACTTCGGAATCTTAACTTAGGAAATAGTCCGACCTAATGTTATTAAGCCCCTTACGATCTATACAATTATAAATCGGATGCCTAATACTCCTAACTTCATTTCATAGAAAATTTAATCACTTAAATAATCCTTTACACTCTACTAGAGGATCTGTGTCATTCAATATGTCGTTACATACAAAATCACAAATGACACCTAGCTCCCACTCAAATATGCCTTCCGCATATAAGATCAAGGAAAGCTACTTAGCTCCCACTCAAATATGCCTTCCACATATAAGATCAAGAAAAACTACTTTCCTCCCACTCACTTCTTTGCAAATGCAAGTTTCTTCAACTATTTTGGACAACTCAAAAATCCTTTGATCACATTATCAAAGTGAAGATTCCAGCTCCGATATGCTTGCTTCAGCCCATGAATGGACAACTGAAGTTTGCATACATATTTAGCATCCTCGGGATTACAAACCATTATTATACTGATTACAACTCTTTCTTAATGACACTATTAAGAAACATGATTTTCTTATCCATCTATCAATTTCTCATTCGAAATTACAGTAATTGCTAAACGACTCAGAATAGATTTGGGTTTCGCCACTTGAGACAAACTCTCATGTGGTCAACTTTTGAATCCTTGTCAGTATCTACTCTCTCAAAAAATTCCATATTTTGTTAACATCCTAGATGAAATGAAGAAGATTCTCCAAGCCATTACCTGGTAATCGTACATGGATTTTATTTCGGATCATATATGACTCATAGCCATTTCTCGGACTTAGGTCTACCATCTCTTCTTCATAGTTCGTAGGTCTGTCATATTCCATTAATATGACCTTTATAACAAGATTGTCGTAACACACAGTGTGGAATACAACCTCGTACGTCTACGTTCTTAGTATGAGCTCAGAGCATCATGATCTTGTATCATCAGCTTTTTCAAGCTGTGGAGCATGACACCGAAAGCACTTTCGGTTGCGCCACTCTGATGTCTGGAGAGAAAGTTCATCAACTTTGTCTTACTCTACTTTCTTTCTCACTTAAACCCTTGGACGAGAAACTATTTCTTTCGCAAGATATATCCCGGCAACGATTTTGCCTATGGCGTGATACATGTACCCAACTAACTCTTTAGGTACGGTACGCTACAAAGATTAATCCATTTAGGTTTGATCACATCGAAACACTAAATTGCTGAAACGACAATCTAGGCTAAAAGCCATGCCATCACTCAAATGGTATTATCTCCATGGATTTAAATGGTTTCCCTATTATCTAACGTGAATGTTGCGTTTCTACCAAATAACTCTAACGATCACAATAATTTGGTAAGAGATTTATTTACCACACACTATCCGATAGGGTGCAATTACGACGTCCTAACATACCATAACACTATGGTGTTCCATGCGACGTAATTTGTCGAACTCTTCTCACAAGTCTTCCAATGATGTGCCAACATTATAACTCAAATATTTATTTCCTCGATCTGTATCGTGGGAATTTGATTTTCTTGTTAATTTATTTACTACTTCATTCTGAACTTGTTTGATCGAATCAAAATTTCCAGACTAACATTCTCTGAGTGGATATCCATATATCTACTCAAATATTCATGAAGTTTATGAAATAAAGAATTTCACTACACGTTAAAGTACTTCATTGATTCACATACACTCATATGCACGATTCTCAACAAGCTATACTCAAAACGTCCAGTGAAGTTCATGAAATAAAGGTCTCCACTACCCGTCAATTACTTCATTGAACCACATACATCTATATGCATGACTATCAATAAGTTATATGCCCGTTTTCCAAAAAACGGTGTCTTAGTTATTTTACAAGTATCAAAAGATCAAATCTAAGGACTTGTAGATCCATCCGGTATGGAGCTAATTCATTGACTATAATATTGACATGAATTAAACGGTAGTGCCACACATATGTGGTGTCTTTATTAAGTTTGTATTCTTTGGCATTAATATTATGAATGTGAGAGCTTCTACCATCTAATTAAATTCAAATCGGCATATGATCATTACTTCATAATTATAGGACAACGAATTTGTCACTAATATATATGAACAATTGTCTCGCTGGAGGAGACACACTTACAGCGATCATACTAACTGGAGATCATAAAGAATTTATTCAAATGGTAGATCCAGAGGGAGAGTGTCTATGGCCATCACAACAACTTGTTTGCCATTATCAACACGCAATGTCGCCTCATCCTTTCAAGCTACTCAAGCAGTAAACCTGGTTTTCATAAAACATGACTAGTATCAAAAACTTAGTCACTACTACGAGTACTTGCTTAGCTAAAACATTCATAACATGTATATCATATATACACCATCATCATTGACCACTTCCGGCGAACGATTCCCCTTGCATGACATAGTCTATGACATAGCATTTGCACTCTTCAATGACGTCTTTTATCCAGTGATCGAGCTGAGCGAGGCGTCTCAATGTTCATAAAGTATGACCAATGTCATCAAGTATGACTGCCACGTGCTCCTTCAATATGTGTATTCTCTTCCATCTTGGTTGAGAAGACAATCAGTCAACATACTGATAAATTTCATCAACCCAACTTCAGGGGTACCTCGAGTTTAGCGACCATCTCATATGTTCGCGATGTAATAACTCATACCAACCGTTGGTTCTCTATGGCAGAGATCATAGCGTACACTGAACTATGATGATATCATCCGCACAAAATCTGACAATCCAAATTATCTTTCGTTAGCGAAATCTCCGGGTTTATCTCCTAGCGGGTATTGTATCACAAAGAGCTAACGGTTTAAACAAGGAGTATCCTCAAGCTAGTATAAAACTATGAAGTTTGGACCCAACCTTTTAAGTTTCTCAATCGTAGGAATGCGCCTAATTTTAAAAGATGCTATCACATTGGTTAATATCTACAAAGGTTTGCAAAACAGACTTTGTTCATTATATTTTGAGTTCTAGAATTTTAGAAAATAACTATCCAAACTCCCACTCAAACAAACATCCCTCCTGGTCGGTTAAGCGATTACAAGACCCCCATCGATTGCGCAACCCCTCATCGTCAAAGTCGGCAACACAACTTCAAGGGTAGACAATTGTCAATCACAACAACTCTGTGACTATGCTCGACCTTTCGGCCTCCGTGTTCCGAGGCCATATCTGCATATGCTAGGGCGCCACAATAACCTCCACGCAACGCTTGTGCAACATGGCTTACACCCACTGTATGTGAACGACGATATGTCTGACACCCGATCGTCACAGCCTGCCTCATAACGTAGAACTTTCTTGTTGGTGCTCATGAAGGAAGAACACTAGTGGTATTATGAAGGGATCATCTTATATATAACTACCGCCGTGTAACTAATATATACTAATATAAATAATCACATAATATAAGATGCACACAAAACTAAAAATGTAATGCGATGTGATATAGTCCATTGCGCCATGATCTTCTTGGCGCCCGCGGTTCATAAACAATTTAATAAACCTACATTGACCATATCACATTGCCCCTGCAAAATAAAGTTAGACGCTTCTACTTTATCTTTTGCATATTTTACGTGGCTTGGGGCTGTCGTAAATAGAACCGCTTCATACCTACGAACCTTATGACCACAACAATGATCCAATAATAGCATGTTTAAGCATCCCTTTAGGGCCCTCCATTGAAAATGCAAAGCCAGCTAAAGAGAGAGAGAGACAGACAGACACCCGCCAGCCACGGATACGGAACAAGCCGTATGTCAGTAGTGGAACCAGTCTCGCGTAAGCGTACGCGTAAAGTCGGTCCGGGCCGCTTCATCAACTCGATGCCGCTGGAATCACAAGTGCACGCTAGAGTGTAGCAAATAATAGGAACGGTGCCCCCGTACAGAACACGGGTTCTAACAACGTACATCTATATCTACGATAGATCGGCTCTGATACCACTGAAGGGGATCGTATGCAGAAAACAAAAAATTTCCTAGCAACGATATCGTTAAAGTAGCCAAGATCTACACTATGCAGATATAGAAGTACGGCGGAGATCGGAATACATACCCTCGTAGACCGAATAGCGGGGATTACGCTCCCGCACAAGCGTTGACGACGAAGACGACGTAGGCGACCTCTAGGTCGCGAAGAACTCGACGCGACGAAGACGGTGAAGATGACCTTGAGGTCGGGTGGAGGAAGTAGGCCTCCGAGTACCGCTAGCGCAGCACCTCGCAGGGCGTTACACACATATGGTGGAGACGACGGCCTCCGAAGCCCTAGTCTAGGACGAGCAACGGAAGAATTGGACCTGAACACTAGCAGCGCGGCAGCTGGCTATGGTGGAGAGAGAACTCTCATCCTCCTCGGCGCAACTCCGACAAAGGGAATCACGAGATTAAGGAGAAATCGAGAATTAATTGGGTGAATTAAAAGGCCAGGGGTGCCCCTTCTTATATAGGCTCTTGGGGGGAGCCATGTAACATCCTGGGATTGAAAAATCAGAAAAATTTAAAACTTTTAAAAACTTACTTTGTATGTTACTTTGAAAGAAAATTCAAGCATTGCATTCATGCACTCATGCATTCATGCATCAACATCATTTCTTCATGTTGCTTAAATTAAATAAGAGTTTGAATTTTAATATTTATTTTTATGCTTGTTTTGGAAATTATTCCATAAACATGTTATTTGTACCTGTTATAATATTCCATTTTTATTAATTTATGTTTGTTCAAGAATACTACCAAAAAGTTCTAAATTAAATAAGCTTTCCAAAACGTATTTTTATGAATTTTTCTGAAATTTTTTGATAAGATTTAAAAATCAAATTTTAAAGGAAAGTTTCAAAACAGAAAAATTGTTTAAACAAAAAAATTATATAATCGAGCCAACTGGGCCGAAGCCCATCTTCTATCTACCGCGCGCGCAGCACAGAAGCCCAGCAGCAGCCCACTCCCTCTCCTCCCTCGCTGACGCCGGGGTCCCACACGTCATCCCCCTCGCTTCACTTTGATCTTGCGCATCTTGTTGGCATGATCTAGTGATCGTTTTCGTGCCAGAACGAGTACTCCGTCGTCGACCGACGACCACCGCCCGCGGAAGAAACTCCGGTGACCGATTTGAGGAGGAGAAGGACACGCCCGACCCCTCTACCACGCCACCAGCACCGTCTCGTCCCCCTCTTCACGACGGTATGCTCCATCCATCCCCGCTCGCCCTCAATCGAGTAGAACGTGTTTTCCGTTCATGTCGCCGCCGCGCGCATCGTCTCCGGTTAGGTTTCCGGCCACCGGCGCCGCTCGGTTTTGGTCAAATCAATCTAAGTTGTTAGATCGTGATCCTACGGTTTTCTTTTAATCACTTATCCGAACCGGTATCGGGGAATAAGAGGACGCCACATCGATGCTCCGTCTGCAGCACAGTCAGCGCCAGATCAGCGCCACGTCAGATTTGTTTTTCTGCGATTTTCATAAATAGATTAAAACTGGTAGTTTTGTGGAAAAGCCCCTGTATCTTAATTCTATTATAACTTTTTATTGGTTTGGCCAAATTTAACAAACTTTATATTTTTTAAAAGCTCTCGACATGTAGAATATTTTAGCCTTGTTATTTTTCTGTTTTGAGTCTGTTTAAAATTATTCAAATTTCAAATTAAGAGTTTGAGTAAATTTGACTTAGATGTAAATCCATATGTCCAAAAATTTTAAATAAAATTATTTTTAAAACCCTAGAGTATGTGTTATACGATTCCACTGTTAGAAAATATGTTTCAGTATTATTTGGACTATTTCAAAATCATAATTTTAAATTGAATAAAGTTTGAGTAATTTTGACATAACCTTTGATAAAAATATTATTTTGAGTAAATCCAATTACTATAAATTTAAATGACTAAGTTTTGGTAGTATGATTTTTCTACTAATTTTTGTAGAATAATTTTCTGTTTATTTTGTAAATAATATTGATTTAATACTCTTAAATGATATTTTAATGAATAAAACAATTAATTAAAAATATATTAAAGTTAATTTCATCATCTATTCGAAATTATAAAGTACTTAGTCATATTATGACCACTTTTGTCACAAAAAGTATGTAGAAATATTTTTCCTCCTCAAACAAATTAATTTCTTCCTTAGAAAAAATTCGATAATAATTTGACAACTCTTTCCTTAAAAAAATTTAGCACACAGAAAACTTTATCAAGTTTGATGTTTTCTTGTGATTAAACATTGCATTGCATGCATGGCATATTTATTGTATAGTCATTGTTTTTCTCTAAGTTAGATTTATTTTCGACATAGTTGTTTTGGTAAAAGTGATTATTCACTTAGACATTTGGGAATTGCAATATGAAGACTAGAAGGCCAACGAAGACTTAGAAGAAAACAGACTCCGAAGGCATCTCCAAGAAGCAAAATACACATAGAAGAAAATCAAGAGGAACTTCAAGAAGACAAACCCCTTTATTTCTCTAAGTCTTTCTCTCTTTTCTTTTCTTTTCTTCTCTCTTAGACCTCGTGGTGGCTAAGTTATATCCAAGACCTGCCCTGGTGATATACAAATCATCAAGTCTGAGGAACCATCAAGTCTACATGAATCAATGAAGACATCACCAAGGAGAAAGTTATAAGCCTGGGAGATCAACTATATCTTCTCTTTATCTTTTTCTGCCTTCCTATTCTTCTTTCACTTTGGACATAAACCAAGTCCTTAGTGATTTTGACCAAGTCCTTAGAGTGCTAATTGAAGATGAAGGAAACTACAAAGGAGTTGAAGAATTCAAGATCAAACATGATGAAGACTAGGAGCAGTCTTACAACTTAGTCAAGTTGATTTACAACAATTGATTTTATGACCTTGGTCCTTAGTCATATTTGGCTAACACACTTGCCTTGCATTAACTTAGAATAATTTCTTGGCATGGCATGCATCTCTAGTTTTTAGAAGTATATTGCACATCATGCATAACATATTTTTGTATTGTTATTTTGTTTGTATGTTTATTTGTGTCTTGTTTGATGTGTTAGAAATTTCGGAGGGAAACGACAACTGTTGCAGCTGTTGTTGCTATTCTTCTTGTTGCCAAGGCAAGTGGCACACCCTCATAAATTTCCTAAGTATGTTCTATGCATTACTTAGTGTGTTTCTTATATGCATGTGTTGGATAGTATTGCTATGTTGAAACTACTATATCCCTTACACTAGTTGTGTCTAGAATCCTATGGGTAACTTGGTAGAAATATTGATGCTATGCTAAAGTTGTTTTGTGGAAAGTAAATTTCTACTAAGTTAAAGAAACTTCTGGGTGGATGTGGCAAGAGGATGGAGGTTAGAGTTGAGTGGCTGCTTAGGCTCATTTAGGTGGGTGCACCTAGCTAAGACCCAGACTCATTTAGATGAGTGAACCTGAGTACGTACACTTGAGGAGGGCCACCCAGGAACAAAGGGACCAAAGTTTTCTCCAAGTGAAGATGTTTCCAGTGCAGCCACGTGGTATAATGGCTCTGCCTTGACTTTTCCCCAAAGTCTCGTCTCAGGCTTCTCCTTTCCTTTTCACTACATGAGGGTCAAGGACAGAAGGGTTGTTTGAGTCTCGTGGTGAAAGTGCACAACCTCTGCAGAGTGTAAAACTAAGTACTTAGCCGTGTCCCCGGTTACAATCTGAGCAGCTGATCAAGGATTCAACGGAGGCTCCCAACATTCCAAGTTCTAAGTTAAAAGTTGATGGGTGAACAAGGGAAAATGAGGTTATGGTTTTCATGCCATACTCGTCTTGATTTCAAGAAAAGTGTTTTCAAAAGACTAGGAAAAAATGGCTTTATGAAAAATAGCCTACAACCCCACCAAGCCAAATATGCATATAGGCTATAGAGTTATTCCGTTAAGTGTCCACCATAGTGTCACTTGCCAGACTCCATTTTTAATGGAATCTGACCCACTCTGTTGCAAATTATTATTTATTGCAGAAATTTCTGACGAAGAGTAAGGACTACGTTTGGGTTTCGGGTCTGCACCAACATGTTTTCGCCTGTGGCGTATCATTTAGTTGGAGGCTCATTGAAGATGTATTTCCGCTGCTTTATTGTTTTGAGCTAGCTTTAAGCTATGCAAAGATGTATCGAACTATTTATTTTTACCAAGTCTGGATTATTCGTGTAATATTGATACAATGTTGTGATATTCATCGTAAACTGTGTGTGCAAATGAATCGATCCAGGGGTTTGCACTATACACAGGTACCTGCCATATTTTTAAGTGCCGGTACGTTACAAGCCAACCTCCCTAGCCAGGCAATGTGGGACTATCCCACATGCCTTGGTGCGGCTAGGGAGAATGCGCCGGCCCTAGGTGGGCCCCATTTGGCCCACCTAGCCGGCCCTCGCTCAATCCGAAGCCCTGGGGGGACTTTCCACCCTTCATGGGCCTTCTTTCCACCAGAAGTCCCATTTAGCGAAATCATCCTTTAAAAATTCGAAAATAAATATAGAAAATCATATTTAATCATTAATTACACTAATTAATATCAAACATATTATATATAATTTATTCTTGCTCCGAAAACTATTTTGTCGCTGCCTGATCTCCATCGGACCATTACCGGGATGTTCCCGGTGATCTCTTTCCTTTCCGGTTGTCTTGTCGAAACCCCTTAAGTGAGTTACCCTACCGGTTCGATATAATAACAGACATGGTCGAGACTCCTCTCCGATCAATGACTAACTCGTAGGCCTGGACCCCATGAATTAATCCCTGTGATATAACGAATGACTTTCATCTATCAAACCTGGACGTCTAGTCTTAAACCTTTTGTCATAGAGATACTTAGCGTGTCCGAGTATCATTCTCAGATATCTCCATACCTAGTATGATCTCGTTACCGACATCGCTATCTTCTACTCATCTACGATATTATGTCAGCTGGTGACCTAGTCACATGTTTGCAAACTCATTTGACATAATCTCACCGAGTGGGCCATAGAGTATCTATCCGGCTATGCGGACTGACAAATCCCGCTCTTGACCCCTCGTCTCAACTACCCCCTTCCGATACCCAAAAGTATAACCGTTATTGTCACACTATATAAGGTATGACGTTTGGTGCGATCAAAGTATCTTCCATGAATAACAATACGACTTGATCTCACGGTCGAAGGCGTAATGACTACGTCCTACAAATTATGGGTAAGTCCATCACATCAATCTACCTAACGATATGACTTCTAGTGCCGACCGGCACCATGCCCTATGATCGGAAAACCTCGATCATCAATCGCGCAACGAAACTAGTCATAGTAGAGGCTACTAAGGACATGGTTGTTTATCTACCACACATGTATTAATGTTTCCACTTAATACAGTTATAGCATGGTATAAAACATATAATGAACAATTGGGATATGTAACATCCCAACATTTTATGATGTTCAAAAATCACAAAAATTTAAAACTTTATTTTTATTAAAATAGAATGCTAAATGCATAAGAAAACCAACTATGAAAGACTTCAAACTTAATGAAAAAGGGTAATATTTCAAACTTAAGATGCAAATACCTCAAACCATTTATATTTAATAAAATAGTTTTCTTATAAGAAGCTAAATTCAACCACTTAGTCATATCTATTCATAAATTTTAAAACTATTTAAAGTAGAATAATTGTCAAATAGGTTCATTCATCAGACTAAATCCAGGTTTAGCTTTGGAAATTATAGTTTTATTTTTTATTACCTTAAAACTACAATGATTATATAATTAATGAATTATACAAATAAACATTCCATTAGCTTAAATGATCTCCATGTATTTTCAAAACATTAAATGATTTTCTGAATATATTCAGTGTAAACAATGAATTAAAACTAGAATATTTCCAAAGGTATCTAGTATAGTTTTCAAGAAAAAATTTCTAATATAAAATATAATGGTGCACCAAATAATTTGACTTAAAATGAATACATTATATTTTTCCTTTTCTTTTTTCAAATAGATGTGTTATGTCATTTAATTGTTGTACTGAAGCCAAAATGTTTTAATGTTGGAAAATAAGTTTAATGAACTTACTTCCAAATTTATATAAGTATTGTATTATGATAAAATGATTTTTGGTCAACATGAAATTAAATAAGCTTAAATTTAAAAAAATTGACTTTAGGCATCAAATTTGTATTAAAGCAATAATTCAAAAAAAAAAAAATTTGAAAGTGTTTAAAACATAACCATAAGTATTATAAATGATAGATATTGTTTTTACCAAAATATAGAAACTAAATTGAGTTGATTTGGATTCATATTTTAAAAGTTATTTAAAATCCAGAAAACAGAAAAGGAAAGGAATAAAACAAAAAGAAAAATTAACTGGGCCGAAGCCCAGTTTCTATCGTGCGCGAGCGGCGCGTAGCGGCCCAACGCCCAGCCCGTATCCCCTCTTCCTCTCACTGACGTGTGGGGCCCACACGTCAGGTCGTCTTCAAGCTCGCGCCGAAGATCACGCGCCCGACAGTTTCGGGCGAGAATTTCTCGTCGTGATTCCGCACGATTAAGAGGCGTAATGAGCACCCCGACCCTGCCCTATAAATCTACTACCTCTCCTCTCCCTTTTTCCCCAAGAAACCCTAGCCCGAGAGCCCCCAGGCTGCTCGAGTTCGTCCTCGAAGCTCCGCCACGGCCGACGGCGAACTTCTTCGTTTCCGGTGAACTCCGTCGACCCCGAGACCTCTTTTCATTTTCTTTCTCCTTGTTACATCCGCACGAACCTCACTGACATCTTTTCGCTAATTTTTCCGCTCCAGAGCAAGCAGTCCGTGCACCCCCGAGGAGGACCGCCGCCGTGCGCATCTCCGGCGAGCAATAGGAGGCGAGAGGGAACGCACCGGAGACCAGTGTCGCGCCACCGTCTCTGCCTCGGTCTCCTCTTCCTTGCGGTATGATTCGTTGGTCCCCGTAAGCCGTAGACCGTAGGGAACGATTATCCGAGCATGTCGCCGCCGCGCGCATCGTCTCCGGCGAGGTCCCCGGTGACCTAGCGCCGCCCGATTTAGGTCGCTCGATCTGCACCGTTAGATCTCCATCCATCGGCCACGATAGATTCTTTTAAATCGAAGCGGTACGAATAGATCTGGACCGCCAGATCCAGATCTGACAACCCAGATTCTTTGCCTTATCCACGTCAGCGCCAGAGTGTCAGCCCAGTCAGCGCACAGTCAGCAGCCACGTGGATTTTGATTTCTTTTAATTAGAGAAAATGGCAGTTTTGCAGAAAAGCCCCTGTCACTTAGATCTGTCATAACTTTTTAACCATTTATCCAAATTCAAATATTTTTATATATTTGGAAAGCCCTCGACATGTAGAATATTTTGGATCTGCCAAAATTCAAATTTGACTTAGTTTAAAATATTCAAATTTCAAATGGTGAATTTGAGTATTTTTGTCATAACTTTGAATCTGTATATTCAAAATTTTCAAATAAAATTCTTTTGGAAACTTTAGAATAATTGTAAATTCTTGCCACTGCTATAAAATATTTTTGATTAATTTTTGAGTGAATTCATAGTTATGTGTTTAAAATTGAATGGTTTGAGTATTTTCAACATAACTATTAATAAAAATAGTATTTTTGATTAAAGTAAAGTGCTATAAATTTAATTAAAATACCTCTGTCTATTAACACTATTTATTAAATTATATTATAAAAATTTAATCATAGAAAACTGTAATCTTATAATTATTCCTTGTATTATATTTTCCAAAATTAGAAATTAATTAAATTGCATTTATAAATTCATGCATATTTATAAAGAAATCGCAAAAGTTATTTGATGTTTATTGTGATTAAAAATTTCATTTCATTCATAGCATATTTTATTCTCATAGGAAAAACCCCTCTTCATTAGTTTTCTCTAAGTTAGAAATGTTTTCAACTTTGCATTTTTGTGAAGTGCTACACTGAGACACTTAGTAAAATTCAACATGGAGCTGGGAGACCAACCAGAAATATTTTCTAAGTCTTTCTCCCTCTTTCATCTTTCTCCCTCCTTCTTCTGTAAGACTTCATGATGACTAAGTAAATCCAAGACCAGCCTCGAAGATACAAGAACCACCAAGTCTGGAGATGAAGCCTGGAGGACAACTTCATCTCTCTCTTTCTATCTCTTCCCTTCCTTTCTAATCTTATCCTTCTCATTTAACTTAAACAAATTTTGATCATGATGTTATCATCTTGAAGTTATTGGATCCTAGCGGCATGGTGAGATGAAGCGGCCTGGAGACTAACCTTACATGTCCACGTACATGAGACCTGTTCCACAACTTAAGTGGCTGGACGGGTGTCTGTCTCTCTCACTTTAGTGAATATCCAATTTACAAAGAGTTGATAAAAATTGTTGATCACCTCGAAGAATAGAGCTAGTATTTTCCTCTAAGTATTTTGCACATCATGCATAAACATAATCCCTTAGAAAGTTTTATAAAACTTAGTTATTCATCTAGTATGTGTTTTGTGTGTATTGTGGAGTTGTGCTTGCTGTTGATTGTTGTATTGTTGTTTGTCTCTACTGTTAGATTGAACGGAGAGTCCCGAGTATCGTTGAAAAGAGTTGTGAACAACGACAATATTCAAAGGCAAGTGGCACACCTCATAAACTTCCTAAGTTTTTTCTATGCATTACTTAGTGTATTTTATATGCATGTGTAGGATAGTGTTGCTATGCTAAACCTGCGTAGAATTCCCTTACTCCGTGTGTATAGGATTTCTCGGACAAATTGAGTCTAAAGGTGAAAGTGCACAACCTCTGCAGAGTGTAAAACTAAGTACTTAGCCGTGTCCCCGGTACGGACAATTTGAGCAGCTGATCACGGACGTCAACGGAGGATTCCACCATGCCAACTTCAGAAATAAAACTTGATGGGTGAACAAGGGAAGATGAGATTTATGGTTTTCATGCCATACTTGTCTTGATTTGAAGAAAGTGTTTCCAAAAAGATAGGAAAAATTGGCTTTATGCAAAATAGCCTTAAACTCCACCAGCCAAATATGCATATAGGCTTTAGAGTTATTCCATTAAGTGTCCACCATAGTGTCACTTGCCAGACTCCATTTTTAATGGAATCTGACCCACGTTGTTGCAATATTTTTCTTATTGCAGATTGTTCAGATGACGAGTGAGGTTTCATTTATAGGTTTCGAGTCTACAACCAACATGTTTTCGCCATTGGCAGCATGAAAGTGATAGAGGCTCACTGCTATTGTATTTCCGATGTGTACTTTTTCAATGCTAGCTTTATGCTATGCAACTTGTATCGAATATTTTGTAATTCTGGATCATCGATGTAATAAAAAAATTGACGCTTTGTTGTGATATTACATCGTAAACTGTGTGTGCAAATGAATCGATCCAGGGATTTGCACTATACACAGGTATCTGCCTTATTTAAAGTGCAGGTACGTTACAGATGGTATCAGAGCACTGTGTTGCCTGTAGGTTCGAAACCCCTAGGATTGGACTGAGACCCCAAAGGTTAAATAGTTAACTAAACTAGGTTTCCAAAACATGAGTAAATTTTGAAATTTCCTTTAATATTGTTTTACATTATTTATCTTATCTTGCATCTTTCCTTTTCTTTTAAATTCTAATACTCTTACCTGTTCAAAATTTTAGATGGGAGAGTACACTGAGACTGCGTACGCTAGAGTTTTGTCGGGTTTCATCTTTGGGAGGCAGCTGTCTAGATTGACAAGTGTATTGAAGCTACCACCACCCTATTTCCGAGGAAGGAAGGAGGAGACCGACATGCCCCATGGAACACGTTGGGAAATCCGCACCATCATGACCCCGGATCCCACGATGCCAGACTTCGAGCCCGTGGACTATGCCACCTACTACCCAGAGTGGATTGAGGGAGTGAACATAGCTATGGTGGACTTAATGGCTCGTTTGTGTTACAAGTATCGCAACAAGCTAGCACCAGGATCGCCCTTCCGTGCCTTCGGGAAAAGGGATGCACATGGTCTCTCGATGGCTCACACGGGAAATCGCCTGGACCTGCCCATCGTTAACAAGACGTTCGAAGACTTGGATTATATCATCAACTGTCTGACCAGGAGGGTCCAACAGGCTTATGACGTCGCGGATCATGCACAAGCCGTCATACACGCAAAAACCCAAGAACTCCAGGCTTCTGAAAATCTTATTGGTCATTTGGAGGAACTCATCCATGACCTACATTTGGAGAACATTGGCAAGGATGAGCAAATTGCCATGCTTGAGGCGCAACTCATTCCACCTTCACCACCGCCAGTAGCTGAAGAAGGAGGTGACCAGGGCACTGGAGAGGTGACTGTACCTGCAGCTACGAAGGAGGAAGGACCAGAGGAAGAAGACCCAGAAGGGGTGCTGTTTGAAGAGTCAACTGAGGGAGAAGTCACACATGTGGCAAATAACCACGCGATGAAGCGCAAACGTGAGATCAAAGAGGAATAAGTGTAGCAACACAAACCATGTTAGAGGGACCACCATTTATCTCTTTTAGCCTATCATATCGATTAGATGTATTGACCTACCAAATTGTGGTATGGCAGTACCATCGTTTTTGTAATCCCATGACATTGATGTGCTTTCGTTCGATGAATGATTAGTCGAGTTCTCAAAAATAAGTGTGAAATTATGTGTTTGCTTGTGTTTTAATCAAGTTGATAGATTTGTTAGGAATTGGTTGCCTTGTTCTCAAAATTATTAAATTCTCCATAGTACTTATGAATTAACCTATTCATCCTCTAAAAATCAGCAGATGTCTCACTTCAATGTCACCAACAATAAGTTTTACCCCACTACACGAATATTATTAAGGGACCCGAGTCAGAAGGTGATCAATGACCACTCGCCTAAGAATGATCAAAATCATAAGGACGTTGAAGAGGACCCTATGACCAAACTAAAGGCATGCAAAACTTGTGGAGAATTAGGACATACGTCCGAAGATTGCTCTGATGAGTGGCCCCATGGTCATATTAGACGTCCAAGTAATGGACGCCGTTCCAAAAGGATTATTTGCTTTCTGTGTGAAGGAACGACCCATGTTCCAATCCAATGTCCCTATTATCCCTTGGTGCAACAAGCTAACCAGCAAGCCAAGAAAGGAATGCATCAGTCTCTCATGACGATCCTGGAGGAACAAAGACAAAAGAGTGGATCCAAGAAGAATCTTAGCCACATAACATGCTACCGGTGCAAGGATAAGGGACACTATGCCAGTTACTGCCCAGAGTGGAAGAGGATTAAATCTCTTCAACGAGCAAGTGGAAAAAGCGAGTGCTCAAAATTCGCGTAGCTACCACCAGTCATTGTATTTCGAATGCTTGTACGCTCTACAACGGAGAAATAAAAGGGATTAAAACAAAGTTTCTAGACTGACCACAAAATTTTCTTTTAAGGGTGGTAGCCACCTAGATAATTCAAACCCAGTCGCTTAAACCCAGAGATCTCACACTATTTATCCTTCTACCCTCCTAATCAGAAAAATCATTCGCCGCCAAATTTTCAAGTTTCCATGTCAGGAATTTCACTTCTCAAACATCTCGAGCTATCAAAATCATTTCGAGTATGTACTGTGTCTTTTTAACTTCTGCGAATCTCGAGGACGAGATTCCTTTTAAGGGTAGTAGTCTGTAACATCCCAACATTTTATGATGTTCAAAAATCACAAAAATTTAAAACTTTATTTTTATTAAAATAGAATGCTAAATGCATAAGAAAACCAACTATGAAAGACTTCAAACTTAATGAAAAAGGGTAATATTTCAAAACCCTAAGATGCAAATACCTCAAACCATTTATATTTAATAAAATAGTTTTCTTATAAGAAGCTAAATTCAACCACTTAGTCATATCTATTCATAAATTTTAAAACTATTTAAAGTAGAATAATTGCCAAATAGGTTCATTCATCAGACTAAATCCAGGTTTAGCTTTGGAAATTATAGTTTTATTTTTTATTACCTTAAAACTACAATGATTATATAATTAATGAATTATACAAATAAACATTCCATTAGCTTAAATGATCTCCATGTATTTTCAAAACATTAAATGATTTTCTGAATATATTCAGTGTAAACAATGAATTAAAACTAGAATATTTCCAAAGGTATCTAGTATAGTTTTCAAGAAAAAATTTCTAATATAAAATATAATGGTGCACCAAATATTTTGACTTAAAATGAGTACATTATATTTTTCCTTTTCCATTTTCAAATAGATGTGTTATGTCATTTAATTGTTGTACTGAAGCCAAAATGTTTTATTGTTGGAAAATAAGTTTAATGAACTTACTTCCAAATTTATATAAGTATTGTATTATGATAAAATGATTTTTGGTCAACATGAAATTAAATAAGCTTAAATTTAAAAAAATTGACTTTAGGCATCAAATTTGTATTAAAGCAATAATTCAAAAAAAAAAATTGAAAGTGTTCAAAACATAACCATAAGTATTATAAATAATAGATATTGTTTTTACCAAAATATAGAAACTAAATTGAGTTGATTTGGATTCATATTTTAAAAGTTATTTAAAATCCAGAAAACAGAAAAGGAAAGGAATAAAACAAAAAGAAAAACTAACTGGGCCGAAGCCCAGTTTCTATCGCGCGCGAGCATCGCGTAGCGGCCCAACGCCCAGCCCGTATCCCCTCTTCCTCTCACTGACGTGTAGGGCCCACACGTCAGGTCGTCTTCAAGCTCGCGCCGAAGATCACAAGCCCGACAGTTTCGGGCGAGAATTTCTCGTCGTGATTCCGCACGATTAAGAGGCGTAATGAGCACCCCGACCCTGCCCTATAAATCTACTACCTCTCCTCTCCCTTTTTCCCCAAGAAACCCTAGCCCGAGAGCCCCCAGGCTGCTCGAGTTCGTCCTCGGAGCTCCGCCACGGCCGACGGCGAACTTCTTCGTTTCCGGTGAACTCCGTCGACCCCGAGACCTCTTTTCATTTTCTTTCTCCTTGTTACATCCGCACGAACCTCACTGACATCTTTTCCCTAATTTTTCCGCTCCAGAGCAAGCAGTCCGTGCACCCCCGAGGAGGACCGCCGCCGTGCGCATCTCCGGCGAGCAATAGGAGGCGAGAGGGAACGCACCGGAGACCAGTGTCGCGCCACCGTCTCTGCCTCGGTCTCCTCTTCCTTGCGGTATGATTCGTTGGTCCCCGTAAGCCGTAGACCGTAGGGAACGATTATCCGAGCATGTCGCCGCCGCGCGCATCGTCTCCGGTGAGGTCCCCGGTGACCTAGCGCCGCCCGATTTAGGTCGCTCGATCTGCACCGTTAGATCTCCATCCATCGGCCACGATAGATTCTTTTAAATCGAAGCGGTACGAACAGATCTGGACCGCCAGATCCAGATCTGACGACCCAGATTCTTTGCCTTATCCACGTCAGCGCCAGAGTGTCAGCCCAGTCAGCGCACAGTCAGCAGCCACGTGGATTTTGATTTCTTTTAATTAGAGAAAATGGCAGTTTTGCAGAAAAGCCCCTGTCACTTAGATTTGTCATAACTTTTTAACCATTTATCCAAATTCAAATATTTTTATATATTTGGAAAGCCCTCGACATGTAGAATATTTTGGATCTGCCAAAATTCAAATTTGACTTAGTTTAAAATATTCAAATTTCAAATGGTGAATTTGAGTATTTTTGTCATAACTTTGAATCTGTATATTCAAAATTTTCAAATAAAATTCTTTTGGAAACTTTAGAATAATTGTAAATTCTTGCCACTGCTATAAAATATTTTTGATTAATTTTTGAGTGAATTCATAGTTATGTGTTTAAAATTGAATGGTTTGAGTATTTTCAACATAACTATTAATAAAAATAGTATTTTTGATTAAAGTAAAGTGCTATAAATTTAATTAAAATACCTCTGTCTATTAACACTATTTATTAAATTATATTATAAAAATTTAATCATAGAAAACTGTAATCTTATAATTATTCCTTGTATTATATTTTCCAAAATTAGAAATTAATTAAATTGCATTTATAAATTCATGCATATTTATAAAGAAATCGCAAAAGTTATTTGATGTTTATTGTGATTAAAAATTTCATTTCATTCATAGCATATTTTATTCTCATAGGAAAAACCCCTCTTCATTAGTTTTCTCTAAGTTAGAAATGTTTTCAACTTTGCATTTTTGTGAAGTGCTACACTGAGACACTTAGTAAAATTCAACATGGAGCTGGGAGACCAACCAGAAATATTTTCTAAGTCTTTCTCCCTCTTTCATCTTTCTCCCTCCTTCTTCTGTAAGACTTCATGATGACTAAGTAAATCCAAGACCAGCCTCGAAGATACAAGAACCACCAAGTCTGGAGATGAAGCCTGGAGGACAACTTCATCTCTCTCTTTCTATCTCTTCCCTTCCTTTCTAATCTTATCCTTCTCATTTAACTTAAACAAATTTTGATCATGATGTTATCATCTTGAAGTTATTGGATCCTAGCGGCATGGTGAGATGAAGCGGCCTGGAGACTAACCTTACATGTCCACGTACATGAGACATGTTCCACAATTTAAGTGGCTGGCCGTGTGTCTGTCTCTCTCACTTTAGTGAATATCCAATTTACAAAGAGTTGATAAAAATTGTTGATCACCTCAAAGAATAGAGCTAGTATTTTCCTCTAAGTATTTTGCACATCATGCATAAACATAATCCCTTAGAAAGTTTTATAAAACTTAGTTATTCATCTAGTATGTGTTTTGTGTGTATTGTGGAGTTGTGCTTGTTGTTGATTGTTGTATTGTTGTTTGTCTCTACTGTTAGATTGAACGGAGAGTCCCGAGTATCGTTGAAAAGAGTTGTGAACAACGACAATATTCAAAGGCAAGTGGCACACCTCATAAACTTCCTAAGTTTTTTCTATGCATTACTTAGTGTATTTTATATGCATGTGTAGGATAGTGTTGCTATGCTAAACCTGCGTAGAATTCCCTTACTCCGTGTGTATAGGATTTCTCGGACAAATTGAGTCTAAAGGTGAAAGTGCACAACCTCTGCAGAGTGTAAAACTAAGTACTTAGCCGTGTCCCCGGTAGACAATTTGAGCAGCTGATCACGGACGTCAACGGAGGATTCCACCATGCCAACTTCAGAAATAAAACTTGATGGGTGAACAAGGGAAGATGAGATTTATGGTTTTCATGTCATACTTGTCTTGATTTGAAGAAAGTGTTTCCAAAAAGATAGGAAAAATTGGCTTTATGCAAAATAGCCTTGAACTCCACCAGCCAAATATACATATAGGCTTTAGAGTTATTCCATTAAGTGTCCACCATAGTGTCACTTGCCAGACTCCATTTTTAATGGAATCTGACCCACGTTGTTGCAATATTTTTCTTATTGCAGATTGTTCAGATGACGAGTGAGGTTTCGTTTATAGGTTTCGAGTCTACAACCAACATGTTTTCGCCTGTGGCAGCATGAAAGTGATAGAGGCTCACTGCTATTGTATTTCCGATGTGTACTTTTTCAATGCTAGCTTTATGCTATGCAACTTGTATCGAATATTTTGTAATTCTGGATGATCGATGTAATAAAAAAATTGACGCTTTGTTGTGATATTACATCGTAAACTGTGTGTGCAAATGAATCGATCCAGGGATTTGCACTATACACAGGTATCTGCCTTATTTAAAGTGCAGGTACGTTACAGGATATTACCGATAAACTATGTTTATTTAGTGCCTCTAGGGCATATTCCCTTCATACGCTCCCGCACAAACGTTGACGACAAAGACGACGTAACCGACCTCTGGGTCGCGAAGAATTTGGTGCGACGAAGCCGACGAAGATGACCTCGAGGTCGGGTGGAGGAAGTTGGCCTCCGAGCACCGCTAGCGCAGCACTTCGCATGGCGTTACACACATACGGTGGAGACGACGACCTCCGAAGCTCCAGTCCAGGACGAGCAGCGGAAGATTTGGACCGGAACACCAGCAGCGCGGCAGCGGGCTATGGTGGAGAGAACCCTTCTCTTCTCGGCGCAACTCCGACATAGGGAAACACAAAATCCAGAGAGAAAGGAGAAATTAATTAATGAAGTAAAAGGCCAGGGGTGCCCTTCTTTATATAGGCTCCCAGGGGAGTCAACCTTGCCAGCCAGGCAATGTAGGACTATCCCATATGCCTGGTGCGGCTAGGATGGATGCGCGGCCCTAGGTGGGCCCCATTAGGCCGGCCATACCTACCCCACCGAATTTCCTTGAGGAATTTCCCCCCATGGGCGCATTCTTTCCACCAGAAGGCCCATTTAGGGAAATCAGACTAAATAAATTCGAAGAAACATATATAAATTCATTTTTAATCATTAATTACACTAATTAATATCAACCATAATATATATAATTTATTCTAGCTCTGAAAACTATTTCGTCGCTGCCCAATCTCCATCGGACTATTCCCGGGACGTTCCCGGTGATCTCTTTCCTTTCCGGTTGTCTTGTCGAAACCACTTAAGTGTGTTACCCTAGCGGTTTGATATAATAACAGACATGATCGAGACCACTCTCTTATCAATGATTAACTCGTAGGGCTGGACCTCACGAATTAACCCCTGTGATATAACGAATGACTTTCATCTATCAAACCCAGACGTCGAGTCTTAAACCTTTTGCCATAGCGATACTTAGTGTGTCCGAGACTCGTTCATAGATATCTCCATACCTAGCATGATTTCGTTACCGACAACACTATCTTCTTCTCGTCTATGATATTATGTCAGCTAGTGACCCAGTCACATGTTTGCAAACTCATTTGACATAATCTCACCGAGTGGGCCCTAGAGTATCTATCCGGCTATACGGGCTGACAAATCCCGCTCTTGACCCCTCGTCTCAACTACCCCCTTCCGATACCCAAAAGTATCACCGTTATTGTCATACTATATAAGATATGACGTTTGGTGCGATCAAAGTATCTTCTAGGAATAACAATAAGACTTGATCTCACGGTCGAAGGCGTAATGACTACGTCCTACAAATTATGGGTAAGTCCATCACATCAATCTACCTAACGATATGACTCCATGGCCAACAGACGCCATGTCTTATGATCGGGAAACCTCGATCATCAATCGCACAATGAACCAGTCTTAGTAGAGGCTACTAGGGACCTGGTTGTATATCTACCACACGTGTATTAATGTTTCCGCTTAATACAGTTATAGCATGGTATAAAACATACAATGAACAATTGATATATGCCTAATAAACTATCTTTATTAAGTGCCTCTAGGGCATATTCCCTTCAGTCTCCCACTTGCACTAGAGTAACAATTAATCTAGTTTACAACTTGGTAAAACTCAACACCCATAGCATCTTGGTGCAGGCTTGTCTCGTGGAAGAGGAATAAAGTCAACAGATCTCACACATTGAGACCTATATGTGCTTTCCAACACTTCTATGTCACCTAGTTTGACATCATCCCGTATCTTAAGATGACGGTGAAATATATCTTAGTCGATGGAGTCCGACTCAGGCCAATCACACTAGCTACTTCTGAAGTTGCCATATATTTCTATACCTACGTAGATTATGCGACAGTGCATTCATATGCGACTTCGCAAGCTAACTATGTCTTTCTTCAAAACTAAGGACATCTCCTATATGAGATTTCTAGTCGTATGGGTCAGTGTCACAACTTGCATCATTGTAACCATTTTATGGCAAGTTGTCTTTCTCACTCTTACCCTTTACCAGAAAACATATCTTCAGTTCTCATAGACACTGAAGAATATACTTAACGTTTGTTCATTGATCCACACAAGGATCACTCTAGAACCCGTTCTTCAACCAAGAACTTGGGTTACACCAAGTCGAGCTTTCGGTCCGATAGCATCTATGTCTGATACATAGAGAATGTCGAACATCATTTGCTATCACTGAAAATGCCAAGATAAACATAATATTTTTGCTAGTCATACAAGCAAGAACAATCTTCTTTGCTTGTTCTATTCTGAAACACTTCAGAATCTTAACTTAGGAAATATTACGACATAATGTTATCAAGCCTCTTACGATCTATACAATTATAGATTGGATGCCTATTACTCCTAACTTCATTCATAGAAAATTTAATCACTTAAATAATCCTTTACACTCTACTAGAGGATATGTGTCATTCAATATGTCGTTACATACAAAATCTTGAATGACACCTAGCTCCCACTCAAATATGTCTTCCGCATATAAGATCAAGGAAAGCTACTTAGCTCCCACTCAAATATGACTTCCACATATAAGATCAAGAAAAGCTATTTTGCTCCCACTCACTTCTTTGCAAATGCAAGTTTCTTCAACTATTTTGGACAACTCCAAAATCCTTTGATCACATCATCAAAGTGAAGATTCTAGCTCCGATATGCTTGCTTCAGCCCATGAATGGACAACTGAAGTTTGCATACCTGTTTAGCATCCTCAGGATCACCAAACCATTATTGTACTAATTACAACTCTTTCTTAATGATACCATTAAGAAACATGGTTTCTTTATCCATCTATCAATTTCTCAATTTGAAATTATAGTAATTGCTAAACGACCCCGAATAGATTTAGTCTTCGCCACTTGAGACAAATTCTCATTGTGGTCAACTTATGAATCTGTCAGAACTGTTTTACGACAAATCGATACTTATCAGTATCTACTCTGTCATAAAATTCCATTTCTATTAACAGCCTAGATGCCATCAAGAAGATCTCCCAAGTCATTACCGGTAATCGTACATGGATTTTATCTAGGATCATATATGACTCATAGCCATTTCTCGGACCTAGATCTACCATCTCTTCTTCGTAGTTCTTAGGTCTGTCATATTCCATTAACATGACCTTCATAACAAGATTGTGGTAACACATAGTGTGTAACACAACCTCGTACGCCTACGTTCTTAGTATGAGCTCAGAGCATCATGATCTTGTATCATCAGCTTCTTTCAAGCTGTGGAGCATGACACCGAAAACACTTTCGGTTGCGCACTTCTGATATCTGGAGAGAAAGTTCATCAACTTTTCCTTGCTCTACTTTCTTTCCCACTTATACCCTTGGAAAAGAAACTATATATTCCGGCAACAAATTTGCCTATGTCGTGAGACATGTACCCACCTAACTCTGTAGGTACGGTGCACTACAAAGATTAATCCATTTTAGGTTTGATCACATCGAAACACTAAATTGTTGAAACGACAATCTAGGCTAAAAGCCATGCCATCACTCATATGGTATTGTCTCCATGGATTTAAATGGTTTCCCTATTATCTAACGTGAATGTTACGTTTCTACTATATGACTATAATGATCACAATAATTCGATAAGAGATATTTAGCACACACTATCTGATAGGTTGCGATTACGACGTCCTAACATACCATAACACTATGGTGTTCCATGCGACTAATTTGTGGAACTCTTCTCACAAGTCTTCCAATGATGTGCCAACATTATAGCTCAAATCTTTATTTTCTTGATCTGTATCGCAGGAATTTGATTTTCTTGTTAAATTTATTTCCTACTTCATTCTGAACTCGTTCGACTAACATTCCTTGAGTGGATATCCATATATCTACTCGGAATATTCATGAAGTCTATGAAATAAAGACTTCCACTACACGTTAAAGTACTTAATTGATTCACATCCACCCATATGTCTGATTCTCAACAAGTTATACTCAAAACGTTCAGTGAAGTAAACAAAATAAAGGTCTCCACTAACCGTCAATTACTTCATTGATGCACATACATCTATATGCATGACAATCAATAAGTTATATGCCTATTTTTTGAAAACAGTGTCTTAGTTATCTTGCAAGTGTCAAAAGATCAAATCTACTTGTAGATCCATCCGTTATGGAGCTACTTCATTGACTATAACATTGACATGAATTAAACGGCAGTGCCACACATATGTGGTGTCTTTATTAAGTTTGTATCCTTTGGCATTAATATTATGAATGTGGGAGCTTCTACCATCTAAATTCAAATCGGCATATGATCATTACTTCATATATATATAGGACAACGAATTTGTCACTAACATATATGAACAATTGTCTCGCTAGAGGAGACACACTTATAACGATCATACTAACAGGCGATCATAAAAGAATTTATTCAAATGGTAGATCTAGAGGGAGAGTGTCTATGGCCATCACAACAATTTGTCTGCCATTTATTAACATGCAATGTCACCTTATCCTTCCAAGCTACTCAAGTAGTAAATCTGGTTTTCATAAAACATGACTAGCATCAAAAACTTTGTCACTACTGCGAGTACTTGCTTAGATAAAACATTCATAACGTGTATATCATATATACACCATCATCATTGATGACTTCCGACTATATGTTTCATATTGTTGATACTTGCAACGTAATCAAGAACCATGAAGGTGAACGATTCTCCTTTAATGACATAGTGTATGACAAAGCATTTGCACTTGGCAACGGCGTCTATCATCTAGTGATCGAGCTGAGCGAGGCGTCTCAGTGTTCATCAAGTATGACCATATGTCATCAAGTATGACCAATGTCATCAAGTATGACTAGTGTCATCAAGTATGACTGCCACGTGCACCTTCAATGTGTGTATTCTCTTCCATCTTGGTTGAGAAGAAGAAAAGTCAACGTACTGGTAATCTTCATCAACCCAACTTTATAGGTATCCCGAGTTTAGCGATCACCTAATATGTCTACGATCTAATAACTCGTACCCACCTTTAGTTCTCTATGGCAGAGACCATAGCATACACTGGACTATGATGGTATCATCCGCACAAAAACTTGATAATCCAAATTATCCTTTTGTTAGCGGAATCTCTGGGTTTATCTCCTTGCGGGTATTGTATCACCAAAAGCTAACGGTTTAAACAAGGAGTATCCTCAAGCTAAAGTATAAAATTATGAAGTTTGGACCTAACTTTTTAAGTTTCTCAATCGCAGGATTGAACCTAATTTTAAAGAAGGCAGTTATATTGTTTAATATCTACAAAGGTTTTGCAAAACATGACTTTCTTCATTATATTTTGAGTTCTAGTATTTTGGAAAATAACTATCAGAACTCCCACTCAAAAGAATATCCCTCTGGTTGTTTTAGCGATTACACGACCCCCATCCATTGGGCAACCCCTCATCATCAGAGCCGGCAACACAACTTCAAGGGTGGAAAACGAATTGTCGATCACAACAACTCTGTGACTCATGCTCGACCTTTCGGCCTCTGTGTTCCGAGGCCATATCTGCATATGCTAGGCTCGCCACAATAACCTTCAACGAACACGCGTGCAACATGGCTTACACCCACTGTATGCGAACGACGATATGTCTGACACCCGATCGTCACGGCCTGTCTCATAACGTAGAACTTTCTTGGTGGTGCACGTCGAAGGAAGAACACTAGTGGTATTTTGAAGGGAACATCTTATATTTCTACCGCCGTGTAACTAATATATTCTAATATATAATCACACAATATAAGATGCACACAATAACATCAAATTTCATAAACAATTTAATAAACCTACCTTGACCATATCACATTGCCCCTGCAAAATAAAGTTAGACGTGTTCTACTTTATCTTTTGCATAGTTTACTTGGCTTGAGGCTGTCGTAAATAGAACCGCTTCATACCTACGAACCTTATGACACAACAATGATCCAATAATTGCATGTTTAAACATCCCTTTCGGGCCCTCCATTGAAAATGCAAAGCCAGCTAAAGAGAGAGAGACGGACATCCGCCAGCCACAGATACGGTACAAGCCTTATGTTAGTAGTGGAACCAATCTCGCGTAAGCGTACGCGTAAAGTCGGTCCGGGCCGCTTCATCAACTCAATACAGCCGGAATCACAAGTGCACGCTAGAGGGTAGCAAATAACAGGAACGGTGCCCCCGTGCAGAATACAGGTTCTAACAGCGTACAACTATATCTACGCATAGATCGGCTCTGATACCACTGAAGGGGGTCGCAGGCAGAAAACAAAACTTTCCTAGCAACGATATCCTTAAACTAGCCAAGATATATACTATGCAGATATAGTAATAAGATGAAGATCGGAATACATACCCTCATAGACCTAATAGCGGGGATTACGCTCCCGCACAAGCATTGACGACGAAGACGACGTAGCCAACCTCTAGGTGGCGAAGAACTTGGTGCGACGAAGCCGATGAAGATGACCTCGAGGTCGGGTGGAGGAAGTAGGCCACCGAGCACCGCTAGCGCAGCACCTTGCAGGGCGTTACACACATACGGTGGAGATGACGACCTTCGAAGCTCTAGTCCAGGACGAGCAGCGGCAGATTTGGACCAGAACACCAGCAGCGCGGTAGCGGACTATGGTGGAGAGACCCCCTCTCTTCTCGGTGCAACTCCGACACAGGGAATCACGAAATCAAGAGAGAAAGGAGAAATTAATTGGTGAATTAAAAGGCCAGGGGTGCCCTTCTTTATATAGGCTCCCGGGGGGAGCCAACCTTGCCAGCCAGGCAATGTGGGACTATCCCACATGCCTGGTGCGGCTAGTATGGATGCGCCGGCCCTAGGTGGGCCTCATTTGTCCCACCTAGGCCGGACATACCTCCCCCACCGAATTCCCTTGAGGAATTTCCCGCCATGGGCCTTCTTTCCACCAGAAGGCTCATTTAGGGAAATCAGTATAAATAAATTCGAAAATAAATATATAAAATCATGTTTAATCATTAATTACACTAATTAATATCGAACATATTATATATAATTTAATCTAGCTCCGAAAACTATTTCGTCGCTGCCCGATCTCCATCGGACTATTCCTGGGACGTTTCCGGTGATCTCTTTCCTTTCCGGTTGTCTTGTCGAAAGCCCTTAAGTGTGTTACCCTAGCAGTTCGATATAATAACAGACATGATCGAGACCCCTCTCTGATCAATGATTAACTCGTAGGGTTGGACCCCATGAATTAACCCCTGTGATATAACGAATGACTTTCATCTATCAAACCCAGACGTCGAGTCTTAAACCTTTTGCCATAGCGATACTTAGTGTGTCCGAGACTCGTTCATAGATATCTCCATACCTAGCATGATTTCGTTACCGACAACACTATCTTCTTCTCGTCTATGATATTATGTCAGCTGGTGACCCAGTCACATGTTTGCAAACTCATTTGACATAATCTCACCGAGTGGGCCCTAGAGTATCTATCCGGCTATACGGGCTGACAAATCCCGCTCTTGACCCCTCGTCTCAACTACCCCCTTCCGATACCCAAAAGTATCACCGTTATTGTCATACTATATAAGATATGACGTTTGGTGCGATCAAAGTATCTTCTAGGAATAACAATAAGACTTGATCTCACGGTCGAAGGCGTAATGACTACGTCCTACAAATTATGGGTAAGTCCATCACATCAATCTACCTAACGATATGACTCCATGGCCAACAGACGCCATGTCTTATGATCGGGAAACCTCGATCATCAATCGCACAATGAACCAGTCTTAGTAGAGGCTACTAGGGACCTGGTTGTTTATCTACCACACGTGTATTAATGTTTCCGCTTAATACAGTTATAGCCTTGTATAAAACATACAATGAACAATTGATATATGCCTAATAAACTATCTTTATTAAGTGCCTCTAGGGCATATTCCCTTCATATCCTACATCTACGAGTAGATCCATTGTTCCTTTGGAACAAGTCTTTTCTGATGTATGGGGTCCTGCACCCGCTTCTGTTGGGAAACATGCATATTTTGTAAGCTTCATTGATGATTATAGAAAGTTCACTTGGATTTATGTGCTTAAGAAATGTTCTGATGTTTATCAAGCTTTTCTTAATTATCAGCAATATGTTGAACGCAAATTTGATAAGAAAATTATAACTATGCAAACTGATTGGGGAGGTTAATATGAAAAACTCACTCCTTCTTTCAAAAAGTTGGTATCACAGACCATGTGTCTTGTCCTCATGCTCACCAACAAAATGGCTCCGCTGAACGAAAACATAGACACATCGTTGAAGTTGGTCTTGCTTTGCTAGCTAATGCCTCTATGCCTATCAAATATTGGGATGAAGCTTTCCTTACCGCCACCTTCCTCATAAACTTGCTTCCTAGCAAAGTCTTTAATTCTGAAACTCTATGTGAACGTCTCCTTAAAATTGCACCGAACTATGATGCTCTTTGCATTTTTGGTTGTGCATGTTGGCCAAATCTTCGTCCCTACAACACTCGTAAACTTATTTTTTTCCTTCCAAACGATGTGTGTTCCTTGGCTATAGTCCCCTTCACAAAGGTGTTAAGTGTCTAGATGTTTCCACAGGACGTGTCTATATTTCTCGTGATGTTGTCTTTGATGAAAATGTGTTTCCTTTTGCCTCCCTACATCCAAATGTCGGCGCCCTCCTTAGAAAAGAAATTCTTATTCTTCCTACATGTCATGAGGGTGCACAAAAACTTGATGATCATGTGTCTCCTATTGTGCCTATCACTAATGTCCTGCAGGAAGATAAAGGTTTGCAAGAAAATTCCGTTGAAAACGCCGAAGAAACCACTCAAAATGATGTAGAAATAGTCTCTGAAGATGAAGCTGAAAACTGCACGTGGAACAAGGACGATTCTCCTCGTACCTCGTGGACTGGGCCTGATGATCCCGAGGAAGATCTGCGCACTGCTCCGGTCGGTGTTGTGCCCTCGCGCGCGCCTGCCCTGCCAATCGTCTACACCAGACGACAACGACATGTGGTCCAGTCGACCACAAATCCGACACCGCCCCCTGCTCCCGAGGTGGACCATGTTGGGCTGTCTCCTCCAGCGTCGCCAGCCGCATCTCCGTCTACGTCGCCACACGTGTCTCCGCCCGAGTCGCCAGCAGCACAATCATCGCCAGTAGCGCAATCAACTGCGCAATCATTGCCCAGCGATCCCGAGGAGGATCTGGAGCAATCATTGCCCAGCGATCCTGAGGAGGATCTGGATGCTGATTCTTCAGGATCTTCTGTGCCTTCCCCTGCTGCTGCTTCTTTTGTGGCTCCTGTGGCTGGAGTTAAAACACACCTTCAAAAAGGTATCAAAAATCCGAAGATGGCACTATAAGATATGGTATGCTTGCTTCCACAGGTGGACCACAGTCCTTATCTGAGGCACTTGACGACTCAAATTGGCGCAAAGCAATGGAGGAAGAGCATGATGCCTTGCTTACCAACAAAACATGGCACTTAGTTCCACCAGGTTCTAACAAAAATCTGATAGACTTTAAGTGGGTATATCATATATAAAAGCCGTGCAGATGGTACCATTGACAGATACAAAGCCATGCTTGTATCAAAAGGTTTTAAACAAAGGTATGGCATTGACTATGAAGATACTTTCAGTCCTGTTGTCAAAGCAGCCACTATTAGAACAGTGCTAGCTATCTCAGTTTCTAGAGGATGTAGTTTAAGGCAGCTAGATGTCAAGAACGCGTTTTTGCATGGTGTTCTGGAAGAGGAGGTTTATATGAAACAACCACCAGGTTTTGAAGATAAAACAACTCCTAATTATGTTTGCAAACTTGACAAGGCTTTATATGGATTGAAACATGCACCAAGAGCATGATATTCTCAACTTAGTTCCAAATTGCATAAACTTGGTTTTGTTCCTTCCAAGACAGACACTTCTTTGTTTCTGTTTGAGAGGTCAGGAGTTACTACTTATATCCTTATTTATGTTGATGACATAATAGTCACTAGTTCATCCAGTGATGCTATCTCTATGCTACTTCGAGAGTTAAATGAACATTTTGCTATTAAGGATCTTGGAGAGCTACATTATTTCTTAGGCATTGAAGTAAAGAGATCTTCTCAAGGACTGTTATTAACACAAGAGAAAGATGCATCTGACATGCTGCGTAAACTTGGTATGACAAAGTGCAAGCCGGCCCCTACACCATTGTCTACCACGGACCCATTGTCTCTTGCCATTGGGGATCCGCTTGGTCCTAAAGACAATACAGAGTATCGAAGTATTGTTGGAGGCTTGCAATATCTCATCCTTACTAGACCAGATTTGGCCTTCTCGGTTAATAAAGTTTGTCAGTTTTTGCATGCTCCAACTACTGTTCATCTAACGGCAGTCAAAAGAATAATGCGGTATATCAAGGATACTATTGGTATTGGTATATCTTTCCAACCATCTACATCTACTCTCTTGAGTGCTTTTTCAGATACCGATTGGGCTGGATGTTTGGATGACAGACGTTCCACTAGAGGTTTTGCTATCTTTCTGGGACCAAACTTAATTTCCTGGAGTGCTAGAAAACAAGCTACTGTTTCAAGATCCAGTACAGAGGCCGAGTATAAGTCACTAGAAAATGCTACGGCTGAAATGATATGGGTCGAAGCTCTTCTAAGTGAACTTGGAGTAAAACTACATGTCGGGGGGCTGCCCCCCGGGTAGGGGCAGATCCCGGTAAATTATAATGGATAACAACAGTGCTTGACCTTTGGCGACAGCAAAGGGCACCCCTTGGTGTGCCGAAACGGCAGCTGGACACTTGGACGCAGGGAAAGGCCAAGGGGCCCCGTGGCAGCCGTAAGGGTCAGGTCTTGCGGCTATAAATAGACATCCCCGACCCTCGCATTTGCAGCACGGGCAAGAGCGGATGGTTCCTCTAAGAACTAGCTTCTCGAAGATGTCTTTGCTGGTAGACTAAGACATCTTCGGGAGGCTAGGCCTAGAGTTACTCATCCTGAGATAAGTTCGGACATCTCCGGAAGGGATCCCGGACCTGGGACACCGAGGAGGTTCCCGGGTGATGGTGTGCACGGCTTTACCGGATAGGTATCCCGGGTAAGCACTAACCGGAATGTACGTGTCGATCTTGATCTTATGCAGAAGAGGCTCCCAGTGGCAAGAGAGGAGGTAGCCGGCAAGAGAGCTCCCGGTAGGCCGTCAACGGTCTAGAGCAGGCTTTCCCGTATATCGCGGGAGGAAGTACCATTCCGCCTGACACGGAAGCATGGTCACCTCCCGCCTGACACGGAAGCATGGTCACCTCCCGCCTGACACGGAAGCGCGTCAGCCGGTAAGACGACGGTACGACAAGACCTGACATGCCTAGCCCGGCAATCCGGAAAAGGCTATCCGGGATGGGCAAAGACATGTCTTGTCTCTGACAAGGGGACAATGATGATGCAGGACGGCGCCTGCCGTCCTTAGCGAGATGATGACGCGGGGGCTACACCGGATAGTCCGGCGACTAGGTCGCACTAGCCGGTGACGACATCCCGGCTAGACCTGTCCGGTGGGGCCGAGGCAGTTTAGGGTTTCCGGCCCTCCCGGCCGGAACTCTATAAAAGGCGCCATAACTGCTCCTGAGAACGAGAGACCAACCTGAGAGCCAAAGCTATAGTTGCATTTACTCTTAGAGCAGTTACTCCCCTTCACCTTGAGTTCATCTAGTTCTTAGTACTTATACCTTTGATAGATCTTGTAGCAAGTTGTAGTTCTTATACCACCATTACATAAAGAAGAAAGGCAGGAGTAGGGGTATTACCTCCTCACGAGGGCCCTGAACCTGGGTATATCGTGTGTGTGCTTGGTGCCTTCGTGCATTTGTTTGTATTTGTTAGATCTTCCCCGTTGCACTTTGTTCTTGTTTCGTGTTCTTGGGAGATCTCGGTTTTACCGGGATCCTCCCCGTGTGAGTTCTTCAACTCGCTATCCCTCCCCGGATCCACCAACGTCCATCGGCCCCACAAATTAGCCATCCTATGGCATCTGCCGTGACACCACCATGACAGTTGGCGCCCACCGTGGGGCTGACAGAGGCGTTGGCTGGTGTACACATCCGGACGGGCTCCCCGGCACGTTTCGACGTTCGGGTTCTCTCTGGTCTTGTCGTAAGACTTGGGGAGATGGACTTCGTCGCCGACAACGCAGGTTGCTTCCGGAACAGACCGTTTCCGGGGAATGGATGTCTTATCGACTTCGGTGATTTCACCACCTATGTGGCCACCGAGGTTGTCTGTAGCTACCCGGACCTAGTCCTGGAGGCTGATGACCCTCCCATGCTCTGCGCAGCTCGGGGTCTGCGTACTGATCGCTCCCCGAGTTCCGTCGCAGTGATGATGGTCGGAACCACCGAGGAGGAATACCAGGATGCTGATGGCGATGCCGACGGCATCCCTCGTTTGGCGAAACCCCCGCAGGAAAGACCTGCGGCCCGAGATGGTGATCCGCAGCCGTCCCAGCCGCGACGCCGTCCGGATCCCCTCTCGGGTTTGGTAGCCAAGTTAGCTGTACCCGTGGTTACCGGAGCGGATACCCAGGCCACTTCGGCTGAGTTGGAGGAGCAGCGGAAGTTGCTTCTCGCTGAGGCAAAGGAAATCGCCGAGCTTCGTCGCGAGCTCAGCGTTAGCCTCCGGGAGTACAATGCTGCTCACGGATTCAATAAGATAGACTCCCGGGAGAAGCGCATTGCAGATCTGCGCAAGAAGGGAAGAATGGTGAATGAGGAGCTGGCTGGTGGAGCCACCACTAGCAACACCGGAAGTCGGATTTCTACGGGGAAGCCAGTGTACAGTTCACCGGCAAAAACTCTTAGGGCCGCCGAAGCCGCCATGGCAGAGTTGGTGGGGTTATCCGGTGAAGCCCTGCGCAAGCAACAGGAAAGGGTCAACGAGCTGGTGGTTGAGGCCAACCGGCAGAATCAGGCCTTCAAGAAGAAGAACCCCGGAGCAGGCTCACAAGTGCATTCAGCCAGACCCAATAGCCGGGTGTCGGATGGGGAGGCCTCTTCCCCACATCCGAGCAGAAGCAAGAGCAAGAGCAAGAGCCGGAGCCGGAGTAGAGGTTCCGGGAGGAACAAGCAGCTACAGACCTATGACCCGGCATTTGCCGGTGTCCAGCAGGCAGGGCAAGCCGGACAGCATAACCCGGGACAGGCGGGAAGTACCCGTGGAGATGGTAACCTGGGTGTGGGAAACAGTAACCCGGTTGGCCGTGGTAATCCACCCCGGAATCCTCCCCATGTACAGGGAAACCCGCAGAGGGACATCATCTCCGCCCCCCGTCAAGCCGAGATCCCCGTGCAGGATAGGCTCAACGATGGCAACTCGGGGATGCAGCGGCTCGAGCATCAGCCGGACGAGAACCCGTTGGGATCTCGGATAGGAACAAGACAGCTGAACCCGGCAGATGCAAGGTTCCGGCTGGACCGAATTCACCAGTCCGAGATGGTGGAAGAACAAGGACCTCCGGGACCTGCTTGCTTTGGACCTCGGATCATGCGGGAACCTCCTGTTCGGAACTTTCAGCTCAACAGGGGTGCCAAGACCTATGACGGCAGCAAGAAGCCGGAGGACTGGCTGACCGACTACGTAACTGCAGTAAGCATAGCCGGTGGAAACAGACGATGGGCGGTACGTTATATACCGCAGATGTTGGAAGGACCTGCCCGGATCTGGTTGAACAATCTGAGAACTGGCAGTATAGACTGCTGGTTGGACTTTGAAGAAGCATTCATCAGCAACTTCACCAGCACGTACAAGAGGCCTAACAGAACTCAGCAGCTCGCAATCTGTAGGCAAAGGAGCAATGAGACTGACCGGGAGTACCTTACCCGGTGGAGCAATGTCCGCAACTCTTGCGAAGGAGTGGTGGAGGCGCAGGCCATCTCCTGGTTTGCGCAAGGATGCCGGCATGGCTCTATGCTATGGCAGAAACTGCAGAGAAAGATGCCAACAACTTTGGCGGAAACCATGCGCATCGCCGATACCTATACGCTTGGAGATCCCATGCAACCCCTGGTGGATGTTGGAGACTCCAACAGGAGGAATGCGGGACCTCAGCGCTCAGGACCGAGCAGGAGCCATGATCGCCAAGAGTTCGGCCACAAGAGGAATCAGCCGGAATACCACCATGCCGCGCAGCATGTCGCAGCAGTAACCCGGGAGCAGGAGGTAGCCCCCCGGGAGCAGGAGGATGTCGGCAACAACCAGCGTCAAAAGACAAGTGGCCCAACTTGGGGTCAAAGTCAGGAGGTGCAGAAGACCTGGGTGGAGCAGAAGAAGCCCCTGACGTATGAGGAGATGCTGAATAAGCCATGCTGCTACCACACTCTGGAGGCCAACAAGCCCGCAAACCACTCTACTCGGCAGTGCAGCTGGTATCAGCGCACGTTGCAGGAGGTATTCGGCCGAGTGCTCCGGCATCTCGGCCCAATATTCCGAGACCCCCTCCTCCGACATCGGGGGCCAACAATGTTCGACTTCCCCCTCCTCCGAGAGGACCCCCACCTCGCCCAGTGAATGTGGTGCACACCCGGAACGACAACGGCAACCAAGGCGGACAGCAGCAATGTAACTACCGGGAGGCGCACCAAAGCTATGTGGTCTTCGTGACTGAGCCTACGGACCGGAAGAGTGTGCGGCAGCGTGCTCTGGAGGTGAACGCTGTGATCCCGGCAGTGCCCAAATTCTTGCACTGGTCCGAGATGGAGATCACCTGGAGCCGGAAGGATCACCCCCGGGTTATGCCCAAGCCGGGAGCGTATGCTTTGGTGGTGGACCCGACCTTTGTCGGACCCAACCTCAACGTCCGCTTCAGCCGGGTTCTGATTGACAATGGCAGTGCCATTAACATCATGTACAAGGACACGATGCTGAAGCTGGGAGTATCCATGAACACCCTGCTGCCCACGGAGACAACCTTCCATGGCATTGTGCCCGGGGTCTCTTGCTCACCCATGGGAAAAATCTGGGTTGAGGTGCTATTCGGAACTCGGGAGAACTGTCGAACCGAGAGCTTGGAGTTCGAGGTCGTGGACCTCGAGAGCCCGTATCATGCACTGATCGGCAGACCGGCCCTCGCCAAGTTCATGATCTCAACACACATGGGCTACCTCAAGATGAAGATGCCGGGACCTAACGGCATAATCACCATCTCGGGAGACCACAAGCGCTCCATGGAGTGTGCTTCGGCGGGGTCGTGCTTAGCTGAGTCCCTGGTGATCGCAGAAGAGAAGAAGAGGATCCAGCAGGTGGTGGCAATGGCTAAGACCTCACAACTCGGAATGCCCGGGATGGTGAACCCGGAGCAGGGCGCATCATTTCAGCCCCCCAAGGAGACCAAGAAGGTGTCCGTGGACCCCAGCAACCCGGAGCGCCAAGTTATCATTGGCAGCAACCTGGACAGCAAATAGGAAGGCGAGCTCGTTGACTTCCTCCGTGAGAATCGGGATGCCTTTGCGTGGTCGAGTGACGTTCTGCAGGGCGTCCCGAGGGAGTTGGCTGAGCACTCTCTGTTTGTTCGACCGGATGCGAAGCCGGTGAAGCAACCAACTAGGCGCCTCTCGGATGAAAGAAGAGCTGCGGTCATGGAGCACCTGGCTATACTGCTGGCTGCCGGATTCATAATGGAGGTACTGCACCCGGATTGGATTTCGAATCCGGTCCTGGTGGAAAAGAAGAAAGATGATCCCCTCCTGCTTATGGTGTGGCGCATGTGCATCGACTTCACCAACCTCAACAAGGCATGCCCGAAAGACCCCTTTCCGCTGCCCCGGATAGATCAAGTGATAGACTCCACTGCCGGGAGTGAGCTTTTAACTTTTCTAGATGCTTATTCTGGTTTCCACCAGATACCTTTGAATCCGGATGATAAATTAAAAACCGCTTTTATTACCCCTTACGGGGCTTATTGCTATCGTGTTATGACTTTCGGATTGAGAAATGCTGGTGCTACCTACCAAAGATGCATGCAGAAATGCTTGCATGACCAAATAGGCCGGAATGCCGAGGTCTATGTCGATGACATAGTCATAAAAACAAAAGAAAAGGCCTCACTAATAGATGATCTGAGGGAAACATTCAAGAACCTAAGAAGATTCCAGATGAGGTTGAATCCGGATAAGTGCACGTTTGGTGTTCCGGCAGGAAAGCTACTCGGTTTCCTCATCTCAAGCCGGGGAATCGAGGTCAACCCGGGTAAAATTCGTGCTATAGAGAGCATGAAGTTGCCGGTACGTCTCAAGGATGTGCAGAAGTTTACTGGGTGTCTGGCGTCCCTAAGTCGGTTTGTGAGCCGACTTGGGGAGAAGGCCTTGCCTCTATACCAACTGATGAAGAAGAGCAAAACATTTATTTGGACCCCGCAGGCGGATGCGGCGTTCAACGATTTGAAGAGAATGCTCTCAACCGCACCTGTGTTGGCATCACCATTACCCAAGGAACCTATGCTGCTGTATATTGCTGCAACCAACCGGGTAGTCAGTGTCGCAATGGTTGTAGAAAGGGAAGAAGGGGGCAAGCTGATACAGAGACCGGTGTATTACCTCAGTGAGGTGATCTCGGAATCCAAGCAGAACTACCCGCACTACCAGAAGATGGCATATGGGGTGTACATGGCAGTGACCAAGCTCAAGCACTATTTTCAGGAACACCCGATCACAGTGGTATGCGAAGCTCCTCTGGCCGAAATCATCGGTTGCAAGGATGCTAGCGGCCGGGTAGCCAAATGGGCCATCCAGTTGTCGCCATACGCTCCGGCGTATGAGAGACGAGATGCCATCAAGTCGCAGGCGCTGCCGGACTTTTTGGTAGACTGGGCCGAGATGCAGTATGAACCTCCCATGCCCGATTACAATTTCTGGAGGATGCATTTCGATGGCTCAAAAGCTAAGATCGGGTTAGGTGCCGGAGTGATTCTCACCTCCCCGAAACAAGATGTACTGAAGTATGTGCTGCAGATCCATTTTCGGGCATCCAATAATGTCGCGGAGTATGAGGCTTTGGTTCACGGATTGAATGTCGCCAAGGAAATCGGTATCCGCCGGATAGAGTGTTTCGGTGACTCCGACCTCGTGGTGCAACAGGTGTCGGGGAATTGGGATGCCCTTGATGCAAACATGGCCTTGTACAGGTTTCATGTGCAGAAAATTTCCGGATTTTTTGAAGGATGCGAGTTCAAGCACATACCCAGAGGAGAAAACGAAGCAGCAGATGTCTTGTCTAAACTAGGGTCATCCCGGGATGCCATCCCACCCGGAATAGCCCTGGAACATTTGAGGAAGCCGTCTATACAACCATCACCCGAGTCGGATTCTATCTTCATCCCCAAGGAACCTGGTTCAGAAGCAGTACCCATGGAAGTAGATGTCGGGAGCATAACATCGAACCCGGGGACTGCCTCCCGGTGCTCAGAGAGGCAAAGACAGATGATGATAGAGGTGATGTCGGCAGAACCAATGGATATAGACGCTCCAGCGTTCCCGGTGCGACCTGTCCCGGATTGGGCACAGCCCATTATGGTGTACATCTTGGAAGGAACCCTCCCGGAGAATGAGGTGGAAGCCCGTCAGATAATGCGAAGATCAAAGGCATACACTGTCATTAACCAAGAGCTATACAAGAGAAGTGTCACCGAGGTGCTCCAGAGATGCGTGGAACCGGCAGAAGGGCAAGAGATGCTCCTGGAGATACACCAGGGAGAGTGTGGACATCATGCATCATCCCGGGCCCTGGTGGCAAAAGTGTTCCGGCATGGGTTCTACTGGCCCACTGCGTTGCAGCAAGCAGAAGATATTGTCCGAAAGTGTGGAGGATGCCAGAGATTTGCTCACCGGATACACATGCCGGCGTCAGCACTGAAAACAATCCCCATCACTTGGCCATTTGCAGTATGGTGTTTGGACATGGTCGGGCAATTCAAACCGGCAAGGGGCAACATGACACATATACTGGTAATGGTGGACAAATTTACCAAGTGGATAGAGGTCAAGCCAATCCGGAAGTGCGATGGACACACCGCTGTGCAATTCCTGAAAGACATCATCTTGAGATACGGATACCCACACAGCATTATCACAGATAATGGAACAAACTTTGCTGTGGGGGAATTCGCTCGATTTTGTGTTGAGAAGGGAATCCGGCTAGATGTAGCATCAGTCGCACATCCGGAAGCAAATGGGCAAGTTGAAAGGGCTAACGCCTTAGTCTTGGCTGGTATCAAAGCTCGCTTGATCGAACCATTGTTGAGAACTCCGGGATGCTGGATAGAGGAGTTGCCGGCGGTGTTATGGGGTCTCCGGACTACACCGAATAGATCTACCGGGTACACCCCATTCTTCATGGTATATGGAGCTGAGGAAGTACTCCCAACCGACATACAGTATGATTCTCCGAGAGTAACAATGTTCACCGAGACCGAGGCAAAGGAGGCCCGAGAAGATGATGTGGATTTACTCGAAGAGGCAAGAGAATTGGCACTATCTCGGTCGGCAATTTATCAACAGAACCTCCGTCGCTATCATAGCCGGAAAGTACACCCGAGGGTATTCCGGGAGGGAGATCTGGTGCTGAGGCTCATCCAACGCACGGCCGGAATGCATAAGTTGTCACCTCCATGGGAGAGACCTTTTGTGATAAGCAGGGCATTACACAATGATTCTCATTACCTTGTAGACGCACAGGAGGCTAGGAAAGGTGTAATGGACAAGTCCGGTGAGGAAACCAAGCGTCCATGGAATGTAGCTCTACTTCGCCCCTTTTACACATAAAGGGCTCAGTGTATGTTATATCTCAATTCTCAAACATCAATGAAAGTAAGGCACCCCGGGAGGAACCCGGGGACTGCCTGGTTACGTGCATATTTTGTTATTTTTGTCAAGTTTATTTACTGTTTTTATGCCGGCATCCCGGGAAGGAACCCGGGGACTGCCGGATAGCTGTCTTGTATTTTATTGTATGCATGCCGGGAAAGTTCCGAATCCAATTCTCAAAGTCAAAGTAATGTATGTCATTTAAAATCATCTTGTGACTCGACTGACGAACGCCGAAATGGTAGTCAAGAGCAAAGAGAGGGAAGGTGGGGAACACGAAAATGGTCTCGGGGGCTTGGAACAGGAACTTATCCGGCATGCTTATTTTTACTAACTTAGTTGTTTTTTATGTCGGTAATTCGGTTAGTAGGAACTCGGATTGTTTTAAGTAATGTATGCCGTATGTGGAGTTTTGTGACTCGACTGTCGAACGCCGAAATGGTAGACAAGAGCAAAAATTACCTAAGTACGGTAAACATGAAAGGCAATTCGGGAACTAAAAGCTGAGTACATTGGCATAATTTGTTCGAATAAATAGTTCACGGTGAAACAGAAATAATTTAAGTGTACGATACATATTGCACCCGGCATCCCCGGGGTTTAACGAATTTGCTACTAAGTGTTTTAAGTGGTGGGGGAAGTAGGCTTCTCGACAGCGACTTCCGGAGCGACGACCTCGGGAGCGACGACCTCGGGAGCGCCGACCTCGGGAGCAGGAGTAGCTTCACCTTCAGCATCGGCAGCACCACTCGGGACGTCGGGATGCACCTCGGTCTCGGTGACCTCGGGTATCGGCGAAGATGTTGCATCCCGAGAAACCACCTTCTCGGACGCAGCACCAGAAGCAGCGTCATCTCCCTCCAGGATTTCTTCTTCCCCATCGCCGGAAGCGGCATCATCTTCTTCGGAGTCCTCGTTATCTGACTCAGACTCGGAAGGAACGGTGCTGGCGGTGAAGGCACGGATGCTGGCCCACTTCGCAATGCGGTGCGCCACCTCTCACCGCTGCTGGATCTTTGCCGGATCTTTAACCCAAGGCGACACCGTCCGCAGGCGCAGGATCGCGGCCAGATCAAGACCCTCGTACCAGCTGAGTACTTGGGTCAAGACTTGATCCGCACCAGCTCTAGCACCGGAGCGCTTCCAAGCGTGAATGCGGCTACCGGCACCCAGAAGTGCGCGCGAGAGCTCCGGGATCGAGAGCTTCCCGCGGAGGCTCGGCCACAAGGCGCCGTGGACGTGGATCGCCGCGCTGAGGAGCTCCGTCCCGATAGCCCGGAGAGGTACTATCCGGGCCTTCAGGGCAGTGAGGTGATCCTCAATGTCCCAGGCGTCCGAGATGGGACCCTTCCCGGCACGCTTCTCTCGAGCGGCGGCAACAGCCTTGGCGGCGGCTTCGCGGGAGTGCTCGAACTCTCCTTTAAAAAGAAGAGCTGTCAAAACGACTAAGTCACAAGAAGAGGAACAGCAAATAAAGGAAATAACAGGAGAGGAGAGTTGTCGGATTACTCACTGTTGAGATCCCGGTTCAGCACGGTGAGCTCGGCGAGCCAAGTGTCAGAACGCGACCGAAGAAGACCCAACTCGGCCTCGGCGTTATCCGCGCGTGACACTGACTGGTCCAGGGTCTCCTTCTGCTTCTTGCTCGCCTCGATGAAGCCCTTCTTCATCTCCGACATGGTAGCCTGGGCCTTGGCGAGCTCGCCGTTGAGGCGCGCAATCTCGGCTTGCGCGGTACCAAGGGCAGCCTTCTGGTCCACCGAGATCTGACGCGCGGCATCCCGTTCTTCCCGGAAGCGCTCCTCGGACTTCTTCGACTGACCGAGTTCAGCGAGAACCCGGTTGAAGACGTTGCGGCGTTGTTGGCAGCACTCCTAATAGCAAGACAAAGAAGGCAAAGTCAGTATGGAAAAAGAAGTAAAGAACCCGGTTGGGAGGGTCTCGGGGGCTCGGTGTTCAAGTCTTGGCTTTTCTCTAAGATTGGAACCTAGTGATCTGCTATTCGGTGGAATCTAGAGCACTAAGCACCAATCTCGGGGACTAGTGGTGATGGAGCAATTTTTAACCAACCTATCCGGTTGGGAGGCTCTCGGGGACTCGGTGTCCGAGTCTTGGTTTTTTCTCTAAGATTGGAACCTAGTGATCTGCTATTCGGGGGAATCTAGAGCACTAGGCACCAATCTCGGGGACTAGTGGTGGTGGAAAGAACAAGTGTGTTTTGGATAAAAGAAGAAAAAGTTACCTCGCTTATTCGGGTGACGTCCAGCGCGGCAACCTGGAGAGCATGCAGGGCTTGAGCGCTGCGGCTCGGACCTGCAGCGTGCAAGTCCCCTGCAGTCTCGGAAGCATCGGCGGCAAGCCAGGCCTTGTTGAAGTCATCAACAACCCGGATGCCGGAGCTGCCGGTAACGCAGGTGGCAGCGATGTCCCGAGATCCTGAAGATGCAAAGGAGCTGACCGTTGCTCGCAACATCCGCAAGGCGGCAGTAGGGATCTCGGCAGGAGGTGGTGGTAACGATGAGAACTTACCCGGGCGCAGCACCAAATCCTGGGAAGAAGATGTCGGAGCAGCTGCGGGCGGAGTAGAAGATGTTTTCTGCCCAGAAGTCTTGCCGCGAGACTTGGGAATTTGTTCTGCTGGCCGGGAGGAGGCGGTAGGCTGTTTCTCCGGGATGGCCTTGGGCGCGGCTGGCCGAGAGGCCCCACTCGCCGCAGGTTGCCGGCGAGGGCTAGCGATCTCTGCCTCCAATCCGGGAACCCGACGCGGGCTATCCGGAAGAACAATCTCCCCCGAGGTGGTCGTGGCCTGCAGCGCGATCTCGTCGATCACCGGAGGTGCATCCGAGGTCGCGACGTTTGCCGGTGCGGCACCGGAGGCGGCGGATTCATTTCCTCGAGCAGAAGGGCGAAGAGGTGAAGGAGAGGCCCGAACCGGACTAGGAGTCCGAGTTCCCGGAGGAGGAGGAACAGTAGGTGTCGGGAGCTCGAGCGCGTCACTGAAAGAAAATGTCTTAGTAGAAGTTATGGAGAGAGCGAAGTCAAATAACATGAGGCAAGAAAGACGTACCCGGAATCCACAAGGGGAGGACCCCTCTGCCGGCGTCGAGGAGGCTTCTCGGTCGTCTTCTTGCTCGGTTTACTCTTCTTGGGGGGGTTGCCGGAGGCTTCAGCCCCATCGGTGTCGGAAGCCGCGCGCTTCCGGCTCTCGGCACGTTTGGTCCCGGCTGACGGTTTCGGAACCACAGCTGAGGCCCAATTTAGAGGGAGAGCGTCAATAACGTCAAGGATCTCGCAGTCAATCTCATCGTCATCCGAGGAAATGGAAACTGTCTCTGAGGTTGGAGGATTACCCGGGGCCTTAACGAAAGGGATGGCGAGATGGTCCTCGCCGTCGAGATCCTCTCTCGGCATCACGTCCGGTTTCGGGAAATCCGGGGTGTAGTTCCCGTTGACGTGGATGGCGTCTTCTTCGTGCTGACGCTCGAACAACTGCGCAAACAAGTTAGGTCGTGTCGGTGTCCAGGTGAGCGCATGTACGAAGGCGTAGGCGTGAAAGACTGATATAAGCACCTGGTCAACCGGTCTTTTCCGGGATCCCCCTATGACCCCCCATTCATAATCCTCCGTCATCTCCGTCCGAGCAATAGCTCGGGCACGACGGACGATCGCCGCGTGGCTTAGCCTATGGATACTGGTCCTGGTGGGGTCGAAGTTCCCGGACATGTGGCACATCTTGTGCACTCGGTGTTGAAGGGGGCAGACCCGGCGAACAATAAAGCAGCGCAAGAGGTCATCCCCGGTCATATCCTGGGTGAGCACCTGCAGAACATCATGCATGTATCCGATCTCCTCGCTGTCGGGAAGATGCTTCCAGCGACCGAATTCGCGCGGAGGACCCATGATGAATTCCGGCAGATTAATGAAGTCCGGGTTCGAGGATCCCGAGCCATCTTCCAAGGACTCCCGGTTCTTCACATAGAAGAAGCTGCGCTGCCATTTCCGGCAAGACTCTAATCCCTTGACGATGGGGAATCCGGAGTCCGCGTGAGGGATGACGGTGGCCGCTCCGCAGTCGACCAAGTATTTCACCTTCTGATCCGGGTTGGGGATGGCTTGTCGGCGGAGGATAAAGTACTTGGCCCAGAGATCCACAAAGGGCCATATGCCAAGGTACGCCTCCGCGTAAGTGATGAAGACAGAAAGCATCATGATGGCGTTGGCGGGAAGGTGGTGAGGTTGCACGCTGTACGTGTCGAGGAAGTCGCGGAAGAAGGGGCTAGCCGGAAGCCCAAACCCGCGCTCAAATAGCGATAGGAATACCACAAATTCCCCGGGTTGGGGTTCCGACGCAACCTCCTCTCCCGGTAGACGGCTCTCGACTTCCGGAGGAATCCGGTGAGTCCGATACAGCCAATCAAGATCCGACTGCTTTGTCTCGGATCCGTCCCAACACCCCCGGGCACGTTCTTCACCCATCTCGGAGAAGTACGCGGGAGTATTCGGGCTATTCTGCAGATGCAGCGGCGGTTAGTCGGTAGTCTATCCGAAATGAGGATGTCGGGGCATAAACTGCTGAAAACTACCGGGTTCATGGGAAGCAAGATCTGCCGTGGGTCGTATAATCACAACTAAAGGAAGGAAAAATGGATCTTGCTAAACTCAAGTGAGGCGTGAACAAGGGTAACCAATCTACATCCTAGCGCCACGGTGGTTCTTCACCGTACATCTCACGCGCGCCGCCCGAGTGTGGTCACCGGCGTCGGCGCAACCGTGCTCGTGCTAGGGCACGGCCGGGGTTGGGAAACTACTCTACCGAAGAAACGCATCGGTGCGGAGAAGGGAAACTCACCGGCGAAGGAGGTCGACGGCGTGCGAGAAGGACGACGGGGCGCGAGCTCCGGCGGGACGGCGTACGGGCAACGAGCGCAGCAACGGCGGCGAGCTCGAGACGGTGGCGAAGAGGAAGTGCGAAGGAGAAGAAGTGAGGGAGACTGTTCCGGTCCCCTATTTATGGGGGGGATTCCGGAGCGGTTCCCGTTTTTCCCGCCCACGATCTCCACGATCGTGGGTGGGATCTGTTTTGTGCCGCGAGCCACGTGGCATTATTCGGAGCGCTCGATCCGGCCACACCGAGGGCCACAAAGCCCCAACGGTTCGTTTCCGGATCAGATGCGGCTCCCTGGCGCGGGAACCCAAGCGACACCGTGCGTGCGCAGAAGCACTCGAGTGCGCCTCTGCGCAGACGGGACGTCGGGTGGGCCCAGACTCGCTATCTCGGATTCATCGGGAAATCAACGGTCAAGATTTGCTGAGATGGTGCTACTCGGTCGCAGGCTTCGCCTCCCGGTCGAGACCATCTCGGTGTGAGGATCTCGGAAAGAATTAATCTCGGCATGGAATAAAAGATTGATCTCATGTGTTCTCGGAAGAAAGTTTATTATTAAAGCTGATCCCGCACATCATCCGGGGTCGCTGTGCCGCACCAGCTTCGGGGACTAGTGTCGGGGGGCTGCCCCCCGGGTAGGGGCAGATCCCGGTAAATTATAATGGATAACAACAGTGCTTGACCTTTGGCGACAGCAAAGGGCACCCCTTGGTGTGCCGAAACGGCAGCTGGACACTTGGACGCAGGGAAAGGCCAAGGGGCCCCGTGGCAGCCGTAAGGGTCAGGTCTTGCGGCTATAAATAGACATCCCCGACCCTCGCATTTGCAGCACGGGCAAGAGCGGATGGTTCCTCTAAGAACTAGCTTCTCGAAGATGTCTTTGCTGGTAGACTAAGACATCTTCGGGAGGCTAGGCCTAGAGTTACTCATCCTGAGATAAGTTCGGACATCTCCGGAAGGGATCCCGGACCTGGGACACCGAGGAGGTTCCCGGGTGATGGTGTGCACGGCCTTACCGGATAGGTATCCCGGGTAAGCACTAACCGGAATGTACGTGTCGATCTTGATCTTATGCAGAAGAGGCTCCCAGTGGCAAGAGAGGAGGTAGCCGGCAAGAGAGCTCCCGGTAGGCCGTCAACGGTCTAGAGCAGGCTTTCCCGTATATCGCGGGAGGAAGTACCATTCCGCCTGACACGGAAGCATGGTCACCTCCCGCCTGACACGGAAGCATGGTCACCTCCCGCCTGACACGGAAGCGCGTCAGCCGGTAAGACGACGGTACGACAAGACCTGACATGCCTAGCCCGGCAATCCGGAAAAGGCTATCCGGGATGGGCAAAGACATGTCTTGTCTCTGACAAGGGGACAATGATGATGCAGGACGGCGCCTGCCGTCCTTAGCGAGATGATGACGCAGGGGCTACACCGGATAGTCCGGCGACTAGGTCGCACTAGCCGGTGACGACATCCCGGCTAGACCTGTCCGGTGGGGCCGAGGCAGTTTAGGGTTTCCGGCCCTCCCGGCCGGAACTCTATAAAAGGCGCCATAACTGCTCCTGAGAACGAGAGACCAACCTGAGAGCCAAAGCTATAGTTGCATTTACTCTTAGAGCAGTTACTCCCCTTCACCTTGAGTTCATCTAGTTCTTAGTACTTATACCTTTGATAGATCTTGTAGCAAGTTGTAGTTCTTATACCACCATTACATAAAGAAGAAAGGCAGGAGTAGGGGTATTACCTCCTCACGAGGGCCCTGAACCTGGGTATATCGTGTGTGTGCTTGGTGCCTTCGTGCATTTGTTTGTATTTGTTAGATCTTCCCCGTTGCACTTTGTTCTTGTTTCGTGTTCTTGGGAGATCTCGGTTTTACCGGGATCCTCCCCGTGTGAGTTCTTCAACTCGCTATCCCTCACCGGATCCACCAACGTCCATCGGCCCCACAAATTAGCCATCCTATGACATCTGCCGTGACACCACCACGACACTACAAGAAAAGCCATGTCTTTGGTGTGATAACTTGGGTGCCACATTCTTATCTGCTAATCCAGTAATTTTTTTTAAAAAAATGCTAATCCAGTATTTCATGCCCGCACAAAGCATATTGAAATTGATTTTCACATTGTTGGTGAAAGGGTCGCTGCCAAGAAGTTAGCTATCAAGTTTGTTTCCAGTAAGGATCAGGTTGCTGATGTGTTTACTGAAACTCTTCCTGTAAAAAATCTTCATGAGTTTAGGCGTACCAAGCTTAGATTAAGGGGGGCTGTAAGAGTTATAAAGCAGTTCCCCTCATACGTATCAAGTACGGTATAGTATACCGACCCACGTACGTATTACCTGATGTACACGCCACGACCAGGGCTGTTCTGGTCGTCTATATAACATGAAGCCCAAGCCTCTAACGAGGTAATCGGTTCCGTCCTGGGTTTTTCACATCAGTAACTTCGTTGTACCGATTTATTGCTTCATACTTCCAAAGACCTATTACATGTCTCTTCTATGCTTTTCTTACCGTATTTCTAATGCTTATCTTTGGAGGCTTCATTCTTTCCAAATGTAAGATAACCGTAGCTCATTGGGTGCATATAAACGATGCTATATCAATTGAAACAAAGTGTTTGATATATTTTTTGTTCCAGCCTCAATGCCAGGATGGTTAAATTGGGGATTTATGGTCTCTCCATTGTCATATGCACACATTAGCATAGCTATTGATGAATTCCTATCACCAAGATGGCAAAAGGTGAAAATGCATTTATTCTTTTCGAATAGACAAAATGAGTGTGATTAGCTGCTATCAAGCATCTAACATCATTGTTACTTGCACTTTTTCAGGAAATTATGCAAAACATCACAACTGGGAACCAAGCCCTTATTAATCATGGGCTATATTACAGTTGGCACTTCTATTGGATATCTGTTGGAGCACTGATAGGATTTACAATTTTATTTTATATTGCTTTTGGATTGGCACTAAGTTACATAACACGTAAGTTCACTGCTAGCAACACAAAGTGCATTTACGTTGGAATAGAGCGCCAGGGTACCTGGACAGCATGACTTAAAATACACTGTATTATGGTAACACGCTTGTTTTGGAAATTTCAGTTTTACCGTATATAGCTGCTTGTGGTTATTTTCTGTATGGCTAAAGTGTCAAATATGAACTCCAAATCAAATATTTTGAGTTATATTGATCTACATGCCTAGCAGATATATATGTATATGATATGCTAGTACAACATTTAAACAATCAATGAAAAGGTGAACTATGATTTAAATATTTTTTCAAACTAGTTTGGAATAGCATATAATGTAATTAAAAAAATGAAATTTATGGGCACTAGCACCCAGGACTTTTTATTATATAGGTAGCAGCCACCCAGGTGAGGCACGGGAATTCGCTCCCGATGGGAGTCGAACCCTAGACGCAGGGTTGCCACTGCAAGCCCTGGACACTAGGCCACAACCTAGTTCTCAATGTAATTAAACACGATACCCACAAATTTGATGCAACATATATAAGCAAAACTTAGTCTGGAGCACCTATGTGGCCGGTGATCCAGATTTCAGTTGCACGAAAAATATCTTGAGTTCAGATTACATACTTCGATATAATTATTTGGTATCTATTAAAATTTTCAGAATACCAATTGAGTTCAAAGAACTTGAGGAATACTCATCACATATCTAGCAGATTTATTTGTACTCATATTATCTAAAATAAATAAAAGGGAACTAAACTTTGAATGTTTGTTCAAACTTTGTTTGCCATAGCTTATAATCAAGTTGAATGTCATGCCCACAATAATTAAAATTCCATGCAACACAACTACATGAAACATCCTGAATTTGGAATATGGTGCCCAGACAGCATGGAGCCCTCGTTAATGTAATATATACGTGTACAATTATTTACTTCTGAATCAGACTATACTTCGACAATTTCAGCTACAGAAGCATTTCACGGAAGCACGCCTAGAAAAAGCTTATACCAACAGCAGGAAGATCATATCCAAAAGAAAATTGACGATCATTCAGATACTCCTAAGAAAGGTAAAATAGAAAAATCTAGATATTATTTTTTTAGAAAAGAGAATTTTATTAATCCCAGCCTCTCCATCAAGTACATCCAGATATTGTTCAATTATAAGGATTGGAGATTTTAAAAAATGAAGTTAATAGACGTTTTAAAAGCAAAATGCACGCATCTTCAATATGCCGCTCTTCTTGCAGCAGAGATGGTTATACTCCCTCCGATACACAAAAAGTGTCGCTCATCTAGTACAAAGTTTGTACTAGCTTAGCACAAAATGAGCGACACTTTGTATGGATCGGAGGGAGTACCTATCATGCAGCTTATTGTCACATTCTGTGATCTGAACTATCATGTTGATACTCCACCGGTAATTAAGCAATATCCCCTGTTTATTTAATTCTCATTTTTTTCTTTATTGCTCTCCTGCTTCGTATTTTATGATGGAGGTATGCACAAAATGTACAGGAAATGCTTAAATGGGTGTCAGTGGAGCCGGGAAGACAACTTTGCTAGATGTATTAGCAGGAAGGAAAACAGGAGGTCATATTGACGGCGACATAAGAATAGGTGGATATCCCAAGGTGCAAGAAACGTTTGTTAGAATCTTAGGTTACTGCGAGCAAGCCGACATACATTCGCCACAGCTTACAGTTGAAGAGTCAGTAACTTATTCTGCTTGGCTTCGTCTTCCTTCTCAGGTTGATGCGAAAACAAGATCTGTATGTCCCCTGGAACATTACAAAAATATATTGATTTTAGTAAGCAAAGCACGCACTAGACTGACAAATTAACCATTTTTCTTGTATCTTCCTATGTAGAAATTTGTTGCTGAAGTCCTTCAAACTGTTGAACTAGATGAAACAAAAGATGTTTTAGTTGGGACGCCACAGATAAATGGAATATCCATGGAGCAGCGAAATTGGCTAACAATTGCAGTCGAGCTTGTTTCGAACCCATCTGTCATATTAATTGATGAACTAACAACAGGATTAGATGCAAGGTCAGCAGCAATTGTGATTCGTGCAGTTAAAAGTATTTTTTTTTTGAATTTTTAAGAACTTTACTAATCAACCACAGACATGTTTACACAAGTAGTATCAGGAACAAGGCTATGGTCCTCCACGCAGGGAGAAACATCCTTCAGCATAACACCCTCACACCAGGTTCTAAAACTAAACTTGACAATATTATGAGCAGCAACATTTCCCAATCTAGCAACCTTCACAAATCTAACACCTTTAAAATTGTTCACCAAATATTTTGCCTCATCCAGGATGATCCTGACAGCAGATTTACAAGTTTCAGAACTGTTAATAGCATGAATAACTGAAGCATTATCACTCTCAATCACGACCTCTTTGTCTGCAAAGGGAAGCATGGCTTTAACACCTTCCAGGATGGCTATAGCTTCAGTTGTTTCAGCATCTTGGCAGTGGGGGATTGTTCCCCAAGCAGAGAAAATAATTCCGCCCAAGTGATCTCGCATAATAGCTCCCCAAGCCCCTTTGTTGTCATCCACATAGAAGCTAGCATCAATGTTTATACCAGCCATCACTAGGTTTTTGCCAGCGCACTGGAGGAGCATTTTTTTTTGGGGATTTCACTTCTTTGATCAGCACCTTTTTCTTGCCCTTGTGGTCAGGTTCATCCGAAGAACAAGAAGCCTGAAGGAAGGAACACAAATAAGAGGCAACAAAATTAGCAGATTGTTCCACAGTGCATTTACCATCACCAAAAATCATGTTATTTCTCATGTGCCACGTCCTCCACCACATGAACAGGAGTTTTGATCTGAGATCTTTGTTGCATTGGTTCAGAAGAATGAGAACCCAATCCTGTCATGTATCAACGAAGAGGTTCTTTCTAGGTAGGTCCTAGATTTTACGTAACCGTTGCCTGAGAGTAACAGCTTTCGTGCAATGCACCATGGCATGGTGGGCCGTCTCCGGATCCCTGCCACAAATACTGCAGGTGGGTAGAATGTCCATGTTTCTGCTACACCTAAGGGCTTGCACCCCAAGGGTGTTAGTAGCTAGCTTCCAGCCAAGCACCTTTAGTTTAGGAGGCACATTGCAGCCCCAGATTAGTATTTCTGAAACAGGAAGGACAGTAGTATGTACGATCCATCAGCCCAACACTGAAATTTTTGAGGCATTTGATGAGGTAAAATTAGCTTCTAAATTTATTGTATATTCCGAACCTGATGAAGACATATTTTTTTGCCGGAGTCAGTAAATAAAGTTCATTGCAATTAAGATAAAAAAATTGCTTCCACCTTCACAGATAGTCAGGACTACCCTTTAGCTGTACATATTTTTTCGACAAAATGCAAAAAGCTTTTGCGTTTTCTTTCATTGAAAAGGTGAGGGGATGTTGTTTACATGAGAACAAGCCTGATAAGGCGTACATGGGGGGTGAAAAAAAGACATCAGTGTAGATCTCAGGTCATCGGGAATCGGGATGAGGTCGTGCAGCCCTAGCATGCCTGCACTGCTCCATAGCGCTGCTGCTTCCTTGATCTTTGCCACCAGGTCAGTGACCGATGGCCTGGTACCTTTGAAGACCCAGCTGATGCGATGCTTCCAGATGAACCAGGGGGATCAGGAGCCTGACTGTGGCGAGCCCCTTACGCATTGGTTTCGGGGTCGTCTGCCGGGCTTGCTGGTATCAGGGGCTGAGCGGCGTCGCACTCGCATGGTTTGGTGACTAGCATGGTAGGCAAAGCCAGGCCAGGACGTCGTGCCATACGCCCAAACCTGTTGCGCGGAAGGGCAGGCAGTGAGGAGGTGTGTGTTTTTTAAGAAAAGGAGGGTGTGATTCCCCGGCCTCTGCATCGAGTGATGCACACAGCCATACGCACTTATTAATTCAACCAGATTTATAAAGTATAATAATGAAATAAACTGAAATCAACCTCTCGATAACAAGGGTCGCCACCACTGTGATGGGGTGACTAACACCAACGCACATCATCTAAAACTGGAGTACCAGTTCAGCTAAACACTCAACGCACACCGACATGTACGCTTTAGTTGCTGCAGCCGTCTTCCACGAACCCATCTTCAGAAAGGATCAACACCATGACCTCACAAATCTGGTCTGTCGTCGCCGTCGCCACGACGCCAGACAGCGCCACCAAGCGTGAGTCCATCGACCCGAAATCGAGACCCCGCAGCGCCACGCCGTCGAGACACACCGACATCGACGTGGTTGATGACAACCGCTCCGCCAGCTGACCCCTCCAGGTAGTTCGTGTTCCAAAACGATGCCCTCAAAAGGGTGAACGACACCATAGGTGACGCCATCATCCGATCTTGTGGCCAGATCTAGGGTATCCCCCGGAACTTTGTGCGGAGGGTTGGTGAAACTCGGCGACGACCCCTTCATCAAGGCGGCGACACCCAAAGGCGCCGAAATCGTCGGTAGAAACCCGGCTTGCACCGGCCGAGGTCCAAGATCCGTGAACCACCGAAGGTGGCCGGGATTTAGTCACCGCACCTCGCCGCCGATCTGCCCGAAGTAGAGAACCACACCACTAACGCGCCGCCGCAAGGAGCAGCCACGCCGACCTCCAGCCAGTCGACCACCTCCAGCGAAGGAGGAGACCACCATCACCACGCCCGGGGCAGGAGCCCCCGACTTCCTCGTGTTGCTTGCCAAGCCCAGATGACGAGTCGTTGCTGGCGCCGGTGTAGAAGCAGTCGCAGGGCTCGGCCCGCCTAAGCTCATATGGGCTAGGATCGGGCATCGCCGCCATCACTGTCCTCCCACCGCGCCGCCGTCTTCACGTCCTCCCTGGCCGCCGTTGGCCCGCGCCACTGTCGGAGGAACGACCGGATTGGACCGCCGCCTCCCCGTCCCGTCCTCCGGCCAAGGATTGGAACGCCGCCGCCGCGCCACACAGGCGCCTATGGCGGCGGCTGCGGGGGAGGAGACGAGATGGGGGAGGGTGGGAGGCGGCCTGGGTGGGAGGCGGCCTGTGAGGAGGTGTGTGATGGTCTCTTCCTCCTGATCGCAGAGTAGGCAGTTGGTGCTGTAGGCCATGTCGTCCAAGCGGCGCTGGATGTGGAGCCCCTGGAATGTGGCAGCATAGCAGGAACTTGCGGTGTAGGCTCCTGACGCGGTCCACTTCCAAATGGGGGCGTCGGGCTGGTCTGTCAGGAGCGTGTGCTCGATCTCCATCCACAGCCGTAGGCACTACCCAATTTCATGAACGCCGATGGTGCATGTGATGTCGCGCGCCCCGCTGTGCTGCTGCAGGCCCGAAGCGACGGTCCTGACTTTGCGGCGACGCTTGGAGACACATGCATTAACTGGGGCGCAATAGTTATTAGAAATAAACACAAACATATTTTGTTATAGATTGCAGTTTTTCGTTCAACAAAAGTAAAAGTACATAATAAAATAAAATGGGAAGTTGCAACAAAGCCCTTAAACAATTTCAGTTAGCACAACTAATCCCTTTTTTTAGATGAAAGGCCCAAGTGTCCGACCTCAAATTAATAAGGCCAAGCCAGTCACAGAAACACGATTACAGGCTGCGACAATCAGCTTTTTGCCAACAAAGAGAAAGATAACAAAGATGAAAAGTGAAACTGACTAAGAAAAGTTCTAGGCACACAGTCGGATACACGCTCAAGCAACACCACCTATATGAGCACAGACTAAGGTAGCAACTTCCTCGCGCCCATTAGCTCCTACCACCAGACGGCAGGCCACTTCTTCCAGCACCATCAAGGGGGAAGGACGAAATAGTGTATATAACCCCTTCAGCTTTTCCGCCAGACTTCTTAGCCTTGGCTTGTCGACTCCCTTGGTATTTAGGGACCAAAACTGCAAGAACAAGCAACATTTGTAAATAAGGTCAGCAGGGTGTTTAATGAGCTTGCCCTCAATGGAAAGCTTGTTGCGAAAGCCCCACAACGCCCAGCTTTGCGCCACAAACAAGGCCCACACCACCCTACGGTGTTGCCCCGAGAGAGACGAGAGGATCGCAAAGACTTGCGCAAAATTCGCTGGACACCACACACAACCTAGGACAGACCGAAGAACACTCCAAGCCAACTTAGCTATCGAGCAACTGAAAAACATATGGGACGCATCCTCCACCACCCCGCACAGCTTACATAGCCCATCTGACGGACCGTGCCGCGTAACTAATTGTGCTCCCGACGGCAAACGGTCCAGAATCAGTTGCCACGAGAATATCTTGATCTTGAGAGAAAGTTTGGCCCTCCAAACATCCTCAAAGTGCGTGACTGAGACCCCTTGCAGCAGCTTGTTGTTCATGGACACCACTAAGTAGACCCCTGACTCCTCGAGGGACCAAGAAACCACATCCTCCCCTCGGACAGTACCAGTTGATGGACCAGTTGATCAAGTTCCAACCATTCTGCGAGCGTGGGCGCATCCAAAGTGCGCCTAAGGGTCAGAGGAGAGCTCCCACCTCCGACACCAAAGCTTGCTGATTGCCGCAGATGGGAAAGATCAGCGGGAACTGCTCGCGCAAGGGGACCCCCGCCCAGTTATCTAGCCAGAACAAAGTCCGTTTTCCATTGCAGATGGAATGCCTCGCACCCACCTTAAAGAGGTGTTTGATTTTATTCAGGCTTCTCCAAAACGGCGACCCCACCCCTGTGAGAGCCGCGAAAATGTCATTAGAAAGCAAATACTTTGCCCTCAACAGCTGCGCCCAAATAGAGTTGTCTTGCTGATACAGTTTCCAAATCCATTTAAGCATTAAGGCCGTGTTCATATGCTTGGAGTTGATGATCCCCAGACCCCCAAACTCCTTCGGGCGACAAACGGCGGGCCAGCTGACCAGGTGATACTTACGTTTCGGACCTGCCCCTTCCCAGTAGAACCTAGCCCTGTGCGAATCGAACCTCCTATGCACTCCTCCCTGTAGGAGAAACAGCCCCATAGCGAACATGGGTAGGTTGGCGAGGCAGGAGTTGGACAAGATCAACCGCCCACCCGAGGACAGGAATCTGCCCACCCACGGCTCTATCCTACCAGCGAGACGCGCGACTAGAAAATTCCATTGCTTTATGGCCAGTTTCATGCCCGCAATTGGAAGACCGAAATAAATGAAAGGGAAAGCCCCAAGCTTACAATTGAACATGTTAGCTACCCTTTGCCGCTGCGCTTTTGGTTTACCCAACACTATCACCTCGCTCTTGTGGTAGTTAATTTTTAAACCTGACATATCTTCAAAGCACAGAAGCAAGAACTTCAAATTGGCGATGGCTCTGTCATCATCCTGAATGAGAATGAGAGTGTCGTATGCGTATTGTAGGTGCGTAACTCCGCCCGGGATTAGATGCGGCACCACCCCCTTAATGTGGCCCACATCCGCCGCCTTGGTGAGCATGGCGGAGAGCCCTTCCGCCACGAAATTGAAGAGAAGCGAGGACAAGGGATCACCCTGCCTTACCCCGCGCTTATTGGTGAAATAGGGGCCCACTTCACCATTTATTGAAATCACCGTCTGGCCCCCTCTGACTAGCTGCGCCACCTTGTGAACGAAGCCGGCGTCAAAACCCTTTTTGAGTAGAACTTCCGAAAGAAAGTCCCAGTTGACTCTATCATACGCATTCTCGAAATCCAGCTTCAGGAGAATCCCTCCTAGCTTCTTGGACTTGAGCTCATGGACAATTTCCTGTAGGGCCAACGCCCCATCCAGGATGAATCTCCCTTTGATGAACGTCGTTTGGTTAGGACTAATCACTCTATTTGCAATCGGATCCAATCTGACCGCAAAAGCCTTGGACACAATTTTGAAGATGACATTGATCAGAGCGATGGGTCTGAATTGAGAAATGAGCTCTGCCCCTTGCACCTTCGGGATGAGGGATAAGATACCAAAATTGAGTCTCGCCACGTCAATCCTCCCAAGGATAAAGTCATTGACAATGTGAAGGACCCCAAGCTTCACCAGAGACCAACATTGCTTAAAAAACAAAACCGGAAACCCATCCGGGCATGGCGCCGAGTCCGATTTCATGTCCATGACCAATGCTTCCAACTCATCCTCAGAATAAGTAAGAGCCAAGGAGAGTTTCTCCTCCTCCGACACCCGACTACTACCCACCGAGGTATTAGCCGCCAACCCGCAAAGACGAGGTTCCGTAGAGCCCATCAGAGCACGATAAAAGTCGTACACATGTTCTTGAATGAGAGCCTTTGCCGTTATAGGACCCTCTTGCGTCAAAAGGGACGCAATGTAAGTTCTTCTACGCTTCCCGTTAGCTACGGCATGAAAATACGCTGTATTTGCATCCCCCTTGCCGGGCCCAGTTGACCCGCCCTCTTTGACGCCAATACTCCTCCTCGGTTTTGACTAACTGAAGAAGTTGCTCCTCAAGATGATACCTGAGCGCCCAGTCATCCTCACATAAACCATCCAAGTCTTCCTGGGAGTCCAAGTCCTTAATCTGCGTTAGAAGTTGAGTTTTCTAAGCTCGGGAGTCCCTACCCAGATTTCTACTCCACCCACAGAGAAACTGGCGCAGGTTTGAGTTCATGAACGCCCACCAGTCCACAATGTCCCGAGCCCCAACTCTGGACATTAGCCCTCCCCATCTCGCTTGAAGAAAACTAGAGAACCCCTCTACCTCGAACCACCCTGATTCGAAGAAGAAGCGATTGCTGCGCACCAGGGAACCCTCCCCGGAATCGAAGATGACCGGCGTATGATCTGACCCCAGACTAGTCTCAGCCGAAAGCGAGCACACAAGAAAACGTTGTTCCAGTTCCGGCGAGAAGAACACTCTATCCAGCACGCATCTGACTGGATTCAACTGTTTATTAGTCCACGTGTACCGTGCACCCGTGCGAGGCAGCTCTTGCAGTGCCCATGCAGCGATATGCTCATTGAAGAGGTCAATCCTCGCCCAATTGACTCTGTCGTTATTCTTATCCTCCTGGGACCGCATAAGATTAAAATCACCCCCCATGATAATTGGGCGGGAGATCACCGCAACCTTAGCCGAAATTTCCCCCAGGAATTCCGCAGAACGGGAGTGGTCCACCGGGCCGTAGATCCCCATGATCTCTAGCAAAAGGCCCGATGGACGGTGCAGCACCGCCGCACAGACAAAGAATTGCCCTGAACTAATCTGACCCACCTCGAACATGTTGTCCCGCAGACCCATGAGCATCCCTCCCGAATACCCCTGCGCAGGAACCCAACTCCAGAAGAATTTCTCGCTGGTTTCAAGACTCTGAAGTTTTGCATCCGTGAACTCTTGCTTTATTGTTTCTTGCAGAATCACTACATCGATGTTGTTGAAGGGGATCGTGTGCAGAAAACAAAAAAAATTCTAGCAGTGATATCCTTAAACTATCCAAGATCTTAACTATGCAAATATAGTAGTACGGCGGAGATCGGAATACATTCCCTCGTAGACCGAATAGCGGGGATTACGCTCCCGCACAAGCGTTGACGACGAAGACGACGTAGCCGACCTCTAGGTCGCGGAGAACTCGACGCGACGAAGATGAGGAAGATGACTCGAGGTCGGGTGGAGGAAGTAGGCCTCCGACTACCGCTAGCGCAACACCTCGCAGGGCGTTACACACATACGGTGGAGACGACGGCCTCCGAAGCTCCAGTCCAGGACGAGCAGCGGAAGACTTGGACCGGGACACCAGCAGCGCGGCAGCGGGCTATGGTGGAACAGATCCCCCTTCTCTACTCGGCGCAACTCCGACAAAGGGAATCACGAGATCGAGAGAGAATTAGGGAATTAATTGGTGAATTAAAATGTCAGGGGTGCCCCTTCTTATATAGGCTCCCGGGGGGAGCCAACCTTGCCAGCCAGGCAATGTGGGACTATCCCCCATTGCCTGGTGCGGCCAAGGGGAGTGCGCGGGCCCTAGTGGGCCCCTTGTGGCCCACTAGGGGCTGGCCGAACCAGCCCTCCTCCCTTGGGGGGGAAGCTGCCCCCCCCCCCCTCATGGGCCTTCTTTCCACTAGAAGGCCCATTTAGGGAAATCTGCCTTTAAAAATTCGAAAATAAATATATAAAATCATATTTAAACATTAATTACACTAATTAATATCAAACATATTTATATAATTTATTCTAGCTCTGAAAACTCTTTCGTCGCTGCCCGATCTCCATCGGACCATTCCCGGGACGTTCTCGGTGATCTCTTTCCTTTCCGGTTGTCTTGTCGAAACCCCTTAAGTGTGTTACCCTAGCGGTTCGATATAATAACAGGTACGATCAAGACTCCTCTATAATCAACGACTAACTCGTAGGCCTGGACCCCATGAATTAATCCTTGTGATATAACTAATGACTTTCATCTATCAAACCTGGACGTATAGTCTTAAACCCTTTGTCATGGCGATACTTAGCGTGTCCAAGCATCATTCTCATATATCTCCATACCTAGTATGATCTCGTTACCGACATCGCTATCTTCTACTCGTCTATGATATTATGTCAGCTGGTGACCTAGTCACATGTTTGCAAACTCATTTGACATAATCCCACCGAGTGGGCCCTAGAGTATCTATCCGGCTATGCGGACTGATAAATCCCGATGTTGACCCCTCGTCTCAACTACCCCCTTTTGATACCCAAAAGTATCACCGTTATTGTCACATTATATAAGATATGACGTTTGGTGCGATCAAATTATCTTCCAGGGATAACAATAAGAGTTGATCTCACGGTCTTAAGGCGCAATGACTATGTCCTATAAATACTGGTTATGTCCATCACATGGTTACACCTAACGATATGACTTCCATTGCCGACCGGCGCCATGCCCTATGATCGGAAAACCTCGATCATCAATCGCGCAATGAAACTAGTCTTAGTAGAGGCTACTAGGGACCTGGTTGTTTATCTACCACACATGTATTAATGTTTTCGCTTAATACAGTTATAGCATGGTATAAAACATATAATGAACAATTGGGATATTGCCAATAAACTATGTTTATTAAGGGCCTCTAGGGCATATTCCTTTCAGTCTCCCACTTGCACTAGAGTAACACTTAATCTAGTTCACAACTTGGTAAAAGCTCAACACCCATAGCATCTCGGTGCCTGCTCGCCTCGCGGAAGAGGAATACAGTCAATAGATCTCACACATTGAGACCTATATGTGCTTTGCAACACTTCTATGTCACCTAGTTTGACATCATCCCGTATCTTACGATGACGGTGAAATATATCCTAGTGGATGGAGTGAGATTCGAACATTCGCGTAGCATGGGCCTGAAAAGTCTAAGAGGTCTATCAAGGGGACCACCTACGCTCGGAAAACTGCTCAGTCCAATCACACTTGCTACTTCTGAAGTCGCGATATATTTCTATACCTATGTAGATTATGTGACAGTGCATTCATATGCGACTTCGCAAACTAACCATGTCTCTCTTCAAAATGAAGGACCTCTCCTATATGAGATTTCTAGTCGTGTGGGTCAGTGTCATAACTTGCATCATCGTAACCGCTTTACGACAAGTTGTCTTTCCACTCTTACCCTTTACTAGAAAACATATCTTCAGTTCTATAGACACTGAAGAATATACTTAACGTTTGTTCATTGATCCACACAAGGATCACTCTAGAACCTGTTCTTCAACCAAGAACTTGGGTAACACTAAGTCGAGCTTTCAGTCTGATAGCATCTATGGCTGATACATAGATAATGTCGAACATTATTTGCTATTACTGAAAATGCCAAGATAAACTTAATATTTTACCTAGTCATACAAGCAAGAACCTCTTTCTTTGCTTGTCCTATTCTGAGACACTTCAGAATCTTGACTTAGGAAATATTCTGACTTAATGTTATTAAGCCCCTTATGATCTATACAATTATAAATCGGATGTCTAATACTCCTAACTTCATTTCATAGAAAATTTAATCACTTAAATAATCCTTTACACTCTACTAGAGGACCTGTGTCATTCAATATGCCGTTACATACAGAATCACAAATGACACCTAGCTCCCACTCAAATATGCCTTCCGCATATAAGATCAAGGAAAGCTACTTAGCTCCCACTCAAATATGCCTTCCGCATATAAGATCAAGCAAAGCAACTTTGCTCCCACTCACTTCTTTGCAAATGTAGGTTTCTTCAACTATTTTGGACAACTCCAAAATCCTTTGATCACATTATCAAAGTGAAGATTCCAGCTCCGATATGCTTGCTTCAGCCCATGAATGGACCACTGAAGTTTGCATACATGTTTAGCATCCTCAGGATCACCAACTCTTTCTTAATGACACTATTAAGAAACATGGTTTCCTTATCCATCTATCAATTTCTCATTCGAAATTATAGTGATTGCTAAACGACCCAGAATAGATTTAGGCTTCGCCACTTGAGACAAACTCTCATGTGGTCAACTTTTGAATCTGTCGGAACTGTTTCACGACAAATCGATCCTTCTCAATGTCTATTCTCTCATAAAATTCCATATACTATTAACATCCTAGATGCCATCAAGAAGATCTCCCAAGTCATTACCTGGTAATCGTATATGGATTTTATTTCGGATCATAAATGACTGATAGCCATTTCTCGGACTTAGGTCCACCATCTCTTCTTCGTAGTTCGTAGGTCTATCATATTCCATTAATAAGACCTTCATAACAAGATTGTCGTAACACACATTGTGGAACACAACCTCGTATGCATGCGCTCTTAGTATGAGCTCAGAACATCATGATCTTGAATCATCAGCTTTTTCAAGCTGTGGAGCCTGACACCGAAAACACTTTCGGTTGCGCCACTCTGATGTCTAGAGAGGAAGTTCACCAACTTCGTCTTGCTCTACTTTCTTTCTCATTCATAATATTGGACAAGAAACTATTTCTTTCGCAAGGTATATCCCGGCAATAGTTTTGCCTATGTCGTGAGACATGTACCCAATTAACTCTTTAGGTAGGGTATACTACAAAGATTAATCCATTTTAGGTTCGATCACATCGAAACACTAAATTGTTGAAACGACAATCCAGGCTAAAAAGCCATGCCATCACTCGTATGGTATTGTCTCCATGGATTCAAATAGTTTCCCTATTATCTAACGTGAGTGTTACGTTTCTACCATATGACTCTAACGATCACAATAATCCGGTAAGAGATTTATTTACCACACACTATCCGATAGGGACGTCATAACATACAATAACACTATGGTGTTCCATGCGACGTAATTTGTGGAACTCTTCTCACAAGTCTTCCAATGATGTGCCAACATTATAACTCAAATCTTCATTTCCTCGATCTGTATCGCGGGGATTTGATTTTCTTGTTAAGTTTATTTCCTACTTCATTCTGAACTTGTTTGATCGAATCAAAATTTCCAGGCCAACATTCCCCGAGTGGATATCCATATATCTACTCAAATGTTCATGAAGTCTATGAAATAAATACTTCCACTACATGTTAAAGTACTTCATTGATTCACATACACCCATATGCACGATTCTCAACAAGCTATACTCAAAAACGTTCAGTGAAGTTCACAAAATAAAGGTCTCCACTACCCGTCAATCACTTCATTGAACCACATACATCTCTATGCATGACTATCAATAAGTTATATGCCCGTTTTTTGAAAACGGTGTCTTAGTTATTTTTGCAAGTGTCAAAAGATCAAATCTTAGGACTTGTAGGTCCATCCGGTATGGAGCTAATGCATTGACTATAACATTGACATGAATTAAACGGTAGTGCCACACATATGTGGTGTCTTTATTAAGTTTGTATCCTTTGGCATTAATATTATGAATGTGGGAGCTTCTACCATCTAAATTCAAATCGGCATATGGTCATTACTTCATAAGTATAGGACAACGAATTTGTCACTAACATATATGAACAAGTGTCTCGCTAGAGGAGACACACTTATAACGATCATACTAACAAGCGATCATAAAGAATTTACCCAAATGGTAGATCTAGAGGGAGAGTGTCGATGGCCAGCACAACAACTTGGCTGCCATTATCAACACGCAATGTCGCCTCATCCTTTCAAGCTACTCAAGCAGTAAACCTGGTTTTCATAAAACATGACTAGTTCAAAACTTAGTCACTACTGCGAGTACTTGCTTAGCTGAAACATTCATAACATGTATATCATATATATACTATCATCATCGATGACTTCCGGCGATCTGTTTCATCTTCTTGATACTTCCAACGTAATCAAGAACCATGAAGGTGAACGATTCCCCTTACATGACATAGTCTATGACAGAGGATTTGCACTTGGCAACAATGTCTGTCATCCAGTGATCGAGCTGAGCGAGGCGTCTCAATGTTCATCAAGTATGAACATATGTCATTAAGTATGACCGCCACGTGCTCCCTCAATGTGTGTATTCTCTTCCATCTTGGTTGAGAAGACAATCAGTCAACGTACCGATAAACTTCATCAACCCAACCTTAGGGGTACCCCGAGTTTAGCGACCATCTCATATGTTCGCGATCCAATAACTCGTACCCACCATTGGTTCTCTATGGCAAAGATCACAACATACACTGGACTATGATGATATCATCCGCATAAAATCTGATAATCTAAATTATCTTTTGTTAGCGGAATCTCCGGGTTTATCTCCTAGCGGGTATTGTAACACAAAGAGCTAACGGTTTAAACAAGGAGTATCCTCAAGCTAAAGTATAAAACTATGAAGTTTGGACCCAACCTTTTAAGTTTCTCAATCGCAGGAATGCGCCTAATTTGAAAAGATGCTATCATAATGGTTAATATCTACAAAGGTTTTGCAAAACAGACTTTGTTCATTATATTTTGAGTTCTAGTATTTTAGAAAATAACTATCCGAACTCCCGCTCAAAGGAACATCCCTCCTGGTCGTTTAAGCGATTACACGACCCCCATCCATTGCACCACCCCTCATCGTCAGAGCCGGCAACACAACTTCAAGGGTAGATAATTGTCAATCACAACAACTCTGTGACTCATGCTCGACCTTTCGGCCTCCGTGTTCCGAGGCCATATCTGCATATGCTAGGCTCGCCACTATAACCTCCACGCTGACGTTTGTGCAACATGGCTTACACCCACTGTATGCGAACGACGATATGTCTGACACCCGATCATCGCGGCCTTCCTCATAACGTATAACTTTCTTGGTGGTGCGCATTGTAGGGAATACACTAGTGGTATTTTGAAGGGATCATCTTATATATAACTACCACCGCGTAATTAACATATACTAATATATATAATCACACAATATAAGATGCACAAAAAACATCAAATGTAATGCGACCTGATATGGTCCATGCGCCATGGTCTTCTTGGCGCGTGCAGTTCATAAACAATTTAATAAACCTACCTTGACCATATCACATAGCCCCTGCAAAATAAAGTTAGACGCTTCTACTTTATCGTTTGCATATTTTACGTGGCTTGGGGTTGTCGTAAATAGAACCGCTTCATACCTACGAACCTTATGACCACAACAACGATCCAATAATTGCATGTTTAAGCATCCCTTTCGGGCCCTCCATTGAAAATGCAAGACCAACTAAAGAGCGAGAAACAGGCACCCGCCAGCCACAGATACGGTACAAGCCGTATGTCAGTAGTGGAACCAGTCTCGCGTAAGCGTACGCGTAAAGTCGGTCAGGGCCGCTTCATCAACTCGATGCCGCTGGAATCACAAGTGCACGCTAGAGGGTAGCAAATAACAGGAACGGTGCCCCCGTGTAGAACACGGGTTCTAACAGCGTACAGCTATATCTACGATAGATCGGCTCTGATACCACTGAAGGGGATCGTGTGCAGAAAACAAAAAAATTCCTAGCAACGATATCCTTAAACTAGCCAAGATCTACACTATGCAGATATAGTAGTACGGCGGAGATCGGAATACATACCCTCGTAGGCCGAATAGCGGGGATTACGCTCCAGCACAAGCATTGACGACGAAGACGACGTAGCCGACCTCTAGGTCGCGGAAAATTTGGCGTGACGAAGACGACGAAGATGACCTCGAGGTCGGGTGGAGGAAGTAGGCCTCCGAGTACCGCTAGCGCAGCACCTCGCAGGGCGTTACACACATATGGTGGAGACGACGGCCTCCGAAGCTCCAGTCCAGGACAAGCAGCGGAAGACTTGGACCGGAACACCAGCAGCGCGGCAGCGGGCTATGGTGGAAGAGATCCCCCTTCTCTACTCGGCGCAACTCCGACAAAGGGAATCACGAGATCGAGAGAGAATTAGGGAATTAATTGGTTAATTAAAAGGCCAGGGGTGCCCCTTCTTATATAGGCTCCCGGGGGGAGCCAACCTTGCCAGCCAGGCAATGTGGGACTATCCCCCATTGCCTGGTGCGGCCAAGGGGAGTGTGCCGGCCCTAGTGGGCCCCTTGTGGCCCACTAGGGGCTGGCCAAACCAGCCCTCCTCCAGCTTCCCCCCCTCATGGGCCTTCTTTCCACTAGAAGGCCCATTTAGTGAAATCTGCCTTTAAAAATTCGAAAAAAAAATATAAAAAATCATATTTAAACATTAATTACACTAATTAATATCAAACATATTTTATATAATTTATTCTAGCTCCGAAAACTCTTTCGTCGCTGCCCGATCTCCATCGGACCATTCCCGGGACGTTCCCGGTGATCTCTTTCCTTTCCGGTTGTCTTGTCGAAACCCCTTAAGTGTGTTACCCTAGCGGTTCGATATAATAACAGGTACGATCAAGACTCCTCTATGATCAACGACTAACCCGTAGGCCTGGACCCCATGAATTAATCCATGTGATACAACGAATGATTTTCATCTACCAAACCTGGACGTATAGTCTTAAACCCTTTGTCATGGCGATACTTAGCGTGTCCGAGCATCATTCTCAGATACCTCCATACCTAGTATGATCTCGTTACCGACATCGCTATCTTCTACTCGTCTATAATACTATGTCAGCTGGTGACCTAGTCACCTGTTTGCAAACTCATTTGACATAATCTCACCGAGTGGGCCCTAGAGTATCTATCCGGCTATGCGGACTGACAAATCCCGCTGTTGACCCCTCGTCTCGACTACCCCCTTCCGATACCCAGAAGTATCACCGTTATTGTCACACTATATAAGATATGACGTTTGGTGCGATCAAAGTATCTTCCAGGGATAACAAGAAGAGTTGATCTCACGGTCTTAAGGCGTAATGACTATGTCCTATAAATTCTGGGTATGTCCATCACATCGTTACACCTAACGATATGACTTCCATTGCCGACCGGTGCCATGCCCTATGATCGAAAAACCTCGATCATCAATCGCGCAATGAAACTAGTCTTAGTAGAGGCTACTAGGGACCTGGTTGTTTATCTACCACGCATGTATTAATGTTTTCGCTTAATACAGTTATAGCATGGTATAAAACATATAATGAACAATTGGGATATTGCCAATAAACTATGTTTATTAAGTGCCTCTAGGGCATATTCCTTTCAGTTGTGTGTACGAAGGTAATCCTTGAGGAGGGTTCGGCGCCCCCGCACACCAAACCCTCTAATTTTCCAGAAAAGGATCCGCATTAAGACACCCCTCCTTTAGCCCGTGCTTGGCGGGTCATGTGGCGCCTACCCGAAGGTTCCGGCGTCTTGGGTTTTCGCTTGGCAATTTTCTTGGCCACCCGTGCTCCATCCCTACTAGAGGACGGGCCGCCTTTGCTTGATGATGCCCGGCGCACCCTCGGGCTGGCCGCCCGCACCTCCCCTTGAGGTGTGGTCACCGCCGCCTCCGCCTCCTGTTTGTCCTTTGCCTCTTTTTCTATTGCCGTCTCTTCTGCCTCTAACCTCGCCTTAGTGCAGGCAATATCCGCTTGCACCAATTCTCTTGCTTGGACTAACGAAACAATTTCTGCTGGTGACCCGCCCGCCGGGTCGAACAGAACCGCACAATCCCGAGCTACCTCAACCAGACTATCCACTGCAATATCTTGTAAGACGGCAAATTTAGACAGAGAGTAAGTACCTAGGTTATTCTTCTAGGCCGCCAGCTTGATAGCCCTGTCAAGCACCGATCCTTCTGTCTCTCCCTTCCCGCGCGCGCTCTTCTTCTTGGGTTCCACCGCCTTCTTGTTCTCCCTCACAATGGCCGCAGTGCGCGGTGTCCGCTGCACCGGAGCGGACATCGCCCGCACCGACTCGCACAGGTGCCCTCCCTCAAATGGACCCGAGGCGAAGTTGGATTGGCCCGATAGTTCCCCCGCTGCTAGCTCAAGACACTCAGCCAGCGATGGAGACTGACGGTCGGTCTTGTTCTTCTCAGCTTCCCTCTCCTTATCCTCCACACGCATTGCCCAAAGGGACGGGCGGTCAAAGTTGCTCTTGCTCTTGCGTTCCCTCTCGCGGTTCTTGATGCGTTCCTCTTCTGCAGCCTCTGCTCCCGCCCCTGGCTCCTCTTCTGCCTGCTTTCCCTCTCCATGTTCCTGGCAAACTCCGCCACCTTCTCTGGAGTAACAAACAGTTGAGAAGTACTGGTCCTCTTTTCCCCCGAGGAGACCTCCACCATGGGGGTCGGCGAAGCCGGCGGTTGGTCACTGACCAAAGTGGATTCAACCGGCTGGACCGAGACTTCCCTCTCCCTCGGCGCCTCCGAGGTAACCACAGGATTGGTGCACATCTCCACAACCTGGTCGTCAGCATCATGTTGAGCCGAGGACCTGTTCTTTCCCATACCCTCTGTTGATTTCTGACCACTCTCGGACTTGTCAGACTTGTTCTTTTTCCAGCACCTCTCTTCCTTGTCCTTGCCATCAGAGGAAGGCGGGTCCTCCTCCTCCTCCTTGTCCTCATCCCTATGATCCCCTGGAGGCGGAGGCGGTGGCAGGGGGGCCCTCCTCTGGTCCCGCGATCCTCTCCAACCTGAGTTTGTACCCCTTCAAGTTGACAAACACGACAATAGAGTGTGGCAGCAGCACAGGCCTGCGGCACCCAAATCGCATGCGGAAGGGCGCGTCCTTGGTCGCTAGCTGTTCCTTGTCGACGCTGAGCGGGAGACCCACCTCCAGAGTGCAGCCGAGCATCATATGAGCCTCACGCAGTGGCTTTGGGGCCCCATGGACCAGAACAAGCACTTCTTCTAGGGTTTCTTGTACCTCTGGCCTAACCGACAACTCTGTCACCACAACTTTGCATCCCAAAGAAGGCAAGCATAACCCTACCCCTCGGATAGCTAGCCTCAGGCTTTCCTTGGTCGAGAAAACCAGGGAGTACCTGTTAGTACCCAGTTGCTTGACCTTCCAGTCCCAATTTTCTTCAACCAGATCTTTGAATTGAAAGTCCACCAAGTTGCATGGCAGATTTCCAGAGTCCAGCACTACCACCGCAGCATTGTTAGGGTTCGGTTCCGCCTCCTCCGCCTCAGCCTGAACCGCAAAGAATCCCCTATTCTCTTCCCCAAACCCCACCCAGAGCGGGGCTGGTGCCTTGTTCAAACACATTGATGTCGGATGTCCCTTAACCTTGCATTTCACACAGTAGGGTTGCTCCTTGCAACCCGCCCGAAGATGGCCTTGTTCACCGCAGTTGTAGCACGTTGCCTGGGACACTGCCTTCTGCGAACCCACGCCCCCTGGCGCGGCAGTTGCGGTGCCCGAACCCGAGGCCACCTCGCGCGGCCGCTTGAAGCCCCCATCGCGAGGCAGGTCCCTCCCCCTTGGAGGGATCCTTGGCGGAGATCTGTGGCGCTCTTCCTACCGCTCCGGCTCCCTACGCCTGAGCAGTTGCTGCCTGTACCGCTCCTCCTTCTCACGGTCCTCCCTCTCCCGCGCTTCCCTCTCCTCCCGACCAATCACCAACCGACCCCGCAGGTCCGCCGCCTGGAAGCGGTCTCTGCCACCACCGCCTTTGTGCCCTACGCCGAAGTCACGGCCGCCCCCACCGCCTCCGAACTCGGCCCTGAAGTCACGGCTTCCCTCTCCACCTCTGTTCCGCGCGCCAAAGTCACGGCGGCCCCTGCCATTGGATCCGCGCCACTCCTGAGCCATCGCCGCGAGCACCGGCACCGCCCGACCCGTGCTGAGCAAAGAGAGGAGGAGGATCTTTGCTCTCACTCTATTCCTCTTCAAGTCTCGTATGGTGGCTGGAAACCCTAGATTGCGATCCAGAGAACCAGCCGGCAGCCAGCGCCAGTTTATAAGCGGTCTGTCCTCCACACGCAGCGAGCCAAACCCTAGCTCGGATGCCACCCCCTCTGTCCGATCGACCACGTGGCAGTCATCCCGGCCACCCGAGAGCAGGCCCTCAACCAGGCCTCCCTCCGACACCGTGGACTCTGTGGGCCGCTGTTGTGTCGGCCCAAACCCGCACGGCCTAGCCACCAACTGCTCCACAGCGAGCACCCTGACGCTCCCCGCGGGCGCAAACCCTAGCGCCGCCTGCGCCGCCGCCGAGCTCTTCCCGAAGCCCGGCGGCACCTCAAGCGAGATCGCGCCCACCAAGAGCCTCTCCGCCGCGGCTCCCACTCCAGCAGTCCCCACGCACCCCTTGCGCGTCGGGAGCTAAGGGAACTCCTCAACCTTGGACCGCTCCCGGCCAGCCTCCGCCGCGTCCGCCATGGTATCGGCTACCGCCGGCACCTCGGCACTCTCCTCTGACCTCCACGCCTGCGAGAAGAAGTCGCCGAGCGTCACGACCCGAGGTGAACACCGCGGGACCTCGCACGCAGACTCCTCCTGTTCCGAGCCCGCGTCGCCCTCGCCGAGAACCGCCCACCGGTTGCCTGCGAGCACCGCCGCGCACGCGGCCTGGCGCCCTCCCCCCTTGGGCGGCACCACCGCACCGCGAGCCGAGCCAGCAGAAGATCTGGGCGTGGAGGCCCCATCGCCACCCCCTTCGCCTCTGCTGTCGCCAGAGCGCACGTACCGCTTCATCCAGTGGCGAATTTACCATACCTCCGCCCTGGGCACGTGCCCGGGCTCTATCCCGTGTCATGGCTGAACGCCGGCGATATCTAATGGCGGCCGAACTCGCTGAAACCGTCAGGATTCACGATGAGGACGAAAAGAACGACTTGTTCCGTTGTTGGGCCATAATTGCAATACCTAGGCCTGACCGGTCAGCTGCTCGTCCGCTTGGGCCTTAGTGGCAAGAATCGCAGCCCATAACTGGCCTAGTACGAGCAGTTTTTGTGCTATTTTCGATCGATTCCCTCGTCAGCTTGTTCGGAAGCTTGATATTGGATTTTGTTGTCATTACTTCAAAATTTAGTACTAAAAAATTGTAGCTAGTACTAGTTACATCCAACTTTTGTACATTTTATTATCTATAGAACACAACTTTCTATTAAACATTAGTCCGGTAGTGTTTGAATTGTATTGTTTTAGATAAAATGAAATATTATGCTCTTTGTGTGCCCCGGCTTTGATAAATCGCTAGCTCCGCCACTGGCTTCATCCTCGCCAGACAACTAATCCCTTGAAACAAGAAAACACAAAGTTTGCGGTGTTTCTTTTATTGAAAAGCGGAACTGTTTTACAAACCTAGCAGCTGGCTACAATGGACTAATATATATCCCACCCCAGGATTACGAGGCGAATTCGAGTTGCGCCTGCCAAAGCCCAAGCATTAGCCTCATCTTTGGTAGCGTGTAGGAGTTGATTCTTATCTGGTCGTTGCCGCTAAAAAACACAGTGATTTTGGTGCTTCCAAAGCATTCAATAGGTCAGCAGCACCATGCTTAACAGCACGCCGCATAGTGTTTCCGAGGTGGCCAACTTCGCCGTCCTCCACCAGTCGATCAAGTCCTCGTTGCTGACTGACTTCATGCCAGGCAATCCTCAAGAATATACATCCAATGAGGATATGGTGCATCTTCTCTGGATTTTGATTGTAGAATGGTAAGCATCTGGGTGGTCCATGCCATGTCGCTCCAAAGCGTTCGGCTGTCTAGCACTGGTTAAGGCATGTAAGCCAGAAGAAGAATTTAACCGAAGCTGCAATTTTGTCCCGTCAACTGTTCACTTCTGTGCAGTGAAGCCCTTCAAGTTTAGTTTTGCTGATTTATGATTTTAAGCCTTATTTGATTTTGATGGATCAAACTTCCCAGTAATATGTTTATGATATGGCTGACTATGATTGATAACTGAATTCTAATAGGTTGACAACTACTATTTAATATTTAGACATTTAATAATCTTGGGCGAAATAGCTATATGTACTACCTATGTTCCAAAATGTAAGCATTTTTAGCAAGCCAAACTAACTAGCTAAAAATGCTTTACATTGTGGAGCGGAGGGAGTACTATCTAGGCGTCTAATGTTCTTTGGAGAAAATTTCACACCCAAGTACATTGCACTCCGATCCCAATGGCTATAGGTTTATAACAACCTTGGCGAGACTGTCACAAATTCATTGTTACATTAATTAAATTGAACTCAGAGGACATGATTGCACAAATTTAAACCGTCTAAGAGCTATCATACTGCAACTTTTATGACAGTTCGGTTTCAAACTATATGTTATGGAAGAGACGTCCCTCTATGTTGTTTAGGTTCCAATTTATTTGTTTGAATAACCAAACGAATTAAATTAGAAATCTTCTTTTCTTCATGCTAGTACAAAATTGCCTTTAAAGCATTAATAAATTTCTTGCAGCTCATATTAATGAAAAGTGGTGGGAAAATTATCTACAATGGACCAATAGGTGAGCGCTCCTACAAAGTGATTGAATATTTTGAGGCAAGTATCATGAACCATTTTCCTCATATGTTTCTGTATTTATTTATAATACATTTTTACGGACGTTTCATTTGACAAAATTAAGCATGAGTTCTAGTTTATTGTTTTTCACCAACTGATTTATGGTGTTGCAACAAAAATATTTTGTACATTGCATGGGTATGTAAGTGATTTTGGTAGTTTTCTTAGGCCCCAACCTGTTAGTAGCCACTTTCTGTTGTATTGTGTCTTTTGGATCGGTGCTATTTGAAGTGAATTGTTGCCTCCCTTTCAGTTATGGATTCAAGGAGGATCTCTGGTTGAGTGATTTTTATTTATTTTGGCTTTTGGGCATATCTGCTATCTGTTTCAGTATTTTTAGAGAAGAACAGTATCGTGGCATTCATGTATCACGAGTGCGACAAGTTAGATCTGTGTTTAGGGAGGATCTGACCATTTTTTTTGTCCTGTTTGTATCGATAGAAAATTTCTGGAGTCCCAAAAATAAAGAACAACTGCAACCCGGCCACTTGGATGTTAGACGTAACATCAATGGAGGTTCAGTTAAGTATGGACTTTGCGACTATGTATGAAGAATCATCAATGCGGAGGTATGTATATTTGTTTCAGATTTAATGAGCAAAAAGGAATGCATGGATAGCTGTAACAAAAACACTATTAAATCAACACAAAATATTGAGCAAACGAAATATCTCCATTTTAATTGTGAAGGGATTATAAGTTGCTTTTCTGCAGAGATATGGAAAAGCTCGTTGAGCAGCTAAGTAGACCACTACCAAATTCAGAAAATGTACGTTTCTCCAATCGTTTCGCACAGAATGGCTGGATCCAACTCAAAGCTTGTTTGTGGAAGCAAAACATAACATACTGGAAAAGTCCTCGATACAACTTGATGCGTATATTGATGACAATAATATTTGCCCTGTGCTTCGGAGTATTGTTCTGGAAGCATGCAAAGTATTGTAAGTCCACTATTATACTATGCACACTGTTAGGAATAGCAACTTAGCATTCTCAGTAGTCAAAAGCCATCATATATACATGTGCAGGTGGGAGGCCAAAACCTAGAATACAAAAGGCCAAAGGCCAACATAATTATAACTCTGATACACACAATTGCAGTTTATTTAACTTGGAATGCTGCATTATGGACCTTGTTGTCGAAGTACCTAACATACAAAATAGACTAGCATCTGACCTGTTTTCATATCCCTTCTAAGGAACAACGAGCAGGATCTACTCAATATATTTGGTGCCATGTATATGGGTGTCACAAACCTAGGTGCTTTCAATGACATTATCGGAAAAAAAAAGTACAGTGGAGCGCACTGTAATGTATAGTGAGAAATTTGCAGGAATGTACTCCTCTTGGTCATATTCATTCGCACAGGTGAGATACATATCACAAGTTGGTAAGCACAGTATATAATGTATAATCGAAATAGTACTAATGTTCGATTTTCTTCACATTCTACAGGCTTCCATTGAGATTCCCTATGTATTTATCAAAGTGCTAATGTATACGTTGATCGTTTATCCGTCAATTGGTTATTATTGGACAGCGCACAAACTTCTATGGTTCTTTTACACCTCATTTTGTGCGGTTCTCTCCTATGTTTATGTTGGCTTGCTTCTTGTTTCACTTACCCCCAATGTTGAAGTTGCGACAATACTGGCATCATTGTTCAACAACATTCAATCACTGTTTTCAGGTTTTGTTTTACCTGCGCCTGTAAGTCAGAATTTCCTCCCGGCAACATGAAATTTTAGAGTTTTTATTAAGATGTAAACTATCGTTACTTTTGCTAGTGAAAATCGGATCATCCACTAAGAATATAACCGAAAAGTAACTCCCGGTTCACTTGTCGGCAAGATCTTTATAGTGCTACTTGAATTATGATAGGTATTCAAGCGTTAGTGGTATGAGATTCATGAAGATATAGGAAATCACTAACACTCATTTGGGATGTACAATTGTACATTGCAGCGAATCCCGAAGTGGTGGTCTTGGCTCTACTATCTTACCCCTACGTCTTGGGTACTCAATGCTCTCTTGACATCACAGTACGGGAACATAGAGAGCGAGGTGGAAGCATTCGGAGATACTACATCGGTTTCGATCTTCCTGAATGACTATTTCGGGTTTCATCAAGACAAGTTGAACCTAGTGGCTGCTGTTCTCATTGCCTTTCCCGTTGTGTGGTGATCCTGTTTTCGTTGTCGATTGAGAAATTCAATTTTCAGAAGAGGTAAGCACGCGATGTTCAAGCTGTATCATGTCACAAATAGTGCTACTTGACATTTATTTTTCTCTAACTTGCGGAATGCAAAAACAGAGCATATTTGGGCGGCTCAAAATCAAAGCATATTGTACTATCTATGCTTGTAATATACTATATCCGTTCCAAATTACTAAATCTGGGTCATTTCTTTTGCAACGGAGGAGTACACGTTGTGCTTGTACCCCTGTACGCAAATTAAAGCAGCGATAGATGAAAATGCAAAACCACAACTAAGAGGATCCGTTCCTATTTTAAAAACCGTCGATCTTACATCAAGATTCGTGTGGCTCAGTTGACTACTATTTTATAAAACAGCCGATGCATTTGCCAAAATTCATTTATCAATCCAGCTATAAAAGGCCACTAACAGCACCCAATTCCTCTAATCCTAACAATTCCCCGTCTCTCCTCCCACCTTCCACCTCCCACCATTCATTCCCCCCTCCGGCAGCCCTCCGCCCGAGCGACGGAGCCATGCCAACTCTCACCTCCGCCCCTCCTGCGCTGCAAGGACATGGTGGTCTAGCACCACCTCGAGCTCGATGTCCGGCGACCTTCGAGCTCTGGCGGCACCATCGTCGGCCTCACGCTCGACGGGCTCGGCCTCGCCGGGGAGCTCAATCTGCACACGCTCGCCACCATGTTCTTCATCAGATCCATTTTTTTGGAGGTCCGGGCTGCAGAGAGCTTCATCCACCCGAGCGCATGAGGATCCGGTTTTTCTGTCTCGAATTTGTGTACAGATCCAAATTTCTTTTGTTAATGGATGGATTTTTTGTTCATGGATGGATCTGTCTATGGATTTCTTTTGTGTTTGGATCTCGAATTGGCATCTGGGATTTTGCATCTGGATCTCGAATGGGCATCTGGATTCGTCGGGATTTTGGTTGCTTTTGTAGGGCCCGAGAAGAAATATGTAATGCTCAGATTCGAAAAAGCATTTTGGTTCATGGATGGTTCCATTTTTGTTCACTTATGGATGAATTAATTCATGTATATATAATTTTTGTTCATGTATATGTAATGCTCAGATCCGAAAATATGTTTGTGTTCATCGATGGTTCCATTCTTGTTCATGCATATGTTCATCTATTTTGACGCATATTCATCTGTTTTTGGTTCCATTCTTGTTCATGGTCCGAAAATCTATTATTAATGCATGATTCCGAAATGGATTCCCTTCCAATTTTGTTCATATGCATGGTCTTCCGAATTTTATTTTGTTCTTGTATGTTCATGTGAAAAAGTCCATGGAAAAAATCCAGGGAAATTTTGGAAAGCAATAAACATGTTTCCTAATGTGGAGAAATTTGTTTCCAAAATTTCGGAAAGCAATAATCATTCGTTTTAATCATCCTAAATTTTATTAACGGAAATACAAAAAATTGTCAGGAAATAAAAAATCAGGAGAAATAATAAAGCAAATTTATGTCAATTCATTATGTATGATTTGATTTGATTTGATGGATTCATGAAGATATATGTTCAAAATTTAGGGTGTTGAAAATGTGTTGCACACATCTTGATGCAACATCAACAGTTTCTAGAATAGGAGCGGGTCCTCCTAGGGTGTGTTTGGTTCAGGGGTATGATCTAGGGGTTGAGGTTATCCCCAACCACATGGTTAGGGATAGCCAATTTTTTTGTTTGGCTCGGTGGGCTGGCAGGTGGTTGGGGATAGCCATTTTTGCGTTTGGTTCAAAGGGTAAAAAAGTGGATGGACATTGCTCTCTGGCGAGAGGAGGCGCTGCCGCCGGCAAGAGGAGTCACCGTCGGCAAGAGGAGTCGCCGCCGGCTTGAGGCACCGCCGTCGTGAGGCCACGTCCTCCTATTGCACGCGCGGAGGCAGCAGACGCGGGCGGCGAAGCCAGGCGCGCGTCCTCCCAGCGGTGCCTGATGTGGGGAAGGGCGGTGACACTGGGGAAGGGCAGCGGCGCTTGGCGCGCGGGTGAACGGCGGCTGCGCGCCAGGAAAGGGCGCCGTCGCTAGGTGGGGAAGGGGTCGCGGCGCCAGGAAGGGCGGCGACTAGCCGCGGGGAAGAGAGCGTCGCTAGGCGAGGAAGGGGTCCCGGCGTCGGGAAGGCCGGCGACCAGTCGCGGGGAAGAGAGCGACGCCAGGCGGGGAGGGGGTCGCGGCGCTGGGGAAGGGCGGCGACGCCAGGCGCGGGGAAGAGGTCGCGGCGGCGCAGGGTGAGCAGATGCACGGGAAGCTTGACGGCGCGGGGTGAGAACGGGGATGAGCGAGGCGTCAACCACAAGTGGTTGCCCATATCCCACCGATTTGGGCGGATGAGCCCAACCAGTTTTTTGAGGGAATATACCCAGAATATGGTTGCCCCTATCCCACTCGTACTCCAAACCAAACGTGTGGCAACCACTGAAAAAGTGGCTACCACTACCACTTGAGGGATACCCCTCAACCAAACACACCCCTAGTTATGAATTTTCCGCGTCCAGCGATCGATCCAAGAAACCCCTTAGGCTAGCCAAAAGGCGGCGGAGGCGTACTCCGTAGACCGAAGCATCACTTCCTTTGTCGACCGAAGCATCACTTCCTCTGTCGAGCGTCGGCAGGGTCCTGACAGCACCTGAGCCACTCATTTCACAGTTGATTTCAACATCTCCACCGCCGGCAGTCCTCGAACAACCCCAATCGCTGCCGGTAAATTGGACCGTCCTCCAATATTTCCGGCAGCGCCTTGTCGCCCCTAGCAATCAGGGTTGGGTTGGGGTGTCGGCAGTGCGCGCGACATCGGACAGTGCGCGCGACATCGGACGGGCGCATCACCATGGGCCAGCTTGGCAGCCGCTTCGCATGGTTTAGACAACAATGCAGCCGTCGACTTCTGACGGCTCGTCTTCCGACACGTTAGAGTAGTGGCGCGGTGGCCATTCCGTCCACACACACGGCGCCCATAAAAAGGGCCGCACGCCGCTCTCATCAACGCACACCCGCATTTCCCCTCCTCTCCCTCCTTTCTCCACGCACCGCTCCGGTGAGATGGGCGGCAACAAGCACGAAGCTGGTGGTAGCAGGAGTGGCCGCCGCAAGTGGAGGACCGCCTAAGGCCACCCACGACCGAAGAATCTAAACCTTGGCGGGGTGGTCGTCTTCTACGAGGCAAACCTCTTTGTGTCGCCGGCATACCACCTCCTCCATGGCTAGACGATCTCGGACGATGGCTTAGCCATCCTGCCGCTCCCGAGAGGCATTGGGCATTGCACTGAGGGAGTGAGGGAGACCATCGTGTACCGCCGCAGCCTCCTGCCGGCGGTACACCGGGACGACCCCACCTTCCGGAGTTCGACATGGTGGGCAAAAAAGTTCGCGCACAAGCGAGAGGCTGACGAGCAACGCAATGCGTACACTCCCTCCACACAACACGGGCCGCCGGTACGCGTACTGGACCAACCACGACATCGACGAGATCCTGCGCTGCCACGGGTACCCCGCCCACAGGGCCGGCGAGCCGCCACGTCGTGTGCTCTTTGGCAGGCCGAGGGTTGGAGTCCCGCGGAACCCGGAGGAGGAGAAGGAGGAGTACTACAATGCCCTCCTCGCTTGGGAGGCCTAGCTGCAGGCAGGGCCGTAATCTGAGGAAGCTTGGCTGTTCAAGATGCCCAGAATATCGCAGCCCTCATGTCGTGGACGAAGCGCGACTCGGCGGAGGAGACCCCAACCCCGGACACGATTTGGGGTGCTGGTGAATGCGGTGCGGGCATGAGCAATGAGAAGGCCAATGTGATAATTGGTAGGAAGATTATTCGTTTTTCGTCCCTCTGGTACAACCAAGAACGGAGCTTGAATACAAATACATTTTGTGTTCACACATAGAAAAAATCAGCAAGCACATTTATGTAGAGTACTTGTTCAATAATCCAGAATAATTAGTTGTAACGTACAATGCAGAATTACATATGCATGAATGCTCCAACATTCCTTCACGAGATCAGTGTTTGAACAATATGTAGTTTACTAAATATGAATTGAATGAATCATATGAACAAATTGAGAGAATGATACTGCTGAGATGTCTTCACTCAGCCGCAGCGTACCTAAGAGTACCGATATTTGTTGCACCGCAAGTTCAGCTCGGATTGCCACCATTGGCTGATGCCATGAGCATATTTGAAGTCCGGTGAAGGGCTCACGCTGACGATCAAGTCTGCAGATGGAAGAAGGTGCAGCGGTTCTGATTCCCACCCCAACGCCTTGTAGAACAGATCTCCGACCGAATTTTGGGTCGCGAGTTTCTCGATGAATCCCGCCCCAAGATCCTCCATGTTCTTCCGGTGCTGGAAGTACCCGATGTACTCCGAACAGATATGGTCTCCTGGATTAACAAACAGATATGGCGTCCATGATGATAAAATGTTGAAAGGCTCTTCAGCAACAGACCTCTGGTTGTTCCCATCAGCTTTTCCTTTCATTGCAATAGTTAATCCAGCAGTAATAACACTTCTCGCAATGCGAAAACCATGCTTTACGCTCTCATCACTGATTCTCTCTATCGGAGCAGCAACAAAAGGTGGGTTGAAGAGAAAGCTATCCAAAAGAGCGCCCTTCTTAACCATGTTTCTTCCAGTAAGGATGGCCAGACCTGCGCCCAATGAATGACCAGCTAGCCAGATAGAGGATCCAGGGAATACCGAGGCCACGTTTTGAACAGCTTGCATCGCAATCGTGAATCTTGAGGTCTTATGGAGTCCATTTTGAACAAGATGGAGGTCAAGGGAAAGATCTCTTGAAATGGTTTCCTTCTCAGTTATGGTGCCTCTGAAGGCTATAACAAATCTAGGGGCATCGTGGGCAGAAGCTTCTTTACTTGAAAGAGGATTATATTCAAATATTGCACCGAATATAGACAAGTCGGCATCATCAACAAGCTTGCGGATCATCTCAAAATGGAAGAATTTCCACCAAGGAGGTCCCGCAGCGTCAATAGATTGGCGATTTAGTTGCCGGTCTCTCTCCAAAACATATACAGCCTGAACTAAACATGCAGCCACAGATCTCCTATTGTTCTCGCAGTTCCTTTTGAGAGTCCAAAAAGAAGAAAATAGTTACTGCCTCATGATAACATGCAGTCAAGTATGAAGTCTCTATCAAAATGTTTCTACCTAAGTAGACATCTTTCCTGAAAGGGCAACTTACCTTATGTCATCCAAACAAAAAATGCTTTTGACCTTTTATTTATAGAACGACAATGAAATAAGTTTGGAGATTCTTTTTCACTTTTCCAGCACTACATATGCAATGTGTGCATTCACATTACTCAATCATGTTTTTATTTGGTTACAGTTACACTCCTTCGTATCCTGATATCCATTCTTTGCCGCGAGGTACAAGGTGTTATTGGTAGATAATTTCTATCGCTGATTTTACAGGTAGGAGGTTTGCTAGGCCGCCGACGGCAGCCAGCAGTTAACACCTATAGCCCCTTACTTGGCAGCTGATGGTGGTCAGGGTTGGAGGCTAGGAGCCTTGGAGGTCAAGTTAGGTTGGGCACATGGAAGAAGCACCCAGCGACTACATTGGGTGACGGTTTTCTGGGCGGAGGCGGAGCAGGTGGGCAGATGTGTCAGATGAAGAAAAGAGTGGGACAAGAAGATTGCATCAACAAGGGATGAGGTGTATGTCGATGGAGCTGGGTAATTGTTACAAGGCACACATAGCACATTGGTTACCGCATACACACCCATAGCCATAGAGATTAGAGATATAGTGCAAGTTGCAGCTAAGAAAAAATATGAAATTGCAAAAAACAAGTTAGTCTGCTCTAGCAGTCTACATTAAGCTTAACTTCATTTTTCACGGTGCATTTGGGATATTGTAATTGTTTTTTCTCTAGTCCAAGGATACAATATTATTGAATTATCAATTGGTACTTCCTTGTAATGAATGTGTAGAGTCGTGTTTGCTTTTGACCGATACAATGTCGGTGCTTAAGCTACAAATAGTAACAAAAGAAACGCTGATAAGGATCACAACTGTTATTTTAGGGGCAATCTGGAGGTTATTAGTATGATGTCTACCATGAAATTGTCATGTTGGATGTTTTTCTAGAAAACTGAGAGTAATTCCATTAGGGAAACATAATGAACATAAAGGATGAACAATCCAAAACCATTATTGATGAATCCTCAAGCCACTTTGGGTTGGCCCATAACTGCAGTATGGAGTTGGGTGCAGTATGCTAGATTGTGTAGGATAACAAAAATTGAGCAACTAAGCCTGGCCAGTCAAAGTGATAGTTATATGTGCTGATGTTGATGCCATGTCATGAACCAGCTGGTAACTTGAGGTTCATTAGTGCCCCAGTACCAAAATCCTATGGTCTTTACTGAAACACTAAGCGATACATATAGTTCTTGTAGAACTTCTTTTTCATGCAGTCACGCCCATTCTTGAAGATATTTTGCATAATCAAAACGATTCAGGATTAGTTTGAATAAATAAACACAGCTTCGTAGATATATAAGGTAATACTATGTGTGAGAGCAAAAGAAGAGTTTACACATTCCATTTTCTTATGTAAGCACAAAGTTAAGTAACTTAGTAACTTGCACTCATTTTTTCTTTCTATAGGATTTTTTGGAGAGAAAATACTATGAAACATTTGAATGTATCAAATTTATGATCTATCAATTATGACTATTATTTACCCGAGCAGATGCTCAATTTAAGTAATCGGCATGCGATATACGACTATTCGGATAAACTTAAGCAGCACAAAACCTTATAAAGCTAGCCAGGTCTTTGCAATTGCACTTGTAAGGGAATTTAACATGACAAACATATTAGATCCAAATGTAAGTCCTATGCATGTCCAATCCATCAGACACTCGCAAATACCATAGGAAATGTCATGTAACAGTATTGACAATAACATGAGCTATTACCACATACCAATTAACTGGATTAAGATATGTCGGCCCTGAGATGCCAAAGATATCTCTCTCCACAGCCATTCGGCTAGAAAAAGCTTCTCTTCAGCTGATTGGCTTTTGTAGTGAAGAAAAACATAACACTGAAATAAGTAGATAAAGTCAGCACATGAAGTATAAATGATAAAAAATATTTACTCTTCAAGCACAACATATACAAATGCAGCATCATGGGGAGTAGTGGTCAAATATTAAAGGAAGTTGAGTCCTTAGTGTACTAAGGTCTGGAACTTTTAGCTTAATTGAATAAAAAAGTTAGTGTTCGACTATTTCAGTCTTTCAGGGCCAATCGGGCAAGATAAAGTATCAAGGGAAGAGGAAAGACAAATTTTCTATGCCGGTTAAGGATGGTCATTAGATGGACATAGCAGCACACAAGCATAGGCATTTTCAGAGATACCTTTACAACCCACTAAAATAAAAGGTTAATAAGAAAACAAAATCGATTAATCTGATAATCATGAGAAAATTGATAGAATATATAACACATCGTGTCAGCTCCATGCTTTAACAGGTCCCGGTTTTATGCTGAGGTGCTGACAATGATGCTAGCAGCTTCAATGACTGGCATGGACCTACCACAGTTATGGGGTAATCACCATTTTGCCACTCCGCTCATTGCCATGTTACACTAACCATTGCTAACTTTGTAATATATTGTTACCTCTAAATACACACTATCCTCAATTGTTTTCCATTTTGATAATTCATATAGTTTAAATATTCCATCTAGATGGGCTCATGTTCTAACATAGCAAAGCCAATCTTGCCGTTAGACTATTTGGGTACTGAAGATAGGGACTATCTGGTTACCAAAAACATGAACTTCATGGAATATCTGGCTATTAACACCATACGCTTATACACAAACACCAGATGAACACGAAAATGAGCAATCATCCTAAAAGAGCAACAGTAATTAAGAAAGTAGCGAACAGCAGGGGTTCACACAAGCAGAGGGGAGAAGGGCAGTGGCGGCTGAGATGTTCGAGACAAAGGTGCTCACAGTCACAGACGGCTGTAGTCAGGGAAGGAAAGAAGTCAAGCAAGAGGCTGGTGAACCACAGGTCGCCGGCGATGTTGAAGACAATAAACAAAAGGCAAGGGGGTCACGGTCTTGCTGCGCAACGGCTGGGCGTCGCAGAACTGGAAGTGTAAGCATTTCAGAGAAAAGGGCAAACGACATTTTTAGTCTAAACCGGATCCCGCGTGAGATTCAATCAATTTGGTGCCAAGGGGATGCAAATTAGAGACTCGCGGATAGATCTCGTACTTATCTCTGCATGGGGTGTGAGGGGATCAAATAGATTTACGACGAAGGAGGAAGCTCGGTTACCTCGGACCGGGTGGGAGGAGACGACAGCCGAAACCGAGGGCGGAGGCGCCGACAGATCTCACGCCAACAGTTAGCTTGTCTTTCTTTTTCTTACGTTGCCCCTTTTTTTTTTTTGAGATTTGATGGGCTGCTTTATTCATCCATCAATATCACGGTTCAGATTACACAAAATAAACTAAGGAAAATTTGTTACCCAAATCCTAATCTCCTTATTCTTACCGCCCTACTTAGCTAAACAATGCGCTACCGAATATCCAGAACATCACACATGATTGACGGAAAACCTCTCGAAGTATTGATATCTTCAACTATGGGTCCATGAATCGACCGATCAACCTCCACGTTCGTCACCTTGCTTACCACCGCCAAACAATCTGTGTCCACAACCAACTTCGATACCCCCATCTTTGTTGCCACCTGAATCGCCCGACGACACGCAAGTAACTCCACCCGTTCAGGATCCAACACGCGAGGGAAAAAATGGCAAGCCCCCGAAGAGCTCCTCCACGATGATCTATGACGATCACACCTGCATCGCCATGCCCTTCTCCCAAGTTCAGAGCTCCATCCACGTTCACCTTGTGCATACGGATCCCAAGAGGTTGCCAGCGCTCCTTCCGTTGTATCTGAGATGTCGATTCTCCAGCTGATATCGTCCTCCATTCCTCAAGCAAAGACATAACTCGTCACGCAGACCGATCAGGATCTTCAATCATCAATTCATCACGAGCATCATTGCGGCATAACCACATGTGGTACAGTGCCATCAGCGCCACACTTAGCTCTTGCTCTTTTAACCCTACCATCCAGTCAAGCATCCAGGCTCGCCTTCACCATGCGAGCGACAATCTCCCGGAGGAGCTACCAAATCGAAGGATGATCTTTCACGTAGCAACTCCCAAGTCCGAACCGAATGTGGATAGGCCCAAAAACAGTGGAATATCGTCTCCTCCATGTAACACGTGATACATCGCACCCCTTCATTGATTCTCCTCCGCTGCAACTCAGCCCAACCTCCAAGCCATTTTTCACAAGCCTCCAGCAGTGAACTTTTCCCTTGCTTGGTAACTTTGCCGCTCATAGCCCCAGCCAACCTCTGTGTTTGTCACAATTTAACGACGAACCCGCACAGCCTGCTACCATACTCTTGAGGTGTTGTTTGAGGTGATACGTCGAACGAACTCTAGAGATCCCATTTTGGTGTAATTCCATGCAATATAGTCATCGGTTCCGGCTCTACCCGCCAGAATCTTCATTAAGCTTGTTTATATCCTAGCCTCCTTGCAACAACAGCTCTGAAACCATGTCTACCTCCTCTCCCAGTTTATGGCCTATTGGGTGTTGTAGCGATGGACCGGGGAATCCACTTATCCTTCCACACATTAATCCTCAGCCCTTCTCCGACACACCAAATCAGTCCCTCCTTGAGTAGCTTTCTCCAGTGCTAGATGCTACGCCAAGTATATGACGCTATGTTTGGACAATTTACGCTAAGGAAATCACCCCTACTGAAATAATGTGCACGCAAAACCCTCGCACACAAGGACACCGGGGGTTTTCACCATCCTCCATGCTTGTTTGGCCAGCAATGCTTGGTTAAAATTCCCAAAATCGTGTTTTAGCTGAACACACGCGCTCCCAACTGATCCAGTGGACCTTTTTCTTATCCTTTCCATCACCCCACCAGAAGTTTGATGAAACAAAAGACAATTCTTTGCACTGTCCTTTTGTAAGTTGAAAGCACCCCATTGGGTAGGTGGGTACAGATTGAAGAATGGATTTGACTAAAACCTCTTAAGCCGCTTTCAATAAACCCTGCCCCTACAGTCTAGTGACTCTGGAGCGAGAATCAGATAAATATTTGAAAGAACTGTTCTTCGATCGACCTACCATTGTTGGTAGTCCAAGGTATCGTTCAGAAAGGGAAACACAGTTGATTCCAGTCAAGAGCACTGGATTCTTCATTGCAACCTTTTCTCAAATTTAGACGCTGTCCCAAGCAACTCTCATACTTCTGCAACCGTAGGGCCATTCGATCCAAAGCTCACGCTTGCAACCCTTCTATTCCTTTGCTCTGGTTTTTGATGGCAAAAAGGACTCCGAGGTGCAGCAATTCAATTTGACAGAAAAGCGAACATACCTCACACACCTCATGATCATATGTATCCACTGATCGGAAAAACATATTCTCCTCATCATATCCTCCAAAAAAGACCACTCCACCCTATGGTTGAGAGTTGAGTGAAGATTCATAAAGAAGCCCCAAGATCGCCAAACCGACTCAGGATGATTGTAGTCAAACTTTATTTCTTAATTAATACATATTAAAAACAATAACCAAGAAAGAGACTAAGGGTACATCTGAAATTACAAAAAGTTGATACAGGTTTAAGTGACAGCTGTACACCCCGCTTACTCCATTAGTTCAATTAAGTCTGTTTCAAGGCCATAAAACTACAAAACTGCAGCTGTGTTTGCTGCACACAAAGAAAAACATATACAGCTTATCTGCGGCAAAAAAGACAATCACGGCCTCATTGCAAATTTTAGTATAATCCTATATCTGAAAGCTGTGGACCACCAAATAAGGTTTTGGTGACCGTCACATGGAAGCTCTCATGTATAACAGTCGTTATCAAAACCAGTCGAAGCAACAGGCAGGTTCCATCTGAAACCGATGCTTTCTGAATGCTCCAATAACGTAGAATCCTTGAAGGAATAACTTTGCCTAATTCTTCTTCTTCATCGAAACCTTTGGGTTCTTGGACATGCGGATGCTCTGAGGTGTAACCTCAACTAGCTCATCTTCTTGAATATACTCTATGCAGTCATCAAGACTGTAGGTTAAAGGTTCATCAAGGACCACTGGAAAAATAAAGAGAAGGGAATGATTTCAGTTAACCACACTTGGATTAAAAGTTTACAATTAATTTGAACCGAAGTGCATAGGAACACATGGATGTAATTGGGTACTGGACTACCATTTCTTTCTAAGAATAGTTCTTTTTTCAACAAAAGTGCAATAAGTTTCATGTATATATGAGGACATGTCAACATTATAAATAAGATCTTTCTACTCTCTTTTTTTAGAAACTTTTTCTCTCTTCCAAGGACTTGATGCTAATGTAGTAGTTTACTTCATGGGTATTTTCAGAAAAAAGAACTAGCAGTTCCTTTGTAGCAAATAATATCATCGAACTATTGAGTGCTTATACAGCATACTGAAACTAGAGAAACTATTCTTTTCATGTAGTACTCCCTCTGTTCCCTATTATAAGACCTATATTAGCTCTTTTTCAAATATGCATAAATCTAGACGCATTTAGTGTATAGATTCTCTCATTTTGACCCGTATCTAGTTCACGTTGAATTATCTAAAAGGTTCCACACTGAAATATCTTAAAAGGTCTTATAATAGTGAACAGAGGTAGTAGTTTACTTCATGGGTGTTTTCAGAAAAAGAACTAGTAGTGGCTAAATTATCGTCATATAAAAGACAGTAGTTCATTTCTAGAGAAGAAAATCGATACTTATGAAGTTTCACCTGTAGTTTCCTTGTTGGACCGAACATTTGTTGCAGCCTTTTTCTTGCACACATTAAGTGCTAAATCGCCTGGTCGCTGGTGAATACCAACTATTTGCCCCTTGTAAATATCCTGCCCTGGTTTGACAAAAAGTATACCTCTTTCTTGTGCATTAACACACGCGTAAGAGGTAGTACTTCCACCTTCAAATGCCACCTGGATCATCTGTTCATGTTAGATGCTGAAGGAAGATAAAGAGAAAGGCACATTGCTTTAATTTTATTCATACCAATGAGCCTTGATCACGTGAACTAATATCTCCAGCCCATGGGCCATAGCTGTCAAAGATTGTGTTCAGTATAGCTCTGCCCCTAGAAGCTGTTAAAATTGCATTCCGGAGCCCAATGAGGCCTCTAGTTGGAACCTTGTATTTCAGCAATGAGGCTCCCTCCGGCCTGCAATTTGAATTTATTCGTTATGGCAACAATTCAATATCAGCTGTTTGCAAGAGTCTTGCAATAGAGTTACTCCCTCCGACCCCATTTAGGCGGCGTCCTTGTTTTGCTTGCAGCAAGTTTGACCACCAATTTAACAAACAAAATATGTGGTATGTGTTTTGAAAATTATACCATTATATTCATATTCAAATGAAGTTTTTAATAGTATAATTCTTATAACATAATTATTATATATTAGTGGTTAAATTGATGGTCAAAGTTTGTGCACGCAAAGCTAAGACTTCACATGCATTGGAAAGGAGGGAGTAAATCGGAACAGAAGTGACTGTTGCGATAAGCCTTGTTTTCTTTCATGTATCAGATTTGTTTAGAAAGAAAAAAAAAGTTTTTTAGAGCTGCAGTAGTACTCCTGATCTGGTGGATAGACTAGAGTGCGGTACGAACCCACTAGCTTCCATGTCAAGCATTTGCCCACGCCTTTTCCCCAGTAGCTCGACAACTGATCCCATATATTCCTCTGGAACCTCTATAGCAGCTATCTGCACCGCATAATAATAATTAGTTAGTTAAGTGGAAACTGAGAACAAAAGAGTTCCAGGTGTATTCAGAGCAACTGCAATGTCACACACAAATATTAGAATCAGCAAAATATACAAAAAAATCAGTTATGTCATTTAAGGAGGGAGATACCTCATACGGCTCCAGTAGCTTTCCATTTACTGTCTTGTTAATGACCTTTGGAGGTCCAATCATAAACTCATATCCTTCCCTCCGCCTGTAAGCAATTATTTTGATTTTAGGATAATGCCAGAGGTCGTACCGAGTGACTGATAGTATCAAAAGATCATAGGTTCTTACATGTTCTCTATCAATATGGTGAGATGCAGTGTACCTCTGCCACTAACAAGAAATGTATCAGCAGTTTCCCCATCTTCTACTTTCATAGCCAAGTTCCTTTCAAGCTCACGATATAACCTATCACGGAGATTTCGGCTAGTAACAAATTTCCCCTGGAATAAAGTCAAAGGGAAATGCATAAATTTCACTATCAAGAGAAGAAACTCAACAGATGTACAATTACAATACAAAACGTCATCCTAATTAGTATCGGTTACCATAAGTTTAATAGAGATTAAGACATTCAACTTGATAAAAGACTTTTTATAATCTAAAATAACGTTCTACACCACTTCAGAGCATAGAATAAAGCTTGGCATCTGTGCAATACGATAACTTAAACTTACTAACATTTAAGTTTCCAGAAAGTGTAGGAGTACTTCCAATTCTCAAATCAAAACAACATTTAGCCTAACTACTTAGCCTGCCTACACAGCCATACAATGTGTCGTGTATGCATTATTCTCAATGGACTGAAAGCCTTATAATTCTGGCTATCTTTGCCATTCTTATTCCAGCACAACGTCCTAGAAAATAGAGATACAATGTTTCAAGTTAAAATTCTTTACAGATACCTCTTTTCCAACAAAAGGTGAAGTGTTGATGGAAAAAGACATTCTAACTGTTGGTTCCTCAATTTTGATAGTGGGCAATGCTACTCCATCAATTTTACAAGCTATAGTTTCTCCAATCTGCAGAGTTTAGACAATATTTTTGGTTAAGTCATGTTGTATGGGTAAATGTATACTATTAAAGATGTGAATAAAATATTAAGAGGCACCAACCATGATATCATTGATTCCACATACAGCACAAATGTCACCAGCACTAACAGATTCAACAGGAACACGCCCGAAATTCTCGTAAACAAAAAGCTCGCCTATTTTTCCAATCCTGCAAGCATCATCTGGTGTACACACCTGCAAAATATTTTGATCAATGGAAGCTATACTAGAGTGACAGGTGAAGATATGTACATTTTTCTTCCAAACAAAGCCTAGCAAATACATGGCAGTTATGGGCCAACATGCAACAAACAAGATAATAAGGCTAGGTACTGCATTGAAGATATACCATATGATAGTGATTTCTGATTATTAAGATTATAAGTACCTAACTATTGGGAGGCCAATGGGAAGATGGGGTGCATTGCGTAAAAACTGAGGTTGTCAACTTGTCTCGAGTTCGAAAATAGCATGATGAAGTAGGTTAATTACCCGATACTATTTCAAAGGGTCAGTACCCTCGAATATGGCCTCACCATCCATTTTTTTTCAATTAGTTGCATGCAAGATGTATCAAACAAGCTCCGCTCTGCATCTTTCATTCTGCTGGTCACCGTTGGGTAAGCCATGCATATGCATGTCTGTTGGTGCTCGATTTATACATCTTTTTTACCCAATAGTAATACATCTTTCCAGGAGATGTGTCATCAGTTCTGCTAGTGCCTAGTTGGCAACTAACTAGAGCAATAATTAGATAAACAGAATGCACGTTACGTGACCAAAAAATGATATCACTGCAAAATATGAATACAAATCCAATGATATGTCTAATTGTTGATCAAATTTGACCCGAGGGTGCCTTACGCATAAACATGGAAGAGTATAATTTTCAAGAACTTCCGCCAGCCTCGTGATGGAAAGATAAAGAAAGGAATCGAATAAGGGTTTTCAGAAGAAGTTCGACCAATCGAACAAGGAAAGTCCTACATAGAAGGGAGACCGCAGCCAAGTCGCATCTGCACCAGTGCTGAGGCGTCGCAGGATTTGTCTGCTCTTTGCCTTACAATAGTTGCTCACAGTGCTCCCAAGTCTTCCATGACATGTGGCTTGTCACACATAGGATGTGCCACAACGACAACAATCTCCGTCTCCTCCAACTCCTCCCATGTCCTCACGCTACCCCCGGATGTTACTAAGCAATAGTTGCTCACAGTGCTCCCAAATTTTCCATGAAATGTGGCTTGTCACATAGGATGTGCCACAACGACAACAATCTCCGTCTCCTCCAACTCCTCCTATGTCCTCACGCTACCCCCGGATGTCACTAAGTAAGCTTCTTCATGTCTATATCCACCTGATGGAATCGTCATGGTTATGCAGTGCCTACCTCCCCACCTTGGGATGCATCATCAACAAAAAGGCCGGGGCTTGCCATTCAAAAACTTTGTCTTTATTACTGGCCTAAGATATAAGAGTCTGGTATTTGCAATGTTATGCTGAACTCAGCCATATTAGCAATAGTGATTTACATCTCCACAACATGCCATGGCATGGTGATATATACTTTTATTTTCTGATGAGCCACGATTAGTTTAGTTATCCCTTTAATTATGCCTATCCATGTTGTCATGTGGCCCTATTTCTTATAGGTGATGTTGGCTGTTGTTTATGTTATCATGCAGAAACAACAATGAGTTGATCAAAATCTACCTTTACTTCCATTCCTCGCTTCAGCTCTCCTGCATGCAGTCGTCCAATTGCTATTCTTCCTTTATGTTCATCATATTCAGTACTAGTTACCTGCATACCATTCAGCATTTTTGAATGACCAATTGAGCACAGAACTGGAAGCAATGAAAGACCAAGTGCTGGTGTTGCTCATGAACGCAATATATACTGAAAGTTCATGAAAACTGTTTCGGCAGAATATTTCAGACAAAGACAGCTCGAGCAATTCAATGAAGGAAGCAATGTGAAAGCAAAAGCGGCATTAGCCGTCCAGGAGTACAAAGATTTTTTTCCTTCATTGTTAATATACAGTTTCAGCTATCTTAAAAACATACACAACTTAACTAAAATATACATAACTTAACTCCGCATACTAGACTACTAGAGTATCTTTATTCCTTCCGATTGGATTGATTGAAGCATCTTAAAGTTATACTTAATCATTGATGAATATATAATTGTAGTAACAAATGAAACCGAATGCATTTTATAGTATTACAGCTTAGGAGGTAATGTGTGAATGTGTTCCAGCTCATCATAGCAGTCAAGAACAGGAGATGATACATGACAAGTTGAAATATAAATAACAAAGTTACGACTCACGAGCATTTGGAGGGCACCATCTTTCTCAATGCGTGGTTCTGGTATGCATCTCAGAATAGCCTCGAAAAGAGGTCCAAGGTCATCAGCCAAATTATCTGCAGACATCCCAGCCTTTCCTTTGAGGCCGATTGCATAGACTGTTTGGAAATCACACTATCATTGAAAAAACTATTAGGACTAGGATATGACTGCTGTTGATACTCCAAAAGAATAGATTAAATGAATAACAAGGCATGGCTCTGTCACCTGTTCATCTGTAGCATTTAATTCGATAAATAGCTCAAATGTTGAATTCACCACAAACTCTGGACGAGCAATTGGTCTGTCAACCTTGTTTACAACTACCACAACAGCGTGTCCAAATTCCAGAGCTTTCTTCAGAACAAATCTTGTTTGTGGCATAGGTCCCTCCACAGAATCAACCTAGAAAGGAGATATTCTTAATCAATCAGACGATCTTACACCTGTTCCCTCAAGTCAAACTAGATATTATTCAAAAAATCTGTTTGGTAGGAACTTGGTGACGTTCAGTGGAAGATTGAACAACTACTACAGTAAATCTTATAGGAACTAAAATGTGTGTGTGCCCAAAAAGATCTTAAGCATTAAATAAGAAATATGTCATTTAGAAAAGGAAAATAATAGCTAGTACCACTAGGAGAATTCCTTCCACCATGTTGAGAACACGTTCCACCTCACCACCAAAATCTGAATGCCCGGGAGTATCAATAATATTGATTTTAGTACCCTTATATGTTATCGATGTGTTTTTGCTCAGTATAGTAATTCCTCTCTCCCTCTCCAGATCATTTGAATCCATTATTCTTTCCTGCACAACTTGATTTTCTCGGAAAACCTGCACAAGGACAACAGTCAGAGTATACAACCACTGAGACATTTCACGGTAAACATACTGATGATTCAACATAAACAAGTTCGACCAAAAAGAAATGTATATGAGCCCAGCTATTACTAAGCCCTGCAATCTTGTGCCACAATACATTAATTCTGATTCACGCAGGAAAGGAGATAAGTTGAAGAAACACGCAGTAAACAGATTTATCGGGATATTCTTTGGACAAAACCAGCACAACATAAAGCGAATAAGTATACAAACAGTTTTAGGTGGGTGACTGAGTGGTATAGGGGTTGTTTCACACCATCTATGGGAACACAACATGAAGTGTCATTTCTCATATGTTCGTAGAGAAAATTTTCTCACTTCACCTTGTTAATTCGTTTTTATGTCTTGTGTCTCTCAATTTGGAGAAATCACTTTTTGCACAACGTAGGGTGTATTTTATTGGTTATTAAGTCAAAGCTTGGACAAATAAACTCCATTAATCTGTGGTTTAGGTGACACAAAACCACAATCACTAGTAAGTCTTTCAAATAAGAATCTAAGGATATCAATGTTATGCAAAAAAAAAAAACTGCATATTGTAAGAGTAATTGTTGGTAAAAGTCATGTCTTAACCTATCAGAATGTGCCCTACATTTTGCCGCACAGGGAGTGCCAACCTTTTAGCTCTAATTATGACCAAATATGATTATAGCAGGTTATTGTCTCAACTAAAATCAATTTCAGTTTTCAACAATAGTACTTTTGCCCTACTAGCTGTTATGTAAGTCCCTAGATGAAGCAATAGTATGGCAATATATGGGAACAGGTAACGTTATATTGCAAATTGTGTGCTTGTGTTCTGAGTACAGCATCCACGATTGAGAAATTTGATTTGCAGCCTGTTACTTGAAACAGAGCAAAAGATAGTACTGCTTGGATGTACCTTAGATTGCCTTAACATGGAATCCACCAAAGTTGTCTTTCCATGATCGACATGAGCAACAATTGCTATATTCCTCACATCTCTTCTAGTTGCTTGACCACTCTTCCCTGCTGAATAATCCAGTGAATTATATAATTTGACATCATCCGAAAAGAAGAGAAGTTAACATATGTAGAAAAAAGTTAAGAGAATATTTTCAGGCCATAAGCAGCGGGTTCTGGTCGCAACTCAAACCTCTTCTTTTTAAAATTATGTACCAAACGAAGCTACTACAAGATGAAGATGAATTTCGACATAGAAAGGCCTAGGTGTACATGTATTTCCCATAAATGAGTATCTCAACAAAACTCAATCTAATAAGCAAGGCTGGCCAACAATAAGCAAATTTGGAGAACTGCTAGAACCTTGCACCAAAGGCGAGTCCAACAGGGGGGCTTTAACAGGCTTCAGCCTGCCCTGCAAAAATGTAACTTTTTTCTTTACTACTACTAATCTAGGCCCATTAGCAGCTGAGTATGCCAGCCCAACTTGCACACAGGCTCACACATCATCTCACTCGTGCTGGAGCACCACGCGCAGCAAGTCCGACGCTAACTCCGATTCAGTATAGATGGAGAGGCGCATGGAGTAGCAGCCGGTCCAGAGCTCGGTGGCGCCGCGAGGCTGAGCGGCGAGGTGGCGGAGCGACGAGCACTTGGCGGCGGAGGCGGTACAGCAGTGTTGCATGCGGCGGCGGCGGGCGCAGGAGGCGCGGCGGCGTCAGATGGGATCGACCACTGTGGCGGCAGCGTGAATCCGGCCGCCCTGAAGCCTAAAGGGATTCGAGCTCCACCTGAAGCCTGAAGCCTGAAGGCCGCCGCATCTGAGATAAGGGTCTTAATCTCTCCGGAGCGCGTATGTGCTAGCTTTTTATGTGTTGTCATATGTGCTAGCTGCCTCGTATGCGCTTGGTGTTGTCAATCTGGCTGCTGGTGCCGGAGGAGGCGAGGAGCACGAAGGGTTGGCGGGGCGGTGTATGAGGATAGAATGGGGGCTGGGGTAGAAATGCAAAGTGCCTAATGCTAGCTAGGGTAACGATGCTTCTATTCGATTGTCGTGTGCTTGCGTACGACAATCGAATAGAAGCATCGTTACCCGGGCCGGCCCAGTTTGGTTTTTTTTTCTCTCTATATTGCTTACATATGGCTAGAACTTCTATTTTATGGCCATACAGTACATATCCCTAAAAAACGCTTAAGCGCCGCTTAATCTCGCTTAAGTAGTACTTCTCTAATCGGAGCCTTGCCGCTCACTCACCGTTTACCGCTTTTTTTAACCTTGGTTTAGTTAGTCGTCGTCAACTTTCAGCCTCCCCTCCAAATAATTCCTAGACTAGCCGTTGCCTTGCACCATGTAAAGCCGTGATCGCTACACGCCCGACAACGCTGGATAGAAATGTGTGTGTACACTTAAGTTCTAAAGCAACCGGGTTCTTACTGCGCCACTCAGTTACGCGCCATGAACATAAAACACTGGAGCTAGGAGGACAAAGTTAACTGCTGTTTACAGAATTACAATCTGAGTTGAGCTAACTGGTGCGGCGACAGTGTTACCAAACTGGTCGGCACAAGAGAACCAGCATGCCAAATCACTTGAGTACAAGGGAATCGGCAGCCTCGAGAAATGAACTACCTCAAGTTTGTTCCCCTAAAGGCCTAAACACACCAAGAATCATGCCACCGTTTCCTCGCTGAATTTTCAACTGTGCCGACGAGACGAAGTAGGGAGCAAAGCGACGATTTTTTTTCACTCACCGGAGGGAGAGGGGGCGTCGGCGCGCTCCTTGACCTCCTGGTCGAGGGAGGCCGAGGCTCTGATGGAGCGGGCCCGCCGGCAACGGGCTTGGGGAGGCCGCAGGAGGAAGCATCGGCCGGCGGAGAGGTTGGAGGAGCTGGCCGACGGCGGCGGCGTCGCGAGGCGGCGGGCGGAGGGGGCGGTGATGGTCTGCATCTGCATGGGTGGTGGAGTGGGGTGGGGAATGGATGCTGCCGCGGCGGGTGGCTTGGGTGAGTTTGGGGGGTTTTGTAGGGCGGGGAGCGGCGGTGGAGCGAGGGAGGATAACGGCCATGGCTGCCCGTGTGCGCTGCGAGGCGGGCCACGTCGTCTACCCTCGAGTTTGTCTAAAACCTCCCTCTTCCTGGATATTCCAACACGAAGGAATTATCTCTGGACAGGACAGCAAAACCTGATACAAACAAACACCAAGACATTTTGTCTCTCAGCGTAACTACTTACAACATCCGACTACTTTGTCACGAATCCGAAGAACTTGTCCATGAATTTTTCCGACGCTTTAGAATGAGCAGGGAGGTGGTCAGAAGGATCGTGCATGGCAGTCGGGAATACGATGACTAATTTGGGCTACAAATATATTACACCGACCTTTTTGGATTTTCATCTCTTTAGAAATGTGTGGCTGCCACGGTGCTTTGCTTATGGAGTTCCCGTCGATATATTAAATGATTATCTCCGTATGTCTGATTCACTGCTAACGAAGCCACCTACAAATTTCGGAGGACAGTTGTGAGAGTGTTTGGAGACAGATATCTGAGGTCGCCAAATGGGGCAGACACATCTCATTTCTTGGCACAAGGCGAAGCAACATGATTTCTGGGAGCATCGATGGCATGCATTGGAACTGTAACAACTGTCCATTTGCTTGCGGGAGGATATACAAGTCAGGATATCTATCATACATAGTCAGTGTGGCTCGTGGCAGATTATGATGTTTGGATTTGACATGTAATTTTTGGCACGACCTATATGGCCAATGCCATCAATGTGCTGCAAAGCTCCCGATATTTCTCAAATTTTGTCAAGGCTTGACTCCACCATACACTGTATTGCCAATGGCAGACATAAGAAGAAGCGTATTCACTCTCTGATACAGGACAAGGGAACTATTCAAGACCATGATAACTTAAGTCGTATATTACTGATTATAATAAAGGGTTGAAGGTGACTTCTCTATGGACGATCTCAAACAGATGATGTCCCCCAGGTTTCAGATGATGAAAATAGTGTTCTTACTGCTCCTTTTGTCGAGGAAGAAGCAAGAGTGGTGGTTTTCCACATGGACCACATTAAGGCACTTGGGCCGGATGGTTTTCCAGCATAGTTTTACCAGAACTTCTAGGATGTAATCAAGCCTGGCCTTATGGAACTATCCAGATGTCTACATGACGGTCAGATGGAACTGTTCCGGCTAAACTATGGTGAACTAATTTTATTACCTATAATTAACAAAGCACAACGAATTCAACTATTTAGACCAATATATCTTCTTAATGTTAGTTTTAAAAATTTCACAAAGGTAGCAACAATGAGGTTAAATGCACTCGGTGACCATATAGTGTGTCTTTCCCTGACTATGATTTATGCAATCTAGGAATATCCTAGATGAGGTAGTTACCTTGCATGAAACAGTTTACAAACTACATATGAAAAAGTTGAATCACGTGATCTTAAAAATAGATTTTGAAAAGGCTTATGATAAGGTTAAATGATCTTTTCTCCAACAAACACTCAGAATGAAAGGTTTTTCTGATGAGTGGTGCGCTTTAATACATAGCTATGTATCTGAATAAAGTGTAGCCATCATAGTGAACGATGACATTGGAAAATACTTCAAAACCAAAAAGGGACTTCAGCAAGGTGACCCGCTTTCGCTTATCTTCTATATCTAAATAGGAAGGACCCACTACTTTATTTCTTTGCACTCTCGTGCATCCATGTCACCTTCTTTTTATTCTCAAGAGATTAAGCCGGCAGCCGTATGTAGCAATCGTGTGTTCGGATCCTCAAGAGGTTAAGCCGGCAGCCGCATGCAGCAATCGTGTGTTCAGATCCTTAAACTGCATCATCGTTCCGCTGGCATAAATTTTAGAAGCAGAAACGCTCCAGCCAATTAATTGCGGCGAGTGAACGAGGCATTTCCCTTCCCCTGGCCCATGTCTCCCTAATCTCTTGCTCTTCCAATTCTTCCGTCCATCAATCTCATATATAAACTGCACATGTCTTCCTCAATCTTGCTCAGCCAAGGTGCCACCATTTGCACCAAAACCTAACACGATGCCTATACAGGATCGAGCCAACTATGACGAGACCGATTGATGAGCTTGATATGCCGTTTGTCTTGGCCACATGGGAAATTCAACAGAACCCAGTTCGTCCTTGGATAACTATTCAGGTAATTGGTAAGATTCAGCGCAGCAACAAAAATGCCGTTTGACTCATTCATAATTACTTATTTCTATTTTGCTGGATTTTTTTATATTTTGATTCATTTGCAGGGGTGGGCAAAGTAGATGTGTATCATTGAGTGTATTTGCTGCTTATTTCCTTCAGACGTGGGCTAGGTGTTCAGATCCATCTCAAAGTATGAAGTCATGTATTCGGTATTCACAGAGAAGCATACAGTGCAATCGTACACTCAATTCTGCTGCATATAATGGTTTCCAAGGAAAACCATTTCACAACAATGGCCACGGTCATTTTCCGTGTATTAATAAAGCATGGTATAATCGTGCAAAACATCCAAGTGCAATTATCATGTGTTCTTGCACTTTATAGACAGTGAATTTGTCTGTTCCCACAAGGCGAACTATCAGTTTCATCTTAATATGTTTAGTTCAATTATAGCCCCTACAAAGTAGTGTTTAATTTTCCACAGCAACGCGTGGGGTTTATCTAGTATTATATAATATGGTGGCAAATATGCTGGCTGTCATGATTGAATGAGTAAAATCTGATCGTCAAATTGAAGGGGTAATCCCTCACCTTGTTGATGGTGGGTTATCCATCCTTCAATATGTGGATGATATACAATTCTATTTATGAAACATGACATCAAAAAGGCTCGGAACCTAAAGTTCATACTCGAGCAATTATCGGGTCTAAAGATAAACTTTCACAAAAGTGAATTGTTTTGTTTTGGCGAGGCCCAAGACTTTGTCTCGGTTTACGCTGAATTATCTGGCTGTGCGCAAGGATAATTTCTTGTAACATATTTGGGTATTCCGATTCATTATCGTAAACTTACTAATGCTGAATGGAAGGTGATGTCTGCGCACGCTTCTATTCTCGTAGACAGTGTTGGACCTCCAAGAGCAGAGGTTTGTAGAACTGCAGCAAGTTTCCTTAAGTGCATCACCCAAGGTATATCGAACTAAGGGAGGTAGAGGTTAATGATAACCCTCTCGAACAACCCTGCAATTAAGATACGAGAAGTCTCTTATGTCCCCAACACACCCAATACACTTGTCAGATATATAGGTGCACTAGTTATGCGAAGAGATAGTGAAATACAAGTAATATTGATGCTTATAAGTAGTAATTGCAATCTGTAATAAAAATGGCAGCAAGCAAACATGTAGTACAACTTGTTTAAAACGGTGTTTTAATGCTTAGAAACCAGGTCTAGGGATCCTATTTTCACCGGTGGATATTCTCAACAATGACATCAAAGTTAAATAAATAAACACTACTCTCAAACACTCTCATGTTGGATAACAAACACCATTCATTGTGTAGGGCTACAAGAGCACCCTCAAAGTCAGAGTAAACTAACACCAACAATGTCATAAAGGAGTCACACACGGTGCACACACTGTCACCGTTACACCCGTTAATAACTCCGGAATTCATATTAAAGTAACCTCTAGAGTGCATAACAGATAAAGAGTAGCATCACATATTCAACTAGATTATAAAGCTCATGATCACATAAAGATCGCATGGGAGAGAGAGAGATGAACCACATGGCTACCGTAGATCCCGCAGCCTTGGGGAAGAACTACTCACTCCTCATCGTAGGAGTCAGCAACGGCGATGGAGATGGCGGTGGAGTCGATGGAGATGGCTCCGGGGTCAATTCCCCGTCCCGGCAAAGTGCCGGAACAGAGACTTCTGTCCCCCGAATCTTGTCGGCGATGGCGGCGGCGTTCGGGACCCGTAGAGGAAAAAGTGTCTAACCGTGCTCTGTTTTTAGGTCAGGGGGGTTTATATGGGCGAAAGACCTAGGTCGGTGGCCGCCCGAGGCGGTCTCCTCACCTCCTGGCGCGGCCAGGCTAGGGCCCGCGCCAGCAGGTGGTGAGGGCCCCTCGCGGCCCTTATTTGTCTCGTCTTCGGTTCTTCGCGACACAAATATTCCAAAAATATTTCCTAGTTGATTTATTTCTAATTTGGCGGATATTTCTTTAAGTACTTTTCTGAAACAAAAAACAGCAGAAAACAGGTAACTGACATTGGGACATCTTGTTAATAGGTTAGTCCCAGAAAATGCATAAAACTATATAAAATGCATATAAAACATGTAATAATATGATATAACATAGCATGGAACATAAGAAATTATGGATACGTTGGAGACGTATCAACATCCCCAAGCTTAGTTCTACTCGTCCTGAGTAGGCAAGAATGATAAAAGAAGAATAATTTCTGAAGTGACATGCTTAAACACAATCTTGATCATGTAATAATGTAAGGCATTTAAACTGAGATCAAATGAATAAGGGTTGTAGTTTATATTGATATCAAACGAGAAATGAATAAACAAGTAGGTGAAGCAAGCATTCAATGATATAGTACTAGATAGCAATCAACTGTGCAAAGTAGATATTAGAGATGATTTAAGCTTCAAGCACAACAATATAATCATCTAATGCTTCCAACAAACATGACAACTTTATGAAAGGATCAAGTCAAGCAATATCAATATGCACGTAGAAGATCAATATATTATTTGTTCAAAAGAAACAAGCAATTGTTCAACGTTGGTTCCTGGCACCAGGATGTTATGGCTAAGAGAATGTTAACGGAGTCTTGGAAGGCCAACGGAAGAAAGGCTCACAAAGCTGTATATGATCATTAGACAAGAGAAAGTCTTACAATCGAAGCTATGCAAGGAGTAGTGATTGCCATACAACGGATGCACATGGAGCTATAAGTATATGAAAGCTCTCTAATGGAACTAGTGGGGGTGAATCCAACTTGCTTGATCACGAAGAGTTAGAGCACTTTTGAGGAGGCTAATCATTGGAATATACAAGCCAAGTTCTATAGTGTAAAGTTCCCCACATATGGAGTAAATGTGCTAAACATGAGCACAAATGATGATCACAAATGATATGGTGCTATAACATAAGCATACGTTGTGACTATAAATGATATGGTGCTGTAACATAAGCCCTTTTTATTTCTTTTCTTTCTTTTTTTCTTTTTATCTTATTTCTATTTTTTTCTCTTTTCGATGGCCTCCATGGCTCTTTTCAATTTTAGGGGCAAGCATCCTAATATTATATATGATGTATGACAACACACTAATGATGATAAAACAACATACTGATGATATGAGTAACTAATACGAATGTGCCATAAGAATACATATGACAACGGTGCCTCTGCCAGTGTAGCAGGTTATGAAGTGTTCTAACGTAACATGGGTAAAACCACACATCAGCTTTATAGAAACACGCAAAGCAATAAATAAGTAATGAATGACAACAAGTCATGTAATGTAAGATGGATGTTGCATGACAATATATCTCGAAACACTTATACAAATGTTGTAGTAGGTAGGTATGGTGGCTGTTTTGAGTAAGATATTTCGCTTATGTGTAGGAGAACAAGATGAAGATCTCCCACGAGTTTGGATGTACCCGCGAAAAATGCACCAACTCTCAAGAAGAGGCTAGCAATATGGTGGTGGAAGTGCCATGAAAACCGCAGTTTTAGAACTCACGAGTAAAAAGATTCCAAATAAAAATATGATCATGCAAGGCATAATGAAAATTACTCCTCGGGAAACTGTGGCAAATGAACAACTCACTGTTGGGAACCCGACCATAATGCATAACATAATCTCATTACGATTGTTTTAGGCAAAAAGAAGTCATATACCATTATGCAATCAACTGAAAATTTAAGTGTGGCACAGCTTTCAAGTTTCTCTAGACCAACCATTTAATCATTACACTTTACTAGACCATCATGTTTACCATTAAGAAAATTAATATCTCAAAACAACATCAATGATTCAAGTGACACAATTTAATGATCTACAAGATTAATGTATCATTTAATTATATCATCTACCACATTTAGCATTTTCTGTTCTTAACCAAACACCAATCAACTTATTTAAAAGATAAACTCTCCAAGTAATTAAACAATGAGATATGAGAGTATAATATAACAAAGCTAACAGCTCTAACAAGAGATGCATGAAAAACAAGAGCTAGAGAGCAAACGATAACAAAAGACGAATACTCAACGAATATATGTGAAGAATACGAGTATTCATATGAAAAAGCGGAGCATGTCTCTCTCCCACACAAAATAATTATAGGATCCATTTTATTCAGATAATGAAAATAACAAAAACAAAAGCAAACAAACGCTTCAAGATAAGCACATAAGATGTGATGGAATTAAAATATAGTTTCACTTCAGAGGTCCTGATAGTTTGTCGATGAAGAAGGGGGTGCCTTGGGCATCCCCAAACTTTGACGCTTGAGTCTTATTAAATTATATTGGGGTGAACCACCGGGGCATCCCCAAGCTTTGGTGTTACTATCCTCTTGATCACATTATATCATCCTTCTTTCTTGATCATTGAAAAGTTCCTCCACACCAAACTTAGAGTAACTTCATTAGAGGGTTAGTGCACAAAAAATTATGATATTCTGTAGAAACACAATTGCTACCAATGCTACTGGACATTAGCTACAGCCACTGATACTTAATAGGATAAAAAGAGACAATCAAAATAGCAAAAGAGACATTGCAAAATAAAATGGCAGAATCTGTCAAAAACAGAACAGTTCGTAAAAATGAATTTTTTCGAGGCACTTAACTTGCTCAGATCAGAAAACTCTAAACTGATGAAAGTTGTGTATACATCTGAGAATTGCACATAAAAAAGGGCAGATTTATATGACGTTCCAGTTGGGAGATATGAATTTTACGGTGGACAGCAGAAATCTGTTTCAGCACAGGAATTGAATTTTAACGTCAACTTTTAACTAGAGCCTTAACTTGACACATTTTTTTCAATATTGCAATAAAATAAAGATAAAAATGAATTGCTACAGAGGTAGGCATGTTCCTTGACACAAGCAAAACAAAATAAAATAACAGGAAATAAAATGGTGGGTTGTCTCCCAAAAGCTTTTTCTTTATAGCCATTAAGATAGGCATAGTGATTTTTATGATGCTCATGTAAGAAATAAAAGTTGAAGCAAAAGAGAGCATAAAAAATATAATATCAGACACACTTAAGTCTAACCCACTTCCTATGAAAAAGAATCTTGTAAAGAAACAAGGCATGATAGCACAAAGCAACAAACATAGGAGAGCAAGACAAGTGCAACTTAAAAAAATTCAACATAAAGAGAAGTGTTTTAGTACCATGAAAACTTCTACAACCATATTCTCCTCTCTCATAATAACTTTCAGTAGTACAAATAAATTAAACCATATAACCACAAGAATCATTCAACTTAGATAATATAGGCACATAAAGAGGATCATTAAATTTATTTTGGAATTCATTAGCATGCTTCCCTCTTTCAAAATAGTTAATAAGATCAATATCAAGTTTAAGATCATGGTTGCAACAAAGATTTGGAACTAGAGTCAATTGCAAACCATAATAGTATTTCTTAACATAAGAAAAATTCTCCTCCATGGTGTAATTAGGAGAATTCAAGAACAAAGTAGAACTCTCATGAGTAAGAGTACCATCAAAAGAAGCAAGTATATCATTTTTATCCTCAACTTTTAAGCATAGAGGATTATTAATAAGCATAGGACCATCATCTAAAGCATTATCATATAGCATATTTAAGCAATACTCATCATTATCATCAATAAGTTCACTTGTAGCATCATGAATAAAATTTACAACATAACTATCGCATAAAACATTCTTATCATGAGCCACACGCATAAAAGAATTACTCTCCACATAAGAATAGTCATTCTTATTAATTGTAGTGAGAGAAAATTCAACAAAATAGCTATCATTATTATTCTCATCACCATAATCATCAAATATAGGAGGCATATTGTAATCATAATTAATTTTCTCCTTAATAGTAGGTGGACTGAAAATATCATATTCATCATTGTAATCATAATATATTGGATGTGTAGTATCATCAAAGTAAATTTCACCTCCGTGCTTGGGAACTAAAAATATCATGCTCATCAAAACCAACTCCCCAAGCTTAGAATTTTCCATAGCCTTAGCAATAATAGTGTCCAAAGAATTTATACTAATAACATTACTACTAGCATGCAAATAAAGTTTCATATGTTTTAATTTTCTCTTCAAACACTTCATGTCCTAGCTCAAGATAAATTCCATAAAGATCTCTAATTTTTGTTGTTGTTTTCCATTAGCCTAACTTGTGAAAATAAAGACAAGAAACAAAAAGTAATAACTGCAGAATCTAAAGGAGATACCTTCAAGCGCTCACCTCCCCGGCAACAGCGCCAGAAAATAGCTTGATGTCTACGCACGCTTCTATTCTCGTAGACAGTGTTGGGCCTCCAAGAGCTGAGGTTTGTAGAACAACAACAAGTTTCCCTTAAGTGGATCACCCAAGGTATATCGAACTCAGGGAGGTAGAGGTTAAAGATAACCCTCTCGAACAACCCTGCAATTAAGATACGAGAAGTCTCTTGTATCCCCAACACACCCAATACACTTGTCAGATATATAGGTGAACTAGTTATGCGGAGAGATAGTGAAATACAAGTAATATGGATGCTTATAAGTGGTAATTGCAATCTGTAATAAAAAATGGCAGCAAGCAAACATGTAGTAGAACTTGTTGGAAATGATGTTTTAATGCTTAGAAACAAGGCCTAGGGATCCTACTTGCACCGGTGGACATTCTCAACAATGACATCAAAGTTAAATAAATAAACACTACTCTCAAACACTCTCATGTTGGATAACAAACACCATTCATTGTGTAGGGCTACAAGAGCACCCTCAAAGTCAGAGAAAACTAACACCAACAATGTCATAAAGGAGTCACACACGGTGCACACACTGTCACCGTTACACACGTGAATAACTCCGGAGTTCATATTAAAGTAACCTCTAGAGTGCTTAATAGATAAAGAGTAGCATCACATATTCAACTAGATTACAAAGCTCATGATCACATAAAGATCGCATGGGAGAGAGAGATGAACCACATGACTACCGTAGATCCCGCAGCCTCGGGGGAGAAGTACACACTCCTCATTGTAGGAGTCAGCAACGACGATGGAGATGGCGGTGGAGTCGATGGAGATGGCTCCGGGGGCAATTCCATGTCCCGGCAGGGTGCCGGAACAGAGACTTATGTCCCCTGAATCTTGTCCGCGATGGCGGCGGCGTCTAACCGTGCTCTGTTTTTAGGTCAATAGGGTTTATATGGGCGAAAGACCTAGGTCGGTGGCCGCCCGAGGCGGTCTCCTCACCTCCTGGCGCGGCCAGGCTGGGGGCCGCACCAGGAGGTGGTGAGGGCCCCTCACGACTCTTCTTCGTCTCGTCTTCGGTTCTTCGCGATGCAAATATTCCAAAAATATTTCCTGTTTGATTTATTTCCAATTTGGCGGATATTTCTTTAAGTACTATTTTGAAACCAAAAACAGCAAAAAAACAGAGAACTGACACTGTGGCATCTTGTTAATAGGTTAGTCCCAGAAAATGCATAAAACTATATAAAATGCATATAAAACATGTAATAATATGATATAACATAGCATGAAATATAAGAAATTATGGATACGTTGGAGACATATCAGAAGGTAGCAGAGGAGAGACTTCAGCTATGCTGAATAGTTGGAAAGGCAAGGGTGGAAGATTGGTTCTCATGAATTCAGTACTAGCAATATGTACAATATATGATCTCTTTCTTCCAATTCCTGAAAGGAATCTTGAAAATGTTAGATTTTTACCAAGACCGGAACATAGTGCATAGGTACTCTTCGATGCTGCGAGGACGAGACGAGGTGACATACTACGATCACGCACTAAAGTTCTGCCCTTCGGGTGTCCATATTTTGGCCGACGTTAGCGTAGGCCCCTATGTTATGATCATATCCCGCCACCAAGCATATAGTTATCCAGACCAGCTGTAGATACTAAGCCACCCTCCACCACCACGTACATGCACTGCATAATAATAATCTCTATATATCACTACAGGACGATCAAGATTTTTTTTGACAAGATGATAGTGAGAAAATAAAATATCAACTGTCTAAGCGGAGTGTGGTGTGTCGCCCCAAAATTCAAGGAAGTCTCGAAATTCACGACCTTGAAGTCAAGAATACATCACTACTTTTTTTTACCAGGTACTACTTGGTAAATGGATCTTCAAGTTCCTTACTGAATACGAGGTTTGGAAAACACTCCTTCCGAGAAAATATGTGAGGGACCAAGCAGGTTCTTTGGAAACTTGGAGACTCGCACTTCTGGGCTGGGCTTATGGCCACTAAGAAGTTTTTCTTTCCACATGTATCCTTCTCAATTGAGGATGGTTCGGAAATTAGATTCTAGGAGGACATATGATTAGGCCAAACTACACTCCGATAATAATATCCGATTTCGTATAATATTATGCGTCTCAAAAGTGACACTCTCGCCAAGGTGATGGGAACTTCCCAACCGTCTATGATGTTCAGAAGGAGATTATCCGGTTCTAGACAAGTATCTTGGGATGCTTTATTATTGCGGTTGGACTGTCCAGTTAACCCCATGGATCAGATAAATTTCATTGGAATCTAACTAAGAATGGAAAATTTCTAGTTAATTCAATATACAATGCGTTAATTCATCCAAATGTCCAATTGATAGTAATAACAAAATTTGAAAGATGAAGAGCCCACTATAAACTAAGGTTTTTGCATGGTATCTCTATCGAGGAGTAATTATTCTAAAAGATAATCTTGCAAAGCGTAATTGGCAAGGAAGTAAAAAATGTGTCTTCTATCATCACGACGAGACTAGAAAGCATTTATTCTTATGTTATAAATTTGCTTGCTCTATATGGTCAGTCATCCAAATGGGCTACCTTATTCCCAGCCAATAACATTGTGAATATTTTTGGTAATTGGCTAAATGGTGTGAATCCTAGGTTCAAGGGTCTTATTAGGGTGGGAGCCATTGCCGTTATTTTGTCGCTATAGCTATGTAGAAATGACAAGGTTTTTAATGATAAAAATGCTTATATCATGCTGGTCGTTGTCATCCCTACTATGGAGCATCGGGAGATGTTTATGGAGGTGGCTACTCGTCTGGAGGCTGCGGCGAGGGACTTGTTTTCCCAACATGGATGACAACATAATCTCTGTATCGGTCCTCCGTCTCTATAGGTTTAGATGTCTTTACAATTTTTCATTCTGTGTAAGACATCTTTCTTTTATTTGTCGTTGACATGTGACTTATGAACCTTTTAGGCTGTATGCATCATAATTATGCAGAGACCGGATGTAATACTTAAACTTGTTAATTATAATAAAAACTCTCTTTATCGAAAAAAAGTCTGCAATATTCTCATGATTTTTATTTTTCCTGATCATGTAACTTGATTTTCTATCTATTAATTAAATATGTGGTTGCTCTTACAAAAAACGATGACAATAATCACGACGAGATTATAAAGCATTTATTCTTCCATTGTAAATTTGCTTGTTCTTCTATATGGTCAGTCATCCAAGTGGGCTACCTTATACCCACCTAGTAGTGTTGTGAATATTTTCGGCAATTGGCTAAATGATGTGGATCCTAGGTTCAAGCGTCTTATTAGGGTGGGAGCAATTACCGTTATTTTGTCGTTATGGTTATGTAGAAATGACAAGGTTTTTAATGCTAAAAATGCTTCTGTCATGCATGTTATTTACCGGTGTACATCTACACTCCGATCATGATCATCGCTAAAACGTGTGGAGCATCAGGACATGTTTATGGAGGTGACTACTCGTCTGGATGTTGCGGTGAGGGATTTGTGTTCCCTACATGGGTGGCAACATAATCTCCGTATCGGTCCTCCCTACTCCATCTCCGTAGGCTTAGATCAACGAAAAAATAGCGCGCTATTTCGCGCTAAATAGCACGCTATAACTTATTTGGAGAGGCCACACTATATTTAGCCAAAAGTTGACGCTACGGACCTAATGACGATTTTAGCAGTCCAAATCGTGTTACGCTATAGCACGCTAAAAATATTCTGGACATAGCATGAGTCCAAAAGAAACCCAAATCGGTAAACCTAAAACAAAGTCCAACACGCCCTAAACGAAGACTCCACCACATCGATCTAACCTAAACAAATCAGTTCTTCTTCGAAGACTCCACCACATCGATCTAACCTAAACAAATCAGTTCTTCTTCCTCTGCACATCCTTCGTCGGCTCCACGGACAGTTGCAGAGATGCGCGTATAAGCTAGCTTCTAGCAGATCAAACTAGTACTATGTGCGTAATGAAAGTTTTAGTCAGATCCTCATATCGTGTCTTGCTATTTGCTTTATTGCTTTCTATTACAGTCTGATCACAGTACCCTTGCTATCTGGTGATTCTTCTAGTGAATATGAAGTTGATGCCTACGAATCTGATTAGAAGTTTAAAACAGTTTGTCTTTTACAATTTGTAAATCTGTTCATGGATTTATGTCTCATGTTTATATTTGTGCCATGGATTTGAACGTGACATTTGTATCAAGTTAAGTGGTTATGCAAATATTTAGTGCTGAAATTCTTAATATTTGAGATATATCTCACATTTTTTTCACCACGCTATTTTGAACGTAGCTTCGCTATAACCCGCTATAACTTGTATAGCTTTTGGAGGAGGGCCACGCTATTTTTGATAGCACGCTATTTTTTTCCTTCCTTAGATGTCTTTATAATTTTTCATTTTGATATGTATGACATCTTTCTTTATTTGTCGTCGAGATATGACTTGTGAACTTGTTGGGTTGTGTGCATCATAATTATGTAGAGCCCGGGTGTAATGCTTCTCGAACAAAAAATCTGCAACATTCTCATGAGTTTGATTTTTCCAGATCATGTAACTTGATTTTCTATCTATTATTAAAATATGTGGTTGCTCTTACAAAAACCGACGACAATAATCATATCAGGGGGAATATCTGGGAGATTAGCCGCCCAATCGACCAAACCAACCGCTTTGTCTCCAACGACCGACCGGCTGTGTTGACATTCCCCAGCCCGTGTCTTCCATTTCCCTCCCGCCACGACCAAATACGATACGGCGACGCAGGCCATTCCCTCCACTCCCTTCGCCCCCTCCACGTCTCGTCGATCTCTCCTTTAAACTATCCTTTCCTCCACGTCCGTCAAACTGTTGGTGGCAGCCACGAACACTAGTGACATGCGTCCTTAACTCCACGACCCAAACTGCCATCTCTGCACGCAATCGACTTGCAGTGCATCATCGATCTCTCTTTGTTTGGAGGTGTGTAAGCTGGTATGGGGATTCATTGCTCTGTTTTTGATTTCTCTGTTCCTTTTCTTTAACAGTTGGCAATTACGTAGTCCGTGTTGCATTTGCAGATAACCGCCTGTTCGTGATCATACACAGCACGACACAAGTACAGAGAGCATCTCGATCATGGAGTGACGATCACTCCCGAGTCGTGTGCTAGCGGCGCATGGAGCGCATCAGGTTCAGGAGCCTCGACGCCGGCGTGTACCCGACGACGCTGCCAAGCCCGAGGATGCTCGTCGGTGCAACGGACGTCCATTCGCCCCACGAGCCCCCGGGGTTCAGGAAGAGCATGAACCCAATCTACGCGGACGGCACCAATCGTTCCACGACGTCGACGGCGATATCGACGACCTCCCTCGACGTGGTCGAAGATCCTGCAGTTCCCGCGACGACGGTGACCAGCACCGCCGATCTCGACAACGGTACCGGACTCAGCCACGCCCACGTCGACGCGGAGGGCGTGAACGGCGCGGTGCTTGTACGGCGGCACACGGGCGGGGACGGGCGCTGGGAGGCCATCAGGGCGGCGGACGCGCGCGAGTCCCCGCTCAGCCTGGGCCACTTCAGGCTCCTCAAGCGGCTGGGGTACGGCGACATCGGCAGCGTGTACCTGGTGGAGCTCCGGGCCGCCGCCCCGGGAGGCGGCGCGCTGTTCGCCATGAAGGTCATGGACAAGGGCTCCCTGGTGAGCAGGAACAAGCTCTCCCGCGCGCAGACGGAGCGGGAGATACTCGGCCTGCTCGACCACCCGTTCCTCCCCACGCTCTACTCCCACTTCGAGACCGACAAGTTCTTCTGCCTCCTCATGGAGTTCTGCAGCGGCGGCAACCTGCACTCGCTCAGGCAGAAGCAGCCCAACAAGCACTTCACCGAGCACGCCGCCAGGTGATGCGAGTGTCTCCTGCACGGGCTTACAAACTGCAATTAATCAGTCAGATTGTTACTGAGATTCTCATCAATCCGTGTTCAATCATGCATGCAGGTTTTACGCCTCCGAAGTGCTGCTTGCCCTGGAGTACCTGCACATGCTGGGCGTGGTGTACCGGGACCTGAAGCCCGAGAACGTGCTGGTCAGGGAGGAAGGCCACATCATGCTCTCCGACTTTGATCTCTCCCTCCGCTGCGCCGTCAGCCCGGCGCTGGTCCGCTCCCCGTCCGGCCGCGTCGGCGGCGCGGGCGGCCTCGTCCACGGTTGCAAGCTCCCGCGCATGCTGACATCGTCCAAGACGCGAGCCAAGAAGAAGGCGGCCAAAGGCAAAGACGACCAGCAGCAGCAGGAGCTGGTGGCCGGGGACGGCAGGAAGAAGCAAGCATGGACGTCGCTGGAGTTCACGGCGGAGCCCACTGGGGCGCGGTCCATGTCGTTCGTGGGCACGCACGAGTACCTGGCGCCGGAGATCATCCGCGGCGAGGGCCACGGCAGCGCCGTCGACTGGTGGACGTTCGGCGTCTTCCTGTACGAGCTGCTGCACGGCACCACGCCTTTCAAGGGCTCGGGGAACCGGGCAACGCTCTTCAACGTCGTCGGCCAGCCGCTGCGGTTCCCGGACTCGCCGAGCGTCAGTGCCGCCGCGAGGGACCTCATCAGGGGCCTGCTGGCCAAGGAGCCGCAGAAGCGGCTCGCGTACAGGCGCGGCGCTGCCGAGGTCAAGCAGCACCCCTTCTTCGAGGGCGTCAACTGGGCGCTCGTCAGGAGCGCCGCGCCTCCCTACGTGCCGGACGTCGCCGTGGAATCCTGCGCCGTCCGGCTCCCCGACAAGGATGGCGGCGCATCCTCGCAAGGAGGCACGCCGAGGAGCGCCCCCGCCACCGGTGGGAAGGCCAGCTCACCTCACGCTGATCCGTCGTCATACGTTGATTTCGAGTACTTTTAGGCAGCAGTCCTCCGCATAGATCGCTTCATCCAGTCACCTTCCCCCTACTGCACTACACAATACACATTACGGAAAAATCGCTTCATTTGAGTTTATTATGCTACTATTATGTTATGATATTTCACCTCGACCACAGCACGGTAATCACCAAATGATACCGATTGAGACGAAAAGCTTGTTTTTTAGTAATGGGAGCATGATAGCATCACCACGGACTCTCTATTGAAACGATGAACATAAATTTAGTTTCATTGCAGATTTTAAAGTATCAAAGTTTGCAAGGGCCACATCCACATGAATTAACCATCTAAAGATTCTATGCAAGATTCGCATGAATGTTGTATTTCAACATGTCTAGGTACATGTGGATAAAAATATTAAAACATCTTAAATTTGGGTACGGAGGGAGTACAATCATATGTGCTTTCCAGTTTAGATGGACATACAATGAACTTCCATGTAAACAAATCAAAAGTATAAGAACATAAATCCTCATGTCAGCATAAAAATACATAAGATGTCGGAGTACCAAGTACACATACCGTGGAGTACAAAGTACACCGAATTGAGAAAACAGACACACAAAACGGTGTAGAAAGTACATAGATAACACGGAGTACAAGTATACAGATAATGGAGTACAAAGTACACAGAAAACACGGAGAATAAGTACAGGAATACATACTACACAGAACATGGGTACAAAGTACACATAACATGTAGTATAAAGTACACAGAATACGAACTACAAAGTATGTAGACACACAAAGTACAAGTATACATAGAAAAATAAGGTACAAAGTACACATAACAAGTGGTCTAAAAGTACACAAAACACGAAGTATGAAGTATATAGACAGAAGAGTACAAGTACAGACAAACAAGTTACAAAGTACACAAAAGTGGGAGTAAAGAACATGAAGTACACAAGTAATTTCTATCAACATGATCTACTTTGAATATCTCGATGATGCTAGGAGCTCAAAGTGAAAAAGTTTGTATTTTGTTTTAAAACTTTGGTTTTAAAAAATAAAAGCGAAAATGCATTCTCACCTCTTGTATCGCTTCTTGTCTTATCGTCACCCTATTTTTATTCTGCTCCCTCTGTCCATGAAAATAGGTCTTGGATTTGTCTAGATTCGAATGTATGTAGACATGTTTTTATTCTACGCATACATCCGAATTTGGACAAATCCAAAACATCTATTTCCCAACGAAGGGAGTAGTTGTGACATTTGACGGACATGCAAACTATCGCGGGGACCGTGTCCGTGTGAAGGAGAATACAACACTTGACACAACAAGTTGCAAAGAGTTCCTTTTTCTAATGATCACCTCTAACCTTAAATAAAACGAAAAAATGACACAGTCTTATCTGGGCCGAATTCGGCTTGTATTGTCTTTGGTCACTTTCTACCCTCACAGAGAGAAAGGAAGGAGATATCCATCCATTAGGCTCTGGGCCACCACTCACCAATCATCCATCCAACGGCTGATGTTTCTGGCCCATATTGCACTACCTGCCCTAGCCCGGGACAAAAGAAGAAACAAATGCACACACGATCGATGAGGCAAGCCGGCGGCGGCGGCGGGGCTCTGGTTGGTTTCTGTAATCTCCCCAGCTCGCATCTCGTGCCCTCCAGCTCCATTAAAATTCCTCCTCGCACCGTAACCCGAGACACCCTCGGAACCCTAGCCGCCACCCTACGCCGAGGCACCAACCCCCGCCGCACGCACCACACATCACATCGACGCCATGCAGCGCGCCACCGCAAGGGTCGCGTCCCTAGCCTTCCGGCGCTTCGCTTCGTCGGCTTCCCGCCCTACAGTAGCGGCGTCTCTTCTGCCTGCCACCGCAGTGCTCAACGCCCGCACGCGATTGTCCCTCCAGCCATCCGCAGCTGTTGCAGCGGTGGCGCTGTGTGCCCGGCGCGGGTACGCTGGCGCGGCTCGAAAGACGAAGGCGGCGGTCAGCAAGGAGGATGATGATGATAGCGAGTTTGAGGACATAGGCAGCGACGAGGAGTTTGACGGCGACTTCGACGATGAGGATCTTGACGACGGCGACTCCGGCGACGAGGAGGCACCAGTAAAGAAGCGCGGGAGGTGCTGATTCGGCTCGGTTGAGAATATTTGTTGTTTTGATTCTTTCTCGCAAAAAAAAGTGATAGACAAAATAATTTTGAATGGGATGAACTACCCATCTGTTTCTTGTTTTGAGCAATAGAAATTGATTAGAATTTGGACCCATATGTGGGAAGCCCAATTAGCAATTTCTGAAATCTCAAATCCCATGGAAAAATGGCAGCACACATGAAAGTGGGGTGGGAGCTAAAATTTAGTCCTACATTGCTAGTTTAAGAGGAGTGGCACCATCTTATATAGTGGAGTGGAGTGCTACTTGGTAAGCTTGTGAGAACATGAGGCTCTCTTACGCGCTCCGCCGCTGCCGCTCGCACACACGCACGCATCGTCCGTCTCATCACGACGCGCCGCGGGTTTTGGGAATCGAGCCGAGCTTTATTTTTGCAGTCTGGGAAAAACGGTTTGGACGGACGCGTCACAGATAGTCGGTTCGGGTCGCTCCCGGATCGTGGGCTACTGTAACCGATCTAAACGTGCGCGACGTGGACTTGGCCCATGTTGTACTCGTTAGGATTTTCCCTAACCGTGCTATATAAAGTCGGGCACTGCGTGCGCTGCAAACACACCGAACCAATCTAGGTTTTGCCACCTCGTGCCTTGCGCTGCCACCGTAGTCTACTCCATCCCGAGCGCCGGCGTGCACCGGCGAACGGGACAGCAGGTCTCCGAAACCCTCGTCCTTGTGATCCTGTACGGGAGAGGGCGAATAAGGTTTTTGGGAAGCGCTCCGCGCGACTGCTCTCAACCTCTTCATCACGGCTCGCCTTCTTGTACGTGTACGCTCGCCGGACTCGCGGGCTGCTCGTCAAAAACGTCGCCATCGCCTTCAGGAAGCTGCTGCCATCGCTGCTGCTGCTGCAACAACTACGACGACTACTACAACTACTTCATCTACAGTTGTTCGGTACGTTCATCACGTGCCGATGTGCCGATTTAGTATGTCTATGTATGTAGACGTTTTGCTGATGTTCATGTTAATTAATACATCTAGTATTTGCGAGATTAACATGCTAGTAGCTGTTGTACTAATGTTTAATATACTGAAATTAATCATGGAAATTGTGCCTAATACTCCAACAATCCAAAAACCTTATTCGTGTTATAGCCAATTTGCTGAATTAAACATGGGACATCTATCTGATTCGCTGAGGCCGGACAAGTTGACCGGTGCGGATTTTAAGAGATGGCAGATCAAGACCACGTTGTGGTTGCGATCTCTGAAAGTGTTCGAGGCCAGTGAGGGTTTACCTGAAGGAGCTATATCTGACGAGGATCAGAATAAGTTCAAGGAAATCAACACTGCCTTTGTGGGACTCGTTCTGAGTGTTCTTAGCAACAAGCTGTTTGATGTGTACGTGCACATCTCAGATGGCAAAGAGCTCTGGAAGGCACTGAACGCTAAGTTTGGTGTAGCAGATGCTGGCAGTGAACTGAACATCATGGAGAGCTTCCATGATTTCAGGATGGTTAACAACCGTTCTGTAGTCGAACAGGCTCATGAGATACAGTGCATTGCGAAGGAGCTTGAACACGCTAAGTGTGCCTTACCTGACAAGTTTGTGGCCGGGTGCATTATTGCAAAGTTGCCTTCTTCATGGAGGAACTTCGCCACAACTCTCAAACACAAGAGACATGAGATATCGGTTGAAAACCTGATAGCGTCTCTTGATGTTGAGGAGAAGGCTCGGGCTAAGGACACTGCTGAGAGAGGTGGTGAATGTCAGTCTAGCGCCAACATGGTGCAGAAGAACCATAACCACGGCAAGAACAAAGGAAAGAACAAGCCTGCTTTCAATGTATCTGCCAAGACTAATTCTTTCAAGAAGAAGAAGAAGAAGATGATGATGAACAAGTCTGAGCTAGGTTGCTATACCTGTGGAGAGCTCGGTCACTTCTCTGTGGACTGCCCAGATCGTGCAGACAAGAAAGGGAAAAAGGCCAAGACTGTCAATGTCGTGACCGCTAGCAATACTGATGGGTATGGTAATTTACCATTTGTGCTTTCAGTATTTCATTCTCCATGTTGGTGGATTGATACGGGTGCTAATGTTCATGTGTGCTCTGACATCTCTTTGTTCACTTCTTATCAGGCCGCTCGGGATTCTTCCGTCCTAATGGGGAATGGATCACATGCTACTGTTCGTGGTGTTGGCACGATAGATCTGAAGTTTACTTCGGGGAAGATCGTGCAGCTGAGGAACGTGCAGCATGTCCCTACTATGAACAAGAATCTCGTTAGCGGTTCCCTTCTATGCAGAGATGGATTTAAGTTAGTCTTGGAGTCCAATAAAGTTGTAGTGTCAAAGTTTGGAAAATTTATTGGTAAAGGTTATGAGTGTGGAGGCTTGTTCCGTTTTTCACTTTCAGATTTCTGTAATAAATCAGTAAACCATATTTGTGGCGGTGTTTCCGATGATACCAGTGTTTGACATTCTCGTTTATGTCACATTAATTTTGGTTTGATGTCTCAGTTGTCTAGTATGAGTTTAATTCCGAATTTCACTATTGCCAAAGGTTCCAAGTGCCATAGTTGTGTGCAATCAAAGCAATCTCGAAAGCCTCACAAGGCAGCCAAGGAGAGACACTCAGCACCCCTGGAACTCGTACGTTCGAATCTCTGTGAGATGAATGGCGTGTTGACAAAAGGTGAAAAGAAATATTTCATGACTTTAATTGATGATGCTACTAGGTTCTGTTATATATATATTTGTTGCAAACTAAAGATGAAGCTTTAGACTACTTTAAAATTTACAAAGCTGAAGTAGAAAATCAACTAGAGAGAAAGATCAAACGTCTTAGGTCAGATCGTGGTGGCGAGTATTTCTCCAAAATATTTGATGTATTCTGTGAGGAACATGGTATTATTCATGAGAGGACGCCTCCCTATTCTCCCCAATCAAACGGGGTTGCCGAGAGGAAAAACCGCACGCTGACCGACTTGGTGAACGCCATGTTGGACACTGCTGGTTTATCTAAGGCATGGTGGGGGGAGGCTTTGTTGACTTCGTGTCATGTCCTGAATAGAGTTCCTAACAAGAATAAAGAGAAGACCCCTAACGAGGAGTGGTCTGGGAGAAAACCATCACTTTCTTATTTACGCACTTGGGGGTGTTTGGCGAAAGTCAATGTTCCAATTCCTAAGAAACGTAAACTCGGACTAAAGACAGTGGATTGTGTTTTTCTGGGTTATGCTCAGCGGAGCATCGGCTATAGATTTTTAGTAGTTAAATCTGAGGTACCTGATATGCATGTTGATAGTATTATGGAATCTCGTGATGCAACATTTTTTGAGAACATGTTTCCTATGAAGGATATGCATAGCACTGCTAGGATTTCTTCTGAGATATTTACTGAATCTAGCACATCTGTTGATTATTCTGAACAACCACATGTTGAGGAAGTCCTTGAGAAGGATGACAATGAAGCTCCCAAAAGGAGCAAGAGACAGAGGATTGAAAAATCATTTGGTGATGATTTCATTGTGTACCTTGTGGACAATACCCCTACGTCCATTGCAGAGGCATTCGCATCTCCTGATGCGGATGACTGGAAAGAAGCTGTCCATAATGAGATGGACTCGATTCTTTCTATTGGAACTTGGGAATTATCTGAACGACCCTACGGTTGCAAACCTGTGGGTTGTAAGCGGGTGTTCAAGAAAAAGCTAAGGCCTGATGGTACTATTGAGAAGTACAAGGCACGGCTTGTAGCCAAGGGTTACACTCAGCGTGAAGGCGAAGATTACTTTGACACCTATTCACCTGTCGCTAGACTGACCACCATTCGTGTACTACTTTCCATGGCTGCCTCCTATGGTCTGATCGTTCATCAAATGGACGTAAAGACAGCTTTCCTTAACGGAGAGTTGGAAGAGGAAATCTATATGGATCAGCCCGATGGGTTTGTAGTAAAAGGTGAAGAGAGAAAGATGTGCAAATTGTTAAAATCTTTGTATGGGCTGAAGCAAACACCTAAGCAATGGCATGAGAAGTTTGACAGAACGTTAACATATGCAGGCTTTGCCATTAATGAGGCTGATAGGTGTGTGTACTATCGCCATGGTGGGGGCGATAGTGTCATATTATGCTTGTATGTTGACGACATACTAATTTTCGGTACAAGCATGATAGTGATAAATGAGGTCAAGTCTTTCTTGTCAAAGAGCTTTGATATGAAAGATCTGGGACAAGCTGATGTGATTCTGAACATCAAGCTGATTAGGGATGAGAGTGGGATTACGTTAACGCAATCACACTATGTTGAGAAGGTCTTGAGCCGATTCGGCTTTACAGACAGCAAGCCTTCTCCAACACCCTATGATCCCAGCGTGACACTCAGAAAGAACAAGAAAGAGACGAGAGATCAATTAAGGTACTCTCAAGTGGTCGGTTCACTCATGTACCTTGCGAGCGCGACTAGACCTGATATCTCTTTTGCTGTGAGCAAATTGAGCAGGTTCATGTCTAACCCGGGTACTGCTCATTGTCATGCACTTGAAAGGGTCATGCGCTATCTGAACGGTACAATGAGTTACGGGATTCACTATTCAGGGCACCCTGCTGTGCTTGAGGGATATTGTGATTCGAACTGGATCTCAGATGTTGATGAGCTCTACGCCACAAGTGGATATGCATTTATTCTTGGTGGTGGCGCAGTATCATGGAGGTCTTGCAAACAGACCATATTGACGAGGTCAACCATGGAAGCAGAACTTACTGCGTTAGATACAGCTTCTGTTGAGGCAGAATGGCTGCGTGAGCTCTTGATGGACTTGCCGGTGGTTGAGCAACCATTACCGGCCATCCTTATGAACTGTGACAAACAAACGGTTATTGTCAAAGTGAACAGTGCTAAGGATAACGCGAAGTCATCAAGACACGTTAAAAGACGTTTGAAGTCTGTCAGTAAATTGAGAAACTCCGGAGTAATAACTGTTTCGTATATTCAAACAGACAAAAACCTGGCAGATCCCTTTACGAAGGGACTATCACGTAATGTGATAGAAAGTGCATCGAGGGAGATGGGGTTGAGACTCGTGAGCGTTACTCCATAGTGGTAACCCAACCTATGTGATCGGAGATCCCGTGAATTAGGACCTGGGAAGAACAAGCTAGTGGTGTGACAGAGGAGAGTTATTACCTAACCCTCTCTATGTTAAGATGCACAACTCTCAAAATCTGTAAGGCAGGTTGGCTGCATGCCTTAATGTGGTTCTGTTGGCTATTCATAGCAAAGATGCTATTCTACAGAACATTCTTGAAAGAACACACCTATATGAGTCAAATTGTTAAACGTCGCAATTTATGAGATTTGGGTGGTCTCTAGTAAACTCATGAAGAGACCAGGTAGTATGACGCATATGCTACACCCACGGGGTAGGCTACTGGCAGCCAAGTACCAGTTATGATTTTGTATGAAATCTAGAAGCACCAAACTTGTAATTCAAGGTTCGTCCATTGTTCAAGTTGCCAATAGACGTAGCTCAAGGTTCTAGGCAGAAGTTCAACTTAACAGTCTCTGCTGAAACACTGGTATATAAACAAGACTCGAGGTCTGGCAAACATCTCTAAATGAGATTTGAGATCTGGTGGGGGATTGTTAGAATTTGGGCCCATATGTGGGAAGCCCAATTAGCAATTTCTGAAATCTCAAAGCCCATGGAAAAATGACAGCACACATGAGAGTGGAGTGGGAGCTAATGTTTAGTCCCACATTGCTAGTTTAAGAGGAGTGGCACCACCTTATATAGTGGAGTGGAGTGCTACTTGGTAAGCTTGTGAGAACATGAGGCTCTCTTACGTGCTCCTCCTCCTCCGCCGCCGCTCGCACGCACGCACGCACCGCACCGCCCGCCCGCCCGTCCGTCTCGTCACGACGCGCCGCGGGTTGCGGGAATCGAGCCGAGCTTTATTTTTGCAGTCTGGGAAAAACGGTTTGGACGGACGCGTCACAGATAGTCGGTTCAGGTCGCTCCCGGATCGTGGGCTACTGTAACCGACCTAAAAAACGTGCGCGACGTGGACTTGGCCATGTTGTACCCGTTAGGGTTTTTCCTAGCCGTGCTATATAAAGTCGGGCACTGCGTGCGCTGCAAACACACCGAACCAATCTAGGTTTTGCCACCTCGTGCCTTGCGCCGCCATCGTAGTCTACTCCATCCCAAGCGCCGGCGTGCACCGGCGAACGGGACAGCAGGTCTCCGAAACCCTCGTCCTTGTGATCCTGTACGGGAGAGGGCGAATAAGGTTTTTGGGAAGACTGCTCTCAACCTCTTCATCACGGCTCGCCTTCCTGTACGTGTACGCTCGCCGGACTCACGGGCTGCTCGTCAACAACGTCGCCATCGCCTTCAGGAAGCTGCTGCCATCGCTGCTGCTGCAACAACTACGACGACTACTACGACTACTTCATCTACAGTTGTTCGGTACGTTCATCACGTGCCGATATATCGATTTAGTATGTCTATATATGTAGACGTTTTGCTGATGTTCATGTTAATTAATACATCTAGTATTTGCGAGATTAACATGCTAGTAGCTGTTGTACTAATGTTTAATATACTGAAATTAATCATGAAAATTGTGCCTAATACTCCAACACCTGTTACACTGAAGTTGTTGTAATGTGTCACTTAAGGTTGTTTGGTATGAATGGTAACAGCTCGGAAGTGTTTATTAGTCTAGTTGTTTCATTTTTAGAATCTGAAGAAATCCGTAGCAGGAATCTGAAGCTCTCTTTCTACTAAAAATGGACACACACATAGCCAGCCAGCGCACCTGCGCTAGATGGGTAGCAGCATTCAGATTAGGAAATTATCAAAATAGGAAATCTCGGAGCATCTCCACCGGGAAGAGCAGGACACGAAAATTGCACCCCGGAGGAGCACGTCCACGGTGCTCGCTGCCCTGTGTCCTGGCTGACTCCGCAGCCCCGCGCCACTCCGATCGGAATTGGGCTTGAAATCGATGACCACATCCTCTTCCGCCGCCTCTAGCAGTTGTTGATGGGTCCCCAGCTATTTGGCAATAGTGAGGGTGAGGCAGAGGCACACCACGCAGCAGAAGAGCAGCACCGAGTCATCGTCGTCGTCTCGTAGGCCCAATCGATACCCACGACCTGCCTGTGCTAATGCAAAGTAGAGAAAAAGAAGTGCCCATACTGTTTGGACTACTCGTGTATCCACCAAGTTGTCGGACACCCAATAGGTGTGGGGTGTGTGAAATGTCAGACATCGGGCTATCGGTGGAGATGGTCTCACCCTAAACAGTCTGATTGTGTATTGGAAGGTGCATAACCTTCAATATGCAATCTGGTCGCCGGGTCAACGACGAGGCGGCACTTAAACGAACTGTGATGCCATTTCTCAAGTTAGTTGGCAATCTGAAATTTTTCACTAGATCGCACCATGTCGCCCAAATGAAGACAATCCAACACTTACACATTGATATTGATAAAAGGATGAAATCTCTCAGTAGAAGCTGGTTTCTATATCAAAGAAATTCAGGCCTGAACAATGAACATTGAAATGTTCATCAAGGCGGAGTGCATAAGCTAGAAGAGAAACATGCTAACAAAAGGTTCAGCCTCGTCATCCTCAGCTACAGTAGTGCTGGATAAACCGCATGATCTGCTGGCACAAAACAAACGAGACCTATCTCTACACCTGGACTGCTCTACAACCATAAAAGACCACCAGCGCATAGACTATCCGGTTACCCTGAACTCTTATCTCTCAACTAATTTGCTAAACTAAACGTGCTAGCTGCAATTCTCCTTCATCCTGGACAAGAGCATCCACCTGGGCTTGGACAAAGATAAGAGTTGACAAATGCTTCTGTTGCCTGCACCCTAGACCACAAAACGTGATGTTTAATTGTCACTGTTCTGTGGATTTTCTCTTGCCGTTAACAATTTTTCTTGTATATTATCGAATTCCAGCACGAATGTGTCACATTTTGCACCATCACCGCATATTTTCTTGCCAAGGTCAGCCATTTTACTCATTAACATAGCATATCTCGCTGCACTGTCTGTCTTCTCTAAGCATTTCGCCCTGTACTGTTTTGCCTTCTCTTCTTTGAATTTGTCAGTCCATCTGGGCACTATGTATTGCCCTGGTATTTCATTGATTCCAAACTGTGTAAAAAGTCTGAATATGTGGCAGCACAGTATTCCATCTCTGGCAAACTTTGCACATTGGCATATGAAAGCATTGCTGCAAGGTTCAACTAGCACTTCAAAATATTTTCTATCAAACTCAGGGTTCTCGTAGCTGAAAACCTTTTCCAGTCGGTACACAGCCCCCCTTTGTACCTCTTGCACGTTGAATGCTGTAGAATGGAGTAGTTCGCTCTGTACTTTTAGGAATATTTGCCTTGTGTAAATATTAGATGCATTCTTTTCTATAGGGTGCAATGAGAAGCATGAAGGTACAGTTCCTGTCTGCCGTCTATCTTCATCATCTGTTTTTATCGTCTTCTTTTGTATCTCCTCATATGTTTCTATGAATTTCTCGATGCTGTCTTTAGGAAGCACGGAGTCTTTGAATAATAAGTTCCCATATTCACCACATGACTGGACAAATGGATAGAAATCATGTCTAAAATAAACAGGCGCCCAGATTTTTCTTATTCGCCACATGAACTGTAGGTACTCATTTTCACTTGCATTGTATCTCTGCATCAGTGAAACCCATCCTTCTTCAAATTCTGTTTCTGTAAGTGAGTTGTCAACTAAGCTATCCAGCTCAGCTTTTACGTTGCCTCTTGCTACCAAGAAGGCTGCTATCCTGTCATGTGCTTTCCGCATCACATCCCGTTTACAAAATCTGTGCCTTACTTGTGGCATGGCCTCTGCAATTGCTTTTGCCATAGCTTCATCCTGGTTTGTTATGATTGATCCTGGTATTTTTCCTCCCATCACTTGCAAAAGTGTTTCGAACATCCATTTGAAGGTTTCAGCTTTTCCATCATGTAGCATGGCGCATCCTAACAGGAGGGTTCTCCCGTGGTTATTGATGCCAATGATGGTAGCAACCGGCAAATTATGCCTATTTGTGCTATAAGTAGTATCAACCGACACGAAATCTCCAAATATTTCATAATCCATCCGCGACCTTGCATCTGTCCAGAAAATACTACGGACTACATTGTGTTCATCTGTTTTCTTGGCATAGACAAAACATGGATTCTGCAGCTCCAGTTCTTTGAAGTGCTTCAGTGTGCTTTGAACATCTGAATTTTCTGTTCTCTGTTGTTCTGCATCTTGAAAATTTGCTGCATCTTTCTTCTTGAATGGTATGTTTCCAAAACTGCCTCTCATTCTCATAAAAATCTTCATAACTTTATTGGGAGGTATCCTACTTTGCTGCAGAACTTTTAGAAATGACTTTTCTTCAGTTGGCATGTGCTTGTGGCTCAAGAAAAAATTTGTGAGAGAAGGGTTTGGACATAGTGGATGGTTGTGCTCATTCCTAACTGTTACGAACTCCCATTGTCCCTTAGTGAGCTTAACTATCACCTTTGCTTGGCAATTTGTCTTCTCTACAACAGTTCTTTTCCTCTTCTTGTTCGGGTCCTGAGTTAATGTTGATTTTCCACTCCGGTTGCATTCGATGTGATACTTCTTTCTCCTGTAATTTGACCCTCGCTTTGCCACAAAGCCACTTAGGAGAGCATATGTATTATAGAATCCGTTCGCATCTTCAAGAGTTTGGAATTTCATTCCAGGTTCTGGTTTTTTTGCAGTCTCCAATTCCTCAAATTTAGGATAAAAATATTTTCCTAGTTCACTATCTGAGTCGCTCCCCGAGCTGCTGTCCGGATCCCTTTCACTGGCATTGTTGCTTACCATTTCATTGTTTTCCGCATTCACATGTAGTTGGTTTTGTTCTACAGCTTGCTGGAGGGAATGGTTGACTGAGTTGGGTTCTTTATCAACTCCATCTGCCAATAGTCCATATGTATTTTTTTCAATTATATCTGAAGATATTTCCTGCATGACAATGATAAGCTACTGTAGTATGTCGTATTCAAATTTCCAACTTAAGTGCCATAACTATGTTTTGTTTGGTTTGCATACCTGATAATTATCACCTGTTGGTTGTGATCTTCCTTCTTTCATTGATTGCTTTCCAACAGGTTCCTGCATTAGGTATTATTTATTCCTAACTAATACCAGCCATGGATTCATTCTAAAAAAAATGGCAAAGTTGTTGCTTAAGTACCTTACTCAACTCACTTGCACAGATCAATGTTTCCACAGCATTTTTACTGGCCTACAATAAAAATTTGTGAAATACAGCCACAATGTAATTTTGATAATTGTAGGAGACATTTATCTACTTCATATCTATGCTACTTACAGCCTCCCAGGAATTACCATATTAATTGGAGAAAAAAGAAAAATATCTGACTGTCTATCTGGTTTGACCAGTTAAAATAGGTCAGATTAACAAAGATTAGACAAGTGAAGTAGGCCTACAATAAAAATTTGTGAAATACAGCCACAATGTAATTTTGATAATTGTAGGAGACATTTATCTACTTCATATCTATGCTACTTACAGCCTCCCAGGAATTACCATATTAATTGGAGAAAAAAGAAAAATATCTGACTGTCTATCTGGTTTGACCAGTTAAAATAGGTCAGATTAACAAAGATTAGACAAGTGAAGTAGGTTTAAAGTCAGGACTTATGATTAAATGAGAAGGAGACTCCATCTGCTGTATACATGGGTTCCAATTAACTTATTTTAGTGTTGTATAATAGGATGACTTGTCGAATAGAAAAACTGACATAAACTACACAAAACTAATTATTCTCTGTCAGAATTTTCTTCTAACCAAACAACAAAGGGTGGTGCACTAATAGTTCTGGGCATGAATTCTTTTTCTGACTCAAACAACACAAAATACATAACAGCCCTGATGCGAGAACTAATTATTACACCAGGGCCACACCATTCAGTTGTTAGTTATTTTTCGCAGAATCAGTTTGTAATTCTGCAAAGTTAGTGTTGGCATTTAGTACAGTTACAGCACAACACCAAGCCAAGATTTGATTTTGCCAAAAAAAAACAGAGACATGTGGTGGAAAAAAACAACACACGCACCCGCACACACTGAAGAATAGTGCACAACCTGAAGACCAATGTTGTTAACTGACGAATGCACAGAAACAATATACAGATATGTTCTGACGATACCATTGTTGTAGGCGACTTTGGTGCAGGAGAACCTTCATCGCGAGCTGCATAGCGTATCTTTCTCTTCTTTGCAGATTGATCTGCGATGTCTGCTCCTGGGTTGTCCAATTCCGTAACCATTCCTGTCATGAAAAGCTGTAACCATTTCACTTCATCTACGATACGTCGTGCATATAGAGTAGCTAGCTGATTTTGGGGTTCGGCGCCTTGATCAAAGAAATTACAATGTGAGAGAAAGGGATAAAAATCCAGTTGTTTTGTGCGTGTACCTTTTAGATATCCGCCGGCGCACCGCCAAGGAGTCTAGATCCAGATACCCAGGGCGAGACGAGAGGAGATGGGTTTGGGTTCTGGGCGGCGAGGGGAACCGTTGAGGAGAGCTGTGGCGGCCGCCTGCTGGATAGAGAACCGAGATGCAGGACGGGGAGAAGTGGAGGAGGGATCTCATGCACGGCGTTGCTTCTGTAACCCTTTGTGTTGTGCTGCGTTCCTCCTAGAACCCTTGTGCTATCAAGTGAACGTCCACCCGTTAACACACTGGGTAGCTCTTTGAAAATTCCTTCTGATTCTCGACGTCCACTCCTCTCTTTATATAAAAAAAACATGTCAATCATTTGCACAAAACTGCACATGTCAATCCATAAGAGCGTCTCTAGAAGATACACACAAATATCGTATTCGAATCGAATTTTTAGTATGAAATGTTATCTGTCAAAACAGATACACAAAATCATATTCATAAACGTCAGTTTTAGTAGGGAAGTTATCATTCTAGGTGAGCCACCAACACACGTGAGGAGAGGCTTTGGTGCTCGAGCTCCAGACATGCCAATCACTGTCGAGTGCCCCAAGAGGGAGGCGTGATGCACTAGGAGGGGGGCGGCCTCGCGCCCGCAGCAACATCACCAGTGAGCCACTACCAACTGGACGGGTATTGAAGATGGCACCTTATCGCAAGGGTGACATCCACTCGCCCCATTGCGTGGGTGTGGAGCTGGATACATGGGGCCTCACTCTAGCGTTAGACTAGTCATAGTGGGGAGTATCATAGAGTGGTATCATGCATATGATACTAGTCTATGTTACTATCTCAATAGTGGGGATTATCATAGGAGTAGTATCATATAATCATGCATTTATTAGGTTATACACTCATTTTGTCTCGAAATCTGCTATGTTACGGTATCTACCTATGATACCACCATCACCTCTCTCGTCATTAAATACTTGCCATATAACTATTTTTATCTATGTGGCACTTATGTTATTACCTATGTTACTCCCACTATGACTAGTCTTAGATCTGGTTCCACTAGAGTTTCACCATGAAAACATGGTGTCATAAAGTGGCCATGATGTGGGGAGCTCACATGGGGACAAGGAAAATAGATCGGGGGAGGGTGGATGAGACAATAAAAACCCGATGACAAAAAGGGCGAGTGGCAGCCGAAGGTAGAGCGGGAGGCAGCAGCGTGTGCATATGTGCTACCGGAGGAGAGGGCGAGGGAGGTGTTATAAGTCTGATATGTTCATGAAAACTGAATCATAATATATTAAGAATAAAGATGAGGGGAATGAAAAAAAAAGGTAATAGAAGATAAGCAAGATGTCAGAACTTATCCCAGATATGTCACATTACCAGTATCACACATTTGGCAGGAATGTGCAAAAATCACATGAACTGCAACTGCTGGGGCAAACAGATTCACGAAGTATAACTCGAGCGTTTATCTAACAGAAAACACACAAACTATCTAATTTAGCTGAAGAAAATAAACATCTCAATATTTTACTTGACCCTGGACATGCCCATCCTCCTAATTCTCTAGGGACAACGATTGCTGCTGCACATCCTGATTCCTGGATGTCAGACACAGCTTCAGCTGTACCGCAGCATACATGGTTCAGTGAAGCCGAGGTTTGTGTTGCCTGCCCCTTCTCCACGACACGTGCCGTCTAACTGTCATTATTCTCAGGAGTGTACTCCTTCAGCCATCGCAAAGTTCTCCTGAATCTTTTCCAATTCAAGCATGAATGCTTTGTATTTTGCGCCATCGCTGCATACTTTTTTGCCAAGGTCAGCCATTTTACTCATAAATGTCGCATATCTCGTTGTGCTGTCTGTATTCTCCATGCATTTTTCCATGTACTGTTTTGCCTTCTCTTCCTTGAATTCGTAAGTCCATCTCGGAACTATGTACTGCACTGGTATTTCATTGATTCCAAACCGTGTGAAAAGTCTGAATATGTGACAGCACAGTATCCCATCCCTGGTAAACTTTGCGCAAGGGCATTCGAACGTGTTGGTGCTAGATTCAACTAACACTTCAAAGCTATTTCTATTGAACTCTGGATTTTCATAGTTGAAAACCTTGTTCAGGCGGTAAACAGACCCTCTTTGTACCTCTTGCACGTTAAACGCGGTAGAATGGAGAAGTTGTCGCTGCACTTTCAGAAATATTTGCCTTGTGTAAATATTAGCTGCGTGCTTTTCTATTGGCTGCAATGAGAAGCATGACGGTAAAGTTCCTGTTTGCAGTCTATCTTCATCGGCCGTTGTTAGTATCTTCTTTTGTATCTCCTCATACCTTTCAATGAACTTCTCTATTCTGTCGGTAGCAACCACGTAGTCTTTGAATAATAAGTTCATCCCTTCACCACGTCCATGTGGTTCGACAAATGGATAAAAATCGTGTCTGAAATAAACAGGCACCCATTTTTTCCTCGTTTGCCACATGAGTTGTAGGTACTCGTTTTCACTTGCATTGTATCTTTGAATGAGTGCACCCCACCCTTCTTCAAATTCTGTTTCTGTCAGCGAGTTGTCAACCAAGCTATCCAGCTCTGCATTTATGTTGTCTCTTTCTTCCATGAAGGCTGCTATCATTTCCTGTGCTTTCCCCATTACATCCCATTTGTAAAACCTGTGCCTTACTTGTGGCATGACTTCTGCAATTGCTTTTGCCAAAGCTTCATCCTGGTTTGTAATAACTGATCTTGGCATTTTCCCTCCCATCACATGCAAAAGTGTTTGGAACATCCATTTGTAAGTTTCAGCATTCTCATCACGTAACAAGGCACATCCAAACAAGAAGGTTCTCCCACTGTTATCTATCCCAGTAATAGGAGCAAATGGCATATTATGCCATTCTGTGGTATAGGTAGTATCAAACGACAAGAAGTCTCCAAAAATCTCATAATCCATCCTCGATCTCTCATCAGTCCAGAGAATACTCTGAACTATGTTGTCTCCAGTTGTTTGCTTCGTGAAGAGAAAACCCGGATTACGAAGCTCCAGTTCTTTCAAGTAAATTAATGTTCTTTCAACATCTGAGTTTTCTTTTCTATGTTGTTCTGCACAAAGTGAATTGACCGGATTTTTATTCTTGAATGGTATGTTTCCAGAACTGCCTCTCATTCTCCTAAAAATCTTCATCACTTTCGTGGGAGGGATCCTAGTTCGTTGCAAAAATTTTAGAAACGACTTCTCTTCAGCTGATATGTGTTTGTGGCTCAAGAAGAATTTTGTGAGCGAAGCGCTTGGGCACAGCGGATGGTTGTGCTCATTACGAACTGTTGTGAACTCCCATTGGCCCTTATTGAGCTTCACTATCACCTTTGCTTGGCAATTTGTCTTCTCTATAGATTTTCTTTTCCGTTTCCTGATCAGGTCCTGAGTTGCCTTCGATTTACCATTCCTGTTGCATACGAGGTGAAACTTCTTTCTCATGTAATTTGTACCTCGCTTTGCCTCAAAACCTTTTAGGAGAGCATATGCATTATAGAATCCATATGCATCTTCAAGGGTTTGAAATTTCATTCCTGGCTCTGGTTCTTTCGCAGTTTCCAATAGCTCAATTTTAGGATAAGAGTATTTTCCGATTTCACTATCTGAGTCGCTCCCTGAGCTGTGGTCCGAATCAGTTCCGCTGCTGGTATTGTTGCTTAGTGTTTCATTGTTTTCCACATTATCATGCAACTCGTTTTGTTCTTCACCTTGTTGCAGTGCCACTGGATAGTCATCTGAGTTGGCATGTTTATCATTATCATCAGCCAGTAGTCCTTCTGTATTATTTTCAATAGTACCAGAAGATAGTTCCTGCATGACAATGAACAATATACAGTAAGCACCATGAATGCCATATTCAGATATATATACTTGTGTGACATAATTATGGTTTTACTACTTTGCGGACCTGATCATTATCACCAGCTGGTTTTAGTCTTTCTTCTATGACTGGATCTTTGCCAATAGGTTCCTGTGTTAGGCATTAACTTGTATAAATGCTAAATGCTGGGATGGCACATGAAACAGAACAATGACATACATTAATCTATACTACACTAATAGTTCTCAGTCAAAATTCGTTCTTACAGTTAAATAATACAAAGACTGATACACTAATAGCTCATGAAACGAATTATTTTCCAACTCAAACGACATAAAAATCATAGCAGACGTGAAGGCCATAATTATGTCTTGTTTTTCTGCATGCCTGATAATTATCACCGGCTGGTTTCAGTATTCCTTCTTCCACTGATTGTGTGCCAATAGATTTCTGTATTAGGTATTAATTTGCTCCAATGCAGTATGATAAGACGACTCACGAAATAGAAAAATGACATATACGAACCAACACAGTACTAATCATTACCAGTCAGAAGCCAAATAGCTCTCAGACATAAATTCTTTTCTAAACTCAAAAAACACAAAATGCATAACAGCAATGATGGCTGATCTAATTATTAGGCAGGCATCCCATGCTATCCAGTTGTTAGTCATTATCTGCACAATCATCAATCAGATTGAAATTCTGAAACCTTAGTGTTGTTGTTACATTTAGTTGCAGCCCAAGCAAGCCTAGGTTATTGCTGCCTAAATTTTAGGCACAAATGTTACCCACAGACGGATACGAACAGCACCCACACTCATGTACACCGACACAAACTGAATAGATGGTGCCTACTGGACTCATAAACGTCACCAGCATAGTGAGGAGCCCAGTGTCTACTAACTAGAAAGCCAAGAGCTCTGAGGGTTTTCTATTTCCTTAAGAGGTTACCTGGGTACTTAAGATATCTACCAAGTACATTTGAATTTCTGTAGCCCAATGAGCCGTTAAATACAAAAAAAAATGTCTTTTTGTGACACAACATTCTGTTAACTAGCCGCCACTCGAGTTGGCCAACAGATATGTTCAAGCGATACCTTTTCACTGGGCAGCTTTGGTAGGGAAGAACCTTCACCGTCAGGTACAATGTATGTCTCTCTCGTATTTGTGGAGTTCTCTCCATTTCCTGCCCCTGCCTTGTCCAATTCTGTACCCATGCCTGTCATTACAAACTGCAACAATCCCCTTAGTCAACTTGACATACAAAACACGTCATAGAATCGGTAGCAGACAGTATACGATTCGGGGGCTTGGCACTTGGAACAAAGCAACTAACGTACAGGAAAGGGAGTGATTTTTTGGGTTTTCGGGAATACCTTGCAGATATCAGCATCAGAGGGTTGGGTCTGTGCCGCCGGGAGCAGGACTAGATCCAAATCCCCAAGGCGAGAGGGGGGAGAGGGAATTGCTGGTGGAGCAAGGAGAGGAGGAGTTGGGTCTGGACGGGAAGAGGGAGGCTACCGTTGTTGTGGCGCTGCTGCTGTTGAGATGGGAAAGAGGTGGTGGGGAGAGTTCTGCGGCGGCCGCCTGCCTGATAGAGAACCGAGATGCACAATGAGAAGTGGAGAAGGGATCTCATGCGCTAGCCTTATGAAGGAGATGTCCACCGTTTAACTCTCTCGACGCAGAGTTTCCTTTTCTGGTATAACTACACACTAAATACATTTAGATACATAAATTCAAAAAAAAATACATTTAGATACATGCATTTTCAAAAAGTAAACTAAAAGGCTTTACAATACTGAACATAGGGAGTATATTTTTTCAGGTGTCCGTGCGACGCCACACAATGATACTTTTATAAGATCAAAGCACGCCACTAACCTTCTAGTAGTTGAAAGTAGTTGAAGTAAGATCCAAGAAGCAATTCCAACTATTCGATCCTTAATGAAGTTTAAAAGCTCTGAATGAATATACTATACCTGAGGGACGAAAAAATACTATGGTGTCATTTGTAAAGTCTTCTCAAAATGCTAGTCAAATCGACTCAAGTTAATACTTCTATAGGTGATTTCCCCGTCTCAAAGTGTATTTGAGTCAGGTAGAATCATAATATCTCTACTATATAATACGGCCTAAGGTGTCCGGTACGTCGTGGCATTTTTGTACTTTAGTCCCTCCGCTTTTTGCTAATCAACCCGCAGTCCCAACGAAGAAGAGATAAGAATCCACCGCCGGGCAAACTAAGAGATAAGAATCGACCGTCGGGCACAAGCCCCACGCGCCCGCGCTGGAGCGGGAGAGCACGAGCTTGACGGAGGCGAGGGCGAGGTGCTCTGCTCCGGCTCCGGCTAGTCCTGGCTCCGGCTCCGGCCAGTCCTCCGGCGGCGTCGTGCGGCATGGACGCAGACTCCTCTGTCTCACTTGTGGCGGGGGGGCTCCCACCTCCACATCCTCCGCCACTCGCGCTTCCGGCGACCCGCCACCTTCCCCGTTCTGCTCCGCGCGCTCGAGTCCTCCTTGGGCGAGGTCCACGATCAGGACTCTGACCCTCTCGAAATAAACTGATACTATGCCCTGAAAAAAGCGTGCTCTTCTTCTTCTTCTTTCTTCTTCCCCATCGCTGGCTCGATTTCCCCGCGGCTCCCAATCCGCCACCAGCTTCCATCGCCGCCAAGAAGGCTCACCGTTACTGTCCCCGCCCATCCTTTGTCGCCGCGTTTCTTCCCGAGGTACGCGCGTATTCTCCTTATCCATCCATGGCTTGCTTAAACTCCAATGAAATCGCACCATCTTCTCTAGATCCGCCCTGTCTGAAAATCACTTCTTTTTCATCATGCCGTCAGACAGGGGACTTCCGTCCGGTTAAATCTGTTCCAATCAGGCTTGTCTTCATTCTCGAAAAGAAAAAAATCTGCAGTTCAGGGTGGGGGACATGCTCAATTCCATGGCCGTGACAACCGCCAAAGAGGAGGATCATGGCGGCAGAGTACAAGGTGGCCAGCTGGAAACGCTGAGCGTTCTGGCTTTCAGAGCTATGTCAGAGCACATACGGCGTAAAGCCTTCGGTCGAGAGCCAGTGGCGATCAGCGTCGGCTGGTTCCAGCTAGTGAGTGTCCTGCTCTGCAAAGTGATACATGTCGAGGGAGCAGTAGAGTGCCAGCTATTCAGATGTTGACAAAAATGGCATCATCAGGATGATGTTGTGTCGTGTTATAATGGGGAATGTTGAGGTTATACTTCCTGGATCAAAGCAATCCCAGCCAACAAATGGAATATTGGGTAGTGGCGTGTGACGAGGTATTAACTCGACAAGTCCCATGGTGATGTACCTAGGGTTGTATCGATAGGAAGAATATATGGGTGTTGGCGAATTCGGACGGCTGACGAGCAAAGAGTTTCTCGCCCAATCCATATTATCAATCTCATAATATGGTTACAGGGTTCCCGGCGAGTTGATGTCTCGCTAGGGTTTAGGTATCTCAGATTGCACGTATCCTTTCTCCTCCCTCCCGACCCATATATATAGGGATCCAGGTCCCAAGAGTTCGAGTACGACTAGGATTACTGTCATTAGTTACCCAAGTCGGCACGAAACCACCTAACTTGTTTCATACTCTTACTATTAAAAAGCCCTTCGTCTTCTTCTTTATACAGGCCAACAACTGGGCCTTACCGGAAACCAGCCTTTAATACAACCCGCTGTGTGTACCCATCGGGTATAACCAAATCAGCATCCCCCGAATGCCTATTCGAGTCCGAAGGACCGGATAGGAATTCCCCCACTCTATACACAATCTGAGTATCCTCCTTTACTGCTTACAACCTGTTTTTGAGGGTACATGGTCATAAATAAGAGCGACTGTTAATCGTAATATCACATAAATATTTAATTCGCCAATTTAAGGGATGGTTGATATAGTAGGCCTGATTCAGCCGACGGATCGGGGTCAAGTTAATTCGTGACTCGGGCGAAATACCTTACTAACCTACTTAGTCTCAAGTCCCTTGACTCGAAACTGGAAACCGCTTAAATCCAAACCAAGCCTATCGGGACTTACTGGTTTGAACCCGGTCAAATATAAGGTACCCTTAACGCGTCCGCCGGGATTTTGCTTCATGCCTGCTGGCATGGAATTTCAGCGAGTCCATGTAGTATGTACGGGTTAACCGGCCTTATTCAGGTCTTACCGTTTCATAGTTTGATGCAGCATCGGGAACTAGTCTAGGCTAGAACATCCCGGAATTGCTTTATATTTCATATATATATATATTGTTTAACATCAGCCGATGCATGATATTGTAAACTCCCATTCGTCGACTGACGCTGTTCGCCGAGTGAATTTCATCATGCGACTAACGTTTGATCGCCGAGTAAATTTCATCTTTCGACTGACGCTGATCGCCGAGTAAATTTCATCTTTCGACTGACGATGATCGCCGAGTAAATTTTATCCTTCAACTGACACGAAACAACATCGGGTGCGCGACAGCGCTCCCGATGGGAGTAGCCCCCGAGGTTAAGTGCAATTGCCTGTAATTATGCTTAATCTGAAAACAAAAAAAACTGAACTAACTTTATTAGTACCACAAAACACGCTCCCGATGGGAGTTCACTTAGCAACTTACTGAGTACCGACCCCATGATATGCGCTTCCCGACTCTGTCTGACTCTTATTGCTCCCATACTGGCGTGAATAACAATTATCGACTCCTCATTGACTTGACAAAGTACACTGCCTTACCACCTGTTATCTGATAGACTGCAACATCTGACGTGAGTAATGACGTAAGAAAAGATGCCCAACACTTCTGATGGGACATGACCTGCCGCCAGGTCCACCTTGTCAGTGTCTACACCGCTGACCGGCCGGCCTGATTTTACCGCACGACGCGCACGGGAAATGGAACGTGATAATGGCCTCCTTGAAAACCGTGCATAGTGGGAACCTACGCGCGCCGTTTGTGCCTCGCAGAACGCCGCAGATGCACGCCACGCGTCATATCCTTTTCTCCGACGGCTGAGATGAACCGAACGGAAGTACATAAATCAAAGGAAAAGGCGAATATCTTCCCCTACCCTTCCCTTCTACGCCACCTTCGTTCATGTTCATCATCTTCCCCATGCTCACGGCGCACCACACCGTCGCGTTCCTTCTCCACCTCTGTGCTACCCATCCATCTTACCAAAAATGGCGCCGAAGAATACCGCCTCCAAAGCCGCCAAAGATGCTAAAGGCTCTTGGCGCCCATCCAATTTGCGAGAGATGCAACTGGACGCCTTGCGCGATGCGGGCATTCTTCCCGCCAACACGAAGCTGCTCCGGCTACCGGCGACGAAGCCATCCCAAAACCGCGCAAAGACGAGCGCGTCTGCTTCGCCGACTTCCTCAACATAGGTTTGTCCTTCCCCCTCCACCCTTTCGTGAGGGGCCTCCTATGTGTCTATGGTGTGCAACTGCACGACCTGACATCCAACTCCGTTCTTCACCTTGCCTGCTTCGTCACACCGTGCGAGGCGTTCCTCGGCATTGCCCCCCACTGGGGGTTGTGGAGGAAATGCTTCCTCATCAAGCGCCAACCAACTTCCGGACCCGGTGAAAGGGCTTGTGCCCTCATGTATGGTTTTGGTAATTAATGACAATCCCTAAGGACTAATGTGTGTTTTGAGCATATTGCAAGTATGGCTTTAAGTTGTCAAGGCATCACCTATATGAAGAAAGATGGTATCTTCCGTGGGCTTGCAACAAAAAGATCCATTAATTTAGCTCATGGAGGATGATGTCATGCCATGATCGTCATCATGGTTGACAAGTGCAAGACCAAGGGAAGCATGTCGGAGACATGAAGACGAAGCTAAGCGAGACTCTCCCATAATGGAGTATGGGGGAGTATATGGAGGAGTCTTCATGAAGCATGTGCTAGCAAGCGCAATCAAGAAAGGTGGTCCACTTGAAGAGATCAAGATCGTCATCATCTATCTCAAGTGGAATGCTCAAGGCAAAGGTATGATCTTGATAGGGCTATAGGATAGACAGGCGTAGTATCAAGAGGGGCTCTCGAGTGAGTAACTTGATCGAATCTTTATGGAGAGCTCAAACCTTTGCATACTTAGCATATCATGTTTCTTGTTTCTTATTTTCCTTTTCTCCTTGTGAGGTTTTGGAGCTTGTTGTGATCTTGATAACAAGCTCAAGTTTGGTTTTTGATGTTGGAGGTTTTACCGGTTGTTCCTTTTTCGAGAGGTTTTATGTTTCCCCATTTGGTTTTAACCTTCCATCTTGGACTATGATGTTTCTTCATTATCTTGTAGAGTCCTTCGTTGTGATTACAACGAGCCAAAAATCATAGAAAACGGAGTTCGGATGGTCAAGATATTGTCGTTTTCGTGTTGGTATTTCTGCAGTTTTCGGGTGCTCGGAAATCTCCGAACTGGGTTCAGAGATTTCCGAATCGGGCGGATTTTAGTACTGATGTCGCCCAGAAAACTTCGGAGATCTTTCCGGAAATCTCCGGGGGTCGGAAATCTCCGGCCATAGGCCTGAAATCTTCGGTCTGAGCTGCTGTAACGGCAGATTTGTGGGAGGGGTATAAATACCCATCCCCTTCTTCTTCCTTGAGGTAGCACGCCTTTCCCCTCTCTCTCTTGCCATTGTTGACCTTGGGAAAGCTTGCCCCCTCTCAAAAGGTCCCATGATTCTTGCATATCTTTGAGGGAAAGTGAGAGGAGATCTAGATCTACAATTCTACCAATCCATCTCTCCTCTAAGTGAGGGGAACATAGTGGATCTAGATCTTTGAGTTCCTTTGTGGTTCTCCCCCTTTGTTCTTGCTCTCTCTTATCCCCCCATAAGCATTAGTTGCTTATGGTGGGATTTGAGAGTATAGGATTTGTCTCCTTTGTGGTTTCTTGGTTCTTCCTCTCTTATTCCCACATAAGCATTTGTTGCTTTGTTGGAATTTGAGAGTGAAGGACTTGAACACTTTGTGTGTTCTTGCCATTGCATCGGTTTGAGCCCTCCACGAGGATTCGTGGTGGTGAAATTTGTGAGCTTGTTACTCTTGGGTCTTGGACCCTAGACGCCTTAGTGGCCGCCTTTGTGGCATAGGACCTTTTGTGGTCAAGCCCTTTGTGGCTAGTTGGGACATTTGTGGTCAAGACCTCTTGTGGTCATTTGGGATCCCCCAATTCGGTTGTGGGTGTGTGCCCCAAGGTTGTTGTACGGGATTGTTCTCCGCCCCAAAGGAGTTCATAGTGGAAGGTGGACTCGGACCTTTGTGGTCGAGTTCATCGGAGAAGAAGATGAAGCCTTTGTGGCGTTGAGCAAACCTGTTGTGGTTGCTCACACCTCTCCAACGAGACGTACACCTTTTGTGGTGGAACTCGGGAATACATCCTCGTCTCCGCGTGCCTCGGTTATCCCTATACCCGAGCTCTTTACTTATGCACTTTACTTTGTGATAGCCATCGTGCTTGAAGTCCTTTAGCTTGCTATCCCTTTGTTGTTTGTCTTGCATAGCATAAGTTGTTGGTGCACACAGGCGAACCTAGTATATTTAGGTTGTGTCATTGATAAGTTAAACACTAAGTTTTATTTCGCATTTATCAAGCCTAAATTGTAAAAAGTGTTACTCGCCTATTCACCCCCCTCTAGGCGACGTCTTTCCTTTCAATTGGTATCAGAGCCCAGGTTATCTCATAATTAGGCTTTACTGCCTAGAGATAAAGATGTCGTTTAGAGAATTAGTGCACAATCCCACTTATATATTCGATGGCATTAATTATGATGTTTGGAAAATTCGCATTAATTATGATGTTTGGAAAATTCGATGGCATTAATTAGTGCACAATCCCTTAATATCTTTAGGGACATGGATCCAAATTTAGAGAGAATTGTAGATATGGGTTTTTCTCCTCCAAAGTATTCCCAAGAATTATCTTTAGAGGATGAGAAAAACTCTTATCTCGATACTCTAGCTTGTAATGGTCTTATCTATGTTTTGAGCGATGTAGTTCTTGCGTCAATCATGCCTTGTCGGAACGCTCATGAATTATGGACAAAGCTTGAAGATATATATGATGTGTCCAAGACTACCAAGGATGATTGTCCTCCTTCCACCTCCAACCGGGATGAGCTCACATCTTCTTCCACTTCACCAACATGTGGCTTGCCACAAGGTAATGATATGGTGAGTGGTGATAGAGATTGCATTCTTGATGGTGAATCTACTATTGATCATATTTCTCAGCCATCTTATTGCAATGCTCTATCTTTGGACTTAAACTCCTCTAGCACCATAAATGCCTTACATGCTAGTGTCTATAGTCCTTGCATATCATGTAGTAGTTGCTTAACTAAATCACATGATGATATGCTTTCCTCGTCTTGTTGCCATGCTAAAAATGTTTCTATTTCCTCTAGTACTTGTTTGACTAACAATGTAGAGGAATCCAAACAATTGTTGGAACAAGACATGGACCTCAATGGTGCTTCAAGTAATTCTTCATCTTCCTCATCCGTTACTCACTTTTGCCTTACGGCTAAGGAGTCTAAGGTATCTCCTACCTTGAATTCCAATACATCTAATGATGATGATATTGATGATGAAAGTAATAATGATGCCTCAATTGAAAAGAACTTTGATATTGTCTCTCATGCTCTTTTAAAGAAAAAACATGTCCATGATAGCTTCTTAGAAATCATGACCATTCTTATTGAGCGCAAGGAGACAATTGAGGCCTTGGAGACTCGTTGTGATGAAGGATGGGGTCTTGCTCGTGATTCCGCGGGTGAGATCCACAATCTTGAGATTGCTCTTAAGGAAGAGCAAGAAACTCGAGTTTTCTTGAAGAAAAGCTAGAAACTAGTGAGGAATTAAATAATGAAATGATTGCTAAACTCACTAAAAAATGTGACCATGCTCTTGCCAAACTAAAAATGGGAAATCCAAATCTCTTGAGGAGACTCTTACTTTAGAATTATCTAAAGTAAAAGAAACCCGTGATAGAGCTCTTGAGGAAGCCATCAACTTCAAAAGGAAGTATAATGAGCTTGTTAAATTGTCCTCTTCTATTCCCAATGATAATGATGCTTGTGATACTAACTCCATTTCTTGTGAAGCATCTATTTTGAAGGAGAATGTTGAGCTAAGGGCTCAACTTGAGTTGCTATCTAGCAAGTATGGGAAGTTGGAGGAAAATCATGAAAAGCTTTCGAGCTCTAATGATGATCTTCTAGCATCCCATGCTAGGCTAGAGGTTGCTCTTGAGGCAATCTATACAAAGGTAAAATCTTGTGAGCCTCTTGTGATCACTAGCACAATTTCTAGAAAAAATACTTCATTGCCATGTGCTAGTTCTAGTAATTCATCCACTCACAACATTGTTACATCTTGTGATGAATTACTCTCCATGCCTTGTTGCTCTAACAATGTAGCATCTACTTCCTCTAGTTTTTGTGTTGATACTCACCATGTAGAGGAAATCAAAGAGCTCAAGGCACAAGTCACTTCTTTGAAGAAAGACTTGATCAAGGGTCATGAAGGGAAGTCCACCCTCGACAAGATGTTGAGAGCGCGAATACTTCCTCATGACAAGAGTGGACTTGGATTCAACTCCAATATCAAGAACAAGTCCATTGACAATATGAACCACAAGTTCATCAAGAAGAAGGGTCAAGATCAAGCTATTGTGTAACACCCCAATTCTCTTAGCTTTAGCATTGTGGTGTTATTCTAAAAAAATTCACCTCTTGCTGAAACTTTTGTGTGTAGAAATTGGGTAAGGATTTATTTTGTTTGCTCATCTTATGCCATGTGTGCTCCACTAGTGTTCCCTGACATTGAAAACACTAAAGTCTCATAGCACCAAAATAAAATATCCACTATTATGATCTTCATGGTTGTTAAAACTTAGCCAAACCAGGAGCTTTTATTAAGCAAACCCTAACTGGTTTTTGGCATGCCTTTGAAACATTTCCATCTAGGTCACATATACTTCCATGCCCTGTTCTAAATTATCACACAAGAGCTTGTTTGCATATGTATCTCACTAGCTTTTGTGGTCATCAAATTAACATGACCATTTGAGATATTCTTTTAATTATCATCAAAATATTTCTTTTCTTTGAAAGCCAAATGAGATAGTTGACTTGGGCTTTTGTAAGTTCAGTACTTTCTCTTAATTTAGGTAAGTTTGGGGTGTAGACCCATTTTACTTTTGTGGGTCATATTTGAATAATTCAAACTTAGAATTTCAAATTCATTTGAGCTTTTCACTCAAAGCTTTCACCTTCTATTTCTCTCCCACTCTTTTCTACTCCACCTGCTGGAAGAGGAGAACAACACCCCCTCCTGGTCCCACATGTCATGGACTAGGGTGAATCTCTCCTCTCTCTTCTCTCTTCTCTCTTCTTTCTCACCCAATCCGAGCCCCTCTCCTCACTTCTCACTGGCCAGCCAGTCCCCTCCCGACCAACATCCTCTCTGCCCCTCTCCACCGCCCCAGAGGACCAACCAAAACTCCCCTCCCCCAAACCGCCCCTGCCCGAGGGAACCCGAGAAACCCGCCCCTGGTTTTGGAGCTGCCCCCAGCTCGCCCTCTCCTCTTAAAACCCTACCCGAGGTCCCCCCACTCCTCCTCTGCTTACCCATACCACCCTCACCCAAAGCCACACCCTCTCTCGAGCTCTGGAAGAGGAAATCGCCGTCGGAGACCGAGCTCTTCCCACGGCATCCATCGTCGATCCTCTTCACCTTTCTCTGCCATTCTTGGCCTCTCGAGCGCGCCTCGTCGAGATCTAACTCCCCCTGCCCTCCTTTTCTCTTCTAGGTGTCCGTGGCCGCCGCGCTCGTCCTCGACCCGAGAAGCTCGCCGCCGCCGTCGCCATGGATTCCGACGTTGCATGCGTGAGCTGAAGGCACCCTCGAGCTCGCCATCACCCCCTCAGTCGATCTCCACCCTTCCCCTGGCCCAGTGTGGTCTCTGGTGAGCGCCAGCGCCACCCTCTCCCCCCCCCCTCGTCGGGTTCGTCCGCGCTGCGTCACGAGGAGGACGACGACCGTGGACCGTAGATCACGAGATCTACGGCCAGGTTTGAACCTCCCCGTGCGCGCGCAGCCGCGCGCGTTTGGGTCGGCCCAGCTCCGTCCCCGCGCGATTTCGCGCCGTTCTGCGTGGCCTCTGGGCCGATCTGGCCCAGATCTGGCCCGTTCGGCCTGTTCCCCTTTTATTCTTTTCCTGTTAATTTTCCAGTAAATCTAGAGTTTAGATTTAAATCATTTGTGGTAAATCTGGAGTGGCTGAAATGATGGGATAAACTTTGTAACATGCATGCACGTTTTCTTAACCATGTGGCATTGGATTTGGTCCAAAATGTGTTTCCTGTTGAGTGTTAAAATAGATCTAGTAAAAAGTATCTATTACACCATTTGTTTAATAACTTGGGTTCTGTAAATCCAAATCATGCAATATTGGATCTGTTGGAAAACTTGTAAAAATGTCTACCTAGATTGGTAAATCTTGCATGCAGGATATTACTCTAGCAAAAGTTATATTTACTCTAAGAATAACATCAGTAGGTGTTTGTTGATTTTTAACTCTTCAATAAAAACACTTTTTGAGGTAAATCCAGTTGGAAGTGTTAGATATGTGTTGGAGGTATCACATACTACAAATGTGGATTTTTCCAGTAACTTGATAATTCTTAGTGAATAAATCCCTGAACAACAGTGAAATAATCTCTTAAATTGCATTTCTGAAATTTCAGAGATTATGACATGTCTAGTTTTAATTGGTGGAGCCACCTCTGTCCATAGATAAATGTTGGGAATATTTTTGTGGGGTAGCCACAGTTTTTATCTAACTCACCCCACTGGTTTGACACCAAAATAACTCTTATCATTTTCTGCACATAAATAATGGTCAGAAGTATATTTATTTTAAAACTGGGATAACTTGAGCTAGGAATATCCAAATTTGATAAATAAAATCTTCACTTAAAGAGAAAACTCATATCTCACCAGAAAGGTTAATTATGCATTCAGGAGATTTATAAAACTGAACCTATCTTCTGTTTGAGTTTGACATCAGCAGCCCTTATCTGATTTTTAATTATTGTTTGGTGATGAGTTTTCATGCACAGCTAATTTCCAGAATTCCCCATGATTGTTAGGAGTAATGTGACAGAAGGGTTTAATTTTAGGAGCAGTACCTTAAGAATTATGCTTAACACATGTAAACAGCCCGTAATAAATATTGGATGCATTAGTTGTGTTTTCTGCTTGTGATGCTTGATGTTTGTTGTTATACTTTAGATTGTTATCAACTCGCATTTTAGGACTTACGCTAGTCTCGTCTGTTTTTCATGTTACGGTAGAACCGCAACCCGAGGAAGAGTAGTACGAGGTAGCTGAGCACGACTTCGCCGAAGAGCAAGACCAGGGACAGTATCTTGAGCAAGGCAAGCCCACCTCACCACTTTGATGAAATCTTATTATTTTATCAAGCATGTTTTGTTTTCAAAATAATGCATGTTTTACTTATTTTGTGGCGCCTTGCCACCCAAAAACTATTTTTCCCAAATATTGTTTGACCTAAGTTACCTACTAGAATACCTGTAAGTATTACAAGAAGAGGTTTACTTGTTGAGTCTTGTCATTGAAGGCTCTGTAAAGAAGATTAAGTTTTCAGATAGTATATTTTGTTATCTTACCTCAAAACTATAGGATGGGGACCCACTTGAACAAAAATGTTTTATGGAGGAAAACACGAGCTGCTGGGAGTAGTCGGAAGTGTGGAAGTTGTTTTTGAAAAACAAAGTACTGCCCTAGCAGCCGCTCGAACAATTAACCCGTGCAACCACACTACCTGACATGGGTAGGGCTTAGCCGGAAGCTTGTCTGTTTTAGTGTTGGGGCTCTCACACTCTCTATGAGGGCTGGGCCCTCGAAGCCGGGTTGTCGTCTGGAAGAGACAATACACTGTTGAGGACCAACAGCCGGACGATTACGGCAGGTCTCCTGACGTGGCGGTGTGGTGTCCCGAGGAAAGACCATGAGGTCTGGTGGAGCACACGGTGCCGAGGAGAACAAACCTACCGGGAGGCCCCGATACTAGGGTGGTCATAGTGAAAAGTTTTGATCGTGTTATCCGGACCCCCGCATGCTGTCGTATGACGGGCCGTGGCAGACACGGCGGAATAACCGATAGGTGTGGGTAAAGTGTGCAACCTCTGCAGAGTGTAAATCTATTCGAATAGCCGCGTCCGCGGTTATGGACAGTTGGAAAGGCCACTGATCTAGGCGTATGGGCAATTTGGTTTAAAAAGAGAAATGTTTCCGGAGAAAACAAAGAGACATCAAAGAGGTACCTGGGAGGTACGGAATTTGGGTGAAGATGGTTGATCTCAGGGAGACATCCAGTCTGATCTCAAGGCAGGAGAAAGGGTTACCCCTATCCTAGTGTTTTGATAAACTTTTATAAACGAAAGTTTTGAACTTGGATATGTCCTTGCTATATCTAAGAGAAGAGAATTCTATCTCTAAATGTTTCTTCAACAAAGATATAGAGATGTCGTATTCTCTATGTCTAAAATCATGGTATTTGAAAACTGAGCCCTATAAGTCGTATATATAGCAGCCATCCCAATTTTCCAAAAGTGTTTTTATTGCACTATCATGAGAATTTAAAACTAAAGGTGGTCTTGCGAGTACGTAATTGTACTCATGTGGCTATGTCCCTGGATATTCAAATGTCCAGATTGCAATGAGGAGACCTACATCGAGGAGGAGGTGTACGACGACGACTTCACCACTTAGTTGTCACCGGTCAACTGCACTGTGGGAATCTGCGCTCGGAGATGTGAAGAGCCGTCGCTAGCCACGAGCTTCCGCTATCTTAGTTAATTCCGTCCTGCGTGACGAGGTTTGTTGACTTTGGTCGTATGACCGTCTTTGTGTTGTAAGACTTTTATTCGTACGACTTGAATGATGTAACTCTTTGATACCTATGTTGGTTACGTGATTGCGATGCACTAATCATTGGGATCGTGATCTCTTACATAACATGGGCATCCCAGACTTGTCCGAGGGGTCCCTACAGACTTGGTATCAGAGCCATCGTTGACCTTAGGAGACTCTAGCTAGGATGGGCGTCGACGTCACGCAAAAATGCTTTTTTCCTAAATAGCTAGGAGGAAAATACTTAAAATATGCAGAATCTACTGCTACTCCTCACTCCCCTCTGATATTATTCACTGATTAATTTTATACCTGCATTAAATCTTATGATTTTACATGTTTAAAATTTGATACATCGTTCACTAATTAAACCTCCATTTAAAATTTTGTGTAGATGAGCGGACAGTTCTCGTCATCGATTCAGTTGGGAGTTGTGCCAGATACCGGAGTTTCGCGTCTGTTCCAGGCAGACCTACTCCAGTTGACCCAGCACCTGAGGCGTCCCCTACCAGAGCTGCTGATTGGACGCTGTCTGCCCATGGTGGGAGATGAGCTGTCCTGGGCTGTGAGGTGCATCCTTCGAGGGCCATTGGTGCCACCCTTCGCCGAGGAGCTGGTTGAGGATGCCCTTGCATCTACTCAGATGGGAGCATTCGTCACCGTGCTGCAGAGAGCTCTCGCCCGCTTGGTGTGTGCTCATAGTTCCGAGCTGGGCGGCACCCGCTTTGACTTTTACTCTGGATTGGACGAGCAGAGTAACCATGTGCCGCCGTGTCCCCACCCCATTCTCGGTAACCACTTGGCCGAGCTGGGACTCCTCGTCGAGTACACCCAGTCCCAGCTGGTCATTAGTCGGTACGAGAGTGACCTTCACCGTCTTAATCATGACGGAGCTGAGGTGCGGATTCCGGCAGCTGAGCTGAGGATAGAGGACTTGGAGACGCAACTCGAGGCCTCTCAGGACCAGCTGAAGACCCTGGAGCTGAAGCTCAAGGCCTCGGAGGAGCGTTTAGCGAAGTCCCAGGCAGAGCTCAAGATAGAGCGCAAGGAGCGCCGTTCCACCTTCGCACGCCTCCAGACTACTCGTTTCTACAGGTTCCAGCTTGACGGGATGGTTGACATGCTCAGGTCGACCGTTGATGCCCGAGACAAGCGGATCAGCGAGTTGGAGAGTAAGGTGGAGGCTCTGAGCAAGGAGAATGATGATCTTCTGCCTGAGGATGAGGACCCTACCGAGGACGTAGATATGGAGCCCGTGAGCAAGCCGGATGATGACGACCTTCGAGGCGAGGATGCTGAGGACTCGGGAGCGGTGATGTCTGAGGACGAGGACCCCGACGAGCCACCCTTTGATAGTGACGCTGCCGTGGACGTGGAGTAGTTGGTTGCGCAGTACCTTTTGGGTTAGGACCGAACCATCGCGATAAGTGTATGCGATTGTGTGGTCTAGTTAGCGTGTGTGTGTCTGGATGATGTAAGAACTATGTCAGTCAATGTTTTGTGGTTGTGCACTTTGTGATGATGCTTTTGGAACCTTGCTATGAGTTGGAATCATGTCTTTTTAGGAATATTGTCTTGCTGAAACTTGTATGTTTTGTGTATGCTTGATGAACCCCTTTTTTCAAAAACTTGTTTTAAAAGTTTCTTAGTAGATTGATAATGTGTGTTTATTTCTGAAATTCAGAATGGCAAGGGATCCACCCCCACCCCCACCACCCGAGCCATCTATGGCTCAGGTGCTCCGTCTTCTCATGGAGGATCGCGAGGCGGCTCGCACCGAGAGAAGCGCCAATCTTGCCACCCTGCAGCATCTTGCTCAAATTGCAGTCAATCAGAATGGTGGCCAAGGGAATGAAGAACCCCGCTCAAAGCTTCGTGACTTTCAGAACACAAATCCTCCAGTTTTCTCCAAGAGTGAAGTGCCATTGGATGCCGATGACTGGATCCGTACTATAGAGAACAACTTGAGGGTCGCCCAAATGGGTGACAACGAGAAGGTGGTCTACGCCACTCACTACCTCTCTGGTTCTGCCCGAGCATGGTGGGAGGCCATTCGTGCTCTGTTGCCACCGGAGGAAGTTGTGGCTTGGCCAGCATTCAAGACCAAGTTCTTGAAGCGTTATGTGCCCTCTGGACTCGTCAGTATCATGCGAGAGAAGTTCTTGCAGCTCAAGCAAGGCGGGATGTCGGTGGGTGAGTACTTGGAGAAGTTTACTTCTCTAGCAAGGTATGCGCCCACCGATACCGATACAGAGGACAAGAAGAAAGAGAGGTTCATGAATGGACTTCATGATGAAATGCAGTGCATTCTGGTGGTGATGCCTTTCACCGACTTGGAATCATTGGCAGATGCAGCCATTATGATGGAACACAAACGCAAGGCTTCGTTTGACAACCGCAAGCGTCGCCAACTGATGCAGCAAGGCAGTAGCAGCAGCAGCCCAACAGGAAGTTATCCCCGTCCGCGCCCTTCACCTCCACCGAGACCTTCTTATCCATCACCAAGGCCTCCAACCTTTGCACCAAAACCCAGCTACTCTCCTCGCCCGCCTGCACCTCGTCCGGGAAGTGGTTCCAACCCCGGCCTCAACTTTAACAGGCCGCCTGCTCCGAAGCCCACATGAGGATGTTTCACTTGTGGACAGCCTGGACATTTCTCGCGGGATTGCCCCACTAGACAGCCCGCTGGTGGTCGCCCCAATGCGACAAAGATGAACCAAGGTCCACCCCGTCCACCTGGAGGCAAGAACCCGTATCCCAAGAAAGCAGCCCCTACCACCCGAGGTCACCTGAATCACATCAGTGCAGAAGAAGCTCAAGAGGCACCGGATCTGGTTATGAAGGGAATATGCCCTAGAGGCACTTAATAAACATAGTTTATTGGCAATATCCCAATCGTTCATTATATGTTTTATACCATGCTATAACTGTATTAAGCGGAAACATTAATACATGTGTGGTAGATAAACAACCAGGTCCCTAGTAGCCTCTACTAAGACTAGTTTCGTTGCGCGATTGATGATCGAGGTTTTCCGATCATAGGGCATGGCGCCGGTCGGCAATGGAAGTCATATCGTTAGGAGTAACGATGTGATGGACATACCCAGTATTTATAGGACATAGTCATTACGCCTTAAAGACCGTGAGATCAACTCTTATTGTTATCCCTTAAAGATACTTTGATCGCTCCAAACGTCGCATCTTATCTAGTGTGACAATAACGGTGATACTTTTGGGTATCGGAAGGGGGTAGTTGAGACGAGGGGTCAACAGCGGGATTTGTCAGTCCGCATAGCCGGATAGATACTCTAGGGCCCACTCGGTGAGATTATGTCAAATGAGTTTGCAAACATGTGACTAGGTCACCAGCTGACATAATATCATAGACGAGTAGAAGATAGCGATGTCGGTAACGAGATCATGCTAGGTATGGAGATATCTGAGAATGATGCTCGGACACGCTAAGTATCGCCATGACAAAGGGTTTAAGACTATACGTCCAGGTTTGATAGATGAAAGTCATTCGTTATATCTCAGGGGTTAATTCATGGGGTCCAGACCTACGAGTTAGTCGTTGATCATTGAGGAGTCTTGATCATACCTGATATTATATCGAACCGCTAGGGTAACACACTTAAGGGGTTTCGACAAGACAACCGGAAAGGAAAGAGATCACCGGGAACGTCCCGGGAGGGGTCCGATGGAGATCGGGCAGCGCCGAAAGAGTTTTCGGAGCTAGGAAAAATTATATATATTATGTTTGATATTAATTAGTGTAATTAATATGCAAATATGATTTTATATATTTATTTTCGAATTTATTTAGGCTGATTTCCCTAAATGGGCCTTCTGGTCGAAAGAAGGCGCATGGGGGGGGGGGGGGGGGACCCTCAAGGGAATTTTGTGGGGGAGGCTTGGCCGGCCTAGGTGGGCCAAATGGGGCCCACCTAGGGCCGGCGCATCAGCCTTGGCCGAACCAGGCATGTGGGATAGTCCCACATTGCCTGGCTGGCAAGGTTGGCTCCCCGTGGGAGCCTATATAAGAAGGGGCACCCCTGGCCTTTTAATTCACCAATTAATTCCCAATTTCTCTCTCGATCTCGTGGTTCCCTTGTCGGAGCCGCGCCGAGTAGAGGAGGGGGGATCTCTTCCACCATAGCCCGCTGCCGCGCTGCTGGTGTTCCGGTCCAAGTCTTCCGCTGCTCGTCCTGGACTGGAGCTTCGGAGGCCGTCGTCTCCACCGTATGTGTGCGACTCCCTGCGAGGTGCTGCGCTAGCGGTACTCGGAGGCCTACTTCCTCCACCCGACCTCGGGGTCATCTTCGTCGTCTCCGTCGCGCCGAGTTCCCCGCGACCTAGAGGTCGGCTACGGCGTCTTCATCGTCAACGCTTGTGCGGGAGCGTAATCCCCGCTATTCGGTCTACGAGGGTATGTATTCCGATCTCCGCCGTACTACTATATCTGCATAGTGTAGATCTTGGCTAGTTTAAGGATATCGTTGCTAGGAAATTTTTTGTTTTCTGCACACGATCCCCTTCAGGTTATGGGTACGTTCCCTGTCAACTCAGTTCCTGCATCAGTTCTGTTTGATTCAGGAGCTTCCCATTCTTTCGTTACGGAACCTTTTGTTAGGAAAAGTGGTATGGTTCCAACTTTGCTGAATCGTCCTATGAGTGTGCAAATTCCGGGGGCCACTACTAAAGCCATTGTATCTTGCAAGGAGGCTCCTGTGGAAATTCAAGGGGCCCGATTCCATGCGAATTTGGTGGTATTAGGAAAGCAAGGGATAGAAGTGGTTTTAGGGATGGACTGGATGGCAGTAAATCGAGGGAAAATAGATTGCACTAACAAATCTGTCACACTAACCACCCCGGAAGGAGAAGAGATTACCCACTTCTCAACCTACCACTCCACCTCAAGTCATTGTCATAAAAGTGTAGCTGGAGCCATTTTGGAAGAGGTACCGGTAGTTTGTGACTATCCCGATGTTTTTCCCGAAGAATTGCCCGGAATGCCACCGGATAGGGATATTGAGTTCATTATTGAGCTGGTACCCGGTACTGGGCCTATCGCTCAAAAACCATACCGGATGAATCCTGAAGAATTGGAAGAACTAAAGAAACAGTTGGATGACCTACTTAGGAAGGGTATGATACGCCCTAGTGCGTCACCCTAGGGGTCACCCATCATCTTCGTGGATAAGAGAGACGGTACCACCCGTTTGTGTGTGGATTACCGTAAGTTAAATGATGTGACTATTAAAAACAAATACCCCCTACCCAAGATTGAAGATCTGTTTGATCAACTCAACGGAGCTCGAGTCTTCTCCAAGCTCGATCTCCCCACCGGTTATCATCAATTGAAAGTCAGAGAATCTGATATCCCTAAAACAGCCTTTGTCACTCGTTACGGATTATTCGAGTACACAGTGATGTCTTTTGGCCTGACCAATGCTCCAGCCTATTTCATGAATCTCATGAACAAGGTGTTCATGGATTACTTGGATAAATTTGTGGTTGTCTTTATTGACGACATCTTGATTTATTCCAAGTCTGAAGAGGAGCATGAAGAGCATCTGAGGTTGGTTCTCGGTACCCTACGAGAACACCAGTTGTATGCTAAGTTCAGTAAGTGCCAGTTTTGGTTGAAAGAAGTAGAATTTGTCGGCCACATTATTTCAGCCGGAGGGATATCCGTAGACCCTACCCACATCAAGTCCATTCTTGAATTCCCGACCCCCACCAACCAAACCGAAGTAAGGTCCATTCTTGGATTAGCCGGGTATTACCGCAAGTTTGTTGAGGGATTCTCAAGCATTGCAAAGCCCCTTACCCAACTATTGAAGAAGGATCAGAAGTTCATTTGGTCCGACAAATGTGAAGCCAGCTTCCAGGAACTGAAAAAGCGCATTACCACCGCACCTATCTTAACCATGCCAGATGTGACCAAAGACTTTGTGGTTTATTGCGATGCCTCCAAACTCGGACTTGGTTGTGTTCTTATGCAAGAGGGCAAGGTAATTTCCTACTCATCGCGACAACTCCGCAAGCATGAGCAGAATTACCCAACCCATGACCTAGAGCTTGCTGCAGTGGTCCATGCACTCAAGACATGGCGGCACTTTCTGATGGGCAACCGTTGCGAAATTTACACCGATCACAAGAGGCTGAAGTACATCTTCACCCAGAGGGACTTGAACATGAGGCAACGAAGATGGATAGAGCTCATCAAGGATTACTATTTGGACATCCATTACCACCCTGGAAAAGCTAACGTGGTAGCTGATGCCCTTAGTCGTCAGCCATGTTCATTCAACTCCCTGATCAAGGTTAGACGGCCAGAACTCTGGGAAGAGCTGGATAAGATGGGTATAGAGGTGGTCAGCCATGGGGCAGTCGATCAACTCCTATTGCAACCCACCTTATGGGAGCAAATCAAGCGAGCACAGAGGGACCATGAAAGCATTGAGGGCATCAAAAGAAGATTGGACAAAGAGGAAGTCCTTGGGTTCACCATCGACGCTGAGGGCATTCTTTGGTATAAGGAGCGCATATGCGTACCGTCAGACCCTGCTTTGAAGCAGTTAATTATGAAGGAGGCTCACGAGACTTTGTATTCTATCCACCCCGGTGGAACCAAGATGTACCAGGATTTGAAGCAGAATTTCTGGTGGCATGGCATGAAGCGCGAGATTGCACTCTTCGTCCAAAATTGCGATATCTGCCAAAGGGTCAAAGCAGAGCATCAGCGACCCGCTGGATTACTTCAACCTCTCAAGTTGCCCGAGTGGAAATGGGATGAGATTGGCATGGACTTCATTACTGGATTACCCCGATCCAATCGTGGGCATGACGCTATTTGGGTTATCGTGGACAGGCTTACCAAGGTAGCACACTTTTTGCCAGTGCGGACCACCCATCAATCGGATCAGCTCGCAGCGCTATACATGTCCCGTATCGTCAGCCTTCATGGAATACCTAAGACTATTGTATCAGACCGAGGAACCCAATTCACTTCTCGATTTTGGACTAAGCTTCAGGAAGAGCTCGGAACCAAACTCTTTTTCAGTACTGCTTATCACCCTCAGACAGGAGGACAAACAGAAAGAACCAACCAGGTCTTAGAGGACATGCTTAGATCTTGTGTGTTAGCTTATGGGGCCAAATGGGAGGATTGCCTGCCGTTTGCCGAATTTTCCTACAACAACAGCTATCAAGCCAGTCTGAAGATGGCACCATTCGAAGCTTTGTACGGGCGTAGGTGCCGTACACCCTTGAATTGGTCGCAAACAGGAGACAGCAAATTTTTTGGAGTTGACACCCTGAGGGAAGCCGAAGAGCAAGTTCAACTCATTCGTGACCGTCTTAAGGCCGCCAAGTCCCGGCAGAAGAGTTACGCCGATTCTAGGAGGCGGGAGCTTAGTTTCAAGACTGGTGATATGGTATACCTACGCGTTACTCCACTCAAGGGAATGCAGCGTTTCCATGTGAAGGGAAAGTTGGCTCCGAGATATATAGGTCCCTTTAGAGTAAGTGGTCGAAGAGGAGAAGTGTCATATCAGCTAAACTTGCCACCCCATCTGTCCGGATTCCATGATGTATTTCATGTATCTCTGCTCCGGAAGTGTCTGCAAGTTCCTGGGGATACTCACTCATATCAGGAGATAGATCATCACACCATTGACCTCAATCATGATCTCACCTATCGGGAACGACCACTTCGTGTTCTCGCTGAAGACGTCCGTCTGACACGGAGACGGAAGATCAGATTCCTGAATGTCCAATGGAGCAACCATTCGGAGGAAGAAGCCACCTGGGAGCGTGAAGAGTATTTGGAGCATGAATTCCCTGGTTTCCTCTCTTCTTCAAATCTGGAATCTCGAGGACGAGGTTCTCCTAAGGGGGGAAGGTCTGTAACACCCCAATTCTCTTAGCTTTAGCATTGTGGTGTTATTCTAAAAAAAATCACCTCTTGCTGAAACTTTTTTGTGTAGAAATTTGGGTAAGGATTTATTTTGTTTGCTCATCTTATGCCATGTGTGCTCCACTAGTGTTCCCTGACATTGAAAACACTAAAGTCTCATAGCACCAAAATAAAATATCCACTATTATGATCTTCATGGTTGTTAAAACTTAGCCAAACCAGGAGCTTTTATTAAGCAAACCCTAACTGGTTTTTGGCATGCCTTTGAAACATTTCCATCTAGGTCACATATACTTCCATGCCCTGTTCTAAATTATCACACAAGAGCTTGTTTGCATATGTATCTCACTAGCTTTTGTGGTCATCAAATTAACATGACCATTTGAGATATTCTTTTGTTTATCATCAAAAGATTTCTTTTGTTTGAAAGCCAAATGAGATAGTTGACTTGGGCTTTTGTAAGTTCAGTACCTTCTCTTAATTTAGGTAAGTTTGGGGTGTAGACCCATTTTACTTTTGTGGGTCATATTTGAATAATTCAAACTTAGAATTTCAAATTCATTTGAGCTTTTCACTCAAAGCTTTCACCTTCTATTTCTCTCCCACTCTTTTCTACTCCACCTGCTGGAAGAGGAGAACAGCACCCTCTCCTGGTCCCACATGTCATGGACTAGGGTGAATCTCTCCTCTCTCTTCTCTCTTTTCTCTTCTTTCTCACCCAATCCGAGCCCCTCTCCTCACTTCTCACTGGCCAGCCAGTCCCCTCCCGACCAACATCCTCTCCGCCCCTCTCCACCGCCCCAGAGGACCAACCAGAACTCCCCTCCCCTCCCCCAAACCGCCCCTGCCCGAGGGAACCCGAGAAACCCGCCCTTGGTTTTGGAGCTGCCCCCAGCTCGCCCTCTCCTCTTAAAACCCTACCCGAGGTTCCCCCACTCCTCCTCTGCTCACCCATACCACCCTCACCCAAAGCCACGCCCTCTGTCGAGCTCTGGAAGAGGAAATCGCCGTCGGAGACCGAGCTCTTCCCACGACATTCATCGTCGATCCTCTTCACCTTTCTCTGCCATTCTTGGCCCCTCGAGCGCGCCTCGTCGAGATCTAACTCCCCCTGCCCTCCTTTTCTCTTCTAGGTGTCTGTGGCCGCCGCGCTCGTCCTCGACCCGAGAAGCTCGCCGCCGCCGTCGCCATGGATTCCGACGTTGCATGCGTGAGCTGAAGGCACCCTCGAGCTCGCCATCACCCCCTCAGTCGATCTCCACCCTTCCCCTGGCCCAGCGTGGTCTCTGGTGAGCGCCAGCGCCATCCTCTCCCTCCCCCTCGTCGGGTTCGTCCGCGCTGCGTCGCGAGGAGGACGACGACCGTGGACCGTAGATCACGAGATCTACGGCCAGGTTTGAACCTCCCCGTGCGCGCGCAGCCGCGCGCGTTTGGGCCGGCCCAGCTCCGTCCCCGCGCGATTTCACGCCGTTCTGCGTGGCCTCTGGGCCGAGCTGGCCCAGATCTGGCCCGTTCGGCCTGTTCCCCTTTTATTCTTTTCCTGTTAATTTTCCAGTAAATCTAGAGTTTAGCTTTAAATCATTTATGGTAAATCTGGAGTGGCTAAAATGATGGGATAAATTTTGTAACATGCATGCACGTGTTCTTAACCATGTGGCATTGGATTTGGTCCAAAATGTGTTTCCTGTTAAGTGTTAAAATAGATCTAGTAAAAAGTATCTATTACACCATTTGTTTAATAACTTGGGTTCTGTAAATCCAAATCATGCAATCTTGGATCTGTTGGAAAGCTTGTAAAAATGTCTACCTAGATTGGTAAATCTTGCATGCAGGATATTATTCTAGAAAAAGTTATATTTACTCTAAGAATAACATCAGTAGGTGTTTGTTGATTTTTAACTCTTCAATAAAAACACTTTTTGAGGCAAATCCAGTTGGAAGTGTTAGATATGTGTTGGAGGTATCACATACTACAAATGTGGATTTTTCCAGTAACTTGATAATTCTTAGTGAATAAATCCCTGAACAACAGTGAAATAATCTCTTAAATTGCATTTCTGAAATTTCAGAGATTATGACATGTCTAGTTTTAATTGGTGGAGCCACCTCTGTCCATAGATAAATGTTGGGAATATTTTTGTGGGGTAGCCACATTTTTTATCTAACTCACCCCACTGGTTTGACACCAAAATAACTCTTATCATTTTCTGCACATAAATAATGGTCAGAAGTATATTTTATTTTAAAACTGGGATAACTTGAGCTAGGAATATCCAAATTTGATAAATAAAATCTTCACTTAAAGAGAAAACTCATATCTCACCAGAAAGGTTAATTATGCATTCAGGAGATTTATAAAACTGAACCTATCTTCTGTTTGAGTTTGACATCAGCAGCCCTTATCTGATTTTTAATTATTGTTTGGTGATGAGTTTTCATGCGCAGCTAATTTCCAGAATTCCCCATGATTTTTAGGAGTAATGTGACAGAAGGTTTAATTTTAAGAGCAGTACCTTAAGAATTATGCTTAAAACATGTAAACAGCCCCTAAAGATATTGGATGCATTAGTTGTGTTTTCTGCTTGTGATGCTTGATGTTTGTTGTTATACTTTAGATTGTTATCAACTCGCATTTTAGGACTTACGCTAGTCTCGTCTGTTTTTCATGTTACGGTAGAACCGCAACCCGAGGAAGAGCAGTACGAGGTAGCTGAGCACGACTTCGCGGAAGAGCAAGACCAGGGACAGTATCTTGAGCAAGGCAAGCCCACCTCACCACTTTGATGAAATCTTATTATTTTATCAAGCATGTTTTGTTTTCAAAATAATGCATGTTTTACTTCTTTTGTGGCGCCTTGCCACCCGAAAACTATTTTTCCCAAATATTGTTTGACCTAAGTTACCTACTAGAATAGCTGTAAGTATTACAAGAAGAGGTTTACTTGTTGAGTCTTGTCATTGAAGGCTCTGTAAAGAAGATTAAGTTTTCAGATAGTATATTCTGTTATCTTACCTCAAAACTATAGGATGGGGACCCACTTGAACAAAAATGTTTTATGGAGGAAAACACGAGCTGCTGGGAGTAGTCGGAAGTGTGGAAGTTGTTTTTGAAAAACAAAGTACTGCCCTAGCAGCCGCTCGAACAATTAACCCGTGCAACCACACTACCTGACATGGGTAGGGCTTAGCCGGAAGCTTGTCTGTTTTAGTGTTGGGGCTCTCACACTCTCTATGAGGGCTGGGCCCTCGAAGCCGGGTTGTCGTCCGGAAGAGACAATACACTGTTGAGGACCAACAGCCGGACGATTACGGCAGGTCTCCTGACGTGGCGGTGTGGTGTCCCGAGGAAAGACCATGAGGTCTGGTGGAGCACACGGTGCCGAGGAGAACAAACCTACCGGGAGGCCCCGATACTAGGGTGGTCATAGTGGAAAGTTTTGATCGTGTTATCCGGACCCCCGCATGCTGTCGTATGACGGGCCGTGGCAGACACGGCGGAATAACCGATAGGTGTGGGTAAAGTGTGCAACCTCTGCAGAGTGTAAATCTATTCGAATAGCCGCGTCCGCGGTTATGGACGGTTGGAAAGGCCACTGATCTAGGCGTATGGGCAATTTGGTTTAAAAAGAGAAATGTTTCCGGAGAAAACAAAGAGACATCAAAGAGGTACCTGGGAGGTACGGAATTTGGGTGAAGATGGTTGATCTCAGGGAGACATCCAGTCTGATCTCAAGGCAGGAGAAAGGGTTACCCCTATCCTAGTGTTTTGATAAACTTTTATAAACGAAAGTTTTGAACTTGGATATGTCCTTGCTATATCTAAGAGAAGAGAATTCTATCTCTAAATGTTTCTTCAACAAAGATATAGAGATGTCTTATTCTCTATGTCTAAAATCATGGTATTCGAAAACTGAGCCCTATAAGTCGTATATATAGCAGCCATCCCAATTTTCCAAAAGTGTTTTTATTGCACTATCATGAGAATTTAAAACTAAAGGTGGTCTTGTGAGTACGTAATTGTACTCATGTGGCTATGTCCCTGGATATTCAAATGTCCAGATTGCAATGAGGAGACCTACATCGAGGAGGAGGTGTACGACGACGACTTCGCCACTTAGTTGTCACCGGTCAACTGCACTGTGGGAATCTGCGCTCGGAGATGTGAAGAGCCGTCGCTAGCCACGAGCTTCCGCTATCTTAGTTAATTCCGTCCTGCGTGACGAGGTTTGTTGACTTTGGTCGTATGACCGTCTTTGTGTTGTAAGACTTTTATTCGTACGACTTGAATGATGTAACTCTTTGATACCTATGTTGGTTATGTGATTGCGATGCACTGATCATTGGGATCGTGATCTCTTACATAACGTGGGCATCCCGGACTTGTCCGAGGGGTCCCTACATATTGATTCGGCCAAGATTGTGTCCTTCAAGTGCAAGGTCGAAGGGCACCATGTTAGATCTTGCCCCTTGAAGAAGAAGAAGCCTCTTAGTGAGAAGCAACAAGGTAAGCAACCTCAAGTTCAAACTCAAGCTTCCCAAGTTAAAGGATCTTCACTCCCAAAGAAGAAAAGAAAATGCCGAGTGTGCTACACATGTCGTGGGAAGGATCACTTAGCCTCTTCATGCACACATGGTAACTTATCCAACCCCACTATACTTGATCATGCTTATTTGCTTCGGAAGGATAAGGTTGGGAATTTGTTTGCCAAGTATGTTGGTACTCAAAGTGGTGACAAGAAAAGAACCTTTTCGTTTTCCAAGCCTATTGTGACTAACCTCTTAGGACCCAACTTGGTTGGGGACCAACAAGGTAAAACTTGATCAATAGGTGAAAATGGAGGATATTGGAGACTTGACTACATCATGAAAAATTAAGGGATCTTCATCATTCATATTCTCTCAAGTCAAGTCAATTGGATTATATTGTCTTAGGATATATCCAATGCTCCTCCTTGCGGTAACTTGTATTTAATTCATATATAATAATTGAAAGTTACTTGCACCCTTGCATGTGTTTGGTTTTGTACCTTACTAGTGCTTTATATGTGTTGTGCACTCTACTTACTTTTGATTGAGTAATCAAGCTTGTGTATGATGGTTTGCACACCATGTATGTTTTTTAGCCTCTTGTCTATTTGCTTTCCTCTTAATTGGCTCTTTTAGGGATTTTAATGGACTATCTCATTTTGGGGAGTGATGTGACTTTTGGTAACTCATTATCCTAAAAATGTGTATGCATGAGGAATACCACTTAGTGGTGATATTTCAATATTATCTACTCTCTTTGTGGTATGTCTTACTCATGATAAATTCAAATTCTAATGTCCATTAATTATCTCTTGTTGGATTTCTTTTGCCTCTTGTTAACAAAGAATGGATTATCACATTATGGGGGAGTAATAAGCTATGTGCATATTACAAGCCTAGAAAATGTGAACATGTGAGGTAGTGTCATTCAGAGTTGATATTGTTGATTATCTTGTTCCTAGGTGGCATGGTACTCAAACAAGTTCCATATTTGATTAAATGCATTTTGTTCACCCACCTTTTGGTATCTTGTTTGTGAGAGAGTTTCTTGATGCTTAGTATGATCATTGAATATGTGAAGTCATCAAGAATCTCTAGATAAGCATGTTTTTCAATTCTTATATTTTGTCACATGCTTATGTTTTGTGAATATGATCTTGAATACATTTATATGTAATGAACCACCGAGAACTATCTATATACAATCATTGTCTTTGACAAGTGATAATTATATTTGTGGTAAATGTATTGATCATATTTACATTGGCTTTTGTTCATAAATTGTCTTATTCTATCGCCAAGTTTGTTTTGGTCTAACCACCCTTTTGTCATCCTTGCTTCATTTGGATCTTTTTGTTGCTCTACTCATTTTGTGTTGTGCTTTCTTTAGTTAGGACAAGCAAGAATCCCATTGTTGTGCATTTATATTCGAAGAATCAATTCTAAGTAATGCACCATCCTTGGGGGAGCTATCCTACATTGATTAGAACATCATCCTTTTAATTGTTATCGGGTCTTATTGCTTTTCTTGAACTTTGTGCTCAAAAGGATATATGGAGGGTAATGATCCCACTTGTGTGCATTTTGTATTTACATACAATATCTCAAATAATGCACTAATCACTGGAAGCTACTCTATAATATTTAGAACACTATTCCTTAAAGTGGTTTGGTATCTTATTCTTTTCTTTGAACATGACTAGTGTTTTAACGATATACATGGAGAGCAATGACTCCATTTATGTGCATTTTGTATTCTTATACAAGATCATATAATGCACAAATTGTGGGGTAGCAATCCTATATACTTTTGAACATTAGTTGTCTTCAATTGATATTTTGTCTTTTCTTATTGGTGTTGGATCCCGATGACGTGTCTCGTTGGAAGACAAACATTGTTCGTGTCTTGGTACTTTTGTGCCATCACGATAAGTGTAGAGGGTCTTGGTTTATTATATGAAACCTTTTTCTCCTATGTGGAATTGGCTACCTCATTCCTTCTCTTTTTGTCTATCTTCTTGAATGAGATAAACTTTTGAGCATGTTTATTGTACGCATTTCTTTTGCTCAATAGTTTTGGCCTTGACCTATTTTCAATTGATATCTTTTCTCTCTGGTTTCTCCAATCATGTGTTGATTCGAGTGTTGGGATATAATGTGGACATTTCTTTTTCTTGTCACATTTTTGTGTAGCTTCTTGATTTAATTGGTATTTTGTCCAAAATTATATCTCTTTTGGTTCTTGAAAGTTTTGTGCATGCATATTTACTATATACATATTTTGTCATGCTTACTTTCCTTGTTCCAATATATAGTATAAACTCCACCAAATTCTAAATGGCTAAGATGTGCTTGAAATTCAATTTCATATCAATAGGCACATATTTATGTGGAGTTTGTCCTATGTATTGTAGTTGCTCTAACTACTTTGTACCCAATGAGTTTGGGTACCACTTTGTACTTAAATTTGTTTTAGGTACATTGGAGATGCATTGGAAGCTTGTCTCGATTACAAGGAGAAAGTCCTCATCATGTGCCTTTTGAGACAAGCTTGGATGGTCATGAGCACCTACCTTCTATTTCTTCAATGTTATCTCGGTAACACGTATCTATCTCATGCATACTCTTCTAGCCCTCAACCTTGTGTAGGTTGTTTCTTGGCATGAGTCTCTCGAGTTGCTTTTGATATGTTTTTTGCAAAGTTCCCTTCAAATCGTCTTTATTACAAATATGAGCAAGCCGGGATGATTACATAGTAAAGGGAACATATTTGATCATGTTCATGATTCATCAATTCCAACTATGTTAATCTAGCAATTCTTCTTAATTTGTCTCATATGCAATATGGATGAATTTTCAAAATCATTTGCCGCTTGAGAGAGTGTTTACCATTCTCAAAGCATCTCAACTATCACTTATTATTTTGGGTATTTGAGATACTTTGAAGAGTGTGTGGTGGAAGTCTTCCTAAAAATTTAGCTTTGTGCTATGGGTCTAGGCAAAATTCTTATTGGTTTATTTTGACTTCCAAGTGAATATCATGTTCTTTACCTAGTACCTATTTTTTTGTGTGCATGTTTCTTTGTGGACTTAGTGCCTACTTGGAAACTTATATACATGAGATTAGGTACATCTTTAATTGATATTCAAAATCTTTATTGATCACCTTTATTGCTCTCTTGATCATTTGGTGATCTCTAAAAGGCACAAGCTTTGCATTTGATTTGGTACCCTCTTGCCTCTTAATAAGCTTGTGAAACTATTTGATGTGTTTTATTTGGTGTGCTTGTATGCGAAATACATGATATGCACTATGTGCCGCATACCTTGAAAGACTATGGGGATACCTAGCCTCATCCTTCTTAGTCTCCTAACATCTGTTTCCATATTACATCCATCCTTTCTCGTTTGAGCAAGTCTTTAATTGTCTCGTTTCTTTTCGTTTGCTCAACATTTGTTTGTTGCAAAGTGCGTTCTTTCTTTTTCCGTCTATGCACTCTTGCACTTGTTGTTCAAATTAATCTAGGAAGGAACGAGGATTCCATGTTGCGCAACCTATATTGAATTACAAATTCTTCATTGTGCATGTACCTTGGGGAGTTCCGTCTTGATTCATTTGAACACTTGATTGCTTTTACCATAACATCTTCTTGTGTCCAATTGGTTTTTTGATCCTTTGATTGCATCTTTCGTGTTGCAATTGGTATCTTTCTATTTTATTTTTTGATTGATATCTTTTCTTTTGCATTCCTTGAATCCTCAATATAATTTGATCCCCTCCATGTATTCATTATTGGATATATGCATTTGATTTCACTCATATCATGAGAAATGCATAATTTATGGGGAAGCTCTTATTATATTGGACTTCTAGATTTTTCTCCCATTCCGGCAATGGATGCCAATGAGGGAGATATTTAGAGGGTTTTAAGGGATTTAGTTCTTTTCTCTTGCAACCTTGCTTTGCTTAGTGTGTTGCATGTTTGTTTTTAATTCCTTATATAAACCCTCGTAAAAGGGATTGTCATCAATTACCAAAATGGGGGAGATTGAAAGGGCATGTGCCCTCATGTATGGTTTTGGTAATTAATGACAATCCCTAAGGACTAATGTGTGTTTTGAGCATATTGCAAGTATGGCTAGAAGTTGTCAAGACATCACCTATATGAAGAAAGATGGTATCTTCCGTGGGCTTGCAACAAAAAGATCCATTAATTTAGCTCATGGAGGATGATGTCATGCCATGATCGTCATCATGGTTGACAAGTGCAAGACCAAGGGAAGCATGTCGGAGACATGAAGACGAAGCTAAGCGAGACTCTCCCATAATGGAGTATGGGGGAGTATATGGAGGAGTCTTCATGAAGCATGTGCTAGCACGCGCAATCAAGAAAGGTGGTCCACTTGAAGAGATCACTATCGTCATCATCTATCTCAAGTGGAATGCTCAAGGCAAAGGTATGATCTTGATAGGGCTATAGGATAGATAGGTGTACTATCAAGAGGGGCTCTCGAGTGAGTAACTTGATCGAATCTTTATGGAGAGCTCAAACCTTTGCATACTTAGCATATCATCTTTCTTGTTTCTTATTTGCCTTTTCTCCTTGTGAGGTTTTGGAGCTTGTTGTGATCTTGATAACAAGCTCAAGTTTGGTTTTTGATGTAGGAGGTTTTACCGGTTGTTCCTTTTTCGAGAGGTTTTATGTTTCCCCATTTGGTTTTAACCTCCCATCTTGGACTATTATGTTTCTATTCATTATCTTGTAGAGTTCTTCGTTGTGATTACAACGAGCCAAACATCATCGAAAACGGAGTTCGGATGGTCAAGATATTGTCGTTTTCGTGTTGGTATTTCTGCAGTTTTCGGGTGCTCGGAAATCTCCGAACCGGGCTCGGAGATTTCCGAATCGGGCGGATTTCAGTACTGATGTCGCCCAGAAAAGTTCGGAGATCTTTCCAAAAATCTCCGGGGGTCGGAAATCTCCGGTCTGAGCTGTTGTAATGGCTAGATTTGTGGGAGGGGTATAAATACCCCTCCCCTTCTTCTTCCTTGAGGTAGCACGCCTTTCCCCTCTCTCTCTTGCCATTGTTGACCTTGGGAAAGCTTTCCCCCTCTCAAATCCTCCCATGATTCTTGTATATATTTGAGGGAAAAGTGAGAGGAGATCTAGATCTACAATTCTACCAATCCATCTCTCCTCTAAGTGAGGGGAACATAGTGGATCTAGATCTTTGAGTTCCTTCGTGGTTCTCCCCCTTTGTTCTTGCTCTCTCTTATCCCCCCATAAGCATTAGTTGCTTGTGGTGGGATTTGGGAGTATATGATTTGTCTCCTTTGTGGTTTATTTGGTTCTTCCTCTCTTATTCCCCCATAAGCATTTGTTGCTTTGTTGGAATTTGAGAGTGAAGGACTTGAACTCTTTGTGTGTTCTTGCCATTGCATAGGTTTGAGCACTCCACGAGGATTCGTGCTGGTGAAATTTGTGAGCTTGTTACTCTTGGGTCTTGGACCCTAGACGCTTTAGTGGCCGCCTTTGTGGCATAGGACCTTTTGTGGTCAAGGCCTTTGTGGCTAGTTGGGGCCTTTGTGGTCAAGACCTCTTGTGGGAGCCCCCAATTCGGTTGTGGGTGTGTGCCCCAAGGTTGTTGTACGGGATTGTTCTCCGCCCCAAAGGAGTTCATAGTGGAAGGTGGACTCGGACCTTTGTGGTCGAGTTCATCGGAGAAGAAGGTGAAGACTTTGTGGCGTTGAGCAAACCTGTTGTGGTTGCTCACACCTCTCCAACGAGACGTACACCTTTTGTGGTGGAACTCAGGAATACATCCCCGTCTCCGCGTGCCTCGGTTATCCCTATACCCGAGCTCTTTACTTATGCACTTTACTTTGTGATAGCCATCGTGCTTGAAGTCCTTTAGCTTGCTATCCCTTTGTTGTTTGTCTTGCATAGCATAAGTTGTTGGTGCACACAGGCGAACCTCGTATATTTAGGTTGTGTCATTGATAAGTTAAACACTAAGTTTTATTCTGCATTTATCAAGCCTAAATTGTAAAAAGTGTTACTCGCCTATTCACCCCCCCTCTAGGCGACGTCTTTCCTTTCACCCGACAAGATTGGACTCCAGGTGCGCAACGGCTCCGGCTATTTCGACATTCAGTCGTCCGAGTCCGTGCAAAGCTAGAGGAGCCGATGGTTCTACATAAAACACCAGATCTCGGATGACTCGACCACCGGGCTCGCCGAATTCGACCCGAGTGCCAAAGTCGTCAAGAAGAGGTCTTGGTCTCACAGCCTCAGTGAGTCCGAAGCAGGAATTCTTAGACTGAAGGTGGTCGCGCTGCAATTTGAGAAAGGTCAAGTACTAACTGGCGTCCACCTTATGAGCACCTTCCTCCGCCGCCTGGTGCAGCCATTGCAAGCGCGCCCACACGCCATGTGAGACTAGTCAGGTACTACCTGTAACATCCCAACATTTTATAATGTTCAAAAATCACTAAAAATTAAAACTTTTGTTTTTGATTAAAATAAAATATTGAAATGCATAAGAAAACCAATTATAAATGACTTCAAACATATTGAAAGGGTTTAATATTTCAAATATCTCAGTTTAACAAAATGTTCAAAAGTTGTTTCTAGTTAAACATTACATTCCTTATTGTTTTTCAAAAACCTTAATATGTAAATTTGACAGTTGTTTTATAAACTTCAAACCATTTCATTTTAATAAAATAGTTTCCTTGTAAGAAAGTAATCTCAACCACTTAGCCATATCTATTCATAAATTCATAAATTATTTAAAAATGGTGTAAGTTGAAAAATGGTTTTCATTCTTTCAACTAAGTTCAAAACATGGTGTTAAAATTACAATTCTATAATTTATAACTATAAAACTTCATAGATTTTAATTAATGAATTATCCAAATAGACATTTCCTTAGCTTAAATGAATTTCATTTATTTTCAAAACATAAAATGATTTTCATGAATTTATATCCAGTATAAGAAATAAATTAAATTTAAAATCTATTCTAAAGATATGTTATAAAGTTTTCAAATGATTTATCATATTATGAAATTTAATGGTGCACAAAATAATTTGAATTAAAAATGTTTACATTACATTTTCTCTTTTCATTACAAAAATAATTGTAATATATTATTTAATATCTATTAAAGCTAAAATTTATTTAATATTGGAAATGAGTTTAAAGGACTTAAATTCAAACATATTGGAATGTGGGTATTTTACAAATTTTATTTAGCCAAAAGAAAATTTAATTAAGATATAATTTCAAATTTGACTTTAAGTGTCAAATTTGTATTTAATCAATATTTCAAAGGTTATTTTTTTAAAATGTTCAAAACATGTTCACAACTGGTTTAACACAAATATATTGTTTTTGCAAATTTTTAGAAATTAATTTGACATCATTTGGACATTTAAATCAAAAGATATGAATAATTTAGAAAATCAGAAAAAGAAAAAGAATCGCTGACGTCATGTTGACGTCAGCATCGTGTTCAACCTCCGGCCGGAAATCACGCTGACGATCTCTTTCCAAATTCAAGCGAGATTGTCGCGGATTTGTTTCCCCCTTCGCCCTATATAAATCCCCTGCCTCTGCTCTTCGTTTGCGTTCTCCTTCCTCTCTGTTTCGTGCCGCCAGGCCGAAGAAATTGGTCGTCGGAGTTCGTCCACCTCCGCCGCCCTTTCCTGTTGACTCCGGCGAGGTGAGCCCCCTTCGCAGACCGAGACCCCTCTCCCCTTCCTCTACATTTCCGTGCGCACCTCCTGAAACGGGGAGACCGAGCTCGACCCGAGTGCACCGGAGCGCCACCGTCCGCCGTCCGACCACTCCAGGAGGAATTGCCGCCGCCGTCTCCCCCACGAGTCGCCGCGTCCAGAGCTGCTCTCCGCGCGTCCGGGGAGAGAATACATCGCCGGGGCCGTACACGCCCGAGCCGCCGCCGCCGTCTTCAACCTCTCCGGCCACTGGCGCCGCCACGGTGAGGTCTCCTTCTCCTAGAGTCATCCGATCTTCAATCTGTGGCCAGGATTAGATCGCAGTAACGAATCGGTAGGATTTGATCTGGACCGCCAGATCCAGATCTGACGGCCCAGATCTACTCACTTATCCACGTAGGATCCAGTCAGCACGCACAGTCAGCGCCACGTCATGCCTCGTCAGCGTCCAGTCAGCTGCCACGTGGAAAATGATTTTCTTATTTAAATTTAATTGACAGTTTTGCAGAAAAGTCCCTGCCACTTAGAATTGTTATAACTTTTTACTCACATATCAAAATTCAAATATTTTTATACATTTGGAAATCCCCTGACATGTAGATTATTTTGGAACTGTTAAAATTCAAATTTGACTTAGTATAAATTATTCAAATTTCAAATGGATGACTTTAGTATATTTGTAATAACTTTAAATCTATATATCCAAAAATTTCAAATAAAATTGTTTTAGAAACTTTAGAATATTTTTAAATTGATTCCACTGCTATAAAATATTTTTGAGTAATATTTGAATGAATTCATAGTTATATATTTAATTTGAATAGTTTGAGTATTTTCAACATAACTATTAATAGAAATGTTATTTTTGATTAAATCAAATTGCTATAAATTTAATTAAATGCTCCTGTCTATTAACACTATTTATAAAATCATGTTATAAAAATTTAATCATAGAAAACTTTAACCTTATAATTATTCCTTTTATTATATTGTGCAAAAATAGAAATTAATTAAATTGCATTTATAACCTTATGCATATTTATAAAGAAATCACAAAAGTTATTTTGATGCTTTCCCGTGTGTCCAAGGCTTCTTACGATGCCACCGGACTGCTCTCGGTCGTGAAGATCTTAACCTCTGCCAAGGACCTGAGGTCCCGAGCACTGGCCCCTCCAATCAAGCCTTTCTCTAAAGAAAACCCAGGCCAACGGTACGCTTTACACTTCTTATATTTTGACTGTTGAAATGTCTTTTCTGACCCTCTGCTTGTTCATGCAACCAATATATCCATATCACTTGACCAGGATCACGTCGAACCCATCAGCCGCCCCCCGACTCCTGAAGAAATGGGGATTGATGACGACTTGCTCTAGGAAGTCTCGAACTCTTCCCTCCCTGCAGCAAACTCCCACTCCGACAAAGATGGGGATGTCGCCGGACTCGTCTCTACTGGAGACAAAAGGAGGCACAAAGAGGGAGAGGACGAGAGCTCTGCCGACTCTGCTGCCACGAAGAAATTGAAGACCCTTCCTTCCACGAGTGGATCTGCAGTTGAGCCCACTGCGAGTGGTAATCTTGGCGCCCCTTTGCAGGCGATACCTCTCCGCAGTCGGCCACCACTGGCGCCACTTCGGAAACGCAAGAACCCCTTTGTTACTGAGTAAGTATATATGAGTCCTTGCACTGAAACTTTAATCCAGAGCCTGACTTTCTGCTTTCAACAAACCAGCTCCGACGAAGATGAGGAGGAGCCCAGCCCGGACATTCCTATGCCCACATTTACCATGGCCTCGACTACTGCGATGACCACATCGCCGTCCACAACTCACGCAGAAGCCGGGGCTGCAGGCGCAGAGACAGCTACGCCGGAACCCATGCAAACCGACCAGTTTGATGGTTCACCGTCCTGCTACAGGGCCCTCCTCGACGAGCTCGTCAACTCAAGTAAGTCCAATTCTAGTACGCACCCTTTTTTTTATCGCGTAGCCCCCGAGCCTGTGGTCTCGAGTGATGGGTATATACTTCGACTCATTCCTTATGTTCTCCATTGTACGTAGCCTTTTGCTGCTCCTCTGTTGGCCGCCATAGACCAGTATGTTAAGATAGAGTCAGATAACTCTGACCTCCGCAAACAACTCCTGCAAGAAAAAAGTAACAACTCCTTGCACTTGCTCATTATATTTGTTGAGGCGACACGATTTTTTTTGTTTCACTGTATCGACACCATCACCTGACCTCACGATTTTCAGCTGACACTTCCTCGGCTGAGAGGGAGGTCGAGCAGCTGAAGAAGGACCTAGCTGATCTTCACGACACCACCTTACAGCAAGTCGCGACCGCGCGCCAAGAAGGAGAACAAGAAGAACGGAACCGACAAGCTGAGCGCAACCACGCACTCGCGAACCGTCTGTCTTCCTTGAACCGCGCATTCTCAGGTAACCCAATGGCGTTCTTAGACTGCAAAACCCACAAAACAGACGATATGACTGTATTGTCCTGCACTGCTTGCTACTGACTACCTCTTTCATGCCTGACAACTCTGACCACCAGTTGCCCTCAATCTTCCGGAGCCCCCAAGCCCATCCGCCCAGGATGACCAGCTGACTGCTGCTACCAAGACCACCGATACTTTGGGGAGTCGCCTGGAGGCGCTGTGCCGGCCATGAAGACTTGCGCGGGGTAAACCTGGGTAGGGGTGTTTACGCTGCCGCTGCTGCTTCCGTCATCCGAATCTTGCTCTGCATCAAAAATTGCTGCCACATGGCGGGCGGCACGGCCGTTGTTGCGTCTTCTTGCGATCTTTACAGCGGTCGTGGAAGGAGATTTCGCAGTCGTCGGAGCGAGTGCAATCGGCTTGGGGTAGACTTGACGAGTCCATGAGGATGCGCGCGACGTGGCTGTCGGCAACACGTCCTTGGTCACACGTACGGGTGCAATCGATGTAGTCGCGGTTGAGGTAGATCTTCATTTTGCCGGTCGTGCGATCGAGGTGGTTGAAGTAGACTCGATCTGCATGGCCGCTGTCGAAGTAGTCGATGTAATCGAAGTAGATGTGATCTTCGTAGTTGTGGCAGATGCGGTTCCCACGGTAGACGACGGTGGGTACGGCGCGAGGGTGGGCGATGCGGGTACCACCGCCGCGCGTGGTGTGGTCGCCGCGGACCTGAATATTCCACGACTATCGACGAAACAGTATATGGAGCCAAAGGTGATGTGTATACCTTCATACAGATCGGCGTACACCGAGCGGTGGGCCGGCGGGTGGAAGGCGTACTCGAAGGAGCCGAAGCGGATGGGCTCCCGGGTGGTGCAGACGTCGATCTTCCTTGCGGATGGAGCCGATGCGACCATGATTCCAACGCTTGTTCCTTCCCACAGACGGCGCCAATTGACGAGGGTGTAACTCGACAAATCTCTGGGTTGTCCACCCCGGGTTGATTGAGGGGGAGAGAGATAAGCATTGGTGATCACGATGGCTGACAAGCGGGGCGATTTACCCAGGTTCAGGCTCCCGGAGGATAACACCCTACTTCCTGCTTGTCTGATATTGATGGCGAGTAGCGATTACAATGGCGAGATTGCGATCTCGCTAGGGTTTGTGGTGGCGGCTATGAGTGTGTCCCTGAGATGAGCAACCCTCCTGGTCTTTATAGGTAGGCCAGGTCTCGGGTGAACGGTGCCGATGGCAATTACAGATATGGCAAGCTATGCGACCTAACCGACTAGGACTGGGTCACATGATACCCCTAGTGGGCCTTCTGCGGGCCTTCATAAGCTTGGCCCGGCGCAGGTAGCCTCACCGTGGGGTAGTCGAAGAGTAGCCCCACGCCAGTAGCCCCCGAGTGCTTGGTCGAATCATATAGTCGGGCAAAGGACTCCTTCCTCCTGGGCATGCCGCCAGATTGCTTGTTCTTGAGTTTGAACTCGTTTTCTTCAGTCGAAGAGGACATTCCCGATGGGAGTACTTTCTGCAGTCGAATTACTTTGGCTTTGTCTTGTGTGAATCTTGCTTCTATTCGGCCTGGTGGCTTACTTGTGGATTGATTCAGCCTTCTGAGCTTACTTCCTTTTCTTTGCCACCCGAATGATTGTTTCGGGTTCTTGGATCAGTAGCCTGTCTTACTTGTTTGTTTTCAGCTGTGAAGCTTACTACTCGAATCGTGCGTTCGAGTTGTTCCGCTGCTCCGCGTCTTCTCCAGAGCCATTGTCTTGCTGACGTCAGCGATGACACTTCGTGGCACGCCTCTACGCCCGATGGGACGTGACGTAGCGGGCCCCACTGTCAGTGTTGAATGTGGTCAGCAGTTGTCACGTCTCTCCGAATTGGGCGCGAAAATTTTGCGGCACGATGATGACGCCTTGATCCCCGTGCGTAGTGGACGGAGTGGGCGGCGACGGTTAGTCTCTCCGCACGACACGTGGACGGCTGGATGCGCTTGTTTGGAACAGTATCTTCACGGACGGCTGATATGGATTGTGCACAGCATAAGTACTGTGCCGCGGCGCGAGGGCAGGTCATCTTCTCCAATCGTCCATGCCTCCATTCCTTGCTCTTTGCCATTCATGCCTCCATAAGCTCTGTTCCTTTTGTCCTCCCCCTTCTGTGATCCATCAATGCCTTGGGAAAGTCGAAGATCGCTGCTAGCGCCGCTGCCGCCGAAGCCGGGGTGATGAAGAAACCCGATGGCGACTGGAGGTCGACGGTGAAGAAGACCGACCTCGAGCTGCTGCGCGCGCAGGGCCTCCTGCCCCCGACGGATCAAGCCCAGGTACGTGCCCCTGGCAAGGAGGTGTATCCCGCTCCTCGCGAGGGGGAACGCGTGTGCTTCGTGGATTTCCTTCCACGGGGCTTCGGGTTCCCTCTCCACGATTTTGTTCGTGGTCTTTTGTACGCCTATGGGGTTCAGATCCACGATCTGACCCCCAATGGCGTCTTAAGCATCGCGAGCTTTATCGTGCTCTGTGAGTGCTTCTTGGGGATCGCACCCCACTGGGCTCTATGGAAGTCGCTCTTCCTTGTTCGCAAGAACGTTGGGAAGAGCGGGTTGTGACGCCCGAAAATCGGACTATGTAGATTTAAGCGCTCTCGCCGAAATCCGCATAATAACGATTTTAGGTCGCCCACCAGACATAATGTGCACGCCGAAACATGCGCATTATGTGGGTGGAATTGTGATAACAGTACAATAGTTTCGATACATCCACAAATACAACAGAAGATAAAATTACAACAACGACTCGAACGAGTCAAGATACAAATGATACAATACAAAAATTCAAATGACAGCGGAGGCAAAATAGTATCCGACTACAGATAAGATACGAATTGGACTAAGAGTCCTGAAGATAAGCAATGGCGCCATATCCCTGCCCAGCCAAGCCGGAGGGTTTCCCAAGCGACGACTTCAAACCTGTTGACTGCACATAAAGTCAAGCAAAACCGACTTGCCTACTTTCTACACCATCTCCCAAAATATAGGGGAGGTGGACTTAGCGGCAGCAGCACTAGCAACCTAAAGAGACATGCTACAACTTCCATATAATCAGAGAGGGATAAGAGAGCGCATAAGATAAACATCTACAACTAACACCAAACATAACCCATTCTCGGATTAACTCCCTCAACCAAGTATGAGGAAGCAATTCGGGAAAACTCACACAGTGAACAAATTTTAATTACCAGTTATTGTGAAAGTAATTCTATATTACTAGTCAGGTTAATTAACAATGATTAGGTGTAAGTTGTCTATGATCTTGTTAGCCAGCATCATCACCAAGTCGTCCATAACCGTGGACACGGCTCATCGATAAGATTATACCCTGCAGGGGTGCACTACTGGACCCGTACTCGTTCGATCAACCCCAAAAGCAAGCCAGAAGGTAGGGCATCTCAACACGGCAAATCTCTTCTCTACAACCCATCCAGGGAACCGCATGATTGTGTGCACGGCTAATCAGGTCCAGTGCCCGCGGGATACGACCTTCATAGCACTCTAAGAACGTGCCACCCTATATGAGAATCGACTACTCCATCATCATGAGATCGTTGGGTAACCATATGAATGCATCAAATGGAAAGCCCGAACTACTTGCGGCGCCCTGGATAAGAAGCGGATTAGATCGAAGCCGCGGGCGGCTCCATAGGGCCTCCCACAAGCGGTTAGTGCGCTCAAAATTGGATCCGAGGACAAGAACTGAGTTCCTAGGTCGACACTTAGCAGAACAAAGCACCTCGCAAGGCCTTCCGCCAGTGCCTTATCTTTTAATTATAATACCCCAATATAGACCAACTTTTTATTAAGGTAGAATAACCTATCAAGCTAAGCAGGTGAAATTAAATAAGACATACAAACGACTCGCACAAACAACTCTAAGCATGCGCTACGACTCGCAAGGCCAACAGATAAACATGCAACGTGTATTAGGATGTGGGGATAAAGCTGTATGGGCTGCAGGATAAACATGTGATGGTATCGTGATAAAGAATCGAATACTAGGGTAGCAGAGATCAACGGCAGGAATGAAAGACAATGTATAGGTAAACAAGCAAACTTTGCTTGCCTGGAATCCCGCATGGAAGCAGATCTTGTCGGTGCTCACACGTCTCAACGTAGTATCCGCGAAGAAGCAACAAACATTGGAAAGCGTAAAATATGCATTTTACAACTACGGCAAAAATCCAGCATGATCATGCGAGAAGGATGCATGACATGGCGATATGCATTGCGAGATGCACTTAATCCGAATTAAGCGGAACCGAGATTCCGACAATTAATATTTAGGTGCAAGTTATTTATCTACCCATCAAATTAAATGTTGATTAGCATGGCACGACATGGCATGAGTGATATAACCAAAATAAATGGAATAGGGCATTATATATTTATTACCCCACACATTTCATAATTATTATTTAGGTGATTTGCTACACCCCGAACCCAAGAGATGCAACACATGCAATTATGATGCGATATGCACAAGATAGATGACATTTAATAAAATAGGTTTAGGGTTAGGGTTTGGGTCCGTACGTCGGATCGGGAGAGATAGGGTTTGAAACCGACGTCTTCGGTCCGTAGAGAAAGTAGTCGACGTGGGGGAAGTAGCCGTCGCGGAACCGGGGCATCGTCGTTTGTTGGTGTCGTGGAAGTGGTCGGGTAGTCGTGGCACGTAGGAGGTCGACAATCGGACACCAGAAAGTAAGAGCTCACGGGCGGGCACCGGGACACGAACATGGGCAGTGACGGCGACGCGACACCGGAGGGAGCACACACACGCGCACGGGAAGCACCTCGAAGGGTGGACAAAATGGGCAACAAAAGTGACGCCGGGGTCGTGCGAGAATTCCACCGAGCACCTTGCGGGCGGCGGACGCGAGGACACCACCGGACGGAGAAAAGAGGCCGGCGCGGAGCGGACTGCGAGCACGCGCACGGCGGCGGCGAGCGCATGGACGAAGGCGCGCGACACAACGGTGGTGACACGGAGGGTGCGCGCGGGGCGGGAGCGACCGGCGGAGGTTGCACGGGCAACGACGCAGACGCGGCGCGCACGGGCGGCCAGAGGGCACGCAGCCGGGGATGCGGCCGGGGGCGAGCGGCCCAGGGCAGGCGCGCTGGCTCGGGAGCGGCTTGGGAGGAGGAGCGGCCGGCGGCGTGCTCGGGGAGCTCGGCTGGTGCGGGTGCGGCATGGATGGGGGGCGCGTCGGCGTGGAGGAGCTCGGCAGCGGGGAGCGCGAGGCGGCGGCCGGAGGAGGCCGGGGCAGCACGGCTCGAGGCGCCGGGCGGCGGGGACGGCGTGGCGCTGGAGGCGGCCGGGCGCGGCAGACGGGGCGCGCGGGAGGTCGGCGCGCTGCCGGCGGCCGCGACGGCGGGCCGGTGCACGGGCGCTCAGGCTGGCCGGACGCGTGCGGTGGCGCGGCCGTGGGGGCGGCGCGCAGCTGTGGGTGCATCGCGCGGGCGTGTGGCTGAGGCCGGAGGCGGGATGGGCGAGGTCGCGGCGCACGGGGCGGCTCCGGCGGTGTAGAAGAGGAGGCAGGGGCGGCGGGCGAGCTCGGGTGCAGGCGAGGGCGACGGGAGGAATCGGGAGCGGGTTGAGCTGGTGCGGGAAGGAGAGAAGGAAGAGAAGGAAAAAAAGAAAAGAAGAAAAAGAAAGAAAAGAAAAGGAAGGGGAAAAAAGAAAAAGAAGAGGTGGGAGGACTTTTGCAAAAATCCAGAAAAAGGAGGAGGGTGGCTGCAAAAAGTCAGGGGGTGGGAAAGAATTTTCCAGGGGAAACCCTAGGGTTTGCTTAGGTGGGCTTTTGGTCTTTAATTCTCTCCCGTTTAAATATTTCTGATTATATTTTTAAAACCAAAACGAAGAGGAATTTCAATACGAAAACTATACAAAATATTTTTAGTTTTGAATGGACAATTTAATAAACTAGTTTTTAACATTTTTAAAAGATTTGAAACATAACACAATTTTAATTAATTTGAAATGCATTTGAATTTAATTATGGAAATTTAATTTAAATGCAACAAATTAAATTAATGCGATGCGATGCCATGTCGATGCAAAAAGAAAACTCACAAATCTAAAAGGGGATAAATCCCGGGGCGTTACAATCGACACCACTAACAAGGGATCGCGTCCAGCGATCCACGCCGAGACCACAAGAAGAGAGGGGTAACTATCGAGTCTTCACGCTCCGGGATGAACTTCTCGACACCACTAACAAGGGATTGTTGCTCCACCTTGAAATTCTCGACACCACTAACAAGGGATTGTTGCTCACGACGAAGACGACTCCGAAAGATCGAACCTAATAGGGTAAAAGGCAAGAAATCGTCCACCCACACGTAGGATCCTAAAACTTTGAAAGTTTGAAGAGACTCCAAATCAAATAAGGTAAGAGGAGAAGTAGAATAGAGGTAAGGAGTAAAAAGAAACCTAATGAGATATTTCCAAAATAATTTTTAGTCAAATAGTTTTCGATACCCTAGAAACAACGACCGTTAGCGAGGTTATCCTACAGGCTTTTGCGGACCCGCTGCTTCGATAACCATTCGTATCGAAACAACAAGGAGATCGAAACCAAGGCTCTGATACCACTTTGTGACGCCCGAAAATCGGTACTATGTAGATTTAAGCGCTCCCGCCGAAATCCGCATAATAACGATTTTAGGTCGCCCACCAGACATAATGTGCACGCCAAAACATGCGCATTATGTGGGTGGAATTGTGATAACAGTACAATAGTTCCGATACATCCACAAATACAACAGAAGATAAAATTACAACAACGACTCGAACGAGTCAAGATACAAATGATACAATACAAAAATTCAAATGACAGCGGAAGCAAAATAGTATCCGACTACAGATAAGATACGAATTGGACTAAGAGTCCTGAAGATAAGAAATGGCGCCATATCCCTGCCCAGCCAAGCCGGAGGGGTTCCCAAGCTAACGTCGTCGGACTTCAAACCTGTTGACTGCACATAAAGCACATCCCAAAAGAGGGTCAGGGGACTCCCTGGCAAGCAAAACCGACTTGCCTACTTTCTACACCATCTCCCAAAATATAGGGGAGGTGGACTTAGCGGCAGCAGCACTAGCAACCTAAAGAGACACGCTACAACTTCTGTCTAATCAGAGAGGGATAAGAGAGCGCATAAGATAAACATCTACAACTAACACCAAACATAACCCATTCTCGGATTAACCCCCTCAACCAAGTATGAGGAAGAAATTCGGGAAAACTCACACAGTGAACAAGTTTTAATTACCAGTTATTGTGAAAGTAATTCTATTTTACTAGTCAGGTTAATTAACAATGATTAGGTGTAAGTTGTCTATGATCTTGTTAGCCAGCATCATCACCAAGTCGTCCATAACCGTGGACACGGCTCATCGATAAGATTATACCCTGCAGGGGTGCACTACTGGACCCGTACTCGTTCGATCAACCCCAAAAGCAAGCCAGAAGGTAGGGCATCTCAACACGGCAAATCTCTTCTCTACAACCCATCCAGGGAACCGCATGATTGTGTGCACGGCTAATCAGGTCCAGTGCCCGCGGGATACGAACTTCATAGCACTCTAAGAACGTGGCACCCTATATGAGAATCGACTACTCCATCATCATGAGATCGTTGGGTAACCATATGCATGCATCAAATGGAAAGCCCGAACTACTTGCGGAGCCCTGGATAAGAAGCAGATTAGATCGAAGCCGCGGGGGGCTCCATAGGGCCTCCCACAAGCGGTTAGTGCGCTCAAAATTGGATCCGAGGACAAGAACTGAGTTCCTAGGTCGACACTTACCAGAACAAAGCACCTCGCAAGGCCTTCCGCCGGTGCCTTATCTTTTAATTATAATACCCCAACATAGAACAACTTTTTATTAAGGTAGAATAACCTATCAAGCTAAGCAGGTGAAATTAAATAAGACATACAAACGACTCGCACAGACAACTCTAAGCATGCGCTACGACTCGCAAGGCCAACAGATAAACATGCAACGGGTATTAGGATGTGGGGATAAAGCTGTATGGGCTGCAGGATAAACATGTGATGGGATCGCGATAAAGAATCGAATACTAGGGTAGCAGAGATCAACGGCAGGAATGAAAGACAATGTATAGGTAAACAAGCAAACTTTGCTTGCCTGGAATCTCGCATGGAAGCAGATCTTGTCGGTGCTAACACGTCTCAACGTAGTATCCACGAAGAAGCAACAAACACTGGAAAGCGTAAAAGATGCATTTTACAACTACGGCAAAGATCCAGCATGATCATGCGAGAATGATGCATGACATGGCGATATGCATTGCGAGATGCACTTAATCCGAATTAAGCGGAACCGAGATTCCGACAATTAATATTTAGGTGCAAGTTATTTATCTACCCATCAAATTAAATGTTGATTAGCATGGCAAGACATGGCATGAGTGATATAACCAAAATAAATGGAATAGGGCATTATATATTTATTACCCCACACATTTCATAATTATTATTTAGGTGATTTGCTACACCCCGAACCCAAGAGATGCAACACATGCAATTATGATGCGATATGCACAAGATAGATGACATTTAATAAAATAGGTTTAGGGTTAGGGTTTGGGTCCGTACGTCGGATCAGGAGAGATAGGGTTCGAAACCGACGTCTTTGGTCCGTAGAGAAAGTAGTCGACGTGGGGGAAGTAGCCGTCACGGAACCGGGGCATCGTCGTTTGTCGGTGTCGTGGAAGTGGTCGGGTAGTCGTGGCACGTAGGAGGTCGACAATCGGACACCAGAAAGTAAGCGCGCATGGGCGGGCACCGCAACACGAACATGGGCAGTGACGGCGACGCGACACCGGAGGGAGCACACGCACGCGCACGGGAAGCACCTCGAAGGGTGGACAAAACGGGCAACAAAACTGACGCCGGGGTCGTGCGAGAATTCCACCGAGCACCTTGCGGGCGGCGGACACGAGGACACCACCGGACGGAGAAAAGAGGCCGGCGCGGAGCGGACTGCGAGCACGCGCACGGCGGCGACGAGCGCATGGACGAAGGCGCGCGACACAACGGTGGTGACACGGAGGGCGCGCGCGGGGCGGGGGCGACCGGCGGAGGTTGCGCGGGCAACGGCGCAGACGCGGCGCGCACGGGCGGCCAGAGGGCGCGCGGCCGGGGATGCGGCCGGGGGCGAGCGGCCCAGGGCAGGCGCGCTGGCTCGGGAGCGGCTTGGGAGGAGGAGCGGCCGGCGGCGTGCTCGGGGAGCTCGGCTGGTGCAGGTGCGGCATGGATGGGGGGCGCGTCGGCGTGGAGGAGCTCGGCAGCGGGGAGCGCGAGGCGGCGGCCGGAGGAGGCCGGGGCAGCACGGCTCGAGGCGCCGGGCGGCGGGGACGGCGCGGCGCTGGAGGCGGCCGGGCCGGCGGCAGGCGGCCGGGCGCGGGAGGCGCTCCGGGCGCGGCAGGCGGGGCGCGCGGGAGGTCGGCGCGCTGCCGGCGGCTGCGGCGGCGGGCCTGTGCACGGGCGCTCAGGCCGGCCGGACGCGTGCGGTGGCGCGGCCGTGGGGGCGGCGCGCAGCTGCGGGTGCATCGCGCGGGCGTGTGGGGGAGGCCGGAGACGGGATGGGCGAGGTCGCGGCGCACGGGGCGGCTCCGGCGGTGTAGAAGAGGAGGCAGGGGCGGCGGGCGAGCTCGGGTGCAGGCGAGGGCGATGGGAGGAATCGGGAGCGGGTCGAGCTGGTGCGGGAAGGAGAGAAGGAAGAGAAGGAAAAAAAGAAAAGAAGAAAAAGAAAGAAAAGAAAAGGAAGGGGAAAAAGAAAAAGAAGAGGTGGGAGGACTTTTGCAAAAATCGAGAAAAAATGAGGAGGGTGGCTGCAAAAAGTCAGGGGGTGGGAAAGAATTTTCCAGGGGGAAACCCTAGGGTTTGCTTAGGTGGGCTTTTGGGCTTTAATTCTCTCTCCGTTTAAATATTTCTGATTATATTTTTAAAACCAAAACGAAGAGGAATTTCAATACGAAAACTATACAAAATATTTTTAGTTTTGAATGGACAATTTAATAAACTAGTTTTTAACATTTTTAAAAGATTTGAAACATAACACATTTTTAATTAATTTGAAATGCATTTGAATTTAATTATGGAAATTTAATTTAAATGCAACAAATTAAATTAATGCGATGCGATGCCATGTCGATGCAAAAAGAAAACTCACAAATCTAAAAGGGGATAAATCCCGGGGCGTTACACGGGTTAACATACCCAGTGGGCGGCTTCGGCATCCAGGTGCGCGGCGACACCGCGTAATTTCAGATGAAGAAGTCGGATTCCGTCCAGGGGTGGCGAAAGAGGTGGTTCTACATCCAGTGCGGCCAGGAGGGCCTGGCGCACTTCGACGGTGAGCGCGACTTGCGGAAGAGTCGTTCCTGGGCGCACCCGCTCGCCGAGGAGGAGAAGGAGTCTGCGAGGCCGCTGCTGAGCAACCTCCTCCGGACTATGGGGCGCGAGTCGGGTGGTGTCTACTTGATGGCCACCTTCTTCCGTCTGCGCGTCCAGCCGCTATGCGCTCGCCCCCACCCGATGTGGGCAGTCGAGGGCGTCAAGCGACCAGCCGCTTGACGACGAGGAAGTGGAGACCAAGGTGAGGGGCATTACTAGCCTCCGAGCCGCGGACCCTTGCAACGTCAAGTGTCCAGTCGCTGCGTACGGAGCAGCGAACCCTGTTCCTGAGGTAAGCTTTTGCCTTATTCTTTTCCTTGCTTGCTTTCTTGATCTTCTGTTTCTTGCTTCGACTTGGCTTTGCTTGCCCCAGGGTCGCTCTCTTCTGGTCAGCCTTCCTCATCTCCTAGAGAACGGACCTCATGACGAGTCGAAGTTTGTGGAGGAGGAGGGTGACGACGAAGACATCCCGTCCGCTATCTCTCCTAGCGAAGAGGTGGAGGACGATGACGAAGAGGAGGCACCCGCTCGGAAGAAGCAGAAGCGGCGAAGTGGTGGCGATTCTGCGACTGCTTCTTCGCCGCGAAGGATGCGGGTGTTGACATGGAGGAAGCCGGCATGTCCTCGTCGGGTGCCCGCGACAACTGGGACGAGGCCTTGGTTGTTCCTCTTGTCAGCTCTGCGCCGCCGCGCGAGTTTGCGCGGATGCCGTCCCTCTCCGTGGGGAGTGATGATGACTTCGAGACCACCAGGTGAGTTCCTTTTTCGTCCTACTTCGTCGAGTTGTATTTTCAAGTTTCGATCTTCGAGTTGAGTTTTGTCTTGATTTTGTTCCAGCAACCGCTCTGGCGGCGTCAGCTCCCCTCGTCGCGAAGTGGAGTACACCTCTGCTCCCTCGACAGAGCTGGTGACGCAGGTGGTGGTCGAGGAGCGCGCGCCGACTGGCGGCTTCACCGCACCGATTCGTGCTCCCCCAGCGACTTCGGAGGATGTTGACCTCCTGGACCACGTAAGTCCTTGTTCTTGTTCTTGTAGTCCTGAAATTTCATCGGGTGCACGAACAACGCTCCCGATGGGAGTAGCCCCCAAAGGTGTGGGTGACTAGTATAGTCGCCCGCAACTTTATAACTTCTTGTTGTTTTTGCAGCCGTACTACCACCAGCAACTTGAGGCATCCGCTGACTATGTTCGCCTGGAGAAGGAGAGGGACCAGCTGCGCGCCTCTCTGGACCAGGCTACTAAGCGAGCTGCGGAGTTAGAGCTGAAGCTTCGAGCTCAGGCGGAGCTTGAAAAAACGCTGCACGAGTGTCATGAGCATGAGCGTGTGCGGGCCGTCCAGGAGAAGACCCAGGTCGACCGCTTGCTCTCACTCGCCGGTGCCCTTGGAGGTGAGTTTTCGGCTTAACGCCTACTTTGTCTTTGCTTGACTTGCTTTTTGTTGACTGTTGACCCTTTGTCCAGAGAGATGCAGTGGCGCTCCTCCGGAAGGCTCGTCTAGTGACGACGTCGACTTGGTGACCGCGGTCGGCTTCCTTGATCGCGTCTGCGTGTATGCATCCGCTGTGCTGCAGAAGTCGACGGCGGCGCTGCAGAAGTCGACTGGAGCGCTCACGACTGTGCATCGGAGCATTTTTCCCAGCGACCCGCCACCGACTGTCGTCGATGCCCTCACGGCTCCGTTTGAAGACGAAGCGACCACCCTCGCCGACTTCACTCGGACACAGACGGTAGGCGGCTCCGAGCTCACCTTCCAGCTTCTGCTAGGCCATCAGGTTGCTGGCGACTTCGAGAAGGTTGTCATCGGCTTCCCTCGAAGGCCCGATGCCAGGACCGCGTCCCTTAGCGGGGTAAAGGCGCAGGCTGCACAACTAGCTGTGAAGCTTGTGGCCATCTTCGAAAGGGCGCTTGCCAAGGCTACTGAGGCGGCTTCTCGGAAGATTCGCTCCCGGCCGGAGTCTGCTGCTTAGTAGCTTTTGTAGTGTAGATTTTGGTAGTCACACTAACCTGTATTTCAGTCCGCTGCTTGTAATGACTTTTGTTTGTCGGGTCTTCTGGCCTTGAACTATATTTTGTGCCAAATTATATATTCCTTCCCATCTACTTTGCTTTTGTTGATGGGTCGCCTTTCTGTATTGACTCTGCGCATTCCTGGCAGACTGACGTGCACAGAGCCGCTCCCACTGCTGCGGCGACTGGCGCGAGTGGCGAGGGAGGTTCTCGCTCCTCTTCGGCTGTGCGCCGTCGTCGATCAACACCAGTTCCTCCACGAAGCACAAACTACCAACGGATAATCACCTATATGAGGAACAAGGTGGTTGAGCTCGAAGCGAGTCTGAAGCGTGCCGAGTTGGAGTTGGAGCGCTCGAAGTCGCATCCTGCTGCGGAGTTCTCACAGCGTGAAGAGTTTTTGCTTGGCGGAATCGATCTGGTCAGTCGATAGCTACAAGGTTGGTAGCGTTTGTGGCTTGCTTTCTTCCTTGAAACTTGCTTGTTATAACTTGTAACTTCTGGATGCAGTTGTGAACCCAGATTGGCAGGCTGAGAGGCTCGTGTTGAAGAGCGGGTCACCCGGGAGGCGACTGGCGATTTGTACGAGGCTCGCCACTTCTGGTCGAACAAGTCGAGAGGGCGAATCCTCGCGTGCATGCTTGATAGAACTTGGCGGACTGCCTTTCTCCTTGAAGATTGCCGGAAGACCCTCTGGCACATCCACCGTGTGTACTTCCCACACAATGGGCAGCCACACGGGTTGGCCGACTTAATGGAGAGGTTCCGCGAGGGTGACGCGCTGAAGGAGGTGGTCAACGCGCAACTCGTCGATGGGACGAATGTGGCGCTGGCGTACGTTCGACTGCACCAGCCGAACCTTCCTCCGGAGAGGGTGCTGGGTGGCCTGCCCGGGGACGATGACTACACCGACACCTTGGCGGCTGCTCGCCAAATGATTGAGCAGGTCCAAAAGTTGAGTGAACGCCTTGTAGGGCCACTCGACGCGCCAAAGGATGAGCCTGCAGATTAGGGGCAACGATCTTCTGTTGTACTGGATTAGTCATAGGAGGCAAATTTGCCAAATGTAAACATCAATGTATGAGATATGGGGAGTCCCCGAGTAAGCAAGTTAAAACTGTTTGCATTACTGTACGAATATCTGTTGTGCACCCTTCGAATGGACTTAGTGCGACTTAGGACTAGGTCTTGTGCGACGTGGCTCTAGTGCATTGAGCGTGAGTCGTGGACCTGTACGGCGCAGCCCCCGAGTGCCTTGGGTAGCGGCCATGGCTGTGTCGTGGACCTGTATGGCGCAGCCGCCGAGCGTTTCGAGTGGCGTCCTAGGATTTCAAGTTATATCTGTAAAGCGTAGCCCCCGTGTGTGTCGGGCGGTCGACCTAGGATTTTAGGACTTGACCTGTATGGCGCAGCCTCCGAGTGGTTCGGTTGGCGACCTAGGATTTTTCAAGTAGGGCATGTATGGCGTAGCCCCCGAGTAGTTCGAGTGGTGGCCTAGGTTTTCAAGTGATACCTGTAAAGCGCAGCCCCCGAGTGCGTCGGGCGGCGGCCTAGGATTTTAGTACTTGAACTGTATGGCGTAGCCCCCGAGTAGTTCGGGTGGCGGCCTAGGATTTTACGAGTAGGGCCTGTATGGCGCAGCCCCCGAGTGATTCGAGTGGCGGCCTAGGCTTTTCTTTCAACCTGTATGGCGCAGCCCCCGAGTTATTCGAGTGACGGCCTAGGATTTTTGTTTGACCTGTATGGCGCAGCCCCCGAGTTGTTCGAGTAGCGGCCTAGGTTATTGATTGCCTTGATAGGGAAGGTAAAGGGGACGTCTTTTTCTTTAAATCTCTTTATTGATTCTTGCGAACATGCCGCCTCATTAAAACCCTTTCAGTCCCCTTAGGTACCCTGGTAAGGGAAAGAGTGCGTCTGAAACCTGCCGCGTTGACATGCTTTCTTTGGAACAATGATTGTGCTGACTAGGCGTAGAACCGGCGAAGTTGCGCGACGTTCCACAGGTTGCTGCAGACTGCTCCCATCTTCGAGTCCTTCAGACGGTAATCTCGCTGCCGATTGCCTCTGTCACAATATATGGGCCCTCCCATGGGGAGGCGAGCTTGTGCACCTTCTTCTGCTTAAGGCGGAGGACCAGGTCGCCTGCGACGAATGCCCTTGGTCGCAACCTCCTTCCATGGTAGTTGCGCAGGTCTTGCTGATACACGGCTGGCCGTGCTAGGGCGATGTCGCGGGCTTCGTCCAGGATGTCCATGCTGTCTTCGAGGGCTTCTTCTTCATCTGACTCGTTGTAGGCGACCACTCGTGGTGCGCCAAACTTGATGTCGCAGGGGAGAACCGCCTCTGCGCCATACACCATGAAGAATGGAGTGTACTGAGTGGACCTGTTTGGCGTGGTTCGCCGACTCCAGAGGACTGACGGCAGCTCTTCTACCCATGCGCCTCCGGCGCATCTCAGCGGTACTCGCATGCGTTTTTTGATGCCGCTATAGACTAAGCCGTTGGCTTTCTCGACTTGCCCGTTGGACTGCGGGTGCGAAACATATGCATAGTTGAGCTTGATGCCTTGTTCTGAACAGAAGTCTTTGAACTCTTCAGCTGTGAAGTTTGAGCCGTTGTCCGTGATCTCGTTTGGTACCCCGAATCTGAAGATGATGAATCTGATGAAGTTGACCGCTGACGATGCAGTCGAACTTGTGATGGGCACGGCCTCGATCCACTCGGTGAACTTGTCGACTACGACCAGGAGGTGAGTGTGCCCTCCGGGCAAGGATTTCTTCAGCGGGCCTACCATGTCCAACCCCCATTGGGCGAAGGGCCAAGCTAGTGGTATTGTCTTGAGCGCGGACGCCGGTGCGTGTGGCTTGTTGGCGAATTCCTGGCACCCGGGGCATTTCTTTACTAGGTCTTATGTGTCTTGCATAGCTGTTGGCCAGTAGAACCCTGCTCGCAGCACTTTGGCCACCAAGGCTCGACTGCTGGCATGATGCCCGCAGATACTCGCATGGATGTCAAGTAGGATGGCCTGGCCGTCGACTGGATCTAAGCACCTTTGTAGAATTCCTGAGATGCTTCTCTTGTAGAGTTCCCCGTTGACGACGGTGAAACTTTTGGAGCGCTGAATGATGCGCTTTGCTTCGACTGGATCGGTTGGCAGCCTCTTATGCAATATGTACGCAAGGTATGGTCCTGTACATGTAGCTTCGACTAGCATGACCTCCATGGGCTCCTTTTCTTGGCTTGGCGGGTCGGCGATGCCGGTGGAGGTTGCAGGGAGAACTGGCGCGGGTCGAAGTTTAATGGACCTCTGCGTGATGCGCTCGAGGAAGACGCCGGGTGGCACTTGTATCTTGTCTGACCCCATGTTAGCCAGGGCGTCGGCTTCCTCGTTGCTGTCGTGGCCAATGTGCCGCAGCTCGCAGCCGTCGAAGGTTCCCTCCAGCTTGTTGTATAGGTCTTTGTAGGCGATCATGTTGTTGGCGATGGCGTCGCAGGACTTCATGGTTTGCTGCACGACGAGGTAGGAGTCTCCGTAGATCATGAGGTGCGTTGTGCCGCAGTTCTTGGCCATCCGCATGCCATGGATTAGGGCCTCGTACTCGGCTTCGTTGTTGGAGGGTGTGGGAAGTCCATTTGAAGAACATACTTCAGCTTGTCGCCTTTGGGGGAGATGAGGACAACTCCTGCCCCTGCCGCCTTGAACTTCTTGGAGCCGTCGAAGTACATTGTCCATGCGTAGGACAAGTCGGGGACATCTGTTCATTGGGCTTCTATCCACTCGGTGGTGAACTCCGGAAGGACTTGGGCTTTGATAAATTTCGGGTGAGCGTACTTCAGCCCCCAGGGTCCTAGCTCAACAACCCACTTGGCGACTCGTCCTGTCGCGCGCTGGTTTGTGAGGATGTCTGCTAGACCAGAGGAGCTTACCACCGTGATTGGGTGCTCGGAGAAGTAGTGGACGACCTTCCTGGAAGTCATGAAGATCCCGTATGCCAGCTTCTGGTAGTGCGGGTAATTTTGCTTGGACAGTGTTAGGACTTCACTGAGGTAGTAGACTGGTCTTTGGACAGGGTGACTGTGCCCCTCTTCTTCTCGCTCCACTACAAGGATGGTTCTCACTACCCTGTTGGTTGCTGAGACGTACAGGTATAGTGGCTCGTTCTCCAGTGGTGCTACCAGGACTGGGGAAGTCGTCAGGGTCTTCTTAAGCTGGTCGAATGCCTCTTGCGCTTCTTCTGTCCACTCGAACTTGTCCGTCTTCTTCATTAGTTGGTAGAAAGGCAAGGCCTTCTCACCCAACTTACTTATGAACCGGCTGAGAGCTGCGGCTCGGCCGGCTAATCGTTACACTTCACGAAGCTTGGTGGGTGCTGGCATCGTGAGTATATTCTGCACCTTCTCGGGATTTGCTTCAATTCCTCTTGCAGAGACGAGGTACCCTAGTAGCTCTCCGGCTGGCACGCCGAAAACGCACTTTTCTGGGTTCAGCTTGATCTGATACGCGTCGAGCGCCGCGAAGACCTTGCGGAGGTAGGTAACTAGGGTGTCTTCCTTTCGGGTCGTGATGACGATATCATTGACGTAGACTAGGACAATTTGCCCGATGAGCCCTTTGAGGCATGCTTGCATTGTGCGCTGATACGTGGCGTGTCGGGGGGTTGCCCCCCGGGTAGGGGCAGATCCCGGTATATTTCAGTAAGGTGCCAACAGTACTTGACCTTTGGCGAGAGCCAGGGACACCTCCTGGTGTGCTGAAAGGGCAACTTGACCCTTGAACACTGGTAGAGGGCAAAGTGCCTCCTGGCAGGCGCAGGGGTCAGTTCTGGCAGCTATAAATAGACACCCCCGGCCATCACAATCGCAACACAGGCATAAGCGGGTGGTTCCTCTAAGAACTAGCTTCTCGAAGATGTCTTTGCTGATAGGCTAAGACATCTTCGGGAGGCTAGGCCTAGAGATACTCATCCTGAGACGAGCTCGGACGTCTCCGGGAAGGGTCCCGGATCTCAGACTCCGAGGAAACTCCCGGAAGGAGATGTAGTCGGCTTTACCGGATAGGTAGTCCGGATAAGTACTAACCGGAGTATATGTCTCGGTCTCGATCTTATGCAGAAGAGGCTCAGAGTGGCAAGCGAGGAGGTAGCCGGCGTGAGGGCTTCCGATAGGCCGTCAACGGTCTATAGCAGGCTTTCACGTCTGTCGCGGGGGGAAGTACCATTCCGCCTAACACGGAAGCATGGTCACCTCCCGCCTGACACGGAAGCATGGTCACCTCCCGCCTGACACGGGAGCGCGTCAGCCGGTACGATCGTGGTACGACAAGACCTGGCATACCTAGCCCGGCAATCCGGAAAAGGCTATCCGGGATGGGCAAAGACATGTCTTGTCTCTGACAGAGGAACAATGATGGTGCAGGACGGCGCCTGCCGTCCTTGTCAAGATGATGACGAAGGGGCTACACCGGATAGCCCGGCGACTAGGTCGCACTAGCCGGTGACGGCATGCCGGCAAGGCCTATCCGGTGGGGCCAAACCGATTTAGGGTTTCCGGCCCTCCTGGCTGGAGCTCTATAAAAGGCGCCATAACTGCTCCTGAGAGGGAGAGACCAACTTGGGAGCCAAAACTATAGCCACATTTACTCTTAGAGCATTCACTCCTTCTCACCTTGAGTTCATCTAGTTCTTTGTACTCCTCCCTTTGAGAGATCTAGCAGCAAGTTGTAGCTCTTGTATCACAGATATATAGAGAGGAAAGGCAGGAGTAGGGGTGTTACCTCCTCACGAGGGCCCTGAACCTGGGTATATCATGTGTGTGTTGTGTGCCTTCGTGCATTTGTTTGTGTTTGTTAGATCTTCACCCTCGCACTTTGCTCTTATTTCTTGTTCCTAGGAGATCTCGGTTATACCGGGATCCTCCTCGTGTGGGCTTTTCAGCTCGCTATCCCTCCCCGGATCTACCAACGTCCATCGGCCCCACACATTAGCCATCCTATGGCATCTGCCGTGACACCACCACGACATTTGGCGCCCACCATGGGGCCGACAGAGACGTTGGCTGGTGTACACATCCGGACGGGCACCCCTGTTCACTTCGACGTTCGGGTTCTCTCGGGCCTGGTCGTAAGGCTAGGGGAGATGGACTTCGTCTGCGACAATGCGGGCTGCTTCCGGAACAGACCTTTTCCGGTGAACGGATGTCTCATCAACTTTGGTGGTTTCACCACCTACGTCGCCACCGAGGTTATCTGTAGCTACCCGGACGTGGTCCTGGAAGCTGAGGACCCTCCCATGCTCTGCGCTGCTCGGGGTCTGCGTGCCGATCGTCCCCCGAGTTCCATCGCGGTGATGATGGTCGGGGCAACCGAGGAGGAGTACCAGGACGTAGACGGCGATACCGGGAGTGGTCACATCCGTTTGGCCAAACCTCCTCAGGAAAGGGGTGCGGCCCGGGATGGTGATCCGCAACCGCCCCAGCCGCGGCGTCGCCCGGATCCCCTCTCGGGACTGGTGGCCAAGTTGACTGTACCTGTGGCTGCTGAAGCGGATACCCAGGCCACTTCGGCTGAGTTGGAGGAGCAGCAGAGGTTGCTACTCGCCGAAGCACAGGAGATCGCCGAGATCCGTCGCGAGCTCAATGCTAGCCTCCGGGAGTACAATGCAGCTCACGGATTCCTTAAGATAGACTCCCGGGACAAGCGCATCGCGGATCTGCGCAAGAAAGGAAGAATGGTGAATGAGGAGCTGGCCGGTGGAGCAACAACCAGTCACACGGGAAGTCGGATTTCAGCGGGGAAGCCGGTGTACAGCTCACCGGCGAAAACCCTTAGGGCCGCCGAAGCCGCCAGGGCCGAGTTGGTGGGGTTATCCGGTGAGGCCCTGCGCAAGCAGCAGGAGCGGGTAAACAAGTTGGTGATTGAGGCCAACCGTCAGAATCAGGCCTTCAAAAAGAAGAACCCCGGGGCAGGGTCTCAAGTGCACTCAGCCAGACCCAATAGCCAGAAGTCAGACGGGGAGGCCTCTTCCCCACATCCAAGCAGAAGCAAGAGCAAGAGCAAGAGCCGGAGCCGGAGTCGAGGTTCCGGAAAGAACAAGCAGCTGCAGACCTATGACCCGGCCTTCGCCGGTATCCAGCAAGCCGGGCAAGCCGGACAGCGTAACTCGGGGCAGGCGGGAAGTACCCATGGGGATGGTAACCTGGGTGTAGGAAACAATAACCCGGTTGGCCGTGGTAATCCACCCCAGAACCCTCCTCATGTTCAGGGAAACCCACAGAGGGAGGTCGCCTCTGTTCCCCAGCAGGCCGTGATCCCTGTGCAAGACAGGCTCAACGATGGCAACTCGAGGCTGCAGCAGCTCGGGTATCAGCCTGACGAGAACCCCTTGGGATCTCGGATAGGGACCAGACAGCTGAACCCGGCAGATGCCAGATTCCGGCTTGACCGGATTCACCAATCCGAGTTGGTGGAAGAGCAAGGACCTCCGGGACCTGCTTGCTTCGGACCTCGGATCATGCGCGAACCACCTGTTCGGAACTTTCAGCTCAACAGGGGTGCCAAGACCTATGACGGCAGCAAGAAGCCGGAGGACTGGCTAACCGACTATGTAACTGCAGTAAGCATAGCCGATGGAAACAGACGATGGGCAGTACGTTATGTACCGCAGATGTTGGAAGGACCAGCCCGGATATGGTTGAACAACTTGAGAGCTGGCAGCATAGCCGGTTAGACTTTGAGGAAGCATTCATCAGCAACTTCACCAGCACATACAAAAGGCCCAACAGGCCTCAGCAGCTCGCCATCTGTAGGTAGAGGAGTAACGAGACCGACCGGGAATATCTTACCCGGTGGAGCAATATTCGCAACTCTTGCGAAGGAGTCGTGGAGGCACATGCCATCTCCTGGTTTGCACAAGGATGCCGGCATGGCTCTATGCTGTGGCAGAAGTTGCAGAGAAAGATGCCAACGACCTTGGCAGAGACCATGCGCATCGCCGATACCTATACGCTTGGAGATCCCATTCAACCCCTGGTGGATGTCGGTGACTCCAACAGGAGGAATGCGGGACCTCAGCGTTCAGGACCGAGCAGGAGCCATGATCGCCAGGAGTTCGGCCACAAGAGGAATCAGCCCGAGTACCACCATGCCACACAGCATGTCGCGGCAGTGACACGGGAGCAGGAGGATGCCGGCAACAGCCAGCGTCAAAAGACAAGTGGCCCGACTTGGGGTCAGAGTCAGGAGGTGCAAAAGACCTGGGTGGAACAAAAGAAGCCCCTGACATATGAGGAAATGCTGAACAAGCCATGTTGCTACCATACTCTGGAGGCCAACAAGCCCGCAAACCACTCTACTCGGCAGTGCAGCTGGTATCAGCGCACGTTGCAGGAAGGTAGCTCGGGAGCTATTCGGCAGAGTGCTCCGGCATCTCGGCCCAATATCCCGAGACCCCCTCCTCCGACATCGGGGGCCAACGCTGTCCGACTTCCCCCTCCTCCACGAGGACCCCCACCTCGCCCGGTGAATGTGGTGCACACCCGGAACGACAACGGTAACCAAGGCGGGCAGCAGCAGAGTAACTACTGGGAGGCACATCAGAGCTATGTGGTCTTTGTGACCGAACCCACTGACCAAAAGAGTGTGCGGCAACGTGCACTGGAGGTGAACGCTGTGATCCCGGCGGTGCCCAAATTCTTGCACTGGTCCGAGATGGAGATCACGTGGAGCCGGAAGGATCACCCCCGGGTTATGCCTAAGGCGGGGGCGTATGCCTTGGTGGTGGACCCAACTTTTGTCGGACCCAACCTCAACGTCCGCTTCAGCCGGGTTCTGATCGACAATGGCAGTGCCATTAACATCATGTACAAGGACACGATGCTGAAGCTGGGAGTATCCATGAACACCCTGCTGCCTACCGAGACAACCTTCCACGGCATTGTGCCCGGAGTCTCTTGCTCGCCCATGGGAAAGATCTGGGTTGAGGTGCTATTCGGAACTCGGGAGAACTGCCGAACCGAGAGCTTGGAGTTCGAGGTCGTGGACCTCGAAAGCCCATATCACGCACTGATCGGCAGGCCGGCCCTCGCCAAGTTCATGATCTCGACTCACATGGGCTACCTCAAGATAAAGATGCCGGGACCTAACGGCGTAATCACCATCTCGGGAGACCACAAACGCTCCATGGAATGTGCCTCGGCGGGGTCGTACTTGGCTGAGTCTCTGGTGATCGCGGAAGAAAAGAAGAGGATTCAGCAGGTGGTAGCAATGGCCAAGACCTCCCAACTCGGAATGCCTGGGATGGTGGACCCGGAGCAGGGAGCAAGATTTCAGCCCCCCAAAGAGACCAAGAAGGTGGGTGTGGACCCCAGCAACCCGGAGCGCCAAGTTATCATTGGCAGCAACCTGGACAGCAAATAGGAAGGCGAGCTCGTCGACTTCCTCCGTGGGAATCGGGATGCTTTTGCGTGGTCGAGTGACGATCTGCAAGGCGTCCCGAGGGAGTTGGCTGAGCACTCTCTGTTTGTTAGACCGGATGCGAAGCCGGTGAAGCAACCAACTAGGCGCCTCTCGGATGAAAGAAGAGCCGCGGTCATGGAGCATCTGGCTATACTGCTGGCCGCTGGATTCATAATGGAGGTGCTGCACCCGGATTGGATATCGAATCCGGTCTTGGTAGAGAAGAAGAAGGATGATCCCCTCCTGCTTAAGGTGTGGCGCATGTGCATCGACTTCACCAATCTCAACAAAGCATGCCCAAAGGACCCATTTCCACTGCCCCGGATAGATCAAGTGATAGACTCCACTACCGGGAGTGAGCTTTTGACTTTTTTAGATGCATATTCTGGTTTTCACCAGATACCTTTGAATCCGGATGATCAATTGAAAACTGCTTTTATTACCCCTTATGGGGCTTATTGCTATCGTGTCATGACTTTCGGTTTGAGGAATGCTGGTGCTACATACCAGAGATGCATGCAGAAATGTTTGCATGACCAGATAGGCCGAAATGCCGAGGTCTATGTCGATGACATAGTCATAAAAACAAAAGAAAAAGCCTCACTAATAGATGATCTGAGGGAAACATTTAAGAACTTAAGAAGGTTCCGGATGAAATTGAACCCGGATAAATGCACATTTGGTGTTCCGGCAGGGAAATTACTCGGTTTCCTCATCTCAAGCCGGGGAATCGAGGTCAACCCGGGTAAAATTCGTGCTATCGAGAGCATGAAATTGCCCGTGCGTCTCAAGGATGTGCAGAAGTTTACCGGGTGTCTTGCATCCCTAAGTCGGTTTGTGAGCCGACTTGGGGAGAAGGCCTTGCCTCTGTACCAGCTGATGAAGAAGAGCAAAACATTTGTTTATACCCCGCAGGCTGACGCGACATTCAACGATTTGAAGAGAATGCTCTCAACAGCACCTGTGTTGGCATCCCCGTTACCCAAGGAACCTATGCTGTTGTATATTGCCGCAACCAACCGAGTAGTCAGTGTGGCAATGGTGGTAGAAAGGGAAGAAGGGGGCAAGCTGATACAGAGGCCGGTGTATTACCTCAGTGAGGTGATCTCGGAATCCAAGCAAAACTACCCGCACTACCAGAAGATGGCGTATGGGGTGTACATGGCAGTGACAAAGCTCAAGCACTACTTTCAGGAACACCCGATCACAGTGGTATGCGAAGCTCCTCTGGCCGAGATCATCGGTTGCAAGGACGCTAGCGGCCGGGTAGCCAAATGGGCCATCCAGTTGTCTCCATACGCTCCGGCGTACGAGAGACGAGATGCCATCAAGTCGCAGGCGCTGCCGGACTTTTTGGTGGACTGGGCCGAGATGCAGTATGAACCTCCGGTGCCGGATTACAATTTCTGGAGGATGCATTTCGATGGCTCAAAGGCTAAGATCGGATTGGGTGCAGGAGTGGTCCTCACTTCCCCAAAACAAGATGTACTGAAGTATGTGCTGCAAATTCATTTTCGGGCATCCAACAATGTCGCAGAATATGAGGCCTTGGTTCATGGACTGAACGTCGCCAAGGAGATCGGCATCCGCCGGATAGAGTGTTTCGGTGACTCCGACCTCGTAGTACAACAGGTGTCGGGGAATTGGGATGCCCTCGATGCAAACATGGCCTTATACAGGTTTCATGTGCAGAAAATATCTGGATTTTTTTAAGGATGCGAGTTCAAGCATATACCCAGAGGAGAAAACGAAGCAGCGGATGTCTTGTCCAAGCTAGGGTCATCTCGGGATGCCATCCCACCCGGGATAGCCCTGGAGCATTTGAGGAAGCCATCTATTCAACCATCACCCGAGTCAGATTCTATCTTCACCCCCAAGGAGCCTGGTTCAGATGCAGTACCCATGGAAGTAGATGTCGGGAGCATAACATCGAACCCGGGGACCGCGTCCCAATGCTCAGAGAGGCAAAGAAGAATGATGATAGAGGTGATGTCGGCAGAGCCAATGGACATAGACGCGCCCATGTTCCCGGTTAGACCTGCCCGGGATGGGCACAACCCATTATGGCTTATATCTTGGAAGGAACCCTCCCGGAGAATGAAGTGGAAGCCCGGCAGATAATGCGAAGGTCAAAAGAATACACTGTCATCAATCAAGAACTGTACAAAAGGAGTGTCCCTGAGGTACTCCAGAGGTGTGTAGAACCGGAAGAAGGACAAGAGATGCTCCTGGAAATACATCAAGGGGAGTGTGGACATCATGCATCATCCCGGGCTCTGGTGGCGAAAGTGTTCCGGCATGGGTTCTACTGGCCAACTGCGCTGCAACAAGCAGAAGATATTGTCCGGAAATGTGGAGGATGCCAGAGATTTGCTCACCGGATACACATGCCGGCGTCAGCACTGAAAACAATCCCCATCACTTGGCCATTCGCAGTTTGGTGTTTGGATATGGTCGGTCAGTTCAAGCCGGCAAGAGGTAATATGACACACATACTGGTTATGGTGGACAAGTTCACCAAATGGATAGAAGTCAAGCCAATCCGGAAGTGTGATGGACACACCGCTGTGCAATTCCTGAAAGACATCATCTTGAGATACGGATACCCGCACAGCATTATCACGGATAATGGCACCAATTTTGCTGTGGGGGAATTCGCTCGGTTTTGTGCTGAGAAGGGAATCCGGCTGGATGTAGCATCAGTCGCACACCCGGAAGCAAACGGGCAAGTCGAAAGAGCAAATGCCTTAGTCTTAGCCGGTATCAAAGCTCGTTTGATCGAACCATTGTTGAGAACCCCGGGATGTTGGATAGAGGAGTTACCGGCGGTGTTATGGGGTCTCCGGACTACACCGAATAGATCTACCGGCTACACGCCATTCTTCATGGTATACGGTGCTGAGGCAGTACTCCCGACCGACATACAGTATGACTCCCCGAGAGTGACAATGTTCACCGAGACCGAGGCAAAGGAGGCCCGAGAAGATGATGTAGATTTACTCGAGGAGGCAAGATAATTGGCACTATCTCGGTCTGCAATTTATCAACAGAATCTCCGTCGCTATCATAGCCGGAAAGTACACCCGAGGGTGTTCCGAGAGGGGGATCTGGTGCTGAGGCTCATCCAACGCACGGCCGGAATGCATAAGCTGTCACCTCCATGGGAGGGACCTTTTGTGATAAGCAGGGCATTGCACAATGATTCTTATTACCTTGTAGATGCACAGGAGGCTAGAAAAGGTGTAATGGACAAATCCGGTGAGGAAACCAAGCGTCCATGGAATGTAGCTCTACTTCGCCCCTTTTACGCGTAAAGGGCTCAGTGTATGTTGTATCTCAGTTTTCAGTATTAATGAAAGTAAGGCACCCCGGGAGGAACCCGGGGACTGCCTGGTTATGTGCATGTCTCGTTGTTATTTTTGTCAAGTTCATTTACTGTTTTTCACCGGCATCTCGGGAAGGAACCCGGGGACTGCCGGATAACTGTTCTATATGTTATTTTGTATGCCGGGAAAGTTCCGAGTTCGATTCTCAGAGTCAAAGTAATGTATGTCATGTGAAATGATCTTGTGACTCGACTGACGCACGCCGAAATGGTAGTCAAGAGCAAAGAGAGGGAAGGTGGGAAACACGAAAACGTTCTCGGGGACTCGGAGCAGGAACTTATCCGGCATACTTGTTTTTTACTAACTCGGTTATTTTTTATGTCGGGAATTCGGTTAGACGGAACTCGAATTGTTCTAAGTAATGTATGCCGTATGTGGAGTTTTGTGACTCGACTGTCGAACGCCGAAATGGTAGACAAGAGCAGAAATTACCTATGTACGGTAAACATGAAAGGCAAGTCGGGAACTCAAAACAGAATAAATTGACATAAGTTACTCGGATAAATAGTTCAGTACGAAACGAAAATAATATAAGTGTATATTACATATTGCACCCGACATCCCGGGAATTTGACGAATCTACTCTTAAGTGTTTCAAGCGATAGGAGATGTCGGCTTCTCGACCGAGACACCAGCAGGAGCAGCAACGTCGGGAGCGGCATCAGCAGGAGCAGCAGGAGCAGCAGTCCCGGTGGCATCGGCAGTAGCAGCGATATCGGAAGAAGCAGCAGGAGCAGCTTCGGCTTCAGTTCCGCCAGCGCTACTCGGGGCGTCGGGGCGCACCTCGGTCTCGGTGGCCTCGGGTCTCGGCGAAGTGGTTGCATCCCGGGGAACCACGCTCTCGGGCGCGGCACCGGAGGAAGCATCATCTTCTTCCGGGGCATCATCTTCCGCGTCGCCGGTTGCAACGGTTTCTTCGTCATCCTCGTAATCAGATTCCGAGTCGGAAGGAAGGACGCTGGCGGTGAAGGCACGGATGCTCGACCACGAGGCGATGCGGTGCGCCACCTCCTATCGCTGCTGGACCTTAGCCGGATCACTCAGCCACGGCGAGATGGTCCGCAGGCGCTGGATCGCCTCCAGATCAAGACCCTCGTACCAACTAAGTACTTGGGTCAAGACCTGGTCGGCACCAGCCCGCGCACCGGAACGCTTCCAGGCATGGATGCGCCTCCCGGCACACCGGAGTGCGCTCGCGAGCTCGGTAACCGAGAGCGTCGCGCGGATACTCGGCCACAGTGCGCCGTGAACGTGGACCGCAGCGCTAAGCAGCTCCGTCCCGATAGACCGAAGAGGCACTATCCGGGCCTTCAGGGCGGTGAGGTGATCCTCGATGTCCCAGGCTTCCGAGACAGGGCCCTTCCCGGCGCGCTTCTCTCGGGCGGCAGCAACGGCAAGAACGGCAGCCTCCCGGGAATGCTCAAATTCCCCTTTAAAAAGAAGAACTGTCAAACGGCTAGGTCATAAGAAAAGCAACAGCAAATAAAGAAAAACAACAAGAGAAGAGGGATGTCGGTCCACTTACTGTTCAGATCCCGGTTCAATACAGTGAGCTCAGAGAGCCAAGTATCAGATCATGACCGGAGGAGAGCCAGCTCGGTCTCGGCAATATGCGCGCGCTCCTCGGACTGGTCCAAGGTTTCTTTCTGCTTTTTGGTCACCTCGATGAAGCGCGTCTTCATCTCGGTCGCAGCAGCCTTGACCTTTTCGAGCTCGCCGTGGAGCCGCGCGATCTCGGCTTGCGCGGTGGCGAGTGCGACCTTCTGGTCTACCGAGACCTTGCGCGCGGCGTCTCGCTCCTCCCGGAGGCGCCCCTCGGATTTCTTGGACTGACCGAGGTCAGCAAGAACTCGGTTGGAGATGCTGCAGCGTTTCTTGCTGCACTCCTGAAATGAAGACAAAGAAGGAGGAATCAGCCGGGGAAAAATGTAAGGAAAGCGGGAAAGTCCGGGATCTCTAACACATAACAAGCTACCCGGTTGGGAGGATCTCGGGGACTCGGTATCCGGGTCCTGAAATTTTCTCTAAGATTGGAGCCTAGTGATCTGCTATTCGGTGGAATCTAGAGCACTAAGCACCAATCTCGGGGACTAGTGGTGATGCAGCAAATTTTGAAGCAAGCTACCCGGTTGGGAGGATCTCGGGGACTCGGTGTCCGAGTCCTGAGATTTTCTCTAAGATTGGAAACTAGTGATCTACTATTCGGTGGAGTCTAGAACACTAAGCACCTATCTCGGGGACTAGTGGTGGTGGAAGGAACAGATGTTTTTTGGTGAAAGAAATAGAACAAGCTTACCTCGGTCACCCGAGTAACATCCAGCGCGGCCACCTGGAGAGCGTGCAGAGCTTGGGCGTTGCGGCTTGGGCCTGCAGCGTGCAAGTCTCCCGCGGTCTCGGAGGCGTCGGCGGCAAGCCAAGCCTGGTTATATTCGTCAACAACCCGTATGCCGGAGCCGCCGGGCGCGCGGGTAGCAGCAATATCCCGGGACCCTGAAGGCACAAAGGAGCTAATGGTTGCTCGCAACATCCGCAAGGCAGCAGTAGGGATCTCGGCGGGAGGCGGTGGTAACGATGAAAACGTACCCGTGCGCAGCACCAAGTCCTGGGCATGGGACGTCGGGGCAGGTGCAGGCTTGGCAGAAGTCGTTTTCTGCCCAGCAACCTTGGGGCGCGACTTCCCGGCAGGTGGATCAGCTGGCCGGGAGGAGACTGCGGGTCGTTTCTCCGGGGCAGCCTTGTCCGAAGCTTGCCGAGAGGGACCGCTTGGCACGGACTGCCGGGGAGGGCTCAAGATCTCCGCCTCAAGCCCGGGCACCCGGCGTGGACTTTCCGGAAGGAGAATAGCTCCCGAGGTCGTCGTGGCTTGCACCGGGGTCTCGTCGATCGCCGGGCAAGCATCTGGAGTCACAACGGATGCCGGTGCGGCACCGGAGGCGGCGGCTTCGCTTCCCCGAGTAGAGGGGCGAGGAGGAGAAGGCGAAGCCCGAGCCGGGCTGGGAGTCCGAGTTCCGGGAGGAGGAGGAATAGCAGGTGACGGGAGATCGAGTGCGTCCCTGAAAGAAAATATCTCAGTAATAATTTATGAAGAGGGCAAAGTCATGTGGCATAAGGCAAGGAGAATGTACCCGGAATCCACAGTGGGAGGGCCCCTTTGCCGGCGAGGCTTCAGGGCCGTTTGTTTATTCGTCTTGCTCCTCTTGGGGGGATTGCCGGGGTTGTCGGCAGCCTCGGTGTCGGAAGCCGCGCGCTTCCGGCTCTCGGCACGTTTGGTTCCGGCAGTCGGCTTCGGAACCACTGCTGAGGCCCAGTTGAGAGGGAGAGCGTCAATAACATCAAGAATCTGGCAGTCAATCTCATCCTCGTCATCCGAAGAAATGGAAACTGTCTCTGAGGTTGAAGGGTTACCCGGAGCTGCAGCCTTTAACAGAGGAATGGCGAGATGGTCCTCGCCGTCGGGGTCCTTTCTCGGCATCTTATCCGGCACCGGGATATTCGGCACGAAATTCCCGTCGGCGTGGACTGCGTCCTCCTCGGCTTGTCGCTCGAATAACTGCGCAAACAGGTCATCACATGATTTCCAGGTAAACGCATGTACGTAGGCAAATGCGCGAAAGACAGACAGGAGCACCTGTTTTAATGGTTTTTTCCGGGATCCCCCAATGACACCCCAAGCATACTCATCCGACATCTTCGTCCGAGCAATAGCCCGGACACGTCGGACGACCGCGGGACGGTCAAGAGGGAAAATACTGGTCCTAGTGGGGTCATAGCTCCCATCCATATGGCACATCTTGTGCACTCGGGTTTGCAGAGGGCAGACGCGGCGAATAATGAAGCAGCGAAGGAGATCGTCGCCGGTCATTTTCTTGTTCAGCGCCAAGAGCACGTCATGCATACAATTGACCTCTTCGGTATCCGGTAGTCGTTTCCAGAGGTTGAACTTGAGAGGAGGGCCATTGACAAACTCCGGCAGATTTATGAAATCCGGATTCGAGGATCCCGGACCATCTCCCGAGTGCCCCCGGTTCTTCACGTAGAAGAAGCTGCGCTGCCACTTCCGGCAGGATTCTAGTCCCTTGACTATAGGGAATCCGGAGTCAGCACGAGGGATGATGGTGGCCGCTCCGCAATCGACCAAGTCCTTTACTTTCTGATCCGGGTTGGGGATGACTTGGCGACGAAGGATGAAATACTTGGCCCAAAGATCCAGAAAGGGCCACACGCCGAGGTAGGCTTCCGCATAAGTGGTGAAGACCGAGAGCATCATAATGGCGTTGGCTGGGAGGTGATGCGGTTGGAGGCTGTAGGTGTCGAGGAAGTCGCGGAAGAAGGGGCTAGCCGGAAGCCCAAACCCACGCTCGAAATGCGTAAGGAATACAATGTATTCCCCGGGTTGGGGTTCCGGCTCAACCTCGCCCTCCGGGAGACGGCTCTCAACTTCTGGCGGAATCCGGTGAGTCCGGTACAGCCAGTCCAGATCCCATTGTTTGGTCTCGGATCCATCCCAGCACCCCCGGATACTTTCTTCGCCCATGCCGGAGAAGTCTGCAGGTGTATTCGGGCTACTCTGCAGGCGCAACGGCGGTTAGTCGGAGTTAGTCTACCGGGAGCTAGGATGCCGGATCGCAAACTGCTAAACGCAACCGGGTCCCTGGGAAATAAGATCTACCGTGTGCTAGAAAATCAAAACAAAAGGAAGGAAAAAAGATGCGGACTAAACTCAAACGAAGCAAAGCGCGAGTGAAAGGCGTAGGTCCTACAACGACCAGCCTCACCGCCGTGCACCCCGTGTGCGCCGCTCGAGTCGTGCTCACCGGCGGCGGCGCAACTGCGCACGTGTTAGGGCAAGACCGAAGGCGAGCGGGTATTCTATCGGAGGACATCAGCGGAGCGGGGAGAGCAACTCACCGGAGAAGAGGAGATCGGCGATGTTCGAGCTCCGGCGCACGGCGAGGACGACGGCGTTCGGGTGACGAGCGCAGCGGCGGCGATGTGCTCGAGACAATGGCGGAGGAGAAGCAAGGAAGAGGAAGGAGAGGAGACCGTTCCGGTCCCCTATTTATGGGGGGGATTCCGGAGCGGTTTCCAATTTTCCCGCCCACGATCTCCACGATCGTGGGTGGGATCTGTTTTGCGCAGTAAGCTACGTGGCGCTACCCAGAGCGCCCGTTCCAGCCGCACCAAGGGTCACACGGCCCCCAACGGTTGGCCTCCGGATCGGCTGCGGCTCCCGGTGCGGGAACCCAAGCGACAGCGTGCTCGGGCAGGAGCACTCGAGTGCATTTCTGTTCAGACGAGACGTCGGGTGGGGCCCAGCTCGCAATCTCGAGTTCAACATGAAGACAACGGTCGAGATTCACTGAGACAATGTTATCCGGTTGCAGGCTTTGCCTCCCGGTTAACACAGTCTCGGTAAAGCAGGTCTCGGGAGAAATCAATCTCGGCAAGAAAACGGAGGGTAATGTCATGTGTTCTCGGAAGACAGTTGTTGTCTAAAGCTGATCCCGCACATCATCCGAGGTCTCTGTGCAGCACCAGCTTTGGGGACTAGTGTCGGGGGGCTGCCCCCCGGGTAGGGGCAGATCCCGGTATATTTCAGTAAGGTGCCAACAGTACTTGACCTTTGGCGAGAGCCAGGGACACCTCCTGGTGTGCTGAAAGGGCAACTTGACCCTTGAACACTGGTAGAGGGCAAAGTGCCTCCTGGCAGGCGCAGGGGTCAGTTCTGGCAGCTATAAATAGACACCCCCGGCCATCACAATCGCAACACAGGCATAAGCGGGTGGTTCCTCTAAGAACTAGCTTCTCGAAGATGTCTTTGCTGATAGGCTAAGACATCTTCGGGAGGCTAGGCCTAGAGATACTCATCCTGAGACGAGCTCGGACGTCTCCGGGAAGGGTCCCGGATCTCAGACTTCGAGGAAACTCCCGGAAGGAGATGTAGTCGGCTTTACCGGATAGGTAGTCCGGATAAGTACTAACCGGAGTATATGTCTCGGTCTCGATCTTATGCAGAAGAGGCTCAGAGTGGCAAGCGAGGAGGTAGCCGGCGTGAGGGCTTCCGGTAGGCCGTCAACGGTCTAAAGCAGGCTTTCACGTCTGTCGAGGGGGGAAGTACCATTCCGCCTGACACGGAAGCATGGTCACCTCCCGCCTGACACGGAAGCATGGTCACCTCCCGCCTGACACGGGAGCGCGTCAGCCGGTACGATCGTGGTACGACAAGACCTGGCATACCTAGCCCGGCAATCCGGAAAAGGCTATCCGGGATGGGCAAAGACATGTCTTGTCTCTGACAGAGGGACAATGATGGTGCAGGACGGCGCCTGCCGTCCTTGTCAAGATGATGACGAAGGGGCTACACCGGATAGCCCGGCGACTAGGTCGCACTAGCCGGTGACGGCATGCCGGCAAGGCCTGTCCGGTGGGGCCAAACCGATTTAGGGTTTCCGGCCCTCCTGGCTGGAGCTCTATAAAAGGCGCCATAACTGCTCCTGAGAGGGAGAGACCAACTTGGGAGCCAAAACTATAGCCACATTTACTCTTAGAGCATTCACTCCTTCTCACCTTGAGTTCATCTAGTTCTTTGTACTCCTCCCTTTGAGAGATCTAGCAGCAAGTTGTAGCTCTTGTATCACAGATATATAGAGAGGAAAGGCAGGAGTAGGGGTGTTACCTCCTCACGAGGGCCCTGAACCTGGGTATATCATGTGTGTGTTGTGTGCCTTCGTGCATTTGTTCGTGTTTGTTAGATCTTCCCCCTCGCACTTTGCTCTTATTTCTTGTTCCTAGGAGATCTCGGTTATACCGGGATCCTCCTCGTGTGGGCTTTTCAGCTCGCTATCCCTCCCCGGATCCACCAACGTCCATCGGCCCCACACATTAGCCATCCTATGGCATCTGCCGTGACACCACCACGACATGGCGCCAGCGTTCTTCAACCCGAAGGGCATTGTCTGGTAGCAAAAGACGTCGTCGGGTGTGATGAACGCCGTTTTTTCTTCGTCTTCGACTTTTAGTCTGATCTGCTGGTAACCTGAGTAGGCATCCATAAAGGACAGGCGTACGCAACCTGCTGTCGAGTCGATGATCTGGTCTATCCGCGACAGCGGGAAGTGATCCTTGGGGCAGCATTTGTTGATGGCGGTGAAGTCGACGCACATGCGTATCTTCTTCGTCTTCTTCTTCTCTACTAGGATAGGGTTGGCGACCCAGTCCGAGTCCTTGATTTCTCGGATGAACTTGGCGTGCAGCAGTCAGTCGATTTATGTGGTGATCGCGTCCCGTTTGGGTCCGGAAAAGCGTGTCATGGCCAGTTTGACGGGTCTGGTGTCCTTGTGAACTTTTAAGGAGTGCTCGGCGAGATTCCTGGGTATTCCTGGCATGTCAGAGGGTTGCCATGCAAAGATTTTCCAGTTCTCACGTAGAAACTCGACGAGCGCGCCTTCCTATGCGGGGGTCAAGCTTGAGGACACTTTGACCGTCTTGATGCTGTCACTCGGATGGACCTGGTGAGTTGTGGTGTCGTCGGTCGTGTTGAAGGCAGCATCCTTGGCTGGTTTCTTTCGGGGTGGAAAGATGGTCTTGTCGTTGTCGGCTGATATGGCCTTGAAGTGCACTTCGACCCCGAAGAACTCAGAGATCCTGCTGAACTCGCGGTCGCAGCTGTTAGAGCGGTCGAAGTCGCCGCGTACCGTGATTACTCCTTTGGGTCCAGGCAACTTGATCATCAGGTAGGCGTAGTGCGGTACTGCCATGAACCTGGCGAAGGTTGGTCGCCCAAGTATGGCATGATACTGTGACTTCCAGTCGACAACCTCAAAGTCGATTGACTCTTTCCTGAAGTGCTCGGGTGTGCCAAGTATGACGTCGAGTGTGATCGTTCCCATGGGTGTGATTGCTTGCCCTGGTACTATGCCGTGGAAGATGGTCTCGGACTCTCGCAGCTTCTCTGTCGACTTGTTCATCCTTCTCAGGGTGTCAGCGAATATGATGTTCATGCCACTGCCTCCGTCCATGAAAACTTTCTTCAGGTTGTATTCTCCGATCAGGGCTTCAACGACTAGGGCGGCATGCCCGGGTCGAGGTACATCTAACGGGTGGTCTGCCCTGGAGAATGTGATTGGCGTCTCCGACCCTCTCAGGTAGTTTGGTACTGCGGGTGGGCAAGTAGTGGCCTGCAGTACTTGGTGGGTGATGAGCTTCTGCGCCCTGTTTGAAGGGCGTCCTTTTTGTATCATGTTGAGCTGTCCCCGCGCGGCTGGGTACGCGTCGTGTGCCATTGGCTGGGCTTCTTGTTGCTGCTGCTGCTGGGGGAAGGTGCCCGCTGCCTGTGTCGGGTTGTTGTTCGCGGGTGCTACCTGAATGGTAAGCTGCGGGGCTGGCTGCAGCGTTGGCACAGGGGTGATGATATTCTGCATCGCCTGGTAAATCTTGCGTGCTTTGCGGCAATCTTTCAACAGGTGGTTGGCGCCCCACTTGCTCGTTTCCGGGTTGCGGAACGAGTGATGCTTGCAAGGTTGCACCAGCTCCTCTGCTGGGGTCAGCGCGTGCTGCCACTCACGTTTATTGCCTCCGTCGTTGCGGCTAATGCTACCGCTACTGCGGTTGTATTGTCCTAGGTCGGACTGTCGACCCTGATCGCTGTTGCGACTGTACTGGCGACCTTCATCATAGTGGCGACTGCTATCGCGCGCATCATCACGGGGGGTTTGGTATCCCGCCGCTACTAGCTCGATCGAGTCGAGGTTGGTGAAACGTTGTTTCTTCTTCTGGCGTCCATCTCGCCAGTTACTTGTTCCGGCTTCGTTCTTTGGAGAGGTGTCGCGGACGTAGTCCTCTCCTTCGGCCCACTGGTTGGCTATCTTCATGAACTCGGTTGTGGTCTTCGGCTGGAGCCTACCAAAATCTTCGAGGAGGTCGCGGCGAGCGACGCCATGCATGAACGTGTCCATAACCCGGTCTTCTGAGACGGGTTCCATGGTGTTGCGGAGAAGTGTCCACCGCTGGATGTATGACCGGAGCGACTCATCTCTTCCTTGCTTACAGGCTTGCAACTCAATGTAGGTCGTCGGCCTTGCATATGTTCCAGAAAAACTTTGGATAAAGGTATCTTGGAATTCTTCCCAGGTCTTGAAAGAGTCCTTGGGTTGGCAGGTGAGCCATCCGCGTGCTGAATCCGTGAGCATGAGGTAGTCTTCGAGCCAGAGGCGCTGGTCTTGTTTCCCGTCGTACCTGGGTGTTCCTGCCGCTAGCTTGAAGCCCTTCGACATGCGGCTGTCGCGAATGTTGAAGCTAAAGCATGCGGCGCCGCACGGCTCGAAGTTGCGATCTGTGACGCCCGAAAATCGGTACTATGTAGATTTAAGCGCTTCCGTCGAAATCCGCATAATAACGATTTTAGGTCGCCCACCAGACATAATGTGCACGCCGAAACATGCGCATTATGTGGGTGGAATTTGTGATAACATTACAACAGTTCCGATACATCCACAAATACAACAGAAGATAAATAATTACAACAACGACTCGAACGAGTCAAGATACAAATGATAAAATACAAAGATTCAAATGACAGCGGAAGCAAAATGGTATCCGACTACGGATAAGATGCAAATTGGACTAAGAGTCCTGAAGATAAGCAATGGCGCCATATCCCTGCCCAGCCAAGCCGGAGGGATTCCCAAGCTAACGTCGTCTGACTTCAAACCTGTTGACTGCACATAAAGCACATCCCAAAAGAGGGTCAGGGCACTCCCTGGCAAGCAAAACCGACTTGCCTACTTTCTACACCATCTCCCAAAATATAGGGGAGGTGGACTTAGCGGCAGCAGCACTAGCAATCTAAAGAGACATGCTACAACTTTCGTCTAATCAGAGAGGGATAAGAGAGCGCATAAGTAAACAACTACAACTAACACCAAACATAACCCATTCTCGAATTAACCGCCTCAACCAAATATGAGGAAGCAATTCGGGAAACTCACACGTTGAACAGTTTTAGTTATAATTTATGGTGAAAGTAATTCTATATTACTAGTCAATTTAATTAACATTAATTATGTGGAAGTTGTCTAGATCTTGTTAGCCAGCATCATCACCAAAGTCGTCCATAACCGTGGACACGGCTCATCGATAAGATTATACCCTGCAGGGGTGCACTACTGTACCCATACTCGCATTATCAACCCAAGCAAGCATCAGGGCTTCTCAACACGACTTATTCCTTCACTACAGCAAGTCCAAGTGCCACCCATATGAGTTGTTACTCGCGTCAGGAGTCCGGCCGAATCTCAATTGCGGACTCATTAGTTTGTGCCTACGCGCCATGCGGCTCAAACCACAGTAGGAACTGTCCGCTTCGCGCGCACCACCCCTATATGACCCTCCGTATCAAGTAACCTCTCATCAATCATCATCATCATGCACATGGATATGAGCGAATGGAAAACCCGAACTAGTTGCGGCACATGGACAAGCTGTCGATCCGTTCAAAGTCGAGGGGGGCTCCATAGGGCCTCCCACAAGTGGTTAGTGCGTTCAAAATTGGATCCGAGGACAAAATCTCAGTTCCTAGGTCGACACTGAGCAGAACAAAGCACCTCGCAAGGCCTTCCGCCTGGTGCCTTATCATTTAATTATAATACCCAATATAAGACAACATTTTATTAAGGTAGAATAATTCTATCATACTAAGCAGATGAAACATAGGACCAACAGATGACTCGCACAAACAACTCTAAGCATGCGCTACGACTCGCAAGGCTAACAGATAAACATTCAACAGGTGATGGGATGTTGGGATAAAGCTGTATAGGCTGCAGGATAAACATGTGATGGGATCGCGATAAAGAATCGAATAACTAGGGTAGCAGAGATCAACGCAGGAATGAAAGACAATGTATAGGTAAACAAGCAAACTTTGCTTGCCTGGAATCCCGCATGGAAGCAGATCTTGTCGTTGCTCACACATCTCAACGTAGTATCCGCGAAGAAGCAACAAACACTGGAAAACGTAAAAGATGCATTTTACAACTACGGCAAAAGATTCAGCATGATCATACGAGAATGATGCATGACATGGCAAGATGCAATACAGTGCAGGTAATCCAAATTAAGCGAGAAAGCAACCCCGACAATTAATATTTAGGTGCAAGTTATTTATTTACCTGCAATAATAAATGTTGGTTAACATGGCAACACATGGCATCGGTGATCTTATTAAATTAAATGGAATAGGGCAATAATTAAATAGTTGCCCAACACATTCCATATTTAATTATTTAGTTGCATTTGATAATTTAAACAAAACAATAAAATTAAATGATGCAAAATGGCATATGAATGTCATATTAATATTCATTGCATTTTTCTGATAAATAAACATATAAAGATTATTTTAATTGGAGTTATATAATAAAAGTTATTAGCAATTTAAGTTTAGGGTGTTTTCTGCAAAAGTCAGGGACTTGTCTGTGATGGAAAAGTTACTGTGAGGGGCTAAAGCACTAAACCCGAAAGGAGAGGGTGCTCGGTGCAATTCTGCTGCGTAAAGATAACCTCCTCGGTCTTTTCTCACCGTGCGGGGATCCACACATGAGGCTGACCGGTGGGACCCAGGCGCCACGCGGCGGTGCGGGTTGCGCTGGCCTCCGCGGTCGCTGACCAGCGGGGCCCGCGTGTCAGTGGGTGTGAGAAAAATAAGAAAAAGGGGCTTTTTATCCATCGCGCCCACGGGGGATCGAACTCGCGAGCGCAGGGGCATGGATCGGCGCTGCTGGCCACTGGGTTGAGTGTGTGTTGGTGACAGAAGACGCAACGAATTACCTTTGAACACTTAACGCATCTACAAACACTGTCAAAACTGAATTTCTTCAGTCGACCGGAAGCAGTGGCGGAGGAAAAATCGCCGGCGGCGACCAAGGGAGGGCGGCGCGGTGGTGGGCATGCGCGTGCAGTAAGCGGGATGCTGTGCTGGTGCGGGCTGATGCGGGTTTGCGGGCAGGGTCGAGGAAAAGAGAAACCTAGAGCATTGGAGGTTCGGCCATGGCGGCAACGAAGGATGTCGAGGACGGGTTCGACGGATAACACACGGAAACGAAAGGGAAAGGGAAGGAATTGGACGCGTAGCTCACAGTGAGGGTAGACGGAGTGGTAGTTCGGCTCGGGGACGTCCAGAACGCCGGAATTCCGCGGCGGAGGCCCGCCGGCCGTGGTGAAGGCGATAACGAGGCCGACGGTACGGCAGCCCCCGACTCGATTTCTCCGGCTTGGGGGGGCGAAGACGATGAAGGCGATGCTTCGGGAGCCCTCAGCGGATCCTCGACGCCGATGAAACCGTGGGGCGAAGGCGAGATGCCTCGGTGGTTGCTACGGTGGTGGTGGAGGAAAAACAGGGGAGGAGAAAGAAGAAGAAGAAGAAGAAGGGGGCGGCGGCGCGATGGGAGGAAGGGGAGGAAAGGCTCTAGGGTTTGGGGCAGGAGGAGGGGCTAAGTATAGGAGAGGGGAGGGTGCACATGGGGGGCTCCATGGCTCCACCGTGGAAAGCTTTTCTCCCCGGTTTGTGTTGACCGTACGGAGGAGGAAGGAGGGTGAGTGGGTTGGGCTTAGAGGAATAGGTGGGCTTCAGAGAAAAATGGTTTCGGCCCAGGTAAGGTTCCTCTCTGGTTTTATTTCTTTTATTTAATTCTTTTCTGTTTTTGTATTTTTAAAACAAAATAGAAAAGAATTTGTATAGAGAAACTTTACAAAATAGTTTTGTTTTAAATAGGCAATTTAATTATTGTTTCCAATACACAATTTCATATATTAATTTGAATATTTGAAAAGAATTTAAATACCACATTTAAATTAATTTGATTTGCAATTAGATTTAAAAGTGGAAAAGAATTTAAATGGAGTTAAATTTAAATGCAATAATTTAAATTAAGATTGACAAATGCAAATGATGCATGATGATGTCATGTTGATGCAAAAAGAAAAACAAACAATTTTCTAATTGGGAAAAATCCCGGGGCGTTACAATCGACACCACTAACAAGGGATCTCGTCCCGAGATCCACGCTGAGACCACAAGAAGAGAGGGGTAACTACCGAATCTTCAGGCTCCGTGATGAACTTCTCGACACCACTAACAAGGGATTTATGCTCCACCTTGAAATTCTCGACACTAACAAGGGATTGTTGCTCACGACGAAGACGACTCCGAAAGATCAAACCTAATAGGATAAAAGGCAAGAAATCGTTCACCCACACGTAGGATCCTAAAACTTTGAAAGTTGGATAAGAGAAGAGACTCAAAACAAGTAAGGTAAGAGGAGAAATAGAATTGAGATAAGGAGTAAATAGATACCTATTGAGATATTTTTCAAATAATTTAAGTCAAATAGTTTTGACACTCTAAAAACAATGACCGTTAGCGAGGTTATCCTACAGGCTTTTGCGGACCCGCTGCTTCGATAACCATTCGTATCGAAACAACAAGGAGATCGAAACCAAGGCTCTGATACCACTTTGTGACGCCCGAAAATCGGTACTATGTAGATTTAAGCGCTTCCGCCGAAATCCGCATAATAACGATTTTAGGTCGCCCACCAGACATAATGTGCACGCCGAAACATGCGCATTATGTGGGTAGAATTTGTGATAACATTACAACAGTTCCGATACATCCACAAATACAACAGAAGATAAATAATTACAACAACGACTCGAACGAGTCAAGATACAAATGATAAAATACAAAGATTCAAATGACAGCGGAAGGAAAATGGTATCCGACTACGGATAAGATGCAAATTGGACTAATAGTCCTGAAGATAAGCAATGGCGCCATATCCCTGCCCAGCCAAGCCGGAGGGATTCCCAAGCTAACGTCGTCTGACTTCAAACCTGTTGACTGCACATAAAGCACATCCCAAAAGAGGGTCAGGGCACTCCCTGGCAAGAAAAACCGACTTGCCTACTTTCTACACCATCTCCCAAAATATAGGAGAGGTGGACTTAGCGGCAGCAGCACTAGCAATCTAAAGAGACACGCTACAACTTTCGTCTAATCAGAGAGGGATAAGAGAGCGCATAAGTAAACAACTACAACTAACACCAAACATAACCCATTCTCGAATTAACCCCCTCAACCAAATATGGGGAAGCAATTCGGGAAACTCACACGTTGAACAGTTTTAGTTATAATTTATGGTGAAAGTAATTCTATATTACTAGTCAATTTAATTAACATTAATTATGTGGAAAATGTCTAGATCTTGTTAGCCAGCATCATCACCAAAGTCGTCCATAACCGTGGACACGGCTCATCAACCCAAGCAAGCATCAGGGCTTCTCAACACGACTTATTCCTTCACTACAGCAAGTCCAAGTGCCACCCATATGAGTTGTTACCCGCGTCAGGAGTCCGACCGAATCTCAATTGCGGACTCATTAGTTTGTGTCTACGCGCCATGCGGCTCAAACCACAGTAGGAACTGTCCGCTTCGCGTGCACCACCCCTATATGACCCCCATTATCAAGTAACCTCTTATCAATCATCATCATCATGCACATGGATATGAGCAAATGGAAAACCTGAACTAGTTGCGGCACATGGACAAGCTGTCGATCCGTTCAAAGTCGAGGGGGGCTCCATAGGGCCTCCCACAAGTGGTTAGTGCGGTCAAAATTGGATCCGAGGACAAAATCTCAGTTCCTAGGTCGACACTGAGCAGAACAAAGCACCTCGCAAGGCCTTCCGCCTGGTGCCTTATCATTTAATTATAATATCAAATATAAGACAACATTTTATTAAGGTAGAATAATTCTATCATACTAAGCAGATGAAACATAGGACCAACAGATGACTCGCACAAACAACTCTAAGCATGCGCTACGACTCGCAAGGCTAACAGATAAACATTCAACAGGTGATGGGATGTGGGGATAAAGCTGTATAGGCTGCAGGATAAACATGTGATGGGATCGCGATAAAGAATCGAATAACTAGGGTAGCAGAGATCAACGGCAGGAATGAAAGACAATGTATAGGTAAACAAGCAAACTTTGCTTGCCTGGAATACCGCATGGAAGCAGATCTTGTCGTTGCTCACACATCTCAACATCGTATCCGCGAAGAAGCAACACACACTGCAAAGCGTAAAAGATGCATTTTACAACTACGGCAAAAGATTCAGCATGATCATACGAGAATGATGCATGACATGGCAAGATGCAATACAGTGCAGGTAATCCAAATTAAGCGGGAAAGCAACCCCGACAATTAATATTTAGGTGCAAGTTATTTATTTACCAGCAATAATAAATGTTGGTTAACATGGCAACACATGGCATCGGTGATCTTATTAAATTAAATGGAATAGGGCAATAATTAAATAGTTGCCCAACACATTGCATATTTAATTATTTAGTTGCATTTGTTAATTTAAACAAAACAATAAAATTAAATGATGCAAAATGGCATATGAATGTCATATTAATATTCATTGCATTTTTCTGATAAATAAACATATAAAGATTATTTTAATTGGAGTTATATAATAAAAGTTATTAGCAATTTAAGTTTAGGGTGTTTTCTGCAAAAGTCAGGGGCTTGTCTGTGATGGAAAAGTTACTGTGAGGGGCTAAAGCACTAAACCCGAAAGGAGAGGGTGCTCGGTGCAATTCTGCTGCGTAAAGATAACCTCCTCGGTCTTTTCTCACCGTGCGGGGATCCACACATGAGGCTGACCGGTGGGACCCAGGCGCCACGCGGCGGTGCGGGTTGCGCTGGCCTCCGCGGTCGCTGACCAGCGGGGCCCGCGTGTCAGTGGGTGTGAGAAAAATAAGAAAAAGGGGCTTTTTATCCATCGCGCCCACGGGGGATCGAACTCGCGAGCGCAAGGGCATGGATCGGCGCTGCTGGCCACTGGGTTGAGTGCGTGTTGATGACAGAAGACGCAACGAATTACCTTTGAACACTTAACGCATCTACAAACACTGTCAAAACTGAATTTCTTCAGTCGACCGGAAGCAGTGGCAGAGGAAAAATCGCCGGCGGCGACCAAGGGAGGGCGGCGCGGTGGTGGGCATGCGCGTGCAGTAAGCGGGATGCTGTGCTGGTGCGGGCTGATGCGGGTTAGCGCGCAGGGTCGAGGAAAAGAGAAACGTAGAGCATTGGAGGTTCGGCCATGGCGGCAACGGAGGATGTCGAGGACGGGTTCGACGGATAACGCACGGAAACGAAAGGGAAAGGGAAGGTATTGGACGCGTAGCTCACAGTGAGGGTAGACGGAGTGGTAGTTCGGCTCGGGGACGTCCGGAACGCCGGAATTCCGCGGCGGAGGCCCGCCGGCCGTGGTGAAGGCGAGGACGAGGCCGACGGTACGGCAGCCCCCGACTCGATTTCTCCGGCTTGGGGGGGCGAAGATGACGAAGGCGATGCTTCGGGAGCCCTCAGCGGATCCTCGACGCCGATGAAACCGTGGGGCGACGGCGAGATGCCTTGGTGGTTGCTACGGTGGTGGTGGAGGAAAAACAGGGGAGGAGAAAGAAGAAGAAGAAGAAGAAGAAGGGGGCGGCGGCGCGATGGGAGGAAGGGGAGGAAAGGCTCTAGGGTTTGGGGCAGGAGGAGGGGCTAAGTAGAGGAGAGGGGAGGGAGCACATGGGGGGCTCCATGGCTCCACCGTGGAAAGCTTTTCTCCCCGGTTTGTGTTGACCGTACGGAGGAGGAAGGAGGGTGAGTGGGTTGGGCTTAGAGGAATAGGTGGGCTTCAGAGAAAAATGGTTTCGGCCCAGGTAAGGTTCCTCTCTGGTTTTATTTCTTTTATTTAATTATTTTCTGTTTTTGTATTTTTAAAACAAAATAGAAAAGAATTTGTATAGAGAAACTTTACAAAATAGTTTTGTTTTAAATAGGCAATTTAATTATTGTTTCCAATACACAATTTCATATATTAATTTGAATATTTGAAAAGAATTTAAATACCACATTTAAATTAATTTGATTTGCAATTAGATTAAAAAGTGGAAAAGAATTTAAATGGAGTTAAATTTAAATGCAATAATTTAAATTAAGATTGACAAATGCAAATGATGCATGATGATGTCATGTTGATGCAAAAAGAAAAACAAACAATTTTCTAATTGGGAAAAATCCCGGGGCGTTACACGATCGGCCTGATCGTCTAGGTTTGTCGTGTCAGCCGAACGCTGGCTGCGGTTGCGGTCGACCGTCCTTTGCGTGATGACGTTGCGAAGGTCTTCGCCTGGTTGTGGTTGTCGCAGTGGCTGTGCTGCAGGGACATCTGGTGCTGCCGGATCGCGGGTTTGTTGTTCTTGCTCTTCACGTGCCCGGTTGTTTGGCACCCTGTTCGCCAGGGCTTCCTCGATTGCCTTCATGGACATGATCTGCTGCTTGTGGAGAAGGGCTCGTGCGTCTCCCTCCGGTGGCTGTGTGAGCCGAAGGTACGTTTCGACTGCCATGATGCAGGGGTTCGCCGTTTTGGGGACGGGTATCACGTTTTCATCCTCGGTGACGAAGGATGATTCGAGGTTGTGGGTGACCCTGGCTCGATCGGCTTCTGTCATGAGGGGAACACGGGCTCTGCGTCGCCGTCCTCCTTGGCTGACTTCGGTGGAGGAAGTAATCGAGTAGGCAGCCCTTCTGGCGCTTGATGCGTCCGCATCCCTCTTGCGCCGGATGAGTTCGGCTTTTTCGGCGCGTAGTCGTTCGCCTTCCTTGCGTAGCAAGTACTGGACAGCCAGTTGATCCTCCCGAGGTGCGTCGGTTGGTGGAAACGTGCCTTCGTCGACGTGCTTCATGGCCATGATCGCCATGTCGCGCGTGATGGTGAGCCGAGTCGTCTGGTCGGGCATGACCACCTCCAGTGGGTATGCTGGTGTTTCGTTGCCTTCTGGAGGCGCTGTGCCGGCCATGAAGACTTGCGTGGGGTAAAGCTGGGTAGGGGTGTTTACGCTGCCGCTGCTGCTTCCGTCATCCGAATCTTGCTCTGGATCAAAAATTGCTGCCACATGGCGGGCGGTGCGGTCGTTGTTGCGTCTTCTTGCGATCTTTACAGCGGTCGTGGAAGGAGATTTCGCAGTCGCCGAAGCGAGTGCAATCGGCTTGGGGTAGACTTGATGAGTCCATGAGGATGCGCGTGACGTGGCTGTCGGCAACACATCCTTGGTCACACGTACGGGTGCAATCGATGTAGTCGCGGTTGAGGTAGATCTTGGTTTTGCCGGTCGTGCGATCGAGGTGGTTGAAGTAGACTCACTGCATGGCCACTGTCAAAGTAGTCGATGTAATCGAAGTAGATGTGATCTTCGTAGTTGTGGCAGATGCGGCTTCCACGGTAGACGACGGCGGGTACGGCGCGAGGGTGGGCGATGCGGGTGCCACCGCCGCGCGTGGTGTGGTCGCCGCGGACCTGAATATTCCACAACTGTCGACGAAACAGTATATGGAGCCAAAGGTGATGTGTATACCTTCATACAGATCGGCGTACACCGAGCGGTGGGCCGGCGGGTGGAAGGCGTACTCGAAGGAGCCAAAGCGGATGGGCTCCCGGGTGGTGCAGACGTCGATCTTCCTTGCGGATGGAGCCGATGCGACCATGATTCCAACGCTTGTTCCTTCCCACAGACGGCGCCAATTGACGAGGGTGCAACTCGACAAATCCCTGGGTTGCCCACCCCGGGTTGATTGAGGGGGGGGGGGGGGGGAGAGAAGCGTTGGTGATCACGACGGCTGACAAGCGGGGCGATTTACCCAGGTCCAGGCTCCCGGAGGATAACACCCTACTTCCTGCTTGTCTGATATTGATGGCGAGTAGCGATTACAATGGCTAGATTGCGATCTCGCAAGGGTTTGTGGTGGTGGCTATGAGCGTGTCCCTGAGACGAGCAACCCTCCTGGCCTTTATAGATAGGCCAGGTCTCGGGTGAACGGTGCCGATGGCAATTACAGATATGGCAAGCTATGCGACCTAACCGACTAGGACTGGGTCACATGATACCCCTAGTGGGCCTTCTGCGGGCCTTCATAAGCTTGGCCCGGCCCAGGTAGCCTCACCGTGGGGTAGTCGAAGAGTAGCCCCACGTCAGCTCCGCTTGTACAACTCCTTGTTAATGACTGTGAATGCCTTGGAGCGTCGAGTGATGCGTTTCGCCTCGACTGAATCACTGGGCAACTCCTGACATGTGATATATGACAAAAAAGGTTTGGTCCAGGACGACTCGATGAGAAACACTTCGACCGGAGGAATCGAGGTTAATAGATTGTCGGGCTGCTCATCAGCCGATACATTTTCGCCTTGCTCTTGCGGGGTGTTGGTGTCCAATACTGTTTTGGCCGGACTCTTGATTTTGACTGATCTTTCCTTTATTCTTTCCAGAAAAACTCCAGGCGGGACAGACTCCTTTTTGGACCCTATGTTGGCCAGCATATCCGCTTCCTCGTTGCTTTCCCTACCGACGTGCCTTAGCTCGCACCCGTCGAAGTTGCCCTCCTTGACATTGTACATGTCACGGTAAGCTTGCATGTTATCTGCGTTTGCATCGCACTCCTTCATCGTTTGCTGAACCACCAGATTTGAATCGCCGTAAATCATCAGTCGAGTTGCTCCGCAAGCTTTGGCCATGCACATGCCATGCAATAGCGCCTCATACTCTGCCTCATTATTTGTGGCTCGCTTAAAGTCCATCTGTACTACATATCTCAATTTATCTCCTTTGGGTGAGGTTAAGACGACTCCGGCTCATGCACCCTCAAATCATTTTGACCCGTCAAAATACATGGTCCAAGAATTGGACAAGTCAGGGACGTGTGGCAACTGAGCCTCTATCCACTCGGCTATGAAATCTGGCAGAACCTGGGCTTTGATTGCCTTGGGTTGCTGATAAGTGATGTCTCTGGGACCAAGTTCGATACTCCACTTGGCGACTCGTCCAGACTCCATGGAGTTGTTGAGAATATCGGACAATGGTGTGCTGCTCACCTCCACTATTGGGTGCTCTGCGAAATAGTGCACGACGTTGCGACTCATCATAAACACGCCATATGCTAGCTTCTGGTAGTGCGGGTACCGCTCCTTGGCTGGGGTTAGCACCTCACTGAGGTAATACACCGGTCTCTGAACTGGTTGCGTCTTCCCTTCCTCCGGCCTTTCGACTACGAGTACCGTGATGACCACCCTGTTGGTGGAGGCTATGTAGAGATACAAAGTTTCCTGCTCCCGAGGCGCCACGAGTATGGGAGGGTTTGTGAGCATCCGCTTCAACTCCGTGAACGCCACTCGCGCCTCCGTTGTCCACTCGAATTTGTCAGCTTTTTTCATGAACTGGTAAAAAGGCAGGGCCTTCTCACCCATCCTACTGATGAATCTGCTTAGAGCTGCTGCCCTACCTGCGAGTCCTTGGACCTCGTGGAGCTTTGTCGGCTCCGGCATTTGCAAGAGATCTTGAATTTTCTCGGGATTGGCCTCGATGCCCCTGGCGGACACGAGATAACCCAATATCTGCCCTGATGGCACCCCGAACACGCACTTGGTGGGGTTGAGTTTGATTCTATACTTGTTGAGGGCTGCGAAAGTTTCCCTCAAGTCATCTACCAGAGTTCTCGTTTCTTTGGTCTTGACCACTATGTCATCGATGTTCACCTGAATATTTCGGTCGATCTGATCCCTCAAGCAGTTCTGCATCATCCGCTGATAAGTAGCTCCTGTGTTCTTGAGCCCGAAGGTCATCTTGGTGTAGCAATATACACCGTGAGGGGTGATAAAAGCTGTCTTTTCCTCATCCTCCTTCTTCATCTGAATATGCTGGTAACCCGAGTAAGCGTCGAGGAAATACAGACGCTCGCACCCCGCCATCGAGTCCACGATCTGATCAATTCGAGGCATGGGGAAATTATCTTTGGGGCAGCACTTGTTGAGCAACGTGAAGTCGATGCACATTCGCCCATATTTAACTCCTTTTTTTTGGAACGAGCACCGGGTTTGCAACCCAATCTGACTTTTTCAACTCTCGGATGAACTTGGCGCCTAGCAATCTGTCAATTTCAGATCCGACTGCCGCACGCTTTGGCTCGGACAACCTTCTCATGGTTTGCTTAACTGGCTTGGTACCTGGATAAATCTGTAAGGCATGCTCGGCAAGTTCCCTGGGACACCCGGCATATCAGTAGGGTGCCAGGCGAAAATTTTCGAGTTCTCACGGAGGAACTCGACGAGCGCGCTTTCCTCTTCTTCATCTAGACTGGACGACATGAGGACTGTCTTGTCATTGTCCGCCGGGTGAACCCTATGGGCCCTCGTGTCATTTTTGGCACTGAATGAATTCTCGGGAGCAGGCTTCTTGGCCTCGGGAAACACTGTGCGATCATTATCCAATGCAATTTCTGCAAGCTGCTCTTGCACACCGAAAGACTCAGAAATCCTGCTGAATCCCCTGTCGCAGTCGTTTGAACGCCGGAAATCGCCGCGGACTGTGATGACTCCTTTTGGTCCAGGTAGTTTAAGCATAAGGTATGCATAGTGTGGTACGGCCATAAACTTGGCAAACGTTGGTCGCCCTAGTATTATGTGGTACTGAGAAGGCCAGTCGACGACCTCGAACTCGACACTTTCCTTTCTGAAGTGGTCCTCGTCCCCAAGAACGACCTCGAGCCATAAAGAACCCAGAGGGTACACTGCCTTGCCCGACACTATGTCGTGGAATGTGTTTTCAAACTGCTTTAAATTGTCGAGTGACATATTCATCTTGCGCAAAGTGTCTGCGAAAACGATGTTGATGCCGCTGCCCCCATCCATAAACACTTTGCTCATTCTGAATCCTCCAATCAAAGCTTGAATGACAAGAGGTGCGTGGCCTGGACGCACGACTCGTGGCGGGTGATCCGCCCGAGTGAAGCTGATTGGAGTTTCTGAGCCTTGTAGGTACTCTGGGACTGCTGGTGGTGTTGCAATAGCCAAATGAACTTGGCGACTGATAAGGTTCTGACATCTATTAGATGGACATCCTTTCTGTATCATGTACATTGCCCCCCTCGTTTGCGGGTACTGATCTCGGGGTGCTCCCAGGTTTTCCTACTGTCGGTTTTCCTGGACTATGCCTGCGACTTGCCCTGCCGGCGGCGGAGGTAACGATGCGTGTGCGGGCAGAGTCGGATTGGCTGTGGCGTTACGCTGTATCTCAGCCTGCATTGCGATGAAGTCGCGGCAATTTTTTAGTATGTGCGTTGCACGCAAATTGCCGAAATCATCCTTGAACAGGTGCAGTCTGCACGGGTCGTTGAGTTGCTGGGCCGGTGATCGATAGGGTCTCTTGAACCGGGCTCCTCTTGGCTCGAAATCACGTCTTCTGTTGTCATCCTCTCGATTTCTGTCGAGAAAGTTTCCGTCCTCCCGCTCTTCGCGCGAGTTCTCCCCCTGCTGGGTGCCTCGATTTGCCCGGTTATCCTGGAACCCTGCCGCTATTCCCCCGTATGGCCTTGGCTTGATTCTTCTGTCGAAACGGCCACGACGTTCGTTAATGCTCTGTTGAAGATCGGTTTCTGGTGATGGCACTATGTCGTTCCTTACTGAGTCTTCCCCGTCGGCCCATTTATTGGCTATTTCCATGAGGTGCGCAATTGACTTGGGGTCTTCACTACCTAGGGCTTCCTGCAAGTCATTGTGCCTGACTCCTTGTATAAACGCGAATATGGCGTTGTCCTCCGAGATATTTGCGCCTGAATTTTTCATGGTTGAAAGGAAAGACGTCGCCTAGAGGGGGGGTGAATAGGCGAGGAGCACTTTTTACAATTTAGGCTTGATAAATGCGGAATAAAACTTAGTGTTTAACTTATCAATGACATAACCTAAATATACTAGGTTCACCTATGTGCACCAACAACTTAAGCTATGCAAGACAAACATCAAAGGAATCGCAAGGTAAAGAACTTCAAGCACGATGGCTATCACAAAGTAAAGTGCATTAGTAAAGAGCTCGGGTATAGGGATAACCGAGGCACGCGGAGACGATGATGTATTCCCGAGTTCCACCACAAAAGGTGTACGTCTCGTTGGAGAGGTGTGAGCTACCACAACAGGTTTGCTCAACGCCACAAAGGAATCACCTTCTTCTCCGATGAACTCGACCACAAAGGTCCGAGTCCACCTTTGTAACATCCCAACATTTTATAATATTCAAAAACCACTAAAATTTAAAACTTTTCTTTTTATTAAAATAAAATATTAAATGTATAAGGAAACCAACTATGAAAGACTTCAAACTTGAGTTTAATATTTCAAATGTCACAGTTTAAACATTTTATTATCCACTGTATTTCAAAAACCTTAAAATGTAATTTGACAAATATTTTACAAACTACAATCCATTTTATATTAAGTAAATAGTTTACTTATAAGAAATTGATTTCAATCACTTAGTCATATCTATTCATAAATTCACTAATTATTTAAAAATGGTGATAGTTGCCAAATGGTTTTCATTCTCTCAACTAAGTTCCAAACATGGTGTTAAAATTTCAATTCTGTAATCTATAACTATAAACTTCATAGATTTAAATTAATGAAATAACCAAATAAACATCCCTTTTTGCTTAAATGAATTTCATTTATTTTCAAAGTATGAAATGATAAATATATTCTAAATAAGAATAGAATTAAAACAAAAATCTTTTCCAAAGTTGTTATGAAGTTTTTAAATGAATTATCATAATATATTGGTGCACAAACTATTTTCAATTAATACCTTATATTTCATATTTCCTAAACATTATTTATAATCAGTTCTTTAATATTATGCCAAAATAAGGATGAATGGTTCAGCAAAATAAGTTTAAATAACTTAAATTCAAACATGTTGAAATGTGGGTATTTTTACAAACTTTATTCAGCCAAAAGAAAATTTAATTAAGATAGAAATTCAAATTGACTTTTAAGCGTCAAATTTGTATTTAATCAATATTTCAAAATATTATTTTTCAAAAATATTCAAAACATGCCCACAATTGGTTTAACAGAAAGGTAATAATTTTACAAATTTTTAGAATTTTGTTTGACCTCATTTGGACATTCAAATCAAAAGTTATGGATTAATTGGAGAAAAATCAGAAAAAGAAAATACCTGCTGACGTCAGCGGTGACGTCAGCAGATCGTCCTCAACCTCCGGCCGATATTTGCGCCTTTGATCTCTCAACCAAATCCGGCGAGATCGACGCGCGATTGGTTCCCTCCTTCTGCCCTATAAAACCCCTGCACCTCAGCCTCCCTTTCCCCTCTTTTTCCCTTTCGTTTTGCGCCGCCAGGCCGTTCCAATCTCTCACCGGAGTACGTTCAGGCCGCCGCCGTTTTTCACTGTTCTCGCGACGAGGTGAGCACTTCCCCGCCCGAGACCGCGCTCCTCGTCTCTCCTTTGTTGTTGTGCACCTCCTCATGCCTTAGGGCTATATTTTTGTGCAGCCGAACGTCCAATCCATGCACGAACCAGAGTGACCGGAGCCACCGCGCCTCCATCCACTCCTCCACGGCATTCCAAGAAGAGAGACTCACCACCGACGCAGCCATCCTCTCTCCCGCGTTTCTCCGCGACCGGAGATACCCTTCGTTCATTTGGGGAGTCACCGGAGCGACGAATTCGTCGTCAACCGAGGCCGCGCCGCCGTCTTCATCATCGCCGGCAACCATCGCGCCGCCACCCTCAGGTCAGTGCCTCTTGACCGTCTGATCTTCTATCGACGCACGAGATTAGATCTGCTTATTCGAACCGGTACGGTGACTGTCTGCCGTAGATCTAGATCTGGACAGCCCAGATCTATGACTTATCCAGTCAGCGCCCGCGTGGCAGCCACGTCAGCGCCACATCACTGCCCAGTCAGCTGCCACGTGGAAAACGATTTTCTTAATTAAATTTAATTGGCAGTTTTACAGAAACACCCCTGCCACTTAGATTTGTCACAACTTTTTAACCACTTATCCAAATTTAACAAACTTTATATTTTTGGAAAGCTATTGACATGTAGATTACTTTAGATCGGCCAAAATTCAAATTTGACTTAGTATAAAATATTCAAATTTCAAATGGTGAATTTGAGTGTATTTGTAATAACTTTAAATCTATAAATCCAAAAATTGCAAATAAATATGTTTTAGAAACTTTAGAATATTTGTAAATTAATGCTACTGCTATAAAATATTTTTGAGTAATTTTTGAATGATTTCATAGTTGTGTGTTTAATTTGAATAGTTTGACTAATTTTGAAATAACTTTTAATAGAAACATTATTTTTGATTAAATCCAATTGCAATAGATTTAATTAAATGCTCTCTGTCTATTAACACTAATTGTAAAATTTTGTTATAAAAATTTAGTCATACGAAACTTTAATCTTATAATTATTCCTTTTATTATATTTTCCCAAAATTAGAAATTAATTGAATTGCATTTATAAATTTATGCATATTTATAAAGAAATAACCAAAGTTATTTTTATGTTTCTTGTGATTTAAAATTTCATTTCATTCATAGCATATTTATTTTGTAGATATAATTCTCATAGGAAAACCCCTCTTCATTAGTTTTCTCTAAGTTAGAAATAATCTCAACTTGGCATATTTGTGAAGTGCTACACTTAGACACTTAGTAATTTTCAACATGGAGCTGGAAGACCATGGAAGGACTTAGCCAAACAAGACTCCAGAAGAATCTCCAAGGAGTGGAAGCACTTAGAAGAAAGAAAGAAGAAGTTCATGAAGACCAACCAGAAATATTTTCTAAGTCCTTCTTCCTCTTTCTTCTTTCTCCTTTCTTCTCCTCTGAGACTTCATGAAGACTAAGTAACTCCAAGACCAGCCTCGAGGATACAGGAACCATCAAGTCTGAAGATTCATCAAGACTACCAAGAACTCAATCAAGACATCATCCAGAAGAAAGTTACAGGTCTGGAGATGAAGCCTGGAGGACAACTACATCTTTCTTTCTATCTTTTCCCTCTTTCCTAATCTTGTCTTTTAGACTTAAACCAATTTTGATCATGATGTTATCATCTGGAAGTTGTTGGATCCTAGCGGCATAGTGGGATGAAGCGGCCTGGAAACAAATCTTACATGTCCACGTACATGAGACCTGTTCCACAATTTAAGTGGCTGGTCGGGTGTCTGTCTCTCTCACTATAGCGAATGTCCAATTTACAAAGAGTTCATAATAATTGTTGATCATCTCGAACAAATAACAAAGTATTTTCTCTAAGTATTTTATGCACATCATGACTAAGTCATTAAAGTGCTTATTCAAAATAAAATAGTAACAAAGTTAGTTTTATCCAACTTGACCTTAGTCCTTAGTCATTCTTGACCCACCTATTTTCCTTGCATTAACTTAAAAGATTTGCATGGCATGAAAAAGCATTTCTTGCCCTTAGGAATATTTTGCACATCATGCATAAATATATTTTCCTTAGAAAGTTTTATAAAACTTATTTATTCATCTAGTATGTGTTTGTGTGCATTGTGGAGTTGTGCTTGCTGTTGATTGTTGTATTGTTGCTTGTCTATACTGTTAGATTGAACGGAGAGTCCCGAGTATCGTTGAAAAGAGTTGTGAACAACGACAACATTCAAAGGCAAGTGGCACACCTCATAAACTTCCTATTTCTATATGCATTACTTAGTGTATTTTTATATGCATGTGTAGGATAGTATTGCTATGCTAAACCTGTGTAGAATTCCTTATTCCTGTGTCTAGGTTCCTATGCAATACTTAGTAGAATTATTGATGCTATGCAAATGTTGTTTTGTGAAAATCTAAATTCTACTAAGTTAAGAATGAAACACCTGGGTGGTAAGTGGTTGCATGGTTTATGTTGAGTGGCTACTCAGGTCCATGTCTATGGTTCCTGGAGTATGTACACTTGTGAATGGCCACCCAGGAACCGAGGAATCTGAAGAACTCCGAGTGACGATTGCTTCCAGTGCAGCCATTGCCATATGGGCTCTGGCTTGATCAATTATGTTGCGTGGACTCTCTCCGGCTTGACAAGCAGATGTAGGGGGATGTTAGGTGGAACGGGTCAAGCCAGAGTGGGAGGGAAAATGTTTCTGAAAGATCTCGTCTCATTCTCTCCTTTCCTTATCACAAATGGTGTGTAAAGGATACCTGGGTTTGGATGGGTACAATGGTGAACGTGCACAACCTCTGCAGAGTGTAAAACTAAGTACTTAGCCGTGTCCCCGGTACGGACAATTTGAGCAGCTGATCACGGACGTCAACGGAGGATTCCATCATTCCAACTTCAGAAATAAAACTTGATGGGTGAACAAGGGAAGAGGAGAATTATGGTTTTCATGCCATACTCGTCGATTTCAAGAAAAGTGTTTTCAAAAGAGTAGGAAAAATTGGCTTTATGCAAATTAGCCTTGAACTCCACCAGCCAAATATGCATATAGGCTTTAGAGTTATTCCATTAAGTGTCCACCATAGTGTCACTTGCCAGACTCCATTTTTAATGGAATCTGACCCACGTTGTTGCAATATTTTTCTTATTGCAGATTTGATCAAATGACGAGTGAGGTTTCGTTTAAAGATTTCGAGTCTACAACCAACATGTTTTCGCCTGTGGCAGCATGAAAGTTACAGAGACTCACTGCTATTGTATTTCCGCTGTGTACTTTTTCAATGCTAGCTTTACGCTATGCAACTTGTATCAAATATTTTGTAATTCTGGATCATCGATGTAATATAATTGATGCTTTGTTGTGATATTACATCGTAAACTGTGTGTGCAAATGAATCGATCCAGGGATTTGCACTATACACAGGTATCTGCCTTATTTAAAGTGCAGGTACGCTACAACCTTCCACTATGAACTCCTTTGGGGCGGAGAACAATCTCGTACAACAACCTTGGGGCACACACCCACAACCGAATTGGGGGCTCCCAAATGACCACAAGAGGTCTTGACCACAAAGGTCCCAACTAGCCACAAAGGCCTTGACCACAAAAGGTCCTATGCCACAAAGGCGGCCACTAAGGCGTCTAGGGTCCAAGACCCAAGAGTAACAAGCTCACGAATTTCACCACCACGAATCCTCGTGGAGGGCTCAAACCGATGCAAGATAGAATGGCAAGAACACACAAAGTGCTCAAGTTCTTCACTCTCAAATTCCAACAAAGCAACAAATGCTTATGGGGGAATAAGAGAGGAAGAACCAAGAAACCACAAAGGAGACAAAACCTACACTCCCAAATCCCACCACAAGCAACTAATGCTTATGGGGGGATAAGAGAGAGCAAGAACAAAGGGGGAGAACCACAAAGGAACTCAAAGATCTAGATCCACTAAGTTCCCCTCACTTAGAGGAGAGATGGATTGGTAGAATTGTAGATCTAGATCTCCTCTCACTTTTCCCTCAAAGATATGCAAGAATCATGGGAGGATTTGAGAGTGGGCAGCTTTCCCAAGGTCAACAATGGCAAGAGAGAGAGGGGAAAGTCGTCAGCTCAAGGAAGAAGAAGGGGAGGGGTATTTATAGCCCCTCCTTGATTTCTAGCCGTTGGGAATCTCCAGTCCGGAAATTTCCGAACTGAGGGCCGGAGATTTTCGGACCCCGGAAATCTCCGGTAGGAATTCCGACGCGAGTTGAGAAAAGATCAGTGCTGAAGGCAAATAAGACTTGGCGAAAAACTGCAACTTGTGACCGGAAATATCCGAGAATCCGATGGAAAACTGAACTGAGTCAGTACGCAATTGAGTTCTGGACTTAGCAAAAATCTTCCGTCACTCGGAGATCTCCGGACTGGGGCTCGGAAATCTCCGAGCACCGGAAATCACCGAGCAAGGTCCGGACATTTCCGACCCTTAAAAAAACTGCAGAAACAACATAACTGAAATAACTTTTGCAAATAAACTCCGAATGATTTGAGACCAACTCCGTTGGAAAGGCACTGACAAGGAGAGGGCTACCAAAACCATAAATAGAGCAAAGTCCCCACACATGTGAAGGTGTGGAACTTTCCTCAAGGTTGAACCGGTAATATTTCCACACCGAAAACGCAACGAGTTTTCCAAACTAAAACCGTTTTCGAAGAACTTGGTCTTGTTATGAAGATCACAACAAGAACCAAAAACCAACAAGGAGAAAAGCCAAATAAGAACCAAGAAAGATGTTATGCCAAGCATGCAAAGGTTTGAGCTCTCCACAAAGATACGATCAAGTTACTCACTCGAGAGCTCCTCTTGATAGTACGCCTATCTATCCTATAGCCCTATCAAGATCATACCTTTGCCTTGAGCTATCCACTTGAGCTAGAAGATGACGATCATGATCTCTTCAAGTGGACCACCTTTCTTGATTGTGCTTTCTACCACATGCTTGATGAAGACTCCTCCATATACTCCCCCATACTCCATTATGGGAGAGTCTCGCTTAGCTTCGTCTTCATGTCTCCGGCAGCTTCCCTTGTCTTGCACTAGCCAACCTTTCTTGATTGTGCTTGCTAGCACATGCTTGATGAAGACTCCTCCATATACTCCCCCATACTCCATTATGGGAGAGTCTCGCTTAGCTTCGTCTTCATGTCTCTGGCAGCTTCCCTTGTCTTGCACTAGTCAACCTTGACGACGATCATGGCATGACATCATCCTTCATGAGCTATATTAAAAGATCTTCTTGTTGCAAGCCCATGGAAGATACCATCTTTCTTCATATAGGTGATGCCTTGACAACTTCAAGCCATACTTGCAATAAGCTCAAAACACACATTAGTCCTTAGGGATTGTCATTAATTACCAAAACTATACATGAGGGCACATGCCCTTTCAATGGTAGTCCAGCGCTGAATGTACTCGCGCAGTGTTTCACCAGGTTTTTGCTTGCAAGCCCGGAGCTGCTGAAAAGATGTGGGTCGCTTGAACGTGGAAGAAAAGTTTCTCTTGAAGTCACTTCAAAAAGCTTTTCATGTACCATACGAACTGCGCGGTAGTCCTCTGAACCACGCACGGGCTGATCCCGTTAATATTAGTTGGATGTACTGCATGCCAATCGTAGTATTCCCTCGCTGACACGCTACTGCCGTTGTATAGTCTTCTAACCATGCTGATGGCTCTTGACTGCCATCATACTTGGGAGTGTCTGAAATTAGTTTGAATCTTCTTTGCATACGAGTTTCCCGTACCGCCGAAGTGAAGCACATTGCGCCGCATGGCTCGACATCAGATTTTAAATCTGAACTGCTATGACTGGAACCTGGAGTCCGACTACGATGCCTACGCTGGTGCCGGCGCCTGTTTATTAACCGCTGGGTGATTACGTCTCTTGCATCGAACCCTTCATCTTCATAATCATGATCAAAACTGACAGCCTGCCTATGCTGCCGACGTTCCTCTATACTACGCCTGCGCCCTTCTCTCTCGCGGAGACGTCGAGTGGACCACTCTTCTTCGGTGTCTTCTCTGTCTCGGCTGCTCCGATTTCGTTGCCTGGACCTGCTTCGCTCCAAATCTTCTCGCTCTCGCTCGTCGCGGTGACGGCGCCTGGACCTGCTACCTTCTGGTTCGTCCTGAGCACCTTCCTTTTGTCGCTGATTGCAGCGTCGGGTGTTATCGCCCGGGGTCGACTGATCAACTAGTCGACTGCCGTTTGGACGGGTGCCTGTACCAGGAAGGTTCTGACCAGGGCTGCTCCCTGGTCGGCCTGCCGGGGTAGCGACTGGTACAAAAGCTGAACCAACATGCCCTAAAGCCTCGATCTGAGCTCGGTGAAGAGCGTGTCGTGGGTCAACCTGCGGAGGCATGGTGGATCTGAGATAGGTTGCTACAGAAGCTACGGCTGCTGCTGTGGTTTTTGGGATGGGAATGCTGTCGTCCGCGATAGTCATGAACTTATGCCTGACGTTACTCAAATTTTGCCTAGCCACGTGTAACCTGGACCTAGTCCTTACATGCTCCGTTGTGCCTGGCTCCGCACCAGTCGACTCCGAGGATGAATAAGCCAGTCTCCTTACACTGAGCGAGTCGGCTCTAGCCTGCCTTTCGTTGAGGGTGTTCTGCAACTCAACTAACTCGAGGTTTTACTTGCGTAATAGATACTGGTATGCCAATAAATCCTCCCTGGCAGAGTCGATGGGTAGCAACGCGCCTCTGTTAACAACATCCTCCAACCTGGTGGCCATCTCCTCTGTGATTTCTAGATCCTCACTCACCATCCGTACTATGATAGGGTACTGGGTGTCCTGGGGCGCCGGGTGCGCTGTAGGCGTGGCTCCTAGAGCGGCATCCATCGTGCATACTTGGATAACCTGCTGACTGCGCACGCTGCGCCCCCTACAATTGTACTCGCGCTTACTATCCACGGACGAGCCCCCACTGTGGAGTATTAATGCGACTTGGGAAGCGACACAGTCAGAACAATAGCACGTCACACCTAACTCCTTGACGGAAGCGAACGGGTTTATAGTGCTCGAGGACGAAACTGCGTGGATTTAGTTGATGACGATGACGCGGGAATCGAAACTCCCGTGAGTGATGCAGATGCGATCCTGACTGTTGATGAAGACGCGGGAATCGAGGATCCCGCGAGTGACGTAGATGCGATCTTGACTGTTGATGAAGACGCGAGAGTCATGGACCCCGCGAGTGATGCAAATGCGATCTTGGCTGTTGATGAAGACGCGGGAGTCGTGGACCCCGCGAGTGATGCAGATGCGATCTTGACTGTTGATGAAGACGCGGGAGTCATGGATCCCGTGAGTGACGCAGATGCGATCTTGACTATTGATGAAGACGCGGGAGACGTGGACCCCGCGAGTGACGCAGATGCGATATTGACTGTTGATGAAGACGCGGGAGTCGTGCATCCCGCGAGTGACGCAGATGCGATCTTGACTGTCGATGAAGACGCGGGAGTCATGTATCCCGCGAGTGACGCATATGCGATCTTGACTGTTGATGAAGACGCGGGAGTCGTGGACCCCGCGAGTGACGCAGGTGCGATCTTGACTGTTGATGTAGACGCGGTAGTCGAGGATCCCGCGAGTGACGCAGATGCGATCTTGACTGTTGATGAAGACACGGGAGTCGTGGACCCCGCGAGTGACGCAGGTGCGATCTTGACTGTTGATAAAGACGCGGGAGTTGAGGATCCCGCGAGTGACGCAGATGCGATCTTGATGCCATTGTTTGCCGATCGGACTGGGCTCGCCACGTGGATAGTTCCCCACTGGTTGACCAGGAACCGGAAGCTGCCAAAGGTCAGATCCATATCTGAGTGTACATGCGCGAACGCTGATCGCTCCGAAGCCGAGTGCGGGACGAACTCGAAGAACCCGAGTGCATACGGCTTCCTTAGGTCCAGATGCACCCGTGACGCTCTGCTGCTGCTGATGGAGCCGCCGACTCCGTTGATCCAACGCCCTTCTTTCCCACAGACGACGCCAATTGACGAGGGATTAACTCGACAAGTCCCATGGTGATGTACCTAGGGTTGTATCGATAGGAAGAATATATGGGTGTTGGCGAACTCGGACGGCTGACGAGCAAAGAGTTGCTCGTCCAATCTATATTATCAATCTCACAATATGGTTACAGGGGTTCCCGGCGAGTCGATGTCTCGCTAGGGTTTAGGTATCTCAGATTGCACGTATCCTTTCTTCTCCCTCCTGACCCATATATATATATAGGGATCCAGGTCTCAGAAGTTTGAGTACGACTAGGATTACAGTCATTAGTTACCCAAGTCGGCACGAAACCACCTAACTTGTTCCATACTCTTACTATTAAAAATCCCTTTGTCTTCTTCTTTATACAGGCCAACAACTGGGCCTTACAGGAAACCAGCCTTTAATACAGCCAGCTGGGTGTACCCATCGGGTATAACCACATCAGCGTGGATGATCTCCAAAAGCCAAAGCACTATGTCATATGGGATGCTAATGTGCATCAACATATCTATGCTGAATGTGTTGTTATTATCAAAGCACCTCGATGACCAGTGGTACTACTACAGCCACTCTTATGGTTATGTATATCTCTCTTACGAATTTTACTTTTGTGTTGTTTACAGTGGAGAACTTATTTAATATTACTGCAGAGAACTTGGTCAGAGAAGACTTGTGAGGAAGCTAGGAGAAGTCTGACGGGGTTATGTCAAATGAGAAGAAACTGACTGCATTGTGGAAACGACGAGCTCATGAATTGGGCTCCAGCCGCAACCATATGATAGCCTACTAATCAGTGCAGCACTATCCTGCATATAAACATCAAATATTTTTATGTGATTTGTTTGGCTTACGACTACAAATAAATAAATTACTTACACATAATGTTTTTGCTTGTGGTGTTTGAAATTTGAACATTATTTGTCTTTAAAGTTGTTTGACCAATATACGGTATGTGTAATGATGTTTGAAACATAGTTGGTTCTGTTTAATGATTTGTTAGTTTCATACACGGAATTTCTCCTGTATTGCATTTATTTCATGACAATTTTTCTGGTTTAAGAAATACTGGAATCTATATGAGAACAAACGCACATTATTTATATATTCACGGATAAAAGTTCTATATTTAATAATTGGACTACCTTTTCTTTGCCCGTTGCAACGCACGGGCATTTTACTAGTTCTTGTTCATATCGGTTGTTCTCTCCCTAATGTAACTGTATTATCTGTATAAGAATGTATTATCTGTGTAACTGACACTATGATTTGGCAATACCATTTAGTCGGGGATCCCCCTGATCGTTTCAAAAAAAAATCTTGTTGCATTCGAGAGGAAAGGTAAGACAGGTCTTTGTGCGGGTAGTTTGGGCATGCATAAAGCTTATGACGTAGACTTTCTTGAGCAATATGATGGTGAAATCATGCTTCAATGAAAGAGTGCTTAGTTTGATGATTGCATTTGTATCTATAGAGATTACAAAAAGGACATCCTCTCTCCTCCTATTTTTTCCTTGTTGTTTGTGCAGAAGATTTCTCAAATACTCCCTCATTCCAATGAACAAGGCCAATGAACAAGGCGTATATTTTATGGCACGGGGATTAATAAGAACTTTGTAGAAAAATATTTTCCAATCTTGTCCCTAAAAAGTGATTTTTTGCCAGGTCTCCACGCGCACATACAGAGCAAAGGGCCCTCCCGCATGCACTGCATGCACAGCTACCAGCCAATCAGCAACGTTTTATAAGGAGTGTAGTAATTATTGTATAGGATAGAAACGAAGGGAGCACCTCGAGCACTAACTGCGTGAGAACGAGTGGAGGGTAGTTTGGGGGCAATAGATACTTCACAGCATCTGCGCCTTGTTTTGTGGTGAAAAAACAGAATTTTTTATACGTCTTATCTAAGGGAACGGAGGGAGTATGTTGCTGCATGAAGAAATCGGTGGCATTGATGGCATAAGCATGCGCAAAAATACACAGCCAGTTTGACACCTTTTATTTATGGATGATTACTGGATTTTTATGAAGGCAAATATGAGTAATGCAACTTACTTAATGTAATCAAGTTCTTAAAATCAGTAGTGGTAATTTAAAACAAATGGTGAGCGTCGAAAAGTCTAATATTTTTTAGTTCCAAAACGAACGTAGATACAAAATTGGCATATGCTTACATCTCAACATTGATTAAAAAAAACATTGATAATGAGTCCTTGTTACGTAAGTAATGATTGTTTTCAGCATTTTTGTGGAACCGGTTATACAAAGATTAATTTGGTTGGAGGGAGAAAGCAACTATTTATGGGCAGAATAGAAATTTATAAAATATAAGTGGGTCAAACTATTCCCACTCGAGTAATGTATGTATTTAAGAACAAAATGTTGCACGACGGATTTATGGGTACGTAATGCTCATCTAAGGGAATAGGATGAGCAAGGACACATAGAGAAAGTATCAAGCATCGGTACCAAGGAAATTACAAGTTTACCGGTTGGACTCAAGATATTCCGTCCTATCCAATATAGTTTTTTCTCGATTTAAACACACGTGAGGTCATCAAGTTGCACGAAATGTAAGGATTGGTCACCAACTTGGAAAAAGCTAAGTTTCAGTCACCAAGTTGTATTGGTCGTTTCGTCGCCATGCTCAATAAGTTGCTCACGTGGATAGTGTTTTTGGCACAAAAAAAAAGGCTTAAACTTCCATTTCTTCTAATACTAGTTCCTTTTTTGCATGAGAAAAAGAAGACACTGACATCAGAACGACGGCATCAATGGTTAGATACCCTCCTGGCGACCAAGGATTGATAAAGGAAGGAGCGAGGGCCTACGCTACGAGGCGCTTTGGACGCGCACCAGTGCGGGGAGCAATTTTGTGGCGTTGCTACCTTTTTATGGTGATCGGAGCTTGTCCAATGACAAACTCTCGTGGAGGCCGGAGGAGGCAACGAGCTAGACCAGATCGAGAGGGAGAGGGAAAAGGGTCTCACGAGCACCGCAAGCTCGCCCGGAGCGTGTTTTTTTAAGAAAAGGGGCAGTACCGGGCTCTGCATCGATCGATGCATACGGCTTTTATTTTATTGAAACAAATAGTATCTCACAAAACATATTACATCAAAAGTTACCCAAAATGTATGAAGAAAGGACATCATATAGTGACTCTATATCAACATGCTATCCTCAACTCAGAACGCCAGCTGAACTGAGAATACAGATCCGACGCGACCAATTCCAGGCGGCTGCACCCAAAATCCATTGCGTCCCGCTTCTCCGTTAACTGCAGGTAATACCACGTACGGATCCAATGAGTAGCCATGGGGATAACCTGCATAAAAGATGTTTTTTTGCTCTGTTAAAAATATAATCATTTCGGATATTCCGAATGGCCCAAAGTAAGGCACAAACACCAACTCGGATATGAACCTTCTCTACTTGAGAAACCCCCTTCAACCAATTACCAAACAAGTTTGTTATGTTTGTTGGTGGTATAATGTTCAAAGCCATGTGAACAATACGCCAAACCATTTTTGCAAGAGGGCAAGAGATAAATAAATGTTGTATTGTTTCCTCTTGGTCACAGAAATAACATTTCTTACATCCTTCTCATTTCCTTTTAGCCAGGTTGTCCTTAGTAAGGATCTCTTTACGATATAGGAACCCCATAAAAATCTTAATTTTTAGAGTTACCTTCATTTTCCAAATATGTTTACTTAGAAAGCGTGTGTGATCACTCATGATATCAAGATACAAAGATTTAACCGTGAACCTCTTGTTGGTTGTTAATCCCCACCTGAAATCATCTTTTTGGTCTGTAAGATTAACCTGCATTAGGCGGTTTACCAAATGTAACCATCTTGCCCATTTATTTCCCGTCAATGCTCTCCTGAAACTAATATTTATGGGAGACGCATGAGTCATGGCATCAGCCACCGAAACTTGTTTCCGATGAACAATGTTGTACAAGGAAGGATATTGGTTGGCTAGAGGCTTGTCCCCAAGCCATGTATCTTCCCAAAAACGCGCGCTCGCGCCATTTCCCACAACAAAAGAACCATGATCAAAGAATTCCCCCTTAACCTTCATTAGACCCTTCCAAAATGGAGAATCTGTCGGTTTACTCTTAACTTGTGATAAGGATTGTGAAGCGAGATATTTATTATGTATTAACTCGTGCCATACCCTTCCTTCTTCAGATACTCGAGGAATGTAGTGTGTAGAGATGGTCAGCATACTCGAGGAATGTAGGATGGCGGCTAATCGACAGCGTCGATATCCAATCGGGTATGAGGAAGGCGACTCAATTCCGGTGGCTCCCAGAGCACAGCTCGCGGAGGATGAAGAACATGCCACAACAGAGACACAGAGCATCTTGAGGGAGCTCAAGGAGGTTGACACCGACGGGATCGACCGCTATTTCTTGAGCTCTAGTCGCCACCACCGCACAATTTCATCACCGTCGGATCGTCCCTGGCCTCTATGACCGCTCCTTCAGACTCCTAGTCAGCTGAGCTTCCTTCTGAACCCCTCAGTTCATCCTCTCATGTCCCAAATCATCCGCCGTGTGCGGCCATTGTGTTCCACTCCGATGACCACCACCGCTGTTGCCAGTGACCAAATGGTCGCCTCCACCGCCCATTAGACTCCTCCCGACACACTTGTTCTGATCCGTGTCTCCAAGTCCTCGTGTGAGCTCGAGCAATCAAAGCCGTTCTTGTCTCTCTCCGCCACTGACATGTGGGTACCAGCATCAATCAATGATTAATCTTTAATTGTCATGTTGATATCTATATCTATACCTAATAATAAAGGGAGGAAAGCTTCTGCCAAATTTTTCGTCAACCCATAAAATGCCCCTAAAGTACCACTTATTTACCTGAACTGCCACCGCTTACTCAAATAACGGTTCGATTGAGAAATCCCCTTTCGCTGCCTCCGATTTATCGCTGAGCAAAAGAAGCAGAAGCCTCAGGATTCAGAGATAGAGGCGACAACGACGAACTTCGAAGGTTGCTCCAGTGACCAACGGGACTACAGCGAGCGACGTGTTGCGGGTGCGTGTGTGGATGCAGCAAGTGGAAAGAGCAGGAGCCAAAGCGGCTCGACCTTGTGCGGGTGCGTTCATGGCGGAGCGCAGCTTGGAAGGATGCACACGATCGCGTAGAGCATGAAATCGAGCCGGTAAACAACGGGTATCGAAAGGGAATCTCAGCGGGAGGTGGCTGGAGGATTAGATCGTGCTAGAGGCAGACCGGAGGCGGTGAATCCCCCGGCGTAGCTCCCCATGCCCCTACGGCGGCGCCAGCGGGAGCGCTCCTGGCACGGGTCCGAAATCCCAACGCCCCTGCTCTGATGCCCGCGGGAGCACTCCCGGTGCGACCACCGCGTTGTGGTCGCCTCGCCTCTTCCCAAGCCGTGCAAGCATGAGGGCCTCGCCTCTTCCCAAGCCTGCCTCCCTCCTCTCTCTCCTTCCAAGATCTGCACCCGCTCCGAGCGCCGACCGCCTCTCCGACGACCTCCGTCCGCCTCCAGTATGCATCCATACTCTCTCCCTGCCAGTAGACGACCCTACGGTAATTGCGCTGCTCCAACACGCCATTTTTATCTCAAATCCAGCACGGTTCTAGACCTGCTACGCTACACAGACGACGATTGCCGCCTCCCGTGCGCACGTTACTCTTGAGCAGCCTCCTGCCCTCACCAGCTTCTCTGTTGTGAAGAACGAGAAGAAACGGTGGATAAACTACACCGGCTCAAAAAAGGTTTTCCCGGATACCGCTTCGGCTTCTGGCGATCAGGAGGCGATTAGGGTTTCCAGTGGAACCGGCGGCGCCTGTCGGACCTTCTCCGGCGAGGCTTGTGAAGTGCGGCGAGGGGACGTTCTTCTCTCGCAGCTCATCAGACCTGCTCTCTCCTCTCAGACCTGGTGCTATCGGTCGGTGGAGGCTTGAACCGATCTGTTGAGGGAAAGGCGGTCATGGCCTCATCAAATTGGGGCACGTCTAAGGGTGCTACTGATGCGGCTGCAAAGGGAAAGGAATCGGTGTGGACGGAGGAACCAATAGAGGAATTGGTGGGTCGTATGAAGCTGTCGACGGCCGAATCCAAAAAGTTGTTCATCGATTATTGTGCTGAGGTGCCGGCGAATCCAGTCTGGGCTCTGGCTGGCAAGATCTTATGCTCAAAAATCTTTAGCATCCAAACGATCGCAGCGGTGTTACGACCTGCTTGGGGCAATCCGAAGGGTTTGGTGTTTCGGGATGGCTGCCCTAATCTGTTTGTGGCGGAGCTACCCTCGGAACTTGAGAGGGATAGAATCTGGGAGAGATCGCCATGGAACCTGAATAAACATGTTGTTGTGCTGGAGAATTTTAAGCGCAGTCAGCGTCCGTCAGAACTGAGGTTTGATCGTTTGCCGATCTGGATCCGAGTGATGAATCTACCGTTCAACCTGCATGATGATTGGGGTGAACGGATTGCTGGCAACATAGGGGAGTTTATCAGTATAGATAAGACCAACAATATGAGGGTTAATGCAAAGTTTCTGCGGGCTCGTGTGTCCATCAATGTGCATGAGCCACTGCAGCGCTGGATAGCCATCGACTCAACACTGCGAGAGGCCTGTGACTGGTATGACATAAAATTTGAGCAGCTGCCCTTCTTCTGTTTCTCTTGTGGTCGCCTGGGCCACTCCGATCTAGAGTGTGTGGATCCAGGAGATAGGGATGAGCTAGGACGCCTCCCATACTGGCCGAGATTAAGAGCTGTTGATGAAAGGAAGAAGTATGCTGAGCCCAACGTGTGGGGCAATTACTCCAATGGTGGTAAGACTTATGCTCAGGCAAGTGCCCAGGGCAAACAGAATGTGGCTGGAGGTTCTGAGGAGGCCAACGTGGCTGGACAGCAAAGGGTACCACCACCACCTCCTGTCGGTGGACGAGGGAGAGGTGGAGCAGTTTTTCGGGGTGGGAGATCTGGTCATGCTCGAGGTAATTGGCAGGTTTACAAGAAACTACAGATGGATGACGCTTCAGATCACATGTATACTGACACCTTGATGGTTCTGTACGATCCAAAGTTGGCGGGTGTGAAGAGAGATGAGAGGCCAGAGAAGGATACTATCTCCCCAGCGCCATCCCCTGATACGAAGAAATTTCGGAAGGGAGAGGAGAAGGAGGTTTCTGAGGCTACTACTGATCCCCAGGCGGAGACTGCTGGTCAGTCCCGCCAGTCCCAATGAGTTGTTTATCGGTGAACTGTCATGGGCTTGGGAACCCGGGGACAGTTTGCGAGCTTCGCAATCTAGCGAAGCAAGAAGGGCCCATGCTGCTCTTTGTTATGGAGACGAAGATCAGTAAGATTAGGACGGAGAAGCTTTGCAATGCTTTGGGTTTCTCGGGAAGTTTCGCTGTGAGTAGCGATGGTCTAAGTGGGGGCATTGGTTTGTTCTGGACAGCGGAAGCTATTGTTGATCTCAAGAGCTATAATTCCAACCATATTGATGTTCTTGTGCAACGTTGCACGGGAGGGGTTAAGTGGAGGTTCACAAGGTTCTACGGGGAACCGCGGAGAGGGAACAGACACACTAGTTGGACACTGCTGTGGAGGCTCTCAGAAGTTTTTCCTTACACATGGCTCTGCATGGGGGATTTCAACGAGACTCTAGTCGGATCGGAACAGTTTAGTGCCAATCCTAGGCCGGAAGCTCAAATGAGAGCTTTTAGGGAGTGTGTGGAGGATTGTGGCTTAAGTGACGTCGGTTGGACGGGGTTGCCGTTCACTTGGGATAATAGGCAGGCTGATCTAGCAAACGTGAAAGCAAGGATCGATCGTGCCTTCAGAAATGATGCATTATTTGATGCGTTCAAGGTGGACCGAGTGCATCATGTTGACTTTGTGGCATCAGATCATTGTTTGGTGTCCATGAGGCTACGAGGACCGGATGAGCAGAGGAGTGGACAAATGCAGCGGAGTTTTAGGTATGAGAATGCTTGGCAAACTTTAAGCGATTATGACAAGAAGATAGCTGAATTGTGGAATGATAAACGAGGTTCGGGAGGCTTGTCAGGGGTCACTCGTACTCTAAAAGACATGCAAGTGGAGCTAGCAAGCTGGGGAAATTCTAAATTGGGCAATTTCACAGATAAACTGGCTGTGCTTCGGAGGGAGCTGGCTGCAGTACGAAGAAACTCTATGGGTAGCGGCCCATCTCAAGATGAGCAGACATTATGGGTCGCATTAATCGTGTGCTGCACCAAGAGGATATCTGGATTAAACAGAGGGCCCGTGTTCAGTGGCTTAAAGAAGGGGACAGGAACTCGGCCTTTTTTTCATGCGCAAGTAGCCCAAAGGAAGCGAATGAATAAGATCACGAGTTTGCAGCGGCCCGATGGGACGATCTGCGAGAGCACCGAGCAGATGCATCCGTCGAAGGCGCCAGGTGTGGATGGGTACACGACAGGTTTTTTCCAACGTCACTGGGAGCTTGTGCGTGAGACAATTGTTCCAACTGTTCTGGAGTTTATGAATGGGGGTGTGCTTCCTCCAGACCTGAATGATACGGCCATTGTTCTCATACCCAAGGTAAGACACCCCCAATCAATTTCTCAATACAGGCCTATATCCTTATGTAATGTGATTTACAAGATCTGCACAAAGATGATCTCTATCAGGTTGAGGCCGGTCCTGGAGGAAACAATTAGCCAAGAGCAAAGTGCGTTTGTTCCGGGTAGGTTGATCAGAGACAATGCTCTAGTGGCCTTTGAGACTAGTCACTGTATGAAAAGGCGAAAGAAAGCCAAGAAAGGAGCATGCGCCGTTAAACTCGTCATGATGAAGGCGTATGATCGGGTGGAATGGCCGTTTCTGGAAGCGATTATGCTCAAACTTGGTTTCTCGGTGGCAATAGTGCGCTTGATTAGGAGATGTGTTACTTCGACTAAGTTCTCGGTGAAGGTGAATGGTGAGCTGTTACCTAGTTTTATTCCGACACGTGGATTACGTCAGGGAGACCCAATTTCGCCATATTTGTTTCTGATGTGTGGTGAAGGACTGTCAGCTATGTTGAACAATTTCAGTATGGGGTATATTGATAGAGGAGTTCGTGTTTGCAACAGGGTGCCTGGGATAACGCTTTGCAGATGACAGTTTGATCTTCATTGAAGCTACACCGAGGGGGAGCTGCAAGACTAAAGGTAATTATGAACATGTATCATGAAGCTTCGGGGCAACTGGTTAACAGAGATAAGAGCTCAATTTATTTTAGTCCGGGGATTCCTCAGGAGGTCCGTGCTGCAGTGAAAAACGAGTTGGACATTCAGGTTGAAGCTTTCGGTGAGAAATATCTTGGCCTGCCCACGGCGGTTGGCAAGATTTCTGGAGATGTGTTCGACTACATCGCGGAGAGGATCCGTAGCAAACTCAATGGAAGGTCGGAGAAAAATCTCTCGTATGCGGCAAAGGAAGTGATGATTAAGTCAATAATTCAAGCCATGCCGACTTATAGTATGGCGTGTTTCCTACTTGGCAAGGGCACTTGTCAGAAACTTACGTCGCTTATAGCTCAGTTCCGGTGGAGTGGATCTTTGGATAAACGCTCCATGCACTGGTTAGCTTGGGATAAAATTGCTAAGCCCAAAGGGTGGGGCGGAATGGGTTTCCGGGAGATGCATTTGTTTAACCTGGCTTTACTTGGCAAGCAAGGATGAAGGCTGATCACAAACCCCCAATCTTTGTGTGTCCAGGTTTTGAGGGGGAGATACTACCCTAATGGGGACTTCATGACGGCCGGGATCCCACAGACGGCCTCAAAGACGTGGCGCTCTATTGTGGCGGGTAGAGAGGCGCTGAAGCTAGGACTAATTAACCGGATTGGCTCTGGAGAGTCTTTCTTGATATGGGATGATAACTGGATACCAGGGTCAATGATGATGAGACCTATGGGGCGACTAGTGGAGACGGATAAACTATTTGTGAGTGAGTTAATTGATCCAGATACGCATCAGTGGAATGAGTCACTAATCCACACACTGTTCTTGGCCACGGATGTGGAAAGGATCCTGCAGATACCCCTGCGATATACTACGGGGGAGGATGGTACAGCATGGGCTTTGGAGAAGAATGGCATATATTCAGTCCGTTCGGCTTATCGAGGCCTAGTGGCCGAGAAGGAACAACATGTGGAAATACAGGGGGGTCGGGCGACCACCTCAGCTGTGGGCGACGAGCTAAAGTGGCGTAAGCTCTGGAAGATCGATGTTCAACCGTGGGTACGAGTCTTTTGGTGGAGAGTGCTCAAAGGCATTTTGCCGGATTATGCAACTCTCGCCAGGCGGCATGTCAAAGTTCAAAGTACCTGTCCGGTGTGTCAATCAACTCCAGAAACTCTATTGCATGCTTTAGTAGAGTGCTCTCATGCACAACTCTTCTGGACATCGGCAAGAAAGGAGTTTAATCTAAAACTACCGCGACTACACCCGATAACGTGGGCATAGGACATTTTATGTGAACCTTCTTTTGGGAGTCTGTATAGAGATATGGCTATTTCGATTATGGCACAAATCTGGGATTCCAGGAATAAGTGGAGCCATGACGATCAAGGTTACAATCCAAAGATCATTGTGGGCTTCGTGGGCGAAACTTTAGCGTTGATGAAAGGCCTCAAGGAGAAGCATCGGCGGCGTATGCCGAGGAGCACCTGGCAGGGTCCTACAGCGGGAAGTGTCAAGATCAACTCGGACGGGGCGATTCGGCAAGACGAAGGCATTGCTGCGACAGGAGGTGTGGCGCGGGATGGTGATGGTTTTAGGAGTGCGTGGTGTCGAGTTTACCGCGGCATCACGGATCCCCTGATTATCGAAACGCTGGCCATGAGGGACTCGGTGGTGGAGGCTCACAAGCAAAACTTCAACAAGGTTATTGCTGAAACTGATTGTGCGGAACTAGTTCGACTCTGGGTGGAAAGAGGCAATCATCATGCGGTGATCAATCCGATCATCAGCGAAATTGGCGAGGTAAGTTCGAAGTTTATGACCTTTGAGATGGTTCATATTCCGAGAACATCAAATTCCGTCGCCCACGAGTGTGCTAAGCATGCTTGTGTTCATGGAGGTCCAGCGGATTAGGTTAAAGAGAGTCCGTTGTTTCTCTCTTATAGCTTGATGGCTGATTGTAATCCTAGTTATCCTATACACATGCGTGATGTAAATGTGTTAAACACTTAAAGCAGCAAGTTTTCATACGCACTCTTTTCCTGCCAGGGTACCTAAGGGGACTGGTAGGTTTTTAATGAGGCGGGCTTGCTAGCTTAATATATGGAGAGTTTTGAGTTCAAAAAAAAAGAACGAGAAGAAACAAGATGTATTAGGATGGGAATTTTTCTAAGACCTTTCAAGACGCCGTTCGGGTAGGCCGAGATGCAATTGCTTATGTGCAAGTAACATTTTTTAATGTTATGTGCAAGTAACATCTCGTGGCTGGCCCAGCGGCCATCGCATCACTGATCCATACATTAATGAAAACCAAAGCTGAATGCCTAAATAGCATGATGCAATTAGCTATATTGTTTTCTACTATACGTGCGCATTCATGCATCTTGATGGTGGTTTACTAATTAACAATTAGTAAGGGAACTCATGCATTTGGATGCTTGGAGTGTGGTGATTTCAGTCATAGCATGTCTACTGCATTTGGTTGACTGATGTCTTATTATTTCTTTTTTCAAACAAGATTGTTTTATTATATTTCTCTTTTGCAAATTTATGTTAGAATTGTGGGAACCGAAAAAATAAAACATATATACCAAACCAAACAAACCACATTAAACATTTCAGGGCACCCTAATACTTGGATCCGATTTCAGAAATATTAACATTTAAGCTTGTTGCGGATTGAAGAAATCATTTTGATCAGCTACTTTTTCACAAAATCAAGTTAACGGATAGACATATTATCAAAATAAAAAAGCGTAGTTGTAAATATAGTTGATATTAACTAGGAAGACGAAAATAAATATTATGCATAAAAGGAATCTATTTTACATAAACATGTTTACATGAGAAAGATAAAGGAATTTATATGGCATGGCAACAAACAAGATACTTTTTCTCTATCGCCCTCTCCACACATCCACCTCAACATCGATCAAAATTAATGAGAATTCGTCGGTGAAGTCCTAGGTGTCGTCAATGTTGGAGAAGATGATTAAGAGTTTGAGCGACACGGATTTTTTTTCCCGTTTCAATGCACGGGCATTTTACTAGTTGTACCTAAAGGAAACAAGACAATCAAAGAAAAAAAATCCAAGATAGTCGAAGGCACCCTTCTTTTTTTCTCCGTTGAAATCTAAACTCACCTAGATTGCTCTCATGTTCGATGACACTGGTCGTTAGAATAGTTTTTCCCTTGCTAGATAAGTATGGATTTGGGGCATTTGTGTTTCGGGGGCTCGGGGCAGCCGTCCACCCTACCCCTCCTTAGGATGGAACCTGAACTAACGTGTCACTAATCTACAAATTGAGCACAATTAACTGATTTTCAAGTTAGCAACTAATCCTTATATTTGTTCAAATTGATGACCTCACATGTATGCGTTTAACTCCTTTTTCTTTAATAAAAAAGCGGCCAGTGGAAAACAAGCAACTGCGGTCAACCGTTGATGGCTGCCCGCCATGAGCCTTGGTTAACTTTTTCGATAAAGGGAACTTTATTATTTTAAAAAGTTTAAATCATTACACCTGACTTCTGCATAAGAAAGATGAACACAACCGATAGGTTGGAAGTTCAAAAATGTAAACATAGTATTACATATCAAGATGAGAAAGTGTAATATGCTGCCATTCAAAAATGTAAACATAGTAGACGTATTACATATCAAAACCGAGAAAGTGTAATAAGCGTCAAAGGTGGTGGAGGTCCGATCCACAAATTATGCTGCCATCCATGTTGGGAAAAAAAAACTATCACCGTATCCTCCAGTCTTTTACACAACTCCGTAAATAGGTCTCGATGCTCCACAAGTTGCAACGAATACTACGAACGGAATGTAGCAATAGTCCAGTAGATAACCTGCATAAGAGAAGAATTTTTATCATAAAAACATTGTCATTCCTACAAAGTCAAAGCAACCAAATTACGACCATCGCTGCCACTCTAACAAGTTTTTTAAACCTAGCATCCACATTATTAAGCCACATGCCAAAAATATTAGCAACAATCGTCGATGGGTATAAGGTAGAACATATTTGGATGACTGACCATACAGAACTAGGAAATTTGCAATCGAAGAATAAATGTTTAATTGTCTCAGAATAGGTTATTTTGATAGTAGACACACTTTTTACTTCCATGCCAATTACGTTTTGCAAGTTTGTCTTTTGTTAAAATTACCCCTCGATGTAGGTACCATGCAAAGATTTTGTTTTTGAGTGGGATCTTCATCTTCCAGAGGTTTTTATTATTCTCCACTGGCACTGCCGGTTGAATTAAGGATTTATATATACAGTTCACGGTGAATTTACCCATTTTGTGTAAATTTCACTTGAACTTATCCGCCCCCCTGCGTCAGGTTAACGAAAGCCAACCGTTGTAACAACTCAGTTCAAGATGCTAGACGGAGACCAATAAGATCTCTTCTGAAAGTGACATTAGGCGGGAATGTTTCCAACACCTTAACTAATCTTAACTAGTGTATCACTTTTGTGACGTTCAAGGACAATATTGTATAGGGACGGATATTGAAGAGATATGCCCTAGAGTCTAGGTTAATAAATAAGTAGTAATTATTGCATTATCTCATAAGTTTATAATAGGTCTGTGTATTATGCTATAACTGTATTAATCGGAATTATTAATACACGTGTGATACATAGACAACCAGGGTCCCTAGTAAGCCTCTATATGAACTAGTCCATTGGGCAACAATTGATCGAGATTCCCGATCAAGGACAATGACGTCGGTTGACAATGGGGTCATCTTATTAGTTGAATAAGGTGATGGACATACGCAAAGTATTGCAATAAGATCGTATTACGATGTTTTTCATTTGGAATAGATAAGAATATGATATCTTATTCCTTAGACCGTGAGACCGTACTTATTGATGCTTCATAGGGGTACTTTGAGAGCATCGAACGTTGTGTCTTATTTAGCATGACAATAACGGTGTCCATCTTGGGTATCCCGAAAGAGTATTGAGACGTAAGGATCAAGAGCGGGATTTGTTCATTCTTGTAATGGAAAGATACTCTGGGCCCAGTCGGTGAGATTGCATATATATAGTTGCGCAGCTTGTGACTAGGTCATGGAGATGTAATATCATAGACGAGTTAATAACCTTTGTCGGTAACGAGATACAACAAAGACATCGGATGTCTACGATCATATCTCGGACAAGGTAGTATCGCAGAAACAAAGGGAATGAATATCATGTTTATGGTTCAACGACGATATTCGTAGAATGCACAGGGGATGTCATATACATCCAGGTATTCCTGACAGTCATTGGTGAGCGGAGTGTCTCGACCATGTCTGGAGTGTTCTCGAACCGTAGCGTAACAAACTTAAGGTCTTAACGACACCAAGAGATAGGTTCTGGAATAATATAGGATTTTGTTGGAGAGAGAGAAATGATCCAGAAAGAGTTCTGGTGGTCCGGAAGGAGTTCCGGGAAGGTCTGGAATGGTTCCAGTGATGTCCAAAAGTTGTTCGGGTGGTTCGGAAAATATTTCGGAGTCACAGGATATTAAATAGTATTTAAATAAATTAATAATATTTTATATTGATTTAATTATTAAATAATAAAGGAAAAAGGGGTAGCCCACCTACATGGGACCTAAGAGGGCCCAAGAGGGGGGAGCCGCTCCAAACTTGGGGGAGGGGGCCAAGCCAAAGTGCAATTTAGACTTGGTTCGGCTGAATCCCCCTCCCACCTCCTTTTCTTTAGTCCACATGGGGGAGGCAAGGTGTTTGCACACCCCCTCCCCCTTTATATAGCAAGGCATATTAATTGGATTAATTATAGAAAAATACAATTAATTGAATAGCAAGCCGGCCGAGTTGTCTCCGCCCGTTTTGCCATCCCTCTCCCCCTAAGCTATACCGCCGGGCCCCGTTACCCTGCGGGATTCCAGAAAAGTTCTACCCCTGCGATTTCAGCTGGATCTGAATGACAGGGGGTTGTCGTTAAGCTCCGTATGTTTGCGAGTGCTCGGAGGCACCTCCTTTGAGGAGCCTGGGTGACGTCGTCTCGCCCACCCAGCAGCCCTGTCGCTGACCTGCCGCCGGCGCCCCCCCCCCCCCCTGTCACCAGCGCCTCGCCATCTTCCGCCTGACGCCCGTCGACGCAGGTCATCGTCGACACCCCGGCGTCATCGTCTACGTCATCGCGGCAAGTTCTCCGCGACCTCGAGGTCGGCTATGTACGACTTCATCGTCAACGCTTGTGCGGGAGCGTAATCCACGCTATCGGTCTACATGGAGGTAATGTAATCCGTTCCGCCACCGTTATCACATGTACTAGATAGATTGATCCTGGCTAGTTACGGTTTCATACGCTAGAAAAATTATTGTTTTCTGCACCGGAACCCCTTCAGTGGTATCAGAGCCGATCTATGCGTAGTACTGCTGGTACGGTTAGAACTCATGTTGAATAAGGACGTCTTTCTTATATTTGCTACCCTCAAGCATGCACTTGCGATGCCTTCGGTATTGAGTTGATGAAGCGGCCCGGACCAACTTTACGCGTACGCTTACGCGAGACTGGTTCCACTACTGACATTCGGCTTGCACCGTATCTGTGGCTGGTGGGTGTCTGTTTCTCTCTCTCTAGTCGGCAAAGCATTTTCAATGGAGCGCCCGGAAGGGATGCTTAAATATGCAATTGTACGATTGATGTTGTGGTACAAATTTCGTAGGTAGGGAAGCGATTCTCTTACGAATAAGCCTATATGCCACGTAAAACTTGCAAAACTAAATAAAGTTAGAGGCATCTAACTTTGTTTTGCAGAGGCGTTATTTTATGTGACATGGTTACGGTTAGTTTCATATTACTCGTACTATCAGAGGCAATGGAGGGCTCCGTAGACTCGGAGCTATGCCGGGGCGCCGGGGGCCAGGCACATTGCGCCATGGAGGTCCAGGCGCATCGACCATGTCACATCGCACTTCATTGCATCATTTGATGGTGTGCTGGTGTGTGTGCATCCTATTGATTGATTATATGCTAGATATACAACGGTAGCATCATGAATAGAATGATCCCTAACAAATACCAAAATTGTGTTCTCCCTCGTTGCGCACCACCAAGAAAGTTCTACGTTATGAGGTAGGCCGTGACGATCGGGTGTCAGACATATCGTCGTTCGCATACAGTGGGTGTAAGCCATGTTGCACGCGCAGGGTCTTCGAGATTTGATTGGCGAGCCTAGAAATAGCAGATATGGCCTCGGAACACGGGAAGATCGAAAGATCGAGCATGAGTCACAGAGTTGTTGTGATCGACATTTTATGTCCACCTTTGAAGTTGTGCCGCGGTCGTGACAATCGGAGGTGGTATGGTGGATGAGGGTCGTGTAATCGCCATTATTATTTGAGGGATAATAATTTTGGTGGGGTGTGTTTGATAATATGATTATAAACTAAAACTGAAGGAGATATGCCCTAGAGGCAAATACATAAGTAGTATTTATTGCATTATCTCATAAGTTTATAATAGGATTGTGTATTATGCTATAACTGTATTAATCGAAATTATTAATACACGTGTGATACATAGACAACCAGGTCGTAGTAAGCCTCTATATTAGCTAGTCCATTGGGCAACAGTTGATCGAGATTCCAGATCAAGTACAATGACGTCGGTTGACAGTGGGGTCATCTTGTTAGTTGAATAAGATGATGGACATACGCAAAGTATTGCAATAAGATCGTATTACGATGTTTGTCATTTGCAATAGATAAGAATATGATAGCTTATTCCTTATACCGTGAGACCGTACTTACTGATCCTTCGTAGGGGTGCTTTGAGAGCATCAAACGGTGTGTCTTATATAGCATGACAATAACGGTGTCCATCTTGGGTATTCCGAAAGAGCATCGAGACGTAAGGATCAAGAGCGGGATTTGTTCATTCTTGTAATGGAAAGATACTCTGGGCCCACTCGGTGAGATTACATCTATATAGCTACGCAACTTATGACTAGGTCATGGAGATGTAATATCACAAACGAGTTAATAACCTTTGTCCGTAATGAGATACAACAAAGACATCGGTGTGTCTACGATCATACCTCGGACAAGGTAGTATCACAGAAACAAAGGGAATGAATATCATATTTATGGTTCAACGACGATATTCGTAGAATGCACAGGGGCCGTCATATACATCCAGGTATCCCTGACGGTCATTGGTGAGCGGAGTGTCTCGAGCATGTCTGGAGTGTTCTCGAACCGTAGCGTAACAAACTTAAGGTCTTAACGACACCAGGAGATAGGTTCTGGAATAATATAGGATTTTCTTGGAGAGAGAGAAATGATCCGGAAAGAGTTCCGGTGGTCCGGAAGGAGTTCCGGGAAGGTCTGGAATGGTTCCAGGGATGTCCGAAAGTTGTTCGGGTGGTTCGGAAATTGTTTCGGAGTCACGGGATATTAAATAGTATTTAAATATATTAATTATGAATTAATTATATTTTATATTAATTTAATATTAATTAAATAAAGGAAAAAAAGGGCTCCCACCTACCTGGGCCCTAAGAGGGCCCAAGAGGGGGGAGCCGCACCACCCAAGGGGAAGGGGGCTTGGGCCCTGGTCCAACTCGGACTAAGGGAGTTCGGCCGAACCCCCCTCCCCCTCGTATTCCTTTAGTCCCACATGGGGGAGGCAAGGTGTTTGCACACCCCCTCCCCCCTTTATATAGCAAGGCATATTAATTGGATTAATTACAGAAAAATACAATTAATTGTATAGCAGGCCGGCCGAGTTGCTTCTCCGCCCGTTTTGCCCCCCCTCTCTCCACCTAAGCTATACCACCGGGCGCCGTTGCCCTGCGGGATTCCAGATAAGTTCTACCCGTGCGATTTCAGCTGGATCTGAATGACTGGGGGTTGTTGTTAAGCTCCGCATGTTTGCGAGTGATCGGAGGTAACTCTTTTGAGGAGCCTGGGCGACGTCGTCTCGCCCCCTGCAGCCGCCGTGCCGCCTCCCCCCCTTGCCGCCGGCGCACCCCCTGCCGCCGGCGCCTCGCCATCTTCCACCCGACGCCCGTCGACGCAGTTCATCGTCGACACCCCGACGTCATCGTCTACATCAACGCGGCAAGTTCTCCGCGACCTCCAGGTCGGCTACGTACGACTTCATCGTCAATGCTTGTGCGGGAGCGTAATCCCCGCTATCGGTCTACATGGAGGTAATGTAACCCGTTCCGCCATCGTTATCACATGTACTAGATAGATAGATCCTGGCTAGTTAGGGTTTCGTACGCTAAATTATTGTTTTCTGCACCGTACCCCTTCAAAAACTCACCTATATTATGAACTTTACCTTATCTCTTTTGCGATCACATCTGTAGACTACGCAACTATAATTCGGTTACTTCCTCAAGAGCACGGATTCTACCTTAGAAGCTGACGGGTCGAACTACATCAGCTGGTACAAGGGTTTTAGAAATATCCTCGAACACAACAATATCATGTATGTTCTCGATGAAGCGTTAGGAGAAAGACCAGGAGATTCTGCAAGCGAGGAGGAGGAAGATGATTTCCGTAGGCGTCGAGACATATTCATCGAAGTGGAGATCACCATGACCGTATGCCTAGCACCTGAGGCGAAAGAGTTGTTTCGACGCAAGGAGCCATGCGTGATGAAGACACACTTCCGAGATGAATTGAAGCGTGAGCAATTCAGGCAGCTTAGAATGTTCCAGGCCATTCATATGGAGCAGCATACCTGTCTGGAGACTCATTTGAAGAGATTGTATGACATCTACTTCCAGCTGACAATGGTCTTCGATTACTGGATGGCAGATTCCTGTGCCATTCAGACTGTCCTGATATCTCTGCGTCCAAGCTATGAGAAGCATGTACGCAAGTACATTTTGAAGGCCGACAATATGAACTTCTACAAGCTCGTGTCCGAATTCAAATCTCTGAAAGTTGATTCCATCGAAGGAGAAATCTTCGATGCTACAGGTATATATACAAAATTATGAATTCGCCGAATTTTCCTCTTGATATATGATAAAGTATTTGATACTTGTTCTGTTTATGAAACAGGTCCTGATTATCACATATATGCGGCGAATTTTGATGTGACCTGGCGCTGAAGATGGTGATCAAGGAAGTTGATGGCCATTGGTGTTCATGTCCTCAAGTTATCATAGTTATCATTAATAGTTTATTATAAGATCTTTTGTAATAGTGAGAAAGTGTGTTCAGTGTCTTGATTGTTACAAGACAAAGTTATTCATGTAATAAGACAAGTTCAGTTGTTTTATGTTATGGAACAAGCCAGTTGTTTTATATAATGAATCAAGGTTTCACATCTCAATTACATCACTTGTATGACAACGCTCATAATTGTAGAAATGATAAAATAGTGTGTCCAATGAATAAAAGTTCTGTTACTAGAACAAACACCATCGAATTTAGTCATAAAGGCAATGAAAGAAGAAATGGATATTTTTGATCCATTTAAATATTTCGAGTGCCGAATTGGTTAAGTTTGAAATGTAGTATTGAAGTGTCAATACGAACGGAAAATAAATAAGAGTCATTTCAAATGATTATTAAATTAATTAAATGGTGTTTTTGCTTGATCCGAATTCTTCTATGATTATTGGTGAATAAGTGTATGTGCCTAATAAATCATGAGTCTGAAATTAATTTGATAAGAGATCAAATGGGGTTTTTCAGAAGAGAGATTAGTGAATATTGTATTCACAAGATTCGATCAAAGGACAATATTTTTGAATTAAGGTTTCAACACAAAAGACTTGTGGAAATTCGTTTCACAATATTATAATATTATATATGGTGATATGTGAGGTATTATAATCATACTCTATTTTAGATAAAGTGTGGTATGTCAGAATCTGTCTTAAAATCTCTTAATATGTTCGAAACATTATAGTCGATGCCCACTTTAAATAGATATTTTTTCCAACGAGAATTCGTGTGATCGACAATAGTGTCGACATGTATATGATTTTACGTTAATTCAGAATATACATGAATAGTTTTTTGTTGATTGCTCACATTGGATGAGAGTGTATTCCAAAACCAAATAGAAACAAAACTTGGTTTGTTGTCTATGTAATTCCGAGGAAAATATGATTTTTCAAATTATGGTTCATGAATTGGAATTAGAAGCTTGAAATAAGGTGTCAGACCTATATTCATAAAAGTAGAATATTGGAAAGTGTTCCAAAAGGCATATGTCTACAAATGAAAATTTGGTGATTAAGAGTGAAGGAGACTAGAAAATTGTTTTCTGCTTGCAATCCTCTTCGTAAAGATCATAATATTTCATGAAAGAAGCTTCTAAATAAAGTGTTGTTATATTTAATATTGCTGTCAGGTCACAGCATAATATTAAGTGTTTCAGATCTTGTTGACAGATCAAGGTGCACTTTATGAATACAAAGAAAGTTGAGAAAATATCAGAATACGAACAAAGACTATTTAGCCTAAAAATCCAAGTTACATTTGAAATGATTAAAATAGTAATTGTTTCTACAATTCTTATTAGAAGAATAAGATTGTTTAATCATCATATAAAGTGTTATATGAGAAATGTAACTATAAGAAAGACGTGGAAGCATGTTTTGTCAAGAAATATGTCTTGGACAAGATCAAATTTGTTGACTACATTTATGTAGACATGCTTGAAGTCCGAGTGATTTGTATTAATGTAATACTGCAGTTTGTATTGAATTCGAATTGATAAGAGATTGGTTTGACCAAAATGTCGAAATAAATTATGAATTTAAGTGGGAGTCAAAGTTAGTTCACTCGGGTAGAATATGTAAAGGACATATTTTTTAGTGGGAGCTTAGGAATTCAAATATGTAGATGACATGTTTTTGAGTGGGAGTTCGTGTACTCAAATATGTAGATGACATGTTTTTGAGTGGGAGCTCGTGTTCTCAAATATGTGGAGACATAATTTGAGTGGGAGCCGAATTCATCTTGTGTATATGACATATTGTGAAATTGTAACAGTAGAATTGATAAGAAGCATGAAGTTGTGAAACTATTTGAAAGTTAGTATCTATTTGGAATAGAACGGGAATTTTAAATAGTTAGTCGAGTTTTTTTTGGATTATATCTGAGGAGTCGGAATAGAATCAAAAGGATGGTCCTTGGAAATCCAATTAATCATTAAGAGTAATGATACACGATAATAGTGGTTGAATGACATGTTCGTCTATTGTTAGACATCATACAGAAACCATATTATCAGCTCGCTGAAATATGACCGATGTTCTTAAAAGAAGAGCAGTTATAAAAGTAAATTTAGAATTTACTGGAAGTAGAAGGGCATTAGTTATTGGATTGACATTGGAATGTCTAGTTTTCTACATAGGTGTGAAAGTATGTAGATATCACGAGTTTGTAATTGTTACAAGGGGCTCTCTATGACTGAGTGTGTTTTCTAGGCAGTTATCTGGTTAGCAGAATCAGAGTAAGCGCTGGGAAACAAAAGTCTCACTTAGTTACAGTATTTGCATATATGTTATTGGATAACATGGTGGTATCAAGCAAGTTGATATCAATGAATCGCAAAAGAACGCACAATTATGTATTGTACAGATTGTCTGAGTAACACTCTTCCACAAACAAGCATTATCATATGACGCTTATTTGATAAGGGATTTTGATGAAGTATAATGCAGCTAGTTTATTTGTACTCTAGTGCAAGTGAGAGACTGAAATAGATATGCCCTAGAGGCAAATAAATAAGTAGTATTTCTTGCATTATCTCATAAGTTTATAATCGGTTTATGTATTATGTTATAACTGTATTAATCGGAATTATTAATACACGTGTGATACATAGACAAGCAGGGTCCCTAGTAAGACTCTATATGAACTAGTCCATTGGCCAACAATTGATCGAGATTCCCGATCAAGGACAATGACGTCGGTTGACAATGGGGTCATCTTATTAGTTGAATAAGGTGATGGACATACGCAAAGTATTGCAATAAGATTGTATTACGATGTTTGTCATTTGCAATAGATAAGAATATGATAGCTTAATCCTTAGACCATGAGACCGTACATATTGATGCTTCGTAGGGGTACTTTGAGAGCATCAAACGCCGTGTCTTATTTAGCATGACAATAACGGTGTCTATCTTGGGTATCCCGAAAGAGTATTGAGACGTAAGGATCAAGAGCGGGATTTGTTCATTCTTGTAATGGAAAGATACTCTGGGCCCACTCGGTGAGATTGCATCTATATAGTGCCCAGCTTGTGACTAGATCATGAAGATGTAATATCACAGACGAGTTAATAACCTTTGTCCGTAACGAGATACAACAAAGACATCGGATGTCTACGATCATATCTCGGACAAGGTAGTATCGCAGAAAGAAAGGGAATGAATATCATATTTATGGTTCAACGACGATATTCGTAGAATGCACAGGGGCTGTCATATACATCCAGGTATCCCTACAGTCATTGGTGAGCGGAGTGTCTCGACCATGTCTGGAGTGTTCTCGAACCATAGCGTAACAAACTTAAGGTCTTAACGACACCAGGAGATAGGTTCTGGAATAATATAGGATTTTGTTGGAGAGAGAGAAATGATACGGAAAGAGTTCCGGTGGTCCGGAAGGAGTTCCGGGAAGGTCTGGAATGGTTCCAGGGATGTCCGAAAGTTGTTCGGGTGGTTCGGAAAATGTTTCAGAGTCACAGGATATTAAATAGTATTTAAATAAATTAATTATATTTTATATTGATTTAATTATTAAATAATAAAGGAAAAAGGGGTAGCCCACCTACACGGGCCCTAAGAGGGCCCAAGAGGCGGGAGCCGCACCAAACTTGTGGGAGGGGGCCAAGCCCAAGTCCAATTTAGACTTGGTTCGGCCGAACCCCCCTCCCACCTCCTTTTCTTTAGTCGCACATGGGGGAGGCAAGGTGTTTGCACACCCCCTCCCCCTTTATATAGCAAGGCATATTAATTGGATTAATTACAGAAAAATACAATTAATTGAATAGCAAGCCGACCGAGTTGTCTCCGCCCGTTTTGCCATCCCTCTCCCCCTAAGCTATACCGCCGGGCATCGTTGCCCTGCGGGATTCCAGAAAAGTTCTACCCCTGCGATTTCAGCTGGATCTGAATGACCGGGGGTTGTCGTTAAGCTCCGTATGTTCGCGAGTGCTCGGAGGCACCACCTTTGAGGAGCCTGGGTGACGTCGTCTCGCCCACCCAGCAGCACTGTCGCTGCCCTGCCGCCCCCCCACCACCCCCCCCCCCCCCGTCGCCGGCGCCTCGCCATCTTCCGCCTGACGCCCGTCGACGCAGGTCATTCGTCGACACCTTGGCGTCATCGTCTACGTCATCGCGGAAAGTTCTCCGCGACCTCGAGGTCGGCTACGTACGACTTCATCGTCAACACTTGTGCGGGAGCGTAATCAACGCTATCGGTCTACATGGAGGTAATGTAATCCGTTCCGCCACCGTTATCACATGTACTAGATAGATAGATTCTGCCTAGTTAGAGTTTCAAACGATAGAAAAATTATTGTTTTCTACACCGGAACCCCTTCAGACATTGCTCTCGGGGAGAAGTTGGACCAAGCCAGCTATCCTCACAGAACCTTATCTGTGACTCATCCTTAATAAAAAATACCATATAGAAAGAAGAATTTCTTTGTCGCCATCAGGCCAACCCAAAAATTTGAATCACCTGATTTTCACGATATCTAGGAGACCGCATTCGTACCTATATACTTTTTCCTTAGTATAGTCAAACCCCTTCCTCGGACAACAACTTAAATGTAACATCCCAATTTTTACAGTTCAAAAGCATGCATACATCCATTATATCATCATCAAATCTCTAGATGACACATAGTTCCTCTTAACAAATAGAAAATGGTATTATGAATAAAAATACACTAATTTTGCCTTAGACAATATTTTAATTTTCACTAATCATTTTAAGTCTCAACTGTTGCTAAAAGGACCTATATTGAATAAGCTTTCCAAAACCTATTTTTCCTTATTTTTTTGAAAAGGTTTGAATCAAATTCTAATTTAAATTTGAATCCTGGATAAAAAAGAAAAGTATATTAAAAAAAAAAGTCGTGCCAGCCGAGCCGGCCCAGCACTTATCTATCACGCGAGGCGAGGTGGACCAGCCCAGCTGCGGCCCAGGTACCCACGCCTCCGTCCCCTCTCTCGCTGACTACCCGGCCCCACACGTCAACTCCATCTTCCCTAACTGCCCTGCTCCAGGCGCGCCCACGACGCCGACGCCCACGACGCCACGACCCGCATGCCCCCGAGTCCGCAACGGCACGCTGACCCCGCCACCTTAAATCCTTGCTCCCCGCTCCTATTTTCCCCAACTCACACCCCAAACGCGCCACCAGGCTGCGGCCACCCGAACTCGACGATTCGCTTCCGACCGTTGCCGTCCATCTCCGTTCCCAGTGAGCCCGCTAGACCCCTCTCCCTCTCGTTTCTCCCATTCGCCTCACCTCGTCATTGTGCACCCACCCTGACATGGTTCCGTCCCCTGCCGTGCACCAGAGCGGGCAAAGCATCCGCGACCGACGCCGCCGTCCGCCATTCGACTCCGGCGAAGGACCCCGCCGACCCGGAGCACCTCCCTCCACCCCGACCGCGCCAACGACCTCACCCTCTAGCGTCCCCATCTTTCGGTGAGTTTCCTGCACCCCGGCCCTCTCCCCCGTAGCCTCCGTGCTCGCCTGCCATGGCGCCGCAGCGGCCGGAGACGTCACCGGCGAGTCGCGCCGCCCATTTTAGGTCATGGGATCCAGAGCCGTTGGATCTAGATCCATCGGCTACTGTTATTTCTGATTTTGAACCGGTATCTGTTAATATGAGGCGTCCACGTTAGTCAGATCGGACGGCCGAATTTAATCCGTATTAGAAATAAACTTTTAAAAATAAAAACAGAAAAACAATTCAAACTTGAAAAAATCATAACTTTCAAACTATAAGTCCAAATTTAACAAACTTTATACCGTTGAAAAGCTCCTCTCATGTAGATTATTTTGGCATCATTACTTTCCCATTTTGCATCTGTTAAAATAGTATATTTTACAGGGAGTCATTTCGGCCATATGGTCCATAACTTATTGTCCAAAAATATTTTTAAAATGAAACCTTTTGATAATGTTGCTACATTGTACCCTTTGTCCAGAGAAACTAAAACATGAATTTTACATAATTATTTACACAAGTGCAATTATATTGTGTAAGACTATTTAATCAAATGATTCTTAAAATGCTAATTAAGTTAAAATTTGACTTATGCCATCATACATACATTTAATAATCAGAGAACTATTAAATATTTTAATTATGTAGTTTGCATTCATACATGCATAGCATTGTTTTTGTATTGTGCGTATGTATTGAATCGTTGAATGTTTGTTGTTTGTTAGATTGTGCGGAGTGTCCTACGTGTTGTGAAGAGTGTAACTTCAACTCTTCAGTTGGCCAAGGCAAGTGACGCTCATAAACCACCTACTAATTTTTACTATATGCATAGTAGTGTTTTTCTGTAGTATGCATGTTAGGAGTTGTGTGTAGTTACTATATTATGCTATGCTCCTATGTAGCGTTTAGCCATTCCCCACCCTGAGCTTAGAAGTAAGAACACTTAGTAGGATGCTTAGCCAAGCAATGAAAAATGTTTTGACTAGTTAGATAGTGAAAAATTAATGAATTTAATTAATGGACTACCTGGGTGCTGGTTGGAGAACCATGGTGGGTGGCTACTCAGGGGGTCCATGTCTATGGTTCATGTCTATGGTAATTACCCTTGGTGGAAGCACACAAATGTCGCAAGTCACCCAGGCTCAAAGAGATTGTAGGCGCACCTTGTTTAGTAGCTTCTAGTGCAACCACTTGTAAATGGGCTCTTTCTTGACCATACATGTTGTGAGACCCCGATCCGTCGTGACCAGCAGATGTAGGGGGATGATAGGTTGGTTCGGGTCACGCGTTGTGACTCGGGGAATTACTTCGGAAATGTCTCGTCCTGGTCTTCTCTTTTCCATTTCATAATTGGGTGACATGGACGAGGGGATGATTGGGTCTTGTGGTGAAAGTGCACACCCTCTCGAGAGTTAAAAACTAAGTATACTTAGCCGTATCCCCGGTTATGGACATTTGAGCAACTAGACAGGGCAGATGTTGAAGATCTCCTCATCCCAGTTTCTATAATAAAATTTGATGGGTGAACAAGGGTTTGGGAGAGCTCACCGCTTTCTATCGGTGGTGCTCGTTGTGAGTAGTTTTCAAAGTTGTTCACCGTTTTCTATCGGTGGTACTCTTTGTTGTCAAAGGTGTTCACTGTTGTCTATCAGTGGTACTCTTTGTCTAAGATGAAGTTGTTTTATAAATGATAGGACAAAACTAGCTTTATGCAAATCAGTCTGAAACTCCACCGAGCCAAATATGCATGTAGATATAGGCTTAGTTACTTTAATTACAAAGTGTCATCTTGCCACCACAATTCAATTGTGCTGACCCAATATAGTTTGGGCTGCAACTCACCATTGCAGGACCCTCAGACGAGGAGTAAGGATTATTAGGGTCGCGAGTCTCCAGCCAACATGCCTTGCCTGTGGCACATGATGAAGATGGAGCTCACTTATCCATTTGCTTTCCGTTGTGTGTTTATTTCGGTTTGAGCTAGCCATGGGCTATGCACCTTGTATCGAACCCTTTTATTTCTAGATCATCGTGTAATGAATATTGATGCAATGTAATGGTATTTCATCTTAAAGTGTGTGTGCTAGCAAGTCGATCCAGGGACTAGCACTATACACAGGAGGTCGCTACCTTATAATAAGGAGGGCCTTTACAGATGGTATCAGAGCACTGTGTTGCCTGTAGGTTCGCGACACTAGGTTTGGATTAGTACATAGGAATGCCCATAGGAAATAAAATCATATTTTATTAAGTTTTGCATATAATACCTATTGTAATCTTATCAAATCTTTTCTCCCAAAAATATTTTGTAGATGTCCACCTTCACGCATCGTGCTGTAGCAGGAGAAGGGGTGACCGTCTTTTTCGACAGACACTTGGCTGAGCTCGCCACCCTTGTTGGGATACCTCCGCCGATATTCCAGGCCCAGCAGCTGTATAAGCAATCCGAGATCGAGAGGTGGATGATTGAGAGTACCATTCCGGCTAACCTTGAAGATCCGTCAACCCAGGAGGAGGTTTATGAGGAGAGATACCCAGACTAGGAGGTGTCGCTGTCGATAGCCATGCAGGGAGCTATTGGACGCATATGTGGGATATACCGTCATCTTATACCCACATGTTCCCCCTATCGTACCTTTGGCAGACGCAGCATGGATGGTGTCCCATTCTACTACAGCATGACTGAGCACTGGCCGTTGCAGCGCCGCTACTTGATGGAGCATGAGTGTAGTGCAGCAGCTCTAGAGGATTTGTTGAAGGATGAGATGAAGTTTGTTGATCAAGCTGTTGATGTAGTCAAGGAGGCCAATGTTAGGATTGAGACGTTGGATAATGCAGTTATGTATTTGGGTCAGGAGAGGAAGGAACTTCAGGAAGCCAACAGAAGGCTGGAAGAAGAGAAGACCAAGTTGGAGGAAAGGATCAAAAGGTTGGAAACACCCAGAAGATGGAAGAGGAACTCCTAGAGCAGACAGCGTACAACGGGGTCATAATCAAGACTTTGTCATTGACATTAAAGCGACGTGACATGTTGTTCATGGAGAATGTAGAGTTGAAGAAGAAGCTTGAAGAGGTACTAGCAGCACAGAAGAAGGCTATAACCATCCATGACGACCAGGAGATGACTGAGGTGGAGGAGGACCCAGAAGAACGCACCATAGAGAAGGATGATGGAGAGATACTTTGGATTGTTCCCGAGAAGGATGATAAACCCGCGTTCAACACCCGATCCCACCCATGCAAGGTCATTTGTACAAAGGCCATTAGAGGATTTCGGCGGTAGTAGCTTGACCACCATTTTATTGTTTTCATCATTCGATTAGAGTGTTGACCTTACCGAAGCTTGTGGTAACGCAATACTAGAACGTTTTACTTTTCAAGAAAAACCTATTTGATGTTTTCAGATTGTGAGTTGTGATTCTTGTTTGTGAATGGCTTGTTGTTTTGTTTGTGTCGTGTTGTTGAGTAGAAGTTTCCTTTTAGATCTTTCCACCCTTTTTTCTCATCTATGCTCTACCACAGATGCCTCCTCGTCGCAACAACAACCGCAACAACGAAGAGGACAACAACAACAATGGGATGCAGCAAGTGATGACCCAACTCATGCAAGTGATGACCCAGATCCTAGCAAACAACAACAACAACAACAACAACAACAACAACAACAACAACAACAACAACAACAACAACAACAACAACAACAACAACAACAACAACAACAACAACAACAACCACAACAACAACAACAACCCACCCCCACCACCTCAAGTGGATATGCTCACTAGGTTCCTAAGGTTGAGGCCAGCAACGTTCACCAGCGCCTCAGAACCCGTGGTGGCCGATGACTGGCTGCGCTCCGTGAACAAGAACCTGGTGACCATCGGATGCACTGATGCCGAGAAGGTCAGATTTGCGGCACATCTGCTAGAAGGACCTGCGGCCAGCTGGTGGGACAACTTCCAAATCACCCACCCAATAGAGGAGGTTACCTGGGAACTGTTCCAAGAAGGTTTTCGCACTGCCCACATATCCAATGGTGTGATGAGTTTGAAGAAAATAGAGTTCCGCAACCTGCGTCAAGGTAGTCGCACGGTTGCGGCATACATAGAAGAATTCAACAATCTGGCACGTTATGCACCAGATGATGTGGACTCAGACGCCAAGAGAAAGGAAAGATTCTTGGATGGTCTGAATGATGAACTAGCCGTTCAGCTATCAGTTGTCTATGCACCCAACTATCAGTCCCTACTTGACAAAGCCACTATCCTGTAGAGCAAACAGAAACAGGCCGAGTATAGAAAAAGAAAGCACAACTTCGACAATCATTACTCTGGAACACCTCAGAAAATGAGTAGCCATCATGAGGGAAGTGGCAGCTCGGGATTTCACAAACATGGTGGAAATGGACACCAGTAGGGAAACAATGGCCACCACAACCACGGCCATAACCCAAATGGAGGATATCGAGGTAACAACCACAATGGTCAGGGAAACCACAATGGACAACCCCGTCACAACCACACCGAGAAGAGGGATATCAGCCAAGTGCAATGGTACTCGTGCAAGAAGATGGGGCACTACTCCAACGAGTGCCCGGAGAAGAAAGCAGATGCCAACAAGCCAAACCCATTCCAGAAGGGGCATGTGAACCATATGGATGTGGAGGAAGTCATGGATAATCCCGACCTTGTGATTGGTAAGTTCTTAATCAATTCATGCTCAGCCCTAGTACTTTTTGATTCTAGATCATCCCATTCGTTCATATCAAGGGCATTCATGGATAAGCATAAATTACCCACTAAGACCCTAGCAAGACCAATTAGGGTAAGTTCTCCCGGGGGAAACATGTTGGCAAACTCAGGAAGTCACACACTGACCCTAGATATTGGGAACAACAACTTCCCTAGCAAACTTATCATACTGGAAAACCAAGGGATTGATGTTATTCTAGGTATGGACTGGTTGCCCCGGTATAGAGGACAAATTGATTGCGCTAGTAGAGCGATCACCCTCACCACCCTGGAAATGAAGAAAATCCGGTACCAGTCATTCTATGGATCAAAAGAGACTAAGTTGAATTCTCTTAAGGGGGTTAGCATGGAAGAGGTACCGGTTGTGAAGGAATACCCCGATGTGTTTCCAGACGAACTACCAGGAATGCCACCATATAGAGATGTAGAGTTCCTGATAGAATTGCTACCGGGGACATGACCAATTGCAAGAAGACCTTACCCCATGTCTGTAGAAGAGCTGAAGGAGCTTAAGGCACAACTTGAGGAGCAGTTGGGAAAAGGATTCATCCGTCCTAGTTCATCATCTTGGGGAGCACCTGTGTTGTTCGTGGAGAAGAAGGACAAGAGTATGAGGTTATGCATGGATTACCGTTCCCTGAATGAAGTGACCATTAAGAACAAATATCCACTACCGAGAATCAATGACCTATTTGACCAGCTGGAAGGAGCTAGTGCATTATCCAAGATCGATCTAAGATCTGGATATTTCCAGTTAAAGATTAGGGAACATGATATACCTAAGACAGCCTTCACCACTAGGTATGGATTATATGAGTATACGGTGATGCCTTTTGGGCTAACCAATGCACCTGCTTATTTCATGAACATGATGAACAAGGTATTCATGGAATACTTGGACAAGTTTGTTGTGGTTTTCATAGATGATATTTTGATATATTCCAAGAACAAAAAGGAACACGAAGAACATTTGCGTTTGGTTATGTAGAAGCTCAGAGAGCACAAACTTTATGCAAAGTTCAGCAAATGTGAGTTTTGGTTGAGTGAAGTAGCTTTCCTGGGACACATAGTGTCAGGAGAAGGGATTGTTGTGGATCCCGCAAAAGTAGCAGCAGTGACAGAATGGGAGTCACAAAGAATGTGGCAGAAATCCGCAGCTTTCTGGGCTTGGCGGGATATTACAGGAGGTTCATCAAGAATTTCTCCAAGATAGCCAAACCTATGACAAACTTGTTGAAGAAGGAAAAGAAGTTTGAATGGGCTGATGCATGCGAAGCCAGTTTCCAAGAACTAAAGAAGCGTTTAGTGTCTGCCCCTGTAGTGTGCCTACCTGACTTAGAGAAAAACCTTCAAGTGTATTGTGATGCTTCACGTCAAGGACTGGGATGTGTGTTAATGCAGGTGGGTAAAGTGGTGTCCTATGCTTCTAGACAACTGAAAAAACATGAAGGCAACTACCCCACACATGACTTAGAATTGGCTGCAGTAGTGCATGCCTTGAAAACATGGAGACACTACCTGATGGGAAAACGTTGTGAAGTGTTCACCGATCACAAGAGTCTGAAATACATTTTCACCCAGAAGGAGTTAAACTTACGACAAAGGAGGTGGTTAGAATTAATCAAGGATTATAACCTTAACCTTCAGTATCACCCTGGAAAAGCCAATGTAGTAGCAGACGCCTTGAGCCGTAAGGTCTACGTGAACGGCCTTACAAAGGGTGAATTGCCAGAAGATTTGTGTGAACAATTTAAGGATCTCAGGCTGGAAGTGGTGTCAGAAGGATTTGTAGCATCCTTAGAAGTCCAACCGACCTTGATGGACAAGATCAGAGAGGCACAGAAGACGGATAAAGAAATGGAAGGAATCAGAGTTAACATGAGCAAGGATAAGGCAAAAGGGTTTCATGAGGATGATCTAGGTGCATTATGGTTTGAAAAGCGTATATGCGTACCTTAAGACAAGGAGCTTAGGAAGCTAATACTACAGGAAGCTCACGATTCACCATACTCAATTCACACTGGCAATACCAAAATGTACATGGATGTAAAGAGTAGATTTTGGTGGAACAACATGAAGAAAGACATAGCATAGTATATTGCCTTGTGTGACGTGTGTAACAGAGTCAAGGCAGAACATCAGAAACCAGCAGGGCTACTACAACCGTTACCGGTACCCGAGTGGAAATGGGACAAGATCAGAATGGACTTTATTACAGGTTTACCCAGGACCAAATCAGGATATGATTCTATTTGGGTAGTAGTCGACCGTTTGACTAAAGTGGCTCATTTTATACCAGTAAAAGCCACTTACACCAGTGCTAAGCTAGCCAGGATATACATGAGTAGGATTGTATGTTTGCATGGTGTTCCAAAGAGCATTGTTTCTGACAGGGGAACACAATTTACCTCGCTTTTTTGGAAGCAATGTAGCGTACCTGGACTTAAAAATATGGCATGTACCTGTGTATAGTGCAAACCACTGGATCGATTCATTTGCACACACAGTTTACGATGAATATCACAACATTGTATCAATATTACACGAATAATCCAGACTTGGTAAAATAAATAGTTCGATACATCTTTGCATAGATTAAAGCTAGCTCAAAACAATAAAGCAGTGGAAATAAATCTTTAATGAGCGTCCATCTTCATGATATGCCACAGGCGAAAACATGTTGGTGCAGACTCGAAACCCAAAACGTAGTCCTTACTCTTCGTCAGAAATTTCTGCAACAAATAATAATTTGCAACAGAGTGGGTCAGATTCCATTTAAAAATGGAGTCTGGCAAGTGACACTATGATGGACACTTACTGGAATAACTCTATAGCCTATATGCATATTTGGCTGGTGGAGTTTCAAGGCTATTTTGCATAAAGTCAATTTTGCCTAACTCTTTATAAAACAAACTTATTAACATCATAATTGGCAACACTGGTTAACCCAGGTGAGCCAAAAGATATCACGTCCTTAGGTGCACCCTCGGGTGAAAACCCCCACATTCAATGGTTCTAAGTATAGTAAAAACTATCTTAGGTGAAAACCCCATGAACATGGTCCTGAGTAGTCCACTGTTGTTTATCAAAAATTTATTAAGAAATTAGAATGTTGGGATTCCTCCATGTTCCTTGATCAGCTGTAGTCTTTACTTGGAATACTTCTCCTTGAGTTCTTCACAATCTTGTCCATTTATTCTTCACATCCCTTTGTTCCTGGGTGGCCATCCACAAGTATGCTCTCAGGTGAGAACCCCCACATTCATGATCGTAAGTATAGTACAAACTATCTTAGGTGAAAACCTCATGGACATGGTCCTGAGTAGCCACTCAACATAAACCAAACAACCAATCCACCCAGATGATTCATTAACTTAGTGGATGTGCACTCCCAGGTAAAAACCCCCACATACTATGATCCTAAGTATAGTAGAGACTATCTCAGGTGAAAACCCTCATAGACATGGTCCTGAGTAGCCACTTAACATTTTATAAAACCTTTCATCAATTGCATAGCATCAAAATTCTACTAAGTCATTTCATAGATACCTAGACACAAATGGAATAGGGGATTCTAAACATGTCTTGCATAGCAATACAGTTAAGTTCTACACATGCATAGGAAAATAACTAAGTTATGCATAGAAAATACTTAGGAATTTTATGGGGGGTGTGCCACTTGCCTTGTCAACAAGAAGAATAGCAACAGCAGCTGCAACAGTTGTCGTTTCCCTCCGAAATTTCTAACACATCAAACAAAACACACATAAACATACTAACAAAGTAACAATACAAAAATATGTTATGCATGATATGCAAAAATACTTAGAGGAAAATACTAAGTCTATTCTTCAAGGTGATCTAGAATTATTATCAACTCTTTCTAAATTGGATATTCACTATAGTGAGAGAGACAGACACCCGGCCAGCCACTTAAGTTGTGGAACAGGTCTCATGTACGTGGACATGTAAGGTTAGTCTCCAGGCCGCTTCATCTCACTATGCCGCTAGGATCCAACGAATTTCAAGATGGCAATAACATGATCAAGTTGTTTAAGTCTATATTAGGAAGGAGGGAAAAGATAGAAAGAAAAATGTAGTTGGTCTTCCAGGCTTTATCTCCAGACATTTAACTTGCTTCTTGGGGGTGTCTTGATTGAATTCTTTGGTAGACTTGATAATTCTTCAGACTTGATAATTCTTGTATCATCGAGGTTCGTCTTGGGTTTTAACTTAGTCTTCATGAAGTCTCAGAAGGGAAAAGAGAAAAGAGGGAGAGGGAGCAAGACTTAGAAAATATTGTTGGTTGGTCTTCATGCACTTCTTCTTGATTTTCTTCTAAGTGCTTCAACTCCTCGAAGATACTTTTGAAGTCTTGTTTTGGCTAAGTCCTTCATTGGACTTCTAGCTCCATGTTGAAAATCCTAAGTGTCTAGTGCATAGCACTTTTATCAAAATACTAAGTTTTGAAAATAATCCTAACTTAGAGAAAATAATGAAGAGATTTTCTATGGGAAATATATCTATATGTGAAAATAAGTTATGCATGCAATGTACTTTTTAATCCTAAGAAATATCATACAAAATTTGTGATATTTATAAAGTATGCATTAGGCTATAAATGCAATTTAATAAATTTCTATTTTTGCAAAATATAATAAAAGGAATAAATATAAGATTAAGTTTTCTGTGATTAAATTTTTATAACAAAATTCTATAAATAGTGTTAATATACAGAGTGTATTTAAAAAATTTATAGCAATTGGATTTATTCCAAAAATAAAGTTTATATTAAAAGTTATATCAAAATTACTCCAGTTATTCAATTTAAACATATAACTATTAAATTATCAAAATAATTCTCAAAATTATTTTATAACAGAGGCATCATATTACACATATTATAAAGTTTCTAAAACAATTTTATTTGCAATTTTTGTATTTATAGATTTAAAGTTATGCCAAAAATACTCAAATCATCCATTTGAAATTTGAATATTTTAAACTAAATCAAATTTGAAATCTAACAGATCCGGAATATTCTACATGTCAAGGGCTTTCCAAATATATAAAATTTGTCAAATTTGAGTAAGTGGTTAAAAAGATATGATAGTTTGAATAGACAGGAGCTTTTCAGCAAAACTGCCATTTAATCTAAATAAAAGAAATCAATTTCCACGTGTGCGCTGACTGGGCTGTTGAATGTGTGCTGACTCGGATCTGACGTGGATAAGTGAAATGATCTGGATCGCTCGATCCAGATCTGACGGTCTAGATTGGACCGTACCCGTTCAGCGCAAGGATCTAATCGTAGCCGTTGATTCACGATCGGACAGATCTCGGGCGTTGATCCAAGCCTGGCGGCGCTAGGTCACCGAAGCACGTTTGTCGATGGCGCCGGCTCGGCATTCGCGTTCTACGCGCTCTAAGGGAGGAAGGGAAGAACTGATCATACCAAGACGAAGAGGAGACCGTGGCGGACTCGGTGTCGAAGTTGACGATGATGGGGTGCACGGACGCACCGGAGGTTGCTCGCCGGAGTTGCTCCCGCGGGCGGCTTTCTTCGGGCGAGGAAGAACGTGACGACCTGATGCACGAAAAATTACTTGGGCGAGTCACGAGGATGCGCAAGGACCTGGAGAAGTGCAAGGAAACGGTCTCGGGCTCGGGGGTTGCTCACCTCGCCGAAGAACGGAGAAAAACGGCGGCGGAAATGGCGGACGGTGGCGGCTTCAACTTGAGCAGCCCGACCGCGATTTGGGCTAGGGTTTTCGGGGAAAACGAAGAGGAGGGCAGGGGTATTTGTAGGGTAGGAGAGGAGAAACAAATCGCGTGATTTGACCTCGAATTTGGAAAGGAATCGGAGGAGGAATCGGGGGGGGGGGGGGGGGGGGGGGGCGGTTTCCGGCTGGAGGAAGACGACGATGACGTCAGCAGGGACGTCATCAATTTTTATTTTTTTTATTTTCTTTTTAATTCATATCTTTTGATTTAAGACTCCAAATCCATTCAAATAAATTTCTAAAGATTTGTAAATGCAATATCTTTGTGTTAAACCAGTTGTGGGCATGTTTTGAAAACTTTTTAAAATTAATAATTTTGAAATGTTGGTTTAATACAAATTTGACATTTAATGTCAATTTGAAATTATAGCTTAATTAAATTTTCTTTTGGTTAAATAAAATTTGTAAAATATCCATATTCAAATATGTTTGAATTTAAGTTATTTAAACTTATTTTGTTGAAATCATTCACCTTTATTTTGGCATAATAGTAGAAATAAATATTTTTAGAGTAATATGAAATATAATGGATTTTTGATTTAAACCTTTTGTGATTTAATAAGATGATGAATGATGAGATGCATGAATGCAATGCTTAAATTTTCTTTTCAAAGAAAAATACATAAATGTTTTCAAAAGTTTTAAATTTTAGTGATTTTTAACATTTCAAAATATAGGGATGTTACAAGCAACTACATGAGTCCTTGAGAGACCGAGAGTTAATCAAATCCTTGAAGACATGTTGAGAGCATGTGCATTAGATTATGGATCAAGTTGGGATGAAAATGGCCCACCAAGCTAGCATAGAAATGGCCCCATTTGAAGCTTTGTATGGAAAGAAATGCACCACCCCATTACTATGGAGTGGAGTAGGAGAGCGTAGCCTCTTTGGACCAGACATTATCCAAGAGGCAGAGGAAAAAGTCAGATTGATCCGAGACAGATTAAAGATAGCCCAATCCAGACAGAAGAGCTATGCGGATTCTAAGCGAAGGGAGGTGACATATGAAATTGGCGATAGAGCATATCTTAGAGTTTCCCCACTACGTGGCGTGAAGAGATTTGGAATCAAGGGAAAGTTAGCACCACGGTTCATTGGGCCATATAAGATCCTCTCTCGTAAGGGAGAAGTAGCGTATGAGTTGGAACTCCCAGAGATTCTCTCATCTGTGCACAATGTGTTTCACGTGAGTCAACTGAAGAAATGTCATCCAGAAATAGCAGAAACCCCATTGAAGGATACAGTACCACTAGAAGAAGTTCATTTGGAAAGTGACCTCACTTACGAAGAGAAACCCGTCAAGATACTCGAGAAAGCGGAAAGATTTACTCGTACCAAGACGATCAAGTTATGCAAGGTTCAATGCAAACACCACATAGAGGAAGAAGCAACCTAGGAACGAGAAGATGACCTCCGCGAAGACCACCCACACCTATTTGCTATTCCATCCGAATCTCGAGGGCAAGATTCATCTTAAGGGGGTTAGATTTGTAACATACCAATTTTTACAGTTCAAAAGCATGCATACATCCATTATATCATCATCAAATCTCTAGATGACACATAGTTCCTCTTAACAAATAGCAAATGGAATTATGAATAAAAATACACTAATTTTGCCTTAGACAATATTTTAATTTTCACTAAATCATTTTAAGTCTCAAGTGTTGCTAAAAGGACCTATATTGAATAAGCTTTCCAAAACCTATTTTTCCTTATTTTTCTGAAAAGGTTTGAATCAAATTCTAATTTAAATTTGAATCATGGATAAAAAAAATATATTAAAAAAAAGTCGGGCCAGCCGAGCCGGCCCAGCACTTAACTCTCACGCGAGGCGAGGCGGACCAGCCCAGCAGCGGCCCAGGTACCCGCGCCTCCGTCCCCTCTCTCGCTGACGACCCGGCCCCACACGTCAGCTCCATCTTCCCCAACTGCCCCGCTCCAGGCGCGCCCAAGACGCCACGACCCGCACGCTCCGAGTCCGCAACAGCGCGCTGACCCCGCCACCTTAAATCCTCGCGCCCCGCTCCTGTTTTCCCCAACTCGCACCCCAAACGCGCCACCAGGCTGCGGCCACCCGAACTCGACGAACCGCTTCCGGCCGTTGCCGTCCATCTCCGTTCCCGGTGAGCCCGCTAGACCCCTCTCCCTCTCGTTTCTCCCATTCCCCCCCCCCCCCCCCCCTCGTCATTGTGCACCCCCCCTGACATGGTTCTGTCCCCTGCCGTGCACCAGAGCAGGCAAAGCATCCGCTACCGACGTCGTCGTCCGCCATTCGACTCCGGCGAAGGACCCCGCCGACCCAGAGCACCTCCCTCCACCCCGACCGCGCCAACGACCTCACCCCCGAGCGTCCCCGTCTTTCGGTGAGATCCCTGCACCCCGGCCCTCTCCCCCGCAGCATCAGTGCTCGCTTGCCATGGCGCCGCCGCGGCCGGAGACGTCACCGGCGAGTCGCGCCGCCCATTTTAGGTCATGGGATCGAGAGCCGTTGGATCTAGATCCATCGGCTGTTGTTATTTCTAATTTTGAACCGGTATCTGTTAATCTGAGGCGTCCACGTTAGTCAGATCGGACGGCCGAAATTAATCCGTATTAGAAATAAACTAAGAAAAAACAGAAAAACAATTCAAACTTCAAAAATTCATAACTTTCAAACTATAAGTCCAAATATAACAAATTGTATACCGTTGAAAAGCTCCTCTCATGTAGATTATTTTGGCATCATTACTTTACCATTTTTCATCTGTTGGGAGGAGAGATCAAGGCAACGATAGCCTTTCTGCTCTCGTAGCCAAGCAAGACACATCATGTCGAGCGAGGGGCGAGTTTGTGGGCACTAGTGGCGTAAAGGTTCGGATAGCATAGGCAACCAAAGACTCGGAGATGATCGTAGGTTGGTGGGGTGCCGTATAGACGAAAACGTGGGGTGTCAAAGTTAATGGTGCGGGATGGTCGTAAGTTGATAGTGTGTGTTGCGGTGTTTAGGGCCTCAACCCAAAATGGAGGTGGTAGGTTGGCTTGTAGTAAAAGGGTACGGACAGCGTCATTTGTGGTACGAATGAGACGCTCAGCTTTACCATTTTGGGGGGGAAGTGTGAGGGCGGGAGAGACGAAACGACACACCATGAAGTGAGAAGAAATCACACAAGGCATGGTTGATAAACTCGCCACCATTGTCACATTGAAGGCATTTTATGGTAACATGAAATTGAGTGACAATGTATTGGAAAAATCTTTTAAGAGTATCACAAGTGTCGGATTTGTTTCTAAGAGAGAATGTCCAAGAGTAATGGGAAAAATTATCATAAATTACCAAATAATATTTATATCCGGAAAAGCTAACAACATGCGATGTCCAAAGGTCACAATGAATAAGCTAAAAAGCGGATGAGGTGGAGATAGAGGAAGTGTGGAAGGGTAAACGAGGTTGACGACCTAGTTGGCAAGCTTCACACAAAGAGGAACTACTAGCAACATCTTTATTACATTGTTGAAGAAAGTCTAAATGGAGGTGCTGAAGCGAGGAGGGGCCGGGGTGTCCGAGTCGTCGATGCCAAAGATCGCTGGTGCCAATGGAGAAAGCCGCGGGTGGAGTCTTGGAGCCAAAGAAGGGGTACAAGTCCCCCTCACTATTGGAGCGAAAAATAGTTGTCTTGGTGGCTAGGTCCTTCACGGAAAAACCAAATGGGTCAAACTCAATGGATACATAGTTATCTCGTGTAAATTGACGGACGGATATGAGTTTTTTAACAATTTCAGGAGATACTAGGACATTTTGCAATTGTAGTGGCAGAGATGAAATTGGGGTGGAACCTATAGCTAAGATAGGGAGACGGGACCCATTTCCTACAACGATATACTGAGAATCATGCATCAATGGGGAACGAGTTGTGGAGAGGTTACCCATCTTACTGGTGACATGCTGGGAGGCGCCGGAGTCCATGATCCACTCGGGAGAGGGTGATGTTGTGTTGGCGCTGGCGGCAGCATGGATCATCGCAGCATGGTCGACGGAGTACGGTGCAGATGGCGTTGGTGGGTTGTACTGAGTGCAGGACGTCGATGGTGCTGAAGACGGCAGCTGGGGAGCGGTGTACAGCGCGGGGTAGGCCTGGCTGCGTACCGGCGTGTGATCCGACAACGCTGCCGGCGTTCGGTGGGATCCACGATGCGCGGGCTGGAAACGGGGCGCCGATAGGAGCGAATTAGCCAATCCAGCGCTGCTACGAGGTGCCACCAGGGCCGCCACGACCACCGAAGGAGTCGTCGCCGCCGCGTCCAGTGGGCCCCCCAGTCTGTGAGCCGCCCTGATTTGGGTGCCGAAAGCCAGGGATAGGGTTCTTGCCCTTATAGTTTGGGCTCACACCGGGAGGACGAAAACCGCCACCACTGTTCGGCGCGCCACGGCCACCACCGTGGACAGCGAGGGCCTGAGAGGCGTTGGAGCGCTGCTGGACATCCTCATCGACCTCAGCTAGCTAGAGACGAGAGCAGGCGTCGGAGAAGGTCGGCAGGGGGCGCGCGACTTTGATGATCTCGGCCTACATCCTGTATGCGCCACCGAGTCCGTCGAGGAATTGCAAGCAGAGGTCGTTGTCGTCGACGGGGCGCCCGTTCGCCGCGAGATCGTCGAGGAGCCCTTGGAGCTTGTTGGCGTACGTCGCGGTCGTCATGTCGCCGCTCGGCGTGTTCTGAAAGGCCTTGTTCAGGAACAGTAGCGTGAAGCCTGATTGTTGAGGAAGAATTGATGAAGACGTGTCCATGTGGTGAGGGCGAGGCCGTCAGCGCCTTGGACCAGGCGGTAGAGGTCGTCGCTGAGCGTGGCCAGCATCCAGAGGGAGATGTGAATGTCGACGGCGCGCCAGTCGTCGTCAGGGTCGTCAGGCGTGGCACCCTCGGTGACGTGATTCAGGGCTTTGCACACGGTGAGAATAAAAACGAAAATATGCCGCCACTTAGAGAAATTTGCGCCTGTGGTGTCTACCTGGAACTTGGCGTAGGTGGTGATGTCGATCTCGAAAACTGTCGTTTTAGGATTGGAGATGGGTTTGGGAAGAGCGATTGGCACGGGTTCAGTAAGTTTTCCGAGATGAAGGTCATCAGATTGGATAGGGGTTGGGGCGCTCGTGGCATTGTTGGCATCATTTATTGGAGAGGGGTTTTAATTGGGAGAGGGCTGTGGAAGGATGAGCTCTCAGGCATGGTGCCAGGAGGTGGGGAAGAAGAAGGAGAATACTCTGATACCAAGCAGTTTGACAGAACTGAGTCTGATGAGTTGTATTGCCATGATTCAGAGTACATATAGAGTACAGGTCGTGGGCTAGGGAGTGCCGCACGGTGAGGGATCACATCCTAATAAACAGGAAGTACTCGTTACAATACTAGTGTTCAACAACCACAGCTTGCCGCCGTTAAATAGACCTGTCGCTGCACCATTCCCCATGCAAGCTGCGCAACCCAGAGCTCTTCCCAACATCGTCTCCCCATTCCTAGCTACTACGAGGCACCGATACGTCAACGGCCGCCGTATCGCCGTATAATACGGCGCCTGATACTCCGATACGCTGATACGCATTCGATACGCGTATCGCTCGCGTATCTTTTTTTCAAATTAAAAAGAAAGAAAATTAATCCGATACGCCGCCAGGACAGCGGCGACACGGCCGGTGATACGGGAGAGCCCAGTCCCGTCGCGATTTTAACCCTAACCCCCCACAACACCACGAGCTCCCTCTCTCCATTCTATCCCGCAGGGGTTCGAGCTGGCCGCCGCCGCCAGTTGCTGCACGCGCCGTCACCGCCCGGAGCTGCACGCGTCCTCGCCGCCGCCTGGAATCTCGCCGTCACCCCCCAGATTTTCCTTTCCGCCACCTGGATTCGCCCTTCTCCTCCTCTTCCTGCAAGGTAATCGCTTCCGATCTTGCTTGTCTTCTTGCGTGCTCTGCTGCCTCATCCTGATTCGCCCCTCTCCGCTTCACTTCACCAGCATCAAGGTAACCGCTTCCGTCCTGCTTCTGGCATCCCTGCTTGCTACCGATCTTGCTTGCTCCATCTTGCCTGCTTGCAGTCTTGCTTTGCTGGCTCTGCTGCTGCTATGCTTGCTGTTGCTGATGCTCTGATTCGGGCATGGCATCTGCTGGCAGCCAATCTTCAGGTTCGGGCATGGCATCTGCTGGCAGCCAATCTTCAGGTTGTCGTAGTGCTAGTGCAACTGCAACCAACAGCAATGGTGCAACACTTCAACCAACGATAATTCAGTCATCGAGGACTTGCAAAGCAACCAAATGGGAAAGTATTTTGATCTCATCTCATGCATTTAATTATTCATGTATTTATTACATGTCATTTATTTATTATATATATACTCGCCGTATCGCCGTATTGATGTTTTCTGAAATCGCCGTATCCCGTATCGCCGTATCCGTATCGCCGTATCCGTCTAGCCATATCGGTGCTACGTAGCCTAGCTACCTAGCATGTCCAATCCGATGGTCTCTTGCCTGGCGGCGCTCCTCCTTCTCCTTCTCGCGGCCTCATCAACGTTAACGGCGTCGGCGGAGAAGGAGACGCGGCTGCGCGTGTACTGGCACGACATGGTGAGCGGCGGGCCAAACACGACGGTGGTGCAGGTGGCGCAGGGTCCCTCCTCCAACGCCTCCGCCACGGGCTTCGGCACCGTCTTGGTCATCGACGACCCGCTCACCGAGGGTCCCAACCTGACGGGGTCCAGGCTCCTCGACCGCGCGCAGGGCGTCTACGTCAGCGCCGGCAAGGACACCCTCTCACTGCTCATGGCCATGAACTTCGTCTTCATCGACGGCAGATACAACAGCAGCAGCATCACCATCGTCGGGCCCAACCCGACGGACCAGGCCGTCAGGGAGATGCCTGTGGTAGGCGGCACCGGCGTGTTCCGCTTCGCGCGTGGCTACTGTCAGACACGGACGCACTGGTTCGATGCCAACACCGGCGACGCCGGACTGAGATCCCGTGCCCCCCTCAAGGCAGGGCACGCTGTGCCTTGAGGCCACATCCACCATACATTTCCCATCCAACAGTTGTAATATGTCCAAATTTAGATCTCAAAATTAAAACTTTTCAGAAAAAATCGAAAATATTCCCACGAGTTCTACATGATCCGTAGTGTGTTCACAAATTTTTTGGACTTTTTTGGATTAATGGTTTACCATTAACTAAATTTTCTATTTTTTAACTTAAAAAGCTATTAAATCGTAAACAGATGATCCAAAAAAATCTAAAAGTTACCAGAATACACAACGTGACATATAGAACTCACGGGAATTTTTTCAATTTTTTCTGAAAAGTTTTAATTTTGAGATCTAAATTTAGACATGTTAGCACCGTCGGATATAAAATGGATGGTGGATGTGAGGCCTCAGGGCACACTGTGCCCTGACTTGAGGGGGGCACGGGATCTCAGTCCGGCGACGCCACCGTCAGAGTACAACGTCCATATCCGCCACGACTGATTTGCATGTCCATCGTCGATCGTGAACTGGATTTATGTTTTCTTTATTTTACCACTAGCTTATCTTGGATTAATTCTGGGTGTAATAATGGTGTGCGGTTCTTTGGAGACTTTTTTCAATCGGAGGAATAATACGGCTGCTGTGTTAATGAGATTCCGCTTTTGCACTTAAATTCAATTCGGTTCGATCGATATTCTTTCTGTATGCTTGTTTTATACGGGGTGCTACATACTTTTTTTTTTAAACCATTGACATCGAGGAGGATATCTGACCGAAGCGCGCAGTGGCGAAGCTAGGAATGCACCTAGAGTGGTGCTACAGCCGCCGATCCATTTGACGTTGCACATCGATCAAGCAAATAAAGCATGTGGCATGAACATACGTGCCTTTAAGCTAACGATGTTGGACCGGTGTTGTCGCCTGGGTAGCACCGGCCGCAGCTCCGTCCTTAGAAGCGCGGAAGATCACTTATTGCAGACGATGCCATCTCCATTGATGAAGAAGACAACAACCAAAATCAAACTCTAATATTAAGGATCCTTGTCCTGTGCAGGTCCGAAGTCGCCACCGAGCGGCACTTAGAGGAGGTAAGGACGCGTCAATTCTTAGATGAAAGGCGACGATCAAGTTTCTGACGTCGATAAGTTTGTCCAAACTTACATGTATCTAGAAACTTGTTACATCTTTTTTATGGATGGAGTGAGTACTACATACCTATAAACAAACATCTGTCAATTTGGAGAAGGCAAATTCTCCTTAAACGAACTTGAAAATCTAAAGCTTGCTGCCGCTACACTGTCCAAACCTACAGGGTTACTATCTTCAGAAACATAGTGGATATGTCTTCCGTTAATACTACAAGATCTAAACCTTTCCCATTTTAATGAACATACTAAATCATCAAGTATAAGAGTTGACACACCTTGCGCTTGCAGAGACTCTAAGCTGGAATACATCTCAAACAATGACCGATTTGGAATAGAAGCACAGTGACGTTTTCAATATATCGTAGCCAAACATTCTGAAATTTGAGTTCATGTTATAGTTCAAAGTACAGGAAGCAGTACCCAAAATATCCTTTCATCACGACTACCATCAGAATAACCCAACCGCTGTTCACCCCAAAAGGAAATTAGGAAACCACGGCATAAACAGGAATAAACGTGGCCAGGCACAAATGGGAAGCTGAGGTTCAACAGATCAACGAGCAACATATTCAGCATAACAAGTATAGGTTACATGAACTGCAGGTGCTAACAGAATCATGATACACTTCCTGAATAGTTTACGGGCCATGAATGGACTACCTAGTCTCTATCTTACTTAAGAAAAATAAGCCTCACCAACTATTCTACATTCTGAACAAGGTCCTCCTGGGCCGGCACAAGATTAATTGCTTCACTCCTCTGACTATCTACAGACTTCTCCTGGTTTATCTGTCTGCATTGACAACACCATCTCGCTGCTGAACATCCTGGGCACCACATGCATAAGCCTCCACGTACCTTACGGACCGCAGGTGTGCCATTTGCTGCCGAAGCTCAACATGTACTAACTGTGATTATTTTCAGGACTTTCGAACATCATCAAAGCCATTTTTTCTTGAATCTTGTCTAACTCCAGCATGAACATGTCGCATTTTGCACCATCACCGCATATTTGTTTGCTCATGCCAGACACTTTACTCATTAACATTGCATATCTCATTGTATTCTCTGACTCTTGTATCTCCAAGCATTTTTCCTTATACTGATTGAGCTGCTCTTCTTTATATTTGTCAGTCCATCTGAGCACTAGGTATTTCCCTGGTATTTCATCGATTCCAAACTGTGTGAAGAGTCTGAATATGTGGCAGCACAATATTCCATCCCTCGAAAACTTTGCACATTGGCAGTTGAATGCATTGGTGCCACGTTCAACTAACACTTCAAAAGAATTTCTATCATACTCAGGGTTATCATAATTGGAAACCTTGTCAAGTCTATACAGAGTATCCCTTTGTATCTCCTGCACTTTGAATGCTGTAGAATGGAGTAGTTCCCTCTGAACTTTCAGAAATATTTGCCTCGTGTAAATATCTGCTGCATGCCTTTCTATCGGTTGCAAGGAGAAGCATGAAGGTTCAGTTCCAGATTGCAATCCATCTTCCTCGTCCATTTTTATTATCATATCTTGTATCTCCTCATATATTTCAATGAACTTCTCTATTCTATCCTTAGGAAGCACATTCTCTTTGAGTAATGAGATTGTCCCCTGGCTACATCCAGCTGATGTGACAAAAGGATAGAAATCTTCCATGAAATAAACAGGCACCCAATTTTTCCTTGTTTGCCACATGAATTGTAGGTACTCATTTTCACTTGCATCATATCTCTCGATGAGTGCACTCCATCCTTCTTCAAATTCTGTTTCTGTCAGTGAATTATCAACTAAGCTATCCAGCTCTGCTTTTATGTTGCCCCTTGCTGCCATAAAGGCTGCTATCTTTTCCTGTGCTTTCCCCATTACATCCCATTTGCAAAACCTGTGCCTCACTTGTGGCATGACCTCTGCAATTGCTTTCGCCATGCCTTCATCCTGGTTTGTTATGATAACCGTTGGCATGTTACCTCCCATCTCTTGTAAGAAAGTCTGTAACATCCATATGTATGTTTCAGCTCTCTTATCTTGCAGCAAGGCACATCCTAACACAATTGTTCTCCCATAGTTATTTATTCCGATGATAGGAGTGAAAGGCATATTATGCCTATTTGTGCTACAGGTAGTATCAAACGATATGAAATCGCCAAAGATCTCATAATCCACCCTTGACCTTGCGTCAGTCCAGAAAATACTCCTAACTATGTTGTCTCCATCCTTTTGCATAGTGTAGGAGAAACATGGGTCCCGGAGCTGAACATCCGCGAAGTGATTCAAAGTTTTTTCAACATCAGAGTTTGCTTTTCTCCGTTTTTCTGCAGACTGCCCATTGCTCGCATGTTCTTCTTTTGATGCTATCATCCGAAAGCTGCCTCTTATTCTTCTTATAATCTTCAGAATTTTTCTGGGAGGTACCCTGCTTTGTTGAAGAACTCTTGAAAATGACCTTTCTTCAGCTGACATGTGCTTTTGGCTCATCAAGAAACTTGTAAATGCACGGCTTGGACATAATGGATGGTTATGCTCATTCTGAACTGCTGTGAATTCCCATTGTCCATTAATAAGCTTCACTACCACTTTTGCTTGGCAATTTGTCTTCTCTATAACATTTCTTTTCCTCTTCCTTTTCCTATTACCGCTGTGAACTAGCCTTCCTCTGCCACTCCTGTTGCAGTCTAGCTGAAACTTCTGTCTCTTGTAATTTCTTCCCCTAACTGCCACAAAACCAGTTCGGAGAGCATAAGTGTTATAGAATTCGTGTGCATATTCGAGGGTTGGGAATTTCATTCCAACTTGCGGTAGTTTTGCAATATCCAGTACTTGAGGACTAGGGTAGAAGAACTTCCCAGTTTCTTTTTCTGAATCACTTCCTGAACTGCTTTCTAAATCGCTTTCACTGCTTGCATCGCTGCTAGATATTTCATTGCTTTCCATAATATCATGCAACGAGTTTTGCTCTTCATCATTCTGCAGTGAATGGTCCATAGAGCTGGTACTTTTCTCGAATATTGTCGATATCTTCTCTGCATCTTCAATGACCTCTGTTGATTGTTTCTGTATGAAAGTGCATAATTTATGTTAACCTACTAAGTATGCCATATTCAAACGGCTGAAATAATAATAATACATAGCAATATCACTTATGCTTTGTTTGGCTTCCGTACATGATTAATATCACTGTTCAGGTGTACTCTTCCTTGTCTCGCCGGCTGTTTGCCAACAGCCCCCTGTGTATTTCTTTCCAAGTTAATGGCATGCATCAAGTCATTCTAAGAAGGGAAGATAAAGCACCGACTTCAAATACCTCAATTAAGTTGGATGCAGCTGCTATAGTTTTTGCATCACTCTTAGTCTTACTAGCCTGTAATACATATATGTATGAGTCACGACAGTTCACAATGCCTTTGTGGCAACTGTATCGCCTATTTCCTTCTATATTATCCACTGATAGATGCACAGGGGAAAAGAAAGATGTGCTCAAGTACCTTTTCTCCATGCAACGCTACTTGGCGCAAGGTGGGTACATGGGAACCGTCATCACCAGCTACGATGTATATCACTCTCTTGTTCGCAGAGCTCTCTGTGACTTTACCTATACTGATCGATTTGGCGGCATTTCCCGTCGTCACAACCTAGAACAGTTACCCTAAGTTAAAATATAGTCCGTAGTTCCAAGTCTCCACAACAAAGAATTTCATGCAATCTTACTTTTCTGGAATTGGTTGGAGGAGCAGCTCTTGGAACCTGCTCAATGTGATTATCCGCTGCCTGTGTCAGTAGCTCACCCTCCATTTGAACATCCAGCTGCTCCAGATTTGGGGAACCCGCCACCTGAAGCGAAGCAATTTGTCACATAAGATCGGACCGTGATACACAGAACAAACGTTGGCAGCAGGTACTGGATATACCTCCATCGTCGGTAGCACAGCCGCACCGCGCCCCGGCGGAAGAGGACTAGGGTTCTAGATCCGAATTCCCATGAGCAGGGGCGAGGAGTTGGATCCGTTTCCACTTTCCCGTGCGGCTGCTAGGGAAAAAACGAGTTGGGGGAGGGGAAGACTGGAGCTGGACGGGGAGAGAGAAACCTACGGCGACTGCTGCTACTGCCGCCGTTGCTCGGGCGACGAGCAGGAGAGGTTTTGACGGGGCTCGACCGGGTTGGGAGAAGAAGACTGCGGCTGCTGAGCAGAGAGAATTGGAGAAGGGTAATGGTGCGCTAGAGAAAATGACAGATAGCTAGGCTGTGTTGACGCCGAGCTACCAATTTAGAAATTTTTGACACATAACTATGCACATTAGGGCATAGTCGCACGCGGTGTAAACGGATAGGATAATTTCCGCACCATATCCGATTTCGAAACCGTTTTCAACAATCCATATCCGATTTTAAGAAATCCGTCGGATAAGGATATCCGATTCCGAAGTTGACACCCGGATATGATATAGGATATGGTATGTAAATAGCATAAAATATGGATTATCCGAAATTTAAATAGGATTATCCGATGGTTTGAATCCGAATAATCCGATTTTCTACCGAATTGTCTAGTCTAATATAGCATAATTTGAATCTAATAAGTTGTCGACTTCGTTAGTCGAATAACATCTCACTTAAATAGTCGTTGTAAACACTATAAATTATAAGTTGGTTAGTTATTAAGTTATCAAACAATTATTTTTGTATGTATGGTTTGAAAATTTAATTGTACACGTATCTATTCGATTAATTTTGTTACCGGTCCGAATCCGCTCCGTTTCCGCCTCCGAATCCGCCATCACGGATATCCGCATCCGAATCCGCATCCGGTCATTATCCGATCCGGTCTGAATCCGATGAAAAATTATGGTATAGGATATGGTAAAGGCAAAATCCGATCCGATCCGTTTACACCCCTACACGCGTAGCACTGATCTCACGTGATGGTGCGTGTTTAGTAGTTTAACCAGTTTTGTGGCAAGTGGGACCCACCAGTCAGCCCCAAATTCACAGTGGGACCCACTTGTCAGTTAAATAAAAAGTATGAGAAAATAAAAATCTGAAAAAAAAAGAAAAAATCCCCGCTTCCTCCAGGGAGCAGCTCGCCGATGACATGAGTCCGGCGCGCCCCCGCGCGTCACCGACGCGTCCCTGCGCGAGGCGGTCGCGGCCATCCTCCGCCCGGACCCCAAGCTCGCCCGGTTCGTCAGAGAGGAATGCGGCGCGGGCGCGTGCACGAGGCGGTCGGGGACGGGTCCGCATCGGGCAGGGCTGGTGCTAGGAGACGGGCGGGACCTGACGCACGAGACCACTACGCGTTCTCAGAACCACAACGTGTTCTCAATCTGCAGTTCATGTGGAGGAGCTCGGGAGGTCGTGTATTGGAGCATCTCCCCAAACTCCGGCCGCCGCTGTTCCAAGACGCTCGCCGTCGATTGGGACCCCTTCATGTAGTTTTGAGCATCCGTGGAGCACCACTGAGCCTTCCTATTCCTTCTCGTTGAATTGTGCGTGCGGAAGGGCGCGGGACGAGGCGAATTTCACCATCTCCAACAACTCCGGCCGGCGGCCATTGCGCACGAATTCGTCACCGTACGACCTCTCCGGCCTTCACCGAGCATACAACGTGTTCTTGGTGAGCTCTCGATCATTTCAGTACCATCCGCCTGCATCAATTTGACCTGGACTGCCGTAGCTTCGTGAACCAACTCCGACCACCGTGTTTTTGGCGCGGCTAGGCGGCGCGCTGTCGACCTCGGACCACTGGTGCTGGCGTAGATGGGCTGGCGCGGCAAACTGGTGCGCAGGGCAGCGTGGCTGGACGACGAGCTGAGGGAGCTGCTCCGGCTGAACGACCGTCCCGGAGCGGCCACAGAGCAGGATCAGGGGCGCAACAGGGAGCAACACACGCGAGAGCAGTTCTACGTGCGTACGCTGCTGCTCGCGGGGCGGGAAAGGCGCCGGCGAGGAAAGTACCACAAGGACGGCAGGGGAGGCGCCGGCGAGGAAGTCAAGGAGGTGGGCTGGGGAGACGCCGACGAGGAAGTCACATGACTGGATTTTGGGGCTGACCGATGGGTCCCACTTGCCAGAAAACTGGTTAAACTACTAAACACGCACCATCAGGCGAGATCAGTGCTCCGCGTCGCGACTATGCCCCAATGTCGATAGTTATGTGTCAAAATTTTCTAAGTTGGTAGCTCCACGTCAACTCAGTCCCAATCTGATAGCTATGTGTCATTTTCTCTGGTCTATGTGTTGTGTCATAATCCAGCCAATATCCACCGTTTAACTATCTAGCGCACAGTTTCTTCCCCCCGTTTCAAATAAATTACTCCCTCTGTTTGTTTCATAATATAAGATATAATACAAAATATTTCAGACGTAACACATGATGTTTCAATTCGGACTAAAATATATGTACATCCGAAGCAAATTGTCCTAACAATACTATTTCTCAAGGAAAATCCTGTCGGCCACGCTCCTCCCACGCCGGCGGCCGCTCCGGCCCCAGCGTCCACCAAATCCTCGCCGGACGCCACTTTGGCTCCGGCGACCACGTTCGGGAGCGCATGCACGTCCCCATTGGGTCCTTCAGCCATGACGGTGCGTGGGGCGTTGGTTCTAGCCCGGGCTCAGCATCCTCTTCGTGTCGGTCGGTGGTCTCTTACCTTGGGCTCTCGGGTTCCTCTGCCAGCGAGGAGGCCCCAGAGCGCCGGAGCGAGGCAGTAGCAGCACAAGGTGGCGTCAGTGTGCCTACGGCTCCTTGTGCGCCAGCGGGGCCGGGAGAGCGGATCTGGGAGTAGTCACCGCGCTCCAAGCAGTCCCTGTGGCAAAGGCGCAAGACAGCAAGCGATGAAGCTGGGCCGGTGGCGCCGGAGATGTACCGGCGCTGCTTCAAGTGCCTCTATGCTGGGAATCACAAGGAGTGCACGAATGAGTTGGTATGCATCAGGTGCGGTGATGAGGGCCATGAGGCCTACCGGTGCAAGTGTCCCCGCAGCGACGCATTAGAAGATGAGATGCGACGTGCAGCCGTGGTAATGATTGCTTGCCGGGAGAGTACGATGCCTCGGTGCTCTCCCCCTCCCCCATCTTCGTGCTCCACTTCACCCCCCTCATAGTTTGAGATTGTTAAACCCTAGATAATTGTGTTTAAGTGTTATTTTACATGCGTATGATTAGCTACTTGTCATTGTTTTGTGGTGAGATTATATGACCGCAATCATCGTACATAGACCAACACATCGACATTAAGCTTGATGTATCCTTCCTTTTGTTTCCCCTGGAATGGTGTACGTTTATTAGGCTTCAATGACGAGGTGTTGGTGGCCAACTGCATATCGGATAATAGATGTCTGCAATTAATCATCTCTCTCATGCGGTTCTTGAACTTGGTTTGACATGGGTACTCTGCGCCGGTTGCAATGGGTTGGGTCTGGACGTGGAAGTACAAGACTGCTGCTAATGAGAGAACTGTGTAAAAGGGGTCGTGCGGTCTGTGGTTGTGTTGTGATACAGTAAACATCACCGTTAATATACTTACCCCGCAGTTTCTTTTAATCTAAAAATTGGTCGAGGATGTGAGGATGCCATACGTCATAACCGTTCAAAGGGTGTCAAGTAACTGAAGCTATAATCATAGCCCATGGACAGATAAATAATTAACTTAACCTTGTAGAGCTCCCTATCTTGCATAAGTTCCCAGTAGGATCCACATTTCACAGTGGACAGAAGCAACACAAATAGCATACAGATTAAAGGGGTCTGATAATAACCAATCAGGATGCATAAACCTGAACGCAACAATGTTCTGCCACATGTACGAGGAACATGCTGAAGAAAAAAGATAAGACAGGAGGTTAATCAGAGATATCTAATTCTCATCACCTAAGACTACCTACCTTGCGCTAAACTGATCATGCTAGCTATTTTAATTCGTTCTGGAAAGAGACAACCACCAGCTAAACTCACTAATTCTCATATTGCACAGGCCCTTGCACATGATCTGCAATGTGACTATTTTCGGGATTTTTTTCTGCTGTCAGTTGCCAATGCTTCTTGAATCTTGTCTAACTCGAGCATGAAGCAACTACATTTTGCACCATCGACGCATATTCCTTTGCCGATATCTGCCACTTTACTCAATAGCATAGCATATCTCGTTTTATTTTCCGTTTCCTTCAAGCATTTTTCCTCGTACTCTTTCAGCTGCTCCTCTCTGAACTTGCGAGTCCACCTGGGCAGTATGTACTGCGCTGGTATTTCATTGACTCCGAGTTGGGTGAAGACTCTCATTATGTGGCAACACAAAATCCCATCCCTAGTAAACTTTGCACATTGGCATTTGAATACATGGGTACCAGCTCTAACTACTACTTCGAAAGAATTTCTATCAAACTCCGGGTTGTCGTAGTTTGAGACCTTTTCAAGTCTGTAGACTGATCCTCCCTGTATCTCATGCACGTTGAGTGCTGTAGAATAGTATAGTTCTTTCTGTACTCTCAGAAATATCTGCCTTGTGTATATATGCGCTGCATGCTTTTCTATTGGCTGCATGGAGAAGTATGCGGGTTCACTTGCTGATTGCAATGTATCCTCTTCCTCTGTTTTTATTATGTTCTCCTGCATCCTTTCATATTGTTCAATAAACTTCTCGATTCTGTCCTTAGGAAGCACATTGTCTTTGAATATTAAGTTTGTCCCTTCACCATGTCCAGCTGATTCAACGAATGGATAGAAATCTGATAGCAAATAAACAGGAGCCCAGTTTTTCCTTGTTTCCCACATGAGTCGTAGGTACTCATTTTCACTTGTGTTGTATCTATCAATGAGCACAGCCCATCCATCTTCAAATTCCTTTTCCTTCAGTGAGTTGTTCACTAAACTGTGCAGCTCCGCATTTATGTTGCCCTTTGCTGCCATGAAGGCTCCTAGCATTCCATGAGCTTTCTGCATCACACTGATTTTGCAAAACCTGTGGCTTACTTGTGGCATGACCTCTGCAATTGCTTTTGTCATACCTTCATCCTGGCCAGTTATGATTTCTCTTGGCATTTTCCCTCCCATCACATGCAAGAACGTTTGGAACATCCATTTGAAGGTTTCAGCTTTCTGATCTTGTAGCAAGGCGCACCCAAACAAAAGGATTCGTCCATGATTATTCATTCCAATGATAGGGGTGAAAGGCATATTATGCCTATTAGTGCTGTAAGTAGTATCAAATGATACAAAATCACCGAAAATCTCATAATCCACCCTCGACCTTGCATCAGTCCAGAAAAGACTCCTTACTACGTTATCTTCATCTGTTTGCATGGTGTAGGAAAAACCTAGGTTCCGCAGCTCCAGTTCTTTGAAACGCTTAAGTGCCGTTTCAACATCTGAGTTTTCTTTTCTCCATTGTTCTACACACTGTAAGTTGTGCATATCTTTCTCTTTTGACGATGTTGTGTTTCCGAGGTTGCTTCTCATTCTCCTGAAAATATTCATAGCTTTCCTTGGATTTACCCTACTTTGTTGCAAAACTCTTAGAAATGACTTTTCTTCACTCGACATATATTTGTGGTCCAGAAAGAATCTTGTGAGTGATCGGCGTGGACATAATGGATGGTTGTGCTCATGCTTAACTCCTATGATCTCCCATTGCTCCTGATGGAGCTTCACTATCACCCTTGCTTGGCATTGTGAGCCCAGAACATTATTCTTCCTCTTCCTTTGCAGATCCTGAGCTGGCTTTAGCTTGCCACTTCTGTTGCATAGTAGATGAAACTTCTTTCTCCTGTAATTTGATCCCCTCCTTACTGCAAAACCAGTTAGCAGAGCATGCGTGCTATAGAATCGTTCTGCATCTTCAAGGGTTGGAAATTTCATTCCAACTTCTGGCGGCCTTGAATTCTCCAATGCCTCAAAAGTAGGGTAAAAGCATTTTCCTAGTTCAGTATCTAATTCACTCCCTGAGCTGCTGCCTGAATCGCTTCCACTGCTTATACCGTTGCTAGACATTTCATGCCCTTCTGTAACATCATGCAATTGACTTTGTTCTTCAGTGTGCTGCATTGTGGGGTCCACCAAGCGGGTTTGCTTATACAATATATCTGCCAATAGTCCTTGTGCAGCTGTGTCAATGCCATTTGATGCATGTTCCTGTATGCAAGTGAAAAACTCTGTTAAGCTACCATGCAAATGCCATCTTGAATTTCACATGTTGTACAGAGCCATATGTATACGAACACTACTTATGTTTATCTTGGTATCCCTACCTGATCATTTTCACCAGTCTGCTGCAGACCTCCTTCTGGTATTGCTTGTTTGCCAACAGGTTCCTGTGTAAGTTATTATTTATTTCTTAGTAAAACCAGGCATCAGAAGATTCTACAAAAATATAGTAGTGAAGATTATAATAGAAAGGAGCCAAAGGCACGGCCCTCCCCGTCTCCCCGAGTTGTATTACCAGAAGCCCATAATGTTACTAACTACAGGTTCTGACCCAGAGGCTCAACCACAGAAGGAAATATAGTAGTCATATCAAACAGAGTTACCCATCAAATTTACTGTCATATGATATGTGCGAGGGACAGCAATTCGCCATTTTATGCTAATTGCATATCTCTCTTGTATTATTGCTAAATGACGAATGCACATTGTAAGCAGATGAGTTCAAGTGATACCTTGCCTACGTGCAGCTCTGCTCCTGAATGGTCCGATTGCACCACCCGACCCATGTCAGCCATGACTACCTGTACCAAGTTCATTTCAATCTATCTTACATTGCACATACAGTCCAAAAAGGTCCGCAAAGTAGAGAATCCCCAGACAAATTGATCAGTAACCATTACTTGATTAGTGTTTGTTGCAAGAACGGGTCCTGGCACCTGTTCCCCGAGACTATCTGCTGCCTGCATCTGTGCATCTAGCAATACTAACTGTTTCTGATTCGGTCACCTGAAATAATGAAAAGAAATTAAAGCGCGGGTAAAATTTCAATTCTAGCTCTTCGTGTAAATAACTAAATATCAGGAGTGTTCGTCAGAATATCCGCCACCGCGCCGCACTGTGCGGAGAAGAGGGCGAGGCGGCCTAAGATCCGGATCCACGAGGGCAGAAGGGAAGAAAGGGAGTGGACCTGTACTGTGTGAGCGGCTACGAGAGCAAGGATGCGCCGACGAGAGAAGAGGAGGAGGTTCGGCACTTCGGCGGCCGCCTGCTGGATAAAGAACCGAGATGGAAAATCGGAAAAGAGAGAAGAGAGAACAGTTCTGGGAGGAGGGATCGCGTGCGCGAGTGCGGCCCGTGTATAGCTATGTAGTGAGCGTCCATCATTTACCCTGCAGCGTGCATTTTTTTTCTTCTTCCTCCGCGCTGACAATGAAACCATTTTAGGGCATCTCCGTCGCCCCCAGCGCCAGGCCATTTTAGAGGCAGAAGTAAATAACATCATTTTTCCACCAGCCGCCCCTCTAAAAATCCAGTTAGCGTTGTTTCCGTGGAAAATAGTTTCTGTGCCAGCGTCCCCAGACGAAACCTAACCCACTTGGGGGCGATGACGGGAAAGGCGACGCAAGAGAAAATGACGCGAAACAGAAACCACCCGTGCTCGTCTTCTCGGCTCCCGCGTCGGTCAAAAGTTGTCAGAGTAATAGCGTGGCGGGCGGCATGTGAGCTCCTCCAGTCAAAAGATGTCGGAGTTAATGGTGTGGCGCGTCCAATCGAAGGGGCACACGACGCGCAGTAATGCCCACCGCCTCTCCGCCCCTTCGCCTGACCGCGCGGCTATAGAACCCCCCGAGCCTCGCCACCACTCGCCGCCTCTGCCTCACACTCTCCTCTCCCCTCCACGTCGCAACCTACCCATGGCCTACAACCCCGCCGTCGCCGCCGCGAACGGCTGGGTCCGCCGCCACCTCCAAAAGGACGAGGCATGGGCCCTGCACCAGGCGGGGTATCCGTGCCCGTCGGACATGCGCATCCCCAGCGCCTCCTGCGGGCAGGGGGCGTGGCAGCTCAGTGCGGGAGGCGTCCCAGTGCCCCCTGTCCCTGCCGACGAGTAATACAGGGCGGCAATTGATAAAGTCCGCGCCAGCCTGACGCCGCAGCAGGCCGCGGGGCGCCGCTGGAGAGCAGAAAGCAATGACGCCTTCTGGACGGAGTATTTCCGGCGCCGCCACGAGGAAGACGTCGCCGACCGCGGCAACAACGAACCCGTGGAGGGCCGCTGCAACTCCACCGGGCACAAGCGGTGGTGGGGGCGGCGAGCACTGCACGCTCCCGTCGGTGTTCGACTACATCTACGCCGGCAACGAGCCCCGGCTGACGATGCCGCGTCGGATGGGCGCGGGCAGCTCCTCCTCCTCCGGGGCCGCGGTCGCGTCGCGTCTGGCAGGTACGCGCTACGCGTCCCTCGCGGCCCCCTTCTGAACTTCGGGCGCCCTTTGCGTAGCGGCGCCCTCCGCATCGGCGAGCCGCGCACCCCGCCCAGCGCCGTGCGTCATCTCCCCTGTGTTCCCTGCTCCGTCGCCTCTTCAAGCCGACGCGCGAGCCCAAGCATGAACCCGAGGAGGACCAGGAGGAGGAATGGCCCGGCCTGAAGGAGGTCGAAGAAGCCTCCTTCAACACCGTGCAGCCGACGGACCCAGCGTTCGCCGAGGAATGGAGCTGGGGCGAGTACACGGAGCAGGAGCTGGAGAGCCAGCGCCAACTCCTCGCCGAGGCGGAGCAGAACCATGCTCGCGCCACCGCCTGCCGTGGCCGCATCCCTCCCCCGGTGGCGAAGCCGGTCCCCTACGTGATCCTCGACCCTGGTAGCGAGGAAGAGGACGAAGACGAGTCGTTCCAGCGGACCTTGCAGCAGAGCAGGTGTTACCGTGACAACGCCGACGAAGGCCCGAGCAGGTGGGGCAACGACGCCGGCGCAAGCCCGAGTCACCAGTGCAAGGCTGATGACGGCTCCGACGATGAGGACGGCGACCCCGACTACAGCCAGGCGATCGCCGCCAGACTCGGCATGCTCGACTAGGCATCGACCTTTTTTATGTTTAGTTTTAATCTGTAATCGGCGAATTTGAAATATGATGAAATCGCCCCTGTTATGAAACTGTTTGAATGAAATTCACCACTTTTCTAGTCGCCGTTTTATTTTGAATCGCATGGGACGAAACTTGGGCTATATACGACTGGAAACCGTGCTCCCCAGGTTCCAGATTAACGTAGTTTGGCGCCGCGGCGACCCCAAAACAGCGACATTTGGGAGGGCGTAACAACTTGAGATGCCCTTACAGGTCGAAAACTAATTATCCATAAGTTGGATGATACGAATACGACCATGTATCAAGAGTCTGGTAAAGAGAGGATAGGTGTAAGGTTTCCAGAGCAGCAGTCTGAATGTACACGGTCATAACGATCAGTGCATCGCAATTAATTTCAGAGATATATCATTCAACACGATCGTACAAGTCCTACACAAATAAAGGGTCACATGACCGTCTTAATCATTGCCTCCTAGTATAAAAAAAAACTACGATATAGTGGAAAACACGTCAAGCATCGGCCCTCGTCACATCCCGACAAAATTACACTTGGCAGTTGACAAGGAGACGACCAAGCTAACGTAGTCGTCGACATACTCCTCCTATTCTTTGCAGGCCTCTTCTTTGTAATCTGATAAGCCGATATCTAGGGATATAGCCATATGAGTGCAAACCACCCCTTAGGCCTCCTTTGGATCAAAGGATTTTCATGGGATTTTTACAGGATTTCGTTCCTCTGTTTTGCTTCCTCCGGAACGCGCTTGGACTACAGGTTTGCGTCTTGAAAATTCCTTTGGATTGGCTCCCAGAGGTATCGATTCCAGAGGAATTTTGACATTAGGTCCGAGCTCTCGGAAAAATCCCTGGCGCGAAAAGAGGCCGCTCTCGCGCGCGCTCGCGTCAAAACAGCGGACTCCGTGGCGGCAAACTAGTCCCTTCGCGTCTCTTCTAGTGGGGAACTGACGAAATAATAACACATACCAAAAAAGGGGCGGCGAGGCAGCCACGAGTTTGCGCAGACCTCTCCGACGGAAGCGGCGGCGAGGCATCGATGAGGTCCGCATCTCCTCTCGGACCGAAACGCCGGCCTTCTGGCCTTCCTCCGCTTCACCAACCATGTTGCTGCCAGGCCACCTCTCCTCGTCGAGCTCGACACGATCTGCAACCAGCTCCTTTCCTCCCGTCACCTACCAGATCGACAATTTCCCTTCTCCACAGGTTCGTCCGTCCTGATCTATTGATTTCCCCTCTTGTTGCTTACCTGGTACGAACGACCTCATACCAGATTATAGCGCATCGGATCTGTGTTTTTACCAAAAACAATCTAGTGAAACACCCAAGATTTTGAAAACGAAGCTAGCATCTACTGCGCTGCAATCTCATAGCCTGACAGTATACTATTCTGCCACTAATACGCAATTTTGTTCCAATGCAGATAGCCCATCAGATCAGTTCGCGGGATCGGCGAGGCAAACGTGCGCAATCACTAGGAGTTGGTGATATTAATGGTGATAGCGGGGCTGCTGAGCATCAAGAACTAGGTATTGCTCCAAGTTTATTAGATATTTGCACAACATCTAGTTCACTGTAGCTACCATGAAGAGTTTACTCATATCTTATTCGATTCAATGATTTAAGGTACTATGAAGAGTACTAATCCTAGAGCTAAGTGGAGTCATCAAATGAAGTTGTTTCTTATTGAGTTGCTGAAAGATCATGATGTTTCTGGTTTTCGAACACAAAATGCATGGAGTAAAGAGGTATGGACAAATATTGTTTGCCGACTAAATCAAAAGTTTTGTATGTCTTTAAATGTTAATCAAGTCAAACAAAAGGAGCAAGATTTGAAGAAAGACTATCGAAGTGTGAAAGATTTGATGGCAGAAAGTGGTTTTGGATGGGACAGTGAGAGAATGATGGTAGAAGCACCACCAAGTGTTTGGGCTAGTTTTACTGCTCGCAATAATAAGGATGCCCTCCAATGGCGAGACAAGTCGTTTCCATACTTTGATGACTTGGCTTCTCTCTATGATGGTTAGTTTCACTTAGTGCTTCGTCTCATTCGATGTCACATTTTTGTCTCGTTTTTTGAGCTAATTATATGTTTTGTGGTGAGTACATAGGTCGATATGCTGAAGGAAGAACTCGACATGGTATGGACTATTATGCTAACAAGCCGAAGCATGGATCACAACCAACACATGTGACTGATGTATATGACTCGCCATCACCTCCCATAATTCCTATAGGTGAGTCAAATTTGCATTTTTCTTCGGAAGAGGTGATTGAGGAAGCAAACCCAAATTTTGTCCAGCATACATCCACGCGCAATGTCATACAGACTCAACCGACACCCCAGATTACACCCCCTGAGAAACCAGAGAGTAGACGTAGAAAAAAACAGAAGAATAATCCTACAGATCCTACTGATGGATTTCATGAGAGGTACCTCAAACTAAAGATGGAAGAAATAGAGCGATTTGCAGCTATAGAGGAGAAGAAACTAGAGGACCCATTTAGCATTCACAAGTGCATTACAGCAATTGAAAGATTGGAGGGTCTACCGTTGGGTGATATGCTGTTGGCATCAGACATCTTCAAAAGTAAGGAAAGCAGGGAGGTTTTCTTGTCCTTCAGTACTGATGCACTAAGGTTGGCTTGGATTAGAAGGGAGATTGCTCGTAGCAATGGAAACAATGAGTAGTTTCTAGTTGTGCAGAGTCTAGTTAGTGTCGTATATCTTTTGGCAGTGATGGAGTAATATCTACTTGCACAGCAGTATGCAAGTTTGATAGACATCGTATGTATTTTGGTAGATTCTGATGACCTCATGTGTATTTTGGTAGTGTGGTTTTGTTAACTAGACTTCGTGTGTATTTTGGTTGATTAAGTGGTCTAGTATAGGAGTTCCACTCCAATCATATTTGCTGGAAAAAACATGAGAATATTAATTTATTCAAGTCGAACATCAATATCAGAAGTACATGAAGCGTAGTACATTTTGCATGTAATATCATCATTGTATAAATATGCTAAGATCTGCGTGACATATACTCGTTCCATATTTGTTGTGCGATAACATCTCGCATTTGATTTCCTGCCTCCCTGGAGTAGTTAAATGCATGTATATCACCATGGTAGCTGTGATCTCCATTTGGCACATCAACGATCAGGTTTGGATCAATCTCCAAGGGGGCATTAGTAGGCCAGGCCATATCTCCATTGTGTAGGCGTATGAAATTGTGCAGAACACAACAAGCCACAAATATGTCAATTTGCTTGTCGACTGAATAATGGGCAGCAACTTTCAATATAGGAAATCTCATCTTTAGTATACCAATAATTCTCTCCACATGATTACGAAGTTGAGCATGGTGAAGGTTGAATAACTCCTTATAATTTTGTGGTCTTTGACGTGCTATTCCTTGCTCTTTTAGATGATACCTGGTACCATGGTACGGGGCAAGAAATTGGGGTGTGTTCCCATAACCGGCGTCAACAAGGTAAAATTTACCAGGGGGTACATAAAATCCATGATTCATTGCATCTTGTAAAACTCTTGCATCAGAAGCTGATCCTTCCCAGCCAGCATGTACATGCACAAATTTCAAGTCAAAATCACAGGCAACCATTGTATTCTGTGAGAGCGCTTGCTTCCTATTCCGATATGGTTCTTGCTGGCCTGATGGAAGGAACAAAGGAATATGTGTTCCATCTATAGAACCGATGCAATTCTACACGAATTAAATATGAGATATATATGTTAGAACTTGCATTGAATTACATAAATGACTTCATCTAAACATGATAATTCTGAAATTGTCAACATGTACTCGTACCTGAAAGAAGCGAAATTGTGGTTTGCTCAGGATTGGATGTGGGTTCAAGGAGGGTGGACGTATATAGACACTTGTGAGACGCGTGATTGCATCAAGCACTAATCCAAAACGCCGGCTTATTGTTTCTGCACTGTGCTGAAACCAGTCTTGCAATGTTTTGTTGGTTGCATTTTTTGCTAAAGCATAACAAAGTATAGCTACTTGCTCTTCTACTGCAAGTACTGATGAATCAGCAAGGAATTTTTTCTCACGCAACTTATCAACCAATGCTTGAAAAATTCCAACCTCCATGGGGAAAGTCCTTTTGCACAAAATCTCATGTCCTGTTAAAATTTCTTGGACACGCAAAGCCCCCGAAAGTTTGGATGTGTGCATCGGTTTTTTACTTACAGAAGATTGTGATGTATCTTCTAAAGTAGGAAGTACAAGATGAATGAACTCATCGTCACTCTCCGATCTACGGCGGTAGCTCGGATTCATCTGGAGCAGCGACAAAGAAGCCAAAAATATGCTGAAAAGTAATGAATGCAAGGTTAAAAAAATTGTGACAGATGGAATAACTTGACATAACTTTTGTACCACGGGAGATCAGCACTAACCTTGTTTGTTTCTTCAGCAAGGAGATGATGAAAGAATGCGAGCGCACGAAGCAAATGGTGAAAGTAATGAGCAAGAAAGCAAGCTATGAGGAGGAAGAGAGAAAAGGAACCATCGACTATATATGCACTGATGCTAACGGCTACTTGAGGCAGTTGTGCACACTAGCCGTTGGAAGTTTGAAAGAAGCAAACTTGAAATAACAATATTTTAATCCATGGAATTCCTGTACTTTTCCTATGGTGCAGCCAAACTCCTCATGTTAGCATTTCCTATGGTTTTGTAATCCACAGGATTGGACATGCACTCCAAAACATTCCTCTACTTTTCCTATTCCTCTATTCTCAGAATCCTATGATCCAAAGAGGGCCTTAAGGCTTAGATTTGTATAGATAATGCAATAAAACTTTTGTCAAACTAGGATGGCTGATATATGTAGACTTAGTTTTCAAAATACATGCTTTAGATATAATAATACGACATCTCTATATTTTTGTTAAAAAAACATTTAGAGATAGAAATATCTTTTATAGATATAGCATGTACTATATCATAGTTTCAAACAGTTGTTTTGTAAAACAAAACTTTCTTACTTACTCAACACAGTGCCTTCCGGTTTACATTTTTTTAATGTTTTTCCAAATCATAAAACTTGCCCCTAGGGCTAGATCTGTGGCCTTTTCAACCGCAATGACCAAGGACTTGACTATTTGAATAAATTTACACTCTGTAGAGGTGGTACACTTTATTCACATCAAACGACCATTCTACCATGTTTAGCCATATACCGTCGTTCAGAAATATGCGCTGTTCGGATAGTCAATCAAAACTTTTCACTATGTCGACCCTAGTACAACGAATCTCCCATCAAGTTTGTTCCATCAGACTTCACACCACCACGTCAGGGGACCCGTAGTATTGTCCGGCTGCGGATCCGCCATAGTGTATTGTCTTATCTAGACGAATACTAGGCTTCGAGGGCTACAACCCTTATAGAGTTTGAGAATCCCCATACTAACATAAAGAAAACGTATCTATAATTTTTTATGTTCTTTGTTTATATTATACCAATTGCTACATGTTTTACATATATTTTATATCATTTTATGCATTTTCTGGGACTAACTTATTAACAAGATCTCACAGTGCCAGTTTCCTGTTTTCTGTTATTTTTTGTTTCAGAAAACTTCTAAAGAAAATATTCTCGGAATCGGACAAATGAAACGTACAAGTTATTATTTTTCCAGGGAGGTTCCAGAACATCAAGAACGAGTCGAAGACGGCCATTGAATGAGATATGCCCTAGAGGCAATTAATAAAGTGTTTTATTTATCATATCTCATTTGTTCATAATACGTTTTTGTGTCATGCTATAACTGTATTAAGCGGAAATATTAATACACGTGTGATACGTAAGACAACCAGGTCCCTAGTAGCCTCTACGTGACTAGTTCATTGTGCAATCGATGATCGAGGTTTCCCGATCATGTGACATGGTGTCAGTTGACAATGGAGTCATATCGTTGGTAGAACGATGTGATAGACATACCCGATATTTATAGGACGTAATCGTTATGCCTTTGACCGTGAGATCAACTCTTATTGTTATTCCTGAAAGATAGTTTGATTGCATCAAACGTCATGTCCTAATAGTATGACTATAATGGTGTTCCTCTCAGGTATCGGAAGGGAGTATGTTGAGACGAGAGATTAAGAGCGGGATTTGCCAGTCCGCATAGCAGGATAAATACTCTAGGGGCCCACTCGGTGAGATTATGTCAAATGAGCTTGCAAGCACGTGACTAGGTCACCCGGACATAATATCATGTACGAGTAGAAGACAGTGTTGTCGATAACGAGATGAGGCTAGGTATCGCGATATCTATGAACGAGTCTCGGACACGCTAAGTATCGCCATGACAAAAGGTGTAAGACTCGGTGTCCAGGTTCGAAGGACAAAGTTATTCGTTATATCACAGGGATTAATTTTGGGGGTCCAGGCCCACGAATTAGTCATTGATCAGAGCGGTGTCTCGATCATGTATGTTTATATCTCGAACCGCTAGAATAACACACTTAAGGGAAGTTGACAAATTTACCAGAAGATAAATTAGGAAAGAGAGCATCGGGAGCGTCCCGGGAAAGATTTGATGAAGATCGGAGAGCCACGAAATAGTTCTTGGAGCCGGAATAAATTATATATATAGTGTGTTTAATATTAATTAGTGTAATTAATAGTTAAATAAATTTTAGTTAATTAATTTCGATTTTTTAACGGGTGCATACCTTAAATGGGCTTTCTGGTGGAAAGAAGGCCCATGAGGGGGGGGGGGGGAATCCCCCTCCTTGGTGCGCATGGGGGAGGGGCCCGCCTAGGTGGGCCGAGTGGGGCCCACCTAGGGCCGACGCACCACCTGGCTGTAACATCCCAAATGTAATGCCTTCCTAGAATGTATGTTTGTTTGTGCAATAAAGAAACACATCATGGCATCATTTCATTTGTCTAGCATTTAATTAAATGATTGCATTCAAATTCATTTTCCACATTTAAATTCAAATAAATTCAAATATGAAGTTTCAAAATCTTTTCAATTATTCAAACCAGTAAATTAAATTGTCTTTTTTTGAAACTATAAAAATTTTCCAAAAGATTTTATCTTGTTTCCTTTTCTATTTTGTTTTAAAAATACAAAACAGAAAATAATAAAAACAAAAAAACAGAAAACCAAAAAAATACTTACCTGGCCGAAGTGGGCCGTACGGCCCAACTCCGGCCCAACATCGCCCCACGGCCTACTTCTTCCTCCCCAAACGGACATGAACACGAGGTTCCAATGCCTCCCCCCTTCGATTCCGAGCAGCGCACGCACGCGACAGCACTCCCGCACACCCGCACGTACTCGCCCGAGCTGCGCAGCCCTTCTTGGTCATCGCCGGCGACGAACTTTCCTCCGCTATGCCCACTATTCCATTTCTTTTAGTTTTGTCAGGCTTTAGTCGTTGCTTCGAGTTAAAAACGATGCAACGCATCTCCTAACACGAACACCACACTGTACTACTGGCTAGCAGCGCCGAACAAATCCTCCGCCGCGCGCACCCGAGTTTGATCCCCTGGCTCGCTGAATAAAAGCCACACCTTTTATTTTTCCGCAGCCACTGACAGAGTGGCCCCACCTGTCAGCGACAGTGGGCGCCAGCGCAACGTCCCCCCGTCCAGCCAGCGCCACTGTGGCGTTGGGCCCACAGTCAGTCACTTGGGCTAGATTCTCCTGCGATGAGAAAAGATTCGGAAACCAGAGGCGCTGGAATAATTACCCAGAGACCCCTGCACTTTCTGATTTAGTGCTTTAGTCCCTCACAGATTCTTTTCTATCACGAACAAGTCCCTGCTTTTTGCAGTTTGGTCCAGAAACTTAAAACATTAATAACTTTAATTCTATAACTAATCTTTATATGTTCAATTATCAGAAAAGTGCAATAAACATTAATATGCCATTTTGCATATTTTATTTTTAATTGCTTAGGGTAGTTCAATATTTACACCTAAATAATAAATATGGGATGTGTTGGGCAATTATTTATTTATGGCCTTATTTCATTTAAATTGATTAGATCACCCATGCCATGTTTTCACCATGTTAATTAACATTTAATTTGTTGGTTAGATAAATAATTTGCACCATAATTAATTGTCGGGATTCAATCCCCGCTTTAATGTGACCTAATCATCGCGTACCATATTGCACCATCAATTGTTTGCGCATTTCCTTGTATTGATTATGTTTCCTATTTTGTCTGTGTTGCTCTTCTCTGGGTAGACGACGACGTGTCTGCTGACGATACTTACGTCCCTGAGGTTCCAGCTTTTGTGCCCGGCCACGAGCTGCCAGGCAAGCTACTGCTAACCTGTTACAGGCTGGTTGGTTTTCATCCTTGCCTTTTGATCTATGCTAGACTAGTTTTTGATTCTTGAATTGCGATCCCATCACATGTTTATCTGCAGCCCATACAGCTTTATCCCCACATCCCATCACATGTTGTATGTTTTATCTGTTAGCCTTACGAGTCGTAGTGCATGCTTAGAGTTGGTTGTTCGAGTCGTCTGGCATGTCTTATATTTCATATGCTTAGTATGATAGATTATTCTACCTTAATAAAATGTTTTCTTATATTAGGGTATTATAATTAAATGATAAGGCACCGGCGGAAGGCCTTGCGAGATGCTTTGTTCTGCTAAGTGTCGACCTAGGAACTCAGTTCTTATCCTCGGATCCAATTTTGAGTGCACTAACCACTTGTGGGTGGCCCAATGGAGCCCCCCTCGACTTTGACTGGAACTTCAATTTGTCCGGGAGCCGCACCTAGTTCAGGTTTTCCATTTGTCTCATATGCATTGATACTAGTGTAGTATTTTACTTTGGCGGTGTGCCTTGTTACATGCATATAGGGCACAAACTCTTGGTGCGGAGGGGTGTGTCCTACGGGAATCCGCACCCTTTTGGCCGGGACCAGCATAGCTCCCGTGGCTCCTTGGACTTGTTGCGGTGAAGGAAAAAGGTTGGGTTGAGAGGCCCTAATGTTTTTGACTGGGTTGATCATACGAGTATGGGTACAGTAGTGCACCCCTGCAGGGTATAATCTTATCAATGAGCCGTGTCCACGGTTATGAACGACTTGGTGATGATGCTGGCTAATAAGATCATAGACAAGTTACGCCTAATCATTATTAATTAATTTGACTAGTAATATAGAATTACTTTCAGAACAAATGGTAACTAAAACTGGTCAATGTGTGAGTTTTCTCGAATTGCTTCCTCATACTTGGTTGAGGGGGTTAATCCGAGAATGGGTTATGATTGATGTTAGTTGTAGTTGGTTACTTATGCGCTCTCTTATCCCTCTCTAATTAGACGGAAGTTGTAGCGTGTCTCTATTAGGTTGCTAGTGCTGCTGTCACTAAGTCCACCTAAAACCGTACTTTGGGAGTCTTTCATTTTTGTAACTTGTTAACTCTAGCTTGTTCGATACGCTCCGGTGTATTGACCCGTTCGCGGGCTGTGGTTTTTCTCTGCAGTTGAGGATTCTTCGTACGACCAGGTGGGTGGCTACTTTGTGGAGTTCGATGACGAGATCTACGACGAGTAGTTTGAGTTTCACTAGGCTTCTTCCTGGTGGATCGCGTGGATGGGCTTTCTGAAAGAACATTTCCTAAGCCCTAGTGTTTTGTGTGTTAGTTAACAATACCAATGATGTACTTATACTAATGCTAAGTATTTCAGTTTGTGTGAGTTTTATATCACATACTTCAAAGCCAAAATGCAAAGAAAAAGAGTTTCTGGAAATATTCCTAGAACCGGATTATTGGAGCCGGAAATTTCCCATGGCCGGAATTTCCGGGTCCCCAAAATCTACCAGAAAATTGGCTAAGGAAAAGTTCTAAAGTGGTTCTGACTCGAGCCAGAAAATCAGCTCAGAAATTTCCTTGACTCGGAATTTCTGAGTCACCCCAGAAAACCACTCCAGAATTGGCTAAGGAAAGAAGAGGAAGACGTTCTGACTCCAACCGAAAAATCAGCCCGGAAATTTCATCGACTCTGAATTTCCGGGCGACCCTCAGAAACTTGAAGAAATTTGGCTAAGTCAAAAAGTCGAAGACGTTCTGATCTCAACCGGAAATTCAGCTTGGAGATTTCATGGAACCGGATATTCCGAGTGACTCGGAATTTCCGGGTGTGACTTATACCGGAATTTCCAAGTTGTCGAGACAGCCAACGGCTAGATTTTGGGAGGGGGTATAAATACCCCCTACTCTCTCAAGAACAGTTAGCTCTCAGATTTTCTCTCTGCTACATTTCTTGAAATCTCAAATCATCAAGATCTCCCAATCCCCCCACTCAAATCCGTTGATCTTTGGAGGATTGGAGGAGAAGGCCCATATCTACATCTTCACTGAAGCGATTTGCATTTCTCCCCCATTCACTTGGGGATTTTATGGCTAGGGTTTCCGGTGGGAAAACCTAGTTTACCATTGTTGTTATCTTGTTGTTGCATTGACCTTTTATGGTCATCTTGAGAGCCCCCAATTAAGTTGTGGGTGAGTGCCTCAAGCGTTTGTAAGGTATTCGATCTCCGGCCTAAAAGGGGATCAACAGTGGAAGGTGAACTCGCAACCTTTGTGGTTGAGTTCATCGGAGAAGAAGGTGAGCCTTTGTGGCGTTGCGGCTAACCTGTTGTGGTAGCGCACACCTCTCCAACTAGACGTACACCCTTGGGTGGAACTCGGGATTACTGAAGGAGATATGCCCTAGAGGCAAATAAATAAGTAGTATTTATTGCGTTATCTCATAAGTTTATAATAGGTTTGTGTATTATGCTATAACTGTATTAATCGGAATTATTAATACACGTGTGATACATAGACAACCAGGTCCCTAGCAAGCCTCTATATGAGCTAGTCCATTGGGCAACAGTTGATCGAGATTCCCGATCAAGGACAATGACGTCGGTTGACAATGGGGTCATCTTGTTAGTTGAATAAGATGATGGACATGCGCAAAGTATTGCAATAAGATCGTATTACGATGTTTGTCATTTGCAATAGATAAGAATATGATAGCTTATTCCTTAGACCGCGAGACCGTACTTATTGATGCTTCGTAGGGGTGCTTTGAGAGCATCAAACGTTGTGTCTTATATAGCATGACAATAACGATATCCATCTTGGGTATTCCGAAAGAGCATCGAGACGTAAGGATCAAGAGCGGGATTTGTTCATTCTTGTAATGGAAAGATACTCTGGGCCCACTCGGTGAGATTACATCTATATAGCTGCGCAGCTTATGACTAGGTCATGGAGATGTAATATCACATACGAGTTAATAACCTTCGTCGGTAACGAGATACAACAAAGACATCGGTGTGTCTACGATCATATCTCGGACAAGGTAGTATCGCAGAAACAAAGGGAATGAATATCATGTTTATGGTTCAACGACGATATTCGTAGAATGCACATGGGCCGTCATATACATCCAGGTATCCCTGACGGTTATTGGTGAGCGGAGTGTCTCGACCATGTCTGGAGTGTTCTCGAACCTTAGCGTAACAAACTTAAGGTCTTAGCGACGCCAGGAGATAGGTTCTGGAATAATATAGGATTTTGTTGGAGAGAGAGAAATGATCCGGAAAGAGTTCCGGTGGTCCGGAAGGAGTTTCGGGAAGGTCTGGAATGGTTCCAGGGATGTCCGAAAGTTGTTCGGGTGGTTCGGAAAATGTTTCGGAGTCATTGGATATTAAATAGTATTTAAATATATTAATTATGAATTAATTATATTTTATATTAATTAAATAAAGGAGAAAAGGGGGCTCCCATCTACATGGGCCCTAGGAGGGCCCAAGAGGGGGAGCCGCACCACCAAGGAAAGGGGGGGGGGGGGGGGGGGGGGCTTGGGCCCCCTAGTCCGAGTTGGACTAGGAGGGGGACCAGCCCATGGGGGGTTCGGCCGAGCCCCCCCTTCCCTCTCCTCCTTTAGTCCCACATGGGGGAGCTAGGGAGTTTGCACACCCCCTCCCCCCTTTATATAGCAAGGCATATTAATTGGACTAATTCATTGGAAAATATAATTAATTGTATAGCAGGCCGACCGAGTTGATTCTCCGCCCGTTTTGCCCCCTCTCTCCACCTAAGCTATACCGCCAGGCGCCGTTGCCCTGCCGGGTTCCAGATAAGATCTACCCCTGCGATTTCAGCTGGATCTGAATGACCGGGGGTTGTCTCTAAGCTCCGTATGTTTGCGAGTGCTCGGAGGTAACTCTTTTTGAGGAGCCTGGGCGACGTCGTCTCGCCCCTGCAGCCGCCATGCCGCCTCCCCCCCTTGCCGCCGGCGCACCCCCTGGTGCCGGCGCCTCGCCATCTTCCGCCCGACGCCCGTCGACGCAGGTCATCGTCGACACCCCGGCGTCATCGTCTTCGTCATCGCGGCAAGTTCTCCGCGACCTCGAGGTCGGCTACGCACGACTTCATCGTCAACGCTTGTGCGGGAGCGTAATCCCCCGCTATCGGTCTACATGGAGGTAATGTAACCCGTTCCGCCACCGTTATCACATGTACTAGATAGATAGATCCTGGCTAAGTTAGGGTTTCGTACGCTAGAAAATTATTGTTTTCTGCACCGTAACCCCTTTAGTGGTATCAGAGCCGATCTATGCGTAGTACTGCTAGTACGGTTAGAACTCATGTTGAATGAGGACGTCTTTTCTTATATTTGCTACCCTCTAGCGTGCACTTGCGATGCCTTCGGTATTGAGTTGATGAAGCGGCCCGGACCAACTTTACGTGTACGCTTACGCAAGACTGGTTCCACTACTGACATACGGCTTGCACCGTATCTGTGGCTGGTGGGTGTCTGTTTCTCTCTCTCTAATCGGCAAAGCATTTTCAATGGAGGGCCCGAAAGGGATGCTTAAACATGCAATTATACGATCGACGTTGTGGTACAAAGTTCGTAGGTAGGGAAGCGATTCTCTTACGAATAAGCCTATATGCCACGTAAAACTTGCAAAACTAAATAAAGCTAGAGGCGTCTAACTTTGTTTTGCAGAGGCGTTATTTTATGTGACATGGTTACGGTAAGTTTTGATATTACTCGTACTATCGGAGGCAATGGAGGACTCCGTAGACTCGGAGCCATGCCGGGGCGCCGGGGGGCCAGGCACATGGCGCCATGAAGGTCCAGGCGCATCGACCATGTCACATCGCACTTCATTGCATCATTATTGTGTGTTGTTGTGTGTGCATCCTATTGATTGCTTATATGCTAGATATACAACGGTAGCATCTTGAATAGGATGATCCCTAACAAATACCAAAATTGTGTTCTCCCTCGTTGCGCACCACCAAGAAAGTTCTACGTTATGAGGCAGGCCGTGATGATCGGGTGTCACACATCTCGTCGTTCGCATACAGTGGGTGTAAGCCATGTTGCACGCGTAGGGTCTTCGAGGTTTGATTGGCGAGCCTAGCATATTCAGAAGTATGGCCTCGGAACACGGGAAGATCAAAAGATCGAGCACGAGTCACACAGTTGTTGTGATTGACATTTTATGTCCACCTTTGAAGCTGTGCTGCCGGCCGTGATGATCGGGGGTGGTGTGGTGGATGAGGGTCGTGTAATCGCCATTATTATTTTTAGGGATAATAATCTTGGTGTGGTGTGTTTTTGATAATGTGATTATAAAACTAAAACTCACCTATATATTATAAACTTATCCTTACCTCTTTTGCAATCACATCTGTAGACTACGCAACTATACTTCGGTTACTTCCTCAAGAACCCGGATGCTACCTTAGAAGCCGACGGGTCCAACTTCATCAGATGGTACAAGGGTTTTAGAAACATCCTCGAACACAACAACATTCTGTATGTTCTCGATGAACCATTAGGAGAAAGACCATGGGATTCTGCTAGCGAGGAGGAGGAAGATGATTTCCGTAGGCGTCGAGACATATTCATCGAAGTGGAGATCACCATGACCGTATGCCTAGCACCTGAGTTGAAAGAGTTATTTCGACGCAAGGAGCCAAGCGTCATGATTGATGCGATAAAGACACACTTCGGGGATGAATTAAAGCGTGAGCAATTCAGGCAGCTTAGAATGTTCCAGAACATTCATATGGAGAAGCATACCTGTCTGGAGACACATTTGAAGAGATTGTATGACATCTACTTCCAGTTGACGATGGTCTTCGATTACTGGATGGCAGATTCTTGTGCCATTCGGACTGTCCTGATATCTCTGCCTCCTAGCTATGAGAAGCATGTGCGCAAGTACATTTTGAAGGCCGACAATATGAACTTCTACAAGTTCGTGTCTGAATTTAAATATCAGAAAGTTGATTCCATCGAAGAAGAGATCTTCGATGCTACAGGTATATATTTGATATATACAGAATTATGAATTCGCCTCTTGATATATGATGAAGTATTTGATACTTGTTCTATTTGTGAAACAGGTCCTGATTATCACATATATGTGGCGCAGTATGATGTGACCTGGCGCTGAAGATGGTGATCAAGAAATTGATGGCAATTTGGTGTTCACGTCCTCAAGTTATCATAGTTATCATTAATAGTTTTTGATAAGATCTTTTGTAATAGTGCGCGAGTGTGTGTCTTGATTGTTACAAGACAAAGTTATTCATGTAATAAGACAAGTTCAGTTGTTTTATGTTATGGAACAAGCCAATTGTTTTATATTATGAATAAAGATTCCACATCTCAATTACATCGATTGTATGATAAGTGTTCATAATTGTAGAAATTATAAAATAGCGTGTCCTATGAATAAGAGTTCTATTACTAGAACAAACACCGTCAAATTTAGTCATAAAGGCAATGAAAGAAGTAATGGATAATTTTGGTCCATTTAAGTATTTCGAGTGCCGAGTTGATTAAGTTTGAAATCAAGTATTGAAGTTGCAATACAAGAGGAAATTAATTGAGAGTCATTTTTAATGATTAATTAATGGTGTTTTTGCTTGATCCGAATTCTTCTATGATTTTGGTAAATAGGAGTATTTGCGTGATAAATCATAAGTCTGAAATTAATTTGATAAGAGATCAAATGGGGTTTTTCAGAGGAAAGAATGGTGAATGTTATATTCACAAGATTCGATCAAAGGACGATATTTTTGAATTGTGGTTTCAACATAAAAGACTTGTGGAAATATATTTCACAATATTATAATGTCATATATGGTGATATATGGGGTATTATAATCATACTCTATTTAAATAAAGTGTGGTCTGTCAGAATCAGTCTTAGAAACTCCTAATATGTTCGAAACATTATAGTCGATGTCCACTTTATAAATTAGATATTTGTAGCGTACCTGCACTTTAGATAAGGCAGATACCTGTATATAGTGCCAATCCCTAGATCGATTCGTTTGCACACACAATTTATGATGTAATTCACAACAAAGTATCAATTTTATTACATCGATGATCCAGACTTATAAAATATTCAATACAAGTTGCATAGCATAAAGCTAGCTTTGGAAGAGTAAACTGCGGAAATACAATAGCAGTGAGTCTCTATCACTTTCATGCTGCCACAGGCGAAAACATGTTGGTTGTAGACTCGAAACCTATAAACGAAACCTCACTTGTCAGCTGAACAATCTGCAATAAGAAAAATATTGCAACAACGTGGGTCAGATTCCATTAAAAATGGAGTCTGGCAAGTGACACTATGGTGGACACATAATGGAATAACTCTATAGCCTATATGCATATTTGGCTGGTGGAGTTCAAGGCTATTTTGCATAAAGCCAATTTTTCCTATCTCTTTGGAAAACACTTTCTTCAAATCTAGACAAGTATGGCATGAAAACCATAAATCTCATCTTCCCTTGTTCACCCATGAAGTTTTATTTCTGAAGTTGGAATGATGGAATCCTCTGTTGACGTCCGTAATCAGCTGCTCAAATTGTCCGTACCGGGGACACGACTAAGTACTTAGTTTTACACTCTGCAGAGGTTGTGCACGTTCACCATTGTACCCATTCAACCCAAATTATCCTTTACACACCATTTGTGATAAGGAAAGGAGAAGAATGAGACGAGATCTTTCAGAAGCATTTTCCCTCCCACCTGCCTTGACCCGTTCCACCTAACACGCCCTACATCTGCTTGTCAAGTCGGAGAGAGTCCACGCAACATAATTGATCAAGCCAGAGCCCATATGGCAATGGCTGCACTGGAAGCAATCGTCACTCGGAGTTCTTCAGATTCCTCTGTTCCTGGGTGGCCGTTCACAAGTGCACGTACTCCAGGAACCATAGACATGGGCCTGAGTAGCCACTCAACTTCGCCACCATACAACCTTTTACCACCCAGGTGTTTCATTGTTAACTTAGTAGAATTTAGATTTTCACAAAACATCATTTGCATAGCATCAATAATTCTACTAAGTATTGCATAGGAACCTAGACACAGGAATAAAGAATTCTACACAGGTTTAGCATAGCAATACCACCCTACACATGCTTATATAAGAATACACTAAGTAATGCATATAGAAAATAGTAGGAAGTTTATGAGGTGTGCCACTTGCCTTTGAATGATGTCGTTGTTCACAAACTCTTTTCAACAACGAATGTTTGCTCTCCATTCAATCTAAACAATATAAGCAAACAACAATTCAACAATCAACAAACAACAATCATCAAACATACATGTACATACATAGTGAACAAACAAGTTTCATAAAACTTCTAAGAAAAATATGTTTATGCATGAGGTGCAAAATATTCCTAAGGACTAGAGATGTATGTCATGCTAAGAAAATATTTTAAGTTAATGCAAAGCGAAAATGGGTGTCAAAATGACTTTAAAGATGATAACATCATGATCAAAATTTGTTTAAGTCTTAAAACACAAGTTTAGGGAAGAGGGAAAAAGGGAGAAAGAAGGATGTAGTTGATCTTCCAGGCTTCATCTCCAGACTTGTAATTTTTCCTTCGTGATGTCTTGATTGAATTCTTGGTAGACTTGAATAATCTTGAGACTTGATGATTTTTGTATCACCTCGGCCGGTCTTGGATTTACTTAGTCTTCATGAAGTCTCAGAGAAGAAGAAAGGACAAAGAGAAAGACTTAGAGAATAAAAGGGTTGGTCCTCTTGGACTTCTTCTTGATTTTCTTCTAAGTGCTTCTACTTCTTGGAGATTCTTCTGGAGTCTTGGCTAAGTCCTTCATTGGTCTTCTAGCTCCATGTTGAAAATTACTAAGTGTCTAAGTGCATAGCACTTTACCAAAATGCTAAGTTGAAAATAATCCTAACTTAGAGAAAATGAGGGAGGAGTTTTCCTATGAGGAGTATAACTATATAATAAAATAGGTTATACATGAAATGCACTTTTTAATCACAAGAAATCATCAAAATAACTTTTGTGATTTCTTTATAGATATGCATGAGGTTATAAATTTAATTTAGTTAATTTCTATTTTTGGAAAATATAATAAAAGGAATTATAAGATTAAAGTTTTCTATGATTAAATTTTTATAACATAATTTTTATAAATAGTGTTAATAGACAGGGAGCATTTAATTAAATTTATAGCAATTTGATTTAATCAAAAATATTTCTATTAATAGTTATGTGGAAAATACTCAAACTATTCAAATTAAATATATAATTATGAATTCATTCAAATATTACTCAAAAATATTTTATAGCAGTGGCATCAATTTACTAATATTCTAAAGTTTCTAAAACAATTTTATTTGTAATTTTTTGGATTTATAGATTTAAAGTTATTACAAATATACTCAAATCATCCATTTGAAATTTGAATAATTTATATTAAGTCAAATTTAATTTTAACAAATCCAAAATAATCTACATGTCAAGGGCTTTCCAAAAATATAAAGTTTGTTAAATTTGGATAAGTGGTTATAAAGTTATGACAGATCTAAGTGGCAGGGGCTTTTCTGTAAAACTGCCAAATTAAATAAATCGAGAAAAAATATTTTACACGTCAGCGCTGACTGGGCGCTGACTGTGCGCTGACTGGGATTGCTGACTGGATTAAGTGAACAGATCTGGATCGTCATATCTAGATCTGACGGTCCAGATCTGGCCGTGGGCCGTAGGATTGGAATCGGACGGTCGGGAGAAGAGGAGCTCACCGGGCGACGCAGATTTCGCCGGAGATGAGGCCGACGGCGGCGCTGCGCTCGGCGAGGACGAGGACGTCGCTGCAGTGCTTCCCCGGACGCGCTGATGACGCCCTCGGGTGCGGCTCATCGCGAGGAAGACGATGGAGGCGACGACGTCGTCGCGTTCTTCTTGGAACGGCGGGGAGGTGAGGACCGTGGCCTCCCGCCGGTGAGCTTTTGCTCCGCTCGATTAGGGGGGCCGCGGAGAGGTAGGAAAGGTCCGGCGGGTCCGCACGAGCGAGGGGATGGGGAAGGAGGCGGTCTTGGTTCGTGGGGGTGGCTCTCCTCGCCAGAATCAAAGGAATGGCGGCGGCGATCGACGGAACTCCGGCGAGCAACCGTGGGCAGCCTGGAGGCGCAAGCAGAGGGGGAGGAGAGGGGAAAGACGCGGTAGGGGATGGGGGTTTTATAGCGCACACGCAGGGAACCGAATCGCGTTGAATTCACTCGAATTTGGAAGGAGATCGCCGGCGTGATTCTCGGGCGGGATTGGAGGCAGAGGTTGAAGACAATCCTCCCCTGACAGGTGGGTCCCACTGTCAGGGATTTTTCTTTTTCCTTTTCTGTTTTTCTATTTTCTTAATAACTTTTGATTTAAGTGTCCAAATGAACTCAAATAAATTTCTAAAAATTTGTAAAAATAATATCTTTGTGTTAAATCAGTTGTGGGCATGTTTTGAACATTTTTGAAAAATAATATTTTGAAATATTCATAAAATACAATTTTGCCTATTTGAGGTTAACTTTGAAATTAGGGATTTAATAATTCATTTGAGGTTAAATAAATTTTATGGAATTATCCACATTCAAATATGTTTTAATTCAAGTTATTTAAACTCATTTTCAAATACTAAAATTCATTTTAGGCTTTAGTATAATACTAAATAACATAACACATACTATATGAAAATAAAAAGGGAAAATAATGTATTCATTTTAATTCAAAATAATTTGTGCACCATTATATTTTATATTAATAGAATTCAATTGAAACTTCATAACAACTTTGGAAAAGATTTTAGTTTTAATTCATTTCTTATTTAGAATATATTAATCATTTCATGCTTTGAAAATAAATGAAATTCATTTAAGCAAATGAAATGTTTTATTTGGATAATTCATTAATTTTAATTTATGAAGTTTTAAAGTTATAAACTATAGGCTTATAATTTCCAAACTATATTTTGAACTTGGTTAAAAGAATGAAAACCATTTGGCAATTATACCATTTTAATAGTCTTGAATTTTATTAATAGATATGGCTAAGTGGTTGAAATCAATTACTTATAAGTAAACTTATTTGATTAGAATAATATGGTTTGAAAGTTTGTAACACATTTGTCAATTTATATAATGAGGCTTAAGAAAATACAATGGAATAATAAAAATGTTTAACTTGAAACAAGTTTTGAAAATTAGTGATTACTTGAGATATTTGAATTAATAAACCTTTTTAATATGCTTGAAGTCTTTTATAATTGGTTTTCCTATGCATTTTAATATTTTATTTTAATCAAAAACAAAAAGTTTTAAATTTTAGTGATTTTGAACATTATAAAATGTTGGGATGTTACAATATTTTTCTCAACGAGAATTCGTAGGATCGACAGTAGTGTCGATGTGTATATGATTATACGATAATTCGGAATATACATGAATAGTTCTTTGTAGATTGCTCGCATTGATTGGGAGTGTATTCCAAAACCGAATAGAAACAAAACTTAGTTTGTTGTCTATATAATTCCGAGGAAAAGATGATTTTTCGAATTATGGTCTATGGATTGGAATTAGAAGCTTGAAATAAGATGTCAAACCTATGTTGGAAAGTGTTCCAAAGAGTATATGTCTACAAATGAAAATTTGGTGATTAAGAGTGAGGGAGACTAGAAAATTGTTTTCTGCTTGCAATCCTCTTCATAAAGATCATCAAGTTTTCATGAAAGAAGATTTTAAATAAAGTGTTGTTATATTTAATATTGCTGCCAGGTCACAACACAATATTAAATGTTTCAGATCTTGTTGACAGATCAAGGTGCACTTTATGAATACAAAGAAAGTTGAGAAAATATCAGAATATGAACAAAGGCTTTTTCAGCCTGGAAATCCAAGTTACATTTGAAAGGATTAAAAGAGTAATTGTTGCTACAATTCTTATTAGAGAAATAAGATTGTTTAATCATCATATAAAGTGTTATATGAGAAATGTGACTATAAGAAAGACGTGGAAGCATGTCTTGTCAAGAAATGTGTCTTGGACAAGATCAAATTTGTTGACTACATTTATGTAGACATGCTTGAAGTCTGATTGATTTGTATTAATGTAATACTGTAGTTTGTATTAAATTCGAATTGATAATAGATCAATGATTTTGGTTTGACCAAAATGTCGATTTAAGTGGGAGTCATAGTTAGTTCACTCAGATCAAATATGTGAAGAACATATTTTTAGTGGGAGCTTAGGAACTCAAATATGTGGATGCCACGTTTTTGAGTGGGAGCTCGTGTTCTCAAATATGTGGAGACATAATTTGAGTGGGAGCCGAATTCATCTTGTGTAAATGACACATTGTGAAATTGTACCAGTAGAATAGATGAGAAGGATGAAGTTGTGAAACTATTTGAAAGTTAGTGTCTGTTTGGAATAGAGCTGGAATTTTAAATAGTTAGTCGAGTTGTTTTGGATTATATCTGAGGAGTCAGAATAGAATCAAAAGGATGGTCCTTTGAAATCCAATTAATCATTAAGAGTAATGATACACGGTAGTAATGGTTGTATGACATGTTGGTCTATTATGTAATAGTAGACATCATACAGAAACCATATTATCTGCTCGATGAAATATGACCGTTACTGAAAGTAGAAGTGCGTTAGTTGATGGATTGACATTATAATGTCAAGTTTTCTACATTGGTGTGAAATTATGTAGATATCGCGAGTTTGTAATTGTTACAAGGGGCTCATTGTGACTGAGTGTGTTTTTCTAGGTAGTTATCTGGTTGGTATAATCAGAGTAAGCGCTGGGAAACAGAAGTCTCACTTAGTTACGGTATTTGCATATATGTTATTGGATAACATGGTGATATCAAGCAAGATGATATCAATGAATCACAAAAGTATGTACAATCGTGGATTGTGCGGATTGTCAGAGTAACACTCTTCCACGAGCAAGCATTATCAAATGATTCTTATTTGATAAGGGATTTCTGATAAAGTAAAATGCAGCTAGTTTATTTGTACTCTAGTGCAAGTAGGAGACTGAAGGATATATGCCCTAGAGGAAAATAAGTAAGTTTATAATAGGTTCGTGTATTATGCTATAACTGTATTAATCGGAATTATTAATACACGTGTGATACATAGACAACCAGGTTCCTAGCAAGCCTCTATATGAGCTAGTCCATTGGGCAACAGTTGATCGAGATTCCCGATCAAGGACAATGACGTCGGTTGACAATGGGGTCATCTTGTTAGTTGAATAAGATGATGGACATGCGCAAAGTATTGCAATAAGATCGTATTACGATGTTTGTCATTTGCAATAGATAAGAATATGATAGCTTATTCCTTAGACCGTGAGACCGTACTTATTGATGCTTCGTAGGGGTGCTTTGAGAGCATCAAACGTTGTGTCTTATATAGCATGACAATAACGATGTCCATCTTGGGTATTCCGAAAGAGCATCGAGACGTAAGGATCAAGAGCGGGATTTGTTCATTCTTGTAATGGAAAGATACTCTGGGCCCACTCGGTGAGATTACATCTATATAGTTGCGCAGCTTATGACTAGGTCATGGAGATGTAATATCACAGACGAGTTAATAACCTTCGTCGGTAACGAGATACAACAAAGATATCGGTGTGTCTACGATCATATCTCGGACAAGGTAGTATCGCATAAACAAAGGGAATGAATATCATGTTTATGGTTCAACGACGATAATCGTAGAATGCACAGGGGCCGTCATATACATCCAGGTATCCCTGACGGTCATTGGTGAGCGGAGTGTCTCGACCATGTCTGGAGTGTTCTCGAACCGTAGCGTAAGAAACTTAAGGTCTTAGCGACGCCAGGAGATAGGTTCTGGAATAATGTAGGATTTTGGTTGGAGAGAGAGAAATGATCCGGAAAGAGTTCCGGTGGTCCGGAAGGAGTTCCGGGAAGGTCTGGAATGGTTCCAGGGATGTCCGAAAGTTGTTCGGGTGGTTCGGAAAATGTTTCGGAGTCACGGGATATTAAATAGTATTTAAATATATTAATTATGAATTAATTATATTTTATATTAATTAAATAAAGGAGAAAAGGGGGCTCCCACCTACATGGGCCCTAGGAGGGCCCAAGAGGGGGAGCCGCACCACCAAGGAAAGGGGGGGGCTTGGGCCCCCTAGTCCGAGTTGGACTAGGAGGGGGCCAGCCCATGGGGGGTTCGGCCGAACCCCCCTTCCCTCTCCTCCTTTAGTCCCACATGGGGGAGCTAGGGAGTTTGCACACCCCCTCCCCCCTTTATATAGCAAGGCATATTAATTGGATTAATTCATTGGAAAATACAATTAATTGTATAGAAGGCCGGCCGAGTTGCTTCTCTCCACCTAAGCTATACCGCCGGGCGCCGTTGCCCTGCGGGGTTCCAGATAAGATCTACCCCTGCGATTTCAGCTGGATCTGAATGACCGGGGGTTGTCGCTAAGCTCCGTATGTTTGCGAGTGCTCGGAGGTAACTCTTTTTGAGGAGCCTGGGCGACGTCGTCTCGCCCCTGCAGCCGCCGCGCCGCCTTCCCCCCTTGCCGCGGGCGCACCCCCCTGGTGTCGGCGCCTCGCCATCTTCCGCCCAACGCCCGACGTCCGTCGACGCAGGTCATCGTCGACACCCCGACGTCATCGTCTTCGTCATCGCGGCAAATTCTCCGTGACCTCGAGGTCGGCTACGCACGACTTCATCGTCATCGTCATCGTCTTATGAATTAATTATATTTTATATTAATTAAATAAAGGAGAAAAGGGGGCTCCCATCTACATGGGCCCTAGGAGGGCCCAAGAGGGGGATCCGCACCACCAAGGAAAGGGGGGGGGGGGGGGCTTGGGCCCCCTAGTCCGAGTTGGACTAGGAGGGGGACCAGCCCATGGGGGGTTCGGCCGAGCCCCCCCTTCCCTCTCCTCCTTTAGTCCCACATGGGGGAGCTAGGGAGTTTGCACACCCCCTCCCCCCTTTATATAGCAAGGCATATTAATTGGACTAATTCATTGGAAAATATAATTAATTGTATAGCAGGCCGACCGAGTTGCTTCTCCGCCCGTTTTGCCCCCTCTCTCCACCTAAGCTATACCGCCAGGCGCCGTTGCCCTGCCGGGTTCCAGATAAGATCTACCCCTGCGATTTCAGCTGGATCTGAATGACCGGGGGTTGTCTCTAAGCTCCGTATGTTTGCGAGTGCTCGGAGGTAACTCTTTTTGAGGAGCCTGGGCGACGTCGTCTCGCCCCTGCAGCCGCCATGCCGCCTCCCCCCCTTGCCGCCGGCGCACCCCCTGGTGCCGGCGCCTCGCCATCTTCCGCCCGACGCCCGTCGACGCAGGTCATCGTCGACACCCCGGCGTCATCGTCTTCGTCATCGCGGCAAGTTCTCCGCGACCTCGAGGTCGGCTACGCACGACTTCATCGTCAACGCTTGTGCGGGAGCGTAATCCCCGCTATCGGTCTACATGGAGGTAATGTAACCCGTTCCGCCACCGTTATCAGATGTACTAGATAAATAGATCCTGGCTAAGTTAGGGTTTCATACGCTAGAAAATTATTGTTTTCTGCACCGTAACCCCTTCAATTACATCTTCGTCTCCGCGTGCTTCACTTGGTTCCCCTTATCCTTACTCCCTTACTTGCTTGTTTTGTACTCTTGTTATTGCTTAGCTTGTCATTTAGGTAAATTCACCGTAGTTGCATATCTAGAGAATTTACCTTTGTGTTGAGCCTAAATTTGAAAAGACCTAAAATTTGTAATAGCACCTATTCACCCCCCCTCTAGGTGCTGGATTCCCGTTCAATTGGTATCAGAGCCAAGTTCACTTTTAAGGGCTTAACCGCTGACGTGGGGCTACCTTTCGACTAGCCCACGATGAGGCTACCTGGGCCGCGCCAAGCACAGGGAGGCCCACAGAAGGCCCACTCGGGGTACCATGTATCCTAGTCCAAGTCGGTTAGGTCTCATAACTTTCCATATCTGTAATCGCCATCGATACCGACCACCCGAGACCTGGCTACCTATAAAGCCAGGAGGGTTGCCCGTCCTAGAGGACACGCCAACAACCACCACCACAAAACCCTAGCGAGATTGCAATCTCGCCGCCATTGTAATCGCAACTCGCCATCAATAACAGACAAGCAGGAGTAGGGTGTTATCCTCCGGGAGCCTGAACCTGGGTAAAACCTTGCTTGTCAGCCGTCGTGATCACCAACGCTCCTCTCTCTCCCCCTCAATCAACCCGGGGTGCACAACCCTGGGATTTGCCGAGTTACACCCTCGTCAATTGAGGCCGTATGTGGGAAAGATATCAAGCGTTGGAATCATGGTCGCACCGGCTCCATCCGCAATGAAGATCGAGATCGACATCACCCGGGAGCCCATCCGCTTCGGCTCCTTCGAGTATGCACTCCAGCCACCGGCCCATCGCTCGGCGTACGCCAACCTGCGCAAAGGTATACACATCACGTTCGGCTCCATATACTGTTTCGTCGACAGTCGTGGCATGTTCAGGTCTGCGACAACCGGGCCACGTGTGGCCGTGCCACCCACACCCGTCACCCGCGTGCCCCCATCGACGTCATCCGCCGCGGGAGCCACATCTGCCACACCTACGAAGATCGTACCTGCATCGACTACGACGTCAACCTCGGCAACGGCCGCGCAGATCGAGTCTACTCTAACCATCTCGATCGCACGGTCGACAAGGTCGAGATCTACCTCAACTACGACTGTACCGATGTGTGCGGCCAAGGGCGCGCCGTCGACTGCCACGTGGGACCATCAAGTCTACCCCAAGCCAATCGCACTTGCCCCAGCAACTACGAGATCTTCGTCCACGACCACGGTGACCATCCTGCGAAGACGCAGCGGCGACTGTGTTTCTCACCACGTGGCAGCAGTTTTTTACCCCGAGCAAGATTCAGATCAAGGAAGTAGCAGCGGCAGCATAAACACTCCTACCGAAGTTTACCCCCAGCAAGTCTTCATGGCCAATACCGAGCCCCCAGAGGGCAACGAGGAACCCGCATATCCACTAGAGGTGGTCATGCCGGACCAGACGCGACTCACCATCACGCGAGACATGGGAATCAGGGCCCTGAAGCATGTCGATGATGGCACTTTCCCTGCACCCGACGCGCCTAGAGAAGACCACCTAGCGGTCCAGTACTTGATGCGCAAGGAAGGCGAGCGACTTCGTGCCGAAAAGGCCGAGCTGCTCAGGCGCAAAAGGGACGCGGATGCATCGAGTGCCAGACGAGCCGCGATCTCGTTCACTTCCTCCACATAAGTTAACCAAGGAGGACGGCGACACAGAGCTCGCATCCCCCACATGACAGATGCGGATCGAGCAAGGGTCACCCCCAACCTCGACTCATCCTTCATCACAGAGGACGAGAACGGGATACCTGTCGCCAAGACGGCAAACGCCGCCATCATGTCAGTCGAGACGTATCTCCGGCTCACGCAACCGCCGGAGGGAGATCCGCGCGCCCTTCTCCACAAACAGCAGATCATGTCTATGAAGGCAATCGAGGAAGCTTTGGCGACTAGAGCACCAAACAACCGGGCACGCGAAGAACGGGATCCCCAAACCCGTGAGCCAGCAACATCAGGGACCCTGGCAGTGCAGCCGCTGAGACAAGCCCAACCAGGCGAAGATCTCCGCAATGTCATCACATAAAGGACAGTGGACCGTAATCGCATCCAGCGCTTGGCTGACGCGATGAACCTAGATGATCCGGCCGACCGCAACTTCGAGCCGTGCAGCGCTGCATGCTTCAGCTTCAACATCCGCGACACCCGTATGCCCAAGGGTTTCAAGCTGACAGCAGGAACCCCCAAGTACGACGGAAAGCAAGACCCGCGCCTGTGGCTCGAAGATTACCTCATCGCTTGCACCTGTCAAGGCGGGACGTCGACTACGGCAATGCAGTACATCCAGCTCATGTTCACGGATTCAGCCCGCGGGTGGCTCACCAGCCAGCCCAAGGACTCCTTCAAAACCTGGGAAGAATTCCAAGATACTTTCATAAAAAGTTTCTCTGGAACATTCGCAAGGCCGACTACCTACATCGAGTTGCAAGCCTGCAAGCAAGGAAAGGACGAGTCGCTCCGCACGTACATCCAGCGATGGACACTCCTCCGGAATACTATGGAACCCATCTCAGAAGACAGGGTGATGGATGCTTTCATGCACGGCGTCGCTCGCCCCGACCTCCGCGAGGAATTTGGTAGGCTCCAGCCGAAGACCACGTTCGAGCTCATGAAGGTAGCCAACCAGTGGGCCGAAGGAGAGGACTACGTCCGCGACACCTCCCCAAAGAAGGAAGCCGAAACAAGAAACTGGCGAGACTGATGCCAAAAGAAGAAGCAACGTTTCACCAACTCAGACACCATCGAGCTAGTAGCGGCGGGATATCAAACCCCCCGTGATGACACACGAGATAACAGTCGACAGTATGATCAGAGTCGGCAGTCCAGCTCGGGACAGTATAATCGCAGCAGTAGCGTTAGCCACAACGACGGGAGCCAGAAACACGAGTGGAAGCGTCCGCTCACCGCAGCCGAGGAATTAATGCAACCTTGCAAGCATCACTCGTTCCGCAACCCGGGGATAGGCAAATGGGGCGCCAACCACCTGTTAAAGGACTGTCGCAAGGCGCGGAAGATTTACCAGGCTATGCAGCAGATCATCACCCCCGTGCAAGCACTGACGACGACTCCGCAGCTCGCTATTCAGGCAGCACCCGCAAACAACAAAACAACACAGGCGGCTGGAACTTTCCCTCAGCAGCAGCCGCAGCATGACACTCAGATGGCGGCGCACGAAGCATACCCGACTGCGCGAGGACAGATCAACATGATACAGAAAGGACGCCCTTCGAACAGGACCCAGAAGCTCATCACCCACCAAGTACTCCAGGCTACCACCAACCCGCGCGCAGTACCAGACTACCTGAGAGGATCAGAGATGCCAATCACATTCTCCAGGGCAGACCACCCGTTGGATGTGCCACGACCCGGTCATGCCGCTCTTGTTATCGAAGCCCTAATCGGCGACTACAGCCCGAAGAAAGTATTCATGGACGAAGGCAACGGCATCAACATCATATTCGCCGACACCCTGAGAAGAATGAACAGGTCGACAGAGAAGTTGCCAGAGTCGGAGACCACCTTCCACGACATAGCACCAGGCCAAGCAATCACGCCTATGGGAATAATCACACTCGACGTCATCCTCGGCACACCCGAACACTTCAGGAAAGAGTCGATCGACTTCGATGTTGTCGACTGGAAATCACAGTACCACGCCATACTTGGGCGCCCAACTTTCGCCAGGTTCATGGCCATACCTCATTATGCCTACCTGATGATCAAGTTGCCCGGACCCAAAGGAATAATCACTGTGCGTGGCGACTTCGACCGCTCGAACAACTGCGACCGAGAGTTCAGCAGGATCTCTGAGTTCTTCGGGGTCGAAGAGCACTTCAAGGCCATATAAGCCGACAACGACAAGACCATCTTTCCACCTCGCAAGAAGCCAGCTAAGGACGCCGCCTTCAACACAAACGACGACACCGTCACCCACCAAGTCCATCCGACTGACAGCAGCAAGACGGTCAAAGTATCGTCCAGCTTGACCCCTGCATTGGAAAGCACGCTCGTCGAGTTCCTGCGTGAGAACTGGAAAATCTTTGCATGGCAACCTTCTGACATGCCGGGAATACCTAGGGAACTCGCCGATCACTCTTTAAAAGTCCACAAGGACGCAAGACCAGTCAAACAAGCCATGCGACGCTTCTCAGGTCCCAAACGGGACGCAATAACCGCAGAAATCGATCGGCTACTGCACGCCAAGTTCATACGAGAAATCAAGGACTCGGACTGGGTCGCCAACCCCGTCCTGGTAGAAAAGAAGAAGACGAAGAAACTGCGCATGTGTGTAGACTTCACAGCAGTCAACAAATATTGTCCAAAGGATCACTTCCCGCTCCCGTGGATAGACCAGATCGTCGACTCGACAGCAGGCTGCGCGCGCCTATCTTTCCTGGACGCCTACTCAGGTTACCAGCAGATCAGGCTGAAAGTCGAAGACGAAGAGAAAACAACATTCATCACACCCTACGGCGTTTTTTGCTACCAGACGATGCCCTTCGGGTTGAAGAACGCGGGCGCCACGTATCAGCGCACCATGCAGGCATGCCTTAAAGGGCTTATCGGGCAAATTGTCCAAGTCTACGTCGATGACATCGTTGTCACGACCCGGAAAGAGGACACCCTAGTCGACGATCTTCGCAAGGTCTTCACAGCACTCGACGCATATCAGATCAAGCTCAACCCAGAGAAGTGCGTATTCGACGTGCCAGCCGGAGAATTGCTGGGCTACCTTGTCTCCGCAAGAGGAATAGAAGCAAATCCCGAGAAGGTGCAGAACATACTCACAATGCCAGCACCCACCAAACTCAGGGAAGTGCAACGGTTAGCCGGCCGAGTCGCAGCTCTCAGCCGGTTCGTAAGTAAGTTGGGCGAGAAGGCCTTACCCTTCTACCAACTGATGAAGAAGACAGACAAATTCGAGTGGACACAAGAGATGCAAGAGGCGTTCGACCACCTCAAAAAGACCCTGACAACTTCCCCAGTCCTGGTGGCACCACTAGAGAACGAGCCGCTATACCTATACGTCTCAGCGACAAACAGGGTGGTGAGCACGATACTCGTGGTTGAGCGAGAAGAAGAAGGGCATCCTCATCCTGTCCAGAGGCCAGTTTATTACCTCAGCGAAGTTCTAACACTGTCCAAGCAAAACTACCCGCACTACCAGAAGCTGGCATACGAGGTGTTCATGACTTCACGGAAAGTTGTCCACTACTTCTCCGAGCACCCGATCATGGTGGTAAGCTCCTCCGGCCTAGCAGACATCCTCACCAATCAGTGCGTGATAGGACGAGTCGCCAAGTGGGTTGTCGAGCTAGGACCCTGGGGGCTGAAATATGCTCACCCAAAGTCTATCAAGGCCCAAGTCCTTCCGGAATTTACTACCGAGTGGATAGAAGCCCAGCTACCAATCCCCGACTTGTCCAATGCATGGACCATGTACTTCGACGGCTCCAAGAAATTCATGGCGGCTGGGGCAAGCGTCGTGCTCATCTCCCCCAAAGGTGACAAGTTGAAATATGTCCTGCAATGGACTTCCCAACACCCTCCAACAACGAAGCCGAATATGAAGCCCTGATCCACGGCATGAGGATGGCCAAGAACCGTGGCGCCACACACCTTATGATCTATGGCGACTCCTATATGGTTGTGCAGCAAACCATGAAGGCCTGCGACGCAATCGCCGACAACATGATCGCCTATAGAGACCTGTACAATCAGCTAGAGGGCACCTTCGACGACTGCGAGCTACGACACATCGGCCGCGACAGCAACGAGGAAGCCGACATCCTCGCCAACATGGGATCAGATAGGGTACCGGTACCACTAGGTGTTTTTCTCGAGCGCATCACGCAAAGGTCCATCAAGACTCGACCCGCAGCAAAATCTTCCACACCGGCAACAAGCAATGCGAACCCGCCAAGCCAAGAAAAGGAGCCATGGAAGTCATGCTAATCGAAGCTACCTGGACGGGGCCATACCTGACATACCTACTGCACCAGAGGCTGCCAGTAGACCTAGTCGAAGCAAAGCGCATCATCAGGCGCTCCAAAAGTTTTACTGTCATCAACGGAGAACTCTACAAGAGAAGAATCTTAGGGATCCTGCAGAGGTGCATAGATCCAGTCGACAGCCAGGCCATCCTACTCGACATCCACGCGGGCAGCTATGGGCATCACGCCAGCAGTCAAGCACTGGTGGCCAAAGCACTACGAGCCGGGTTCTACTGGCTAACAGCTATGCAAGACGCAGAAGATCTAGTAAAGAAGTGTACCGTGTGCCAGGAGTTCGCCAACAAGACGCACGCGCCGGCGTCCGAGTTGAAGACAATACCGCTAGCCTGGCCCTTTGCCCAATGGGGACTGGACATGGTGGGCCCGCTGAAGAAATCCTCACCCGGAGGACACACTCACCTCCTGGTTGCAGTCGATAAGTTCACCAAGTGGATTGAGGCCGCACCCATCACAAGTTCGACTGCATCATCAGCGGTCAACTTCATCAGGTCCATCATCTTCAGATTTGGAGTTCCGAATGGGATCATCACAGACAACGGCTCGAACTTCACAGCCGAAGAATTCAAAGACTTCTGCTCAGATCAAGGTATCAAGCTCAACTATGCGTCTGTCTCGCACCCGCAATCCAATGGACAGGTGGAGAAGGCCAACGGTCTCGTTTGCAGCGGCATCAAGAAACGACTGCGTGTGCCACTCAGACGCGCAGCGGGCGCATGGGTCGAAGAACTGCCGTCAGTCCTCTGGAGTCTGCGGACCACGCCTAACAGATCCACCCAGTACACTCCGTTCTTCATGGTGTACGGTGCAGAAGCAGTTCTACCCTGCGACATCAAGTTTGACGCACCACGGGTGGTCGCCTACGACGAGTCAGATGCAGAAGAGGCACTCGAAGACATCATGGACATATTGGACGAAGCACGCGACATCGCCCTGGCGCGATCAGCCGTATACCAGCAAGACCTGCACAACTATCACGGAAGGAGATTGCGACCAAGAGCTTTCGTCGCAGGTGACCTGGTCCTCCGCCTCAAACAGAAGAAAGTGCACAAGCTCGCCTCCCCATGGGAAGGTCCATACATTGTGACCGAGGCAATCGGCAACGGAGCATATCGCCTAAAGGACTCGAAGACAGGAGCAACCTGCAGCAACCCGTGGAACGTCGCACAACTCCGGCGGTTCTATGCTTAGTCGACTCAACCGTTGTAACAAGGATAGCATGTCAACGCGACAGGTTTCAGACGCACTCATTCCCTTACCAGGGTACCTAAGGGGACTGGAAGGGTTTTAATGAGGCGGCCTGTTCGCAACAATCAATAAAGTGATTTGAAGAAAATGCTGTCCACTCTACCTTCTCAGTCAAGGCAAACAAGATCCTAGGCCGCCACTCGAATCACTCTGGGGCTGCGCCACACAGGTTGAAAGAATAGCCTAGGCCGCCACTCGAATCACTCGGGGGCTGTGCCATACAGGCACAACTCGCAAAATCCTAGGCCTCTACTCGATCTACTCGGGAGTTGCGCCGCACAGGTCAAGTCAGAAATCCTAGGTCGTCACCCGATGCACTCGGGGGCTGCACCTCACAGGTCACACTTGAAAAAGCCTAGGCCGCCACTCGAACCACTCGGGGGCTGCGCCTCACAGGCACAACTCAAAAAATCCTAGGCCTCCACCTGACCTACTCAGAAGTCGTGCCACACAGGTCAAGTCAAAAATCCTAGGCCGCAACCAGACGCACTCGGGGGCTGTGCCTCACAGGTCACACTTGAACATCCCTAGGCCTCTACTCAAACTACTCGAGGGCTGCGCCATACAGGCCTCACTGCAAAAATCCTAGGCCGCCACCCGAGCTGCTCGGGGGCTGCGCCATACAGGTCAAGTCCTAAACCCTAAATCGCCACCCGATACAATCGGAGGCCGCGATATACAGGTCTCACTCAAAAAATCCTAGGACGCCACTCGATTTACTCGGGGGCTGCGCCACACAGGTTCACAACGCAGACTTAGGCTGTCACCCAAGGTACTCGGGGGCTGCGCCACATAAGTCAAGGCAATAGCAGATACTCGCACAGTAGTACAAATAAAGTTACTCATTACTCGAGAACTCTTTTAAGCATCATATACTGTCATTTACATTGGCATATTCGCCACATATAGCTAACCCTGTACATCAGACGACAGCTACCTCTAATCCGCAGGTTCGTCCTTCGGAGCGTCGAGTGGGCCTACAAGGCGCTCACTATACTTCTGCACCTGCTAGATCATCTGGCGCGCAGTCGCCAGGGTATCAGTGAAGTCGGCGTCGCCAGGCAGTCCACCCATAAGCCTCTCTAACGGAAGGTTCGGCCGATGCAGCCGGACGTACGCCAGCGCCGTATTCGCCCCGGCGACAAGCTGAGCATGGACGATCTCCTTCAGCGCATCACCATCACGGAACCGCTCCAGCAAGGCGGCCAACCCATGCGGCTGCCCATTGTGCGGGAAGTAAACACGATGGATGTGCCAGAGGGTCTTCCGGCAGTTCTCCAGAAGGAAAGCCGCACGCCAAGTTCGGTCAAGCATAAGAGCAAGAGTGCGCCCTCTCGACTTATTCATCCAGAATTGGCGAGCTTCGTAAGAGTCGCCAGACGCCTCCCGGTTAACACACTCTTCAACGCGATCCCGCTCAGCCTCCCAATCCGGGTTCACATCTGCATACACAAGCTATAAGTCAAAACCAGCAGGTTCTGACAAGCAAAAGCAGCCGCAAAGGATACCAACCTTGAAGTTGTCGACTAATCAGATCGATCTCCCCGATCAGAAAATCTTCACGTTGGGAGAAACCTGCAGTAGGATGCGACCTGGAGCGATGCAGCAACAACTCGGCATTCTTCAAAGTCGCCTCAAGCTCAGCCACCTTATTCTTCAAGTACGTAATGATTCGCTGGTCGTTCGCGCTTCGCGGAGGGGCTGGTGTTGCCCGACGACGGCGAGCACCCGAAGAAGATCCCTCGCCACTCGGCCCAGCCGTAGAAGCAGAAGAAGTGCCGCCGCGCACGTTAGTCTGCCATGAATGTGCAGAGTCAATACAAATACACGACTGCCCAACACAAACAAAGATACTCAGAGGAAGCAATCATTTCAGTCACAAGCAAAATACTATTCAAGGCCATCATACCCGACAGAGTATTAGTCATTACAGACAAAAGGCAAAAGTACAGGCCGCGTGGCCAATGGAAACCTAAAGATACAAGACCCCTAAGCCATGGACTCCGACTGGGAACGACTCTTCCGGGCAGCAGCCGCCTCAGTCGCCTTGGCGAGTGCCTTCTCAAAGGTGGCCACAAGCTTAACAGCCAGCTGCGTGGCCTTCGCCTTCACCCCGTTCAAGAAAGCTGTCCGCCGTCAGGTTTCCGAGGGAAGCCGCTGACAACCTTGTCGAAGTCGCCAACAACCTGGTGGCCTAGAAGAAGTTGGAAGGTGAGCTCGGAGCCGCGTACCGTCTGCGCCCGAGTGAAGTCCGCGAGGGTGGTCGTGTCGTCCTCAAACGGAGCCGCAAGAGCGTCAAGGGCAGCCGGCGGCGCATCACCCGGGAAGATACTGCGGTGCACCATCGCGAGCGCCCCCGTCGACTTCTTCAGCGCGGCCGTCGATTTCTTCAGCGCATCAGACGCATACACGCAGACGCGGTCCAGGAAGCCCACTGTGCTCGCCAGGTCAACTTCGTCGCTTGACGATCCTTCCGGAGGAGTACCACCGCAGGTCTCTGAAGCAAAAACACAAACTGTCAGCAAAAAGCAAAGTAAGTACAGGTAGGCTACAAAGTCGAAAATTAACCTCCAAGGGTGCCGGCAAGTGCGAGAAGGCGGTCGACTTGAGTCTTCTCCTGGGTGGCCCGCAGTCGCTCGTGCTCCAGGGACTCATGCAGGGCCTTCTCGAGTTCAGCCTGAGCCTGGAGCTTCAGCTCCAACTCAGCAACCCGCCTAGTAGCTTGGTCCAGAGAAGTACGCAGTTGGTCCCTCTCCTTCTCCAAGCGAACATAAGCCGCGGCTGCGTCGAGCTGCTGGCGATAGTACGGCTGAAACAACAAGCAAGAAGTTAATAAAGTTGCGGGCGACTATACTAGTCACCCACACCTTCGGGGGCTACTCCCATCGGGAGCGCTGATCGCGCACCCGATGAAATTGCAAGACTACAAGTACAAGCAACAAAGACTTACATGGTCCAGGAGGTCGACATCTTCCGGAGCCGAGGGAGGAGCACGGCTAGACGATGCGAGGCCAGCAGGCTGTGCGCGCTCCTCGGTCACCACTCGAGTCACCAGCTCTGTCGAAGGGGCAGATATGTGCTCCACCTCGCGAAGAGGGGAATGAACATCGCCAGAGAGACGGCTGGAACAAAAACAATAAAAGGATCAACTCGAAGACTTGGAACTACAACAGGCAACTCGGAAAAGCAAGACGAAAAGAAGCTAACATGGTGGTCTCGAACTCGTCGTCGCTTTCTAGGGAAAGAGAAGGCATCCGAGCAAATGCGCGAGGTGGCGCAGAGCTAACAGGAGGAGCGGCCAGAGGCTCGATCCAGTCGCCCGGAGACCGCGCGCCCGACGACGTCACGACAGCTTCCTCCATGTCAACATCCGCACCCCTAGCGGGCGACGAAGCAGTCGCCGAGTCACCGCCACTCCGGCGCTTCTGCCTCTTCCGTGCGGGTTCCTCCTCATCGTCGTCATCCTCCACCTCGTCGTTGGGAGAGACAGCGGACGGGAGTTCGTCGTCGTCGTCACTCTCCTCCACAACCTTCGACTCGTCGTCGGGTCCGTTCTCAGGGAGAGGAGGAAGTCTGACCAGCAGAGATCGACCCTGAAACAAGTAGACGCAAGTCGAATTAAGAAGCAGGGTGTCAAGAAAAGAAGAAACAAAGAGAACAAGTCAAGAACATTACCGTCGCCCCGTATGCAGCAACCAGGCACTTGACGTTGCAGACGTCCGCGACTCGGAGGTTGGTGATGGACCTCACCTTGGATTCCACCTCCTCGTCGTCAAGTGGCTCGTTGCTGACACCCTCGGCGGCCCACATCGGGTGGGGCCGAGCACTAAGCGGCAACACCCGAAGACGGAAGAAGGTGGCCATCAGGAAGACGCCACCCGTCTCGCGTCCCAGGGTCTTGGTGAGGTTATGCAGCAGGCTCAGCAGCGGCCTCGCGGCCTCCTTCTCCTCCACGGCCAGCGGATGCGACCAGGCGCGCGTCTTCCGCAACCCGCGCCCACTGTCGAATGCCGCCAGGCCGTCCTGGTTTGACTGGATGTAGAACCATTTCTTGCGCCACCCCTGGACGGAGTCCGACTTCTTCATCTGAAAGTACGCGGTATCACGGCGCACTTGGATTCCGAAGCCGCCCACGGGGAATGGTAACCCGCTCTTCCCGACGTTCTTGCGAACAAGGAAGAGCGACTTCCATAGCGCCCAGTGGGGTGCGACCCCCAGGAAGCAACCGCAGAGCACAATAAAGCCCGCGATGCTCAAGACGCCATTGGGGGTCAGATCATGGATCTGAATCCCATAGGCGTACAAGAGACCGCGCACAAAATCATGCAAGGGGAACCCGAAGCCCCGCGGAAGGGAATCCACGAAGCATACGCGTTCCCCCTCGCGGGGTGTGGGTTAAATTTCCTTGCCAGGAGCGCGTACCTAGACTTGGTCAGAAGGAGGCAGGAGGCCTTGCGCGCGGAGGAGTTCGAACTCCGTGTTCTTCACAGACGACCTTTGCCAGTCGCCGTCGGGCTTCTTCATCAGCCCGGCTTCGTCAGCGGCGGCCGAGGTGCCAGGGGCGGCCTTCGACTTGCCCATGGCTCCGTAGGGCAGCGCAAGGTGCGAAGACAAATAACACGGAGCTCGGATGAGGGCGAGAATGGCAGAAGGCAGAGGAAAGGAGGCGCGGACGATTGGAGAAGATGATGCCCTCGCGCTGCGGCGCAGTACTTATGCCTCGGCGAAATCCATCTCAGCCATCCGTCGCGCAACGGTTCCGAGCATCTCCATCCTGCCGTCCACGTGTCAAGCGAAGAGGCCAACCGTCGCCGCCCACTTCCTCCACTACGCACGAGAATCGAGGCGTCATCATCGTGCGCGAAAATTTCGCGCCCAGTTCGGAGACGTGACAACTGCTGACCGCGGTCAGCTCTGCCAGTGGGCCCCACCACGTCACGTCCCATCGGGCGCAGAGGCGTGCAAGGAAACGTCAGCAGTGACGTCATCAAGCGAACGGCTCCAAGCAAGTGACACATCGCGATAACTCGAACGCAAGATTCGAGTAGTAAGCTTCAAAGCTGAAAGAACTCAGTAGGACAGAGTGCTGATATGAGAACCCGAAACATCCATTCGGGTGGCAAAGACAGTTGAGTAAGCTCAAGCAGCCGAATCAAATCTACATGTAAGCCAACATGCCGAATAGAAGCAGACTTTACAGGAAAAACAAGACAAAGACATTCGACTGAAGATATTACTCCCATCGGGAGTATCCTCTTCGACTGAAGAAAACGAGTGCAAACTCAAAGATCAAGCAATCCAGTGGCGCGTCCAGGAGGAAGAAGTCCTTTGCCCGACTCTACGCTTCGACCAAGCACTCGGGGGCTACTGACGTGGGGCTACCTTTTGACTAGCCCACGATGAGGCTACCTGGGCCGCGCCAAGCACATGGAGGCCCACAGAAGGCCCACTCGGGGTACCATGTATCCTAGTCCAAGTCGGTTAGGTCTCATAACCTTCCATATCTGTAATCGCCATCGATACCGACCACCCGAGACCTGGCTACCTATAAAGCCAGGAGGGTTGCCCATCCTAGAGGACACGCCAACAGCCACCACCACAAAACCCTAGAGAGATCGCAATCTCGCCTCCATTGTAATCGCAACTCACCATCAAGAACAGACAAGCATGAGTAGGGTGTTATCCTCCGGGAGCCTGAATGTGATGACCCGCCATGCTACCGCATGATTGCAGCACGCAGGACATCGATGTAAAACTCACGGAACACCGTTCCGCAAATTTCACACCATCAGAGTGGCACAACAGAAACATTGCATGGGTCCAACGGTCATACACATATTATTACAAGCCAGAAGAGTACAAATTCAGAAAGATCCTCTTCGGTCCACCGAGGATCCGCACTACTAGGTTCTATTTGTAAACTTGAGGGTTTACAAACAAGGGGTAATAACAAACTTCAAACCATGGAGCTCAGCAACTTATTTAGTAAAGTTCTATGTTGCTCGGCTCACTAACTACGCTAGGTATTTGCTCTAGTAATCTTCCGTCTCTTCCTCTTGGCCGCCGTAGGTGATGAGGTAGTCGACGCCTTCGACTCCACCTGAAAGGTCTGGCTCGTCGTAGACCAGATTGTCTTGGTTGTAGATGTCATAACCTCCTTCGTCTCCTGTGGCCTCAAAGTCTAGAAAGGGGTTTAAGGCAAGGGTGAGTAACAGCGTTACCCCGCAAGTTCATTATGGTAGAGTGGGAAGTTTGATGCACTGGCTACAGCCACAGACAATGGATTGTCGTAGGCTAATGCAATTTTTACAAACATTTCTTCAAAGGTTGCTTTTATTCTGAAGAGCTATGTCCGTCAGGAGTCACAGGGCTAGGGCTTTGAGGAGCCTCCTTTCCTGTTGCGTTCGTCGTTCCGTCCTGGAACGTGGAGTAACATGTCACATTCATACATTCTGCAGAGGTGCGCTGCTTTACCCATAAGAGATCAAGACCTTGTTGCACAACCGAGCGAATCTTTCCCGTCCACACTTCCTTGGTGTGGGGCCCAGTCAATAATCCAAGCCAATCACTGCGCCTTTCCACCATCCCCGCACACCCCCCTTACTTCAGTTTACAGGTTGATGGGAAGTCCAACTTTCAACCTGAATGACCATTTGAAGCCCGTCTCAAACTGGTCCTGGAGCCAACCTTCAATAGATACTAGACATTCGGCCGTTGTGATTCACAGGATAAACATCTCCCGGTAATACGGCTTTATCCTGGAACTGCGAACTCGCAACGTCAAACAAGCCCACCGATAGACATCTCCCAGAAATACGGCTTTACCGGTGTCTTGTACGCACTACCCGGCCCAGAATAGTACCCGTTGGTGTACGAGAGGAAAAGGGTACAGCTGACTTCTCCGTCCCATTTCAGATCTCATGGTTGCGCGTAATATTCGGCGCAAGAATCACTGGCGACATTTGTTGTTAAGTCCTAGGTGATACTTTCCCTTGCAAATGGAACCTCCACCACAACATTCTTACCGTGGTCCCATCTGCCAGCCATATGAGATTACCACCTCACTGGTGGGTAATCATAGTCATATCATTATAAAATAAGTTTTCGGTCCTTTTTGTAGTGCATGTGATAATAGCATTTTGAAAATAGTTTCTTATCAAATATTCCAATAGGACATGTATAAAAGGGATGAACTTGCCTGCTGGCTGAGTGGTGGTGTAACGTGAAGGTTCAGACTGACCCGGGACCTCGGGTTCTAAAATAAGCATCATTGTCTCATAAGACAATGTTTAAAGAAGCAATGGATGCTTTGAAACATAAGTATGATATGCATTTTGTAAAACCCCGAAGTATTTCCCGGTGTTGTATGTGAGTTAAGTTTGGGCGATTTGGTTAATCTTCATGTTTAATTCACAACCAAGGGTACATTCTAAGATGTTAAAAGTAAACTTACAAGACATATTAGTAAAGCATAGTAATAGTAGATGCTTGATGTTGATTGGTTTCATTTCTAATGAAAGTCATGCTTAAGTTGTTAAGACTTAAAATGAATAATATGGGGTTTTTGTGTGAAGTGGCAAAAAGAATAACTTTTGAAGAAGAAAATATTTCCTATATTAAGTTAAGAAATCCCCAAAGGTTAAAAGGATAATTAAGATCATAATTTATTCTTCGGTTAAATTATTTTGAATTGTTATAACTTCCAAACTTATTTGTTGTTCACCTCTATTTATTTAATTTAAGTCTTACAAGATATCAATTATTCTTATAAAATAATTTAAGAGTGTGTAGGATATTAAATAATTGGGTTAATATTTATTTTTAATAGATAAATCCATATATATTGAATTTAGGAATTTAAATCTTTTATTTAAAATAAGAGGCTATGTAAATAGTTTTATTTCAAAATTTTACTTGGAAAATTTGGAATAAAATAATTTTGAATAGATTATATTTTTCTGAATTCAAAACTTATTTTTAGTTAATATTTTAAGTTTTATTTAATTGCATCTTTTGTTTTATTTCTTTTATTGTGTATTCTATGGTTTATTTGGACAGGGAAAAGAAATGAGTGGGCTTGGCCCACTGGCTGGTGGGCTAGGGTGGCTCGGTCGGTAAGAACCACTGGTTCCACCGAACCAGGTCAACCCCCCAGACCACGCTCCTCTCTCTCTCACCCCGATCCCCTTTCTCTCTCTCTGGCGATTGAAAATCGCCGGCGCCTCCGCCGCTCGATTCCGGCCGACTCCGGCGTCCTCCGCCGCCGCCACCGCACGCCATCGATGCGCCGCACCGAGCTCTACCCCTTTGTCCGCGATTTCTCGCCGATTACGCCCTCGTGCGACCGTGCCCTCTCCGGTCCCGAGCTAGGGTTTCGGTGCCTACCTTCGTCTTCGGTTCCGGCGGCTTCCCCGGGACGATTGGCTCCGTGCTGGACGTGCTAGATGCGCCGCTGTGCTCCCGTAGCCCTGGTGTGGTGCTGAGCATGCGGGGAAGACGTCCCCGTGTTGCGCTGCGGCGGCCGCGTGGGCACTGCCCCACCACGCCGCCGTGGTTGCACACAGGCGCAGGTGAGCACCCCTTTCTCCTCTGCCCTTCTCTCTCTCACATATGGGCCCGAGGCCGTGCTCTGTGATGGTAGCTTGTAGTTTGATTCTTAGCCTTTGGCAGGCTAAGTTTATTGCAAGCCGGTGTGTGGCTTGTGCTGTGAGACAGATATGCTTCAAGATTTTGCACTGGTTGAATCCAGTGATGTGGTCCTGCTGATCCTGTGGTATTTTCTGTATTTGGTGTGTGCTACTCCGAATCACTCAGATTCAGAGGTGTGCCACAGAATTGTTTAACTGAAGCAAATGTTCAGTTTGCTGCCGGGAGCTTTGTTGCTTTACTTATAAATGATTCCTGGGATTTTGATTACAGGAAGATGATATGATAAGTAAATAGATGATTCCTTGATTAAGTTGATAAGATCTTATGTAGGTTTGTTCTTGTGGTGCTATTTCCATTGGATTTAGTGCCCAGCAAATCTGTATCTTATCCAACTGTTGGCTGGGATATATTTGAGTTTCCTAGCTAATTACTTCAGCCAGGAATTAATTTGTGTTGCCTCAGCCAATGATGCATAAGTTGAGGCTATTTATCTTAAGAGAACAGATGCTTGCTTGATTACTTAGCTAGCCAATGATGTGGAAACTGAGGCGTCTCTGAGATAATTTAACTACAATACTTATATGAGGATTAAATTTCAAAATCTTGTGATGCTTAGCTGTGGTGAAGTTGATATTGGATCAGATGTTTATCTTAGTGTTTTATCTAGCCAAGGATGCAAAAGACTGAGGCTAAATTGATAAGAACATATACTTCTTTGATTTCGGTGATTTAATATTTCCAATGATGAGTTGTGCACAGCACTTCTGTGCAAAGCTGAGGAAAATCCTACCATATCTACCATGCTTGCATAACTTGCTTTAAGGGTTGTGATCAACCTTAGTAGATGTGGTGTGGTAGTAGGTTGTTGTGGAGGTCCTGGATCAGATGTGGTTGTGCAGATCCTGATCAGTTGTTGTTCACCTCCTCCTCCTGGGCTCCGGTCTGCTCCTTGTGGCTGCTGCCCTTCTCCTCCTGGTTTGTACTCAGCCCTTCTCCTCCTCTTGTGCTCAGCCCTTCTCCTCCTAGGTGTTGCTGGCCTGCTTCTTGCTTTGCTTTTAGCAAAGGTGAGATCTGGTCAAGTGGTGCTGGGTGGATGATTTGGGTAGAGATGAACTGGTGTGGATGAATTGGTTGGGTGATGATGAATAGATAAGGGTGATGTGTGTTGTGTTTGAGCTGAGGTGACCAAAGGGTTTTTGCCTCCCTTGCTGCTACGGTAGCACCTCTTATCTATCCTAGTTCTTCTGTGCTGGTGACAGCAGTGGGGTTTTGCATGTGTGAGAGAGCTGCCTGCATACTAGCTTGCCCAGATCTTTTGATTGGAACTGATCTATTCGGCTGTCCTTGGTATTATCCATGTTGGGTGTTTATTTTGTGATGCCAAGTGTAATATTTGTCCCTAAGCCACTGATGTTGTTCTGAGGCTAATCTAAGGATGAGAACAGATACTAAACCTGATTAGGTTCTAACTCGATGATGTGATTTAGCAGTGCATCTCACTGCCAAAACTGAGAGTAATATTTTTAACTCACACTCCATGTTCTTATTTGCTTTTGCTTTATCTTCTATGTTCTTGTATTGCTTTCTTTTGGATTGCAGGGAAGCAGAAGATGATACGAGATAAAGTTGAGTAGGATGGATGAAGATTTGAAGAAGATGGATTTAGTTTAAGAAATAAATTCTTTATGTAATTTACTTTTCATATCCTTAGTTGTAAAGACAATATAATATTGTAAGTTATTAATAAAGTGATTTCATTTGTCTAAATCACTTCTTTTATATTTAACATTTGTAATTATTTGTTTAAGAGATATGTAACTATTTGGTTTGTAATATAATTCTTTATTACGTAATTGCTTATAATTTATTCTGTCTTGTTTCAAATTCAAATTATTTGAATATTTGAATTTGCTCAATCTCCCTCAAACAAGTAAAATACCTAAAGGTCATGTCAAAATTTATCGCAATCACCACAATTGAACTATATCCTACTCAATGAGATGAAAGAAACTTTGATCTCTTCAGGGTTTTAAGTGGCGAAAAATTTACTCAGATTTTAAGATGCATGAATGCAGATGCACAAATTCTATTTCTACCCTCCGTGGTTTCCTAAACGCTGGGACGTTACACTGAACCTGGGCAAAACCTTGCTTGTCAGCCGTCGTGATCACCAACGCTCCTCTCTCTCCCCCTCAATCAACCCCGGGTGCAGAACCCTGGGATTTGCCGAGTTACACCCTCGTCAACCGCCTAAGTGCAACGATGACAGAATCCAATGCCGAGAAGGCCGCCCGTGAGAAATTAGAGGCGGAGGCGGAGGCATTAGCCAAAGGGGCAACCATGGCCGATCTTATATATATGAGATCGTACTTGGAGGCCCAACTCCCCAAGATGAATGAGATGCTCATGGCACTATTGAAGTCTAAGGAGCCCGAGGCTACTTCTCCATCTCCTCCTCCTAAGGAGCACGGTGAGAACTCTAAGGAGTCATCTTTGGATGGGTCCAAAGATGTTCCTCCGAATGCTTTCTTCGGGAAGGCGGAAAAGGATGAATCACCTAGCTCCTCTAATACCCCCAAAGGAGAGGAATTTCATAATGTTAACCATAATTACTCTCCTAACACTCCTATCCCTCACCCTCATGTAAAATTTAGAAGTGACCCTCCTAAGATCAAACCTACTCATTTCTCTAGATGGCAATTTCAAATGAAGTCTCATTTATGTAGTGCCTCCATTGAGCTATGGCGCATCATTGAAGAAGGATTCAAGGCCCATGATCCAACCAACTTGACAAGGAGGGAGGTGGTTGATAGTCAACTCAATGCCACAGCTCTTCATCAACTCCAAATGGCCGTTGGAGGGAAGGACATGCCTCTTATTCAACAGTTCTCCACCGCCAAAGAAGTGTGGAATGCTATCCGACATCTTCGTTGGCAATGAGAGCATGAAGAAGAACCAGTATGATGCCTTGTGCAATGAGGTGGAAGGGTTCTACAAGTTGGATGGAGAAAGTCATGAGGACATATACCGGAGGTTGGTGTTGATTGCTAACACCTTCAAGAATCTCGGTGCGGTCTATATTGATGACGCTTGGATCAAGAGGAAGTTCATGACCGCACTCTTGCCCTTTGAGGAAACGGACTTGAAGACACTCCAAGGGAGACATGACTTCGCGAAGATGACATCCAGTGAAGTCCTGCAAGAGATGACCGCCTGCAAGGTGGGCTCCAAGATTTCACAAGATGCAAGAGCAAGAGCCATAGGGATGCACAAGCATGTCTCAATTGCTTTGAAGGCCACCGTTGAAGAAGAGGATGAAGATGAGTATGATGATCAAGTCGAGCTATCTAGTGAGACACTCTCAAGTACTCTCACCCAACACATGGGTCTTGCGGCAAGAACATTTTGGAAGAACCCCCGAAGGGCCAAAGCTAGGATTGACAAGAAGTTCCCCTCCAATGGAGGAAAGCCAAGCAACAAGGTGAGGCTTTGCTATAATTGTGATGACAAAAGCCACTTTGTTGTAGATTGCCCATGGGAAAGAAGAGAGGACCATGGTGGGAGGCTCGTGTCCAAGACGAAGGGCAAGGGGCCTATGCCCATGAAGAAGCCCTACTTCAAGAAGAACCAAAAGATTGTCTTGGTAACTCAAGAGAAATATCCCACCGATGATGAAGATAGTGACAAGGAGGATACCCCAACGCAAGTGGCCGCACTAGCCATTTCCTCTACACCTCCGTCACTCTTCTCCTCACCAAATGAGAGCCCCATCATCAAGAATGCAAGATGTCTTATGGCAAAGACATCCGAGGTAAAATTTTCCCCTCCCTCCATATCCTATGAAATTGATGATGGTATGAGTCTTGAAGTCAAGAAAGAAATTATTGCTTTCGATAAATTCATGAATAACTTGCAAGGAGAAGGAAATAAACACTTTGGCTCGATTATGAGTCGTATAGGTGAGCTTGAGGATGAGCTTGAGTTAAAAGGTGAGATTGAGAGAGAGGATGCTCACACTAAGGTGTATCTCCAATCCTCCCTTGAAGATGAACAAGAAGCTCATACTCTCCTCAAGGAGAAACTTGCTAAGATCACTAAGGATCGTGATCTTTACTTTGCTAAATGTAAAATTGTACAAAATGAAAAGTCCGAGCTTGTAGTTGCTCATGCTAGACTTTGCGAAGACTTCGAGTCACTTGAAAATACTCATAAGGTATTGACAAGTGATCACGAACGTCTCCTCAAGTCTCGTGATCAACTCCAAACTCGGATATATACTCTTGAGAAACCTAGCACTTCTACTCCTTTGATACTAATGCAAATGTTGTCAAGGATAAAGCTAGGGTTTTGGTTGTTCCCTCCATGGCAACCGAGCCCAAGACCTCTCTTGATAAAGGTAAGGGGACACTCACTACTCCTCTTCATGAGCGAGTGCCCCACAAGGGTAAAGAAGGTCTAGGCTATGTTGACAAGGAGAAGAAGAAGATTAAGAAGAAGGCCAAGCCCGCACAAGCCAATAAAGATAACATTGCGTGTGGAAATGCCACAAGGGGCACTCCCACTCGTGATGACTTTGCGGGCATATCTAACCCCACTTATGCTTTATATGTTGATTATTATGGGGATGTCTATGCTAGATACATTGGTCCTGTTGATGGCTATATTGAATATGCTATTTGGGTCCCAAAGACCCTTGTTGCTAACCAAAAGGCACCCATTGCAAAATGGGTACCTAAATCAAAGAATTGATTGTGTGTAGGGCCTTGCTTCCGGAGGATCGAAATGGATAATTGATAGTGGGTGCACTGGTCATATGACCGGAAGCAAGGAGATTGTAACGAAGTTGAAGCCTAATGATGATCAAGTGACCGTTACATATGGTGACAATTCAAAGTCTAAGGTAATAGGGCTCGTCAAGATGGTAGTGGCACCGGACATCACACTTGTGAATGTCTTGCTTGTCGAGTTCCTAGGTTTCAAGTTGATCTAGGTGCATTCTTTAACTTGTTTGGGCTATACCGTTATCTTCGAAAAGGAAATGGTTATCCTTATGCGAAGCAAGTCTCTCAAAATGTCTTTCGTTGGGTACGTTGAGAATGGGTTATATGTGGTTGACTTCTCCGGAGTCACCACTTCCCATGCAATGTGCTTATTCGCTAAGGCGGACTTGGGTTGGTTATGGCATCGCTGACTAGCCCATGTCAATATGAGGACTTTGCAAAGTCTCCAAAAGGGTGGCCATATCCTAGGACTGAAAGACCATGTTTCTTTCTCGAAGGATCGAATGTGTAGGGCTTGTGTTGAAGGAAAAATGCATGACATCCACCATACATGCAAGACCATCATTTCATCAACGAGGGTTTTGGAGCTTCTCCATGTTGACCTCTTTGGTCCCATTCCGGAAGCTAGTCTTGGTGGCAAGAAGTATTGCTTGGTGATTGTTGATGACTATTCAAGATACACATTGGTTTTCTTCTTCAAGTCGAAGGCGGAGACTCAACAAACTATCATCGACTTCTCCAATGAATCTCAACATCAACACAATGTCCCAATCTTGGTGATAAGAAGTGATAATGGTTCCGAGTTCAAGAACTACACCTTGAACGAGTTCCTTAGTGAAGAAGGGATTCGTCATCAATATTCCGCTGCTTATACTCCCCAACAAAATGGTGTAGCCGAAAGGAAGAACCGCACACTAATTGAGATGGCAAGATCGATGATGGCCGAGTTCAAGTCCCCTCACAACTTTTGGGTCGAAGCCGTCAACACCGCTTGCCATTCATCCAAACGGCTCTTCTTTTGCAAAGGACTCATGAAGACACCTTATGAAGTGCTTACCGGGAACAAGCCCAACATCTCTTACTTCCGAGTTTTTGGTTGTAAGTGTTTCTATCTCATCAAAGGTGTTCGTTTAGGCAAGTTTAATTCTAAGTCTCTTGAAGGGACTTTTGTTGGTTACGGTGCCGAATCCCATGCTTATAGAGTCTATGACAAGGCCTCGCGCATTATCATAGAAACTTGTAGTGTGGTATTCGATGAGAATGACGGCTCCCTTGTGGAGCAAAGTGGTGTTTCCGATGCAGGTGATGATCAACCTCAAGATGCTATCTGAAGGATGGGGTTGGGCGTCCATCGCCCCGTCGAAGTCTATTATGAGGTTGCTCAGCAGGGATCAAGCTCTACGCAAGTGGTGGCTACCCCAACACAAGAAACATCCAACAACAACACAGTGCCCAACACGCCCAGCCAATAAGAAGCACAAGAACCTCCACCTGCTCCAGGAATTTCCGGAGGGCCGGAAAATCCGGTTCAAACCAGAGTCGGAAATTCCGGTGACTCGGAATTTCCGGTCCACAATGAACTCGGAATATCCGATCCGTCTGACATTCCCGGTGGCAGCTCTCAACAAGGCCAAGATCAACCTACTCCCACACCTCTGGTCATCACTCCTATGGTTGATCAAGGCCATCATATCAGTCAAGGCGGAGACATGAATGATCAAGATGATCAAGCGATCCCTTCCACCACAAGGAGGGAAATCGAGAGCCGCCGCTTGATTAGGGTTGGCACCTCACAAGAATTGAGAGCTCTATCTCTTGACAAGGTGCTTGGTGATGTGAGAAGCAAGGTCTCTACCCGAAGACAACTTGCAAGCTTTAGTGAACATCAAGCTCACATCTCCATGGTGGAACCCAAGAAAGTCTTTGAAGCTCTTGAAGATAAAGATTGGCTTGATGCTATGCATGAAGAACTCAACAACTTCGAGCGCAACAAGGTGTGGAAGTTGGTGGAAAGACCCAAAGATTGCCGCAATGTTATCGGCACCAAGTGGATATTCAAAAACAAGCAAGATGAACATGGCATGGTGGTGAGGAACAAGGCAAGATTGGTGGCTCAAGGTTACTCCCAAATTGAAGGCATTGACTTTGGAGAAACCTAAGCGCCTATGGCTCGACTTGATTCAATTCGTATTCTTCTTGCCTATGCCTCTCACCATAACTTTAAGTTGCAACAAATGAATGTTACATCCGCTTTTCTTAATGGTCCACTAAGTGAACTTGTTTATGTTAAGCAACCATCGGGGTTTGAGGACCTCAAGTATCTGAACCATGTCTACAAGTTGGATAAGGCACTCTATGGCCTTAAACAAGCCCCACGTGCGCGGCATGAACATCTTAGAGAACTACTTATAGACCGTGGGTTCCAAGTTGGGGAAATCGACCCCACCCTTTTTACTAAGAAAGTAAATGGAGAGATTTTCATTTGTCAATTATATGTGGATGATATTATATTTGGGTCTACTAACAAAGCATTTAACGAAGAATTCTCCAAGCTTATGACTGACAGGTTTGAGATGTCTATGATGGGCGAGATGAAGTTCTTTCTCGGATTCGAGATCAAGCAATTGAATGAAGGAACTTTCATCAACCAAGCAAAGTACATTCAAGACATGCTCAACAAGTATGGGTTGCTTGAGCTCAAGGGTGTCTGTACCCCAATGCAAACCAAATGCCACCTAGAGCTCAACCCTAAGGGTAAGGATGTGGATCAAAAGGTATATCGCTCCATGATTGGATTTCTTATTTACCTTTGTGCATCTAGACCGGATATAGTGCTAGCCGTAGGAGTGTGTGCAAGATATCAAGCGGCTCCTAAGGAAAGCCATGCCATGGCGGTCAAGAGAATCTTTAGATATTTGGCTTATACCCCAACATATGGATTGTGGTACCCCAAGGATGCACATTTCTCGTTATGTGGGTACACGGATTCCGATTGGGCGGGAGATCATGATGATAGGAAGTCAACCTCCGGTGCTTGTCAATTTATTGGGAGGTCCTTGGTACGTTGGTCTTGTAAGAAGAAAAATTGTATATCTCTCTCCACCGCCGAAGCCGAGTATGTTTCCGCCGCAAGTTGTTGTACACAATTGCTATGGATGAGGCAAACTTTAAAGGAGTACGGAGTCGATTGCGACAAAGTGCCTCTTCTATGTGACAATGAAAGTGCCATCAAGATTGCTTACAACCTGGTGCAACATTCAAGAACCAAGCATATTGGGATCATGTGGCCCAAGAAGATATTGACTTATCATATGTGGGCACAAGGGATCAATTGGCGGATATCTTCACAAAGCCCCTTGAGGAAGGAAGGTTTTGCTTTTTGAGGAATGAGCTCAATATCATTGATTCGAGGTCCTTAGCTTGATCGCTTGCACACTCACCTAGGACGTAATCGCATCTTATCTTGTTTAGATGTAGGCATGGACATAGGGGGAGTGCGGTCCTAATACATTGGGCCATCCCTCCCCACATTATGCCGATAGCAAGTGTTCCTTTATCTCTATATTTATTCTTATGACTAATGAGCTAAAACGACGAGTATTGGTTATGTACCCAAGATACATCTTCGCGGTGACATGCCATACACTCCTACATGGTGGCTTCGGCCACCGACCTCTTCTCTTTGAAGAGTTGGTTTTATTTGGAGCTTATTGTTACTATTTGCCCTCTTGTTCATGCATGTGGGAAACCTACTCAACTTGGCGCTTTATGTTTCGTTTTGGTAGTTGTTAGTTGAGTATGGTGTACCAATGACAATTTGGAACCAAGCCAACTCTCCTCTGAAAACATTTCTCTCTATTGAACACAAGTCATCCATTTGAAAACTGGGATTTTGGTTCAGCTGGTCGGAATATCCGGTTCATTTCTGAATCGGAATATCCGGTGACTCAGAATTTACGGTGTAAGTTACACCCGGAAATTCCGGTCGGGCGGTTTGTCTAAAAAATAGGGCAGGCTCGGGGTGAAGGGCTCATTCGTGCCCTTCTTCCACCCTCGACCTCCCTCTACTCCAACCGCCGCCCTTGCTGCTCCCAGGCCCCGCCGGAGCACTCCGACCGCCGGGGAACCTCTTTCTCGGCCAGATCTGCTCCTCCTCTGCCCCGGGAACTCACTCCTCCAAGCAATGTCCTCAATGGATGAGGGTAACTTCACTTTTCCCTATCCCTAAGTGCTTGCACTAGGATCTAGATTGTTTCAAAATTGCTTGGTAGAGTTTGTTTCAAAATCATTCCCTGCCATCTACATACATTAGTTTTGCATTGTGTTGGATCGATCTAGTTTTAGACGGAGTCAATCTCAGATTTGCACTGTTTCTGTCAAGGTCGGAATTTCTGAGTCGACTTGAATCGGAATATCCGGTGATGCGGAATTTCCGGATAAGTCTGAATCAGAATTTCCGAGCTGAACATTGCAGTTTTCATATTAACTCATACTCCCTCCGTTCCGATGAATAAGGCCTATATTTTTTTAGAGAAGTCAAGCCAAGTAAAGTTTGACCAAACTCTTAGAAAAATCTACCAATAAATATGATACTATATAGATATCAAATGAAAATATAGTCCATGATGTTCCTAATGGCATTAGTTTTATACTTTGCAAGTTAATACTTTTTAATAAAAAGTTGGTCAAAGTTTACATGGATTGACTTTTTCAAAATAATATAAGCCTTATTCATTGGAATGGAGGTAGTATTCAACTACATATGATCCATCAAATGCCTACCTAATGTGTGTATCCACTCCTGACTTGTGTGTACTTATCTTGTGCTACCCTCTTTGCTCAAATTCATAGATTCTAGTGGGAGCCCTTCCCTCACAAAGGCAACAAGGAACATCTCAAGGGCACCAGTTCACAAGACCTCAGTCTCCAAGGGCAAGGGTCTTGCCTCCACGAGCAACTCAGCTGTTCCTAGGAAGAAGAAAGCACTTGCTAGCAGGTCTCAGTCCAAGAAAAGGAAAAATGCCCATGTTCCTCAACGTTAGAACTATACGAAGATGAACTCTGTTGACTACACTCTGCTCCGCCAAGGGGATTGGTACCTTAGGCCAAGGGACAACAATCTTGATGATCGCAACTTTTGGTGTCAAGAGCAAGAGTTCATTCTCAAGGACATCTACTACTCTCTGTCGAAGCCCATTCGGACTATGCATCCATATAACCTTGCAGCTCTACAGGAGAAAGCCTCTTTCGTTGAAGCTATAAATATTATCAAGGCTATGGGCTTGGAAAGGCTTGCGATCACTCGTTGTCCATACAACTCTCAGCTCGTGATGCAGTTCTTTGCTACTCTTGTGATGAAGGTGACTCAAAGAAGACACTCAAGTGGATGACCGGTGACACATATTGTGAGTCCAACTTTGAGGAGTTTGCCAAGGTTTTGGGCTACAAGTTTGATGGTGATAACCCTCAAGGCTATCGCATGCACCACCCGTACAAGCTCAACAAGAAGCAAATTGTGCACTTATATGGTGAGGGAGCCATACCCGGCAACTCATGATTTGCTTCCACTATATGACGTCCTTGTACGCATCCTCCGTGAGAACATTGCGCCAAGTGGTGGCAACAATGACAATGTGGTGACCCGTTGTGCAACTTGCTCCTTCATGCCAACCACATTGTGGAGAACCCTGATATTGATGAGGACTGGAGTGTGGATGTTATGGATTACATCCACAATGAGATGCATGAAGCCATGATCACCAAGGTCACTATCCATTATGCTCCCTACATCATGAAGCTCATCAAGTTCAAGTTTCCTGACCATACCCTCAGTGATGATGAGTTGGAGGTGCATGACTTCAAGAAACTATATGAGAAGAAGACAATGGTCAAGCCTCCTCCTGTGCCTTCTTCTAGCTCAGCTCGGGGTGGCTCTTTAATGGGTGACGCTAGGAGGGCTGCTGCCCCTACTTATGTCTCGGCCACTCATGCGAAGGTCAAGAAACTGAATTGGTTCCAACGCAACATCCTTTGCATGAATGTGGACATCCGTAAGGAGCAATAAACCGCCTACAAGGATCGTCGTCAACTTGCCTACAATCAAGACTTGCTGCTTCATCACGTGCCTGGCTCTTCTGCTCCAGCCGCTCTATCTGATCCTCTGACTTTTGCTCAGTGGAACCAGGATTCTTTGGCTCCTTGGGCACAGATTGATCATGACCTTGGCGGCAGCTCGTACACCACTGGTCAGGCTTATGAGGACACTTCAGGTGAAGATGCTGATGATGATGAGGAGGAGGATGATGAGGAGACTCCTTCTAACTGAAGACCGTCATGGGACGTAGCATCGCTCCTCTCCCTTTTTGGCGTTTCGATGCCAAAGGTGGAGAAGTTGCTCTAGTAGGACTTCGGAGATTTGCATGGGTTTGGGCACAAGCATATGCGTTTACCATTTCTTTGCGCTTGTGTCCATTTATCTTTTTTGTGGTTGTTAAACTTTGTCCATTTGTGTGTGTAATGAGACAATCCTATGCTATCTCTATTATCTATGGTTGAGACTTCAAATGTATTGTGTTGGTATTCTCTTCATATCCTATATGCACAAGGTATGAAATTCTATCTAGTCTCAAATGCTACCATAACCTTATATTTTGTCTCCTTACTCCTTTTTGATATCATGTGTTCGTTATTGCAAAATTGCTCCTATACATTGTTATCTTGTGTTTCATACATGTACTTATTTAGGGGGAGTTATTTTCTGTTAAAAACATGATATAGCATTTAAATTCCTTGCAAATCTTGGTATTGTCATCTAACACCAAAAAGGGGGAGATTGAAAGAACATTTCTTAATCCCTAGTGTTTTATGTGTTAGTTAACAATATCAATGATGTACTAATCCTAATGCTAAGTATTTCAGTTTGTGTGAGTTTTATATCACATACTTCAAAGACAAAATACAAATAAAAAGAGTTTCTGTAAATATTCCCAGAACCGGATTATTGGAGCCGGAAATTTCCTAGGGCCGGAATTTCCGGGTCCCCAAAATCTACCAGAAAATTGGCTAAGGAAAAGTTCTAAAGTGTTTCTGACTCGAGCCGGAAAATCAGCTCGGAAATTTCCTTGACTCGGAATTTCCGAGTCACCCCAGAAAACCACTCCAGAATTGGCTAAGGAAAGAAGAGGAAGACGTTCTGACTCCAACCGGAAAATCAGCTCGGAAATTTCGCCGACTCAGAATTTCCGGGCGACCCTCAGAAACCTGAAGAAATTTGGCTAAGTCAAGAAGTCGAAGACGTTCTGATCTCAACCGGAAATTCAGCTCGAAGATTTCATGGAACCGGATATTCCGAGTGACTCGGAATTTCCGGATGTGACTTATACCGGAATTTCCGAGTTGTCGAGACAGCCAACGGCCAAATTTTGGGAGGGGGTATAAATACTCCCCCACTCTCTCAAGAACAGTTAGCTCTCAGATTTTCTCTCTCCTACATTTCTTGAAAGCTCAAATCATCAAGATCTCCCAATCCCCCCACTGAAAACCGTTGGTCTTTGGAGGATTGGAGGAGAAGGCCCGGATCTACATCTTCACTGAAGCGATTTGCATTTCTCCCCCATTCACTTGGGGATTTCGTGGCTAGGGTTTCCGGTGGGAAAACCTAGTTCACTATTGTTGTAATCTTGGTGTTTCCTTGACCTTTTGTGGTCATCTTGAGAGCCACCAATTAAGTTGTGGGTGAGTGCCTCAAGCGTTTGTAAGGGATTCAATCTCCACCCTAAAAGTGGTCAATAGTGGAAGGTGAACTTGCAACCTTTGTGGTTGAGTTCATCGGAGAAGAAGGTGAGCCTTTGTGGTGTTGCGGCTAACCTGTTGTGGTAGCGCACACCTCTCCAACGAGACGTACACCCTTGGGGGGAACTGGGGATTACATCTTCGTCTCCACGTGCTTCACTTGGTTCCCCTTATCCTTACTCCCTTACTTGCTTGTCTTGTACTATTGTTATTGCTTAGCTTGTCATTTAGGTAAATTCACCGTAGTTGCATATCTAGAGAATTTACCTTTGTGTTGAGCCTAAATTTGAAAAGACCTAGCACCTATTCACCCCCCCTCTAGGTGCCGGGTTCCCGTTCACTCTCTCTTTTCGTTTCGACCTTGTGCCTATTTGCTTCTTGTCTGTACTCAGACCGGCATGTTTCCGCTGAATGATGTAATGTTAGGACATGTGTCCTCTGCTTGGTGATATTTGCTATCTTGCTCAATGAGAGCGTTGGATATTTATTTCCTTTCTTTGTGTCTTAGGTTTATCCTGTGATTTCCATTCTGTTTCCAAACCGATTCGTATGCATCGTATGTATGTTTGAAGTATACGAATTGGTAGGATTTTGGATTTCGTTCGTGCGCAATCATGAGACGTACGTGACGTTGGGATCTCTAGCGAGCTGTGGGCCGATGATCCATTCCGAGCCCGCTTGCCTTTTCCTGGGATTGGTACACCCAGTATGCTCCTAGTTGTGTGGCCCAACCGGTACGTCTTCTTTGTGACGTCTGAATCTAGGGTCTGACAGTTGGTATCAGAGCCTAAACGCCCTTAGGTTCCCTTCTACTGTTCGTTGTTTGAGTCTAGGAAAATATTTTGCAATTACTAGGAAAATCTTAAACGTGAGAGTAGGAATTCTGTTCTTTTATTTCTTCCCCACCCACCCTCCCTGTTCTTCTGGTAAGGAAGTGTTACGATGTTTTTCCCTTCTCACCTAAAATTTCAAATTAGGACATCACGTGTTCTGGGTTTCCGTAGTACCATAGTTGCAGGTGTCTTCAAGGTGGTGCTTTTCGTTTTAACAGTTATCAAGCTCTTCGGCTACGTTCAGTTTCATTCTTGAATCAATCAGTTGTTTCTCCTCTTTTGGTGAAGTTACGTCAAGCTCAATTGGTGTTTTCCTTGTCCTAGTGCTAGTCTTCATTGTTACCTCTCTTTAGACCTTTCTGGAAGCGAACAAAATTGCGTACCATGATGGATGGCCATGTCTCGTTCCATGTTATCTTTTTCTAACAATCTAAAGTAATCCTTTAAGCACTTATGTTGGATTTTGTTTATCCGACTGTGGTGTTAACGTTGTGTCCTCCTCAGGATGGAGAGTGGCGAAGAAGATACTCCAATGCCTTCCCAAATGGGGCGAGTCTTGTCTCAGATGACGCAAGTTTTGAGTCAAATTCAACAAAACCAAGACCAGGGCAACAACTGTGTGTCTAGCGTACAGTTTCTACAGCTCAATCCCCATACGTTTAATGTTCCCTCTGAGCCACTCGATGCTGATGACTGGCTGCGTGAGACGAACAATGCTCTTGCAGTTTCTCATGTGTTCGATGAGGACCGTGTTTAGCACCTTTACTCCATATGAGAGAGTTTTCATGTCTTAGTTGCATAACTATGTGGGGAACTTTACACTATAGAACTTGGCTTGTATATTCCAATGATGAGCCTCCTCAAAAGTGCTCTAGGTCTTCGTGAGCAAGCAAGTTGGATGCACCCCCACTAGTTCCATTGGAGAGCTTTCATATACTTATAGCTCTATGTGCATCCGTTGTGTGGCAATCACTATCCTTGCATAGCTTCGATTGTAAGACTTTCTCTTGTCTAATGATCATTTATAGCTTTGTGAGCCTTTCTTCCGTTGGCCTTCCAAACCTCTGTTAACATTCTCTTAGCCATAACATCCTGGTGCCAGGAACCAACGTTGAACACTTGCTTGTTTCTTTTGAACAAAAAATGTATTGATCTTATACGTGCATATTGATATTGCTTGACTTGATCCTTTCATCAAGTTGTCATGTTTGTTGGAAGCATTAGATGATTATTTTGTTGTGCTTGAAGCTTAAATCATCTTTAATATCCACTTTGCACAGTTGATTGTTATCTAGTACTATATCATTGAAAGCTTTGCTTGCTTTACCTACTTGTTTATTTATTACTCATTTGATATCAATATAAACTACATCCCTTATTCATTTGATCTCAGTTTACATGTTTTACATTATTATATGATCAAGATTGTGTTTAAGCATGGCACTTCAGAAATTATTCTTCTTTTATCGTTCTTGCCTGCTCGGGACGAGTAGAACTAAGCTTGGGGATGTTGATACGTCTCCAACGTATATATAATTTCTTATGTTCCATGCTATGTTATATCATGTTATTACATGTTTTATATGCATTTTATATAGTTTTATGCATTTTCTAGGACTAACCTATTAATAAGGTGCCAAAGTGCCAGTTCCCTTTTTTCTGCTGTTTTTGGTTTCAGAAAAGTACTTAAGGAAATATTCTCAGAATTGGAAATAAAAAATCCTGGAAATATTTTTGGAAAAGGAACGTTCCAGAACACCGAAGACGAGACGGAGAAGAGCCACGAGGTGGCCACACCACCCCGTGGCGCGGCTCCTTTCCTGGCCGCGCCAAGAGGTGGTGTGGGCCCCTCGGCCCTCCACCGACACCGCCCTTTCGCCCATAAATACCTCCTGACCTAAAAATGATCGGACGATATTCACTTTTTCCTCCACGGGTCCAGAGCCGCCGCCGTCATCTACACCAATTCGGGAGAGATCAGAACTGCTCACCGGCACCCTGTCGGGAGGGGGAATCGTCCCCGGAGGCCTCTACGTCGCGGGATTCATAATATCATGTGTGTCGTGGGATTTTCACGACAGATGTTTCCGGGTGGAAAATTGAGATGAGGGACATGGCGGTTTCCGACATCAGGAGCTTGTCTAGCGTGGCGTGGGGAAACAAGGGTTTACCCAGGTTCGGCCCCTCGTCTTGAGGTAAAGACCTACTTCCTGCTTCGACTTTATTGATCAGGGTTTCGAGAACTCGGTGCCTTAGCTTCCGGGACTCGAGATTACAATGGTGTCTCTCCTCTGACTTGTGTCGATTGAACTTAGCTCTCTAGAAACCAGGAGACCCCCCTTATATAGGCGGCGGGTCTCGCTGGAGGTACAAGGCTGGGTAGGGGTTCCTATCATACCCGGACTCTACTCTAAGCCTCCGCTTTCCTTAGCAGGACTCCGTCTTGTACTTGGTCTCCAGCCTTCTGGATCCTTCTTGCTTGCGGGCCAAGGCACACATTGCGCACCGGCTTACGTGTCACTCGGCCCATGTCTTTACGCTTGATCCGGCCCAGGCTCCTGCCAGGCCGGCTTGTCTTCTATGTCGGTTTGCCTACCGGGTTATGATCCCCCCAACAGTAGCCCCCTGGATAACTTGGACATCAGACTGGACTTGCTTCACCTTTGCACCTTTGGGCATGATTCTGGGGGAAGCCGTCAGTCCTTTTGTCCGGGTTATATGAAAAACAATAAACAACCTATTAGACAAGCAGGCTCTCGGGTATCCGCTTTAGCCGGCCTGATGCTGGTCAACTGCTCATAACCCGCCCATCACTTGCCGGCTTTCACTTCTCTAAGCCTTTGACTTTCTTCTTTCTTTATTCCTTTTCTTGTCTCTCGGTCAATCTTCTTGGTCAACGACATATTTAATGTCCTTCCATGCGCGGGAATCGAGGGGACAATAACCACCTCGGGGAAACAAAGATCTTGTCAGAGAATATCTTCTGGTTAACAGATCTTGTCCCCCGAATCAATCAGTATCTTTCTATCCTTCTTATTTTACCATTTTCCCCTAGGTCAAAAACTCTTGGAGCCTATAAATAGGGTGCCCGGGGTGAGCTAAGAGCTCACTCTCCCCCGAGCTCATCGCCTTCGTCTTCCTCCTCGCGCCAGTGTCCTGAGCTCTCCGCCCGCGGTTCATCTTCTCGCGTACGAGCTCCTCCGATTGGTTTGTCCTCTCGCGTCCCAAGATCTTTACGCATGAACTCGATCCGTGCTCCACCGCTTTCTTGTCTCCATTTCCCATCCGTTAAGCATCTTCACCGATCCATCTTTCTTATTCTTGCTATTCTTCTCGGATGAACTTGTGTTCTTCGTGTTCTTGACATGTTCTTCTTTATTTTTGATTTCTCGAGGCTCCTTAGATCCATTTCGGTATGCACTGTTTACTCCCTCGTTGTTTTTCCTTTGCCACTGGTTATTTTTCCTCTTCCCGTGGTCTTCCTTGATGAACCGCATTGTTGTCCTTTGATCTTGTTTTTCTACCATTTTCTTCCATTTTGTAGATCCATACTGATTTCCTTTTCTGCCATTTCATGTTTGTAGAAGTCCGGCTTCCCTTTGACACAATGCCTGTGAAGTCTACCGCCCAGCAGGTTCTGAAAAAGGTGAAGAAGACACCGACACCGGGTCTTCTGTGACAGTCACCACAGAGAAAATAAAAAAGAAGGCCGGGTGTAACTGGGGCAAGTCTACTGTCCCGGAGCGCCGTCTACAAGTGCTGGTCGACCTTGGCATGCTCCAGCCACAGTCGGAAGTCCACTGACGGCTTCCCGACAAAGAGAAAATGCTGCCGCAGCCTAATCCCGGCGAAGTTATCCTCTTTGCCGACCACATCTCCCGGGGTTTCAAACCCTCGGGTTCTCTTTTCTACCGCGATGTCCTTGACTACTTTCAAATCCGTCCACAAGATATAGCACCAAACTCGGTGTTGAATATCACTCACTTTGTTGTTCTTTGTGAAGCCTATCTCGGCATCGCACCTAGTCTCCCACTCTTTCTCGAGTTCTTTATACTGCAAACCCCAAAGGGAATACTCGGAGGGGCCTCTCGTTTCCTGCGGCGGGGTGACGATCCAACGCCGCCGCAATCTCATTTTCCGGGTGTGGTTCTTCACTCACACCTGAAGGACTGGAAGAAGACTTGGTTCTACTACCAGTCACCCACTCCTGAGGGTGAGCCGGATCTTCCCGGCTTCCGCGCCGAGAGGCTCACCCTCATAGATAACATGAACTCCTTTGCTTCCCCCAAAGACCGGGAGGCGGTTACACCTCTTGTTGGCAGGGTTTGCACCCTGATCGCCCACGGGCTGACTAGCACAAACTTGGTCAAGTGCTGGATGGGGTGGCAAATTATGCCACTTGGCGTCCGACCAGGCTTGACGTGCCAGTACTCCGGGTCTCTCGATGACCCGATGCGTTTCATCAAGAATCGGCACACGGAGGAAGCGCTGATCAGGATCACCCGGAGGATTGTTTACGAGTCCCCGGAGGCCCTTAAGAACAGCGGCCTTCCTCCTTTTTGCGCTGCCAACCCTTTGAAGCCGGTACTTTCTGATTCCTCCGTCTTTCCCTTATGCTGAAGTTTCTCTTTGAGCTATAACCTTGAGCTTTTCAGGCGGACAACACTTGGTGGTCCGTGACTTTGCCCTCTTCGCCCGACTCTGGCGATGAGTCAGGCAATGAAGTTGAAGAGGTCGGCTCCGACGCCGGCGTAGAAGAAGAAGAAGGTGAGTTAAACTTCATCACCCGGGCCTTCCTTGACTTAATGGATGCCGACCTTCAGGAAATCCGGTCTTCCCTTAATGATGAAATGAACGTGTCAGATACCGTCCTTCCGTCCGTAGACCCGGCTGCTCCGGCTGGCAAGAGGAGGCTTTGCTCGGATTCTGCCGAGGTAATCCGTATTGATACTTGTCTTGCTTTTGCACTTTGATCTAGTTTTTTTACTGAACTTGTCTTATGTTTGCTTAGGAGGAAAGGGAAGCTCGTCGCCAAAAGCGCCGACTTTGATCCTCTGACTCCGAAGAACCTCTCTTTGAAGGTATTTCTTACGACCCGACTCCCCGCCGGGTTAAGCCTCCGCATAAGCGTCATTCTGTTGTTTATCCGTTAGCCGGGACTCAACGGAGGTCTAAGTCTCGGTCTCTTTCAGTCTTCAGATTCGAGCGATGATCTTTTTGGCGGCTTTCCTGTCAATAAGGGGTGAGTCTCTATCCACTTTTATTCTCTTTGTTATTACTTCATCCCTGTTGTAATCGTCTTTTCTTTGTGCAGAGCTCGTGCTGCTCCAAATCCTTCTCCGGCTGTCGACGAGACAGTCATTACTTCGCCCCTCCACACGGAAGGAGGGGCCACTAAGTCGGTGACGCATCCGGCTCCTCGCACGTCTGGCTTGCCAGATGTGGAGATAACCGGCTCTTCAATGGGCGAGAAGCCTGTTGATTCTCGCATCGCCAAGACCGCCACGCCGGGTGCACCACTTCCAAATCTTCACCCGGCAAAGCCCCCATGCCTGCCTCCGGCTTCTAGTCCTATAAGGACTTGGACTTGACAACTCTCTTCAGAGAGCTTCATAGGCACGTGGGAGAGCAACGTCAGGCGGAGGACAGCGTACTGGCTGAGCTCTAGGAAAAGTTTGAGGTATATATATGCATCTATCCTAGTCCCCAAGTGCCGGGTTATCAGCTTGCGATGACTCGGGACTTCCAGTATGACTTGCTCCTTCTGATAAATGAAATTTTTGTTGAGTAGTCCCCAAGAGTCGGAATGATTGCTTGCAATACTCCGGGTCATCCTTTAGATGTTTCTTGCTTTTATTTTCAATTGAGTAGTCCCCAAGGGACGGGATAATCGCTTGCAATACTCCAGGTCTTCTTGTTGAACTTTGCTTTCTGAGCCCATAATTGAGTATCCCCCAAGTGTCGGGTCTTAGCCTGCACAACCTGGGACTTAAAACAATTTGGGATTTCTTATCTGCACCCATCTTTGCCTAACCATTCCTTTTTTACTTCTTGTTTCAGAACCAAACTCGCCACCAAGGTCATGCCCTGGAAGTCGTGAATGGTGAGTTGAAGTCGGAAGCCGGCCGCCGTGCCGAGCTTGAAACGAAAATCGCCGAGCTTGAGAAGAAGCTCGGCAAAGCTGCCGAAGAAAACTCCCACCTCCAGCAAGAAATGGAGGAACACGAAAACAACTGGAATGAGCAGCGTGATAAGTTGCAGGAGGATTTTAAAGCCTCCACCACCAAGTATGAAAAGCTTGTCACGTTGATCTCTGAGATAGTGGCCTCGCTGTTTGGTAAGCCGGCTTTATCTTAAACTCATTTCTCTTTTTGCCTCAATCTATTCATCTGGCTCATGTTTCCATCTTGTTTGACTCAGGGTCCTGGAACCCCATATGCAAGCTTGAGCCAAACGCGAAGCTGAGGGCCGCTTACACTTTGACCCAGCAGATGTATTATGGTGCCGGCAAAGCTTTGATGGCTTGTCATAGCTGGGAAAAGCCGCCAACGACTCAGGCTAAATTTCTCCAACAACTGAATGTCTTGCTGGCTTGGCTTGATATCTGGAGAAGGTCTGCAGCTCGTCGTGCTGCTATGTGTATCTTGGCCTTGACCAAGGCGCATTACCCGGCTGTTGATACTGAATTGCTGACCCAAAGGTGGCCTTCCAAGAGCGACGGGTCTCCTCTTACCAAGGAGGACATCAAGGCCATTGACGAGAAACCCGGCACCATGCGACACTCCTGACGGACACCTTGAGCTTGAGCAACTTCCAGACCTGCTTTTCCGCTGTCGGGGCCAAGTTGTATCCCATGGACCCGGCGACGACGAAGATGGATTCGAGCAATCGTGCTCCTCTTCCGACTCAGCCGGAGACAACGCCTGCATCGGGGACTCCGGATGTCAGACCCTGAATTTAAGCTACACATACAAAACATATCGGTTAGGTCACACAACCAAGAACATACTGGGGTTACCAATCCCAGGAAACAAGCAGGCCAGGCTCGAAATGGGTCATCGGCCGACAGCTCTTGGCGACGCCAACATCACATACGTTTCCAGATTGTGCACACAAGAACCCAAAAAGTCTTCCAACTCGTAAACTTCAAACATACACACATGGTATACGAGTCAGATTTTTAACAAGTTGAAACCACATAATAAACCTAAGACAGAAAGAAAGGAAATAATATTTAAAAGCTCTCACTGAGCAAAATATAGCGAATGGCACCAATCAGAGGACACATGTCCCAACATTAAATCATGCAGCGGAAACAAACCGGTCTGAGTACAGATAAGAAGCAAAGGGCTCAAAGCCGAAACGGAAAAGAAGGCCCATCCACGTAGTCCACCAGGAAGTAACCCAGGGGAACTCTAACTACTCGTCGTAGATCTCGTCGTCAAACTCCACGTAGTATCCACCAACCTGGTCGAGCAAAGGATCCTCAACTGCAGAAAAACTACAGCCCGCGAACGGGTCAATACACCGAAGCGTATCGAACAAGCTTAAGCTAACATGTTACAAAACTGTAAGATTCCCAAAGTATGGGGGTAAGTGTACTTGGCGGCAGCAGCACTAGCAACCTAAAGAGAGGTGCTAAAACTTCCGTCTAATTAGAGAGGGATAAGAGAGCGTCTGGGTAGCCATCTACAACTAACAACAGTCATAACCCATTCTCGAATTAACCCCCTCAACCAAGTATGAGGAAGCAATCCGGGAAAACTCACATGTTAACAATTTTAGTTACCATTTATGGTGTAAGCAATTCTATATTACTAGTCACATTAATTAACAATGATTAGGTGTAAGTTGTATAGATCTTGTTAGCCAGCATCATCACCAAAGTCGTCCATAACCGTGGACACGGCTCATCGATAAGATTATACCCTGCAGGGGTGCACTACAGTACCCATACTCGCATGATCAACCTAGTCAAAAACATTAGGGCCTCTCAACACGACTCATTCCTTCACTACACCAAGTCCAAGTGCCACCCATATGAGTTGTTACCCGCGTCAGAAGTCCGGCCGAATCTCAATTGCGGGCTCATTAGTTTGTGCCTGCGCGCCATGCGGCTCAAACCACAGTAGGAACTGTCCGCTTCACGCGCACCACCCCTATATGACCCCCCGTATCAAGTAACCTCTCATCGATCATCATCATCATGCACATGCATATGAGAAAATGGAAAACCCGAACTACTTGTGCCACATGGACGAGCTGAGGATCCGTTCAAATTCGAGGGGGGCTCCATTGGGCCACCCACAAGTGGTTAGTGCGTTCAAAATTGGATTTGAGGACAAAATCTCAGTTCCTAGGTCGACACTAAGCAGAACAAAGCACCTCGCAAGGCTTTCTGCCTGGTGCCTTATCTTTTAAGTACAGAACCCCAAAATAAGACAACAGTTTATTATAGTAGAACAATATATCATACTAAGCATATGGAATAAAAGACAAAGGAACGACTCGCTCAACCAAACCTAAGCATGCACTACGACTCGCAAAGGCCAACAGATAAACATGCAAGGGGTTATGGGTTGTGGGGATATAGTTGTATAGGCTGCAGGATAAACATGTGATGGGATCGCAATTCAAGAATCGATAACTAGGATAGCATAGATCAAAAGGCAGGAATGAAAACCAAACAATCGTGTAACCGGTTAGCAGAAGCTTGCTTGGCAGCTCGTGGCCTGGCACAAAAGCTGGAACCTTAGTATCGTAGGTACTCGCAGCAGGCACGTCGTCGTCTACCCAGAAAAAACCAAACACAGACAATAGGAAGCAATAATCAATACAAAGAATGCGTAAACAAATGATGGTGCAATATGGTATGAGATGGTTAGGTCATATTTAAAGCGGGGATGATATCCCGACAAAAGATTAGGGTGCAAGTTATTTGTGTAACCAGCAATTTAAATGTTACTTAATATATAGCAGATGTGGTGATCTAATTAATTTAAATGACATATGCATTAATTACTTAATTGCCCAACACATTCCACATTTAGTATTTAATTGCAGATTATATAACTTCAACTCAAATTAAATATTTATTAGCATGGCAAGACATGGTATAAAAGATATGAGCATATTAAATGGAATTAGGACATTATATATTTATTACCCCACACATTCCATAATTAATTAATTAATTGTATTAGTTAAATTAAACTAGGCATTTAAAATAAATGATGCAAAATGACATAATAATGTGATATTAATGTTTATTGCATTTTTCTGATATAAAAACATATAAAGTTTATTTAATTTGGAGTTATATATTAAAAGTTATGCATTTTTAAGTGTAGGGGTGTTTCTGAAAATATCCAGGGACTTATCCGTGATAGAAACAGTGCTGGGAAGGGCTTCTATGCAAAACTGGGAACCAGAGGGCTCCGGTGCAAAACTGCCGCGCGTGGAACTTTTCTCACCCAGCCGTGCTCTAGCCAGAGCGGCTGGCGAGTTGGTCCATTGCCATGGTGGCGATGACCGGGCAGGGGATCACTACGCGGGCTCCCACTGTCGCTGACAGGTAGGGCCGCGCTGTCAGCGGCGCAGCGCAAAAATGCGCCTTTTTCCACTGCGCCGGAGGGGATTCGAACTCGGGAGCGAGCGCTACGCACGGAACGGCGCTGCTAGCCAGTGGGTTGGATCGTGGTGTTGTGATGCTAAGCGAAAGATTCTTTTTAAACTGAGCCCCGGATCCTAACTCTGACGAAACTGAAATTTCCCGAGTCAGTGAACTATGGTGGAGAGGTACTCGCCGGCAGCGACCTTTTCGACGGCGGTAGGTGCAGTTCTCGGGCGCAACGAGTTGCGGCGCATGCGGGGAAACGGTTTTTGTACTCGTCTTCGAAGGAGACCGTGGGGCGTGTTCGCAATCGTGCTCGACACCCTCGGACCCGTGCGCATCCATGGCGTGCTCACCGGTGCCGTGGAATTTCGGCGAACCGCAACGAAAACGAAGGGGGAAGGAGGGGGTTCCGACGGCGACTCACCGAGGGAGGTCGGTGGCGAGATGCGGAGGCGCGTGGAGGTCGGGAGCGGCTCATCGGTGTCGGGAAGAAAGGGAACCGCGGCGGTGTCGGGGACGGAGGGCTCGACGGAGGCGTCCCCGGGTCGCTACGCCCGGCGTCGAGGACGAAGGAGAGGTGGCGGTGCTGCTGGTGTGACGAGAACGGAGGGGGTGGACTGTCCGCGCCGGGACCCGAGCTCAACTTACCTCGGCCATGGCGTCGACAGAGCGAGAGGAGAGCTAGCGGCGGCAGGGGAAAGAGAGGAATTAGGGTTAGGGTTTGCGGCCGCGGCGGCTAAATAGGAGAGGAGGGAGGAGGTGGCAGTGGGGGCTCGGTGGGGCGACCTCGACAGAGAGCCATGGCCAGCGCCCTGCTCCTCCACGCTGGAAAGGGGAGCCGTACGGAGGAGAGGGACGAGGTAGATGGGCCGGAGTTGGGTCTCTTGGCCCACTTCGGCCCGAGAGAGCCCTTTCCCCATTTTTTTTTGTTTTCCTTTTGTTTTTCTTTAAAACTTTTCTGGATTTGTATTTTTAACAGAAATCAGAAAATAAACATAATAAAAACTTTTGAACAATTTTTAATAGTTTCAAAATAGTCATATTAATTACTGGTTAGATTATTTATAAAAATAAATTGAAACTTCATTTGAGTTAATTTGAAAAGGCATTTGAATTTAAATATGAAACTTAAATTTGGAATTTGAATTTGAAGCAACATATTTAATTAAATGCAACCACAATGGAAAATGATGACATGATATCCATTTTTATTGCACACAAATTTGGAAAGTTACAAACGGGCTGTTACAACACTCCCCCACTCAAAGGAATCACGCCCCGAGATTCTTCATGGAGCAACAAAGAGGTTGGGGTACTCGGCACGGAGATGGTCTTCACGTTCCCATGTAGCTTCCTTGTCAGAATGATGAGACCATTGAACTTTGTAGAACTTGACAGTGTTGTTACGGCTGCGATGTTCAGCTTCGTCAAGAATGCGAATCGGTTGTTGCACATAAGAGAGATCTTCTCGAAGTTCAATTGATTCATGATCAACTGCACGTCCTGGATCTTGGAAGCACTTCTTGAGTTGTGACACGTAGAATACATCGTGCACTTTGGAGAGGTTTGGAGGAAGTTCCAGACGGTAAGCCAATTCACCACGCCTTGAAAGAACGTTAAAAGGCCCAACATAACGCGGAGCGAGCTTGCCTTTGATGCCAAAGCGTTGCGTGCCTCTCAGAGGAGTGACACGAAGGTAAGCTTGATCACCAGGTGCATAGACCATGTCCCTGTGCTTGCTATCATAATAGCTTTTCTGCCGAGACTGGGCAATCTTCAGATTGTCACGAATGATGCGAACCTTTTCTTCAGCCTCCTGGATAATATCCGGCCCAAAGAATGGACGTTCACCAGCTTGAGACCAATTGAGAAGAGTTCTGCATTTGCGTCCATAGAGAGCTTCAAAGGGAGCCATGCCTAGACTTGCTTGGAACATGTTGTTGTAGGAGAACTCAGCATACGGAAGGCAATCCTCCCATTTCATGCCAAAGAAGATAACACAAGCTCTGAGCATATCCTCCTGAATTTGGTTCACTCTTTCAACCTGTCCACTTGTCTGCGGATGGTAAGCTGTGCTGAACAGAAGTTTAGTACCCAAGGCTTTCTGAAAGCTATCCCAAAATCGAGAAGTGAAGATACTTCCACGATCCGAGCTTATTTCCAAAGGAACACCATGTAAAGGAACCAGTCTTGTCATATAGAGTTCTGCCAACTGACTAGCTGATACTGTCTCTTTGACTGGGAAGAAGTGAGCCACTTTGGAGAGACGATCAATGACAACAAAGATTGCATCGTTGCCTTTCTTGGACTTTGGAAACCCAGTAACGAAGTCCATCTCGATCTTATCCCATTTCCATTCAGGAATTTGCAGTGGTTGAAGAAGTCCAGGTGGTCTCTGATGAACTGCCTTGACACGACAGCAAACATCACAATGAGACACATAGCGAGCAATTTCACGCTTCATCCTGGTCCGCCAATAGATTGACTTGAGATCCTGGTACATCTTTGTGCTGCCAGGGTGGATAGAAAGCGGAGTGTCATGAGCCTCCTTGAGAATGAGTTCTCTTAAGCTGTCAAGCTTGGGCACTACAATGCGTTCTTCAAACAGCAAGGTACCCTTGTCATCGAGAGAGAAACTCTTGTACTTATCCTTGCCAATGTTGTCTTTGATATTCTTGACACCAGAATCACACAACTGTGCGGCACAGATCTTATACTCAAGTGTAGGAGTGGCAATCAAGTTTGCAAGATAACCAGAAGGAACCACTTGAAGATTGAGCTTCTTGAATTCTTCGTGAAGAGGAGGTTGGATGTCCTCATCCATGAGGTTGTTGCAATAGGACTTGCGACTGAGAGCATCAGCCATTACATTAGCCTTGCCAAGAGTGTAAGAGATGGTAAGATCATAATCTGAGAGTTTCTCAAGCCACCTTGTTTGCCTGAGGTTCAAGTCTGGTTGAGTGAAGAGATATTTGAGACTCTTGTGATCAGTGATGATCTCACAGCTGTGCCCCAACAAATAAGGTCTCCAAGCCTTGAGGGCATACATGATTGCTGCAAGTTCAAGATCATGTGTAGGATAGTTGAGCTCATGAGGCTGCAACTGGCGAGATGCATAAGCCACAACTTTGCGTTCTTGCATGAGGACTGCGCCTAGTCCTTGAAGAGATGCATCGCAGAATATTTGGAAAGGTTTGTGTAACGTACCTGCACTTAAAAATATGGCAGGTACCTGTGTATAGTGCAAACCCCTGGATCGATTCATTTGCACACACAGTTTACGATGAATATCACAACATTGTATCAATATTACAAGAATAATCCAGACTTGGTAAAAACAAAAAGTTCGATACATCCTTGCATAGCTTAAAGCTAGCTCAAAACAATAAAGTAGCGGAAATAAATCTTCAATGAGCCTCCAACTTCATGATACGCCACAGGCGAAAACATGTTGGTGCAGACTCGAAACCCAAACGTAGTCCTTACTCTTCGTCAGAAATTTCTGCAGCAAATAATAATTTGCAACAGAGTGGGTCAGATTCCATTAGAAATGGAGTCTGGCAAGTGACACTATGGTGGACACTTAATGGAATAACTCTATAGCCTATATGCATATTTGGCTGGTGGAGTTCAAGGCTAATTTGCATAAAGCCAATTTTTCCTACTCTTTTGAAAACACTTTTCTTGAAATCAAGACGAGTATGGCATGAAAACCATAATCTCATCTTCCCTTGTTCACCCATCAACTTTTAACTTAGAAATTGGAATGTTGGGAGCCTCTGTTGCATCCTTGATCAGCTGCTCAGATTGTCCGTAACCGGGGACACGGCTAAGTACTTTGTTTTACACTCTGCAGAGGTTGTGCACTTTCACCACGAGACTCAAACAACCCTTCTGTCCTTGACCCTCATGTAGTGAAAAGGAAAGGAGAAGCCTGAGACGAGACCTTTGGGGAAAAGTCAAAGCAGAGCCATTATACCACGTGGCTGCACTGGAAACATCTTCACATGGAGAAAACTTTGGTCCCTTTGTTCCTGGGTGGCCATCCTCAAGTGTATGTACTCAGGTTCACTCATCTAAATGAGCCTGGGTCTTAGCCAGGTGCACCCACCTAAATGAGCCTAAGCAGCCACTCAACTCTAACCTCCATCCTCTTGCCACATCCACCCAGAAGTTTCTTTAACTTAATAGAAATTAACTTTTCACAAAACAACTTTTGCATAGCATCAATATTTATATCAAGTTACCCATAGGATTCTAGACACAACTAGTGTAAGGGATATAGTAGTTTCAGCATAGCAATACTATCCAACACATGCATATAAGAAACACACTAAGTAATGCATAGAAGATACTTAGGAAATTTATGAGGGTGTGCCACTTGCCTTGGCAACAAGAAGAATAGCAACATCAGCTGCAACAGTTGTCGTTTCCCTCCGAAATTTCTAACACATCAAACAAGACACAAATAAACATACAAACAAAAATAACAATACAAAATATGTTATGCATGATGTGCAAAATATTTCTAAGAACTAGAGATGCATGCCATGCCAAGGAAATTATTCTAAGTTAATGCAAGGCCAAGTGTGTTAGCCAAATATGACTAAGGACCAAGGTCATGAAGGAGATATGCCCTAGAGGCAAATAAATAAGTAGTATTTATTGCATTATCTCATAAGTTTATAATAGGTTTGTGTATTATGCTAGAACTGTATTAATCGGAATTATTAATACACGTGTGATACATAGACAACCAGGTCCCTAGTAAGCCTCTATATGAACTAGTCCATTGGGCAACAGTTGATCGAGATTCCCGATCAAGGACAATGACGTCGGTTGACAATGGGGTCATCTTGTTAGTTGAATAAGATGATGGACATACGCAAAGTATTGCAATAAGATCGTATTACGATGTTTGTCATTTGCAATAGATAAGATTATGATAGCTTATTCCTTAGACCGTGAGACCGTACTTATTGATGCTTCGTAGGGGTGCTTTGAGAGCATCAAACGTTGTGTCTTATATAGCATGACAATGACGGTGTCCATCTTGGGTACTCCGAAAGAGCATCGAGACGTAAGGATCAAGAGCGGGATTTGTCCATTCTTGTAATGGAAAGATACTCTGGGCCCACTCGGTGATATTGCATCTATATAGCTGCGCAGCTTATGACTAGGTCATGGAGATGTAATATCGCATACGAGTTAATAACCTTCGTCGGTAACGAGATACAACAAAGACATCGGTGTGTCTATGATCATATCTCGGACAAGGTAGTATCGCAGAGACAAAGGGAATGAATATCATATTCATGGTTCAACGACGATATTCGTAGAATGCACAGGGGCCGTCATATACATCCAGGTATCCCTGACGGTCATTGGTGAGCGGAGTGTCTCGACCATGTCTGGAGTGTTCTCGAACCGTAGCGTAACAAACTTAAGGTCTTAACGACACCGGGAGATAGGTTCTGGAATATTATAGGAATTTGTTGGAGAGAGAGAAATGATCCGGAAAGAGTTCCGGTGGTCCAGAAGGAGTTCCGGGGAGGTCTGGAATGGTTCCAGGAATGTCCGAAAGTTGTTCGGGTGGTCCGAAAGAGTTTTCGGAGTCACGGGATATTAAATAGTATTTAAATATATTAATGATTAATTAATTATATTTTATATTAATTTAATATTAATTAAATGAAGGAAAAAGGGGGCTCCCACCTACATGGGCCCTAAGAGGGCCCAAGAGGGGGAGCCGCACCACCAAGGTGGGGTGGGCCCCATGGCCGGTTCGGCCAGCCCATGTGGGGGCCGAACCCCCCCTTCCCCTTTGTTTAGTCCCACATGGGGGAGCTAGGGAGTTTGCACACCCCCTCCCCCCTTTATATAGCAAGGCATATTAATTGATTGGAAAATACAATTAATTGTATTGCAGGCCGGCCGAGCTGTTTCTCCGCCCGTTTTGCCCCCTCTCTACACCTAAGCTATACCGCCGGGCACGGTTGCCCTGCGAGATTCCAGATAAGATCTACCCCTGCGATTTCAGCTGGATGTGAATGACCGGAGGTTGTCGCTAAGCTCCGTATGTTTGTGAGTGCTCGGAGGTAACTCTTTTTGAGGAGCCTGGGTGACGTCGTCTCGCCCCTGCAGCCGCCGCGCCGCCCCCCTCTCTGCCGCCGGCGCAGCGCCCCCCCCCTTTGGTGCCGGCGCCCCGCCTTCTTCCGCCCGACGCCCGTCGACACAGATCATCGTCGACACCATGGCGTCATCGACTTCATCATCGCGGCAAGTTCTCCGCGACCTCGAGGTCGACTACGTACGACTTCATCATCAACGCTTGTGCGGGTGCGTAATCCCCGCTATCGGTCTACATGGAGGTAATGTAACCCGTTCCGTCACCGTTATCACATGTACTAGATAGATAGATCCTGGCTAGTTAGGGTTTCGTTCGCTAGAAAAATTATTGTTTTCTGCACCGTAACCCCTTCAGGTCATAAAATCAATTGCTATAAGTCAACTTGACTAAGTTTAAGACTGCTCCTAGTGTTCATCATGTTTGATCTTGAATTCTTCAACTCCTTTGTAGTTTCCTTCATCTTCAATTAGCACTCTAAGGACTTGGTCAGAAATCACTAAGGACTTGGTTTTATGTTCACAGTGGAAGAAGAATAGGAAGGCAGAAAAGATACAGAGAAGATATAGTTGATCTCCAGGCTTCATCTGTAGACTTGTAACTTTCGCCTCGGTGATATGTCTCCATTGAAATATTTTGGACTTTGGTTCTTCAGACTTGATGATTCTTCAGGCTTGATGATTCTTCAGGCTTGATGGTTTTAGTGTTACCAGGGCTGGTCTTGAATATAACTTAGAAAAGAAGAGAGAGAAAGGTTTAGAGAAATAAAGGGGTTTGCCTTCTTGAAGTTCCTCTTGATCTTCTTGTAAGTGTATTTTGCTTCTTGGAGATGCCTTCGGAGTCTGTTTTCTTCTAAGTCTTCGTTGGCCTTCTAGTCTTCATGTTGCAATTCCCAAGTGTCTAAGTGAATAATCACTTTACCAAAACAACTATGTCGAAAATAAACCTAACTTAGAGAAAAACAATAACTATGCAATAAATATGCTATGCATGCAATGCAATGTTTAATCACAAGAAAACATCAAACTTGATAAAGTTTTCTATGTGCTAAATTTTCTAAGGAAAAGAGTTGTCAAATTTTTATCGAATATTTTCTAAGGAAGAAATTACTTTGTTTTTGTTTGAGGAGGCAAAATATTTCTAAATACTTTTGTGACCAAAGTGGTCATAATATGCCTAAGTACTTTATAATTTCGAATATATGATGAAATTAATTTTAATATATTTTTAATTAATTTTTATTCATTAAAATATCATTTAAAAGTATTAAATCAATATTATTTACAAAATACACAAAAAATTATTCTACAAAAATTAGTAGAACATTCATACTACCAATACTTAGTCATTTTTTTTAGCACAATTTATACTTAGTCATTCAAATTTATATTAATTGGATTTACTCAAAAATAATATTTCTATCAAAAGTTATGTCAAAGTACTCAAACTTTATTCAATTTTAAAATTATGATTTTGAAATAATCCAAATAATACTGAAAAATATTTTCTAACAGTGGAATCATATAACACATACTCTAAGGTTTTAAAATAATTTTATTTAAATTTTTTGGACTTATGGATTTACATCTAAGTCAAATTTACTCAAACTCTTAATTTGAAATTTGAATAATTTAAACAAACTCAAAACAGAATACTAATAGTGCTAAACTATTCTACATGTCGAGGGCTTTCCTAAAATACAAAGTTTGCAATTTTTGGCCAGGCCACTAAAAAGTTATAATGGATCTAAGTTGTGGGCGCTTTTCTGTAAAACTACCAAATTAATGTAAATAAGAAAATCGAATCCACGGTGGCGCTGACTGTACGCTGACGAGGTGCTGACGGGGCATCCACGTGGCTTCGTCTGATTGGATGATAACGGTTCGGAAGGAACATTAAAACGAAGGCGTTAGATTGCGATCTAACGGTCCAGATCTACCCGGTCTAAACCTAACGGCGCTACCGGCCGGAGGTCTCCGGCGACCTCAATCCCGCGGCGGCGCCATCGCCGGCCTTCACGCGCACGGCGAATGAGAGAGGAAAGGGAGGCGCTGGTCATACCACAGGGTTCAGAAGGTCAAGTCGTGGTCGAGGAAGAGGTCGCGGCGGACGGAGGCGGTCTTCTTCTTCCCGTATCGTTTGTCGGAGTTGGTCCCGCGGCGGACGGCGGAGGTCGATGAAGCGGGCGTCGATCTGGAGCACAAGAAGTGGCAAAAAATGATCAGGGAGATGCTCCAGGAGAAAATAAGGAGAAGGCATGCGGAGATATGGCCCGAGGCGGTCTGTACTCGCCGGAATCCGAAGAGGACGACGTCGGTGATAGCAGAGCTTCGAGCTCGAAACCTGGAGGCGCTAGAATTTAGGGTTTTGGGGGGGGGGGGGGAGACGCGGCTAGGGCTGGGGTTTATATAGGGGCACCGGGGGAGATCCCTTGCAAAACACGGCTCGGATTCGAGTCCGTAATCGGGACGAACTCCTCACCGAAAAATCTCGTTCGAGAGGTTGAAGAAGATACGGTTGGGAGATGACATGCGGGCCCCGGCGTCAGTGAGAGGAGGAAGAGGACGGGCCGCGGCTGGGCACGAGGAAGAGAAGTGGGCTTCGGCCCAGTTAGCTCGAGAAGGCGGCCCGTTCTATTTTTTTCTTTGGCAAAACATTTCTCTGTTTTCAAACTTTTAAATCAAATTTGATTTTAGAACTTAACCAAAACTTTTCAGAAAAATCCATAAAAATATGTTTTGGAAAGCTTGTTTAATTTCGAACTTTTTGGTATTATTATTGCACAAACATAAAATTTATAAATTGGAATATTATAAAAGGTACAAATAACATGTTTATGGAATAATTTCCAAAACAAACATATAAATAAATATTAAAATTCAAACTCTTATTTAATTTAAGCAACATGATGAAATGATGTTGATGCATGAATGCATGAGTGCATGAATGAAATGATTGAATTTTCTTTTCAAAGTATCATACAAAGAAAATTTTAAAAGTTTTAAATTTTTCTGATTTTTCAAAACCCAGGATGTTACAATTTGTGAGACCGAAAGACATGACAGTGTATTCGTAGAGATCATAACGAGTGGTGAAAGCTGTCTTAGGAATGTATTCTTTGCGGATCTTGATCTGGGGATAACCTGACCTTAAGTCCAATTTGGAGAAAACCTTAGCACCAGCGAGTTGATCAAACAGGTCATTTATGCGAGGAAGGGGATACTTGTTCTTGATGGTTTTCTTGTTCAGAGGACGGTAGTCGACAACCAGTCGCTCAGCCGTGTCCCTCTTTTTGACAAACAGAGTAGGACAACCCCAAGGAGAAGTACTTGGTTGAATATGACCTTTACTTTCCAACTCCTCTAGCTGTCTCTTAAGCTCAACCAGTTCTTTGGGGCCCATCTTGTAAGGACGTTTGGAGATAGGAGCAATGCCTGGTTCTAGTTCAATAACAAACTCCACGGCTCTGTCAGGTGGCATACCTGGTAATTCTTCAGGAAAGACGTCAGGAAAGTCTCGGACCACCGGAATAGCTTCTATGGAAGGAATAGGATCAACATTGAGAGCGAAAAGCTGAGCTGAAGAGGTTTGGTTTGGAGAATAGACTATCTGTCCAGAAGGATGAGAAAGAGTTACATTCTTTGTGGAACAGTCTATCTTAGCTTGATTGGCCTTCAACCAATCCATGCCCAGAATGACATCAATATCAGAATTGCCGAGAATTATTAGAGATGCCAAGAAGATGTGGCCTCCAATTTGGATTTCATTGTCGTGGCTTATCTTGGAAGAAGTCATTTGCATGCCGGGAGAAGTAACCGCGATGTTTTTGGGGAGAGGATCGAGAATTAGCCCATGTAAATCCGCAAAGCTAACTGATACGAAAGAATGAGATGCTCCTGTATCGAACAACACCCTAGAAGGAATAGAGTTGACGGGTAGTGTACCAAGAACAACTTCTAGAGCTTCTTCTGCTTCCTCGGCCCTGATGTGGTTCACCCGCGCAGCACGTGCCGGAGGCCTAATGTTGGGGACGAAAGGCCTAGTTGGGGGAGGTGCGCGGACCATCGCCTGAGTTGGAGCAGGGCGAGATGGTGGAGGAAGTGTACGGGTCTCGGGGCAATTGTTGGAGTAGTGGCCCGGTTTCCCGCACTGGTAGCAGGTCACGTTGGAGCGAGCGCCCGTTGGCCTTGGCGGTCCTCCGAAACCCCTCATAGCAAGAGCTGGGTTTGGTGGGCGAGGCGCGAGTCCTGGAGGTCCTGGCACGTAGGTAGCTCGTGCGAAGGCGCTGTTAGGCACCCAGAGCCGACGCTTCTGAGTAGGAGAAGCGGCGATTGACAATGAAGAAGAGTTGCTCTCACGAGAGTGCTTGCGCGACTCCTCGGAGACCTTGCGCCCATGCTCCTCATTGAGCGCGATGTTGACGAGGTCCTCGAAGTTGTCGGCCTTGACGAGGTTCAGCTTGTACTTGAGCGCTGGGTTGAAACCCTTGCGGAACTTGGCCATCTTCTTGACCTCAGTGTTCACCTCTCTCCAGCGTAACGAGCAAGGCAATTGAACTCGCGATTCTACTCCATCACGTCCATCTTGCCTTGCGCCAGCGAGTTAAACTGCTCGCGCATCCTGTCCATGAGACCTTCTGGGATGTGGTGGCGCAGGAAGGCTGTCTTGAAATCCCCCCAAGTGGTAACCACCCGGGAGCTTTCATGGCCTGAAAGTTTTCCCACCATGAGGCAGACTTGCCCCTAAGCAGGTAGGACACGTAAGGCACCTTGTCGTGCTCAGCCACGTGGGCGATAGCAAGGGTCCTTTCCATGTCGCGAAGCCAATCATCAGCTTCCAGCGGCTCAGTGGGGGAAGCGAAGTTCCTTGGGCCCAGACCGAGGAAGTCCTTGACGGTCACACGTGCATTGCCTTCATTGCGATGCCCGTGGTTGTTCTGGTAGGCTTGGTTCTCAGCCATTTGAGACAGAACTTGGGTCATCTGACCAAGCAACTCAGTGATTGGAGGCGGTTGTGGTGCGTCTTCCACATTGCTGTTGTTCCTGGTGTTTGTCATCCTGGAGACATTGGATATTAGAACAGCGACAAGATACATAAAGCCAGGGAAAAACTTGGAAAGTCGAATTCTTGCTCAGAAAAACAGTTGCAAACTGTAGGATAACAAGGATAAGCTTCTCATAGCAAAGGTTCATAACCATACACTTAGTTAGCCATCAATACAACCACCAAGGTTTCAGTACTTCAAGGACAGCTACTAGTACAAAGTTAACCATCCGTACAACCAACATGGTTTCGGTACAAAGGATAGCTACTATAACAAAGGAAGAGATACAACTCGAAGACTAGCTTGCGCTTCCATCTGAAGACAAAACTGTGCACCCCTCTCTGGTGATGCGATGGGTGTAACGACGATCGCAGTACACGTGGTACTCTCGCACAATGCGTCGAAACTCAATGGAGTAGGCATCTGGCGTCTGTTTCCCGTACAACAGTGGTCCAATGTGGTTTGGAGCAGTAGTGATCAGAGGACCACGCTATGGAGTGTATCCGTCCACAGGAGACAGGCGACTCGGAAAAGCGAGCTGAAACCTCGGGAAAGCGTCTGGTGTGACGTTCCTCCTGCCGTACTGACCCAAGTGAGAGAGTGCCCGGTGCAGCTGCTGACGGACTGCTGCTAGCTCCAAGCGTAGAGTCCCAACAACTGAGTCTGAAGACTGGCCAAACTGAGCGGTCCTGTCAAGAACATCGGTCTCGTACTGAGAGTCCGTGTAGGGGTAGTATGGAACGTAGCAGAACGGATGGTTGTTGAAGCAGTAGTAGTCCCTGCGCAGAGCCAGAGCTGCATCGTAAGCTGCTAAGTGTACTGCTATGTCCACCGTGGAAGCCTCAGCCACGTGATTGTGCACAGTATCACCATCATCTCCCCTGATCCAAACAACAGCTCTGTAGAAGGTTTGTCCGTAATCTCTGGGGATGTCGGACACCTGGTACTCCGGAAGGAAACTGAAACTGACATAGTCAACCATGCTTCTGAGAAGCTTCGGGTAACCGGTAGTCTGCTCACAGTGGGTCTTACTCACCACCTGAGCGTGCGCCATCTACATAGCAGTTTGAAGTAGAAGTTAGCCTCCGGAAACAAAAGGATTGATTGCACAGAAAGAATTGTACAATGACAAGGAGATGAATCCAGTGAAAGGTAGAACAACAACTGATTGATTCAAGATTGAAACTGAACATAGCCGAAGAAGTTGATAACTACGAAAACGACAAAAGCAACATTCAACACCTGCAACTATGGTACTACGGAAAACCCAGAACACGTGATGTCCTAAATTTTAAAATTAAGGTGAGAAGGGAATTATCGTAACACTTCCTTACCAGAAGAACAGGGAGGGTGGGTGGGGAAAGAAGTAAAAGAACAGAATTCCTACTCTCACATTTAAGATTTTCCTGATAACTACAAAATATTTTTCTAGACTCAAACAACGACCAGTAGAAGGGAACCTGAGGGCGTTTAAGCTCTGATACCAACTGTCAGACCCTGAATTCAAGCTACACATACGAAACGTATCGGTTGGGCCACACAACCAAGAACATACTGGGGTTACCAATCCCAGGAACAAGCAGGCCAGGCTCGGAATGGATCATCGGCCGACAACTCTTGGCGACCCCAACGTCACATACGTTTCCAGATTGTGCACGCAAGAACCCAAAAAGTCTTCCAACTCGTATACTTCAAACATACACACATGGTATACGAGTCAGATTTTTAACAAGTTAACTTAAGACACAAAGAAAGGAAATAATATACAAAAGCTCTCACTGAGAAAAATATAGCGAATGGCACCAATCAGAGGACACATGTCCCAACATTACATCATGCAGCGGAAACAAACCGGTCTGATTACAGACAAGAAGCAAAGGGCTCAAAGCCGAAACGGAAAAGAAGGCCCATCCACGCAGTCCACCAGGAAGTAACCCAGGGGAACTCTAACTACTCGTCGTAGATCTCGTCGTCGAACTCCACGTAGTATCCACCAACCTGGTCGAGCGAAGGATCCTCAACTGCAGAAAAACCACAGCCCACGAACGGGTCAATTCACCGAAGCGTATCGAACCAGCTTAAGCTAACAGGTTACAAAACTGTAAGATTCCCAAAGTATGTGGGTAAGTGTACTTGGCGGCAGCAGCACTAGCAACCTAAAGAGACGCGCTAAAACTTCCGTCTAATTAGAGAGGGATAAGAGAGCGTCTGGGTAGCCATCTACAACTAACACCAGTCATAAACCATTCTCGAATTAACCCCCTCAACCAAGGATGAGGAAGCAATCCGGAAAAAACTCACACGTTGACAATTTTTGGTTACCATTTATGGTGTAAGTAATTCTATATACTAGTCACATTAATTAACAATGATTATGTGTAAGTTGTCTAGATCTTGTTAGCCAGCATCATCACCAAAGTCGTCCATAACCGTGGACACGGCTCATCGATAAGATTATACCCTGCAGGGGTGCACTACAGTACCCATACTCGCATGATCAACCCAGTCAAAAACATTTGGGCCTCTCAACACGACTCATTCCTACACTATAGCAAGTCCAAGTGCCACCCATATGAGTTGTTACCCGCGTCAGGAGTCCGGCCGAATCTCAATTTTGGACTCATTAGTTTGTGCCTGCGCGCCATGCGGCTCAAACCACAGTAGGAACTGTCCGCTTCGCGTGCACCACCCCTATATGACCCCCCGTACCAAGTAACCTCTCATCGATCATCATCATCATGCACATGCATATGAGCAAATGGAGAACCCGAACTACTTGCGGCACATGGACGAGCTGAGGATCCGTTCAAAGTCGAGGGGGGCTCCATTGGGCCACGCACAAGTGGTTAGTGCGCTCAAAATTGGATCCGAGGACAAAATCTCAGTTCCTAGGTCGACACTGAGCAGAACAAAGCACCTCGCAAGGCCTTCCGCCTGGTTCCTTATCTTTTAATTACAGAACCCCAAAATAAGACATCAGTTTATTATAGTTGAACAATTTATCATACTAAGCATATGGAACGACTCGCTCAACCAAACCTAAGCATGCACTACGACTCGCAAAGGCCAACAAATAAACATGCAATGGGTTATGGGTTGTGGGGATATAGCTGTATAGGCTGCAGGATAAACATGTGATGGGATCGCAATTCAAGAATCGATAACTAGGATAGCATAGATCAAAAGGCAGGAATGAAAACCAAACAGTCGTGTAACCGGTTAGCAGAAGCTTGCCTGGCAGCTCGTGGCCTGGCACAAAAGCTGGAACCTCAGTATCATAGGTACTCGCAGTAGGCACGTCGTCGTCTACCCAGAGAAAACCAAACATAGACAATAGGAAGCAATAATCAATACAAAGAATACGCAAACAAATGATGGTGCAATATGGCATGAGATGGTTAGGTCATATTTAAAGCGGGGATGAAATCCCGGCAAAAGATTAGGGTGCAAGTTATTTGTGTAACCAACAATTTAAATGTTACTTAATATATAGCAGAAGTGGTGATCTAATTAATTTAAATGACATATGCATTAATTACTTAATTGCCCAACACATTCCACATTTAGTATTTAATTGCAGATTATTTAACTTCAACTCAAATTAAATATTTATTAGCTTGGCAAGACATGGTATTAAAGATATGAGCATATTAAATGGAATTAGGGCATTATATATTTATTACCCCACACATTCCATATTTAATTAATTAATTGCATTTGTTAAATTAAACTAGGCATTTAAAATAAATGATGCAAAATGACATAAGAATGTGATATTAATGTTTATTGCATTTTTCTGATATAAAAACATACAAAGTTTATTTAATTTGGAGTTATATATTAAAAGTTATGCATTTTTAAGTGTAGGGGTGTTTCTGAAAATATCTAGGGACTTATCCGTGATAGAAACAATGCTGGGAAGGGCTTCTATGCAAAACTCAGAACCAGAGGGCTCCGGTGCAAAACTGCCGCGCGTGGAACTTTTCTCACCCAGCCGTGCTCTAGCCAGAGCGGCTGGCGAGTGGGTCCATTGCCATGGTGGCGATGACCGGGCAGGGGATCACTGCACGGGCTCCCACTGTCGCTGAAAGGTGGGGCCGCGCTGTCAGCAGCGCAAAAATGCGCCTTTTTCCACTGCGCCGGAGAGGATTCGAACTCGGGAGCGATCGCTACGCACGGAACGGCGCTGCTAGCCAGTGGGTTGGATCGTGGTGTTGTGATGCTAAGCGAAAGATTCTTTTTAAACTGAGCCCCGGATCCTAACTCTGACGAAACTGAAATTTCCCGAGTCAGTGAACTATGGTGGAGAGGTACTCGCCGGCAGCGACCTTTTCGACGGCGGTAGGTGCAGTTCTCGAGCGCAACGAGTTGCGGCGCATGCGGGGAAACGGTTTTTGTACTCGTCTTCGAAGGAGACCGTGGGGCGTGTTCGCAATCGTGCTCGACACCCTCGGACCCGTGCGCATCCATGGCGTGCTCACCGGTGCCGTGGAATTTCGGCGAACCGCAACGAAAACGAAGGGGGAAGGAGGGGGTTCCGACGGCGACTCACCGAGGGAGGTCGGTGGCGAGATGCGGAGGCGCGTGGAGGTTGGGAGCGGCTCATCGGTGTCGGGAAGAAAGGGAACCGCGGCGGTGTCGGGGACGGAGGGCTCGACGGAGGCGTCCCCGGGTCGCTACGCCCGGCTTCGAGGACGAAGGAGAGGTGGCGGTGCTGCTGGTGTGACGAGAACAGAGGGGGTGGACTGTCCGCGCCGGGACCCGAGCTCAACTTACCTCGGCCATGGCGTCGACAGAGCGAGAGGAGAGCTAGCGGCGGCAGGGGAAAGAGAGGAATTAGGGTTAGGGTTTGCGGCCGCGGCGGCTAAATAGGAGAGGAGGGAGGAGGTGGCAGTGGGGGCTCGGTGGGGCGACCTCGACAGAGAGCCATGGCCAGCGCCCTGCTCCTCCACGCTGGAAAGGGGAGCCGTACGGAGGAGAGGGACGAGGTAGATGGGCCGGAGTTGGGTCTCTTGGCCCACTTCGGCCCGAGAGAGCCCTTTCCCCATTTTTTTTTTGTTTTCCTTTTCTTTTTCTTTTAAAAAACTTTTCTGGATTTGTATTTTAAACAGAAATCAGAAAATAAACATAATAAAAACTTTTGAACAATTTTTAATAGTTTCAAAATAGTCATATTAATTACTGGTTAGATTATTTATAAAAATAAATTGAAACTTCATTTGAGTTAATTTGAAAAGGCATTTGAATTTAAATATGAAACTTAAATTTGGAATTTGAATTTGAAGCAACATATTTAATTAAATGCAACCACAATGGAAAATGATGACATGATATCCATTTTTATTGCACACAAATTTGGAAAGTTACAAACGGGCTGTTACACCGGATGTGCCAGCTCCTGCTCGTCCGGCTGTTCCTTCTGGCCCTTTCCGAGTGTCTTTGAGATTTCTTGGGAGGATGCCGACGGTTTGGCCAAGAGGAAGACTAAGAAGAAGTCTGGCGCTGCCAGCTCGTCCGGCTTAGCCCCCGAGACTCCATCTGTTCCAACTGAAACTGGCCCGGCAGTATAACCGGCTTGTAATGACTTAGTACTTCTGGAGCTCCTGCAAACACATATTCTTTTGGCCTGTACGGCATGTAATAGTTTAGCTTGAACACTTATTTGGTATACCTGTTCTGATGCGCCTTCGTGCGCCTGAGAAACTTGCTTTTTAATGATTGCCGGCTTTGGCCGGATTTGCAAGTTTTTATATTTGGTGTTGATGACCCTTTTGGTTTCCTTTGCTTTATGCGTAGCTGGCTTTCTCGTGACGTCTTTCGTGCGTAAAAACTCTAGGTCATTCAGGGTCTGCTAAGTCCCCATGGGCATCATAGTCAGATTGAAAGCGGGATATTTAGCATCAGATCACGATGGCGTCTTTGCCGGGTTAGAATAGCATCAAGCTAGAAGGCAAGTATAACCAAGAATATTGTGGCGTCTCTGCCGTGTCTTGAGTCTTCGAGTTGTAACTGATAGTTAACCCCTTTTTTACATAAAAGATAAGGATCTGAACTTTGTGGCGTCTCTACCGAGTCTTGAGTTTTCAACTTATAACTTTTAGTTAGTAAGATCCCAAGACCCTTTTTCAAATGAAAGATGAGAATCTGAATTTTGTGGCGTCTCTACTGAGTCTTGAGTTTTCAACTTATAACTTTAAGTTAGTAAGCCCCCAAGACCCCTTTTTCAAATGAAAGATAAGGATCTGAACCAATAAACTCTTTTCTTCAGAGAAGTTTCTCTTTTATTGATCATAAGATATGTACATAGCTAGCACGCCGCCTCATTAAAAACCCAGTCCCCTTAGGTGCCCTGGTAAGGAAAAGAGCGCGTCTGAAACCTGCTGCTTTCAAACTGCAAAAAGATACAAAAAGGGTGGAACCTTTCTCATCCAGGTCTCCTTCTGTTTATTTGTAGTATGGCCTAAGCTCTGCTATATTCCAGGGCCTGTCATTTTCTGTCATTGGGTATCTCGTGTGATCTGTGTTGTTTCCTGTCAACTTAGTTTCTTCCCTGAGGTCCACCAAGTAGTAGGATCCATTGTGTAGGTTTCTTCTTATCACGAAAGATCCTTCCCATGGGGGAGTAAGCTTATGAAAGTCGGATCTGTTCTGAGCCAATATTAGGACTAAGTCTCCCTCCTGGAAAGTTCTTGATCTAACCCGGCGACTATGGTACCGCCTTAGGTCATGCTGATATATAGCTGATATTGCCAGGGCTAGTTCTCTTGCTTTCTCGAGCATGTCCAGTGTGTTTTGCCGGGCTTGCTCATTTTTTGTTTCCACATAATTTGCAACTCTTGGAGAATCATGAAGGATATCACTAGGTAGCACGGCTTCTGCACCATAGACCATGAAGAAGGGGGTGAAGTCTATTGACCTGTTTGGGGTTGTATGGATGCTCCAAACAACTGATGGCAGCTTCCTCTTCCCAGGCTCTGGCTGCCCTGATCAGTGGAACCCGGAGTCTTGGTTTTACACCTCTGAGTAGCTCCTGGTTTGTTCTTTCTCTTGACCATTTGATTGAGGATGAGAAACTAAAGCAAGGTCTAGCCGGATCCCGTTCTCCCCACATAATTTCTGCATCTCTCCGAGTGAAAAGTTGGTCCCGTTGTATGTGATGATACTGTGAGGGTACCCAAATCTGAATATGATTTTCTTTAGTAACTTCACTGTTGTTGCTGTTGTGCAACTGTTGACGGCTTGAACCTCGACCCACTTTGTGAACTTGTCCACTGCTACCAGGAGATGTGTTTTCTTGCTGGGTGATGGCTGGAAGGGTCCTACCATGTCCATACCCCGTACTACGAAAGTCCATGTAATTGGGATAGTCCTTAAATCTTGGGCCGGCATGTGAACATAGCCCGGGTTTGCGATGTATGTCTTGCATAACGCTGACATCCATCGCAAACCCGGGCTATGTTCTCCGCGTCTGCCGAACCGTCAGCCAGAAGAAGCCGTGTCTGTACGCTTTGGCTACCATTGATCTTGTTGATGTATGATGTCCACAGTCTCATGAGTGGATTTCCTGTAAGATTTTCCGGCCTTCCTCCGGTGAGACGCATCGTAAGAAAACTCCTGACATGCTCGTCTTGTGTAACTCGCCATTGATGATCACGTATGCCTTAGCCCGGCGCACAATTTGTCTTGCCAAAACTTCGTCTTGCGGTAGCTCTTCTCTCAGCAGATAAGCCATATACGGCTCTGTCCATGATGGGATTTGGTTTAAGGTGGCAACCAACTGAGATTTTGGATCATCTGGAACTGCTAGTTCTTCTTATGTTGGAAGCTTGACTGATGGATGATATAACTCGGCTTTGAACACACTGGGTGGTATCGGGTCTCTCCTAGAGCCGGTTCTTGATAAGGCGTCCGCTGCCTCGTTCTTTCTTCTATCGATGTGCTCCACCTGATACCCGGAAAAGAACCCGGCTACCCTGTCGAATTCTCTTCTGTATGCTGCCATATTGGCATCCTTTCAATCCCAAGTCCCTGATACTTGTTGTGCAACTAGGTCCGAGTCACCGTAGCACATGATCCTCTTGATGTCCATGATACGTCTCCAACGTATCCATAATTTCTTGTGTTCCATGCTATGTTATATCGTGTTATTACATGTTTTATATGCATTTTATATAGTTTTATGCATTTTTTAGAACTAACCTATTAACAAGAGGCCATAGTGACATTTCCCTGTTTTTCTGCAGTTTTTGTTTCAGAAAATCAACCAGGAATTATTTTTCAAATATTTGCGTCGCGAAGAACCAAAGATGAGACAAAGAAGGGCCGCGAGGGGCCCACATTGCCTGGTGACGCGTCAGCTTCTAGAGCCGCGCCGGGAAGTGATGTGGCGCTCTCGGGCGCCCACCGACCTAGGTCTTTCGCCTACAAATACCCCCTTGACCTAAAAACAGAGCACAAAGCACGGTTAATCACTTTTTCTTCCATGGGTCCCGAGCCGCCGCCGTCGTCACCACCACTTTGGGAGAGATCATAACTGCTCCTCGGCACCCTGCCGGGAGGGGGAATCGTCCCCGGAGGCCTCTACATCGCCATGACCGCCTCCGGACTGATGCGTGAGTAGTCTACCTTGGACTACGGGTCCATAGCAGTAGCTAGATGGTTGTCTTCTCCTCTTGTGCTATCATGTTTAGATCTTTTTAGCTGCCTATCATGATCAAGATCATCTTTATGTAATTATCCATGTTGTGTTTGCTGGGATCCGATGAATATTGAGTACTAAAGTTATGTAACATCCCAACATTTTATAATATTCAAAAATCACTAAAATTTAAAACTTTTCTTTTTATTAAAATAAGATATTAAATGCATAAGGAAACCCACTATGAAAGACTCCAAACTTATTGAAAGAGTTTAATATTTCAAAAGTCACAGTTTAAACATTTTATTATCCACTGTATTTCAAAAACCTTAAAATGTTATTTGACAAATATTTTACAAACTACAATCCATTTTATTTTAAGTAAATAGTTTACTTATAAGTAATTGATTTCAACCACTTAGCCATATCTATTCCTAAATTAAGAAATTATTTAAAGATGGTGTTAGTTGCCAAAGGGTTTACATTCTCTCAACTAAGTTCAAAACATGGTGTTAAAATTTCAATGCTGTAATTTCATTTATTTTCAAAGCATGAAATGATTAATATATTCTATATAAGGAAATGAATTAAATCTAAAAACTTTTCCAAAGTTGTTATGAAGTTTTGATTTATCATAATGTAAAACTTAATGGTGCACAAAATAAAATTAAATTAAAACTTGAATCCATTATAATTTCTATTACTTTAAAAATATTGATATTATGTTATTCTACTCTTATGCCAGAATAAAGATGAATAATTACAGTAAAATGAGTTTTAATAAGTCTATTTCAAACATATTTGAATGTGGGTATTTCATATAAATTATTTAGCCAAAATTAAAATTAATTAAACCCTAGTTTTAAATTAAACATAAAGTGTCAATTTAACATTTAATCAATATTTCGAAATTATTATTTTTGAAACGTGTTCAAAACACTCCCACAATTGGTTTAACAGAAAGATAATAATTTTACAAATTTTTAGAATTTTGTTTGACCTTATTTGGACATTCAAATCAAAAGTTATGAATTAATTGGAGAAAAATCAGAAAAAGAAAATACCTGCTGACGTCAGCGGTGACGTCAGCCGATCGTCTTCAACCTCCGACCGAAAATCCCGCTGTGATCTCCTTTCCAAAATCCGGCGAGTTGTTTGCGGGATTTGTTCCCTCCTCTGCCTCCTTATAAACTCCACCGCCCCCGCAGTTTTTCCCCTCTGCCTCCTCTTCAAATCGCGCCGCCAGGCTCAAGAAATCGCTCGCCGGAGTCCGCACCATCCGCCGCCGTTTTTCTTCAACCACCGGCGAGGTGAGCCACCCCCTCGCGCCAGAGACCCCTCCTCCTCCTTCCCTGGACCATGCGCACCCTCCAACCCCTTCCTTGCTTCGTATCCGCAGCAGTTCGTCGGGGAAGAGCTCAACCGAAGAATCGCCGGTGCCATAGCTCCTCCTCCCTCACCTCCCTGCCGTTCCAAGAAGAACGCGACGACGACCTTGGACCCATCGTCTCCAGCACACCGCGCCGCACCTCTCCGTGCCCTCGGCGATCCCGGAGACCCCCCGGAGCGTCGAATCCGTCCACGGCCGAGCCACCGCCACCGTCCCCTCCATCTCCGGCGAGGAGCGCGCCGCCCAGTTTGGTCAATCGCCCGGAGCCGTCCGATCTAGTTTTTACGGCCCAGATTAGAAGTCTCAGACGAATCGGTACGATCCGATCTGGACCGTCAGATCCAGATCTGACGGCTCAGATCTGTTGACTTATCCAGTCAGCGCCCGCGTGGCAGCCACGTCAGCGCCACGTCGTGCACAGTCAGCGCCGCGTCGGCGCCAGCGTGTAATTCTTTTTCTATTTTATTTTTAATTGGAAGTTTTGCAGAATAGTCCCTGTAATTAAAACATCTATAACTTTTTAACCACAACTCCAAATTTAATAATTTTTATATATTTGGAAAGCTCTTGACATGTAGATTATTTTAGATCGGCCAAAATTCAAATTTGACTTAGTATAAAATATTCAAATTTTAAATGGTGAATTTGATTATATTTGTAATAACTTTAAATCTATAAATCCAAAAATTGCAAAAAAATTGTTTTAGAAACTTTAGAATATTTGTAAATTAATGCCACTGCTATAAAATATTTTTGAGTAATTTGTGAATGAATCCATAGTTATATATTTAATTTGAATGGTTTGACTATTTTCAACATAACTATTAATAAAAATATTATTTTTGATTAAAGTAAATTTCTATAAATTTAATTAAAATACCCCTGTCTATTAACACTATTTATTAAATATTATTATAAAAATTTAATTATAGAAAACTTTAATCTTATAATTATTCCTTTTATTATATTTTCCAAAATTATAAATTAATTAAATTGCATTTATAAATTCATGCATATTTATAAAGAAATCACAAAAGTTATTTTTAGGTTTCTTGTGATTTAAAATTTCATTTCATTCATAGCATATTTTATTCTCATAGGAAAACCCCTCTTCATTAGTTTTCTCTAAGTTAGGAATAATTTCAACTTTGCCTTTTTGTGGAGTGCTACACTTAGACACTTAGTAATTTTCAACATGGAGCTGGAAGACCAATGAAGGACTTAGCCAAACAAGACTCCAGAAGAATCTCCAAGGAGTGGAAGCACTTAGAAGAAGGATCAAGAAGAAGTTCATGAAGACCAACCAGAAATATTTTCTAAGTCTTTCTCCCTCTTTCTTCTTTCTCCCTCCTTCTTCTGTTAGACTTCATGATGACTAAGTAAATCCAAGACCAGCCTCGAGGATACAAGAACCACCAAGTCTGAAGATTTATCGAGTCTATCAAAACTTCAATCAAGACATCATCAAGGAGAATATTACAAGTCTGGAGATGAAGCCTGGAGGACAACTACATCTTTCTTCTATCTTTTCCCTCTTTTCTAATCTTGTCTTTCACATTTGACTTAAACAAATTTTGATCATGATGTTATCATCTCGAAGTTCTTGGATCCTAGCGGCATAGTGGGATGAAGCGGCCTGGAAACAAACCTTACATGTCCACGTACATGAGACCTGTTCCACAATTTAAGTGGCTGGCCGGGTGTCTATCTCTCTCACTTTAGTAAATATCCAATTTACAAAGAGTTGATAATAATTGTTGATCACCTCGAAGAATAGAGCTAGTAATTTTCTCTAAGTATTTTGCACATCAAGACTAAGCCATTAGAGTGCTTATTCAAGATGATCTAAAAAAATATATTTTATTCAACTTATGACCTTAGCCCTTAGTCCTTTTGGACCACCCTATTTGCCTTGTATTAACTTAAAAGATTTTCATGGCATGAAAAAGTATTTCTAGCCCTTAGGAATATTTTGCACATCATGCATAAACATATTTTCCTTAGAAAGTTTTATAAAACTTATTTATTCGTCTAGTATGTGTTTGTATGCTTTGTGGAGTTGTGCTTGCTGTTGATTGTTGTATTGTTGCTTGTCTATACTGTTAGATTGAACGGAGAGTCCCGAGTATCGTTGAAAAGAGTTGTGAACAACGACAACATTCAAAGGCAAGTGGCACACCTCATAAACTTCCTATTATTTCTATATGCATTACTTAGTGTATTTTATATGCATGAGTAGGATAGTATTGCTATGCTAAACCTGTGTAGAATTCCTTATTCCCGTGTCTAGGTTCCTATGCAATACTTAGTAGAATTATTGATGCTATGCAAATGATGTTTTGTGAAAATCTAAATTCTACTAAGTTAAGAATGAAACACCTGGGTGGTAAAAGGTTGTATGGTGGCGAAGTTGAGTGGCTACTCAGGCCCATGTCTATGGTTGCTGGAGTACGTGCACTTGTGAACGGCCACGTAGGAACCGAGGAATCTGAAGAACTCCGAGTGACGATTGCTTCCAGTGCAGCTGTAACATCCCAACATTTTGGAATGTTCAAAAATCACTAAAATTTAAAACGTTTCTTTTTATTAAAATAAAATATTAAATGCATAAGGAAACCAACTATGAGAGACTTCAAACTTGGGTTTAATATTTCAAATGTCACAGTTTAAACATTTTATTATCCACTGTAATTCAAAAACCTAAAAATGTAGTTGACAAATATTTTACAAACTACAATCCATTTTAATTTAAGTAAATAGTTTACTTATAAGAAATTGATTCCAACCACTTAGCCATATCTATTCATAAATACAAGATTATTCAAAAGGGTATATAATTACTAAATGGTTTTCATTCCTTAAACTGAGTTAAAAATATAGTTTGGAATTATAAGCCTATAGTGTATAACTTTAAAACTTCATAGTTTTAAATTAATAAATTAGCCAAATAAACATTGCATTTGCTTACATGATTTTCACCTATTTTTAAAGCATGAAATGATTAATATATCCTAAATAAGAATAAAATTAAAACAAAGGTCTTGTCCAAAGTGGTTATGAAGTTTCAAATGCATTATCATATTATAAAATATAAGGTTGCACAAATTATTGTCAATAAAAGAAAATGAATACCTTATATTTCACATTTCCTAAAAATTATCTATATTTAGTCTTTAATATTATGCCAAAATAAAGATGAATGATTTCAGCAAAATAAGTTTAAATAACTTAAATTTAAACATATTGAAATGTGGGTATTTTACAAATTTTATTTAGCAAAAAGAAAATTTAATTAAGTTATAAATTCAAAATTGATATTAAGTATCAATTTTGTATTAAACCAACATTTCAAATTTATTAATTTTAAAAAGTTCTCAAAACATACCCACAACTGGTTTAACAGCAAGATATTATTTTTACAAATTTTTAGAAATTAATTTGACATCATTTGGACATTTAAATCAAAAGATATGAATTAAATAAATAAAATCAGAAAAAGAAAATACTTGCTGACGTCATGCTGACGTCAGCAGATCATCTTCAACCTCCGAAACCAACTCCTGCTAGAAATCCGCATCGATCCGGAGACGATCCCGGGCCGTTTTCGAACGAGATTCCATCTCCTCCCCGCCCCCATAAATACCCCAGCCCGCACCGCGTCTTTCCCCTCTCGTTCCGCTTCAAATCGCGCCGCCAGGCTCGAGAAATAGCTCGCCGGAGCCGCTCGGTCGCCGCCGCCCGATTCTTCCTTTCCCGGTGAGTGAAGACCTTCCTGGAGCCCGTGATGCCCTCCTACCTCTTCCTCGCGTCCGTGCGCACCCCCCTGACCTCGCCCTCGTCCTTTTCTGCAGCCAAACGAGGAGACCGAGCTCGCCGGAATCGCGAGAGAACTTCACCGCTCCGCCCGCGCCTCCTCGTCGCTGCACGGCAGCCGAGCCTACGCCACCACCTCCATCCCGCTCGCCATCTCCTTCCGCACGCTTTCGTGTCCTTACGGGAGCTAGGAGACCACCACAACGACGAGTTCGTCGTCAACCGAAGCCGCGCCGCCGTCTTCATCGTCGCCGGCAGCCACCGGCGCTGCCACCCTCAGGCCAAGCAAGGTGAGCCCTCCGATCGGCGATTAACGACTGAGATTAGATGTCGAGGACGAAGCGGTACGATCCGATCTGGACCGTCAGATCCAGATCTGACGGCCCAGATCTGTTGACTGAACCACGTCAGCGCCTACGTGGCATGCCCCGTCAGCACACAGTCAGCGCCCCAGCGCTGACGTGTAAAATTAATTTCGCAATTTAATTAATTGGCAGTTTTGCAGAAAAGCCCCTGTCTATTCAAACTATCATATCTTTTTCTCTGTTTATCCAAATTCAAATATTTTTATATATTTGGAAAGCTCTTGACATGTAGAATATTTTATACTAAGTCAAATTTCAAATTTCAAATGGTGAATTTGAGTGTATTTGTAATAATTTTAAATCTATAAATCCAAAAATTGCAAATAAATATGTTTTAGAAACTTTAGAATATTTGTAAATTAATGCCACTGCTATAAAATATTTTTGAGTAATTTTTGAATGATTTCATAGTTGTGTGTTCAATTTGAATAAGTTTGAATATTTTGTTTAAATAACTTTTAATAGAAACATTATTTTTTTGATTAAATCCAATTGCAATAGATTTAATTAAATGCTCTCTGTCTATTAACACTAAGTATAGTATTTTGTTATAAAATTTAGTCATAGGAAACTTTAATCTTATAATTATTCCTTTTATTATATTTTTCCAAAATTAGAAATTTATTTAAATTGCATTTATAAATTCATGCATATTTATAAAGAAATCACAAAGGTTATTTTGATGTTTCTTGTGAGTTAAAATTTCATTTCATTCATAGCATATTTTATATTGTAGATATATTCTCATAGGAAAACCCCTCTTCATTAGTTTTCTCTAAGTTAGGATTATTTTCAAACTTAGTATTTTGAGAAAAGTGCTATGCACTAGACACTTAGTTATTTTCAACATGGAGCTGGAAGATCAATGAAGGACTTAGAAGAAAACAGACTCTGGAAGCATCCCAAAGATGTCCAGCACTTGGAAGAAAAGTGAGAAGAAATTCAAGAAGGCCAACCTCCCTTTTATTCTCTAAGTCTTTCTCTCTGTCTTTCTTCTCCTCTGAGACTTCATGAAGACTAAGTAAATCCAAGACCAGCCTCGAAGATACAAGAACCACCAAGTCTGAATATTTATCAAGTCTAACAAAACTTCAATCAAGACATCATCCAAAAGAAAGTTACAAGTCTGGAGATGAAGCCTGGAGGACAACTACATCTTTCTTTCTATCTTTTCCCTCTTTCCTAATCTTGTCTTTTAGACTTAAACAAATTTTGATCATGATGTTATCATCTTGAAGTTGTTGGATCCTAGCAGCATAGTGGGATGAAGCGGCCTGGAAACAAACCTTACATGTCCACGTACATGAGACCTGTTCCACAATTTAAGTGGCTGGCCGGGTGTCTGTCTCTCTCACTATAGTGAATGTCCAATTTACAAAGAGTTGATAATAATTGTTGATCATCTTGAACAAATGACTTAGTATTTTTCTCTAAGTATTTGGCACAACATGGCTAAGCCATTAGAGTGCTTATTTCAAGAAGATATAAAACAAAGGATGTTTATCCAACTTAAGACCTTGGTCCTTAGTCATTCTTGACCCACCTATTTGCCTTGCATTGACTTAAAAGATTTTTCATGGCATGGCATGCATCTCTAGTCCTTAGAAATAACTTGCATATCATGCATGTCATGTTTTCCTTAGAAGTTAAGAAACTTGTTTGTAGGTGTTGTGTGGTTTTATGATTGTTGTGTTGTTGTTTGTTTGTATTGTTTAGATTGAACGGAGAGTCCCGAGTATCGTTGAACAGAGTTGTGAACAACGACAACATTCAAAGGCAAGTGGCACACCTCATAAACTTCCTATTTATATATGCATTACTTAGTGTATTTTTATATGCATGTGTTGCTATGCTAAACCTGTGTAGAATCCCTTATACCTGTGTCTAGGTACCTATGCAATACTTAGTAGAATTGTTGATGCTATGCAAATGTTGTTTGGTGAAAATCTAAATTCTACTAAGTTAAGAATGAAACACCTGGGTGGTAATTGGTTGCATGGGTTATGTTGAGTGGCTACTCAGGTCCATGTTTATGGTTCCTGGAGTATGTACACTTGACAATGGCCACCCAGGAACAGAGGAATCTGAAGAACTCCGAGTGACGATTGCTTCCATTGCAGCCATTGCCATATGGGCTCTGGCTTGATCAATTATGTTGCGTGGACTCTCTCCGGCTTGACAAGCAGATGTAGGGGGATGTTAGGTGGAACGGGTCAAGCCAGGTGGGAGGAAAAATGCTTCTGAAAGATCTCGTCTCATTCTCTCCTTTCCTTATCACAAATGGTGTGTAAAGGATACCTTGGGTTGAATGGGTACAATGGTGAAAGTGCACAACCTCTGCAGAGTGTAAAACTAAGTACTTAGCCGTGTCCCCGGTTACGGACAATTTTGAGCAACTGATCAAGGACGTCAACGGAGGATTCCATCATTCCAACTTCAGAAATAAAAACTTGATGGGTGAACAAGGGAAGATGAGATTTATGGTTTTCATGCCATACTCGTCTGGATTTCAAGAAAAGTGTTTTCAAAAGAGTAGGAAAAATTGGCTTTATGCAAATTAGCCTTGAGCTCTACCAGCCAAATATGCATATAGGCTTTAGAGTTATTCCATAAGTGTCCACCATAGTGTCACTTGCCAGACTCCATTTTTAATGGAATCTGACCCACGTTGTTGCAATATTTTTCTTATTGCAGATTTGATCAGATGACGAGTGAGATTTCGTTTAAAGGTTTCGAGTCTACAACCAACATGTTTTCGCCTGTGGCAGCATGAAAGTTATAGAGACTCACTGCTATTTTATTTCCGCTGTGTATTTTTTTCAATGCTAGCTTTATGCTATGCAACTTGCATAAAATATTTTGTAATTCTGGATCATCGATGTAATATAATTGATGCTTTGTTGTGATATTACATCGTAAACTGTCTGTGCAAATGAATCGATCCAGGGATTTGCACTATACACAGGTATCTGCCTTATTAAAAGTGCAGGTACGCTACAGATGGTATCAGAGCACTGTGTTGCCTGTAGGTTCGAAACCCCTAGGATTGGACTGAGACCCCAAAGGTTAAATAGTTAACTAAACTAGGTTTCCAAAACATGAGTAATTTTTGAACTTCCTTTAATATTGTTTTACAGTATTTATCTTGTCTTGCATCTTTCCCTTTTCTTTTAAATTCTAATACTCTTACCTGTTCAAAATTTTAGATGGGAGAATACACTGAGACTGCGTATGCTGGAGTTTTGTCGGGTTTCATCTTTGGGAGGCAGCTGTCTAGATTGACAAGTGTATTGAAGCTACCACCACCCTATTTCCGAGGAAGGAAGGAGGAGACCAACCAACCCCATGGGATACGTTGGGAAATACGCACCATCATGACCCCGGATCCTACGATGCCAGACTTCGAGCCCGTGGACTATGTCACCTACTACCCAGAGTGGATTGAGGGAGTGAACATAGCTATGGTGGACTTAATGGCCCGTTTGTGTTACAAGTATCGATTCAAGCTAGCACCAGAATCGCCCTTCCGTGCCTTTGGGAAGAGGAATGCATATGGTCTCTCAATGGCTCACACGGGAAATCTCCTGGACCTGCCACTCGTTAACAAGACGTTTGAAGACTTGGATTATCTCATCAACTGTCTGACCAGGAGGGTCCAATAGACTTATGACGTCGCAAATCATGCGCAAGCCGTCATACACGTAAAAACCCAAGAACTCCAGACTTCTGAAAATCTTATTGGTCAGTTGGAGGAACTCATCCATGACCTACATTTGGAGAACCTTGGCAAGGATGAGCAAATTGCCATGCTTGAGGCGCAACTCATTCCACCTCCACCACCGCCAGTAGCTGAAGAAGGAGGTGACCAAGGCACTGGAGATGTGACTGTATCTGCAGCTACAAAGGAGGAAGGACCAGAGGAAGAAGACCCCGAAGAAGTGCTGTTTGAAGAATCAACTGAGGAAGAATTCACGCCGGTGGTAAAGAACCACGCAATAAAACGCAAGCGTAATAATTAGGAGGGATAAGTGTAGCAATCAAAACCACATTAGAGGGACCACCAGTTATCTTATTTAGCTTATCGTATCAATTTAGAGTATTGACCTATCAAATTGTGGTATGGCAGTACTGTTGCTTTTGTATTTCCCGGACCTTTCGTTCGATAAACGATTAGTTCGATTTCTCAAAAGAAGTTTGAAATTTTTACGTATGTGTGGCTTGTGTTTGAACTTTGTTGCTTGATGTTTGTTAGATGATGTTTGTAATGGATTATCTTGATTTTGGTTGTGCATTAGAATATTTAATTATCAACAAAACTTTTCTTTTAAGGGTGGTAGCCACCTAGAAAATTCAAACACAGTCGCTTAAACCCAGAGATCTCAAACTATCTTTCTTTCCATCCTCCTAATCAGAAAAACCATTCACGGCCAAGTTTTCAAGTTTCCATGTCGGAAATTTCATTTCCCAAAACATCTCGAGTATCAGAATCATTCAAGCCCTTGCTTTCTTTTCTAGCCTCTCCGAATCTCGGGGACGAGATTCCTTTTAAGGGTGGTAGTCTGTAACATCCCAACATTTTGGAATGTTCAAAAATCACTAAAATTTAAAACTTTTCTTTTTATTATAATAAAATATTAAATGCATAAGGAAACCAACTATGAAAGACTTCAAACTTGGGTTTAATATTTCAAATGTCACAGTTTAAACATTTTATTATCCACTGTAATTCAAAAACCTAAAAATGTAGTTGACAAATATTTTACAAACTACAATCCATTTTAATTTAAGTAAATAGTTTACTTATAAGAAATTGATTCCAACCACTTAGCCATATCTATTCATAAATACAAGATTATTCAAAAGGGTATATAATTACTAAATGGTTTTCATTCCTTAAACTGAGTTAAAAATATAGTTTGGAATTATAAGCCTATAGTGTATAACTTTAAAACTTCATAGTTTTAAATTAATAAATTAGCCAAATAAACATTGCATTTGCTTAAATGATTTTCACCTATTTTTAAAGCATGAAATGATTAATATATCCTAAATAAGAATAAAATTAAAACAAAGGTCTTGTCCAAAGTGGTTATGAAGTTTCAAATGCATTATCATATTATAAAATATAAGGTTGCACAAATTATTGTCAATAAAAGAAAATGAATACCTTATATTTCACATTTCCTAAACATTATCTATATTTAGTCTTTAATATTATGCCAAAATAAAGATGAATGATTTCAGCAAAATAAGTTTAAATAACTTAAATTTAAACATATTGAAATGTGGGTATTTTACAAATTTTATTTAGCAAAAAGAAAATTTAATTAAGTTATAAATTCAAAATTGATATTAAGTATCAATTTTGTATTAAACCAACATTTCAAATTTATTAATTTTAAAAAGTTCTCAAAACATACCCACAACTGGTTTAACAGCAAGATATTATTTTTAAAATTTTTTAGAAATTAATTTGACATCATTTGGACATTTAAATCAAAAGATATGAATTAAATAAATAAAATCAGAAAAAGAAAATACTTGCTGACGTCATGCTGACGTCAGCAGATCATCTTCAACCTCCGAAACCAACTCCTGCTAGAAATCCGCATCGATCCGGAGACGATCCCGGGCCGTTTTCGAACGAGATTCTATCTCCTCCCCGCCCCCATAAATACCCCAGCCCGCACCGCGTCTTTCCCTTCTCGTTCCGCTTCAAATCGCGCCGCCAGGCTCGAGAAATAGCTCGCCGGAGCCGCTCGGTCGCCGCCGTCCGATTCTTCCTTTCCCGGTGAGTGAAGACCTTCCTGGAGCCCGTGATGCCCTCCTACCTCTTCCTCGCGTCCGTGCGCACCCCCCTGACCTCGCCCTCGTCCTTTTCTGCAGCCAAACGAGGAGACCGAGCTTGCCGGAATCGCGAGAGAACTTCACCGCTCCGCCCGCGCCTCCTCGTCGCTGCACGGCAGCCGAGCCTACGCCACCGCCTCCATCCCGCTCGCCATCTCCTTCCGCACGCTTTCGTGTCCTTACAGGAGCTAGGAGACCACCGCAACGACGAGTTCGTCGTCAACCGAAGTCCCGCCGCCGTCTTCATCGTCGCCGGCAGCCACCGGCGCCGCCACCCTCAGGCCAAGCAAGGTGAGCCCTCCGATCGGCGATTAACGACTGAGATTAGATGTCGAGGACGAAGCGGTACGATCCGATCTGGACCGTCAGATCCAGATCTGACGGTCCAGATCTGTTGACTTAACCACGTCAGCGCCTACGTGGCATGCCCCGTCAGCACACAGTCAGTGCCCCAGCGCTGACGTGTAAAATCAATTTCGCAATTTAATTAATTGGCAGTTTTGCAGAAAAGCCCCTGTCTATTCAAACTATCATATCTTTTTCTCTGTTTATCCAAATTCAAATATTTTTATATATTTGGAAAGCTCTTGACATGTAGATTATTTTAGATCGGCCAAAATTGAAATTTTACTTAGTATAAAATATTCAAATTTCAAATGGTGAATTTGAGTGTATTTGTAATAATTTTAAATCTATAAATCCAAAAATTGCAAATAAATATGTTTTAGAAACTTTAGAATATTTTTAAATTAATGCCACTGCTATAAAATATTTTTGAGTAATTTTTGAATGATTTCATAGTTGTGTGTTCAATTTGAATAAGTTTGAATATTTTGTTTAAATAACTTTTAATAGAAACATTATTTTTTTGATTAAATCCAATTGCAATAGATGTAATTAAATGCTCTCTGTCTATTAACACTAAGTATAGTATTTTGTTATAAAATTTAGTCATAGGAAACTTTAATCTTATAATTATTCCTTTTATTATATTTTTCCAAAATTAGAAATTTATTTAAATTGCATTTATAAATTCATGCATATTTATAAAGAAACCACAAAGGTTATTTTGATGTTTCTTGTGAGTTAAAATTTCATTTCATTCATAGAATATTTTATATTGTAGATATATTCTCATAGGAAAACCCCTCTTCATTAGTTTTCTCTAAGTTAGGATTATTTTCAAACTTAGTATTTTGAGAAAAGTGCTATGCACTAGACACTTAGTTATTTTCAACATGGAGCTGGAAGACCAATGAAGGACTTAGAAGAAAACAGACTCTGGAAGCATCCCAAAGATGTCCAGCACTTGGAAGAAAAGTGAGAAGAAATTCAAGAAGGCCAACCTCCCTTTTATTCTCTAAGTCTTTCTCTCTGTCTTTCTTCTCCTCTGAGACTTCATGAAGACTAAGTAAATCCAAGACCAGCCTCGAAGATACAAGAACCACCAAGTCTGAATATTTATCAAGTCTAACAAAACTTCAATCAAGACATCATCCAAAAGAAAGTTACAAGTCTGGAGATGAAGCCTGGAGGACAACTACATCTTTCTTTCTATCTTTTCCCTCTTTCCTAATCTTGTCTTTTAGACTTAAACAAATTTTGATCATGATGTTATCATCTTGAAGTTGTTGGATCCTAGCAGCATAGTGGGATGAAGCGGCCTGGAAACAAACCTTACATGTCCACGTACATGAGACCTGTTCCACAATTTAAGTGGCTGGCCGGGTGTCTGTCTCTCTCACTATAGTGAATGTCCAATTTACAAAGAGTTGATAATAATTGTTGATCATCTTGAACAAATGACTTAGTATTTTTCTCTAAGTATTTGGCACAACATGGCTAAGCCATTAGAGTGCTTATTTCAAGAAGATATAAAACAAAGGATGTTTATCCAACTTAAGACCTTGGTCCTTAGTCATTCTTGACCCACCTATTTGCCTTGCATTGACTTAAAAGATTTTTCATGGCATGGCATGCATCTCTAGTCCTTAGAAATAACTTGCATATCATGCATGTCATGTTTTCCTTAGAAGTTAAGAAACTTGTTTGTAGGTGTTGTGTGGTTTTATGATTGTTGTGTTGTTGTTTGTTTGTATTGTTTAGATTGAACGGAGAGTCCCGAGTATCGTTGAACAGAGTTGTGAACAACGACAACATTCAAAGGCAAGTGGCACACCTCATAAACTTCCTATTTATATATGCATTACTTAGTGTATTTTTATATGCATGTGTTGCTATGCTAAACCTGTGTAGAATCCCTTATACCTGTGTCTAGGTACCTATGCAATACTTAGTAGAATTGTTGATGCTATGCAAATGTTGTTTGGTGAAAATCTAAATTCTACTAAGTTAAGAATGAAACACCTGGGTGGTAATTGGTTGCATGGGTTATGTTGAGTGGCTACTCAGGTCCATGTCTATGGTTTCTGGAGTATGTACACTTGAGAATGGCCACCCAGGAACAGAGGAATCTGAAGAACTCCGAGTGACGATTGCTTCCATTGCAGCCATTGCCATATGGGCTCTGGCTTGATCAATTATGTTGCGTGGACTCTCTCCGGCTTGACAAGCAGATGTAGGGGGATGTTAGGTGGAACGGGTCAAGCCAGGTGGGAGGAAAAATGCTTCTGAAAGATCTCGTCTCATTCTCTCCTTTCCTTATCACAAATGGTGTGTAAAGGATACCTTGGGTTGAATGGGTACAATGGTGAAAGTGCACAACCTCTGCAGAGTGTAAAACTAAGTACTTAGCCGTGTCCCCGGTTACGGACAATTTTGAGCAACTGATCAAGGACGTCAACGGAGGATTCCATCATTCCAACTTCAGAAATAAAAACTTGATGGGTGAACAAGGGAAGATGAGATTTATGGTTTTCATGCCATACTCGTCTGGATTTCAAGAAAAGTGTTTTCAAAAGAGTAGGAAAAATTGGCTTTATGCAAATTAGCCTTGAGCTCCACCAGCCAAATATGCATATAGGCTTTAGAGTTATTCCATAAGTGTCCACCATAGTGTCACTTGCCAGACTCCATTTTTAATGGAATCTGACCCACGTTGTTGCAATATTTTTCTTATTGCAGATTTGATCAGATGACGAGTGAGATTTCGTTTAAAGGTTTCGAGTCTACAACCAACATGTTTTCGCCTGTGGCAGCATGAAAGTTATAGAGACTCACTGCTATTTTATTTCCGCTGTGTATTTTTTTCAATGCTAGCTTTATGCTATGCAACTTGTATAAAATATTTTGTAATTCTGGATCATCGATGTAATATAATTGATGCTTTGTTGTGATATTACGTCGTAAACTGTGTGTGCAAATGAATCGATCCAGGGATTTGCACTATACACAGGTATCTGCCTTATTAAAAGTGCAGGTACGCTACAGCAGCCATTGCCATATGGGCTCTGGCTTGATCAATTATGTTGCGTGGACTCTCTCCGGCTTGACAAGCAGATGTAGGGGGATGTTAGGTGGAACGGGTCAAGCCATAGTGGGAGGGAAAATGCTTCTGAAAGATCTCGTCTCATTCTTCTCCTTTCCTATTCACAAATGGTGTGTAAAGGATAATCTGGGTTGAATGGGTACAATGGTGAACGTGCACAACCTCTGCAGAGTGTAAAACTAAGTACTTAGCCGTGTCCCCGGTACGGACAATTTGAGAAGCTGATCACGGACGTCAACGGAGGATTCCATCATTCCAACTTCATAAATAAAACTTGATGGGTGAACAAGGGAAGATGAGATTTATGGTTTTCATGCCATACTCGTCTTGATTTCAAGAAAAGTGTTTTCAAAAGAGTAGGAAAAATTGGCTTTATGCAAATTAGCCTTGAACTCCACCAGCCAAATATGCATATAGGCTTTAGAGTTATTCCATTAAGTGTCCACCATAGTGTCACTTGCCAGACTCCATTTTTAATGGAATCTGACCCACGTTGTTGCAATATTTTTTTTATTGCAGATTTGATCAGATGACGAGTGAGGTTTCGATTAAAGGTTTCGAGTCTACAACCAACATGTTTTCGCCTGTGGCAGCATGAAAGTTATAGAGACTCACTGCTATTGTATTTCCGCTGTGTACTTTTTCAATGCTAGCTTTATGCTATGCAACTTGTATCAAATATTTTGTAATTCTGGATCATCGATGTAATAAAATTGATGCTTTGTTGTGATATTACATCGTAAACTGTGTGTGCAAATGAATCGATCCAGGGATTTGCACTATACACAGGTATCTGCCTTATTTAAAGTGCAGGTACGCTACAGATGGTATCAGAGCACTGTGTTGCCTGTAGGTTCGAAACCCTAGGTTTGGATAGAAATAGGATTTGGCCATAGGATTGAAAATCTATTTCATTCATTTTGCGGAAAATAAGAACTTTTCAAACATTATTCTTGTAACTACCTTATCTATTTCCTTTGTAAAGTTTCTTCTCTTGTTTCCTTAGATGACCGCTCTCATTGAAGCACTCAAGAAGGGACCAGTGATGACCATGATCTTGGAATGCGAGACTGAGTTTCCAAGAGCACTTAAGGATAACATGAGGAGTTTAGGTTTTGAAGGAGAAGTAGTATACAAAGGTTTTCCTTTCATGGATGAAGGTCAAGAGTATTGGTGGGTGCAAGTCCATCTATACATGAGCAAAGAAGCTGACCACAAGACTGAGGGTGACTGCATGTTCACGAACCCACTACTACACACATCATTCTTTGATTCAGCAAGAAATGCAGCATGGAGAGCCATCGAGTACCTTGCAGAAAGATTTCATTTTAGACTTCACAACACCCAGAAGTATCTTGAAGAACTCAAGGAAGTTGAGGAAGAACTCGAGGCACTCAAGAAAAAGACAGATTAGACCACCTACCCATTAGAATAACGAGATCCGATGATGTATTGACCTATCAAATTGTGGTATGGCAGTACTATCAATTTTGTCTTTCCATGACATTGGTTTGGTTTTTTCAAAAGAAGTTTTGAAAATTTTCACGTATGTGTTTGCTTGTGTTTGAACCTTGTTGCTTGATGTTTGTTAGATGTTGATTGATTTTGTTATAGATTTGTTGCCTTGTTTTGTTTTATTGAACTAGGATTCCTCCATAAGTACGAATAATTCAACTCATTGCTTTCTAAACCAAACAGATGTCTCACCCCAATACCAACGCCAGCGATTTGTATACAACTATGCGACTACTATTAGAAAACCAGAGTCAGTTGTGGAAGTTGATCAATGACCACCTGCCTAAGATTGATCAAAACCATAGTGAATTTGAAGAGGACCTTAGGACCAAACCAAAGGCATGCAAAACTTGCGGAGAGATAGGACATACGTCCAAAGAATGTCCTGATGAGTGGCCCCATGGTGATACAGGACATCTAGTTAAAGGATGCCTCACAAGTCAGGTTACTTGCTTCTTGTGTGAAGGAACAAACCATGTCCCAACCCAGTGTCAATTTTATCCCTTGGTGCAACAAGCTACCCAGCAAACCAAGGAAGGAATGCAACAGTCTCTCATGAAGACCCTGGAGGAACAAGGACATAGTTCATTGAACTGCATAAAGGAGAAGATTGCTAAGGACACTGAACCAAATCATTGTCCAAGGACGATTGAAGCTCCTGTCCAGATGGATAATGAAGCGAGAGTAAAGTCACACCCGATGATATCCAAAAGTAACTCCAAGTGTTGCTATAAGTGTAAAGGAGGTCACCTGGCTCGACGTTGTCACATCAAACGAGACTGGACTTCTTTAATTGAGATAGAATATAGCAAACAAGATTTGGAAGAACTGTTAGCCCTGGAAACACCAAAGAAGAAGAGGAACTTAAGTGACGTAATTTGCTACAAATGTAAAGGCAAAGGACATTATGCTGATAAGTGCCCAGTAAAGATGAAGGAGAAATGCCTTACCCGCTCACACAAGAAAATCATCAGTCCCGTGACATGTCGCAGATGCGGAGCAACATGACACTATGTTAGTGGCTGCCCTGAGTGGAAGAAGAATAAATCTCTCCAAGGACCGAGTGGAAAATGTGAGTGCTAAAAACTTTCTGTATCCGCCACATGCCATTGTATTTTGAATACTTGTACGCTCTACATCAGAGAAATAAACAAGATTAAACAAAGGGTGGTAGCCACCTAGATAATTCAAACCCAGTCGCTTAAACCCAGAGATCTCAAACTATCTTTCTTTCTACCCTCCTAATCATAAAAATCATTCGCAGCCAATTCTCAAGTTTCCGTGTCAAAACATTACATTTCTCAAACCTCTCGAGTTATCAGAATCATTCAAGCATTTACTTTCTTTCTAGCTTCTCTGAATCTCGGGGACGAGATTCCTTTTAAGGGTGGTAGTCTGTAACATCCCAACATTTTATAATATTCAAAAATCACTAAAATTTAAAACTTTTATTTTTATTAAAATAAGATATTAAATGCATAAGGAAACCCACTATGAAAGACTCCAAACTTATTGAAAGAGTTTAATATTTCAAAAGTCACAGTTTAAACATTTTATTATCCACTGTATTTCAAAAACCTTAAAATGTAATTTGACAAATATTTTACAAACTACAATCCATTTTATTTTAAGTAAATAGTTTACTTATAAGTAATTGATTTCAACCACTTAGCCATATCTATTCCTAAATTCCTAAATTATTTAAAGATGGTGTTAGTTGCCAAAGGGTTTACATTCTCTCAACTAAGTTCAAAACATGGTGTTAAAATTTCAATGCTGTAATTTCATTTATTTTTAAAGCATGAAATGATTAATATATTCTATATAAGGAAATGAATTAAATCTAAAAACTTTTCCAAAGTTGTTATGAAGTTTTAAAATGATTTATCATAATGTAAAACTTAATGGTGCACAAAATAAAATTAAATTAAAACTTGAATCCATTATAATTTCTATTACTTTTAAAATATTGATATTATGTTATTCTACTCTTATGCCAGAATAAAGATGAATAATTACAGTAAAATGAGTTTTAATAACTCTATTTCAAACATATTTGAATGTGGGTATTTCATATAAATTATTTAGCCAAAATTAAAATTAATTAAACCCTAGTTTTAAATTAAACATAAAGTGTCAATTTTACATTTAATCAATATTTCGAAATTATTATTTTTGAAAAGTGTTCAAAACACTCCCACAATTGGTTTAACAGAAAGATAATAATTTTACAAATTTTTAGAATTTTGTTTGACCTTATTTGGACATTCAAATCAAAAGTTATGAATTAACTGGAGAAAAATCAGAAAAAGAAAATACCTGCTGACGTCAGCGGTGACGTCAGCCGATCGTCTTCAACCTCCGACCGAAAATCCCGCCGTGATCTCCTTTCCAAAATCCGGCGAGTTGTTTGCGGGATTTGTTCCCTCCTCTGTCTCCTTATAAACTCCACCGCCCCCGCAGTTTTTCCCCTCTGCCTCCTCTTCAAATCGCGCCGCCAGGCTCAAGAAATCGCTCGCCGGAGTCCGCACCATCCGCCGCCGTTTTTCTTCAACCACCGGCGAGGTGAGCCACCCCCTCGCGCCAGAGACCCCTCCTCCTTCCCTGGACCATGCGCACCCTCCAACCCCTTCCTTGCTTCGTATCCGCAGCAGTTCGTCTGGGAAGAGCTCAACCGAAGAATCGCCGGCGCCATAGCTCCTCCTCCCTCACCTCCCTGCCGTTCCAAGAAGAACGCGACGACGACCTTGGACCCATCGTCTCCAGCACACCGCGCCGCACCTCTCCGTGCCCTCGGCGATCCCGGAGACCCCCCGGAGCGTCGAATCCGTCCACGGCCGAGCCACCGCCGCCGTCCCCTCCATCTCCGGCGAGGAGCGCGCCGCCCAGGTATGGTCAATCGCCCGGAGCCGTCCGATCTAGTTTTTACGGCCCAGATTAGAACTCTCAGACGAATCGGTACGATCCGATCTGGACCGTCAGATCCAGATCTGACGGTCCAGATCTGTTGACTTATCCAGTCAGCGCCCGCGTGGCAGCCACGTCAGCGCCACGTCGTGCACAGTCCGCGCCGCGTCGGCGCCAGCGTGTAATTCTTTTTCTATTTTATTTTTAATTGGAAGTTTTGCAGAATAGTCCCTGTAATTAAAACATCTATAACTTTTTAACCACAACTCCAAATTTAATAATTTTTATATATTTGGAAAGCTCTTGACATGTAGATTATTTTAGATCGGCCAAAATTCAAATTTGACTTAGTATAAAATATTCAAATTTCAAATGGTGAATTTGAGTATATTTGTAATAACTTTAAATCTATAAATCCAAAAATTGCAAATAAAATTGTTTTAGAAACTTCAGAATATTTATAAATTAATGCCACTACTATAAAATATTTTTGAGTAATTTTTGAATGAATCCATAGTTATATATTTAATTTGAATGGTTTGACTATTTTCAACATAACTATTAATAAAAATATTATTTTTGATTAAAGTAAATTTCTATAAATTTAATTAAAATACCCCTGTCTATTAACACTATTTATTAAATATTATTATAAAAATTTAATCATAGAAAACTTTAATCTTATAATTATTCCTTTTATTATATTTTCCAAAATTAGAAATTAATTAAATTGCATTTATAAATTCATGCATATTTATAAAGAAATCACAAAATTTATTTTTAGGTTTCTTGTGATTTAAAATTTCATTTCATTCATAGCATATTTTATTCTCATAGGAAAACCCCTCTTCATTAGTTTTCTCTAAGTTAGGAATAATTTCAACCTAGCCTTTTTGTGGAGTGCTACACTTAGACACTTAGTAATTTTCAACATGGAGCTGGAAGACCAATGAAGGACTTAGCCAAACAAGACTCCAGAAGAATCTCCAAGGAGTGGAAGCACTTAGAAGAAGGATCAAGAAGAAGTTCATGAAGACCAACCAGAAATATTTTCTAAGTCTTTCTGCCTCTTTCTTCTTTCTCCCTCCTTCTTCTGTTAGACTTCATGATGACTAAGTAAATCCAAGACCAGCCTCGAGGATACAAGAACCACCAAGTCTGAAGATTTATCGAGTCTATCAAAACTTCAATCGAGACATCATCAAGGAGAATATTACAAGTCTGGAGATGAAGCCTGGAGGACAACTACATCTTTCTTCTATATTTTCCCTCTTTTCTAATCTTGTCTTTCACATTTGACTTAAACAAATTTTGATCATGATGTTATCATCTCGAAGTTGTTGGATCCTAGCGGCATAGTGGGATGAAGCGGCCTGGAAACAAACCTTACATGTCCACGTACATGAGACCTGTTCCACAATTTAAGTGGCTGGACGGGTGTCTGTCTCTCTCACTTTAGTAAATATCCAATTTACAAAGAGTTGATAATAATTGTTGATCACCTCGAAGAATAGAGCTAGTAATTTTCTGTAAGTATTTTGCACATCAAGACTAAGCCATTAGAGTGCTTATTCAAGATGATCTAAAACAAAATATTTTATTCAACTTATGACCTTAGCCCTTAGTCCTTTTGGACCACCCTATTTGCCTTGTATTAAGTTAAAATATTTTCATGGCATGAAAAAGTATTTCTAGCCCTTAGGAATATTTTGCACATCATGCATAAACATATTTTCCTTAGAAAGTTTTATAAAACTTATTTATTCGTCTAGTATGTGTTTGTATGCATTGTGGAGTTGTGCTTGCTGTTGATTGTTGTATTGTTGCTTGTCTATACTGTTAGATTGAACGGAGAGTCCCGAGTATCGTTGAAAAGAGTTGTGAACAACGACAACATTCAAAGGCAAGTGGCACACCTCATAAACTTCCTATTATTTCTATATGCATTACTTAGTGTATTTTATATGCATGAGTAGGATAGTATTGCTATGCTAAACCTGTGTAGAATTCCTTATTCCCGTGTCTAGGTTCCTATGCAATACTTAGTAGAATTATTGATGCTATGCAAATGATGTTTTGTGAAAATCTAAATTCTACTAAGTTAAGAATGAAACACCTGGGTGGTAAAAGGTTGTATGGTGGCGAAGTTGAGTGGCTACTCAGGCCCATGTCTATGGTTCCTGGAGTACGTGCACTTGTGAACGGCCACCCAGGAACCGAGGAATCTGAAGAACTCCGAGTGACGATTGCTTCCAGTGCAGCCATTGCCATATGGGCTCTGGCTTGATCAATTATGTTGCGTGGACTCTCTCCGGCTTGACAAGCAGATGTAGGGGGATGTTAGGTGGAACGGGTCAAGCCAGAGTGGGAGGGAAAATGCTTCTGAAAGATCTCGTCTCATTCTTCTCCTTTCCTATTCACAAATGGTGTGTAAAGGATAATCTGGGTTGAATGGGTACAATGGTGAACGTGCACAACCTCTGCAGAGTGTAAAACTAAGTACTTAGCCGTGTCCCCGGTACGGACAATTTGAGCAACTGATCACGGACGTCAACGGAGGATTCCATCATTCCAACTTCATAAATAAAACTTGATGGGTGAACAAGGGAAGATGAGATTTATGGTTTTCATGCCATACTCGTCTTGATTTCAAGAAAAGTGTTTTCAAAAGAGTAGGAAAAATTGGCTTTATGCAAATTAGCCTTGAACTCCACCAGCCAAATATGCATATAGGCTTTAGAGTTATTCCATTAAGTGTCCACCATAGTGTCACTTGCCAGACTCCATTTTTAATGGAATCTGACCCACGTTGTTGCAATATTTTTCTTATTGCAGATTTGATCAATGACGAGTGAGGTTTCGTTTAAAGGTTTCGAGTCTACAACCAACATGTTTTTGCCTGTGGCAGTATGAAAGTTATAGAGACTCACTGCTATTGTATTTCCGCTGTGTACTTTTTCAATGCTAGCTTTATGCTATGCAACTTGTATCAAATATTTTGTAATTCTGGATCATCGATGAAATAAAATTGATGCTTTGTTGTGATATTACATCGTAAACTGTGTGTGCAAATGAATCGATTCAGGGATTTGCACTATACACAGGTATCTGCCTTATTTAAAGTGCAGGTACGCTACAAGTTATTGCTTCATAATATATATCATGTGTGTGCAATTTAATAATCTTGCATGCTCTCCGTTACTTGTGAATGCTCTGGCCAAGTAGATGCTCGTAACTCCAAGAGGGGGTATTTATGCTCGATAGTAGGTTCATGTCTCTATTAAATCAGGGGCAGTGACAGAAAGTTCTACGGTTGTAGATGAACTGTTCTTATTAAGGATAAAACAGTAGTACTTTGTCTAACGATGATGTTACTTACTTACTTTACACACAATGCTTAAGGCGATAATCTGTTGCATGCAACTTAATACTGAAAGGGGTGCGGACGCTAACCGGAAGGTGGATTATTAGTCATAGATGCGGGACTATGTATATTGTTGTAATGCCCAAATGAATCTCAAACTAGACACCATATCATTAGTATATGCATTGGGTTGCTCATCATTGTTCTGTTAATTGCCTAACTGTAATTTGTTTACCACGCATGGATGAATGTTATTATTATTTATGGAAAGACACCACTAGTGAATAGTGGACCCCGGTCCTTCTCATTAATCTGATAAAACCACAACTGCAAACCTGTTACTTCTTCAAACATCACTCTTTCTTACACACATACGTTTAATCCTTTTGTTACAGCAAGCCGGTGGGATTGACACCCTCACCGTTGACATGGGGCAAAATACTTTGATTGTGTTGTGTGCGGATTCCACGTCAACAACGTCAAAATCTTTTCTGGCGCCGTTGATACCTCGAGGGAATTCTTCATATCCTACTTGTCCGATAACCTTGGTTTCATATTGAGCGAAATTTAGTGCTGCAGTACTTCATACCTTCCTCTTGGGGTCTTTCAACAACACACCCACAGTGTGCATCAAGCTCTTTTCTGGCGGCGTTGCCGGGGAGATAAAGATTCACTACGAGGGGAGTTTTCACACTTCCAATCTTTTTATTTTGTTATTGTCTTGCATAGTTTATTTTTATTACTGTCTTTTGCTTAATATCAAAAATACAAAAAAATTAGTTACTTGCATTATTTTTTATGTTTCGGTTTAGTCATTTATTTTCAGTTTTGTTGGTTTGTTTATTGGGTTAATTGGTTCTGTGCCATACCAAGCTTAGTTCTATCGGTATGTGCCATAGCTGCGCTGTTTCTCTGTTCTGTGCCCTGGTTTGCTCGCATATTGCCCAAACGCTCGGTTCCCTCTGGTCAACCTCCTTTGACCCACACTTGGCTTGACTGGTGGAGTTGGCCTGGCGCGGCTCGGCTCGTTTGTCAGCTCTGTTGGGCTTTCCTGGGGCCGGGGCACTAGTCTGACTGGTGGGGACGACGCGTGGGGTAGGGCGTGAGGTCGGCGTGGGGTTGGCGCGTGGGATCAGAGTAGATTTCTCGCCGCCGACCACTTCCAACCTATCCTCCAGTCGACGATTCCGGCTACCATGGACGCCCTTCCATGGCACCTCCACCAGGAGCGCCACCGTTGCATCAACGCCGACGGAGCGCGCAAGCGCTCGAGCAGGCGGTGGACACTGAAGGGAATCCAGCCGCCGCCGCCGCTGTTGCGGCGGGAGAAGGAGGAGTATGATCTCCTCCACGGTCTCCTGCCCGCGCCGCCTGCGCTGCCCGTCCTCGCGCCACCGTCACCTCCCGCCGACGAGGAGACCTCGTCCGGCTCGTGGACATGGTCGCCGTCGCCGCGCAGCCCACCCGAGGTCGCCGTGGACGAGGAAGGGTTCGAGATCTACGATCCCGCCGCCTTCGAGTCCTCGGTGACCCGTGAGGACTTCGTCTCCGACGAGGTCCTCGAAACGGTCACCGGAGCCGTCCAGGCGCGCTCCTTGGAGGAGGTCCAAGCGTACGCGAAGCGCCACCGCCGGGGGGTCGAGACTCGAGATCGAGCTGGACCGCCTCCACCGCGAGCAGGAGGCCGGCGCGAGCTCGAGCAAGGGGAAGGCCATCATTGTGGTGGTCGACGACTCCTCCGACGAGGAGTGAAGCACTCTGTCGACGGCGTGGCCGCACCCAGCGAGCTCCAGCGAGCTAATTTTGCTGCTAAGGGTTAGGGCCGCGTCGTATACATAGATTTTGGAAGGTCGTATGTAATCTCCGGTGAGCTCCGACGAGCACGCTCTGAATGTAATCTCCCGCAAACAAAGAACTATATAAATTTTAAATATGCGGCTCCAATTTGCTCCGGTGAACACATTTTTCAGCGAGTCCACCATTTTTGCTTAGAAATGGGGCGTTTACCCCACCTTTGGAGCTCATTTCAAACACATTTTCCAGCGAGTCCAACATTTTTGCTTACAAATGGGGCCGTTTAGCCTACCTTTGGAGCTCATTCGCAACACTTTTTTCAGCGAGTCCACCAACCTACCTTTGGAGCTCATTTGATACACATTTTTCGGCGAGTCGACCATTTTTCCTTAGAAATGAGGCCGTTTACCCTACCTTTGGAGCTCATTTGAACACATTTTTCATCTAGTCCCCCACCCTTCCTTTGGAACTCATTTCAAACACATTTTTCGGCGAGTCGACCATTTGTGCTTAGAAATGAGGCCGTTTACCCTACCTTTGGAGCTCTTTTGAAACACATTTTTCAGCGAGTCCACCACCCTTCGTTTGGAACTCATTTCAATCACATTTTTCGGCGAGTCCACCATTTGTGCTTAGAAATGAGGCCGTTTACCCTACCTTTTGGACCTCATTTGAAACATATTTTTCAGCGAGTCCACCACCCTTCCTGTGGAACTCATTTCAATCACATTTTTTGGCGAGTCGACTATTTGTGCTTACAAATGAGGCCATTTACCCTACCTTTGGAACTCATTTGACGGTGGAGGTTTCCATTTTAGTTATTAGTTTCTTTCTTAATGGCAAGTGCCAATTTAGTTATTTGTTGTTGATCTAATTTAGTTATTAGTTTATTAAGGGCAATGGCCTTGTGCTTGACGTCTCAAATTGTGTGTGTAAATCCACTTCAGTTTGCAAATTTTCCGGCGAGTCCACCATTTTTGCTTAGAAATGAGGTCGTTTACCCTACCTTTGGAGCTCAAGCTCATTTGAAAACTTATATGGATTCAAGCTAGATTTGAGCAAGCTCATCGCTATCCCCAATTGGTTTGACAAAATACCCATTTGGTTACGACGGGTAACAGCCAAAATCCGCATTTGGTGCGCAAAATACCCATTTTGTGTCACTGAGGCAAATGGGGGTGGGCGAGCCAAAATCCCCATTGGGTCCACTCGTCAGTGGGTGTACAACCCTTGTCCTACGCGCGCGTCCAATCAGATCGCAGAACGGGCTTCTCATGGATCTCCTGCAGATTCCCTCAGGAGGAAATCAGACGACTGCATATTCCTTCTAGAGAAATCGGACGGCTGTAGTTTGATCGACATTTGAAATGAGATTCAAATATTCAAAAAATGTCAAAGAAGGAAAATTCTGCGCACATAGTCGTCTTATGTCATATACTAACGACTCAAGTTGAAAAACGTGGTCTACATACATTCAAAAAGATAAGGGCATGGAGATGAGGTGATATTGCATAACTCAAACTATGAGGTCTAAGGTTGGAGAGAAGTGGTTTTGGAATTGCAACATGAAATTTTCAAAAACCTCACAAAAGCTTCGTTTTGGAGTGACTAAGAAGGATCCATGCTAAGATTTTCATTTTCATGTTTTAAACTTGTTTAAATGTTGGTCAAACTTAGATTTGACCAATTTTGAAATAACCATAATAAATTAAAAAATTATCGAAAAATTAAAAAACCGACGCACATAGTCTTAATATGTCACATAGTCTTAATATGTCACATACTAACGACTCATGTTGAAAAACATGGTCTACATACATTCAAATCAGAAGGGGGAGAATCTCCTGTGATATCGCATATCTCAAATGTGGAAATGAGAATTGCAACATGATAATTTCAAGATACTCACGAAATTATCATTTAGGACTGACTAAGAATGGTCTAGGCCCATTTCACGCACAATTTTTACACAAATGTGCGCCTGTTCGCACTCGGAGCACGCCGGGCACGCTCTGAGCGCGTCCAGAGTCCGCACTTAAGGTGTTCGACAAAAGTATAATAAGAAATATTCAAACGATTCAAGTTGATAAACAAGTTCTACACACGTTCAAATCACGTAACTACACAGAGCGTGCAAGTTCACGTCTAGTTCGTGTTTATATTGCGCTTGCTGTGTTGACACGGACAGTTCGTGTCCACTCGTCCTCGTCCGGTACGCGTCTAGAGTGCGCACTTAAGGTGTTCGACAAAAGTACAATAACTCAGTAACATTAAGTACAATAACGCTATATAGAAGAGAGGTTCATATTCGAATATCCCTAAGTTCATAATATATATGAAGATAACCCTAAGTTCATAATTTTATGAAAATAAAAAGGCTGATACATGAGTGTTCAAACAAACAAAGAGAGGTCCCTCTGTAGCAGCTGCTCTTTCTTGGCCCTGCAGGAACACCCTACTGGCCTCCCTTGGCCATCTCAACACCGAGGAGCTCCCTGTGTAGCAGCTGCTCTTCTCCACCTTGTGGAGGCGCTGCTTCTCCAACGTCATAGCTTGGTTTTCCAGGGCTAAAACTTCATTCCGCGCCAGCTTGTTATCCATCTGGAGGGCCAAAACCTTCTCATGAAGCTTTAGGTTGTTCTCCACCTGAACCTTCAGCTGTTCGGACAGCTTCTCGGCGAAGTTCGAGGCCATGAGAAACTGCTCTATAGCTTCCACCGTCTCGTCCATGTACTGATTAGCTTTCTTCAAGGCTGCAACTAGTCGTTCTTGTAAGTCCCCAATCGATTGCGTGAGGGAGGTGATCACCGACACCTCCTCCGGCGTGCGATCCGCCTCCGCTGCATTATCTCTGCTCGCATAAGCCGAATATATATGATGTTAACAAACCATGAGACCGAATGTAAACAGCAGATGCAACCGTAAGGAACTAACAATCGGAATAAGACCACACGTACATCATGGTAGCGGAGCGCTTGAGCGGTGATGCCATGGATGGTGAAGCCGCGACGAGTACAAGAATTTGGATTAGTGGCGGCGTCGGGAAGACTAGAGGATGAAGTACATACGGGAGGGGGTGTGCACCTCTATTTATGCGAGACTGGAGGATGAAGTACCCCACGAACTCGTTTTCCCACGCCCCACAACTGCACGTTTCCCACTTACTCGCTTCCCGCGCGTTTCCCACTTACGCGCTTCCTGGGGGCGCGAGGCTGTGCTCTAAATTGCACCGGTGTGCAGGAGGCCGGTACGCCCGCCTTAATGGCGACGCGCTTCTGCAGGCGACGAAGCGACGGGACGGCGAGCCGTCTGCGGCACACCTCGAAATTACGCCGGCGCCCAGGCTTTCCCGGCTTCCCAAGCGTCGGTGTGTCGTATCTCGTCGCTGCCGCAATAACTCCGACGCAACGCATGCTCACCCACCCGCCGCTTCCCACCCAGTGCCACCGCTTCCCGCCTCCGTTTCCATCCTCTCCCCACGTATATAACTCCTCCGCCGTGCCCGCAGCCTCCAAAGCCAACACCATGCCTCGCCGCCTCCAGACCACCTGGGCCATCCTCACCCGCGTCCACCCTTTGGGGCAGGAGGATCAGCCGGAGCAGGCGCCGGAGCTCCAGCCTATCAATGACGTCTTGCCCCTCGACTGGGCGGACGTCGACGTGGAGGACCAGGAGGAGGAGTCGCCGCAGGAGCAGAAGCTGCCACTGTCGCTGTGGCCTAACCAGGTGGCCGCGGTGAACTCCATCGACACCTTGGATGAGGCGGATGACGACTTCACGGAGGCAGTTGATGACTTCGCGGAGGCGGTTGATGTCTACGCGGAGGCGGCGGACGCGGTTGTTAACGCCATGGTGGTGGTCGCTGACGCAATGAACTCCATCGACGCCTACATGGCCGCCGAGCGCGCGGTGTACGACGACCTCAATGCCGTGGCGGCGGAGCGTGCGGCGAACCCGGCCTTGATGGAGGCCGCCCAACTTGCGGTTGTCTCCGACCTATGCGGCAGAGGACGCTACGAGGCAGGCCAGGGCGACCTAGACGGAGTTTAGAATGGGGCTAGTTAGTGTATATTAGGGCTAGTTAGGGTTCAAATTCGAAAACAGCCGACCATCGGTATTAAAATGAAGCCGCGGTATTACTAATTCATCAAACGGTCCATTTCGAAAACGGCGGACCAAATCCCAGCCGAGCCGCACAATAGCGGAGCCGTGGAAATTCCAGCCGAGCCACGCCAGGCCGACCCCACCAGTAGCGGAGCCACGGAAATTCCAGCCGAGCCGCGCCAGGCCGACCCCACCAGTCAGGCCAGGTGCGGGTCAAAGTAGGTTGACCAGAGGGAAACGAGCGTTTGGGCGATATGCGAGCTAACCAGGGCACATAACAGAGAAACAGCGCGGGTATGGCACAGACCGATAGAACTCAGCTAGGTATGGCACAAAACCAGTTGACCCTTGTTTATTTCGGTTTGCAATTATTTCCTGAATTTTGTTATTTCGGTTTGTCTAGTAATTTGCTAAAATGAGTTCCGCTGAGAATACTAAGTTGTGTGACTTTAGAAGCACCAACAATAATGATTTTATATGCACACCTATTGCTTCACCTGCATCTAAAGCTGAGTTCTTCGAAATTAAACCTGCTTTACTGAATCTTGTTATGAGAGAGCAATTCTCTGGTGTTAGTTCTGATGATGCTGCTGCCCATCTAAATAACTTTGTTGAATTATGTGAAATGCAAAAATATAAAGACATAGATGGTGATATCATAAAACTGAAATTATTTCCTTTCTTCTTGAGAGGAACAGCTAAAGAATGGTTGCTTTCACCGCCTAGGAATAGTATTGATTCTTGGATAAAATGCAAAGATGCTTTTATAGGAAAATACTATCCTCCTGCTAAGATTATTTCTCTAAGAAGTAGCATCATTAATTTTAAACAACTAGATAATGAACATGTTGCTCAAGCTTGGGAAAGAATGAAATCTTTGATAAAGAATTGCCCAACCCATGGACTGGCTGCTTGGATGATCATCCAAACCTTTTATGCAGGACTGAATTTTTCTTCAAGATACTTATTGGATTCAGCTGCTGGAGGTACCTTTATGTCCATCACTTTGGGGGATGCAACAAAACTCTTGGATGATATGATGGTAAATTATTCTGAATGGCATACGGAGAGGACACCTCAAGGTAAGAAGGTAAATTCTTTTGAAGAAACCTCCTCCTTGAGTGAAAAGATTGATACTATTATGTTTATGCTTGCTAGTGTTAAATTTCATATTGATCCCAATAATGTTCCTTTAGCTTCTTTAGTTGCACAAGAAGAGCATGTTGATGTAAACTTTATTAAAAGCAACAATTTTAACGACAATGCCTATTGGAACAACTATGGTAATAACAACTACAACCCTATCCTCCTAATGATGGCAACTCTTATGGTAATTCTTACAACAATAATAGTACTACCACCTCTGAACTTGAAACCACACCTCTGGACTTGAAACCATGTTAAAAGATTTTATCACTACACAAACTTTGTTTTATAAAACTGTTGAGGAAAAGCTTGGGAAAATTGATATACTTGCGTCTAAAGTTGATAATCTTTTCCTTGATGTTGATCTTTTAAAATCTAAAGTTATGCCTACTGAAACAAAAGAGAGTAATCCCTTTGCTAAAATTAATGCCATCCAAGTTCAAATTGATGAAAATGTTAGATTGATGGCTCAATTACGTGCTAGATGGGAAAGAGAAAGAGAGAACTAGAGAAAGAGGCTAATATTGTTAAAGTTTTTACTATTCTACCTCTGAAAATAATGGTTTTTCAAGTGTTAGTAAGCCTCCTACTATCAATGGTGACATAGTTGGTATAGGAAATGTCTCTACTTCACCCAAAAATTTAAAATTGCCTAAAACTACTGAAACTAGTGTTGACAAAAGTGCTGAAATTTTTAAGAACGTGAGAGAATGTGGTTCGGTTTGCTTTGCTGATAATAATTTTGATTGTGATAACTGTAATATCTCTGAGGTTATTAAGTTCTTGCAAAATTTGGCCACAATTCCTAATGCTAGCTCTCTTAATTTGGTTTTTACTACTCATATTACAAATGCTCTCATTAAAGCTAGGGAAGATAAATTAAAACTTGAAGCTTCTATCCCTAGGAAGTTAGAAGATGGTTGAGAGCCCATCATTGAAATGAAAATAGATAAATTTGATTGCAATGCTTTGTGTGACCTTGGTCCAAATATTTCTGTTATGCCTAGAAAGCTCTATGATATGTTTGATTTGCCACCATTGGAACATTGCTATTTGGATGTTTTTCTTTCTGATAATGCTTTGAAGAAACCTTTGGGGAGGATCAATGATATTCCTATTATGGTTAAAAATAACCTGGTCCCCGTTTATTTATTGTCTTGGATATTGAATGCAACCCATCTTGTTCAATTGTGTTGGAAAGACCCTTTCTGAGAACTGTGGGTGCTATTATTGATATGAAACAAGGTACCATCAAGTACCAATTCCCACTCAAGAAAGGTATGGAACACTTGCCTAGGAAAATGATGAAGCTACCTTTTGATTCTATTGTTCGTTCAAATTATGGTGTTGATGCTTCATCTCTTGATAATACTTGAGTTTCACTTTTTGTGCCAAGCTCAAAGGCGTTAAACAAAAGCGCTTATGGAAGACAACCCACTTTTATTTCCTGTTAATTTATTTTATTTTTGTTGTGTAAAATACTTGTCCTACCTCTGTAGAAATTCCTTTGTATCTTTATTTTATTGCAATGTTGTGTCAAGTTAAGCCTCTAGTCGAAAGTTGATGTTAAAATTCAATTTCTGTGCTGAAACAGATTTCTTCTGTCCACCGTTAACTTCATATCTCCTTACTGGAACGTCGGAAATATCTTCCCTTTTTTTTACACAATCCTCATATGTATACGCAACTTTCATTAGTTTTGAGTTTTCTGATCTGAGCAAGTTAACTGCCTCGAACAATTTGTCTTTACGGACTGATCTGTTTTTGACAGATTCTGCCATTTTATTTTGCAATGCCTCTTTTGCTATTTTTGATTTGATCTTTTTATCCTATTAAGTATCAGTGTCTGTAGCTAATTTCCAGTATCATTGGTAGCAATTTTGTTACTAAAGAATATCATATTTATTTGTGCACTAACCTTTAACAAAGTTACTCTTAGTTTGGTGTGGAGAAAGTTTTCAAGGATCAAGAGAAAGTCTGTAGCTAATGACAGGATAGTAACGCCAAAGCTTGGGCATTTCCCGGTGGTTCACCCCAATATAATTCAAAATACTCAAGCGTAAAAGATTAGGGATGCCCAAGTCATCCCCTTCTTCATCGACAAACTATCAGGTACTTTCTACTAAAACTATATTTTAATTCCGTCACATCTTATGTGCTTATATTGAAGCGTCTGTTTTTTTTTGTTTTTGTCATTTTCATTCTCTGAATAAATATGGATCATAGCATTCTTTTGTGTGGAAGAGAGACACGCTCCGTTTTTTCTCATGAATACTCGTATTCTTCACTTATATTCATTGAGTATTCTTCTTTTGTTATCGTTTGCTCTCTAGCTCTTGTTTTTCATACATCTCTTGTTAGAGCTGTTAGCTTTGTTATATTATACTCTCATATCTCATTGTTTAATTATTTCGAGAGTTTATCTTTTAAATAAGTTGATTGGTGTTTGGTTGAGAACAGAAAATGCAAAATGTGGTAGATGGTATAATTAAATGATACATTAATCTTGTAGATCATTAAATTGTGTCACTTGAATCATTGATGTTGTTTTGAGATATTAATTTTCTTAATGGTAAACAAGATGGTCTAGTAAATTGGAATGATTAAATGGTTGCTCTAGAAAAACTTGAAAACCGTGACACACTTAAATTTCCAGTTGATTGCATAATGGTATATGACTTCTACTTGACTAAAGAAATCTTAATGACTTTATGTTATGCGCTACGGTGGGGTCCCCAACAGTGACTTGTTCATTTGCCACAGCACCCCTAGGGCTAATTTTTATTATGCCTTGCATGATCGTATTTTTATTTGGAATCTTTTTACTTGTGAGTTCTAAAACTGCGGTTTTCATGGCATTTCCACCACTATATTGATAGCCTATTCGGCACTTTGCTTTGCCATTTCTCACATTGAGAGTTGGTGCATTTTTTGCGGGTACATCCAAACTCGTGGGAGATCTTCATCTTGTTCTCCTACACATAAGCCAAATATCTTCCTCAAAACATCCACCATACCTACCTACTACAGCATTTTCATAGCTGTTCCGAGATATATTGTCATGCAACATCCATCTTACATTACATGACTTGTTGTCATTCATTACTTATTTATTGCTTTGCGTGTTTCTATAAAGCTGATGTGTGGTTTTACCCATGTTACGCTAGATCACTGCATTAGTGTGTTGTCATATATCATATATCATATTAGGATGCTTGCCCCTAAAAGTGAAAAGAGCCATGGAGGCCATCGAAAAGAGAAACACAAAAAGAAAAAATAGAAAAAGGGGACAATATTACTATTCTTTATCACACACTTGTTCTTATGTTATAGCACCATATTATTTATAGTCATCACTTGTGCACATGTCAGAGCACCATATCATTTGTGATCATCATTTGTGCTCATATTTAGCACCTTTACTCCAAATGATATAGTTTTCATGTCTTAGTTGCATAACTATGTGGGGAACTTTACACTATAGAACTTGGCTTGTATATTCCAGTGATGAGCCTCCTCAAAAGTGCTCTAGGTCTTCATGAGCAAGCAAGTTGGATGCACCCCCACTAGTTCCATTGGAGAGCTTTCATATACTTATAGCTCCATGTGCATCCGTTGTATGGCAATCACTACTCCTTGCATAGCTTCGATTGTGTGACTTTTCTTGTCTAATTATCATCTACAACTTTGTGAGCCTTTCTTCCGTTGGCCTTCCAAACCTCCGTTAAAATTCTCTTAGCCATAACATCCTGGTGTCAAGAACCAACGTTGAACGCCTGCTTGTTTCTTTTGAGCAAATAATATATTGATCTTCTACATGCATATTGCTATTACTTGACTTGATCCTTTCATAAAGTTTTCATGTTTGTTGGAAGCATTAGATGATTATATTTTTGTGCTTGAAGCTTAAATCATCTCTAATATTTACTTTGCTCAGTTGATTGCTATCTAGGACTATATCATGGAAAGCTTTGCTTGCTTCACCTACTTGTTTATTCATTACTCATTTTGATATCAATATAAACTTCAACCCTTATTCATTTGATCTCAGTTTACATGCCTTACATTATTACATGATCAAGATTGTGTTTAAGCATGTCACTTCGGAAATTCTTCTTCTTTTATCGTTCTTGCCTACTCGAGACGAGTAGAACTAAGCTTGGGGATGTTGATACGTCTCCAACGTATCCATAATTTCTTGTGTTCCATGCTATGTTATATCATGTTATTACATGTTTTATATGCATTTTGTAGGACTAAACTATTAACAAGATGCCACAGTGCCAGTTCCCTGTTTTCTGTTGTTTTTGGTTTCAGAAAATCTCTTAAGGAAATATCCGCCAAACTCGAAACAAATCAACCAGGAATTATTTTGGAATATTTGCGTCGCGAAGAACCGAAGACGAGACGAAGAAGGGGCGCGAGGGGCCCACATCGCCTGGTGGCGCGGCAGCTTCTAGAGCCGCGCCGGGAGGTGATGTGGTGCCACCGACCTAGGTCTTTCGCCTACAAATACCCCCTTGACCTAAAAACAGAGCACATTTAATCACTTTTTCCTCCACGGGTCCCGAGCCGCCGCCGTCGACACCACCACTTCGGGAGAGATCAGAACTGCTCCCCGGCACCCTGCCGGGAGGGGGAATTCGTTCCCGGAGGCCTCTACGTCACCATGACCGCCTCCGGACTGATGCGTGAGTAGTCAACCTTGGACTACGGGTCCATATCAGTAGCTAGATGGTTGTCTTCTCCTCTTGTGCTATCATGTTTAGATCTTGTGAGCTGCCTATCATGATCATGATAATTCTCCATGTTGTGTTTTCTGGGATCCGATGAATATTGAGGACTAAAGTTATTGCTTCATAATATATCATGTGTGTGCTATTTAATGATCTTGCATGCTCTTCGTTACTTGTGTATGCTCTGGCCAAGTAGATGCTCGTAACTCCAAGAGGGGGTATTTATTCTCGATTGTATGTTCATGTTTCTATTAAATCTGGGGCAGTGACAGAAAGCTCTAATGTTGTAGATGTACTGTTCCTACTAGGGATAAAACAATAGTACTTTGTCTAAGTATGATGTTACTTACTTACTTTACACACAATGCTTAAGGCGATAATCTGTTGCATGCCACTTAATAGTGAAAGGGGTGCGGACGTTAACCGGAAGGTGGATTATTAGTCATAGATGCGGTTGGAACGGTCTATGTATATTGTTGTAATCCCCGAATGAATCTCACACTAGACACCATATCATTAGTATATGCATTGGGTTGCTCATCATTATTCTGTCAATTGCCTAGATGTAATTTGTTTACCACGCATGGATGAATGTTATTATTATTTATGAAGAGACACCACTAGTCAACTGTGGACCCCGGTCCTTCTCATTAATCTGATAACACCACAACTGCAAACATGTTACTTTCTGCAAATATCACTCTTTCTTTCACACTTACGTTTAATACTTTTGTTACAGCAAGCCGGTGGGATTGACACCCTCACCGTTGACTTGGGGCAAAATATTTGATTGTGTTGTGTGTAGATTCCACGTCAACTACGTCAAACTCTTTTCTGGCGCCATTGATACCTCGAGGGAATTCTTCATCTCCTACTGGTTCGATAATCTTGGTTTCATACTGAGGGAAATTTGCGGCTGCACTACTGCATACCTTCCTCTTGGGGTCTCCCAACAACACACCCACCATGTGCATCAGTCCATCTCCTTGGCGACTCTCAGGTCGTGTAACAAAGCTTCATATTTGGCGATGTTGTTTGTACATGGCTCAAAGTGTATCTGTAAGACGTAACTTAGCTTGTCTCCTTTTGGCGAAGTTAAGACGACGCCGGCTCCCCATCCTCCAAATAGTTTGGACCCGTCAAAGTGCATGATCCAGTGCTTGATACTCGGTGCGGGGGGTAAGGGGTCAAACTCGGTCTAGTCATTGATGAAATCAGCTAAAGCTTGAGATTTGATTGCTGTCCTTGACTCATAGGTTATGTGATAAGGCCCTATCTCGATTGCTCACTTTGCTACTCTACATGTTGCCTCTCTGTTTCTGATTATTTCTGCTAATGGAGCCGCACTAACCACTGTTATGGGGTATTCCTGGAAGTAGTGTAGCATTTTCTGGCTTGCCATGAAGACTCCAAAGACCAACTTCTGCTAATGTGGGTATCTTTGCTTTGACTCGGTTAGGGCCTCACTAACATAGTAAACCGACCTCTGAACTGGGTACTCCTTTCCCTCCTCTTTCCTCTCTACGACAACCACGGCACTGTCGGCTCGTGAATTGGCAGAGACGTATAACAACATTGGCTCCTTGCTTGTTGGAGCCGCTAAGAATGGCGCTATGGACAGTGTTTTCTTCAAATCTCAAAGGCGTCATCAGCTTCCTGGTCCCATATGAACTTGTCTGACTTTTTCAATAGTTTGTAAAGTGGAAGTGCTTTCTCTCCCATCCTTGCTATGAACCGGCTTAGGGCTGTGATGCAACCCGCCAACTTTTGGACATTATTTACGCACTCGGGCTTCTTAAGGTTCATGATCGCCTTAATCTTGGCCGTGTTTGCCTCTATTCCTCTCTCTGAAACTATGAAACTCAGCAGCATGCCTGCAGGAACCCCGAACACGCACTTGGTCGGGTTTAGCTTCATCTGATACTTGCGGAGATTAGTGAAGGTCTCCTTCAGGTCATCTAGAAGTGACCCGGCTTTCTATGACTTGATCACGACATCATCAACGTAAGCGTGAACGTTGCGCCCAATCTGATTCTCAAAACACTTCTGGATGCAGCTCTCGTACGTTGCCCTTGCGTTCTTAAGGCCAAAGGACATTGTCTTGTAACAAAAAGCTCCAAAGGGTGTAATGAATGATGTCTTCTCTTGGTATTCCACATTGAGCTTGATCTGGTGATACCCGGAATATGCATCCAGAAAACACAGCAACTCGCTGCTGGCTGCGGCATCAATTATCTGGTCTATCCGAGGCAGCGCAAAAGGATCTTTCGGGCAGACCTTGTTCAAACTCGTGTAATCAACACTCATCCTCCACTCGCCGTTCTTCTTTAATACGAGGACCGGGTTAGCCGGCCACTTCGGGTGATACACTTCCATGATGAAGCCGACCGCTAAAAGGCGGGCTATCTCTTCTCCGATTTATTTTCTGTCTGCATTGAAACGACGCAGACCCTGGTTTACTGGCTTTGCTGCTGGATGAACATGTAATCTGTGCTCGGCGAGTTCGCTCGGGACACCCGGCATGTCTGAACGAGACCATGCAAACATATCCCGATGCTCAAGGATGAACTCGACGAGCGCACTTTCCTAATTGGGTCCATGTGAGACCCGATCGAGAACTGCTTGGAAGCATCTCCTTCCACAAAATTAACCATCTTAGTGTCCTGAGAAGACTTGAAATTTTTCTCTCCTTCGTGAGTCCGTTTATCCAGCACACGCTTGTCAGCCGGGTCTACCTGAGACTTGTAGTACCTCAACTCTTTTTCTGAACAGGCCTGATCTGCAATGATAGCGTCACATCTGTCGCACTCAATTGTCATGTCTTTACTTCCCTCGACGGTGATGGTCCCTGGGGACCCGGTATCTTCAATTAGAGGTAAACATAGCACGGCCTCGCCATGAACTTGGCGTAAGACGGTCACCCGAATAAAGGGTGATACGGGCCTTTTAAATCTGCAACCTCGAAAGACAGGTACTCTGATCTGTATTGTGCCTTGCTTACTCCAAAGGCTACCTCCAAACTGATTTTACCTGTTGGGTGAGCTGACTTTCCTGGGACTATGCCATGAAAGATTGTTGATGTTGGTGTTAGCAGGCTCGCAGATAAACCCATCCTCTTGAATGTCTCCAGGTACAAGATGTTGATACTGCTTCCTCCGTCCATCAGGACCTTGTTCAAACGGAACCCGTGAACCTGTGGTGCAACAACTAAGGCTAGGAGACCCAGGTGTTTCATCCCTGGTGGGTGATCTTCCCGGCTCCACGTAACTGGTTGTTCTGACCACCTCAAATATCTTGGTATGGCTGTTGCTATGGCGTTGACCTCTCTTTCCTTCAACTTTTGCTCCCTTCGGGATGTGCTAGTGGTAAACACGTGATACTGAACCTGACTGTGAACCTCTTTCGGGTTATGTTGATAACCTCCTCCCTAGTTTTGACTTGACTCAGCGTTGTTGTTTGGCGGTCCCTTTGAGCCGGACCCTTGAACTTGGTAGGCCGGGTTACCGTTGTTGCCGTGGTTCCCGTGGTTTCCACTGCTCCCATTGTTTCCGTTGAAGTTGCCTTGGTTCTGCTCTAAAGACTGCTCATATCTCCTCCATGCTCTCATGTCAGCACGTTGTGCTAAGGTGTGACTTGCAGGTTTGTCGTTCTTGGCGTGTCTTGGGCCTGGCATATTGTCTATCTCACTGATGTTTGGCCCCCTTGCAGGACCTCCTCTGAAATTTCCGCCGGGTCTCGGCCCTCTATAACCTGTGGATTGAGTGGTTCCAACAAACTCTTAATTTCCTCCCTCATAGGGTCTTTTGTTGTTGTTGTTGTTGTTGTTGTTGTTGTTGTTGTTGTTGTTGTTGTTGTTGTTGTTGTTGTGATTTGGAGTCGGGTTACGCCCTGCGCTGACTCGGTAGTTCTTTTGTTGCTCTTCTGTTTCGCCCACTCTTTTATCTGTAGTTGCGTACTTGTTAGCAATTGAAACCACTGTCAGGGGGCTGCCCCCCGGGTAGGGCAGATCCCGGTACATATCAGCAGTATGGCAACAGTAATTGACCTATGGGGGCGAGCAAAGGGTCATCCCTGGGAGCTACAAATAGCCCCCAGGACGTAAGGGCGGCATAAGCACCAGCGGATGGTTCCTCTAAGAACTAGCTTCTCGAAGATGTCTTTGGTAACAGCCTAAGACATCTTTGGGAGGCTAGGCCTAGAGATACTCATCCTAAGCTGTACTCCGGAGCAGGGGTGGAACTCGGACGCAACCGGGAAGGATCTCGGGCTTATCGGTATGTCGGAGTCCTCCGGTAAGATCCCGGGTAGAGGAGAACCCGGAGGATCCGGATGGGCTTCCCGGGTAGATACTAACCGACTTACCTATCTCGGTCCTGGCAAGCTATCTTTTGTGTGCAGGAAGGACATGCCGAACTGAACAAGGAGGAGACCGACATGGGGGCATGTCGGTCGGAAGTCAGAGGTCTGGTGCAGGCTTTCCGCCTGACACGGGGGGAAGTCCCATTCCTCCTGACACGGAAGCATGGTCACCTCCCGTCTGGCACGGGAGCGTATCAGCCGATAGGATGACGCTACGACAAGATCGGACATGCCTAGCCCGGCAATCCGGAAAAGGCTACTAGGCATGGGCGAAGACATGTCTTGTCTCTGACAAGGGGACAATGATGATCCAGGGCGGCGCCTGCAGTCCTTGCCGGAATGATGACAATAGGGCTATACCGGGTAGCTCGGTGGCTAGGTTACACTAGCAGGTGTCGATATGACCGTTAGGCCTGTCCGGTGGGGCCGTGCCGGATTAGGGTTTCCGGCCCTTCCGGCCGGAACTCTATGAAAGGCGCCATAACTGCTTTGGTGGGAGCATGACCAAGTTGAGGGCCAAAACTATAGTCTCATTTACTCCTAGTGCATTTACTTCCTCCTCCTCTCTAGTTCATCTAGTTCATCACCGAAAGAGCTCAAGGAGCATGTTGTAGATCTTGTGCCACACTTATATTGAGAGGAAGGGCAGGAGTAGGGATGTTACCTCCTCACGAGGGCCCCGAACCTGGTTACATCGTGTGTGTGATTTTGCCTTCGTGCATTTGTTTGGGTTTGTTAGATCTTTGAGTGTTCTTCGGTGATTTCGTGTATTCCGGCATCTCCTACCGTGTGAGCTCTCTAGCTCGCTAGCCCTCCCCGGATCCACCAGCGTCCATCGGGCCCACACATTAGCCATCCTATGGCATCTGCCGTGACACCACCACGACAGTTTGCGCCCACCGTGGGGCGGGTAGAGGCGCTGGCTGGTGTACACATCCGGACGGGTTCCACCGTTCGCTCCGGCATCCCAGTTCTCTCTGGCCTGGTTGTCAGGCTGGGCGAGATGGATTTCGTCAGCGACAATGCCGGTTGCTTACGGAACAAGCCCTTTCCGGCGAATGGATGCCTCATCGACTTCGGCGTCTTCACCACCTACGTCACCACTGAGGTCGTGTGCAGCTATCCGGACGTTGTCCTGGGGGCTGAGGATCCCCCCATGCTCCGCGCCCCCCGGGATCAGCGTATCGATCGCCCCGCGGGCTGTGTCGTGGTCATGATGATCGGGGTGAGCGAGGAGGTGTTCCAGGACGCTCCCGACGGTGACGTCGGTAATGACCGGGTTCGGTTGGCAAAACCTCCTCAAGAGAGGGGTGCTTCCCGAGATGGCGATCCCCAACCGTCCCAACCTCATCGCCGACCGGATCCCCTCTCTGGTCTGGTAGCCAAGTTGGCTGTCCCTTTGACAGCTGACGCTGATACCCAAGTCACTTCAGCTGATTTGGATGAGCAGCGCAGGTTGCTGCTCGCGGAGGCCCAAGAGATCGCCGAGATCCGGCGTGAGCTTAGTGCTAGTCTCCGTGAGTACAATGCAGCTCACGAGTTCCCTAGGATAGATTCCCGGGACAAGCGCATTGCTGATCTGCGCAAGAAAGGCAGGATGGTGAATGATGAGTTGGTGGGTGGCGCACCGCCTAGCCATGGCAGGTCGGGTAGTATGATCTCGGCAGAAAAACCGGTGTACAGCTCACCGACAAAGACTCTTAGGGCTGCCGAGGCAGCTATGGCTGAGTTGGCCGGGCTATCCGGGTAAGCTCTGTGCAAGCAACAAGAGCGGGTCAACGAGTTAGTCGTAGAGGCTAACTGGCAGAACAAGGCCTTTAAGAAGAAGAACCCGGGAGCTGGGTCCCAGGTGTACTCGGCTAGGGCCGAGAGCAACAAATCGGGCGGAGAGGCTTCGTCTCCGCATCCGAGTCGGAGAAAGAGCAAAAGCTGTAGCCGGAGCCGAGGTTCCGGGAGAAACAAGCAATTGCAGACATACGACCCAGCCTTTGCCGGAGTTCAGCAAGCCGTACAGAACAATCCCGGTCAGTCTCAGGGTAGCCATGGTGGTGGTAACCGGGGTGTAGGAAACAATATCCCGGCTAACTGTGACAATCCACCTCGGAATCCACCACAAAGTCAGGGAAACCGGCAGAGAGATGTCGCCTCTGTCCCACAGCAAGCCATAGTTCCTGTGGTTAACAGACATGACGATGGCAACTAGAGGTTGCAGTAATTCGGATACCAGCCTAACGAGAATCCCTTGGGATCCCGAATAGGTACTCGACAGCTAGATCCAGTTGATGTTAGGTACCGGCTCGACCGGATTCATCAATCCGAGTTGGTTGAAGAGCAAGGCCCTCCGGGACCTGCCTGCTTCGGACCTCGGATCATGCGGGAGCCGGCTGTGCGAAATTTTTAGCTCAACCGGGGTGCCAAGACCTATGACGGTAGCTCGAAGCCGGAGGATTGGTTAACCGATTATGTAACTGCAGTAAGCATAGCCGGTGGAAACATATGCTGGGTGGTACGATATGTGCCGCAAATGTTGGAAGGACCTGCCAGGATCTGGCTAAATAACTTGAGGACTGGCAGCATAGACTGTTGGTTGGATTTCGAGGAGGCCTTCATCAGCAACTTCACCAGCGCATACAAGAGGGCCAACCGACCTCAGCAGCTTGCCATCTGCAGGCAGAGGAGCAATGAAACTGACCGAGAGTACCTTAGTCGGTGGAGCAACATTCGCAATTCTTGCGAAGGGGTTGTCGAGGCACAGGCCATATCGTGGTTTGCACAAGGATGCCGGCATGGCTCTATGCTTTGGCAAAAGCTGCAAAGGAAGATGCCGACAACCTTGGCAGAAACCATGCGCATCGCCGACACCTACACACTTGGAGACCCCATGCAACCCCTGGTGGTTGTCGGAGACTCCAACAGGAGGAATGCGGGAAATCAGCGCTCGGGGTCGAGCAGAAGCCATGATCGCCACGATTTCGGCCAGAAGAGGAACCAGCCCGTGTTCCACTATGCCTCGCAGCATGTCGCGGCGGTTGGCCGAGATCAGGGGGATGCCGGAAGCAATCAGCGGCAGAAAGTGACTGGCCCGGCTTGGGGTCAGAGCCAAGAAGTACAGAAAACTTGGATGGACCAAAAGAAGCCCCTGACATATGAAGAGATGCTGAACAAGCCATGCTGCTACCATACGTTAGAATCCAACAAGCCGGCTAATCACTCTACTCGGCAATGCAGCTGGTACCAGCGCACGTTACAAGAGGGTAGCGCGGGGGTTACTCGGTCGAACGCTCCGGCATCACGGCCCAATATCCCGAGACCCCCTCCACCACTATCCGGTGCCAATGCAGTCCGGATTAGTCAACCCACCCAGGGACCCCCTCCCAGACCAGTGAATATGGTGCACACCAGGAATGACAATGGTGCTGGTCCGAGTAACCAATCCGGACACCAGCAGGGCAACTACCGGGAGGCACATCGGAGCTATGTGGTCTTCGTGACCGAGCCTACCGACCGGAAGAGTGTGCGACATCACGCTCTGGAGGTAAATGTTGTGATCCCGGCGGTGCCCAAGTTCCTGCACTGGTCCGAGATGGAAATCACCTGGAGCCGGAAAGATCATCCCCGGGTTATGCCCAAGCCCGGTGGCTATGCTTTGGTGGTGCACCCGACCTTTGTCGGACCAAGCCTCAACGTCCGCTTCAGCAGGGTTCTAATTGACAATGGCAGTGCCATTAACATTATGTATAAGGATACCATGCTGAATCTGGAGGTGTCCATGAACACGCTGCTCCCAACCGAGACCACCTTCCACGGCATTGTGCCCGGAGTCTCCTGCTCCCCAATGGGAAAATTTTGGTTGAGGTATTATTTGGAACCTGGGAGAACTGCCGGACTGAGAGCTTGGAGTTTGAGGTCGTGGATCTCGAAAGTCCCTACCATGCACTCATTGGTAGGCCGGCACTGGCCAAATTCATGATCTCCACTCACATGGGGTGCCTGAAGATGAAGATGCCGGGTCCAAATGGAGTGATCACAGTCGCGGGAGACCATAAGCGCTCCATGGATTGTGCATCGGCCGGCTCAAACTTAGCCGAGTCTCTGGTCATTGCTGAGGAGAAGAAGAGAATTCAGCAAGTGGTTGCACTGTCCAAGACCTCGCAACTTGGCATACCTGGGATGGTGAACCCTGTAGCGTACCTGCACTTTAAATAAGGCAGATACCTGTGTATAGTGCAAATCCCTGGATCGATTCATTTGCACACACAGTTTACGATGTAATATCACAACAAAGCGTCAATTTTATTACATCGATGATCCAGAATTACAAAATATTCGATACAAGTTGCATAACATAAAGCTAGCATTGAAAAGTACACAACGGAAATACAATAGCAGTGAGTCTCTATAACTTTCATGCTGCCACAGGCGAAAACATGTTGGTTGTAGACTCAAAACCTTTAAACGAAACCTCACTCGTCATCTGATCAAATCTGCAATAAGAAAAATATTGCAACAACGTGGGTCAGATTCCATTAAAAATGGAGTCTGGCAAGTGACACTATGGTGGACACTTAATGGAATAACTCTAAAGCCTATATGCATATTTGGCTGGTGGAGTTCAAGGCTATTTTGCATAAAGCCAATTTTTCCTACTCTTTTGAAAACACTTTTCTTGAAATCAAGACGAGTATGGCATGAAAACCATAAATCTCATCTTCCCTTGTTCACCCATCAAGTTTTATTTCTGAAGTTGGAATGGTGGAATCCTCCGTTGACGTCCGTGATCAGCTGCTCAAATTGTCCGTACCGGGGACACGGCTAAGTACTTAGTTTTATACTCTGCAGAGGTTGTGCACGTTCACCATTGTACCCATTCAACCCAAATTATCCTTTACACACCATTTGTGATAAGGAAAGGAGAAGAATGAGACGAGATCTTTCAGAAGCATTTTCCCTCCCACTCTGGCTTGACCCGTTCCACCTATCATCCCCCTACATCTGCTTGTCAAGACGGAGAGAGTCCACGCAACGTAATTGATCAAGCCAGAGCCCATATGGCAATGGCTGCACTTGAAGTGTACATACTCCAGGAACCGTAGACATGGACCTGGGTAGCCACTCAACATAAACCATACAACCACTTACCACCCAGGTGTTTCATTCTTAACTTAGTAGAATTTAGATTTTCACAAAAACAACATTTGCATAGCATCAATAATTCTACTAAGTATTGCATAGGAACCTAGACACAGGAATAAGGATTTCTACACAGGTTTAGCATAGCAATACTATCCTACACATGCATATAAAATACACTAAGTAATGCATATAGAAATAATAGGAAGTTTATGAGGTGTGCCACTTGCCTTTGAATGTTGTCGTTGTTCACAACTCTTTTCAACGATACTCGGGACTCTCCGTTCAATCTAACAGTATAGACAAACAACAATACAACAATCAACATCAAGCACAACTCCACAATGCACACAAACACATACTAGATGAATAACTAAGTTTTATAAAACTTTCTAAGGAAAATATGTTTATGCACGATGTGCAAAATATTCCTAAGGGCTAGAAATGCTTTTTCATGCCATGAAATCTTTTAAGTTAATGCAAGGCAAATAGGTTGGTCCAAAAGGACTAAGGGCTAAGGTCATAAGTTGAATAAAATATTTTGTTTTATATCATCTTGAATAAGCACTCTAATGGCCTAGTCTTGACGTGTAGAAATATTTAGAGTAAATACTAAGTTATTTGTTCAAGATGATCAACAATTATTATCAACTCTTTGTAAATTGGACATTCACTATAGTGAGAGAGACAGACACCCGGCCAGCCACTTAAATTGTGGAACAGGTCTCATGTACGTGGACATGTAAGGTTTGTTTCCAGGCCGCTTCATCCCACTATGCCGCTAGGATCCAACAACTTCAAGATGATAACATCATGATCAAAATTTGTTAAAGTCAAATGTGAAGACAAGATTAGAAAAGAGGGAAAAGATAGAAAGGAAGATGTAGTTGTCCTCTAGGCTTCATCTACAGACTTGTAATATTCTCCTTGATGATGTCTTGATTGAAGTTTTGATAGACTTGATAAATCTTCAGACTTGGTGGTTCTTGTATCCTCGAGGCTGGTCTTGGATTTACTTAGTCATCATGAAGTCTAACAGAAGAAGGAGGGAGAAAGAAGAAAGAGGGAGAAAGACTTAGAAAATATTTCTGGTTGGTCTTCATGAACTTCTTCTTGATCTTTCTTCTAAGTGCTTCTACTCCTTGGAGATTCTTCTGGAGTCTCGTTTGGCTAAGTCCTTCATTGGTCTTCCAGCTCCATGTTGAAAATTACTAAGTGTCTATGTGTATAGCACTTTACTAGAATGCTAAGTTGAAATGATCCTAACTTAGAGAAAATGGGGGAGGAGTTTTCTTATGGGAAATATAACTACGAAATAAATATGCTATGAATGAAATGAAATTTTTAATCACAAGAAACATAAAAATAACTTTTGTGATTTCCTTATAAATATGCATGAATTTATAAATGCAATTTAATTAATTTCTAATTTTGGAAAATATAATAAAAGGAATAATTATAAGATTAAAGTTTCCGATGATTAAATTTTTATAATATAATTTAATAAATAGTGTTAATAGACAGGGGTATTTTAATTAAATTTATAGAAATTTACTTAAATCAAAATAATACTTTTATTAATAGTTATGTTGAAAATAGTCAAATTATTCAAATTAAATATATAACTATGAATTCATTCACAAATTACTCAAAAATATTTCATAGCAGTGGCATCAATTTACAAATACTCTAAAGTTTCTAAAACAATTTTATTTGTAATTTTTGGATTTATAGATTTAAAGTTATGACAAAAATACTCAAATTCACCATTTGAAATTTGAATATTTTATACTAATTCAAATTTGAATTTTGGCAGATCCATAATATTCTACATGTCGAGGGCTTTCCAAAAATATAAAATTTGTCAAATTTGGAGTTGTGGTTAAAAAGTTATAGATGTTTTAATTACAGGGACTATTCTGCAAACTTCCAATTAAAATAAAAATAATAAAAATAATAATTACACGTTGGCGCTGACGCGGATGCTGACGAGGCACGACGTGGCGCTGACGTGGCTGCCACGCGGGCGCTGACCGGATCTGATCTGGATCGTTGGATCCAGATCTGACGGTCCAGATCTAAACATACCGGTTCAAAACATGATTTAATCTCAGCCGTAAGATGTGGATCGGACGCTCACCGTGCTTTGACCAGATCGTGGCGGCGGAGGTTCACCGGAGATGGCGATGGTGGCGGCGCCGGTGTCGGTCGAGGACGGAGTCCACGCTCCCGTAGGTTCCCGGGCTCGGGGAGGTGACGAGGAGGCGTGGCGCGACACGGCACGGTGGATGGTGGCGATGGTGTCCGCTCGGCCGTCCCGGAGCGGCGGCGGACCGTGGTCGAAGGTGCTCGGGCGCCGGCGAGCTTTGCTTGCCCGGGCCCCGCACGATTGGTAGAGGAGAAGACCCAGAGATGGTGTCCACGGATGCGCACGAACAGGAGAGGAGATGGGAGGAGGTCTCAGGGGTGGGGGCTGCTCTTCTCGCCGGAACTCGAAGGAAAACGAGGCGGCGGCGCGGTGAAGTCCGGTGACCAATTTCTTCGGCCTGGCGGCACGAAACAAAGAGGAAGGAGAGGGCAAACGGAGGCGGGGACGCGGGGTTTATATGGAGGCAGAGGAGGGAACAAATCCCGCAAACAACTCGCCGGATTTTGGAAAGGAAATCGCGGCGGGATTTTCGGTCGGAGGTTGAAGACGAGCTGACGTCATCGCTGACGTCAGCGATTTTCCTTTTTCTGATTTTTCTCCAATTAATTCATAACTTTTGATTTAAATGTCCAAATGATGTCAATTTAATTTCTAAAAATTTGTAAAAATAATATCTTGCTGTTAAACCAGTTGTGGGTGTGGTTTGAACACTTTTAAAAAATAATAATTTAGAAATATTGATTAAATGTGAAATTGACACTTTTTGTTTAATTTAAAACTAGGGTTTAATTAATTTTAAACTGGCTAAATAAATTATATGAAATACCCATATTCAATTATGTTTGAATTTAAGTTATTTAAACACATTTTCTTAAACATGCATCTTTATTTTGGTTTAATTGAAGCTTAATATAATATAAATAATTTTTAAAGTAATAGGAAATATAATGGATTCTAATGTTAATTAAATTTTATTTTGTGTAACATTATATTTTATATTAAGATAAATCATTTGAAACTTCATAAACACCCTTGGAAAAGATTTTAGATTTAATTCTTTTCTTATATAGAATATATATATTCATGGAATTCATTTATGTTTTGAAAATAAATGGAATTCATTTTAAGCTAATGAAATTTTTATTTGGATAATCCATTTATAAACTATATGAATTTATTAGAGTTATAAACTATAGGGTGTAATTTCAACACTAAGTTTTGAACTAGTTGAAAGAATGAAAAACTATTTGACAAATAGATCATGTTTTAAATAGTTTAAAAAGAAAACTTGTAAATATTATTTTAATTTATGAATAGCTATGGCTATGTGGTTGGAATCATATACTTATGAGGAAACTATTTATTTCATGAAACTGGTTTGAAGGTTTTTCAACATTTATCAATTTACATATTAAGGGTTTTGAAATACAATGGATAATGTAATGTTTAAAGTGAGACATTGGACTTATTAAACTCTTTCCAATAAGTTTGAAGTCTTTCATAGTTGGTTTTCTTATGCATTTAATATTTTATTTTTAATAAAAAGAAAAGTTTTAAATTTTAGTGATTTTTGAATATTATAAAATGTTGGGATGTTACAAAACCGGAGCAGAACGCCTCATTCCATGCACCAAAGGAGACCAAGAAGGTGGGAGTTGACCCCAGCAACCCGGAGCGCCAGGTCATCATTGGCAACAACCTGGACATCAAATAGGAAGGCGAGCTCGTCGACTTCCTCCGTGAGAATCGGGATGCTTTTGCGTGGTCGAATGACGGTCTGCAAGGCGTTCCGAGGGAGTTGGCTGAGCACTCACTATTCGTCAGGCCTGACGCGAAACCGGTGAAGCAACCGACTAGGCGCCTCTCGGATGAGAGAAGAGCTGCTATCATGGAACATCTCGCAGTACTTCTGGCTACCAGGTTCGTGATGGAGGTGCTGCATCCGGATTGGACATCGAATCAGTCCTGGTAGAAAAGAAGAAAGATGATCCCCTCCTGCTTAAGGTGTGGCGCATGTGCATCGACTTCACCAACCTCAACAAGGCATACCCGAAAGATCCATTTCCACTTCCCCGGATAGATCAAGTGATCGATTCCACTGCCGGGAGTGAGCTTTTGACTTTTTTAGATGCCTATTCTGGTTTCCACCAGATACCTTTGAATCCGGATGATCAATTGAAAACTGCCTTTATTACCCCGTATGGAGCTTATTGCTATCGTGTCATGACTTTTGGTTTGAGAAATGCTGGTGCTACATACAAGAGATGCATGCAAAAATGTTTACATGACCAGATAGGCCGGAATGCCGAAGTCTATGTCGATGACATAGTCATAAAAACAAAAGAAAAATCCTCTCTGATCGATGATCTGAGGGAGACATTAAAAAATTTAAGGAGATTCCGGATGAAGTTGAATCCGGACAAATGTACATTCGGTGTTCCGGCAGGCAAGCTACTCGGTTTCCTCATATCAAGCCGGGGGATTGAGGTCAACCCGGTAAGATACGTGCAATCGAAAGCATGAAGTTACCGGTACGTCTCAAAGATGTGCATAAATTTACAGTCTGTCTGGCATCCCTAAGTCGGTTTGTGAGCCGACTAGGAGAGAAAGCCTTGCCCTTGTATCAATTGATGAAGAAGAGCAAAACATTTGTATGGACCCCGCAGGCTGATGCGACGTTCAATGATTTGAAGAAGATGCTTTCAACAGCACCAGTGTTGGCGTCCCCATTACCCAAGGAGCCTATGCTGCTGTACATAGCTGCCACTAACCGGTTAGTGAGTGTAGCCATCATAGTGGAAAGAGAAGAAGGGGATAAGCTGATACAAAGACCGGTGTATTATCTGAGCGAGGTGATCTCGACATCCAAACATAACTACCTGCACTATCAGAAGATGGCCTACGCAGTATACTTGGCAGTCACCAAGCTCAAGCACTATTTCCAAGAACACCCGATCACGGTGGTATGCGAAGCTCCCCTCGCCGAGATCATCGGCTGTAAGGATGCTAGCGACCGAGTTGCCAAATGGGCCATCCAGTTGTCTCCGTACGCTTCGGCATACGAGAGACGCGACGCCATTAAGTCGCAGGCGCTGCCGGACTTCTTGGTGGACTGGGCCGAGATGTAGTATGAACCTCCAATTCCCGACTACAACTTCTGGAGAATGCATTTCGATGGTTCCAAGGCCAAGATCGGATTGGGTGCCGGAGTAGTCCTCACCTCACCGAAGCAAGATGTGCTGAAGTATGTACTACAAATTCATTTTCGGGCATCTAACAATGTTGCCGAGTACGAGGCTTTGGTTCATGGACTGAATGTCGCCAAGGAAATCGGTATCCGCCGGATAGAGTGCTTAGGTGATTCTGACCTCGTGGTGCAGCAGGTATCGGGGAACTGGGATGCAATTGACGCCAACATGGCCTTATATCGGTTCCATGTGCAGAAAATATCCGGATTTTTCGAGGGCTGCAAATTCAAGCACATACCCAGAGGGGAAAATGAAGCAGCAGATGTGTTGTCCAAGCTAGGGTCATCCCGGGATGCCATCCCACCCGGCATCGCTCTCGAGCATCTGAGGAAGCCGTCTATCCAGCCCTCACCTAAGTCGGAATCTATCTTCATCCCCAAGGAACCTAGTTTGGAAGCCATACCTATGGAGGTGGAAGTCGGGAGTACTGCATTGAACCCGGGGACTGCACCACAGAGCTCGGAGATGGCAAACGGCATATCTATGGAGGTGATGTCAGCAGAGCGAATGGACATAGATACTCCCGTGTTCCCAGTTCGACCTGTCCCGGGATGGGCACAACCCATCATGGCATACATATCGGATGGAACCCTCCCGAAGAACGAGGTGGAAGCCCGACAGATACTATGAAGATCCAAGGCATACACCATCATCAGTCAATAGCTGTACAAGAGAAGTGTCACCGAAGTGCTCTAGAGATGTGTGGAGCCTGAGGAGGGCCAAGAAATGCTGTTGGAAATACACCAGGGAGAATGTGGACATCATGCATCATCTCGGGCGCTGGTGGCGAAGGTATTCCGGCATGGGTTCTATTGGCTCACCGCCTTGCAGCAAGCAGAGGACATTGTCCGAAAATGTGGAGGGCGCCAGAAGTTTGCCCACATAATACATATGCCGGCATCAACACTGAAAACCATCCCTATCACTTGGCCATTTGTTGTATGGTGCTTGGACATGGTCGGACAATTCAAGCCGGCAAGGGGTAATATGACACACATGCTGGTCATGGTGGACAAGTTTACCAAATGGATAGAGGTCAAACCAATCCGGAAATGTGACGGACACACCTCGGTCCAATTCTTGAAGGACATCATCTTGAGATACGGGTACATGCACAGCAGCATCACAGATAATGGTACCAACTTTGCGTTGGGGGAATTTGCTCGGTTTGTGCGGAGAAAAGAATCCGGTTGGATGTGGCACCAGTAGACCACCCGGAAGCAAACGGGCAAGTCGAGAGAGCAAATGCCTTGGTCTTGGCCGGCATCAAAGCCCGCCTGATCGAGCCACTGTTGAGAACTCCGAGATGTTGGATAGAGGAGATACCGGCAGTGTTGTGGGGTCTCCGGACCACACCGAATTGATCTACCGGGTATACGCCATTCTTTATGGTGTATGGTGCCGAAGCGGTGCTCCCAACCGACATACAGTATGATGCGCCAAGGGTTACAATGTTCACCGAGACCGAGGCAAAGGAAGCCCGGGAGGATGATGTTGACTTGCTCGAGGAAGCAAGGGAATTGGCATTGTCTCGGTCTGCAATTTATCAACAGAACCTCCGTCGCTATCATAGCCGGAAGGTGCATCCCAGAGTATTCCAAGAAGGGGATCTCGTGCTAAGGCTCATCCAACGCACAGCCGGGATGCATAAACTCTCACCTCCGTGGGAGGGTCCTTTTGTTGTAAGCAAGGCATTGCACAATGATTCTTATTACCTGGTAGATGCACATGAAGCTAGAAAATGTGTAATGGACAAAGCTGGTGAGGAGACCAAGCGTCCATGGAATGTAGCCTTGCTCCGTCCCTTTTACACTTAAAAGGCGCAATGTATGTATCTCGATTTTTTATCAATGAAATTTCGGCACCCCGAGGTGTTACTCGGGGATTGCCTGGCCAAAATGTGTTATTTATCCTGACTTGCATGTCGGCATCCTCGGGAGGAACCCGGGGACTGCCTATTTTTGTGCCCCTTTAATTTTTGCTATTCATCTGTTCTGTGCGTGCCGGCAACCCAGCGAGGAACCCGGGGACTGCCTTGTACTTATGTTTGTTTAGTATATGCCGGGAAAATTCTGAACTCGGTTTCTAAGTCGGAGTAATGTATGTCATGTGAAATAATCTTGTGACTTGACTGACAAACGCCGAAATGGTAGTCAAGATCAAAGAGCATCATATGTGAGAAACACGAAAACGAACTCGGGGACTCGGAATAGGAATTCTTCCAGCATATGCGTCTTACTTATCCGGTTGTTTATTTTATTATGTCGGGAATTTAACAACTGGAACACGGATATTCGTAAGTATTGTCTACCGTAAACGGAAGACCGTGACTCGACTGCCGAACACCGAAATGGTAGACAAAAGCAGAAATTGCCTAGCTACGGCAAACATGAAAATGTACTCGGGGACTTGTAGCAAAATAAACCGGCATAACTTGTCTTGCGTAGGAAGGATTAGAGTACGAATTAAAAGTATATTACAACTGAAACCGTCATCCCGGGGATTTAATGTTTCTACACTTAAGTATTTTTCAGGCCAAACATCGTCATTTGGCAGCACAGTCAAGGAGCAGTAGGAGAAGCTGGCTTCTCGGATTAATCAGCAGAGGGAGCGACGATAACGGTCTCCTCCGCACTGGCAGTGATGTCCGGAGCGGCCACATTCACCTCGGCCGGAGGGATCTCGGGTGCCGGAGGAACAACGGCATCCCGGGAAGCCACGGTATCGGTGGCTGCGCCTGTCTCGGCGTCATCAGCCTCCGGGATCTCGGCGTCCGCGTCGTCAGTATCCCCCGTCTCGCCGTCATCTTCATAGTTTGACTCGGAGTCAGAAACAATGAGGCTCGTGATGAAGGGGCCGGGATCCGCCCAGCCGGCAAGGCGATGAGTAGTCTCTTGGCGTAGCCGGATCTTGGCCGGGGCAGTGTACCACTCCAAGACGATGCGCAAGCTCTTGATCACTTCAAGATCGAGCCCCTCGTACCAACTCAGCACATGCTTCAGTGCTTGGTCAGCACCAGCACGGGCACTGGAGTGCTTCCAGGCGGGAAGCCGATTACCGGCATCCTGAAGTGCGGTGGCCAGTTTGGTGATCGAGAGGTTGCCGGTAACACCAGGCCACAGGGCACCGTGAGCATGGACGGCCTCGCTAAGGAGCTCGGTGCTGATCGACCGGAGAGGTACCATCCGGGCCTTCAAGGCGATGAGATGGTCATCGATGTCCCATGAGTCCAAGACATGACCCTTTCCGGCTCGCTTCTCCCGGGTGGCAGCGATCGCGAGGTTAGCGTCTTCTCGGGAATGCTCGAAGTGTCCTTTAGAAAGGAGAACTGTCACGTGGACAAGCCATGAGGCGATATCGGCAAAAAGAGGAAGACGAAAAAAGAGAACTCGGTGAACTTACTGTTCATATCCCTGTTTAGACCGGTGAGCTCGGTCAGCCAAACTTCTTGCTTCGACCGGAGAAGGGCCAACTCGGTCTCGGCAAGGTGCGCGCGCGCCTCAGATTGGTCCAAGGTTTGCTTCTGCTTCTTGGTAGCGTCCACAAAACTCGTCTTTAAGTCTGCAGCAGTGACTTGGCCTTCTCCAGCTCGGCGTTTAGCCAAGCGATCTCGGATTGAGCGTCAGATAAGGCAGATTTTTGATCCACCGAGATCTTTCGCGTGGCGTCCCGCTCCTCCCGAAGTCGCCCGTCTGACCTCTTGGACTGACCGAAGCCAGCAAGAAGTCGGTGGAAGACACTGCTGCGTTTTTTGCTGCAGTCCTGTAATCAGTGCTTATCCGATATCAGTCTCAGGGACTTCAGCGGGGAAGATAACAAGGCATTTATTCGAGATCCACAGTTATGAACCAACTCGGTGGAAAGGATCTCGAGCGCTGGGAAGTGATTTTTTTTCCAGATTAGAGCCTAGTGATCTGCTACTCGGTGGAGTCTAGAGCACTAAGCACTAACCTCGGGGACTAGTGAGGATAGAAGAATAAAACTTAGTAAGGGTAAAAGAAAGAAACTTACATCAACAACCCGGGTAACGTCCAGGACAGCCACCTGGAGAGCGTGCAAGGCTTGAGCGCTGCGGCTCGGGCCAGCAGCGTGCAAGTCTCCCTCGATCTCGGAGGCGTCGGCAGCAATCCAGGCTTGGTTGTAATCTTCAACAGCACGTAAGCCGGTTGCGGTGGATGCACTCGCCGCGGCAACCTCCCGAGATCCTGAGGACACAAAGGTGCTTACGGACGCTCGCAGGGCCTGCAAGGCAGCTGTGGGGATCTCGACAGGAGGTGGCGGTAACCCGGAAAACATACCCGAGACAGAAGAACCCTTGCTTAGGGCCAAGTCTTGGGTTGAGGACTTCGGAGGAGTGCTGGGCTTAGCAGGGGCAATCTTCTGCCCGAAGGCCTGGCTGCGCGATTTCCCGGATGGAAGATTAGGTTGCCGTGAAGGAGGGGGTGTGGGCTGCTTCGGCGACGGGGTTTTGCGTGGAGCTAGCCGGGTAGAGGCACGCGGTACAACCTGCCGCGGAGGACTCGGCATATCTGCATCAAGTTGAGGAGACAACACCCGGCGCGGGGTATCCGGAAGGACAACGTCCTCGGTCGCCGCAGTGGGCTGTGCCGGGATCTCGGTCGCCGCGGGATGGACACCTGGAGTCCCATCACCGTTAGAGGCGCGAGGAGTCGCGACTTCGGTCAGCAAAGGACCGGATTCAGGATGATCGGTGTCCTGCGCTCGACGCCGAGGTGGAGAAGGGGCAGCCCGGGATGGACTAGGAGATCGGGACCCCGGAGGACGGGAACCCGCGGACGGCGGAACGTCGAGAGCCGCTCTGTAATAGACATGTCAGAAAGGACCTCGGGAGAGACCAAGATAGAACAACTCGAGGCGAGAAGGTCACCTCTACTCCGCCGGGGAGGCTTGTCGCCCGGCTGCTTGGTGATCTTGCTCTTCTTGGTGGCGGCACCCGAGCCACCGGCATGGGCGGTCTCGGATCCCGCACGTTTGCGGGTCTCGGCACGCTTCGTCGCGGCTATAGGCCCCGGAACCACTGGCAGGGCGTATCGGAGAGGACGGGCATCAATTATATCAAGTATTTGACATTCATTGTCATCATCTTCGTCAGTATCAACTTGGATAGCCTCTTGAGCTGATGGATTACCCAGAGCGGCAGCGCGGGCTAGAGTAATCGAGAGGTGATCCTCGCCGTCGGGATCCTCGTCCGGCATCTTCCTCGGCACCGAGAAGTCATCCGTGGACTTGCCCTCGGCATGCATCACGTCTTCTTCTATCTGTCGCTCGAACAACTGCAGCAAGAAGAGGAAATCAATACGTAACGGGTATGTCGGTTTCCTGCGGAACTCGGTTAAATACGGAAGTCGGCGAAAAGCAAGCACAAGCACCTCCTCCAGTGGTTTCTTGCGGGTACCGGCGCATAGTCCCCACTTCCAATCCTCTGGCATCTTCGTTCGAGCGATAGCTCGAACACGGCGCCAAACCGCGGCCTTGTCCAGTGGAAAGATACTGGTCCGGGTGGGATCATATAACCCACTCATGTAGCATATCTTGTGTACTCGGGATTGGAGAGGGCAAACTCGGCAGATGATGAAGCAGCGCAGGAGGTCATCAGACGTCAAGTCGGTCACGAGGACGCCTAAGACGTCGTTCATGCTTTCGACCTCCTCGGAGTCTGGGAGCTTGTTCCAAAGCTCGAACTCGCAGGGAGGACCCATGACGAACTTGGGCAGATTAATGAAATCAGGAGCAGAGGAACTCGGAGAGTCTCCCGAGGCCTCCCGGTTCCGCACATAAAAGAAGCTCCGTTGCCAATTCCGGCAGGATTCCAGTCCCTGAACCTTGGGGAATCCGGACTCGCTACGGGGAATGATGGTCGCCGCCCCACAGTCGACGTGGTCTTTGACCTTCTTGTCCGGGTTGAGGATGACTTGCCGGCGGAGAAGGAAGTATTTCGCCCAAAGTTCCACGAACGGCCAGACACCGAGATACCCTTCGCGTACGTAGCGAAGCAGGAAGTCGCGAAAGATGGTGCGGTTGAAGGTCGTAGGTGTCGAGGAAGTCGCGAAAGAATGGGCTAGCCGGGAGCCCGAACCCACGCTCGAAGTGCGTGAGGAACACTACGCGTTCACCGGGTTGGGGTTCCGGCTCAACCTCACCCCTAGGAAGTCGGCATTCGACCTGCGGCGGGATTCGGTGTGTCCGGTATAGCCAATCGAGATCCCCTGATGGGTCTCGGAGCCGTCCCAGCATCCTCTGATACTCTCGTCACCCATCTCGGAGGGCCCAGAAGACATATCAGAGCCACTCTGCAGGCGAAGTACCAGTTAGTCAGGTTAGTATGTCGGTAACGGAAGACCCCGGGTTAGAAACTGCTACCGCCAACCGGATTCCTAGCGAACGAATCTACCGCAGCTGAACTAATGGGATTTAATCGAGGCAAAAATACTGGTGCAACGTATGAAATTTGAGTGATACGGCTGAGGGTGAGGGCAGAGCAAACATAGCCATCTGCGCCGCACAGCCACGGCAAATCGCACTCACGGGCAGGGGCGTGATTCATGGAGGCGCGGAAGAACTCACGTGCAAGCGCGAAAGGTCGCCACCGTGAAGGAGTTCGCCGGGGGGAATGGAGGCACTCACCGGAGGAGAAGGTAGCACCGAGGCGCGGGACTGTCGCGGACCGATGGTGGAGGCGGAGAGCTCCGGCGGCGGGCTGCGGCAGCGGTGCTTGAAATTCGGGCGCGACGGCGGCGGAGCGCTCGGGACGGTTGCGGGGGAAGAATGGAAGGTTGGGGAAGAAGAAGGAATGACCTCTCCGATCCCCTATTTATGGGGAGCTACGGAACGGTTTTCGATTTTCCCGTCCACGATCTCTCAAATCGTGGGTGGGATCGGGCTGTGCCGAGTCCAACACGTGTCCGCACGCGGAGCAATCCTCATTGCCACACCGCAGGCCACACGGACCCAACGGTTGGGCTTCGGATCGAGTTCGTATCCCGGCTCGCGAACCCGAGCAGCACCGCATTAAGTCAAGGTGTACAGTGTTTCTCTGTCTGGACAAGACCCCGGGTGGGACCCCCTGACAGAGGAACTTTTATCCAGCGCGAGAAGCGGGGTGCGGGTTGTTATACCAAGATCCGGGTAGGAGTCGGATAGTCTCCTTCCCCGGATAGATCTTCTCGGATGAACGGATCCCGGAAAAAGGATGTCGGTATAAAACATTCCGTTCTCCAGGGCGAGAGTTGGTTTTGGCTTTTTAATTAATTCTCTTCTTCAAGTTGATCCCGCACATCGTCTTAGGTCGCTGTACAGCACCAGCTTCAGGGACTAGTGTCGGCGGGCTGCCCCCCGGGTAGGGCAGATCCCGGTACAGATCAGCAGTATGGCCACAGTAATTGACCTATGGGGGCGAGCAAGGGCCATCCTATGGTTCCCCGAAGGGGAAACTTCACCTTTCGAAGGTGGTTGGGCCAAATGTGTCTCTTGGAAGGCGCAAGGGTCATCGCTGGGAGCTATAAATAGCCCCACAGGCCGTAAGGGCGGCATAAGCACCAGAACTAGTTTCTCGAAGATGTCTTTGGTAACAGCCTAAGACATCTTCGGGAGGCTAGGCCTAGAGATACTCATCCTAAGCTGTTCTCCGGAGCAGGGGTGGAACTCGGACGCAACCGGGAAGGATCTCGGGCTTATCGGTATGTCGGAGTCCTCCGGAAAGATCCCGGGTAGAGGAGAACCCGGAGGATCCGGATGGGCTTCCCGGGTAGATACTAACCGACTTACCTATCTCGGTCCTGGCAAGCTATCTTTGGTGTGCAGGAAGGACATGCCGAACTAAACAAGGAGGAGACCGACATGGGGGCATGTCGGCCGGAAGTCAGAGGTCTGGTGCAGGCTTTCCGCCTGACACGGGGGAAAGTCCCATTCTTCCTGACACGGAAGCATGGTCACCTCCCGTCTGGCACGGGAGCATGTCAGCCGGTACGATGACGCTACGACAAGATCGGACATGCCTAGCCCGGCAATCCAGAAAAGGCTACTAGGCATGGGCGAAAACATGTCTTGTCTCTGTCAAGGGGACAATGATGATCCAGGGTGGAGCCTGCAGTCCTTGCCGGAATGATGACAATAGGGCTATACCGGGTAGCTCGGCGGCTAGGTCGCACTAGCAGGTGTCGACATGACCGTTAGGCCTGTCCGGTGGGGCTGTGCCGGATTAGTGCTTCCGGCCCTTCCGGCCGGAACTCTATAAAAGGCGCCATAACTGCTTCGGTGGGAGCATGACCAAGTTGAGGGCCAAAACTATAGTCTCATTTACTCCTAGTGCATTTACTTCCTCCTCCCTAGTTCATCTAGTTCATCACCGAAAGAGCTCAAGGAGCATGTTGTAGATCTTGTGCCACACTTATATTGAGAGGAAGGGCAGGAGTAGGGGTGTTACCTCCTCACGAGGGCCCCGAACCTGGGTACATCGTGTGTGTGATTTTGCCTTCGTGCATTTGTTTGGGTTTGTTAGATCTTTGAGTGTTCTTCGGTGATTTCATGTACTCCGGCATCTCCTACCGTGTGAGCTCTCTAGCTCGCTAGCCCTCCCCGGATCCACCAGCGTCCATCGGCCCCACACATTAGCCATCCTATGGCATCTGCCGTGACACCACCACGACATCGCCTATCGCGATATCTTGGCGAGCTGGGTCTTCCCTCATACGTCCCAGTTTGTGCGTCAAGGAATCCAAACCACAGTTATTCTCCGTAGCTGTTATCGATGCTTGTGCTGAGATGTTTGTTGATGATTGTAGGATTTCTGTAATCCGGGCTACCCACTGCCTTGCTGACTCGGTCTTCCTCATAACACATCGATCTAGGTCCGCCTCCGTCTACTGCTTTTTGCATGTCCCGGTGAAGCTCATGATGAAAGCCGTCTTGAGCTCCTCCCATGAGTGGATGCTGTTTGGTGGAAGTCGGTCGAGCCAAATCTTGGGTGCCCCTTCTGCCATCATGAGATATAGGTATCGCGCGCATAGGTTTGCCGTTGCGTTCTTCATGTCCATGGCCATGCTATAACCACTCAACCATGTCTCCAGGTTCATGTTCGGCTCATAGTTAACGATCTTGCTTGGCTCTTTGAATTTTTCTCTGAAAGGTTCTGATCTGATTGCATCTGATAAGCACTTGGGCCCTGTCAGGTTTGCCGACGAGCCTCCCCCTTGACCCGGCGCAGGTGAATTCACGACGGGTCTGGGTTGAGCCGTAACCCCAACTCCAACTCCGGCTTCTGCCGCGGCACCTCCAGCCGCCACGCGTCTTGCTCTTGAACTGTCGACTATGGACTGGGCAGCACAGGCGGCAGGCGCGGCTACCCTCCGAGGTGCGGGGACCTGCTGCTGCGGTTGCTGTACTTCTAGTTGCGGGGCTGGCCGGTTTAGCGGTCCCAGTCTATTATGAACTGATCTTGTTGCTGCCTGCTCTAGCTGCGGGTTCTGGTACGGCTCCTCACTGGTTCTGAATTGAAAGCTTGTGAACCTCGTGGTTTATTGTTCTGTTGGACCACGGTTGTTCATAGTAGATCAACAACTCTTCTTGCTTCTAAACCGGCCGGTGAGTTGTCGAAAGGTATTTGCTCTAGGGCATGTGTCGCTGCAAAAATATTATCAACTGGATTATTGTAATGACTCAGAGGGGGATCAAACCTGGGTGGAGGTGGTGGTAGCTGATCAATGATCGTTGCTCCGGCTCTGGTCGGGCTTCTCACTGGTGCCAATGGTAACCCGGCCGAAGGCACGCCTGCCCCTGGTATCGGATTAGCCGTTGCTACTGGTACCGGTACTGGCGCCGCGTTGAGTGTTATCTTATAGTCCAAATCCCAAGGTGCTATGGTGTTTGTGCCGGTTGGTCGGTGAAGCGGGCTTCTGCGTCTCCTGTTCTGGATAGCAGTTAGCTCGTCCCTTCTTCTCTGGAGGGTGTTTCTTTCTTCAAGTAGACTCTCCTCTTGCTGAATCACCAACCGCTCTCTATCTTGTATGCGCGCTCTTGATTTGCCCTCACCACTGCCTGCCTTAGATCTTCTAATTCTCTCATCATAGTTGTGCTAGTGTTTGTTACGTCTCCCTGATGTAGCGCCGGGCTTGTTGATGGTCCGGCGAGCACGTGATGCTGCAAAGGCGAAGGTCGGACCATGTTGGCCGGGTTTGGTGCTGGCAGTGGTGTTTGTGCTAAGATCGGGTTTCCAAGGGCTATCCCTGCAGCTGGTGTCTGCGCCTGTGCCAAAGAACTGAAAGTCGGTAAAATTCCTCCGGTAGTGGGATTAGGTGGTGCATAGTTTGCTACTGGCGCGGCTTGATGTTGATCCCAATTGTCTCTATTCTGCCTTGCCAATACTTCGGCACTTGTCTCATCGCTTACGGAAGCCGATCCTCCATCGGCCGGTGGTGCCCGGGTCACGACGTGAACAATCATGTGACGTACGGGTCCCAGTGGTGTCGGGTGATCTTCGTCTTCAAGCCCATCTCCATAACGCTCCTCGAATAATGGTAAAATTGACTATGTGTCTGTATCTAGATCTGACATATTGGTGGGGGTGATAATGGAATCTTCAATAACCTGGATCGCCGACTCTCCCTCTTCGGTGGTGGCTTCAAATTCTGGTGATCAGACTGACTTTTCCCCATCCGTCTGGGCCATTGTGGTTGACCCGGACTCTGATTCGAACTCCGCCTCATACTGTTCTCTACCGGCTCCGCTAGATCGGATCACACTGCTGAAAACATCGCTCTGCCCAAAGATGAGCATAGATCCGGTTTCCAAGAAATCTGCCTCTTCTGTCCAGCCGGAGTCGTCCAAGATCGGCCCCCTCCTAGGAGCGTGTGGATCTGGCCGATAGCTAGGTTTTCCATACCTCGCCGCGCTTCTCCTGAAAAAGTGATGCTCTTGGCCGCATGCCCCACGGTGGGCGCCAACTGTCATGGGATTGTCACGACAGATGTTTCCGGGTGGAAACTTGAGATGAGGGGCATGGCAGCTTCCGACATCAGGACCTTGTCTAGCGTGGTGTGGGGAAACGAGGGTTTACCCAGGTTTGGCCCCTCATCTTGAGGTAAAGGCCTACTTCCTGTTTCGGCTTTATTGAACAGGGTTTCGAGAACTCGGCGCCTTAGCTTCCGGGTCTCGAGATTACAATGGTGTCTCTCCTATGACTTGTGTCGATTGAACTTAGCTCTCTAGGAACTAGGAGACCCCCTTATATAGGCGGCGGGTCTCGCTGGAGGTTCAAGGCCGGGTCCGGGTTCCTATGATACCCGGACTCTACTCTAAGTCCTCTAAGCCTCCACTTTCCTTAGCAGGACTCCGTCTTGTACTTGGTCTCCAGCTTTCTGGATCCTTCTTGCTTGCGGGCCAAGGCACACGTTGCGCACCGGCTTACGTGTCACTCGGCCCATGTCTTTACGCTTGATCCGGCCCAGGCTCCTGCCAGGCCGGCTTGTCTTCTATGTCGGTGGGCCTACCGGGTTATGATCCCCCAACAATGTGTGTGCTATTTAATGATCTTGCATGCTCTCCGTTACTTGTGTGTGCTTTGGCCAAGTAGTGCTGCTATCAGAGATCAAATTTAGCACGCCAAGAGTAGTAGCATACGAGGAAGAGGAAGCAAATATATCACAAGAACACGCTTTGGACATACTCGACGAAGCACGAGACACGACTTTAGCTCGCACAACTATTTACCAACAAGATCTGAGGAATTATCACGGTCGACGTCTCCGACCCAGGACATTCATGGTGGGAGACTTAGTACTGCGACTAAAATAGAAGAAAGTCCACAAGCTTGATCACCATGGTAGGGCCCATTCATCATTACTAGTTATTGAAGGAGGCGCCTATCGACTGAAGCACGCACAGAGAGGAGAGCTATCACACAATCCATGGAACGTGGCGCACTTACGTCGTTTTTACGCATAGGTCTCTCGACAAAACATTGTAAAAAACTAGTAGATTTCAGACGCGCTCTTTTCCTTACCAGGGTATCTAAGGGGTCTGGAAGGTTTTTAATGAGGCGGTCTACTAGATATATATCTGCAATAAAGGAGAGTTACTATGTACCTGATTACCCTACGCAATCACATAAACCCACACGATAGACTCGGGGGCTGGGTCTTGCTGAGATTACATAATCACATAAACCCGCTCGATAGACTCGGGGGCTGGGTCTTGTTGAGATTACATAATCACATCAACCCGCTCGATAGACTCGGGGGCCGCAGTACATGAGACACCTTTTAAAGAGGGCGCGGAACAGACTAACAAAACAGTCGACTCCAAGGCTTAAGAAAAAAGCCTAAAAAAAATCAACCTCCGTTTTGAGATTTGTCAGCTGCAGGTTTGGCTCTAGTTATAGACTAGAGTATAGACAATTTAGGATCCTCTAAGCCTTTCTATAGACCCCCTAAGTAGGTAAGGTACTAAAAAAAACTAAAAACTAGCACTACTAACACAGGCTGAAGAGGGTGACCTCGAAAAAGAATACAATTAAAGATGTGGCCTTCCCTCCATGCACATATATGGATATGGAGCACTCTTTTCCACCCTAAAAAAGAATAGCCAGAAATAGTCAATCCCCGGTGAATGACATATCTTTTTATTATTCTCTGAATGGTGGGAGCTTAAGCCAATAGTCAGGGAGATATTTCCCGGGACTTCCTGGAGGCGACAGTCCTCCGCGCAACGTCAAAGAGTCGGCGAGCAATTGTTTTCGCCTCATCTGCCGACAACTGATGGGCCGTACGCCGGATTTTATTGGGAGGGTCGCCTCTCATTTAATTAGTAGTCGTAGGGATGACTTGAAAGAGAATATCCATGCATATCGTCGTTTCGCTCGCTTTCCAATGGTTCAGAGCGAATGCAAAGAGTAAAATCCAACGCTCAGTGGTTTCAATTCCTTAGGCCTTGTGAGCCGTTCTTTCTAGCTAGTTCTTTCCTTCATCTTGTAAGCCACTGGTCCAATGCAAGTGGACTGGGCACTGAAGCGTAGAGGAGTGGTTATGCTGGTTGCCGGGAGTCGGGGCAGAGGGCTTGATGGCCTTCAACGTGCGTTGGGCCGCATGCAGTTGCACCAGGACTGACGGGGTGGGGGCTTGCTGTCTACTTGGCGAGCCTTCACTGCCCCCTTCTGTAACTTCCCTTCTTTCGTCCGTCCACGAGGCAGTAAAAAGAAAGAGAGAAAGGGGCGGCTATAACGCAGGAGTCCGTCTCGGTGAACGTAGACGCTAGCTTTGAGGTGGATACCATGAAAGGAACAAGGGGAGCTGTGATCCGATATGATAGGGCTGGGTCTTGTTGAGATTACATAATCACATAAACCTGCTCGATATACTCGGGGGCTGGGTCTCGCTGAGATTGCATAATCACATAAATCCACTCGATAGACTCGGGGGCTGGGTCTTGTTAAGTTAACACAAACATATAAACCCACTCGGTAGGTTCAAGGGTTGGGTCTTACTGAAGACAAGAAAATTAGCAAGGTTCGCTTCAAAACGCATAAAGGAGAGAACAAGCGAATAAAGCATATATCACAAAAGTTTTGTCTCATAACAAAAATTCCAAATGATTACAGAGGAAGCAGCTACTCGCAAGATGACATCTTAGCCTTGCCAGCACGAGACTGACGCTCAGCAGATATGGCAGCTTGGCGGCGCTCTCCAGGACAATTGCTAGCCTTTGCAAGGCGGGCAGCAGGATCAGAAATTCCCCGGAAAGGCAAAGGTTTCCCTTTTGATTTCTTCGGGTAGTCCGACAAAGTAGCTTCATAGTTAGCTTCGACGCCATTCGCTAGCAGCAACTTCAAGGTAACTTCCGAGCCACGTATTGTCAAGTCGCGTGCCCACGCGTTAAGGGTCGTCGAACCAGGACCCAACACCTTGGCAGACTCCTCCACAGTCGACGGCACAACAGCCCCAGGCAAGGCCTCGGCAAAGACAACACCCAGTGTCTGGGTAGACACATCCAAGGAACGTCGAGTGCTGTCCGATTCTTCGCGAGCGTGTACTTGCTGGTCATGAAGTTGTTTTTCCAGCGTGGCCAGCCGATCTTCAAGGGAAGATTTTTCCTCTACAATAGACATAACACATCAAGGTTATACAAATACTCAACATATGATTCACAAACCAGTCGAAAAGGATAAAGCCTTACGACTGATCCGCTCTAAATTAGAAAGCAGTCGGATTTGCTCCTCCTCAGCGTGAACAAAGGCCTGGCCGACAACGACCAAGCCACTTACAGAAGGCTACAAAAAGGAGCATGCAACACATAGTCGAGTCAAAGGAAAATGGAAATACAAGAAAGGCAAACGAAGCAAAAGGCAAGACACTTACATGGTCAACCCAAGAAGAAAGGGAGGGTGGCTTCCTAGCGACACTATCAGGAGGAAAGGAGCGATATTGCCTAACAAAGGAGTTGGTTGAAGGATCAAAACGAGGAACGGTAAAAACACATAACGTATAGTCGACGCAAACAAAACTTACTTCTCTAGATCATCATCAACGGATGAAGCCGCGACAACCAGCGATTGGTCAACGGCAACAGGACAAGCATCGTCAGTCCGGCGCAGGCAACGACACTTGACCAAAGTCAAAGTTGTAGAATCAACTGCTGTCGAGCAGAAAGGATCTTCTTCAGCAGCCTCCACCTCAGATGCAACAGCACTGCCTGAGGGACGGAAGATCACGACTGTGCCAAACTCATCGATAGGAGTCGCCTCCATAGATGGACAATGTTCAGGAAGAGGTGGCAAAGAAGTAACAATCGATAGTCCCTGGGCGCAACAAAATAAAGACAATTTAGTTAGCACACATATACACAAAGAAGATACTTGGGACCAGAAGACAAGGATCCGCAAGAAAGGGTCAAAAGTACCATGGGAATAGGAGTCCCAAGGCCGTACGGGACTACTGAGAAGTCGAAAGATGCACTATCGGTAGGAGAAACACCGGTAATATACTTGATATATCCAATCTACCAGCTCAACTTCACTCATACGAGTGGCATCAAGGCACCCCTCATATTGCCATAAAGGATGCACCCGTTGTCGCAAGGGCCAAACTCGGCGCTTGACATAAGTGCTGACTAGTTGGATCCCTGTGACCGCTTTTCGGAGTTCTTGGATTCTAAGCATAAGAAAGGATGCCTCATCCTCTTCCTCAGTCGACAAGCTATGCTCCCAAGATGCTAACTCTATAGGGGGTGCAGTCGAGAAAGCGGGCAGTATGCATTGGGCGACTGGGACATAAAACCACTTCTTCCTCCATTTTTGAGTAGGCTCCGCCGATGTCAGATCAAAATACCGAGAACCATCATGTACTTCAATACAGAAACCACCAGTCAAAAAGGGGCGGCCATCACAGTGGAGCAAACGCACTCGGAAAATACATTTCCAGAGAGCCCAGCTGGGATGCACGCCAAGAAAACACTCGCATAACACTACATAGCAGGCGATATGCAAAACGCCATGAGGATCGAGGTCGTGCATCTGAATCCCATAAAAGGATAGAAGACCTCGGACGAAATCATGCATAGGAAAGCCAAATCCTTGTGGAAGAAAATCCGCAAAACAAACTTGCTCTCCAGGAAGAGGCATGGGAAATACCTCTTTGTGGATAGGAGCCCGAGCAGCAACGACCTCTACTGGAGACAAAATCCCCGCGTGACGGAAATCTTCCAGTTTCTTTTCTGTCACAGTAGATTTTACCCAATTCCCGGTGACCTTCTTCGCCGCAGCAGCGGGGGTGACGGCGGAATCACCAGAGATAGGTTTATCCTTCTCGGACTGGATGGTTACAGAGGAGGAGAGACCAATGGAAGAGGAGATAATGTTCTGGGATGTCATGGCCAAAAACAGCGCAAGGGCGAGCAGAGAGGCAAAGATGAGCGCGGGGAAGAAGATGAAGCAGAAAAGGCAAAAAAGCAAATGGCAAGGTAAAATCAAACGCAGCGAAAGATCCCATATTTACGGCAAGGACAACCATTCATCACAGCCATCCGAGCAAAAATTACCATGACATGTGGCACAATCGTCGGGCGATCGTCACGGACCACGCCGACCACTACGCGCGCAAAACGAGATCATCATCACGCCCGTGAAAATCTCGCCATGACAGGTCAAATTAGAAACCGAACCGGCATCCACAACGGTCAAAATGGTGAGACCCACTATGTCACCTCCCATCAAAGTACTATTCGCACACCAAGGATGTCATGGGTGAGATCATTTTCCTGACAAGCAAAACAAATGCATAAGGCAAAAGGGTGTCATGCTACGACTGACAAAGAGAGAAACTCCCCGCAACTCGAAAGCAGAATAAAAAACAAATGCATAAAGATGGTCGAGTGAAAAACTCCCATCGGGAAAGAACAAAAAGTATGCAACTGACAAAACGCAAATTGAGATTATCCTCTACATCATGCAATAAAGCACAATCTCGGGGGCTACTCCCATCGGGAGCACTGTTGTGCACCCGATAGAATCAAAAGCATTCGAAACATAAGAATTCCTGAGTGAAAATCAGTCGATGATATCTCGGATGCTGTATGCGAGAAATACAAAGGTAAGACCCATCGATCAGTCGAGCGGGCCGAGGATCACTCGAGCAGTGTGTAAATCCTAGATATTTCCGTATCAACAGATACGATGGAAATCCTGGTGGACGCGCTGGGTAGCAAAACGAAACTGCATACCTACATCAGTAAGTCGATCAACTGGCCTGAGGCCGGTCTGTCCAGTATTTTGGGATCGAGCCCGAGGACTCGAAACCTGATTGAAAACTAGTGTGGTTTTGCCCGAGTGCAGTTAACTGGTTTCGGTTTATCGAATAATTCCAGGCCCACTCAGTCGAAATCCTTAGGCAAAAATCATAGAAGAAAGAAAAAGACATGAGTAATATTTCAACAAAAACATAAACATGAAACGTGCACTATGAAGTGAGTCCATTACTGATTCTCCGAATTAGCCAAGCACTCAGGGGCTAATGACGAGGTTATACCAAACGGGTACCCCTTCGTGTGGGTACCTGGTGCACGTAATGACTAAATCCCAATTGTGAAATAGGCCCAACAAGCGAACCCCAAGTCGAAGACTTCTAACATAGATAGCACAGTCGGTAGTACTTTCCATAAATGTAGTCCTAGTCGGTTACGACCCGAGACATGTACCACTATATAAAGGACAGGAGGGCGGCCGATCAAGGACACGCCCAATCAGAATCATCAAACCCTAGCAAGATCAATATCTTACTAGAACCCATTACTCGCCGCATATTCACAGATCAATAACAGACAAGCATGATGTAAGTGTGTTACCTCACTCGAGGGCCCCGAACATAGGCAAATCCCGCTTGTCAGCCGACGAATCTACCAACACTATGCGTTATCTACCTCATAACTCTTACCCTAGGCTAGTAACCATGGGTATTGATGGGGACATCCCTCGTCACGGTTGGACAGTCTATGTATATTGTTGTAATGCCCGAATGAATCTCACACTAGACATCATAACGTTTGTATCTGTATTGGGTTGCTCATCATTATTCTGTCAATTGCCTAGCTGTATTTTTTTTACCACTCTTGGATGAATGTTATTTATGGAGAGACACCACTAGTGAACTGTGGACCCCGGTCCTTCTCATTAATCTGATAAAACCACAACTACAAATATGTTACTTTCTGCAAACAAACATCCTTTCTTCCACACATACGTTTAATCCTTCGTTACAGCAAGCCGGTGAGATTGACAACCTCACTTTTAAGTTGGGGCAAAGTATCTTGATTGTTTGTGTGTAGGATCCATGTTCGTTGCTGACGCTGGTGTTGCGTCGTGCCAACGTCGCTGCTAACAACCTCGAGTGAACATTCATCTCCTATTGGTTCGATAACCTTGGTTTCATAACTGAGGGAAACTTGTTGCTGCACTACTTCACACCTTCCTCTTGGGGTCTCCCAACAACACACCCACCGTGTGCATCAGCAGTTGAGTGAGACCTTGGTTCCTTCGCGTTAGCAATAGCACCCGTATTGTCGCAGTAGAGGGTCACGGGGTCTTGCGCGCTAGGGAACACTCTAAGTTCAATGATGAACTTCCTCAGCCACACAGCTTCATTCGCGGCTTCGCAAGCAGCGATGTACTCGATTCCATTGTAGACTGCACCACAATGGGTTGCTTCTCACTTCTCCAGCACACGGCGCCTCCATTCACCTTGAACACATAATCTGTCTGTGACTTAGAGTCATCGGGGTCTGTGCAAAAACTTGCATCAACGTAACCTGTTACGCCAAGTTCTTCATCACAACCACCATAGACAAGGAACATTTCCTTTGTCTTCTTGAGATACTTAAGAATGCACTTAACAGTAATCCAATGTTCCATTCCTGGATTACTTTGGAAACGGCTCGTCAAGCTAAGAGCAAATGCTACATCAGGTCGAGTACTTAACATTGCATACATAATCGATCCTATGGCTGAAGCATAAGGATGTTTAGTCATTTCGGTCTTACCATGTTCCGTCACTGGACACTGTGCCTTTCGCAATGTTTTATTCTTGATAACTGGCAGAGAACCTTTCTTAACCGTCTCCATACCGAAACGCTTCAGTATCTTATCAAGATAAGTAATGTGACTGAACGATAATAGACGTCTTGATCTATCATGATAATGCCTAAGACGTATGCAGCTTCTCCTAAGTTCTTCATGAAAAATTTACTGTTTAAATATTTCTTCACACTATTCAGAAGATCCACATCATTCCCAATCAGCAATATATCATCTACATATAGTGCTAAGAACACAACCGAGCTCCCACTCATTTTCTTGTAAATGCAGGTCTCTTCCATATTTTGGACAAATCCAAAACCTTTGATCACCTTATCAAGGCAAAGATTCCAGCTCCGAGATGCTTGCTTCAATCCATAGATGGAACGTTGAAGCTTGCATACTTTGTTAGCATTTTCTGGATCGACAAAACCTTCCGGTTTTACCATATACAACTTTTCCTCAATGTTGCTGTAACATCCTGGATTTTGAAAATCAGGAAAATTTAAAACTTTGGAAAATAACTATGTATCTTGCTTTGAAAAGAAAATTCAAGCATTGCATTCATACATTCATGCACATCATCATTCATCATATTATTTAAATCAACTAGGGTTTAAATTAATATTCATTTATATGTTTAAATAGGATTTATTTCCATAAAATTGTTATTTGTATCTTTTATAATATTCCAATTTGTTAATTTTATTTTTAGGAAAGAATATTATCAAATAGTTCTATTTTTAATAAGATTTTCAAAATGTATTTTTATGAATTTTTCTGAATAGTTTTGATCTAGTTTAAAAATCATTTGGATTTAAAAATTTTGAAAACAGAAAAATGTTTTGTCAAAAAAAGTGGAGTAGGCCTCATCCCCGAAGCCAACTGGGCCGAGGCCCAGCTTACCTCACGCGCAGCGCGTAGCAGCCCGCCAGCAGCCCAGCAACCCGCTCCCCTCGCCCTCTCGCTGACCAGATGGTCCCACCTGTCATCCCTTCCGGCGAACAACGACTCCTTCTCTTTACTCGCCGCGTTATGAACCGAAGAAACGCCCAAAAATCAATCCCTTCAATCCGTCGAATTACTCGGCCGTTTCGATCTTCGCTTCGCTCTACTAATAGCCCTCTCCACCCTCTCGTGTTTGCCCCGAACGAACACACCCGAGAGCCTCCAGGCTTCGCGCAATCGAGCTCGAAGCTCCGCCACCGCCGCGGGCGACGACCTCCATTTCCGGCGAGTCCAGGACGCCCCGAGCCCTCCCATCTCCCCCTTTCTTCTTATTTCTTCCTTGCGCACCCTCCTGACATGGTCCCGTATGTTTTCGTGCATCAGAACAACACGCTCGTCCATAGCCGAAGCTCGCCGCCGCCTCCAACAACTCTGGCAAGCATTCCGCGGAGGAGAAGAACACCCCGACATCGTCCACTTCGTCACTGCCTCCGCCTCGACCTCCCGCGCGTAGTGGTATGTCCCGTTCATCTCCATAGGCAGTAGAACGCGTAGAACGCGAGACGCCGGCGCATCGCCACCGCGGGCGCAGTCCCCGGTTAGGTTTCCAGCGTGTCGCGCCGCTCGGTTTTCGTCTTTTGTTCTACACCATTAGATCTCCCGTGTACGGCTAGGATTAGATCTTCTAAAATTGACCCGGTACGCTGAAGTGGCTTGTTCCGTCAGTGCACAGTCAGCGCTCCGTCAGCGCCACGTCGGAGCCACGTAGGCGTAGAATTTTCTGCGAATTTCTTAAATAGAATTAAAATGACAGTTTTACAAAAAAAAACCTGCATATTGTTTTTATCATTACTTTTTATCTGTTTAGCCAAATTCAAATATATTTATATATTTGGAAAGCCCTTGACATGTAGAATATTTTAGAACTGTTAGTTTTCATTTTTAAAATAGTGCAAAATATTCAAATTTCAAATGTGTGATTTGAGTATTTTTGACATATCTTTAATTCAGTAAATCCAATCTTTGCAAATAAAATAGTTTTAGAAACTTTAGGATATGTGTAATATGATTCCTCTGTTAGAAAATATTTTTGAGCATTATTCTTATGACTTGAAAATCATGTGCTTATTTTGAGTGTTGGTGTTAAAGTTTAAATCCTAAAATAGATTTTTATTATGTTTTCTTTGGAGAAATATCCTAAATAATGACTTTTGACCAAAGAGACTAAATGACATATTTATTAATGCAATTTAGTTGTGTTAAAACCTTAAATTCCACTTTATGAAGTTTAGTTTAATTTGTGTTTAAAACCTTTTAATGTTTTAACTATAATTAATATAGCTATTATATGACTCTTGGAACATTTGACAGAATGTTAAGTACAACCTTTTCTTTAACCAAAACTTTTTGTAAACCCTGTATGTGCAAATTGCATCTCATGCTTATCATATTTTAGTTATTTTGTGTTGAATTGTGGCTTGTTTCATGTGTTAGAATTTTCGGAGAGAAACGAAGAATTTTGCAACTGCTACTCCTGCTCTTCTTGCTGCCAAGGCAAGTGGCACATTCATAAATCTCCTAAGTATTTTCTATATGCATGAGTAGTTTATTTTCGTTAAGCATGTGCGGGACTTTGTGATATTGCTATGCAAGACATGTTTAGAATTTTCCTTATTCCTATGTGTCTAGGTACCTATGAAATACTTAGTAGAAATATTGATGCTATGTTATGGATAAAAAGTTTTACAAATTGCTAAGTGTCTACTCAGGACCATGTCTATGAGGGTTTTCACCTAAGATAGTTTTACTATACTTTGGATCATAGTATGTGGGGGTTTTCACCTGAGAGCACACATCACTAAGTTAATGAATCACCTGGGTGGAATGGTTGTTTGGTTTATGTTGAGTGGCTACTCAGGACCATGTCCATGAGGGTTTTTACCTAAGGTAGTTTCCACCATACTCAGGATCATGTACGTGGGGGTTTTCACCTGAGAGCACACTTGAGGATGGCCACCCAGGAACAAAGGGAATGGAAAGAAGTGAAGAACTCAAAGAGAAGAAATCCAAGTGAAGACTTCAGCTGATCAAGGATGCCAACGGAGGATTCCCAACATTCTAATTTCTTAAATAAAATTTTGATAGTTGAACATTAGTGAACTACTGAGGACCATGTTCATGTGGGTTTTCACCTAAGATAGTTTCTATTATAAGCCGATATCACAATATTTCTCCCATTTAAATAAGATAGGTTAAGACCATTGCATAACTGCAAACATTGTTTTCCTCAGTTATTTGCATTATGTTTTGCTGGCGGCTACTCAGGACCATGTCCATGAGGTTTTTTACCTAAGGTAGTTTCCACTATACTTAGGATCATGTACGTGGGGGTTTTCACCTGAGAGCACACTTGAGGATGGCCACCCAGGAACAAAGGGAATGGAAAGATGTGAAGAACTCAAAGAGAAGAACTCCAAGTGAAGACTTCAGTTGATCAAGGATGCCAACGGAGGATTCCCAACATTCTAATTTCTTAAATAAAGTTTTGATAGTTGAACATTAGTGAACTTCTCAGGACCATGTTCATGGGGGTTTTCACCTAAGATAGTTTCTACTATAATTAGGACCATGTTATGTGGGGGTTTTACCTGAGGAGACACTTAGATGGGTGAGCTACTCAGGACCATGTCTATGGGGGTTTTCACCTAAGATAGTTTTCACTATACTTAGGACCATAGTATGTGGGGGTTTTTACCTGAGAGTGCACTCAGGGATGGGCCATATTTGGGTTCACTGGAACTTACCGTGTTGCAAATTATGATGTTGAAACTGTTTTATAAAGTGATAGGATAAAACAGGCTTTATGCAAAATAGCCTTGGAACTCCACCAGCCAAATATGCATATAGGTTATTAGAGTTTTTCCGCTAAGTGTCCACTATAGTGTCACTTGCCAGTTCCATTTTCAAAATGGTTCTGACCCACGTTGTTGCAATTTTTTTTATTGCAGACTGTTCAGAAGAGGAGTGAGGTTTTGTTTAAGGGTTTCTAGTGTGCAACCAACATGTTTTTGCCTGTGGCAACATGAATATGATGGAGACTCACTGTTATGTTATTTCCGCTGTTTACTCTTTCCAATGCTAGCTTTATGCTATGCAAGTTGTACCGAATATTTTCTAAGTCTGGATCATCGATGTAATAAAATTGATACTTTGTTGTCATATTACATCATAAACTGTGTGTGCAAACGAATCGATCTAGGGATTTGCACTATACACAGGTACCTGCCATATTTTCTAAGTGCAGGTCAGCTACAGATGGTATAAGAGCACTGTGTTGCCTCTAGGTTCGAAGCCCTAAGTTTGGATAGAAATAGGATTTGACCATAGGATTGAAAAATCTATTTTGATTCAGTTTGCTACTAAGAAAACTTTTAAACATCATTCTTGTAACTATCTTAACTATTTCATTTCTAAGTATTCTTCACTTGATTTTAGATGACCAGTCTCATTGAATCCATCAAGAAGGGACCAGTGATGACTATGACCTTGGAATGTGAGACTGAGTTTCCAAGAGCACTTAAGGATAACATGAAGAGCTTGGGATATGAAGGAGAAGCCATATACAAAGGATTTCCTTTTATGCGTGAAGGTCAAGAGAGTAGGTGGGTGCAACTCCATTTATACAAAAGCAAAGAAGATGACCACAATAACAAAGGCTGTTGCATATTCACCAACACTGTAGTACACTCATCATTCTTTGATTCAGCAAGAAGTGCAGCTTGGGAGGCCATCAAACACCTTGGAGGAAGACTGCGATTTAGACTTCAGAACGCCCAGAAGTACCTTTATGAACTCAAGGAAATAGATGAGGAACTCGATGCACTCAGGAAGGAGATAGATTAGACCACCTTTTTTACTAGAATAACGAGATCTTAATTTATGTATTGACCTATCAAATTGTGATATGGCAGTATTATCGTATTTGTTTTCCATGATCTCGGTGTACCTCGTTCCAAAACGATTAGTTCGGTTTTCTAAAAGACATGTTTAGAAATTTGATGGTTGTGGTTGATTGTGTTATTTGCTTGTATGGGTAGGAATACTTTCCCCTAGATCTATCTATCTTTTGCTCATCTATGCTAAACCACAGATGCCTCCCCGCCGTGCTTCCGAGAACAACAACAACAATGATGCTATGCAGCAACTGATCACTGCCCAAGCCCAGTTGATGACTATGATGACTCATTTTATTGCAGCAAGCAACAACAACAATAACAACAACAACGACAATCCTCCGCCACCACCTCCCCAAGTGGACAGACTTACTGGGTTTCTAAGACTTAGGCCTAACAAGTTCCCAAATGCAACTGGGCCAATGGTGGCAGATGACTGGCAACGCTCAGTAGATAGAGATCTGGTGACTTGTGAGTGCACTGACCGTGAGAAGGTGAGGTTTACCACCCATTTGTTGGAGGGACCAGCAGCCCAATGGTGGGAAATATATCAAATCACACACCCTCTGGACAACTTGACTTGGGAAAGCTTCAAGGAAGGTTTTTGTAATGCTCATATCTCCACGGGTATTATGAACTTGAAGCAAGAAGAGTTCAGAAACCTGAGACAGGGGAACATGACACTAAAGGTGTATATGGACGACTTCCATACATTGTCTCGTTATGCTCCAGAAGATATTGACACTGATGGTCAGAGGAAAGCAAAATTCCTCAATGGGCTGAGTGACGAGCTGAAGATTCCTCTGACAGTATCCTTCGCCCTGAACTATCATTCCCTCCTGGATCAAGCTATCATACTGGAGGATAGCATCAAGAAGGCTGAAAACAGGAAGAGGAAACTGGGTATGAACAAACATCATGCTGAACCTACATTCAAGAAGCACTTTTCACATGAGGTAAACCATGGATATAAACCGGGGAACCACCATAGTGGAGGAAGCAACCATCAGCATCATGATCGTAACCATATTATTTAAATCACCTAGGGTTTAAATTAATATTCATTTATATGTTTAAATAGGATTTATTTCCATAAAATTGTTATTTATATCTTTTATAATATTCCAATTTATTAATTTTATTTTTAGGCAAGAATATTATAAAATAGTTCTATTTTTAATAAGCTTTTCAAAATGTATTTTTATGAATTTTTCTGGATAGTTTTGATCTAGTTTAAAAATCATTTGGATTTTAAAATTTTGAAAACAGAAAAATGTTTTATAAAAAAAAATGCAGTAGGCCTCATCCCCGGAGCCAACTGGGTCGAGGCCTAGCTTACCTCACGCGTAGCGCGTAGCAGCCCGCCAGCAGCCCAGCAACCCGCTCCCCTCGCCCTCTCGCTGACCAGATGGTCCCACCTGTCATCCCTTCCGGCGAACAACGACTGCTTCTCTTTACTCGTCGCGTTATGAAACGAAGAAACGCCCAAAAATCAATCCCTTCAATCCGTCGAATTACTCGGCCGTTTCGATCTACGCTTCGCTCTACTAATAGCCCTCTCCACCCTCTCGCGTTTGCCCCGAACGAACACACCCGAGAGCCTCCAGGCTGCGCGCAATCGAGCTCGAAGCTCCGCCACCGGCGCCGGCGATGACCTCCATTTCCGGCGAGTCCAGGACGCCCCGAGCCCTCCCATCTCTCCCTTTCTTCTTATTTCTTCCTTGTGCACCCTCCTGACATGGTCCCGTATGTTTTCGTGCACCAGAACAACACGCTCGTCCACAGCCGAAGCTCGCCGCCGCCTCCATCAACTCTGGCGAGCATTCCGCGGAGGAGAAGAACACCCCGACACCGTCCATTTCGCCACTGCCTCCGCCTCGACCTCCCGCGCATAGTGGTATGTCCCATTCATCTCCGTAGGCAGTAGAACGCGTAGAATGCAAGACGCCGGCGCATCGCCACCGCGGGCACAGTCCCCGGTTAGGTTTCCGGCGAGTCGCGCCGCTCGGTTTTCGTCTTTTGTTCTAGACCGTTAGATCTCCCATGTACGGCTAGGATTAGATCATCTAAAATTGAACCGGTACACTGACGTGGCTTGTTCCGTCAGCGCACAGTCAGCGCTCCGTCAGAGCCACATCGGAGCCACGTAGGCGTAGAATTTTCTGCGAAATTCTTAAATAGAATTAAAATGGCAATTTTACAGAAAACCCCCTGCAAATTGTTTTTATCATTACTTTTTATCCGTTTAGCCAAGTTCAAATATTTTTATCATTACAGAATATTTTAGAACTGTTAATTTTTATTTTTGAAATAGTGCAAAATATTCAAATTTCAAATGTGTGATTTGAGTATTTTTGACATATCTTTAATTCAGTAAATCCTATGTTATGACTCCTATGTTAGAAAATATTTTTGAGCATTATTATTATGACTTGAAAATCATGTGCTTATTTTGAGTGTTGGTGTTATAGTTTAAATCCTAAAATAGATTTTTATTATGTTTTCTTATGAGAAATATCCTAAATAATGAATTTTGACCAAAGAGACTAAATGACATATTTATTAATGCAATTAAGTTGTGTTAAAACCTTAAATTCCACTTTATGAATTTTATTTTAATTTGTGTTTTAAACCTTTTAATGTTTTAATTATAATTAATAGGCTATTATATGACTCTTGGAACTTTTGACAGTATGTTAAGTACAACCTTTTCTTTAACCAAAACTTTTTGTAAACCCTGTATGTGCAAATTGCATCTCATGCTTATCATATTTTAGTTATTTCGTGTTGAATTGTGGCTTGTTTCATGTGTTAGAATTTTCGGAGAGAAACGAAGAATTTTGATGGGTTCGTAGCATAGAAAACAAAATTTTTCCAACGGTGTGAACAAACCAACAAGCCAAGATCTAGTCTAGGAGATGCTCGTAACGAGTGGAACAAATTCCAAGAGAACTAACCCTCGAAGGCCGTAAGAGTTTGAGAATAATTCTCGTGGATGATGTAGTCGTTCACTCGCCGATCTCAAGATCGTGAAGATGTGCTGCAACGGGCAGCGCCTCCGTACTCGGTCACACGTACGGCTTGATGACGACCTCTGTTCCCTCTATCCAGCGGGGCATCGGAAGTAGTAGAACCACCGGAAACTCCAGCAGCACGACGGCGTGCTGTGGTGGAGAAACTAATCGGCCATGGCTTCGCAAGTGGATGGCTGGAAGTGGAGCAGCGGGAGGAGGGAGAGAGAGGCAAGTGTGTGGGGAGAGGGAGCTTACACCCCTCTTTATATAGGAGGGGGAGGGAGCCACGAATTTGGAGTGCCCCCACCTCTCCCCTCATCATGTGAGTGGAGTCTCCACTCAAACCACTCATTCTCTCATCAATTCCCACTCAAAATTCCAAGGGGTTTTCTTTATTAAATAAAACAATTTCATTTCTTTTTAATATTTGTTAATTCTATTAACAAACATTAACACTTACCCCCTTGGTTCATTTGTTAATTCTATTAACAACCATTGGAAACCATTGACAATTAACTCCTTGAACTATTTCAATATTACCCGGAACAATTTCGGTGCTATCCAAACTTTTCTCCGAAATTCCGTGTCTACTCGAAAGCGTCGACAAACCTTACGTGTGTCACCCTACGGTTCGTGAATAATGTAGACATGATCGAGACACCACTCCGATCAATAGTCAACAGCGGGATCTGGAGATCCGTAATGACCTCTACATATTCGACGATGAATTTTGTGATCGTGTGAACCAAAAATGTCATAACCAATTCCTTTTGTCTCGCGATATTTTACTTGTCCGAGATCCGATCATTAGTATAATCTATACCTAGTTCAATCTTGTTCCCGACAAGTACTCTTTACTCGTTATGTGATATGACATCCTTGTGACCTAGTCACGTGCTTGCAAGCGGTGTCGATGTGATATCACCGAGAGGGCCCAGAGTATATCTCTCCGTCATCTGGATGGACAAATCCCACTTCTTGACTCATGAGCCTCAACTAATACTTTCGGAATAACCAACGCCACCTTTATAGTCACCCTGTTACGGTGTGACGTTTGATGTTATCAAAGCATTCTTTCGGTGTTAGTGATTGACATGATCTCATGGTCTAGGGATTAGGATTACTTCGTATGCAATGTAAACTTAATGACTTGATCGCATTGCTATACTTAATTTGGGTGTGTGTTCATCACACCATTCTTCTAATGACATGATCCCGCTATTAACAACATCCAATGTTCATGATCAGGAAACCTTAATCATCAGTTAATCAACGAGCTAGTTAAACGAGAGGCGTTACTAGGAACTCTTATTTGTTCATTAGTCACACATGTATTAACGTTTCCAGTTAATACAATTCTAGCATGAGAAATAAACATTTATCATAAACATGGAATAATATAATAACCACTTTATTATTGCCTGTCGGGCATATTCCTTTCAGTCTCCCACTTGCACTAGAATCAATAATCTAGTTAACACTTGTAAAGATCCAACACCAATGGCCTTCTGGTGATGATCATGTTTAGCTCATGGAAGAGGTTTTAGTCAACGGACCTTGAACGTTTCAGGTCTGTATGTATATTGCATATCTTTTGCGTCTCTACGCACGACTCATTCTGAATGAGATTTGTAACATCCTGGGATTTAAAAAAATCAGAAAAATTTAAAACTTTTAAAAATTACTTTGTATGTTACTTTTGAAAGAGTATTCAAGCATTGCACTCATGCTTTCATGCATAAACATCATTTCATCTTGTGGCTTAAATTAAATAAGAGTTTGAAATTTTAAATTTTATTTATATGTTTTGAAAATTATTCCATAAACATGTTATTTGTATCTTTCATAATATTCAAATTTTTATTTTTTATTTTGGGAAAGAATACTACCAAAAAGTTCTAAATTAAACAAGCTTTCCAAAACATATTTTTATGAATTTTTCTGAAAAGTTTTGGTTAAGTTTAAAAATCAAATTTGAATTAAAAGTTTGAAAATAGAAAATGATTTGTCAAAAAAAAAAGAGGAGAAGAACAGCCCGAACCAACTGGGCCGAAGCCCATCTCCTTTCTACCGCGCGCGCAGCAAGTCGTGGCCCAGCAGAAGCCCGACAGCAGCCCGCTTCTCTCTCTCTGTCGCTGACGTGTGGGTCCCACGGTCATCTCCTTCTTCACCGAATCCTAACAAGTTCTATCTCTTCCGAAGAAACCGAACGGAACACGATCAAATCGCGGCGATTTCTTGCGGGATAAGAAGCCCGTGCCCCCCCCCCCCCCATATAAAGTCCATGAACTCCTCTTCGTTTCCCCTCAAAAATTTCCATCTACGAGCCGCCAGGCTGCCCGCAGTTCCCCGCCGCCGCGCCGCCACTACCGCCGGCAGATTTCTCGAACTCCGGTGAGAACCGTTGACCCCGAGCCACCTCGTTGCTCCCATCCTCCTTAAATACTCCTGGCGCATCTCCCTGAGCCTTTGGCGCAACTTCTTGTGCCCCAGATCGACCCCTGGTTCATCGACCTCCGCCGGCCGCCGCGGGACCGACTCCGGCGAACGATACAGGAAGAAGAAGACTGCCCCCGTCCGCGACAACCTCTACCTCGGCCTCGCCTCGAACCTCTGAACCCCGTGGTAAGATCAGCGCCTCCCCTCCCTCTCTCATTCGTCGTGCGCGTGAAGACCGGCGATGGCGCCGCCGCGGGAGTGAGGTCGCCGGAGACCTCCGGTCGGTAGCGCGCTAGGTTTAGACCGGGTAGATCCGGACCGTTAGATCGCAATCTAACGGCTGCCTTTTAATGATCTCTCCGAACCGGTACCGTCCAATCAGAGGCAGCCACGCGGATGTACAGTCAGCGCCTCGTCAGCAGCACAGTCAGCGCCACGTCAGATTTGTTTTTCTGCGATTTTTCTTAAATAGATTAAAACTGGCAGTTTTGCAGAAAAGCCCCTATATCTTAAATCTATTATAACTTTTTATTGGTTTGGCCAAATTTAACAAACTTTATATTTTTGAAAAGCTCTCGACTTGTAGAATATTGTAGCACTGTTGGTTTTCTGTTTTGAGTCTGTTTAAATTATTCCAATTTCAAATTATGAGTTTAGGTAAATTTGACTTAGATTTAAATCTATAAGATCAAAAATTGTAAATAAAATTGTTTTGGAAACCTTATAATATGTGTTATATGAATACACTGTTAGAAAATATTTTTCTGTATTATTTGGACTATTTCAAAATCATAATGTTAAATTGAATAAAGTTTGAGTAATTTTGACATAACTTTTGATAGAAATATTATTTTTGAGTAAATCCAATTTCTATAAATTTGAATGACTAAGTATTTGCAGTAGGAATTTTCTACTAATCATTGTGGAATTATTTTCTGTTTATTTTGTAAATAATATTGATTTAATACTTTTAAAAGATATTTTAATGAATAAAAACTAATTAAAAATATATTAAAATTAACTTCATCATATATTCGAAATTATAAAGTACTTAGGCATAATATGAACACTTTGGTCACAAAAAGTACTTAGAAATATTTTGCCTTCTTAAAAACAAAGTAAATTCTCTATTAGAAAATAATTGATAAATATTCGAGCATACTTTCCTTAAGAAAAATTTCAACACTTTGAAATGCTAAATCCTTCCTTAGAGAAATTTAGCATCTACAAACTTAGTTGTTTTTATTTTGTTAAGTGTTGTCCCTAGAAATAAAAGGCATTGCATGCATAGCATATTGTATTGTATAGTTATTGTTTTTTCTAAGTTAGGATTATTTTGAGCATAGTGTTTTGGTAAAGTGCTACAAAAGGAAGACTAGAAGATCAACAAAGACTTAGAAGAAAAACAGACTCTGGAAGCAGCTCCAAAAAGTAGAAGCACTTAGAAGAAAATCAAGAGGAACTGCAAGAAGACTATTCCCTTTTATTTCTAAGTCTCTCTCTCCTTTCTTTTCTTCCCTCTTGGACCTCGTGGTGGCTAAGTTATATCCATGACCATCCCTGGTGATATACAAATCCTCAAGTCTAAACCATCAAGTCTACATGATTCAATGAAGACATCACCAAGGAGAAATTACAAGTCAGGAGATGAAGCCTGGGGAATCAACTCTATCTTCTCTGTATCTTTTCTGTCTTCCTATTCTTCTTCCACTTTGGACATAAACCAAGTCCTTAGTGATTTTGACCAGGTCCTTAGAGTGCTAACTGAAGATGAAGGAAACTACAAAGGAGTGGAAGAATTCAAGATCAAACATGATGAAGACTAGGAGCAGTCTTACAACTTAGTCAAGTTGACTTATAGTAATTAATTTTATGACCTTGGTCCTTAGGCATATTTGGCTAACACACTTGCCTTGCATTCACTTAGAATAAATTCTTGACATGGCATGCATCTCTAGTTATAAATATTTTGCACATCATGCATAACATGTTTTTGTATGGTTATTTGGTTTGTATGTTTATTTGTGTCTTGTTTGATGTGTTAGAAATATCGGAGGGAAACGACAACTGTTGCAGCTGCTGTTGCTATTCTTCCTGTTGCCAAGGCAAGTGGTACACCCTCATAAACTTCCTAAGTATTTTCTATGCATTACTTAGTATGTTTATTATATGCATGTGTTTAGCATTGCTATGCTGAAACTACTATATCCCTGACACTAGTTGTGTCTAGAATCCTATGGGTAACTTGGTAGAAATATTGATGCTATGCAAAAGTTGTTTTGTGAAAAGTTATTTTCTACTAAGTTAAAGATACTTCTGGGTGGATGTGGCAAGAGGATGGAGGTTAGAGTTGAGTGGCTGCTTAGGCTCATTTAGGTGGGTGCTCCTGGCTGAGACCCAGGCTCATTTAGATGAGTGAACCTGAGTACGTACACTTGAGGATGGCCACCCAGGAACAAAGGGACCAAAGTTTTCTCCAAGTGAAGATGCTTCCAGTGCAACCACGTGGTATAATGGCTCTGCCTTGACTTTTCCCCAAAGGTCTCGTCTCAGGCTTCTCCTTTCCTTTTCACTACATGAGGGTCAAGGACAGAATGGTTGTTTGAGTCTCGTGGTGAAAGTGCACAACCTCTGCAGAGTGTAAAACTAAGTACTTAGCCGTGTCCTCGGTTACGGACAATTTTGAGCAGCTGATCAAGGATTCAACGGAGGCTCCCAACATTCAAATTTCTAAGTTAAAAGTTGATGGGTGAACAAGGGAAGATGAGATTATGGTTTTCATGCCATACTTGTCCTGAATTCAAGAAAAGTGTTTTCAAAAGAGTAGGAAAAATTGGCTTTATGCAAATTAGCCTTGAACTCCACCAGCCAAATATGCATGTAGGCTATAGAGTTATTCCATTAAGTGTCCACCATAGTGTCACTTGCCAGACTCCATTTTTAATGGAATCTGACCCACTCTGTTGGAAAATTTTATTTGATACAGGTTGTTCAGATGACGAGTGAGGTTTTCGTTAAGGGATTTCGAGTCTGCACCAACATGTTTTCGCCTGTGGCGTATCATGAAGTTGGAGGCTCATAGAAGATTTATTTCCGTTGCTTTATTGTTTTGATCTAGCTTTAAGCTATGCAAAGATGTATCGAACTACTTATTTTTGTAATTCTGGATCATCGATGTAATAAAATCGATACTTTGTTGTGATATTACATCGTAAACTGTGTGTGGAAACGATTCGATCCAGGGGTTTGCACTATAGACAGGTATCTGCCTTATTTAAAGTGCAGGTACGTTACAGATGGTATCAGAGCACTGTGTTGCCTGTAGGTTCGAAACCCCTAAGTCTGGATAGAAATAGGATTTGGCCATAGGATTGAAAATCTATTATTATTCAGTTTGTTAAAACAAAACTTTACTAATTTTCCTCCTTGTAACTATCTTATCTATTTGCTTTCTAAAAATACTATATCTTCTTTTTAGATGACCAACCTCTTTGAATCACTCAAGAAGGGACCAGTGATGACCATGACCCTACAATATGAGACTGACTTTCCAAGAGCACTTAAGGATAACATGAAGAGCTTGGGATTTGAAGGAGAAGCAGTATACAAAGGATTTCCTTTCATGGGTGAAGGTCAAGAGTACTGGTGGGTGCAACTCCATCTATACAAAAGCAAAGAAGATAACCACAAGACCAAAGCCCACTGCATGTTCACCAACCCAATACTTTACACATCATTCTTTGACTCAGCAAGAAGTGCAGCATTCGAAGCCACCGAGAACCTTGGAAGAAGACTTCGATTTAGGCTTCATAACACCCAAAAGTATCTTGATGAACTCAAGGAAATAGGAGAGGAACTTGATGCACTCAGGAAGGACATAGACTAGACCACCCATCTATGAGAGTAATGGGATCCTAATGATGTATTGACCTATCAAATTGTGGTATGGCAGTACCATCGTATGTGTTCTCCATAATATCGGTGTACTACGTTCGAAAACGATTAGTTAGGTTTTTCAAAAACAAGTTTGGAAATTTAATGATTGTGGTTGATTGTGCTATTGATTGTATGGGTAGGAAATTTTTTTTCCTAGTACCCTTCTATCTTTTACTTATCTATGCTAAAACCCACAGATGCCTCCCCGACGTGCTCCTGGGAACAACAACAACGACAACAACAATGATGCTATGCAACAGTTGATGGCTGCCCAAGCCCAGTTGATGACTATGATGACTCAGTTCATTGCAGGGGGCTACAACAACAATAACAACAACAACAACAATCCTCCACCGCCACCACCTCCCCAAGTGGACAGGCTTACCAGGTTTCTGAGGCTTAGGCCAAACAAGTTCTCAACCTCAACTGAGCCAATGGTGGCTGATGATTGGTTGCGTTCTGTGCAAAAGGATCTGGTGACAACTGAATGTGATGATGCTGAGAAAGTCAGGTTCACCGCACATCTCCTTGAAGGACCTGCTGCCCAATGGTGGGAAACCTATCAGATTACTCACCCACTGGACACCTTGACCTGGGAGGAATTCAAGGAAGGATTTCGTAATGCTCATGTCTCCACGGGGATTATGAATCTGAAACAGGAGGAGTTTCGCAATCTGCGTCAGGGTAACAGAAGTCTTAAGGAGTACATGGATGACTTTCTTGCCTTGTCTCGATATGCTCCTGAGGACATTGATACAGATGCAAAGAGGAAGGCAAAATTTCTCAAGGGACTATGTGATGAGCTGAAGATACCTCTGATAGTTGCTTATGCTCCAAACTATCAGATACTCCTCGATCAAGCAATCACCCTTGAAGATAGCATGAAGAAAGCTGAAAACAGGAAGAGGAAGATGAACAAGCATTCCTCTGAACCCTCATTCAAAAAGCATTTTGTTCATGATGGGAACCATGGTCACAAACTTGGAAACCACCATAGTGGGGGAAGCAACCACAAGCATCATGAACACAATGGTGGATTCAAGGGAAACGGACACGATGCTCCTAACCACAATCACCGCCCAAATGGGGAACCCAAGAAAAACCTCAATAATATCACATGCTACAACTGCAAGAAGCAAGGACACTACTCCACTGACTGTCCAGAAAAGAAAGGGGCCGAGGCCGCTGTCAAGCCAAATCCTTTTGATAAATGATATGTGAACAACATCACCGTGGAAGAAGTGAACGGTACATTTTAAATCAAGTTTTAATATTGAAGTTTCAGTACCAACAAAGATTTCTTTTAAGGGTGGTAGCCACCCAGTCAAACCAGTCACAACCTTTTGCTAGCCTTCTCGAATCTCGAGGACGAGATTCCTTTTAAGGGTGGTAGTCTGTAACATCCTGGGATTTAAAAAAATCAGAAAAATTTAAAACTTTTAAAAATTACTTTGTATGTTACTTTTGAAAGAGTATTCAAGCATTGCACTCATGCTTTCATGCATAAACATCATTTCATCTTGTGGCTTAAATTAAATAAGAGTTTGAAATTTTAAATTTTATTTATATGTTTTGAAAATTATTCCATAAACATGTTATTTGTATCTTTCATAATATTCCAATTTTTATTTTTTATTTTGGGAAAGAATACTACCAAAAAGTTCTAAATTAAACAAGCTTTCCAAAACATATTTTTATGAATTTTTCTGAAAAGTTTTGGTTAAGTTTAAAAATCAAATTTGAATTAAAAGTTTGAAAATAGAAAATGATTTGTCAAAAAAAAAAGAGAGGAGAAGAACAACCCGAACCAACTGGGCCGAAGCCCATCTCCTTTCTACCGTGCGCGCAGCAAGTCGTGGCCCAGCAGAAGCCCGACAGCAGCCCGCTTCTCTCTCTCTGTCGCTGACGTGTGGGTCCCACGGTCATCTCCTTCTTCACCGAATCCTAACAAGTTCTATCTCTTCCGAAGAAACCGAACGGAACACGATCAAATCGCGGCGATTTCTTGCGGGATAAGAAGCCCGTGCCCCCCCATATAAACTCCATGAACTCCTCTTCGTTTCCCCTCAAAAATTTCCATCTACGAGCCGCCAGGCTGCCCGCAGTTCCCCGTCGCCGCGCCGCCACTACCGCCGGCAGATTTCTCGAACTCCGGTGAGAACCGTTGACCCCGAGCCACCTCGTTGCTCCCATCCTCCTTAAATACTCCTGGCGCATCTCCCTGAGCCTTTTGCGCAACTTCTTGTGCCCCAGATCGACCCCTGGTTCATCGACCTCCGCCGGCCGCCGCGGGACCGACTCCGGCGAATGATACAGGAAGAAGAAGACTGCCCCCGTCCGCGACAACCTCTACCTCGGCCTCGCCTCGAACCTCTGAACCCCGTGGTAAGATCAGTGCCTCCCCTCCCTCTCTCATTCGTCGTGCGCGTGAAGACCGGCGATGGCGCCGCCGCGGGAGTGAGGTCGCCGGAGACCTCCGGTCGGTAGCGCGCTAGGTTTAGACCGGGTAGATCCGGACCGTTAGATCGCAATCTAACGGCTGCCTTTTAATGATCTCTCCGAACCGGTACCGTCCAATCAGAGGCAGCCACGCGGATGTACAGTCAGCGCCTCGTCAGCAGCACAGTCAGCGCCACGTCAGATTTGTTTTTCTGCGATTTTTCTTAAATAGATTAAAACTGGCAGTTTTGCAGAAAAGCCCCTGTATCTTAAATCTATTATAACTTTTTATTGGTTTGGCCAAATTTAACAAACTTTATATTTTTGAAAAGCTCTCGACTTGTAGAATATTGTAGCACTGTTGGTTTTCTGTTTTGAGTCTGTTTAAATTATTCCAATTTCAAATTATGAGTTTAGGTAAATTTGACTTAGATTTAAATCTATAAGATCAAAAATTGTAAATAAAATTGTTTTGGAAACCTTATAATATGTGTTATATGAATACACTGTTAGAAAATATTTTTCTGTATTATTTGGACTATTTCAAAATCATAATGTTAAATTGAATAAAGTTTGAGTAATTTTGACATAACTTTTGATAGAAATATTATTTTTGAGTAAATCCAATTTCTATAAATTTGAATGACTAAGTATTTGCAGTAGGAATTTTCTACTAATCATTGTGGAATTATTTTCTGTTTATTTTGTAAATAATATTGATTTAATACTTTTAAAAGATATTTTAATGAATAAAAACTAATTAAAAATATATTAAAATTAACTTCATCATATATTCGAAATTATAAAGTACTTAGGCATAATATGAACACTTTGGTCACAAAAAGTACTTAGAAATATTTTGCCTTCTTAAAAACAAAGTAAATTCTCTATTAGAAAATAATTGATAAATATTCGAGCATACTTTCCTTAAGAAAAATTTCAACACTTTGAAATGCTAAATCCTTCCTTAGAGAAATTTAGCATCTACAAACTTAGTTGTTTTTATTTTGTTAAGTGTTGTCCCTAGAAATAAAAGGCATTGCATGCATAGCATATTGTATTGTATAGTTATTGTTTTTTCTAAGTTAGGATTATTTTGAGCATAGTGTTTTGGTAAAGTGCTACAAAAGGAAGACTAGAAGATCAACAAAGACTTAGAAGAAAAACAGACTCTGGAAGCAGCTCCAAAAAGTAGAAGCACTTAGAAGAAAATCAAGAGGAACTGCAAGAAGACTATTCCCTTTTATTTCTAAGTCTCTCTCTCCTTTCTTTTCTTCCCTCTTGGACCTCGTGGTGGCTAAGTTATATCCATGACCATCCCTGGTGATATACAAATCCTCAAGTCTGAACCATCAAGTCTACATGATTCAATGAAGACATCACCAAGGAGAAATTACAAGTCAGGAGATGAAGCCTGGGGAATCAACTATATCTTCTCTGTATCTTTTCTGTCTTCCTATTCTTCTTCCACTTTGGACATAAGCCAAGTCCTTAGTGATTTTGACCAGGTCCTTAGAGTGCTAACTGAAGATGAAGGAAACTACAAAGGAGTGGAAGAATTCAAGATCAAACATGATTAAGACTAGGAGCAGTCTTACAACTTAGTCAAGTTGACTTATAGTAATTAATTTTATGACCTTGGTCCTTAGGCATATTTGGCTAACACACTTGCCTTGCATTCACTTAGAATAAATTCTTGACATGGCATGCATCTCTAGTTATAAATATTTTGCACATCATGCATAACATGTTTTTGTATGGTTATTTGGTTTGTATGTTTATTTGTGTCTTGTTTGATGTGTTAGAAATATCGGAGGGAAACGACAACTGTTGCAGCTGCTGTTGCTATTCTTCCTGTTGCCAAGGCAAGTGGCACACCCTCATAAACTTCCTAAGTATTTTCTATGCATTACTTAGTATGTTTATTATATGCATGTGTTTAGCATTGCTATGCTGAAACTACTATATCCCTTACACTAGTTGTGTCTAGAATCCTATGGGTAACTTGGTAGAAATATTGATGCTATGCAAAAGTTGTTTTGTGAAAAGTTATTTTCTACTAAGTTAAAGATACTTCTGGGTGGATGTGGCAAGAGGATGGAGGTTAGAGTTGAGTGGCTGCTTAGGCTCATTTAGGTGGGTGCTCCTGGCTGAGACCCAGGCTCATTTAGATGAGTGAACCTGAGTACGTACACTTGAGGATGGCCACCCAGGAACAAAGGGACCAAAGTTTTCTCCAAGTGAAGATGCTTCCAGTGCAACCACGTGGTATAATGGCTCTGCCTTGACTTTTCCCCAAAGGTCTCGTCTCAGGCTTCTCCTTTCCTTTTCACTACATGAGGGTCAAGGACAGAATGGTTGTTTGAGTCTCGTGGTGAAAGTGCACAACCTCTGTAGAGTGTAAAACTAAGTACTTAGCCGTGTCCTCGGTTACGGACAATTTTGAGCAGCTGATCAAGGATTCAACGGAGGCTCCCAACATTCAAATTTCTAAGTTAAAAGTTGATGGGTGAACAAGGGAAGATGAGATTATGGTTTTCATGCCATACTGGTCCTGAATTCAAGAAAAGTGTTTTCAAAAGAGTAGGAAAAATTGGCTTTATGCAAATTAGCCTTGAACTCCACCAGCCAAATATGCATGTAGGCTATAGAGTTATTCCATTAAGTGTCCACCATAGTGTCACTTGCCAGACTCCATTTTTAATGGAATCTGACCCACTCTGTTGCAAAATTTTATTTGATACAGGTTGTTCAGATGACGAGTGAGGTTTTCGTTAAGGGATTTCGAGTCTGCACCAACATGTTTTCGCCTGTGGCGTATCATGAAGTTGGAGGCTCATAGAAGATTTATTTCTGTTGCTTTATTGTTTTGAGCTAGCTTTAAGCTATGCAAAGATGTATCGAACAACTTATTTTTGTAATTCTGGATCATCGATGTAATAAAATCGATACTTTGTTGTGATATTACATCGTAAACTGTGTGTGCAAACGATTCGATCCAGGGGTTTGCACTATACACAGGTATCTGCCTTATTTAAAGTGCAGGTACGTTACAAGATTAGGCATGACTTATTATAGATTCGGTCACATGGTGGAACCTTTAGTTCATCCGTATGAATCACGTTGCTAATACTGTCAAAACAATATAGCTACATAGATCTGACACACATGGAACTACACCAAGTTCGCAAGAACTTATTGACTCAAAATTTGTTGTCAAAACAACAATATACTTAGCTATCGTTTGCTAGTCATAGCAATGATATATTTAGCCTTATGTTGTAGTATTCCGTTTGTCACAACGACAGTACACTTATCCTCATTTGTAGAATCCATCATATTGTTAAACTTTGGAACTCATCCAAAACCAACATGGAACTTCCTTCCATCCTATTGTGCCACTTTCACTTAACACACATATAGCCTTATTGAGATCAAAATTAATTTTATTCGGATATGTTATACAACTCCCCTCAGTGTAACATATCATAGCGATATGTTTGTCACTTTCGTATCCAAAATATATTCTTCTTTTTTCCAAAGCACCCAAGAATATCTTACTGTTATCCAGTGATCATCACATGAATCACTCTGGAATATGTTTGTAACTATATTACAGAGTATGATATCTGGTTGTGTACATATCATGGCGTTTATGATTGATATAAAAAAACTCATATTTCTAAACTCATCAAGTGTCGAATACACTCAAGTCTTGTTAAGACGCCATGTAACAAGAACACTTCTTGATGTTTCCATATCGAACTATTTCGGTATCTCTTTTATGTACTTCGACCCAACCATTTAAGCGTATCAATTCATCTCCATGAATCTTAGATGCCTAACATGATTTTTGGTCTAAGTCCTTTCAGTGAAAACTACTTTCAGTGAAACTTTTAATTATGTCAAGTAAATATACATGATCTTTCAGTCAATGATATGTCATCTACATAAAGTATCATGAATATATCTTAGCGCTCACACTTAATTTCTTGCAAAAGCAAGCATCTTCATTGTTCATAATGAAATCAAAAATTCATTTGACTATTTCATTCAATGAAGATATCATCTCCGTGATGCATACTTCTATCATGGAAGTATGCATTCTCCTTTCTAGCTCTCTCGGGATCAACAACTCCCTCAGATGTATCAGCTATACGTCCTTGGTTAGTACTCCAACTAAGGAACACAACTTTCTTACCCGGCATAACTCATATGCAGCGATTGCTAGAATAATCCCATTCAGATTTAAGGTTTCACTGCGAAAGATCCAAATCTTAACGTAGTCAACTTCTTGAACTTTGTCGTAAACAATTTTTGACAACTCAAACCTTTTATGGATGTGACATCCACTTCTGTTTATAGACTTATTTTTATTTTACCAAGTTCCAAGCTTGATTTCGTCTATGAATACTATCTTGAATTTATGGCGTTCAACCATTTTTAACGGAGTTAAGGACCCATCATCGCTTCCTTGCATACAATCGGTTTACTATTGTCCTACAATAATATTTCGTTCTCAAATCCTTATTATTCGATTACGAAAGTCTACCCGACTTGTGAGGTTCAATATATAATTCAATCTCAATAGCTTCAACAACTTGTAGTTGTGGGTGTCATGGGCGACATGGCTGCTTCCAGAACAAATTCTGATGTTGCGCCACTTGTTCATCTTAGTTATTGAATTCTGTTGTCCTCCCACTCAAAACTTTCACGAGAACATCCTTCTCGGAAATAAGCCATTCTCAGCGACAACAACACTTTGTCTTTAGCTTAAAGTGGAAAGAATTCCCAATGCTTCCTTGGGATAACCTACAAAGAAATTTATCCATTTTGGTTGGAAAATCATTTGCATACCAAAAATGAAGAAAAGACCGTTGGGTAACTTCCCGTCACATATCTCATATGGTTGTCAATTTAGTGGATCATATATGATGGTACTCTTTTAAGTGTAAAAGCGGTAGTCTCTAAAGCATAGCACTTCAAAAATATAATGGCAATTTCAATTTACATCTTTGATATTCCATGTCAAAACACGGTCTGATTATGTCTCTCGAACCCACCATACTTCTGTGGTGTTTTAGGGAGGCATAATTTGTGGAATTAATTCCGCAACACTTAGATGTCTTGTGCTAAACCTATAACTTACATAATCCCTTCTATGAACTCATCTTAGATATTATTGTTATGATGATTCTCTACGTCATGTTGAAATCTTTGAACATATTCAAATGTTTCAGACTTCTTTCTCATTGAATAGGTAAATCCGAATATATCTATTCAAATCATCAACGAAGTAGATGAATCTACCGCTTACGGCTACACCCAATGGATCACATACATCAATCATGTGTGATTTCCAACATGTTTAGCTATTCGTTCAATCTTAGGCCTCTCGAACGAAGTTCAAGTCATTTTCCTTTTTGTCGTGGTGGTGTCACGGCAGATGCCATAGGATGGCTAATTTGTGGGGCCGATGGACGTTGGTGGATCCGGGGAGGGATAGCGAGCTGAAGAGCTCACACGAGGAGGATCCCGGTAAAACCGAGATCTCCCAAGAACAAGGAATAAGACCAAAGTGCAAAGAGGAAGATCTAACAAACACAAAGAAATGCACGAAGGTACACAACACACACACGATATACCCAGGTTCAGGGCCCTCGTGAGGAGGTAACACCCCTACTCCTGCCTTTCCTCTCTATATATTGGTGATATAAGGACTACAACTTGCTACAAGATCTCTCAAAGTGAAGAGTACAAAGAACTAGATGAACTCAAGGTGAGAAGGAGTGAATGCTCTAAGAGTAAATGTGACTATATCTTTGGCTCTGAAGTTGGTCCCTCGCTCTCAGGAGCAGTTATGGCGCCTTTTATAGAGGTCCGGCCAGGAGGGCCGGAAACCCTAACTTGGCTTGGCCCCATCGGACAGGCCTAGCCGGCATGCCGTCACCGGCTAGTGCGACCTACCAGCCGGACTATCCGGTGTAGCCCCTTCGTCATCATCTCGTTAAGGACGGCAGGCGCCGTCCTGCATCATCATTGTCCCCTTGTCAGAGACAAGACATGTCTCTGCCCATCCCGGATAGCCTTTTCCGGATTGCCGGGCTAGGCATGTCAGGTGTTGTCGTACCACGATCGTACCGGGTGACGCGCTCCCGTGTCAGGCGGGAGGTGACCATGCTTCCGTGTCAGGCGGGACGTGACCATGCTTCCGTGTCAGGCGGAACGGTACTTCCCCCCGCGACAGACGGGAAAGCCTGCTATAGACCGTTGACGGCCTACCGGAAGCCCTCACGCCGGCTACCTCCTCGCTTGCCACTGTGAGCCTCTTCTGCATAAGATCAAGACCGAGACACACATTCCGGTTAGTACTTACCCGGAATACCTATCCGGTAAAGCCGAGTACACCTTCACCCGGAAGTCTCCCCGGAGTCCTAGATCCGGGATCCTTCCCGGAGACGTCCGAGCTCGTCTCAGGATGAGTATCTCTAGGCCTAGCCTCCCGAAGATGTCTTAGCCAACCAGCAAAGACATCTTCGAGAAGCTAGTTCTTAGAGGAACCACCCGCTCAGGCTTGTGCTGCGATTGTGAGGGCCGGGGGTGTCTATTTATAGCTGGGAGACCTGACCCTTGCGTCTGCCAGGAGGCACTTTGTCCTCTACCAGCGCTCAGGGGTCAATCTGCCCTTTCAGCACAGCAGGGGGTGTCCCTTGCTCTCGCCAAAGGCCGGGTACTGTTGACACCTCGTTGAATTATATCGGGATCTGCCCCTACCCGGGGGGCAGCCCCCCGACACTAGTCCCCGAAGCTGGTGTTGCACAGCGACTTCGGATGATGTGCGGGACCAGCTTTAATAACCACCATTTTCCGAGAACCATTTACACCATCCTTTTATTCCATGCCGAGATCGATTCTTCCCGAGATCTTTTTACCGAGATCTTCCCACCGAGACTGCCTTAACCGGGAGGCGAAGCCTGCGACCGGATAGCACCATCTCAGTGAATCTCGACCGTTGGTCTCCCGATGAATTCGAGACACTGAGCCAGGGCCCACCCGACGTCCCGTCTGCGTAGAGACGCACTCGAGTGCTTCTGTGCTAGCACGCCGTCGCTTGGGTTCCCGCGCCGGGGAGCCGCATCCGATCCGGAATCCAACCGTTGGGGCCGTGTGGCCCTCGGTGTGGCCGGATCGAGCGCTCCGGATAGTGCCACGTGGCTTGCGGCACAAAACAGATCCCACCCACGATCGTGGAGATCGTGGGCGGGAAAATCGGAAACCGCTCCGGAATCCCCCCCCATAAATAGGGGACCGGAACAGTTTCTCTCCTTCCTCTCCTTCGCACTTTTCTTCTTCGCCGTCTCGAGCGCCCCGCAGCCGCTGCCTTCGTCGCCGTTCACCGGAGCCTGCACACCGTCGCAATCGTCGTTCGCCGGAGTCCGGACACCGTCGCCCTCGCCGACCTTCTCTTCTCCGGTGAGTTCCTCTTCTCCGCTCCGATGTTTTTCTTCGGCAGAGCAACCGCCCGACCCCGGCCGTGCCATAGCGCAAGTCCGGTAGAGCCGCCGCCGGTGAGCACCATTTCGGCGGCGCGCACGAGGCGCACGGCGGTGTTGTACCGACGCGGTAGGATGCAAGTCCTTCACTTGCATTGCGCCTCGCCCGAGCCTAGCGCGAGCCTTTTTTCCTTCCTTTAGTTTTGATTATTTAGCATACGGTAGATCTTGTTTCCTAGGAACCCGGTAACGTTTAGCAGTTTGTGCTCCGACATCCTAGTTTCCGATAGACTAACTCCGACTAACCGCCGCTGCGTCTGCAGAGTAGCTCGGATACCCCTGCGTACTTCTCCGACATGGGCGAAGAACGTACTCGGGGATGCTGGGATGGGTCCGAGACCAAGCAGTCCGATCTGGACTGGCTGTATCGGACTCACCGGATTCCTCCGGAAGTCGAGTGCCGTCTCCCGGGAGAGGAGATTGCACCGGAACCCCAACCCGGGGAATACGTGGTATTCCTCGCGCACTTCGAGCGCGGGTTTGGGCTTCCGGCAAGCCCCTTCTTCCGCGACTTCCTCGACCTCTACGACCTTCAACCTCACCATCTTCCCGCCAACGCCATAATGATGCTCTCGGTCTTCACCACATATGCGGAGGCATACCTCGGCATCTGGCCCTTCTTGGATCTCTGGGCCAAGTACTTCATTCTCCGACGCCAAGCCATCCCCAATCCGGATAAGAAGATAAAAGACTTAGTGGATTGCGGAGCGGCCACCATCATCCCTCGCGCGGACTCCGGATTCCCCATAGTCAAGGGACTCGAGTCCTGCCGGAAGTGGCAGTGGAGCTTCTTCTATGTGAAGAACCGGGAGCACTCGGGAGATGGTCCGGGATCCTCGAACCCGGACTTCATCAATCTGCCGGAGTTCGTTATTGGCCCTCCGCGCGAATTCCGTCTCTGGAAGAAGCTTCCGGATAATGACGAGGTCAGTTGCATGCACGACGTTCTGCACGTGCTAACTCAGAAGATGACCGGGGATGATCTCTTGTGTTGCTTCATTGTTCGCCGGGTCTGCCCCCTTCAAAACCGAGTGCACAAGATGTGCCACATGTCCGAGAACTATGACCCCACTAGGACCAGTATCTTTGGGCTAAACCATGCCGGGGTCGTCCGTCGCGTTCGAGCTATTGCCCGGACGGAGATGACGGAGGACTACTCTTGGGGGGTCATTGGGGGATCCCGGAAAAAACCATGCGACCAGGTGCTTATATCAGTCTTTCGTGCCTTCGCCTTCGTACATGCGTTCACCTGGACACCGACACGGCCTAACTTGTTTGCGCAGTTGTTCGAGCGTCAACACGAAGAAGACGCTGTCCACGTCAACGGGAATTACGCGCCGGACTTCCCGAGACCGGACGTGATGCCGAGAGAGGATCCCGACGGCGAGGACCATCTCGCCATCCCTTTCGTTAAGGCCCCGGGTAATCCTTCAACTCCAGAGGCAGTTTTCATTTCTTCGGATGATGAGGATGAGATTGATTGCCAGATTCTCGATGTTATTGACGCTCTCCCTCTGAATTGGGCCTCAGCTGTGGTTCCGAAACCGACAACCGGGACCAAACGTGCCGAGAGTCGGAAGCGCGCGGCTTCCGACACCGAGGGGGCCGATAACGCCGGCAACCCCTCCAAGAGGAGCAAACCGAGTAAGCAGACGACCGAGAAGCCTGCTCGGCGCCGGCAAAGGGGTCCTCCCATTGTGGATTCCGGGTACGTCTTCCTTGCCTTATGTTATTTGACTTTGTTTTCTCCATAACTATTACTAAGACACCTCCTTTCAGGGATGCACTCGAGCTCCCGTCACCTGCTGTTCCTCCTCCTCCCGGGACTCGGACTCCCAGCCCGGCTAGGGCTTCTCCTTCACCTCCTCGCCCTTCTACTCGAGGGAGTGAGCCTGCCACCTCCGGTGCCGCATCGGCTACCGCTGCGACCCCGGAAGCACATCCGGTGATCGAGGAGACTCCGGTGCAGGCCACGACCACCTCGGGAGAAGTGCTTCTCCCGGAGAGCCCGCGCCGGGTGCCCGGGCTTGAGGCAGAGATCGTTAGCCCTCGCCGGCAACCTGTGGCAAGCGTCCCTTCTCGGCCAGTCGCGACCAAGACCATCCCGGAGAAGCAGCCTACAGCCTCCTCCCGGCCAGCGGATCAACTTCCCAAGTCTCGCGGCAAGATTGCTGGGCAGAAAACACCTTCTGCCCCGCCCGCAGCTGCCCCGACATCCTCTTCCCAGGACCTGGTGCTGCGCCCGGGTACGTTTTCATCTTTACCACCGCCTCCCGCCGAGACCCCTACTGCTGCCTTGCGGATGTTGCGAGCAACCGTCAGTTCCTTTGTACCTTCAGGATCCCGGGATGTTGCCGCTACTCGCGCGCCCGGCGGCTCCGGCAGGGTTGTTGACGAATACAACCATGCCTGGCTTGCCGCCGATGCCTCCGAGATCGCGGGAGACTTGCACGCTGCAGGCCCAAGCCGCAACGCCCAAGCTCTGCACGCTCTCCAAGTGGCCGCACTGGATGTTACTCGGGTGACCGAGGTAAGCTTGTTCTCTTTCTTTTATCGAAAAATACTTGTTCCTTCCATCACCACTAGTCCCCGAGATTGGTGCTTAGTGCTCTAGATTCCACCGAATAGCAGATCACTAGGTTCCAATCTTAGAGAAAAAATCCAAGACTCGGACACCAAGTCCCCGAGATCCTCCCAACCGGATAGGTTGCTTCAAAATTTGCTCCACCACTAGTCCCCGAGATTGGTGCTTAGTGCTCTAGATTCCGCCGAATAGCAGATCACAAGGCTCCAATCTTAGAGAAAAGTCTAGGTCTCGGACACCGAGTCCCCGAGATCCTCCCAACCGGGTAGGTTGCTTCAAAATTTGCTCCACCACTAGTCCCCGAGATTGGTGCTTAGTGCTCTAGATTCCGCCGAATAGCAGATCACTAGGCTCCAATCTTAGAGAAAAATCTAGGACTCGGACACCGAGTCCCCGAGGTCCTCCCAACCGGGTTCCTCATATCTTTTCCCGACTAACTCCTTCTTTGTCTTGATTTCAGGAGTGCAGCCAGAAACGCCGCAATATCTTCAACCGGGTTCTTGCTGCCCTCGGGCAGTCCAAGAAATCCGAGGAGCGCCTCCGGGAGGAGCGAGACACGGCGCGCAAGGTCTCGGTGGACCAGAAGACCGCTCTCGCCACCGCGCGATCCGAGATCGCGCGGCTCAACGGCGAGCTCGGAAAGGTCAAGGCTGCTACGGCCGAGATGAAGACGCGCTTCATCGAGGCGGCCAAGAAGCAGAAAGAGACCTTGGACCAGTCCGAGGAGCGCGCGCACACTGCCGAGACTGAGCTTGCTCTTCTCCGTTCCCGGTCTGATACTTGGCTCTCGGAGCTCACATTATTGAACCGGGATCTGAACAGTAAGTGGACCGACATCCCTCTTGTCTTCTCTCTGCTTTCTTTCTTGCTGTTACTCTTATGACTTGGTCGTTTGACAGCTCTTCTTTTTAAAGGAGAGTTTGAGCACTCCCGGGAAGCTGCTGCCAAAGCCGTTGCCGCCTCTCGAGAGAAGCGCGCCGGGAAGGGTCCCGTCTCAGATGACTGGGACATCGAGGATCACCTCATCGCCCTGAAGGCCCGGATAGTACCTCTCCGGTCTATCGGGACGGATCTACTCAGCGCTGCGGTCCACGTTCACGGCGCACTGTGGCCGAGTATCCGGGGGACGCTCTCGATTCCCGAGCTCACGAGCGCACTTCGGGGTGCCGGGAGGCGCATCCACGCCTGGAAACGTTCCGGTGCACGGGCTGGCGCCGACCAGGTCTTGACCCAAGTACTCAGCTGGTACGAAGGTCTCGATCTGGGGGCGATCCTGCGCCTGCGGACGGTTTCTCCGTGGGTCACCGATCCGGAGAAGGTCCAGCGCCGACAAGAGGTGTCGCACCGCATCGCTACGTGGGCAAGCATCCGCGCCTTCACCCCCAGCGTTCTTCCTTCCGACTCGGAATCAGACTACGAGGACGACGAAGAAAGCGACGCGGAAGACGAGGCTCCGGAAGGAGATGACGCTGCTTCCGGTGCCGCGCCCGAGAAGGTGGTTCCCCGGGACGCAGCGACTTCGCCAAGACCCGAGGTCCCCGAGACCGAGGTACGTCCCGAGGCCCCGAGTAGTGCTGCCGGCACCGAAGCCGAAGTCGCTCCCGCTGCTGCTCCTGCTGCTGCTGCCACTGCTCCCGAGGCCGCTGCTCCTGAGGCCGCTACTCCCGAGGTCTCTGTCGAGAAGCCGACTTCCCCTACCGCTTGAAAAACTTAGTAGATTCGTTAAATCCCCGGGATGCCGGGTGCCATATGTAATATATACTTATACTATTTTCACTCCGCAGTGAGCTACTTACTCGAACAATTTATGCCAATGTATTCTGTTTTGAGTTCCCAACTTGCCTTTCATGTTTACCGTACTTAGGTAATTTCTGCTCTTGTCTACCATTTCGGCGTTCGACAGTCGAGTCACAAAACTCCATATACGGCATACATTACTTAGAACAACCCGAGTTCCGGCTAACCGAATTCCCGACATAAACAACAACAAAGTTATTAAAAAACAAGCATGCCGGATAAGTTCCTGCTCCAAGTCCCCGAGACCATTTTCGTGTTTCCCACCTTCCCTCTCTTTGCTCTTGACTACCATTTCGGCGTTCGTCAGTCGAGTCACAAGATGATTTCACATGACATACATTACTCTGTCTTTGAGAATCGAACTCGGAACTTTCCCGGCATGCACACAATATAAAAAATAGCTATCCGGCAGTCCCCGGCTTCCTTCCCGGGATGCCGGTACAAACTAGTAAATGAATTTGACAAAAATAACAACAAGATAAGCTCATGACCAGGCAGTCCCCGGGTTCCTCCCGGGGTGCCTTCTTTCATTAACACTGAAAATTGAGATACAACATACACTGAACCTTTTACGTGTAAAAGGGGCGAAGTAGAGCTACATTCCATGGACGCTTGGTTTCCTCACCGGATTTGTCCATTACACCTTTCCTGGCCTCCTGTGCATCTACAAGGTAATAAGAATCATTGTGCAATGCCCTGCTTATCACGAAAGGTCCCTCCCATGGAGGTGACAACTTATGCATTCCGGCCGTGCGTTGGATGAGCCTCAGCACCAGATCTCCCTCTCGGAACACCCTCGGGTGCACTTTCCGGCTATGATAGCGACGGAGGTTCTGTTGATAAATTGCCGACCGAGATAGTGCCAATTCTCTGGCCTCTTCGAGTAAATCAACATCATCTTCTCGGGCCTCCTTTGCCTCAGTCTTGGTGAACATTGTTACTCTCGGGGAGTCATACTGTATGTCGGTTGGGAGTACTGCCTCAGCACCGTATACCATGAAGAATGGCATGTATCTGGTAGATCTATTCGGTGTAGTCCGGAGACCCCATAGTACTGCCGGTAATTCCTCTATCCAGCATCCCGGAGTTCTCAATAGTGGTTCGATCAAACGAGCTTTGATGCCGGCCAAGACCAAGGCATTTGCCCTTTCGACTTGCCCATTTGCTTCCGGGTGTGCGACTGATGCTACATCCAGCCGGATTCCCTTCTCAGCACAAAATTGAGCGAATTCCCCCACAGCAAAGTTTGTTTCATTATCTGTGATGATGCTGTGTGGGTATCCGTATCTCAAGATGATGTCTTTCAGGAATTGCATAGCGGTGTGTCCATCGCACTTCCGGATTGGCTTGACCTCTATCCACTTTGTGAATTTGTCCACCATGACAAGTATGTGTGTCATATTGCCCCTTGCCGGCTTGAATTGCCCGACCATGTCCAAACACCATACTGCGAATGGCCAAGTGATGGGGATTGTTTTCAGTGCTGACGCCGGCATGTGTATCTGGTGAGCAAATCTCTGGCATCCCCCACACTTCCGGACAATATCTTCTGCTTGCTGCAATGCAGTGGGCCAGTAGAACCCATGCCGGAACACCTTTGCCACCAGGGCCCGGGATGATGCATGATGTCCACACTCCCCTTGATGTATTTCCACCAGCATCTCTTGTCCTTCTGCCGGTTCCACACATCTCTGGAGTACCTCGGTGACACTTCTCTTGTACAGCTCTTGATTGATTGCAGTGTATGCTTTTGATCTTCGCAGTATTTGCCGGGCTTCCACTTCATTCTCCGGGAGAGTTCCCTCCAAGATGTACGCCATAATGGGTTGTGCCCATCACGGGACAGGTCTATCCGGGAACATGGGAGTATCTATGTCCATTGGTTCTGCCGACATCACCTCTATCATCATATTTCTCTGCCTCTCTGAGCACTGGGACGCAGTCCCCGGGTTCGATGTTATGCTCCCGACATCTACTTCCATGGGTACGGCATCTGAACCAGGCTCCTTGGGGATGAAGATAGATTCCGACTCTGGTGAGGGTTGGATAGATGGCTTCCTCAAACGCTCTAGAGCTATTCCGGGTGGGATTGCATCCCGGGATGATCCTAGCTTGGACAAGACATCCGCTGCTTCATTTTCTCCTCTGGGTACATGCTTGAACTCGCATCCTTCAAAAAATCCGGATATTTTCTGCACATGAAACCTGTATAAGGCCATGTTTGCATCAAGGGCATCCCAATTCCCCGACACCTGTTGTACTACAAGGTCCGAGTCACCAAAGCACTCTATCCGGCGGATGCCGATCTCCTTGGCGACGTTCAGTCCATGAACCAAGGCCTCATATTCTGCGACATTATTGGATGCCCGAAAATGGATCTGCACCACATACTTCAGTACATCTTGCTTTGGGGAAGTGAGGACCACTCCGGCACCCAATCCGATCTTAGCTTTTGAGCCATCGAAATGCATCCTCCAGAAATTGTAATCCGGCATCGGAGGTTCATACTGCATCTCGGCCCAGTCTACCAAAAAGTCCGGCAGCGCCTGCGACTTGATGGCATCTCGTCTCTCGTATGTCGGAGCGTACGGAGACAACTGGATGGCCCATTTGGCTACCCGGCCGCTAGCATCCTTGCAACCGATGATCTCGGCGAGAGGAGCTTCGCATACCACTGTGATCGGGTGTTCCTGAAAGTAGTGCTTGAGCTTGGTCACTGCCATGTACACCCCATATGCCATCTTCTCGTAGTGCGGGTAGTTCTGCTTTGATTCCGAGATCACCTCACTGAGGTAATACACCGGTCTCTGTATCAGCTTGCCCCCTTCTTCCCTTTCTACTACCATCGCTACACTGACTACCCGGTTAGTTGCGGCAATATACAACAGCATAGGTTCCTTGGGTAACGGGGATGCCAACACAGGTGCTGTTGAGAGCATTCTCTTCAGATCGTTGAAGGCCGCATCAGCTTGTGGGGTCCAAACAAATGTTTTGCTCTTCTTTATCAGTTGATACAGAGGCAAGGCCTTCTCCCCAAGTCGGCTCACAAACCGACTTAAGGATGCCAGACACCCGGTAAACTTCTGCACATCCTTGAGACGCACGGGCAACTTCATGCTCTCAATAGCACGAATTTTACCCGGGTTGACCTCGATTCCCCGGCTTGAGATGAGGAAACCGAGTAACTTTCCTGCTGGTACACCAAATGTGCACTTATCCGGGTTCAACCTCATCCGGAATCTTCTTAGGTTCTTAAATGTTTCCCTCAGATCATCTATTAATGAGGCTTTTTCTTTTGTTTTTATGACTATGTCATCGACATAGACCTCGGCATTTCGGCCTATCTGGTCATGCAAGCATTTCTGCATGCATCTCTGGTAGGTAGCACCAGCATTTCTCAACCCGAAAGTCATAACACGATAACAATAAGCCCCATAAGGGGTAATGAAAGCCGTTTTCAATTGATCATCCGGATTCAAAGGTATCTGGTGAAAACCAGAATAAGCATCTAGAAAAGTTAAAAGCTCACTCCCGGCAGTGGAGTCTATCACTTGATCTATCCGGGGCAGCGGAAAGGGGTCTTTCGGGCATGCCTTGTTGAGGTTGGTGAAGTCGATGCACATGCGCCACACCTTAAGCAGGAGGGGATCATCTTTCTTCTTCTCCACGAGGACCGGATTCGAAATCCAATCCGGGTGCAGCACCTCCATGATGAATCCGGCGGCCAGCAGTATAGCCAGATGCTCCATGACAGCAGCTCTTCTCTCATCCGAGAGGCGCGTAGTTGGTTGCTTCACCGGCTTCGCATCCGGTCGAACAAACAGAGAGTGCTCAGCCAACTCCCTCGGGACGCCTTGCAGATCGTCACTCGACCACGCAAAGGCATCCCGATTCTCACGGAGGAAGTCGACGAGCTCGCCTTCCTATTTGCTGTCCAGGTTGCTGCCGATGATAACTTGGCGCTCCGGGTTGCTGGGGTCCACACACACCTTCTTGGTCTCCTTGGGGGCCTGAAATGATGCCCCCTGCTCCGGGTTCACCATCCCGGGCATTCCGAGTTGGGAGGTCTTGGCCATTGCCACCACCTGCTGGATCCTCTTCTTCTCTTCCACGATCACCAGGGACTCTGCTAAGCACGACCCCGCCGAGGCACACTCCATGGAGCGCTTGTGGTCACCCGAGATGGTGATCACACCGTTGGGTCCCGGCATCTTCATCTTGAGGTAGCCCACGTGAGTCGAGATCATGAACTTGGCGAGGGCCGCTCTGCCGATCAGTGCATGATACGGGCTCTCGAGGTCCACGACCTCGAACTCCAAGCTCTCGGTTCGGCAGTTCTCCCGAGTTCCGAATAGCACCTCAACCCAGATCTTTCCCATGGGCGAGCAAGAGACTCCGGGCACAATGCCATGGAAGGTTGTCTCGGTGGGCAGCACGGTGTTCATGGATACTCCCAGCTTCAGCATCGTGTCCTTGTACATGATGTTAATGGCACTGCCATTGTCAATCAGAACCCGGCTGAAGCGGACGTTGAGGTTGGGTCCGACGAAAGTTGGGTCCACCACCAAGGCATACGCTCTCGGCTTGGGCATAACCCGGGGGTGATCCTTCCGGCTCCAGGTGATCTCCATCTCGGACCAGTGCAAAAATTTGGGCACCGCCGGGATCACAGCGTTTACTTCCAGAGCGCGCTGCCGCACACTCTTTCGGTCAGTGGGCTAGGTTACAAAGACCACATAGCTCTGATGTGCTTCCCGGTAGTTGCTCTGCTGGTGTCCGGCTTGGTTACCGTTGTCGTTCCGGGTATGCACCACATTCACTGGGCGAGGCGGGGGTCCTCTCGGAGGAGGGGGAAGTCGCACAGCGTTGGCCCCCGATGTCGGAGGAGGGGGTCTCGGGATATTGGGGCGAGATGCCGGAGCATTCTGCCGAACAGCTCCCGAGCTGCCTTCCTGCAACGTGCGCTGATACCAGCTGCACTGCCGAGTAGAGTTGTTTGCGGGCTTGTTGGCCTCCAGAGTGTGGTAGCAGCATGGCTTGTTCAGCATCTCTTCATACGTCAGGGGCTTCTTTTGTTCTACCCAAGTCTTCTGCACCTCCTGACTTTGACCCCAAGCCGGGCCACTGGTCTTTTGACGCTGGCTGTTGCCGGCATCCTCCTGCTCCCGGGTCACTGCTGCGACATGCTGCGCGGCATGGTGGTACTCGGGCTGATTCCTCTTGTGGCCGAACTCCTGGCGATCATGGCTCCTGCTCGGTCCTGAACGCTGAGGTCCCGCACTCCTCTTGTTGGAGTCTCCGACATCCACCAGGGGTTGCATGGGATCTCCAAGCGTATAGGTATCAGCGATGCGCATGGTTTCTGCCAAGGTTGTTGGCATCTTTCTCTGCAATTTCTGCCACAGCATAGAGCCATGCCGGCATCCTTGCGCAAACCAAGAGATGGCCTGTGCCTCCACCACTCCTTCGCAAGAGTTGCGAATATTGCTCCACCGGGTAAGGTACTCCCGGTCAGTCTCATTGCTCCTTTGCCTACAGATGGCGAGCTGCTGAGGCCTGTTGGGCCTCTTGTACGTGCTGGTGAAGTTGCTGATGAATGCCTCTTCAAAGTCTAACCAGCAGTCTATACTGCCAGTTCTCAGATTGTTCAATCAGATCCGGGCTGGTCCTTCCAACATCTACGGTACATAACGTACCGCCCATCGTCTGTTTCCACCGGCTATGCTTACTGCAGTTACATAGTCGGTTAGCCAGTCCTCCGGCTTCTTGCTACCGTCATAGGTCTTGGCACCTCGGTTGAGCTGAAAGTTCCGAACAGGAGGTTCCCGCATGATCCGCGGTCCGAAGCAGGCAGGTCCCGGAGGTCCTTGCTCTTCCACCAACTCGGATTGGTGCATCCGGTCGAGCCGGAATCTGGCGTCTGCCGGGTTCAGCTGCCTGGTTCCTATCCGAGATCCCAAAGGGTTCTCGTCTGGCTGACATCCGAGCTGCTGCAACCTCGAGTTGCCATCGTTGAGCCTGTCCTGTGCAGGGACCAGTGCCTGCTGGGGAACGGAGACGACCTCCCTCTGCGGGTTTCCCTGATCGTGAGGAGGATTCCGGGGTGGATTACCACGGCCAACCGGGTTGTTGTTTCCTACACCCAGGTTACCATCCCCACGGGTACTTCCCGCCTGTCCCGAGTTGCGTTGTCCGGCCTGCCCGGCTTGCTGGATACCGGCAAAGGCCGGATCATAGGTCTGTAGCTGCTTGTTCTTCCCGGAACCTCGACTCCGGCTCCGGCTCTTGCTCTTGCTCTTGCTTCTGCTCGGATGTGGGGAAGAGGCCTCCCCATCCGACTTCTGGCTGTCGGGTCTGGCTGAGTACACCTGGGATCCTGCCCCGGGGTTCTTCTTCTTGAAGGCCAGATTCTGACGATTGGCTTCAATCACCAACTCGTTTACCCTCTCCTGCTGCTTGCGCAGGGCTTCACCGGATAACCCCGCCAACTCGGCCATGGCGGCTTCGGCGGCCCTAAGGGTTTTCACCGGTGAGCTGTACACCGGCTTCCCTGCTGAAATCCGACCTCCAGTGTTACTGGTGGTGGCTCCACCAGCCAGCTCCTCATTCACCATTCTTCCTTTCTTGCGCAGATCTGCAATGCGCTTCTCCCGGGAGTCTATCTTAGGGAATCCGTGAGCTGCATTGTACTCCCGGAGGCTAGCGCTGAGCTCGCGGCGGATCTCGGCGATCTCCTGCGCCTCAGCGAGTAGCAATTTCCGCTGCTCCTCTAACTCAACCGAAGTGGCTTGGGCATCTGCTCCGGCAGCTGCCGGTATAGCCAACTTAGCCACGAGTTCCGAGAGGGGATCCGGACGACGTCGCGGATGGGATGACTGCGGATCTCCATCCCGGGCCGCAGGCCTCTCCTGCGGGGGTTTGGCCAAACGTGGGTGGCCGTCAGTATCGCCGTCACCATCTTGATACTCCTCCTCGATTGCCCCGACCATCATCACTGCGACGGAACTCGGGGGGCGACCGGCACGCAGACCCCGAGCAGCGCAGAGCATGGGAGGGTCCTCAGCTTCCAGGACTACGTCCGGGTAGCTACAGACAACCTCGGTGGCCACGTAGGTGGTGAAACCACCGAAATCGATGAGACATCCGTTCACCGGAAATGGTCTGTTCCGGAAGCACCCTGCGTTGTCGCAGATGAAGTTCATCTCCCCTAGCCTTACGACTAGGCCAGAAAGAACCCGAACGTCGAAACGAACGGGGGAGCCCGTCCGGATGTGTACACCAGCCAACGCCTCCGTCAGCCCCACGGTGGGCGCCAACTGTCGTGGTGGTGTCACGGCAGATGCCATAGGATGGCTAATTTGTGGGGCCGATGGACGTTGGTGGATCCGGGGAGGGATAGCGAGCTGAAGAGCTCACACGAGGAGGATCCCGGTAAAACCGAGATCTCCCAAGAACAAGGAATAAGACCAAAGTGCAAAGAGGAAGATCTAACAAACACAAAGAAATGCACGAAGGCACACAACACACACACGATATACCCAGGTTCAGGGCCCTCGTGAGGAGGTAACACCCCTACTCATGCCTTTCCTCTCTATATATTGGTGATATAAGGACTACAACTTGCTACAAGATCTCTTAAAGTGAAGAGTACAAAGAACTAGATGAACTCAAGGTGAGAAGGAGTGAATGCTCTAAGAGTAAATGTGACTATATCTTCGGCTCTGAAGTTGGTCCCTCGCTCTCAGGAGCAGTTATGGCGCCTTTTATAGAGGTCCGGCCAGGAGGGCCGGAAACCCTAACTTGGCTTGGCCCCACCGGACAGGCCTAGCCGGCATGCCGTCACCGGCTAGTGCGACCTACCAGCCGGACTATCCAGTGTAGCCCCTTCGTCATCATCTCGTTAAGGACGGCAGGCGCCGTCCTGCATCATCATTGTCCCCTTGTCAGAGACAAGACATGTCTCTGCCCATCCCGGATAGCCTTTTCCGGATTGCCGGGCTAGGCATGTCAGGTCTTGTCGTACCACGATCGTACCGGGTGACGCGCTCCCGTGTCAGGCGGGAGGTGACCATGCTTCCGTGTCAGGCGGAACGTGACCATGCTTCCGTGTCAGACGGAACGGTACTTCCCCCCGCGACAGACGGGAAAGCCTGCTATAGACCGTTGACGGCCTACCGGAAGCCCTCACGCCGGCTACCTCCTCGCTTGCCACTGTGAGCCTCTTCTGCATAAGATCAAGACCGAGACACACATTCCGGTTAGTACTTACCCGGAATACCTATCCGGTAAAGCCGAGTACACCTTCACCCGGAAGTATCCCCGGAGTCCTAGATCCGGGATCCTTCCCGGAGACGTCCGAGCTCGTCTCAGGATGAGTATCTCTAGGCCTAGCCTCCCGAAGATGTCTTAGCCAACCAGCAAAGACATCTTCGAGAAGCTAGTTCTTAGAGGAACCACCAGCTCAGGCTTGTGCTGCGATTGTGAGGGCCGGGGGTGTCTATTTATAGCTGGGAGACCTGACCCTTGCGTCTGCCAGGAGGCACTTTGTCCTCTACCAGCGCTCAGGGGTCAATCTGCCCTTTCAGCACAGCAGGGGGTGTCCCTTGCTCTCGCCAAAGGCCGGGTACTGTTGACACCTCGTTGAATTATATCGGGATCTGCCCCTACCCGGGGGGCAGCCCCCCGACACTTTTAGAAAGTGTTGCAAGCGTCAAATGATTCAAAATCAGGTGACTATGAAATTCAACAACATTGAGTTTCTTCATGCAATAATTTCTAATATGACTTAAATAGCGGTTCCACAATTATGTGGAATTCAAATCATTAGCCTTGTGGCGTTTAGCGTTAGTATTATTGATAAATGTTTTACCAACAAGATTTATAATAACTTATCCATCTTCTATGGATTATGGTCAAAATTTGAACAACTACTTGTTTTATTTAGAACAGAACAAAATAACATATTTATTAACTTATTTTAGAATAAATCTCGCGGGCTAGTTATAATACCAACTACGAACACAATAACAAATTATCATATTTTTGTTGCGTATTGTTACCACATTCCTCGTAAGTCACTTAGGCCATTGTATTCTTGTATGAGTTGTATGACAGTTCATACCAACCAATCTAGTACAAATACCCAAGAATTACAGTACGTGACTAATAGGAAAAATATCTATAACATGTATATCAGCCATATACACCTGAACTAGACTTTCTAGTCTTTTCTTTTCTGCCAAATACTTTTGAAGATCCTCTTTCGGTTTTTCCTCTCTATGCGGAAGAAGCATTCAACATCAAAATATGTGCCAATCAAATTGGAACAAAATCCTAGGCGTGAATAGTCAGTATTAGCATCCTTTGGAGTTTTATGTCGAAGTTGATCATCATATGATAAGTGTTCTTCTGGATTTCACTATTAGTGGTCTTTAGTGCAATGAACAAATTCACTTACACTATTTATCCATCCCATCATGAATCCTATCATGATGAAGCTACCATGGCTCAATTAGATTGGATATGAATCAGTGCCAAACTAATTTGGATATCGAGATGCCTAGCATCTTCTATCTTGTAGTACATACTCATACAATATGAGCTCAGGTACTCCCACTGAAATTCATAAAAACTTGTAACCAAAACAAGGTCCTAGATATCAGTCATATCTCATACCTCATTCATTTCTGAAAACAAATTTTCAGCTCCATCGTTCTCCTCAATTATCAAACAAATTCGAAAACTAAGTTTCACGGAGACAAGAATGAATTAAGACACCAATAAGAATTGTTGCTCATTTCAGATTCCAAATCACATGGAGCAATTTTAGAGTTACCGAAATTTTGCAATAGAACTTTAAAACTTTTCTATACATAATTACTTACTAACAATATGGTACCAGTCCATAGAGTAAATATCATATTTTGAACAGTTTTGATCTCAACTAACAAGCCTAGTGCGCAGTGGACTACGGATGCCAATACTAAAAATATTCATGCAAACACAATTTTAGACTATGTTTATGATAGATATGTGGAGTTAAACTGATTCTAAATTATTACGTCAACTCCCACTCAAAAACAACATCCCTCTAGTCGTTTTAGTGATTACACGAACCAAATTCACTACACCAATAATCGATCATCACGAGAGATGGTGCAGCTGCAAAGGCGAACATCGACCATGTTGATCATATCATCCATATGACTCATGCTTTACCTTTCGGTTACGTGTTCCGAGACCATGTCTGTACATGCTAGGCTCGCCAAGTAGAACCGTAGTATTTGCGTGTGTAAATCTGGCTTACACCTGTTGTATGTGAACGTTGAGTCTATCACACCCGATCATCACGTGGTGCTTCGAAACGACGACCTTTCTTAACGGTGCATACTAAGGAAGAACACATTGTTATCTTGATATTAACTGTGAGAGGGATCATCTTATAATGCTACCGTCGCGATCTAAGCAAAGATCTAAGAAAAATAAGATGCATAAAAGGATTAACATCACATGCATGGATAATGTGATATGATATGGCCCTTCTCGCACTTAATCTCTATCTTGTGCATCTTGGCATGATCTCTATCATTCCACCGGCGTGGCACCAAGGTCCATGGTGCCTCCTTCTTGATTGTCCTCCAAATTTACAACATATCATCTAGATATGATATTTAGCACGCAGGCTATAAATTAAAAGACAACCATTTGGCTCCTACCGGTTTGTCATAATATACAAAAAGGTATCATCTCATACATCAAATTTGTAACTTTGACCATATCACATCACATGCCCTGCAAAAACAAGTTAGACGTCCTCTAATTTATTTTTGCATATTTTACGTGGCTTAGGGCTTTCGAAGATAGAACCGTTCTTACCTACAAACATGAAACCACAACGGTAGTGAAAATATTATTAGCAACCCGTTCTTTTTTATATCTTAACTATAGTGGGAGAGACAGACACCCGCAAAGCCACTTATGCAAAACAAGTTGCATGTCAGTCGTGGAACAAGTCTCATGTACGTGGACATGTAAGGTTAGTCCGGGCTGCTTCATCCCACTATGCCACTAAGGTACAAAATATACAAAGGAAGCAATAACATGATCATCAACGCCCACATACACATATGTGTTCTACCCGTACAAAACATCTACGCATAGACACGGCTCTGATACCACTGATGGGTTCGTAGCATAGAAAACAAAAAAATTCCTACGATGTGAACAAACCAACAAGCCAAGATCTAGTCTAGGAGATGCTCGTAACGAGTGGAACTAATTCAAGACAACTAACCCTCGAAGGTCGTAAGTGTTTCGAGAATAATTCTCGTGGATGATGTAGTCGTTCACTCGCCGATCTCAAGATCGTGAAGATGTGCGCTGCAACGGGTAGCGCCTCCGTACTCGGTCACACGTATGGCTTGATGACGACCTCCGTTCCCTCGATCCAGCGGGGCAGCGGAAGTAGTAGAACCACCGGAAACTCCAGCAGCACGACGGCGTGTTGTGGTGGAGAAACTAATCGGCCATGGCTTCGCAAGCAGATGGCTGGAAGTGGAGCAGCAGGAGGAGGGAGAGAGAGGCAAGTGTGTGGGGAGAGGGAGCTTACACCCCTCTTTATATAGGAGGGGGAGGGAGCCACGAATTTGGAGTGCGCCCACCTCTCCCCTCATCATGTGAGTGGAGTCTCCACTCAACCCACTCATTCTCTCATCAATTCCCACTCAAAATTCCAAGGGGTTTTCTTTATTAAATAAAATAATTTCATTTCTTTTTAATATTTGTTAATTCTATTAACAAACATTAACACTTACCCCCTTGGTTCATTTGTTAATTCTATTAACAACCATTGGCAACAATTGACAGTTAACTCCTTGAACTATTTTAATATTACCCGGAACAATTTCGGTGCTATCCAAACTTTTCTCCGAAATTCCGTGTCTACTCGAAAGCGTCGACAAACCTTAAGTTTGTCACCCTACGGTTCGTGAATAATGTAGACATGATCGAGACACCTCTCCGATCAATAGTCAACAGCGGGATCTGGAGACCCGTAATGACTCCTACATATTCGACGATGAATCTTGTGATCGTGTGAACCAAAAACGTCATAACCAATTCCTTTTGTCTCGCGATATTTTACTTGTCCGAGATCAGATCATTGGTATCACCTATACCTAGTTCAATCGTGTTCCCGACAAGTACTCTTTACTCGTTATGTGATATGACATCCTTGTGACCTAGTCACGTGCTTGCAAGCGGTGTCGATGTGATATCACCGAGAGGGCCCAGAGTATATCTCTCCGTCATCTGGATGGACAAATCCCACTTCTTGATCCCTGAGCCTCAACTAATACTTTCGGAATACCCAACGCCACCTTTATAGTCACCCTGTTACGGTGTGACATTTGATGTTATCAAAGCATTCTTTCGGTGTTAGTGATTGACATGATCTCATGGTCTAGGGATTAGGATTACTTCGTATGCAATGTAAACTTAATGACTTGATCGCATTGCTATACTTAATTTGGGTGTGTGTTCATCACACCATTCTTCTAATGACATGATCCCGCTATTAACAACATCCAATGTTCATGATCAGGAAACCTTAATCATCAGTTAATCAACGAGCTAGTTAAACAAGAGGCGTGATTAGGAACTCTTATTTGTTCATTAGTCACACATGTATTAACGTTTCCAGTTAATACAATTCTAGCATGAGAAATAAACATTTATCATAAACATAAAATAATATAATAACCACTTTATTATTGCCTCTCGGGCATATTCCTTTTAAATTTTGCAACTGCTACTCCTGCTCTTCTTGCTGCCAAGGCAAGTGGCACCTTCATAAATCTCCTAAGTATTTTCTATATGCAATTGTAGTTTATTTTCGTTAAGCATGTGCGGGACTTTGTGATATTGCTATGCAAGACATGTTTAGAATTTTCCTTATTCCTATGTGTCTAGGTACCTATGAAATACTTAGTAGAAATATTGATGCTATGCTATGGATAAAAAGTTTTTCAAATTGCTAAGTGTCTTCTCAGGACCATGTCTATGAGGGTTTTCACCTAAGATAGTTTTACTATACTTAGGATCATAGTATGTGGGGGTTTTCACCTGAGAGTACACATCACTAAGTTAATGAATCACCTGGGTAGAATGGTTGTTTGGTTTATGTTGAGTGGCTACTCAGGACCATGTCCATGAGGGTTTTTACCTAAGGTAGTTTCCACTATACCTCGGATCATGTACGTGGGGGTTTTCACCTGAGAGCACACTTGAGGATGGCCACCCAGGAACAAAGGGAATGGAAAGAAGTGAAGAACTCAAAGAGAAGAACTCCAAGTGAAGACTTCAGCTGATCAAGGATGCCAACGGAGGATTCCCAACATTCTAATTTCTTAAATAAAATTTTGATGGTTGAACATTAGTGAACTACTCAGGACCATGTTCATGGGGTTTTCACCTAAGATAGTTTCTACTATAATTAGGACCATGTTATGTGGGGTTTTTACCTGAGGGTACACTTAGATGGGTGAGCTACTCAGGACCATGTCAATGGGGGTTTTCACCTAAGATAGTTTTCACTATACTTAGGACCATAGTATGTGGGGGGTTTTTACCTGAGAGTGCACTCAGGGATGGGCCATATTTTGGTTCACTGGAACTTACCAGTGTTGCAAATTATGATGTTGAAACTGTTTTATAAAGTGATAGGATAAAACTGGCTTTATGCAAAAAAGCCTTGGAACTCCACCAGCCAAATATGCATATAGGTTATTAGAGTTTTTCCTCTAAGTGTCCACTATAGTGTCACTTGCCAGTTCCATTTTCAAAATGGTTCTGACCCACGTTGTTGCAAATTTTTTTTATTGCAGACTATTCAGAAGAAGAGTGAGGTTCTGTTTAAGGGTTTCGAGTGTGCAACCAACATGTTTTCGCCTGTGGCAACATGAAGATGATGGAGACTCACTGTTATGTTATTTCCGTTGTTTACTCTTTCCAATGCTAGCTTTATGTTATGCAAGTTGTATCGAATATTTTCTAAGTCTGGATCATCGATGTAATAAAATAGATACTTTGTTGTGATATTACATCGTAAACTGTGTGTGCAAACGAATCGATCCAGGGATTTGCACTATACACAGGTACCTGCCATATTTTCTAAGTGCAGGTGTTCTGCAGTTTCCATTTAGGAACGCTGTTTTGACATCCATCTGCCATATTTCATAATCGTAATATGCAGAAATTGCTAACAAAATCCGAATATACTTTACCATCGCTACCGGTGAAAACGTTTCATCATAGTTAATCTCATGAACCTGTCGGAAACCTTTTGCGATAAGCCGAGCTTTATAAATGGTCACATTACCGTCAGCATCGGCCTTCTTCTTAAAGATCCATTTATTCTCGACGGCCTTGCGCCCTTCGGGAATCTCCATCAAAGTCCATACTTTGTTGTCACACATGGATCCTATTTTGGATTTTATGGCTTCTAGCCATTTCTCAGACTCTAGGCTTGCCATAGCCTCTTTGTAGTTCGTAGGTTCGTCTTGTTCAATTAACATGACGGTGCAAACTTTGTTGCCATACCATTCTGGTGCGATACGAGATCTACCAGACCTACGAGGTAGAACAATGTCCTCGACAGTTTCTCCCACTCCATCTGTGGAGGACGTTTCCGGAACAGCTTCCGTTGCGTCACTCGTAATTTCGAGCTCAGGATCAACGATCTCGTCGAGGAATACCTTCCTCCCACTTACTCCTTTTGCGAGAAACTCCTTCTCAAGAAAGGTACCGTTCTTCACGACAAACATTTTTCCCTCAGCTTGGTTGTAGAAGGTGTATCCTACGGTTTCCCACGGATATCCTACAAAGACGACTTTCTCCGATTTCGGTTCGAGTTTGTCGGGTTGTAGTTTCTTAACATACGCCTCACAACCCCAGACCTTTAGAAACGATAAATTAGGCTTCTTACCATACCATAACTCATATTTGTCATTTCTACGGATTCGGACAGAGCCCTATTTAAAATGAATGCGGTTGTTTCTAACGCATAACCCCAAAAGGATACGGGCAGATCGGTAAGAGACATCATAGACTGGACACTATCTAATAGAGTACGATTAAGTCGCTCGGATACACCGTTACGTTGTGGCGTTCCAGCAGGCGTAAGTTGCGGCATGATGCCACATGCCTTCAGATGTGTGCCAAACTCATAACTCAAATACTCGCCAGCACGATCGGATCGAAGGTGCTTGATTTTCTTGTTAAGATGATGTTCAACTTCACTTTGAAATTCTTTGAACTTTTCAAATGTTTCAGACTTGTGTTTCATCAAATAGATATATCTGTATCTACTCAAGTCATCTGTGAAGGTGACAAAGTAACGACAACCATTGTGTGTCTACACGCTCATTGGTCCACACGTATCTGTATGTATGACTCCCAACAAGTCCGACGCCTGTTCAACAAAAATTTTGAACGGTGTCTTGGTCATCTTGCCCATGAGGCATGGTTCGCACATATCAAGGGATCCAACATCCAACGAGTCCAAAAGTCCATCGTCTTGGAGTTTCTTCCTGCGCTTTATACCAATATGACCGAGACGGCAATGCCACATATACATGGCGGTATTGTAACATCCCAAAAATATTAATATACTTATTAGTGCAAAAATGTGGGCCAACAAAAAAAAACTTTTCTTATAAAAATGTGTGTATGTTTAATTCTTGAGTGTTGCTTGTTGCATTGTTTGCAAGATTGTGGAATTCTAGCTCTAATTAAAAATTTGAAGAAAAGAAAACAAATAAAACAAACCACAAAAACAAAACACCATGTGACAAATGTCACAATATTTTTCCAAATTAAGAAGCATAATTTATTTTCACACCAAAAACAATGCTTCGCGCATGTGTCCTAGCCTATGGATCCAAATGGGAAGATTGCCTTCCATTTGCAGAATTCTCATACAACAACAGTTATCAGTCTAGTCTGCAAATGGCCCCTTTTGAAGCCCTTTACGGCAAGAAGTGTCGTACACCCCTGAATTGGTCCGACACCGGAGAAGGCAAACTGTTTGGACCAGATACCCTCCGTGAGGCTGAAGAGCAAGTCCAGCTTATCCGAGAGCGACTCAAGACCGCCCAATCCCGTCAGAAGAGTTACGCTGATCCCAAGCGTCGTGATGTCACCTTTAATATCGGAGATTATGTCTATCTCCGAGTGACACCCCTTAAAGGAATGCAGCGTTTCCATGTCAAAGGAAAATTAGCGCCAAGATATATTGGACCTTTCAAGATCCTTGCCCGTCGAGGAGAAGTGTCTTATCAACTGGAATTGCCCCAAGAGTTAGAAGATTACCATGATGTTTTCCACATTTCCTTGCTCCGGAAGTGTCTCGAAGTTCCTGACCAGCCTGATGTTTTCAAAAACATCGATCACCAGTCCGTCGACCTGAATCAAGATCTGACTTATCGTGAGACGCCCCTCAAGATTCTCGAAGAAGATGTTCGTCTCACCCGCAGGCGAGCCATCAAGTTTTACAAGGTCCAGTGGACTAACCACTCTGAAGATGAAGCAACTTGGGAACGTGAAGACTATCTTAGGAGCGAGTTTCCCAACCTCTTTAGTACCCAGGCCTAGCAAATCTCGGGACGAGATTTATTTTAAGGGGGGAAGTCTGTAACATCCCAAAAATATTAATATAATTATTAGTGCAAAAATGTGGGCCAACAAAAAAAAAACTTTTCTTATAAAAATGTGTGTATGTTTAATTCTTGAGTGTTGCTTGTTGCATTGTTTGCAAGATTGTGGAATTCTAGCTCTAATTAAAAATTTGAAGAAAAGAAAACAAATAAAACAAACCACAAAAACAAAACACCATGTGACAAATGTCACGATATTTTTCCAAATTAAGAAGCATAATTTATTTTCACACCAAAAACAATGGGGTAATATCATTGACACTCCTAGTTAATTTTTACAAACTATTCCCTTTCAAAAAATTCAGACTCAAAAGCCTCAAATTCAAATTGGAAATTCATGACTTAAATATTTCAAAATATTCCAAAAAGACTTTGTATCACTGACCAATAATATATTTAGCCTAGATCCTAAGTTTGGACTCAAAAGGATTAGGCAAAGTACAAAAATTAAATAGTCAAATTGTCACTGTTTTGGTTCAGGAAATTCACCAAACACCTTGTGATCACCACCTGTTCATCCCAAACCGAACCAAGACTCGGATCAATTCGAGCAATTGTGGGCTTAGCTTGTTAAATTGGAGCAACCACTGGATTCACCTCATCTCCACGATCACGACGCGCCCGAGATCACGCCAAATGGTCACCGGAGTCGTCGAGGAGGCGTTGGCGACAGCCACGGCCGCGCGCACGTCGCCGTGGTCGGCACTGTGGCCGCGATGACGCCGCGCCGTGCCGGCCGTGCCGTGCCCCCTCCCTTCGCTCTCCCTCACCCCCTGGTCCCCTCCCGCACCCACAACACGCACCAGCACCAGCCCGTGCACGCCGCGCCCGCGCACGCCGTGCGCCGCCCGAGCACGCTCACGGCAGGGCCATGAGCCCGAGCGCTCCCGAGCGCGCCACGCCGCCCCACCTTGCCCCCCTTGCTCCCCAGGCAGTCCGCAGCGTAGCCGCGCCCCTCCACCGGCCTACGGCGGCCTAGCACGGCCACGGGCGCCTCTGCACCGCGTCCACCGTGCGCCGCTCGGCCGCTATAAAACGGCGCCCCCGTGCCCCTCTTCTCGCCACACCGCCACTGGCTCTCCCCCCTCGCACCACTCCCCTCTCCCTTGTGCACCGCGAGGAGGCCAGGACCGAGGCCGCGGAGCCTCGGGTCGCCGTCACCTTCCTCGAGCTCGCCGTGCCCGAGGTAGGCGACGACCACGGCCTGGCCGTGCTGCTTCTCCCCGTCGCTCCCCTCTGCTTCCCTTCCCTTCCCCTTGCACCCCGCACTCACCAGAGCCCTTTTTCCCTCTGTCCCGTGTCCAGGAGCGCCGCCAATCGCTCGCCGGAGTTGGAGCGGAGCCGCGGAGGAGGAGGAGATCGTCGCCGACGCTCGGAGCCACGCCAGCACGCACCACTCGCCCCAGGAGCTTCCCCACCTCGCCGCCGTCGTTCTACACCGTCTGCACGCCCTCCCGAGACCCCTAGGTGAGCGCTCCGTCCCCCTCGCCGTTGCCGGAGCCGCAGCGCCGCTCGGGTTTGGTCGCCGGCGACGCGAGCGTCGTGAGCCGTTAGATCTAGATCCTACGGTAACTTACCGGTTCGTGAAAAATATTAAAACCCTGACATGCGGGTCCCACGCGTCAGGTTTAAATAAACCGCGCGCGCTCGCTGAGTCAGTGACCAGTGGGTCCCCTCTGTCAGATTTTTCAACATTATCCGTTCTGGATTTAAATTCGAATTTAAGTTTCATTTAAAAACCAGTACTGAACCCAATTTTAGAAATTCCATAACTTTAGATTTACAAATCCAAATTTAGCAAATCCAACTGTTCTGGAAAGCTTATGAAATTCTCTATCCAACTAGACTAGTTTCACCCCATTTGGATGTATAACAAAAATACAACATTCAAATTACACTAGCATGTTTAAATTCTAAACTTGTTTGTTTCTGATACTCTGATAATCCAAATTAGTTGAAACTAATTTTATTAGGTCACATTTAGCCATGGTTAGTCACCCCTAAAATGGTTTAATTTTTAGATGAATATAATTTAAATAATAGCCAAAACCATGTTAATTGGCTTCTGGATTCAAAACAATGTGTAGGGAGTTTGGTAACTCCAAATGGCCCAAACCCAATTGTGTCATCTTCTACACATCATTAGCTTTCTGTAGAATTTTAGTTTGTATTTTTGTGACAAACAGAACTCAAGCTATGCAATTAAACATGTACAACAAGTTTCTGCCCTAATTAAAATACAAGGGAATAATGTTTAATTCAATTAAATTGAAACCACATGATATTGTTTGGTATGTGGAATGGTTAATTAGAACCTCTAAGAGTGTATTGCTATGACGATTGATTGAATAGGCTAGTGATTGTTTGTATTTGATTGATTGTGTATTAGACGAGAACGTTGCCGGACATATCGAGGAGGAGGGATTTGCAGAACCTGAAGACCAAGACCAAGATCACTTTGCCGAGCAAGGCAAGCTACTCTCTGAGCTTGCACCTAACTTATGCATCTAGATTTACAAATCATTTTCAAAAGCAAAGGTTTACAAAAACCCTTTTTCAAAGTACATAGAGATTGTTTTGCCACCCTGTGTAGAAGTAGATACTAAAACTATAGGATGGAGAAACAATGTTGTTTATTCAAAACTCCTTTGAAAACCTGTGTGGATATATAGCACCAAAATGTGGTGTTGAAATAAGGAAATGGAGAAAGATGGTTTTGGAAAAGCACATTGTGTCCTAGTACTCAGTCAAGCAACCGATACTCTGTGCGACCACATTTACCCACATATGGGAAAGGGCTTAGTCATATAGTTTGCTCTTATTAGTATGGGACACTGCATCAACAGAGATGACTCTGTTATGCATGAGGGAGTGGTTTGGTGACCTAACCCTGACCTGGGTCCTCGCTCAAAAATCTATGAGTAGATAAGGAGGAGGATAGAAGGATGTCCGTATACACCGCCAGATAAAACCTATGAGTCCTCATACTTAGGGTTTCCGACGGGAAACTGGACTAGGTGTAGATGGAATGGTTCATAGGGGCAGGATCCTATACTAGCATGAGCAAAGGAAAGACTAGGGTCGGTGACTCAACTTCGTATACCGCTGGTATGACGAGACGTGGCTGACACGATGAGTTATCGGATGAGTGTGGGAAAAGCGTGCTACCTCTGCAGAGGGAAATTAAACTATTCGAATAGCCGAGTCCTCGGATATGGACAGTTGAAGACCCTACTTAGACCATGTGCAAGTTTTGGAAAAGAGTTGAGTTTAAAAAGAAAAAGGAAATGGAGAGTGTTCCACACACCTATACCAACGGATCGGTATGAGGTAGTTGGAAAGATATTGCCATAATGGTTTACGATCGGAGAAAGGGAGAGTTTTGGAATAAAACTAATAAAATTGAGATATCTAGTAGTCATACTTTCCTTATCTTCTTCAACAAAGATACAGAGATGTTTTAAATGAATAAAAGTGAGAAACTAAAAAATGGCACTAGAGCACTCATGTTGGAGTAGTTTGCGAGTACATTCAAATGTACTCATACTAGTTTGCTTCTGGCTATTGTCGTAGCCAGACATGGAGGAGTACTACGCCCAGGAGGAATACGGCGACATCTATGCCAACTAAGGATCTCCATAAGTCGACTGCCTGTCGGGTCATCGCTAGGATTTGATGTCTACTACGCCTTATTTCCGCTGATTGTTTTGGTTTGGCCCTTGAAGGCACCTATGTAAGACTTGGTCTAGATGACCATTTTATGTAAGACTTTAATTCGGTATTGTAATGGATGTAAACTTTGGTATTCAATTCGGATTATGTGCAGCGACAGACTGATCACGGGATCGTTGTGTTAAGCATAATCGGGTATTTCGGACAGTTAGTCTGGGGTCCCCACAGAATTGGTATCAGAGCCATCTCGACTTTAGGAGCCTTAGATTAGCATGGTCGTTAGGTAGTGATTGCAAAAGTTGAGTTTTAAAGAAAAACAAAGTAAGAAATTAGTTTAAAAATGCTTCTCTCTTACCCTCTCATTTGTGCAAAATTCTCTTCTTACCAACTACTAAGTTTTCTCTCATATTCATAAAAACTTGCCACACTTATCATTTTAATAAACTTAAAAATCTGCTCACATATTTTCCCTTCCATTAAATTTTTTGATATACTTGCCATCTCACTAACTTAAAATTTTGACTAAAAATTATAGATGGCGATCCATTTCACCGAGTTCGTTCAGCTGGAGAAGGACGGCAAGTTGATGTTCGAGAAGGACTTGTTCGAGTTGACCAAGCTGCTAGGTCGTCCCACTCCTGAGTTTAAGGGAGCCCAGGTGGACGCTCCCGGTAACGGGAACCTATCCTGGTTGATCGAGGCGTCTGTTCGCGGGAACATCAAGTCCCCCGGATCCAGGGCACTCTCTTTCACCCTCATGGACGTCCACTGGGACGATGGACTGTGTCGTTCCATGCAGCGGATGCTATCCCGGCTTTGTGAGGAACACAAGGCGGAGCTGGTAAACTCTCGTTTCCAGTTCTACGGGAGGCGCACCATCGATGGACACCCAATTCGGTCCCCTCTGCACCCGACATTTGGAGAGTATATCCTGGACATGGAGATTATGCTCTTTCGCACCCAGGAGGATCTGAGGTGCGCTAGGCTTCGGTCTCACTTTGAGCGTCTCTCGCTCAAGGAGAGTCGCGAGAGTGAGGCACAGCTGAAGACTGAGAAGGCCGCTCTTCTTAAGAAGGGAACCCAGATGAGGAAGACCATAGCAAAGCTCCGCAAGAAGGTTGCCGAGCAGGATGAGCTGATAGAGGATTTGGAGCTCCGTACTGACGAGATGGAGGAGGAGGGCGAGGATCTCCGCAAGGAGAACGACGCTTTCCTCAGTGACGATGACGACTATCTGGAGGAGATGAATGATGAGGATGAGGATGATGAGGATGAGGATCCAGAGGAGCCACCCTACCAGTCCGATGCTGACATGGCAGAGCCTGAGGTTCCACCTCAGTAGGCGAGTTACTTGAGTTCTACCGCAGGATTAGGTCGACCCCCCCTATCGCTAGTAGAGTCAAAGTTGTGGTTCTTTTGGAACTTGCTATATGTACATTAGTTAGGGAGAATGTTGTAAGCTAGATTTGGGTGAACTCTTGATGTAATGGTTGTGCTATGAAAGTGTGTGCTAGTCTTGTTAACATGTGTTAAATGTTTCTCTTATAATCCTTAGCAAATCAATCCCTTCGCGAAACCAATCTTTTCCTTGGTCAGAACCCCTTTTTGCTTGGCCCTTATTCCCGGTGTACTTCAGGATGGTGGAAACTCGTCGCACCAACATGGATGGAGGAGCACCACCACCCCCACCAGACCCAACCACCGCCCAACTTCTGGCGCTCATCATGGAGGAACGCCAAGCTGCCCGGACTGAGCGTCAAGCTCATATCGCTGCCCTGCAACAGATAGCTGCCGCTCACAACAACAACAACAACCACCACAACAATGGCAATGGCAATGGCAATGGCAATGGTGAAGGAAATCAGCGGTCCACTTTGAGCGACTTTCAAAAGACCAACCCACCCACCTATTCCAAGGGACTTCACCCACTTGAGGCCGATGACTGGCTTCGCACCATTAACAACAACCTGGTAGTTGCAGCCGTGGGAGAACCTGAGAAGGTGCTGTATGCGACCCACTATCTTGCAGGACCAGCACGGTCTTGGTGGGAAGCTACCAAGGCTCTACAGCAAGCTGGTTATGCTATCAGCTGGGATGATTTCCAGGAGAAGTTCCGCAAGAAGCACATTCCCCGCGGACTCATTGAGCGGAAGAAGGATGAATTCCGCAGGTTGCGGCAGGGAAGTAAGGATGTGGTCGGATACCTCGATGAGTTCACTGACTTGTCTCGGTATGCTCCTGATGACGTCGACACCGAGGGGAGGAAGATGGAGCGTTTCATGAACGGACTTCATGATGAACTGCAATGCGCCTTGGTTATCCATGACTTTGTTGATTTGGAATCACTTGTGGACAAGGCCATACAGTTGGAGACCAAGCGCAAATCCATGTTTGAGGGTCGTAAGAGGAGAATGATTGCCCAGGAAGGTTCGAGCAGTCAGAAACCTCGCACCCACCCACCAAACCCCAAGCCAGCTTATAGACCACCACCAACTTCGCACCCCAGTTACCCTAAGCCCCCATACAACCCAAACAAGTTCAACCGTCCCAATGACAACACCCGTCCCGGAGGGAACCCTAGCAACCCCAACCTCAATGCCAATGTTGTCTGTTTCAATTGTGGCACCAAGGGTCACTACTCCAAAGCATGCCCCAATCCGAAGAAGAATGGTCCGCGCCCCGATGCACAGGCGCCGAACAACGGCCAAGGCCGCAATGGAAATGGCAAGAACCCCGCACCCCGCGGAAATGTGGTTGTTGCCAAGGGATGCCTGCACCACATCAATGCTGAAGAGGCCATGGATGCACCAGATGTTGTGATGGGTACGTTCCTTGTCAACTCAGTACCTGCAACTGTTCTGTTTGATTCTGGTGCTACTCATTCTTTTGTTACCCAAGAATTTGTTGCTAAGGGAGGTTTAGTCGGAAACCTCTTACCCAAACCCATGGTCATCCAAATCCCAGAATCCACCATAGATACCAATTCATTTTGCCCGGACGTTTCCCTTGAGATCAAAGGGGAAGAGTTCCTAGTCGACTTAATCATCCTAGGAACCCAAGGAATAGATGTCATACTGGGTATGAATTGGTTAGCCAAGTACCATGGTCGAATTGACTGTGCCAGAAGAGCTGTAGCCCTCACCACCGACAAAGGAGTAGAAGTGGAGTATGTGTCAGAAACCAGTCGACCCCAACCAGGATGCCATGAGAGCATAGCTCGACCAGCCCTAGATGAGATCCGTGTTGTTCACCTGTTCCAAGATGTCTTTCCTGAAGAGTTGCCTGGTATGCCACCGGATCGGGATATTGAGTTCATCATTGAACTTATCCCCGGGACAGCCCCCATATCCCAAAGGCCTTATCGGATGAATCCAGAAGAACTGGTTGAGTTGAAGAAGCAGTTAGCAGATATGCTTAGCAAAGGGCTTATTCGCCCCAGTGCTTCACCCTGGGGATCACCCATTATTTTTGTGGATAAGAGAGATGGTACCACACGCCTGTGTGTGGATTATCGCAGGTTGAATGATGTGACCATCAAAAACAAGTACCCTCTCCCAAAGATCGAGGATCTGTTCGATCAAATGAACGGAGCCAGAGTCTTTTCCAAGATCGATCTTCGGTCAGGGTATCATCAGTTAAGAATCCGAGAGACAGACATTCCCAAGACTGCCTTCACGACCCGTTACGGTTTATTTGAATACACCGTAATGTCCTTTGGTCTGACCAATGCCCCAGCCTATTTTATGAATCTTATGAACAAGATCTTCATGGAGTATCTTGACAAGTTCGTGGTAGTTTTCCTTGATGACATCCTTATTTACTCCAAAACTGAAGAAGAGCATGCTGAAAACCTGCGTCTAGTTTTAGCAACCCTCCGAGAGCATCAGTTGTATGCCAAGTTTAGCAAGTGTGAGTTTTGGCTCAGTGAAGTCTCATTTCTCGGACATGTTGTGTCTGCGGGAGGAATTTCTGTTGACCCAGAGAAGATCCAAGCCATTGTGGACTGGAAAGCCCCAACTAGTGTGACTGAAATCCGAAGCTTTCTCGGACTAGCGGGATACTACCGCAAGTTCGTTGAGGGATTCTCCAGTATAGCCAAGCCCCTTACCCAACTGCTGAAAAAGGACAAGAAGTTTGAATGGACTCAGAAGTGTGAAGAGAGTTTCCAGGAATTAAAGAAGAGATTGACCTCAACCCCTGTCCTGATTATGCCAGACGTCACCAAGAGTTTCGACGTGTATTGCGATGCATCACGTCTAGGACTGGGTTGTGTTCTGATGCAAGAAGGCAAGGTGGTGTCATATCTGTCTCGACAGTTGCGACCACATGAAGAGAACTACCCAACCCATGACCTGGAGTTAGCCGCTGTTGTTCTTGCTTTGAAGACGTGGCGCTCCTATCTGGCGGGACATCGCTGCGAGATTTATACGGATCATAAGAGCTTGAAGTATATCTTGACGCAGAGGGAGTTAAATTTGCGACAGAGAAGGTGGATGGAATTAATCAAGGATTATGATATCGGCATCAATTATCACCCTGGAAAGGCTAATGTAGTTGCCGATGCCCTTAGTCGCAAACCCTGCACCCTGAATGCCATGATCCAAGCAGAGCAGCCAGCCCTGTTTAAGGAGTTCAAAGATTTTGGACTAGAGCTTGTTAGCCACGGCTATCTCGCCCATTTAGAGTTAGCTCCAACTCTGATAGATCAAATCAAGGAGGCCCAGAAAGGTCATGAGAGCATAGAAGGAATCAAGAAGAAGGTTTCTCTCGGTAAAGCGCCTGGTTTTACCGAGGATGCAGAAGGAGTGTTGAGATTCAATGGTCGTATCTGTGTCCCCAATACCTCGGAACTCAAGGAGTTAATCCTAAAGGAAGCCCACGAGACCCCTTACTCAATCCACCCCGGCGGAACCAAGATGTACCAAGACCTTCGTGAAAGATTTTGGTGGCATGGAATGAAGCGAGAAATTGGTGCTTTCGTAGCCAAGTGTGATATTTGTCAGCGAGTCAAGGCTGAACATCAGCGACCCGCTGGATTGCTTCAACCCCTAAAGATTCCCGAGTGGAAGTGGGATGAGATTGGAATGGATTTTATCACCGGACTTCCAAGGTCCAACCGAAGCCATGACTCAATATGGGTCATCGTTGACAGGCTGACCAAAGTGGCCCATTTTATTCCCGTCCACACCACCTATAGGGGAAATCAGTTAGCAGACCTGTATATTTCCAAAATAGTAAGCCTGCATGGTGTGCCTAAGAGGATTGTATCAGATAGAGGCACCCAATTCACCTCAAGGTTCTGGAAAGCCCTGCATGAAGCCCTCGGAACCAAGTTGGCGTTTAGCACAGCTTATCACCCCCAGACCGATGGCCAAACTGAACGAGTGAACCAGATATTGGAGGACATGCTTCGCGCATGTGTCCTAGCCTATGGATCCAAATGGGAAGATTGCCTTCCATTTGCAGAATTCTCATACAACAACAGTTACCAGTCTAGTCTGCAAATGGCCCCTTTTGAAGCCCTTTACAGCAAGAAGTGTCGTACACCCCTGAATTGGTCCGACACCGGAGAAGGCAAACTGTTTGGACCAGATACCCTCCGTGAGGCTGAAGAGCAAGTCCAGCTTATCCGAGAGCGACTCAAGACCGCCCAATCCCGTCAGAAGAGTTACGCTGATCCCAAGCGTCGTGATGTCACCTTTAATATCGGAGATTATGTCTATCTCCGAGTGACACCCCTTAAAGGAATGCAGCGTTTCCATGTCAAAGGAAAATTAGCGCCAAGATATATTGGACCTTTCAAGATCCTTGCCCGTCGAGGAGAAGTGTCTTATCAACTGGAATTGCCCCAAGAGTTAGAAGATTACCATGATGTTTTCCACATTTCCTTGCTCCGGAAGTGTCTCGAAGTTCCTGACCAGCCTGATGTTTTCAAAAACATCGATCACCAGTCCGTCGACCTGAATCAAGATCTGACTTATCGTGAGACGCCCCTCAAGATTCTCGAAGAAGATGTTCGTCTCACCCGCAGGCGAGCCATCAAGTTTTACAAGGTCCAGTGGACTAACCACTCTGAAGATGAAGCAACTTGGGAACGTGAAGACTATCTTAGGAGCGAGTTTCCCAACCTCTTTAGTACCCAGGCCTAGCAAATCTCGGGACGAGATTTATTTTAAGGGGGGAAGTCTGTAACATCCCAAAAATATTAATATAATTATTAGTGCAAAAATGTGGGCCAACAAAAAAAAAACTTTTCTTATAAAAATGTGTGTATGTTTAATTCTTGAGTGTTGCTTGTTGCATTGTTTGCAAGATTGTGGAATTCTAGCTCTAATTAAAAATTTGAAGAAAAGAAAACAAATAAAACAAACCACAAAAACAAAACACCATGTGACAAATGTCACAATATTTTTCCAAATTAAGAAGCATAATTTATTTTCACACCAAAAACAATGGGGTAATATCATTGACACTCCTAGTTAATTTTTACAAACTATTCCCTTTCAAAAAATTCAGACTCAAAAGCCTCAAATTCAAATTGGAAATTCATGACTTAAATATTTCAAAATATTCCAAAAAGACTTTGTATCACTGACCAATAATATATTTAGCCTAGATCCTAAGTTTGGATTCAAAAGGATTAGGCAAAGTACAAAAATTAAATAGTCAAATTGTCACTGTTTTGGTTCAGGAAATTCACCAAACACCTTGTGATCACCACCTGTTCATCCCAAGCCGAACCAAGCCTCGGATCAATTCGAGCAATTGTGGGCTTAGCTTGTTAAATTGGAGCAACCACTGGATTCACCTCATCTCCACGATCACGACGCGCCCGAGATCACGCCAAATGGTCACCGGAGTCGTCGAGGAGGCGTTGGCGACAGCCACGGCCGCGCGCACGTCGCCGTGGTCGGCACTGTGGCCGCGACGACGCCGCGCCGTGCCGTGCCCCCTCCCTTCGCTCTCCCTCACCCCCTGGTCCCCTCCCGCACCCACAACACGCACCAGCACCAGCCCGTGCACGCCGCGCCCGCGCACGCCGTGCGCCGCCCGAGCACGCTCACGGCAGGGCCATGAGCCCGAGCGCTCCCGAGCGCGCCACGCCGCCCCACCTTGCCCCCCTTGCTCCCCAGGCAGTCCGCAGCGTAGCCGCGCCCCTCCACCGGCCTACGGCGGCCTAGCACGGCCACGGGCGCCTCTGCACCGCGTCCACCGTGCGCCGCTCGGCCGCTATAAAACGGCGCCCCCGTGCCCCTCTTCTCGCCACACCGCCACTGGCTCTCCCCCCTCGCACCACTCCCCTCTCCCTTGTGCACCGCGAGGAGGCCAGGACCGAGGCCGCGGAGCCTCGGGTCGCCGTCACCTTCCTCGAGCTCGCCGTGCCCGAGGTAGGCGACGACCACGGCCTGGCCGTGCTGCTTCTCCCCGTCGCTCCCCTCTGCTTCCCTTCCCTTCCCCTTGCACCCCGCACTCACCAGAGCCCTTTTTCCCTCTGTCCCGTGTCCAGGAGCGCCGCCAATCGCTCGCCGGAGTTGGAGCGGAGCCGCGGAGGAGGAGGAGATCGTCGCCGACGCTCGGAGCCACGCCAGCACGCACCACTCGCCCCAGGAGCTTCCCCACCTCGCCGCCGTCGTTCTGCACTGTCTGCACGCCCTCCCGAGACCCCTAGGTGAGCGCTCCGTCCCCCTCGCCGTCGCCGGAGCCGCAGCGCCGCTCGGGTTTGGTCGCCGGCGACGCGAGCGTCGTGAGCCGTTAGATCTAGATCCTACGGTAACTTACCGGTTCGTGAAAAATATTAAAACCCTGACATGCGGGTCCCACGCGTCAGGTTTAAATAAACCGTGCGCGCTGGCTGAGTCACTGACCAGTGGGTCCCCTCTGTCAGATTTTTCAACATTATCCGTTCTGGATTTAAATTCGAATTTAAGTTTCATTTAAAAACCAGTACTGAACCCAATTTTAGAAATTCCATAACTTTAGATTTACAACTCCAAATTTAGCAAATCCAACTGTTCTGGAAAGCTTATGAAATTCTCTATCCAACTAGACTAGTTTCACCCCATTTGGATGTATAACAAAAATACAACATTCAAATTACACTAGCATGTTTAAATTCTAAACTTGTTTGTTTCTGATAATCCAAATTAGTTGAAACTAATTTTATTAGGTCACATTTAGCCATGGTTAGTCACCCCTAAAATGGTTTAATTTTTAGATGAATATAATTTAAATAATAGCCAAAACCATATTAATTGGCTTCTGGATTCAAAACAATGTGTAGGGAGTTTGGTAACTCCAAATGGCCCAAACCCAATTGTGTCATCTTCTACACATCATTAGCTTTCTGTGGAATTTTAGTTTTTATTTTTGTGACAAACAGAACTCAAGCTATGCAATTAATACTGTACAACAAGTTTCTACCCTAATTAAAATACAAGGGAATAATGTTTAATTCAATTAAATTGAAACCACATGATATTGTTTGGTATGTGGAATGATTAATTAGAACCTCTAAGAGTGTATTGCTATGACGATTGATTGAATAGGCTAGTGATTGTTTGTATTTGATTGATTGTGTATTAGACGAGAACGTTGCCGGATATATCGAGGAGGAGGGATTTGCAGAACCTGAAGACCAAGACCAAGATCACTTTGCCGAGCAAGGCAAGCTACTCTCTGAGCTTGCACCTAACTTATGCATCTAGATTTACAAATCATTTTCAAAAGCAAAGGTTTACAAAAACCCTTTTTCAAAGTACATAGAGATTGTTTTGCCACCCTGTGTAGAAGTAGATACTAAAACTATAGGATGGAGAAACAATGTTGTTTATTCAAAACTCCTTTGAAAACCTGTGTGGATATATAGCACCAAAATGTGGTGTTGAAATAAGGAAATGGAGAAAGATGGTTTTGGAAAAGCACATTGTGTCCTAGTACTCAGTCAAGCAACCGATACTCTGTGCGACCACATTTACCCACATATGGGAAAGGGCTTAGTCATATAGTTTGCTCTTATTAGTATGGGACACTGCATCAACAGAGATGACTCTGTTATGCATGAAGGAGTGGTTTGGTGACCTAACCCTGACCTGGGTCCTCGCTCAAAAATCTATGAGTAGATAAGGAGGAGGATAGAAGGATGTCCGTATACACCGCCAGATAAAACCTATGAGTCCTCACACTTAGGGTTTCCGACGGGAAACTAGACTAGGTGTAGATGGAATGGTTCATAGGGGCAGGATCCTATACTAGCATGAGCAAAGGAAAGACTAGGGTCGGTGACTCAACTTCGTATACCGCTGGTATGACGAGACGTGGCTGACACGATGAGTTATCGGATGAGTGTGGGAAAAGCGTGCTACCTCTGCAGAGGGAAATTAAACTATTCGAATAGCCGAGTCCTCGGATATGGACAGTTGAAGACCCTACTTAGACCATGTGCAAGTTTTTGGAAAAGAGTTGAGTTTAAAAAGAAAAAGGAAATGGAGAGTGTTCCACACACCTATACCAACGGATCGGTATGAGGTAGTTGGAAAGATATTGCCATAATGGTTTACGATCGGAGAAAGGGGGAGTTTTGGAATAAAACTAATAAAATTGAGATATCTAGTAGTCATACTTTCCTTATCTTCTTCAACAAAGATACAGAGATGTTTTAAATGAATAAAAGTGAGAAACTAAAAAATGGCACTAGAGCACTCATGTTGGAGTAGTTTGCGAGTACATTCAAATGTACTCATACTAGTTTGCTTCTGGCTATTGTCGTAGCCAGACATGGAGGAGTACTACGCCCAGGAGGAATACGGCGACATCTATGCCAACTAAGGATCTCCATAAGTCGACTGCCTGTCGGGTCATCGCTAGGATTTGATGTCTACTACGCCTTATTTCCGCTGATTGTTTTGGTTTGGCCCTTGAAGGCACCTATGTAAGACTTGGTCTAGATGACCATTTTATGTAAGACTTTAATTCGGTATTGTAATGGATGTAAACTTTGGTATTCAATTCGGATTATGTGCAACGACAGACTGATCACGGGATCGTTGTGTTAAGCATAATCGGGTATTTCGGACAGTTAGTCCGGGGTCCCCACAGGTATCATCACTAAGTTTAATCCTCTTGGCATCTATTATGGATGTGAGTACTACGATCGAGATTCAACAAGAATAAACCATTACTTTCGGAAGCATTAACATAAAAGATACCATTCATCAAAATAGTAGAACCACTTGATACTGAATTCAATGAATATCCGTCTTGCAACAAGCAAGAACCACTGATAATGTTTACACTCAAGGACGGTACAAAATAACACTTATATAAAACATAAACTAATCCCGATGGTAGATGTAGAGGGAGTGTGCCGATAGCCACCACGTCAACTCTTAATCCGTTGCCGACGCGCATCGTCACCTCGTCCTTAGCCAGGCGTCGTTTATTTCGCAACTCCTCCTGAGAGTTACAAATATGAGCAACAGAACCAGTATCAAATACCCAAGTGTTACTACGGGCGGATGTAAGGTACACATCAATAACATGTATATCAAATATACCTTTCTCTTTGCCGACTATCTTGTCAGCTTTCTTGTCCTCCAGGTACTTGGGGCAGTTGTGCTTCCACTGACCATCCCCCTTGCAGTAGAAGCATTCCACGCCAGCTTTGGGACCAGATTTGTTAGTCTTAGTCTTGGCAACAAATTTGCCATCCTTCTTGGACTTCCAGCTCTTCCTTCCCTTGCCACCAGATTTCTTAAAATCGACGGTGTTGTTGACCATCAACAGCGTGTGATGTTGGGGATATACAAACTAGGGGTATCTCCAACATGGATCAATCCAGGTAGTCCAGCGTGGCCCAAGGGTGGTAAAGGCTGAAGCCTGCCGGGCGGCCCAGATAGCCGACGTACAAGGAAGTAGGAGGACGGTCCAAGGAGGGCGGAAGGCCAAAGCCCACCAAGCCACCAAGCGCAAGACGGAAGGCGGCAACTAAGCCGGCTAGGTCTAGGACTCTGATTACTTGCCGGACAAGTACTTGCCTTGTATCCTGGGGTCTGGCCGCCTATATAATCCGGCCACCAGGAAGCCTTTAGGGAACGCTCAATACGCATCGTACCCATTGTAACTTGTTCACGGCTATTTGCCTCATAGTGAATTATAGCAACACGTAGGATCTCGCCACCGCTGCGGGATCTGAAGCTGGGTAAACTCGCCGTGTACAATCCCGTACTCGACGACACCAACCTTCTTCCCCACAATCCATATGTAGGCTAGAGGACCCCCGTATCCTATCAAATATGTCGATACCACGACAGTTGGCGCCCACCGTGGGGCCTAGGGTTCCTGGCATCACGTTCCAGGCGGGAACACTTGGCGGCGTGGGCAAGAAGATCGCCGTCGGCCGCGTCACAAGGTATGGCGACCACAGCTACGTCAACTCAGATGAGTCCTGTCTCCCGGCGCACGACTATCTTATCGGGTGCGCAATTGTACCGATCGGAGGAATCGACGTCTTCATCGGGTACACGCCAGAGGCGTACGGCCTACAGCGCTTCTACGACCCCACCCACCAACCCTTCGACCAAGCAGTCAACCGACAAGATGGATCTGAATCCACCTTCTCCCAGGAGTCGGCCGGATCTGACTTCCACTTCGTCGGAGTTGTCAGACTGGGATCCGACTCCCAGCCGGAAAACAACGATCCTGAGTCAATCCTTCCTGCTCTTCAGGAAGATGCGATGTCAGATGCCGGATCCATATCTACTGTTCAAGTCAATATAGATTCTGATTCTGATGATGATGCTAGTCTCTTCGAAGAGAAAATCAAAAGCCGCTTTTCTAGTGATAATCCGGTTCCTTCAGAGAACACAGCGGATACAGACATGCCTGATAAGCTGGCTATGATGGTTGTCATCGGTCATGAGTCAACCCCAGTTACTTCTAAAACGCAAGATAAGCCGGTAGAAGATGCCGGCGACACCGTCGCCGGTCAACTCATTGACGGTTCCGACAAAGTGCGCGTAAAGAAGAAAACTGGTCTCAAAAAAGGCGGCAGCAGCAAACCCACGGATTTGCTCTCCGTCATCAAAGAAGTAGAGGAGATCGTGCACACTCCGGTGAGCAAGGATACCCCACTTGACGAATTGGAGGAGCTTAGGCTTAACATGCTTAAGCACTCTGACTTCCTGCGCAAAAGAGAGGAGCATGTTGACAGCCTTGCAAAAAAGATTGAGAAAGAACAAGAAAAGATGTCGGCCAAAACGAGTCGGCAGCTTTTTGAGGAAAAAAGTCCATCAAAAACCGCCGTGATAAGGAGCCGCCAATTCGTGGCACAACAGCAGCTCAAGATCTTGGGTTCGACTGGCGCACAACACCACAGCGTGTGGACAGAAGGGGGGATGTTGTTTTCTGCACCCCCATCCTTAACGCTGCTGTTGTGCTAGACACCCTAGATGACAAGACTTACACAGCGGAGGAAAAGCTGGCCAACGCAAGACACTTCGTGAGCAAGGCTCTCGAACAACAAGCCCGCGCTGACTCCTACGGCCACATGGCGGATGCCTGCGGGGGAGATCTAGAATCCAAGTCAGGAACGTGCAAAGCTGCACCTAGCGCTGACCCCGAAGGCCCGTCCGGCTCCAGTAGCCATGGCGACAAAAGGAAAGCAACGCCACCTCCAAAGAAGACGCCACCGCCAAAACCAAGGCAGGACGAGAACTCGCGAACAGGAAGCACAGGAGACCTGCCACCTCTAACCCAGCCAAGGCGCGGTAATGGCGGTAGCCGGGAAAACGGACAGCCGCCTAAAAAAGATGCCGGTAACGATCCTCCCAGGAGAGGTCGAAGCCGGTCTCCGCAGCGCAGCACCGGCAGCAAAAGGGAGGAGGCGGCAGAAGGGCCCAGTCACAACGTAAGCCGGGCAGCGCAGGAAGAGCCAAACGCAAACAGAGGCGGACATCAACTCGATCCAAAACACGCACGGCATCGCCTACAAGACATAGCAACAGGAAGGGAGCCGCTATATTCTTGACCAAAGTGCTTTGGCGACGCCATCCGCAGAGAGCCGTTCCGCAAGGACATGCCATCAGTGTCTAAAAATTGTCCTAGGTACAACAGCCTCGTTAAACCGGATTCATGGCTAGCCGATTATGCCATGGCCATAGAAATTGCCGGCGGAAGCAATCATATTGCCGTCCGCTACCTACCTCTCATGTTAGAAGGCACGGCAAGGGCTTGGATTGACAACCTTCCTGAAAAGTCTATCCATAGCTGGTACGACATGGAAAAGGTTTTCGCCCAGCACTTCCAAGAAACATAAAAGCGTCCAAATAACTACACGGATTTGCAACGCTATATTCAAAAGCCGGACGAAAGCATGCCAGATTTTTTCAGCCGTTGGATCTCTGAAAAGGCCAACTGTCATGGTGTTTCGGACGCGCATGCTATCCATGCCTTCTACACGGGCCTGTAGAAGAAATCCCTGCTCCGCCACCGGCTCGTCCGCGAGCAAGTCACGGACCTTGGCGTGATGCTCAATGTCGTGGTGGTGTCACGGCAGATGCCATAGGATGGCTAATGTGTGGGGCCGATGGACGCTGGTGGATCCGGGGAGGGCTAGAGAGCTAGAGAGCTCACACGGTAGGAGATGTCGGAATGCTCAAGATCACCGAAGAACACACTCAAAGATCTAATAAATACAAACAAATGCACGAAGGCAAAGTCACACACACGATTTACCTAGGTTCAGGGCCCTCGTGAGGAGGTAACACCCCTACTCCTGCATTTCCTCTCAATATAAGTGTGGCACAAGATCTACAACATGCTCCTTGAGCCCTTCGGGTGATGAACTAGATGAACAAGAAAGAAGGAGGGAAATAACTGCTCTAGGAGTAAATGTGAGTATAGTTTTGGCCCTCAAGTTGGTCATGCCCTCACCGAAGCAGTCATGGCGCCTTTTATAAAGTTCCGGCCGGAAGGGCCAGAAACCCTAATCCGGCACGGTCCCACCAGACAGGGCTAACGGTCATGTCGACACTGGCTAGTGCGACCTAGCCGCCGTGCTATCCGGTATATCCCTGCCGTTATCATTCCGGCAAGGACTGCAGGCGCCGTCCTGGATCATCATTGTCCCTTTGTCAGAGACAAGACATGTCTTCGCCCATGCCTAGTAGCCTTTTCCGGATTGCCGGGCTAGGCATGTCTGATCTTGTCGTAGCGTCATCGTATTGGCTGACACGCTCCCGTGCCAGACGGGAGGTGACCATGCTTCTGTGTCAGGAGGAATGCTACTCCCCCCCGTGTCAGGCGGAAAAGCCTGCACCAGATCTCTGACTTCCGACCGACATGCCCCCATGTCGGTCTCCTCCTTGTTCAGTTTGGCGTGTCCTTCCTGCACAACAAAGATAGCTTGCCAGGACCTAGATAAGTAAGCCGATTAGTATCTACCAGGGGAGCCTATTCGGTTTACCCGGGTTCTCCTCTACCCGGGATCTTATCGGGGGACTGAACAGACCGTGGGGTCCGACACCCTTTCCGGTTGCGTCCGAGTTCCACCCCAGCTCCGGACTACCACTCAGGATGAGTACTTCTAGGCCTAGCCTCCCGAAGATGTCTTAGGCTGTTACCAAAGACATCTTCGAGAAGCTAGTTCTTAGAGGAACCATCCGCCGGTGCCTATGCTGCCCTGAAGGCCTGGGGGGATATTTATAGCTTCCAGGGATGACCCTTGCGCCCCTCAAGAGACACCTTGGGCCCATCCACCTTCGAAAGGTCAAGCTGCCCCTTCGGTGCACCATAGGCCGGCCCTTGCTCTATCCAAAGGTCAATCACTGTTACCATACTGCTGATCTGCACCGGGATCTGCCCTACCCGGGGGGCAGCCCCCCGACACTAGTCCCCGAAGCTGGTGTTGTACAACGACTTAAGTGTATGTGCGGGATCAGCTTTAAAAAGAAAACCAACCAAGAAGTCAAAAACAACTTTTGCCCTTGGGAGCGGGATGACCTTTACCGACATCTTCCTTTTCTCGAGATCCGTTCGCCCGGGAAGGACTATCCGGAGAAGGAGACTATCCTGACCCCTATCCGGATCTGGGCATAACCACCCGCACCTCGCTTCTTATGCTTGACAAAAGTTCCTCTGCCAGGAGGTCCCACCCGGGGTCTTGTCATAGGAGGGAGACACTCGAGTGCTTCTTGACTTAATGCGACGCTGCTCGGGTTCTATTAGCACCCGTTTTTGGCAGCTGACCGGTTTCAGTATCGCAAAACTGGAACAAGGCGGAAGGCAGATTTGGGTGTGCAAATTTGCTTGAAGGCCCATGGAGGCAAGTCAATTCTAGCCTAGGGAAAAGCAAGGTCAGAAGAAGGTGGTAGAAAAGAAGCCAACTTTGTCAAAACGAGGTGGACAAAGTCAACTTTGTCAAAACAAGGTGGAACAAGTCAACTTTGTCAAAACAAGGTGGACGAAAAGAAGCCAACCTTGTCAAAACAAGGCGGTAGAGGAGAAGCCAACATTGTAAAAACAAGGGGACAGAAAGCCAATTTGTCAAGACAAGGCAGTAGAGAGGAAGCCAACATTGTCAAAACAAGGCGGCTGAAAGCCAATTTTGTCAAGACAAGGCGGCAGAGAGGAAGCCAATGTTGTCAAAATGAGCAGACAGAAGAGAAGCCAACTTTGTCAAAACAAGCCAGCAAAAGAAGACAACTCTCCCTGATCCGGGCGGAAGGCAAAAGGCAACTTCCTCCGATCAAGGAGGAAGATAAAAGGAAACTTCCTCCGATCGGAAGACAAAAGGCAATTTCCCCGATCAAGGTGAAAGGCTAAAGAAGGCAACTTTCTCCGATCAAGGTGGAAGGAGATAGGCAACTTTCCCCGATCCAAGTGGTAGGCAAAAGGCAACTTTCGTTGATCAAGGCGGAAGACAAAAGGCAACTTTCCTTAAGGCAATTTGCCTGTATCAAGGCGGAAGGCCTAAGGTGGCAAAAGAGAAGGCAACTTTGTGATCGGGCTGGAAGAAGGAGGCAACTTTCCAAATAAGACGGACAGGTGGAGTCCGGATCTAGCACGAAGCCGATCAAGGATCCGCCAAGTTAGGATAGAATTCGACTTAAACCATGAATTGTAATTCGCGTAAGAGTCCAAAACTTGTACGGGAAGTCCAGCCGCCTCATATATATGTGAGAGGTGATGGCCGATTGAAATTTAGCAAACAATCGACAACCTATCAATACAACCCTACTTTTGTCTCCTTCAACCCTTGTTCCTGCTTCCGTTGTTCGGCGATTTCACGTAGATCTTGCCGGATATCGAAAACCGAGCTGAGAGCGGCCAAGTCCGGCTTAGCTCAGCCAATCGTTGCCGGCTTTCCTCAGACGGGGCTTCCCGAGGGGCTGGGACGTCTGGTCTCAAAAGCGCCGGCATACTGTCTTGCGTATCGCGCTGTAAGCCAGCCTCCCGCGGGGCGAGTTGCGGAGTATCTCCCCCGGCACCGCGGGTACACGAGGACGTGTTCGTGTGACGCGTTTCGAGCGCAACACACTTTTTGGCGACTCCGCTGGGGAATTTCGATCTAAAATTGGACAACAATGACCAGTTCCAAGACCGACGTTACCAACATCAATGTTGACAACATCATCAAGCCAACTTTGGAGAAGTTGTCAGAAGAACAACGCCAAGGCCTGGAGGCGTGGAAAAAGAAGAGAGACGAGGAGTTTGGAGCCTTGCGTGCCAAGAGGGATCAAGAAGATCAAGATGTGTACCTGTCCAGCTTCAAGGTTGATCGGCAGGGAGTGATTTCGCCGATCAAGGAGCCGGAATTCGTACCGCTGAACGTTGACATCAACCAACCCGCTGTAAGCAAAAGTCTTTTCTCCTCTGAACAGATAGCCGAAATTCAATATCATGTTTCGCAAGGTACTGCCAATGTTTATGATCTTATGTTGGAAAATGAAAAGGCTAAGAAAAACACGCTCTAGGTTCAACCATCGGATAGATAGCCGATTGGTCAAGTCAGGGAAAACCAACTTGTGTCTAGTATGCCATGCTCAACTCCTATCCAGAGTCTACCTAACCCAGTAAGCCAACCGGGACAAGCGGTACGACTTTTTGGACAAGAGTCATTGCCGAACCAAAGTTCAGCATGTCTGACACAAGCCAACCCTGCAGACAATTCTTCGCTTATGCCGGCTAGATCGTCCAATATGGACGATTTGATGGCGGAATTCAAGAGAAAATTGGATCAGATAGCTTACGACAAACTGGGGGTTATGCCAAAACATAGGACTTACATTAAGCCTTACCCCGATTACTTTGATCTACAGCCTTATCCACCTGGTTATAGAGTTCCTGAATTTGTGAAATTTAATGGGGTGGACAACAAGTCAACATGGGAACATATTAGTCAGTACTTGGCTCAATTGGGCGAAGCTAATCATGACCATATCAGAGTTCGCTTGTTCTAATTGTCTTTGACAGGCATTGCGTTTTCTTGGTTTTCGGCTTTAGCTCCTAATTCTATACATACTTGGTTCCATTTAGAGCAAAATTTCCATGAACACTTCTTTGTCGGGGAAGTAGAACAGAAGTTGTCCCACCTTACATCGGTTAGGCAGAAACCTGACGAATCGGTATCCTATTATGTCAAGAGATTTAGAAACACTAGAAACCGATGTTACAGTCTGGTGATAACTGAAAGAGACATGGCTGACATGGTTTTTAATGGGTTAAGGACTTACTTAAAAGAGAAGTTGGAAGGCCATGAATTCTTGTCTGTTAGTCAAGTTCAAGAGAGAGCTCTAGCTCAGGAAAGCCGGGTTAATGAGTCAAAAGACCCACATCGGATGAACAGGAGTCGGCTTAATGTGCTCAGCAATGATGCTGACTCCGACGAGGAGGCCGATATCTATTCTGCCGAGTTTGTTTGGCCCAGCAAGGCCAAACCCTCTGTGTGTGATGACTTAAAGCCGATTCGCAAAAATCGGGATGATGAGATAAAGTGCAGTTTTGATGTAGGCAAATGTGATAGAATATTTGATGCCTTGTTAAAAGATAAAGTGATAAGAGTTAATCATGTTATACCGTCTCCTGATGAATTAAGGCGGCGAGCTTATTGCAAGTATCACAATTCTTTCTCTCATGCTATTAATGATTGTAATGTCTTTCATCGATAGATCCAATCGGCCCTCGATGACGGACGATTGAGCTTTGCTGGCATGGCAATTGACACACAGCCGTTCCCAATGAACGCGCTAGACTTGGAGGGAAAGAAGGTTTTGCTTCGGCCAGAGGCGGCCGAAGGGGCTAATAAGTCTAATATTGTTGTTGGTGTGCCAGGGAAAAGACTGACAACAAGGCGGCCGGAAGGCAAGTTACTGTAAGCCAACAACCCGGTGGCCACGAAGTCGTCAAGATCACGATCAAGAATCCTGCGCTCGGGCGGCAAAAGCCACGCTCGGATGGTTTGCCGCCAAGATTTATAAAGCCCAAGAACCCAGAAGTTGGCAGATGGAAGACAAATCAGGCTGAATATAGGCCAAGGAAGATGAAGCCAACTTTTGACATGTTGCTGAACAAGTATGTGCGCCAAGCCGGATCAAGACCAAACCAATATCAGTATAGGAAGCGGCCGAGGTCACCATATGCCGAAGAAGGAAGTCGGTATGAGAAGCCGGCTGACGAGTTCAAACGCAAGGCAACTCGACAATCTGTGCAAAGTCGGCTGTATATCCCGGAGACTCGTCATATTGGCGGGTCAAGGCGCAAGGCGCTAAGAAGGCTACAGAAGGCGGATCAGAAGCTGGCAACGTACTGATCATTGGAAGTCATGTGTTCAAGATGAAGGACCCGGTTATAAAGCCGGCAAACAACAAGCCGACACCCGCTGTCGTGCCAAAGGCAGCAACCCATGATCATGAAGCCAGCTCTAGTCAATCTGTGGTTCCTCCCCCTCGAGATCCAAAATATACTCAGCCAAAGTGGTGTCCGCCAGGTATAACAAAGACACAAAGGCGGAAACTGCAAAGGGCAAGGAACCGAGAGAAGGCAGAAGAAGGAGCTGAGCAAGCGAGGGATGTCCAATTCAATGTGGAACGACCAATGGTGTCATCTCAAGTATGGGTTCCTAGGCAAGTTCGTATGACGGCATCGACAGCAGTCACGCCAAGTATAGCTGCAGTCAATGACACAATGTTGGTCGATGCATCGGCTGTTACTTATTCATCATGGGCCGATGAAGTAGAAGCAGCAGATTTGGCACGCGAGAACGCGGCAACTGAAAAGTTGCCAGCTGAAGAGCTTGTAACTAGAGACATCACGATGGAAGAGCCGACAAGTACAACAGAAAAGTTGGCGGAAGAAAATCCGGCAACATCAGAATCAGCAATGGACGAATCGGGCAACATGACTGATCACGAAGAGCTGCTGGATTATGAGACGACACCAAGCCGGACGAACATGGATATCAACATGGTATATTATCTTCCTGCCGAGTTCCGAGCTATGGAAGAAGAAGGTGAAATTGCGCAAATCAACTTTAGACCCAAAAATGCCATCTTTGAGAAGCCTGATGGACCGGTTAAACACCTAAAGCCTTTGTACGTCAGAGGGCATATTGATGGAAAGCCGGTTACCAGAATGTTGGTGGATGGCGGAGCTGTGGTAAATCTGATGCCATATTCTGTCTTCAAGAAGCTACAACTAGATGATAGTGACTTGATGAAGACAAACATGGTGTTGAATGGGTTCGAAGGAGGAGAAGGAATAGAAGCCAAAGGAGTTATAAGTTTGGAGCTCACAATTGGCAGCAAAACTTTGGCTACTGCCTTCTTTGTTGCTGAGGTGTAGGGAAACTACAATGTACTGTTGGGGAGAGATTGGCTTCGTGCCAACCAATGTGTTCCATCAACTATGCACCAGCAACTCGTTCAATGGGTTGACGACGAGATTGAAGTCATCCATGCTGGCGAATCGGCATGTATTGCATTAGCCGAGTCAGTTGTTGATTGGCAACATTCCAATGTCACATGCCTATCTGGGCGTGATTTATCCGGGTTCGATTTCCTGAGTGCTACCAGGGACGGATTCGTGCCAGTATCTCTAAAGCCGATTGGTGGAAATCGGTTGCAGCTCAAGTAGATGGATAAAAACGACGAGTGGCTGCAGAAACGTCTGGAGAAGTATCGGTCCGAGAGGAACGATATGTGTGAAGCAATTGAAGAACCAGACGATATGGACAAGTTGGGACAAGGCTTCACGTCAGCTGATTTACTTGAGGAAGTAGACATTGGGGATGGCACGGTCCCAAGGCCGACGTTTGTGAAGCAGAAGTTGGCAGCCGATTACAAGTCTAAATTAATCGTGCTAGACATGGAATACGTGGATTACTTCACGGGGAAATACCTGAAAAAGTTCCACCCGATCGTTTGGCAAACTGCATGATCTGTGCATATGGCCGATATACATATATCGCCCTTAGTATATGGCCGATGAGCTTAAGCATCGCCCTTAGACAAAGACTTCTACGTTGAATATTTTCTAGTGTGCAAGCTCTACTAGAAAACAGGGGGGCATGTGTTAGCACCCGTTTTTGGCAGCTGACCGGTTTCAGTATCGCAAAACTGGAACAAGGCGGAAGGCAGATTTGGGTGTGCAAATTTGCTTGAAGGCCCATGGAGGCAAGTCAATTCTAGCCTAGGGAAAAACAAGGTCAGAAGAAGGTGGTAGAAAAGAAGCCAACTTTGTCAAAACGAGGTGGACGAAGTCAACTTTGTCAAAACAAGGTGGACGAAGTCAACTTTGTCGAAACAAGGTGGACGAAAAGAAGCCAACCTTGTAAAAAAAAGGGGACAGAAAGCCAATTTGTCAAGACAAGGCAGTAGAGAGGAAGCCAACATTGTCAAAACAAGGCGGCAGAAAGCCAATTTTGTCAAGACAAGGCGGCAGAGAGGAAGCCAATGTTGTCAAAATGAGCAGACAGAAGAGAAGCCAACTTTGTCAAAACAAGCCAGCAAAAGAAGACAACTCTCCCTGATCCGGGCGGAAGGCAAAAGGCAACTTCCTCCGATCAAGGAGGAAGACAAAAGGCAACTTCCTCCGATCGGAAGACAAAAGGCAATTTTCCCCGATCAAGGTGAAAGGCTAAAGAAGGCAACTTTCTCCGATCAAGGCGGAAGGAGATAGGCAACTTTCCCCGATCCAAGTGGTAGGCAAAAGGCAACTTTCGTTGATCAAGGCGGAAGACAAAAGGCAACTTTCCTTAAGGCAATTTGCTTGTATCAAGGCGGAAGGCCTAAGGTGGCAAAAGAGAAGGCAACTTTGTGATCAGGCTGGAAGAAGGAGGCAACTTTCCAAATAAGACGGACAGGTGGAGTCCGATTCTAGCACGAAGCCGATCAAGGATCCGCCAAGTTAGGATAGAATCCGACTTAAACCATGAATTGTAATTCGCGTAGGAGTCCAAAACTTGTACGGGAAGTCCAGCCGCCTCATATATATGTGAGAGGTGATGGCCGATTGAAATTAAGCAAACAATCGACAACCTATCAATACAACCCTACTTTTGTCTTCTTCAACCCTTGTTCATGCTTCCGTTGTTCGGCGATTTCACGTAGATCTTGCCGGATATCGAAAACCGAGCTGAGAGCGGCCAAGTCCGGCTTAGCTCAGCCAATCGTTGCCGGCTTTCCTCAGACGGGGCTTCCCGAGGGGCTGGGACGTCTGGTCTCAAAAGCGCCGGCTTACTGTCTTGCGTATCGCGCTGTAAGCCAGCCTCCCGCGGGGCGAGTTGCGGAGTATCTCCCCCGGCACCGCGGGTACACGAGGACGTGTTCGTGTGACGCGTTTCGAGCGCAACAGGTTCACGAGCCGGGATCCGTACAAGATCCAGAGCCAACCCGTTGGGTTCGTGTGGCCTGCGGTGTGGCTGTGAGAAGTGCTCCGTGCGCAGCCACGTGTCGGAATTGGCACAGCCTGATCCCACCCACGATTTGAGAGATCATGGGCGGGAAAGTCGGGGAACCATTCCGGAGCTCCCCATAAATAGGGGATCGGAACGGTCCCTTCTTCTTCTTCCCCAATCTCCCTTTTTCCTCGCGACTGCCCCGAGCGCTCCGCCGCCGCCGCGCCCAAAGCCCGAGCACCGCTGCCGCAGCCCGCCGCCGGAGCTCTCCGCCTCCATCATCGGTCCGCGACAGTCTCGCGCCTCGGTGCCATCTTCTCCTCCGGTGAGTGTCCCTGTCAGACCCTGAATTCAAGCTACACAAACGAAACGTATCGGTTGGGCCACACAACCAAGAACATACTAGGGTTACCAATCCCAGGAAACAAGCAGGCCAGGCTCGGAATGGATCATCGGTCGACAGCTCTTGGCGACCCCAACGTCACATACGTTTCCAGATTGTGCATGCAAGAACCCAAGAAGTCTTCCAACTCGTATACTTCAAACATACACACATGGTATACGAGTCGGATTTTTAACAAGTTGAAACCACAAAATAAACCTAAGCCACAAAGAAAGGAAATAGTATCCAAAAGCTCTCACTGAGCAAAATATAGCGAATGGCACGAATCAGAAGACACATGTCCCAACATTACATCATGCAGCGGAAAACAAACCGGTCTGAGTACAGACAAGAAGCAAAGGGCTCAAAGGCCGAAATGGAAAAGAAGGCCCATCCACGTGGTCCACCAGGAAGAAGCCCAGGGGAACTCTAACTACTCGTCGTAGATCTCGTCGTTGAACTCCACGTAGTATCCACCAACCTGGTTGTGCGAAGAATCCTCAACTGCAGAAAAACCACAGCCCGCGAATGGGTCAATACACCGAAGCGTATCGAACAAGCTTAACCTAACAGGTTACAAAACTGTAAGATTCCCAAAGTATGGGGGGGGGGGGTAAGTGTACTTAGCGGCAGCAGCACTAGCAACCTAGAGAGACGCGCTAAAACTTCAGTCTAATTAAAGAGAGATAAGAGAGCGTTTGAGTAGCCATCTACAACTAGCACCAGTCATAACCCATTCTCGAATCAACCCACTCAACCAAGTATGAGGAAGCAATCCGGGAATACTCACACGTTAACAATTTTAGTTACCATTTATGGTGTAAGTAATTCTATATTACTAGTCACATTAATTAACAATGATTAGGTGTAAGTTGTCTAGATCTTGTTAGCCAGCATCATCACCAAGTCGTCCATAACCGAGGACACGGCTCATCGATAAGATTATACCCTGCAGGGGTGCACTACTGGACCCATACTCGCATGATCAACCCAGTCAAAAACATTAGGGCCTTTCAACCCAACTCTTTTCCTTCACCGCAACAAGTCCAGGAGCCACGGGAGCTATGCTGGTCCCGGCCAAAAGGGTGCGGACTCCCGCAGGACACACCCCTCTGCACCAACAGGCCGCGCCCTATATGCATGTAACATGGCACACCGCCAAAAGTAAAATACTACACTAGTATCGATGCATATGAGACAAATGGAAAACCCGAACTAAGTGCAGCTCCCGGACAAGTTGAAGTTCCAGTCAAAGTCGAGGGGGGCTCCATTGGGCCACCCACAAGTGGTTAGTGCGCTCAAAATTGGATCCGAAGACAAAATCTCAGTTCCTAGGTCGACACTGAGCAGAACAAAACACCTCGCAAGGCCTTCCGCCTGGTGCCTTATCTTTTAATTATAATACCCCAAAATAAGACAACAATTTATTAAAGTAGAATACTCTATCATACTAAGCATATGAGATAAAAGACAAAGGAACGACTCACGCAACCAATTCTAAGCATGCACTACGACTCGCAAAGGCCAACAGATAAACATGCAAGGTTATAGGTTGTGGGGATATAGCTGTATAGGCTGCAGGATAAACATATGATGGGATCGCAGTTCAAGAATCGATAACTAGGATAGCATAAATCAAAAGGCAAGAATGAAAATCAAACAATCGTGTAAACTGTTAGCAGAAGCTTGCCTGGCAGCTCTCGGCCCGGCACAAAAGCTGGAATCTCAAGGATGAAAGTATCGGCAGCAGACACGTCGTCGTCTACCCAAAGAAGAGCAAAACACAGAGGAAACATAATCAATACAAAGCAAATGCGCAATCAAATGATGTTGCAATATGGTATGAGATGATTAGGTCATATTAATGCGGGGATGAAATCCCGACAATTAATTATGGTGCAAGTTATTTGTGTAACCAACAAATTAAATGTTGTTTAATATATATAGCATGGCATGGTGATTTGATCAATTTAAATGGAGTAGGCAATAATTAAATATTTGCCCAACACATTCCATATTTATTAGTTAAGTGCAAAATATTTATCTACGCAACCGATTAAATGTTATTAGCGTGGCAAGACATGGTGTAGATGATAAGAGCAACTTAAATGGAATTAGGGCATTATATATTTATTACCCCACATATTCCATATTTAATTATTTAAGTGCATTTGTTAAATTAAACTAAGCATTTCAAAATAAATGATGCAAGATGACATAAGAATGCTATAATAATGTTCACTGCATTTTTCTGATATGAAAACGTATAAAGTTTATTTAATTTGGATTTATATAAAAAAAATTATTGCATATTTAGTTCTAGGGGTGTTTCTGAAATTGTGCAGCGACCTGTCTGTGATAGCAAAAGTTATTGTGAGGGCTAACGTGAAAGAACCAGAGAGCAGGGGGCTCTAGGTAAAAAAACTCCAGCGCCTGTGTCTATGACTAGTGGGACCCACTGTTAGGGACCCAGAAGCAATTAAAATTGTTGGCTTTTAATCGCCTTGGCCGGTGTTCGAACACTCGCCCAGGCGCGCGCGCGGGAGAGCACGGCCCTGCTAGCCACTGGGGTGGATCGAGGTTGGTGTTAGGAACCACGTTTTTTGGGTTTTGTACTGGAAAACGCACGGTAAAACTCTGACGAAACTGAACCTTTACGAGGACAGTGGGCACGATGGAGACAGGGGTCGTCGCCGGCGTCCCAAATCGGGCGGCGCCACGGCTTCCGCGGGCGTGCGTGTGTGCGTGGTTGCGGTTTCTTGCTAGCGCGTGCTCGGACACCAAGGAGAAGTTGCAGGACCTCGAAACCGTCCGTGTTCGTGCGGCGTGTCCGGTGGCCGTGGCGTGCGCTCGCCGGTGCCGACGAAATTCCGATGACATAGGGGAGGAAAGGAGGGGGAAAGGCCGGGAATCGGTTGTACGGCTCACCAGGAGGGGTATGGCGAGGCGAGTAGGCGCAGGGAGGCCGGGAGCGAGCCGTCTGTGTCGATGCAGGTGCGGCGGCGCTCGGACGGAGTCGAGGACGGGGACCTCGTGGCGGCGCTCCTCGTGCTTCCGGGGCGTCGAGGACGAAGCGATGGTGGCGGCGACGTTCCTGGCGTGAGGAGGGGGAAGGGACGACGGAGAGGAGCCGTCGGTGCTGGGAATGGCGACGGTGCCCGCGGCGGCGTCGGGTGGAGGAGGAGAGGAAGGAGAGGGCCGGCGGCGGCTAAAGGGGGCTAGGGTTAGGGTTCGGGGGTGCGGCCCGTTTTAAAAGGAAGGGGGGGAGGAGAGGAGGTGGACGTGGGGACGAGCTGCAGTGGGCAGCGCCATGGCCACGCTGTAAAGGCGTGCTCTTCTCTGACCGTACGAGGAAGAAGCAGGCCCTGGGCTGAGGTGGGCCAGAATTTGGCCCATCTCGGCCAGGAGCTTTGTTTTTTTTTGTTTTCTGTTTATTTATTATTATTTTTTTCTTTTTGTGTTTTTCTGGTTTTTGTATTTTGAACACAAAACAGAAAATAAACATGATAAAACCTTTTGAACCATTTTTAATAGTTTCAAATTAGTCATATTAATATCTGGTTTGAATATTTATACATAATTTGAAACTTCATTTGAAAAACTTTTGAAAGGACTTGAATTTAAATAAGAATTTAAATTTGGAATTTGAATTTGAAGCAACATAATTAATTAAATGCAAGCACGTATGGAATGATGACATGAAGCTCCATTATAAAGCACACAATTTTGGAAAGTTACAGACGGGCTGTTACAGTCCCCATTCCCTCCGGTGAACCTCTCCAACTCCGGCGACGGTTCGTGTTTCGTTCTTGAGTTCTTCCGAACCTCCACGAACCACCCACCGATTTGGCTCGGTAGACCTTGATCTTAACACATTGAGTAGGATTTGTCCATGCTGTGCATCGCAGATGGTGATGTTGTCTTTGCTCTCGCCTTCATCTCCACTGCTCTAACTTTGCACGTTGAATTAGTATTTTTGCCCCGATTAAATCCCATTTGTTCAACTACGGTAGATTCGTTGCTAGGAACCCGGTTGGCGGTAGCAGTTCCAAACCCGGGGTCTTCCGTTACCGACATACTAACCCGGCTAACTAGTACTTCGCCTGCAGAGTGGCTCTGATATGTCTTCCGGGCCCTCCGAGATGGGTGGCGAGAGTATCAGAGGATGCTGGGACGGCTCCGAGACCAATCAGGAGGATCTTGATTGGCTATATCGGACACATTGAATCCCGCCGCAGGTCGAGAGCCGACTCCTGAGGGGTGAGGTTGAGCCGGAACCCCAACCCGGGGAGCGCGTAGTGTTCCTCACGCACTTCGAGCGTGGGTTCGGGCTCCCGGCTAGCCCCTTCTTCCGCGACTTCCTCGACACCTACGACCTTCAACCGCACCATCTCTACTAATGCCATCATGATGCTTTCCTGCTTCGCTGCGTACGCGGAAGGGTATCTCGGCGTCTGGCCGTTCGCGGAACTTTGGGCCAAATATATTCTTCTCCGCCGGCAAGTCATCCCCAACCCGGACAAGAAGGTCAAAGATCTCGTCGATTGCGGGGCGGCGACCATCATCCCCCGGAGTGAGTCCGGATTCCCCAAGGTCCAGGGACTGGAATCCTGACGTAAGTGGCAACGGAGCTTCTTCTATGTGAAGAACCGGGAGGCTTCGGGAGACTCTCCGAGTTCCTCCGCTCCGGATTTCATTAACCTGCCCGAGTTCGTCATGGGTCCTCCCCGCGAGTTCGAGCTCTGGAATAAGCTCCCGGACTCCGAGGAGGTCGAAAGCATGAATGACGTCTTAGGCGTCCTCGTGACTGACTTGAGGTCCGACAACCTCCTGCGTTGCTTCATCATCCCCCGGACCAGTATCTTTCCACTGGACAAGGCCGCTGTTTGGCGCCGTGTTCGACCTATCGCTCGAACGAAGATGCCAGATGATTGGAGGTGGGGACTCTGCGCCGGTACTCGCAAGAAACCACTGGAGGAGTTGCATGTGCTTCCTTTTTGCCGACTTCCGTATTTAATCGAGTTCTGCAGGAAACCGACATACCCATTATGTATTGATTTCCTCTTCTTGCTGCAGTTGTTTGAGCGATAGATAGAAGAAGACGCGATGCATGCCGAGGGCAATTTCGCGGAGGACTTCCCGGTGCCGAGGACGATGCCGGCTGAGGATCCCGACAGCGAGGATCACCTCTCGATTCCTCTAGCCCGCGCTGCTGCTCTGGGTAAGCCTTCGGCTCAAGAGGCTATCCAAGTTGATACTGACGAAGATGATGACGATGAATGTCAAATTCTTGATATAATTGATGCCCGTCCTCTCCGATACGCCATGCCAGTGGTTCCGGGGCCTGTAGCCGCGACGAAGCGCGCCGAGACCCGCAAACGTGCGGGGTCCGACACCGCCCATGCCGGTGGCTCGGGTGCCGCCACCAAGAAGAGCAAGATCACCAAGCAGCCGGGCGACAAGCCTCCCCGGCGTAGAAGAGGTCCTCCCACCGTGTCCTCCGGGTACGACCCTCTCGCCTCAAGTTGTCCTATCCTGGCTTCTCCCGAAGTCCTTTCTGACATGTCCATTGCAGAGCGGCTCTCGACGTTCCGCCGTCCGTGGGTTCCCGTCCTCCGGGTTCCCGATCTCCTAATCCATCCCGGGCTGCCCCTTATCCACCTCGGCGTCAAGCGCAGGACACCGATCACCCTGAATCCGGTCCTGTGCTGACCGAAGTCGCGACTCCTCGCGCTTCTACCGGTGCTGGGACTCTGGATGTCCATCCCGGGGCAACCGAGGTCCCGGTACAGCCTACCGCGGCGACCGAGGATGTCATCCTTCTGGATACCCCGCGCCAGGTGTCTCCTCAACTCGACGCATACATGCCGAGTCCTCCGCGGCAGGTCGTACCGCGCGCCTCTACCCGGCTAGCTTCACACCAAACCCCGCCGCCGAAGCAGCCGACACCTCCTTCATGGCAACCTGATACTTCTGTCGGGAAATCGCGCAGCCAGGCCTCCGGGCAGAAGATTGCCCCTGCTAAGCCCAGCATTCCTTCGAAATCCTCAACCCAGGACTTGGCCTAAGCAAGGGTTCTTCTGCTTCGGGTAAGTTTTCCGGGTTACCGCCACCTCCTGCCGAGATCCCCACTACCGCCCTGCAGGCTCTGCGAGCATCCGTAAGCTCCTTTGTGTCTCTAGGATCCCGGGAGGTCGTTGCAGCGAGCGCGCCCGCCGCGACCGGCTTGCGCATTGTTGAAGAATTCGACAAGGCCTGGATTGCTGCTGATGCCTCCGAGATCGTGGGGGACTTGCACGCTGCCGGTCCGAGCCGCAGCGCCCAAGCTCTGCACACTCTTCAGGTGGTTGTGCTGGATGTTACGCGGGTTGTTGATGTAAGTTTCCTTCTTTTACCCTTACAAAGCTTTATTCTTCTATCCCCACTAGTCCCCGAGATTAGTGCTTAGTGCTCCAGACTCCACCGAGTAGCAGATCACTAGGCTCTAATCTGAAAAAGAAAAATCACTTCCCAGCGCCCGAGATCCTTTCCACTGTGGATCTCAAATAAGTGTTTTGCTATCTTCTCTGCCGAAGTCCCCGAGACTGATATCGGACACACCTTGCTTACAGGACTGCAGCAAAAAACGCAGTAGCGTCTTCCACCGGCTTCTTGCTGATTTCGGTCAGTCCAAGAAGCCAGAGGGGCGACTTCGGGAGGAGCGGGACGCCGCGCGAAGGATCTCGGTGGATCAAAAATCCGCCTTATCTGATGCTCAATCCGAGATCGCGCGGCTATACGCCGAGCTGGAGAAGGCCAAGTCCACTGCTGCAGGCTTGAAGACTCGTTTTTTGGACGCTAGCAAGAAGCAGAAGGAAACCTTGACCAATCCGAGGCGCGCGCACACCTTGCCGAGACCGAGTTGGCCCTTCTCCGGTCGAAGCAAGATGCCTGGTTGACCGAGCTCACCGGACTAAACCGGGATATGAACAGTAAGTTCACCGAGTTCTCTTTTTCCGTTTTCCTCTTTTTGCCGATATCGCCTCATGGCTTGTCCATGTGACAGTTCTCCTTTCTAAAGGACACTTCGAGCACTCCCGAGAAGCTGCCAACCTTGCGATTGCTGCCGCCCGGGAGAAGCGCGCCGGAAAGGGTCTTGTCTCGGACTCATGGGACATCAACGACCATCTCATCGCCCTGAAGGCCCGGATGGTAGCTCTCTGGTCGATCGGCACCGAGCTCCTCAGCGCGGCCGTCCATGCTCATTGTGCCCTATGGCCTGGTGTTACCGGCAATCTCTCGGTCACCAAACTGGCCACCGCGCTCCAGGATGCCGGTAATCGGCTTCACGCCTGGAAACGGTCTAGTGCTCGCGCCGGTGCCGACCAAGCATTGAAGCATGTGCTGAGCTGGTACGAGGGGCTCGATCTCGAAGTGATCAAGAGCATGTGCGTCGTCTCGGAGTGGTACACGGACCCGGCCAAGATTCAGCTTCGCCAAGAGACTGCTCATCGTCTTGCCGGCTGGGCGGATCCCGGCGCCTTCATCACGAGCCTCATTGTTTCTGACTCCGAGTCAGACTATGAAGATGATGGCGAGACGGGAGATACCGGTGATGCGGATGCCGAGATCCCGGAGGCTTATGACGCTGAGACTGGCGCAGCTACCGAGACCGTGGCTTCCCGGGATGCAGCTGCTCCTCCGCCACCCGAGATCCCTCAGGCCGAGGCAAATGTGGCCACTCCGGATACCACTGCCAGCGCGGAGGAGATCGTCACCGTCGCTCCCTCTGCTGATCAATCCGATAAACCAGCTTCCCCTACTGCTCCTTGAATGTGCTGCCAAAAATACTTTAAGTGTACAAACATTAAATCCCCGGGATACCGGGTTCAGTTGTAATATACAGTTTTAATCCGTACTCTATTCCTCCCTTATGCAATGACAAGTTATGCTGGTTTATTTTGCTACGAGTCCCCGAGTTCATTTTTATGTATGACGTAGTTAGGCAATTTCTGCTCTTGTCTACCATTTCGGTGTTCGACAGTCGAGTCACGAAATTCCGTTTACGGTATACATTACTTATGAATATCTGAGTTCCAGTTGTTAAATTCCCGACATAATAAAATAAACAACCGAGCTCAGAACTTGTCCGGCATACATTACATACATTACTCCGACTTGAAAACCGAGCTCAGAACTTGTCCGGCATATACTAAACAAAAAATAAGTACAAGGCAGTCCCCGGGTTCCTCCCTGGGTCCGACATGCAAGTTAGGATAAATAACACATTCTTGGCCAGGCAATCCGCGAGTAACATCTCGGGGTGCCTAAATTTCATTGATAGAAATCGAGATACATACATTGCGCCCCTTAAGTGTAAAAAGGACGGAGCAAGGCTACATTCCATGGACGCTTGGTCTCCTCACCAGCTTTGTCCATTACACCTTTTCTAGCTTCCTGTGCATCTACAAGGTAATAAGAATCATTGTGCAATGCCTTGCTTACAACAAAAGGACCCTCCCATGGAGGCGAGAGTTTATGCATCCCGGCTGTGTGTTGGATGAGCCTTAGCACGAGATCCCCTTCTTGGAATACTCTAGGATGCACTTTCCGGCTATGATAGCGACGGAGGTTCTGCTGATAAATTGCAGACCGAGACAATGCCAATTCTCTTGCTTCCTCGAGCAAGTCAACATCGTCCTCCCGGGCTTCCTTTGCCTCGGTCTCGGTGAACATCGTAACCCTTGGTGCATCATACTGTATGTCGGTTGGAAGCACGGCTTCGGCAGCATACACCATGAAGAATGGCGTATACCCGGTTCTATTCGGTGTGGTCCGGAGACCCCACAACACTGCCGGTATCTCCTCTATCCAACATCCCGAAGTTCTCAATAATGGCTCGATCAGACGGGCTTTGATGCCGGCCAGGACCAACGCATTTTCTCTCTCAACTTGCCCATTTGCTTCCGGATGGGCTACTGATGCCATGTCCAACCGGATTCTTTTCTCCGCACAAAACCGAGCAAACTCCCCCACAGCAAAGTTCGTACCATTATCTGTGATAATGTTGTGCGGGTACCCGTATCTCAAGATAATGTCCTTTAAGAATTGGACCGAGGTGTGTCCGTCACACTTCCGGATTGGTTTAATATCTATCCATTTGGTAAACTTGTCCACCATGACCAGCATGTGTGTCATATTACCCCTTGTTGGTTTGAACTGCCCGACCATGTCCAAGCACCATACTGCAAACGGCCAAGTGATAGGAATTGTTTTCAGTGCTGATGCTGGCATATGTATTCTGTGGGCAAACCTCTGGCACCCTCCACATTTTCGGACAATGTCCTCTGCTTGGTGCAAGGCAGTGAGCCAATAGAACCCATGCCGGAACCCTTTTGCCACCAACGCCCGAGATGATGCATGATGTCCACATTCTCCCTGGTGTATTTCCAACATCATCTCTTGGTCGTCCTCAGGTTCCACACATCTCTGGAGCACCTCGGTGACACTTCTCTTGTGCAACTCTTGATTGATGATGGTGTATGCCTTGGATCTCCGCAGTATCTGCCGGGCTTCCACCTCATTATCCGGTAGAGTTCCATCCGATATGTATGCCATGATGGGCTGTGCCCATCCCGGGACAGGTCGGACCAGGAACACGGGAGCATCTATGTCCATTGGCTCTGCTGACATCACCTCCATAGACATGCCGCTTGCCATCAATGAGCTCTGTGGTGCAGTCCCCGGGTCCAGTGCAGTGCTCCCGACTTCCACCTCCATAGGTACGGCTTCTGAACCGGGTTCCTTGGGGATGAAGATAGAATCCGACTCCGGTGAGGGCTAGATAGATGGCTTCCTCAGATGTTCAAGAGCGATGCCAGGTGGGATGGCCTCCCGGGATGACCCTAGCTTGGACAACACATCTTCTGCTTCGTTTCCCCCTCTGGGTATGTGCTTGAATTCGCAGCCTTCGAAAAATCCGGATATTTTCTGCACATGGAACCGATATAAGGCCATGTTGGCGTCAATCACATCCCAGTTCCCCGATACCTGCTGCACCACGAGGTCGGAATCACCGAAACACTCTATCCGGCGGATACCAATTTCCTTGGCGACATTCAGTCCATGGACCAGAGCCTCGTACTCAGCAACATTGTTAGATGCCCGGAAATGGATTTGTAGTACATACTTCAGCACATCTTGTTTCGGTGAGGTAAGGACTACTCCGGCTCCCAATCCAATTTTGGCCTTGGAACCATCGAAATGCATTCTCCAGAAGTTGTAGTCGGGAATTGGAGGTTCATACTGCATCTCGGCCCAGCCCACCAAGAAGTCCGGCAGCGCCTGCGACTTAATGGCGTCGCGTCTCTCGTATGCCGGAGCGTACGGAGACAACTGGATGGCCCATTTGGCAACTCGGCCGCTAGCATCCTTACAGCCGATGATCTCGGCGAGGGGAGCTTCGCATACCACCGTGATTGGGTGTTCTTGGAAATAGTGCTTGAGCTTGGTGACTGCCAGGTATACCCCGTATGCCATCTTCTGATAGTGCGGGTAGTTCTGTTTGGATGTCGAGATCACCTCGCTCAGATAGTACACCGGTCTTTGTATCAGCTTATCCCCTTCTTCTCTTTCCACCACGATGGCTACACTCACTACCCGGTTAGTGGCGGCTATGTACAGCAGCATAGGCTCCTTGGGTAATGGGGATGCCAACACTGGTGCTGTTGAGAGCATCTTTTTCAAATCATTGAACGCCGCATCAGCCTGCGGGGTTCATACAAATGTTTTGCTCTTCTTCATCAATTGATACCAGGGCAAGGCCTTCTCACCCAGCCGGCTCACAAACCGACTTAGGGATGCCAGACAGCCTGTGAATTTCTGCACATCCTTGAGACGTACCGGTAACTTCATGCTTTCAATCGCACGTATTTTACCCGGGTTGACCTCAATCCCCCGGCTTGATATGAGGAAACCGAGTAGCTTGCCTGCCGGAACACCGAATGTACATTTGTCTGGATTCAACTTCATCCAGAATCTCCTTAAATTTTAAATGTCTCCCTCAGATCATCGATTAGAGAGGATTTTTCTTTTGTTTTTATGACTATGTCATCGACATAGACTTCGGCATTTCGGCCTATTTGGTCATGTAAACATTTTTGCATGCATCTCTGGTATGTAGCACCAGCATTTCTCAAACCAAAAGTCATGACACGATAGCAATAAGCCCCATATGGGGTAATAAAAGCAGTTTTTAATTGATCGTCCGGATTCAAAGGTATCTCGTGGAAACCAGAATAGGCATCTAGAAAAGTCAAAAGCTCACTCCCAGCAGTGGAATCGATCACTTGATCTATCCGGGGAAGTGGAAACGGATCTTTCGAGCATGCCTTGTTGAGATTGGTGAAGTCGATGCACATGCGCCACACCTTAAGCAGGAGGGGATCATCTTTCTTCTTCTCTACCAGGACCGGATTCGATATCCAATCCGGATGCAGCACTTCCATCACGAATCCGGCAACCAGAAGTACTGCGAGATGTTCCATGATGGCAGCTCTTCTCTCATCCGAGAGGCGCCTAGTCGGTTGCTTCACCGGCTTCGCGTCAGGCCTGACGAATAATGAGTGCTCAGCCAACTCCCTCGGAATGCCTTGCAGATCGTCACTCGACCACGCAAAAGCATCCCGATTCTCACGGAGGAAGTCGACGAGCTTGCCTTCCTATTTGCTGTCCAGGTTGCTGCCAATGATGACCTGGCGCTCCGGGTTGCTGGGGTCAACTCCCACCTTCTTGGTCTCCTTTGGTGCCTGGAATGAGGCGTTCTGCTCCGGGTTCACCATCCCGGGTATGCCGAGTTGCGAGGTCTTGGCCAGTGCAACTACCTGCTGAATTCTCTTCTTCTCCTCAGCAATGACCAGGGACTCGGCTAAGTTTGAGCCGGCCGATGCACAGTCCATGGAACGCTTGTGGTCTCCTGCTATGGTGATCACCCCATTTGGACCCGGCATCTTCATCTTCAGGTATCCCATGTGAGTGGAGATCATGAATTTGGCCAGTACCGGCCTACCAATAAGCGCATGATATGGACTTTCGAGATCCACGACCTCGAACTCCAAGCTCTTAGTCCGGCAGTTCTCCTGGGTTCCAAATACTACCTCAACCCAAATTTTGCCCATAGGGGAGCAGGAGACTCCGGGCACAATGCCGTGAAAGGTGGTCTCGGTTGGGAGCAGCGTGTTCTTGGACACCCCCAGCTTCAGCATGGTATCCTTGTACATAATGTTAATGGCACTGCCATTGTCAATTAGAACCCGGCTGAAGCGAACGTTGAGGCTCGGTCCGACAAAGGTCGGGTCTACCACCAGAGCATAGCCACCAGGCTTGGGCATAACCCGGGGGTGATCCTTCTGACTCCAGGTGATCTCCATCTCGGACCAGTGCAAGAACTTGGGCACCGCCGGGATCACGGCATTTACCTCTAGAGCGCGATGTCGCACACTCTTCTGGTCAGTGGGCTCGGTCACAAAGACCACATAACTCTGATGTGCCTCCCGGTAGTTGCTCTGATGGTGCCCGGGTTGGTTACTCAGACCTGCACCATTGTTATTTCGGGTGTGCACCATATTTACTGGTCTTGGGGGAGGTCCCTGGTTGGGCTGATTAATCCGGACAGCATTAGCACCGGATAGTGGTGGTAGGGGTCTCGGGATATTGGGCCGTGATGCCGGAGCGTTCGATCGAGTAGCCCCCGCGCTGCCCTCCTGCAACGTGCGCTGATACCAGCTGCATTGCCGGGTAGAGTGATTTGTAGGCTTGTTGGATTCCAACGTATGGTAGCAGCATGGCTTGTTCAGCATCTCTTCATACGTCAGGGGCTTCTTTTGGTCCACCCAAGTTTTCTGTACTTCTTGGCTCTGACCCCAAGCCGGGCCAGTCACTTTCTGCCGCTGATTGCTTCCGACATCCCCCTGATCTCGGCCTACTGCTGCAATATGTTGCGAGGCATAGTGGAACTCAGGCTGGTTCCTCTTCTGACCGAAATCGTGGCGATCATGGCTTCTGCTCGACCCCGAGCGCTGATTCCCCGCATTCCTCCTGTTGGAGTCTCCGACATCCACCAGGGGTTGCATGGGGTCTCCAAGCGTGTAGGTGTCGGCGATGCGCATGGTCTCTGCCAAGGTTGCCGGCATCTTCCTCTGCAGCTTTTGCCAAAGCATAGACCCATGCCGGCATCCTTGTGCAAACCACGACATGGCCTGCGCTTCGACAACCCCTTCGCAAGAGTTGCGAATGTTGCTCCACCGAGTAAGGTACTCTCGTTCAGTTTCATTGCTCATCTGCCTGCAGATGGCAAGCTGCTGAGGTCGATTGGGCCTCTTGTATGTGCTGGTGAAGTTGCTGATCAAGGCCTCCTCGAAGTCCAACCAACAATCTATACTCCCGGTCCTCAAGTTATTTAGCCAGATCCTGGCAGGTCCTTTCAACATCTGCGGCACATACCGTACCGCCCAGCGTCTGTTTCCATCGGCTATGCTTACTGCAGTTACATAGTCGGTTAACCAATCCTCCGGCTTCGAGCTGCCGGCATAGGTCTTGGCACCCCGGTTGAGCTAAAAATTTCGCACAGCCGGCTCCGCCATGATCCGAGGTCCGAAGCAAGCAGGTCCCGGGGGGGCCTTGCTCTTCAACCAATTCGGATTGGTGAATCCGGTCAAGCCTGATCCGGGCATCAGCTGGATCTAGCTGGCGAGTTCCTATTCGAGATCCCAAGGGATTCCCATTAGGCTGGTATCCGAGTTGCTGCAACCTCGAGTTGCCATCGTCATGCCTGTTAACCACCGGAACTATGGCTTGCTGTGGGACAGAGGCGGCATCTCTCTGCCGGTTTCCCTGACTTTGTGGTGGATTCCTAGGTGGATTGCCACGGCTAGCCGGGACATTGTTTCCTACACCCCGGTTACCACCACCATGGCTTCCCTGAGCCTGACCGGGATTGACCTGTCCGGCTTGCTGAACTACGGCAAAGGCCGGGTCGTATGTCTGCAATTGCTTGTTTCTCCCGGAACCTCGGCTTCGGCTCCGGCTTTTGCTCTTGCTCCGACTCGGATGCGGAGACGAAGCCTCTCCGCCCGATTTGTTGCTCTCGGCCCTAGCCGAGTACACCTGGGACCCAGCACCCGGGTTCTTCTTCTTGAAGGCTTTGTTCTACCGGTTAGCCTCTACGACTAACTCGTTGAACCGCTCTTGTTGCTTGCGCAGAGCTTCCCCGGATAGCCCGGCCAACTCAGCCATAGCTGCCTCGGCAGCCCTAAGAGTTTTGGCAGGTGAGTTGTACACAGGTTTCTCTGCCGAGATCATACTATCCGACCTGCTGTGGCTAGGCGCTGGCCACCCGCGAACTCATCATTCACCATCCTGCCCTTCTTGCGCAGATCAGCAATGCGCTTGTCCCGAGAGTCTATCTTAGGGAACCCGTGAGCTGCATTGTACTCACGGAGAATAGCACTAAGTTCACGCCGGATCTCGGCGATTTCTTGGGCCTCCGCGAGCAGTAACCTGCGCTGCTCGTACAAATCAGCCGATGTGACTTGGGTATCAACGTCAACTGTCAAAGGGACGACCAGAACCGAGAGGGGATCCGGGTGGCGACGAGGGTGGGACGGCTGGGGGTCGCCGTCTCGGGCAGCACCCCTCTCCTGTGGAGGTTTTGCCAACCGAACTCGGTTACTACCGGCATCGCCATCGGGAGCGTCCTGGAACACCTCCTCGGTTACCCCGACCATCATGACCGCGACACAACTCGTGGGGCGATCGACACGCTGATCCCGGGGGGCGTGGAGCATGGGGGGATCCTCAGCCTCCAGGACAACGTCCGGATAGCTGCAGACGACCTCGGTGGCGACGTAGGTGGTGAAGACGCCGAAGTCGATGAGGCATCCGTTCGCCGGGAAGGGCTTGTTCCGGAAGCAACCGGCATTGTCGCTGATGAAATCCATCTCGCCCAGCCTGACAACCAGGCCGAAGAGAACTCCGATGCCGGAGCTAACGGTGGAACCCGTCCGGATGTGTACACCAGCCAGCGCCTCTAGCAGCCCCACGGTGGGCGCCAACTGTCGTGGTGGTGTCACGGCAGATGCCATAGGATGGCTAATGTGTGGGGCCGATGGACGCTGGTGGATCCGGGGAGGGCTAGCGAGCTAGAGAGCTCACACGGTAGGAGATGTCGGAATGCTCAAGATCACCGAAGAGCACACTCAAAGATCTAATAAATACAAACAAATGCACGAAGGCAAAGTCACACACACGATGTACCCAGGTTCGGGGCCCTCGTGAGGAGGTAACACCCCTACTCCTGCCTTTTCTCTCAATATAAGTGTGGCACAAGATCTACAACATGCTCCTTGAGCCCTTCGGGTGATGAACTAGATGAACAAGAAAGAAGGAGGGAAATAACTACTCTAGGAGTAAATGTGAGTATAGTTTTGGCCCTCAATTTGGTCATGCCCTCACCGAAGCAGTTATGGCGCCTTTTATAGAGTTCCGGCCGGAAGGGCCGGAAACCCTAATCCGGCACGGTCCCACCAGACAGGGCTAACGGTCATGTCGACACCGGCTAGTGCGACCTAGACGCCGTGCTATCCGGTATAGCCCTGCCGTCATCATTCCGGCAAGGACTGCAGGCGCCGTCCTGGATCATCATTGTCCCTTTGTCAGAGACAAGACATGTCTTCGCCCATGCCTAGTAGCCTTTTTCGGATTGCCGGGCTAGGCATGTCGTAGCTTCATCGTAACGGCTGAAACGCTCCCGTGCCAGACGGGAGGTGACCATGCTTCCGTGTCAGGAGGAATGGTACTTCCCCCCGTGTCAGGCGGAAAAGCCTGCACCAGATCTCTGACTTCCGACCGACATGCCCCCATGTCGGTCTCCTCCTTGTTCAGTTCGGTGTGTCCTTCCTGCACACCAAAGATAGCTTGCCAGGACCTAGATAAGTAAGCCGATTAGTATCTACCCGGGGAGCCTATTCGGTTTACCCGGGTTCTCCTCTACCCGGGATCTTATCGGGGGACTGAACAGACCGTGGGGTCCGACACCCTTCCCGGTTGCGTCCGAGTTCCACCCCAGCTCCGGACTACCACTCAGGATGAGTACTTCTAGGCCTAGCCTCCCGAAGATGTCTTAGGCTGTTACCAAAGACATCTTCGAGAAGCTAGTTCTTAGAGAAACCATCCGCCGGTCCCTATGTTGCCCTGAAGGCCTGGGGGGTATTTATAGCTTCCAGGGATGACCCCTGCGCCCCTCAAGAGACACCTTGGGCCCATCCACCTTCGAAAGGTCAAGCTGCCCCTTCGGTGCACCATAGGCCGTCCCTTGCTTTGTCCAAAGGTCAATCACTGTTACCATACTGTTGATCTGCACCGGGATCTGCCCTACCCGGGGGGCAGCCCCCCAACACTCAACCTAGCCGCCCAATACGCGGCAACAGATGATGACGCACGCGACAATGATCCAGATGTCAGCACCGCGCCAAGACGGAACAACAAACGCAAGCAAGCAGTGGAAGACAAAGCCGGACCTTCTACCGAGGTAGCCGTCGCGTTCCAAGGGAATGCCTGCAAAAAGAAGTGGAAGAACAAGAAAGATAATCGTGACGCCGGCTCAGGCCCTAAGGCGGCGCGGCGCGTATCACTTACGAGCAGGCAAAACTTTTGCCATGCCCCATCCACGCCTCACTTGGCAAGGTCAACCATATACTCAACGAGTGCCATTTCATGTATGACTTCAAAAAGGATCCCACAATTGGCTGGAAGTCAAAAAAGTCAAAGAAGTACGACAAGAAAGACAGCAAGGACGACGAGGATGACGATGACATGCCAATCTCAAGCGATGACGACGTTGCTGCCAACAAAAAGAAGCCCCCGAAGGTCAAAGAATCTCTCGTGTGTTTTGTCGGCACGCCCTCGGCCAAGGTGGAAAAGGCGGAGATGCGCGAACTCAACGTAACAATGCCAGACGTCCCTCAGTATTTAAACTGGTCCGAGGTGGCAATAACTTGGGATCGGTCCGACCACCCTGATCACGTCCCTCACCCAGGCAAATACGCCCTTGTCGTCGACCCCATTGTCGACAACTTCAGGCTCACAAAAGTACTCATGGATGGCGGCAGCAGTCTCAACATCCTGTACTATGATACACTAAGCCGCATGAACTTGCCAGAGGGTCAGCTTGATCACAGCATAGTGCCCGGCAGACAAGCAAAGTCTATGGGGAGCATTAGGCTAAAGGTAACTTTTGGACCAAAGGAGAACTATCGCTCAGAGTTTCTCTGATTCGAAGTTGACCCCTTTAAAAGCGCCTACCATGCAATCTTCGGACGACCGGCTTTCGCCAAGTTCATGGCAAGGCCGTGCTACATATACAGCAAGCTTAAAATGCCAGGGGAAAATGGAACCATCATGGTTTCCGGCAACTTCAAGAAAGCTAAGGAGTGCGAACGTGGCATGGCCGCCTTCACAGAAGCTGTCATCCACAAGGAAGAGCTCGCACTACTTGAGGCGGACCCAGACAACTCCATGCCCAAGCCAAAGATTGATGTCAAGAAGACCTTTGAAGCTTCAGAAGACACCAAAAAGGCGGACCTCGTCCCAGGTGACAAGTCTAAGCAAGTTGTCATCGGCTCCAACCTTGACAGCAAATAGGAAGGCGCGCTCGTCGAGTTCCTCTGTGAGAATCGCGACATCTTTTCATGGTCTCCATCCGACATGCCCGGTGTATCGAGGGAACTTGCCGAGCACTCACTCAACGTCATAAAAGGATCCAAGCCGGTGAAGCAAGCAACAAGATGAAGGAGATATGCCCTAGAGGCAATTAATAAAGTGTATTCTTTATCATATCTCGTTTGTTCATAATAGGTTTTTGTGTCATGCTAGAACTGTATTAAGCGGAAACATTAATGCGGGTGTGATACGTAGACAACCAGGTCCCTAGTAGCCTCTACTAAGACTAGTTTCATTGCGCGATTGATGATCGAGGTTTCCCGGTCATGGGGCATGGCGCCGGTCGGCAATGAGAGTCATATCGCTAGAGAACGATGTGATGGACATACCCAGATTTGGAGAACGTAGTCGTTACGCCTTTGACCGTGAGATCAACTCTTATTGTTATTCCCGGAAGATACTTTGATTGCACCAAACATCGTATCTTATTTAGTATGACAATAACGGTGATACTTTTGGGTATCGTAAAGGAGTAGTTGAGACGAGGGGTCAAGAGCGGGATTTGCCAGTCCGCATAGCAGGATAGATACTCTCGGGCCCACTCGGTGAGATCATGTCTAATGAGCTTGCAAGCATGTGACTAGGTCACGGAGACATGAGATCATGAACGAGTAGAAGATAGCGTCGTCGGTAACGAGGTCGGGATTAGGTATGGAGATATCTATGGAACGACGCTCGGACGTGCTAAGTATCGCTATGGCAAAAGGTCTAAGACTTTACGTTCAGGTTTGATAGATGAAAGTCATTCGTTATATCTCAGGGATTAATTCATGGGGTCCAGGCCTACGAGTTAGTCGTTGATCATTGAGGAGTCTTGATCATACCTGATATTATATCGAACCGCTAGGGTAACACACTTAAGGGGTTTCGACAAGACAACCGGAAAGGAAGGAGATGACCGGGAGCGTCCCGGGAGGGGTCCGATGGAGATCAGGCAGCGCCGAAAGAGTTTTCGGAGATAGGAAAAATTATATATATTATGTTTGATATTAATTAGTGTTATTAATATGCAAATATGATTTTATATATTTATTTTCGAATTTATTTAGGCAGATTTCCCTAAATGGGCCTTCCGGACGAAAGAAGGCCCAAGAGGGGGGGAACCCCCTTGGGGAATCGGTGGGGGCATGGAGGCCGGCCTAGGTGGGCCAGATGGGGCCCACCAGGGGGCCGGCGCACCCTCCTTGGCCGAACCAGGCTGTGGGATAGTCCCACATTGCCTGGCTGGCAAGGTTGGTTCCCCCTGGGAGCCTATATAAGAAGGGGCACCCCTGGGCTTTTAATTCACCAATTAATTCCCGCCTTCTCTCTCGATCTCGTGTTTCCCAAGTTGGAGCCGCGCCGAGCAGACCAAGGGGATCTCCTCCACCATAGCCCGCTGCCGCGCTGCTGGTGTTCCGGTCCAAGTCTTCCGCTGCTCGTCCTGGACTGGAGCTTCGGAGGCCGTCGTCTCCACCGTACGTGTGCGACTCCCTGCGAGGTGCCGCGCTAGCGGTACTCGGAGGCCTGCTTCCTCTACACGACCTTGAGGTCGGCTTCGTCGGTCTTCATCGACAACGTTTGTGCGGGAACGTAATCCCCGCTTTCGGTCTACAAGGGTACGTATTCCGATCTCCGTTCGTACTACTATATCTGCATAGAATAGATCTTGGCATGCTTTTAGGATATCGTCGGTAGGAAATTTTTTGTTTTCTGCAATCGATGCCCTTCAGTGGTATCAGAGCCGATCTATCGTAGATATAGCTGTACGCTGTTAGATCCCGTGCTCTGCACGGGGGCACCGTTCTTGTTATTTGCTACCCTCTAGCGTGCACTTGTGTATTCCAGCGGCATTGAGTTGATGAAGCGGCCCGGACCGACTTTACGCGTACGCTTACGCGAGACTGGTTCCACTACTGACATACGGCTTGTACCGTATATGTGGCTGGCGGGTGTCAGTTTCTCTCTCTTTAGTTGGTCTTCGCATTTTCAATGGAGGGCCCGAAAGGGATGCTTAAACATGCAATTATTGGATCGTTGTTGTGGTCATAAGATTCGTAGGTATGAAGCGGTTCTATTTACGAAAGCCCCAAGCCACGTAAAACATGCAAAAGATAAAGTAGAAGCGTCTAACTTTATTTTGCAGGGGCTATGTGATATGGTCAAGGTAGGTTTATTAAATTTTTTATAAACTGCGGGCGCCAAGAAGACCATGGCGCAATGGACTATATCACATTCCATTACATTTGATGTTTTGTGTGCATCTTATTTTTGTGTGATTGTGTGTATAGTATACATTAGTTACACGGCGGTAGCTGAATAAGATGATCCCTTCAAAATACCACTAGTGTTCTCCCTCCAACGCGCACCACCAAGAAAGTTCTACGTTATGAGGCAGGCCGTGATGATCGGGTGTCATACATCTCGTCGTTCGCAAACAGTGGGTGTAAGCCATGTTGCACAAGCGTCAGCGTGGAGGTCTTTGGTGGCGAGCCTAGCATACTCAGAGGTATGGCCTCGGAATAGGAAGACCGAAAGGTCGAGCACGAGTCACAAAATTGATGTGGCGGACGATTTTGTCTACTCTTGAAGTTGTGCCACCGACTTTGATGATGAGGGGTGGTGCAATGGATGTGGGTCGTGTAATCGCTTAAACGACCAGGAGAGATGTTCGTTTGAGTGGGAGTTATGTTAGTTATTTTCTAAAAAATACAATAACTCAAGATTATTATGAACAAAGTCTTATGTTGTTGCAAATTCCATTGTAGATGTCTCGCCCCTCGTTTAACCTAGGTCTGTTCCTTGAGAAAGAAAAGCTTAAGACCAATGGGTCAAACTTCATGGCCTGGTTCCGCAACCTGAGGATCCTCCTCACTCCCCATAGGGTGGCCTACGTCATTGAGGCCGCCATAGGTGACCCTCCTGCAGATGATGCCTCTGAGGATGAGAAGAAGGTCTTCCAGACCCGATCGGAGGATTCTGCCTTTGTCCAGAGTGGCATTCTCTACGCCATGGAAGCCGACCTGCAGAAGCGCTTTGAGAAAATGAGCGCCTTTGAGATCATTTCGGATCTTAAGGCTGTCTTCGCGCCGCAGGCTAAGGCTGAGAGATATGAGGCTTCTGAGCTTTTCTTCTCAGCCAAGATGGAAGAGCATAGCAGTGTGAGCGAGCATGTAGTCAAGATGTCTGGCTACGTTCAACGCCTGAATGCTCTGGAGTGCAAGATTCCCGATGAGCTGGCGATTGACAGGGTGTTGCAATCGTTGCCACCAAGCTACAAAGGCTTCGTCATGAATTACAACATGCAGGGCATGGCTAAGTCGCTGGGTGAAGTGTTCGTGATGCTCAAGACTGCTGAGGTAGAGATTAAGAAGGAGCACACGCTGTTGATGGTCAACAAGACCGTTGATTTCAAGAAGTCCGGTGGCAAGGGAAAGCAGAGCTGGAAGTCCCGGAGGGAGGCAAAGTTGGCTGACAAGCCCAGGACTAACAGGTCTGGTCCGAGAGCTAGCGTGGAGTGTTTCTACTGCAAGGGGAAGGGTCACTGGAAGCGCAACTGCCCCAAGTATCTGGAGGATAGGAAGTCTGGCAAGACGGTCGACAAAGAGCAAGGTATATTTGATATACATGTTATAGATGTGTACCTTACATCCGCCCGGAGCAATACGTGGGTATTTTATACTGGTTCTGTTGCTCATATATGTAACTCTCAGGAGGAGTTACGGAATAGAAGGCGGCTGGCGAAGGATGAGGTGACGATGCGCGTCGGCAACGGATCGAGAGTCGACGTGGTGGCTGTCGGCACGCTCCCTCTGCATCTACCATCGGGATTAGTTTTGGTTTTAAATAAGTGTTATTTTGTGCCATCCTTGAGTGTAAACATTATAAGTGGGTCTTGCCTGTTACAAGACGGTTATTCATTTAAATCGGTGTCAAGCAATTGTGCTATTTATATGAATGATATCTTTTATGTTGATGCTCCCGAGAATAACGGTTTATTCTTGTTGAATCTCGATCGTAGTACTCACATCCATAACATAGAAGCCAAACGGATTAAGTGTAGTGACGATACCGCCATGTTTTTGTGGCATTGCCGTCTTGGTCATATTGGTATAAAGCGCATGAAGCGACTCCACTCCGATGGACTCTTGGACTCGTTGGATTTCGGATCCCTCGATACATGCGAACCATGCCTCATGGGCAAAATGACCAGGACACCGTTCAAAGGTTTCGTTGAACGGGCGTCGGATTTGTTGGGGATCATACATACAGATGTGTGTGGACCGATGAGCGTTTCGACGCGCAATGATTATCGTTACTTCGTCACCTTCACTGATGACTTGAGTAGATACGGTTATATCTATTTGATGAAACATAAGTCTGAAACGTTTGAAAAGTTCAAAGAATTCCAGAGTGAAGTTGAGAATCAGCTTAATAGAAAAATCAAGCATCTCCGATCCGATCGCGGTGGAGAGTACTTGAGTTTTGAGTTTAGCACACATCTGAAGAGTTGTGGCATAGTACCCCAACTTACGCCAGCCGGAACGCCGCAGCTTAACGGTGTGTCCGAGCGACGTAATCGTACTCTACTGGATAGTGTCCGATCTATGATGTCTCTTACCGATCTGCTAGTGTCCTTCTGGGATTATGCGTTAGAAACAGCCGCATTCATTTTAAATAGGGCTCCGTCCAAGTCCGTTGAAACGACGCCGTATGAATTATGGTATGGCCAAAAGCCTAAGTTATCGTTTCTGAAGGTTTGGGGTTGTGAGGCGTACGTTAAGAAACTACAGCCTGACAAACTCGAACCGAAGTCGGAGAAAGTCGTCTTTGTAGGATATCCGCGGGAAACCGTTGGGTACACCTTCTACAACCAAGCTAAGGGCAAAACTTTTGTCGCGAAGACCGGTACCTTTCTAGAGAAGGAGTTTCTCGCGAAAGGAGTAAGTGGGAGGAAGGTAGACCTCGATGAAATCGTTGATCCTGAACTCGAGATTCCGAGTGGCGCAACAGAAGCAATTCCGGAAACGTCCTCCGTGGAAGGAGTGGGAGAAACTGTCGAGGAAGATGTTCTACCTCGTAGGTCTGGTAGATCTCGGATCGCACCAGAATGGTATGGCAACATGGTTTGCACCGTCATGCTAGTCGAGCAAGACGAACCTACGAACTACAAGGAGGCGATGGAGAGTCTAGAGTCCGAGAAATGGCTTGAAGCCATGAAATCCGAAATAGGATCCATGTACGATAACAAAGTGTGGACTTTGGTGGCTATTCCCGAAGGGCGCAAGGCCGTCGAGAATAAATGGATCTTTAAGAAGAAGACTGATGCTGATGGTAATGTTACCGTCTATAAAGCTCGGCTTGTCGCAAAGGGTTTCCGACAAGTTCATGGAATTGACTACGATGAAACTTTTTCACCGGTAGCGATGCTTAAGTCTATTCGGATTTTGTTAGCGGTAGCTGCCTACTATGATTATGAAATCTGGCAGATGGACGTCAAAACGGCCTTCCTGAATGGAAACATTGAGGAAGAGTTGTACATGGTACAGCCGGAAGGTTTTGTCGATCCAGGAAATGCTAACAAGGTGTGCAAGCTTCAGCGATCCATCTATGGATTGAAGCAGGCATCTCGGAGCTGGAATCTTCGCTTTGATGAGGTAATCAAAGGTTTTGGATTTATCAAGAATGTGGAAGAGCCCTGTATTTACAAGAAAATGAGTGGGAGCTTGGTTGTGTTCTTAGCACTGTATGTTGACGACATATTGCTAATAGGGAATGATGTGGAACTTCTGAATAGCGTGAAAGAATATTTAAACAGTAAATTTTCCATGAAGGACTTAGGAGAAGCTGCGTATGTTTTAGGCATAAAAATCTATTGCGATAGATCAAGGCGCCTATTAGCACTAAGTCAGAGTACTTATCTTGATAAAATACTGAAGCGTTTCCATATGGAGAAGGCAAAGAAGGGTTCTCTGCCGGTTATCAAGAATAAAATATTGCGTAAGGCGCAGTGTCCGGTGACGGAACTGGGTAAGGCCGAAATGACGAAACATCCTTATGCTTCAGCCATAGGATCGATCATGTATGCAATGTTGAGTACTAGACCGGATGTGGCATTAGCTCTAAGTTTGACAAGCCGGTTCCAGAGTAATCCTGGAATGCCGCATTGGGTAGCTGTTAAGAGCATTCTTAAGTATCTCAATAAGACAAAGGAAATGTTCCTTGTGTATGGTGGCTGCGATGAAGAACTTGGCGTAACGGGTTACGTAGATGCAAGTTTCTGCTCAGACCCTGATGACTGTAAGTCACAGACAGGTTACGTGTTCAAGGTGAATGGAGGCGCCGTGTGCTGGAGAAGTGGGAAGCAACCCATAGTCGCACAATCTACAATAGAGTCGGAGTACATTGCTGCCTGCGAGGCTGCGAATGAAGCTGTGTGGCTGAGGAAGTTCGTCATCGAACTTGGAGTGTTCCCAAGCGTGCAAGACCCCGTGATCCTCTTCTGCGACAATACGGGTGCCATTGCAAACGCCAAGGAGCCAAGGTCTCACTCCACCGCCAAACACATTCTCCGACGCTTCCATGTGATACGTCAGTACGTACAAGGAGGCGATGTGAAGATTTGCAAAGTGCATACGGATCTGAATGTGGCAGATCCGCTGACGAAGCCTCTTCCGCTTGATAAGCATGAACAGCACCAGTTAGCTATGGGTGTTAAGCTTTTACCAAGTTGTAATCTAGATTAAGTTGTACTCTAGTGCAAGTGGGAGACTAAAGGAGATATGCCCTAGAGGCAATTAATAAAGTGTATTCTTTATCATATCTCGTTTGTTCATAATAGGTTTTTGTGTCATGCTAGAACTGTATTAAGCGGAAACATTAATGCGGGTGTGATACGTAGACAACCAGGTCCCTAGTAGCCTCTACTAAGACTAGTTTCGTTGCGCGATTGATGATCGAGGTTTCCCGGTCATGGGGCATGGCGCCGGTCGGCAATGAGAGTCATATCGCTAGAGAACGATGTGATGGACATACCCAGATTTGGAGAACGTAGTCGTTACGCCTTTGACCGTGAGATCAACTCTTATTGTTATTCCCGGAAGATACTTTGATTGCACCAAACGTCGTATCTTATTTAGTATGACAATAACGGTGATACTTTTGGGTATCGAAAAGGAGTAGTTGAGACGAGGGGTCAAGAGCGGGATTTGCTAGTCCGCATAGCAGGATAGATACTCTCGGGCCCACTCGGTGAGATCATGTCTAATGAGCTTGCAAGCATGTGACTAGGTCACGGAGACATGAGATCATGAACGAGTAGAAGATAGCGTCGTCGGTAACGAGGTCGGGATTAGGTATGGAGATATCTATGGAACGACGCTCGGACGTGCTAAGTATCGCTATGGCAAAAGGTCTAAGACTTTAAGTTCAGGTTTGATAGATGAAAGTCATTCGTTATATCTCAGGGATTAATTCATGGGGTCCAGTGTTGGGGATATATCAACTAGGGGTATAACCAGCATGGATCAATCCGGCTAGTCCAGGGTGGCCCAAGGGTGGTAAGGCCAAGGCCTGCCGGGCGGCCCAGATAGCTGACGTGCAAGGAAGTAGGCGGACGGTCCAAGGAAGGCGGAAGGCCTAAGCCCATCAAGCCACCGAGCCCAAGACGGAAGGCGGCAACTAAGCCGGCTAGGTCTAGGACTCTGATTACTTGCCGGATAAGTACTTACCTTGTATCCTGGGGTCTGGCCGCCTATATAAGCCGGCCACCAGGAAGCCTTTAGGGCACGCTTGAATACGCATCAAACACATTGTAACCTGTTCACGGCTATTGCCTCATAGTGAATTATAGCAGCACGTAGGATCCCGCCACCGCTGTGGGATCCGAAGCTGGGTAAACTCGCCGTGTTCAATCCCGACCTCGACGACACCAACCTTCTTCCCCACAATCCATACGTAGGCTAGAGGACCCCCGTCTCCTATCAATTATGCCGATACCACGACAGTTGGCGCCCACCGTGGGGCATAAGGTTCCTGGCGTCACGTTCCAGGCGGGAACACTTGGCGGCATGGGCAAGCAGATCGCCGTTGGTCGCGTCACAAGGTTTGACGGCCATAGCTACGTCAACTCGGATGAGTCCTGGCTCCCGGCGGACGACTACCTTATCGGATGCGCAATCGTGCCGATCGGAGGGATCGATGTCTTCATCGGGTACACGCCAGAGGCGTACGGCCTACCGCGTTTCTACAACCCCACCCACCAACCCTTCGACCAAGCAGTCGACCGGCAAGATGGATCTGAATCCGCCTTCTCCCAGGAGTCGGCCGAATCCGATTTCCACTTCGTCGGAGTTGTCGGACTGGGATCCGACTCCCAGCCGGAAAACAACGATCCTGAATCAATCCTCCCTGCTCTGCAGGAGGATGCGATGTCAGATGCCGGATCCAGATCTACCGTTCAAGTCAACATAGACTCTGACTCCGACGATGATGCTAGTCTCTTCGAAGAGAAGATCAAAACCCGCTTTTCCAGTGGAAATCCGGCTCCCTCAGAGGGTACAGCGGATACAGACATGCCTGACAAGCTGGCTATGATGGTTGTTGTCGGTCACGAGACAACCCCAGTTACTTCGGAAGCGCAAATCAAGCCGGCGGAAGAAGCCGGAGACACCACTGCCGGCCAACTCATTGATAGTTCCGACAAGGTGTGCGCAAAGAAGAAAACTGGCCTCGAGAAAGGCGGCAGCAGCAAACCCACGGATTTGCTCTCCGTCATCAAAGAAGTAGACGAGATCATGAATACTCCGGTGAACAAAAACACCCCACTCGACGAAGTGGAAGAGCTTAGGCTTAACATGCTTAAGCACTCTGACTTCCTGCGAAAAAGAGAGGAGCACGTTGAGAGCCTTGCGAAGAAGATCAAGAAAGAGCAGGAGAAGATGTCGGCCAAAACAAACCGGCAACTCTTCGAGGAGAAAAGGTCATCAAAAAACCGCCGTGGAAAAGAGCCGCCTACGCAAGCAACGACAGCGGCTCAAGACCTAGGGTTCGATTGGCGTACGGCACCACAGCGAGTGGATAGAAGGGGGGATGTTGTCTTCTGCACCCCTATCCTCAACGCGGCTGCCGCGCTAGATACCCTGGACGACAACACTTACACGGCGGAAGAGAAGTTGGCCAACGCAAGACACTTCGTAAGCAAGGCCCTAGAACAACAAGCTCGCACTGATTCCTACGGCCACATGGCGGATGCCCGCGGGGGAGACCTAGAGTCTAAGTCAGGCAAGTGCAAAGCTGCACCAGGTGCCGACCCCGAAGGCCCGTCTGGCTCCAGTAGCCGCGACAAAAGGAAGGCAACGCCACCTCCAAAGAAGGCACCGCCGCCAAAACAAAGGCGGGACGAGAATTCAAGGACGGGAAGCAGAGGAGACCTACCACCTCCACCTCAGCCAAGACGCGACAATGGCGGTAGCCGGAACAACAGGCAGCCGCCTAGAAAAGATGCCGGCAACGACCCTCCAAGGAGAGGCCACAGCCGGTCTCCGCAGCATAACACTGGCAGCAAGAGGAGAGAGGAGGTAGAAGGACCCAGGCGCAGCATAAGCCGGGCGGCGCAGGACGAGCCGGACGCAAACAGAGGCGCACGGCAGCTCGATCCAAAAGACGCACGACACCGCCTACAAGACATAGCAAGAGGAAAGGAGCCGCTATACTCTGGACCAAAGTGCTTCGGTGACGCCATCCGCAAAGAGCCGTTCCCCAAGGACATGACATCAGTGTCAAAAAACTGTTCTAGGTACAACGGCCTTGTTAAGCCGGACTCATGGCTTTGCGACTACGCCATGGCCATAGAGATTGCCGGCGGGAGCAGCCATATTGCCGTCCGCTACCTACCTCTCATGTTGGAAGGCACGGCAAGAGCTTGGATCGACAACCTCCCTGAAAAGTCCATCCATAGCTGGTACGACATGGAAAAGGTTTTCTCCCAGCACTTCCATGGAACATACAAGCGTCCAAATACCTACACGGATTTGCAGAGCTGTATCCAAAAGCCGGACGAAACCATGACAGATTTTGTCAGCCGCTGGATATCCGAAAAGGCCAACTGTCATGGTGTTTCGGACGCACAGGCTATCCATGCCTTCTACACGGGCCTACAGAAGAAGTCCTTGCTCCGTCATAGGCTCGTCCGCGAGCAAATCACGGACCTTGGTGAGATGCTCAACTTAGCCGCCCAATACGCGGCGGCGGATGACGACGCCCGGGACGATGACCCAGACGTCAACATCATACCAAAGCGGAACAACAAGCGCAAACAGGCGGCGGATGACAGAGCCGGTCCTTCCAATGAGGTAGCCGTAGCGTTCCAAGGAAACGCTGGCAAAAAGAAGTGGAAAAATAAGAAAGATAATCGCGAAGCCGGCTCAGGGCCTAAGGCGGCGCGAATCACTTACGAACAGGCAAAGCTCTTGCCATGTCCCATCCACGCCTCATTGGTCAAGGTCAACCACATGCTTGGAGAGTGCCGTTTCATGGACGACTTCAAAAAGGATCCCACAGTCGGCTGGAAGTCAAAGAAGTCAAAGAAGAACGACAAGAAAGACAGCAAGGAGGATGAGGATGACGACGACATGTCTATCTCAAGCGAAGAGGACGCAACTGCCAAGAAAAAGAAGCCGTATCCGAAGGTCAAAGAATCTCTTGTGTGCTTTGTCGGCACGCCTTCGGCTAAAGCGGATAAGGCGGAGATGCGCGAACTCAACGCGACAATGCCGGACGTCCCTCAGTACTTGAACTGGTCGGAGGCAACAATCACTTGGGACCGGTCCGACCACCCTGATCACGTCCCTCACCCAGGCAAGTACGCCCTTGTCGTCGACCCCATTGTCGACAACTTCAGACTCACAAAGGTACTCATGGATGGCGGCAGCAGCCTCAACATCCTGTACTACGACACGCTAAGCCGCATGAACCTGTCAGAGGATCAGCTGGATCACAGCAACCTCACATTTCAAGGCATAGTGCCCGGCAGGCAAGCAAAGTCAATAGGAAGCATCAGGCTGAAGGTAACTTTCGGACCAAAAGAGAACTACCGCTCAGAGTTCCTCCGGTTCGAAGTTGTCCCCTTCAAAAGCGCCTATCATGCAATCTTCGGACGACCGGCTTTCGCCAAGTTCATGGCAAGGCCGTGCTACATATACAGCAAGCTTAAATTGCCGGGGGGAAACGGAACCATCACGATTTCCGGCAACTTCAAGAAAGCCAAGGAGTGCGAGCGTGGCATGGCCGCCTTCGCAGAAGCCGTCATCCACAAGGAAGAACTCGCGCTGCTCGGGGCGGATTCAGACAACTCCATGCCAAAGCCAAAGATGGATGTCAAGAAGACTTTCGAAGCTTCAGAAGACAGCAAAAAGGCGGACCTCATCCCAGGTGACAAGTCTAAGCAAGTTGTCATCGGCTCCAACCTTGACAGCAAATAGGAAGGCGCGCTCGTCGAGTTCCTCCGTGAGAATCGTGACATCTTTGCATGGTCGCCTTCCGGCATGCCTGGTGTACCGAGGGAACTTGCCGAGCACTCGCTCAACGTCATAAAAGGATCCAAGCCGGTAAAGCAAGCAACAAGACGCTTTGGAGATGAGAGACGCAAGGCTATAGGGAAGGAGATAAATAGGCTGAAGGCCGCCAATTTCATAAAAGAAGTTGTACACACCGATTGGGTGGCAAATCCTGTACTTGTCCCAAAGAAGAATAAAGAGCTAAGGATGTGTATCGACTATACTGGTGTTAACAAGTGCTGCCCAAAGGATCCCTTTGCGCTGCCTAGGATTGACCAAGTCGTAGACTCCACAGCAGGCTCCGAGCTGCTTTGTTTTCTGGACGCCTACTCAGGATACCACCAAATCAAGATGAGAGAGTCAGATCAGCTGAAAACATCTTTCACAACTCCATATGGGACTTTCTGCTACATTACCATGCCTTTTGGCCTGAAGAATGCAGGGGCAACATACCAGCGCTGTATGCAAAATTGCCTGCACGAACAGATCGGTCGCAATCTTCACGTCTATGTAGACGACATCGCGGTAATGTCTAAAAAGAAGGCAGATCTCCTAGAGGACTTGGAAGAAACTTTTCAGAACCTCCGGAGGTATTAGATGAAGCTCAATCCCGCCAAGTGCGTTTTCGGCGTCCCAGCCGGCAAACTCCTCGGTTTCATCGTCTCAGAACGAGGGATTGAGGTTAACCCGGAGAAGATCAAGGCCATACAAAACATATCCAGACCTACTTGTCTGAAGGACGTGCAGCGCCCAGCCGGATCGGCGGCAGCCGTCAGTCGTTTCATAAGCCGCCTAGGGGAAAAGGCAATGCCTCTCTACCGGCTACTGAAGAAATCCGACAACTTCGAGTGGACAGCAGAGGCAGACGCCGCCTTGCAACAACTTAAGGAGGCCCTCATATCCGCTCCGATATTGGCAGCACCTCGATCACAGGAACCAATGCTGCTGTACATCGCGGCAACAGGAGCTGTTGTCAGCGTTGTCTTGGCTGTGGAAAGAAAGGAGAGCGAAGCCGCGGCGTGTGAGCAGCGACCGGTCTACTTCATCAGTGAAGTGTTCTCCGCCTCCAAGCAGAGGTATCCGCATTACCAAAAGCTGGCTTATGGTGTATTCTTCGCCGCCAGAAAGCTTAGGCATTACTTCCAGGAACACACAGTGACAGTGGTCAGCAAGGCACCGTTGGGAGACATAATCAACAATGCAGAGGCAACAGGTCGAGTCGCCAAATGGGGCATCGAACTTGCCGCTTTTGATATAGTCTATAAACCACGGACCGCCATCAAATCTCAAGCACTTGCAGACTTTGTCGCCGATTGGATAGAGGCTACGGAGGAAACAGCACTCCCCGAGTCAGAATATTGGGTCATGCACTTTGACGGATCAAAGATGCTCAAAGGCTCGGGGGCTGGAGTCGTTCTACGTACGCCTAAAGGTGACAAGCTTAGCTACGTGTTACAAATCCACTTCACAGCAGCCAACAATGTTGCCGAGTACGAAGCTTTGCTTCATGGGTTACACGTGGCAAACGACCTAGGCGTCAAAAGAATCCTCTGTTACGGCGACTCAGATTTGGTCGCACAGCAAGTAAGCAGAACATGGGATGCGAAAAGCGCAACAATGGCGGCTTACAGAGCCAAAGTTGACGAATTTGCAAAGAACTTCGTAGGCTACGAAGTCCGACATGTTCCAAGAGCTGAGAATGAGGCGGCAGACACACTTGCAAGACTGGGATCAGAACGCAAAAAGGTACCAAAAGATATCTTCCTGGAGCAATTGCACAAGCCGTCCATTAAAGGCGCCGATTTGATGGACCCCGACTCAGAAGAACCGGTAGAAGCGGCAAGTCTCGCTGTCTACTTAACACTGCCGGATTGGACAGTCCCATATCTCGATTTTCTAATCGACCAAAAGTTGCCGGAGGACGATGAGGTGCTAAAAAGGCAGATCATAAGGCGAGCCAAAGCATTCACGATAATAAAAGGCGAGCTATACAAGCGAAGCACATGTGGCATCTATCAGCGGTGCATACAGCCGGAGGAAGGCCGGGAAATTCTGAAGGACATAAATATTGGCGCCTGCGGGCATCATGCTTCCGCTAGGTCCATTGTATCCAAAGCTTTCCGCCAAGGTTCCTACTGGCTCACCGCCAAAGAAGATGCCGAGAACATCGTCAAAACATGCAAAGGTTGCCAATTGTACGCCCGTCAACCTCACTTACCGGCACAGGAGCTAAGGACGATCCCAATCACCTGGCCGTTCGCGGTCTGGGGCTTAGACATGGTGGGTCCCTTCAAAAAGGCGCGCGGTGGGTACACTCACCTATTGGTCGCTGTCGACAAGTTCACCAAATGGGTCGAGGCCAAACCGATCAGCAAACTTGACGCACGAACAGCCACCAACTTTCTCTGGGGAATTATCTCTCGGTTTGGAGTTCCACACAGCATTATCACCGATAATGGCAGCAATTTGTCTCAAGGCGATATAGAAGAATATTGCAATGATTTGGGCATCCGGCTTGATTTGGCATCCGTGTCACACCCTCAATCCAATGGGCAAGTAGAGCGTACAAACGGCCTAGTCCTATCAGGACTTAAGCCTCGTCTCAAAGCTCCATTACATAGGGCAGCCGGCGCTTGGGCAGATGAGTTACAGTCGGTATTATGGAGTTTGCGCACAACGCCAAACAGATCCACCGCCTACACTCCTTTCTTCTTAGTATATGGCGCAGAGGCAGTGCTACCTACCGACATGAAGTACGATTCCCCAAGAGTTCAAGCCTACATCGAGCAAGACGTAGAAGGTGCAAGACAGGATAGCCTAGACCTGCTAGACGAGGAAAGAGACGTCGCTCTCCATCGCTCCGCCTTGTACCAGCAACAACTCCGCCGCTATCATAGCCGGAGAGTGCGGAAGCGAAGCTTCAGAACAGGTGACCTGGTTCTCCGCCTAATTCAAGATAGAAAAGGCTTGCACAAGTTATCCCCGCCATGGGAAGGACCGTTTATAGTCAAAAAGGCGCTGCTCAATGGTTCCTACTACCTAGCCGACATCCGCGACGAAGAAGAAAAGAAAATGCGCAAGAAGGCGGCAGGAAAAAGGGGAACCAAGCGCAAGAGAGGCATTGACGACCCGTTCGAGCAAACAAGACGGCCTTGGAATATTGAGCAGCTACGTCCTTTCTACACTTAGCAATTTATAATTGTAATAAGTTGAATATGATTATGAAATAAAAGTCTATGGTTCCTCATCTGTGTTGAGATGCATGCCATCTTTTATCTTTTCTTGCAATCATATTTCCCCTATGTATCTAAGTTACCTATTTTCTAGCTCCGTGCAAAGGTTCAAACTGGTAGATACTTGCAGCTTTCGAGCCAACCCAAAGCAAAAACAAACTTTTTGGGCCGCCTAATTCCTTTGCCTCTGATTACTTATATGTGGTTCGCCTAGTAGTATGTCTTTGACACCAACATGTTGGCTTTGGTCTCTGATTCTAAACAAATGGTCTAGCCCTGGTTGTTTCAGCTAAAGTTACCGGCTGAGGTTTCGTCAACATACAAAAAGTCAAGCATATAAGTCAGGGTAAAATTAAGGCGGGCCATATAAATAAAGACAAAGTAAAACTTGTCAGCTAGTTTCCGCCTAACAAGGCAACAGCAAAAGTATGTCATTGTTTCAGGCGCTGACAAAATAAGACTGGTGCGAGGCAAGGACAAGAAAACATATGGCTCGGGGGAGCGTCTACATCAGGCTTGGGGGCTGACAACTTCAGCCCCGGAACTGTCACTCCCCTCCGTCTCGGCCGCGCCGGCAGCTTCAGCTCCCTCTCCGCCAGGCACAGGATGGCGCCGGTAGAAGATTGAAGTATCCACCATGTCGGCGACTCGCGTGGCGTAGCCGGCAACGCTGTCCAGCACAGCGACCGGCTCAACCTCGCTACCGTCTTCGTAAGTCGACGGCATGCCTTCGGTGACGGCTTCTATCTCCGCCTCGGGGTAGTGCGCCATGAACAACCCAAGGGCAGTCTTGGCTCCTCCCCGCGCCGCCGACTTCAGCGAGCTTTTGTGCAATTTGGTCGCCTGCTCCAAGATGGCGGGCACGTCGCTGAACTCGGTCGGCTCCTGGCTGCCAGACGAAGTGAAGAACTTGGCGGCAAAACGCTTGGACGCCGCCAAAGTCTCGGCGATCAGCTCGCCCAGACGCGCAAGGCGATCCAGGCGGGGGCTGACAACCTTGTCATCGCCTAAACCGGCGGGAACTGCATCAAAAATAAAGCCATAAGTTTGGCTCAGGCTAAAGCAACATGGCAGTATCAAAAAAGGAGCGAGAAATTACCAAGGACCGAGTTATGGAAAGCCGACAACTCAATCATATGAGTTGCCAGCGCGTCCTCTGCAGTTTGGGCGCGAGAAGTCTGCTTGGATATCTCTTCCGCAGCCATCTTCTCCGCCTCCGCCAACTTGTTGCGCAGACTTTCCAGCTCACCAGTGAGCTGGCTGGATTCCTGCGCAAACTTGAGTTGCTGGCCTCCATCTCTTTTTGATGAGCCGCCTTCAACTCCAAGTTGGCGGCCGCCAAGTCTGAAGCTTCATTCATAAGAGCTTGCATATCAGTGGACGCCTTCAGGATATCCTGGGCGTGGTCTAACAGTTCTACAAATATGGATTCGCTAAGCTAAATGATTGACGGATACATAGGTCAAAAGCATAGTTGGAGAAAGGGATCGACCCTACCTTCATCTTTTTTGCGGGCCGCCTCCAGTTCGGCGATCCGCCTGTCCTTGACCTCGCACTCCTTCTTCAGGTCGCGGTGGCGCTGGTTTATCTTGACTCGCGAGGAGACGAGCTCGACGTTGGCGGACACAAGGCCCTGCAACAAAAACCATAAGCATATAACATATTGTCAAATAACCACTAAGCCGGCAGTGAAAGTCTCTTTTGACTAGCCATCTAAGTGCTCGGGGGAAAGACTATGTATATGACGGAGGGGTAGAAACTTACAGATAGGTCGCCCTCCAAGTCGTCGAAGGCCTGCTAGGCAAAGGCGGCAAAAGCCAAAGTTGACTCCTTGGCCTCCTTAAAGGTAGACCAAGGGTCTCTGACTTTGCTGCCTCCCGCAGTCGGAGCTGCCCTCCGAGACCCGCCGGCAGTCGTTTCCAGCAACCCTTCATTGGCGGCGCACGATTGAGCGGCATCATCGGCCGTAGCCTCAGCCAGTAGTAGAGGAGTTGTCGGCGCGCGATCGGTGGAGGGGATCTTTGGCGGAGCACCTGAAGCCGGAGCTGGAGGTTGGCGCCGAGCGTCAGCCATGAAGCTGCCGGCGCGGAGCGGGGGAGTTGGCGGCACGGTGGCCGGCGAGCCGCCTTGCGGCCGCTTTCCTTTGCCAAGGAGCCTGGTCGTCAACCGGGAGGTTGCGACCCTTTCCCTGTCAAACAAAAAGCAAGCACAATAAGTCAGCCAGTGTTCAAAAGGTTCGCCATCTGGAAAAGGCAAAGTTGAAGTACCTTCGGGGGATGTTAATCCCCGCATTCTCGCCAATGTTGGCGAGAGTCGGCTCGGTAGCCGATGCGATCCGTTTTTTCCTCTCGGCGTTCGCCGTGGAGGAAGCAGCGCCGGACGCCTTGCGCTTCTTCGTCTTCCCGGCTTCCGACTCGTAGAAGTCGGGAGCCAGGTCATCCTCCCTCAACTCGGAGAGCTGAAAAAGAAGACATGTTAAAGGAACTCAATCCTAGCCGGCAAAGCTGTCAAGTAAGGGGCAAAGGAAGAAAATATTCACCTCGAGGGGAGGATTGTCGTGGGTGTGCATGGGCACGCCCTCGACCGCCTTCAACGACCCCGCCTTGACGAGGCTGCGGAGCCGGAATGCCAGGTCAGCGACCGGCAATATCTCTTCGCTCACGCGAAGAGAGGCTGTGTCAGTAGGCGAATACTGACACATCTTGTGCGGGCTGTACCGCAGGGGGAGGATTTGCCGGCCAAGCCAGCAAATGACGGTGTCGACCCCATCCAGCTGGGGGGGAGCCATCGTCCTCGTGAGGAACTCGATCCGCCTTTGAATGAGGCGGAGTTCCTCCGTCAACTTGGGCACCGCCTCGTCCCAGCATGGGCGAGGCATGGGCGGCGCGTTGACGAATGCCGGAATGCCGATTTGACGGCCCGGCGCTGCCATGTCTTGGCAGTAGAAGAATGTGGAGGTCCAGCCCTTGACGGACTTGAGGTATGGTATCTTAGGATACCATTGGCGGCCCTGGCGGCAGTTGAAGGTGACGCTGCCGCAGGTCGCCAACCCGCCGTCTGGCACCGTCTGTCGCCGGCAACGGAAACAGTATCTAAAGAAGTCTAAACTAGGCCTGATACCTAGATAGCCTTCGAAAAGAGCTGTGAAGCCGGCTAAGACTAATATACTATTGGGTGCCATATTATGGGGCTGGAGCCCGTAGTGATCTAAGACCTCACTAAAGAAGGCGGAAGGCGGAAGCGCCATTCTCCTGACCAGGTGGGAGGTGAGGATTACCCGTTCTCCGGCTTCCGGAGCCGGGATGATGTCTCCCAAGGCGGCCCTCCACCGGCAATCCTCCCGAGTGGGGAGGTAGCCGACAGCCTCCAAATCTTGGAGGGCGTCTTCGTCGACGATAGAAGGCAGCCAGTAGCGGGACCCGAGGTCCGCCGCTTCTTCTTCCTCGTCGCCGGGGGCGTTCGCCGTCGCCGTTGCCGTGGTGGTCGGTGGAGGAGCCGAGGAGCCCGCCGTGGGAGCGCGCGCGGAGGAAGTCCGAGGGACGACGAAGGTGACATTGCCCGCCGTCGCCGCCGCCGCGGGACGAGTAATGGCGCCGCCCATCGGCGTCGCAAGCGCGGCCTCGGTCGCCGGGCCGCTCGACGCCGTCGAATGAGCGGGACCGGTGGACATCGCCGCGAGGAAAGGTCGCCGGGGGAGAAGAGTTCGCCGGAGTTCGTTCGGAGGCGAGGAGCGAGGAAGTGTAAGAGACAAGGGCGCACGGAGAGCAAAGGCAGGGTAAAGAAAATGGACCGTTTGGCTACCTATTTATAGGGCCAGGCGTTGCTCCCTGTGCAACGGCATTTTAGTCGGACACGTGTCCCGCATCCGTTGCGGCACACGATTGCACGATCTCCACGCCTCCTCTTTTCCCGCAATTTGTGATCATGGCGAGATTCCCGCCTAGGCTGTTTTCAAACTGTCGTGAAGCCGGCTAGGCGGAAACCGTCAAGAAGAATGCTCGGCAAAGATTGCCGAGTAGCCGTCTTTTCCCATGATGGACAAAGGCGGCCGCCTGTCAACATCAAGACACGCATGCCTCTTTGATTTTCAGAATGGTTCAAGTCCTGCAGCCGCCAACCTTGGCAGATGGAGAATCAAGGAGAAGCCGGCGCCTGGAGAACTTCAACCTTTCTGGGGGCTAATGTTGGGGATATATCAACTAGGGGTATAACCAGCATGGATCAATCCGGCTAGTCCAGGGTGGCCCAAGGGTGGTAAGGCCAAGGCCTGCCGGGCGGCCCAGATAGCTGACGTGCAAGGAAGTAGGCGGACGGTCCAAGGAAGGCGGAAGGCCTAAGCCCATCAAGCCACCGAGCCCAAGACGGAAGGCGGCAACTAAGCCGGCTAGGTCTAGGACTCTGATTACTTGCCGGATAAGTACTTACCTTGTATCCTGGGGTCTGGCCGCCTATATAAGCCGGCCACCAGGAAGCCTTTAGGGCACGCTTGAATACGCATCAAACACATTGTAACCTGTTCACGGCTATTGCCTCATAGTGAATTATAGTAGCACGTAGGATCCCGCCACCGCTGTGGGATCCGAAGCTGGGTAAACTCGTCGTGTTCAATCCCGACCTCGACGACACCAACCTTCTTCCCCACAATCCATACGTAGGCTAGAGGACCCCCGTCTCCTATCAATTATGCCGATACCACGACATCCAGGCCTACGAGTGAGTCGTTGATCATTGAGGAGTCTTGATCATACCTGATATTATATCGAAGCGCTAGGGTAACACACTTAAGGGGTTTCGACAAGACAACCAGAAAGGAAGGAGATCACCGGGAGCGTCCCGGGAGGGGTCCGATGGAGATCGGGCAGGGCCGAAAGAGTTTTCGGAGCTAGGAAAAATTATATATATTATGTTTGATATTAATTAGTGTTATTAATATGCAAATATGATTTTATATATTTATTTTCGAATTTATTTAGGCAGATTTCCCTAAATGGGCCTTCCGGACGAAAGAAGGCCCAAGAGGGGGGGAACCCCCTTGGGGATTCGGTGGGGGCATGGAGGCCGGCCTAGGTGGGCCAGATGGGGCCCACCAGGGGGCCGGCGCACCCTCCTTGGCCGAACCAGGCTGTGGGATAGTCCCACATTGCCTGGCTGGCAAGGTTGGCTCCCCCTGGGAGCCTATATAAGAAGAGGCACCCCTGGCCTTTTAATTCACCAATTAATTCCCGATTTCTCTCTCGATCTCGTGGTTCCCAAGTTGGAGCCGCGCCGAGCAGAGCAAGGGGATCTCCTCCACCATAGCCCGCTGCCGCGCTGCTGGTGTTCCTGTCCAAGTCTTCCGCTGCTCGTCCTGGACTGGAGCTTCGGAGGCCGTCGTCTCCACCGTACGTGTGCGACTCCCTGCGAGGTGCTGCGCTAGCGGTACTCGGAGGCCTGCTTCCTCTACATGACCTTGAGGTCGGCTTCGTCGGTCTTCATCAACAACGTTTGTGCGGGAACGTAATCCCCGCTTTCGGTCTACAAGGGTACGTATTCCGATCTCCGTTCGTACTACTATATCTGCATATAATAGATCTTGGCATGCTTTTAGGATATCGTCGGTAGGAAAATTTTTGTTTTCTGCACTCGATCTTTGGGAGAGGGTACTTGTTCTTGATGGTCACATCATTTAACCTGCGATAATCCACACACAGGCGTGTGGTACCATCTCTCTTATCCACAAAAATAATGGGTGATCCCCAGGGTGAAGCACTTGGGCGAATAAGTCCTTTGCTGAGCATATCTGCCAACTGCTTCTTCAACTCAACCAGTTCTTCCGGATTCATCCGATAAGGTCTTTGGGATATAGGGGCTGTCCCGGGGATAAGTTCAATGATGAACTCAATATCCCGATCTGGTGGCATACCAGGCAATTCTTCAGGAAAGACATCTTGGAACAGGTGAACAACACGGATCTCATCTAGGGTGGGTCGAGCTATGCTCTCATGGCATCCTGGTTGGGGTCGACTGGTTTGTGACACATACTCCACTTCTACTTCTTTGTCGGTGGTGAGGGATACAGCTCTTCTGGCATAGTCAATTCGACCACGGTACTTGGCTAACCAATTCATACCCAGTATGACATCTATTCCTTGGGTTCCTAGGATGATTAAGTCGACTAGGAACCTTTCCCCTTTGATCTCAAGGGAAACGTCCGGGCAAAATGACTTGGTATCTATGGTGGACTCTGGGATTTGGATGACCATGGGTTTGGGTAAGAGGTTTCCGACTAAACCTCCCTTAGCAACAAATTCTTGGGTAACAAAGGAATGAGTAGCACCAGAATCAAACATAACAGTTGCAGGTACTGAGTTGACAAGGAACGTACCCAGCACAACATCTGGTGCATCCATGGCCTCTTCAACATTGATGTGGTGCAGGCGTCCCTTGGCAACAGCAACATTTTCGTGGGGTGCGGGGTTCTTGCCATTTCCATTGCGGCCTTGGCCGTTGTTCGGCGCCTGTGCATCGGGGCGTGGACCATTCTTCTTAGGATTGGGGCATTCTTTGGAGTAGTGACCTTTGGTGCCGCAATTGAAACAGACAACATTGGCATTGCGGTTGAAGTTGTTAGAGTTCCCTCCGGGACGGGTGTTGTCATTGGGACGGCTGAAGTTGTTTGAGTTGTTGGGTGATTAGGGTAATTGGGCGTGGGTTTGGTGGTGGTCGATAGGCTGGCTTGGGGTTTGGTGGGTGGGTGCGAGGCTTCTGGCTGCTCGAACCTTCCTGGGCAATCATTCTCCTCTTACGACTTTCAAACATGGACTTGCGCTTGGTCTCCAACTGGATGGCCTTGTCCACAAGTGATTCCAAATCAACAAAGTCATGGATAACCAAGGCGCATTGCAGTTCATCATGAAGTCCGTTCATGAAACGCTCCATCTTCCTCCTCTCAGTGTCGACGTCATCAGGAGCATACCGAGACAAGTCAGTGAACTCATCGAGGTATCCGACCACATCTCTACTTCCCTGCCGCAACCTACGGAATTCATCCTTCTTCCGCTCAATGAGTCCGCGGGGAATGTGCTTCTTGCGGAACTTCTCCTGGAAATCAGCCCAGTTGATAACATAACCAGCTTGCTGGAGAGCCTTGGTAGCTTCCCACCAAGACCGTGCTGGTCCTGCAAGATAGTGGGTCGCATACAGCACCTTCTCAGGTTGTCCCACGGCTGCAACTTCCAGGTTGTTGTTAATGGTGCGAAGCCAGTCATCGGCCTCAAGTGGGTGAAGTCCCTTGGAATAGGTGGGTGGGTTGGTCTTTTGAAAGTCGCTCAAAGTGGACCGCTGATTTCCTTCACCATTGCCATTGCCATTGTTGTGGTGGTTGTTGTTGTTGTGAGCGGCAGCGATCTGTTGCAGGGCAGCGATATGAGCTTGACGCTCAGTCCGGGCACCTTGGCGTTCCTCCATGATGAGCGCAAGAAGTTGGGCGGTGGTTGGTTCCGGTGGGGGTGGTGGTCCTCCATCCGTGTTGGAGCGACGAGTGTCCACCATCCTGAAGCACACCGGGTACAAGGGGCAAGCAAAAAGGGGTTTGACCAAGGAAAGATTGGTTTTGCGTAGAGGTTGATTTACTAAGGATTATAGGAGAATCATTTTACACAGATTTAACAAGACTAACACACATTCATATAGCACAACCATTACATCAAGAGTTCACCATATCAAGCCTACAACATTTTCCCTTAAGCTAAAGTACATAGTAAAAGCTCCAAAAGAACCACAACTTTGACTCTACTAGCGATAGGGGGTCGACCTAATCCTGCGGTAGTACTCAAGTTACTCGCCTACTGAGGTGGAACCTCAGGCTCTGCTATGTCAGCATCGGACTGGTAGGGTGGCTCCTCTGGGTCCTCCTCCTCGTCATCCTCCTCCTCATAGTCCATCTCCTCCAGATAGTCATCATCGTCACTGAGGAAAGCATCGTTCTCCTTGCGGAGATCCTCGCCCTCCTCCTCCATCTCGTCAGTACGGAGCTCCAAATCCTCTACCAGCTCATCCTGCTCTGCAACCTTCTTGCGGAGCTTCACTATGGTCTTCCTCATCTGGGTCCCCTTCTTAAGAAGAGCGGCCTTCTCAGTCTTCAGTTGTGCCTCACTCTCGCGACTCTCCTTGAGCGAGAGGCGATCAAAGTGAGACCGAAGCCTAGCGCACCTCAGATCCTCCTGGGTGCGAAAGAGCATAATCTCCATGTCCAGGATATCCTCTCCGAATGTCGGGTGCAGAGGGGACCAAATTGGGTGTCCATCGATGGTGCGCCCCCCGTAGAACTGGAAACGAGAGTTTACCAGCTCCGCCTTGTGTTCCTCACAAAGCCGGGATAGCAGCCGCTGCATGGAACGACACAGTCCATCGTCCCAGTGGACGTCCATGAGGGTGAAGGTGAGTGCCCTGGATCCGGGGGACTTGATGTTCCCGCGAACAGACGCCTCGATCAACCAGGACAGGTTCCCGTTACCGGGAGCGTCCACCTGGGCTCCCTTAAACTCAGGAGTGGGACGACCTAGCAGCTTGGTCAACTCGAACAAGTCCTTCTCGAACATCAACTTGCCGTCCTTCTCCAGCTGAACGAACTCGGTGAAATGGATCGCCATCTATAATTTTTAGTCAAAAATTTTAAGTTCGTGAGATGGCAAGTATATCAAAATTTTAATGGAAGGGACAATATGTGAGCAGATTTTAAAGTTTATTAAAATGACAAGTGTGGCAAGTTTTTATGAATATGAGAGAAAACTTAGTAGTTTGTAAGAAGGGAATTTTGCATAAGTGAGAGGGTAAGAGATAAGCATTTTTAAACTAATTCCTTCCTTTGTTTTCTTTAAAACTTAACTTTTGTAATAACTACCTAGCGACCATGCTAATCTAAGGCTCCTAAAGTCGAGATGGCTCTGATACCAATTCTGTGGGGACCCCGGACTAGCTGTCTGAAATACCCGATTATGCTTAACACAACGAGCCCATGATCAGTCTGTCGTTGCACATAATCCGAATTGAATACCAAAGTTTTACATAAATGGTCATCTAGACCAAGTCTTACATAGGTGCCTTCAAGGGCCAAACCAAAACAATCAGCGGAAATAAGGCGTAGTAGACATCAAATCCTAGCGGTGACCCGACAGGCAGTCGACTTATGAAGATCCTTAGTTGGCATAGATGTCGCCATACTCTTCCTGGGCGTAGGACTCCTCGAAGTCTGGCTACGACAATAGCCAGAGACAAAGCTAGTATGAGTACATTTGAATGCACTCGCAAACTACTCCAACACGAGTGCACTAATCTCAGTTTTAGTTTCACACTTTTATTTACTCAAGACATCTCTATATCTTTGTTGAAGAAGATAAGGAAATTATCACTACTCTTAATATCTCAATGTTATTAGTTTTCTTCTAAAACTCCTCCTTTTCCGACCATAAACCATTATGGTAATCATTCTCCAACTACCTCATACCGATCCGTGGGTATAGGTGTATGGAACATTCTCCAATTCCTTTTTCTTTTGAAACTCAATTCTTTTCCCAAAAATTTGCACATGGTCAAAGTAGGGCCTCTCAACTGTCCATATCCGAGGACTCGGCTATTCGAATAGTTTAATTACCCTCTGCAGAGGTAGCACGCTTTTCCCACACTCATCCGATAACTCATCGTGTCAGCCACGCTTCGCCATACCCGGGGTATGCGAAGTTGAGTCACCGACCCTAGTCTTTCGTTTGCTCATGCTAGTATAGGATCCTGCCCATATGATACTTTCCATCGACACTTAACCCAGCCCGTCGGGATCTAAGTGTGAGGCCTCACATGTTTTATCTGGCGGTGTATAGGGGACATCCTTCTATCCTCCTCCTTATCTACTCATAGATGTTGAGAGAGGACCCAGGTCACGGGTAGGTCGTCAAACCATTCCCTCATGCATAAAAGAGTCATCTCCGTTGATGCAGTGTCCCATACTAATACGAGCAACTATATGACTAAGCCCTTTCCCATATGTGGGTAAATGTGGTCGCACAGAGTATCGGCTGATCGACGTAAGTACTATGACACAATGTGCTTTTCTCAAAAACCACCTTTCTCCATTTCTTTACTCCAACACCACATCATAGTGCTTTATATCCACACAAGTTTCAAAGGAGTTTTGGATAAACAATCCTTGGTTTTTCCATCCTATAGTTTTAGCATATACTTCTACATATGGTGGCAAAATAATCTCTATATACTTTTGAAAAAGGGTTTTGTAAACCTTTGCTTTTGAAAATGATTTGTAAATCTAGATGCATAAGTTATGTGCAAGCTCAGAGAGTAGCTTGCCTTGCTCAACAAAGTGGTCTTGGTCTTGGTCTTCAGGTTCCACAAATCCTTCCTCCTCGATATATCCGGCAACGTTCTCGTCTAATACACAAGCAATCAATACAACCAATCACTAGCCTATTCAAACAATCAAAATAGCAATACACTCTTAGAGGTTCTAATTAATCATTCCACATATCAAAAAACACTATGTGGTTTCAATTTAATTGATTTAACCATTATTCCATTGTATTTTAATTAGGGCAGAAACTTGTTGCACATGTTTAATTGCATATCTTGAGTTCTGTTTGTCACAAAAATACAAACTAAAATTCTACAGAAAGCTAATGGTGTGTAGAAGATGACACAATTGGGTTTGGGTCATTTGGAGTTACCAAACTCCCTACACATTGTTTTGAATCCAGAAGCCAATTAATAAGGTTTTGGCTATTATTTAAATTATATTCATCTACAAATTAAACCCTTTTAGGGATGACTAACCATAGTTAAATGTGACCTAATAAAATTAGTTTCAACTAATTTGGATTATCAGAGTATTAGAAACAAACTAGTTTAGAATTTAAACCATTTATGGTATTTTGAATAGTGTATTTTTATTATATATCCAAATGGAGTGAAACCAATTGATATGGAAAGATATTTTCATAAGCTTTCCAGAACAGTTGGATTTTCTTCATTTGGAGTTGTAAATCTAAAGTTATGGATTTTCTAAAATTGAGTTTAGTACTAATTTGTAATTAAATCTAAATTCGAAAATAATAACCAGGAGTGGATAATGTTGAAAAATCCGACAGAGGGGACCCACTGGTCAGCGACTGCGGGTGCGCGCGCGGGTTTCATTTAAACCTGACGCGTGGGGCCCGCACGTCAGTGCCTAACGAATCAAAGCGGTACGCTACCGCTGGATCTAAATCCAACGGCCCGGAGCGAGCGCGCCGGCGGCGACCAGAACTGGGCGGCGCCGTGGCTCCGGCGACGGCGTCGAGGACGGGCGGCTCACCTAGGGGCTCGGGAGGCGACGACGACGGTGCAGGAGGGGTGCGGCGGCTCGGGGAAGCTCGGGGGCGAGGTGGCGCGGGCTGGGGAGGCTCCTGGCGGCGACGGCGTCGAGCTCTTCCTTCCGCGGCCGCGCTCCAACTCCGGCGAGCCCTCCGCGTTGCTCCTGGGCACGAACCAGAGGGGAAAAGGGACCGGGTGAGCGAGGTGGTAATGGGGAAGGGGATGGGGGTCAGAGAGAAGAGAAAGGGAGGGTAGCACGGCTCGGCCGTGGTCGTCGTCTACCTCGGGCACGGCGAGCTCGAGGAGACCCACGGGCGGCTGGGGTTTTGCGGCGACGGCGTCGCCCTCCAGGCGGTGCTCGAGAGAGTGATGAGTGAGGGGGAGAGGTGGTGGCGACGTGTGGAGGAGAAGAGGGGCACGGGGTGCCTTTTATAGAGGCCGGGCGGCGCACGGTGAACGCAGTGCAGAGGGCGCCCGCGGCCGTGCTAGCCCGCCGTAGGCCGGTGGAGGGGGTGTCTGGGTTGCGGGGTGTTCGGGGACCGAGCGGGCAAGGAGGGGAGGCGTGGCGCGCTCGGGAGCGCTCGGGCTCTTGGCCCTGCCGTGAGCGTGCTCGGGCGGCGCGCGGCGTGCACGGCATGACGCGGGCGCGGCGCGGTCGGGTGGCTGCTGGTGCGTGCTGCTGCCGCGCGAGGGCGCGAGGAGGTGAGGGAGGGAGAGAGAGGGAGCAGCGCGGCCGGCACGGCGCGGCGTCGCCGCGGCCACAGTGCCGACACGGCGACGTGCGCACGGCTGCTGCTGTCGCCGGCGTCTCCTCGTTGATCCCAGTCACCATTTGGCTCGCTCTCGGGTGCGGCGTGATCGTGGTGATGAGAGGAATGCAGTGCGGGCTCCAATTTGACAAAACAAACTCGCATTCGCTCGATTGATCTGTGACTTGGTTCGGGTTTGGGAAGAACAGGGTGGTGCTCAACAGGTGTTTGATGAAATTCCTGAACCAAAACAGTGTGCACTTTGGCTGTTTAATTTTCTTAATTTGCTTAATTCTTTTGGGTCCAAACTTAGGATCTAGGCTAAATACATTATTGGAAGTGATACAAAGTCTTTTTGAAATATTTGGAAATATTTCAATAATGAATTTCTAATTTGAATTTGAGGTTTTTTTGTATTTGAAAATTGAAAGGGAATAGTTTGTGGAAATCAACTAGGAGTGTTTATAATATTACTCCACTGATTTTAGGTTTGAAATAGAATTATGTTTCTTACTTTGGAAAATAATGTGACATGTGTCACATGGTGTTATGTTTTTGTAATTTGCTTCCTTTGTTTTCTTTTCCTTCAAACTTTTAATTAGAGCTAGAATTCAACAATCTTGCAAGCAAAGCAAACACAATACTCAAGAATTAAACATACACAAATCTTTATAAGAAAAGTTTTTGTTGGCCCACATTTTTGCAATTATAATTATATTAATATTTTGGGATGTTACAGATACTTCCCCCCTTAAAATAAATCTCGTCCCGAGATTTGCTAGGCCTGGATACTAAAGAGGTTTGGGAATTCGCTTCTAAGATAGTCTTCGCGTTCCCACGTGGCTTCATCTTCAGAGTGGTTAGTCCACTGGACTTTGTAGAACTTGATCGCGCGCCTTCGGGTAAGACGAACATCTTCGTCGAGAATCTTGAGGGGCGTCTCACGATAAGTCAGATCTTGATTCAGGTCGATAGAATGGTGGTCGATGTTTTTGAAAACATCAGGCTGGTCAGGAACTTGAAGACATTTCCGGAGCAAGGAAATGTGGAAAACATCGTGGTAATCTGCTAACTCCTGAGGCAACTCCAGTTGGTATGACACCTCTCCTCGACGAGCAAGGATCTTGAAGGGTCCAATATATCTTGGCGCCAGTTTTCCTTTGACATGGAAACGCTGCATTCCTTTAAGGGGTGTCACTCGGAGATAGACATAATCTCCGATACTGAAGGTGACATCACGACGCTTGTGATCAGCGTAACTTTTCTGACGGGATTGGGCGGTCTTGAGTCGCTCACGGATAAGCTGGACTTGCTCTTCAGCCTCACGGAGGGTATCTGGTCCAAACAGTTTGCCTTCTCCGGTGTCGGACCAATTCAGGGGTGTACGACACTTCTTGCCGTAAAGGGCTTCAAAAGGGGCCATTTGCAGACTAGACTGGTAACTGTTGTTGTAGGAGAACTCTGCAAATGGAAGGCAATCTTCCCATTTGGATCCATAGGCTAGGACACATGCGCGAAGCATGTCCTCTAATATCTGGTTCACTCGTTCAGTTTGGCCATCGGTCTGGGGGTGATAAGCTGTGCTAAATGCTAACTTGGTTCCGAGGGCTTCGTGTAGGGCTTTCCAGAACCTTGAGGTGAATTGTGTGCCTCTATCTGATACAATCCTCTTAGGCACACCATGCAGGCTTACTATTCTGGAAATATACAGGTCTGCTAACTGATTTCCCCGATAGGTGGTGTTGACGGGAAGAAAATAGGCAACTTTGGTCAGCCTGTCAACGATGACCCATATTGAGTCATGGCCTCGGTTGGACCTTGGAAGTCCGGTGATAAAATCCATTCCAATCTCATCCCACTTCCATTCGGGAATCTTTAAGGGTTGAAGCAATCCAGCGGGTCGCTGATGTTCAGCCTTGACTCGCTGACAAATATCACACTTGGCTACAAAAACACCAATTTCTCGCTTCATTCCGTGCCACCAAAATCTTTCACGAAGGTCTTGGTACATCTTGGTTCCGCCGGGGTGGATTGAGTAAGGGGTCTCGTGGGCTTCCTTTAGGATTAACTCCTTGAGTTCCGAGGTATTGGGGACACAGATACAACCATTGAATCTCAACACTCCTTCTGCATCCTCGGTAAAACCAGGCGCTTTACCGAGAGAAATCTTCTTCTTGATTCCTTCTATGCTCTCATGACCTTTCTGGGCCTCCTTGATTTGATCTATCAGAGTTGGAGCTAACTCTAAATGGGCGAGATAGCCGTGGCTAACAAGCTCTAGTCCAAAATCTTTGAACTCTTTGAATAGGGCTGGCTGCTCTGCTTGGATCATGGCATTCAGGGTGCAGGGTTTGCGACTAAGGGCATCGGCAACTACATTAGCCTTTCCAGGGTGATAATTGATACCGATATCATAATCCTTGATTAATTCCATCCACCTTCTCTGTCGCAAATTTAACTCCTTCTGAGTGAAGATATACTTCAAGCTCTTATGATCCGTATAGATCTCGCAGCGATGTCCCGCCAGATAGGAGCGCCACGTCTTCAGAGCAAGAACAACAGCGGCTAGCTCCAGGTCATGGGTGGGGTAGTTCTCTTCATGTGGTCGCAACTGTCGAGACAGATACGACACCACCTTGCCATCTTGCATCAGAACACAACCAAGTCCTAGACGTGATGCATCGCAATACACGTCGAAACTCTTGGTGACGTCTGGCATAATCAGGACAGGGGTTGAGGTCAATCTCTTCTTTAATTCCTGGAAACTCTCTTCACACTTCTGAGTCCATTCAAATTTCTTGTCCTTTTTCAGCAGTTGGGTAAGGGGTTTGGCTATACTGGAGAATCCCTCAACGAACTTGCGGTAGTACCCCGCTAGTCCGAGAAAGCTTCGGATTTCAGTCACACTAGTTGGGGCTTCCCAGTTCACAATGGCTTGGATCTTCTCTGGGTCAACAGAAATTCCTCCCGCAGACACAACATGTCCGAGAAATGCTACTTCACTGAGCCAGAACTCACACTTACTAAACTTGGCATACAACTGATGCTCTCGGAGGGTTGCTAAAACTAGACGTAGGTGTTCAGCATGCTCTTCTTAAGTTTTGGAGTAAATAAGGATGTCATCAAGGAAAACTACCACGAACTTGTCAAGATACTCCATGAAGATCTTGTTCATGAGGTTCATAAAATAGGCTGGGGCATTGGTCAGACCAAAAGACATTACGGTGTATTCAAATAAACCGTAACGGGTTGTGAAGGCAGTCTTGGGAATGTCTGTCTCTCGGATTTTTAACTGATGATACCCTGACCGAAGATCGATCTTGGAAAAGACTCGGGCTCCGTTCATTTGATCGAACAGATCCTCGATCTTTGGGAGAGGGTACTTGTTCTTGATGGTCACATCATTTAACCTGCGATAATCCACACACAGGCGTGTGGTACCATCTCTCTTATCCACAAAAATAATGGGTGATCCCCAGGGTGAAGCACTTGGGCGAATAAGTCCTTTGCTGAGCATATCTGCCAACTGCTTCTTCAACTCAACCAGTTCTTCCGGATTCATCCGATAAGGTCTTTGGGATATAGGGGCTGTCCCGGGGATAAGTTCAATGATGAACTCAATATCCCGATCTGGTGGCATACCAGGCAATTCTTCAGGAAAGACATCTTGGAACAGGTGAACAACACGGATCTCATCTAGGGTGGGTCGAGCTATGCTCTCATGGCATCCTGGTTGGGGTCGACTGGTTTGTGACACATACTCCACTTCTACTTCTTTGTCGATGGTGAGGGATACAGCTCTTCTGGCACAGTCAATTCGACCACGGTACTTGGCTAACCAATTCATACCCAGTATGCCATCTATTCCTCGGGTTCCTAGGATGATTCAGTCGACTAGGAACCTTTCCCCTTTGATCCCAAGGGAAACGTCCGGGCAAAATGACTTGGTATCTATGGTGGACTCTGGGATTTGGATGACCATGGGTTTGGGTAAGAGGTTTCTGACTAAACCTCCCTTAGCAACAAATTCTTGGGTAACAAAGGAATGAGTAGCACCAGAATCAAACAGAACAGTTGCAGGTACTGAGTTGACAAGGAACGTACCCAGCACAACATCTGGTGCATCCATGGCCTCTTCAGCATTGATGTGGTGCAGGCGTCCCTTGGCAACAGCAACATTTCCGCGGGGTGCGGGGTTCTTGCCATTTCCATTGCGGCCTTGGCCGTTGTTCGGCGCCTGTGCATCGGGGCGTGGACCATTCTTCTTAGGATTGGGGCATTCTTTGGAGTAGTGACCTTTGGTGCCGCAATTGAAACAGACAACATTGGCATTGCGGTTGAAGTTGTTAGAGTTCCCTCCGGGACGGGTGTTGTCATTGGGACGGCTGAAGTTGTTTGAGTTGTTTGGGTGATTAAGGTAATTGGGGCGTGGGTTTGGTGGTGGTCGATAGGCTGGCTTGGGGTTTGGTGGGTGGGTGCGAGGCTTCTGGCTGCTCGAACCTTCCTGGGCAATCATTCTCCTCTTACGACCTTCAAACATGGACTTGCGCTTGGTCTCCAACTGGATGGCCTTGTCCACAACTGATTCCAAATCAACAAAGTCATGGATAACCAAGGCGCATTGCAGTTCATCATGAAGTCCGTTCATGAAACGCTCCATCTTCCTCCTCTCAGTGTCGACGTCATCAGGAGCATACCGAGACAAGTCAGTGAACTCATCGAGGTATCCGACCACATCTCTACTTCCCTGCCGCAACCTGCGGAATTCATCCTTCTTCCGCTCAATGAGTCCGCGGGGAATGTGCTTCTTGCGGAACTTCTCCTGGAAATCAGCCCAGTTGATAACATAACCAGTTTGCTGGCGAGCCTTGGTAGCTTCCCACCAAGACCGTGCTGGTCCTGCAAGATAGTGGGTCGCATACAACACCTTCTCAGGTTCTCCCACGGCTGCAACTTCCAGGTTGTTTTTAATGGTGCGAAGCCAGTCATCGGCCTCAAGTGGGTGAAGTCCCTTGGAATAGGTGGGTGGGTTGGTCTTTTGAAAGTCGCTCAAAGTGGACCGCTGATTGCCATTGCCATTGCCATTGCCATTGTTGTGGTGGTTGTTGTTGTTGTGAGCGGCAGCGATCTGTTGCAGGGCAGCGATATGAGCTTGACGCTCAGTCCGGGCAGCTTGGCGTTCCTCCATGATGAGCACAAGAAGTTGGGCGGTGGTTGGTTCCGGTGGGGGTGGTGGTCCTCCATCCGTGTTGGAGCGACGAGTTTCCACCATCCTGAAGCACACCGGGTATAAGGGGCAAGCAAAAAGGGGTTTGACCAAGGAAAGATTGGTTTTGCGTAGAGGTTGATTTACTAAGGATTATAGGAGAATCATTTTACACAGATTTAACAAGACTAGCCCACATTCATATAGCACAACCATTACATCAAGAGTTCACCATATCAAGCCTACAACATTTTCCCTTAAGCTAAAGTACATAGTAAAAGCTCCAAAAGAACCACAACTTTGACTCTACTAGCGATAGGGGGTCGACCTAATCCTGCGGTAGTACTCAAGTTACTCGCCTACTGAGGTGGAACCTCAGGCTCTGCTATGTCAGCATCGGACTGGTAGGGTGGCTCCTCTGGGTCCTCCTCCTCGTCATCCTCCTCCTCATAGTCCATCTCCTCCAGATAGTCATCATCGTCACTGAGGAAAGCATTGTTCTCCTTGCGGAGATCCTCGCCCTCCTCCTCCATCTCGTCAGTACGGAGCTCCAAATCCTCTATCAGCTCATCCTACTCTGCAACCTTCTTGCGGAGCTTCACTATGGTCTTCCTCACCTGGGTCCCCTTCTTAAGAAGAGCGGCCTTCTCAGTCTTCAGTTGTGCCTCACTCTCGCGACTCTCCTTGAGCGAGAGGCGATCAAAGTGAGACCGAAGCCTAGCGCACCTCAGATCCTCCTGGGTGCGAAAGAGCATAATCTCCATGTCCAGAATATACTCCGAATGTCGGGTGCAGAGGGGACCAAATTGGGTGTCCATCGATGGTGCGCCTCCCGTAGAACTGGAAACGAGAGAAGCCGGGATAGCAGCCGCAGCATGGAACGACATAGTCCATCGTCCCAGTAGACGTCCATGAGGGTGAAGGTGAGTGCCCTGGATCCGGGGGACTTGATGTTCCCGCGAACAGACGCCTCGATCAACCAGGACAGGTTCCCGTTACCGGGAGTGTCCACTTGGGCTCCCTTAAACTCAGGAGTGGGACGACCTAGCAGCTTGGTCAACTCGAACAAGTCCTTCTCGAACATCAACTTGCCGTCCTTCTCCAGCTGAACGAACTCGGTGAAATGGATCGCCATCTATAATTTTTAGTCAAAATTTTTAAGTTAGTGAGATGGCAAGTATATCAAAATTTTAATGGAAGGGACAATATGTGAGCAGATTTTTAAGTTTATTAAAATGACAAGTGTGGCAAGTTTTTATGAATATGAGAGAAAACTTAGTAGTTTGTAAGAAGGGAATTTTGCATAAGTGAGAGGGTAAGAGATAAGCATTTTTAAACTAATTCCTTCCTTTGTTTTCTTTAAAACTTAACTTTTGTAATAACTACCTAGCGACCATGCTAATCTAAGGCTCCTAAAGTCGAGATGGCTCTGATACCAATTCTGTGGGGACCCCGGACTAGCTGTCCGAAATACCCGATTATGCTTAACACAACGATCCCATGATCAGTCTGTCGTTGCACATAATCCGAATTGAATACCAAAGTTTACATCCATTACAATACCGAATTAAAGTCTTACATAAATGGTCATCTAGACCAAGTCTTACATAGGTGCCTTCAAGGGCCAAACCAAAACAATCAGCGGAAATAAGGCGTAGTAGACATCAAATCCTAGCGGTGACCCGACAGGCAGTCGACTTATGAAGATCCTTAGTTGGCATAGATGTCGCCATACTCTTCCTGGGCGTAGGACTCCTCGAAGTCTGGCTACGACAATAGCCAGAGACAAAGCTAGTATGAGTACATTTGAATGTACTCGCAAACTACTCCAACATGAGTGCACTAATCTCAGTTTTAGTTTCACACTTTTATTTACTCAAGACATCTCTATATCTTTGTTGAAGAAGATAAGGAAATTATCACTACTCTTAATATCTCAATGTTATTAGTTTTCTTCTAAAACTCCTCCTTTTCCGACCATAAACCATTATGGTAATCATTCTCCAACTACCTCATACCGATCCGTGGGTATAGGTGTATGGAACATTCTCCAATTCCTTTTTCTTTTGAAACTCAATTCTTTTCCCAAAAATTTGCACATGGTCAAAGTAGGGCCTCTCAACTGTCCATATCCGAGGACTCGGCTATTCGAATAGTTTAATTACCCTCTGCAGAGGTAGCACGCTTTTCCCACACTCATCCGATAACTCATCGTGTCAGCCACGCTTCGCCATACCCGGGGTATGCGAAGTTGAGTCACCGACCCTAGTCTTTCCTTTGCTCATGCTAGTATAGGATCCTGCCCATATGATACTTTCCATCGACACTTAACCCAGCCCGTCGGGATCTAAGTGTGAGGCCTCACATGTTTTATCTGGCGGTGTATAGGGGACATCCTTCTATCCTCCTCTTATCTACTCATAGATGTTGAGAGAGGACCCAGGTCAGGTGTAGGTCGTCAAACCATTCCCTCATGCATAACAGAGTCATCTCCGTTGATGCAGTGTCCCATACTAATACGAGCAACTATATGACTAAGCCCTTTCCCATATGTGGGTAAATGTGGTCGCACAGAGTATCGGCTGATCGACGTAAGTACTATGACACAATGTGCTTTTCTCAAAAACCACCTTTCTCCATTTCTTTACTCCAACACCACATCATAGTGCTTTATATCCACACAAGTTTCAAAGGAGTTTTGGATAAACAATCCTTGGTTTTTCCATCCTATAGTTTTAGCATATACTTCTACATATGGTGGCAAAATAATCTCTATATACTTTTGAAAAAGGGTTTTGTAAACCTTTGCTTTTGAAAATGATTTGTAAATCTAGATGCATAAGTTATGTGCAAGCTCAGAGAGTAGCTTGCCTTGCTCAACAAAGTGGTCTTGGTCTTGGTCTTCAGGTTCCACAAATCCTTCCTCCTCGATATATCCGGCAACGTTCTCGTCTAATACACAAGCAATCAATACAACCAATCACTAGCCTATTCAAACAATCATCATAGCAATACACTCTTAGAGGTTCTAATTAATCATTCCACATATCAAACAACACTATGTGGTTTCAATTTAATTGATTTAACCATTATTCCATTGTATTTTAATTAGGGCAGAAACTTGTTGCACATGTTTAATTGCATAGCTTGAGTTCTGTTTGTCACAAAAATACAAACTAAAATTCTACAGAAAGCTAATGGTGTGTAGAAGATGACACAATTGGGTTTGGGTCATTTGGAGTTACCAAACTCCCTACACATTGTTTTGAATCCAGAAGCCAATTAATAAGGTTTTGGCTATTATTTAAATTAAATTCATCTAAAAATTAAACCCTTTTAGGGATGAATAACCATAGTTAAATGTGACCTAATAAAATTAGTTTCAACTAATTTGGATTATCAGAGTATCAGAAACAAACTAGTTTAGAATTTAAACCATTTATGGTATTTTGAATAGTGTATTTTTATTATATATCCAAATGGAGTGAAACCAATTGGGTTGGAAAGATATTTTCATAAGCTTTCCAGAACAGTTGGATTTGCTTCATTTGGAGTTGTAAATCTAAAGTTATGGATTTTCTAAAATTAAGTTCAGTACTGATTTGTAATTAAATCTAAATTCGAAAATAATAACCAGGAGTGGATAATGTTGAAAAATACGACAGAGGGGACCCACTGGTCAGCGACTGCGGGTGCGCGCGCGGGTTTCATTTAAACCTGACGCGTGGGGCCCGCACGTCAGTGCCTAACGAATCGAAGCGGTACGCTACCGCTGGATCTAAATCCAACGGCCCGGAGCGAGCGCGCCGGCGGCGACCAGAACTGGGCGGCGCCGTGGCTCCGGCGACGGCGTCGAGGACGGGCGGCTCACCTAGGGGCTCGGGAGGCGACGGCGACGGTGCAGGAGGGGTGCGGCGGCTCGGGGAAGCTCGGGGGCGAGGTGGCGCGGGCTGGGGAGGCTCCTGGCGGCGACCGCGTCGAGCTCTTCCTTCCGCGGCCGCGCTCCAACTCCGGCGAGCCCTCCGCGTTGCTCCTGGGCACGAACCAGAGGGGAAAGGGACCGGGTGAGCGATGTGGTAATGGGGAAGGGGATGGGGGTCAGAGAGAAGAGAAAGGGAGGGCAGCACGGCTCAGCCGTGGTCGTCGTCTACCTCGGGCACGGTGAGCTCGAGGAGACCCACGGGCGGCTGGGGTTTTGCGGCGACGGCGTCGCCCTCCAGGCGGTGCTCGAGAGAGTGATGAGTGAGGGGGAGAGGTGGTGGCGAGGTGTGGAGGAGAAGAGGGGCACGGGGTGCCTTTTATAGAGGCCGGGCGGCGCACGGTGGACGCGGTGCAGAGGGCGCCCGCGGCCATGCTAGCCCGCCGTAGGCCGGTGGAGGGGGTGTCTGGGTTGCGGGGTGTTCGGGGTACCGAGCGGGCAAGGAGGGGAGGCGTGGCGCGCTCGGGAGCGCTCGGGCTCTTGGCCCTGCCGTGAGCGTGCTCGGGCGGCGCGCGGCGTGCACGGCATGGCGCGGGCGCGGCGCGGTCGGGTGGCTGCTGGTGCGTGCTGCTGCCGCGCAAGGGCGCCAGGAGGTGAGGGAGGGAGAGAGAGGGAGCAGCGCGGCCGGCACGGCGCGGCGTCGCCGCAGCCACAGTGCCGACACGGCGACGTGCGCACGGCTGCTGCTGTCGCCGACGTCTCCTCGTCGATCCCAGTCACCATTTGGCTCGCTCTCGGGTGCGGCGTGATCGTGGTGATGAGAGGAATGCAGTGCGGGCTCCAATTTGACAAAACAAACTCGCATTCGCTCGATTGATCTGTGACTTGGTTCGGGTTTGGGAAGAACAGGGTGGTGCTCAACAGGTGTTTGATGAAATTCCTGAACCAAAACAGTGTGCACTTTGGCTGTTTAATTTTCTTAATTTGCTTAATTCTTTTGGGTCCAAACTTAGGATCTAGGCTAAATACATTATTCGTAAGTGATACAAAGTCTTTTTGAAATATTTGGAAATATTTCAATAATGAATTTCTAATTTGAATTTGAGGTTTTTTTGTATTTGAAAATTGAAAGGGAATAGTTTGTGAAAATCAACTAGGAGTGTTTATAATATTACTCCACTGGTTTTAGGTTTGAAATAGAATTATGTTTCTTACTTCGGAAAATAATGTGACATGTGTCACATGGTGTTATGTTTTTGTAATTTGCTTCCTTTGTTTTCTTTTCCTTCAAACTTTTAATTAGAGCTAGAATTCAACAATCTTGCAAGCAAAGCAAACACAATACTCAACAATTAAACATACACAAATCTTTATAAGAAAAGTTTTTGTTGGCCCACATTTTTGCATTAATAATTATATTAATATTTTGGGATGTTACAAACAACGCAGAGGCAACAGGCCGAGTTGCCAAATGAGGCATCGAGCTTGCCGCCTTCGATATAGTCTATAAACCACGGACCGCCATTAAGATTCAAGCACTCGCAGACTTTGTTGCCGATTGGACAGAAGCCATGGAGGAAACAGTACTCCCCGAGTCAGAATATTGGGTCATGCACTTTGACGGATCAAAGATGCTCAAAGGCTCAGGGGCCGGAGTTGTTCTGCGCACACCCAAAGGCGACAAGCTCAGCTACGTGTCGCAGATTCATTTCACAGCAACCAATAACGTCGCAGAGTATGAAGCTTTGCTTCACAGGTTACACGTGGCAAACGACCTCGACGTCAAGAGAATCCTCTATTATGGCGACTCCGATTTACTCGCGCGGCAAGTAAGCGGCACATGGGATGCGAAAAGCTCAACAATGGCGGCATACAGATCCAAAGTTGACGAATTCGCCAAAAACTTCATGGGCTACGATGTCCGGCATGTTCCAAGTGCTGAGAACGAGGCGGCATACACCTTCGCCAGACTCGGGTCAGAACGCAAAAAAGTGCCAAAGGATATTTTCCTGGAACATTTGCACAAGCCGTCCATTAAGGGCGCCGACTTGTTGGACCCCGATGCAGAAGAACCAGTAGAAGCGGCAAGTCTCGCTGTCTACTCGATACAGCCGGATTGGACCGTCCCGTACCTCGATTACCTAATCGACAAAAAGTTTCCGGACGATGACGAGGTGTTAAAAAGGCAGATCATAAGGCGATCCAAGGCATTCACAATAATCAAAGGCGAGCTATATAAGCGAAGCACGTGCGGTATCTATCAGCGGTGCATATTGCCGGTAAAAGACCAGGAAATTCTGAAAGACATACATGTCGGCACCTGCGGGCACCACGCCTCTGCCAGGTCCATTGTGTCCAAAGCTTTCCGCCAAGGTTTCTACTGGCTTACCACCAAAGAAGACGCCGAGCACATCGTGAAAACATGCAAAGGCTGCCAGTTGTATGCCCGCCAACCTCACATGCCGGCACAAGAGCTCAGGACAATTCCAATCACCTGGCCGTTCGCGGTTTGGGGCTTAGACATGGTTGGTCCCTTCAAGAAGGTACGTGGTGGATACACCCACCTATTGGTCGCTGTCGACAAGTTCACCAAATGGGTCGAGGCCAAGCCGATCAGCAAACTTGGCGCACGAACAGCCACCAATTTCCTCTGGGGAATTATCTCTCGGTTCGGAGTTCCACAGAACATTATCACTGATAATGGCAGCAACCTATCTCAAGGCGACATAGAAGAATACTGCAGTGATCTAGGTATCCGGCTTGATTTGGCATCCCTGTCACACCCTCAATCAAATGGGCAAGTAGAGCGTACAAACGACTTAGTCCTCTCAGGACTTAAGCCCCGTCTCGAAGCTCCGTTACACAGGGCAGCCGGCGCTTGGGTAGAAGAGCTACAGTCAGTACTCTGGAGCTTGCGCACAACGCCAAACAGATCTACTGGCTACACTCTGTTCTTCTTAGTATATGGCGTAGAGGCGGTGCTACCTACCGACATGAAATACGATCCCTCAAGAGTTCAAGCCTACATCGAGCAAGACGTAGAAGGTGCAAGACAGGATAGCCTAGACCTGTTTGGATGAAGAAAGAGACGTTGCTCTACATCGCTCCGCCTTGTACCAGCAACAACTCCGCCGTTACCATAGCCGGAGAGTGCAGAAGCGAGGCTTCAGAATAGGTGACCTGGTTCTCCGCCTAATTCAAGACAGAAAAGGCTTGCACAAGTTATCCCCGCCATGGGAAGGACCGTTTATAGTCACAAAGGCGTTGCTCAATGGTTCCTACTACCTAGCCGACATCCGAGACGAAAAAGAAAAGAAAAGGCGCAAGAAGGTGGCAGGAAGGAGAGGAACCAAGCGCAAAAGAGGCATTGGCGACCCGTTTGAACAAACAAGACGGCCTTGGAACATTGAGCAGCTACGTCCTTTCTACACTTAGCAATTTATAATTGTAATAAGTTATATATGATTATGAAATAAAAGTCTATGGTTCCTCATCTGTGTTGAGAAGCATGTCATCTTTTGTCTTTTCTTACAGTCATATATCCCTTATGTATCTAAGTTACCTATTTTTTAGCTCCGTGCAAAGGTTCAAACTGGTAGATACTTGCAGCTTTCGAGCCAACCCAAAGCAAAAATCAACTTTTTGCGCCGCCTAATTCCTTTACCTCTGATTACTTATGTGTGGTTTGCCTAGTAGTATGTCTTTGGCGCCAACATGTTGGCTTTGGTTTCTGATTCTAAACATATGGTTTAGCCCTGGTTGTTTCAGCTAAAGTTTCCAGCTGAGGTTTGCCAACATACAAACAGTCAACCATATAAGTCAGGGTAAAATTAAGGCGGGCCAAATGAAAATAAGGCAAAATAAAACAAGTTAGCTGGCTTCCCGCCTAGCAGAGGATCTCCACAAATATTTACAAATATTACAAGTTAAGATTTGATTGTTTCAGGGGCAGGGAAAGGTTAGCCGTCAAGATATAAAGGAGACCGGCGGCAGCAACTTTGGCTCGGGGGACGCCTAAATTAGGCTTGGGGGCTGACAACCTCAGCCCCAGAGCTATCACTCCCCTCCGCCTCGGTCGTACCGGCAACTCCAGCTTCTCCAGCAGCAGGCACAGGATGGCGTCGGTAGAAGACCGTCGTATCAACCATGTCGGCAACACGCGTGGCGTAGCCGGCAACGCTGTTCAACACAGCAGCCGGCTAGACCTCGCTGCCGTCTTTATAAGTAGACGACATGCCTTCGGTGACGGCTTCTATCTCCGCCTCGGGGTAGTGCGCCATGAATAAACCAAGCGCAGTCTTGGCACCACCCCGCGCCGCCCACTTCAGCGAAATCTTGTGTAGCTTCGTAGCTTGCTACAGCATGCTGGGCACATCGCTGAACTCGGACGGCTCCTGGCTACCGGAGGAGATGAAGAACTTGGCAGCAAACTGCTTGGACGCCGCCAAATTCTCGGTGATCAGCTCACCCAGACGCGCAAGGCGATCTAGGCGGGGGCTGACAACCTTGTCATCGTCTAAGCCGGCAGCAACTGTACCAAAAAATAAAAGCGTCAGTTTGGCTCAGGCTAAACAAATTGACGAAAAAAGATGAAGAGTGAGGAATTACCAAGGACCGAGTTATGGAAGGCGGACAGCTCAATCATATGAGTTGCCACCGCATCCTCCGCAGTCTGGGCGCGAGAAGCCTGCTTGGATATTTTTTCTGCAGCCACCTTCTCTGCCTCCACCAATTTTTTGCGCAGGCTATCCAACTCCCCAGTAAGCTGGGTAGACTCCTGCGCAAACTTCAACTGCTGGGCCTCCATCTCCTTCAGGTGCTCCTCCTTCATCGCCAAGTTGGCGGCCGCCAAATCAGAAGCTTCATTCATAATAGCTTCCATATCAGTGGACGTCTTCAGTATATCCAGGGCGTGATCTAGCAGTTCTACAATATGGATTCACTACCTAAAAGATTGGCGGCAGCAAAACAGAAAAATGGCGGAAGGCAAAAAACAATGATTTTACCTTCATCCTTCTTGCGGGCCGCCTCCAACTCGGCAATCCGCAGGTCCTTGGCTTCGCAATCTTTTTTCAGATCGCGACACCGCTGGTTTATCTCCAACCTGGAGGAGATAAGCTCCACGTTGGCGGACAGGATGCCCTGCGGACAAGGACAAAGGCATATAACATATTGTCAAAAAACCACTAAGCCGGCGATCAATGTTTTTGACATGCCATCTAAGTGCTCGGGGGGAAGACTATGTATATGCCGCCAAGTTAGAAAAACTTACAGAAATATCGCCCTCCAAGTCGGCAAAGGCCTGGGAGGCGAAGTTGGCAAAAGCCAGGGTGGATTCCTTGGCCTCCTTAAAAGTGGACCAAGGATCCCTAACTCTGCCGCCTCCGGGAGCCGAGGCTGCCCTTGGCGTTCCGCTGGCAACCTCCACCAGACAACTCCTCCTTGGCGGCGCGCGATTGGACGGCTTCATTGGCCGTAGCCTCAGCCGATGGAAAGGGAGTGCTGGTTGCGCGGCTAGCAGAGGAGGTCCTTGGCGGCGGACCAGAAGCTGGAACCTGGGGCTGGCGGCGAGCATCGCTCATAAAGCCGCCAGCCCGGGGCTGAGGAGTTGGCGGCACGGTAGCGGGCGAGCTACCCTGGAGCCGCTTTCCCTTGGATAGAAGGGACCTGGACGGCAACCTGGAAGTCGCCACCCGTTCCCTGGCAACAAAGCAAGGTCAGCCAGATGAATACCGGTAATAGAGAAATTTGACGACTACTTAAGGCGGAAATGGGTACCTTTGGGGGATGTTAATCCCCGCGTTCTCGTCGAGGTCGACGAGCACCGGCTCTATAGCCGCTGCGGTCCGTTTCTTCCTCTCGATGTTCACCGTAGAGGAAGCAGCGCCGGACGCCTTGCGCTTCTTGGTTTTCCCAGCTTCCGACTCATAAAAGTCGGGAGCCAGGTCACCCTCCCCCAGAGCAGAGAGCTGCCAATCGAGAAGAAAGCAAGTGTTAATAGGACTCCATTAAGCCGGCAAAAGCCATCAAAGAAGGGCAAATAGAAAAATATCTACCTCAAGGGGAGGGTTGTCGTGGGTATGCATGGGCACGCCTTCCACCGCCTTCACCAGCCCTGACCTGACAAGGCTGCGAAGTCGGAACGCCAAGTCGGCAGCTGGTAACCCTTCTTCGCTTATGCGATGAGAGGTTGTGGCAGTAGGCGAATACTGACACATCTTGTGCGGGCTGTACCGCAGAGGCAGTATCTGCCGGCTAAGCCAGCAGATGACGGTATCCACCCCATCCAGCAAGGGGGAGCCATCGTGCGGGTGAGGAATTCGATCCGCCTTTGAATAAGGCGGAGCTCCTCCGTAGATTTGGGGAACGCCTCGTCCCAGCATGGCCTGGGCATAGGCGGCGCATTGACAAAGTACGGGACGCCAAATTGGCGCCCCGGCGCTGCCATATCTTGGCAGTAAAAGAAGGTGGACGTCCAGCCCTTGACGGACTCGATGTATGGTATCTTGGGATACCATTGGCGTCCTTGGCGGTAGTTGAAAGTGACGCTGCCGCAGGTCGCCAGTCCGCCGTCCGGCACAGTCTGGCGCCGGCAACGGAAGCAGTATCTGAAGAAGTCTAAACTAGGCCTAATACCTAGATAGCCCTCAAACAGAGATGTGAAGCCGGCTAAGACTAATATGCTATTGGGCGCAATATTGTGGGGCTGGAGCCCGTAGTGATCTAACACCTCGCCAAAGAAGGCGGAAGGCGGCAAGGCCATTCCCCTAACTAAATGGGAGGTGAGGATTACCCGCTCCCCGGCTTTCAGAGCCGGGATGACGTCCCCGAAGGCGGACCTCCAGTTGCAATCTTCCCGAGTCGGGAGGTAGCCGACAGCCTCCAAGTCCTGTAGCGCTTCTTCGTCGACAATGGAGGGAAGCCAGTAGCGCGACCCGAGGTCGGCTGACTCCTCCTCCTCATTGGCGGGCGCACCTCTCGCCGCCACCGGTGCGGTGGAAGACAAAGGTGCCGAAGGCGCCACCGCACGAGCGCGCACGGTGGGGGTCAAAGAGGAGGCGGTGGTGATATTGCCCGCATGCGCCGTCGCAAGACACGACGCCGCGCCACTCATTGCCGCCGCGGTGGTGGTCTCGGCCGCAAGACCGCTGGACGCCGTCGAGGGAGTGTTCTGCTCGGTGGACATCGCCGTGCGCAGAGGTCGCCGGAGGAAAGTGTTCGCCGGAGTTCACTCGGTGAGGAGAGAAAGATTGGAAGAGCGGGAGAGCAAAGGACGGTGGAGAGTGAGAGCAGAGATGAAAAATTAACTGCTCGGCTCCCTATTTACAGGTCAAGGCGTTGCTCCCTATGCAACGGCACAGTTAGTCGGACACGTGTCGAACATCCGTTGCCTCAGAGCAGCGCACGATCGCATGATCTCCATGACTCCTCTTTTCCCACGATTTGCAATCATGACATGATTTTCGCTTCAGTTGGTTTCAAACTGTCGTGAACCGACTAGCGTTATCCGTCAAAAATATGTTTGGCTTGCCTTCAAAGATCAGGCTTTCTTATGAAGCTATCCGGCAAGTTTCATTAAGCCGTCTTTCCCATGTTGGATAAAGGCGGTCGTGTGCCAACATTGAGGTACACGTTCCCCATTATTTTCAGAATGGTTCAAGTCCTGCAGCCGCCAACCTCGAAGAATGAAGAATCAAGAAGAAGAAGAAGCCGGCGCCTGGAGAACTTCAACCTTTCTGGGGGCTAATATTTGGGATATACCAACTAGGGGTATCTCCAACATGGATCAATCCGGCTAGTCCAGGGTGGCCCAAGGGTGGTAAAAGCTGAAGCCTGCCGGGCGGCCCAGATAGCTGACGTACAAGGAAATAGGCGGACGGTCCAAGGAGGGCGGAAGACTGAAGCCCATCAAGCCACCAAGCCCAAGACGGAAGGCGGAAACTAAGCCGGCTAGGTCTAGGAATCTGATTACTTGTCGGACAAGTACTTGCCTTGTATCCTGGGGTCTGGCCGCCTATATAAGCCGGCCACCAGGAAGCCTTTAGGGCACTACGCATCTTACCCATTGTAACTTGTTCACGGCTATTTGCCTCATAGTGAATTATAGCAGCACGTAGGATCTCGCCACCGCTGCGGGATCTAAAGCTCGGTAAACTCGCCGTGTACAATCCCGTCCTCGATGACACCAACCTTCTTCCCCACAATCCATACGTAGGCTAGAGGACCCCCGTCTCCTATCAAATATGCCGAAACCACGACATGTGCTTCTTCTTGATCTCCACCTCAGTAGTCTTAAGCATCACGAATACTTCACCCAGGGACTTAGCCATGCCCTGCATGTTGTAGTTCATGACGAAGCCTTTATAGCTAGGGGGCAACGATTGCAGCAGCCTATCAATCGCCAACTCATCGGGAATCTTGCATTCCAGAGCGTTCAGGCGTTGAACGTAGCCAGACATCTTGACCACGTGCTCTCTCACAATGCTATGCTCTTCCATCTTGGCTGAGAAGAAAAGCTCAGAAGCTTCATCTCTCTCAGCCTTAGCCTGCGGCGCAAAGACAGCCTTGAGATAAGAAATTATCTCGAAGGCACTCATCTTCTCAAAGCGCTTCTGCAGGTCGGCTTCCATGGCGTAGAGCATGCCACTCTGGACAAAGGAGGAATCCTCCGAGTTGGTTTGGAAGACCTTCTTCTCATCATCGGAAGCGTCATCTGCGGGAGGGTCTCCTAGGGCGGCTTCAATGACGTAAGCCACCCTATGAGGAGTGAGGAGGAGTAACATCCTAGGATTTTTCAAATTCTGAAAAATCAGAAAAACTAAAAACTTTTGAAAACCATATGTATGCCGATTTGAAAACAAAATTCATGCATGCATTCATCATTTTTCTTGCATTGTTTACATTTTAAATTACAATGGTTGAAATATCATTTCCACTTGAAAACCTATTTGAGAAAATGTTAAAAACAAAATATCGTTTATGATATTTATCTTTTTTTTTAGTTTAATGATTTGATTGTATTTATTGGAAATAATTATTTTGCTGTACCAAATTTTATTTAGCCACAAATAAATTCATTAAACCTCTATTTTCAAATTTGACAAAAGTGTCAAATTTGCAGTAAATCAAATATTCAAAATAAATATTTTTGATAAGTGTTCAAAACATGTCCACAAATGTTTTAAAATAAAGATATGATTTTTAGAAATATTTAGGAATTAATTTCACTTAATTCGAAGTTCTAAAACAAAATATATGGGAAAAAAATAAGAAATAAGAAAAGAAAAGGAAGAAAACTGAATCGGGCCAGCCGGCCCCAAGCCCAGGCCGAACCGAGCCGAACCTAGTCGAACACGACTATGGTTTGATTGTAGTCTAAAAATTTGTTTTTCTAACCACTTTTCATTCAAACACGTTTATCTCCAAGAATTATAACTCCAATTCCGGATCCGCTTGATCCTACGCGTTGACAACTATGAAACCTATCTATTTCACCGTCCCTTTGCCATTATAAACCCCTGTAGCCGCCGGCATCTCTTTTTCTATTTTCGTTCCACTGAAACCCTTATCAGCGAAATTGTATTTTGTTTGTTTGATGAACAAAACCATCTCCAATAGCGACGGAAGCTGAACCATTGTTATAAATCTCGTTGAGACCTTTCCATCCCAAGAACCCTCAACTCTTTTTATCAAGCGTGAAGGAAGAAATTCAAATCGTCATTCATCAGATCTGAAGTCGTATTTCTCAGATCTCTTCGCGCTCGTTGCGACAAATCGAAATTCCTTCGGGAAGAAGCTAGATCTAATCTATATCTACAACTTTCTTGTTGACATATTTTTATTTTAAAGTACGTAATTTTTTGTTTAATACAAATCGTGTTTGGTATTATTCGAGGAACCAAACTATCTCAAACCTTTTAGACGACAATACGAAAGTTGTTCTCCTGATCAAGACCTTTCATTTGCCATAAGAGTCGTCTTATTTGGTTCAGCGAGCTGAGAGATATTCGCGTTTAAAGTTTCGGACCAGAAAGGTGCAATGCGATTTGTGACTAATATATTAATCCACTCATGATATAATTATGTTAGTTACATAGATCGCTTAATTCTCTACAACTTTCGTATAGATTGTTTTCCAATCTGAGCAACTTTATTTTCGGTCAAATTAGTAGTCAACCGCCCGGTCAGCGTCAAGTCAGCAGCTCCGTCAGCGGAGGCAGCCAATCAGAAGACGCCACGTCGCCCTAGTTTATTTTAAATTACAGAAAATTTGTCAAATATTGAAAATTCATAACTTTCAAACCGTTACTCCATATGCAACAAACTTTATATCCATGAAATCAGAAAAATATCTAGAATTTATTAAAATTATAAGTTTCCACTTTTAGTTCGTGCATAAACTTGGTATTGTTAAATTACTTAAAATTGTCTTCAAAAGTATTTTAAACATAATTTAAAATTAAAAATATATAATTGATCAAACTCTTTTGCTATAAGTTTGAATGAGTAAGTATTGGATGTAGGAATTTTCTACTAATTTTTTTAGAATAATTTATGTGATTTTGTAATTAATATTGATTAAATACTTTTTAAGTGTTGTTTTAATGATTAAAATTGATTATATATTATTTTCATCATCTATTCGAATTATAAAGTGCTTAGTCATATTATGACCACTTTGGTAACAAAAAGTACTTAGAAATATTTTGTCTTTTTTAACAAAGTAAATTCTTCCTTAGAAAATATTTGATAACTATTTTTGGACAACACTTTTCCTTAAAAAAATTGAACACCTAAAAAATGCTAAATCTTTTCCTTAGAAAAATTTAGCATCTAGAAAACATAGTTGTTTTATTTTGATAAGTATTGTCCTTAGAAATAAATTGCATTACATGTATAGCATATTTATTGTATAGTTATACTCCTCATAGGAAAACTTCTACCTTATTTTCTCTAAGTTAGGATTATTTTGAACTTAGTGTTTTGGTAAAGTGCTATGCACTTAGACACTTGGGATTCTCAACATGGAGGCTACAAGGCCAATGAAGACTTAGAAGAAAACAGACTCTGGAAGGCATCTCCAAGAAGCAAAAAGACTTTATTTTCTCTAAGTCTTTCTCTCCTTCTTTTCTTTTCTCTTATACTTCGTGATGGCTAAGTTATATCCAAGAAAACTCTGAAGAATCATCAATACTGAAGAGTCATCAAGTCTGAAAAACAAAGCCTACAAAAGTTCATTGAAGACATCACAGCAAGGAGAAAGTTACGACGAAGCCTGGAAGACCAATTACATCTTTTCTTTATCTTTTTTTTTGCTTCCTATGCTTCTTCCACTTTGGACATAAACCAAGTCCTTAGTGATTATGACCAAGTCTTTAGAGTGCCAATTGAAGATGAAGAAAACTACAAGAGAGTTGAATATTTTGAGATCAAACTTGTGTGAAGACTAGGAGTAGCCTTACAACTTATTCAAGTTGATTTATAGCAAGTTATTTTTATGACTTTGGTCCTTAGTAATTTTAACTAACACACTTGTCTTGCATTAACTTAGAATAATTTAATGGCATGGCATGCATCTCTAGTCCTTAGAATTTTTTTGCACATCATGCATAACATATTTTTGTATTGTTATTTTGTTTGTATGTTTATTTGTGTCTTGTTTGATGTGTTAGAAATTTCGGAGGGAAACGCAAACTATTGCAAGTCATGTTGATATTCTTCTTATAGCCAAGGCAAGTGGCACACCCTCATAAACTTCCCAAGTATTTTTTCTATGCATTACTTAGTGTATTTCTTATATGCATGTGTTGGATAGTATTGCTATGCTAAAACTACTATATCCCTTACACTAGTTGTGTCTAGAATCCCATTGATAACTTGGTAGAAATATTGATGCTATGCAAAAGTTGTTTTATGAAATGTTAATTTCTACTCAGTTAAGAATGAAACTCCTGGGTGGAATTGGTTGTATATGTTTTTGTTGAGTGTTATCTCTTAGGGGTGACCTCTAAGGGATGGTCACTTGTGGACGGCCACCTAGGGAACAAAAGGAACTGAAGAACTCCATGTGAAGATTGCTTCCAGTGCAGCCATTAGTCAATGGGCTCTGGCTAGATAGATTAAGTTGCATGGACTCATCCCGACTTGACATGAGGTGGTAGTTGGTTAGTTGGGAGCGCGTCAAGTCAGTATGGGATGGTGAAAGTGCTTCTGAAAAGTCTCGTCCCAACTCTCTCTTTTTCCTTAGCACAATTTGAGTGCTTGAGGATAGTTTGGGTTTGTTGGGTCTAATGGTGAAAGTGCACAACCTCTGCAGAGTGTAAAACTAAGTACTTGGCCGTGTCCCTGGTTACGGACAATTTTGAGCAACTGATCAAGGACGTCAACGAAGGATCCTATCATTCCAATTTCTAAGTTAAAAGTTGATGGGTGAACAAGGGAAGATGAGATTATGGTTTTCATGCCATACTTGTCTCGATTTGAAGAAAAGTGTTTTCAAAAGAGTAGAAAAAATTGGCCTTATGCAAATTAGCCTTGAACTCCACCAGCCAAATATGCATATAGGCTATAGAGTAATTCCATTAAGTGTCCACCATAGTGTCACTTGCCAGACTCCATTTTTAATGGAATCTGACCCACTCTATTGCAAAATTTTATTTGTTACAAGTTATTCAGATGACGAGTGAGGTTTTGTTAAGGGATTTCGAGTCTGCAACCAACATGTTTTCGCCTGTGGCAACATGAAGATGGTGGAGACTCACTCCTATTGTATTTCCGCTGTGTATTCTTTCCAATGCTAGCCTTATGCTATGCAAATTGAAATGAATATTTTGTAAGTCTGATCATCGATGTAATAAAATTGATACTTTGTTGTGATATTACATCTTAAACTGTGTGTGCAAACGAATCGATCCATTGGTTTGCACTATACACAGGGACTTTCCATTTTCTAAGTGTAGGTCCGCTACAGGAGGGTCCTCAGGTTGCAGAACCATGCCATGAAGTTAGACCCGTTGGTCTTAAGCTTTTCTTTCTCAAGGAACAGACCTAGGTTAAACGAGGGGCGAGATATCTACAATGGAATTTGCAACAACATAAGACTTTGTTCATAATATTTTGAGTTCTAGCAATTTAGTAAATTAACTATCAGAACTCCCGCTCAAACGAACATCCCTCCGAATCATTTCAGCGACTACACGACCCCCATCCATTGCGCAACCCCTCATCGTCAGAGCCGGCAACACAACTTCAAAGGTGGACATTGAAATGTCGATCACAACAACTCTGTGACTTATGATCGACCTTTCAGCCTCCGTGTTCCGAGGCCATATCTGCATATGCTAGGCTCGCCATAATAACCTCCAACGTAAACGCTTGTGTAAAACTGTCTTACATCCACTGTATGCGAACGACGATATGTTTGACACTCGATCGTCACGGCCTGGCTCATAACATAGAACTTTCTTGGTGGTGCACGTTGGAGGAAGAACACTAATGGTATTTTGGAGGATCATCTTATATTACTACCGCCGTGTAACTACAAACAATCACACAATATAAGATGCACTCAAAAACATCAAGTGTAATGCGACGTGATATGGTCCATGCGCCATGGTCTTCTTGGTGCCCACGGTTCATAAACAATTTAATAAACCTGCCTTGACCATATCACATTGCCCGTGCAAAATAAGTTAGGCGCATTCTACTTTATCTTTTGCATATTTTACATGGCTTGGGTTGTCGTAAAAAGAACCGCTTCTTACCTACGAACTTATGACCACAAAAACGATCCAATAATTGCATGTTTAAGCATCCCTTTCGGGCCCTCCATTGAAAATGCAAAGCCAGCTAAAGAGAGACATACAGACACCCGCCAGCCACAGATACGGTACAAGTCGTATGTCAGTAGTGGAACCAGTCTCATGTAAGCGTACACGTAAAGTCGGTCCAGGCCGCTTCATCAACTCAATATTTCCGGAATCACAAGTGCACGCTAGAGGGTAGCAAATAATAGAACGATATCCCCGTGAAGAACACGGGTCTAAAAACGTACATCTATATCTACGCATAGATCAGCTCTTATACCACTGAAGGGGATCACAGGCAGAAAACAATAATTTTCCTAGCAACGATAACCTTAAACTAGGCAGAAACTATACTATGCAGATATAGTAATACCACGGAGATCGGAATACATATCATTGTAGACCGAATGCGGGGATTATGTTCCCGCACGAACGTTGACGATGAAGACGATGAAGCCGACATCAAGCTCATGTAGAGGAAGTAGACCTCCCAGCACCGCTACTGCAGCACCTCGCAGGGAGTTACACACGTACGGTGGAGACGACGACTCCTGAAGCTCCAGTCCAGGACGAGCAGCGGAAGACTTGGACCGGAACACCAGCAGAGCGGCAGCGGGCGTATGGTGGAGAGAACTCTCTCTCCTCGGCGCAACTCCAACAAAGGGAATCACGTAATCGACGAGAAATTGAGAATTAATTGGATGAATTAAAAGGCCAGGGGTGCACCTCTATATAAAGGCTCCCTGGAGGAGCTAACCTCACCAGCCGGGCGGTGTGGGACTATTCCCACACCGCACCAGCCGGCCAAGGAGGTGTGTCGGCACTAGAAGGCCCATTTAGGGAAATCAGCCTTTAAAAATTTGAAAATAAATAAATAAAAATGTATTTAACTATTAATTACACTAATTAACATTAATTACATATTATATTATTTATTCTGACTCCGAAAACTATTTCGCAGCTGCCCGATCTCTATCGAACCATTCCCGGGATGTTCCCGGTGTTCTCTTTCCTTTCCGGTTGTCTTAACGAAACCTCTTAAGTGTGTTACCCTAGCGGTTCGATATAATAATACACATGATCGAGACCCCTCTCCGATCAATGATTAACTCGTAGGCCTGAACCCCATGAATTAACCCTTGTGATATAACGAATGACTTTTGTCTATCGAACCTAGACGTCGAGTCTTAAACCTTTTGTCAGAGCGATACTTAGTGTATCCGAGACTCAGTCATAGATATCTCCATACCTAGCATGATCTCCTTACCGACAACACTATCTTCTACTCGTCCATGATCTTATGTCTGGGTGACCTAGTCACATGCTTGCAAGCTCATTGAACATAATCTCACCGAGTGGGCCCTAGAGTATCTATCTTGCTATGCGGACTGGCAAATCCCGCTCTTGACCCCTTGATACGTCTCCAATGTATCTATAATTTCTTTTGTTCCATGCTATGTTATATCATGTTATTACATGTTTTATATGCATTTTATATAGTTTTATGCATTTTCTGAGACTAACCTATTAACAAGATGCCAAAGTGTCAGTTCCCTGTTTTCAGCCGTTTTTTGTTTCAGAAAAGTACTTAAGGAAATATTCTCGGAATTGGAAAAGAAACATCCTGGAATTATTTTTGAAAAAGGACTGTTCCAGAACACCGAAGACGAGACGAACAGGGGCCACGAGGCGGCCACACCACCCCGTGGCGCGGCTCCCTTTCTGGACGCGCCAGGAGGTGGTGTGGGCCCCTCAGGCGCCCACCGACATCGCCCTTTCGCCCATAAATACCTCCTGACCTAAAAACGATCAGATGATATCCAATATTTCCTCCTCGGGTTCCGAGCGCCACCGCCATCTCCGACAAGTTTCGGGGGTCGGAAGTTCCTGTTGCGGCACCCTGCCGGGTCGGAGATCGACCCCTGGAGCCATCTCCATTGACTCGACCACCTCCACTTCGACTTCATGATGGTTTTTGAGTAGTTCCGCCATGGACTACGGGTTCTTGGCAGTAGCTAGTTGGTACTCTCTCTCCCGTGTACTTCAATACAATGTTCTCATGAGCTGCCTTACATGATTGAGATCTATATGATGTAATCTGTGTTGTGTTTGTGGGGATCCGATGAATTATTTCATTATGATAAGTCAATCAATATAAGTTTGTGAAGTTATTGTTGCTGCAATCTTTTTTTTAATGCTTGTCACTAGTGCACGAGTGGCATGATCTTAGATTTGAGCTCTATATTTATTGCTTAGATTGTATCTACAAGTTGTATGCACATGTCATTGTCCGGAACCGATGGCCCCAAAGTGACAGCAATTGGGATAACCGGAGGGATTGGCTATGATGTGAGAATCACATGTTTTCACCAAGTGTTAATGCTTTGCTCCGGTGCTCTATTAAAAGGGGCACCTTAATTTCCAGTAGTTTCCCTAGAGGCGCCACTGCAAACGGGCTGGCAGGACAAATATGTTATGCTAGTTTCTCATTGCGAGCACGCACAACTATATATGGAAAACATGCCTATATAATTAATAATCTGGATATTCTATCTTAATGCTATTTTAATACTATCAATTACCCAATTGTAATTTGTTCACCCGACACTCGTTCTTGAGAGTTACCACTAGTGTAGATAGCTGGGAACCCCGGTCCTTCTGTCATCATCATTGCTCTAAAGTCAACTCCACGCAAACAACTATTCTCTGGTGCCATTGTCTCTGTGTTACTGTTACTATTGCTCTCATATTACTGCTGCTTTCACATCACCTCTGTTACTAGTGCTTTTCCAGGTGCAGGTGAATTGACAACTCGTTTGTTAAGCCTTATAAGTATTTTTTACCTCCCCTTGTGTCGAATCAATATATTTGGATTTTACTTCCCTCGAAGACTGTTGTGATCCCCTATACTTGTGGGTTATCAAGACTATTTTCTGGCGCCGTTGCCGAGGAGGCATAGCTCTACTCATAAGTTCACCTGGGGAGTACACTCTACCTCTCTCTCTAGTTTTATTTTATTGTATTCTATTTTCTTATCTGCTTTATTTGTGCTTAGTTTATTTATGTTTAGTTGTATTTTGTTTAGTTTACTTTTGTCTAGTTTATTTTTGTTAAAATTTATTTTTGTCTTGTTTTATTTTGATATGGAACTTAATGAATTATATATGAAGTATAGAGAATCATATAAGGGAAAAGTCATGAGAGGTGTGTTAGGAAATTTGAACACCCTTGCTAAAATTTTGCTTAAACGCCATGATATAAATTGCTGATCTGAACAGGATACTAAACATTTTAAATTCCAATGTGGCTTTAGTAAAGAGGTTTTAATTGTGAACTATATTGATCTTGGATTTGAAGAAGTAGAAGAATTTGTTATATTTATGGGAGCTTCTGATATAGAATCCTTCATGTCTAAAAATTATGAAACTTGTGTTGCTTGTAATACACTTAGAGATTATGTCTCTTCTATCCTTAATTATTGCATAGAATATTTCAGCAATAATCCTTATATCATTGATTATAAAGAGAGACTCGGTAATGCACAAGAATGTATCTACAATTTGCAGGAACCTGTGGAAGAAGAAATTGCTGAACCTAAAAGCTCATTAGATGAAGAAGAGGAGGAGAGTGAAGAAAAAAAGGAGGAAGAATGGAGTAGCTACCCATGCTTACCTTCTAATGAGAGTAACTCTTCATCCCTTACACTATTTGATTGTCCCCCATGCTTACCAAAGGAGGATGAATGTTATGTTCCTGTGGATTCTCTTGAAATATTCCCTATGAGTACTTATGAAAATAATTATGCTATTGTTATATATGATAATCCATGCTATTTTGATAAATCTTATGAAAATCCTTTATTTATGCCTAAACTCGAAATGCATGGTAATGAGAAAGTTTGCTTAGAAAATGTTTATGGTAAAGCTCTAGATGATGGTCCTATGTTACTTGATAATATTAACTGTACTACTATTGAAAATGGGATTGGAGAGGTCTTGACTTTATCTAGGAGTCCCATATACCTTGAGAATGATCAATCATCTTGTTATAAAATTGTTACAAGTGGGTATGAAGGTTTTAATCCTACTATTATAGAGCTTGATAAAAATTATAAGTTTGTAGATCATGAAAAGCATGCTTTATGTGATGGTTATGTTGTTGAGTTTATTCATGATATTACTGAAAATTATTATGAGAGAGGAAAATATGGTTGTAGAATTTTTCATGGTACTAAAACACCGCTCTATATGCTAAAAGTTTTGAAGTTGTTCTTCTTTTATCATACTATGCTTGTCACTTTGTTATTTGTGAATTTATTTGTGTACAAGATTCCTACGCGTAGGAAGTGGGTTAGACTTAAATGTGTTTTGTATTTGCTTTTTGATGCTCCTTTTTCCTCATTTTCTATTTTCATGAGAGCATCATTACAACTATCAAGCCTACCTAAAAAGCATTAAAGAAAAGCGCTTGTGGGAGACAACCCATGTTTTATTTCTGTAATTTTTCTTTTAATATTGAGTCAAGGAGCATGCTTACCTCTGTAACAACTCCTTTATATCTTTATTTCATTGCATAGTTGTGCCAAGTAAAGTCTCTAGTAGGAAGTTATTACTAGATATGGATTTCTGCGCAGGAATAGTTTTTTTGCTGATCACCGTTAAATTCGTAACTAATTACAGAAAAATTGAAATGACCTGGGATTTATGAGCGTGATCCTCAGATAATTAGTTTTGAGTTTTCTGATATGAGCAAGTTAAGTGCCTCGAAAAAAATCATCTTTATTGGTTGTTCTGTTTTGGCAGATTATGTCTTTGTTTTTGTTTTTGTTTTGCATTGTCTCTTATGGACTTTAAGCAAAGTTCTCTATCATGAAGGGTTGTAGCTAATGTTTTATTTAGTTATTGAATTATATCACAACAGTACCAAAGTGGATTAATTTTTTTGAATACTAACCCCTCTAATGAAGTTTATGAGAAGTTTAGTGTGAAGGAAGTTTTCAAGGATCAAGAGAGAAGGATGATATGATGTGATCAACAATATGAAAGAGCCTAGGCTTGGGGATGCCCCCGTGGGTCACCCAAGAATATTTCAAGAAGACTCAAGCGTCAAAACTTGGGGATGGCCAAGGCATCCCCTTCTTCATCAACAACTTATCAGGTCATCTCTAATGAAACCATATTTTAATTTCGTCACATCTTATGTGCTTTACTTGGAGCATCTATTTGTTTTTATTTCTGTTTTTGTTATATTCATTCTCTGAATAAAATGGATCCTAGCATTCTTGTTTGGGAGAGAGACACGCTCTGCTTTTTCTTATGAATACTCCTATTCTTCACTTATTTTGTTGAGTATTCTTCTCTAGCTACTGCAATACTTTCAGCTCTTGCTTTTCATGCACCTCTTGTTCAGAGTTGTTAGTTCTCATATATTATACTTTCATATCTCATTGTGTAATACTTGGAGAGTTTATGAGTGTTTGGTTGGAAACAGAAAATGCTAAATGTGGTAGATGGTATAATGAAAAGATATACATGTTCTTGTAGATCATTGTCTTGAATTTCTTGTGATGCTTGGCAATTGTTTTGAGCTCTCAAGTAGATCATGTTTAAGCTTGTGCATCATGTAGTTAAAACCCATTAGTGGAGAACTACCGTAAAACTTGTTGGAATTTGGTTTGCATGTTTGGTATCTCTAAGGTCTAGATATTTTCTACTTAAAGTGTTTGAGCAACAAGGGAGACAATGTAGAGTTTTATAATTCTTACAATATGTTATATATATACGTCTTGTTGTCATAGTTTATACTTGTGTTTCCTTCAAACTACCTTGCTATCCCAAGCCTTGTACTAGGAGAAATAATTCTCGTGCATCCAAAACCTTGAGCCAAAACCTATGCAATTTGTGTTCACCTGTCGTGGTGGTGTCACGGCAGATGCCATAGGATGGCTAAAGTGTGGGGCCGATGGACGCTGGTGGATCCGGGGAGGGCTAGCGAACTAAAGAGCTCGCACGAAGGAGGATGTCGGAATAACCGGGATCTCCAGGGAACACAAATCACCACCGAAGAAAACAAGAGAAGATCTAGCAAATGCGCGAAGGCAGAGAACACACACACACGATGTACCCAGGTTCAGGGCCCTCGTGGGGAGGTAACACCCCTACTCATGCCTTTCCTCTCAATATAAGTGTGGAATGAGATCTACAACATGCTCTTGGAGCTCTTGCGGTGATGAACACGATGAACAAGATGAACTAGAGAGAGGGAGGAGTAAATGCCCTAGAAGTAAATGAGACTAAGGTTTTGGCTTCCAAGTTGGTCCCTCTTGCACAGGGGCAGTTATGGCGCCTTTTATAGAGTTCCGGCCGGGTGGGCCGGAAACCCTAATCCGGGATGGCTCCACCAGACAGGCCTAACGGTTATGTCGACACCGACTAGTGCGACCTAGCCGCCGACCTATCTGGAATAGCCCTGCTGTCATCATTCCGGCAAGGACAGCAGGCGCCGTCCTGGAACATCATTGTCCCTCTGTCAGAGACAAGACATGTCTTTGCCCATCCCGAGTAGCCTTTTCCGGATTGCCGGGCTAGGCATGTCCGATCTTGTCATACCGTTATCGTTCCGGCTGACACGCTCCCGTGTCAGGCGGGAGGTGACCATGCTTCCGTGTCAGGGGGGATGGTACTTCCCCCCGTGCCAGGCGGGAAAGCCTGCTCCGGACCGTTGACGACTTACCGGCATCTCCCATGCCGGCTACCTCCTTGCTCCATTATGTAAGTCTTCCCTGCACACACTGGACAACCTGCTAGGACCGAGATCTATATGTCGGTTAGCCTGTACCCGGGGAGCGAGCTTGTACCTTTCTCACCTACCCGGGGAGTCTATCCGGTTCACCCGGGATCTCCTCCACCGGGGAGCGTACCCGGAGCTCCCGAGATCCCTTCCGTATGTAGCCGAGTAACACTTAGGATGAGCAACTCTAGGCCTAGCCACCCGAAGATGTCTTGGGCTGCTACCAAAGACATCTTCGAGAAGCTAGTTCTTAGAGCAACCATCCGCTTGGGCTTATGCCGCTCTGAAGGCCTGGGGAAGGCTATTTATAGATTCCAGGGGTGACCCTTGCGAACCCCAAGAGACACCTTGGGCTTAACCAGCTACGAAAGGTCAAGTTGCCCCTTCAGTATCCTAAAGGGCAGCACTTGCACTCTCCAAATGTCAAACACTATTTTCATACTGCTGATTTGCACCGGGATCTGCCCTACCCGGGGGGCAGTCCCCCGACACTAGTCCCCGAAGCTGGTGCTGTGCAGCGACCCAAGACGATGTGCGGGATCAGCTTCTTAAAAAGAAACCTTATTCGAATAAGCAAGGAACAATCTTCAGCCTTGGTGCCGAGATGACCTTCACCGAGATCCTTTCCCCGAGACCTTTCCAACCGGGAGGCCCTGCTCAGGTAACTAGATAGCCTTCAGGGTCTCAACCGGATAGGGTCATGCCGGTATATTTCATTATTCGTGTCGGACAAGATTCCTCTCTAGGGGGAGGGTCCCACCCGAGGTCTTGTCGTGCCAGAGAAGCACTTGAGTGTTTTTGACTTAACACGCCGTTGCTCGGTTTCGCGCGCCGGGAGCCGCAGTCGATCCGAATTCCAACCGTTGGAGCCCTGTGGCCCGCGGTGTGGTCGGACCGGGCGCTCCGGGTGCCGCCACGTGCCGCTCGGCGTAAATTGATCCGACCCACGATTTGGGAGATCGTGGGCGGGAAAATCGGATACCGCTCCGGAGCTCCCCATAAATAGGGGAGCGGAGGAGCTATCCCCTTTCTTCCCCGATCCTTCCTTCTTCCCCGCGACCGTCCCGAGCGCTCCGCCGCCGCGTCCGTAGCCCGAGCTCTGCCAGCGTAATCCGCCGCCGGAGTTCTCCGCCATTGGTCCGCGCCAATCTCGTGCCACGGCACCTCCTTCTCCGCCGGTAAGCTCTTCTATCTCCTCCGCCCGGTCGAATCTCAACATCGGCAGTTCGTGTTCATCAGAGGTTTCCTTGAGATCATCCGTGAAATGCTTAGTATTCCGCCGGTAGATCTTTGTGGGTAGCCATTAGGAACGAGGTGTGGTATTTGCACATCGCAGATGGTGCTTTGCGCCCTGCCCATGCCCGTAGTAGTTCCGCTTGCGCTCGGAGCCTCTAGTAGAACACTGCGCCTACCTTTTCTCTTTGATTATTCTCCAATTATTTTGCTATGATAGATATATTTCTTAGGATGTCGGTCTTCGGGAGTAGTTTTTAATCCGAGTTCTCCCATTACCGACATGCTAACCCGACTAACCAGACCTTGCGCCTGCAGACTAGTTCTGACATGTCCTCTGGTCCGTCTAAGATGGGCGACGAGAGTATCCGAGGTTGCTGGGATGGCTCCGAGATCCATCAAGGGGATCTTGATTGGCTATACCGGACACATCGGATCCCGCCGCAGGTGGAGAGTCGCCTTCCAAGTGGCGAGGTTCAGCCGGAACCCCAACCCGGAGAATATTTAGTGTTCCTCACGCATTTCGAGCGGGGGTTTGGGCTTCCGGCTAGCCTCTTCTTCCGCGACTTCCTCGACACCTACAACCTCCAACCTCACCACCTTCCGGCCAATGCAATTATGATGCTCTCCGCGTCGGCAAGTAGTCCCAAACCCGGACAAGAAGGTCAAGGACCTTGTTGGCTGCGGGGCGGCCACCATCATCCCTCGCGCCGATTCCGGATTCCCCAAAGTCCAGGGGATGGAGTCATGCCGGAAATGGCAGCGAAGTTTCTTCTACGTGAAGAACCGGGAGGCCTCGGGAGATTCTTCGGGATCTTCCTCCCCGGATTTCATCAACTTGCCTGAGTTTCCCATGGGTCCTCCCCGCGTGTTCAATCTCTGAAATAGGCTCCCGGATTCTGAGGAGATCACGTGTATGCATGATGTCTTGAGCGTCCTCACAGATAGTATGACGTCGGATGATCTCCTTCGCTGCTTTATCATCCGCCGCATCTGCCATCTTCAGACCCGAGTGCATAAACTGTGCCACATGAGTGGGGTATACGATCCCACGAGAACCAGTATCTTTGCGCTGGACAAACCTGCTGTCAGGCGGCGTGTTCGAGCTATCGCGCGAACGACGATGCCGGCAGACTATGTGTGGGGTCGGGTTGCCGGCTGCCGTAAAAAACCACTGAAGCAGGTTCTTGTGTCTGCCTTCCGCCAAATTCCTTTTGCACCCGGGTTCTGCTGGAAATCGACATGGTTGTCATGCAATGACTTATTCCTGCAGTTGTTCGAGCGTCAGACCGAGGAGGACGCGATGCATGCCAATGGGAATTTCGCGGAGGACTTCCCGATTCCGAAGGAGATGCCGGCTGAGGATCCCGACGGCGAGGATCGCCTCGCAATTCCTCTAGCCGGTGCTACTGCTCCGGGTAAGCCCTCAACTCCAGAGGCTATCCACATTGCATCTGATGATGATGATGATGATGACGTCGATTGTGAAATACTCGATGTGATTGACGCTCTTCCCCTCAACTGCGCCCCGCCGGTAGTTCCGAGATCAACGGCCGTGACGAAGCGCGCCGAGACCCGGAAACGTGTGGGCTCCGACATCACACATGCCGGTGGATCCGGTGACGCTGCCAAGAAGAGTAGGCAGAATAAGCAGCCGGGCGATAAGCCTCGGCGACGGAAAGGTCCCCCTACTGTTGACTCCGGGTATGATTTGCTTGCTTTGAATTATCTGACTTTGATTTCTTCCGAGGTCTTTTCTGACATGCTCATGATAGAGATGCTCTTGACGTCCCGCTTCCGCGGGTCTCCACCCTCCGGGATCCCACACTCCTAGCCCCTCCCGGTCTGCTCCTTCTCCACCTCGGCACCCAGCGCAGGACGATGAGCATCACATGCCTGGTTCTGTGCTACCCGAGGTTGCTGCTCCGGAGGTCCATCCCGGGGAGACTGAGGTTCTGGTACCGCCTAGCTCTGCGGCTGCGGATACCATCCTTCCGGATAGCCCGCGGCGGGTGTCCCATCGTGAGGGGGAGATGGCGAGTCCTCCGCGGCAAGTCGTGCCGCGCGCCCCTTCCCGGTTGACTTCCGGGAAGACTCCGCCGCCGAAGCCGCCTACTGCTTCCTCCCGACAAGCTGATCTTCCTGCCGGGAACTCGCGCAAGCAGGCCTCTGGGCAGAAGCTAGTTTCTGCCAAGCCCAGCGCCCCTCCGAAACCTTCGACCCACGACTTGGCTCTAAGCAAGGGTTCCTCTTCCTCGGGTAAGTCTTCCGGATTACCGCCACCTCCTGCCGAGATCCCTACTGCCGCCCTGCAGGCGTTGCGAGCAACCGTAAGCTCTTTTGTGTCTGCAGGATCCCGGGAGATCGTTGCCACGAGCGCGCCTGGCTTGCGTATTGTTGAAGAATACAACAAGTCCTGGCTCGCCGCTGATGCCTCTGAGATTGTGGGGGATTTGCACGCTGCCGGCACGAGCCGCTGCGCCCAAGCCCTTCATGCTCTCCAGGTGGCTGCACTGGATGTCACCCGGGTGATCGATGTAAGTTTCCTCCTTCTACTTTCTCCAAAGTTTTAATTCTTCCATCCCCACTAGTCCCCGAGATTGGTGCTTAGTGCTCTAGACTCCCCCGAGTAGCAGACCACTAGGCTCCAATCCTAGAAAAATAACTAGTTGATTTGTTTAGCCAGTGTGGATCCTGGATACTCCCGAGTCCCCGGGATCCTTCCCTAGACTGATACTGGTTAACCTTTGGACCCAGGATTGCGGCAAAAAACGGAGCATCGTCTTCCATCAGCTTCTTGCTGACTTCGGTCAGTCCAAGAAATCTGAGGAGCGACTCCGGGAGGAGCGGAACGCCGCGCGAAAGATTTCGGTAGACCAAAAATCTGCCTTATCGGAGGCTCAGTCCGAGATCCTGTGGCTAAAGATCGAGCTGGAGAAGTCCAAGTCCTCCGTTACTGACTTGAAGGCGTGTTTCTTGGACGCGACCAAGAAGCAGAAGGAAACCCTGGACAGTTCCGAGGCGCGTGCGCACCATGCCGAGACCGAGTTGGTCCTTCTCCGGTCAAAGGCGGATGGCTGGCTTAGTGAGCTCACCGGTTTAAACCGAGACCTGAATAGTAAGTTCACCGAGATCTTTTTCTCTTGCTCTTTTCCTTTGCTCTTATCACTCTCATGTGCTGGCCGCTTGACAGCTCTTCTCTTTAAAGGACATTTTGAGCACTCCCGAGAAGCCGCCAGCCTTGCAGTTGCTGCCGCCCGTGAGAAGCGATCCGGGAAGGGTCCTATCTCGGACTCGTGGGATATTGAGGACCACCTCACACCCCTGAAGGCCCGGATAGTACCTCTCCGGTCAATCGGGACCGAGCTAATCAGCGCGGTTGTCCATGTCCATGGCGCTTTGTGGCCTGGCGTCACCGCCACCCTCTCGGTTAGTGAACTGGCGACCGCGCTCCGGGATGCCGGCAAGCGACTTCACGCTTGGAAGCGCTCCGGTGCGCGGGCTGGTGCTGATCAAGTCCTGACCCACGTGCTCAGCTGGTACGAGGGTCTCGACCTGGACGTGATCCAGCGCATGTGCACTATCTCGCTGTGGTGCACCGATCCGGCCAAGATCCGGCAACGCCAAGAGGTTGCCCATCATGTCGCATCCTGGTCCGACATCTGCGTCTTCACCCCGAGCCTCATTACTTCTGACTCCGAGTCAGATTACGAAGATGACGGTGAGACAGGTGAAACCGGTGACGCGGAGGCTGAGATCCCAGAGGATGATGACGCTGCTACCGGCGCTGCTACTGAGACTGTGGCCTCCCGAGAAGCTGCTACTCCTTCGCCGCCCGAGACTTCTCACGCCGAGGTGGAGCCGGAGGCTCCGGATACAACAACTGGCGTGGAGGAGCCCATTGCCACTGCTCCCTCTGCCGACGTGCCTGAGAAACCGGCTTCCCCCACTGCTTAAAAACATTAAGTGTTGAAACGTTAGATCCCCGGGATGCCGGGTGCAACTGTAACATATACATTTTAATTCGTATCTTGTTCCTACTCATGCAAACAAGTTATGTCGGCTTATTTTGCAACGAGTCCCTGAGTTCGTTTTCATGTTTACCGTAGTTAGGTAATTTATGCTCTTGTCTACCATTTCGGCGTTCGACAGTCGAGTCACAAAATTCCCTTTACAATATACACTACTTATGAAAATCTGAGTTCCAGTTTGTTAAATTTCCGACATAACAAAATAAACAACTGAACAAGAAAAACGCATATGCCGGAGAAGTCCCTATCCCGAGTCCCCGAGTTCGTTTTCGTGTTTCCCATATTTGACGCTCTCTGCTCTTGACTACCATTTCGGTGTTCGCCAGTCGAGTCACAAGATTATTTTACATGACATACATTACTCCGACTAGAAAATCGATCTCAGAACTTGCCCGGCATACACCAAACCAAAAATAGATAACAGGCAGTCCCCGGGTTCCTCCCTGGGTTGCCGGCATGCATAAATGATAGCAGAAAAAATAGAGGTACAAAACGAGGTAGTCCCCGGGTTCCTCCCGAGGGTACCGACATGCAAGTTAACACAAAGGAGAACTTTGGGCAGGCAGTCCCCGAGTAACACCTCGGGGTGCCGAAATTTCATTGATAGGGAAACCGAGATACATACATTGCACCCTTTAAGTGTAGAAGGGTCGAAGCAAAGCTACATTCCATGGCCGCTTGGTTTCCTCACCGGCTTTGTCCATTACACCTTTTCTAGCTTCCTGTGCATCTACAAGGTAATAAGAATCATTGTGCAATGCCTTGCTTACAACAAAAGGACCCTCCCATGGAGGCGAGAGCTTATGCATCCCGGCTGTGCGCTGGCTAAGCCTTAGCACGAGATCCCCTTCTCGGAATACTCTGTGGTGCACCTTCCGGCTATGATAGCGACGGAGATTTTGCTGATAAATTGCCGACCGAGACAGTGCCAATTCCCTTGCTTCCTCGAGCAAGTCCACATCATCTTCCCGGGCTTCCTTTGCCTCGGTCTCGGTGAACATTGTAACCCTTGGTGAGTCATACTGGATGTCGGTTGGAAGCACGGCTTCGGCACCGTACACCATGAAGAATGGTGTGTACCCGGTAGATCTGTTTGGTGTGGTCCGGAGACCCCACAACACTGCCGGTATCTCCTCTATCCAACATCCCGGAGTTCTCAACAGTGGCTCGATCAAGCGGGCTTTGATGTCGGCCAAGACCAAAGCATTTGCTCTCTCGACTTGCCCGTTGGCTTCCGGGTGAGCCACTGATGCCACATCCAACCGGATTCTCTTCTCAGCACAAAATCGAGCAAACTCCCCCACAGCAAAATTGGTGCCATTATCCGTGATGATGTTGTGCGGGTATCCGTATCTCAAGATGATGTCTTTCAAGAATTAAACTGAGGTGTGTCTGTCACACTTCCGGATTGGTTTGACCTCTGTCCACTTTGTAAACTTGTCCACCATGACCAGCATGTGCATCATATTGCCCCTTGCCGGCTTGAATTGCCGGACCATGTCCAAGCACCATACTACGAATGGCCAAGTGATAGGGATTGTTTTCAGTGCTGATGCCGGCATATCTATCCGGTGTGCAAACCTCTGGCACCCTCCACACTTACGGACAATGTTCTCTGCCTGCTGCAAGGTAGTAAGCCAGTAGAACCCATGCCGGAACACTTTTGCCACCAGCGCTCGAGATGATGCATGATGCCCACACTCCCCTTGGTGTATTTCCAATAGCATCTCTTGGCCTTCTTCGGGTTCCACACACCTTTGGAGCACCTCGGTGACACTTCTCTTGTACATCTCTTGATTGATGACGGTGTATGCCTTGGATCTCCTCAATATTTGCCGGGATTCTACTTCATTCTCCGGGAAGGTTCCATCCAATATGTACGCCATGATAGGTTGTGCCCATCCCGGGACAGGTCGAACCGGGAACATGGGGGCATCTATGTCCATTGGCTCTGCAGACATTACTTCCATCATCACGCTATTTAGTCTCTCCGAGTTCTGTGATGCAGTACCCGGGTTCAACACAATGTTCCCGACTTCCACGTCCATAGGTACAATTTCCGAACCATGCTCCTTGGGGATGAAGATAGAATCCGACTCGGGCGAAGGCTGGATAGACGGCTTCCTCAGATGCTCGAGAGCGATCCCGGGTGGGATGGCTTCCCGAGATGACCCTAGCTTGGACAACACATTTGCTGCTTCGTTTTCCCCTCTGGGTATGTGCTTGAACTCGCAGCCTTCAAAAAATCCGGATATTTTTTGCACATGGAACCGATACAAGGCCATGTTGGCGTCAATCGCATCCCAGTTCCCCGACACCTGCTGCACCACGAGGTCGGAATCACCGAAACACTCTATCCGGCGGATGCCGATTTCCTTGGCGACGTTCAGTCCATGAACTAAGGCCTCATACTCTGCAACATTGTTGGATGCCCGAAAGGGAATTTGCAGGACATACTTCAGCACATCTTGCTTCGGTGAGGTGAGGACCACTCCGGCACTCAATACGATCTTGGCCTTGGAACCATCGAAATGCATCCTCCAGAAGTTGTAGTCGGGAGCTGGAGGTTCGTACTGCATCTCGGCCCAGTCCACCAAGAAGTCCGGCAGCGCCTGCGACTTAATGGCGTCCCGTCTCTCGTATGCCGGAGCGTACGGAGACAACTGGATGGCCCATTTGGCAACCCGGCCGCTAGCATCTTTGCAGCTGATGATCTCGGCTAGGGGAGCCTCGCACACCACTGTGATTGGGTGCTCTTGAAAATAGTGCTTGAGCTTGGTCACTGCCAGGTACACCCCATATGCCATCTTCTGATAATGCGTGTAGTTTTGCTTGGATTCCGAGATCACCTCGCTCAAGTAATACACCGGCCTCTGTATCAGCTTGTCCCCTTCTTATCTTTCCACGACAATGGCTACACTTACTACCCGGTTAGTGGCAGCAATGTACAGCAACATAGGCTCCTTGGGCAATGGGGATGCCAACACTGGTGCTGATGAGAGCATTCTTTTCAAGTCATTGAATGCCGCATCCGCTTGTGGAGTCCACACGAAGTTTTACTCTTTTTCATCAGCTGATACAAGGGTAAGGCCTTCTCCCCTAGTCGGCTCACAAACCGACTTAGGGATGCCAAGCAACCAGTAAACTTCTGCACGTCTTTGAGACGTGCCGGCAGCTTCATGCTCTCGATTGCCCGTATCTTACTCGGGTTGACCTCAATTCCCCGGCTTGAAATGAGGAAACCGAGTAGTTTTCCTGCCGGAACGCCGAATGTGCATTTATCCGGATTCAACTTCATCCGGAATCTCCTTAAGTTTTTAAATGTTTCCCTCAGATCATCGATCAGAGAGGATCTTTCTTTTGTTTTTATGACTATGTCATCGACATATACTTCGGCATTCCGGCCTATTTGGTCATGTAAACATTTTTGCATACACCTCTGGTATGTAGCACCAGCATTTCTCAGACCAAAAGTCATGACACGATAGCAATAAGCCCCATATGGGGTGATAAAAGCAGTTTTCAATTGATCATCCGGATTCAAAGGTATCTGGTGAAAACCGGAATAGGCATCTAGAAAAGTCAAAAGTTCACTCCCGGCAGTGGAATCGATCACTTGATCTATCCGGGGAAGTGGAAAAGGATCTTCCGGGCAAGCCTTGTTGAGGTTGGTGAAGTCGATGCACATGCGCCACACCTTAAGCAGGAGGGGATCATCCTTCTTCTCCACCAGGATCGGATTTGAAATCCAATCCGGGTGTAGTACCTCCATCACGAATCCGGCAGCAAGCAGTACTACCAGATGTTCCATGATCGCCGCTCTTCTTTCGTCCGAGAGGCGCCTAGTCGGTTGCTTCACCGGCTTCGCATCCGGTCTGACAAACAGTGAGTGCTCAGCCAACTCCCTCGGAACGCCTTGCAGATAATCACTTCACCACGCAAAAGCATCCCGATTCTCACGGAGGAAGTCGACGAGCTCGCCTTCCTATTTGCTGTCCAGGCTGCTGCCGATGATGACCTGGCGCTCCGGGTACTTGGGGTCAACACCCACCTTCTTGGTCTCCTTTGGTGGCTGGAATGAGGCGTTCTGCTCCGGGTTCCCCATCCCGGGCATTCCGAGTTGCGAGGTCTGGGCCAGTGCCACTACCTGCTGAATCCTCTTTTCTCCTCCGCAATGACCAGGGACTCGGCTAAGTTTGAACCGGCAGTTGCACAATCTATAGAACGCTTGTGGTCTCCTGCTATGGTGATCACCCCATTTGGACCCGGCATCTTCATCTTCAGGTACCCCATGTGGGTGGATATCATGAACTTGGCCAGTGCGGGTCTGCCAATGAGTGCATGGTATGGACTCTCGAGATCCACCACCTCGAATTCCAGGCTCTCTGTCCGGCAATTCTCCCGGGTTCCAAATAACACCTCAACCCAGATCTTGCCCATAGGGGAGCATGAGACTCCGGGTACAATGCCGTGAAAGGTTGTCTCGGTTGGGAGCAGCGTGTTCATGGACACCCCTAATTTCAGCATGGTATCCTTGTACATAATGTTAATGGCACTACCATTGTCAATTAGCACCCGGCTGAAGCGGACGTTGAGGCTTGGTCCGACAAATGTCGGGTCCACCACCAGATCATAGCCACCAGGCTTAGGCATAACCCGGGGGTGATCCTTCCGGCTCCAAGTGATCTCCATCTCGGACCAGTGCAGGAACTTGGGCACCGCCGGGATCACGGCATTCACCTCCAGAGCGCGTTGTCGTACACTCTTCCGGTCAGTGGGTTCGGTCACGAAGACCATATAGCTCTGATGTGCCTCCCGGTAGTTGCCTTGTTGGTGTCTGGGTTGGTTACTCGGACCAGCGCCATTATCATTCCGGGTGTGTACCATGTTTACTGGTCTGGGAGGGGGTCCTTGGTTGGGTGGGTTAATCCGGACCGCATTGGCACCGGATAGCGGTGGAGGAGGCCTCGGGATGTTCGGTCGTGACGCCGGAGCGTTTGGCCGGGTAGCTCCCGCGCTGCCCTCTTGTAGTGTGCGCCGATACCAGCTGCACTGCCGGGTAGAGTGGTTTGCGGGCTTGTTGGCCTCCAACGTATGGTAGTAGCATGGCTTGTTCAGCATCTTTTCATACGTCAGGGGCCTCTTCTGGTCCACCCAAGTCTTCTGCACTTCTTGGCTCTGCCCCCAAGCCGGGCCAGTGGTTTTCTGCCGCTGATTGCTGCCGGCATCTCCCTGATCTCGGCCAACAGCTGCAACCTGCTGCGAGGCATAGTGGAACTCGGGCTGGCTCCTTTTCGGGCCGAAATCGTGGCGATCATGGCTTATGCTCGGCCCTGAACGATGAGTTTCCGCATTCCTCCTATTGGAGTCTCCGACATCCACTAGGGGTTGCATGGGATCTCCAAGCGTGTAGGTATCGGCGATGCGCATGGTCTCTGCCAAGGTTGTCGGCATCTTCCTTTGTAGCTTTTGCCAAAGCATAGAGCCATGCCGGCATCCCTGCGCAAACCACGAGATGGCCTGTGCCTCAACAACCCCTTCGCAAGAATTGCGAATGTTGCTCCACCGAGTAAGGTACTCCCGGTCGGTTTCGTTGCTCCTCTGCCGACAGATGGCGAGCTGCTGAGGTCGGTTGGGCCTCTTGTACGTACTGGTGAAATTGCTGATGAAGGCCTCCTCGAAATCCAACCAACAGTCTATGCTGCCAGTTCTCAAGTTGTTCAGCCAAATCCGGGCGGGTCCTTCCAACATCTGTGGTATGTACCGTACTTCCCAGCGCATGTTTCCACCGGCTATGCTTACTGCAGTTACATAGTCGGTTAGCCAGTCCTCCGGCTTCGAGCTGCCTTAATAGGTCTTGGCACCCCGGTTGAGCTGGAAATTTCTTACAGCTGGTTCTCGCATGATCCGAGGTCCAAAGCATGCAGGTCCCGGAGAGCCTTGTTCCTCAACCAACTCGGATTGGTGAATCCGATCGAGCCTGATCCGGGCATCTGCGGGATCTAACTGTCGAGTTCCTATCCGAGATCCCAAGGGATTCTCATTAGGCTGGTATCCGAGTTGCTGCAACCTCGAGTTGCCATCATCATGTCGGTTAACCACAGGAGCTACGGCTTGTTGCGGTGCAGAAGCAGCGTCTCTCTACCGGTTTCCCTGACTTTGTGGTGGATACCGGGGTGGATGGCCGTGGCTTACCGCAGCATCGTTTCCTACACCTTGGTTACCACCACCATGGCTACCCTGAGCTTGACCGGGATTGTTTCGTCCGGCTTGCTGACTCCGGCGAAGGCCGGGTCATATGCCTGCAACTGCTTGTTTTTCCCGGATCCCCTGCTCCGGCTTCGGCTCTTGCTCTTTCTTTTACTCGGGTGCGGAGAGGAAGCCTCTCCGCCCGATTTGTCGCTCTCGGCCCTGGCCGAATGCACCTGTGATCCAACTCCGCTGATTCTTCTTCTTGAAGGCCTTGTTCTGCCGGTTAACCTCTATGACTAACTCATTGACCCGCTTTTGTTGCTTACGGAGAGCTTCTCCGGATAGCCCGGCCAACTCAGCCATAGCTGCCTCTGCAGCCCTAAGAGTTTTGGCAGGCGAGCTGTACACCGGCTTCTCTGCCGAGATCATGCTATCCGTCCCGCTATGGCTAGGTGTCGTGCTACCTGCCAACTCATCATTCACCATTCTGCCCTTTTTACGCAGGTCAGCAATGCGCTTGTCCCGAGAGCCTATCTTGGGGAACCCGTGAGCTGCATTGTACTCCGGGAGACTGGCACTAAGCTCACGCCGGATCTCGGCGATCTCCTGTGCCTCCGCGAGCAGCAACTTGCGCTGCTCGTCCAAATCAGCCGAGGTGACTTGGGTATCCACATCGACAGTCACGGGGACAGCCAGCTTGGCCACCAGACCCGAGAGGGGATTCGGACGGCGACGATGGTGGGATGGCTGAGGATCACCGTCTCGGGCAGCGCCTCTCTCTTGCGGAGGTTTTGCCAGCCGAATCCGGTGAGTAACGGCATCGCCATCGGGGGCATCCTGGAACACCTCCTCGGTCACTCCGACCATCATGACCGCGACGCAGCCCGCGGGGCGATCGACATGCGGATCACGGGCGGGGCGGAGCATGGGGGGATCTTCAGCCTCCAGGATAACATCCGGGTAGCTGCAGACGATCTCGGTGGCGACGTAGGTGGTGAAGGCGCCGAAGTCGATGAGGCATCCGTTAGCCGGGAAGGGCTTGTTCCAGAAGCAACCAGCATTGTCGCTGACGAAATCCATCTCGCCCAGCCTACCAACCAGTCCGGAGAGAACTCTAAGGCCGGAGTGAACGGAGGAACCCGTCCGGATGTGTACACCAGCCAGCGCCTCTGTCAGCCCCACGGTGGGCGCCAACTGTCGTGGTGGTGTCACGGCAGATGCCATAGGATGGCTAAAGTGTGGGGCCGATGGACGCTGGTGGATCCGGGGAGGGCTAGCGAACTAAAGAGCTCGCACGAAGGAGGATGCCGGAATAACCGGGATCTCCAAGGAACACAAATCACCACCGAAGAAAACAAGAGAAGATCTAGCAAATACAAACAACTGCGCGAAGGCAGAGAACACACACACACGATGTACCCAGGTTCGGGGCCCTCGTGGGGAGGTAACACCCCTACTCCTGCCTTTCCTCTCAATATAAGTGTGGAATGAGATCTACAACATGCTCTCTGAGCTCTTGCGGTGATGAACACGATGAACAAGATGAACTAGAGAGAGGGAGGAGTAAATGCCCTAGGAGTAAATGAGACTAAGGTTTTGGCTTCCAAGTTGGTCCCTCTTGCACAGGGGCAGTTATGGCGCCTTTTTCAGAGTTCCGGCCCGGAGGGCCGGAAACCTTAATCCGGGATGGCCCCACCAGACAGGCCTAACGGTTATGTCGACACCGGCTAGTGCGACCTAGCCGCCGACCTATCCGGCATAGCCCTGCCGTCATCATTCCGGCAAGGACAGCAGGCGCCGTCCTGGAACATCATTGTCCCTTTGTCAGAGACAAGACATGTCTTTGCCCATCCCGAGTAGCCTTTTCCGGATTGCCGGGCTAGGCATGTCCGATCTTGTCGTACCGTTATCGTACCGGCTAACACGCTCCCGTGTCAGGCGGGAGGTGACCATGCTTCCGTGTCAGGCGGGAGGTGACCATGCTTCCGTGTCAGGGGGGATGGTACTTCCCCCCGTGCCAGGCGGGAAAGCCTGCTCCGGACCGTTGACGACTTACCGGCATCTCCCATGCCGGCTACCTCCTTGCTCCATTATGTAAGTCTTCCCTGCACACACTGGACAACCTGCTAGGACCGAGATCTATATGTCGGTTAGCCTGTGCCCGGGGAGCGAGCTTGTACCTTTCTCACCTACCCGGGGAGTCTATCCGGTTCACCCGGGATCTCCTCCACCGGGGAGTGTACCCGGAGCTCCCGAGATCCCTTCCGGATGTAGCCGATTAACACTTAGGATGAGCAACTCTAGGCCTAGCCTCCCGAAGATGTCTTGGGCTGCTACCAAAGACATCTTCGAGAAGCTAGTTCTTAGAGCAACCATCTGCTTGGGCTTATGCCGCTCTGAAGGCCTGGGGGAGGCTATTTATAGATTCCAGGGGTGACCCTTGCAACCCCCAAGAGACAACTTGGGCTTAACCAGCTACGAAAGGTCAAGTTGCCCCTTCAGTATCCTAAAGGGCAGCACTTGCACTCTCCAAAGGTCAAACACTATTGTCATACGGCTGATTTGCACCGGGATCTGCCCTACCCGGGGGGCAGCCCCCCGACATTACCTTACCTACCTATTACATGGTATTTCCCGCCATTCCAAGCAAATACTTCGTGTGCTACTTTTTATTCAAAATTTATTATCCCTTATTTGTGTCAATGTTTATTAGCTCATGAGGAGGTATGTGGTGTTACGGATATCAACCTTGTCGTTAGCTTTTAGACAGACTTTCACCAACCGGACTAGTGGCATATACACCGCGTATCGATTAATTTTGCAAAAAGAGCTCGCAAAAGGGGTGCCCAGTCCCAATTAATTACAACTTTAACTGCTACATTATTTTCGCAATTTTGCCTTGATCTAATCAGCCAATCGATGATACTAGTTCTAAACTACATGTGTAAACAAAAGAGAAAAGAGGGGTGATCTGCCTTGCTGGTAGAAATAACGTCCTTCATGGGAGCCGCTCTTCAAATTCTGGTTGACAAGGGGGGTAGAGTGCTCATTACCATTTGTTGACAATGACAAACACCGCTCAAAACTTACTTGTATGCTCTAAATTTCGAAAACCTATAAAAGTAAGAAGCTCTAGCACATGCTTGTATCCCTGCTTCCCTCTACGAAGGGCCTATCTTTTACTTTATGCTAAGTCAGTTTACCTACTTCTTTCTATCCTCGAAGCAAACACTTGTGTCAATTGTGTAGAACAATTCTTATATGCTTACTTATTGCACTTGTTATATTCCTTTGTGTTGACAACTATCTATATGATATACATGTTCAAAGTTGAAAGCCAATGCTGAAACTTATATCTTCCTTTGTGTTACTTCAATGCTCTTTTACTTAGATAATATTGCTTTATGAGTTAACTCTTATGCAAATCTTATTGATGCTTGTTTGAAAGTACTATTCATGAAGAGTTTTTATTTATACGATATAGTTGTTTACTCCTTGCCTATATGTTAGCAAAGTATAGATCATTGCCTTGAGTCATTCCATTTATAAGATGAGCCTTATATTATTATATGATCAAGATTGTGTGAAAGCATGTCACTTCAGAAATTATTATTTTTATCATTCTTGCCTACTCGGGACGAGTAGAACTAAGCTTGGGGTTGTTGATACGTCTCCAACGTATCTATAATTTCTTACGTTCCATGCTATGTTATATTATGTTATTACATGTTTTATATGCATTTTCTGGGACTAACCTATTAACAAGATGCCAAAGTGCCAGTTGCCTGTTTTCTGCTGTTTTTGGTTTCAGAAAAGTACTTAAGAAAATATTCTCGGAATTGGAAAAGAAACATCCTGGAATTAATTTTGGAAACGGAACGTTCCAGAACACCGAAAACGAGACAGAGAGGGGCCACGAGGCGGCCACACCACCCTGTGGCGCGGCTCCCTTCCTCGTCGCGCTAGGAGGTGGTGTGAGCCCCTCGGGCGCCCACCGTCATCGCCCTTTCGCCCATAAATACCTCCTGACCTAAAAACGATCGGACGATATCCAATATTTCCTCCTTAGGTCCCGAGCGCCACCGCCACCGCCGACAAGTTTCGGGGGTCAGAAGTTCCTGTTCCGGCACCCTGCCGGGACGAGGATCGACCCCCGGAGCCATCTCCATCGACTCCACCACCTCCACTTCGACTCCATGATGGTTTGTGAGTAGTTCCCCATGGACTACGGGTTCTTAGCAGTAGCTAGTTGGTACTTTCTCTCCCGTGTACTTCAATACAATGTTCTCATGAGCTGCCTTACATGATTGAGATCCTTATGATGTAATCTATGTTGTGTTTGTTGGGATCCGATGAATTGTTAGATTATGATCAGTCTATCTATATAAGTTTGTGAAGTTATTGTTGCTGCAATCTTGTTGTGTTTAATGCTTGTCACTGTGTACGAGTGGCATGATCTTAGATTTGAGCTCTATATTTATTGCTTAGATTGTATCTACAAGTTGTATGCACATGTCATTGTCCGGAACCGATGGCCCCAAAGTGACAGCAATTGGGATAACCGGATGGAATGGCTATGATGTGAGGATCACATGTTTTCACCAAGTGTTAATGATTTTCTCCGGTGCTCTATTAAAAGGAGCACCTTAATTGCCAGTAGTTTCCGTAGAGGCCCCGCTGCAAACGGGCTGGCGGGACAAAAGATGTTATGCAAGTTTCTCAATGCGAGCACGCACAACTATATATGGAAAACATGCCTATATAATTAATAATCTGGATATTCTATCTTAATGCTATTTCAATATTGTCAATTGCCCAACTGTAATTTGTTCACCCGACACTCGTTCTTGAGAGTTACCACTAGTGTAGATAACTGGGAACCCCGGTCCTTCTGTCATCATCATAGCTCTAAAGTCAACTCCACGCAAACAACAATTCTCTGGTGCCATTGTCTCTGTGTTATTGTTACTATTGCTATCATATTACTCCTGCTTTCACATCACCCCTGTTACTAGTGCTTTTTCACATGCATCTGAATTGACAACTCGGCTGTTGAAGCTTATAAGTATTCTTTACCTGCATGCATCAAATAATTCAAATGTGATATTTCAAATCTTTTCAAATATTCAACTAGTGAATCAATTTGACTATTTTGAAACTATATAAATTTGCCAAAAGTTTTTATATCATTTTCTTTTCTATTTTGTTTTAAAAATACAAACACAGAAAAGAAATAAAAGAAAAAATATAAAACAGAGAAGGAAAAAATGAGTTCTGGCCCACTTCGGCCCACTTCAGCCCAGCCCAACTTGGCCCATTGCATGTTGTCTTCTTCCTCATCGTATGGGAAGAACCTTTACACGGTGGAGGGCATGGCGCCACTGCCATGGAGCCCCCACTCCCTCACCTGCTCCCCCTCCCTTAAAGCCACCCCAGCGCCTCCCACGAAACCCTAGCCTCTCTCCCCTCCCCTCTTGTCGGGGGGCTGCCCCCCGGGTAGGGGCAGATCCCGGTATAATTCAGTAAGGTGCCAACAATACTTGACCTTTGGCGAGAGCAAGGGACACCTCCTGGTGTGCTGAAAGGGCAACTTCACCCTTGAACACTGGTAGAGGGCAAAATGCCTCCTGGCAGGCGCAAGGGTCAGCTCTGGCAGCTATAAGTAGACACCCCCGGCCCTCACAATCGCAGCACAAGCATAAGCGGGTGGTTCCTCTAAGAACTAGCTTCTCGAAGATGTCTTTGCTGGTAGGCTAAGACATCTTCGGGAGGCTAGGCCTAGAGATACTGATCCTGGGGCGAGCTCGGACGCCTCCGGAAAGGATCCCGGATCTCGGGCTCCGAGGAAACTCTCGGAAGGAGGTATACTCGGCTTTACCGGATAGGTAGTCCGGATAGGTGCTAACCGGAGTGTATGTCTCGGTCTTGATCTTGTGTAGGAGAAGCTCACAGTGCCAAGCGAGGAGGTAGCCGGCTTAAGGGATCCCGGTAGGCCGTCAACGGTCTATAACAGGCTTTCCCGTCTATTGCGGGGAGAAGTACCATTCCGCCTGACACGGAAGCATGGTCACCTCCCGCCTGACACGGAAGCATGGTCACCTCCCGCCTGACACGGGAGCGCGTCAGCCGGTACGACCACGGTACGACAAGACCTGACATGCCTAGCCCGGCAATCCGGAAAAGGCTATCCGGGATGGGTCAAGACATGTCTTGTCTCTGGCAGGGGGACAATGATGGTTCAGGACGGCGCCTGCTGTCCTTATCGAGATGATGACGCAGGGGCTATGCCGGATAGCGCGGCAACTAGCTAGCACTAGCCGGTGACGACATGCCGGTTAGGCCTGTCCGGTGGGGCCAAGCCGATTTAGGGTTTCCGGCCCTCCTGGCCGAAACTCTATAAAAGTCGCCATAACTGCTCCTGAGAGGGAGAGACCAACTGGAGAGCCAAAGCTATAGTTACATTTACTCCTAGAGCATTTACTTCTTCACACCTTGAGTTCATCTAGTTCCTTGTAATCTTCCCTTTTGAGAGATCTAGCAGCAAGTTCTAGCTCTTGTGCCACAGATATATAGAGAGGAAAGGCAGGAGTAGGGGTGTTACCTCCTCGCGAGGGCCCTGAACCTGGGTATATCGCGTGTGTGTTGTGTGCCTTCGTGCATTTGTTCGTGTTTGTTAGATCTTCCCCCTCGCACTTTGATCTTGTTTCTTGTTCCTGGGAGATCTCGGTTATACCGGGATCCTCTTCGCGTGGGCTATTCAGCTCGCTATCCCTCCCCGGATCCACCAACGTCCATCGGCCCCACACATTAGCCATCCTATGGCATCTGCCGTGACACCACCACGACAGTTGGCGCCCACCGTGGGGCTCATAGAGGCGTTGGCTGGTGTACACATCCGGACGGGCTCCCCTGTTCACTTCGATGTTCGGGTTCTCTCTGGCCTGGTCGTAAGGCTAGGGGAGATGGACTTCGTCTGCAACAACGCAGCATGCTTCCGGAACAGACCTTTTCCGGTGAACGGATGTCTCATTGACTTTGGTGGTTTCACCACCTACGTCGCCACCGAAGTTATCTGTAGCTACCCGGACGTGGTCCTGGAAGCTGAGGACCCTCCAATGCTCTGCGCGGCTCGGGGTCTGCGTGCCGGTCGCCCCCCGAGTCCCGTCGCCGTAATGATGGTCGGGGCAACCGAGGAGGAGTACCAGGACGCTGACGGCGATAACGGGAGCGGCCACATCTGTTTGGCCAAACCCCCGCAGGAAAGATCTGTGACCCGGGATGGCGATCCACAGCCGTCCCAGCCGCGGCGTCGTCCGGATCCCCTCTCGGGCCTGGTGGCCAAGTTAACTATGCCTATGGCCGCTGAAGCAGATACCCAGGCCACTTCGGCTGAGTTGGAGGAGCAGCGGAGGTTGCTACTCGCTGAAGCGCAGGAGATCGCCGAGATCCGTCGCGAGCTCAATGCTAGCCTCCGGGAGTACAATGCAGCTCACGGATTTCTTAAGATAGACTCCCGGGACAAGCGCATCGCGGATCTGCGCAAGAAAGGAAGAATGGTGAATGAAGAGCTGGCAGGTGGAGCCACTACCAGTCACACGGGAAGTCGGATTTCAGCGGGGAAGCCGGTGTACAGCTCACCGGCGAAAACTCTTAGGGCCGCTGAAGCCGCCATGGCCGAGTTGGTGGGGTTATCCGATGAGGCCCTACGCAAGCAGCAAGAGCGCGAGTAAACGAGTTGTTGATTGAGGCCAACCGTCAGAATCAGGCCTTCAAAAAGAAGAACCCCGGGGCAGGATCTCAAGTGCACTCGGCAAGACCCAATAGCCAGAAATCGGACGGGGAGGCCTCTTCCCCGCATCCGAGCAGAAGCAAGAGCAAGAGCAAGAGCCGGAGCCGGAGTCGAGGTTCCGGGAAGAACAAGCAGCTACAGACCTATGACCGGCCTTCGCCGGTATACAGCAAGCCGGGCAAGCCAGACAGCGAAACTCGGGGCAGGCGGGAAGTACCCGTGAGGATGGTAACCTGGGTGTAGGAAAAAATAACCCGGTCGGCCGTGGTAATCCACCCCGGAACCCTCCTCATGTTCAGGGAAACCCACAGAGGGAGGTCGCCTCTGTTCCCCAGCAGGCCGTGATCCCGGCGCAGAACAGGCTCAACGATGGCAACTCGAGGCTGCAGCAGCTCGGGTATCAGCCAGACGAGAACCCTTTGGGATCTCGGATAGGAACCAGACAGCTGAACCCGGCAGATGTCAGATTCCGGCTCGACCGGATTCACCAATCCGAGTTGGTGGAAGAGCAAGGACCTCCGGGACCTGCCTGCTTCGGACCTCGGATCATGAGGGAACCACCTGTTCGGAACTTTCAGCTCAACAGAGGTGCCAATACCTATGACGGCAGCAAGAAGCCGGAGGACTGGCTAACCGACTATGTAACAGCAGTAAGCATAGCCGGTGGAAACAGACGATGGGCAGTACGATACGTACTGCAGATGTTGGAAGGACCTGCCCGGATCTGGTTGAACAACCTGAGAGCTGGCAGCATAGACTGCTGGTTAGACTTTGAGGAAGCATTCATCAGCAACTTCACCAGCACGTACAAAAGGCCTAACAGACCTCAACAGCTCGCCATCTGTAGGCAAAGAGACCGACCGGGAATACCTTACCCGGTGGAGCAATATTCGCAACTCTTGCGAAGGAGTGGTAGAGGCGCAGGCCATCTGCTGGTTTGCACAGGGATGCCGGCATGGCTCAATGCGGTGGCAAAAATTGCAGAGAAAGATGCCAACGACCTTGGCAGAGACCATGCGCATCGCCGATACCTACACGCTTGGAGATCCCATGCAACCCCTGGTGGATGTCGGTGACTCCAACAGGAGGAATGCGGGACCTCAGCGTTCGGGACCGAGCAGGAGCCACGATCGCCAGGAGTTCGGCCAGAAGAGGAATCAGCCCGAGTACCACCATGCCGCACAGCACGTCGCAGCAGTAACCCGGGAGCAGGAGGATGCCGGCAACAGCCAGCGTCAAAAGACAAGTGGCCCGGCTTGGGGTCAGAGTCAGGAGGTGCAAAAGACCTGGGTGGAACAAAAGAAGCCCCTGACATATGAGGAAATGCTGAACAAGCCATGCTGCTACCATACTCTGGAGGCCAACAAGCCCGCAAACCACTCTACTCGGCAGTGCAGCTGGTATCAGCGCACGTTGCAGGAAGGCAGCTCGGGAGCTATTCGGCAGAGTGCTCCGGCATCTCGGCCCAATATCCCGAGACCCCCTCCTCCGACATCGGGGGCCAACGCTGTCCGAATCAACCCGCCTCCGCGAGGACCCCCACCTCGGCCAGTGAATGTGGTGCACACCCGAAATGACAACGGTGCAGGCCCCAGTAACCAAGCCGGACAGCAGCAGAGCAACTACCGGGAGGCACATCAAAGCTATGTGGTCTTCGTGACCGAACCTACTGACCGGAGAAGCGTGCGACAGCGTGCCCTGGAGGTAAATGCTGTGATCCCGACGGTGCCCAAGTTCTTGCACTGGTCCGAGATGGAGATCACGTGGAACCGGAAGGATCACCCCAGGGTTATGCCTAAGCCGGGGGCGTATGCCTTGGTGGTGGACCCAACTTTTGTCGGACCCAACCTCAACGTCCGCTTCAGCCGGGTTCTAATCGACAATGGCAGTGCCATTAACATCATGTACAAGGACACGATGCTGAAGCTGGGGGTGTCCATGAACACCTTACTGCCTACCGAGACAACCTTCCACGGCATTGTGCCCGGAGTCTCTTGCTCACCCATGGGAAAGATATGGGTTGAGGTGCTATTCGGAACTCGGGAGAACTGCCGAACCGAGAGCTTGGAGTTCGAGGTCGTGGACCTCGAAAGCCCATATCACGCACTGATCGGCAGGCCAGCCCTGGCCAAGTTCATGATCTCAACTCACATGGGGTACCTCAAGATGAAGATGCCGGGACCTAACGGCGTAATCACCATCTCGGGAGACCACAAGCGCTCCATGGAGTGTGCCTCGGCGGGGTCATGCTTAGCTGAATCCCTGGTGATCGCAGAAGAGAAGAAGAGAATCCAGCAGGTGGTGGCAATGGCCAAGACCTCCCAACTCGGAATGCCCGGGATGGTGAACCCGGAGCAGGGGGCATCATTTCAGCCCCCCAAAGAGACCAAGAAGGTGTGTGTGGATCCCAGCAACCCGGAGCGCCAAGTTATCATTGGCAGCAACCTGGACAGCAAATAGGAAGGCGAGCTCGTCGACTTCCTCCGTGAGAATCGGGATGCTTTTGCGTGGTCGAGTGACGATCTGCAAGGTGTCCCGAGGGAGTTGGCTGAGCACTCTCTGTTTGTTAGACCGGATGCGAAGCCGGTAAAGCAACCAACTAGGCGCCTTTCGGATGAAAGAAGAGATGCCGTCATGGAGCATCTGGCTATACTGCTGGCCGCTGGATTCATAATGGAAGTGCTGCACCCGGATTGGATATCGAATCCGGTCCTGGTAGAGAAGAAGAAGGATGATCCCCTCCTGCTTAAGGTGTGGCGCATGTGCATCGACTTCACCAACCTCAACAAAGCATGCCCGAAGGACCCCTTTCCATTACCCCGGATAGATCAAGTGATAGATTCCACTGCCGGGAGTGAGCTTTTGACTTTTTTAGATGCCTATTCTGGTTTTCACCAGATACCTTTGAATCCGGATGATCAATTGAAAACTGCTTTTATTACCCCTTATGGGGCTTATTGCTATCGTGTCATGACTTTCGGTTTGAGGAATGCTGGTGCTACATACCAGAGGTGCATGCAGAAATGTTTGCATGACCAGATAGGCCGAAATGCCGAGGTCTATGTCGATGACATAGTCATAAAAACAAAAGAAAAAGCCTCACTAATAGAGGATCTGAGGGAAATATTCAAAAACTTAAGAAGGTTCCGAATGAAATTGAACCCGGATAAGTGCACATTTGGTGTTCCGGCAGGAAAGTTACCCGGTTTCCTCATCTCAAGCCGGGGAATCGAGGTCAACCCGGGTAAAATTCGTGCTATCGAGAGCATGAAATTGCCCGTGCGTCTCAAGGATGTGCAGAAGTTTACCAGGTGTCTTGCATCCCTAAGTCGGTTTGTGAGTCGACTTGGGGAGAAAGCCTTGCCCCTGTACCAACTGATGAAGAAGAGCAAGACATTTGTTTGGACCCCGCAGGCTGACGCGGCATTCAACGATTTGAAGAGAATGCTCTCAACAGCACCCGTGTTGGCATCCCCATTACCCAAGGAACCTATGCTGTTGTATATTGCCGCAACCAACCGAGTAGTCAGTGTGGCAATGGTGGTAGAAAGGGAAGAAGGGGCCAAGCTGATACAGAGGCCGGTGTATTACCTCAGTGAGGTGATCTCGGAATCCAAGCAGAACTACCCGCACTACCAGAAAATGGCGTATGGGGTGTACATGGCAGTGACCAAGCTCAAGCACTACTTTCAGGAACACCCGATCACAGTGGTATGCAAAGCTCCTCTGGCCGAGATCATCGGTTGCAAGGACGCTAGCGGCCGGGTAGCCAAATGGGCCATCCAGTTGTCTCCATACGCTCCGGCGTATGAGAGACGAGATGCCATCAAGTCGCAGGCGCTGCCGGACTTTTTGGTGGACTGGGCCGAGATGCAGTATGAACCTCCGATGCCGGATTACAATTTCTGGAGGATGCATTTCGATGGCTCAAAGGCTAAGATCGGATTGGGTGCCGGAGTGGTCCTCACTTCCCCAAAACAAGATGTACTGAAGTATGTGCTGCAAATTCATTTTCGGGCATCCAACAATGTCGCAGAATATGAGGCCTTGGTTCATGGACTGAACGTCGCCAAGGAGATCGGCATTCGCCGGATAGAGTGTTTCGGTGACTCCGACCTCGTAGTGCAACAGGTGTCGGGGAATTGGGATGCCCTCGATGCAAACATGGCCTTATACAGGTTTCATGTGCAGAAAATATCCGGATTTTTTGAAGGATGCGAGTTCAAGCATATACCCAGAGGAGAAAACGAGGCAGCGGATGTATTGTCCAAGCTAGGATCGTCTCGAGATGCCATCCCACCCGGGATAGCTCTGGAGCATTTGAGGAAGCCATCTATTCAACCCTCACCCGAATCGGATTCTATCTTCATCCCCAAGGAACCTGGTGCAGATGCAGTACCCATGGAAGTAGATGTCGGGAGCGTCACATCAAACCCGGGGACTGCATCACAGTGCTCAGAGAGGCAAAGAAAGATGATGATGGAGGTGATGTCGGCAGAGCCAATGGACGTAGACGCTCCCGTATTCCCGGTTCGACCTGTCCCGGGATGGGCACAGCCCATTATGGCTTATATCTTGGAAGGAATCCTCCCGGAAAATGAAGTGGAAGCCCGGCAGATAATGCGAAGGTCAAAAGCATACACCGTCATCAATCAAGAGTTATACAAGAGGAGTGTCACTGAGGTACTCCAGAGATGTGTAGAACCGGCTGAAGGACAAGAGATGCTCCTGGAAATACATCAGGGGGAGTGTGGACATCATGCATCATCCCGGGCCCTGGTGGCAAAAGTGTTCCGGCATGGGTTCTACTGGCCCACTGCGCTGCAGCAAGCAGAAGATATTGACCGGAAGTGTGGAGGATGCCAGAGATTTGCTCACCGGATACATATGCCGGCGTCAGCACTGAAGACCATCCCTATCACTTGGCCATTCGCAGTATGGTGTTTGGATATGGTCGGGCAGTTCAAGCCGGCAAGAGGCAATATGACACATATACTGGTGATGGTGGACAAATTCACCAAGTGGATAGAGGTCAAGCCAATCCGGAAGTGTGATGGACACACCGCTGTGCAATTCCTGAAAGACATCATCTTGAGATACGGGTACCCGCACAGCATTATCACAGATAATGGCACCAACTTTGATGTGGGGGAATTCGCTCGATTTTGTGCTGAGAAGGGAATCCGGCTGGATGTAGCATCAGTTGCACACCCGGAAGCAAATGGGCAAGTCGAAAGAGCGAATGCCTTAGTCTTGGCCGGCATCAAAGCTCGTTTGATCGAACCACTGTTGAGAACTCTGGGATGCTGGATAGAGGAGTTACCGGCGGTGTTATGGGGTCTCCGGACTACACCGAATAGATCCACCGGGTACACACCATTTTTTATGGTATACGGTGCTGAGGCAGTACTCCCGACTGGCATACAGTATGATTTCCCGAGAGTGACAATGTTCACCGAGACCGAGGCAAAGGAGGCCCGAGAAGATGATGTAGATTTACTCGAAGAGGCAAGAGAATTGGCACTATCTCGGTCTGCAATTTATCAACAGAATCTCCGTCGCTATCATAGCCGGAAAGTGCACCCGAGGGTGTTCCGAGAAGGGGATCTGGTGCTGAGGCTCATCCAACGCACGGCCGGAATGCATAAATTGTCACCTCCATGGGAGGGACCTTTTGTGATAAGCAGGGCATTGCACAATGATTCTTATTACCTTGTAGATGCACAGGAGGCTAGGAAAGGTGTAATGGACAAATCCGGTGAGGAAACCAAGCGTCCATGGAATGTAGCACTACTTCGCCCCTTTTACACATAAAGGGCTCAGTGTATGTTGTATCTCAGTTTTTAGTATTAATGAAAGTAAGGCACCCCGGGAGGAACCCGGGGACTGCCTGGTTGTGTGTGTGTCTTGTTTTTATTTTTGTCAAATTCATTTGTTGTTTTATACCGGCATCTCGGGAAGGAACCCGGGGACTGCCGGATAACTCTCTTCTGTTTTATTTGTATGCCGGAAAGTTCCGAGTTCGATTCTCAAAGTCAAAGTAATGTATGTCATGTGAAATCATCTTGTGACTCGACTGACGCACGCCAAAATGGTAGTCAAGAGCTAAGAGAGGGAAGGTGGGAAACACAAAAATGGTCTCGGGGACTCGGAGCAGGAACTTATCCGGCATACCTATTTGTTACTAACTCAGTTATTTCTTATGTCGGGAATTCGGTTAGTCGGAACTCGGATTGTTTTAAGTAATGTATGTCGTATGTGGAGTTTTCTGACTCGACTGTCTTACGCCGAAATGGTAGACAAGAGCAGAAATTACCTAAGTACGGTAAACATGAAAGGCAATTCGGGAACTCAATAACAGAATAAATTGACATAAGTTGTTCGAATAGATAGCTCAGTACGAAACGAAAATAATATAAGTGTATGTTACATCTTGCACCCGGCATCCCGGGGATTTAACGAGTCTACTCTTAAGTATAGCTAAGTAATAGGAGAAGTCGGCTTCTCGGCGGAGACACCAGCAGAAGGAGCGACCCCGGGAGCAGCACCAGCAGAAGAAGCGACCCCGGGAGCAGCATCAGCAGGAGCAGTAGTGTAACGCCCCGGGATTTATCCCCTTTTTATCTATGAGTTTTTCTTTTTGCATCGACATAGCATCGCATTGCATCACATTAATTTAATTGTTGCATTTAAATTAAATTTCCACATTTAAATTCGAATGCATTTCAAATTAATTAAAAATGTGTTATTTTTAAATCTTTAAAAAATGTTAAAAACTAGTTTATTAAATTGTCCTTTGAAAACTAAAAATATTTTATAAAGGTTTCGTGTTCAAATTCATTTTCGTTTTTGTTCTAAAAATATAAAACGAAAAAGAATAACGGGAGAGAAATAAAGCCGAAGCCCACCTAAGCCAAACCCTAGGTTTCCCCCCCCCCCCCCCCCAGAAATTTCTTCCCACCCCCTGGGAACTTTGCAGCCGCCCCCCTCCACTTCTCCCTTTTTCCTTTTCTCTTTTTCCCCCCTCCTTTTCTTTCTTTCCTTTTTCTTTCTTTTTTTTCTTTTTTTCCCTTCTTCTCTTTCTTTTCTTCTTCCTCATCCCGCACCATCTCCATCCCCCCGGACTGCCCTGCTCCGGCCCCGGCCGCCTCGCGCCTCTGCCTTGCGCAGGCCGCACCGTGCCCCGCACACAACACCTCCCCGACGCCCGGTCGTCGTCCCCGACCCGCACGAGCCCTCCGCGCCGCCCCGCACCCGACGTCGCCGCCTCCGCCCCGGCCGCTCCACCGGCCCGCCGCCTCCGGCCGCTCATGCGCGCCCGCGCCTGCGCCTCCGCCGCCCGCGCCATGGCCGCCGTCCCGCGTCGCCGCCGTGCGCCTCCATCTCCCGCCACGCCGCGTTCCTCCCGGCCGGCGCCCCGTCCTACCCATGTCGCCCACGCCCGCGCCGGCCCTGCGCCTCTCCAGCGCGCGCGCCCTCCGGCCGCCGCCCGTCCCCGCCTCCGGCTGCCCCGGCGCCGAGCGCCTCCTCGCGCTGCCGCCCTGCGCCTCCACCACGCCCGCGCCGCCGCGCCCCCGGGTCGCCGCTCCCCACGCCAGCGCCGCCAGCGCCTGCGCAAGACGCGCGCCTCGTGCGCCCGCCGTGCGCCGCAGCCGCCGCCGTGAGCTGCACCCCTCGCTCCTCCTCCTGTCGCTCGCTGCCCCGGCTCCTCCGCAACGCCTTCCGCATCTCCGCCCCGCGCGCCCGCGCTCCCCGCCGCCGTGCGCATCCGCTCCGCGTCGCCGCCTTCCGCACGCACGTGTCGCCGCTGCCTCTTCTTCCGGCCGCGTGCACGTCGTCTCCATTCGGTGGCGTCCCCGCATCCGCCGCCGCCCGCAAGGTGCTCGGTGAAATGCCCGCAAGACCCCGGCGTCGCCATTTTTGTCCGAGTTGTCCACCCTTCGTGGTGCTGCCCCATACGCGTGCGGGTGCTTCTTCCGGTGTCGCGTCGCCGTGACCACCCATGTCCGTGTCGCGGTGCCCGCCCGTGCGTTTCTCCTTCCGGTGTCCGTTGCCGTGCTCCTACGTGCCCGCGCCCGTCAACGAGGATGGTTGAGTACGACTACTTCCCCGACCACTTCCACGACACCGACAAACGACGATGCCCCGGTTCCGCGACGACTACTTCCCCGACGTCGACTACTTCCTCTACAGACCGAAGACGTCGGTTTCGAACCCTAGTTCACCCGATCCGACATACGGACCCAAACCCTAACCCTAAACCTATTTTATTAAATGTCATTTATCTTGTGCATATCGCATCATACTTGCATGTGTTGCATCTCTTGGCTTTGGTGGTGTAGCGATTCACCTAAATAATAATTATGGAATGTGTGGGCATTTAATTACTATTGATGCCTATTCCATTTAATTTGACTAGATCATCTTTGCCATGCCTTGCCATCTTAATGGACATTTAATTTGTGGGGTAGATAAATAACTTCAACATTAATATTAATTGTCGGAATCTCGGTTCCGCTTAATTTGGATTAAGTGCATCTCGCAATGCATCTTGCCATGCCATGCATCATTCTTCCATGATCATGCTGGATCTTTTGCCGTAGTTGTAAAATGCATCTTTTACGCTTTCCAGTGTTTGTTGCTTCTTCGCGGATACGACGTTGAGATGTGTGAGCAACGACAAGATCTGCTTCCTGCGGGATTCCAGGCAAGCAAAGTTTGCTTGTTTACCTATACATTGTCTTTCATTCCTGCCGTTGATCTCTGCTACCCTAGTTATCGATTCTTGAACTGCGATCCCATCACATGTTTATCCTGCAGCCCATACAGCTTTATCCCCACAACCTAATACCTGTTGTTTGTTTATCTGTTAGCCTTGCGAGTCGTAGCGCATGCTTAGAGTTGTTTGTGCGAGTCGTCTGTTTGTCTTCTGTTTCATCTGCTTAGTATTATTATTCTACCTTAATAAAATGTTGTATTATTTTGGGGTATTATAATTAAAAGATAAGGCACCAGGCGGGAGGCCTTGCGAGGTGATTTGTTCTGCTCAGTGTCGACCTAGGAACTGAGATTTTGTCCTCGGATCCAATTTTGAGCGCACTAACCACTTGTGGGTGGCCCAATGGAGCCCCCCTCGACTTTGAACGGATCCGCAGCTCGTCCATGTGCCGCAACTAGTTCGGGTTTTCCATTTGCTCATATGCATGTGCATGATGATGATGATGATGAGATGGTATGTGATACGGGGGGTCATATAGGTGTGGTGCGTACGTAGCGGACAGTTCCTACTGTGGTTTGAGCCGCATGGTGCGTAGGCACAAACTAATGAGTCCGCAATTGAGATTCGGCCGGACTCCTGACGCGGGTAACAACTCATATGGGTGGCACTTGGACTTGCTGTAGTGAAGGAATAAGTCGTGTTGAGAAGCCCTGATGCTTGCTTGGGTTGATCATGCGAGTATGGGTACAGTAGTGCACCCCTGCAGGGTATAATCTTATCGATGAGCCGTGTACACGGTTATGGACGACTTTGGTGATGATGCTGGCTAACAAGATCTAGACAACTTGCACCTATTTAATGTTAATTAAATTGACTAGTAATATAGAATTACTTTTACAATAAATTATAATTAAAACTGTTCAACGTGTGAGTTTCCCGAATTGCTTCCTCATACTTGGTTGAGGGGGTTAATTCGAGAATGGGTTATGTTTGGTGTTAGTAGTAGTTGGCTACTTTATGCGCTCTCTTATCCCTCTCTGATTAGACGGAAGTTGTAGCGTGTCTCTTTAGGTTGCTAGTGCTGCTGCCGCTAAGTCCACCTCCCCTATATTTTGGGAGATGGTGTAGAAAGTAGGCAAGTCGGTTTTGCTTGCCAGGGAGTGCCCTGACCCTCTTTTGGGATGTGCTTTATGTGCAGTCAACAGGTTTGAAGTCCGACGACGTTAGCTTGGGAATCCCTCCGGCTTGGCTGGGCAGGGATATGGCGCCATTGCTTATCTTCAGGACTCTTAGTCCAATTTGCATCTTATCCGTAGTCGGATACTATTTTGCTTCCGCTGTCTTTTGTATCTTTATGTTGTATCATTTGTATCTTGACTCGTTCGAGTCGTTGTTGTATTTATCTTCTGTTGTATTTGTGGATGTATCGGAACTGTTGTAATGTTATCACAATTCCACCCACATAATGCGCATGTTTCGGCGTGCACATTATGTCTGGTGGGCGACCTAAAATCGTTATTATGCGGATTTCGGCGGGAACGCTTAAATCTACATAGTACCGAATTTTAGGGCGTCACAAGTAGTCCCGGTGGCATCAGCAGAAGCGGAAGTCCCAGGTGGCAGCAGCGGGGGCAGCGGTCTCGGGAGACGCAGCCGGAGCAGCTTCGGCCTCAGTTCCGGCAGCGGTACTCGGGACGTCGGGGTGCACCTCGGTCTGGAAGGCCTCGGGTCTCGGCGAAGTCGTGGCATCCCGGGGAATCACGGTCTCGGGTGCAGCACCGGAGGCAGCGTCATCTTCTTCCGGGATCTCGTCATCCGCGTCGCCGGTCGCGCCGGTTTCTTCGTCATCCTCATAGTCTGATTCGGAATCAGAAGGAATGACGCTGGCGGTGAAGGCGCGGATGCTGGACCACGAGGCGATGCGGTGCGCCACCTCTTGTCGCCGCTGGATCTTAGCCGGATCGCTCAGCCACGGCGAGATCGTCCGCAGGCGCTGGATCGCCTCCAGATCAAGACCTTCGTACCAGCTAAGTACTTGGGTCAAGACCTGGTCGGCACCAGCCCGCGCACCGGAACGCTTCCAGGCGTGAATGCACCTCCCCGGCACACCGGAGTGCGCTCGCGAGCTCGGCGACCGAAAGCATTGCGCGGATACTCGGCCACAGTGCGCCGTGGACGTGGATCGCAGCGCTAAGAAGCTCCGTCCCGATAGACCGAAGAGGCACTATCCGGGCCTTCAGGGCGGTGAGGTGATCCTCGATGTCCCAGGCTTCCGAGACAGGGCCCTTCCCGGCGCGTTTCTCCCGAGCAGCAGCGACGGCAAGAACAGCAGCCTCCCGGGAGTGCTCAAATTCCCCTTTAAAAAGAAGAGCTGTCAAACGGCTAGGTCATAAGAAAAGCAACAGCAAAGAAAGAAAGCAACAAGAGAAGAGGGATGTCGGTCCACTTACTGTTAAGATCCCGGTTCAGTACAGTGAGCTCGGAGAGCCAAGTATCGGACCGTGACCGGAGGAGAGCCAGCTCGGTCTCGGCAAGATGCGCACGCTCCTCGGACTGGTCCAAGGTTTCCTTTTGCTTCTTTGTCGTCTCGATGAAGCGCGTCTTCATCTCGGTCGCAGCAGCCTTGACTTTTTCGAGCTCGCCGTTGAGTCGCGCGATCTCGGCTTGCGCGGTGGCAAGTGCGGCCTTCTGCTCTACCGAGACCTTGCGCGCGGCGTCTCGCTCCTCCCGGAGGCGCCCCTCGCACTTCTTGGACTGACCGAGGTCAGCAAGAACTCGGTTGAAGATGCTGCAGCGTTTCTTGCTGCACTCCTGAAATCAAGACGAAGAAGGAGGAATCAGCCTGGGAAAAATGTAAGGAAATCGGGAGAGTGCCGGGATCTCTAGCGCATAAAATTATACCCGGTTGGAAGGATCTCGGGGACTCGGTCTCCGAGTCCTGAAATTTTCTCTAAGATTGGAGCCTAGTGATCTGCTATTTGGTGGGATCTAGAGCACTAAGCACCAATCTCGGGGACTAGTGGTTATGGAGCAAATTTTGAAACAAGCTACCCGGTTGGGAGGATCTCGGGGACTCGGTGTCCGAGTCCTGAAATTTTCTCTAAGATTGGAGCCTAGTGATCTACTATTCGGTGGAATCTAGAGCACTAAGCACCAATCTCGGGGACTAGTGGTTATGGAGCAAATTTTGAAGCAAGATACCCGGCTGGGAGGATCTCGGGGACTCGGTGTCCGAGTCCTGGAATTTTCTCTCAGATTGGAGCCCAGTGATCTACTATTCGGTGGAATCTAGAGCACTAAGCACCAATCTCAGGGACTAGTGGTGGTGGAAGGAAAAAATATTTTTTGATGAAAGAAATAGAACAAGCTTACCTCGGTCACCCGAGTGACATCCAGCGCGGCCACCTAGAGAGCGTGCAGAGCTTGAGCGTTGCGGCTTGGGCCTGCAGCATGCAAGTCTCCCGCAGTCTCGGAGGCGTCGGCGGCAAGCCAGGCCTGGTTGTATTCATCAACAACCTGTATGCCGGAGCCGCCGGGCGCGCGGGTAGCAGCAATATCCCGGGATCCTGAAGGCACAAAGGAGCTAACGGTTGCTCGCAACATCCGCAAGGCAGCAGTAGGGATCTCGGCGGGAGGCGGTGGTAACGATGAAAACGTACCCGTGCGCAGCACCAAGTCTTGGGCCGAGGATGTCGGGGCAGCTGCAGGCTTGGCAGAAGTTGTTTTCTGCCCAGCAACCTTGGGGCGCGACTTCCCGACAGGTTGATCAGCTGGCCGGGAGGAGACTGCGGGCCGTTTCTCCCGGGCAGTCTTGTCCGAAGATTGCCGGGAGGGACCGCTTGGCACGGACTGCCGGGGAGGGCTCAAGATCTCCGCCTCAAGCCCGGGCACCCGGCGCGGACTTTCCGGAAGAAGAATGTCTCCCGAGGTGGTCGTGGCCTGCACCGGGATCTCGTCGATCACCGGACAAGCATCCGGAGTCACAACGGTAGCCGGTGCGGCACCGGAGGCAGAAGGCTCGCTTCCTCGAGTAGAAGGGCGAGGAGGAGAAGGGGAAGCCCGAGCCGGGCTGGGAGTCCGAGTTCCGGGAGGAGGAGGAATAGCAGGTGACGGGAGGTCGAGCGCGTCCCTGAAAGAAAATATCTCAGTAATAATTTGTGGAGAAGGCAAAATCATGTGGCATAAGGCAAGGAGAATGTACCCAGAGTCCACAGTGGGAGGGCCCCTTTGCCGGCGCCGAGGAGGCTTCTCGGCCGTTTGTTTATTCGGCTTGCTGCTCTTGGGGGGGGTTGCCGGAGTTATCGGCAGCCTCGGTGTCGGAAGCCGCGCGCTTCCGGCTCTCGGCGCGTTTGGTCTCGGCCGTCGGTTTCGGAACCACTGCTGAGGCCCAGTTGAGAGGGAGAGCGTCAATTACATCGAGAATTTGGCAGTCAATCTCATCCTCATCATCCGAAGAAATGGAAACTGCCTCTGAGGTTGAAGGGTTACCCGGGGCAGCAGCTTTGACTAGAGGAATGGCGAGATGGTCCTCGCCGTCGGGGTCCTTTCTCGGCATCTTAGCCGGCACCGGGATGTTCGGCACGAGATTCCCGTTGGCGTGGACTGCGTCCTCCTCGGCTTGCCGCTCGAATAACTGAGCAAACAAATCACCACATGATGTCCATGTCGGTTTCCAGGTGAACGCGAGTGCGAAGGCAAATGTACGAAAAACAGACAGGAGCACCTGTTTTAATGGTTTTTTCCGGGATCCCCCAATGACACCCCAAACATACTCATCCGACATCTTCGTCCGAGCAATAGCTTGGACACGTCGGACGACCGCGGGACGGTCCAGAGGGAAAATACTGGTCCTGGTGGGGTCATAGCTCCCATCCATATGGCACATCTTGTGCACTCGGGTTTGCAGAGGGCAGACGCGGCGGATAATGAAGCAGCGCAAGAGATCGTCGTCGGCCATCTTGTTGGTCAGCACCGCGAGGACGTCGTGCATGCACTTGACCTCTTCGGTGTCGGGGAACCGTTTCCAGAGATTGAACTTGCGAGGAGGACCATTGACGAACTCCGGCAAATTTATGAAATCCGGATTCGACGATCCCGGACCATCTCCCGAGTTCTCCCGGTTCTTCACGTAGAAGAAGCTGGGCTGCCACTTCCGGCAGGATTCTAGTCCTTTGACTATAGGGAATCCGGAGTCAGCACGAGGGATGATGGTGGCCGCTCCGCAATCGACCAAGTCTTTTACTTTCTGATCCGGGTTGGGGATGACTTGGCGACGAAGGATGAAATACCTGGCCCAAAGATCCAGGAAGGGCCACACGCCGAGATATGCTTCCGCATAGGTGGTGAAGACCGAGAGCATCATAATGGCGTTAGCTGGGAGGTGATGCGGTTGGAGGCTGTAGGTGTCGAGGAAGTCGCGGAAGAAGGGGCTAGCCGGAAGCCCAAACCCACGCTCGAAATGCGTAAGGAATACAACGTATTCCCCGGGTTGGGGTTCCGGCTCAACCTCGCTCTCCGGAAGACGGCTCTCAACTTCTGGCGGAATCCGGTGAGTCCGGTACAGCCAGTCCAGGTCCCATTGTTTGGTCTCGGATCCATCCCAGCACCCCCGGATACTTTCTTCACCCATGTCGGAGAAGTCCGCAGATGTATCCGGGCTACTCTGCAGGCGCAGCGGCGGTTAGTCGGAATTAGTCTACCGGGAGCTATGATGTCGGATCGCAAACTGCTAAACACAACCGGGTTCCTGGCAAATGAGATCTACCGTGTGCTAGAAAATCAAAAACAAAAAGGAGGAAAATAGGTTCGGGCTAAACTCAAACGACGCAAAGTGCGAGCTAAAGGCATAAGTCCTACAGCAACTAGCATCACCGAAATGCACCCTGTGCGCGCCGCTCGAGTCGCGCTCACCGGTGGCGGCTCAACCGCGTGTGCGTTAAGGCACGGCCGAAGGCGAGCGGTTATTCTACTAAAGGAGACCATCGGAGCGGGGAGAGCAACTCACCGGAGAAGAGGAGGTCGGTGACGGCGAGGGCGACGGCGTTCGAGCTCCGGAGAACGGCGAGGGCGGCGGCGTTCGGGCGACGAATGCAGCGGCGGCGATGCGCTCGAGACAATGGTGGAGGAGAAGCGAGGAAGAAGAAGGAGGAAAGGAGACCGTTCCGGTCCCCTATTTATGGGGGGGATTCCGGAGCGGTTCCCAGTTTTCCCGCCCACGATCTCCACGATCGTGGGTGGGATCTGTTTTGCGCAGCGCGCCACGTGGCGCTAGCCGGAGCGCCCGATCCAGCCACACCGAGGGTCACACGGCCCCAACGGTTGGGCTTTGGATCGGCTGCGGCTCCCGGCGCGGGAATCCAAGCGACCGCGTGCTCGGGTAGAAGCACTCAAGTGCATTTCTGCTCAGAGAAGACGTCGGGTGGGGCCCAGCTCGAGATCTGGAAGCTCGATACGGGGCCAACGATCAAAATTCACTGAGACTGCGTTATCCGGTTGCAGGCTTCGTCTCCCGGTTAAAACAGTCTCGGCAAGGAGATCTCGGGAAGAACCGAGCTCGGCAGATAATGAAAGGCTGGTGTCATATGTTTTCGGAAGATGGTTGTTATTAAAGCTGATCCCGCACATCATCCGAGGTCGCTGTGCAGCACCAGCTTCGGGGACTAGTGTCGGGGGGCTGCCCCCCGGGTAGGGGCAGATCCCGGTATAATTCAGTAAGGTGCCAACAATACTTGACCTTTGGCGAGAGCAAGGGACACCTCCTGGTGTGCTGAAAGGGCAACTTGACCCTTGAACACTGGTAGAGGGCAAAATGCCTCCTGGCAGGCGCAAGGGTCAGCTCTGGCAGCTATAAATAGACACCCCCGGCCCTCACAATCGCAGCACAAGCATAAGCGGGTGGTTCCTCTAAGAACTAGCTTCTCGAAGATGTCTTTGCTGATAGGCTAAGACATCTTCGGGAGGCTAGGCCTAGAGATACTCATCCTGGGGCGAGCTCGGACGCCTCCGGAAAGGATCCCGGATCTCGGGCTCCGAGGAAACTCTCGGAAGGAGGTATACTCGGCTTTACCGGATAGGTAGTCCGGATAGGTGCTAACCGGAGTGTATGTCTCGGTCTTGATCTTGTGTAGGAGAAGCTCACAGTGCCAAGCGAGGAGGTAGCCGGCTTAAGGGATCCCGGTAGGCCGTCAAGGGTCTATAACAGGCTTTCCCGTCTATTGCGGGGAGAAGTACCATTCCGCCTGACACGGAAGCATGGTCACCTCCCGCCTGACACGGAAGCATGGTCACCTCCCGCCTGACACGGGAGCGCGTCAGCCGGTACGACCATGGTACGACAAGACCTGTCATGCCTAGCCCGGCAATCCGGAAAAGGCTATCCGGGATGGGCCAAGACATGTCTTGTCTCTGGCAGGGGGACAATGATGGTTCAGGACGGCGCCTGCTGTCCTTATCGAGATGATGACGCAGGGGCTATGCCGGATAGCACGGCAACTAGCTCGCACGAGCCGGTGACGACATGCCGGTTAGGCCTGTCCGGTGGGGCCAAGCCGATTTAGGGTTTCCGGCCCTCCTGGCCGAAACTCTATAAAAGGCGCCATAACTGTTCCTGAGAGGGAGAGACCAACTGGAGAGCCAAAGCTATAGTTACATTTACTCCTAGAGCATTTACTTCTTCACACCTTGAGTTCATCTAGTTCCTTGTAATCTTCCCTTTGAGAGATCTAGCAGCAAGTTGTAGCTCTTGTGCCACAGATATATAGAGAGGAAAGGCAGGAGTAGGGGTGTTACCTCCTCGCGAGGGCCCTGAACCTGGGTATATCGCGTGTGTGTTATGTGCCTTCGTGCATTTGTTCGTGTTTGTTAGATCTTCCCCCTCGCAATTTGATCTTGTTTCTTGTTCCTGGGAGATCTCGGTTATACCGGGATACTCTTCGCGTGGGCTATTCAGCTCGCTATCCCTCCCCGGATCCACCAACGTCCATCGGCCCCACACATTAGCCATCCTATGGCATCTGCCGTGACACCACCACGACACTTCTGCCTCCTTGCGCGCCGCTTCCTCTCTCCCCTTCTTCCTCCTCTGATCTACCACCATTAAAACCACCGGAGATGCCTCGTCGTGGAGCCGTTGCAGCGCCGCCGTCGAAGAAGAGGAGAGGAGGGGCTGCACCTCCACGTCTCCGTCCTCCTACCCGAGACGAATTGGAACAGAAACCGTTGCGGCCATCGCCCTTGTCCCCTTCTTCCACACGGCCGGCGGAGATCCGTCGCCGCAATTTGCCGCCACCACCTTGCCCCAGCAAGAACGACTCCTCCGGCGCCCTCCCGGTGAGCTCCCGGTCCGATCCCCGCCCTTTCCCTCTTGTTTTCTGTCCGGAGAAGTCGCCGGCGTGCTCGTTTTGGTTTTGGGCCGCCATGGACGTGCTCGAGGTACTCCTCTCCTCTGGTTGTTTCCCCTCTCGCGCCTCCACACACACACAACACCACAACGCAGCCACCACTCGCCCAGCTACTTTTTGCGGGCTAATACGCGCACCGCGCCGCTCATATCAGGTCACCGGCGTGCAATTTCCACCGTCGCTGGGTTCCGTTTCAGGGGAGTTTCAGTTTCGTCAGACAAACGGTGCAAAGACTCGGGTCAAAAGTATATCCACCGTGTTTCTAACGCAAGCACCAGTCTGGTCCAGTGGCTAGCGCGTCCGCACTGCACCCGCGCATCCGAGTTCGATTCCCGGCCGCGACGGATTAAAAGGCCACACTTTTTATTTTGCTGCGCACACTGACAGTTCGGGTCCACCGGTCAGTGACCGCGGCAGCCCGCAGCGCACAGTCAGCGCCCACACAGCACCTTCTCGGGCTAGAGCCCTTTGCGGTGACCAAAGACACGAAAGCAAATCTTTGCTGGAATTTTACACCCTAGCCCCTGTGCTCTCTGGTTTCACCCCTAAGCCCTCAGCAGCACGTTTTTTCTATTACGAACAGGTCCCCGTAAATTGCAGAAACACCCCTAAAATTAAAATGCTAATAACTTTTATTTTATAACTCCAAATAAAATAATATTTTTATTTTTATTTATCAGAAAAATGCAATGAACATTATTATGCCATTTATATGCCATGTTGCATATTTTATTTTAATTGCTTAGTGTAATTTGTTATTTGCACCTAAATAAATAAATAAATAAATAAATATGGAATGTGTGGGGTAATTAATATATATAATGCCCTATTCCATTTAATTTGATTAGATCATCTATGTCATGTCTTATCATGTTAACGAACATTTAATTTGATGGATATATAAATAACTTGCACCTAAATATTAATTGTCGGGATTGCTTTCCCTCCCGCTTAATTTGGATTAAATGCATCTCGTATTGCATCTTGTCATGTCATGAATTATCTCATGATCATGCTGGATCTTTTGCCGTTGTTGTAAGATGCATCTTGTACGCTTTTCAGTGTTTGTTGCTTCTTCGCGGATAAGACGTTGAGATGTATGATCAACGACAAGATCTTCTTCCATGCGGGATTCCAGGCAAGCAAAATTTGTTTGTTTACCTATACATTGTCTTTCATTCCTGCTGTTGATCTCTGCTACCCTAGTTTCCGATTCTTGAATTGCAATCCCATCACATGTTTATCCTGCAGCCTATACAACTTTATCCCCACATCCTATTATCGTTGCATGTTTATCGGTTGGCCTTGCAAGTCATAGCGCATGCTTAGAGTTGGTTGTGCGAGTCGTCTGTTGGTCTTTATTTCATATGCTTAGAATGATAGATTGTTCTACCTCAGTAAAATGTTGTCATATGTTGGGTATTATAATTAAAAGATAAGGCACTGGCGGAAGGCTTTGCGAGGTGCTTTGTTCTGCTAAGTGTCGACCTAGGAACTGAGATTTTATCCTCGGATCCAATTTTGAGCGCACTAACCACTTGTGGGAGACCCTATGGAGCCCCCCGCGGCGTCGATCTAATCCGCTTCTTATCCAGGGTGCCGCAAGTAGTTCGGGTTTCCATTTGATGCATGCATATGGTTACATAATGATCTCATAATGATGGAGTAGTCGATTCTCATATAGGGTGGCACGTTCTTAGAGTGCTATAAAGGTTGATCCCGCGGGCACTTGTCCTGATTAGCCGTGCAAACAATCATGCGGTTCCCTGGATGGGTTGTAGAGAGCAGATTTGCTGTGTTGAGATGCCCTACCTTCTCGCTTTCTTTTTGGGGTTGATCGAACGAGTATGGGTACAGTAGTGCACCCCTGTAGGGTATAATCTTATCGATGAGTCGTGTACACGGTTATGGACGACTTGGTGATGATGCTGGCTAATAAGATCATAGACAACTTACACCTAATCATTGTTAATTAACTTGACTAGTGATATAGAATTACTTTCACAATAACTGGTAACTAAAATTGTTCAATGCGTGAGTTTTCCCGAATTGCTTCCTCATACTTGGTTGAGGGGGTTAATCCGAGAATGGGTTATGATTGGTGTTAATTGTAGTAGTTTACTTATGCGCTCTCTTATCCCTCTCTAATTAGACGGAAGTTGTAGCGTGTCTCTATTACGTTGCTAGTGCTGCTGCCGCTAAGTACACCTACCCCATAATTTGGGAGATGGTGTAGAAAGTAGGCAGGTTGGTTTTGCTTGCCAGGGAGTGCCCTGACCCTCTTTTGGGTTGTCCTTTATGTGCAGTTAATAGGTTTGAAGTCTGACGACGTTAGCTTGGGAATCCCTCCGGCTTGGCTGGGCAGGCATATGGCGCCATTGCTTATCTTTAGGACTCTTAGTCCAATTTGTATCTTATCCGTAGTCGGATACTATTTTGCTTCCGCTGTCATTTGTATCTTTGTATTGTATCCTTTGTATCTTGACTCGTTCGAGTCGTTGTTGTATTATATCTTCTGTTGTTGTTGTGGATGTATCATAACTGTTGTAATGTTATCACAATTCCATCCACATAATGCACATGTTTCGGCGTGCACATTATGTCGGTGGGCGACTTAAAATCGTTATTATGCGGATTTCGGCAGGATCGCTTAAATCTACATAGTGCCAATTTTGGGGCGTCACAAAGTGGTATCAGAGCCTTGGTTTCGATCTCATCATTGTTTTAATACGATTAGTTATTGAAGCAGCGGGTCCGCAAAAGCCTGTAGGATAACCTCGCTAACGGTCGTTGTTTCTAGAGTATCGAAACTATTTGACTAAAATTATTTTTAAAATATCCCATTAGGTTTCTTTTTATTCCTTACCTCTATTCTATTTCTCCTCGTACCTTACTTGTTTTGGAGTCTCTTCTCTTATCCAACTTTCAAAGTTTAGGTTCCTACGTGTGGGTGGACGATCTCTTGCCTTTTATCCTATTAGGGTTCGATCTTTGGGAATCTTCATTGACAAGATCAACTCTTCTTGTTAGTGGTGTCGACAACTTGAAGGTGGAGTTAGAATTTCTTGTTAGTGGTGTCGAGAATTCGAGGTGGAGCAACAATCCCTTGATAGTGGTGTAGAGAAGTTCATCTTGGAGCATGAAGACTCGGTAGTTACCCCTCTCTTCTTGTAGTCTCGGCGTGGATCGCGGGACGTGATCCCAAATTAGTGGTGTCGATTGTAACGTCCCGGGATTTATCCCCAATTAGATTTGTTTGTTTTTCTTTTTTGCATCATCATGTCATCACATTGTCATCTCATTAATATAAATTGTTGCATTGAAATTCAAATTCCACTTTTAAATTCAAATGCAAATCAAATAAATTTAAATGTGATATTTCAAATCTTTTCAAATATTCAACTAGTGAATCAATTTGACTATTTTCAAACTATATAAATTTGCCAAAAGTTTTTATATAATTTCCTTTTCTATTCTGTTTTAAAAATACAAAAACAGAAAAGAAATAAAACAAAAATATAAAACAGAAGGAAAAAATGAGTTCTGGCTGAAGTGGGCCGTTCGGCCCACTTCGGCCCAGCCCAACTTGGCTCATCGCCTATAGTCTTCTTCCTCGTCATACGAGAAGAACCTTTACACGGTGGAGGGCATGGCGCCACTGCCATGGAGCCCCCACTCCCTCACCTGCTCCCCCTCCCTTAAAGCCGCCCCAGCGCCTCCCCACGAAACCCTAGCCTCTCTCCCCTCTCCCTCCTTGCGCGCGGCCGCCTCTCTCCCCTTCTTCCTCCTCTGATCTTCCACCATTCAAACCACCGTGGAGCCGTTGCAGCACCGCCGTCGAAGAATAGGAGAGGAACCCAGGATCTGCGCCTCCACGTCTTCGTCCTCCTACCCGAGACGAATTGGAACATAAACCGTTGAGGCCATCGCCCTCGTCCCCTTCTTCCGCACGGCCGGCGGAGAGCCGCCGCCGCAATTTGCCACCTCCACCTCGCCCCGGCAAGAACGACTCCTCCGGCGCCCTCCCAGTGAGCTCCCGGTCCGATCCCCGCCCTTCCCCTCTTGTTTTCTGTCCGGAGAAGTCGTCGGCGTGCTCGTTTTGGTTTCGGGCCGCCATGGACGTGCTCGAAGTACTCCCCTCCTCTCGTTGTTTCCCCTCTCGCGCTTCCACACACACAACACCACAACACAGCCACCACTCGCCCAGCTACTTTTTGCGGGCTAACACGCGCACCGCGCCGCTCAGATCAGGTCACCGGCGTGCAATTTCCACCGTCGCTGGGTTCCGTTTCAGGCAAGTTTCAGTTTCGTCGGACAAACGGTGCAGAGACTCAGGTCAAAATTATATCCACCGCGTTTCTAACGCAAGCATCAGTCTGGTCTAGTGGCTAGCGCGTCCGCACTGCACCCGCGGATCCGAGTTCGACTCCCTGCCGCGACGGATTAAAAGGCCACACTTTTTATTTTGTTGCGAGAGTTTGGGACTACCGGTCAATGACCGCGGCAGCCCGCAGCGCATAGTCAGCGCCCGGTCAGTGCGGGCCCGCATGGCAGCCTCTCGGGCTACAGCCCTTTGCGGTGACAAAAGACCCGAAAGCAAATCTTCGCTGGAATTTTACACCCTAACCCCTGTGCTCTCTGGTTTCACCCCTAAGCCCTCACCAGCACGTTTTTCCATCACGAACAGGTCCCTGTAAACTTTTTATTTTGTTGCGCACACTGAGAGTTTGGGACTACCGGTCAATGACCGCGGCAGCCCGCAGCGCATAGTCAGCGCCCGGTCAGTGCGGGCCCGCATGGCAGCCTCTCGGGCTACAGCCCTTTGCGGTGACAAAAGACCCGAAAGCAAATCTTCGCTGGAATTTTGCACCCTAGCCCCTGTGCTCTCTGGTTTCACCCCTAAGCCCTCACTAGCACGTTTTTCCATCACGAACAGGTCCCTGTAAAATGCAGAAACACCCCTAAAATTAAAATGCTAATAACTTTTATTTTATAACTCCAAATAAAATAATATTTATATGTTTATTTATCAGAAAAATGCATTGAACATTATTATGCCATTTATATGCCATGTTGCATCTTTTATTTTAATTGCTTAGTGTAATTTATTAGTTGCACCGAAATAAATAAATATGGAATGTGTGGGGTAATTAATATATATAATGCCCTATTCCATTTAATTTGATTAGATCATCTATGCCATGTCTTGCCATGTTAACCAACATTTAATTTTATGGATAGATAAATAACTTGCACCTAAATATTAATTATCGGGATTGCTTTCCCGCTTAATTTGTATTAAATGCATCTTGTATTGCATCTTGCCATGTCATGCATCATCTCATGATCATGCTGCATCTTTTGCCGTTGTTGTAAGATGCATCTTTTACGCTTTTCAATGTTTGTTGCTTCTTCGCGGATAAGACGTTGAAATGTGTGAGCAACGACAAGATCTTTTTCCATGCGGGATTCCAGGCAAGCAAAGTTTGCTTGTTTGCCTATACATTGTCTTTCATTTCTACCGTTTATCTTTGCTACCCTAGTTTCCGATCTCATCACATGTTTATCCTGCAGCCTATACAGCTTTATCCTCACATCCTATTACCGTTGCATGTTTATCTGTTGGCCTTGCGAGTCGTAGTGCATGCTTAGAGTTGGTTGTGCGAGTCATCTGTTGTTCTTTATTTCATATGCTTAGTATAATAGATTGTTCTACCTTGATAAAATGTTGTCATATGTTGGGTATTATAATTAAAAGATAAGGCACCTGCGGATGGCCTTGTGACGTGCTTTGTTCTGCTAAGTGTCGACCTAGGAACTGAGATTTTGTCCTCGGATCCAATTTTGAGAGCACTAACCACTTGTGGGAGGCCCTATGGAGGCCCCCGCGACTTCGATCTAATCTGCTTCTTATCCAGGGCACCGCAAGTAGTTCGGGCTTTCCATTTGATGCATGCATATGGTTACATAACGATCTCATGATGATGGAGTAGTCGATTCTCATATAGGGTGGCACGTTCTTAGAGTGCTATGAAGGTTGATCCCACGGGCACTTGACCTGATTAGCCGTGCACACAATCATGCGGTTCACTTGATGGGTTGTAGAGAAGAGATTTGCCGTGTTGAGATGCCCTACCTTCTGGCTTTCTTTTTGGGGTTGATCGAATAAGTATGGGTACAGTAGTGCACCCCTGCAAGGTATAATCTTATCGATGAGTCGTGTCCACGTTTATGCATGACTTGGTGATGATGTTGTCTAATAAGATCATAGACAACTTACACCTAACCATTGTTAATTAACTTGACTAGTTATATAGAATTAGTTTCACAATAACTGGTAACTAAAACTGTTCAATGCGTGAGTTTTCCCGAATTGCTTCCTCATACTTGGTTGAGGGGGTTAATTCGAGAATGGGTTATGATTGGTGTTAGTTGTAGTAGTTTACTTATGCGCTCTCTTATCCCTCTCTAATTAGACGGAAGTTGTAGCGTGTCTCTATTAGGTTGCTAGTGCTGCTGCCGCTAAGTCCACCTACCCCATATTTTGGGACATGGTGCAGAACGTAGGCAGGTTGGTTTTGCTTGCCAGGGAGTGCCCTGACCCTCTTTTGGGATGTGCTTTATGTGCAGTTAACAGGTTTAAAGTCTGACGACGTTAGCTTGGTGACGTGGGGCTGCCTTTCGGGTAGCCCACGATAAGGATACCTGGGCCGCGCCAAGGATAGGAAGGCCCACAGAAGGCCCACGCGGGGTACCATGTAACCTAGTCCAAGTCGGTTAGGAAGCATAACCTGCCATATCTGTAGTTGCCATCGGCACCAACCACCCGAGACCTGGCTGCCTATAAAGCCAGGAGGGTTGCCCGTCCCAGGGAACACGCTCATAGCTACGGCACAAACCCTAGCGAGATCGCAATCTCGCCATTGTAACCACAACTCGCATCAATAACCAGACAAGCAGGAGTAGGGTGTTATCCTCCGGGAGCCTGAACCTGGGTAAATCCTTGCTTGTCAGCCGTCGTGACCACCTTGCACTCATCTCTCTCCCCATCAATCAACCCGGGGTGCGCAACCCTGGGACTTGTCGAGTTAACATCTCGTCAGTTGGCGCCGTCTGTGGGAAGTCAAACAAGTGCTAGGATCATGGTCGCTCCGGCTCCATCCGCAATGAAGATCGGCGCGTCCGTCGTCAGGGAGTCGATCCGATTCGGCTCCTTCGAGTACGTCATCCACTCGCCAGCCCACTAGCCTGTGTACGCCGATCTGGACAAAGGTATACACATCACCTTCGGCTCCATATTCTGTTGCATCGATAGTCGTGGTATACTCAGGTCTACGACTACCGCGCTTCGCGCAACGGTGTCACCTAAGTCGGCAACCATCGCGTCCGCCGAACTCGCGAAGATCGCATCTGCCGCACCCGCGGAGATCGTGCCCGCCGAACCCGCGAAGATCGCATCTGCCGCACCCGCGGAGATCGCGCCCGCCGAACCCGCGAAGATCGCATCTGCCGCACCCGCGGAGATCGCACGCGCCGAACCTGCGAAGACCGCATCTGCCGCACCCGCGGAGATCGCGACCGCCGAACCCGCGAAGATCGCATCTGCCGCACCCGCAGGGGCCGCGCCAGCTGCACCCGCGAAGAGGGCATCTACATCGACAAATTCGGCAACGGCCGCGCGAATCGAGTCTACTACCCCAACCTCGGTCGTGCGGTCGATCAAGTCAAGATCCACCTCGACCGTCGCACCCGCACGGGCGACCAGGGGCCCGCGTCCGGCAGCCATGCCGCGCGCGCCCTCATCTTCGTGGAAATCCCAAGTCTACCCCAAGCCAATCGCACTCGCCCCGGCGAGCGTGAGCACATGGACAATCGCGAGAAGACGCGACAGCGGCTGCGCCGCGCGCCACGTTGCAGCAATTTTCGACCCCGAGCAAGAAGCGGGCGACAGAAGCAGCAGCGGCAGCACCAACTCTCTGACTCAAGTCTACCCCAAGCAAGTCTTCATGGCCGGCACAGCACCGCATGACGACGAAGAAGAACCCGCATATCCGCTAGAGGTGGACAAGCCGGACCAGACTAAACTTGTCATCACGCGGGACATGGCGATCCAAGCCATGAAGCATGTCGACGAGGGCACGTTCCCCCCACCCAACGCACCTCGAGAAGACCACCTGGCGGTCCAGTACTTGCTACGCAAGGAAGGCGAACGAATTCGCGCCGAAAAAGCCGACCTGCTCAGGCGCAAAAGGGACGCGGATGCATCAAGTGCCAGGCGAGCCGCCCTCTCCTTCACATCCTCCACAGAGGTTAACCAAGGAGCACGGCGAACCAGAACCCGTGTCCCCCACATGGCAGAAGCTGATCGAACAAGGCTCACTCGCAACCTCGACTCGTCCTTCGTCACCGAAGATGAAAACGGGATACCCGTCCCAAAGACGGCGAATGCCGCCCTGATCTCAGTCGAGACATACCTCCGGCTCACGCAGCCACCGGAGGGGGACGCACGCTCCCTTCTCCACAAACAACAAATTGCCTCCATAAGGGCAATCGAAGAAGCTCTGGCGGCCAAGGGTCCAAGCAACCGAGCGCACGAACCAACGACATCGGGCATCCCAGCGGCGCAGCGACAGCCAGTCAAGGACCTTCGTGACGTCCTGACACAGAAGACGGTGGACCGCAACCGCAAGGAGCGCTCGGCTAGTGCGGCAAACGCGGACGACCATGCTGACCGCGACTTCGAGCCGTGTGGCGCGGCATGCTTTAGCTTCAACATCCGCGACACCCGCATGCCTAAAGGCTTCAAGATGACGGCTGGCACACCAAAGTATGACGGGAAGCAAGACCCAAAACTGTGGCTCGAAGACTACCTCATCGCTTGCACCTGGCAAGGCGGAACGTCGACTACGGCAATGCAGTACATCCAGCTCATGTTGACAGACTCGGCACGCGGGTGGCTCACAAGCCAACCCAAAGACTCTTTCCGAACATGGGAAGAGTTCCAGGATAATTTCATCAAGAGTTTCTCGGGAACATTCGCAAGGACGACGACATACATCGAGTTGCAGGCCTGCAAGAAAGGAAAGGATGAGTCGCTCCGCTCTTACATCCAGAGGTGGACACTCCTCCGCAATACCATGGAACCCGTATCAGAAGATCGAGTGATGGACGCCTTCATGCACGGCGTCGCCCGCCGCGACCTCCGGGAGGAATTCGGTAGGCTCCAGCCGAAGACCACAATAGAACTCATAAAGACAGCCAACCAATGGGCCGAAGGAGAGGACTACGTCCGCGAAACCTCTCCCAAAAAAGAGGGCGAACCAAGCAACTGGCGCGAGGCACGTCAAAAGAAGAAGCCACGTTACACCCACGATTCAATCGAATTAGTAGCGGCGGGCTATGAAACCCCCCGTGAGGACAAACGTGACAGCAGCCGACAGTACGACCAAAGTCGGCAGCCCAGCTCGAGTCAGTACAACCGTGGCAGCAGCAGCATCGGCCACAACGATGGAAGTCAGAAACGCGAGTGGAAGCGTCCGTTGACCCCAGCAGAGGAGCTGATGCAACCCTGTAAGCACCACTCGTTCCGCAACCCGGAGACAGGCAAATGGGGTTCCAGCCACCTGTTGAAGGATTATCGCAAAGCAAGAAAGATATACCAAGCCATGCAGCAAATCATCGCCCCGGTACAGGCCATACAGGCAGCCCCGCAGCTAGCCATCCAGGCAGCACCCGCAAACAACAACCAGGTGCAGGCGGCAGGAGCGTTCCCCCAGCCGCAGCAACAGCAACAGGGTCAGTCGGCAGCAGCCGACACGTACCCAGCCACACGGGGACAGCTAAACATGATCCAGAAGGGACCCCCGTCGAACAGGCGCCAGAAAATCATCACACGCCAAGTACTTCAAGCCATCAACAGCCCGCGCGCGGTACCGGACTACCTGCGCGGGTCGGAGACACCAATCACATTCTCCAGGGAAGATCACCCATCAGAGGTAGTCCGACCCGGGCACGCCGCACTCGTGATTGAGGCCTTGATCGGCGACTACAGCCTGAAGAAGGTGTTCTTGGACGGAGGCAGCGGCATCAACATCATATTCGCCGACACCCTGAGAAGAATGAACAGGTCGACGGAGAAATTGCCGGAATCGGAAACCACCTTCCACGGCATAGTACCAGGGCAAGCAATCACGCTCATGGGAACAATCACACTCGACGTCATCCTCGGTACACCCGAGCACTTCAGGAAGTAGTCGATAGACTTTGAGGTCGTCGACTGGAAGTCACAATACCACGCCATCCTCGGACGCCCGACCTTTGCCAGGTTCATGGCAGTACCCCACTACGCCTACCTGATGATAAAGTGGCCCGGGCCGAAAGGAGTAATCACCGTCCGCGGCGACTTCGGTCTCTCCAACAGCTGCGACCGCGAGTTCGCCAAGATTTCTGAATTCTTCGGAGTCGAAGAGCACTTCAAGGCCATATCAGCCCTGTCCTTCCTGGACGCCTGCTCAGGGTACCAGCAGATCAGGCTGAAAGTCGAAGACGAAGAGAAGACGGCCTTCATCACACCCGACGGCGTCTTTTGCTACCAAACGATGCCGTTCGGGTTAAAAAACGCAGGTGCCACGTACCAACGGACAATACAAGCATGCCTCAAGGGGCTAATCGGGCAGATCGTCCAAGTCTACGTCGACGACATTGTTGTCACGACCCGAAAGGAAGATACCCTAGTCGACGACCTCCGCAGGGTCTTCGCCGCACTCGACGTGTATCAGATCAAGCTCAACCCAGAGAAGTGCGTGTTCGGCGTGCCAGCCGGAGAACTACTACGGTACCTCGTATCCGCAAGAGGAATCGAAGCAAACCCCGAGAAGGTGCAGAACATACTCACAATGCCAGCACCAACCAAGCTCCGGGAGGTGCAACGATTAACCGGCCGAGTCGCAGCTCTCAGCCGGTTCATTAGAAAGTTGGGAGAGAAAGCCTTACCTTTCTACCAACTGATGAAGAAGACAGACAAGTTCGAGTGGACACAAGAGGCGCAGGACGCATTCGACCATCTCAAGAAAACACTGACAACCTCTCCAGTCCTCGTGGCACCACTGGAAAATGAGCCGCTGTACTTATACGCCTCAGCAACAAACAGGGTGGTGAGCACGGTGCTCGTAGTCGAACGAGAAGAAGAGGGGCACAGTCACCCGGTGCAGAGGCCCGTCTACTACCTTAGCGAAGTACTCACCTTGTCCAAGCAGAACTACCCTCATTACCAGAAGCTGGCGTATGGAGTCTTCATGACCTCCAGAAAGGTCGTCCACTACTTCTCCGAGCACCCGATCACGGTGGTAAGCTCCTCTGGACTAGCAGACATTCTCACAAACCAACGCGCGACAGGACGAGTCGCCAAGTGGGTTGTCGAACTAGGACCATGGGGGCTGAAGTATGCTCACCCGAAGTCCATCAAGGCCCAAGTCCTCCCGGAATTCACCACTGAGTGGATAGAAGCCCAGCTACCAAGTGTCCCCGACTTGTCCAATGCATGGACAATGTACTTTGATGGCTCCAAGAAATTCAAGTCAGTCGGGGCAGGAGTCGTGCTCATCTCCCCCAAAGGCGACAAGCTCAAGTATGTCCTGCAGATGGACTTTCCGACGCCATCCAACAACGAAGCCGAGTACGAGGCCCTGATCCACGGCATGCGGATGGCCAAGAACTGCGGCGCCACGCACCTCATGATCTACGGCGACTCCTACCTGGTGGTACAGCAAACCATGAAGTCCTGCGACGCCGTCGCCGACAACATGATCGCCTACAGAGACCTCTACAATCAATTGGAAGGCAACTTCGACGGCTGCGAGCTGCGCCACATTGGCCGTGAAAGCAACGAGGAAGCCGACGTCCTTGCTAACATGGGCTCAGACAGGGTGCCAGTCCCACCCGGCGTCTTCCTCGAGTGCATCACGCAGAGATCCATCAAGACTCAGAATACACAAGCACTGCAACAACAAAAGGTGATGCCAACCCGCCAAGCCAAGACAAGGTCCCCATGGAGGTCATGCTAGTCGAAGCTATATGGACAGGACCGTACCTAGCGTACATACTACATCAGAAACTGCCAGCCGACCCAGTCGAAGCAAAGCGCATCATCAGGCGCTCCAAAAGTTTCACCGTCATCAACGGAGAACTCTACAAAAGAAGCATCTCAGGAATCATGCAAAGGTGCATAGATCCAGTCGACGGCCAAGCCATCTTACTCGACATCCACGCGGGTATCTGCGGGCATCACGCCAGCAGTCGGGCACTGGTGGCCAAGGCGCTACGAGCCGGGTTCTACTGGCTGACAGCCATGCAGGACGCCGAGGAGCTGGTAAAGAAATGCACAGGCTGCCAGGAATTTGCCAACAAGCCACACGCGCCAGCATCGGAACTCAAGACAATACCATTAGCCTGGCCCTTCGCCCAATGGGGTCTGGACATGGTGGGCCCGCTGAAGAAATCCTCACCCGGAGGTCACACTCACCTCCTGGTTGCAGTCGATAAGTTCACAAAGTGGATCGAAGCCGTGCCCATCACAAGTTCGACTGCATCCACAACAGTTAACTTCATCAGGTCAATCATCTTCAGATTTGGAGTACCGAATGGGATCATCACCGACAACGGCTCGAACTTCACAGCCGAAGAATTCAAGGACTTCTGCTCAGAGCAGGGGATCAAGCTCAGCTACGCGTCTATCTCGCACCCGCAATCCAATGGGCAAGTGGAGAAAGCCAATGGCCTCGTCTGTAACGGCATAAAGAAGCGACTGCGCGTGCCCCTAAAACGCGCAGCGGGCGCATGGGTGGAAGAACTGCCGTCGGTCCTTTGGAGTCTGAGAACAACGCCAAACAGATCCACCCAGTACACTCCATTCTTTATGGTGTATGGTGCAGAAGCGGTCCTCCCCTGTGACATCAAGTTCGACGCACCGAGAGTAGTCGCCTACGACGAGTCGGAGGCAGAGGAGGCACTCGAAGACAGCAGGGACACCCTGGACGAAGCACGCGACATCGCCCTGGCACGATCAGCCGTGTATCAATAGGACCTGCGCAACTATCACACTCGGAGGCTACGACCAAGAGCGTTCGTTGCAGGCGACCTAGTTCTTCGACTCAAGCAAAAGAAGGTGCACAAGCTCGCTTCCCCATGGGAGGGCCCGTACATCGTGACAGAAGCAATCGGCAACGGAGCTTACCGCCTGAAAGACTCGAAGACGGGAGCAGACTGCAGCAACCCGTGGAACGTGGCACAACTCCGTCGGTTCTACGCCTAGTTCAACCCAATCATTGTACAAGAAAATCAGCGCGGCAGGTTTCAGACGCACTCTTTCCCTTACCAGGGTACCTGAGGGGACTGGAAGGGTTTTAATGAGGCGGCATGTTCGCAAGAATCAATAAAGTGATTTGAAGAAAATCTGTCTCCTTTACCTGTCACACAGAAGAAGCCGAAATCCTTGGCCGCCACTCGAACCACTCGGGGGCTGCGCCACACTAGTTGAACTAAAAGCTTAGGCCGCCACCCGAACCACTCGGGGGCTGCGCCATACAAGCGCAAGTCAAAAATCCTAGGCCGTCACCCGACCGACTCGGGGGCTGCGCCATACAGGTCAAGTTCAAAATCCTAGGTCGCCACCCGACACTCTCGGGGGCTGCGCCACACAGGTAATACTTGTAATCCTAGGCTACCACTCGACCTACTCGGGGGCTACGCCAAACAGGCCTTCTCAGAAAAATCCTCAGCCGCCACTCGAACTCACTCGGGGGCTGCGCTGTACAGGTCAAGTTCAAAATCCTAGGTCGCCACCCGACATACTCGGGGGCTGCACCAAACAGGTAACACTTGAAATCCTAGGTCGCCACCCGACATACTCGGGGGCTGCGCCACGCAGGTCTTAGCCAAAATCCTAGGCCACCACTCGAACAACTCGGGGGCTGCGCCGTACAGGTCAAGTTACAAAAATCCTAAGTCGCCACCTGTTAAAATCAGAGACTGCGGCATACAGGTCACACTTGAAAAAACCTAGGCCGTTGCCGAACATACTAGGCGACTGCGCCAAACAGGTCGCAAATCAAAACAGGCATTTTCACTTTCGAGCAAGAAGATCAATTCTCGTGACTCGAAAGTATTTTAATCTATTACATTACTTGCACAGGCACATTTGCCCTTTATAGCTAACCCTGTACATCAGACGACAGCTACTCTAAAGTGCAGGCTCGGCCTTCGGCGCATCGAGTGGACCTACAAGGCGCTCACTCAGGTCCTGGACCTGCCTGATGATTCGGCGCGCAGCCGCTAAGGTCTCGTCGAAGTCGTCATCACCAGGCAGGCCGTCAAGCACCCGGTCGAGCGGAAGATGCGGCCGGTGCATCCGGACGTATGCCAACGCCGCGTTCGCCCCAGCCACAAGTTGGGCATCGACAACCTCCTTCAGCCCTTCACCATCGCGTAACCTCTCCAGCAAGGCGGACAGCCCGTTCGGCTGCGCATTATGCGGAAAGTACACGCGATTGATGTGCCAGAGTGTCTTCCGGCAGTTCTCCAGAAGAAAAGCAGCGCGCCACGTACGATCAAGCATGGTGGCAAGAACGCGCCCCCTCGACTTGTTCACCCAGAACTGCCGAGCTTCGTAGGAGTCGCCGGACGCCTCTCGGGTAACTCGCTCCTCAACGCGAGCCCGCTCGGCCTCCCAATCAGGGTTAACATATGCACGCGTAAAATGCAAGTCAGAACAAGAAAGAAAGGCAGCAAAGACGGCAGCCGCCAAAGGGATACAAACCTTGCAACTGCCGACTGATCAGATCGATCTCCCCAAGCAAAAAATCCTCACGTCGCGAGAACTCCGCCGTAGGATGCGACTGGGAGCGGTGCAGCAACCGCTCAGTATTCTTCAGGGTCGCCTCAAGCTCCACCACCTTGTTCTTCAGGTACGTGATTATCCGCTGATCATTTACACTACGTGGAGGAGCCGGCGCCGCCCGACGACGGCGAGCACCCGAAGAAGAAGCCACGCCACTCGGCCCGGCCACAGGAGAAGGCGGAGCATCACCGCGCACAGCATTCTGCCACGGATACGCAGAGTCAATACAATCATACGACTGCGAAGTGCAGTTCAACTCAGAAGAAAGAAAGTCAGCAAAAGCAATATTGAAGGCCAAAAGACCCGACAGGGCAATATTCATTACAAAGCAAGAAGTTCAAAATACAGACCACGGCGACTGCCGAATTCCTAAAGCTACGCCTACTCTAAGGCCGCGGACTGCGATCGGGAACGACCCTTCCGAGCGGCAGCCGCCTCGGTCGCCTTAGCAAGGGCCCTCTCGAAGAGCGCCACAAGCTGCACAGCCAGCTGCGAGGCACGCTCCTTCACGCCACTCAGCGACGCGGTTCGGCCATCGGGTTTGCGGGGAAAACCGCTGACGACCTTCTCGAAGTCACCGGGAACCTGATGGCCTAATAGGAGCTGGAAGGTGAGCTCGGAGCCGCGTACCGTCTGCAACCGCGTGAAGTCGGCAATGGTGGTCGCGTCTTCAAACGGCGCAGCAAGGGCGTCCACGGCTGCCGGCGGCTGGTCGCCCGGGAAGATACTCTGGTGCACCACAGTGAGGGCTCCAGTCGATCTCTGCAACACGGCTGCGGACCTCTTCAGTGCGTATGAGGCATAGGCATAGACCCGGTCGAGGAAGCCAACAGCAGTCGCCAGGTCAACCGTGTCACTCGACGCGTCTTCCGGAGGAGCTCCACCGCAAGTCTCTGCTCAAAAATTCAAGGTCAAGCAAAGAAAAAGATCAAAAGACACAGTAGGCATCAAGCCGAAACTTACCCCCAAGAACACCGGCGAGTGAAAGGAGACGACCGACTTGAGTCTTTTCCTGGGCGACCCGCGCCAGCTCCCGCTCGCGAGACTCACGAAGGGCCTTCTCAAGCTCATCAACCCGCCCAGTAGCCTGGTCCAGAGATGCACGCAGCTGGTCCCTCTCTTTCTCCAGGCGAACGTAAGCCGCGGCTGCGTCGAGCTGTTGACGGTAGTACTGCTGAAGCAAAAGCAAGATGTTAATAAAGTTGCGGGCGACTATACTAGTCACCCACACCTTCGGGGGCTACTCCCATCGGGAGCGCTGATCGCGCACCCGATGAAAAATCAAGAATGCAAGCACAAGCATAAAAGACTTACGTGGTCCAGGAGTTCAAGGTCCTCTGAAGCTGAAGGAGGAACGCGGCTAGACGATGCAATGCCGGCAGGCTCAGCAAGCACCTTCTCCACTACCGCCTGGGTGCCCAGTCCAGTCGAAGGGGCAGATGTATGCTCCACGTCCCGAAGGGGGGAGCTAACATTGCCAGAACGGTGGCTGCAGCAAAAACAAGCACACCTGTCAACTTAAACGTCGCAACTGCAAAACGCAACTCGAAGGACATACATAATAAGGAAGCTCACCTGGGGGTACCGAAGTCGTCATAACTATCCAGGGAGGGCGAAGGCATCCGCGCGAAGGAACGAGGAGCCGCGGAGCTGACTGGAGGAACATTCAGGGGTTCGTCCCAGCCACCCGAGGACTGTGCACCCGACGACGTCGCGACGACCTCCTCCAGAGTAACGTCGGCATCTTTGGCAAGTGACGACGCAGTGGCAGAATCGCCACGACTCGGAAGCTTCCGTTTCTTCCGCGCGGGTTCCTCCACTTCATCCTCTTCCTCCACCTCATCACGGGGAGAATGTGCGGAGGGAATCTCTTCGTCTTCGTCTTCCTCCTCGACAAACTTCGACTCGTCGTCGGGTCCGTTCTCGGGAAGAGGAGGAAGGCTGATCAACAGAGCTCGACCCTGAAGCAAGTAGACACAAGTCGAATCAGAAAGAAGAGTAGACGCAAGTCGAACAAGGACAAAAGGAAAACAAGACAAGACTTACCTCAGGAACGGGGTTCGAGGCCCCGTAAGCAGAAATTGGGCACTTGACGTTGCACGTGTCCGCGACTCGGAGGTTGGTGATGGATCTGACTTTGGTCTCCACCTCCTTATCGTCAAGCGGCTCGGTGCTGACGCCTTCGGCGGCCCACATCGGGTGAGGCCGAGCGCTGAGCGGCTGCACCCGAAGACGGAAGAAGTTGGCCATCAGGAAGACGCCACCCGCCTCGCGCCCAAGGGTCTTGGTCAGATCGCGCAGCAGGCTCAGCAAGGGCCGCACGGCCTCCTTCTCCACGGCGGTCAGCGGGTGCGCCCAGGCGCCGGTCTTCCGCAGTCCGCGTCCGCTGTCGAACGCATCCAGGCCGTCCTGGTTCGACTGGACGTAGAACCACCTCCTGCGCCACCCTTAGACGGAGTCGCACTTCTTCATCTGGAAGTACGCGGTGTCACCGCGCACCTGGATTCTGAAGCCGCCCACGGGGAAGGTCAACCCGCTCTTCCCAACGTTCTTGCGAACGAGGAAGAGCGACTTCCACAACGCCCAATGGGGCGCGACACCCAGGAAGCATTCGCAGAGCACGATGAAGCCCGCGATGCTCAAGACGCCATTGGGGGTCAGATCGTGGATCTGAACCCCATAGGCATACAAGAGACCGCGCACGAAATCGTGCATGGGGAACCCGAAGCCCCGCGGAAGGAAATCCGCGAAGCAAACACGTTCCCCATCGCGGGGAGTTGGGAAGACCTCCTTGCCAGGAACGCGTACCTGGACTTGGTCGGCAGGTGGCAGCAGACCCTGCGCGCGGAAGAGCTCCACCTCGGCTTTCTTCACCGATGATCTCTGCCAGTCGCCATCGGGTTTCTTCATCGCCCCGGCTTCATCGGCGGCGGCGGAGGAGCCAGCGACGCTCTTCGGCTTGCCCATGGTCAGATTGCAAGGTGTACAGACAGATTGCACGGAGCTCTGATGGCGGCGAAAATGGTAGAGCGCAGAGGAAAGGGAGCACAGAGCAATTGGAGAAGATGAAATCACAAGCGTCAAGACACAGTACTTATGCCTCGAAAAGCATCATCTCAACCGTCCACAGAACAAGGGCTCCGAGCAGGCACATCTGGCCGTCCACGTGTCGCACGAAGAGACCAACCGTCACCGCCCACTTCGTCCACTACGCACGAAAACCGAGGCGTCGTCATCATGCCGCGCAAATTTTGCGCCCACTTCGGAGACGTGACAACTGTTGACCGCGGTCAGCTCTGATAGTGGGGCCCGCCACGTCACGTCCCATCGAGCGCAGAGGCGTGCAGCAGATCGTCACCTGTGACGTCATCAAGCCAACGGCTCCAAAAATCAATTGAATCAACTCGACATAGTAATTAGAGTAGTAAGCTTCAAAGCTGAAGTCAACAAGGTAGGATCGGCTGATGATCCAAGAACCCGGAGAAACCATTCGGGTGGCAACATAGTAAGCTCGAGCAGCCGAATCCAAACATAAGTAAGCCAAACAGGCTGAGTAGAAGCAAGCTTCACAAGAAGATGAAGGCAAAGTAATTCGACTGCAAAGGTTACTCCCATCGGGAGTGGCCGGTTCGACTGAAGAAATCGAGTTCAAGATCAAGATCAAGCAATCCAATGGCACGTCCAGGAGGAAGGAGTCCTTTGCTCGACTCTACGCTTCGACCAAGCACTCGGGGGGCTACTGACGTGGGGCTGCCTTTCGCGTAGCCCACGATTAGGCTACCTGGGCCGCGCCAAGGATAGGAAGGCCCACAGAAGGCCCACGCGGGGTACCATGTAACCTAGTACAAGTCGGTTAGGAAGCATAACCTGCCATATCTGTAGTTGCCATCGGCACCAACCACCCGAGACCTGGCTGCCTATAAAGCCAGGAGGGTTGCCCGTCCCAGGGAACACGCTCATAGCTATGGCACAAACCCTAGCGAGATCGCAATCTCGCCATTGTAACCACAACTCGCATCAATAACCAGACAAGCAGGAGTAGGGTGTTATCCTCCGGGAGCCTGAACCTGGGTAAATCCTTGCTTGTCAGCCGTCGTGACCACCTTGCACTCATCTCTCTCTCCATCAATCAACCCGGGGTGCGCAACCCTGGGACTTGTCGAGTTAACATCTCGTCACTTGGGAATCCACCTACCCCATATTGGCTAGGCAGGGATATGGTGCCATTGCTTATCTTCAGAACTCTTAGTCCAACTAGATGACCCGTTGCGCAATTGCGCAACTGCCGGAAGTAAGACTGTATTGTTGTTATAGCCTCTCTTAGTTTTGGTACCATTCATTTTCATTGAAGTAAAACTTGTTTGAGACAGTTAACTCACCGCATAGAATACCAAGTCGGTTCTGAAAAATTGAATGTCTTCTGGCTGATATAAAAAATCACCAGGTGCAAAGGTAGATATTATGATAACATAAGTACAATATTTTGGCAGAGTCAATACTTTTCTCAAGTTAATAGACTATAGTTTTGGCACGAAAGAAAAAATAGATGACTCGTTCGGCCAGTGGTGCAAATGGCAAAAGGAGACTCTATTTTAGCCATAAATGGTTTTGCATGTATATTGTTCCCCACTTCCGGGACTCTCATGCCACTACTATCGACATCTCACGAGACTATGGAACATGCACGTTACGGTTTTCAAGCTCCTCTCGTTGTGCTCACAGTCAGGATTTTTCCATTTACTCTTTGTTTTATGCCATATTGTTCTTTACACTTCTTGTCTCGTGTCTGGTGTTCCCATGTCTTGTCCCCATCAATCATCATCACCTTAATCCTCCCCTTCACCGACCTGATCTAACAACGGGCATCAGGTTTCACTTTATTTGTGTATGAATAATCTTTATGGCAATCATAATTGTACAAGGCTTGAATTATTTCTGTATATAATATTTGTTGTAATCATAGTTTGTATGTACATTAAACTTTTTATTACACCAATTTGGAGTATTTTAGATCAGAAGACAATTTTTTAAAGGGATTTAAATGGACATCTTATAATCTTAGACTGTTTTAGATGAAACGATGCGTCAACTGGAGTAGTTAACCCAAATCTATTGCCATAAGAGAAGTATGATAAGCTACTGCCAACTTCTTTGCTTACAAAAATAAGAAAGCAAAGATTACTTTAATGCGTCTTCATTACTCGGTTGGATACACCATCTACATACACTCTCGTTATCTTGTAAATGACTCACAGAGTTTAGCAAAGGTCAAAACTACTATATGTCTGCCCTTGTAAGAAGGCAACAAATACTGCGCAAATATACCAGCCAATAATCTAACATAAAACAATACATCCGATACTGTCAGAACATGGAGGTAGCGATGTTACATAGAAGGAGCGGCAAAATAATAGCCAGTTTCCTCCCATTTGAGGCAAGAAGCACCTTTCTCATATAGTCGAATAGCCACAGTTTTCTATTCATCTGCATCATCTTGGCCTACAATTTTTTTCTATTCGCGAGGTCATAGATCCGGTGAGATACTCATGCCATGGCTTCTAGAGCTAGGCAATATTGCAATACAAACATGTATTGAATACTGTATGTACCAGCTAAATAATTGCACAAAGAACCGCCCTTTTACAAATGAAGGCACCGACTGAAAGAAATATACTACGTCTGGTCCGTAAAAACTGTCGGATCTTCACACACAACTTAAAGGTACAGTCACGACACTTCTTGTGGATCAGAGGGATTAAATGCATCCAAAGTATAAACAGAGGGACTCTGAGCTTCTTATCACAATATCATTGTATATTTTCTGGTTATGACAATACAAATATAATGCAAATGTCAAGTAGACTCTGAAGTGTAAACACATGAGTCTATGTTGTGCACTAACTGTAATAGTATTATATATGAAGTCAGAAGAATGCACAGAAGAATATTTTCTGCTAAAGTTTTGTTAGACGTGCAACATAATTCTAACGAAGCTATATTTAACATATTTTGAAATTTCAACATCGATCAGCCCATCAACTAATTTAGACGCAAGATTGACCTTCACACGATATGAAAGATGAACTTGTAGTGTCATCTCACATGAGTGGCTCAATACTTGCAATCAAAAATTAATCGTCATCATCTGGAAGACAAATACAAATACACAAATAAAGGTAATTGAGCAGGTGGTTCTCTTTATTTGAATTAGAACTTGAAAAGAAAAACAGAACACGTGACAATTGAATTTGCATTGCCCAAATTGTGTCTAAAAGAAAGCACACCAATCAACTATCATGCCATCGTACAAAAAAAATATTTTCATAACATAATCAGAAGGAGCACTAAAACATCACACTAACATAAATTTGTTTTGGCACAAAAAGGAACTGAACATATATTGTGTGAGAGCAGCTTAATAGTGGAACCAATAAGCAGTATAAGTCTATATTCATTTCAAGAAATGGCAGGAAACATACAAATATTGAACCGTTTTAGTCATAGAAAATTAATGTATGAAAACCTAGGCAGTACCTATGCATGATTTAAAACAAGGAACTAATCAATTATTTCTGACTAAACGTCTCAAAGCTGCCCTCACATAGCCAGACCTTCCTTCTATCCTTTTGTCCATTTCCCATGCCTGACAAGATACCATTATACAACCCTTGATTTATTGGGTAAGCCGGCACCACTGGTCTCTGTCGTGTCATTACAAAAGCACAAAGGACATGAATGACCTGCAAATCAACGATATTAAGTTAGATTGTTCATTGTTAGCGAATACGCCGCATAGGATGCAATAGCAATCACGCCTTAATCAGTAAGAGAGATACAGATGGTGAATACTATTTCTCTGATGGCTCTCTTCTAACAGAGTATGCGACTATCCTAAGAAAACAAATCCTAGAGAATCTCAAAAACAAAAACTCTGCAGAAATCACTACAAGCTATATAAGGTGATCAATAATCTTTCTTACATGATCTACACTGCCAAACAAATATAGGTGGAGCCATAAACTGCATCAAATACTTTCAGTTGTAAGCCAACTTGGATGAGAAGGACGTAAAGCTCATTTAGCACGTATGGGGGTGACTCACAAACCTTTTTGTTAAAAAAAATAGTGCAATATCATGACATGTCTGCAGTGCCTTCAGGATTTGGTCACGGCCATTCCAGCATTTATCTCCGCTTGAGAAGTGTATTATTCTGTAGGATTGTTCAAATTTGTCCCAGCGCCTGACCACAAAAATCTTCATTTTCATTTAATGGCACAAGATAATTGAAAACGATATTCCAGGAGTGATAACATAATGCAATGCATTTCACATGCTTACATGCACATAACTGGATATATATGCCTGGACTTCACATACACAAAAGAAGTATAACCTATAATTTTCATTCAAGTGTATGGGATACAACTCTTAGAGTGACACACACTTGTAAAGCTAGTTGGTATCTCATCCAGCCAGAACTGAGCAAAGAATTCTGTAGAAAAGGACTGACATTCAAAACTAAAATGACAGTAAAGCAGGAGAAATTCTGATAGAAACACGACAAAAAAAAAGTTGTACTATCCTAATCTATTCGTGGAGTGGCATCCCCTAAAGAATATTGATTGAATTGATCATTTCAAACAGGGTGACGTAATATAACATGGCACTAAGTTGCTAATATACACAAGCTTACATATTATGGAGGCTATCTGATACCTCTGTAACTTCGACTATACTACCAATATAAACTCAGAACCCAGCCAGTTTTCAAGTAAATGGCAGCTCAACACAACTTTTTCAGATTATATATTTGTCAAGCTATTGTACTGAAAATTTTAAGTTTAATAACAATAAGGAATGAACAACATCTCATCCCACGCTCCCTAACAAACAACTATTAAGCTACACAATGAATTTTCTTAAACAGTATCACTCGTTGTTCGGCCATATTGAGCATGAATGTGAGAATCTCCACAACATATCACTATGATGTGGACGAAACTACATCTGAAGTTATGTTACTTAAGCGTGAAGTTTAATCCATAGATTACATTTAAGAATAACAAAAATATGAAACATGACAAGAGTGTGAGAAACATACCCTAGGTTAGTGGAACTGTGTTCTTCAACCTGTGAAGCTTTCTTGTAAGGACAGACCTTGTAAACATACCTGTCAACAAGGACCACGATTCATAAATGGGTGAATTAGATAAAAATATCGGTGCAAAGAGAAAAGATTGTTAGGACTCCTGTACTTAAGAGATCTCGTACAAAATATGTAAATTACCTAACAACACAACTGTATTAGAACAACAGTAACTATATTTGGATACCTTTATCAATATATTCAAGAATAGTTTCAGTAGATGAATGAGTAATGCTCTGTTCAAATAGAAGAGTTCATTAGAGAAATTTTGATTCCTCAACCAATCAGGGCAAACTCTTGACAACAATACTTACAAAAAGAAGTCAATATATTTTCTTGTGGAATTGCTAAAACCTCGGTGGTGGAGGAACCTCCCTGCCTACAGCCTGGAGACTGGAGAGACGAGAAAACTCAGTCAACCCACAATACCATCACGACGCGAGCAACAACACTCCGCTGGCTTCCCGATAATAAGATTGCATTTGCGAACCCAATACCTCCATTCAGGCAATCTTAACTCCAGGATACTTCCCCAAACAAATATCCTATTAGTGAAATAAAATAATCAAATGCGGTTCTGAAAATATTCTAAAATGTATCATTGTATTGGTTTATAGAAATATCTGCAAAAACAACAAGAACTTGAAACGAAAATATGCCATTAACTATTATTACTTTAACTGGCTTACAAATAAATGAGTATCAATATGTATGACAACACAAGCCATTAGATGTTGTGCTTTTTAATTTATAGTTAAAATCAAAGGAGTTCATTTCACGGGTGTTTTAACTTATCATGTATAATAAGTCAAATGAAGATCTAAAAGGGGACATCAAAATCTGAACCAACACATGATTCGTTAAACAAAGAACCTAGCTAACAAATATTTACTTCAGCATACAAAACGTCACCCTAAAAGCACCCCACTCTGCTATGCTAAAAAGGCATTCTACAAGCTCTGGTACCAAAATGGCCTTGCTAGCAAAGAAACAACCGAAGATATAAATGAAAGCGGAAGAGACAAACATTTCCAGGAACAGAAGCAATAGAAACAAGAAGACTTCTAGAGCAACATAGACCTGCAAATAAAATGACCCATCAATGGCTATAACTCTAAAACTTAAAAAGGGTCACAAAACACATACAAAGTATCTCATCTACAACACATAGGTTAACAAAAATAAAATAAAATTGAATCTACCGGCAAGAAGATCATCACGCTCTCCACCAAAGTTTGCTAGATAAAAATGCTTAGAGGAGGTCCTCCTCCATGTTCATATTCAGGAAGAACAGTAACACAAGGCCGCGACAGTAATCAAAAAACGCAGTGGAGGCCTATCCCATGCACGTACCCGTCGTATCAACCAAGATCCACGTTGCCGGACAGATCCAACCAGCCTTGCTCTTCCCCCACTCTCCCATGATCCCATCCACCTTGGTCCATAGCCTTGGTTCAATTAAACAGATCCCTGCACATGAATAGAATCATATCATCAACCGGCAGATCTAGCACCATCATCACCAGAGCAGCGTGGGAGTAGCAGTTGGTGGGAGGAGAAATAAAAGGAGCGGGAGGAGGAGGGTCAGACCATATTCTTCCCTGATTCTCACGCCTTCAATCGCCGCTCTGTGCATCCACCTGCTCCATGGCGGCTACCAGCAACGGCGGGCATGGCGATGCAGCGTCGAGCTCGTCGTCGCCCAGCCGCCCCTACCCTGCCTGGCCCTACAGCCGCCAGTGCCCCTTGCCCGACAGCCGCAGCCGCCACCATGCCCGACCGCCGTGGACCGGCCGCCGCCTCTGCCATTCCCGTCTGCCTCTCCCAACCTGGTTGTGGATTTGTTGCCGCCGCCATCTCGTCATGTAGATGGGAGAGAAGGGGATTGGGAGGGACACGGGAGCGGGGACTGGCTACGGTTTCAGCCGTAGTTCTGTTTTGTCTCGCGCGATTTCACCCATCGAGTGGGCAAAAAATGAGACGCGGAAGAGTTGGTTTTGCCCACTGATTTGCGGACCCAACCCACTGCCTGCCCCACACTGTCATGCACATATCAGTCAGCACGAAGTAAAGAAAACATCTACCCATCCAACGGCTGTGATGAAAAGTGGGAGTGAACTGCACTATTCATAAGGACGATCCGACGGCTCAGAATGGCCAGGAGGGGCAAACCCTCTCATATAAAGGGTAGACTCTCAAGTAATTTATATCTTATTTGTAGTCGGATACTATTTTGCTTCCGCTGTCATTTGTATCTTTATATTATATCATTTGTATCTAGACTCGTCCTCGTTGTTGTATTATATCTTTTGTTGTTGTTGTGGATGTATTGAAACTGTTGTAATGTTATCACAATTCCACCCACATAATGCGCATGCTTCGGCGTGCACATTATGTTTGGTGGGCGACGCAAAATCATTATTATGCGGATTTTGGCGGGATCGCTTAAATCTACATAGTACCAATTTAAGAGCGTCACAGCAAGGTTGTCGACTAAGGGCATCTGTGACAACATTGACCTTACCGGGGTGGTAGTAGATATCTAGGTCATAATCTTTTGTCAGCTCTATACATCAGCGCTGCCTCATATTTAGCTTTCGTTGAGTGAAGATATACTTCATATTCACGGATTCTTCTGGCTCACTACAAAACAAGATGCAGTGCCAAACGTTAACAACCAAAAATGTCGGCGTAAGAACTCAGAATAATCCCATCACATGGCCATTTACCATATGAGACTGGATATAGTTGGCCCATTGGAAACAGCAAGAGACGGATTGAGACACCTTTTAACTGCAGTGGACAAGTACACTAAATGGTGGAAGCCAGGCCTATCAAGAATGTGGATGGAGCAACAGGCATAAAAAAAATATATCGATATGACGATTCCCCACAGCATAATCATGTATAGTGGGACAAACTTCATCATTGGAAAACTTGTAAAATATTGCGGAGATGTCGGCATTTGGATCGATTTAGCTTCTGACTTCTTTGGCACACCCATAATCTATTGGACAAGTCCAAAAAACCAACAAGATTATACTGCAAGGCATTAAGCCACGCTTAGAAATACCTTTGCATACATCAGCAGGAGTATGGGTAGAGGAACTGCCAGCCGTCCTATGGAGCATAGAAAAATATGGAAAAGCAACCCAGGTCTAGGAAAACTATGGCCAGAGGCTACGACACAAACAAAATTTGATACAATTTCACAAAACCAGAACAATCATTCAGAGAATATTCCTATACAAAGAAACATCCATTCGTGAGTCGTGAGTAGCAGACACGAAATGCATAACATGGGGGTCACACTTGGAATCATGGTTCACAAAAGAATGGTGCTATGCAATCTAGTTAACCTTCATTACCCAAGCAACAATATTCCTATACAAAGAAACATCCATTCGTGAGTCGTGAGTAGCAGACACGAAATGCATAACATGGGGGTCACAGTTGGAATCATGGTTCACAAAAGAATGGTGCTATGCAATCTAGTTAACCTTCATTACCCAAGCAACAATATGCACAACCTGCATGCAAGGAACCGGTGCTACCCCTACCAGAGAGAAGGAAAACACGCCTAAAAACTGGTAGGAGCGATAAGCAAATACTCCCTCCATTCCACAATATAGATGTCTCCATTCCACAATATTAGATGGTGTATGTGTTGTGCATGTTATGTAGATTTACACTAAAATAAGTGTGCGCATACACTAAAATGAGTCTAGATATATGTGTACATGTTTTTAGTCAAAAGTTAATGTATGATAAGTTAGACCAATCATATTGATAAAAATATGAACATCTAAGATACTAAGTCAATATGTTTTAGCAAAGTCTACATAACACATGAACCTTTTTTTTAGATGAGATGGCATATCACATTAAACTGCAGATAAAAAATAGAACAATGCCAACATTTTTATGAACAGACCATGGTCGGACAGCCTTAGTCTTCCTGAATCCTAACTATTCTACTTCGCCAGCATGAGTCTCCTGGACCTGCAAAATGACAACAATTTAACTGATTTTCCTAACTCTAAGGATTCGTCCTGGTTTCTTATGTCTGTCATTACTCAACAGCAGACTCTTGTTGATGCACGGGATGGCCACCACACAGGTGCGCTACTGCCTGGCTGCTCAAAGGCCATGTTCCCAGAGCCTGTATAGCGAGTACGGCCTAACTGTTAGTTTCAGGTGTTTCTCCCATCACCATTGCCAATTTTCCTCGAATCGCATCTAATTTCAGTCTGAATTTATTGCACTTGGAGTCGTCGCCACAAATTTCTTTGCCAATGTCAGCCACTTTACTCAGTAACATTGCATATCTCATTGTATTTTCTGATTGGTTTACGCCATGGATGTCCAAGCATTTTTCCTTGTACTGCTTTATCTGCTCTATTTTAAAGTTGACAGTCCACCTGGATACTATGTATTGCTCCGGTATTTCATTGACCCCAAACCGTGTGAAAACTCTGAATATGTGGCAGCAGAGTATACCATCCCTACTAAACTTTGCGCATTGACATTTCATTGCATTGGTGCCAGGTTCAACTAATACATCGAAGGAATTTCCATCAAACTCTGGATTCTCGTAGTTGAATACCTTGTCCAGTCTGAACACAGACCCCATTTGAATTTCCTGCACGTTAAATGCTGTAGAATGGAGTAGTTCTCTCTGTACTTTCAGAAATATCTGCCTTGTGTAGATACATGATGCATGCTTTTCAATTGGCTGCAATGAGAAACATGAAGGTTCTGTTCTTGATTGCAGTCTGTCTTCATCATCCATTTTTATTATGCTCTCTTGTATCTCTCTGGATTTTTCAAGAAACTTCTCTACTCTGTCCTTAGGAAGCACACAGTCCTTGAATAACGCATGTGTCCCCTCGCCATGTCTAGTTGTTTCAATAAATGGATAGAAATCTTCTTTGAAGTAAACAGGCACCCACTTTTTCCTCATTTCCCATAAGAGTTGTAGATGCTCGTTTCCACTTGCACTGTATCTCTCAATGAGTGCTGCCCATCCTTCCTCAAATTCTGTTTCCGTCAGAGAATTGTTAACTAAGCCATGCAACTCTGTATTTATGTTGCCTCCAGCTGCTATAAAGGCTCCTAGATTTTCCCGTGCTATCCTCATTACATGGAATTTATTCAATCTGTGCCTTACTTGTGGCATGACCTCTGCAATAGTTTTTGTTATAGCTTCATCCTGGCCTGTTATGATTGCTCTTGGCGTTTTCCCTCCCATTACATGGAAGAATGTTTCGAACATCCATTTGAAGGTTTCAGCTTTCTGATCTTGTAGCAAGGCACATCCAAAAACAAGAGTTCTGCCCTGGTCATTCAATCCAGTAATAGGAACGAAAGGCATATTGTTCATAGTTGTGCTATAGGTAGTATCAAATGATAAGACATCTCCAAAGATCTCATAATCTATCCTCGACCTTGCATCAGTCCAGAGAAGACTCCTAACTATGTTATTTTCATCTGTTTGCATGAAGAAGGAAACACATGGGTTTTGTAGCTCCAGTTCCTTCAAGTGCTTCACAGTTGTTTCTACATCTGAGTTTTGTTTACCTTGTTGTTCTGCGCGCTGTGAGGTATTCTCATCTTTTGTCTTGAATGGTAAGTTCCCCAAAGTGCCTCTCATTCTCTTGAAAATCTTCATAGCTTTCTTGGGATGTATACTACTGTGTTGCAGAGCTCTTAAAAAAGACCTTTCTTCAGTTGACATGTGCTCGGAGCTCAAGAAGAATTTTGTGAGTGACGGGCTTGGACATAACGGATGGTTGTGCTCACTCTGAATTGCAGTGAACTCCCATTGCCCCTTAACGGGCTTCACAACCGCCTTTGCCTCACATGGCGTCTTATTTACTGAATATATTTCCCGCTTCCTTTTCAGGTCCTGGGATGGAGCTAATTTGCGGATCCTGTTGCATTCTAGGTGAAACTTCTTTCTCATAAAATTTGGTCCCCTGATTGACACAAAACCACTCAAGAGAGCATGTGCACTATAGTATCTGTTTGCATCTTCGAGGGTTGGGAATTTCATTCCAACTTGTGGTGGTCGTGGATTAACTAACTCCTCAAAACCAGGATAGAAGTATTTTCCTGGTTCTTTATCTGTCTCATTCCCTGAGCTGCTGTCTGAATCACTTCCAGTGCCTGCGCCTGTGTCATCAATTGGTATTTCATTGATTCCCAGAATATCATGTAAATGGTTCTGTTCCTCAGCAAGCTGCAGTGAAAGGTCCACTGAGCTTGTGGGTATCTCCAATTCATCCGACAGCAACTCTGCACTCCAGTCTGCGCCACTAAGTGATTGTTCCTGAATGCAAATAAAAAAAGTTATATAAAGTTATTGGAAAAACATTTTGGGGTTTGCTTAATACTAAATCAAGCTAAGCTATTTTTTTTCTTTCTTAAGGCTGCAAGGCAACCATGTGTTTGCAATAACTATTAAGTATAATTGCCTAGTTTACTATGTGTACTATACTACTTTTCTGATGAACAACCACAGTTTAAGAAAAAGATGGCCAGCTGCAATATTTATTTCTTTTTATTCGTGGAATTATCTGGGTTTTCTTTTCCTGACTTGTTAAATTATATGACCATTTAAGTCATTACAACCTGTAGCAATGCCACAAAGTTCTTTCTCACTTTAACTCTACCATGAGAATATAATTAAGATACATTTATTAAAGTAACCATACTCCCACGGAACTGGTTGGAGGAACCAAGTATTAGCGGGAACATCCAGGTACAAAACAATCAGAACATAATAACATGCGCCTGCCCACACATTAAAAAGGATTTTTTGCAACAACAAAAAAGTGCGTACCTGATCAGCGGCAAGGATTAAATATCCCTCCATCGTGAGTATCAGCCGCCGGAACAATGACGCGGGGGAAAGAAGAGGACGAGAGGGTCTAGATCAGAATTCCCATGAGCAGAGGAGGGTTGAGGAGTTGGATCTGTGTCTTGTACGGATGCTAGGGCAAGGGAACGGGCGGAGGAGGATTGGTTTGGACGCGGGGAGAGTGGAGACGATGACGAATCGACGAGTGCTGCCGCCGTTGAGGAGGGGATGCGCCGCGGCAGGTGTGCGCAGTGTGTGTGTTTTTCTTTTTTGGGGGTTAGGGCATCTCCAGTTGCCCCCAGACGCTCCCCACCATGTTTTTTTGACGTCAGCCCGAAACAAATAGCCTTTGTTTTTCCACAGCCGGTTCAGAACCTCAGTTAGCGTCGTTTCCGCGGAAAATAACACCGTCGTCCCCAGGCGAAATCTAGCCCACTGAGATCGGCCTGAGGAGCAAAATGGCAGGAAAGGCGATGGGGCCAGCGCTGTCAGCGACGCGTGAGAAAATAGTGCGGAACAGAAACCGCCCGTGCTCGTCTTCTCGCCTCCCGCGCCGGTCAAAGGCTACCGGAGTAATAGCGTGGCGAGCGGCCAATGAGCTCCCCCAGTCAAAGGCTGCCGGAGTTAATGGTGTGACGCATCCAATCAAAGGGGCACGCAGCGCGTAGTAATTGCCACCGCCCCTTCGCCTGGCCGCGCGGCGCTATAAAACCCCCGAGCCTCACCGCCACTCCCCATTCCTCTCTCGTCGCCTTCTGCCTCACACTCTCCTCTCTCCTCTCCTCCACCGTCGTGACCTAGCCATGACCTACAACCCCGCCAACGCCGCAGCCATGAACGGCTGGGTCAGCTGCCACTCAGGGTGGGCGTTCGGGAATTCCCGAAATTTCGGGACGGGAAATTCGGGAATCATGAACTGATTCCCGAATTTTCATGAGAAATTTTGATTCCTGACAATTTGGGATTCGGGAAATTCAGGATCGGGATCGGGAAATCCCGATTTTCCCGAATTTCAAAACAGAGCAAAAATAACAACCAAAGTTTTAGATTGTTTCAGATTTCAGTAGCATTTCAACATCATTTTCATAATATTTCAGTAGAAAACAAGACAAACATAGTATCAGTTGAACAATCATCACAAGAACATGACAAACAATACAATTTTTAATAACACGTAGCCTCATAATTTTAATATTCAAACACCAGGTATCAAAATTCGGGATATACAGGATATTCGGGATCCAGCACATCAATCCCGAATTTCCCTAAATAATTTCGGGATTTCAAAACAGCTACCCGAACAAGCAGTCGGGAATTTCGGGTACGGGAAATTCGGGATCGGGATTTTTGGGATTCGGGAACGGGACTCGGGAATTATGTCCACTGTGAGCCGCCACCTCCACAAGGAGGAGGCATGGGCCCTGCACAATGCGGGATATCGGTGCCCGCCGGACATGCGCGTCCCCAGCGCCTCCGGCGGGCAGAGGGTTGCAACTCAGTGCGGGAGGCGTCCCCGTACCCCTGTCCCTACCGGCGAGCAGTTCAGAGCGGCGATCGCCGAAATCCACGCCAGCCTGACGCCGCAGCAAGCCGGGAGCGCCGCTGGAGAGCGGAAGGCAACGACGGCTTCTGGTCGGAGTAATTCCGTCGCTGCCACGACGAAGACCTCGCCGACCCTGGCAACAACGGCCCCGTGGAGGGCCGCTGCAACTCCACCGGACGCAAGCGGTGGTGGGGCGGCGAGCACCGCACCCTCCCATGGGTGCTGGACTACACCTACGCCGGCAACGAACCCCGGCTGACGATGCAGCCGCGGTCATGGATGTCGCGTCGTATGGGCTCCTCCTCCTCCGGCGCCGCTGGCAGGTACACGGTACGCATCCCTCACTCCCCCCACCCCCCTCCTAAACTCCAGGCGTCTTGCGCCACACAGCGGCGCCCTCCGCATCGGCGAACCACGCACCCCCGCGACGTGCTGGGCGGCATCTCCCCCGCGTTCCCTGCTCCGACGCCTCGTCAAGCCAAAGCGTGAGCCCAAGTCGGAGCCAGAGGAGGAGCAGGAGGAAGAATGGCCCGGTCAGAAGGAGGCCGAAGAAGCCTCCTTCAACACTGTGCAGCCGGCGGACCCGGCGTTCGCTGAGAAATGGAGCCTCGGCGAATACACGGAGCTGGAGCTGGAGGAGGAGGATGATACGTCCATTTTGCATCACTATTTTATATCATAATTTGCTGCTATTCATTGATATATATCGTATTTGGAGATGATACTTATGTTATTTCATCTATTTTGCATGATTGATGATCATTGAAGGATGGAATCCAGGAGGCTGAATTCTGCTGGAAAAAGCACCGTCAAGATACAATATTTCCGAAGACCAAAAGAACAAAGTGGCCAACTGGGAATTATTTATGAATTATTTCATCGAGGAGGACAAAAGGGGAGCCTGGGGTGGCGCCCAGGAGGGGCACACCACCTCCCGGCGCGGCTCCCTAGCCCGCCGCGCGAGCAGGTGGTGTGAGCGCCCTGGCCCACCACCTGGCATACCCCTTCGCGTACATCTTGCCCCCGAAAACCTAAGATTGATCAGAAGGACAGAATCCATCTCCGCCGCCACCACGAGGCGGAGAAGGCAGGGAGAGAAAAGCTCTCCGGTAGGCTGCATTGCCGTCGGGGAAATTCCCTCCCGGAGGGGGGGAATCGTCTCTATCGTCACCGTCATCGATCTGCACTCCATCACCATCGCCAACACCACCATCTCCACCGCCGACGCCGTCATCTCCATCTATCCACTTCGTTCCCGCTGTAACATCTAGGGCTAAACTCTGTGTATTTGATAGGGGAAACTCTCCCGGTGTTGATTACTCTTGTTATTGATGCTATTGAGTGAAACCGTTGAACTAGGGTTAATGTTCAGATTGTTATCCATCATTATATCACCTCTGATCATGTTCATTATGGTGTGTTGTGAGTAGTTCGTTGTGTTCTTGAGGACATGAGAGAAGTCTAGATGTTAGTAGTGAACTATGTTGATTAATGTTTGATGTTTTGATATTTAAGTTGTGGTGCCATTCTTCTAGTGGTGTCATGGGAACGTCGACTACATGACACTTCACATTTATGGGCCTAGGGGAATGCATCGTGTATTCAGTTATCATTTGTGGGGTTGCCGGAGTGACAGAAACCTAAACCCCCGTTGGTATTCCGATGCGCGAGGGATCGCAGGATCTCAGAGTTTAACGCTATGGTTTGATTTATCTTAATTACTTTCTTGTATTTGCGGATGCTTGCAAGGGGTATAATCATAAGTATGTATTAGTCCTACAAAGGGTGGTGCATTAGCATAGGTTCACTCACACGACACTTATCTAAACACTAAAGATTATTCATCAATATGAAGCGAAAGCACTAGACAGAAATCACGTGTGTCCTCAAGAACGTTTGGTCATCATAAGTAAACAAACCGGCTTGTCCTTTGCTCTCAAAAGGATTGGACCACTCGCTATAATTATATTTGCCGCGTCTATTTACTCGCACTTTATTTATCTGTTATCTCAAAGTCTACTGAAAACTTGTCTGCTAGTGTTTACAGTGAATTCCTCATCAAAACCACTTGTCAACACCTTCTGGTCCTCGTTGGGTTCGACACTCTTATTTATCGAAAGTACTGCGATACACCCCCTATACTTGTGGGTCATCAGGACAATTTTCTAGCGCCGTTGTCGGGGAGTGAAGCGCTATTGGTAAGAGGAATTGGTAAGGAAAACTTCAACTGTAAGTGATGTTTTTATTTTTGTCTCCTTATTTGCTTTGTAATGGAGAAGAGAAATATTACTTTCCTGTTTGGGATGTCTTCTACCGCTGCTGAGGTAGAATATGAGGCGCATCCTGATGATATTGTGCCATTTAAAATACCTAAGAAAATTGTTAAACGTGTTATGAATAACCGCTATTTTGGGGATGGAATTGGCCACCCCGGTGATCATTTTCGGTATTTACATCAATTATGCGAGTTGTTCAAGTGTGCAAGTATTACGATGGACGAAGTCAGGAAGAAATTATTCTCCATATCACATTGTGGGAGAGCTACGCATTGGTATAAATTGCTGAAGAACAGGAATTCTCTTGGATGGGAGGAAATTGTACCTCTCTTTTATTCTAAATTTTATCCTCCAAGTGAAATTCATCAAGTTCGGAATTCTATATATAACTTCTGGCCTCATGATGGAGAGAGTATTGCTCAAGCTTGGCGGAGATTGAAGGCATTAATGCTCAGATGTCCCATTCATGAGCTTCCTTGTAATATTATTGTTGATAACTTCTATGCAAGACTCTCGTTTGAAGATAAAACATTATTGGATACTTCATGTGCTGGATCATTTACTCGTAATAAGAAGGAGTTTAAATGGGATCTTATTGATCGTATTGAAGAAAATACTGAAGCATGGGAGAACGACAAAGGTAGGGAGTCAGGTATAAAATATGACTTTGAATGCATTAAGACTTTTATGGACACTGATGTATTTTGAAATATGAATAATGCCTATGGTATTGATTCTCAAGTTGTTACAAATTATTATAAATCCTTTGCTGATTATTTTGGTTTGCCCAAGAAGGGGTTTGAAAAATATCATGAACCTTATAAAGATAAACTTGTTGTTCCTTTAGCTAAAAGTATTGAAGTTAGTATTGTTGATCATATCATTCCTCAGGCTTATATTGATAAAATTCATTTTCCTGTTAAAGTGAAAGAACATTCTCTTCTGGCTAGTGTGGTAATAAAAGTGATAAGAAAGCTAAAGAACATGATGAACAAATTAAAGTTGAACCTTCTGTGGCTATAATTAAAGAACTTGTTTCTGAAAATGTGGGAGAAGAGTATATTATATTTTGTGATGATGCTTCTAATGTTGTCTCTCATCCTGCAAAGCCAAGAAAGGCTAGTGTTCCTGTGTTATCTGTTAAAATTGGTGATCATTGTTATTATGTTTTATGTGATAATTGTGCAAGTTCAAGTGCTATTCCTTATGAGCTTTACAAAGAGATTATGGATGAAATTGGCCCCAGCCAACTTGAATATATTCATGTGGTTATTCAACTTGCTAATAGTGAAATTATCTCTCCCATTGGTATTGTTAGAGATCTTGAAGTTCTATGTGGTAAGACTAAATATCCCGCTGATTTTCTTGTACTTGGTTCTGCTGCTAGTAAGACTTGTCCTATTATTTTTGGTAGACCTTTTTTGAATACTTGTGGAGCTGTTATAGATTGTAGGAAAGAGAAAATCCTTACTAAATTTGCTGGTGATTCATATGAATTCAATTTTTCGAAATTTGCAAAAAACCCTTATGAACCCGAATTGCCTAATGAGGATTTTAGAGTAGAACAACTTGCTTCTGTCTCTCTTGCTCCTACTAATTATATTCAGCAATTTATGGAAGGTCATGAGGATGAAACTTTTATGGAAGAAAGAAATGAACTTGAGGACATATTTCTCCGTCAACCTATTCTTAAACATAATTTAAAAGTGGAAGACTTGGGTAAAACACTTCCACCTAAAGAGGATCATGTCTTTGATTTAAAACCTTTGCCTGATAATCTTAAGTATGATCATCTTGATGATAAGAAAATATATCATGTTATTATTAGTGCTAACCTTTCAGGTAAAGAAGAGGAACGATTATTGGAAATATTGAAGAAACACCGTGGAGCTATGAGTTATACTTTGGATGATTTGAAGGGGATTTCTCCTGCTATATGTCAACATTCTATTAATATGGAGCCCGACGCGAAACCAGTTGTTGAACATCAACGCCGTTTAATACCTAAGATGAAGGAAGTGGTAAAAAATGAGGTATTAAAACTTCTTGATGCTGGTATAATATATCCTATTGCTGATAGTAGATGGGTTAGTCATGTGCATTGTGTCCCTAAGAAGGGTGGAATTACTGTCGTACCTAATGATCATGATGAACTTATTCCTCAAAGAGTAGTTGTTGGTTATAGAATGTGCATTGATTTTAAAAAGGTTAATAAAGTTACTAACAAAAGATCATTATCCATTACCCTTTATTGATCAAATGATGGAAAGATTAGCCAATAAAACTCATTTTTTCTTTCTTGATGGTTATTCTGGTTTCTTTCAAATTGCCGTTAAAACTCAAGATCAAGAGAAAACCACATTTACTTGTCCCTATGGTACTTATGCTTATAGGAGTATGCCTTTTGGTTTATGTAATGCTCCTGCTACTTTTCAAAGATGTATGTCTGCTATCTTTCATGGTTTTTGTGAAGAAATTGTGGAGGTGTTCATGGACGATTTCTCCGTCTATGGCACTTCTTTTGATAATTGCTTGCACAATCTTGATAAGGTTTTGCAGAGATGTGAAGAAACTAATCTTGTTCTTAATTGGGAGAAATGCCACTTTATGGTTAATGAAGGGATTGTTCTTGGACATAAAATTTCTGAAAGAGGTATTGAAGTTGATAGAGCTAAAATGGAGGCAATTGAGAAAATGCCTTACCCCCAAGATGTTAAAGGTATTCGTAGTATGCTTGGTCATGCTGGTTTCTATAGAAGGTTTATCAAAGACTTTGCCAAGGTATCAAAGCCTCTTACTAATCTCTTGCAAAAAGATATACCGCTTATTTTTTATGATGATTGTAAGGAAGCTTTTGAAACTCTTAAGAAAGCTTTAATAACTGCTCCTATTGTTCAACCACCTGATTGGAATTTACCATTTGAAATTATGTGTGATGCTAGTGATTTTCCTATTGGTGATGTTCTTGGACAAAGAATAGATAAAAAGTTAAATGTTATTCATTATGCTAGTAAGACTCTTGATTCTGCTCAAAATAATTATGCTACAACTGAAAAAGAATTTCTAGCTGTTGTATTGTCTTGTGATAAATTTACACAATACATTGTTGATTCTAAAGTTATTATTCATACTAATCATGTTGCAATTAGATACCTTATGGAAAAGAAAGATGAATACTAGGCTTATTAGATGGGTATTACTTTTGCAAGAATTCGACTTACATATTGTAGATAGGAAAGGTGTTGATAATCCTATTGCTGATGCTGATAATTTGTCTAGATTGGAAAACATTGCTTATGATCCTATACTTGTTAATGATAGTTTTCCAAATGAACAATTGGCTGCAATAAGGGTGAGTTCACGAGATAGTCCTTGGTATGCAGATTATGCTAACTTTATTGTTTCGAAGTATTTGCCTCCAACCTTTTCAGCTCAACAAAGAAGAAAATAATTTTATGACTTGAGGCATTATTTCTGGGATGACCCACACTTATATAAAGAAGGAGTTGATGGTATTATGCGAATATGTGCCCCGGAGTATGAACAAAAACAGATATTGAGAAAGTGTCATAGTAGCGCTTATGGAGGACATCACGCTGGACATAGAACCGCACAAAAGGTTTTACAATCAGGTTTTTATTGGCCTACTCTCTTTAAAGATGCAAAAAAGTTTATTATCTTGTGATGAATGTCTAAGAGTTGGTAATATCTCTAGACGTAATGAAATGTTTATGAATTATTCTCTTGTTATCGAACCGTTTGATTGTTGGGGATTTGACTTTATGGGTCCTTTCCCTTCTTCAGAAGGTAATACACATATACTTGTTGATGTTGATTATGTAACTAAATGGGTAGAAGCTATTCCTACTAAAAGTGTTGATGGTGAAACATCATTAAAAATGCTTCAAGAAATTATTTTCCCTAGGTTTGGTGTTCCTAGATATCTTATGACTGATGGAGGTTCTCATTTTATTCATGGTGGTTTTAGAAAAGTTCTTGCTAAATATGGTGTTAATCATATAATTGCTTCAGCTTATCATCCTCAAACTAGTGGGCAAGTAGAACTATCAGATAGAGAAATTAAATCTATCTTGCAAAAGACTGTTAATAGAACGAGGAAGAATTGGGCTAGTAAATTAAATGATGCATTGTGGGCTTATAGAACTGCTTATAAAAATCCCATGGGTATGTCTCCTTATAAAATGTTTTATGGAAAAGCATGTCACTTTCCCTTAGAATTAGAACACAAAGCTTATTGGGCAGTGAGGGAACTAAATAGAGATTTTAGACTTGCTGGAGAGAAAAGATTGCTTAATTTGAGTTCTTTAGATGAATGGAGAAGTGAAGCTCATGAAAATGCTAAACTACTTAAAGAGAAAGTTAAAAGATGGCATGATAAGAGAATCATTAAGAGAGAATTTCATGTTGGTGAGAAAGTGCTATTGTATAGTTCTCGTCTTAGATTCTTTGCAGGTAAATTACTCTCCAAGTGGGAAGGACCATATGTTATTGTGGAAGTGTTTCGTTCGGGTGCGATTAAAATTGCTTCGCTCAAGGATGACTCTACACAAGTGGTAAATGGACAAAGAATCAAGTATTATATTTCTGGAGATTCTTATAATGAAGATGTTGATATTATATTGAAGCAATTTCCCCGGAGAATTATATTAAAGAACATATTTCTGAGTTCACGGAACCTGATTTGGAAAAGGTACAGTTTCGGTAAGAAAAAATCTGCAAATTTAATTTTTGGTTAACTGTGATTTATTTTTGGAAAATATGAGACGAAAACGAACTGGACACGAAGTCCGAGGCCACCACACCACCCCTTGGTGCGGCGCCCTTGCTGGCCGCGCCAGCAGGCGGTGTGGAGCCCTTGGAGCTCCTCTCCTACTCGGTTTCGTGTTGTTGCCTTCCTTTTATTTCATAAATTTTTGCTATAAAGTCACCTGAGGCCCCCGAGGTCCGTATATCGTGTTTTCGACGTGTTTTTGTTTCGAGCTATTTTCTGCCAGATATTGTCCCAGTTTTATAGGCATCATGGTCTCCGCCAACGACAAGGGAAAGAAGACTTTGGAGGATGGGCTTCAAGATCCCAAGCTAGAGGAAGGCATCTAGAGCAAATACGAAGTGGAGGAATAAGAAGACATGCGTCCTCACCTTCGCGCAACCGTTGCGAGCATCAGAGTGGTGAAGAACCCCTCCAACCGCAGGATGAGCGCACGGATGAGCACTGGAGGGAGAATTCCACGTCATCTTCTGGCTCCAAGAACAGCTTCATCAAGCACCAACTACGCTTCCACAACTTAATCCACCTAGACCAAATTGAAAAGTTGCCTGAGGTGATGCGGCCAAACTTTTGGAATATGGATCGTTCTAACAATGCAGGGAAAAGGAACTCGAAATCTGATGTGGAGTGGGGAAACAACTCCAAGGGTTGGGATTCAAAGGCCGATATATTCATGAGCCGTTTTGAGCACAACACGGAGATGATTCGTGCTCTTGCTTACAAGATTGACGAACTGAAGGAGTTGGTCGAGAAGCTTATTGGGGATTCTCCATCGCCACCGAAGGAGTAATTCATCATCGGTATTGGCATCTCCCTTCGCTTGTTCCAAGCTTGGGGGGAGTGTCGCGGTATCACCATTATCTTTCATCTTTTACTTTTTAGTAGTGTCATATTATGAGTAGTGAAGTTATCTTATAATATGGTTTGCAATGTGAAAGTATCTCTCTTTTAGTTGGTTATCTATGTATCCCTTGGTGTGAGTTTCCGTTATGGAATGTTAATGAGAAGTGTTATCATTTATTTTCTGCACACTTTATTTTAGGTTGCAACTTTTAGCATGTATGATTGATCTTGTCATTTAGTATTGGTGATCACTTTGGGAACATATAGTAAATATTTTGGCTTTGGCAAACTTAGCATTGGTTTGTAGCTACAATACTTTGAGACTTAAGATGAAAAAGAATTACATGTAGAATATAGCATTCATTGATCCTTCTCACTTGTCTATGACAAGTTTAGTATTCACAACTTAAAATTGTGTGTGCTTTCAAGTAAGAATTGCATGATTGTCTTTTCCTACATGTATGTTTGTTTGTATCCTTCAACTCTTATGCTTGCTACCCAACCTTGCTAGCCAAAGACCTGTATCGAGAGGGAATGCTTCTCATACATCCAAACGTTGAACCAAAACCCCTGCCATCTGTGTCCACTTTATATACCTACTATGTGGTATTTTGCGCCACTCCAAGTAAATACTTTTTTTGCTATCTTTATTCAAAATTATTATCTCTTATTTGTGTCAATGTTCACTAGCTCATGGGGAAATAATAGTTGGGTTTGTCATCTTCCGTACTAATTGAGTAACCCATGACTTGCATGCTACATCTGCTCGTCATTAATATTGCAAAGGGGTGGTCAGACCACTATAATATCAAAGGTTGAGTTTTTCAAAAATATAGGCACTCCTTGGTTTGAGATTGATTGGTGGGCACCCGTGAATTCGGCTAGCCATGGTTATGTTAGAAAGGTGGGGAGGAGTGTCATGGTTGTGAAAGTAAAGAGAAAAATAAGATGAATATGATAAAGGCTTGTTTTAAAAAAATAATCGGAACCACCCTTAACTTGCTTAGTATGGAAGATGACAAGAACTCTGTTACGAATCGTTGACAACAACAAACACCACTCAAAAACTTACTTTTATGCTCTCTATATGATTTCAAAAGGCTATAAAACCAAAAGCTCTAGCACATGCTTGTATCTCTGCTTCCCTCTGCGAAGGGACTATCATTTACTTTATGTTGAGTCAGTAAACCTATCTCCTTCTATCTTAAGCAAGCATTTGAGTTGATTGTGATTCAACCATTCATACATTAGTATTGTTAATCATGTCTTTCATTCTTTCTTGCTTAGCAGATTGTTGGTATCTAATAAATTTGATTTTTTGAGCTATCAACCTATAAAGAGGGCTGTTTTATAAACTAAGCTCAATTGCTCATTGTTCTCGGACCAAGGACTAAGTTTGCCAACACCAACTACGGTTTTCTCTATATACTTCATTGTGGTTTACCTCTACTTGTTACAAGTTGATTTATGCATGAACGGAGTTAATATCTAAGATGATTTGTGCATTTGTACATGTGTGCTTCTTGTCCGTATATTTTATATCGACAATTCACTCCATAAACTTGTGGTCATGTTTACCAAGTTCAGTTTTTGCTTCGGGACAAGCGAGGTCTAAGCTTGGGGGGAGTTGATACGTCCATTTTGCATCACTATTTTATATCATAAGTTACTGCTATTCATTGATATATATCGTATTTGGAGATGATACTTATGTTATTTCATCTATTTTGCATGATTGATGATCATTGGAGGATGGAATCCCGGAGGCTGAATTCTGCTGGAAAAGCACCGTCAAGATACAATATTTCCGAAGACCAAAAGAACAAAGTGGCCAACTAGGAATTATTTATGAATTATTTCATCGAGGAGGACAAAAGGGGAGTCTGGGGTGGCGCCCAGGGGGCCCACACCACCTCCGGGCGCGGCTCCCTAGCCCGCAGCGCGAGCAGGTGGTGTGAGCGCCCTGGCCCACCACCTGGCATACCCCTTCTCGTACATCTTGCCCCCGAAAACCTAAGATAGATCAGAACGGCAGAATCCATCTCCGCCGCCACCACGAGGCAGAGATGACAGAGAGAGAAAAGCTCTCCGGCAGGCTGCATTGCCGCCGGGGAAGTTCCCTCCTGGAGGGGGGAAATCGTCGCCATCGTCACCGTCATCGAGCTGCACTCCATCACCATCGCCAACACCACCATCTCCACCACCGACGTTGTCATCTCCATCCATCCACTCCGATCCCGCTGTAACATCTAGGGCTAAACTATGTGTGTTTGATAGGGGAAACTCTCCCGGTGTTGATTACTCTTGTTATTGATGCTATTGAGTGAAACCGTTGAACTAGGGTTTATGTTAAGATTGTTATCCATCATTATATCACCTATGATCATGTACATTATGGTGTGTTGTGAGTAGTTCGTTGTGTTCTTGAGGACATGGGAGAAGTCTAGATGTTAGTAGTGAAATATGTTGATTAATATTTGATGTTTTGATATTTAAGTTGTGGTGCCATTCTTCTAGTGGTGTCATGTGAACATCGACTACATGACACTTCACATTTATGGGCCTAGGGGAATGCATCGTGTATTCGGTTATCATTTGTGGGGTTACCGGAGTGACAGAAACCTAAACCCCCGTTGGTATTCCGATGTGCGAGGGATCGCATGATTTCAGAGTTTAAGGCTATGGTTAGATTTATCTTAATTACTTTCTTATATTTGCGGATGCTTGCAAGGGGTATAATCATAAGTATGTATTAGTCCTAGGAAGGGCGGTGCATTAGCATAGGTTCACCCACACGACACTTATCTAAACACCAAAGATTATTCATCAATATGAAGCGAAAGCACTAGACAGAAATCCCGTGTGTCATCAAGAACGTTTTGTCATCATAAGTAAACAAACCGGCTTGTACTTTGCGCTCAAAAGGATTGGGCCACTTGCTGCAATTATATTTGTCGCGCTCTATTTAATCGCACTTTATTTATCTGTTATCTCAAAGTCTACTGAAAACTTGTCTGCTAGTGTTTATAGTGAATTCCTCATCAAAATCACTTGCAACACCTTCTGCTCCTTGTTGGGTTCGACACTCTTATTTATCGAAAGTACTGTGATACACCCCCTATACTTGTGGGTCATCAGAGGACGAAGAGGAGCCGTTCCAGCGGACCATGCAGCAAAGCAGGTGGTACCGCGACGACGACGAAGGCACGAGCGGGTGGGGCAACGATGCGGGCACAGGCCCGAGTCGCCAGCGCAAGGACGACGACGGCTCCGACGACGACGGTGGCGACCCGGACTACAGCCGGGCGATCGCAGCAAGCCTCGGCCTGCTCGACTAGGATTTTTTTGTTTACTTTTAAATCTCTATAATCGGCGAGTTTGAATGAAATCGCCCTTGTTATGAATGAAATCGCCAGTCTTTGAAATGAAATTCGCCTCTTTTGTACTCGCTGTTTTTTTTGAATCACATGGGCCGAAAGTCGGGCTAGAGACGACTGGAAACCATGCCCCCAGGTTCCAGTTTTGCGCCGCGGCGGGCGCAAATATCCGGCGTTTTGGTCCCTGGGGGCGCAACGACTGGAGATGCCCTTATTAAGGGCGTCTCTAGCCGTGCCCCCCAAACACCTCTAATCTCACGAGCACAAAAAGTGTTGAATTGGGTTGTTTTTTCGCAGGCTCTACCCTTGTTTTTTTGAAACAGCCGTACCTGGATTATTAATAAGCAGAGTACACCGAATATATCCAGAGACAGCCCAGCTGTCCTCCTTTTACAGAAAACACCCCAAGGAAAACAGAAAACACGCACACACCCCTAGGAGCTTCTGCATCATCGTTTCCGCCGCCATCCTTGACCACACCGTCGTAGCACCGATTCCAGACGAGGAGGAACAAGGAAGCCGCTGATTCAACTGCATAAGACGATTGGGAACTCAATCCCGTTGAAGTCGCCGCATTAGCCACTCGCCGGTGACGACAAGATCTTGGCGTCGAAGGAGCATCGGCGGGGATCACGCCCCGACTTGAGCAGGATTTCGAGCAGGCTTCGCCATTGCAGGCCAGCAACACAGCTCGCAAGAACTCCAAGAAAGGATGATAGGAAAAAGCTTGAGCAGAGCGCCGCCGATCCGCCCTGAATTGCCCGTCCCCAAGGCGGCAAGATTCAGAGGAAGCAGCAGCATAACCTATTCAGCAGAGGGGAGGAGACGAGCTTATTGATGAAGACGCCGATGTCGCCCTCCTTGGCCAACCGCAGCACCTTGCTGCTGTGGCCAAGAACCACAACATCGCTAATCGACCGACGCCGCTCGCCAGCACCGGCTCAACCCTTATCGCTGGGGTGATTGGAGGCTCTGGCGGAAAGAAAAGAGGGTGTGGACCATACCTGTTGACATGGTGAGCACATTTCCCACATTGTCCCCGCCGTCCCGCGCCACCTCTCCTCACGGATGTGTCGCTGTTGGTCGCAACCACCCTTCCTCTGCCACCCGCAAGCCTGCAGAAAGACCACCACACTTCCAGACTTTGCCGCCCGAACCTCCTTGCACTCCTCCGCCGAGATTTGGCCGCAAGGCTGGCTCCGCCGCAACACCTCGCCCCCAAGGTGTTCGGCGTTTTGCCTGCTCGGTAATGGACTCCGACATCGAAGAGATGCTCACCGATTTTCTTGAAGAGGAAGCTACGGCCGAGGTCGAAGACGAAAAGCATATGATGATCCTCGCCGCTCTTGTCGGCCTCATTGTGCAGTAGGCGCAGCCACGACGAGGTGGCTCGAAGCCAGATCGCCGGAAGGCAAGGCTGAGGCAGAGGATGGAGGCCTACTGCATCCTCTACGTCAACTACTTCGCTAACGATCCAATCCAAGGCGCGGAGACGTTTCGGCGTCGTTTCAGGATGAAACATACGCTCTTCCTAGACATTGGTAATGCCATTTGGGAGTTCTGGCTCCTATCTCAAGTGCAAGAGGGATTGCACCGACACGGTTGGATTCACCTCTCTTCAGAAGTTCATAGTTACGATGAGGATGCTTGCATATGGTGCTCCAGGTGATTCCCAAGATTATCTACGCATGTCCGAGTCCACAGCCATTGAAACTCTGAACAAGTTCTGCATGGTAGTGGTTGAGGTGTTTGGACGAAGTACCTGTGAACACCAACTGTGGAAGACACTTTCCGGATCCTAGCCACCAATGCAGCAAGAGGATTTCCGGGATGCTTGGAAACATTGACTGCATGCATTGGTCATGAAAGAACCGTCCCTTTGAATGGTAGGGGATGTACAAAGGCAACAAAGGAGCTTCCATTGTGGTACACATGACCTCTGGATTTGGCGCTCATTTCTTGGCATGCCAGGATCTCACAACGACATCAACATTCTGAAGTGCTCCCCGTCTTTGCCAAGCTTGTTGAAGGGCACGCTCTCCCGATGGACTACGAGATTAGTAGGCATTTGGTGCGTTTCAATCTCAATTTCTGATACCCCGCTCTAACTTGTCGAAGGCTCGCATGGGAGGTGATGAATTGTTGTGTTATCTTACACAACACAATCATTAAGAGTGAGCGGGGTGAGACGGTGCTCAACACTAAACCATTATACCGACCGGGTCCACTTGTAGATGTTGATCACCAGGTGTTAACAACATGGTAGACTTTCTTGCTATGCAACACGAGATTCGAGACCCACGTGTACACAACCAACTTCAAGATGATATGGGCCCATCTGTGGACAATGGCTAGTTTTATTTGTTGTAATTTGCGTGTCAAAACATGGCAAACTATTTGTATGATTTTGGTTGTGAAACTACCTATATATTGTTTTCTTTGTTGAATTATGTGAAAAAACTATGAATGTCAATATTTGTGCTAATTTCGGTCAAAATCGATGGATTAGGGCAGGACTACGGGAATCGGCGCCCTCCAAGGCGACAAACACCTCTACCGCCGCCTTGGGGGGCCAAAGTTTCGGCCGGATAAACGTCCTGGGGGAGACACTGTCACCAGTTGACAGCTCTCATCATCATAACAAGTACAGTTGCTTACATCTCTGCCCATCATCTACTCTTCAAACAAAGAATGTCTTGGCTTTGTCAAAAAGAGGATGGACGGAGGGAACAGTCATCTGGCTCGACGAGTTTGTTTGCATTACACGACTGAACATTAACTATACCTTGTATTGTACCGAACTCTACAGACGATGACATGTCCATGTTGCTACTTACTCCCATCATCTAGCTCCGGACAGCTCTATCGCCTCCTGGTTGTACATGGAGTCCTCGCCCCAGTCGAAACGCCGCTGCATCCGTTCATAGTCCTGCCTCCTCGTCACCTCCACCTGCTGCCACTCTTCCCACCGCTCCGCCAGCCCTTCGCCTTCCAGCATCCGAACAACTTCTGACATCGATGGTCGGTCCTCAGGAGATGCCTGCGTGCATAGCAGTGCTATCTGTATCATCATCTCAACCTCCTCCTCCTCATAACCTTGGCTCAGGTTGCGGTCCACAATGGAGCCTAGCTGCCCTTCTCTCTGTAGCTTCTTTACCTATCATAACATTTCAGGAAACTTGAGTCAAGAATGCAGCAGTTTGATGAAATACTGGAAAAGCAAACAAGGCTTACATGATCGAGCAACAGAACCTCTTCTTCTTCCTCCAAGCGTGAGAAGTCAATGGCGCGCTGCCCAGTCACAAGCTCAAGGAGCATGATCCCATAGCCGAAAACATCCGTCCTTTCCGACGACTTCCCTGTGGACAGATACTCAGGTGCTATGTGACCCATAGTTCCACGGACTTGGGTTGTCACAGATGTCTTCTGCACATCCACTAGCTTCGCAAGCCCAAAATCACCAACAACAGGTTCAAAGTACTCGTCAAGCAACACATTCGCAGCTTTTACATCACGGTGAATGATCTTGGGGTTGCAGTGTTCATGTAGATACTCAAGTCCACGCGCCGTACCTATGGCCACCCGTTTTCTTGTTGACCAGTCTAAGATGGGTTCTCCAGCCTTAAATTCTGCATCATTTTCAGCACAATAGATATATATGATATGAAAATGCTGTAAATGCTGACCAAAGAATGAAGCTAAACTAAGATTTTTCCAATGGTTGGATAATTTATTAGTCAGCAAAGGCAATTGCAGTCAGCAGTCCAAACAAATTAATCCCAGGACCGAAAGCTTAGCTATATTGTTAAACCGTGAGATTCAATGTGCTCCATCAACCAGAAATTTTGCAATACAGAAAAGCACAGAACAACATAAACTTAATTGAGCAGTACATTGCGGGATGCATAACTTTGAAAATAATACCTCGAACTCGATAGGCAACACTCAAATTCTGCATAAATGGATACACCAGAAGGCGTTCTGTTTGTGTGGTGCAGAAGCCAATCAACCTTAGGAGATTCCGGTGAACCGCAACACTAATTAGCTCCACCTCACGCAAGAAGGCATCCTCCCCACCAGGTCTTTCATGATCAGTCAACCGTTTTACAGCAATCTTTGTTCCATCTGGAAGAACTCCTTTGTAGACCTTCCCAAAACCTCCCTGTCCAAGAACATTTTTTTCACCGAAATTATCAGTTGCGATTTGTAGTTCCCGCCAGGCAAATCTTTTGAGCTGGCCAAATGCAATTCGTCGATCATCCTCACCTGGGGGTCATAAAATAATAAAATACTTAGTTCAACACATACATAGCCATGCAGAGCTAAGCAAATAATGATTAACCCAATGTCAGGAAAGCCTCACTTGTTTAACAAGGAATCCATTAAGATTTCAATAGATTAAGCACATGTGTTGATGTGTATTAATTATCAACCTGAGTTCAAGCAATGGTGTGCTTGCTTCTTTTTGTAGGTTTGGAATTTTACGTATTATGGAAACATCGAAAATATGCTATTAGAATCCATTAGAAAGACAATGAACTATGGGATTACCAATAAGATAAAAAATAAAGGCATGGAAACATTACCTGGAACATCGACAAAAACTTCGCGTAGATGTCTTTTCTTCCTCCCCTTAAAGAAAAGGAAAAGAGCCAGGACAATCAAAAGTCCTATTAGTCCTCCAACTGTGCCAAGTATTATTCCAACTTTTGAGCTATGGGAGCCACCTGTAAAAGAAGATTTACTATAAATAGCGACCCACAATATATAAGATGACATCCACTCAAGCATTCATATACTCCTCTGCATGAGTAAATCTATAAACAGACCAATGATGACACAACGTACTCGGATAGGATATCTTGGATGCACAGGGAACGGGTAAGTTGGTTCCACAGTTTAAGTGGTTACCTGAAAAGCTAACCATGAAAAATAAATCTTCATCAGTCACTCAGATTAAACACCTTGGATCGAAAGAAATTTTAGAATGATCTTGACATACTTGTAACGTGCTACTTGAAACAGCGGGTCAGGTATCTGTCCAGATAAATTATTGTACGCCAGCCGACTGTCATCACAAGAAAGTTCTAGTAGATGAACTCTTTAGCAGGGCCAGAAGTATAAAAGGAAGCCGTACTTAGCAAAGGACACTTACATGTCAGTCAAGCTTGAGATTTTTCCTAGGCTCTCAGGTATTGGCCCATTCAAATTATTTTCACTCAGTATCCTGATTAAGAGAAGGAACGGAATAAAACATGAAATGGATAAATCATTGCAATTCTGTTCATAACCAGAAGGGAGCAATGGTTGTAATATACTTACAACAACTGGAGCTTAGAAAGGTTGCCAAGAGAAGCTGGTATTTCACCACCCAAAAGATTGCCTTCTAAATCTAAGCTTGTCAAACTAGAAAGATTACCAAACTGCTGTGGTATGCCACCGGTAATCCTGTTACCGGCCAATGACCTACAAGATCACATACTAAGGGTTTCATAATAGTTGGAATTAATTGCCAGGAGAACCAGAATTTACTTGGCATCATTTCATGTAGGACGGCACACCGATCATTGAATTCAACACATGTACTCCTTAAATAAATGCAGTGCTTGTAAAATTGCTACGACGTGCAATGTGTTCGTTAAGGTTTACTCGTGTAGCTGATTAAACCAATCTGATCTTGATTATACTAAAAATCAGTTCTACTATAGGTATGGAGAAAAAATCGTAGAACTCCACTACATGGAAACGTAGGAGCTACTTGAAGCAAAAAGTCTCCATAGATGAATTGTTTTTTTTGTTAGCCAAGGTTTCTCGAATGCATGAATATTAGGCTGCTAATTGATAGATTGAGGTAATAAACTTACAGGACAGTCAAATGCTCGAGTTCTCCAATTCTTGGTGACAACACTCCAGTGAATCCTCGTGCAGCCAATGTTCTGTAGAAAATTTATCAGCACAAAACAAAGACATATCAGGGCAAGAAAGGGGAGGGAAACATCAGCTCTTAAACAACTTGAAAAAAAAACATGACAAGGTGCTGAGGCTCCAACTTACACAGTAACAACATTATTGTTAATGTCACAAATCACAGAGTTCCATGTGCACGGGTTAACTTGATTCTGGTTCCAGTCTGAAAGCTGAGTGCCAGTAACATTCAGTTTTTGCTTCATATCATACAAGGCATCTCCTATAGCAAAACAAAGTCATTTTTTAGCAAAAGATATTTGAAAATCAAAGGAGACACGAGGAAAAGATTTCTTGAAATTAGATTCCTCCATGATCATCAATTGAAATGCCCAAATTATTCTCAGCAATTCCAACCAATGTTTCACTACTGAGGAATAAAACTCTGATAAAAAAATCAGTAAAAATGCCTTGATTTCATTAGGATGATGCTGAAAGTGAATTCGCTTGGCTCAAACTCTCGATTAGATGGTGGACTTTTTATATCGATTAAGCAGGTTTTACTCTTGACATCCTTCACCATACGAAACTATTGATTCGAACTTGTTTTCTTGGGACAAGTAGCGCCGAGCATGATGGAAATGGGTCAGAGTAACCATGAAAATTGGTGAGCCCCCTGACATGTATTATAATGCATTCACACATAAGCTTAGTACTAGTACAAGTGACCTCAAAAGGGAAGGGTGAGCTGTACCTTGGCGATCAGACGCGGAGAAGGAAGGCAGGGATATCAGTAGAATCAGTAGAACGACGCGGAGGTCCCTCATGTCGCCCCCGGGCGAAGGAAGGAGGCTGCGGGTCCCGCCCCCCGCGGCGATGAAGGTGCCCGGCCGCCGGGGTCGCGCAGGCCGAGTCCGGATTCGGGGCGAGAAGGCTGGCAGGCAAAAGAGGCCGAGTTTCCGCGGATTGGATGCGAGAAGAAAGAAGCAGCTCTCGAGTGTCTTGCGCCCTGGTCGAGTTATAGCCGGGATCCCGTGCGGCCGTGCGGCTGGCTCTCCGGTGGCCAGAGGGGCTGCTCAGTGCTCTCTCTCTCTCTGGTAGGAGAGGAGTAGGGTAGGAGCTACCGGAGGCAGGGCCGTGGCTTTGGCACCGACTGGATTCCGGCTGCCTCCCTCCCACTCGGTCAAACGTCGCATCTTCTCATCTCATCAGGTGTCTAGTACTAGTTCCAATTCCAACTCCGGAGTGAGTGAGTCAGTGAGTGGCGCGTGCAGCCTGCGTGGTGCTACTGCTACGACTTGATCGATGAACTTGGACCGGCGTGCGTGATCCATCGCCGATCACGTGTAGGTGACTCACAGGCAGACATGCTTGCTGCGTGATGCATCGAGCTGGACCACACTTTAGGGCATCTTCATTCGTCCCCTGGCGTCCCCAAGGCATTTCTAGTGTCGACGACACGAAAAAATCATCGGTCGCCCCTCCGAAGTCGATTTAGCGTCGGTTAGCGTCTTTTTTCCGTCGTTTCGCATCGGCGAACCCAGACCAAATACAGAAACCTGGGTACCGCCTGGGGGTGGCAAAAGCGTGCGCGGGCCAGACTTGTCGGCGAGACTGGGCGATTTCCCTCCATAATTTTGATCTTCCCTCCGATTTTCGCCCCCAAATCACTCGCCCGCACGCCTGAGCCCGTCATTTCCCCCTAGTTCAGCAGGTCGTGGCCGCCATGACTCACGCCAAATTCTCCGGCCCCCGAGCTGCAGCAGCCACCGCCGCCCTTGCCGCTCTCCCCGCCAAGAAGCCGCGTAAGCCGAGAGCCGAAGCAAAGGCCGCCGGGCATGACCAACAAAGAATGGATCGCCGAGCAGGACCGCCGGAGGACGGAGAACCTCCAGCGCCTGGGCGGGAGCTCAACCAGCGGCAAAGGGAGCTGGCCGCGAAGCTGGACGCCGCGGGCGAAGCTGCCGCCGAGGAAGAAGAGGAGCAGGAGGAAGAGGAGGAGGCGATGTCCAACCATTGGGCGCTCATGCAGACCGCCTGCAACAAGTGGCATGGCATAGTGGAGGAGGTCAATCACATGCCGAAGAGCGGGGCGAACCGGAAGATGTAGCTCGCCCGGATGTTGGAGGCGTACAAGGACGACGAGAAGACGGAATTCAAGTACCTTCACGTCTTCCTCGTTATCGAGGGGTGTGAGAATTGGGCTGAAACGCGCCGATCGCTGGCGAAGGGCAGCAAGGAGTATGTCCCGTACGCGCCGGTTGTAGGTGCTTCGGATGGCCGTCCCCCAATAGGCAACAAGAAAGCCAGAGCGGCGAGGGACGCCGCACCGGCTGCGGCGAAGCTACAAGCGTCTATCGAGACATGCATCGCCGACGCCCAGGCCAATGTCGCGAAAAGGGACGAGACCTCCAAACAGCGGTGGGCGGCGGTCATGGACAACTCGAAGGTCAAGCTCGACCTCCTCAGGACCGGCACCGAGGCGAAGAAGAGGAACCATGACCTCGCCTTCCTCGTGGGCAGCGGCGATCCGGACGCGATGGACCCCGAGGTAAGGGCATGGTTCATGGCGCAGCGCCGCCTCATCCTCAGCGACATCAGCCGGCCAGCCAGCAACCCATCAAGCTCGGCGACGCCGAACGTCGAGCCTGCTGTGACGCCCGCTACTGCGACGCCCACTACTGCGACGCCCGTTGTCGACCTCGAGACCTAGACGGAGAACGCCACAACTGCTGCGACGGCCATCGACCTGGAGGATGTCGCGTCCGACGTCGACCTTGAGACCGCCACGCCCATCTACGACGTTGACGCCGCGCCGGCCTCTGTCTGACTGGCGATTGCGGCCATACCGCCTAACTGTGGTGCTTTTTTTGTATGACCGCTCGCCCACATGTGGCGTTTTTTGTGTGATCGGCAACTGCGACCGTGGATCGCGGGCTATTTTTTTGGGGCGGGAACAAGAACTTCTAAATTTATGTTCCATATGTTTTCTGGGCGCGCCGAACGGCTGGTGAAATCACACCCCCCCCCCCCCGCCCCCCAGGTTTTGGTTAGCGCCGGCGTTAACGCTTAAAAGCGTCGGATCAAAACCTGGGAGGGTCGAACGACTGGAGATGCCCTTAGTTGTTGGTGAACGGATAGACGTAGCCTAGAGGGGGGGTGAATAGGCGATTTAAAACTTTTTACGAGGAGCCGGATTATCCGGTCCACGGATGACCCGGATATTCCTGTATGCTTGATAAAGGCGGAATAAAACTAGTGTTTTACTTTAACAAGCATACAACCTAAATATACTAGGTTCACCTATGTGCACCAACAACTTATGCTAAGCAATATAAGTAACAAGGTGATAGCAAGAAGGATGACTTCAAGCACGAAGGCTATCACAATGTAATGTGCATAAGTAAAGAGATCAGGTATAGAAATAACCGAGGCACGCGGAGACGAGGATGTATTCCCGAGTTCCACCCAAAGGGTGTATGTCTCGTTTGGAGAGGTGTGCGCAACCACAACAGGTTAGCCGGAACGCCACCAAGGCTCACCTTCTTCTCCTGATGAACTCAACCACAAACGGTTGCGAATTCACCTTCCACTATTGATCCCCTTTGGGGCGGAGATCGAATCCCGTACAACACTCTTGAGGCACACACACCCACAACTTAATTGGGGGCTCCCAAGTCTTGAGGCAAACACCCACAACTTAATTGGGGTCTCTCAAGTGACCACAAAAGGTCTTGGCCACAAAAGGCGTCTAGGGTCCAATGACCCAAGAGTAACAAGCTCACAAGTAACACCACCACGAATCCTCGTGGAGGGCTCAAACCGATGCAAATGCAATGGCAAGAGCACACAAAGTGCTCAAGTCCTTCACTCTCAAATTCTACAAAGCAACAAATGCTTATGGGGGAATAAGAGAGGAAGAACAAAGGAAACCGCAAAGAAGTCAAATCCCACCAAAAGCAACTAATGCTTGTGGGGGGAGAAGAGAGGAAAAACAAAGAGAAGAACCACAAAGGAACTCCAAGATTTAGATCCACTAGGTTCCCCTCACTTAAAGGAGAGATTGGTTGGTGGAATTGTAGATCTAGATCTCCTCTCTTTTCCCTAAAAAAGTAGCAAGAATCATGGGAGGGATTGAGAGGGGGCAAGCTTTCCAATGTTAGCAATGGAGGAGGAGAGAGAGCCCAAAATTCGTGGTAATCATTGGTGAAGAAGACCCCTTAAATAGGTTCCCAACAGATCTAACCGTTGGGGACAGTTTTTCTCACTCGGACCGGAAGTTCCGGGCTTACCCTGGAACTTCCGGACCCTCCCCCTCTCCCCCCCCCCCCCCCCGGAAACCCCAAAACGTGCGCGGGAAGTGCACTCTGGTCAAACCGGAAGTTTGGCCGGATCTTTCCGGCCAGCCGGAACTTCCGGCCTAGGGCCGGAATTTCCACCCCTGACAGAAACATCAACACCAAAACGATGATATACTGACCATCCGAACTCCGTTTTCGATGATTTTTGGCTCGTTGTAATCACCACGAAGAGCTCTATAAGATCATGCAGAGAAACATCATAGTTCAACAATTCAGGTTAAAACAAAATGGGAAATATAAGATCTCTAGATAAGAGAATAACCGGTAAAACCTCCTACATAAAAAACACAACATGTTTTCCAAAGTAAACTCGTTTTCGATGAACTAGATCTTGACATGGAGATGAACCAAGCTCTAATACTCACATGGATAAACGTCAAATAAGAACCAAGAAATATGAAATGCCAAGTATGCAAAGTTTTGAGCTCTCCACAACGATGTGATCAAGTTACTCACTTGAGAGCCACTCTTGATTGTACGCCTATTTATCCTATAGCCCTATCAAGATCATACCTTTGCCTTGAGCATTCCACTTGAGTTAGATGATGACTATCTTGATCTCTTCAAGTGGTTCATCTTTCTTAATTGCGCGTCCAAGCACATGCTTGATGAAGAGTTTTCCAAATACTCCCCCATACCCATAATGGGAGAGTCTCGCTAGGCTCTGTCTTCATGTATTCATAGCAAGCTCCAAGCATAGGATCTCTTCAAGAAGCTTCTCTTGGTATTGCACATCTCAACCTCGATGACGATCACCACATGGTGTCATCCTCCATGAGCTATAAGAATTATTCATTTGTTGCAATCCCATGGGAAGATACTGACGTGGGGCTGCCTTGCGGGTAGCCCACGATGATGCTACCTAGGCCGCGCCAAGGATGGAAAGGCCCGCAGAAGGCCCACTCGGGGTACCACGTATCCTAGTCCAACTCGGTTAGGTCTTGTAACCTGCCGTATCTGTACCAACCACCCGAGACCTGGCTGCCTATAAAGCCAGGAGGGTTGCCCGTCCTAGGAGACACGCTCAGAACCACCACGATAAACCCTAGCGAGATCGCAATCTCGCCATTGTAATCGCTACTCGCATCAATAACCAGACAAGCAGGAGTAGGGTGTTATCCTCCGGGAGCCTGAACCTGGGTAAAACCTTGCTTGTCAGCCGTCGTGATCACCTTGCACTCATCTCTCTCCCCATCAATCAACCCGGGGTGCACAACCCTGGGACTTGCCGAGTTAACCCCTCGTCAATTGGCGCCGTCTGTGGGAAGGTCAACAAGTGCTAGGATCATGGTCGCACCGGCTCCATCCACAATGAAGATCGGCGCATCCGCCATCAGGGAGTCGATCCGATTCGGCTCCTTCGAGTACGTCATCCACTCGCCAATTCATCAGTCGGTGTACGCCGATCTGGACAAAGGTATACACATAACCTTCGGCTCCATATTCTGCTGCATCGATAGTCGTGGCATACTCAGGTCTACGACTACTGCGCTACGCGCGATGGCGTCACCAAAATCGCCGACCATCGCGCCCGCTGGACCCGCGAAGATCGCATCTGCCGCACCCGCGGAGATCGCGGCCGCAGGACCCGCCGAGATCGCATCTACCGCACCCGCGGAGATCGCGACCGCCGAACCCGCGAAGATCGCATCTGTCGCACCCGCAGGGGTCGCGCCAGCTGCACCCGCGAAGAGGACATCTACACCGACAATCTCGGCAACGGCCGCGCGAATCGAGTCTGCTACCCCAACCTCGGTCGTACGGTCGATCAAGACAAGATCCACCTCCACCGTCGCACCCGCACGGGAGACCAGGGGCCCGCGTCCGACATCCATGTCACGCGCGCCCTCGTCTTCGTGGAGATCTCAAGTCTACCCCAAGCCAATCGCACTCGCCCCGGCGAGTGTGAGCACATGGACAATCGCGAAGAGACGCGACAGCGGGTGCGCCGCACGCCACGTTGCGTCAATTTTCGACCCCGAGCAAGAAGCGGGCGACAGAAGCAGCAGTGGCAGCACCAACTCTCCAATTTGAGTCTACCCCAAGCAAGTCTTCATGGCCGGCACAACACCGCATGACGACGAAGACGAACCCGCATATCCGCTAGAGGTGGACATGCCGGACCAGACTAAACTTGTCATCACGCGGGACATGGCGATCCAAGCCATGAAGCATGTGGACGAGGGCACGTTCCCGCCACCCAACGCACCTCGAGAAGACCACCTGGCGGTCCAGTACTTGCTACGCAAGGAAGGCGAACAAATTCGCGCCGAAAAAGCCGAACTTCTCAGGCGCAAAAGGGACGCGGATGCATCGAGTGCCAGGCGAGCCGCCCTCTCCTTCACATCCTCCACAGAGGTGAACCAGGGAGCACGGCGAACCAGAGCCCGTGTCCCCCACATGGCAGAAGCTGATCGAACAAGGCTCACCCGTAACCTCGACTCGTCCTTCGTCACCGAAGATGAAAACGGGATACCCGTCCCGAAGACGGCGAATGCCGCCCTGATATCAGTCGAGACATACCTCCGGCTCACGCAGCCACCGGAGGGAGACGCGCGCTCCCTTCTCCACAAGCAACAAATTGCCTCCATAAGGGCAATCGAAGAAGCTCTGGCGGCCAAGGGGCCAAGCAACCGAGTGCATGAACCAACGACGTCGGGCATCCCAGCGGCGCAGCGACAGCCAGTCAAGGACCTCCGTGACGTCCTGACACAGAAGACGGTGGACCGCAGCCGCAAGGAGCGTTCGGCTAGCGTGGCACACGCGAACGACCACGCCGACCGCGACTTCGAGCCGTGTGGCGCAGCATGCTTTAGCTTCAACATCCGCGACACCCGCATGCCTAAAGGCTTCAAGTTGACGGCTGGCACACCAAAATACGACGGGAAGCAAGACCCAAAGCTATGGCTCGAGGACTACCTCATCGCTTGCACCTGTCAAGGTGGAACATCGACGACAGCAATGCAGTACATCCAGCTCATGCTGACAGATTCGGCACGCGGGTGGCTTACAAGCCAGCCCAAAGACTCTTTCCGAACATGGGAGGAATTCCAGGATAACTTCATCAAGAGTTTCTCAGGAACATTCGCCAGGCCGACGACCTACATCGAGTTGCAGGCCTGCAAGCAAGGGAAGGACGAGTCGCTCCGCTCTTACATCCAGAGGTGGACACTCCTCCGCAATACCATGGAACCCGTATCAGAGGATCGAGTGATGGACGCCTTCATGCATGGCGTCGCTCGCCGCAACCTCCGGGAGGAATTCGGTAGGCTCCAGCCGAAGACCACAATAGAACTCATGAAGACAGCCAACCAATGGGCCGAAGGAGAGGACTATGTCCGCGAAACTTCTCCCAAAAAGGAAGGCGAAACAAGCAACTGGCGCGAGGCACGTCAAAAGAAGAAGGCACGTTACACCCACGATTCAATCGAATTAGTAGCGGCAGGGTATGAAACCCCCCGCGAGGACAAACGTGACAACAGCCTACAATACGAGCAAAGTCGGCAGCCCAGCTCGAGTCAGTACAACCGTGGCAGCAGCAGCATCGACCACAATGATGGAAGTCAGAAGCGCGAGTGGAAGCGCCCGTTGACCCCAGCAGAGGAACTGATGCAACCCTGTAAGCATCACTCGTTCCGCAACCCGGCAACAGGAAAGTGGGGTTCAAACCACCTATTAAAGGATTGCCGCAAAGCAAGAAAGATCTACCATGCCATGCAGCAAATCATCGCCCCGGTGCAGGCCATACAAGCGGCACCACAGCTAGCCATCCAGGTAGCACCCGCAAACAACAATCAAGTGCAGGCGGCAGGAGCGTTCCCCCAGCCGCATCAGCAGCAACAAGGTCCGTCAGCAGCAGCCGACACGTACCCAGCCGCACGGGGACAGCTGAACATGATCCAGAAGGGACCCCCATCGAACAGGAGGCAGAAAATCATCACACGCCAAGTACTTCAAGCCATCAACAGCCCGCGCGCGGTACCATACTACCTGCGCGGGTCGGAGACACCAATCATATTTTCCAGGGCAGATCACCCAGCGGAGGTAGTCCGACCCGGGCACGCCGCACTCGTGATTGAGGCCTTGATCGGCGACTACAGCCTCAAAAAGGTATTCCTGGACGGAGGCAGCGGCATCAACATCATATTCGCCGATACCCTCAGACGAATGAACAGGTCGACAGAGAAACTGCCGGAATCAGAGACCACCTTCCACGGCATAGTACCAGGGCAAGCAATCACGCCCACGGGAACAATCACACTCGACGTCATCCTCGGCACACCCGAGCACTTCAGGAAGGAATCGATAGATTTTGAGGTCGTCGACTGGAAGTCACAGTACCACGCCATCCTCGGACGCCCAAGCTTTGCCAGGTTCATGGCAGTACCCCACTACGCCTACCTGATGATAAAGTTACCCGGGCCGAAAGGAGTGATCACCGTCCGCGGCGACTTCGGGCTCTCCAACAGCTGCGACCGCGAGTTCGCCAAGATCTCTGAGTTCTTCGGCGTCGAAGAGCACTTCAAGGCCATATCAGCCGACAACGACAAGACCATCTTCCTGGCTCGCAAGAAGCCCGCCAAAGACGCAGCGTTCAACACGAATGACGACACTGTCACCCACCAAGTCCATCCGACTGACAGCGGAAAGACGGTCAAGGTCTCATCGAGTCTGACCCCCGCATAGGAAGGCGCGCTCGTCGAGTTCCTGCGTGAGAACTGGAAAATCTTTGCATGGAAACCCTCTGACATGCCAGGGATACCCAGGGAACTCGCCGAGCACTCTCTAAAAGTCCACAAGGACGCAAGACCAGTCAAGCAATCCATGCGACGCTTCTCAGGACCCAAACGAGACGCGATCACCATGGAGGTCGACAGATTACTAGACGCCAAGTTCATCCGAGAGATCAAGGACTCGGACTGGGTCGCCAACCCGGTTCTAGTTGAGAAAAAGAAGACAAAGAAACTGCGCATGTGCGTTGACTTCACCGCAGTCAACAAATGCTGCCCCAAGGACCACTTCCCGCTCCCGCGGATAGACCAGATCATCGACTCGACAGCAGGTTGCGAACGCCTATCTTTTCTGGATGCCTACTCAGGTTACCAGCAGATCAGGCTGAAAGTCGAGGACGAAGAGAAGACAGCCTTCATCACACCCGACGGTGTTTTTTGCTACCAGACGATGCCGTTCGGGTTAAAGAACGCAGGTGCCATGTACCAACGAACAATGCAAGCATGCCTCAAGGGGCTAATCGGGCAAATCGTCCAAGTCTATGTCGTCGACATCGTCGTCACTACCCGAAAGGAGGATACCCTAGTCGACGACCTCCGCAAGGTCTTCGCCGCACTGGACGTATATCAAATCAAGCTCAATCCAGAGAAGTGCGTGTTCGGCGTACCAGCGGAGAGCTACTAGGGTACCTTGTATCCGCAAGAGGAATCGAAGCAAACCCCGAGAAGGTGCAGAACATACTCACAATGCCAACACCAACCAAGCTCAGGGAGGTGCAACGATTAGCTGGCCGAGTCGCAGCTCTCAGCCGGTTCATTAGTAAGTTGGGAGAGAAAGCCTTACCTTTCTACCAACTGATGAAGAAGTCAGATGTAACATCCCAAATTTCTCAAAAATTTAAAACTTTGCATTCATGCATCATGCATCATAAAAGTATGACATTGAAATCACATAAGGAGTAAATTGAATTGTATTTATAATGTTAAATAGAATTGTTTTCATTAAAGAAGTTTATTTGAGCTCCTTTTGCAAATCAGTATTTTTATTATTTTATTTATTCAGAAAAATGATATCAAAAAGTTACAAATTTAATTAGCTTTACAAAACATATTTTTATGAATTTTTCTGAAATGTTTTGATAAGTTTTAAAAATCAAATTTGAATTAAAAGTTTGAAATCAGAAAATTGTTTTATAAAAAAAAAAAAAGAGGAGAGAGACCAACTGGGCCGAAGCCCACGGCGTGAACCCTTTCTCTATCGCGCGCGCGAGCTGCTTCGGCCCAACAGCAGCCCGACTCCCTCCCCGCAGACGCTGACGACAGGGCCCCACCTGTCATCTCCTTCGTCGTGGAGAACACGAGCTCTACCGAACTCTACCGAACTCTACCGAACTCGAAAATGAATCGGATCAAATCCGTTGTTTAAACGCGGATTAAATCGGTCCCCTTCGCCCCTATATAAACCCCCCCTCCGCCTCCGTCTCCCGCGTCCAAAACCCTAACAGGAACACGCCAGAATCGCGAGATCGTCGCCGACATTGCCGCCGCCGCAAACCGCATCGTTCCGGTGAGTACAACGCGCGAGCTTCGTCTCCACGCCCCCTCTGCGCCTCCCCTTCACCGTACGCGTCTAACGGACAAACTCCAGCGTGGTTTTGTGCACCAGGGCGACTGATTCATCAAAGACCGACGCCGCCGTCCGCCGCGCTTCTCCGACGAACTCGCAGAGGAAGAGAGGAGCCACCTCGACCACGTCCGTCACGCCATCGAGTCCGCCGCCGTCTCCCGCGTCCAGTGGTACGAGTTTCACCCCTCCCCTAGCCGTAGAACGCGAGGTTCACCGTTTCCGGTGATGGCGCCGCGGGCACGAGATCTCCGGCGTGCTCCGGCCGGCCGCGCACACCCTTTAGATCCGAGCTGTCCGTTCGAGATCGGACGGGCGAGATTAGATCACTTATACCGCTTCGTCCAACAGATCGGGTGCGTAGATTTAAATTAGATCGTGCGGTCCACGTTCGCGATCCGCGCGAATCGGTATCGCCCAATCACAGCACGCCGCGTGGCGCTTTTAATTTCTATTTTCGACAGAGATTTGTTTTAAAAACAGAAAATAACACAAACTTGTAAAAATCATATCTTTTGATCTGTTCATCCAAATTTGATGAATTTTATATCCACGTGTAGCTCTGCTCGTGTAGTTTAATATGGTTTCATTAGTTTATCCTTTAGTGCATATTAAATTGCGAAATTAAATTGTTTAACTTTCGGATATTAAATCAATAACTTAATTAATAAATTTTCTCTCCAAATAAATCCAATTGTTTTAGAGAGATATTAATGTCCTCTGTCCAGAGAGTGTAACATGATTTTTATTTGAAACTTCTTCTAATAGACTTAAAGAAATTGGTTTTATAATTTAAAACTACTAATATTCTCATTAATTAAATGATTAATTAAAATATGAAAATATTGATAATTGCATCTTTATGCATGAATAACAGAGAACTTAATATAGTAATTAATTGGTCTTGTGAAATTCATTGCATATTAAGCATGCATACATATGTTTGTATTGATATTCTAAGTGTTATGCTTGTATGTTTATTGAGTGTTATTATTTGTCTCTAGATTGTGAAGAGGAGGAAGGTCCTTGTGATTGTTATTCTTGCTGTGCTTGTTCCCTTTGTTACCAAGGCAAGTGACATTCATCATCTATCCTATGTTTTCTATATGCATTATTAGTAGATTTTGAGTGGTATGCATGATAGGGAAATTGTGATACTATCTTAGAATGCTAAGTTAGTCTACACTTTGAAAATATCCTAGTAGTGTGTAGCCATCCCTCCCCTTGCAGCCACCAAAAGTTTTATTAGATGCTTAGCTATGCTATAAAGAAGTTTACTTATCATGTTATGGAATTATTGTTAAGTGTTAAAACATTGAATACACTTCTGGGTGAAATTGGTTGTTTGGTTTATGTTGAGTGGCTTTTGGGACTATGCTTGTGGTTGTCTTCGCCTAGGATGAATTTCTATTCTACTTAGGGCCATGAGTATGGTGGTTTTCACCCAGAAGTGCACTTGTGGACGGCCACCCAGGAACAAAGAGATTACTAAGTCCCTCCAAGTTTAGAAGCTTCCCGTGCAGCCTTTTGACAATGGGCTCTGTCTAGAACGACTAAGTTGTGAGAGTGCAACCTGTCAGCTTGACAAGCAGATGTAGAGTTGATAGGTGGAATGGGTCTTGCTAGTATGGTTGCATTCTTCTTCTGAAAGTTCTTGTCTCAATTCTCTCCTTTCCATAATACACTCCGCGTGTATAGGATATCCCGGACAAATTGAGTCTTAAGGTGAAAGTGCACAACCTCTGCAGAGTCGACAAACTGAGTACTCAGCCGTGTCCCCGGTGATGGACAACTTCGAGCAACTGGACCAGGATGGACGGAAGAATCTCAACATGGTTTTCGTAAAGTAAAATTTGACTAAGGAAAGAATTATTGTGCACCTGGGCTTCATCCCTTGGTGCCAAGTCTTTGAGATACAAAAGTGTTTTACAAAAGATAGGAGAAAACTGGCTTTCTGCAAAATAGCCTACAAATTCCACTAAGCCAAATATGCATATAGAATTAGACTTGCCATAATTTTATCCACCATAGTCACTTGCCAATACTTCATTGTATTGACCTCCTTCGGGGGCTGCATATTCAAATGTGCAGGTAATTCTGATGAGGAGTAAGTTTGGACTCGATTCTACACCCAACATGTCTGCTCGTGGCGTATGCTAGAAGAGAAGGCCCATTGCTTTTATTTTCGTTGTGAACTCTGAATATTTTAGCCAGTCTTCATGACTATGCACTTTGTAATAAAGCCATACTTGGCTATTTTTGGATCTCGATGTAGTAATTTGATACTTATGCAATGATACTATATATTTTGTACTGTGGTGCTAGCAGTGATCCAGGGACTAGCACATAACACAGGTGTTCCATCTTTATTTAAAGATGGGGCGCTACAAAATGGTATCAGAGCAAAAGTGTTGCCTGTAGGTTCGAGCCCTTAGGATTGGTTAAGCCTGCCTTTTGATCATAATATTACCATCTTTGAAGTATGTTGGATCCTAACGGCATAGTGGGATGAAGCGGCCCGGGACTAACCTTACATGTCCGCGTACATGAGACCTGTTCCACAATTATAAGTGGCTGGCCGGGTGTCTGTCTCTCTCACTATAGTGAATATCCGACTTACAAAAGAGTTGATAATAGTGTTGATCACCTGTTAAAAAAAAAAAAACTTCTTTTCCCTAAGTACCTAAGTACACCACAATTTGTTTATCTTACCTTTGCCTTGTCTAATAAACTCTACCTTTATCACTTAAGAATGTCATTCTTCACGTATCAAACCGCGGAGGACTTCAAGGACATGTGCTTTGGAAGATATCTTCTAGAGTTGGTAGAACTGTTGGCACTTCCAACACCCATCATCAAGGCAAGCCAGCTGAAGCACTTCAACAAAGAAGGCGTATGGGGAATTCGCCTTTACCAACAAGGGCGCCAGACTGAACCCAAGACCGAAGACATCCAGTACAAGTCAATTAGTGACTCCTTGGAGAAAGGGCTGAATCTCGTCACGCAGGAGCTAATAGGACGCCTTTGCTTGCAATACCAAGAAGAGTTAAAAGACCACTACTTTGCTCACCTTGGCCAACGTGACAAACATGGGATTCCTTTCTGTGTTAGCGAGGAAGACAAAAACAAACAAGAACCTTTGTACCCATATCTCCAAGACTTAGAACTTCACCTCTGGCAACTAGAAGAAGATAGACGCAATGAGCTGTTGAAGAATGATGAAATAATGGCACAAGTCAAGGAGACGCAAAAGAAGATTGAAGCCCAAGAAGAGGTGGCCAACACTCAAGAGGATAAGTTCCGAGCTCAAGAGAAGAAGTTTCAAAGCCAAGAAAAGAGAGTTAGAGACAAGAACAAGGAGATCAGGACCTTGAAAGATGAAATCCAGAGCAACGACGTTGAGTTCGAAGCTGATCGAGATTTGATCGAGACTCTACGCCGTGAGAAGAGAATGCTACAAGAGAAGATTGAAGTCCTGGAGAAGGAAGCAATCGAGACTCTGCACCGTGAGAAGACAATATTACAGGAGAAGAACGAGGCCTTGGAGAAGGAGGTGAACGACTACAAGGAGATTCTTACAAAGGAAGGCATCATCATCGAGGAAGTCGAAGAAGATGAAGGAGACGTCATGGACGAAGTTTAGACTTAGTAGTTGGACCACCATGTTCTCCCTCGTTTAGTTCGTCATTCTTTTTAAAAACATTGATCTCCAACTTGTGGTGTGACAATGATAGAATTGTTTGGTTTGCAGACTTTGTTGTTTTATTAAACCAACTTAGAATATTTGTTTTGTTGCTAAGTAGACTTTTCTTAGTAAGTTGTTTATGAGTGTTGTTGTGTGACTTGGTTGCTTTGTGCATGGGTAGGATTTTTCTTCTCTTAGTTCTGTCTATCTTTCACTCATCTATGCTGAAAAACCCTACAGATGCCTCCTCGTCGTGATACTAGCAACGACGATGCCATGCAACAACTGATGGCCGCTCAAGCTCAGTTGATGAATATGATGACTCAGTTCATTGCAGCAACCAACAACAACAACAACAACAACAACAATCCGCCACCTCCACCCCCACCCCCAGTGGACAGACTTGCTAGATTCCTAAGGCTTAGGCCTAATAAGTTCTCCTCTGCTACTGAACCAATAGTGGCGGATGACTGGCTCCGTTCAGTCAACAAGGACTTAGTAACTTGTGAATGTTCTGAGGCAGAAAAAGTGAGGTTCACTGCACACCTGTTGGAAGGACCCGCAGCATTGTGGTGGGAAAATTTTCAAGTGACTCATCCCTTGGATGGCATGACTTGGGATGCGTTCAAGGAAGGCTTCCGGAATGCTCACATCTCCTCAGGTATAATGAACCTGAAGAAAGATGAATTTCGCAGCTTGAGGCAAGGTGGTAGAACTCTGAAGGAGTATATGGATGACTTCTGTATGCTATCAAGGTATGCACCAGAGGACATTGATACTGATGCAAAAAGGAAGGAAAAGTTCCTCAATGGACTTAGGGGAGAACTGAAGATACCTTTGTCTATGGCCTATACTCCAAACTATCAAGCTCTGCTGGATCAAGCTATCACCCTGGACAACAACATAAGAAAGGAAGAGAATAGGAAGAGGAAGTTCAGTGCAAGTAAGGTGCATTCTGAAGGGACATATAAGAAACACACCTCTGAAGTTAGTAGCCATAAACCCTGGAATCACTCCAACACTGGTAGTGGCCAAAAACATCATAGCCATAACCACAATGGAGGGAACAAAGGAAGCAATGGGGGATACAATGGAAATAATGGTGGATCCAGGGGAAACCATCATCATGGCCATAATCATGGGAATGGTAATCATCGTCCTAAATATGAAGGGAAGAAAGACTTGTCTAATGTGACCTGCTTCAAGTGCAAGAAGACAGGACATTATGCAACTGAATGCCCAGAGAGGAAAGCCGATGAAAATTCCAAGCCCAATCCTTTCCAGAAGGGACAAGTGAACCACATCAACATGGAAGAAGTTCATGATGAACCTGATGCTGTGATTGGTACGTTCTTGCTCAACTCCTTTCCAGCATTAGTTTTATTTGATACTGGAGCATCTCATTCATTCATATCAAGAGCTTTTGTTAACAAACATGGGTTAGCTGAGGAAAGTCTAGGAAAACCTATTAGGGTAAGTTCACCTGCAGGAGAGATGCTAGTAAATTCCGGGTGTAGTCAGTTAGACTTGCAAATTGGAAAACACACCTTCCCAACAGACTTAGTCATCCTAGAGACCCAAGGATTGGATGTTATCATCGGAATGGATTGGATGACTCGTTTTGAAGGAATTATAGATTGTGCAAATAGAGCAATCACTCTCACCACCCCGGAGAAAAGGAAGATTAAGTTCCGATCAACTTTCGAACTTAAGAAGGTTAGGCTAAATTCTCTTAAGGGGGTTAGCCTTGGTGATGTGCTTATCGTCAAGGAATACCCAGATGTTTTTCCGGAGGAACTACCGGGAATGCCACCTGATAGAGATGTAGAGTTTCTCATCGAATTGAAGCCGGGAACAGGGCCAATAGCTAAAAGACCTTATCCTATGGCCGTCGATGAATTGAAAGAGCTCAAGAAGCAATTAGAGGAACACATCCAGAAAGGATTCATACGTCCAAGTTCATCGCCATGGGGAGCACCAATCTTATTTGTTAAGAAGAAGGATCAAACCCAGAGGCTAGTCACGGATTATAGAGATATAAACGAGCAAACTATCAAAAAAGTACCCGTTACCCAAGATAAATGAACTATTTGATCAACTGGAAGGTGCTTGTGTTTTCTCAAAGATCGATCTTCGATCGGGATACCTCCAAATGAAAGTTAGAGAAATGGATATACCCAAAACTGCATTTGTTACGAGATATGGCTCTTATGAGTACACAGTAATGCCTTTTGGATTAACCAATGCACCAGCTTATTTCATGAATATGATGAATAAAGTGTTCATGGATTTTCTGGATAAGTTTGTGGTCGTGTTCATAGATGATATTTTAATCTATTCCAAGAGTCACCAAGAACATGAAGAGCACTTGCGTCAGGTATTGCAGAGACTACGTGAACATAAGTTGTATGCCAAGTACAGCAAGTGTGAGTTTTGGTTAGAACAAGTCGGATTTTTAGGCCATGTGGTGTCCAAGGAAGGTATAGCAGTGGATCCTGAAAAAGTTTCAGCTGTAACAAATTGGGAACCGCCGAAGAATGTTGGTGAATTACGAAGTTTTCTGGGTCTAGCCGGATACTACCGACGATTCATTGAAAACTTCTCCAAGATTGCCAAGGCCTTGACGGAATTATTAAAGAAGGAGAAGAAATTTGAGTGGACAGAGGCATGCGAAGCCAGTTTTCAGGAGTTGAAGAAACGTCTGGTTTCAGCCCCAGTTCTATGCTTACCTGATTTGGAGAAGGAATTCCAAGTATACTGTGATGCTTCACGTCAAGGTTTAGGAAGTGTACTGATGCAGGAAGGCAGAGTGGCATCTTATGCCTCTAGACAACTCAAGAAACATGAAGCAAATTATCCAACTCATGATCTCGAGTTAGCATCAGTAGTGCATGCTCTGAAAACTTGGAGACCCTACCTGATGGGAAAAAGATGTGAGGTATTCACGGACCACAAAAGTTTGAAGTACATATTCACACAAAAGGAATTGAATATGAGACAAAGGAGATGGCTGGAACTTATTAAAGATTATGATCTGAGCCTTCAATACCATCCGGGAAAAGCTAATGTGGTAGCAGATGCTCTGAGTCGTAAGGTGTATGTGAATGGCCTTACAGCAGGAGAATTACCCGAGGAGTTATGCAAGGCATTCAAGGACCTCAGATTGGAAGTAGTACCTGAAGGGTTTGTAACCTCATTAGTTGTACAACCCACTTTGATGGACAAGATACGTGAAGCTCAGAAAGGAGACAAGGAAATAGAAGAGATCAAAGTCAATTTAAGAGCTAGAAAAGCTATAGGATTTCATGAGGATGAGCAGGGAATTTTGTGGTTTGAAAAACGTGTATGTGTGGCCAATGACCCTGATATTAGGAAGGTAATTCTGCAGGAAGCTCATGAAACACCTTATTCAATTCATCCGGGAAATACCAAGATGTATATGGATGTGAAAGAGAGATTTTGGTGGAATAACCTGAAGAAGGAGATAGCAGAATACATCGCTAAGTGTGATGTATGTAGTCGAGTAAAGGCAGAACATCAGAAACCAGCAGGACTCTTACAACCTTTGAAAGTACCGGATTGGAAGTGGGATTCCATTGGGATGGACTTCATCACTGGATTACCAAGGACCAGATCGGGTTATGATTCTATTTGGGTTATTGTTTGTCGTCTAACCAAAATAGCTCACTTCATACCCGTGAAGACCACTTATACTAGTGCTAAGCTAGCTGATATTTACATGAAGAGAATTGTGTGCCTTCACGGCGTTCCTAAGAGTATTGTGTCTGATAGAGGGACCCAGTTCACTTCTCATTTTTGGAAGCAGTTGCACGAATCTTTGGGAACCAGATTGGAATTCAGTACGGCTTTCCACCCGCAAACAGATGGTCAGACTGAAAGAGTAAACCAGATTTTAGAAGATATGTTAAGAGCTTGTGCGCTCGACTATGGATCTAGTTGGGATGATAATTTGCCATACGCTGAGTTCTCCTACAACAATAGTTACCAAGCCAATATTGAGATGGCACCGTTTGAAGCCTTATATGGAAAGAAATGCACAACCCCACTGTTGTGGAGTGGTGTAGGAGAACGGAGTTTCTTTGGGCCAGATATAATACAGGATGCTGAAGAGAAAGTCAGGCTGATTAAGGACAGATTGAAAATAGCACAATCACGCCAGAAAAGCTACGCAGATTCCAAGCGTAGAGAAGTCACTTATGAAGTGGGAGATAGAACCTATCTAAGGGTGTCACCACTTTGGGGTGTGAAAAGATTTGGAATCAAAGGAAAGTTAGCACCTCGATTCATTGGACCATTCAAAATTCTTTCTCGCAAAGGTGAAGTGGCCTATGAGTTAGAACTACCTGAAGTACTGTCTGCTGTTCATAATGTGTTCCATGTCAGTCAGTTAAAGAAATGTCATCCCGAGATGATGGGAGTTCCCTTAAAGGATACAGTACCCCTCGAGGAGGTACAATTGGAGAGTGATCTGACATACGAAGAGAAGCCCATCAAGATATTACAAACAGCAGAAAGAGTCACCCGTACCAAAACCATCAAGTTTTGCAAGGTCCAGTGGAATCATCATACCGAAGACGAAGCCACCTGGGAACGAGAGGATGACCTCCGAGAAGACCACCCACACCTATTTGCTGACCTTTCCGAAGCTCGAGGGCGAGCTTCTTCTTAAGGGGGTTAGTCTGTAACATCCCAAATTTCTCAAAAATTTAAAACTTTGCATTCATGCATCATGCATCATAAAAGTATGACATTGAAATCACATAAGGAGTAAATTGAATTGTATTTATAATGTTAAATAGAATTGTTTTCATTAAAGAAGTTTATTTGAGCTCCTTTTGCAAATCAGTATTTTTATTATTTTATTTATTCAGAAAAATGATATCAAAAAGTTACAAATTTAATTAGCTTTATAAAACATATTTTTATGAATTTTTCTGAAATGTTTTGATAAGTTTTAAAAATCAAATTTGAATTAAAAGTTTGAAATCAGAAAATTGTTTTATAAAAAAAAAAAGAGGAGAGAGACCAACTGGGCCGAAGCCCACGGCGTGAACCCTTTCTCTATGGCGCGCGCGAGCTGCTTCGGCCCAACAGCAGCCCGGCTCCCTCCCCGCAGACGCTGACGACAGGGCCCCACCTGTCATCTCCTTCGTCGTGGAGAACACGAGCTCTACCGAACTCTACCGAACTCGAAAACGAATCGGATCAAATCCGTTGTTTAAACGCGGATTAAATCGATCCCCTTCGCCCCTATATAAACCCCCCCCCTCCGCCTCCGTCTTCCGCGTCCAAAACCCTAACAGGAACACGCCAGAATCGCGAGATCGTCGCTGACATTGCCGCCGCCGCAAACCGCATCGTTCCGGTGAGTACAACGCGCTAGCTTCGTCTCCACGCCCCCTCTGCGCCTCCCCTTCACCGTACGCGTCTAACGGACAAACTCCGGCGTGGTTTTGTGCACCAGGGCGACTGATTCATCGAAGACCGACGCCGCCGTCCGCCGTGCTTCTCCGACGAACTCGCAGAGGAAGAGAGGAGCCACCTCGACCACGTCCGTCACGCCATCGAGTCCGCCGCCGTCTCCCGCGTCCAGTGGTACGAGTTTCACCCCTCCCCTAGCCGTAGAACGCGAGGTTCACCGTTTCCGGTGATGGCGCCGCCGCGGGCACGAGATCTCCGGCGTGCTCCGGCCGGCCGCGCACACCCTTTAGATCCGAGCTGTCCGTTCGAGATCGGACGGGCGAGATTAGATCACTTATACCGCTTCGTCCAACAGATCGGGTGCGTAGATTTAAATTAGATCGTGCGGTCCACGTTCGCGATCCGCGCGAATCGGTATCGCCCAATCACAGCACGCCGCGTGGCGCTTTTAATTTCTATTTTCGACAGAGATTTGTTTTAAAAACAGAAAATAACACAAACTTGTAAAAATCATATCTTTTGATCTGTTCATCCAAATTTGATGAATTTTATATCCACGTGTAGCTCTGCTCGTGTAGTTTAATATGGTTTCATTAGTTTATCCTTTAGTGCATATTAAATTGCGAAATTAAATTGTTTAACTTTCGGATATTAAATCAATAACTTAATTAATAAATTTTCTCTCCAAATAAATCCAATTGTTTTAGAGAGATATTAATGTCCTCTGTCCAGAGAGTGTAACATGATTTTTATTTGAAACTTCTTCTAATAGACTTAAAGAAATTGGTTTTATAATTTAAAACTACTAATATTCTCATTAATTAAATGATTAATTAAAATATGAAAATATTGATAATTGCATCTTTATGCATGAATAACAGAGAACTTAATATAGTAATTAATTGGTCTTGTGAAATTCATTGCATATTAAGCATGCATACATATGTTTGTATTGATATTCTAAGTGTTATGCTTGTATGTTTATTGAGTGTTATTATTTGTCTCTAGATTGTGAAGAGGAGGAAGGTCCTTGTGATTGTTATTCTTGCTGTGCTTGTTCCCTTTGTTACCAAGGCAAGTGACATTCATCATCTATCCTATGTTTTCTATATGCATTATTAGTAGATTTTGAGTGGTATGCATGATAGGGAAATTGTGATACTATCTTAGAATGCTAAGTTAGTCTACACTTTGAAAATATCCTAGTAGTGTGTAGCCATCCCTCCCCTTGCAGCCACCAAAAGTTTTATTAGATGCTTAGCTATGCTATAAAGAAGTTTACTTATCATGTTATGGAATTATTGTTAAGTGTTAAAACATTGAATACACTTCTGGGTGAAATTGGTTGTTTGGTTTATGTTGAGTGGCTTTTGGGACTATGCTTGTGGTTGTCTTCGCCTAGGATGAATTTCTATTCTACTTAGGGCCATGAGTATGGTGGTTTTCACCCAGAAGTGCACTTGTGGACGGCCACCCAGGAACAAAGAGATTACTAAGTCCCTCCAAGTTTAGAAGCTTCCCGTGCAGCCTTTTGACAATGGGCTCTGTCTAGAACGACTAAGTTGTGAGAGTGCAACCTGTCAGCTTGACAAGCAGATGTAGAGTTGATAGGTGGAATGGGTCTTGCTAGTATGGTTGCATTCTTCTTCTGAAAGTTCTTGTCTCAATTCTCTCCTTTCCATAATACACTCCGCGTGTATAGGATATCCCGGACAAATTGAGTCTTAAGGTGAAAGTGCACAACCTCTGCAGAGTCGACAAACTGAGTACTCAGCCGTGTCCCCGGTGATGGACAACTTCGAGCAACTGGACCAGGATGGACGGAAGAATCTCAACATGGTTTTCGTAAAGTAAAATTTGACTAAGGAAAGAATTATTGTGCACCTGGGCTTCATCCCTTGGTGCCAAGTCTTTGAGATACAAAAGTGTTTTACAAAAGATAGGAGAAAACTGGCTTTCTGCAAAATAGCCTACAAATTCCACTAAGCCAAATATGCATATAGAATTAGACTTGCCATAATTTTATCCACCATAGTCACTTGCCAATACTTCATTGTATTGACCTCCTTCGGGGGCTGCATATTCAAATGTGCAGGTAATTCTGATGAGGAGTAAGTTTGGACTCGATTCTACACCCAACATGTCTGCTCGTGGCGTATGCTAGAAGAGAAGGCCCATTGCTTTTATTTTCGTTGTGAACTCTGAATATTTTAGCCAGTCTTCATGACTATGCACTTTGTAATAAAGCCATACTTGGCTATTTTTGGATCTCGATGTAGTAATTTGATACTTATGCAATGATACTATATATTTTGTACTGTGGTGCTAGCAGTGATCCAGGGACTAGCACATAACACAGGTGTTCCATCTTTATTTAAAGATGGGGCGCTACATCAGACAAGTTCGAGTGGACACAAGAGGCGCAGGACGCATTCGACCATCTCAAGAAAACACTGACAACATCTCCAGTCCTCGTGGCACCACTGGAAAATGAGCCGCTCTACCTGTACGTCTCAGCAACCAACAGGGTGGTGAGCACGGTACTCGTAGTTGAACGTGAGGAAGAAGGGCACAGTCACCCGGTACAAAGGCCCGTCTACTACCTCAGCGAAGTACTCACCTTGTCCAAACAGAACTACCCTCATTACCAGAAGCTGGCATACGGAGTCTTCATGACCTCCAGGAAGGTCGTCCACTACTTCTCCGAGCACCCGATCACGGTGGTAAGCTCCTCTGGACTAGCAGACATTCTCACAAACCAGCGCGCGACAGGACGAGTCGCCAAGTGGGTTGTCGAACTAGGACCATGGGGGCTGAAGTATGCTCACCCGAAGTCCATCAAGGCCCAAGTTCTCCCAGAATTCACCACCGAGTGGATAGAAGCCCAGCTACCAAATGTCCCCGACCTGTCCAACGCATGGACAATGTACTTTGATGGCTCCAAGAAATTCAAGTCAGCCGGGGCAGGAGTCGTGCTCATCTCCCCCAAAGGCGACAAGCTCAAGTATGTCCTACAGATGGACTTTCCGACGCCGTCCAACAACGAAGCCGAGTACGAGGCCCTGATCCACGGCATGCGGATGGCCAAGAACTGCGGCGCCACACACCTCATGATCTACGGCGACTCCTACCTGGTGGTACAGCAAACCATGAAGTCCTGCGACGCCATCGCTGACAACATGATCGCCTACAGAGACCTCTACAATAAGTGGGAAGGAAACTTCGACGGCTGCGAGCTGCGCCACATTGGCCGCGAAAGCAACGAGGAAGCCGACGTCCTCGCCAACATGGGCTCAGACAGGGTGCCAGTCCCACCCGGCGTCTTCCTCGAGTGCATCACGCAGAGATCCATCAAGACTCAGAGTACAGCAAGCACTGCAACAACAAAAGGCGATGTCAACCCGCCAAGCCAAGACAAGGTCCCCATGGAAGTCATGCTAGTCGAAGCCACATGGACAGGACCGTACCTAGCATACATGCTACATCAGAAGCTGCCAGCCGACCCAGTCGAAGCAAAGCGCATCATCAGACGCTCCAAAAGTTTCACCGTCATCAACGGAGAACTCTACAAAAGAAGCATCTCAGGAATCCTGCAAAGGTGCATAGATCCAGTCGACGGCCAAGCCATCTTACTCGACATCCACGCGGGTATCTGCGGGCATCACGCCAGCAGTCAGGCACTGGTGGCCAAGGCGCTACGCGCCGGGTTCTACTGGCTGACAGCCATGCAGGACGCCGAGGAGCTGGTGAAGAAATGCACAGGGTGCCAGGAATTCGCCAACAAGCCGCACGCCCCAGCGTCAGAACTCAAGACAATACCATTAGCCTGGCCCTTTGCCCAATGGGGTCTGGACATGGTGGGCCCGCTGAAGAAATCCTCACCCGGAGGTCACACTCACCTCCTGGTTGCAGTCGATAAGTTCACAAAGTGGATCGAAGCCGTGCCCATCACAAGTTCGACTGCATCCACAACGGTCAACTTCATCAGGTCAATCATCTTCAGATTTGGGGTACCAAACGGAATCATCACCGACAACGGCTCGAACTTCACAGCCGAAGAATTCAAGGACTTTTGCTCAGAGCAGGGGATCAAACTCAACTACGCGTCTGTCTCGCACCCGCAGTCCAACGGACAAGTGGAGAAAGCCAACGGCCTCGTCTGCAGCGGCATCAAGAAACGACTGCGCGTGCCCCTAAAACGCGCAGCGGGCGCATGGGTGGAAGAACTGCCTTCGGTCCTCTGGAGTCTGCGAACAACGCCAAATAGAAGCACCCAGTACACCCCATTCTTCATGGTGTACGGTGCAGAAGCGGTCCTCCCCTGCGACATCAAGTTCGACGCACCGAGAGTAGTCGCCTACGACGAGTCGGAAGCAGAGGAGGCACTCGAAGACAGCAGAGACACCCTGGATGAAGCGCGAGACATCGCCCTGGCACGATCAGCCATGTATCAGCAGGACCTACGCAATTATCACACTCGGAGGCTGCGACCAAGAGCGTTCGCTGCAGGCGACCTGGTTCTTCGACTCAAGCAAAAGAAGGTGCACAAGCTCGCTTCCCCATGGGAGGGCCCGTACATCGTAACAGAAGCAATAGGCAATGGAGCTTACCGCCTAAAGGACTCGAAGACAGGAGCAGACTGCAGCAACCCGTGGAACGTAGCACAACTCCGCCGGTTCTACGCCTAGCTCAAAACAACCAATGTACAAGAAAATCAGCGCGGCAGGTTTCAGACGCACTCTTTCCCTTACCAGGGTACCTGCGGGGACTGGAAGGGTTTTAATGAGGCGGCATGTTCGCAAGAATCAATAAAGTGATTTGAAGAAATTCTGTCTCCTTTACCTGTCACTCAGATAAAGCTCAAAAAATCCTCGGCCGCCACTCGAACCACTCGGGGGCTGCGCCACACAGGTTGAAATATAAGCTTAGGTCGCTACCCGAACCACTCAGGGGCTGCGCCGTACAAGCATGGCCAAAATCCTAGGTCGCCACCCGAGCTGCTCGGGGGCTGCGCCACACAGGTTGAAATAAAAGCTTAGGCCGCCACCCAACTTACTCGGGGGCTGCGCCATACAAGCATAAAGTCAAAAATCCTAGGCCGCCACTCGACCGACTCGGGGGCTGCGCCATACAGGTCAAGTTCAAAATCCTAGGGCGCCGCCCGCCACACACGGGGGCTGCGCCACACAGGTCACACTTGTAACCCTAGGCTACCACTCGACTTACTCGGGGGCTACGCCAAACAGGCCTTCTCAGAAAAATCCTCAGCCGCCACTCGAACTCACTCGGGGGCTGCGCTGCACAGGTCAAGTTCCAAATCCTAGGTCACCACCCGACGTACTCGGGGGCTGCGCCAAACAGGTAACACTTGTAATCCTAGGCCGCCACTCGACCTACTCGGGGGCTGCGCCAGACAGGTCTTAGCCAAAATCCTAGGCCACCACTCGAGCGACTCGGGAGCTGCGCCATACAGGTCAAGTTACAAAAATCCTAAGTCGCCACCTAATAAAATCAGAGACTGCGGCATACAGGTGACACTTGAAAAACCTAGGCCGCTGCCTAGCATACTAGGCGACTACGCCATACAGGTTGCAGATTAAATCAGGCACTCTCACTTTCGAGTAAAAAGATCAACTCTCATAACTCGAAAGTATTTCAATCTGTTATCATACTTACATAGGCACATTTGCCCCCTATAACTAACCCTGTACACCAGACGACAGCTACTCTAAACTGCAGGTTCAGCCTTCGGCACATCAAGGGGCCCTACAAGGCGCTCGCTCAGGTCCTGAACCTGCCGGATAATCCGACGCGCAGCCGCCAAGGTCTCGTCGAAGTCGTCGTCACCCGGCAGGCCTTCAAGCACCCTCTCAAGCGGGAGATGTGGCCGATGCATCCGGACGTATGCCAACGCCGCGTTCGCGCCAGCCACAAGTTGGGCGTCGACGACCTCCTTCAACCCTTCACCATCGCGGAACCTCTCCAGCAAGGCAGACAACCCGTTCGGCTGCGCATTATGCGGGAAGTACACACGATTGATGTGCCAAAGTGTCTTCCGGCAGCTCTCCAGAAGAAAAGAAGCGCGCCACGTACGATCAAGCATGGTGGCAAGGACGCGCCCTCTCGACTGGTTCACCCAGAACTGTCGAGCTTCGTAGGAGTCGCCGGACGCCTCTCGGGTGACTCGCTCCTCAACGCGAACCCGCTCGGCCTCCCAGTCGGGATTAACATCTGCGCACATAAAATGCAAGTCAGAACGAGAAGGAAAAGCCACCAAGAACGGCAGCCGCCAAAAGGATACATACCTTGCAGCTGCCGACTGATCAGGTCGATCTCCCCAAGCAAAAAATCCTCACGTCGCGAGAACTCAGCCGTGGGATGCGACTGAGAACGATGCAGCAGCCGCTCCGTATTCTTCAGGGTCGCCTCAAGCTCCGCCACCTTGTTCTTCAAACATGTGATTATCCGCTGATCATTTGCACTGCGTGGAGGGGCCGGCGCCGCCCGACGACGGCGAGCACCCGAAGAAGAAGCCGCGCCACTCGGCGCGGCCACTGGAGAAGGTGGAGCATCATCGCGCGCAGCACTCTGCCAGGGATACGCACAGTCAATACAATCATGTGAGTGCGAAGCACAGATCAACTCAGAAGAAAGAAAGTCAGCAAAATCAATGTTGAAAACCAAAAGACCCGACAGGGCAATATTCATTACAAGCATGAAGTTCAAAATACAGACCGCGGCGACTGCCGCATTCCTACAACTATGCCTACTCTAAAGCCGCGGACTGCGACCGGGAACGGCCCTTCCGAGCAGCCGCCTCGGTCGCCTTAGCAAGGGCTCTCTCGAAGAGTGCCACAAGCTGCGCAGCCAGCTGCGAGGCGCGCTCCTTCACGCCACTCAGCGACGCGGTCCGGCCATCGGGTTTGCGAGGAAAACCGCTGACGACCTTCTCGAAGTCACCTGGAACTTGGTGGCCTAATAGGAGCTGGAAGGTGAGCTCGGAGCCGCGTACCGTCTGCGACCGCGTGAAGTCGGCGATGGTGGTCGCGTCCTCAAACGGTGCAGCCAGGGCGTCCACGGTCGCCGGCGGCTGGTCACCCGGGAAGATGCTTTGATGCACCACGGCGAGAGCTCCAGTCGACTTCTGCAACGCGGCTGAAGACTTCTTCAGCGCGTCTGAAGCATAGGCGCATACCCGGTCGAGGAAGCCAACAGCGGTCGCCAGGTCAACCGTGTCACTCGACACATCTTCTGGAGGAGCTCCACCGCAGGTATCTGCACAAAAACTCAAAGTCAGGATAAGAAAAAGAACAAAGACTCAGTAGGCGTCAAGCCGAAACTTACCCCCAAGAACACCGACGAGTGAAAGGAGACGACCAACTTGAGTCTTCTCCTGGGCGACCCGCGCCAGCTCCCGCTCTCAAGACTCACGAAGAGCCTTCTCAAGCTCATCAACCCGCCCAGTAGCCTGGTCCAGCGAGGCACGCAGTTGGTCCCTCTCCTTCTCCAGGCGAACGTAAGACGCGGCTGCGTCGAGCTGTTGGCGATAGAACGGCTGAAGCAAAAAAAAGATGTCAATAAAGTTGCGGGCGACTATACTAGTCACCCACACCTTCGGGGGCTACTCCCATCGGGAGCGCTGATCGCGCACCCGATGAAAAATCAAGAATGCAGGAAAAAGCATGAAAGACTTACGTGGTCCAGGAGCTCAAGGTCCTCTGCAGTCGAAGGAGGCACGCGGCTAGACGGCGCAATGCCGGCAGTCTCAGCATGCACCTTCTCCAACACCACCGGCGTCCCCAACCCAGTCGAAGGGGCGGATGTGAGCTCCACGTCCCGAAGGGGGGAGCTAACATCGTCAGAGCGATGGCTGCAGCAAAACCAAAGAACACCTGTCGAATCAAAACGTCGAAACTACAAAGTACAACGGCTCGAAGGACACATTGCAAAAAAGCTCACCTGGGGGTGCCGGCGTCGTCGTAACTCTCCAGGGAAGGCGAAGGCATCCGCGCGAACGAGCGTGGCGCTGCGGAGCTGACTGGAGGAACGTTCAGAGGTTCCTCCCAGCCACCCGAAGACCGAGCACCCGGAGACGTCACGACGACCTCCTCCTCAGCAACGTCCACGTCCCGGGCAGGTGACGACACAGTGGCAGACTCGCCGCGACTCGGAAGCTTCCGCTTCTTCCTCGCGGGTTCCTCCACCTCATCTTCCTCCTCCACCTCGTCGCGGGGAGAGTGCGCGGAGGGAATCTCTTCGTCCTCGTCATCCTCCTCGACAAACCTCGACTCATCGTCGGGTCCATTCTCAGGGAGGGGAGGAAAGCTGATGAACAGAGCTCGACCCTGTAGCAAGTAGACACAAGTCGCATCAGAAAGAAAGGTAGTCTCAAGTCGAAAAAGGACAGAAAGAAAACAAGACAAGACTCACCTCAGGTACGGGGTTGGAGGCCCCGTAAGGAGAGATCGGGCACTTGACGTTGCAAGTGTCCGCGGCTCGGAGGTTGGTGATGGACCTGACGCTGGCTTCCACCTCCTCGTCATCCAGCGGCATGGCGCTGACGCCTTCGGCGGCCCACATCGGGTGAGGCCGGGCGCTGAGCGGCTGCACCCGAAGACGGAAGAAGGTGGCCATCAAAAAGACGCCACCCGCCTCGCGCCCAAGGGTGTTGGTCAAGTCGCGCAGCAGGCCCAGCAGGGGCCGCACGGCCTCCTTCTCCACGGCGGACAGCGGGTGCGCCCAAGCGCCGGTCTTCCGCAGTCCGCGCCCGCTGTCGAACGCGTCCAGTCCGTCTTGGTTCGACTGGACGTTGAACCATCTCCTGCGCCATCCTTGGACGGAGTCGGACTTCTTCATCTGAAAGTACGCGGTGTCACCGCGTACCTGGATTCCGAAGCCGCCCACGGGGAAGGTCAACCCGCTCTTCCCTACGTTCTTGCGAACGAGGAAGAGCGACTTCCACAACGCCCAGTGGGGCGCTACGCCCAGTGGGGCGCTACGCCCAAGAAGCACTCGCAGAGCACGATAAAGCCCGCGATGCTCAAGACGCCATTGGGGGTCAGATCATGGATCTGAACCCCATAGGCAAACAAGAGACCGCGCACGAAATCGTGCATGGGGAACCCGAAGCCCCGCGGAAGGAAATCCGCAAAGCAAACACGTTCCCCATCGCGCGGAGTGGGGAAGACTTCCTTGCCAGGGACGCGTACCTGGACCTGGTCGGCAGGTGGCAGCATACCCTGCGCGCGGAACAGCTCAACATCGGTCTTCTTCATCGAGGACCTCTGGCAATCGCCTTCGGGTTTCTTCATCACCCTGGCATCATCGGCGGCGGCGGAGGAGCCAGCGGCGCTCTTCGTCTTGCCCATTGCCAAGGTCGCAAGGTGTGAGGACGGATTGCTCGGAGCTAGGGATGACGGCGGAAATGGTAGAGCGCGGGAGGAAAGAAATCACGGAGCGATTGGAGAAGATGAAGTCCCAAACGTCAAGACACAGTACTTATGCCTCGAAGATCAGCATCTCAACCGTCCATCGAACAAGGGCTCCGAGCGGGCACATCCAGCCGTCCACGTGTCGCACGGAGAAACCAATCGTCACCACCCACTTCTTCCACTACGCACGAAAACCGAGGCATCGTCATCGTGCCGCGCAAATTTCGCGCCCACTTCGGAGACGTGACAACTGTGGACCGCGGTCAGCTCTGACAGCGGGGCCCACCACGTCACGTCCCATCAGGCGCAGAGGCGTGCACCCGACCGTCATCAATGACGTCATCAAGCCAACGGCTCCAAAATCAACTGAAGCAACTCGACAGAGTTGTTTGAGTGGTAAGCTTCACAGCTGAAATCAACAAGGTAGGATCAGCCGATGATCCGAGCACCCGAAGAAACCATTCGAGTGGCAACACAGTAAGCTCGAGCAGCCGAATCCATCCACAAGTAAGCCAAACTGGCTGAGTAGAAGCAAAGCTTCACAAGAAGATGAAGGCCAAGTAATTCGACTGCACAGATTACTCCCATCGGGAGTGGCTGGTTCGACTGAAGAAATCGAGTTCAAGCTCAAGATCAAGCAATCCAACGGCGCGTCCAGGAGGAAGGAGTCCTTTGTCCGACTCTACGCTTCGACCAAGCACTCGGGGGCTACTGACGTGGGGCTGCCTTGCGGGTAGCCCACGATGATGCTACCTGGGCCGCGCCAAGGATGGAAAGGCCCGCAGAAGGCCCACTCGGGGTACCACGTATCCTAGTCCAACTCGGTTAGGTCTTGTAACCTGCCGTATCTGTACCAACCACCCGAGACCTGGCTGCCTATAAAGCCAGGAGGGTTGCCCGTCCTAGGAGACACGCTCAGAACCACCACGATAAACCCTAGCGAGATCGCAATCTCGCCGTTGTAATCGCTACTCGCATCAATAACCAGACAAGCAGGAGTAGGGTGTTATCCTCCGGAAGCCTGAACCTGGGTAAAACCTTGCTTGTCAGCCGTCGTGATCACCTTGCACTCATCTCTCTCCCCATCAATCAACCCGGGGTGCACAACCCTGGGACTTGCCGAGTTAACCCCTCGTCAGATACCTAACCTCATATAAAGATACCACACACATATATATCATGGGTTAGTTCACAAAGCTATACGGACAAGTGTTTACCATCCCAAGAGATACAAGATCCCTCTTGGTACATCTTGTAGCTTTGTGTGTTGATCAACATCTTGATCAACCTTGTATCTTCCAACATTTCTTCACTAATATGATGTCTTGAATCCTTCAAGACATACTTGCAATAAGCTTCACTCAACACAAGAGCTCCACTAATACCATGGACATGATCTATAAGGATATCTCAATGCAAACATTAGTCCATAGAGATTGTCATATAATTACCAAAACCACATATGAGGGAAAATGCTCTTTCAGTCTCCCCCATTTTGTTAATTGATGACAATCTCTTTTGAGAGGGTTTATAATATGGAAATTAACGAATAAGAATGGTTGTACTAACATCAAATACTACAAATGTATGTGATGTTAATCCATCCACATATATAGAGCAAACTCCCCCATAATTTATGCACGTGTGTATGAACATGAATTCATTACATATATTGTCAACCATTACCGATGGTGGAGTTTCCACTATATATAAAACCAAGGAACAAAAGCAAAGGCAAGGAAGACAAAATACTTAAGAAGAAACCAATGTACAAAGTCAATTCCATACAACCATCCAAAACTTTTCCCCATTGGCAACAATTGCCGAAATTGGTGAAAAGCTTTAGAAAGGTAACATAATAAGATCTCCTCCATGATTTATGCATTTCTCATGATATGAGTTAAATCAAATGCACTTATCCAATGACGAATAGATGGAGGGGATCAAACTATATTGAGGATCCAACAATTGCACAAGAAAGATATCAATTGAAATCCACTAGAAGGATATCAATTGTAAAAGAAGAATACATTCACAAAGAAACAAGCAATCAAGGGATCTAAAACCAATTGAGCATAAGAAGATATTATAATAAGATCAACTAAGTGTTCAAAAAAATAAGAGAGAACTCCACAAGGTACGTGCACAATGAAGGATTTGCATTTCAATAGAGTGTGCACAACATGGAATCCATACTCCCTCCTAGAAAATTTCGAACACAAAAAGGTGCAAGATTGTATAGCTAAGAAAATAAGTACACCTTGCAACAAAAAAATGTTGAGCAATAAAGGAGAGAAGTAAAAAAATAAAGACTTGCTCAACCGGGAAAGGATGGTTGTGACATGGAAATACAATTTAGTAGACTAAACAAGGATGAGTCTAAGCAACACCATAGTCTTTCAAATTATGAGGCACAAAGTGCATATCATGTATTTCGAATACAAGCACACCAAGAGAATATATCAAATAGGATCACAAGCTTATTAAGAATCAATGTGATACCAATAGAAAATCAAAGCTTGTGCCTTTTGGAGATCACCAAAGAATCAAGAAAGTAATAAAATGTGATCACTAACGATTTTGAATATCAATTAAATATGTAACTATTTTCATGTGTATAAGTTTCTAGGTAGACACTAAGTCAACAAAGAAACATGCACACACAAAAATAAGTGCAAGGTAAAAACATGATATCCAAGAGGAAGTCATAGATACACCGATAAGATTTTTGCTTAAAAGCAAAGCACATATCTCAAACTAATCTTAACGGGCATAGATGAACTTCCAACACCAAATTCTCAAGGCATCACAAATATTCACATAGGATAAGTGATAACCTTGACGCTTCGATACACATAACAAATATCACATAAGGCCAATGATTTATGAGAATTCATCGATATTGCATATGAGAGACTTTGAAATGAATTTGCTAGATTAACATATTGGGGATCGGTGAATCATGAAAATGATTATATATATTCCCCTTGATGTGTAATCATCCCGGCTTACTCACATTTGCAATGAATATATTTTGAAAGAAACTTTGCAAAACCATATCAAATGCAACTTAGAGAAACTCATGCCAAAGAACAACCTACACAAGGTTGAGAGCTAGAAGTAAATGCATGAGTTAGATACTTGTTACCGAGATGGTATTGACGGTGTACAAGATGAGAGTTCACTATCATCCAAGCTTGGATCCAAGAAGCACATGGTGAAGACATCTTATTTAAAATGAGGCAAGATTCCAATGCATCTCCCATGTACCTATAACAAATCAAGTACACTATGGTACACAAACTAATTGGTCCAAAATAGTTAGCCAACTACAATTCATAGGAAAAACTCCACATAAATATGTGCATATTGATATGAAATAGAATTTCATGTACATCTTAGCCATGTAGGATTTGATGGATTTTATCCTATATATCGGATCAACGAAAGTAAGCATGCCACAAGATATACAAATAGTAAATATGCATGCACACAACTTTCAAGAACCAAACGAGATACAATTTGGACAAAACACCAATTAAATCAAGAAGCTACACAAAAGTATGGCAAGAGAAAGATTTGTTCTCATTGTATCAAAGAATCAAACCAACCCATGATTGGAGAAACCAATTTGAAAAGATATCAAATGAAAACACGGTCAAGGCTAAACTAATGAGTATAAGAAATAAATCAAACAAGCATGCTCGAAGGTTTATCTCATCCAAGAAGGTAGACTAGGAACCATGGGATGAGATAGCCAACTCCACAAAGAAGAGTAAGGTTTCAACAAATAAACCAATCCCTCTACACTTTTCATGATGGCACAAAGTACCAAGACGAAAAATGTTTGTCTTTCAAAGAGACATGTCATCGGGATCAAATACCAATTGAAGATAACTAATGTTCAATAACATATAGGATTGCTGCCCCGAGATTTGTGCATTATTTATGATCTTGTATATTGAATACAAAATGCACACAAATGAGATCATTATTCTCCATATACATTGTTAACACATTAATCATGTTCAAGAAGAGCAATAAGATACCAAACCAATTTAAAGAATAGTGTTCTAAAGAGTATAGAGTAGTTTCCCCATGATTAGTGCATTATTTGAGATCTTGTATGTAAATACAAAATTCACACAAGTGGGATCATTACCCTTCATATATCCTTTTGTGCACAAAGTTTAAGAAAAAGCAAAAGACCCGATAACAATTAAAAGTATGATATTCTACTCAATGTAGGATAGCTCCCCCAAGGATGGTGCATTACTTAGAATTAAGTATTCGAATGTAAATGCACAACAATGAGATCCTTGCTTTTCCTAACTCAAGAAAGCACAACACAAATTATGAGTAGAGCAACAAAAGGATACAAATGAAGCAAAGAAGACAAAAGGATGGTTAAACCTAAACAAACTTGGCGATAGAATAATACAATTTAGAAACAAAAGCCAATGTAAATATGATCAATAATTTTACCACTAATATAATTATCACTTGTCAAAGACAAAGAATGTATTGAGATATTTCTCGGTGGTATATGGCAAATATTTTCAAGATCATATTTACAACACATAAGCATGTGGCAAAAGATAAGAAATGAAAAACATGCTTATATAGAGATTTTTGATGACTTCACATATTTAATGATCATACTAAGCATGAAGAAACTCTCTCACAAACAAGATACCAAAAGATGGGTGAACAAAATGCATTTAAGCAAATATGAAACTTGTTTGAGTACCATGCCACCTAGGAACAAGATAATCAACAATATCAACTCTAGGTGACACTACCTCACATGTTCACATTTTCTAGGCTTGTAATAAGCAGATAGCTTATTACTCCTCCATAATGTGATAATCATTTCTTTGTTAACAAGAGGCAAAAGAAATCCAACAAGAGATAATTAATGGACATTAGAATTTGAATATCTCATGAGTAAGACATACCACAAAGAGAGTAGATAATATTGAAATATCACCACTAAGGCGTATTCCTCATGAATACACATTTTAGGGTGGTGAGCTACCAAAACACACATCACTCCCCCAAAATGGGATAGTCCATTAATATCCCTATAAGAGCCAATTAAGATGAAAGCAAATAGACAAGAGGCTCAAAACATACATGGTGTGCAAACCAACATACACAAGCTTGATTACTCAATCAAAAGTAAGTAGGGTGCACAACACATATAAAACACTAGTAAGGTACAAAACCAAACACATGCAAGGGTACAAGTAACTTTCAATGTATACATATGAATTAAATACAAGTTACCGCAAGGAGGAGCATTGGATATATGCTAAGACAATATAATCCAATTGACTTGACTTGAGAGAATATGAATGATGAAGATCCCTTAATTCTTCATGATATAGTCAAGTCTCCAATGTCCTCCGCTTACACCTATTGATCAAGTTTTAGCTTGTTGGTCCCCAACCAAGTTGGGTCCTAAGAGGTTAGTCACAATAGGCTTGGCAACCCAAATGGTTCTTGTCTTGACACCACTTTGAGTACCAATAACTTTGGCAAACACATTGCCAATCTTATCCTTTCGAAGAGAATAGACATTGTCAATTATAGTGGGGTTGGATAAGTTACCATGAGTGCATGAAGAAGCAAAGTGATCCTTCCCACGACATTTGTAGCAAAGTCGGCTTTTACCTTTCTTCTTGGGAAGGGAAGGTTATTCAACTTGGGAAGCATTAGTTTGAACTTGAGGTTGCTTCCCTTGTTGCTTCCCACTAATAGGCTTCTTCTTCAATGGGCAAGAACTAACATGGTGCCCTTCAACCTTGCACTTGAAGTACACAATCTTGGGCGAAACAATAACTTGTTCTTGGCCCTTCTTCTTGATGAACTTGTGCTTCTTCTTGACATTGGACTTGTTCTTGTTATTGGATTTGAATCCAAGTCCACTCTTGTCATGAGGAACTTGTTGCACTCTCAACATGTTGTCGGGGGTGGACTTCCCTTCATGACACTTCTTCAAGTCTTTCTTCAAGAAAGTGACTTGTGCCTTGATCTCTTTGAGTTCCTCTACATGGTTAGTTTCAACACATACACTAGAGGAAGTAGTAGCTACATTGTTAGAGCAACAAGGCAAGAAAAGTAATTCATCACAAGATTTAGCAATAGTATGTGATGTAGAACTACTAGTACTAGCACATTGCAATAAAGTATTAGAAGTAGAAGTTGAGCCCTTAGCTCAACATTCTCCCTCAAAATAGATGCTTCATATGAAGTGAAGTTAGTAGCACAAGCATCATTCACGATAGCAATGGAAGAAGACATCATGACGAGCTCATTGTTTAACTTAGCATTTTCTTTACTAAGAGCAAGTCCAGAAGTAACCTTAAAATGTCTCCCCTATATGTGTATGTAGGGGACTGCCTCTAAAAAAACTCCCCTAAAATATGTTCAACTCCAGCAGTTCCCCTAAAACATCTTCCCTATTTAAACTTTTTTATCTTTTTTTATATTTTAAAAATATTGTATAACTAACATATAAAATCCAACGGCTACCTCTGTAACTTGTAGTGTCAAAAACTTATCCATCACCAAAATCTGAAAGATAAACAAAAATCTCACGAATATCGGCATATTGCAGTGTAAAAAACTCACTAATATCGGGATAGGGGAGTCTTCCACCTCCCCTACTTGTAGGGGAGACGAGCGAGTAGAACCGGGGGCGCCTATAAATCAGGGGAGCGTTGAGGGAACTGCTGGACGGTTGTTTTTGGGCTTTTTCCCCTAAAAACGTATAGGGGAGGGTTTGAGGGAACTGCTGGACTTGCTCTAAGCACATTACATTTAGCAATAGCATGGTCATGTTTTTTAGTGAGTTTAGCAATTTTGGAGTTATGAGACTCCATGATAGTTTCAAGTTGCTCTTGAAGGTGAGCATTAGTTTCTTGTTCATCTTCTATAGATGATTGAAGAGATACCTTTTCATAGGCATCTTCTCTCTCAATCTCACCTTTTAACTCAAGAACATCCTCAAGCTAACCTATACGGCTCATAAGAGAGCCAAAGTGTTTCTTGTCAACTCCTTGCAAGTTAGTCATGAAATGATCAAAAGCAATAATTTCTTGTTTGATTTCAAGACTAGTATCAACATCATCATCATCACCACCATGAGATATATTTGAGTGCACGGTAAGAGATACCTTAAACTCCTTAGCCATAAGGCAAAGTTGAGTAGTGGATGAAGACGAGAAGAGTTACTTGAAACACCAATGGGGTCCATGTCTTGTTCCAACAATTGTTGGGATTCCTCTACATTGTTAGCCAAACAAGTACTAGAAGAAGTAGAAACATTTTGATTATGGCAACAAGACAAGGAAAGCATATCATCATGAGATTTAGTTAAGCAACCACTACATGATATGCAAGGACTATCAACACTAGCATGTATGACGTTTGGAGTGCTAGAGTTGTTTAAGTCCAAAGATAGAGCATTGCAATAAGATGAGTGTGAAGTATAGCCAATAGTAGATTCACCATCAAAAATGCAATTTCTATCACCACTCACCATATAATTACCTTGTGGCAAACCACATGTCGGTGAAGTGGAAGAAGACGTGAGCTCATCACGACCGGATGTGGAAGGAGGACAATCATCGTTGAAAATGTTGGACACCTCATATATATCTTGAAGTTTTGTCTATAATTCATGAGCGTTCCGAAAAGGCATGATTGACGCAAGGACTACATCGCTCAAAGCACATATAAGACCATTAGATGCTAGAGTATCGAGATAAGAGTTTTTCTCATCCTCTAAAGATAATTCTTGTGAATCCCTTGGAGGAGAAAAACCCATATCTACAATACTCTCTAAATTTGAACCCATGTCTCTAAATATATTAAGCAAGCAAATTTTCCAAATATCATAATTTATGCCACTGAATATATAAGTGGGATTGTGCATTAATTTTCTAAACGACATCGTTATCTCTAGTCGGTTAGTCCTAATAATGAGATAACCTGGCTCTGATACCAATTGAACGGATAGACGTCGCCTGAGGGGGGGGGGGGGGGGGGGGGGATAGGCGATTTAAAACCTTTTACGAGGAGCCGGATTATCCGGTCCAGGAATGACCCGGATATTCCGGTATGCTTGATAAAGGCGGAATAAAACTAGTGTTTTACTTTAACAAGCATACAACCTAAATATACTAGGTTCACCTATGTGCACCAACAACTTATGCTAAGCAATATAAGTAACAAGGTGATAGCAAGAAGGATAACTTCAAGCACGAAGGCTATCACAATGTGATGAGCATAAGTAAAGAGCTCGGGTATAGAAATAACCGAGGCACGCGGAGACGAGGATGTATTCCCGAGTTCCACCCAAAGGGTGTATGTCTTGTTTGGAGAGGTGTGCGCAACCACAACAGGTTAGCCGCAACGCCACCAAGGCTCACCTTCTTCTCCTGATGAACTCAACCACAAAAGGTTCCGAGTTCACCTTCCACTATTGATCCCCTTTGGGGCGGAGATCGAATCCCGTACAACACTCTTAAGGCACACACACCCACAACTTAATTGGGGGATCCCAAGTCTTGAGGCACACACCCACAACTTAATTGGGGGCTCTCAAGTGACCACAAAAGGTCTTGACCACAAAAGATCTTGGTCACAAAAGACATCTAGGGTCCAATGACCCAAGAGTAACAAGCTCACAAGTAACATCACCACGAATCCTCGTGGAGGGCTCAAACCGATGCAAATGCAATGGCAATAGCACACAAAGTGCTCAAGTCCTTCACTCTCAAATTCCAACAAAGCAACAAATGCTTATGGGGGAATAAGAGAGGAAGAACGGAGGAAACCACAAAGAAGTCAAATCCTTCGCTCCCAAATCCCACCAAAAGCAACTAATGCTTGTGGGGGGAGAAGAGAGGAAGAACAAAGAGAAGAAACACAAAAGAACTCCAAGATCTAGATCCACTAGGTTCCCCTCACTTAAAGAAGAGATTGGTTGGTGGAATTGTAGATCTAGATCTCCTCTCTCTTTTTCCCCTAAAGAAGTAGCAAGAATCATGGGAGGGATTGAGAGGGGCAAGCTTTCCAAGGTTAGCAATGGAGGAGGAGAGAGAGCCCAAAATTCGTGCTAACCATTGGGGAAGAAGACCCCTTAAATAGGTTCCCAACATATCTGACCGTTGAGGACAGTTTTTCTCACTCCGGAACTTCCGGACCCCCTGGACACACCAAAACGCGCCCAGGAAGTGCAGTCTGGTCAAACCGGAAGTTTGGGCGGAAGTTTGGCCGGATCTTTCCGGCCGGCCAGAATTTCCCCCCAGGCAGAAACGTCAACACGAAAACGATGATATCTTGACCATCTGAACTTCGTTTTCGATGATTTTTGGCTCGTTCGAATCACCACGAAGAGCTCTATAAGATCATGCAGATAAACATCATATTCAAACAAGTGAGGTTAAAACCAAATGGGAAATATAAAAATCTCTAGATAAGAGAACAACCGGTAAAACCTTCAACATAATAAACACAACATGTTTTCCAAAGTAAACCCGTTTTCGATGAACTAGAGCTTGACATGGAGATGAAACAAGCTCTAATCCTCACATGGATAAAATTCAAATAAGAACCAAGAAATATGATATGCCAAGTATGCAAAGGTTTGAGCTCTTCACAACTATGCGATCAAGTTACTCACTTGAGAGCCCCTCTTGATAGTACGCCTATCTATCATATACCATATCAAGTTCATACCTTTGCCTTGAGCATTCCACTTGAGTTAGATGATAACTATCTTGATCTCTTCAAGTGATTCATCTTTCTTAATTGCGCGCCCAAGCACATGCTTGATGAAGACTTCTCCAAATACTTCCCCATACCCATAATGGGAGAGTCTCGCTAGGCTCCGTCTTCATGTAGTCATAGCAAGCTCCAAGCATAGGATCTCTTCAAGAAGCTTCTCTTGGTCTTCCACATCTCAACCTCGATGAAGATCACCACATGGCGTCATCCTCCATGAGCTATAAGAAATCTTCATTTGTTTCAAGCTCATGGAAAGATACCTAACCTCATATAAAGATACCACACACACATATATCATGGGTTAGTTCACAAAGCTATACGGACAAATGTTTACCATCCCAAGAGATACAAGATCCCTCTTGGTACATCTTGTAGCTTTGTGTGTTGATCAACATGTTGATCAACCTTGTATCATCCAACATTTTTTCACTAATATGATGTCTTGAATCCTTCAAGACATACTTGCAATAAGCTTCACTCAACACAAGAGTTCCACTAATCCCATGGACATGATCTATAAGGATATCTCAATGCAAACATTAGTCCATAGATATTGTCATATAGTTACCAAAACCACACATGAGGGAAAATGCTCTTTCAGTTGGCTCCTTGCTAAACACCACGGTTTAGGAGTCAGTCAACTAGCAGTGCTAGCCCATGCCCCCGTGGACCCATTACAGGACTCTTGAGTTTGGCTTCAAGATTAGCATCTTTGAGAAGTGATGCCACAACATACATATATTGATTAAAGAAAATTCATCTAATTTGGAATGAAAATAGTATAGAAGTGCATACACGTTGAAAACATACGAAGGAAAGAAAAATAGGTATTCTCAATATCCAGTCCACCCTTGAAGCATACCATGGAGATCCCCGATCCCCTCCGCTCCCCCTTTTCACATGGAGCACCTCACTACACAGTCTACACATTGGTTGTTTCAAACCGATTGAGCTTAGCTGACTTTGGCTGGCTTTAAGCCATTGACTTGTGCAAAGTGTGGGCCCCACGTGCCGTTGACCTCAAATCACCTCGCTTTTGTCTTTTGCAAAGTCAACCAATTCGCACCCGTTTTAGACTTGCACAGGTCTCGTGTTAGTACATGGATGAATTATGGGGACTATTTCTTCTAATGGAATGTTTTTCTTCGTGACATACACAAGACATAGTCTTATCTTAAGGTTTTCGCGTAATTTAGATATCTTAATAAAAAATAAAAACAATAAGTTACTTCTTAGTCTTATTTTTAATAAGCGGATGTCACTAAATTTGTAGTGAGGCATATTGTATAAAAGATCATATGCTAGGTGAAAGAGCATGTACCCTCACGTGTGGTTTTGGTAATTAATGATAATCTTTATGGACTAATATTTGCATTGAGATATCCTTATAAATCTTGAACATGACATATTATTGGAGTTCATGTGTTGGACTCTAGAATCTTATATGATGATCAAGGTTATATTCAACGTGTAGTGTTGAGTTGGTCAAGAAGAAGTTCAAGTTGATCAACACAAATGAGAAGAATATGAAGTGCAAGTTCAATATGATCCATCTCGGAATATATCACTTGATCATTCTCAGTTGTACACGACGGTCTACTATTGCGGTGGTTCATGGTTCATATCTATTTGAATGTGAACTTTTTAGTGTTGTCCAGGTGGCGCAATAATTACTATTTTAGCTAGACTTTGTCAAGATTTTGAGGCTTTTGATATTGGTTGTATATTTCCATGTTGTTTAGGTTTACTTTTAATTTGCATATTTACCTATATAGTTGTAGACGTTGTTCTCTTTATCTAATATATGAACCAAAATCTAGGGTATCTTCCCTGCTTTTCCGCGATGCCTATGATGAAAAGATTAAACTTCGGTAAATAAGAAGGGGACATTCACTTTTTTTAGAAGGCGTTTTGAACTTATTTTTTATAGAAAATTCTGATTTTTAAAGCGGGATAAAAATTAAAATATCATTTCTGTCATGTGCAAATTCGGTGCTAAAAAACTTTTCGCGAAACATTTTTCTTTTCTTTGTTACATATAGATTTACAAATGTGTTGTTCTTTAACAGGGCAAATGCCATGTATTCATTTCCCGATAAGGTCTCCATGGAATTGCAAAGGATTGTGGAGGAATTGCCCCGTATTCATTTCCTGATAAGGTCTCCATGGAATTGCAAAGGATTGTGGAGGAATGAATCTTATGCTCTATTTGGATGTCCATATTGGAGCATAGAATTGGGAATTGGAATTGTGTTTTTCAAATTATGTTGTTTGGTTGTGTTTGGAATTGAAAACTGGAATCGGTAGCCAAATTCCATGGAATGAACTACAACTAAAAGATGCCTTCTCCAAATCAGAGTCTCACCCCTCTGAATTGGATGGAATTGGCACTTTCTCTTGGGGATGACCAAATTCAACATATAAACACCCAAATCGAGAGAATTGGAATTGGATGATCTTTTTTATTTCATCTATCAATATCATGCACAACTAAACATGAATTTGGAATTGAAGGCTCATTTTAATATATCCACCGATTTGAAATTTGCCTCAATTCAATTCCAAGCCCTCCAATATGAACATCCAAACATAGCATATATAGAAAATTTGACTATCCTAGTCAGTCGATTTATAGCTGTGGATCCTATAAAAAGTTTCTTACAGAAATCATTGCACTATTTCCCATACAAAATCAAACATTTACACTAATCGCATTTTATAATTCCTATGATGAAATTAAACAAACATAATCTTATAAGATTGGGATATACATAACATTAAACGATTATTCTAATAAGGAGAAGTGCCCCATGAGCTCGTTCCTTCCGGCGCATCAAGATGGTCGCTCGACTCCATCGTGCGGGCACGCCTTCCTCTTTATCTAATCAGGGCCGGTCTTATCCTCTCGCTCATCTCCTGCAACCACACAATGGGTACGCAGAACCACCGCCACCGCGCCATGGAGGACGCCTCCTCGGATTTCAGCGACTAGAAGGTGCTCTCCGCCGCATCACCGCCCGAAGACGACATTGTCCTCGTGTCCGGCGCCCAAGGAGGCCACGTCCTCTTCCCCCGCCGCCAACGCCTCCTTCTGGTCGGAGACTCTGAGACGCTGATGGCTTCAGATCCGATTATTTTGAGCGGTGGAGCAGACTAGGCAGCCGTTGGCGACGGAGCTGCTGCTGAGGGTGGCGTGCCGCGGTCGGCGGAGCATGCGAGGCCGCCGCTGCCGTGGCCCACGTTTCCGCTCGATGCAGCAAACACGGAGAGGAGGAGGGGAGCAGGTGCAAGCAGGTACGGCGACGAGTGCCTGCGCATCCATGGCGGCAGGCGACAACGACCGCATGGCTTAGCATGCAATATAGCTGGCCAAACGGGCCGCCCGGCATGGCACATCGCGTGCCGGCCTCGGCACGGCCCACGAGCGGCACGACTGCATTCGTGCCGTGCCGGGCCGGCCCACGTGCTGCGATCGGCCTCCGGGCACGAGCACGCCGGCACGCGGGCGGCCCGTTGGCCCGGCACGGCACGGTCGGCCCACGAGACGACACACCGGAAAAAATAAAAAAAAATAAAAAAAATTTAAAAATTAAAAAAAGGTCAAGGGGGCAAATTAAAACTAAAAATCCTAAAAAATATATATATAAAATTAATCGTGCCGTGCCGGGCCGGCCCGCGTGCTTCAAGTCGAAGAGAGGCCCAGGCACTAACGGGCCCGTGCCGTGCCGCGACCCATTTAAGTCGTGCCGTGTCGTGCTTGGGCCGGGCCAAAAAAGGCGTGCCTCGTGCTGGCCCATTTGGCCCGTCCCATTTGGCCAGCTATAGCATGCAAGGTTGTGTCGTCGGCAGCGCGTCCACGGCGAAGCAGAGGCACGACAGAGCGCGCGCCCGGTGTGCGTCCTTTAGCGGGCAGGGACAGCAATAGGGGCTGCTGGGCACGGCGGCAGGCTGCTGCACGCCCCAAGGTGGAGTAGACACGGCAATGCACAGTGACCTGGTAATGATGTGTAAGTAATCTGGTAATGGTGTCCGAACAATCTGGTAATCATTTGTAATCAATCTGGTAATGGTGTGTAAGCATTTTCTGGTAATCCTATGTAAACAATATGGTAATTGTGTGTAAGTAATGGGGTGTAAATTTACCTGGTAAATAGTATGTACTTATTCCGGAAAGTAATGTGTATAACTAATCCTGTAATTTGTAATCTTGTGTAAGCAATCTGGTAACGGTGTGTAAACAATCTGATAATATGTGTAAGCATTATGGCAAATCGCGTGTAAGAAATCAGGCAATGGTGTGTAAGCAATCTGGCAATTGCATATAAATTATCTAGTAATAATGTCTAATTAATCTGGTAAGCCTATGGTCCTTGTATTATAGTGCATAAAGTCAGTTGGTGATGATTGTGTGCTTTGTTAATATTAGCCAGAGAACCTGGTAACCGTGTGATAAAAATCTGGCTACCGTGTGGCAATTGGGTGATAATTAATCGGGGTGGCTATCACATGTTCTAGGTAGGTGCATCGAGAGTGTAGTGGGGTAAAGTCATGTTTTCATATGCATTTGAGTAATCCATTAGGTGCCACATTAGCTAGACTCGTGATTTAGCAGTAATGCAGCCAAAGTAAACTGAGAAAGACTAGTACTAGGATAGAAGCTATTGCACAAAGTGTGGGCATCGAGAAAAAAATGGACGATGGATTTGTGGTGCCAGGTAGAATAAAAAGTAGCCAAGCAGGTCACGTGGGGCGGTGTTGTCCAATTCGTCCACGTTGAGACGGAAGCGTGGGAAGATTACCGCGAGACGATTAGCAGGTTATTGGCCGCCGGATGGAAAGTAATTATGGGAGCACGGCCGCTTGGTAGCAAAGTCCAACATTAAAATTCTATGATTTTATCTTACGAATCAAACAGACCCTAAAATATGTCCATGTTGAGGAAATCATTAGAAAAATGGTTCCCTTCGCAAAGGTCCACGTGCGCTCCGGTGCTGACAAGTGTCGCAATTTCGTTCATTTTTCTCCTACCTTTTCTCCACGCGGTGACAAGTGGCAGCTTCCTGGTGGTGGCGGGTTGTACATGCATTTATTTTGAGATTCGTTTTTAAAAAATGAAATATCTTGAGAACCGTTTATCCAATTTACGAACCGTTTTCACTTTTGAACTCCTCGCGTCGAGATCTTCAAAACTAGATCCCATATTCATATGTTTCGACAAACTTTATTTTTGTACTTCGGATTGTGTATGTTTTGTACAATCTAAATGTAATTGTACGTACAATCTGAATTTTGTAGTTGTACGTACAACCTGTTAGGTGTATTTGTTCGTACAACCTGAGTGTAGTTGTGCGTACAACCCGGTCTGTGTTGCTGTACACCCCGGTCCTCGTTGCTGTACAACCCGGTCGTTGTTGCTGTACAACCCGGTCTACGTTGCTGTACAATCCGGTCTGCGTTGTTGTACAACGCGGTCTGTGTTGCTGTACGTACAAACTGATCTGTGTTGCTGTACAGCCCAGTCTACGTTGCTGTACAGTCTGATCTGCGTTGCTGTACATCCCGTTCTGCGTTGCTGTACTATCTTAATTTGTGTTTTGTACAAGTCTAATAATAGATTCAGATGTAAATCTAGATCTGGATTTGAATCTGGATCTGAACATACGCGGAACCGTATGCTTAATTTGCGCCACGTGTCACAACAACAGCGCGCGCTTCCGCTTTTCCATTTGCGAAGGCCGACCTTTCTCTATTCCAACCCCACAGTGAAGGTTTCACCTCGTACTGCATGAAATCCTCGTGGGTTTAGGGCATGGGCTCTTTTATTTTTTATTAGCAGGCTATGTGGGCCTTGCAGGGTATGCAAGGTGTACCCGCAAAGCCCACTTTCGTGGTGTAGCCTGTCGTGATCTGCCCCGCAGGGAAAGTGTACGCCGCCGCCACCGCCACCGCCGAGTGAGGAAATCGGCCGCTAAAGGGAGATGCTCAAGTTCCTGTCCAAGGTGGTGGTGGAGTACAACCCGCTGGACCCGCGCAAGGCGGCGGCGGTGGAGCTCCTCGCGCAGTGCAACGGCCGCAAGGCCAAGGACTCCAACCCCACCTGCTCCGTCGAGCTGCGGCGCCTGCCCACTCCGCCAGAAGGCGCGGACCCCAAGGACCTGCCGCCCCCGCGCGTCCTCGTCACCTACGTCAACGGTTCCGAGGAGGCCTTCGTCGCTGCCGACGGCGCCACCGCGCAGGGCATGCGCGACCAGATCCTCTCCCGCGGCCGCCTCCTCGAGACCGAGCAGCTCTTCCGTGACGCCGGGGAGAAGTGGCCCGTCGTCATCCCCGAGGAGGAGCTCGGCATGTCATTCCCCGGGATCAAGGTTCGTCTTCTACCTTGTTTGGTCCACTTCACTCTCCGTCGGACACATTGTGTGCGTGGGCGTATCTTACATTATTACTACCTTGCACTGAATCTCTCGTCCATGCATTGGAATTTGCATATATTTGTCTACATTACCTCTGATTATCTTGTGTATGTGTCTTCGCTAGTTAATGGGTATGGAACATTTTTTGACAATTCTTCCCTTCATCAAACGTCTTACGCACACCGGAGTTTTAGTGTGTTATGTTATTATCCACTGAATTGGAATAAGCATGTTTTACAATTTTTGTGGATTAATAATAGTCTAACGTTATCTATGTTGTGCTTTGCGTGTAATAAATATGCATGTCCATGTCTATGTTTCACATATATCACCTGATGGAGATTTATATATTTTTTGCTTGATGCTCACGTTGATTATATTGCTACTGTCGGTTTGATCTAAATATCTTTTACCTTACTTTCGACGGGCTTATTTAGACTGAGAACTGAAATTCTTTTCTTTGCAATATAACTTTCCTCTTTTTTTCCTGAGGCCATTAGTCAAACATTGCTAATGTCGTGTATATTGGGTGATTATGTAGTCTGTCTGTGATTACTGTTCATTTCATCAATACCATTTTTTTCCCCGAAAGGTTCAGCAATTGCTGGCTTCTATTTATATTAGCAGAGGGAAAGCATGGTACAAACTAATGCCCAGGAGCGGACCAGAAAAAAAGAAAAGGTAAAGTTTTAAAAAACTACTACAAAGATTCAAGGTGGTTCCCAAAGTAGCTTTCGTAGGGCCTTTGCACCTGCGAAGGCCCACTCTTGCGCCTCATCTCTGATGAAGGAGATGATATGCTGGATTGCGCACTGCTTGCTTCTGAAGATGCGCTCGTTCCGCTCGCGCCAGATGACCGAAAGGGTCAGGATGAGCAGCGATCTTAAACCCTTCCTGTGCTGCGCTTGCTTTGTTAGTAAACATCATGGTGTACTGTTCCACGTTCGTATACTGCTGTCAAGGCACTGCTTTGTTAGTAAACATCATGGTGTACTGTCTATGTGCAACTTGACCACTACTGCAAGCACATAAGCCGGTAGTATGTATTATCGCACTTGGTTTTTGGAACATTCACTTTTGTGCACAACTCATCAATCTGGAAGAAAAATAGTCGGTTTAATTTCTAGTCCATTGTTCATCCTTCCATGAGTTGTCTAGACTCACTGATGTTTCAGTGTTTCAATAACATAATGTGTGCCTGCATCCTTGTAGGAAATAAATTCTTAGCCTATTATCTCTAGCCCTTAACTATTTTTGCTTGGGCAGACTACCTCGGCTCATGCTGCCTATTGTATGAAATAAATAAATGAAATAAGCATCCTGAGTGGCCAGGCCTCCTTAGCCAACCAGCTGAATATTATTTGTACATTCTTTTGACAAAGTTATTAAATTTAGTTAACATAGAGTATGTTGCATTCTTTCATGCAGATAAAATCTAGTTTTGAAGAATTTTCAATCTGCGGAAGTAGAGCCAATGACTGAACATATTTTGACCTTTAAATTTGCTAAGATGATGCATGGTATCACGTGTCATAACTTAATAACATTTATATTAAAGATAATTTTCAGTAAACCCCTTCGATCGTGTATTGAACGGCTGCGGAGGCGGCGGGACAACGCAGAACGCACACAACCGGCCGTGGTGACGGCCACACCGTTCGGGTAGGACATAGGATCACGTCAAGCTGGGCAAGTGAACTGCTCCGGCGAGTTGCTGCTACTAGCAAGAATTTGACGACGACCAAGGCCTAATTCTTGGGTATGATCCCGGCGGCAGATGGCGGCGGTTGGCTCGATCTCTCGCTACAACCCTGCAGTGAGATGAACGTAGGATGCGCCGCCAACATCGACATCCCGGTGCCGTTTGTTGCGTTCGTCCTCGTCGACACAGTTATCTGCAGTGGCGTGAAAGAAGCGGGACCGATAGCCAAGAGTCTGGGCACCACCGCCGGGAGCACTTCGTGTCGGCATCCTCCGCCGACCGACGGACCTGTGCGGACCTCACTCAGCTTCTTCGCCGACGGTATGCACGGCGACATACGCAGGGTGCTCTTGGAGCACTGGATTCCAGCACCGGTACATGCAATGGAACTCGCACAGATTTCCTGAACATGACTGCTTCCCATGCGATTAAGCATAAAAGTGGAATCAGAATTCAGTCTACCTTGTTATGATTGGCTCTAGATAGCACGCGCTGTTACATGCATGTCCTCGAGCTGTTGGTGAACTCCCGCTGGCCGCTGCTATGTTGTGTATGTTCACCGTCACCGCCGTTGTTGTGTGGTCGCCGCCTGTGCCTGTGATGTTGTGTGCTCACAGCCGGTGCCTGTCGTTTTATGTTGTCGCAGTGAGTCGCGACATCGCGTTATGTTGCCGAAACCAGCTTCACCATGTTTGTGATCGCGCCGCACGCATGCATCCGCGTTTGGTACGGTAGTCGCCGCCGGCGCACAACATGATCTGATCTGTTTGCTGGATTTAATTTATCAAGAAAGAATACATATAAGGGGGTTATTGAAAATTAAATTGACTTAAGTGTCCGTGCGGGCGTGTAAACATAAATTAATTGCCGTTTTGATATTGTCCATACGATTTAAATCAGATGGTCTAGGTTAGAAGGATGCACGGATACACAACAACTCAGGATGCATAGGATACGTCGCCATTTTTAAATACTTAAAATTTGGCATTAGTAAAAGGAGAATGTGTAATATGTAACATGTACTTGTGTGGCTATATATTCTTAGAGAAAGAAGTTTACTAATAATCAGATTTAACTTCCATATGGTTCGCTTGGGCACAAGTTTTCCACTGAAATACTAAAATAATCAGCTGCACATTGTGCACTCCAATAGTTCCTGGACATCTGGATAATACATAATTTTCTAATTGCCTGATTGTTATTACCTGAGCTACTCAAATAATCACCTGCACATTACACACTCCAATAGTTCGTCGATGACCCAATATTTCCTTCTGCGCGTGAGACCTAGTTACATCTCGGTAGCATGAAAAAAATTCGTGGTAGTTATATGCGATGTCCTTAAGTTAGCAAAGTCACACGTACTAATCACATTATTCATAAGAGGTTATGGGTTTCAAGGGCAGGTGTTATTTCTAGTTTATGTTGTAGTCTCAGTGAGACACTGGACATGCACTTTATATACATGGGTTGTCCATTATTGTCAGAAATGATTTTCTGTATGGTACCATCAATAAAGCCATGTGTTGCTATGGATTAAGAAAAAATCATACTACATATTTAAAGGACTAATTACTTTATTAAAATGGGATGCCATCGTCGTATCCGCATCATTCAGGGTAGATCAGAGTGTTTTTTCTAAACAGATTTAAGTAGGCGGTGAGCAATCCCATCTTTATCTTACTGGAAGGTAGCAAATTGGAGATTTGGTACCATCACAACCGACTGGTTTCTTTATATGAGTAACGTTCGTTATTCGTTATATCCTTCTTGTGGGTAATTTGGATTGTATGCTTGAATTTTCAGTTCAATGGACGGGGCCTGCTCAGTACTTTCTACTAGTTTGCCTTCCTTTTTGTGAATTCTTAACGAAAATCTGTTTTCCTTTGCAGCCAAAGAAAGCCGAGGAAAAGCCCCAGGCTTCGTGATCCAATCAGAGCTCTTTCGGTCTGGTGTGGTTAACTAGCAGAACATCGTTCCCATAAATGTACCATTGCATCACAGAAGAAAACTCCAAACATTTGGAAACTTGTCTTGCATTCATTGACAGTTCACGTTTAGGGGATGTTCCTTCTTCTCATCTCTCGGAACATGCTATGTTGACAGGGGACATTTGAAACTGAGTTCGGATTCGTGATTTACAATTATATACCATTGTAGACCGTGTTTTGTATGACTAGCTTGAATCAGTTCATTAAGAATAAATTTCCTCGGTAATCTTGTGGATGAGTTCACTGCTCTTTATCTCCGATCGACGGCTAGAGAATTTGGCCTCAGCCTTGCCCGTTGCTCTAAACTTACTGTCATCATGCAACATAGCATCAGTTTCAACTTGGACATGTCCCGGCATGTACAAGCAGTGTCTGCAGACTTTGAGTCTGTAAAATATGTCATTGTTTCTTCGCTAGACAAGTATAACCTCGGCTTTTATATTTCTTGGTCAAACTCTGAAACATGCCATATGTTCTCAACAAATGATTAAACTATATTGAAATGGACATAAGGAAGTTAAGACGCTGAAATTAAAACTGATATGGGCTTTCAAAGGAGAACATCTAAAAGCTTCCCATGGAGAGGGATAATCTTATTATCGAACTAGAAGTACAACGGATTGAGCAGATGATGATGGCGTCGTTGATTGTAATATGGGAATCGTTGCAGGGGAGGAGCATCCCCCCTCTAGTGCCGCATGTGGCATGTGGATGAAAGTATTTACATGGTTGGCACCAATGTAGGCGGTTTCGTGGGGTAGAATGACGCTTATCTTTGTCTCTTGATGGCAGTCAATGTGATAGCGCGCCAACCCGACTGTAGAGGTGGACGGTTTCTTTCCTTCCTTGGTTGTTTAGACCTCAGACATTCTAGTTGCCGATGTCGAGGATGGGCCCAATCATTGAGGAAACCTGTGATCACATGAGGTAGAAGGCGACTGGTGAAGACGGTAGAGACGTAGCTGCATCAACATGACTAAGAGGTGGCGATGATCGCCCGGTCGGGGCGCAACTAAGGTGACCCCTGCCACCACGAGCTAGCAGGGCCATAAGTTGCAAGCAAATCACCTTCGGACACATGGATCTTGTTTTTTCTCTTCAAAATTTTATACAGAATCACATGAATGGATAGTTAAATACGAAAATTACAAATTAATTATGTTAAAAAAAAATACAAATTAATAGACAAATGAAAGAAGGATCTATACATATGTACCACATGAATCCAATGCTGTTGTCTAGGGAGCTAACACTTTTTCTCTCGTTTCGATGGCGCTAATGAAATGGTTGCACTTCAGCATTTATCATTTCGAAAAAACTTCGCCAAGTTTAACCATCTGGATGGATATCTAGTGTCCATAGGAAAATGCCTCGCAGAAACCAAGAAGCTTTGTTAAAGAGCAGACCTGGCAGCGTTCATCTGGCTACGAAGATTACCAATCTTGGATCCAATCTGGAGCAGTCAGATCAGCGGGATCTTCACTTGGCGTGGAAGAGGATGCTGTTAAATCCTCCTTAAGAGTATCTACATAGCTGTCGATGCGGTCAGAGATTTCCTGAGGTACTGTTGAAGTGCCATGTGCTGTTTGTTTCCAGTCAATACCATCAAACCAGGGGTGTTTCTTCACTGCCTCCGCACCTGTCGTTCCAAGGCGTGCATTTTCATCTACCACAAGTAGCTGGCCAGAAAAAACGCAAAATTGAGTTTGCCTTGGTGCAAATAGACCAAATAGGCTCAAAGATAGGTACACAATGAAAAGTACAGGCCAGGGGTACAACCTTGGTTATAAGGTCACCGACTTCCACACTGAAGGTTGACGGCATAATTAGGCGCCCCTTCGCAATGTTAGAGAAAGGTTCTAGCTCGCTCTCCCTCCAGGACCCAAATGGCATGTCCGATTGCAGCATGAAATAAATCAATACTCCAAGCGCCCACCTGATCATGCAAAAGCAACAGAATAATCTCTTAATATTTACATACATACATATCACAAGCTCACACCTTTCCAGGTGAAGAATGTAGTGCAATAATGTGCACTTTTATCTTAAGAGAATTTTAATTTTGTATCTGCTCCAGATTTTTGTCCGTGATGTTTCATTAGAAAAGGAATATAACCATTAATCTTCTGACCGTGTATATGCCGTGTTTCAGCACTCCACATTCTTTTAAGGAAAATTATTGCATGCTTAATAATAATATAATTCAGAACCCCTGCATAAACAACAAAGGGGTAGATAATCACTTACCAGTCAGCAGTAAACCCATGCCCCTTGCCAAGAACGATCTCTGGAGCTAGAGAGTCAGCGATGCCGCATATTGTGTAAGTCCTTTCACCTTCCAACTTCTTCGCAAACCTGAAGTCAACTATCTGTCACACATAAATACATCTTGTATTATTAGAAGAACGATGGTGTCTTCTCTGATTATGTGAAATGTCAATTTATTAAAAAATGCTATGGAGTAATCAATATTTGTTCGAATCGAAGAAGGATTATATATTTGACATGTTTATTAGTTTTACTTTCCTCAAAACATACTTATTCATAATATGAACATTCACTGTTTAAAGTAAACGGTAGTTCTAATACCATATGCCTTAATGTCAGATAATCACCTGTAGATGTCCTGATCGGTCGAGCATAAGGATATCTGCTGAGACACCTCTGTATAGAATAGACCTCTGAAACATTGTACATACTTAGATTCATATTGTAAATAAGAGAAGAATACAAAAAATTATACACAAAATTTGCATGTCAATCCCTCAATCACAGAAAATAAATTCTTACCTGATGAAATTCTTCTAGAGCAACAACAACTGAAGCTGCATAGAACCGTGCAGATGACTCACTTAGTGGTGTATTAATTATTGAAGCCAGTGAGCAACAAAGGCAACAATTCAGAAGTATTCCAAGGTACGATTGATCAGCACAAGTACATAAAACTTCTGGCACACAAGCTGATCGGCTCAAACTTTTCATGATATCTTTCTCCTGAAACACCTGTCCTTCCTTACGGAGATCTTTTACCCTCTTGATATAAAACCTTTTGAAGCTTTTGATCTTGTCTAGTTGATGGTTATCACGAAGGGACAAAACAAGATTAGGAAATTGACATATCAGACAATAAAGGACGGCAAAGCTGAATTGATTTCATACCAGAGCCTCTAATTTGGACAAGACCGATCTCACTGCAATCAGCGGCATATATGCACGTTTTCCATTCCTGAGAACATATATAGAACCATGTATCAGCATATAATCTCAATAAGTATATCTTCTGATAGAAAAAAAAGGCATGCTAGAGAAAAGGAAATGAAGTACTAACCCCCTACCAAATCAGATAGCTGAACCCTCTTAGAGGAAAAGTCCTCATCTGTACTTTGCTGATGCGCCTTTGGGATAAGAGAATCTTTAAGTCTGCATAGTTGTTGTGACATGATGAGCTCAGCGATTGAGAAATATCTCATGGGCAAACTGTGAAAAAGATTTTACATGTACAGTACTTGGAATCAGCCTGTGGAAGTTTAGGCAAAGACCCGACAATTAAATCAAATTTGTCTTTTGCGATTGTAGAACAGATTACATCACCAACTGAGATAGCCGTAAACGTGATACTCTTTCCAATGAGAGCCCACTCGCCAAAGTGTCCTCCCTCCTCTATATCAACCACAAAATTGCCATTTTCTTGACTCTGTGGGATCTGCTTTGTGTGAGCACTAAGAAGATCCCAAGAATCTGAATTTAATTTATCATCTGCTACTGTAAGTCTCACATGACCCCTTTGGATAATATATAGAGAAGAGATGTCATCCTGAAAAAGGGTTCAAAAAATTAAGATGTAAACAACTACGCAACAATCTTTTAATTTCGCAGAAGAACGTGTCAATATTTTGTTTGGCTGTGTGCATTTTAGACAATAACTCCTTTGTGGCTGTCATCTTGATATGGCGCAATTAATAAATCAAAGCTGCCATTTTCATACAAAATCAAACGAGTTTTACTGAGTATACCTTCTCTACTATTACTTGTCCGTCTGCAAAGGATACCTCAACAAGTGAGTCGGCAAGTTGACTTAGCTGAAGCACTGTCAATCTTGTAAACAGCTCTACTGACCGGAGTAACTTCAGTGATGGTATATTTGAAAACTCTGACATTAGAATTCCCCGGAAATCCTCCCGCTTTAGAGCCCATAATGTTCCAGTAGTCACAGCACGTACCGAAGATTGAAGCGGCTTGTTATACCTGTTTGTTTCAAAAAATAGATGGTGATTAGATGTGCTAAATAGTGAGCATTACCTTTATCCATCTGAACTTGATCGGCTTATTACATCGTCTCCATGCCTGAAGGGCAGTGGAGAGATAATATCATGTCTGGTCAAGTCTTTCGAAGTCATGGCATGGTACATCTCAGATATAGAAAAACAATAGTACGTTATGTGTGTTAGTTTACAGGTGAAGGTCATATAGTAACACTAGGGGGCACCACTCTTGTTGATTAACTTATGACAGGTTTTAACAAGTATTTTCAACAGAACTTTCTTATAATCATACTAATACCGTAAAAATTAATATGAGTTTACAGTAAAAAAAATTAATATGAGTAAAATTAACTCACATCAGTGCTAGCTCTCCAAAGGAAGATTGTTTGTCCGCAGTATACCGATGCAGAACCTTACTCACTTCCTTCCCATCTTCTTCCTGTTTATATACCTTGCATCAGCTTAGTCTTTGAAAATCATAGCATAGAGATTAAAGTATGGACTCATTTAGTTTGCCAAACTACATTGTTAAAATCAAGTCTGAGTATAAACAACATATATGGACCAAGATTGTGCAATGACCAAGGCTCTGCACATTACTTTGTTGTTCAGTTCTGCACATAAATATAATGCAAATAAATATCTATACATTTTAGTTTCCCCTTTTCTATCGAAACATATACAGAAAAATCCAAAATGCATTTAACCACTAGGATGGTCTTATCTAGTAGAAAAATGACCGCAATCAATATGGGTCTGACTCTGAACTGGAACAGTGGTTTATCCATGCTGGCCCTTAACCAAAGGAAAACTAGCACTTTGGAACCGAAATTTCATATTAATATGGTCTGAATTTTTGTGATTTTAATTTAAATGTAGATATATAGAATATGTTTGGCTAGCACAATGTGTGATGAAATGAATGCATACACGTACAGATGAGTCATTTTCATTACAGATAAAGACATCTAGTGTTTCGCGATCACACGTACTGTTGCTCCAAGCCTCACAAAACATAGCATTAACATAATTTAATTGTTATTTTTTGTTATTGCAAGATCGAAAAGCTACCAATCGAGGCAGCATACATAGTATACTTCGCGTACTCTACTCGACGTGCTTGCTACTTCTCAAAGATACATGACTGCTATATTTTCTGATTTTGTGAGAAGCTTATGGAAGTATTTTTATGGACTATTTTTTGTTTATGGTACTTCATTCGATAAATTTCCACTACAATCTTAAAAACGAAATTTGCAGAGATGTCAAGATCGACATATTGTCTTGAACTGGGAGGAATACCATTTTATGGTTAATGAAGGTATTGTACTTGGACACGGAGTTTCAAGTAGAGGCATCAAAGTGAATAAGACCAAAATTGATGTTATATACAGGGGGGCAGCCTGACTTGTGGCTGATGGTGATGAAAAGTGGATGCAAAGAAAGCAGCCTTCTGCTCTTTTTATTGTTTTATCCCTAGGTCCCAACAAGATAACATCTAGAGGAAGAGCCAGGATTTTGACATGAGGAGGGCCAAGAAGATAACCACAAACGGTAGCGATACAGCCAATGGATCCAAATTACCGACAGTGGAATTGCAGCTTGACAAATTGACATAAAAAGGAACATATTGTTTTTCCCTCTTTATGTTTGAAAGTGAAGCATAATGGGCGTTCAGAAAATAATAAAGACTTATACATCTCATTCAGCAGAAGGAACAGGTAGTATAGAGAGGCAAAAGGGTGTGTTGTTCGGAAAGGGAGCTGATTAGACTACTACAGCCGGAAACTTGAGTAACAAAACAATGCACTATATGCCCAAATAGTCGAAACATCTGAGTACTACTGTATCTGTGGCTGCTATACCGGTCTGGGAGGCAGTGGTGGTGCTAGGACTTCAACCTTGGGTAGTCAACTAACAACTGTGTAGTCAAACACACATATCTTTATGGTTTTTATTACTTTTTTGCATGACTTTGGTTTGTGTTGCTAAAAAACTGCTGCTGGGAGGTGGGGGTAGAGCCGTATAGGGGAAGGGGGTTTAGAGCCGGTGGCCCACTGCCAAGTGTGCAACCCCAAAACCATTGTGCAAAGGCTTGGCATCCATGACGCTTCTCACCCCTTGGAAAATCTGGAAACAGATAAACTCCTGCACCTTTGACGACGCGCGGCCGAGCTGTAGCGACACGCTTTGTAAGATCAAAGACGAGGCCAATCTGGGCTCGGGCCGCTGCACTAGCCTAGGTCTTAGGGTCCTGCTGCCAAACACTTGGGGTGTGCACTGATTGCATACACATTAAAACCCTGTAATCGGCCTCTCTAGGCTTGTAAAAACTCTTCTCCCTTTTCAATGAAACGAGACGCAAACTTTTGCATTTTCTCGAAAAAAAGAGCACTCATAGTATGAAGTGATTTACTTCAAGATTTTTTCATTCTTTCCACATTACGTTTTGTACCATTATATTTGCCTTCTGTATATACAAGGGATAAGTTCATGCCTCGTTGTGAAATCCTAAGCTCGTACTTTGTACCTCTCTCCACCTATTTATATTTGATCATCACATTTGTGCCCAGGTGATTTTTCCTGATTTAGGTTTTGTCTCCAGTTATTTATTACATTCTCTATTTGATTTGCATTTTCTAACATAATAATATATGTATTTTGATATGATTACCTGAATTGCTAGAACTTCAAACTCACCGTTCCCAACTACATAGAAGCAGTCACCTTCACCACCCTGCATTATACAATCTCCTTATTATATAATAAATTCTAAGCAACCTCAAAATGTCATCAGAGAAGCAACGCCTATAGAAGGATGAGAACCTGATGCACAACTATATCCCCGGGTTTTGCCTCAACCCGTTGCATGCAATCAAGTAAGACATTGCACTGTGAATCAGTGAGCTTTCTGAAGAGGAAATGATCGTGCAGTATCCTCTCAATATGTGCCTTCATATAATTTAATTTGTAGGATTTGTCAGCATAGGACACCATAAGAAGTACTACTAAATGTTCACAATGAAAAAAATCGGTGAAACTTACTTGCTCTTCCCATGTCTTGCGATGAGAGGGAGATGGAGGGACCCATACTTGACCATTTTCTAGAGAATTTTCAAGAGCTCTCAACCGTGCACGTGATATATCCTGCCTGGAACGCTGGTTATTGGGGTTTAAACTTATTACGGATGGTGATTCAGATCCCACCAATTCTACTACTTGTTGTGATGGTTGCAAAGACACCTTCAATACAGTATGGGTGGACTCCGACTGGTGAAAGACGAAGTTTATTCAGGTAATCACATAAAACGAACTCTAAGGAAGTAACACAAGAAAGCTAAAAGATAAATTCATACATCAGTTAACCCGTTAATATGTACAAGTATGATCGTAATGTCATCCGTACGAGTTTCATACTGTAGCCAGAGACGATAGGATTCAGCAACAATTGCAGCACATGCATCACGGGGATCCTTGTATTTAGCAATCTGAAAATCCATCACCATAAAGTTAAATATAAGGTCACACTATACATTAGAGTATTCAAAACAGGTTGATAACATGTGACGAAGGGTTAGATGTCTAATGTATCTCTATTGTTCCAACGAAAACATTGTGCTCCCGGAATATACAGGAAGATAATAAATTTAAGAATTGCACGGACAACCACAACTTAGAAGCAGTACATGGAATTTACCATGTCAACGACTGTTTGGCTAGAAATAAACTCAAAAACTCCATCACTAGCAATAACAAAGAATGGATGGCTGGCGCTGAGCTCAAGGATAAAAATTTCCGGATTTGCAACAACACCAATTGATTCAGCAACAGAATCTCCAATACTACGAGTAAAAGCAGTTCCTGGATACATGCCATTTTCCACCCACAACCTTGGAGGATCACCATCATCACTTTCCTCGGTACCCCAACACTGCACATCCGGGTTCTTTAGTCCTTCTATTTGATCCAATGTAAGAACCCTGGCACCACACTCCTTGACCCTTTCAACCTCGTCAGTCCGGTAAGGAGTTTGGTCTATGGAAAGGTCAACAGCAATAATATCTTCTCCTCTTTTCTCAGCAATAAGAGCACGTGAATCACCGGCATTTGCAATATACAATGTTTTTCCCCTGACCAATATAGTGATCGCGGTGGTACCACTCATGGAATCGTCCAAGTTGTCCGCATGGAGCTGAGAGTTTGTTGCCAAGAAAGCAGAATGAAGAGCCTGAACAGCATTTGTACGAAACTGGCCATCTCTGAGCAGGTTTTCACACAATCTTCGTTTCACGAATTGTGAACACTGGGCTCCATATTCCCCATGGCCATCAAAGACACCAAAGAAATGGTCATCAGGGCTTGTTCCAAATGGAGTATGTATGCAAAAGCTATCTTGGTTTGGTTTGTCCAATGATTCTGGGTAGTAACCTCTTTGAGACAAATAGGAGTATCTCAGATCATAGTTCCCCAATGGGACTCGAACTTTGCGCGACCCTTCGGGAGGAAGAAACTGTGAAGAAACCCTCGAGAGACGATTTATACCAACATTTGATTCCCTTGTAATGTTCATTTGGTTCAATCCATCATCATCTCCCTCTAGATCATCAGAAGAGCTATCTGAAGCATCAGAATCTGTCTTTCCCCTTCCCCGGCTTGATTTTCCCCTTGACTCTCTTGGGGAGTCAGCTGTTTGTTCGACACATCCGTGGGAACGCAAGCATCCCTTAAAATGTGAACATGAACAACACTTAGATGGTGAGCAGCCCATCAGATGTAAAACCAGCTTGGTAAGAGCAAAGAGGCAGAAAGAGCATGAACCCTCAGAAGTCTCCGCTCCAGCTATAAATTTTGTATGCACATAGACCGACAAGACCAATCTGAAGAAATTGTCAATATTACAGAATCTGAGAGCTTTAAAGCACCACACTCAGTAAATGATACTTATTTCTTTATAATACAGAAAGCTCATTCTCAACCCAATATTTAGAAACTTGGAAGTTGAAAGGAATCATATTCATACGTTCACCTGAAATTATTTGAGAAAATAAGACAAGAGAATTCAGTCATAGCTCCATAATAAATTACAACCCAACTATTTGAATATGTTATTTAATAATGAAATATGCCCCAAGAAAATCTTATGATTACAAATATGGAGAGTAAGAGGAACTCTCCTTTTGTGTGCAAGAGGGGGTAAGCATGTACATCAACGAATTTAAAAGATAACACACTTGTATTAAATGACATGATTGAAGAACTGAATTTAATTGTCTTCTTGACTAAACTAGCCTACTATTAACAGTAGATCGAACTGGTTTGCCAACATCAGATAGCTCTTAATCCTGGAAAGCACCGAAACATCTTGAGACTAAAAAAGGTGCATTAGCCTAATATTTGACCAATCAGATACCCACCTAGAAAAGAGAACTAATTACACAAAAGCTTAAGATATGCAGCTCTACTAATAATGTGGTCATCTGAAGTTTTCTCAATGACAATCAGTAGATGACAACACATAAAATGGGGAATACTAATGCTTACATGTTATGAAAATAGAGAAATTTGACACAGAGAATTGGAAAGCCTAAGTAAACTAATTCCTGCACACTCATGGAGCATGTATAGAATCAATCCAGTTTATACGAGGTGTATTTTCCAATAAGGGAAAATAGTGAATGCTGTTTATTTTTCATGTAATTTTTTATTTCAGTTCTGCAACAAGACTACAGATAAAACAACCCGCTGCATTTTTCGAAGAAATACAGCCTCCGTCCGCAGTTTCAGCTTAGTGAAAAAATTGACAGCAATCCTAATGTGGGAGCAATCAAATGGCAAAATATTTGTCCGTATCTCTGTAAAACTATTGTTATGCACACAACAAGTTCATTGAGTATTTTTAAAACTTGAATCCTAATCGGGAAATTCTTGAGCAATCGAAAATCCAAACAGATTCTGACAAAAAATGAAGGCATGAACAAAAGAAAGCCTACTGCAGTTCAAGTAGGCAAGAGAGAGACACATAATCTTCATTTATTTTTGTTCGGAAGAAACGGCCAGTCTGGAGTCTGGAGTCTGGACGTACTATGTATTTCCATGACAAAGAATCTTCCAAGTATAGTCCCGAAAAACCCGCTATTACTGACAATAGAAACTCTAGAAACCAAGAAGAAAAGAAAATCCACAAAACAGAGCATCGCCAGAGAAATAAAAACTGAGGCATTTTTTACATGTGCTAGTGGTAAAGATAGAACATTGCGCAAGCAGGACTATTCGGCACTCTATAGTACAAAGACTTGGATGAAGAAAGGGGAGGAGCAGGGTTGGAACTTACAGACGCAAAAGAGGGGAATCTCCGGCAGGCAGCATACGCGTCTGTAGCCTTGGTGAAAGAGGAAGAGAGAGGGCGGCTGTTTGTGAGGTGGGTAGAGGAGGAAGCAAGCAAGGCAGAGAAAGGGAGAGGAGGAGGGAGATGGGTGGTGTGGTGGTGGTGGAGTAGTAGAGGAAGGGCTATTACGAGATTTTTAGGAAGGAATCATCATCAATCGGTGATTGCCAATCAACCCGAGGGAAGGGGAGGGCACAGGTCATAGGGCGCACACAGTACCGATGCTTTTCTCTTTTTAGAAAATTCTACCCATCTTAAAAAAAACTTTCTCCTGCTACATTTTATTTTGAAACGAAATCCTGATACATTCGAAAAGATATAAATATAACATAGTGCAAGTGAATCCTGAAAAACCATACGGCAATGGCAAACCCCCAATTCAAACAATGCCATATAATTGCATAGTTACAATCCTCCATATATCATACATCAATTTAATCAAATACTTATGATTAGTCAATCTATATTATATATTATTAGGATATGTATAATGGGACGGCGTCAGCCTTATCTTATCGTTGATATGTAAAATATTTATCTAGTTGGAAAAGAGAATGAAGAAATGGAAGAGGCTAATATATCTCTTACGAAGAAGGCTAATACCATTTGTCTTACCTTAAACTAAAGTTTCTTATTAAAATATAATTAATTATTATTAATTGCTAGGATGACAATAAATAAATGTGTTATATAATTTATATAATGTTTCTTTTGTGGATGTAAAAAAAAGATGCGTAATCCCTACGATTATACATGCTCTTATCTCTTTGTTCACCCACCAAAAAAGTTGTGGGTTTCTTGATTTAGAAAATATCTGACTTGTTTATACTATTCTGGTTGTACCAATGGATTTATTTTTGTACAACTTGTTTGTACAAATCTGCAAGTGTTTATTTATATCGAGTTGAAATCGATGCTTATTTCCCCAATAAAGTAGAGTAGATGTGGTCTTATGGGACGACAAAGAATACAGCTATGTTAGATTGTGTTTGCAACCATGTGCACAGGATCTAGGGTCACGTCTTCTCAATATAGTCAATCAACTAAATAGCTGTATTTTCACGGATTCATCCCCCGTACTAAGGGCATCACCATTTTGTGTATTAACGAATTTTAAATAAAACTATAGCTTCAACCTGAAAATAGAATTTCACATGCATAATCTTTTTTTTTTCGAAAAACACAGTATAACGTAAGCACTAATATACATGTGCACACACTCGCCCCTATCAACGTACACACACCCTACCCCTATGAGCACCTCCGAGAGACTGAGCCAGCGGGTCAGGTTTTGAGATTGACGAAGTCACCACATGCGCCTCCGAGAGACTGAGCCGGTGGGTTAGGTCTTGAGATTGACGAAGTCACCCTATGCGCCTCGCTGTCGACGGGAACGTCGCGTCACACTGAACAATATTCCACCTAAATGAGAAACACCAACGTCAAACCTGGGGTTTGAACTCTGGTGTGCTGGGGGTACAACCACCCACCTAACCATTTTGCCACAGACAAGTTCTCACATGCATAATCTTATTCTCAGCTCTAACTTGTTTTTTCATTATCTTTATTATCCACTTCTTAATTCTAGTAACTGCATTTCGCAATATGCCAATTTGGATTGTTTTTCTAAGTGGATATTTCCTTGCTTTTGCACCCACTAAGAAACTGCAGTCAAGTTCTTTTTGACATGTGTCATCTAAGTTTATTGTCTAAGTTGTCTGATAAAACATCTATAATGCTCTTGGCCTATCATAATATCATGATAACTGATATTGCTTTATTTCATATAATTACCTCACATGGGAGTAATAAATCAACACATAAATCGTCCACGCCTTCGTTTTTTGCATAGATTCTAATCCAGCTCTTTTCGGCTACGTGGACACCTATTGTTGACCCATTTCTCACATGATTGCACCTCATCTGAGCTTGTGGTTGCTTCTTCGGATCGACAACGATGATGAGATGGGAGGATCCTATATGGGACGCACTAGTGCAACAGGTTGCAGTCATGAGGCGAGGCTAGGGACATTGAGGAGTTTAGGGTTTGAATCTAATCCAACTCTTTTCGGCTATGTGGACACCTATTGTTGACCCACTTCTTGCATGATTGCACCTTGTCTGAGCTTGTGTTGCTTCTCCGCATCGACGATGATGATAAGATGGGAGGATCGGATATACGGTAGGGACACACTAGTGCGATAGGCTGCAGTCATGAGGCGAGGTTAGGGACACTTAGGAGTTTAGGATTTGAATAAAGGATGACATCGACAACAAAATAAGTCATGAAATGGTGATCGAGCTGGCACATTGCGGGGGACGCTAGGAACCCTAGCACTTTGTAAGGACGAAGAGGAGAGAGAGGGAGAGAGAGAGAGGAGGAGGAGAGGGAGAGGGAGGAGAGGGTCAGGATGAGTAAAACATTTTCTACAAAATTGTACAGAATGTACTTCGTGCTATGATTCGTGAGCCAATTCAGATGAGAAACGTTCGGAGGGGTGGAGAAACTCAAAAAACTGCCAAAAGTAGTTTTTTCAACCGTGAGAAAAAGATGGTGGACATATCACTTGCTTACAATCAAAATCATTCGCCTGAAGTTTTTTTTTCACTTAGAGGCCCGTTTTAGAAGCCAACACTAACTTGGCTAAGAGCTATTTTTCATTTTCGTGACACAAGGTGAAATCTTGTTGTCGGCGCCTTCTCACTCAGTTGGTGACCTGTTCATTCATTCTACAGTTGCTCAAAACAGAAAAGTTCTTGTTTTCTAAAACAATAGAAAAGGCGTCCAAACACACATGTTCTTCTAATTTAACACCTTGGCACTTCTGTCGTTTGTGCACATGATAAAATACTAGTTTAGATCCTGTTTTTATGGCGGTGGAAGTGTTCACCCTATTATATCACTGAAAGTCATTCTCCGAAATTCTCCCTCGTACTTGCAGAAGGAAAAACCGGCGGATTGACATATAATTTTAACCGGCAAATCATTTGAAAGACATAAGACAACACATGTCCGATTTTAAATTAATAAAACCCCAGGGGCATAGTACACGCACAGATAACGCCACGATGGGTTAGAGTTACTAATGGAGACGGCGCGGCCATGCCGCACCCGTGGAGTAAATTAAATTTAAATTAAGATAATTCGGTAATTTTGATTTTTTTCTGTAAATTAGTAGTTAATATAAGAAGGTGTAATGTTTATTGCAATTTTATTCGGTGAAAAATTGTCTGGAATGCATGGAGGCTTATTATTTGTAAACTCATTTTTTGTGCTGAATTTGTGACGCGCTGAAAATTCTTTTTTAGTTTGTGTATCTCTGTTACATTCGGCAATTTTTAATTGTTTTCTGTAAATCTACAGTCAATATAAAAAGGTGTAATGTTAATTGCAGTTTTTATTTGGGCAGAGATTATTTGAACGTTCATGGAGGCATATTAATTGTAAAGTCATTTTTATGCCGAATATGAGTTGCATTGAGAAGTCTTATTTATTTTGTGTATTTCTGTTTCTAACAGAATTAGAACTTGATGGTTATATGTTTACGGAATCATGGTCTGGAAGTTAAGAATTTGACGTTTATAAATATTAGTTACTGTAATTGTTTCTAAATTGATTTAGATTTGGTTGATCAATATTCGACATGTTTTTATATAAGCTGCATATTTAATACAAAATCACCATAATGTGTAGCGTAATTATTTTTTTAAAAAGAACTTGTTTAAACATGTATGGGGTTGGGTTGGGTGTACAGACATATTTTTTCTGTGAATTTCGACATATTTTTTGTATTTTTGCGAGTTGTATTTTGCAAGTTATGATTTATTTGAATTTTGTTTCTAAATCTGGAAAACCCTGACAGGTAGGGCCACACGTCAGCGCCACCATGACGTCGGATTGCGAATAAGCAAATGCACTAGCAGTTTTGATTGTGTTCTCCGCGTCAGCCCTCGACGTCAGCGTGTGGAGGACGCGGGCGGTGCTGGCGAGACCACGGCGGCCGGCGGCGCACGCGCGCGGCCTCGAGAGGACGCCTCTTCGACAGAGGAGGCAACAACGGCATCTCGGACCATTTGGCTCCCGAAGTCGCCGGCGGTGACGCTTTCCGAGGCGGCGGTCGCAGGGAATAGCGGCGTCGAACTGTGGGTCGGCGGCGGCGATTTCGGCCTCCCGAGACCAATTCCTCCGGTGAGGAGGTGGAGGGCGCGGCGGCGGAGGCTGGGGTGGTCTGGGATTCGAGCGGGGAGACGCGGTACGGCGGCGTCCCCGGGACCACGCGCGAGAGGGAAGGAGACGAGGATTTCTGAGATAGTGTGTTTGTAGAAAAGCCTAGAAAATTGGCCGATTGACATCCAGGTCCCTCGTTAACTGCGGGGCACATTTTTTTTGTTTCATATGCTTTTCTGTAAAACGCCATGGCGCGGTCGTTGTGAACCGCTGGATCGTCAACGGACATATCGGATACACTCGGGGCACATGTCGGCTGCTGCTGATTGGCTAAAAATCAATGAACAGTGAAAGGGGCGCTGGAATCGCTGGGATGTAGATAGATTATGGACCAAAGTTTTAGCACAGCACAGCCGCCGGAACCGACAAGAGCCGTGCATTTAATTTGACCGAAAGATTCCGTCGGATAATCAAAGATGAGGATATTGGAATGTTGGCAGGTCCAAGCTGGAGTAAACTCATTGATGCCGGTGCACCACCCTCCAAATAGCACGTACGGGGGTTTCTAGCATGGGGATTAGATGATGAGTTAACGTCGATATAAAGTACCACCGTCCATCCACTGTTGGGAGAGCAGTGCGATTGTGTGAATGTGTGAGGCATCCCACAAGAGTTAACCAATAATGCATGTGTTCTACTCGCAACAAAAATAGATAAAGAATGGTACTGATGACCGAAAAGTGTTTAGTGGACGATGGAGAGAGACCCTAACTCCGTATTGAGCCCAAGCATAATCTCTCAGTAACCAATAATTCATGCTCTGGAATACTTATTGAACCAATAATTCATGTTCTGGCATACGTTACACCAGTTTGCTAAGAGCATCCACCGTCTCACACCATCTAAATTGTGTCCATTTAAAAGTGTTGGACACGTATCCGGTCATGCAAAAACAAAAAATTATAAAGCAAACTGTTCCAAATTGCATTCAACATTCGTTATATTTTACAAGACATTTTAAATGAAATTTAAAACGCAGACGACCCTAAACCTTTCTTTTTTTGTGGTTAACCCTAAACCATAATCCTACTTGTCTGCGTTCTCGGGGGTGTCCCAGTCCACACGCTCTCATCGTCGTGAGGTAGATGACGGTGGAGGAGTAAGCATCGTGAGAGATGGAAGCGACACGAGAGGTGGAAGCGCCGCCCTTGCCACCAGAGGGGATTCCTGCTGGGTTGTGAACTCGATGATATTCCTAAGCCCGTGGAGTGCTCCTCGTCACAACCCAAAGAACACAATTTTTCTTTCCAACTACTCAATCTTTTTTATATTCTTTACTAGACGTGCTTTCATTGAGCAATCGTGATTCGTGAGTCTTCTGAAACAGAATTCTCGGATAAATAATTGGAGATGCTTTAAACTTCTCGTAATCTCTCTCTAATGATGGAAGGGCATGGTCTTTATGTCCTGTTCATGCCCTCGATGGAGTGGCAAGCAAGCACCCATGCCAAGCCATGATGGACAGGAGGGAGAAGTAGACGCGACAAAGGCCGGCGGATTGTCCGCAGACGCCGCCATGGGATTAGAACATGTGGTGTGCAGTGGCGGCGTCGGGGATAAGGAGAAAGGGGCAGCAACTGGCGATGGGTGGACGGACATGTGTGGCTCTACGTACGTCTCCATACTATGCTCATGTGAGCTAGCCAGCCAGCCAGCCAGCACCCTTTCTCCTGTGGATGAAGATGAGCTGAACCTGGCTATCAGCAGCCAGACAAATCATCCTTTTTTCCATCTTCTTATTTGGGACTTTTCGTTATTGTCATTTCTATGTAGTAGTACTTTCTTTTGTACCGGCGCGAGGTGTTTCTTTCTGCATTTCGGCATGTTGCTACGATAAGCGACATGGTGTTACTTGTAGCTTGGAACTTTCTTCCAGCTGTTACCGTCATGAACTTTCTTCCACACCAGCATGAGTGGTCCACCAATTGCTCAGGGTGAAGATCGCATGGTACTTGTTTTCGTGACCAGAACTAGCTACAAGATCAGAGTTTGGATTGCGCAAAATCATTGGTCGGGTTCGTTGAAGAAAACCGTCGGAACCAAAACCAAAAAAAGTTACAGCTAGAGGAACGAATTGGGAAAGAGAGCGATTGCAATTCAAGATCTAATACACGATTTCGGGCAAAACATCCAAGGTGGGATGCCATTGTTGGAGATAATTTTGTGGACTGGTGGAAGGAGCCCAGCTAGCTGAACCGTTTGAGCATCTCTAGTAAATACTGGAAAATCTGGTATCGGATAACTAAGATCCAGTTGAACCGGACGTTACCCGGTACAGCATACGGTAGAATAGATTTGGTAAACTCGTACAAGAAACCGAATATAATTCTACCCTTGAGCCCGACTTGTATTGAAAATAATTTTTCATCATTTACATACAACAATGAGCTATATATAAAATCTTTTGATCCTCAATAAAGATCGACCGAGTTCTCATCCAACATTTTGCGAGTATGTTGAATGCACGGGATAGCTACACAACTAAAACATGCGAATTGCTTAGCAAATTCATCCGTGCAAACTTCGGAGAAAGAAAAGAGTCATCTCTAGCGTTTCCTCGAACGCGTTGGGGGAGGCGGAGGGGGTGGCAGGCCTTTGGCAGGCAACCAATCCACAAGGAGCACGGCCTCGGACCGCCAGATGCGATTTTGGCTTCCCATAGCACGCCCAGGAAGATGTGTCAGCCGTCGCAGTGCCTTTTGCGAGAGGAGGAGGAGGATTCGAGGCAGCAGGAGGACGAGCCGCTTTCATTTGTTGCCGGCGACGGTCGGAGTTGGTGCGGCAACGGGGATGCCGGCCACTGGAGGCGTGGGAGGTCGTGGTTGCTACCCTGTGGCCGGCGGGGCGATGAATCCGGCATGTGGGAGGGCGGGCAGAGGCTGAAATGGGTCCACGGGGGTGCGGAGGCAGTGGGAGGTCGCGGCGAGGAGATCGGCGCGGGTGGCATCGAGCTCGAGCGAGTAGTCTAGATGGAACTTCTGCGCGGGTTTGATCACGCCAAGAGTGCGGCGTGCAGGAAAATCCGTGGCGGAAATGAAACATTGTAAAAACCGGGGTGAAAATTTCAGCTCCCCGAATAATTTCTTTCGGTGCGGGAGATTATGGTATCTGCTCTTTTTTAGATTTCCTCCCGGACCCTGAAAAAACAGTTATTTTCGGGGTCATGGGCTTATCTGGTATCAGCCAGAGATAGTATTATCCCTCTTGTGTATGGGCACCATTTTTAAAAAAATGTTTTGAGAAATTTTTGTTTGTTTTCTGAACGGGCGCCAAACAAACTAGAAGTGTCCAACAAACTACTGCATGGTCCAATTTTAGGTAATTTGCTGATGAAATGTTTACTGAATACTCTATATATGAAAGTTGGTGAGATTCACCCTCCAATCTGCTATCCACGTCACCCGAATGTCTCCGGCCGTCAGATCAACGTCTCCGACGGCCAGGAAGCACGCAGAAGCACCCCCAAATGCGAGTTACTGTAGCACGGGGCTCTAAACTAATCGCACCGCGCCACGTATCCCGGTAGCCCGCCGGTCGTCCCCGGTTCCCACCGGTCACCGTGTCTTTTTGCACAAAAGCCACCGAAAAATTTGACCCGTAACCTGCGGTCCATTTTCCAGTACAGCGCAGGACCTATTCGTGATTACAAAAAATCTCACAAGATTTTCTGCAAAAAACAGCCCGCAGACCTCCCCGTCCCCTTCTTCTCTCCCGCGATCTGGAGGTCGCCGCCGGCCACCGCCGCCGCTACAGCCCTCCCCGCTCATATCGACAGCGCGGGGAGGTGCGCCGTCGCGTCCTCTCCCTCTCCGCTGGAGATCCGCATCTCGGGCGCCGGAGTCGTCTCCGCCGATCTCCACGGCCGCCGCCGCTTCGGCGCGCTACCGGCAGCGCTCCGGTGACCTATGGGCGGCGGAGCCGCCACCTACAGACGCCCCGCGTTGCCGCGCTTCCAACGCGACCAGTCGCGCGTCGTCTGTCGCGCTGGTTCGCCGCCGACGTGCTCGGCGCCGCCGCGCCTGTGCCTGGCAGAGCTGGCCGACGGCGACTCCGGTGACCAAACGAGCGGCGGCCAGCTCTCCTGCCTCTCCTCCTCGCCGCGGCTCGCTCCGTCCATCGTGGCCGCTGCCGGCCGGTCTCCCTCCGCCGTGCCACCACCCTTCCTCGACCTTGGACCTTCTCCCCACCTTCCACGGTCGTCGCTTGGAGCTCGGCTCCCCTCACGGCAAGGTAAGCCCTGCATCTCCTCTCCTTCTCCTCTCCTCTGCTCCCTCTCTTCCCCTGCCCCTCTCTCCCTTGCGGGTGTTTGATGAAATGCCCGCACGGACATTTTAAGAATTTTGCTAGCTCTTTGGTTTAGAAATTATGCCAAGGAGATGAAAATGCTAGACTACCTTACTGTCACACATTCCCTAGATAATGTTATTTTTGTCATTCGATGGAGCGAGGCGGCAATTCATCACCTCTGGTTTTCTCGGGCTCATCCACCTCCCGGGCCGAGTTGTGACATCTTTAACATCTGCTCAGGTTTGGATCACATCCATGCTCTAGGAGGATTGGACCAGAACGTTGTATTGCTGATGCCTCTTAACTCAGTGCACTACATATCCAGGAGCTGCTCGGTGTTTTATTTCCAAGGAAGGATCTGCTTCGTAAATTGGTTGGTCATATAACCTCAGAAGATCTAGATCATCTGCTTATTAATTTGCACACTAAAGCATGCAAGTCTGCTTGAAATTCTTTTGCCTTCATAAACTCTGTTTGCCTTTGTTAATTCTGAGGTTTATTTGTCATCGCAGGTACTAATCGATGATTCTCAATACCAAACATATTCTGCCTTGACTCCTATCTTCCATAGAAACAAGATGGTCAGTATATTAACCTGTACGTCGTGATTTTGTACTTGATTGGGGATTGCTTCATAGATGGTTCCTCAATTCCTTTGTACCAAACAAGTTGCAGCAATGGTTATACTATGTACCAAACAGGTTGCAACAATGGTTATCTTAATAGATGGTAAGCATTCTTCCAACCTTTTCAGATGCTTTAATTTTTTTCCAGACGCTTTGATGTTAAAGAGCTCTGCTTAATACTTATGTTAAATGGTCTGTCTTGAGATTTTTTTCTGCTCTCTAGCATAGTCGTACAACACCAATATATCACCTTTCTTCACAATGTCCCACAAAAAAAGAAATTGAACATGTACTTTCAGCACTGCACTGATTAATCATTTTTAGGAGAGGGAAATTCATTGGGATTTATGTGGTAGAAAGAGAAGCACTTTAATGCCTCAGACGCCAACGGAGATAGTTTCCTGAATAAAGCTGAGTTTCAAGAGTATGTATTCGTTTCAGATGTACAAAGGATCGTCTCTTATGGTTATTCATTGTTCATTGATTAATGTTTCCTGTGTTTTTTTATTTGTAGTTGAACGGCAGTTGACCACCTAGAGGGGGGGGTGAATAGGTGGTGACCAATTTTTATGTCTTTTTCAGTTTTAGGCTAGCGGAAAGTAAGTTGTCTAGATGTGCAACTAGGTGACACAAGTGACAAACTACAAGGAAGCTAAGCAAGTACAGCAAATAAAGATGCGGTAAAGGAGAGTGGAACGAAACAACCGTAGGAACTTGAAGACCAAGATTTTATACCGAGTTCCACCACATAGGTGTACGTCTCGTTGGAGAGGTGTGAGCTACCACAAATGTTTTCTCAACGCCACAAAGGCCTCACCCTGTTCTCCTGTGAATTCGACCACAAAGGTGCGAATCCACACTTCCACTAAGGACTCCTTTAAAGGCGGAGAAGGTCCCGTACAAATTCGTGAGACACACACCCACAACTGAATTGGGGGCTCTCACAACGACCACAACAGGTCACTTCCACAAAGGAATCCACAAAGGATCAAAATACACAAGGTTGAACCTAGCTATCCACAAAGGAAACCTAGATTCGTTGCCCCTCAAGAAATAGAGAGGGAAAGTCAAAACGCTTCGGTGGAGATGTAGATTGGTGGCTTCTCCCTCAGATCCCCAAGTATCAACGGATTTGAGTGGCTAGATTGGGAGATCCGGGAGAAACGAGCTTCAGCACCAATGAAGGAGAGAGAAAATCTGGAAGCTTAGAATGCTGGAGGTAGGTGGAGGGGTATTTATACCCTCCCCAAAATCTGCCCGTTGCACAGCCGCCAGCCCGGAAATCTCCGGGTTGAGGACCGGAGATCTCCGGACCCCAGAAATTTCCGGTGCAATTTCCGGCTGAGCAAGAAACTGGATCAGTACTGGTTGGGCTTCTTGACTTGGTCGAAAAACCTCTGTCACTCGGAGATCTCCGGATTGGGGCTCGGAGATTTCCGAGAGCCGGAAATCTCCGGGATGATTTCCAGCTAAAATTGTTTTGGTGTCAGTACGCAATTTGAGTTCTGGACTTGGTCGAAATTCCTCTGTCACTCGGAGATCTCCGGACTGGGCTCGGAAATCTCCGAGCGCCGGAAATCTCCGGGAAGATTTCCGGCTCAGCTAGAGTTGGAGTCAATACGCATTTCAATTCAGACTTAGTGAAAAATAAGGACGGCTCGGAAATCTCCGGTCTGTGGACCGGAAATCTCCTGACTGAATTCCTGAACAAATACCAAGTGTAGTTGAAATGACATTTAGGCAAACTAAGTGTTCCTCTTTATCAGTCTACCTGTAAAAGAGCATGCATGCTTCATCACAAATATTAGAATACTTTTTGTGTTGTCATTAGTCACCAAAACCTGGGAGTACATAGAATGCACTTTCAATCTCCCCCTTTTTGGTGAATGATGACAACACAAAAAAAATGGATTTGCAAAATATAGACGGAGCTCCCCCTAAGTGAGTGCACTATTAAGAATGTCTTTGGAATACAAAGTGCACATTCCTTAGGATCAACACTCCCCCTAGATTTTACAAAACACACACAAACACAATAGAAGCAACAAACTTAGATAAAGAGTTATTACAATAGAGAATTTAACAGTACTCATGTCTCACACACATGACGAACAAAAACAGTCACGAAATAAAGGAGCACTGAAGGAAGCAGCAAAACAAAAAGAAAGAAGTGCTCCTATCCCATGCAAATCCCGAGAGTCCTAGAGATACTTCTCCCCCTTTGGCATCAAGATACCAAAAAGGGAGGAGGTTCCACTAACGTCCCATGACTCAAGAGTCGGAACCCGCGTCCTGATCATCTTCCTCTTCCTCCTCAGTGTCAACATTCTCAAGATCGCTGTCCTCTGGCACAGCATCATCCCAATCAAAAGTGAGACCATCTGCATTCCAGTCCTTGAAGGGAACCCGAGGCTTCAAAGGTTGCTTCGGAGCAGGCATCTTCAAGTGAGCCATCATTGCTTCTTGGCGCTGCATAATGCGATGGTTCTGAGAGTAGATGGAGTAGTTCTCACTGTGAATGCAACAGTTCATGTTCATGATTTTCTCAATTGCTCGAACTACCCAGGGGCGACTTTTCTTGGCAGCTTTCTTGATTTTGGGATTGGAGGGAACCCGAGATGGACCACCAAAAATGTCATCCTCATTGATCTCATGCATGGTGGCTTGTTGTTGAACCAAGTGAGCAGATTTCTGGACAAGCAGGGCTGGCTTGTGAGGCTGAGTGGCAAAGGCTGCATCAAAGTCATCACCGTCTTGCTCAGAAAGCTTGTAGAGGCTCTTGATGAGCAACATTATATAAGGAGCATATGGAGGAACTTTCCTCTCAAAGACAACTAGTGACATCTCCTGGAAAATAAAGTCCATGACATCCACCTTATAGACCTCCTGCTCAACTGCATACTCCCCAAGATAGGCATCATGAGCTTTGGCCATCAAGTTTACTAGAGCCCCGGCAATATTATCTGCTTTGCCGGCAATGGGAGCAATGGTCCAACGGAACATGCGAAGCAGTATATCATAAGTGGGGAGGAGGCCATTCTGAGAGCCAATCCTCCCTCCATGTTGGGGATAGATCAACTAGGGGTATAACCAACATGGATCAATCCGGCTAGTCCAGGGTGGCCCAAGGGTGGTAAGGCCGAGGCCTGCCGGGCGGCCCAGATAGCTGACGTACAAGTAAGTAGGCGGACGGTCCAAGGAAGGCGGAAGGCCGAAGCCCATCAAGCCACCGAGCCCAAGACGGAAGGCGGCAACTAAGCCGGCTAGGTCTAGGACTCTGTTTACTTGCCGGACAAGTACTTACCTTGTACCCTGGGGTATGGCCGCCTATATAAGCCGGTCACCAGGGAGCCTTTAGGGCAAAGCTCAGAGACAACTTCAATAGGCATCATACCCATTGTAACCTGTTCACGGCTATTGCCTCATAGTGAATTATAGCAGCACGTAGGATTCCACCACCGCTGTGGGATCCGAAGCTGGGTAAACTCGCCGTGTTCAATCCCGACCTCGACCACACCAACCTTCTTCTCCACAATCCATACGTAGGCTAGAGGACCCCCGTCTCCTATCAAATATGCCGATACCACGACAGTTGGCGCCCACCGTGGGGCATAAGGTTCCTGGCGTCACGTTCCAGGCGGGAACACTTGGCGGCGTGGGCAAGCAGATCGCCGTCGGTCGCGTCACAAGGTATGGCGGCCATAGCTACGTCAACTCGGATGAGTCCTGGCTCCCGGCGGACGACTACCTTATCGGATGCGCAATCGTGCCGATCGGAGGGATCGATTTCTTCATCGGGTACACGCCAGAGGCGTACGGCCTACCGCGTTTCTACAACCCCACCCACCAACCCTTCGACCAAGCAGTCGACTGGCAAGATGGATCTGAATCCGCCTTCTCCCAGGAGTCGGCCGAATCTGATTTCCACTTTGTCGGAGTTGTCGGACTGGGATCCGACTCCCAGCCGGAAAACAACGATCCTGAGTCAATCCTCCCTGCTCTACAGGAGGATGCGATGTCAGATTCCGGATCCAGATCTACCGTTCAAGTCAACGTAGACTCTGATTCCGATGATGATGCTAGTCTCTTCGAAGAGAAGATCAAAACCCGCTTTTCCAGTGGAAATCCGGCTCCCTCAGAAGGTACAGCGGATACAGACATGCCTGACAAGCTGGCTATGATGGCTGTTGTCGGTCACGAGACAACCCCAGTTACTTCGGAGGCGCAAAACAAACCGGCGGAAGAAGCCGGCGACACCACTGCCGGCCAACTCATTGAAAGTTCTGACAAGGTGCGCGCGAAGAAGAAAGCTGGCCTCGAGAAAGGCGGTAGCAGCAAACCCACGGATTTGCTCTCCGTCATCAAAGAAGTAGACGAGATCATGAATACTCCGGTAAACAAAAACACCCCACTCGACGAAGTGGAAGAACTTAGGCTTAACATGCTTAAGCACTCTGACTTCCTGCGAAAAAGAGAGGAGCACGTTGAGAGCCTTGCGAAGAAGATCGAGAAAGAGCTGGAGAAGTTGTCGGCCAAAACAAGCCGGCAACTCTTCGAGGAGAAAAGGTCATCAAAAAGCCGCCGTGGAAAAGAGCCGCCTGCGCAAGCAACGACAGCGGCTCAAGACCTAGGGTTCGATTGGCGTACGGCACCACAGCGAGTGGACAGAAGGGGGGATGTTGTCTTCTGCACCCCTGTCCTCAACGCGGCCGCCGCGCTAGATTCCCTGGACGACAACACTTACACGGCGGAAGAAAAGCTGGCCAACGCAAGACACTTCGTGAGCAAGGCCCTAGAACAACAAGCTCGCGCTGATTCCTACGGCCACATGGCGGATGCTCGCGGGGGAGACATAGAGTCTAAGTCGGGCAAGTGCAAAGCTGCACCCGGCGCCGACCCCGAAGGCCCGTCTGGCTCCAGTAGCCATGGCGACAAAAGGAAGGCAACGCCACCTCCAAAGAAGGCGCCGCCGCCAAAGCCAAGGCGGGACGAGAACTCAAGGATAGGAAGCAGAGGAGACCTACCACCTCCATCTCAGCCAAAACGCGACAATGGCGGTAGCCGGAACAACAGGCAGCCGCCTAGAAAAGATGTCGGCAACGACCCTCCAAGGAGAGGCCGCAGCCGATCTCCGCAGCGTAGCACTGGCAGCAAGAAGAGAGAGGAGGTAGAAGGGCCCAGGCGCAGCATAAGCCGGGCAGCGCAGGACGAGCCGGACGCGAGCAGAGGCGCACGGCAGCTCGATCCAAAAGACGCACGACATCGCCTACAAGACATAGCAAGAGGAAAGAAGCCGCTATACTCTGGACCAAAGTGCTTCGGTGACGCCATCCGCAGAGAGCCGTTCCCTAAGGACATGACATCCGTGTCAAAAAACTGTTCTAGGTACAACGGCCTCGTTAAGCCGGACTCATGGCTATCCGATTATGCCATGGCCATAGAGATTGTCGGCGGAAGCAGCCATATTGCCGTCCGCTACCTACCTCTCATGTTGGAAGGCACGGCAAGAGCTTGGATCGACAACCTTCCTGAAAAGTCCATCCATAGCTGGTACGACATGGAAAAGGTTTTCTCCCAGCACTTTCAAGGAACATACAAGCGTCCAAATACCTACACGGATTTGCAGCGCTGTATCCAAAAGCCGGACGAAACCATGACAGATTTTGTCAGCCGTTGGATATCCGAAAAAGCCAACTGTCATGGTGTTTCGGACGCACAGGCTATCCACGCCTTCTACACGGGCCTACAGAAGAAGTCCTTGCTCCGTCATAGGCTCGTCCGCGAGCAAATCACGGACCTTGGTGAGATGCTCAACCTAGCCGCCCAATACGCGGCGGCGGATGACGACGCCCGGGACGATGACCCAGACGTCAACATCATACCAAAGCGGAACAACAAGCGCAAGCAGGCGGCGGATGACAAAGCTGAGCCTTCCAATGAGGTAGCCGCAGCGTTCCAAGGAAATGCCGGCAAAAAGAAGTGGAAAAATAAGAAAGACAGTCACGAAGCCGGCTCAGGGCCTAAGGCGGCGCGAATCACTTATGAACAGGCAAAGCTTTTGCCGTGTCCCATCCACGCCTCATTGGGCAAGGTCAACCATATGCTTGGAGAGTGTCGTTTCATGGACGACTTCAAAAAGGATCCCACAGTCGGCTGGAAGTCAAAGAAGTCAAAGAAGAACGACAAGAAAGACAGCAAGGAGGATGAGGATGACGACGACATGTCTATCTCAAGCGAAGATGACGCAGCCGCCAAGAAAAAGAAGCCATATCCGAAGGTCAAAGAATCTCTTGTGTGCTTTGTCGGCACGCTTTCGGCTAAAGCGGATGTAACATCCCAACATTTTATAATGTTTGAAAATCACTAAAATTTTAAACTTTTGTTTTGATTAAAAATAAAAACATTATATGCAAAGAAAACCAACTATAAAAGATTTCAAACATATTTAAAGGATTTAATATTTCAAATATCTCAGTTTATCATCTTTTTCAAAAGTTGTTTCAGGTTAAAACATTTTATTATCCATTGTAATTCTTAAAACCTCAATATCTAATTTGATAAATGTTATACAAACTTCAAACCATTTCCCTGTAATAAAAGGTCTTTGTAAGTATTTGATTTAAACCACATAGCCATAGCTAATCATAAATTAAGATAATATTTATAACAAATTTAAACATGGTCTAATTGCCTAATGAGTTTTCTTTATTGTAACTAAATTTAAATTATAGTTTTGGAAACTATAACTTTATAATTCATAACTTTAAAACTTCATAAGTTAAAGTTAATGAATTATCCAAATAAACATTTCATTTGCTTAAATGAATTTCATTTATTTTCAAAGCATGAAATGATTAATATATTCTAAATAAGAAATGAATTAAACTAAAATATTTTCCAAAGATGTTATGAAGTTTCAGTTGAATTATATTAATATGAAATATAATGGTGCCCAAAATAATATTAAAAATGGAATTTATTATGTCTCCCATTTCCTTAATTTTTTTTGTATTTACTTATTTTACTATTATACCAAGACAAAGAATAATGATGGTTATTAGAAATCAGATTTAAATAAACTTAATATCAAACTTATAAGATTGTGGAAATTCATAGATTTTTATTTAACCCCAAATGAAATTATTAAAACCCTAAATTTCAAAATTGACATTAGGTGTCCATTTTGCAAATAATCAATATTTCAAAAATATTATATTTGAAAAGTCTTCCAAACATAACCATAAGTGTTTTAAATGATAGACATTGTTTTTACAAAATTAAAGAAACTAATTTGAGTTGATTTGGTTTCTTAATTTAAAAGTTATGTAAAAAAATCAGAAAACAGAAAAAGAAAAAGAAAAGCTAACTGGGCCGAAGCCCAGCATCTATCGCCCACGTGCGCAGCGGACAGCAGCGGCCCAACGCAGCCCAGCCCGCGTCCCCTCCTTCTCTCACTGATGTGTGGGGCCTACACGTCAGATTGTCTTCAACCTCCCGGAGACGACGCCCACGTCCACGGCTGAAAACGGCCGGCGTTACCTCGCTTCAACGCGGGCGTTTAAGACCCGGATTCAACGCCCCTGCCTGCCTATTTGTAGCCCTGACGCTCCTCTCCGTTTCCCCTCTCCTTCCCCTCAAAATCACGTCCCCAGGCTGCGGTACGAGCTCGCCGGAGTTCTCCGCCACCGCCACTGTTTCCTTCGAATTCCGGCGAGTGGGAGCCACCCCGACACCCAAAACCGCCTCCATCATCTCCCTCGTACTCGTGCGATCCCGTAGGACCCTCCCCCTTGTCCAAAGCATCACCGATTTATCAAGCGGGAACTCGCCCGAGGTGGCCGGAGCCGCCGCCGCGCTCGTCCACGCCACTCCGGCAAGAACTCGAGGACGCCGCGGTCACCATCTTCCCCGCAGCGACGAGCCGCACCCGAGGGCGTCATCCGCGCGTCCGGGGGAGCACCGTAGCGTCATCCTCGTCCTCGCCGAGCGCAGCGCCGCCGTCGGCCTCGTCTCCGGCGAACTCGCGCCGCCGCCCGGTGGTCAACGCACGGTGAGCCCTCCGATTCTTTTTCCACGGTCACGATTAGATCCATCCTCCGAATCGGTATCAGTAGATCTCAGCCGTCAGATCCAGATCCAACGATCCAGATCTGATGACTTAACCACGTCAGCAGCCCAGTCAGCGCACAGTCAGCGCTGACGTGTAAAATCATTTTCACGATTTAATTAATTGGCAGTTTTGCAGAAAAACCCCTGTGTATTCAAATTATCATATCTTTTTATCTGTTTATCCAAATTCAAATATTTTTATATATTTGGAAATCCCTTGACATGTAGAATATTTTGGATTTGCCCAAATTCAAATTTGACTTAGTTTAAAATATTCAAATTTCAAATGGTGAATTTGAGTATTTTTGTCATAACTTTAAATCTGTAAATTCAAAAATTGCAAATAAAATTGTTTTAGAAACTTTAGAATATTTGTAAATTGATGCCACTGCTATAAAATATTTTTGAGTAATATTGAACGAATTCATAGTTATATAGTTAATTTGAATAGTTTGAGTATTTTTCCACATAACAATTAATAGAAATATTATTTTTGATTAAATCAAATTGCTATAAATTTAATTAAATGCCCCCTGTCTACTAACACTAATTACAAAATTTTGCTATAAAATTTTTAATTATAGAAAACTTTAATATTATAATTATTCCTTTTATTATATTTTCCAAAAATGGAAATTAATTAGATTGCATTTATAGCCAAATGCACACCTTATAAATATCATAAAAAAATTAGTATTATGTTTCTTGTGGTTTAAAATTGCATTACATGCATAGCATATTTTATTTTGTAGTTATATTTTCCATAAGAAAACTCCTCCCCCATTTTCCCTAAGTTAGGATTATTTTCAAACTTAGCATTTGTTGAAGTGCTACACTTAGACACTTAGAAATTTTCAACATGGAGCTGGAAGACCAATGAAAGACTTAGCCAAACGAGACTCTAGAAGAATCTCCAAGGAGTGGAAGCACTTAGAAGAAAGATCAAGAAGAAGTTCATGAAGACCAACCAGAATTATTTTCTAAGTCTTTCTTTCCCCTTCTTCTGTTAGACTTCATGATGACTAAGTAAATCCAAGACCAGCCTCGAAGATACAAGAACCACCAAGTCTGGAGATGAAGCCTGGAGGACAACTACATCTCTCTTTCTATCTCTTCCCCTCCTTTCTAATCTTGAAGTTGTTGGATCCTAGCGGCATAGTGGGATGAAGCGGCCTGGAAACAAACCTTACATGTCCACGTACATGAGACCTGTTCCACAATTTAAGTGGCTGGCCGGGTGTCTGTCTCTCTCACTTTAGTGAATATCCAATCTACAAAGAGTTGATAATAATTGTTGATCACCTCAAAGAATAGAGCTAGTATTTTCCTCTAAGTATTTTGCACATCATGCATAAACATATTTCCTTAGAAAGTTTTATAAAACTTATTTATTCATCTAGTATGTGTTTTGTGTGTATTGTGGAGTTGTGCTTGCTGTTGATTGTTGTATTGTTGTTTGTCTCTACGGTTAGATTGAACGGAGAGTCCCAAGTATCGTTGAAAAGAGTTGTGAACAACGACAACATTCAAAGGCAAGTGGCACACCTCATAAACTTCCTATTATTTTCTATATGCATTACTTAGTATTTTTATATGCATGAGTAGGATAGTATTGCTATGCTAAACCTGTGTAGAATTCCCTTACTCCTGTGTCTAGGATCCTATATCATACTTAGTAGATATATTGATGCTATGCAATTGATGAAAAGTTTTACAAAACGATAAGTGACTACTCAGGGTTATGCTCATGGTTGTCGTCGCCTAGGATGAATGTCTATTCTACTTAGGGCCGTGAGCATGGTGGTTTTCAGCTGAGAGTACACATCCACTAAGTTAATGAATCACCTGGGTGGATTGGTTGAATGGTTTATGTTGAGTGGCTACTCAGGGCTGTGCTTGTGGTGGTCTTCGCCTAAGATAGTTTCTACTATACTTGGGGCCATGAGCATGGTGGTTTTCACCTGGGAGTGCACTTGTGGATGGCCACCCAGGGAACAGAGGAATCTGAAGAACTCCGAGTGACGATTGCTTCCCGTGCAGCCTTTTGACAATGGGCTCTGTCTAGAATAATTAAGTTGTGAGGGTGCAACCTGTCAGCTTGACAAGCAGATGTAGGGGGATGATAGGTGGAACGGGTCTTGCTAGTATGGTTGCATTCTTCTTCTGAAAGTTCTTGTCTCAATTCTCTCCTTTCCATAATACACTCCGCGTGTATAGGATTTCTCGGACAAATTGAGTCTAAAGGTGAAAGTGCACAACCTCTGCAGAGTGTAAAACTAAGTACTTAGCCGTGTCCCCGGTACGGACAATTTGAGCAGCTGATCACGGACGTCAACGGAGGATTCCACCATTCCAACTTCAGAAATAAAACTTGATGGGTGAACAAGGGAAGATGAGATTTATGGTTTTCATGCCATACTTGTCTTAATTTGAAGAAAGTGTTTTCCAAAAAGATAGGAAAAATTGGCTTTATGCAAAATAGCCTTGAACTCCACCAGCCAAATATGCATCTAGGCTTTAGAGTTATTCCATTAAGTGTCCACCATAGTGTCACTTGCTAGACTCCATTTTTAAATGGAATCTGACCCACGTTGTTGCAATATTTTTCTTATTGCAGATTTGATCAGATGACGAGTGAGGTTTCGTTTAAAGGTTTCGAGTCTACAACCAACATGTTTTCGCCTGTGGCAGCATGAAAGTTATAGAGACTCACTGCTATTGTATTTCCGCTGTGTACTTTTTCAATGCTAGCTTTATGCTATGCAACTTGTATCACATATTTTGTAATTCTGGATCATCGATGTAATAAAATTGACGCTTTGTTGTGATATTACATCGTAAACTGTGTGTGCAAATGAATCGAACCAGGGATTTGCACTATACACAGGTATCTGCCTTATTTAAAGTGCAGGTACGCTACAGATGGTATCAGAGCACTGTGTTGCCTGTAGGTTCGAAACCCTAGGTTTGGATAGAAATAGGATTTGGCCATAGGATTAAAAATTATTTCATTCAGTTTGCTGAAAATAAGAACTTTTCAAACATTATTCTTGTAACTATCTTATCTATTTCCTTTCTAAAAGTCTTCTCTTGTTTCTTTAGATGACCGCCCTCATTGAAGCACTCAAGAAAGGACCAGTGATGACCATGACCTTGGAATGCGAGACTGAGTTTCCAAGAGCACTTAAGGATAACATGAAGAGTTTGGGTTTTGAAGGAGAAGTAGTATACAAAGGTTTTCCTTTCATGGATGAAGGCCAAGAGTATTGGCGGGTGCAAGTCCATCTCTCCAGGAGCAAGGAAGCGGACCACAAGACTGAGGGTGACTGCATGTTCACGAACCCAATACTTCACACATCATTCTTTGATTCAGCAAGAAATGCAGCATGGAGAGCCATCGAGTACCTTGCAGAAAGACTTCATTTTAGACTTCACAACACCCTGAAGTATCTTGAAGAACTCAAGGAAGTGGAGGAAGAACTCGAGGCACTCAAGAAAAAGATAAATTAGACCACCTATTCCCTTAGAATAACGAGATCCGTTGATGTATTGACCTATCAAACTGTGGTATGGCAGTACTATCAATTTTATCCTTCCATGACAATGGTGTGATTCATTCGATAAACGATTAGTTCGATTTCTCAAAAGAAGTTTGAAATTTTCACGTATGTGTTTGCTTGTGTTTGAACCTTGTTGCTTGATGCTTGTTAAATGTTGTTTGTAATGATTTGTATTGATCTTCTTATAAAAGTTAGAATATTTTGAGAATCAACAAAACCTTTATTTTAAGGGTGGTAGCCACCCAGTTAAATTAAACCCCGTTGCTTAAATCCAGAGATCCCAAACTATCTTTCTTTCTAGCCTTCCAATCAGAAAAATCATCCCCTACTAGTTTCCAGCTTCCATGTCAAAAAAAAAAATCTTGAAACCTCTCGAGTTATCAGAATCATTCAAGTATTTGCTTTTCTTTTTTCTCCGAATCTCGGGGACGAGATTCCTTTTAAGGGTGGTAGTCTGTAACATCCCAACATTTTATAATGTTTGAAAATCACTAAAATTTTAAACTTTTGTTTTGATTAAAAATAAAAACATTATATGCAAAGAAAACCAACTATAAAAGATTTCAAACATATTTAAAGGATTTAATATTTCAAATATCTCAGTTTATCATCTTTTTCAAAAGTTGTTTCAGGTTAAAACATTTTATTAGAAATCAGATTTAAATAAACTTAATATCAAACTTATAAGATTGTGGAAATTCATAGATTTTTATTTAACCCCAAATGAAATTATTAAAACCCTAAATTTCAAAATTGACATTAGGTGTCCATTTTGCAAATAATCAATATTTATAAAATATTATTTTTGAAAAGTCTTCCAAACATAACCATAAGTGTTTTAAATGATAGACATTGTTTGTACAAAATTAAAGAAACTAATTTGAGTTGATTTGGTTTCTTAATTTAAAAGTTATGTAAAAAAATCAGAAAACAGAAAAAGAAAAGCTAACTGGGCCGAAGCCCAGCATCTATCGCCCACGCGCGCAGCGGACAGCAGCGGCCCAGCGCAGCCCAGCCCGCGTCCCCTCCTTCTCTCACTGACGTGTGGGGCCCACACGTCAGGTTGTCTTCAACCTCCCGGAGACGACGCCCACGTCCACGGCTGAAAACGGCCGGCGTTACCTCGCTTCAACGCGGGCGTTTAAGACCCGGATTCAACGCCCCTGCCTGCCTATTTGTAGCCCTGACGCTCCTCTCCGTTTCCCGTCTCCTTCCCCTCAAAATCACGCCCCCAGGCTGCGGTACGAGCTCGCCGGAGTTCTCCGCCACCGCCATTGTTTCCTTCGAATTCCGGCGAGTGGGAGCCACCCCGACACCCAAAACCGCCTCCATCATCTCCCTCGTACTCGTGCGATCCCGTAGGACCCTCCCCCTTGTCCAAAGCATCACCGATTTATCAAGCGGGAACTCGCCCGAGGTGGCCGGAGCCGCCGCCGCGCTCGTCCACGCCACTCCGGCAAGAACTCGAGGACGTCGCGGTCACCATCTTCCCCGCAGCGACGAGCCGCACCCGAGGGCGTCATCCGCGCGTCCGGGGGAGCACCGTAGCGTCATCCTCGTCCACGCCGAGCGCAGCGCCGCCGTCGGCCTCGTCTCCGGCGAACTCGCGCCGCCGCCCGGTGGTCAACGCACGGTGAGCCCTCCGATTCTTTTTCCACGGTCACGATTAGATCCATCCTCCGAACCGGTATCAGTAGATCTCAGCCGTCAGATCCAGATCGAACGATCCAGATCTGATGACTTAACCACGTCAGCAGCCCAGTCAGCGCACAGTCAGCGCCCAGTCAGCGCTGACGTGTAAAATCATTTTCACGATTTAATTAATTGGCAGTTTTGCAGAAAAGCCCCTGTCTATTCAAATTATCATATCTTTTTATCTGTTTATCCAAATTCAAATATTTTTATATATTTGGAAAGCCCTTGACATGTAGAATATTTTGGATCTGCCCAAATTCAAATTTGACTTAGTTTAAAATATTCAAATTTCAAATGGTGAATTTGAGTATTTTTGTCATAACTTTAAATCTGTAAATTCAAAAATTGCAAATAAAATTGTTTTAGAAACTTTAGAATATTTGTAAATTGATGCCACTGCTATAAAATATTTTTGAGTAATATTGAACGAATTCATAGTTATATAGTTAATTTGAATAGTTTGAGTATTTTTCCACATAACAATTAATAGAAATATTATTTTTGATTAAATCAAATTGCTATAAATTTAATTAAATGCCCCCTGTCTACTAACACTAATTACAAAATTTTGCTATAAAAATTTTAATTATAGAAAACTTTAATATTATAATTATTCCTTTTATTATATTTTCCAAAAATGGAAATTAATTAGATTGCATTTATAGCCAAATGCACACCTTATAAATATCATAAAAAAATTAGTATTATGTTTCTTGTGGTTTAAAATTGCATTACATGCATAGCATATTTTATTTTGTAGTTATATTTTCCATAAGAAAACTCCTCCCCCATTTTCCCTAAGTTAGGATTATTTTCAAACTTAGCATTTGTTGAAGTGCTACACTTAGACACTTAGAAATTTTCAACATGGAGCTGGAAGACCAATGAAAGACTTAGCCAAACGAGACTCTAGAAGAATCTCCAAGGAGTGGAAGCACTTAGAAGAAAGATCAAGAAGAAGTTCATGAAGACCAACCAGAATTATTTTCTAAGTCTTTCTTTCCCCTTCTTCTGTTAGACTTCATGATGACTAAGTAAATCCAAGACCAGCCTCGAAGATACAAGAACCACCAAGTCTGGAGATGAAGCCTGGAGGACAACTACATCTCTCTTTCTATCTCTTCCCCTCCTTTCTAATCTTGAAGTTGTTGGATCCTAGCGGCATAGTGGGATGAAGCGGCCTGGAAACAAACCTTACATGTCCACGTACATGAGACCTGTTCCACAATTTAAGTGGCTGGCCGGGTGTCTGTCTCTCTCACTTTAGTGAATATCCAATCTACAAAGAGTTGATAATAATTGTTGATCACCTCAAAGAATAGAGCTAGTATTTTCCTCTAAGTATTTTGCACATCATGCATAAACATATTTCCTTAGAAAGTTTTATAAAACTTATTTATTCATCTAGTATGTGTTTTGTGTGTATTGTGGAGTTGTGCTTGCTGTTGATTGTTGTATTGTTGTTTGTCTCTACGGTTAGATTGAACGGAGAGTCCCAAGTATCGTTGAAAAGAGTTGTGAACAACGACAACATTCAAAGGCAAGTGGCACACCTCATAAACTTCCTATTATTTTCTATATGCATTACTTAGTATTTTTATATGCATGAGTAGGATAGTATTGCTATGCTAAACCTGTGTAGAATTCCCTTACTCCTGTGTCTAGGATCCTATATCATACTTAGTAGATATATTGATGCTATGCAATTGATGAAAAGTTTTACAAAACGATAAGTGACTACTCAGGGTTATGCTCATGGTTGTCGTCGCCTAGGATGAATGTCTATTCTACTTAGGGCCGTGAGCATGGTGGTTTTCAGCTGAGAGTACACATCCACTAAGTTAATGAATCACCTGGGTGGATTGGTTGAATGGTTTATGTTGAGTGGCTACTCAGGGCTGTGCTTGTGGTGGTCTTCGCCTAAGATAGTTTCTACTATACTTGGGGCCATGAGCATGGTGGTTTTCACCTGGGAGTGCACTTGTGGATGGCCACCCAGGGAACAGAGGAATCTGAAGAACTCCGAGTGACGATTGCTTCCCGTGCAGCCTTTTGACAATGGGCTCTGTCTAGAATAATTAAGTTGTGAGGGTGCAACCTGTCAGCTTGACAAGCAGATGTAGGGGGATGATAGGTGGAACGGGTCTTGCTAGTATGGTTGCATTCTTCTTCTGAAAGTTCTTGTCTCAATTCTCTCCTTTCCATAATACACTCCGCGTGTATAGGATTGCTCGGACAAATTGAGTCTAAAGGTGAAAGTGCACAACCTCTGCAGAGTGTAAAACTAAGTACTTAGCCGTGTCCCCGGTACGGACAATTTGAGCAGCTGATCACGGACGTCAACGGAGGATTCCACCATTCCAACTTCAGAAATAAAACTTGATGGGTGAACAAGGGAAGATGAGATTTATGGTTTTCATGCCATACTTGTCTTAATTTGAAGAAAGTGTTTTCCAAAAAGATAGGAAAAATTGGCTTTATGCAAAATAGCCTTGAACTCCACCAGCCAAATATGCATCTAGGCTTTAGAGTTATTCCATTAAGTGTCCACCATAGTGTCACTTGCTAGACTCCATTTTTAAATGGAATCTGACCCACGTTGTTGCAATATTTTTCTTATTGCAGATTTGATCAGATGACGAGTGAGGTTTCGTTTAAAGGTTTCGAGTCTACAACCAACATGTTTTCGCCTGTGGCAGCATGAAAGTTATAGAGACTCACTGCTATTGTATTTCCGCTGTGTACTTTTTCAATGCTAGCTTTATGCTATGCAACTTGTATCACATATTTTGTAATTCTGGATCATCGATGTAATAAAATTGACGCTTTGTTGTGATATTACATCGTAAACTGTGTGTGCAAATGAATCGAACCAGGGATTTGCACTATACACAGGTATCTGCCTTATTTAAAGTGCAGGTACGCTACAGATGGTATCAGAGCACTGTGTTGCCTGTAGGTTCGAAACCCTAGGTTTGGATAGAAATAGGATTTGGCCATAGGATTAAAAATTATTTCATTCAGTTTGCTGAAAATAAGAACTTTTCAAACATTATTCTTGTAACTATCTTATCTATTTCCTTTCTAAAAGTCTTCTCTTGTTTCTTTAGATGACCGCCCTCATTGAAGCACTCAAGAAAGGACCAGTGATGACCATGACCTTGGAATGCGAGACTGAGTTTCCAAGAGCACTTAAGGATAACATGAAGAGTTTGGGTTTTGAAGGAGAAGTAGTATACAAAGGTTTTCCTTTCATGGATGAAGGCCAAGAGTATTGGCGGGTGCAAGTCCATCTCTCCAGGAGCAAGGAAGCGGACCACAAGACTGAGGGTGACTGCATGTTCACGAACCCAATACTTCACACATCATTCTTTGATTCAGCAAGAAATGCAGCATGGAGAGCCATCGAGTACCTTGCAGAAAGACTTCATTTTAGACTTCACAACACCCTGAAGTATCTTGAAGAACTCAAGGAAGTGGAGGAAGAACTCGAGGCACTCAAGAAAAAGATAAATTAGACCACCTATTCCCTTAGAATAACGAGATCCGTTGATGTATTGACCTATCAAACTGTGGTATGGCAGTACTATCAATTTTATCCTTCCATGACAATGGTGTGATTCATTCGATAAACGATTAGTTCGATTTCTCAAAAGAAGTTTGAAATTTTCACGTATGTGTTTGCTTGTGTTTGAACCTTGTTGCTTGATGCTTGTTAAATGTTGTTTGTAATGATTTGTATTGATCTTCTTATAAAAGTTAGAATATTTTGAGAATCAACAAAACCTTTATTTTAAGGGTGGTAGCCACCCAGTTAAATTAAACCCCGTTGCTTAAATCCAGAGATCCCAAACTATCTTTCTTTCTAGCCTTCCAATCAGAAAAATCATCCCCTACTAGTTTCCAGCTTCCATGTCAAAAAAAAAAATCTTGAAACCTCTCGAGTTATCAGAATCATTCAAGTATTTGCTTTTCTTTTTTCTCCGAATCTCGGGGACGAGATTCCTTTTAAGGGTGGTAGTCTGTAACATCCCAACATTTTATAATGTTTGAAAATCACTAAAATTTTAAACTTTTGTTTTGATTAAAAATAAAAACATTATATGCAAAGAAAACCAACTATAAAAGATTTCAAACATATTTAAAGGATTTAATATTTCAAATATCTCAGTTTATCATCTTTTTCAAAAGTTGTTTCAGGTTAAAACATTTTATTAGAAATCAGATTTAAATAAACTTAATATCAAACTTATAAGATTGTGGAAATTCATAGATTTTTATTTAACCCCAAATGAAATTATTAAAACCCTAAATTTCAAAATTGACATTAGGTGTCCATTTTGCAAATAATCAATATTTATAAAATATTATTTTTGAAAAGTCTTCCAAACATAACCATAAGTGTTTTAAATGATAGACATTGTTTGTACAAAATTAAAGAAACTAATTTGAGTTGATTTGGTTTCTTAATTTAAAAGTTATGTAAAAAAATCAGAAAACAGAAAAAGAAAAGCTAACTGGGCCGAAGCCCAGCATCTATCGCCCACGCGCGCAGCGGACAGCAGCGGCCCAGCGCAGCCCAGCCCGCGTCCCCTCCTTCTCTCACTGACGTGTGGGGCCCACACGTCAGGTTGTCTTCAACCTCCCGGAGACGACGCCCACGTCCACGGCTGAAAACGGCCGGCGTTACCTCGCTTCAACGCGGGCGTTTAAGACCCGGATTCAACGCCCCTGCCTGCCTATTTGTAGCCCTGACGCTCCTCTCCGTTTCCCGTCTCCTTCCCCTCAAAATCACGCCCCCAGGCTGCGGTACGAGCTCGCCGGAGTTCTCCGCCACCGCCATTGTTTCCTTCGAATTCCGGCGAGTGGGAGCCACCCCGACACCCAAAACCGCCTCCATCATCTCCCTCGTACTCGTGCGATCCCGTAGGACCCTCCCCCTTGTCCAAAGCATCACCGATTTATCAAGCGGGAACTCGCCCGAGGTGGCCGGAGCCGCCGCCGCGCTCGTCCACGCCACTCCGGCAAGAACTCGAGGACGTCGCGGTCACCATCTTCCCCGCAGCGACGAGCCGCACCCGAGGGCGTCATCCGCGCGTCCGGGGGAGCACCGTAGCGTCATCCTCGTCCACGCCGAGCGCAGCGCCGCCGTCGGCCTCGTCTCCGGCGAACTCGCGCCGCCGCCCGGTGGTCAACGCACGGTGAGCCCTCCGATTCTTTTTCCACGGTCACGATTAGATCCATCCTCCGAACCGGTATCAGTAGATCTCAGCCGTCAGATCCAGATCGAACGATCCAGATCTGATGACTTAACCACGTCAGCAGCCCAGTCAGCGCACAGTCAGCGCCCAGTCAGCGCTGACGTGTAAAATCATTTTCACGATTTAATTAATTGGCAGTTTTGCAGAAAAGCCCCTGTCTATTCAAATTATCATATCTTTTTATCTGTTTATCCAAATTCAAATATTTTTATATATTTGGAAAGCCCTTGACATGTAGAATATTTTGGATCTGCCCAAATTCAAATTTGACTTAGTTTAAAATATTCAAATTTCAAATGGTGAATTTGAGTATTTTTGTCATAACTTTAAATCTGTAAATTCAAAAATTGCAAATAAAATTGTTTTAGAAACTTTAGAATATTTGTAAATTGATGCCACTGCTATAAAATATTTTTGAGTAATATTGAACGAATTCATAGTTATATAGTTAATTTGAATAGTTTGAGTATTTTTCCACATAACAATTAATAGAAATATTATTTTTGATTAAATCAAATTGCTATAAATTTAATTAAATGCCCCCTGTCTACTAACACTAATTACAAAATTTTGCTATAAAAATTTTAATTATAGAAAACTTTAATATTATAATTATTCCTTTTATTATATTTTCCAAAAATGGAAATTAATTAGATTGCATTTATAGCCAAATGCACACCTTATAAATATCATAAAAAAATTAGTATTATGTTTCTTGTGGTTTAAAATTGCATTACATGCATAGCATATTTTATTTTGTAGTTATATTTTCCATAAGAAAACTCCTCCCCCATTTTCCCTAAGTTAGGATTATTTTCAAACTTAGCATTTGTTGAAGTGCTACACTTAGACACTTAGAAATTTTCAACATGGAGCTGGAAGACCAATGAAAGACTTAGCCAAACGAGACTCTAGAAGAATCTCCAAGGAGTGGAAGCACTTAGAAGAAAGATCAAGAAGAAGTTCATGAAGACCAACCAGAATTATTTTCTAAGTCTTTCTTTCCCCTTCTTCTGTTAGACTTCATGATGACTAAGTAAATCCAAGACCAGCCTCGAAGATACAAGAACCACCAAGTCTGGAGATGAAGCCTGGAGGACAACTACATCTCTCTTTCTATCTCTTCCCCTCCTTTCTAATCTTATCTTTCTCATTTAACTTAAACAAATTTTGATCATGATGTTATCATCTTGAAGTTGTTGGATCCTAGCGGCATAGTGGGATGAAGCGGCCTGGAAACAAACCTTACATGTCCACGTACATGAGACCTGTTCCACAATTTAAGTGGCTGGCCGGGTGTCTGTCTCTCTCACTTTAGTGAATATCCAATCTACAAAGAGTTGATAATAATTGTTGATCACCTCAAAGAATAGAGCTAGTATTTTCCTCTAAGTATTTTGCACATCATGCATAAACATATTTCCTTAGAAAGTTTTATAAAACTTATTTATTCATCTAGTATGTGTTTTGTGTGTATTGTGGAGTTGTGCTTGCTGTTGATTGTTGTATTGTTGTTTGTCTCTACGGTTAGATTGAACGGAGAGTCCCGAGTATCGTTGAAAAGAGTTGTGAACAACGACAACCTTCAAAGGCAAGTGGCACACCTCATAAACTTCCTATTATTTTCTATATGCATTACTTAGTATTTTTATATGCATGAGTAGGATAGTATTGCTATGCTAAACCTGTGTAGAATTCCCTTACTCCTGTGTCTAGGATCCTATATCATACTTAGTAGATATATTGATGCTATGCAATTGATGAAAAGTTTTACAAAACGATAAGTGACTACTCAGGGCTATGCTCATGGTTGTCGTCGCCTAGGATGAATGTCTATTCTACTTAGGGTCGTGAGCATGGTGGTTTTCACCTGAGAGTACACATCCACTAAGTTAATGAATCACCTGGGTGGATTGGTTGAATGGTTTATGTTGAGTGGCTACTCAGGGCTGTGCTTGTGGTGGTCTTCGCCTAAGATAGTTTCTACTATACTTGGGGCCATGAGCATGGTGGTTTTCACCTGGGAGTGCACTTGTGGATGGCCACCCGGGGAACAGAGGAATCTGAAGAACTCCGAGTGACGATTGCTTCCCGTGCAGCCTTTTGACAATGGGCTCTGTCTAGAATAATTAAGTTGTGAGGGTGCAACCTGTCAGCTTGACAAGCAGATGTAGGGGGATGATAGGTGGAACGGGTCTTGCTAGTATGGTTGCATTCTTCTTCTAAAAGTTCTTGTCTCAATTCTCTCCTTTCCATAATACACTCCGCGTGTATAGGATTTCTCGGATAAATTGAATCTAAAGGTGAAAGTGCACAACCTCTGCAGAGTGTAAAACTAAGTACTTAGCCGTGTCCCCGGTACGGACAATTTGAGCAGCTGATCACGTACGTCAACGGAGGACTCCACCATTCCAACTTCAGAAATAAAACTTGATGGGTGAACAAGGGAAGATGAGATTTATGGTTTTCATGCCATACTTTTCTTAATTTGAAGAAAGTGTTTTCCAAAAAGATAGGAAAAATTGGCTTTATGCAAAATAGCCTTGAACTCCACCAGCCAAATATGCATCTAGGCTTTAGAGTTATTCCATTAAGTGTCCACCATAGTGTCACTTGCCAGACTCCATTTTTAAATGGAATCTGACCCACGTTGTTGCAATATTTTTCTTATTGCAGATTTGATCAGATGACGAGTGAGGTTTCGTTTAAAGGTTTCGAGTCTACAACCAACATGTTTTCGCCTGTGGCAGCATGAAAGTTATAGAGACTCACTGCTATTGTATTTCCGCTGTGTACTTTTTCAATGCTAGCTTTATGCTATGCAACTTGTATCACATATTTTGTAATTCTGGATCATCGATGTAATAAAATTGACGCTTTGTTGTGATATTACATCGTAAACTGTGTGTGCAAATGAGTCGAACCAGGGATTTGCACTATACACAGGTATCTGCCTTATTTAAAGTGCAGGTACGCTACAGCGGATAAGGCGGAAATGCGCGAACTCAACGCGACAATGCCGGACGTCCCTCTGTACTTGAACTGGTCGGAGGCAACAATCACTTGGGACCGGTCCGACCACCCTGATCACGTCCCTCACCCAGGCAAGTACGCCCTTGTCGTCGATCCCATTGTCGACAACTTCAGACTAACAAAGGTACTTATGGATGGCGGCAGCAGCCTCAACATCCTGTACTACGACACACTAAGCCGCATGAACCTATCAGAGGATCAGCTGGATCACAGCAACCTCAGCTTTCATGGCATAGTGCCCGGCAGGCAAGCAAAGTCAATGGGAAGCATCAGGCTGAAGGTAACTTTCGGACCAAAAGAGAACTACCGCTCAGAGTTCCTCCGGTTCGAAGTTGTCCCCTTCAAAAGCGCCTATCATGCAATCTTCGGACGACCGGCTTTCGCCAAGTTCATGGCAAGGCCGTGCTACATATACATCAAGCTTAAAATGCCGGGGGAAAACGGAACCATCACGGTTTCCGGCAACTTCAAGAAAGCCAAGGAGTGCGAGCGTGGCATGGCCGCCTTCGCAGAAGCCATCATCCACAAGGAAGAACTCGCGCTGCTCGGGGCGGATTCAGACAACTCCATGCCAAAGCCAAAGATGGATGTCAAGAAGACTTTCGAAGCTTCAGAAGACACCAAAAACGCGGACCTCATCCCAGGTGACAAGTCTAAGCAAGTTGTCATCGGCTCCAACCTTGACAGCAAATAGGAAGGCGCGCTCGTCGAGTTCCTCCGTGAGAATCGTGACATCTTTGCATGGTCGCCTTCCGACATGCCTGCTGTACCGATGGAACTTGCCGAGCACTCGCTCAACGTCATAAAAAGGATCCAAGCTGGTGAAACAAGCAACAAGACGCTTTGGAGATGAGAGGCGCAAGGCTATAGGAAAGGAGATAAATAGGCTGAAGGCCGCCAATTTCATAAAAGAAGTTGTACACACCGACTGGGTGGCAAATCCTGTACTCGTTCCAAAGAAGAATAAAGAGCTGAGGATGTGTATCGACTATACTGGTGTTAACAAGTGCTGCCCAAAGGATCCCTTTGCGCTGCCTAGAATTGACCAAGTCGTAGACTCCACAGCAGGCTCCGTGCTGCTTTGTTTTCTGGACGCCTACTCAGGATACCACCAAATCAAGATCAGAGAGTCAGATCAACTGAAAACATCTTTCACAACTCCATATGGGACTTTCTGCTACATTACAATGCCTTTTAGCCAGAAGAATGCAGGGGCAACATACCAGCGCTGTATGCAAAATTGCCTGCACGAACAGATCGGCCGTAATGTTCACGTCTATGTAGACGACATCGCAGTAATGTCAAAAAAGAAGGCGAATCTCCTAGAGGACTTGGAAGAAACTTTTCAGAATCTCCGGAGGTATCAGATGAAACTCAATCCCGCCAAGTGCGTTTTCGGCGTTCCAGCCGGCAAACTGCTAGGGTTCATCGTCTCAGAACGAGGGATCGAGGTTAATCCGGAGAAGATCAAGGCCATCCAAAACATATCCAGACCTACTTGTCTGAAGGACGTGCAACGCCTAGCCGGATCGGCAGCAGCCGTCAGTCGTTTCATAAGCCGCCTAGGGGAAAAGGCAATGCCTCTCTACCGGATATTGAAGAAATCCGACAACTTCGAGTGGACAGCAGAGGCAGATGCCGCCTTACAACAACTTAAGGAGGCCCTCACATCCGCTCCAATATTGGCAGCACCTCGATCACAGGAACCAATGCTGCTGTACATCGCGGCAACAGGAGCTGTTGTCAGCGTTGTCTTGGCTGTGGAAAGAAAGGAGAACGAAGCCGCGGCGTGTGAGCAGCGACCGGTCTACTTCATCAGTGAAGTGTTCTCCGCATTACCAAAAGCTGGCTTATGGTGTATTCTTCGCCGCCAGAAAGCTTAGGCATTACTTCCAGGAACACACAGTGACAGTAGTCAGCAAGGCACCGTTGGGAGACATAATCAACAATGCAGAGGCAACGGGTCGAGTTGCCAAATGGGGCATCGAACTCGCCGCCTTTGATATAGTCTATAAACCACGGACCGCCATTAAGTCTCAAGCGCTTGCCGACTTTGTCGCCGACTGGACAGAGGCCATGGAGGAAACGACACTCCCCAAATCAGAATATTGGGTCATGCACTTTGACGGATCAAAGATGCTAAAAGGCTCGGGGGCTGGAGTCGTTCTACGCACGCCTAAAGGTGACAAGCTTAGCTACGTGTTACAAATCCACTTCACAGCAACCAACAATGTTGCCGAGTACGAAGCCTTGATTCATGGGTTACACGTGGCAAACGACCTAGGCGTCAAAAGAATCCTCTGTTATGGCGACTCAGATTTGGTCGCGCAGCAAGTAAGCGGAACATGGGATGCGAAAAGCGCAACAATGGCGGCTTACAGAGCCAAGGTTGATGAATTCGCAAAAAACTTCGTAGGCTACGAAGTCCGGCATGTTCCAAGAGCTGAGAATGAGGCGGCGGACACACTTGCAAGACTTGGATCGGAACGCAAAAAGGTACCAAAAGATATCTTCCTGGAGCATTTGCACAAGCCATCCATTAAAGGCGCCGATTTGATGGACCCCGACGCAGAAGAACCGGTAGAAGCGGCAAGTTTCGCTGTCCACTTAACACAGCCGGATTGGACAGTCCCATATCTCGATTTTCTAATCGACCAAAAGTTGCCGGAAGATGATGAGGTGCTAAAGAGGCAGATCATAAGGCGAGCCAAGGCATTCACGATAATAAAAGGCGAGCTATACAAGCGAAGCACTTGCGGCATCTATCAGCGGTGTATACAGCCGGAAGAAGGCCGGGAAATTCTGAAGGACATACATATTGGCACCTGCGGGCATCATGCTTCTGCTAGGTCCATTGTATCCAAAGCTTTCCGCCAAGGTTTCTACTGGCTCACCGCCAAAGAAGACGCCGAGAACATCGTAAAGACATGCAAAGGTTGCCAGTTGTACGCTCGTCAACCTCATTTGCCGGCACAGGAGCTAAGGACGATCCCAATCATCTGGCCGTTCGCGGTCTGGGGCTTAGACATGGTGGGTCCCTTCAAAAAGGCGCGCGGTGGGTACACTCACCTATTGGTCGCTGTCGACAAGTTCACCAAATGGGTCGAAGCTAAACCGATCAGCAAACTTGACGCACGAACAGCCACCAATTTTCTCTGGGGAATTATCTCTCGGTTTGGAGTTCCACACAGCATTATCACCGATAATGGCAGCAATCTGTCTCAAGGCGACATAGAAGAATACTGCAGCGGTCTGGGCATCCGGCTTGATTTGGCATCCGTGTCACACCCTCAATCCAATGGACAAGTAGAGCGTACAAACGGCCTAGTCTTATCAGGACTTAAGCCTCGTCTCGAAGCTCCATTACACAGGGCAGCCGGCGCTTGGGCAGATGAGTTACAGTCGGTATTATGGAGTTTGCGAACAACGCCAAACAGGTCTACTGGCTACACTCCTTTCTTCTTAGTATATGGCGCGGAGGCAGTGCTACCTACCGACATGAAGTACGATTCCCCAAGAGTTCAAGCCTACATCGAGCAAGACGTAGAAGGTGCAAGACAGGATAGCCTAGACCTGCTAGACGAAGAAAGAGACGTCCCTCTCCATCGCTCCGCCTTGTACCAGCAACAACTTCGCCGCTATCATAGCCGGAGAGTGCGGAAGCGAAGCTTCAGAATAGGTGACCTGGTTCTCCGCCTAATTCAAGACAGAAAAGGCTTGCACAAGTTATCCCCGCCATGGGAAGGACCGTTTATAGTCACAAAGGCGTTGCTCAATGGTTCCTACTACCTAGCCGACATCCGCGATGAAGAAGAAAGGAAAATGCGCAAGAAGGCGGCAGGAAAAAGGGGAACCAAGCGCAAGAAAGGCATTGACGATCCGTTCAAGCAAACAAGACGGCCTTGGAATATTGAGCAGCTACGTCCTTTCTACACTTAGCAATTTATAATTGTAATAAGTTAAATATGATTATGAAATAAAAGTCTATGGTTCCTCATCTGTGTTGAGAAGCATGACATCTTTTGTCTTTTCTTGCAATCATATTTCCCCTATGTATCTAAGTTACCTATTTTCTAGATCCGTGCAAAGGTTCAAACTGGTAGATACTTGCAGCTTTCGAGCCAACCCAAAGCAAAAATAAACTTTTTTGCGCCGCCTAATTCCTTTACCTCTGATTACTTATATGTGGTTCGCCTAGTAGTATGTCTTTGACACCGACATGTCGGCTTTGGTCTCTAATTCTAAACGCATGGTTTAGCCCTGGTTGTTTCAGCTAAAGTTACCGGCTGAGGTTTCGTCAACATGCAAAAAGTCAAGCATATAAGTCAGGGTAAAATTAAGGCGGGCCATATAAATAAAGACAAAATAAAACTTGTCAGCTAGTTTCCGCCTAGCAAAGCAACAACAAAAGTATATACAAATATTACAAGTCAATGTTGCATTTTTTCAGGAGCCGACAAGTAAGGCTGATAGAAGGCAAGGGCAGAAAAGATATGGCTCGGGAGAGCGTCTACATCAGGCTTGGGGGCTGACAACTTCAGCCCCGGAGCTATCACTCCCCTCCGCCTCGGCCGCGCCGGCAGCTTCAGCTCCCTCTCCGCCAGGCACAGGATGGCGCCGGTAGAAGATTGAAGTGTCCACCATGTCGGCAACCCGCGTGGCGTAGCCGGCAACGCTGTCCAGCACAGAGGCCGGCTCAACCTCGCTACCGTCTTCGTACGTTGACGGCATGCCTTCGGTGACGGCTTCTATCTCCGCCTCGGGGTAGTGCGCCATGAACAACCCAAGGGCGATCTTGGCTCCACCCCGTGCCTCCGACTTCAGCGAGCTTTTGTGCAGCTTGGTCGCCTGCTCCAAGATGGCGGGCACGTCGCTGAACTCGGTCGGATCCTGGCTGCCGGACGAAGTGAAGAACTTGGCGGCAAACCGCTTGGACGCCGCCAAAGTCTCGGCGATCAGTTCGCCTAGACGCGCAAGGCGATCCAGGCGGGGGCTGACAACCTTGTCATCGCCTAAACCGGCGGGAACTGCATCAAAAATAAAGCCATTAGTATGGCTCAGGCTAAAGCAGCACGGCAGCATCAAAAAAAAAAGGGGAGCAAGAAATTACCAAGGACCGAGTTATGGAAAGCGGACAACTCAATCATATGAGTTGCCAGCGCATCCTCCGCAGTTTGTGCGCGAGAAGTCTGCTTGGAGATCTCCTCCGCAGCCGTCTTCTCCGCCTCCGCCAACTTGTTGCGCAGGCTTTCCAGCTCACCAGTGAGCTGGCTAGATTCCTGCGCAAACTTGAGTTGATGGGCCTCCATCTCCTTTTGATGAGCCTCCTTCAACTCCAAGTTGGCGGCCGCCAAGTCGGAAGCTTCATTCATAAGAGCTTGCATATCAGTGGACGCCTTCAGGATATCCTGGGCCTGGTCTAGCAGTTCTACAAATCTGGATTCGCTAAGCTAAGTGATTGACGGAAACATAAGTCAAAAGCATAGGTGAAGGCGAAAAGGATCAACCCTACCTTCATCTTTTTTGCGGGCCGCCTCCAATTCGGTAATCCGCAGGTCCTTGGCCTCGCACTCCTTCTTCAGGACGCGGCAGCGCCGGTTTATCTCGACTCGGGAGGAGACAAGCTCGACGCTGGCGGACACAAGGCCCTGCAAGACAAAACAAAGGCATATAACATATTGTCGAATAACCACTAAGCCGACAGTCCAAATTTCTTTTGGCTTGCCATCTAAGTGTTCGGGGGAAAGACTATGTATATACCGGAGTGGTAAGAACTTACAGATAAGTCGCCCTCCAAGTCGGCGAAGGCCTGCGAGGCGAAGTTGGCAAAAGCCAAAGTTGACTCCTTGGCCTCCTTAAAGGTGGACCAAGGGTCCCTGACCTTGCCGCCTCCCGCAGTCGGGGCTGCCCTCCGAGACCCGCCGGCAGTCGACTCCAGCAACCCTTCGTTGGCGGCGCGCGATTGAGCGGCATCATCGGCCGTAGCCTCAGCCATCAGAAGGGGAGTTTTGGGCGCGCGGTCGGCGGAAGGGGCCCTTGGCGGAGCACCTGAAGCCGGAGCTGGGGGCTGACGAGGAGCGTCGCCCATAAAGCTGCCGGCGTGGAGCTGAGGAGTTGGCGGCACGGTAGCCGGCGAGCCGCCTTGCGGCCGCTTCCCTTTGCCAAGAAGCCTGGTCGTCAACCGGGAGGTTGCGACCCTTTCCCTGTCAATAAAAAGCAAGCACAGTCAATTGGCCAGTATTGAAGAGGTTTGTCGTCTGGTAAAGGCAGAATTGAGTACCTTCGGGGGGTGTTAATCCCCGCGTTCTCGCCGATGTTGGCGAGAGTCGGCTCGGTAGCCGACGCGATCCGTTTCTTACTCTCGGCATTTGCCGTAGAGGAAGCAGCGCCGGACGCCTTGCGCTTCTTCGTCTTCCCGGCTTCCGACTCGTAGAAGTCGGGAGCCAGGTCATCCTCCCCCAACTCGGAGAGCTGAAGAAGACAAGTTAAAGGAACTCAATCCTAGCCGGCAAAGCTATCAAACAAGGGGCGAAGGAAGAAAATATTTACCTCGAGGGGAGGGTTGTCGTGGGTGTGCATGGGCACGCCCTCGGCCGCCTTCACCAGCCCCGCCTTGACGAGGCTGCGGAGCCGGAATGCCAGGTCGGAGACCGGCAATATCTCTTCGCTCACGCGAAGAGAGGCTGTGTCAGTAGGCGAATACTGACACATCTTGTGCGCGCTGTACCGCAGGGGGAGGATTTGCCGGCCGAGCCAGCAAATGACGGTGTCGACCCCATCTAGCTGAGGGGGAGCCATCGTCCTTGTGAGGAATTCAATCTGCCTTTGAATAAGGCGGAGTTCCTCCGTCAACTTGGGCACCGCCTCGTCCCAGCATGGTCGAGGCATGGGTGGCGCGTTGACGAATGCCGGAATGCCGACTTGGCGGCCCGGCGCTGCCATATCTTGGCAGTAGAAGAACGTGGAGGTCCAGCCCTTGACGGACTCGAGATATGGTATCTTGGGATACCATTGGCGGCCCTGGCGGCAGTTGAAGGTGACGCTGCCGCAGGTTGCCAGCCCGCCGTCCGGCACCGTCTGTCGCCGGCAACGGAAGCAGTATCTGAAGAAGTCTAAACTAGGCCTAATACCTAGGTAGCCTTCGAACAGAGCTGTGAAGCCGGCTAGGACAAATATGCTATTGGGTGCAATGTTGTGGGGCTGGAGCCCATAGTGATCCAAAACCTCGCTAAAAAGGCGGAAGGCGGAAGCGCTATTCCCCTAACAAGATGGGAGGTGAGGATTACCCGCTCTCCGGCTTCTGGGGCCGGGATGACGTCTCCGAAGGCGGCCCTCCACCGGCAATCCTCCCGAGTGGGGAGGTAGCCGACAGCCTCCAAATCTTGGAGGGCGTCTTCGTCGACGATGGAAGGAAGCCAGTAGCGGGACCCGAGGTCCGCCGCTTCCTCTTCCTCGTCAACGGGGGCGCCGGCCGTCGCCGCGGTGGTTGGTGGAGGAGCTGAAGGGCCCGCCGCTTGCGCGCGCACGGTAGAAGTCTGAGGGACGACGGCAGTGGCATTGCCTGCCGTCGCCGTCGCTGCGGGACGGATTATTGCGTCGCCCATCGCCGTCGCAGGCGCGGTCTCGGTCGCCGGACCGCTCGACGCCGTCGAGTGAGTCGGGCCGGTGGACATCGCTGCAAGAAAAGGTCGTCGGAGGAGGGGAGTTCGCCGGAGCTCGTTCGGAGGCAAGGAGCGAAGAAGTGGAAGAGGCAAGAGCGCACGGAGAGCAAAGGCTGGGTAAAGAAAATGGACCGTTTGGCTACCTATTTATAGGGCCAGGCGTTGTTCCCTGTGCAACAGCGTTTTTAGTCGGACACGTGTCCAGCATCCGTTGCAGCCCATGATTGCACGATCTCCACGCCTCCTCTTTTCCCGCAATTTGTGATCGTGGCGAGATTCCCACCTAGGCTGTTTTCAAACTGTCGTGAGCCGGCTAGGTGGAAACCGTCAAGAAGAATGCTCGGCAAAGATTGCCGAGTAGCCGTCTTTTCCCATGATGGACAAAGGCGGCCGCATGTCAACATCAAGACATGCATGCCTCGTTGATTTTCAGAATGGTTCAAGTCCTGCAGCCGCCAAACTTTGGCGAATGAAGAATCAAGAAGAAGCCGGCGCCTGGAGAACTTCAACCTTTCTGGGGGCTAATGTTGGGGATATATCAACTAGGGGTATAACCAACATGGATCAATCCGGCTAGTCCAGGGTGGCCCAAGGGTGGTAAGGCCGAGGCCTGCCGGGCGGCCCAGATAGCTGACGTACAATGAAGTAGGCAGACGGTCCAAGGAAGGCGGAAGGCCGAAGCCCATCAAGCCACCGAGCCCAAGACGGAAGGCGGCAACTAAGCCGGCTAGGTCTAGGACTCTGTTTACTTGCCGGACAAGTACTTACCTTGTACCCTGGGGTCTGGCCGCCTATATAAGCCGGTCACCAGGGAGCCTTTAGGGCAAAGCTCAGAGACAACTTCAATAGGCATCATACCCATTGTAACTTGTTCACGGCTATTGCCTCATAGTGAATTATAGCAGCACGTAGGATTCCACCACCGCTGTGGGATCCGAAGCTGGGTAAACTCGCCGTGTTCAATCCCGACCTCGACGACACCAACCTTCTTCCCCACAATCCATACGTAGGCTAGAGGACCCCCGTCTCCTATCAAATATGCCGATACCACGACACTCCAGGCTGATAAAGATCAGTCATGACGTGTTTGTTGTAGGACACGCCATGGACATGCATGCGGGCACCAGCTGCAGTAGAAAGACCACGGAAAGGACACCCAAGAATCTGAGCAAACTCTCTGAAAGAGGAAGTCAAGCGCTGCCTGCCGGACATCCAAGTCATCCCAATATCCTCTGAGGAGTCAAACACCACAGTGGCATAGAACTGATGGATAAGAGAGACACTGTAGTTGCACTCAGTTCTCATCAATAGCTCCAAACCCAAAAGTCCACAAACCTTCCTAGCACCACCAAAATAATCGGCCTTCTTCATTAATTTGTCAAAGTCAATCCACTTCATGGGGCAGATTGGCTTGTCAATAGAGAACTTCTGATAGACTTCCCTGTATATCCATGCCATCTCAGTCCAAAAGTATGTGGGATCATCAGACTCCACATCATAGGAGAGGTCACTTCGCCACTTGCGAAAACTGCCTTTGTTGAAGTCTTCAAGACGGAGCTCGGTCTTTTTCTTCTTGTTAGCACCAATAGGTTTCCTGAGGATGGCTGAGGTCTCAGTTTGTGAGTTGTCTTCACTTGAGGACCCACTGGGAGGGCGTGAGTGAACTGGTTTGGCTCTTCCGCGAGTAGCCATTTGCTTGAAGCGGCCACGAGGGTTGGAACCTGCAGATACACAGCATAGAGTGGATGGAAAGCATATGGGGTAAGCACTCATGTCCAAGATTGAAAAAGGAACATACTAGAAAAGTTTTGACAAACACAGTTTCTGGACTTAGCTGTTTTGATTCTGAGCAGGCCGGAGATTTCCGGGTCTGACTCGGAGATCTCCGAGGTCCGGAGATTTCCGAGTAAGGACCGGAAATTTCCGGTCTGCACGAAATTTTGACAGATCTAACAAAATCTATGGATGAAAAACAGATATGTGCATGTGGAAGGTAGAACATGCCTAGGGGAGCAATTCTACCAAAGGAAACAACCAACAACCTCCTAAATCTGCTAGGTTAAATGAAAACAAGTTTCGTCCTAAATTTGAAATAAGAGGAGTCACCGGAGGACATTGCGAAAAGCGTGCGGGTGGAAACGAAGCCCTTGACGAGGAGAAGCAGATCCCCGAAGCACGCAAGAAACCCTCGAACGATCCACCCGCAGCGAGGAAAGGAAAAAATGGAGATTTTCGGAGGAAAGAGAGAGTTAGGGCACGGGGTGGAAGAACTGGCCGAACCGGCCGGTCCACCCGTGCCCTTATATAGGCAGGAAATATTTGAACCGGAAAATTTCCGGACTGAGGCTCGGAGATTTCTGGGTGCCAGAGATTTCCGGGGCTATTTCCGGATAGGACTTAGCCCTGGAAAACTTTTGGCACACTCGGAGATTTCCGGACATCGGACCGGAGATTTCCGGCTCTAATTCCGATTCAGCTTCGCCTGAGGTCAGTGCCGAAATTGAAAAAGGACTTAGGTCTTGAAAATCGCAGGGGCCGGAGATTTCCGAGTCTCAGCCCAGAAATGTCCGGACACCGGAAATTTCCGGGACTATTTCCGGTCAAAAATCATCACAGGTCAGTGCTGATTTTTGAATGGACTTAGTCTCGAAATTCTCTGGTGGCCCGGAGATTTCCGAGTAAGGCTCGGAGATTTCCGTTCAAACCCAAAAACTCTAGGAACAAGAAACCAAAAGGGGACATGAGTGGGGAAAATCATGTTTACAGGATAGTGAAAGGCTTAGGATAGACACTCAAACTGAAAAGAAGACACACTCAAGTTGCAAAAACCATATAACACAAGAGAAGACCAACAAGAGTGTGTTTTCCCAAAAGAACCAAAGACAATGCAAGTGAGAATTAAAGAATAAAACCAAATAGAATCCAAAGAGAAAGAGTGTTGGTGGCCGAGGCCACCGTGTATGAGTTGTAGCATGGTACCGCGAAGATATATCTTGGGTCCATAACTACATCTCAACATTGAACATCACAAATTAGATTTAATTTGAAGTTTTAGCAATGATATGTCACTATATGCATAATAGGGGGAGGAAGAGTCCAATGTATTAGGAAAACACTCCCCCTAAGTCCATGCGTACCTCTAGGTCTTATAAAACCTTAAACGTTGGAGTGTGAGTACGGAGTTCAAGCCAAGGCCCGAGAATCTATGATATTGAGCTCATTCCTCAAGTAGCAAAAGCGGGCTTCATCAAGGGGCTTCGTGAAGATATCCGCCAATTGATCCCTTGTACCAACATATGATAGATCAATATCACCTCGTGCCACGTGATCGCGGATGAAGTGATGACGAATCTCAATGTGCTTGGTCCTTGAATGTTGCACCGGATTGTATGCAATTTTGATGGCACTCTCATTGTCACGTAAAAGCGGCACTTTGTCCAATAGGACACCGTAATCCTTTAAAGTTTGCCGCATCCAAAGAAGTTGAGTACATCCGCTTGCGGCAGCAACATACTCGGCCTCCGCCGTGGATAATGAGATGCAATTTTGTTTCTTCGAGGACCAACTCACCAAAGATCTTCCAATAAATTGACACGTTCCGGATGTGGACTTTCTATCATCAATGTCACCCGCTCAATCGGAGTCAGTATATCCACAAAGAGACAAGGTGCCATCTTTGGGATACCACAACCCAAAGCAAGGGGTATGAACCAAATATCTGAAGATTCTCTTTACGGCCATCAAATGACTTTCCTTAGGCGCGGCTTGATAACGGGCACACACTCCCATGCTTAAAACGATATCGGGCCTAGAGGCACACAAATGAAGAAGAGACCCAATCATAGAACCATACTCCTTTTGGTCTACCTCTTTACCGTCAGGGTTGAGTTGGAGGTGGAACTTGGTTTGCATAGGAGTCGTCACACCGTTAAGTCCAAGCAATTTGAATTTCTTGATCATCTCTTGAATATACTTGGCTTGACAAATGAAAGTCCCTTCCCTCAATTGCTTTATCTCAAAGCCAAGAAAGAACTTGAGTTCACCCATCATGGACATCTCGAACTTGTCGGTCATTAGCTTGGAAAACTCATCATTGAACACGCGGTTAGTAGAACCGAAGATAATGTCATCGACATATAATTGACAAATGAAGAGTTCACCATTAACCTTTTTAGTGAAAAGAGTGGGATCGATTACCCCAACCTCAAATCCACGGTCTACCAAGAACTCTCTCAAGTGCTCGTACCATGCACGGGGGGCTTGTTTAAGGCCATAGAGAGCTTTGTCCAAGACATAGACGTGATGAGGATGGTTGGGGTTTTTAAAGCCCGGGGGTTGTTTAACATAAACAAGTTCTTGCAAAGGACCATTAAGAAAAGCAGATTTTACATCCATTTGTTGCAATTTGAAACCATGGTGAGAAGCAAAAGCGATGAGAATACGTATCGATTCGAGTCTTGCAACCGGCGCGAAAGTTTCTCCAAAATTGATGCCTTTGACTTGAGAAAAACCTTGAGCCACCAACCGCGCCTTGTTCCTCACAACGATACCATGTTCATATTGCTTGTTCTTGAAGATCCACTTAGTGCCAATAACGTTGCGGCAATCTTTAGGCTTCTCAACTAGACGCCACACTTTGTTGCGCTCGAAGTTGTTAAGTTCTTCATGCATAGCCCCTAGCCAATCGGGATCTTCAAGAGCATCAAAGACTTTCTTGGGCTCGACCATGGAAATGTGTGCTTGATGCTCACTAAAGTGAGCTAATTGACTTCGTGTGGAGACCCTTGCTCGAATATCACCAATGACCTTGTCGAGTGATAAAGCTCTAAGTTCCAACGACTTTGCAAAGCGAGCTTGACGACGAGTTTCAATTGCCGCCCTTGTGGTGGGGACAATTTCTTGACCATCTTGATCCTTTGGATCCTCGTCTTGACCTTCTTGAGGGCCTTGATCATCATGAGAAGTCTCTTCATGAGGTGGAGAAGGATGATCTTGCCCTTGAGTAGAACTTGGAGAAGTGGAGTTGGGTTCGATAATCTTGGTGGAGGAGGCATGATCTTTTTGTTGATGAAGATCTTGTTGAGATTCATCATGAGCTTCATCTTGAGAAGAAATAACATGCCCTTGTTGAGGAGGATCTTGAGATTGATCTTGAAGGGAATCATCATTTTCTATGAGTGAGACACCTTGAGGTTCTTGTGATGGTGAGGTTTCCTTGATGGGAGAACTTGAATCATCTTGAACAACTTCTTGATGGACTTCAATTGGGCGTAGAAAGCCCACTCCCATCTTCTTAATAGCTTCAAAAGGTTGTTCATCACCTACATCACCAACACCAACTTGCTCCACTTGGGAGCCATCATTTTCATCGAATTCCACACTACAAGACTCTATGATAATCCAGGAGGATTTATCAAAGACTCTATAAGTGTGGGACTCGCTACCATAACCGACAAAAATCCCCTCAAGAGACTTAGAGTGAAACTTACCCAACCGGACACCCTTGACGAGATAATAGCACTTACATCCAAACACTCGGAAGTAGCCAATGTTGGGATTATTGCCGGTGAGGATCTCATAAGGAGTCTTCTTCAATCCCTTGCGGAAGTAGATGCGATTAGATGAGTGACATGCGGTGGAAATAGCCTCCGCCCAAAAGTTGATGGGAGACTTGAACTCCGCCAACATAGATCTCGCCATGTCGATGAGAGTCCGGTTCTTTCTTTCGGCAACGCCATTTTGTTGAGGAGTGTAAGCAGCGGAATATTGATGACGAATGCCTTCTTCACTAAGAAAGTCGTTAAGAGTGTAGTTCTTGAATTCCGACCCATTGTCACTCCGAATAACCAAAATGGGAAGGTCATGTTGGCGTTGAACTTCCTTTGAGAAGTCGATGAAGACTTGTTGAGTTTCATCCTTGGTATTGAAGAAGTAGACCCAATTATACCTTGAATAGTCATTAACAATCACGAGGCAATATTTCTTGCCACCAAGACTTATCTCCGGAATTGGTCCAAATAGATCAACATGAAGGAGCTCCAAAATCCGGGATGAAGATATGATGGTATTGCTTGGATGAGGAATATCATGCATCTTGCTTTCCACACAAGCTCTACAAATTCGATCCCTTGAAAAGGAAACATGATCTTTTAGTCCAAGGATGTGGCCACCCTTGTGAAGACTTTGCAAAGTATGCATGTTTACGTGAGCTAGTCAGCGATGCCAAAGCCAACCCACGTCGGCTTTTCCGAAGAGACACATGGCTTGAGAAGTGGTGGCTCCGGAGAAGTCCACCACATAGAGCTCATGCTCCACGTGTCCCACGAAAGCCACTCTTAGCGACTTGCTCCACAAGAGAACCACAATGTCCTTATCAAAGAAGGGAGAGATCCCCATCTTTGTTAAGGCACGAACCGATAACAAATTATAGCCAAGAGATTCAACAAGCATGACATTGACTAGAGAAATGTCGGGGGCAACTACCACTTTGCCAAACCCGGTTACCTTAGACCTTGATAAGTCACCAAAAGTTACGGTTACTTGATCTTCATTAGGTTTCAACTCCGTAACAAGTTCTTTGCTCCCGGTCATAAGACTTGTACATCCACTATCAATTATCCATTTTGAACCACCGGGAGCAAGATCCTACAAGAGATTAATTCTTGCATTTAGCAACCCATTGCTTCACAATGGGTGCTTTATGGTTAGCGACAAGAGATTTAGGAACCCAAATAGCATATGAAATAAAACCATAGTAGGGTCCAATGTAACAAGCACAAACATTCCCATAATAATCGACATATAAAGCATAGTTAGGGTTGTTGTCCCCGGCGTGATCTTTACGAGTAGGCTTGCCCCTTGTGACATTCCTACTCGCAAGACCTTCCTTGGATTGAATGGAGTCGGCCTTCTTGGCTTGGATGGGGTTGATGCTCTTGGGAATGCCCTTCTTGGCATTCATCTTGATGGGAGGCACATATCCAAGACCTTCCTTTCCTTGTCGAGTGTGAGGCTCCACGATGGAAGTCTCAACAACTTGTTTACCTTTAAGAAGGATGATCTTGGATGTGGCGGCCTTAGTCATCTCACTCTTCAACCTAGCACTCTCCTTCACAAGATTAGCATTATCACAAGAACACTTAGAGGTAGAGATGCTAAGAGAATCAAGGTTAGTTAGCCGAGTTTGAAGTTGGGCATACGACTCTTTTAGAAGAGCATGTTCACTCTCCAAAGCTTTGTGAGCTGTGACAAGCTTCTCCATGTCCTCAATGAGTCGAACATGCCCAACCGCAAATTCGGCTTTATCTTGTTGAGCCACCTTGAATTTAGCAAAGTACATATCACGATCCTTAATGAGCTTAGCATGTGAGGAGTTATGAGTTTCCTCAATAGTTTCAAGTTGCTCCTCAAGACGAGCATGATACTCTTCAATCTCCTCAAGAGACGACTTCAAATAAGATAGAGAAATAGCGTCTTATCTTTCTATCTTACCCTTCTCTTCATTGAGATGCTCTAGCTCACCAATTTGAACCATGAGGGCACCAACATGTTTCTTGCTATCACCTTGCAAGTTAGTGATAAAGGAGTCGAACGCCACAAGCTCTTGCTTGATTTGAAAGCTAGAGGCATCATCAAGCTCATTCATTTCATTCATGAGAGAGGAGGAGGATGAAGGTACCTCCGATGCCTTTGCCATAAGACACTTTGAGCTCTTGGTGATGGAGTTCTCATTAGGCGATGTGAATAGAGACGATGAAGAGCTTGTCGTAGTTGAAGGAGTTCTTGTCGTTGATGGAGAGATGGTAGTTGTCGAGGTGGTGGCAAGGGCCGCCACTTCATTTGGGGTTTCTTCCTCCGACTCTTCATCATCGGTGGGATACTCCTCTTGAGTCAACAACATGATGCGAGGCTTCTTGTTAAAAGGCCTCTTCTTTCCATAGGCCTTCTTGGGAGGCATCTTGGTTTTGTCCTTGAGCACTAGACGTCCGCCATGCTCTTCTCTTTTCTCATAAGGGCACTCGACAACGAAATGGAACTTGTCTTGACAATTGTAACATGTCCTTGACTTGGAGGGTGAGACCCTATCGGCTTGAGGTGCATTCTTGTCAAAACGCATCTTGCCTCTTGAGGGATTGTTCCAAAAGGTGCGAGCCGCAAGAGCGAGATGGTCATTGTAAGCAATCTTGAGTGCTTCCTCGGACATGGCGGCAAAGCTTCCAAGATCATCATCATCGTTGTCTTCCTCAACGGTAGCCTTCAAAGCAAGGTTGGTTGTGCCTCTTTGCATTCCAAGAGCCCTTGCCCTTGCATCTTGAGCATTCTTAGTGGCCACCTTGTATGCGGCCATCTCTTGCATAACCTCATTAGATGTCATGAGATGATAGTTGTGTCTTCCTTGAAGACTCTTGACGTCGGTAGGCTCACAAGCCATCATAGAGCTAACATACTTCTTTTTTGTCAAAGCATCATCAATATGAGAGGCACCCACTTCTCGAAAGCTTGTGGCTATGGTCACCAATCTTTGATACATCATCTCATGGTCTTCACCATCAAGCTTGAAAAAGCCCTCGGCTTCATTGCTCAAAGAGTCATAGAGGTTCCTTCCCATGCTATCATTTCCAACGAACAACTCGGAAAGACCATCCCATGTCTCCTTGGCGGTGGTGAGATGTTGAATGCGAGCCATGTCCTTGTTCCCAACCGCCTTTTGGATCATGTAGAGAGCGGTGGCATCAAGTTGAGCCTCCACCACTTCTCTTCTTGTTAGGTTGGTCGGATCATGCGGCTTGTATCCAACTTGAATGATGCGCCACAACTCGATTGAAGAGCTGCAAACATGAGACTTCATCATGTATTGCCATTGAGAAAAGGTATAGTCTTTAAGCAACGGGGGATCACCCCTATGAGAAACTTGCGGGTGAGGAATAATGGGATCGGGGGTATGGTATTGGGATGGGGGAGGAGTGGCGTTGTAGCCTTTAGGCACTTCATCATTGGATGATGGAGTGTTTTGATGGGTTGAGGAACTACTAGCATCACCCTTCCCATCCAAAGGCAATTGCTTTCCCTTTATCAATTCGGGGTCCACATCAAGAGTAATGCCCGGAAGCACCGGAGGCTTTGAGGGCAATGCAAGAGAGGTTTCTTTAGATGTCTTGAGAGACTCAAGCATATCATGAAACTTCTTGAACTCGGTTTGTATGGACGATGTCAACTTTGTTTCCAAAGAGTTAATATCGGCCATAGTGGCACCTTTCTCTTGCATTGCCGCCAAAGTCGCGGCGTCCGTTTCGGAACCCTCCAAGGTTGGTCTCAAGCGGTGAAGCTTTTAAGAGACAACCTGGCTCTGATACCAGTTGAACGGCAGTTGGCCACCTAGAGGGGGGGTGAATAGGTGGTGACCAATTTTTATGTCTTTTTCAGTTTTAGGCTAGCGGAAAGTAAGTTGTCTAGATGTGCAACTAGGTGACACAAGTGACAAACTACAAGGAAGCTAAGCAAGTACAGGAAATAAAGATGCGTTAAAGGAGAGTGGAACGAAACAACCGTAGGAACTCGAAGACCAAGATTTTATCCCGAGTTCCACCACATAGGTGTACGTCTCGTTGGAGAGGTGTGAGCTACCACGAAGGTTTGCTCAACGCCACAAAGGCCTCACCCTGTTCTCCTGTGAATTCGACCACAAAGGTGCGAATCCACACTTCCACTAAGGACTCCTTTAAGGGCGGAGAAGGTCCCGTACAAATTCGTGAGGCACACACCCACAACTGAATTGGGGGCTCTCACAACGACCACAACAGGTCACTTCCACAAAGGAATCCACAAAGGATCAAAATACACAAGGTTGAACCTAGCTATCCACAAAGGAACCCTAGATTCGTTGCCCCTCAAGAAATAGAGAGGGAAAGTCAAAACGCTTTGGTGGAGATGTAGATCGGTGGCTTCTCCCTCAGATCCCCAAGTATCAACGGATTTGAGTGGCTAGATTGGGAGATCCGGGAGAAACGAGCTTCAGCACCAATGGAGGAGAGAGAAAATCTGGAACCTTAGAATGCTGGAGGTAGGTGGAGGGGTAATTATACCCCTCCCCAAAATCTGCCCGTTGCACAGCCACCAGCCCGGAAATCTCCGGGTTGAGGACCGGAGATCTCCGGACCCCGGAAATTTCCGGTGCAATTTCTGGCTGAGCAAGAAACTGGATCAGTACTGGTTGGGCTTCTTGACTTGGTCGAAAAACCTCTGTCACTCGGAGATCTCCGGATTGGGGCTCGAAATCTCCGAGCGCCGGAAATCTCCGGGATGATTTCCGGCTAAAATTTTTTTGGAGTCAGTACGCAATTTGAGTTCTGGACTTGGTCGAAATTCCTCTGTCACTCGGAGATCTCCGGACTGGGCTCGGAAATCTCCGAGCGCCGGAAATCTCCGGGAAGATTTCCGGCTCAGCTAGAGTTGGAGTCAGTACGCATTTCAATTCAGACTTAGTGAAAAATAAGGACGGCTCGGAAATCTCCGGTCTGTGGACCAGAAATCTCCGAGCCCCGGAAATCTCCTGACTGAATTCCTGAACAAATACCAAGTGTAGTTGAAATGACATTTAGGCAAACTAAGTGTTCCTCTTTATCAGTCTACCTGTAAAAGAGTCTGCATGCTTCATCACAAACATTAGAATACTTTTTGTGTTGTCATTAGTCACCAAAACCTGGGAGTACATAGAATGCACTTTCAGTAGTGCAACTCATCCAGGTACTCGTTACTAGGTACTGAAAGGATGGTTCCAGAGTTGTTGGTTTATATTTAAAGTACAAACATACTGACAGTGTTCAGTACTTGCTACTTAGAGGTAGCATAATTGCATTTAATGATCACATATCAAAGGAGATAGATCAGAGCAACACAAATTAGTCCCTTATTCAACCTGTGTGTAATGTGTTCTCTACTGTAATAATGTTCCAGTACTCCCTTTAATGTGATTCATTCCACTCATATTTAATTCATAGACAACTGAAGTATTTGATTTAATTTCTAGCATGTGAATTTGCATTGGTAATTTGTGCAATTTATGAAGAACATGGATGCCCCAATAAAATTCATAATGGTATAGGCAATAGACTTTTTTGGATAACCAAGATAAACATCATGATTTAGTTTTTTTTTGTAATGATCAGTAAAGTTGTTAATGATTCTTATCCAATTGTGTTTGCAGCACTGTCACCGGCGTAGCTGACCATAAGAAGGACACCTCAACCTTCAGTGCTTCAGATTCGGTTCCACAAAAGGTAATTTCCTATTATTTTCCTCGCTTGCAGTTCTTCAGCATTATTGGGTTCTGAGCTGTATTTTCTGCGTACACGATATTTTAACTTCGGTATTTCTTATAATATGTCAAGATGGATCATTTGTTGTATTGCCATCAAGAGCATGTAATATATGTGAGCACCAGCTCCCAGATTTAGTTAATTGATGATCTTGCTTTTAGTTTGGTATATATAATAATATATTTTCTACTCCTTAAGCTACAAAAATGTGCAAATGCATTCAATGGCTAACAAAAGAACATGTAATAATAGGGCCAGTGATTTTTTCAATACTGCTGTCCCGTCTTTCCTCGATTAAATTGTTTGCCATTTTCATTTGGTTGACTATTTCTTCTTGCTTATTTTTGCCCAGCAACCTGAATCTATTTTGTGGAAAACCCATGCATTTCTTACACTACTATGTTTCCGTTCGGTTTCACTACACGATTCTTCTTAATTTACATTATTTAAACTTATCTTTTCCAAGTACAGTACACATTTGTTGACCACGCTTTCTTCACCTCACAAAATGCATAATAATGCTTTGCTCCGTTTGGAAATACAGTTCATTTCCTAGGAAAATTCTAACGACTTTCTACGGTTCATTTCTACAGATTCTAGGGAGTTTCTGCCATTCATTTCCGATATGACCGGTTGAGTATGGTTGTCATTTTACCATCGAATATATAATATGCCAGATTGATGGAGTTTACATGTGTTTCCATTAGTTAAGTGATTTCTCGGCGGTCCTTTCATAACTGACAACTGCATATAATCATTAGGCTCCAAGGGTAGCTCTTTTGGGTACATGTTTTACTGCTACAGTGGAGTGAGAGATTCTCAACGGAGGTTATGATGCATATACTATTTTAGATTCAGCATTTGTGTGCTCAAACAGGGGGGCCTTGACATAAGGAGGTCAGCATTTGTGGCAAGGGTGTTGTGAGCACTGAATGGTAGTGGTCACTGTTGTTTGCTTTGTGATGTACAGATCAATAGCTTCCGACGTTTATGAGTTCGTTCCCTCCATGCTAGGTATTTTTTATACTGCACAAAACATGGTTATGTTTATCACGTATGTATAGTATATCACACTGTCAGCAGGATACAAAAATAATGGTCCATATTCACTTCTTCGCCACTGATTACCAAACACATGATGAGAAACATATCGAGGGATGCATGTTAATATTATTTGGAGTCAGCTAGCAACAAAGTTGAGCTATATGTTAAAAATAAATACTAAAGCATGGTATTCTCAGGGAAAGAGGAGGACGAATGGATTGTCAAGCTTACTGAGATAGAAAATTATGTGTAGAGTGAAAGTGGTGCACGAAAATAGAATAGCAAGCTTCATATTTTTCACAAGAGCCCAAATATGTTTTTATACTTCCAGGTATTTTACTTAAGGTAGCTAAATGTCTATGTTACAGAAATTGATTCTAAAATTCCTCTTAATTTCATGTTCTTTGGCAATTCCTTCTACATGTCTATGTTATACAGGTATCAAACTTTTTTTTTATTCTTTGGCAATTCCTCCTAATTTCCTGCTCTAAAATTGATTAGTTGGTTGTCTGAGCCATTCCCTAAAACCTAATATGTTTTTGCATTTCCTAGCGAGCTAATATTTACAATTTACAGATGCATTACTGCCTGACTGATTATGTGGCTATTAGATGTGCTTCTACTCTCACAGATTTTAATTGTTTTCTTTAAGCATTTGCAAATGATAAGAACAAGAGTGCAAAATAGCTCTCCAAGCAAGCTGTTGAATATTCTTTACATTCTATATAGCTTTCCAAAATTTAAGAATCTTCAACAGTTAAACCTTTGATGCAGTTTGTTCCAGTTCCAGTCTTTTACCTTTATTCGGGCTATGCTGTGATATAATGTACAACTTACAAAGTTTATTCATATCTGCACCTATTTTGGAAACAGATTAGGTTCCCATTGCACTTCCTAGAGCGTTTGAAGACTAAGTGCGTCTACCACTGAATGGTGCTTCCATTGCACTTCCTAGGGCAGCTTTTCCTGTAACACTTAACAGTTAACTGAAAAAATGAATTAGTACTTTCAGTCATTTGTATCTGATGATTATTCCTTATAAAGAAACATGTTTATTTTCATTTCAGGCTGTGGTCTTGAGGATAGGTGAAAAGAGTGTTTTGCGTGAGGTATAGCTCTGACTTTCCATGTAAGGGTTTTCTCAGTTATTTATTCATATACTATCGAATGGAGCTAGGATGAGGTTCTGGTAGAATTGATTTGTATGGTTTAGCTTTCAAACTTCCTGTAGACCTGAGCTCGAGGATTTTGTTTGTTTCTGCACCTGAAAAGTATGAATTGTATTACAAACTAGGTTCTGCATATGGATTTACGCTGCAACTAATTGGGATTTGTTTTACAATTCTCCTATATATTCTAGACATTTTTATATTTGACTTTTTCTATACAAGTGTAATTTTTTTCTCATTTTTCGAATTGGCATAGCTGTACCAATTTGGGTTTTGCCATCATGCTGGTGTTATTGTTTCTGTTTAGCACATCAATAATTTTTTTTGTTGCTTCTGAGGTAATCCGGTTGTTTGTTATTTCTACGTTCTGGTATTGCAAGGCCATAAGATGATCGATGCCACTGATTTAATCTTATGACTGAAACCTTTCAGGATAATCATGTGTCTTTTAATTCTTGGGCCAACGTTATTTAGATTCAGTATCAAATTTTTTTGAGCTGCGAGGAACATCTGCTATTCATGTCACAAGAGGAAAGACAAGGATATTAAAGATTGTTGAGTATAATATATACAAGGTAAGCATGTTTTGAGTGAATCACTTGAGCTCTTTTTCCCTAAATGCCATTTTTAATTTCTGTTTCATAACAAATTCAGAAATACCAAAAGTTATGAACAAATTTAACATTGATTTCGACAATTTTCTTTGAGGCTATGATCTGGATAACATTGTAATGCTACCAACTGATTCGTAAAATTACGCATTATGGGAGGTGCCTTATGCTATTGTCTTACAGTCTCCGATTTTCCCATACATAGTTGCATACTTCATTCAGTCCTATCATAATAGATTTCTTCAGACATGATAAAGTTTACTGCACCTATATATTTAGTGTATCATATAGTCTTGCTTTGCTACACAACATTTCTTATAATACACTGACTCTCTCTGTGGTTGCTATGAGTATACCAAAATGTTACATTATGGCACATCCTGCGGATAGCTTCTATGTGTTCTTTATCTTTACCGTCATGTGCTGATGTGCATGTTTATGCTAGGATATGTATAAGAATCAAGAGTGCTGCGCTTCAAAAATTTGCTCAGCAATACAACTAAATATAGAGCTATGTTATTCACTAAGAAATTCGGAGATTTAACTTGGACTCAATATATTGTACTGAAACAAGTTTAAACTTACCATTACCTCTACGATATCCGTTACAAAATACGCTCATATATATAACGTCAAGGGCGCGGCGTCACGCCACGCCGGATTCACCTAGTAATAATAATACGCTATATTAAAGCTGAAGCAAAGTCCCTACCTCATAGCGTTTTGGGTACTGTACAGGGTCCGATTCCTCCACTCACGCGCAACCACGTCTTGCGGCACTGTAGAAGAGCCCCTTCTACAGTGCGCGCACGCCTCCGCTCCGCCGATCGTCGATCCAACGGTTCGCGCGATGTTTTTCAAAAAGCCAATGTGTTTTCCAAAATTTACGAATCAGTCCCCTACATAATACGCTATATTAAAGCTGAAGCAAAGTCCCTACCTCACAGCGTTTTGGGTACTGTACAGGGTCTGATTCCTCCACTCACGCTCAGCCACGTCTTGCGGCACTGTAGAAGAGCCCCTTCTACAGTATGCGCACGCCTCTGCTCCGCCGATCGTCGATCCAACGGTCCGCGCGACGTTTTTCAGAACAGCCAATGTGTTTTCCAAAATTTACGAATCAGTCCCCTACATGGTTTATCAACCCTAGCCCTAGAACTAAAATCGACCTCATTTCCTCCCGAGTCGGCCTCCTCCGACTTGCCCCCGCCGCCGCTGTCCATCCCGCTCCCGCCGCCGTCCCGCCCCAGCCACGGCCCTCCTCCTCTCTCTCTCCCCGTCGCCCCCTCCTCCAGTCCCCGACACGGAACCTGACTCGCCGCCGCCACCGTGTCAGGACCCTCCTCTTCTCTGAAGACAAGAACAACGGCTTAACACTTTCAGTTACCTGTAGCTGATCCGAAACGCGGTGGGAGCGTCCGATGCTGCATCAACGGCTGTGATTCATCAAGCCGTCGCTTTTGAATCCTTTACAGGTGGCGAGCAGCTCACCTGCCCTTTTCTTTGTCGGAACTCTAATCTCTATTTATCCCCACATCCAGTGAAGGATTGGGCATGCTTGTAATCCCTGGGTTGAACCCTAGCCACCTCTGTTCGAGGCAAACCCTAAACTTTCCTCTGTAGCCAGCAATTCCTCGTGAAATCGACCTCTGAAGTTGCTGTGATGAACTGCGTTCTCTGAATCTCACTTTCAGTCCCGACAGATATAGACTAGGACCTGTCAATGGTATCAGAGCCAACAGATCCTTGGCGGCGTGGTGGACCTGGAGCCGGGCGAGGTTGGGTTCTCCCGTGAAATCCCTCTCCGTTCCTCCAGGTTCCGGCGGCGGGGTGAATCATCTCGGTGGCGGCTTGGCGGCGGCGGCACAGCTCGGGTGCAGATCGCGGGAAAGGACGTGGTTACCGGAGAAACTTTCTCGGTCGTGAAATCCCACCAACCCTCCCTGATCCGTGCATCATCGGGAGGCGGGCGGCGTTGGCAGCGGCGACGGCGGCGGCAGGACAACTCGAAGGAGTCAGGTAACAAGCTCAGCTTGCAGTAAAGCCCTCTCCTTTCCCAGTTGTTCAGGTGTCTGTGAGGTTTGTTTGTGCCCTACAAACTTGTAAAATCCCTCGCGGCAATAATGGCTCAAGAAAATTCTAATGATACGGGTATGCTCATCCTCGAGTCTCTACAACTAGATGTGAAAACCTTGCAGCAAAATCGGGAGGAGGATAAGCAAGAGTTCCTGGACTTCAGCGCTACTGTCAACAGAAACTTTGCTAGCATACAGACCAACTTCAGCGCAATCCAAACAAACTTTGAGAAGTTGTTCGCAGCAAGGAAGACATCAGCTTTGGAAATGTCTCCAGTGGCTAATTCCACTACTGATCAGGAGACACCTCACGCAAATACATCGGCAGTCTCGGTCAGGCAAGCGCACATGCCAACCCAAGTTCTACATGACCTGCCAGGCAAAGAACTGAACTTGGATGGTACACCAAAGATACCATATCGCGACCCACACTATGGACAGGTGACTATGGCAATTCCTGACACTCACCACAGGGGAAGAAACGAGCTGCAACAACAACAACAACAACAACAAGAAGAAGAAGAAGAAGAAGAAGAAGAAGAAGCCAACCAGCAACCCATACGTGGAAGAGAACTAGGACAACAACGGGGTGTGCCGTCAGTGAAACCGGCCAAGTTGAACATACCTGAATTTGATGGCACAGATGTTGATTCTTGGATACAAGTAATTGAGCTATACTTCGACTCAGCCAGAACAACACTGGAAAGTAGAACCGAGGTAGCAATTACTTACCTGAAAGGTGATGCAATCCAATGGTGGCCTGGTACTGGTTACCACTCCTCGAATCTGCAATGGCACCGTTTTTGCAGGTACTTGGGAGATAGGTTTTCTGAATCCTCTGTCTGTGACAACATTAAGAGGTTCCACTCCATCAAGCAAAGAGGCACAGTTGCAGCTTACATTCAGAAATATGAAGCAGCAATGAACCTCCTACGCAGAGATAATCCAGCACTGCCTGACGACTATTATGTCCACAGCTTCATCTCGGGCCTGTCTGACTGCATTCAAGCACATTTACAATGCCATAACCCTGCTGACATGCAAAAAGCAATGTGGTTAGCACGGAGAATAGAGTAAGCAAATCCACCCAAAAAGACATTTTACACACCACTACCCAATGTGAGACGGCAAGTCACATTTGAGCCAAGGCCAGCGAATGCTACACCAGCTAGTGTAATACAAGAAGCAACTGAGAAGAAACTGTGTTATAAATGCAGGGAGCCGTGGTTCCCAGGACACAAAAAGGTCTGCAAGCTTACTCAGAAAAATCAAATACTAGCAATGCAAGTGCCAGCAACTACAAAATCAGAAGGAAAAGTAAATGTGATATATATACAAGAGGAAGATTCGGATGATGAACCTGAAACAGAGGGCAATCCAGCTCTGCACATCTCTATGCATGCAGTCATGGGAATTCACATACCAAAGCACACTTTTACCCTAGCTATTCAAATAGGCTACTATGGGTACAGCATTGGTGGATAGTGGCAGCACAACCACTTTCATGACACCTGACTTTGCTGAAGCAGCTCAGTGTACACTGTTACCAAGCAATAAATTGAAAGTGATGGTGGCAAATGGAGGAACACTATTCACAGAATTCATCTTCTCTGACTGCTAATATAAAATACAAGGAGTTCCCTTCTCTTCTGATTTTCACATCCTGCAGTTGAAAGGGTATGATATCATTCTGGGAGAAGATTGGATATTCCACAACAACCCTGTTGAGCTAGATTACAAAAAGATGACACTCAAGGAAACAACACAGCAAGGAACTGTTGTTTGCTTTCAAGATGAAACACTACCACACAACACAGAAATCAAAGAGAGTCAGCAACTACATAAGTTGCTACAGGACTCAGTATGTGGAGCTTTGTTAATCATCAATGCAGTAAACACTGTTGCTAATCCGACAACAGAGATACCACCAGAAATACAAAGGTTGCTAGTGGAATATAAGTACATCTTCACTGAACCAACCGCATTACCACCTAAGAGGGATTGTGATCATACCATACCATTCACTGAAGATGCTAAGGTGATCAATCAAAGGCCTTACAGGCTACCACACCATCAGAAGAATATCATGGAGGATATCATTAAAGACTTGTTACAAAACGGTACTATCAGAGACAGCATGAGTCCTTATTCATCACCAGTGATATTGGTCAGGAAGAAAGACTTCACGTGGCGCAAATTTATCGATTTTCGCAAGGTTAATAAACAAACAGTGAAAAACAAATATCCAATTCCCATTATTGAGGACCTACTGGACGAACTAAAGGGAGCCAACATCTTCTCCAAAATAGATCTGCGCAGTGGGTACCATCAAATAAGAATGGCAGAACAAGATATTCCCAAAACAGCTTTTAGCACACATAATGGCCATTTTGAATATGTAGTTATGCCTTTTGGGCTAACTAACGCCCCAGCAACGTTCCAGCAACTCATGAACACAATATTGGCACCCATATTAAGGAAATTTTTCTTGGTTTTCTTCGATGACATACTCATATACAACAAATCCTTAGATGATCATGTACAACACTTGAAGCAAGTGTTTGAGATCCTACAGAAAAACTGCTTATTTGCTAAATCCTCCAAATGTGCTTTTGGTCAAGATAAAGTGGAATATCTGGGACACATTATTTCTGGACAAGGAGTGGCCACTGACCCCAAGAAGATACATGCAATTGCCAAAGTGGCCATCGCCTGAGAATGTTACTCAATTAAGGAGCATATTGGGTCTGACTGGGTATTACAGGAGATTTATTCAGAACTATGGGCTAATTTGCAGGCCACTGTTTCAGGCATTAAGAAAGGACAACTTTCTCTGGACAGATGACCAAGAACAAGCCTTCCAGCAATTGAAAACAGCAATGACTCAAGCACCTGTCTTAGCACTCCCAGATTTCACTAAACCATTCACACTTGAAGCAGATGCATGTGATTATGGTATAGGAGTTGTACTGATGCAACAAGGCAGGCCAATTTCCTTTCTGAGTAAAGCAATTGGACCCAAAGCTGCAGGCTTATCCACATATGATAAAGAAGCAATGGCAATTTTAGCAGCCATTAAGCAATGGAAACACTACTTTGCTGCCTCCTCCATCATCATTAAAACAGACCAACAAAGCTTGAAATACATCCAAGAGCAGAAGATAACTGAAGGCATACAACACAAATTACTCATCAAACTCTTGGGGTACAGTTATACAGTGGAGTATAAGAAGGGTAAGGATAATAAGGTGGCTGATGCCTTATCCAGGGTTAAGTACTCTATTTGCTCACTGACTACCAGTATGGCAGTTCCAGCATGGGTTACTGAGGTGATACAATCTTATCAAGGAGATACAAAGTGTAATGATTGGCTAACCCAACTAGCCATAACACCTGCTGGCATTCCACACATGACACTCTCAAAAGGGATCCTCGGATATAAGCACAAAATTGTTATTGGCACCAACACTGACCTGCGAAATAGGCTACTACAGTCTTTCCACAGTTCTGAGCTAGGGGGCCATTCAGGGGAAAGAGCAACTTACCAAAGACTCAAGTTATTATTTCATTGGACAGGGCTCAAACAGCAAGTCAAAGAGTACATCAAGCAGTGCCCTATATGCCAACTCAACAAACCTGAACACTGCAAATACCCTGGTTTGTTACAACCACTACATGTTCCAGATTTTGCCTGGACACACATAAGTATGGATTTTGTAGAAGGACTACCTGTCTCAGAGAACAAGGACATGATACTAGTGGTGGTTGACAGGTTCACTAAGTATGGACATTTCATTGCACTCAAACATCCAATTACAGTGAAAACGGTTGCAAAGGCTTTCACTGACAACATCTTCAAGTTACATGGCCTCCCATCTGTTATGGTCACTGATCGAGACAGGATATTCACTAGTCACTTGTGGCAAGATTTATTCAAATCTTTGGGAGTCAAGTTGCATTTTAGTACAGCCTATCATCCACAGACAGATGGGCAAACAGAGAGAATTAACCAATGCTTGGAAAACTATCTAAGGAACATGGCCTTCCTACAACCAAAGAAATGGCACCAGTGGTTGTCATTGGCAGAGTGGTGGTACAACACATCTTTCCATACTTCTTTGAACATGACACCATTCCAAGCACTGTATGGCAGAGCACCACCCCAAATTGCTGAACAACTACTCCCACCAGAAGATTCATAGGCAAAATTAATTCCTACAACAGACACTGCTACAATTGCACATCAGATCAAAGAGAATCTGCTAAAGCTCAAGAGAGAATGAAGGTGCAGGATGACAACAAGAGATCAGAGAGGGAGTTTGCAGTGGGAGACATGGTATATCTGAAGATCCAACCTTATCGGCATACATCTCTGAGTATCCACCGTTGCCTCAAACTCCACTCTAAGTACTATGGCCCTTTCAGAGTCTTGGAAAGAATTGGTAACACAAGCTACAAGCTACTCTTACCAGAGGGATGCCAACTCCAGCACACATTCCATGTTAGTCAGTTGAAGAAACACCTCGGCCCTCAAGCTGTGCCTACCAAACATCTGCCTCTACTGAACCCTGATGGTACAATCCTCGTAGCACCAGAAGCAATTCTCGATAGGAAAATGATACCCAGAGTTCAGGGATCAATTTCAGTTCCTGTCATCCAATGGCTTATCAAATGGACCAACCTAGCAGCAGCAGAGGCAACATGGGAAGACGCAGCATTCATCCAGAAAGCGTTTCCGGGCTTTCATCCTTGTGGACAAGTCTGATCTCACTCGGGGGGAGTTGTCAGGACCCTCCTCTTCTCTGAAGACAAGAACAACGGCTTAACACTTTCAGTTACCTGTAGCTGATCCGAAACGCGGTGAGAACGTCCGATGCTGCATCAACGGCTGTGATTCATCAAGCCGTCGCTTTTGAATCCTTTACAGGTGGCGAGCAGCTCACCTGCCCTCTTCTTTGTCGGAACTCTAATCTCTATTTATCCCCACATCCAGTGAAGGATTGGGCATGCTTGTAATCCCTGGGTTGAACCCTAGCCACCTCTGTTCGAGGCAAACCCTAAACTTTCCTCTGTAGCCAGCAATTCCTCATGAAATCGACCTCTGAAATTGCTGTGATGAACTGCGTTCTCTGAATCTCACTTCAGTCCCGACAGATATAGACTAGGACCTGTCACACCGTTGCACGGTGCTCGCGAGGGCACGGAGCCCGTCGAGGAGACCGCCTGATCGCCAGCGGCCGCGCCGCCACATGCCCACACGCCGAGCTCGCGCCTGGCCGAGCCCCTGCCCACGCCGCCGGGCCCTGCGCTGGACGAGGAGAGGGCCTTGCGCCCCTTTTCTTCCCATCTTTGCCACCATCCGTCCTCTTCCTCTCGCGATTTCTACATGTCGTCGAGCGACGCCGCTGCAGTTTTCTCCACGGTACATGCACGGCCGCTGAGATGGACAAGGAGGTTTCCCAATTCTCCACGTTCCAGCGGAACATGCTCTGATCGATAAGGTTTCTATTTGCCTCATGCGAACAACCTAACAGTCGATGCCATGTGATAGCTCTTGAGTTTATTTTGATTACGCTTCATCAATTAATTATTGTTTACGCCTTCTTCAACCAGCTTTACAGATTTCTACCAGCTGTTTTATTATAATTTAACGGTATGCAGGTTGTAAATTCCTTCCGGTATCAAGTCTCTGCAGCAGACCAATTAAACAAATAAATCACCCTCAATTACAGTCGATGGGTGCAGTACTGTAAGGTACTCTGGAATATTGCATAGCATGAGATTGCAGGGCAAGAATTGACGATGTCAAATCTGGCCACCCGGGTTCATTAGCTGACTCAAATACGCAAATCCTCTCACAATTCGGGCACCATTTTTTAGCATTACCTGCCAATCCGTTGTCTTCTGATTCAAGCAGTCTGCTTGATGCATCTGGGCAAACACAACACGCAAGCACACAAAATCGATTTGCTAGCCAGATTTGTGTCGTTCCTAGTCAGTCCCCTGTTCCTGGTTGATTTCTAAAAACTCTTAATCTCAGTTGATCAACTACTGGGTACATTATATTATAGAATTTCTACTGCTATCTTTGGTTTGCTGAATTTTAGTGGGGCGTAGAACAATATTATAGAAGTGCTACTGCTATCTTTGGTTTCCTGAATTTTAGTGTGCTGTAGAGCTGAATTTTGGTGCTGCTGGTAGCTGTTAATTTGCACTGATCTGTAGATGTTGCTAATTGAGCTTTGCCGCGACTCATTGCTAGCTGCTAACTTAAAGTTGGTGTTTTGTGTCACTTATTTGCAGATGGAAGGTAATCCATTTTTGGTGATTTCCTATCTTAGAACAGAGCATACGGTCTGCTTGGTTGCACAATTATGTTGCCAGTTGTTCAGTACAACATGCATATTTGTAGGTTGAGCGATTTTCTGTGCTGTTTAGGCAAGTTGGCGGTTAAACAAACCAGTTGTTTTTTTATCTGTAGGCTCCCAATTTCTATGGTGTATGTCTCAAGATGGTACTTTATTCGCCTTCTCTTAGTGCCTGATAATTTCTATCGCTTCACTACGATAGTTTATTTATTTTGAATCTATCTATAAGATTATGGCCTCATAATTTCCATGGTTCAGTTTGTGCTTTTACAAATGACCACATAGTTAATTCAGCTCACAACTATGACTATGTTGAAGTGTTTTTGTTTTATAGGATATTTACTTATTAATCAGCTAAAGTACATATGTACGTACAATTATTTCTAGCAGACCTAACATGGAGAACCTCAATGGATTTAAGGAGATAAATAAACGACATTCCCACATGCGATAGTTTCCTATTCAGTAGGCATGAGGGCTTTTCCTAAATTATATTTTTAATTTTATGTTATATGTCGATTGGTTTTTCTACTAAAATAAATGTCGATTGGTTTTTCTACTAAAATAAAGGATTAGAATTTGCCGTTTGACACAACCACATAGCGACAATTGACAGATTGCCACAAGCAAAAATTCATTTCATTGAGGTTAGCTTTTACAAGGCTTTAATTACTTACTACAAGGTATGAGATACTCCTTTTGTTTTCCTCATTACGACATGATGATTCCACAGCCTTCATGATTTTCCTTTATTGATTCCACAACTGATGATTTTCTTTTGTATGCACATAATGCAAAACCATTTGACATCCATGCAAAACGTATTAAAGAAACTGAAACTGTACAGGGTAAGAAAAGAGATTAAAACTAACTTCATAATTTCTTTGATTTACTTATCAAGGTTTACTTATGTGTTATATTTATTAAAAATACAGATGTCATCGGGATGGTATACAAGCTTATTGATATTCTTGCATCTAAATCAGGCTATGACTCAAGAAGACAGATCTTTATAATGACAGGTATACCATATAGCATCTATGACACTATATCCATGTAAGGCAAAAACAGCTTATATGTTTCTTTGCATTTTATTACAAACAACTAATATTGCTTTCCATTTAAAAGTGATGGATGTGCTGAGTTAGCTGAAACATTTGATGCACACTCCTTACATGAACATTCCATGGACAAAAATAGTCAATCTGTTATTTGGATCGCTCAGACTTTTCATGTTAATGATAATTTTCTACTGTTTTTGCAGCTTTGACATGGATTTGAGCAAGCACAACAATCACATGAACGCAATTTCGAGGAGAGAGTCCCAGGTTTGCTGAAGGAGAAAGTTATCTCTTTTGTTAATAGTTTATCTGTGGCCTTGTGCCTGATGCTTAGTTTTCCACTATTGGTTAGCAGCATTGAGAAAACTTTATGGTTTGCAGGCTAGGTGGGCATGTAATGGATATTGTGGTAGTATAGGGAATGAGTGAATGACGGTGGTTTGATTTATTTTTTAGAAATAAGGTGGTTTGATTTATTACTGGTGAGGCCACTATTGATGAGATTCTCCTTTTCTGTCTTCCATATGCAATGGTTGGGGCACTTATGTTCATTTGTTGTGTTGTTGTGGGTGCCAGGTTACTATTTTTGCACTACCTTTGCTTCTTCATCACATGTCCTCTGGATATTTCTTTATCGTTACAGTTTTAATATCAAAATTGTTGGCTTAAGTAGCACAAATCAAGATATTACTTTTAAATTCTAAATCTAAATTGAAAAACTGGCACATGGATCACAATGTGCTAATTTGAACATTGAAATCCATTATATAACCAACCTTATATTTCTGTAGCAGCTACATAATTTTGGCTTGCATTTCCCAATTTGGTTAGACAATTTTTGCTTACATAGGATATGAACCCCATTTTTATTTCAGCTCCACTGACACCATTGGTGGCAGTAACTTTAGGCTTTCATGAATGGGGTATGCACTTTACCTTGCTGGAATGATGTTGCCCTCATGAATATGACATGCCCTCTCTTGAGGTTGGAGACAGGAGGGAACAATGTAGGTGGCTGTTGTAGCGAGAGTTGTGTTATTCGTGTCGCAATAGCAGGGTGAGGCGAGTGAGTTTTGATGTTTTCTTTCCTAAAGTTTTTTACCTCGATGAAATGCCAGTGTACCATTTTTTTCCTATATTGTGATTACTTGGTGGTTTATCATTTGGCTTATATGATTAAATTTCCCCTTTACAGGTTACACTCTATATCATTACGTACCACAGCTCTCTAAAATTTGAGCTTATGCTAGCCTCAGGTAAATTACTCTTAAATTTGTTGTAAATGCATGTTTAGTACAACCTATTTATCACTTCACGCCATTTAAATCGGTGTGGTGTGTTCGCTGCTGCGGTAAGGCAGATCATATGGAGTGTGGGATTATCCTGAGCACAACTGGTTAGCTGGCTACGCGCTATGAGGCTTCGATGCCTTCAGTCTGATCCTAAAGGTATGGCCCCTATCAATATATCAAAGAAGCAATAGAAATAATCGAATCACTTTTCCTTTATAAGGAGAACATGCATCCTAGGGGCAAGCTTTATGGTCAACTTGAACATAAGGTAGTCCAACGAATTTCTGATTATGCTTAATTTTGAGTTATTCTCTACTCTATCCCCACAACTTCTTTTAATGCAATCCATAAATTTGTTCATTTAACTTATTATATTCCACAACATATATTATAACTATTAATATTCTATATTTCATATAGGAATAAATATCAATTTGGTTATCAGAAGCCCGAATGGGACAGCCAACCAAGTTGTTCATACATGATAAACAATGGATTAGTTGAATTTTCTCAGCAACATATGTTTACTATCTATGTAAATTTATTTTCGCCGACTTTAATTAACACTATGTATCAAACATATGTATAAGGTTTATCTTCCTATCTACTGATAAGACATTGTACAAAACTATAACACGCAGCAATGCAACAGGCGCGGCATGCCTCTACGAGCTACCATTTATGTCATTCCAAAGTACAGATAGGCTACATTCAGCACCATTTACCATTATTGTAAATACATATTCTACAGTACTCGCTACAATCACACAGGCGCGGCGTGCCGCTGCGCCAAATCTTCCTAGTACCTAGTGACGCACGCAGAACTATTGATGGAGTAGAGAACTAGCAATTGAGTAGATTATTGTCGTGTTTAGGCTGGATTTTGTGTGAAATCATATTGTAGATCTGCAAACTAATATATATGTTCTTTTGTCCTTCATGTTATGCACATCTATGTACTTTATTTGTAGAATGGCCGCTGACCCAAAAGCAAAGAAATATAGTAGGGTGTACCTTACATGGACTCCTGAAATGGATTCGACATTGTTGGATGTCCTTGTTGAGCATCACAACAATGGTGACCATTGTCAGAATGGTTGGAAGCCACATGTGTATAATGCATGCATGAAGCATGTGAAGGAGACATGTGATGTTGTCATCAACAAGGACAAGATAACAGCAAGACTTAAAACGTTTGACAAGCATTATGAGATCATTAGCAAGATGCTTGCTCAGAGTGGCTTTGGATGGGATTGGGAAAATAACATGGTGTCGGTTGAAAGTGATGAAGTGTGGTCTCGATATGTGGAGGTATTTAAAAGTAAAACTATGTTATGCTTACTGTTACAACTTTACTATCATCTCTCACATATAAAAGCTTATTATGTAGGCTAACAGGAAGCAGGTTGCTACATGAACAAGGTAGTGAGGAGCTTGGAAGAGATTAAGACTATATATTCAAAAGACCACGCAAATGGTGGAGGTGCCAAGTCAGCAGGGGAGTGTGCTCGAGGCATTCAAGAACAAGACACACCGGCATCCGAAGACACTCCTGAGGTGCCTCAGAAGAGGCAACACACTTCAGATGCTATCTTATGCATGATGGGGCAGATGAGAACTTCTTTTGATGATGCTTTGAAGTCAGCTGAGCCACTTCATATGCCAAAGGTGACTCCTCCAAGAGAAATCCTTGATGCACTAAAGAAGATACCAGATTTGGAGGATTGTGAGATGTTGAGGGCTTACGGGAAGCTTATCGTCAATGAGCGCTTGTTTGAAGCACTCATGGCACTCCCTGAGAACTCTAGGAAGCCATGGCTCTTGATATTGCCTTGATGGTTGCTATCAGTCTGGTTGTTGTTATGAACTAATATGCCGAGGATTACCCGCGTTGAGCTATTTTGTTAGAGACAAAATTATTATCCATAAATTTGTTTGAGGTGTTCAAGAACAAAATTATCATGCATGTTTGATGTTCGTACTTGAAAATTATCTACGCATGTATGCTGTATTTTTAGCAATATTTGGATAATTCTAATGTTGTTACGTGGTCATATATAAACACGTACCCATGATTGATTTGGTCTTCTATGTATAAACACGCATGCATAATTTTGATCTGGTTGCACTTGATCTGGTTGCACTTAGCACATGACGTACGTGGATCATTCTAATATATACGTAGTACTTCTAATATATACATAGTACATGACGTACAGAAATTGCAGTTGATCATTCTAATATATCATACACACGCAGATAAGTTTATACTATTCAAAATAAAAATAACATTCAATCTTGTGGTTCATACATCAAAACTGGAAATGGAATTTGGTGTCACCCTTTGATTCTAAGGGCAAATATGATGCATACCCAAACAACAGAATTAAAATCGGAAGCCATTTCATTTCCATCTTGGTTTTGGTATTCCCACTCCATTTCAATTCCAAGCCCCAATTCGTGCATCCAAACAAGAGCTTAGTGATAATGCTCACAGTGTGGACCTGAATCAGGCACACGCTGGTTACTGTTGTAGCATATGCGGCCCATTATCTCCGGCCTACTCGACAGAAGTAAGGCTGATGGACTGATGCTGGATGTGGGCAGCGAGCTTCCAGGCGATGCTCTTGGCAGTGCCTAGCACTTACAAATCCGTGGGTGTTGGCCCTTTCATGGCGTTTATACATAGCTATTATTTATACTAGATGGATACCCCGCGCGTTACAGCGGGTATCACTAAGAACAAAATAAACGCTTAAACTCTGAAGCAAACTATAGAAATATGCATGCATGAATAACACGTGATTTAATTTAGTAATTACATTGAGGAATTGTGTGGTCTTATATTGAACCACAAAATAAAAAGATGATGTGGCTAATTTAATGGCTAAAGAAAAAAATGATGTGGATACTTCCATGTAGAGATGGACAATAAGTAATTAATTTTTGTGAGATGATGTGGATAATTGGTTGGCTAAAAGAAGAAGTGATGTGGATAGCTTGCATGTTGAGATAGAATCATTTATTGTAAGTTAGTGGGGTTTTGCTTTATAAGAAGTATAGATTTCACTAAATAAACTATTATTTTCTATGGTTCCGTAGAAAAACTATTATTTTCTTTTAATACATCAAGATGCGTACATGATGTTTTGACTTACATGAACATCTCAAGTTCATTCTCGGTAAAATCTATTTTTTTTGAAAAAATATCTCGGTAAAATCTACGTGGACCATAGAACGAGCAAACTGAATTTCTACGTAACTATCTCTAGAAGCTAAAACCACCTCTTAATATAACAACTTTCATGTAGATTCTACTTCATAATAAGATGTTGCCTACTACTGACAAACTAACTCACCGAAGATGGAGTGGGTGTAATAAATGTTATTTATGGGACTGAGAATCTATTCAACATTTATTATGATATGTTCTTTCACTCATCTTACTTGGAGGATAGTTCATATTAATTTTCATGTACCCTTCTAACCAACATCACAACAATGTTTAAAAATTGGTTAAAGGGAAGTCCCAAATTTGTATCAGTGTTTGCATTTTAGTTTTGAATATATGGAATTATCAAATGACATCGCTTGTTACAAGACAAAAGTTGCTCGTTTTTACATGTTATACACATTCCTACTCATAGGATCTATATGAGGTTCTTCCTTCTACAAGTGGAGCGGCTTGAGCATATGGATTCTGGTAAGGACCAACATGATCCGAAGGTTTTTTTTAGGCCGATCTATCTAGACAAACCAACAATAGCTAGAAAATTGGGCCAAACCAAATTCAACCACAAACTGTGTGAATCTTCACACGTTGGAATTGATTAGGATAAATCTCGCGTAAACAACAAGTGACAGAAGAAACGGACAACAATCAAAAACCATCAACATGTATGCGGCTACCCATCTTGGGACGAACCTCTCGATTATTTTCAATCTCAAATTCTTGATTCAAACATACATGGCGGTTGTCGAACTGTCTATATAGGGTAACTCAAAAGCTAGCTCGGTTGGATAGGCCCAAACTGACCCTAACACAAACTTAAAATCGAAAATAAAATCACAAGTATCCAACAATATGACATGGCTAACCTAAAATACTAAACAGTTGTTTCGACCTCATTCACTAAACAAAAAAGATGCAAAATTCAGTTAAACTTGGTCAATGATTTTTTACCAAAGCAAAACACATTGGTGATGTTCTGAAATTGGGGTTCACCTTATCATGTGGAGAGATCTCAATGCAAATTTGTCCAAACTTCAGAACATAAGGATGTGTCGCAAGAACGGGAGATGTTCTGCTCTTTAGATGGGGGTCTTATTTATGATTATATCAACACCTTCACTCGGGTCATTTACACGAGAAGGACTTCTACCCGACAACCGCATAGTGTGATTTAGCGAGCAATAAACAAGTGATAGTGAAACTAGAGAGCGACGGGAAGCCATTTTCATAAATGTGTGGATTCATCAGTTTGCTACAAGAAAGAACCAAAGTTGTCCAATAAAACTAGAGACTGCTAGAGAGAAGGATAGAATTGTTCAGTGGGATTTAGAAGGTATACCTTTTTCTTCCTATTTACTGGCTCGGACACAGAAATTGTCTAGGATGAAAAGAAAATGACATTTCTCAATTGTCACCACCTGGCACATATAAGCCTGATGTGATGTATCTGAATTAATTCATGTTTTGTGGAGTCTTTCCTTTTTTTTTAATATTCTTATTTAGTCTCAGTTTAATTAGGAAACAAATGCGGAATTTTCCTCCTATGCCCGTCACGCGAGGGCGGCTCCAGAGGCTTCCGGTCCAATCTCAACTGACCCTCCTGAACGGATAGACGTCGCCTAAAGGGGGGTGAATAGGCGATTTACAACTTTTTCGGGAAGCCGGATTATCCGGTCCAAGAAAGACCTGGATATTCTGGTATGCTTGATAAAGACGGAATAAAACTAGACGTTTACTTTAACAAGCATACAACCTAGATATATAAACCAGGCTCACCTATTTGCACCAACAACTTATGCTAAACAATACAAGTAACAAGGTGATAACAAGATAGATGACTTGAAGCACGAAGGCTATCACAATATAAAGTGCATAAGCAAATGGCTCGGATATAGAGATAACCGAGGCACGCGGAGACAAGGATGTATTCCTGAGTTCCATCCAAAGGGTGTACGTCTCGTTTGGAGAGGTGTGCGTAAGCACAACAAGTTAGCTGCAACGCCACACAGGCTCACCTTCTTCTCCTGATAATCTCAACCACAAAAGGTTGCGAGTTCACCTTCCACTATTGATATCCTTTGGGGCGGAGATCGAATCCCGTACAACACTCTTGAGACACACAGCCACAACTTAATTGGGGGCTCCCAAGTTTTGAGGCACACACTCATAACTTATTTGGGGGCTCTCAAGTGACCACAAAAGGTCTTTACCACAAAGGGTTTTGGACAAAAGGCCGACCACAATAGGCGTCTAGGGTCCAAAGACCCAAGAGTAACAACCTCACAAATATCACCACCACGAATTCTCGTGGAGGGCTCAAACCGATGCAAATGCAATGGCAAGAGCAGACAAAGTACTTCACTCTCAAATTCCAACAATGCAACAAATGCTTATGGGGGAATAAGAGAGGAGGAACAAAGGAAGCCACAAAGAAGTCAAATCCTTCACTCCCAAATCCCACCAAAAGCAACTAATGTTTATGGGGGGAGAAGAGAGGAAAAACAAAGAATAAGAACCACAAAGGAACTACAAGATCTAGACCCACTAGGTTCCCCTCACTTAGAGGAGAGAAGGATTGGTGAAAATATGGATCAAGATCTCCTCTCTCTTTTCCCTCAAGAAAGTAGCAAGAATCATTGTAGGGATTGAGAGATCTCAAAGCTTTGGAAGTCAACAGTGGAGTAGGACCAAAACTTGGGAACCATTTGGGAAGATGACCCCTTAAATAGGTTCCCAACAAATCTGCTCGTTGGGGACAGTTTTTTTCACTCGAGACGGAATTTCCGGGGTCCCCGGACACCTCAAAACGCGTCCATAAAGTGTTTCCTGGTCAAACCGGAAGTTTGGGCGGAAGTTTGGCCGGAACTTCCGGCCTAGTGCCGTAATTTCCGCCCCTGACAGAAACGTCAACACGAAAACGATGATATCTTGACCATCCGAACTCCGTTTTCGATGATTTTTGTCTCGTTGTAATCATCACGAAGAGCTCTATAAGACCATGCAGAGAAACATCATAGTCCAACAAGTGAGGTTAAAACCAGATGGGGAAATGTAAAATCTCTAGATAGGAGAACAACCGGTAAAAGCTCCAACATAAAAAACGCAACAAGTTTACCAAAATAAAACCGTTTTCGATGAACTAGAGCTTGACATGGAGATGAACCAAGCTCTAATTCCTCACAAGGATAAAAGTCAAATAAGAACCAAGAAATATGATATGCCAAATATGCAAAGGTTTGATCTCTCCACAACGATGCAATCAAGTTACTCACTTGAGAGCCCCTCTTGGTAGTACGCCTATCTATCCTATAACCCTATCAAAATCATACATTTGTCTTTAGCAATCCATTTGAGTTAGATGATGACTATCTTGATCACTTCAAGTGGATCATATTTCTTGATTGCGCGTCCAAGCACATACTTGATGAAGACTTCTCCAAATACTCCCCCATACCCATAATGGGAGAGTCTCGCTAGGCTCCGTCTTCATGTATCCATAGCAAGCTCCAAGAATAGGATCTCTTCAAGAAGCTTCTATTGGTCTTGCACATCTCAACTTGATGACGATCACCACATGACGTCATCCTCCTTGAGCTATATGAAATCTTCATTTGTTGCAAGCCAATGGGAAGATATCTAACCTCATATAAAATACCACACACACATATATCATGGGTTAGTTCACAAAGCTTTACGGACAAGTGTTTACCATTCCAAGAGATACAAGATCCCTCTTGGTACATCTTGTAGCTTTGTGTGTTGATCAACATCTTGATCAAACTTGTATCTTCCAACATTTCTTCCCTAATATGATGTTTTGAATACTTCAAGACATACTTGCAATATGCTCAACTCAACCCATGACCATCCATCATATACATCATTGAATGGAACCTTGGTCATCAAATAAGCTTCTAGAGTCCAACGCATGAACTCCATTATTCCCATGGACACGATCTATAAAGATATCTCAATGCAAACATTAGTCCATAGGGATTGTTATTTAATTACCAAAACCACACATGAGGGAAAATGCTATTTCAATCTCCCCCATTTTGATAATTGATGACAATCTCTTTTGAGAGGGTTTATAATATGGAATTTAACGAACAAGAATGGTTGTACTAACATCAAATACTACAAAGGTATGTGATGTTAGTCCATCCACATATATAGAGCAAACTCCCCCATAATTTATGCACGTGTGTATGAACATGAATTCATTGCATATATTGTCAACCATTACAGATGGTGGAGTTTCCACTATATATGAAACCAAGCAACAAAAGAAAAGGCAAGGAAGACAAAATGCTTAAGAAGAAACCAAAGTACAAAGCCAATTCCATACAACCCTCCAAAACTTCTCCCCCATTGGCAATAATTGCCGAAATTGGCGAAAAGCTTTAAAAAGGTAACATAATAAGATCTCCTCCATGATTTATGCATTTCTCATGATATGAGTGAAATCAAATGCACTTATCCAATGACGAATAGATGGAGGGGATCAAACTATATTGAGGATCCAACAATTGCACAAGAAAGATATCAATTGAAATCCACTAGAAGGATATCAATTGTAAAAGAAGAATGCATTCACAAAGAAGAAAACAATCAAGGGATCCAAAACCAATTGAGCATAATATATTATGATAAGATCAACTAAGTGTTCAAAAAAATAAGAGGGAACTCCCCAAGGTACGTGCATAATGAAGGATTTGCATTTCAATATAGTATGCACAACATGGAATCCTCACTCACTTCTAGATAATTTTGAACACAAACAAATGTAGAGCAACAAGAGAAAGAAGTGAGAAATGAAGACTTGCTCAAACGAGAAAGGATGGGTGTGTCATGAAAATACATTTTAGGAGACTAAACAAGGATGAGCCTAAGCATCACCATAGTATTTCAAATTATGAGGCACATAGTGCATATCATGTATTTCGAATACAAGCACACCCAAGAGAATATATCAAATAGTATCACAAGCTTATTAAGAATCAATGTGATACCAATAGAAAATCAAAGCTTATGCCTTTTAGAGATTACCAAAGAATCAAGAAAGTAATAAAATGTGATCACTAACGATTTTGAATACCAATTAAAGCTGTAACTACTTTCATGTGTATAAATTTCTAGGTAGACACTAAGTCAACAAAGAAACATGCACACACAAAAATAGGTGCAAGGTAAAAACATGATATCCAAGAGGAAGTCATAGATACTCCGATAAGAGTTTCGCTTAAAAGCAAAGCACATATCTCAAACTAATCTTAACGGACATACATGAACTTCCAACACCAAATTCTCAAAGCATCACAAATATCCACATAGGATAAGTGATAGTTGGGATACTTCGAGACACAAAATAAATATCACATAAGGCAAATGATTTATGAGAATTCATCAATATTAAACATGAGAGACTTTGAAATGAATTTGCTAGAGTAACATATTGGGGATAGGTGAACCATGAAGATGATTATATAAATCCCTTTGATGTGTAATCATCCCGGCTTGCTCGATCACATTAGCAATGAAGATATTTTAAAAGAAACTTTGCAAAAATCATATCAAATGTAACTTAGAGAAACTCGTGCCAAAGAACAACCTACACAAGGTTGAGAGCTAGAAGTATATGCATGATTTAGATACTTGTTACCGAGATAGCATTGACTGTGTAGAAGATGAAAGTTCACAATCATCCAAGCATGGCTACAAGAAGCACATGGTGAAGACATCTTATATAAAAAGAGACAAGCTTCCAATGCATCTCCCATGTACCTAAGACAAATCAAGTATACTATGGTACCCAAACTAATTGGGTCCAAAGTAGTTAGACCAACTACAATACATAGGACAAACTCCACATAAATATGTGCATATTGATATGAAATAAAATTTCATGCACATCTTAGCCATTTAGGATTTGATGGAGTTTATCCTATATATTGGATCAAGGAAAGTAAGTATGCCACAAGATATAATAATAGTAAATATGCATGCACAAACTTTACAGAACCAAACGAGATATAATGTGGACAAAACACTAATTAAATCAAGAAGTTACACGAAAATGTGACAAGAAAAAAAGATTGTCCAAAATATATCCAAGACCCAAATCAACACATGATTGGAGATACCAATAGAAAATATATCAAATGAAAACAAGGTCAAGGCTAAACCAAGGAGCGTAAGAAATAGATCAAACAAACATGCTCGACGGTTTATCTCATCCAAGAAGGTAGACTAAGAACCATGGGATGAGATAGCCAACTCCACAAAGAAGAGTAAGGTTCCAACAAATAAACCAAGCCCTTTACACTTTTCATGATGGCACAAAGTACCAAGACGAAAAATGTTTGTCTTTCAAAGAGACATGTCATCGGGATCAAATGCCAATTGAAGATAACTACTGTTTAATAATGTATAGGATTGCTCCCCCAAGATTTGTGCATTATTTATGATCTTGTATATGAATTCAAAATGGAGATCATTACTCTCCATATACATTATTAAAACATGATTCATGTTCAAGAAGAGCAATAAGATACCAAACCAATTTAAAGAATAGTGTTCTAAAGAGTATAGAGTAGCTTCCCCATGATTAGTGCATTATTTGAGATCTTGTATGTAAATACAAAATGCACACAAGTGGGATCATTACTCTCCATATATATTTTTGAGCACAAAGTTTAAGAAAAAGCAATAAGACCCGATAACAATTAAAAGGGTGATGTTCTACTCAATGTAGGATAGCTCCTCCAAGGATGGTGCATTACTTAGAATTAAGTCTTCGAATGTAAATGCACAACAATGGGATCCTTGCTTTTCCTAACTCAAGAAATCACAACACAAATTATGAGTAGAGAAACAAAAGGATGGTTAAACCTAAACAAACTTTGTGATAGAATAATACAATTTAGGAACAATAGCCAACGTAAATATGATCAATAATTTTACCACCAATATAATTATCTCATGTCAAATACAATGAATGTATTGAGATATTTCTCGGTGGTATATGGCAAATATTTTCAAGATCATATTTACAACACATAAGCATGAGGCAAAAGATAAGAAATGAAAAACATGCCTATATAGATATTCTTGATGACTTTGCATATTCAATGATCATACTAAGCATCAAGAAACTCTCTCACAAACAAGATACCAAAAGATGGGTGAACAAAGTGCATTTAAGCAAATATGGAACTTGTTTGAGTACCATGCCACCTAGGAACAAGATAATCAACAATATCAACTCTAGGTGACACTATCTCACATGTTCACATTTTCTAGGCTTGTAATATGCACATAGCTTATTACTCCCCCATAATGTGATAATCCTTTCTTTGTTAACAAGAGGCAAAATAAATGCAACAAGAGATAATTAATGCACATTAGAATTTGAATTTCTCATGACTAAGACATACCACAAAGAGAGTAGATAATAATGAAATATCACCACTAAGTGATATTCCTCATGATTACATATTTTAGTGTGGTGAGTTACCAAAAAGAACATCCATTAATATCCCGAAAAGAACCAATTAAGATAAAAGCAAATAGACAAGAGGCTCAAAACATACATGGTGTGCAAACCAACATACACAAGCTTGATTACTCAATCTAAAATAAGTAGAGTGCACAACACATATAAAACACTAGTAAGGTACAAAACCAAACACATGCAAGGGTGCAAGTAACTTTCAATGTATACATATTAATTAAATACAAGTTACCGCAAGGAGGAGCATTGGATATATGTAGCGTATCTGCACTTTAAATAAGGCAGATACCTGTGTATAGTGCAAATCCCTGGATCGATTCATTTGCACACACAGTTACGATGTAATATCACAACAAAGCGTCAATTTTATTACATCGATGATCCAGAATTACAACATATTCTTTACAAATTGCATAGCATAAAGCTAGCTTTGAAAGGTACACAGCGGAAAATACAATAGCAGTGAGCCTCTATAACTTTCATGCTGCCACAGGCGAAAACATGTTGGTTGTAGACTCGAAACCTTTAAACGAAACCTCACTCGTCATCTGATCAATCTGCAATAAGAAAAATATTGCAACAACGTGGGTCAGATTCCATTAAAAATGGAGTCTGGCAAGTGACACTATGGTGGACACTTAATGGAATAACTCTATAGCCTACATGCATATTTGGCTGGTGGAGTTGAAGGCTAATTTGCATAAAGCCAATTTTTCCTATTCTTTTGAAAACACTTTTCTTCTATTCGAGACATCCGTGGCATGAAATCCACTATCTCATTCTACCCTTGTTCACCCATCAAGTTTATATTTTTGAAGTTGGAATGGTGGAATCCTCCGTTGACGTCCTTGATCAGCTGCTCAAAATTGTCCGTAACCGGGGACACGGCTAAGTACTTAGTTTTACACTCTGCAGAGGTTGTGCACTTTCACCATTAGACCCAACAAACCCAAACTATCCTCATGCACACCATTTGTGCTAAGGAAAAGGAGAGAGTTGAGACGAGACTTTTCAGAAGCATTTTCCCGTCCCTTGCAGACTTGACGCGCTCCAAACTAACCATCTACCACCACCTGTCAAGTCGGGCCGAGTCCACGCAGCTTACTCCATCTAGCCAGAGCCCATTGACTAATGGTTGCACGAGAAGCATCTTCACTTAGAGAAAACTTTGGTCCCTTTATTACCCTGGGTGGCCATCCTCAAGTGTACGTACTCAGGTTCACTCATCTAAATGAGCCTGGGTCTTAGCCAGGTGCACCCACCTAAATGAGCCTAAGCAGCCACTCAACTCTAACCTCCATCCTCTTGCCACATCCACCCAGAAGTATCTTTAACTTAGTAGAAATTAACTTTTCACAAAACAACTTTTCCATAGCATCAATATTTCTACCAAGTTACCCATAGGATTCTAGACACAACTAGTGTAAGGGATATAGTAGTTTCAGCATAGCAATACTATCCAACACATGCATATAATAAACATACTAAGTAATGCATAGAAAATACTTAGAAAGTTTATGAGGGTGTGCCACTTGCCTTTGAATGTTGTCGTTGTTCACAACTCTTTTCAACAACGAACGTTTGCTCTCCGTTTAATCTAAACAATACAAGCAAACAACAATACAACAATCAACAGCAAGCAAAACTCACAATGCATACAATCACATACTAGATGAATAAATAAGTTTTATAAAACTTTCTAAGGAAAAATATGTTTGTGCATGATATGCAAAATATTCCTAAGGCTAGAAATACTTTTTCATGCTATGGAAATCTTTTAAGTTTATGCAAGTCAATTAGGTGGGTCAAGAATGACTAAGGGCTAAGGTCTTAAGTTGGATAAAAATACTTTGTTTTATATCTTCTTGAAACAAGCACTCTAATGGCTTAGCCATGATGTGCAAAATACTTAGAGAAAAATACTAAGTCATTTGTTCAAGATGATCACAATTATTATCAACTCTTTGTAAGTTGGACATTCACTATAGTGAGAGAGACAGACACCCGGCCAGCCACTTAAATTGTGGAACAGGTCTCATGTACGTGGACATGTAAGGTTTGTTTCCAGGCCGCTTCATCCCACTATGCTGCTAGGATCCAACAACATCAAGATGATAACATCATGATCAAATTTTGTTTAAGTCTAGAAGACAAGATTAGGCAAGAGGGAAAGGATAGAAAGAAAGATGTAGTTGTCCTCCAGGCTTCATCTCCAGACTTATAATATTCTCTTTAAGGATGTCTTGATTGAAGTCCTGGTTGTCCTGATGAATCTTCAGACTTGATGATTCTGGTATCCTCGAGGTTGGTCTTGGATTTACTTAGTCTTCAAGAAGTCCCAGAGGAGAAGAAAGGAGAAATGAAAGAGAGAGGGAGCAAGACTTAGAAAATATTTCTGGTTGGTCTTCATGAACTTCCTCTTGATTTTTCTTCTAGGTGCTTCTACTTCTTGGAGATACTTCTGAAGTCTTGTTTTGGCTAAGTCCTTCAATGGCCTTCTAGCTCCATCTTGGAAATACTAAGTGTCTAAGTGCATAGCACTTTACCAAAACACTAGGTTGAAAATAATCCTAACTTAGGGAAAATAAGGGAGTTTTCCTATAAGGAGTATAACTATACAATAGATATGTCATGCATGCAATGCAATTTATTTCTAAGGACAACACTTAACAAAATAAAACAACTAATTTTTCTAGATGCTAAAATTTTCTAAGGAAAAGATTTAGCATCTTTAAGATGTTGAAATTTTTCTAAGGAAGAGTGTTGTCGAAAAATAATTATCAGATATTTTCTAAGGAAGAATTTATTTTGTTTAAAGAGGCAAAATATTTCTAAGTACCTTTTAATATGAAAGTGGTCATAATATGACTAAGTACTTTATAATTCGAATAGATGATGAAAATAAATTTTAATAAATTGTTAATCAATTTTAATCATTATAACAACACTTAAAAGTATTTAATCAATATAAATTATAAAATCATAGAAACTTATTCTACAAAAATTAGTTGAAAAATACTACTGCCAATACTTAGACATTCAAATTTATATCAAAAGAGTTTGACAAGTTTTAAATTTCAAATTTGAAGTTATGTTCAATTTACCATTAATGCCACTTTTGAATTTCAACAAATTTTAATTTGACAAAACATAAAAGTAATGATGCCAAAAGTTTCTACGTGTCATAAGCTTTCCAAAAATATTTTATTTGTAAAATTTGACCAAACCAATAAAAAGTAGTGATAGATTTAAAATTTAGGATTTTTCTGCAAAACTGCCGGTCTTCGGTTGACTGTTGACTTTGACTGCTGACGTGGCAGGCTGACTGGGATTTGACTACGAATTTGATCAAAAATAAAGTTGCTCGGATGGAAAAACACTCTTAACGAAAGTTGTAGAGAATTGCGTGCTCTTTTTAATTATCACAATTATAAAATAAGTGGATGAATAGATTGGTCACAAATCTCAAAATACCTTTCTGGTCCGAAATATCAAACGCGAATATCTCTCAGCTCGCTGATCCAAAAGAGGTGAGGCTTGGGCAAAAGAAAGGTCTTGATCAGAGGAACAACTTTCGTTTTGTCGTCCCACACTTTTGAGATGGTTTGATTACTCGAATAACATCAAACACGATCTGTATTATACAGAAAACTACGTACGTTAAAATAAAAAGTTGTCAACAGGAAAGTTGTACATATAGAGTAGATCTACCTTTTCACCGAAGGAATTTCGATTTGGCGCAACGAGCGCGAAGAGATCTGAGAAATACGACTTCAGATCTGATGGATGACGATTCGAAATTCTTCCTCCACGCTTGATGAAAAGAGTTGAGACTTATTGGGATGGAAAGGTATCGACGAGATCTACAACAATGATTAAGGCCCCGTCGCGATTGGAGATGATTTTGTTTGTCGAACGAACAAAATACTATTTCGCTGATTAGGGTTTCGGTGGAACGAAAAGAGTAAAAGAGATGCCGGCGGCTACAGCGGTTTATATAGGCGGAGTGATGGTGGAATAGATAGGGCTCGGAGTTGTGAACGCGTAGGATCAAACGGATCCGGATTTGGAGTTATATATCTTGAGATATACGTGTTTGAATGAAAGGTGGTTGGAAAAACGAATTTTCAGAGTTTGTGTTTGAGTTTGATACCATCGGTGGGTTAGGTTCGTTCCTGGGCCGGCCGGTCGGCTGGCCCGATTCGTTTTTTTTTTTTTCTTAATTCATTCATAACTTTTGTTTTAGAACTCTGAATTAAGTGAAATTAATTTCTAAAAATTTCTAAAAATCATATCTTTATTTTAAAACATTTATGGACATGTTTTGACCACTTTTTAAAAATATTAATTTTGAATATTTGATTTAATGCAAATTTGACACTTTTGTCAAATTTGGAAATAGAAATTTAATTAATTTATTTATGGCTAAATAAAATTTGATACCACAATTGTGAACATATGAAAATAATTATTTCTAATAATTACAATCAAAATATTAAAGTAAAATAAGATAAATAGCATAATCGTTATTTTATTTTTAAATAGGTTTTCAAGTGGAAATAATAATTCAACCATTGTAATTTCAAATATAAATAATGCAAGAAAATGATGAATGCATGCATGAATTTTGTTTTCAAATCAACATACAAATAGTTTTCAAAAAGTTTTTAATTTTTTCTGATTTTTCAGAATTTGAAAAATCCTATGATGTTACAATATATGCTAAGATAATATAATCCAATTGACTTGACTTGAGAGAATATGAATGATGAAGATCCCTTAATTCTTCATGATGTAGTCAAGTCTCCAATGTCCTCCGATTACACCTATTGATCAAGTTTTAGCTTGTTGGTCCCCAACCAAGCTGGGTCCTAAGAGGTTAGTCACAATAGGCTTGACAACCCAAATGGTTCTTTTCTTGACACCACTTTGAGTACCAATAACTTTGGCAAACACATTGCCAATCTTATCCTTTCGAAGATTATAGACATTGTCAATTATAGTGGGGTTGGATAAGTTACCATGAGTGCATGAGGAAGCAAAGTGATCCTTCCCACGACATTTGAAGCAAAGTCGGCTTTTACCTTTCTTATTGGGAAGGGAAGGTTCTTCAACTTGGGAAGCTTGAGTTTGGACTTGAGGTTGCTTCCCTTGTTGCTTCTCACTAAGAGGCTTCTTCTTCAACGGGCAAGATCTAACATGGTGTCCTTCAACCTTGCACTTGAAGCACACAATTTTGGCTGAATCAATAGCTTGTTCTTGGCCCTTCTTCTTGACGAACTTGTGCTTCTTCTTGACATTGGACTTGTTCTTGTTATTGGAGTTGAATCCCAGTCCACTCTTGTCATGAGGAAGTTGTTGCACTCTCAACATGTTGTCGAGGGTGGACTTCCTTTCATGACACTTCTTCAAGTCTTTCTTCAAGGAAGTGACTTGTGCCTTGAGCTTTTTAAGTTCCTCTACATGGTTAGTTTCAACAAAAATACTAGAGGAAGTAGTAGCTGCATTGTTAGAGCAACAAGGCAAGGAAAGTAATTCATCACAAGATGTAGCAATTTTATGAGTGGATGAATTAATAGAACTAGCACATGGCAATAAAGCATTAGAAGTAAAAGTTGTGCTAATGTCCACAAGAGGCTCACAAGATATTACCTTCGTAGTGACCGCCTCATGAGCTAACTTTAGCCTAGCATGGGATGCTACAAGATCCTCATTAGAGCTTGAAAGCTTGTCATGATTTTCTTCCGATATCCCATACTTGCTAGTTAGCAAATCAAGTTGAGCCCTTAACTCAACATTCTCCTTCAAAATAGATGCTTCACATGAAGTGGAGTTAGTAGCACAAGCATCATTCACGATAGCAATGGAAGAAGACATCATGACAAGCTCATTGTTTAACTTAGCATTTTCTTTACTAAGCACATTATATTAGCAATAGCATGGTCATGTTTTTTTAGTGATTTTAGAAATTTTGAAGTTATGAGACTCCATGATAGTTGCAAGTTGCTCTTGAAGGTGAGCATTAGTTTCTTGTTCATCTTTTACATATGATTGAAGAGATACCTTTTCATAGGCATCTTCTCTCTCAATCTCACCTTTTAGCTCAAGAACATCCTCAAGCTCACCTATACGGCTCATAAGAGAGCCAAAGTGTTTCTTGCCAACTCCTTGCAAGTTAGTCATGAAATGATCAAAAGCAATAATTTCTTGTTTTATTTCAAGACTAGTATCATCATCAACATCATGATCATCACCATGAGATATATTGGAGTTTACGGTAGGAGATACCTTAAACTCTTTAGCCATAAGGCAAAGGTGAGTAGTGGATGAAGACGATGAAGAGTTACTTGAAACACTAATGGGGTACATGTCTTGTTTCAACAATTGTTGGGATTCTTCTACATTGTTAGCCAAACAAGTACTAGAGGAAGTAGAAACATTTGGATCATGGCAACAAGACAAGGAAAGCATATCATCATAAGATTTAGTTAAGCAACTACTACATGATATGCAACGACTATCAACACTAGCATATATGCCATTTGGAGTGCTAGAGGTGTTTAAGTCCAAAGATAGAGCATTTCAATAAGATGAGTGTGAAGTATAGTCAATAGTAGATTCACCATCAAAAATGCAATTTCTATCACCACTCACCATATCATTACCTTGTGGCAAACCACATGTCGGTGAAGTGGAAGAAGACTTGAGCTCATCACGACCGGATGTGGAAGGAGGACAATCATCCTTGGAAATGTTGGACACCTCATATATATCTTGAAGTTTTGTCCATAATTCATGAGCGCTCCGAAAAGGCATGATTGACGCAAGGACTACATCGCTCAAAGCACATATAACACCATTAGATGCTAGAGTATCGAGATAAGAGTTTTTCTCATCCTCTAAAGATAATTCTTGTGAATCCTTTGGAAGAAGAAAACCTATATCTACAATACTCTCTAAATTTGAACCCATATCTCTAAAAATATTAAGCATGCGAATTTTCCAAACATCATAATTTGTGCCATCGAATCTATAAGTGGGATTGTGCACTAGATCTATAAACGAAATCTTTATCTCTAGGCGGTTAGTCCTAATAATGAGATAACCTGACTCTGTTACCAATTGAACGGATAGACTTTGCCTACAGGGGGTGAATAGGCGATTTAAAACTTTTTCGAGAAGCCGGATTATCCGGTCGAAGAAAGACCCGGATATTCCGGTATGCTTGATAAATGCAGAATAAAACTAGAGATTTATTTAACAAACATACAATCTAGATATATAAACTAGGCTCACATATGTGCACCAACAACTTATGCTAAGTAATACAAGTAATAAGATGATAGCAAGATAGATGACTTCAAGCACGAAGGCTATCACAGTGTAAAGTGCATAAGTAAAGAGCTCGGATATAGAGATAACCAAGGCACGCGAAGACAAGAATGTATTCCCGAGTTCCACCCAAAGCGTGTACGTCTCGTTTGGAAAGGTGTGCGCAACCACAAAAGGTTAGCCGCAACTCCACAAAGGCTAACCTTCTTCTCATGATGAACTCAACCACAAAAGGTTGCGAGTTCACCTTCCACTATTGATCTCCTTTGGGGCGGAGATTGAATCCCGTTCACACTCTTGAGGCACACACCCACAACTTAATTGGGAGCTCCCAAGTCTTGAGGCACACACCCACAACTTAATTGAGGCTCGCAAGTGACCACAAAAAGGTCTTAACCACAAAAGGTCTTGGCCACAAAAGGCCGGCCACAAAAGGTGTCTAGGGTCCAAAGACCCAAGAGTAACAACCTCACAAGTATCACCACCACGAATCCTCGTGGAGGTCTCAAACCGATGCAAATGCAATAGCAGGAGCACACAAAGTACAAAAGTCCTTCACTCTCAAATTCCAACAAAGCAACAAATGCTTATGGGGGAATAAGAGAGGAAGAACAAAGGAACCCACAAAGGAGTCAAATCCTTCACTCCAATATTCCACCAAAAGCAACTAATTCCTATGGGGGGAGAAGAGAGGAAGAACAAAGAAGAAGAACCACAAAGAAACTCCAAGATCTAGACTCACTAGGTTCCCCTCACTTAGAGGAGAGAAGGATTGGTGGAAATGTGGATCTAGATATCCTCTCTTTTTTTTCTCAACAAATAGCAAGAATCATTGGAGGGACTGAGAGATCTCAAAGCTTTGGAAGTCAACAATTGAACGGATAGACGTCGCCTAGAGGGGGGGGTGAATAGGCGATTTAAAACTTTTTCGAGGAGCCGGAATATCCGGTCCAAGAGTGACCAGAAATTCCGAGTAGCCGGAATATCCGGTACACAAATGACACGGAAATTCCGGTATGCTTGATAAAGGCGGAATAAAACTAGAGGTTTACTTTAACAAGCATACAACCTAGATATATAAACTAGGCTCACCTATGTGCACCAACAACTTAAGCTAAGCAATACTATTAACAAGATGATAGCAAGATATATGACTTCAAACACGAAGGCTATCACAATGTAAAGTGCATAAGCAAAGAGCTCGGGTATAGAAATAACCGAGGCACGCGGAGACGAGGATGTATTCCCGAGTTCCACCCAAAGGTGTACGTCTCGTTTGGAGAGGTGTGCGCAACCACAACAGGTTAGCCGCAACGCCACAAAGGCTCACATTCTTCTCCTGATGAACTCAACCACAAAAGGTTCGAGTTCACCTTCCACTATTGATCTCCTTTGGGGCGGAGATCGAATCCCGTACAACTCTTGAGGCACACACCCACAACTTAATTGGGGGCTCCCAAGTCTTGAGGCACACACCCACAACTTAACTGGAGGCTCTCAAGTGACCACAAAAGGTCTTGACCACAAAAGGTCTTGGCCACAAAAGGCGTCTAGGGTCCAAAGACCCAAGAGTAACAAGCTCACAAGTATCACCACCACGAATCCTCGTGGAGGGCTCAAACCGATGCAAATGCAATGGCAAGAGCACACGAAGTGCTCAAGTCCTTCACTCTCAAATTCCAACACAACAACAAATGTTTATGGGGGAATAAGAGAGGAAGAACAAAGGAAACCACAAAGGAGTCAAATCCTTCACTCCCAAATCCCACCAAAAGCAACTAATGCTTATGGGGGGAGAAGAGAGGAAGAACAAAGAAGAAGAACCACAAAGGAACTCCAAGAACTAGATCAACTAAGTTCCCCTCACTTAGAGGAGAGATGGATTGGTAGGATTGTAGATCTAGATCTCCTCTCAACTTTCCCTAAAGAATATGGAAGATTCAATGTAGGGATTGAGAGGGAAGTGAGCTTTCCAAGGTCAACAATGGAGTAGGAGAGAGGGGCAAGTCGTGTTGCCTTGGATTTCCTGAGGAAGAAGAAGAGGAGGGGTATTTATACCCCTCCAGGAAATATAGCCGTTGGCTGTTTTGACACTCGGAAATTCCGGTATAAGTTAGACTCGGAAATTCCGGACATCCGGAAATTCCGGTCTAGAGAGACCCGGAAATTCCGGTCTAAGAGAGCTCGGAAATTCCGGCTGGAGTCAGAAGCAAAACCAAACTTTTCCTTAGCCATTTCTGGAGGACTTTTCTGGGGGCACTCGGAAATTCCGGTATATGGAAATTTCCGAGCACAATTTCCGACTGGAGTCAGAACCCTTTTTCTCCTTTCCTTAGCCGTTTTCTTGGATGAGCTGGGGAACCGGAAATTTCGGTAGGGCGGAATATCCGGCCCCAATAATCCGAATCAGCAGAACACCGAAACGAAAACTGCTATAACTTTTGCAAATGAACTCCAAAAGAGGTGATACCAATTTTGTTGGAAAGATAGCGACGATGAGTACCCAACAAAAACTCAAGGTGTGTGACTTTCCTCAAGGTAGAACCGGCAATATTTCCGCCACCGAAAATGCAATAAGTTGTCCAAAGAAAAACCGATTTCGATGAACTAGAGCTTGACATGGAGATGAACCAAGCTCTAATTCCTCACCAACATAAAAGCCAAATAAGAACCAAGAAATATGATATGCCAAGTATGCAAAGGTTTGAGCTCTCCACAAGAATGCGATCAAGTTACTAACTTGAGAGCCCCTCTTGATAGTACGCCTATCTATCCTATAGCCCTATCAAGATCATACCTTTGCCTTGAGCATTCCACTTGAGTTGGATGAAGACTATCTTGATCTCTTCAAGTGAATCATCTTTCTTGATTGCGCGTCCAATCACTTTCTTTATGAAGACTTCTCCAAATACTCCCCCATGCTCACAATGGGAGAGTCTAGCTAAGCTTCGTCTTCATGTATCCATTGCAAGCACCAAGCATAGGATTTCTTCAAGAAGCTTCTCTTGGTCTTGCACAACTCATCTTTTCTTCACTAAGATGATGTCTTGAATCTTCAAGACATACTTGCAATAAGCTTCACTCAACACATGAGCTTCAAGAGTTCAACACATGAACTCCACAATTCCATGGACATGATCTATAAAGATATCTCAATAGCAAACATTAGTCCATAGAGATTGTCATTCAATTACCAAAACCACACATGAGGGAAAATGCTCTTTCAACAATGGAGGAGGAGAGAGATCACCAAAACTTGGGAACCATTGGGAAAGATGACGCCTTAAATAGGTTCCCAACAAATCTGCCCGTTGGGGACAATTTTTCCCACTCGGGCCGGAAGTTTCAGGGTCCCTGGCCACCCCAAAACGCGTCCGGGAAGTGTTCCCTAGTCAAACCGGAAGTTTGGGCGGAAGTTTGGCCGGAACTTGCGGCCTAGGGCCGGAATTTCCGCCCCTGGCAGAAACGTCAACACAAAAACGATGATATCTTGATCATCCGAACTCCGTTTTCGATGATTTTTGTCTCGTTGGAATCAACACGAAGAGCTCTATAAGATCATGCAGAGAAACATCATAGTCCAACAAGTGAGGTTAAAACCAAATGGGGAAATGTAACATCTATAGATAGGAGAACAACCGGTAAAACCTTCAACATAAAAAACGCAACAAGTTTTCCAAAGTAAAACCGTTTTCGATGAACTAGATCTTGACATGGAGATGAACTAAGCTCTAATTCCTCACAAGGATAAAAGCTAAATAAGAACCAAGAAATATGATATGTCAAATATGCAAAGGTTTGAGCTCTCCACAACGATGCGATCAAGTTACTCACTTGAGAGCCCCTCTTGGTAGTACGCATATCTATCCTATAGCCCTATCAAGATCATACTTTTGTCTTGAGCAATCCACTTGAGTTACATGATGACTATCTTGATCACTTCAAGTGGATCATATTTCTTAATTACGCGTCCAAGTACATGTTTGATGAAGACTTATCCAAATACTCCCCCATACCCATAATGGGAGAGTCTCGCTAGGCTCCGTCTTCATGTATCCATAGCAAGCTCAAAGAATAGGATCTTTTCAAGAAGCTTCTCTTGGTCTTGCACATGTCACCTTGATGACGATCACCACATGACGTCATCCTCCATGAGCTATATGAAATCTTCATTTACTGAAAGCCCATGGAAAGATATCTAACCTCATATAAAGATACCACACACACTTATATCATGGGTTAGTTCACAAAGCTATACGGACAACTGTTTACCATCCCAAGAGATACAAGATCCTCTTGGTACATCTTGTAGCTTTGTGTGTTGATCAACATCTTGATCAAACTTGTATCTTCCAACATTTCTTACCTAATATGATGTCTTGAATACTTCAAGACATACTTGCAATATTTTAAACTCAACCCATGACCATCCATCATATACATCCTTGAATGGAACCTTGGTCATCAAATAAGCTTCTAGAGTTCAACACATGAACTCCATTATTCCCATGGACACGATCTATAAAGATATCTCAATGCAAACATTAGTCCATAGGGATTTTCATTTAATTACCAAAACCACACATGAGGGAAAATGCTCTTTCACCTCCCGACCCTACCTCAGTGACAGTTGTCACTGCCGTCGCTAGCGGTGGCAGCCACACCTGGTCGTCCAAGGTGGTGGGAGGGCTCGGCCCGCCCCGACGACTCCTCTTGCGCAGGTGGGGGGGGGGGGGGTCGTATCCACTCCTCATGGGTGGCGCGGGTGGCGGCGTTTGCTCACGTAGGGATGAGAGGCGCGCCAGTCCTCCCGGCAACACTGGCGTGCGTGCTCGATTCAGGGTCAACCCTAGGCTTGACTGGTGGGCAGGACGGGGGTTGACCCGCTCGATCTAATCGTCAGGAGCCGATCGGCGGCGTGGGGGCTGCGGGCTCGACCTAAATAAAGGTGGTTTGATCCTACTGTTCTTGGAGTGCCATGTCGTCGATCTACTTCAGGTCCTCCTCGGTCGAGACTCTGACAAGTTTTGGTCTTCCAGTCGGTGATTCCGTCGATTGGCGCATAGCTCCACTGGATATCTAGATTGGAATTGATCTGGCTGTGCACTTACCTATATTCGGTCAGTGGTGTGTCATGTGGAAGAGGCACGAAGCTTCGCTTTCTTGACGGTGCCATGTGACATGTCTAATTTAGATTTTCTTGACATTGACAAAGATGGAGAAAGTCGTGGTGGCTTCGATCGGAGGTTTGTAATGGTGAAGAGGCGTATTAGTGGTGATGAAGAATGGCGGCACATGCTCTTCCTGTGTATCAGGTGTTGGTCACTTGCAGCATCAGCCTTGGCAAAAGGGGTGACATCAGATGTGGATTGCATTTGTGGTGGTGCTCCTTGAGTACCGAGTCACGAAGTCCAGGGTGAAAGCCCAAGGTTTGGGTTTAATTGGTTGTGTCTGACATGGTCTTCTTGAAAACATTGTTTTGTCAATTTAGACTTTCTTCAAAGTGAAAACTCAAGATTTTTGATCGGATGACGACAAAGCTTGTACTTAGTTTTATTTTTGGAGGCGTTCTTTTGGATAATCTCTTTTTTGGTCCGAGTGTTGTCTCCGGTGGTGGTTACAGAGTTGTTGCGTGTGTTTGGGTTTTTTTTTCTCGTTTCTCTTTTTTAATGTGTTGTCTATGAATATCTTGTTGGTGTAGAGACTAGATGTAAATGATATCTTCGTGGTATTAGTATATTCACTATGTAAAAAATGTTGATTCAAAATGAAATCAATCTCGAAAAGGAATAGTTGTCCTGCCGTCTTTAGATTATGGGTTCAACGGTCTAGAGCCGGTCGCACAAGATATTTTTTATCAGGGTGGTTAGCGGCATATAGAAATCCATTGTTCTTCCTATTCCAATCGCTGAATTATGTGTCCATTCGTTGTGACTCATGCATTGTCCTCTCTAACCGATGAAAACGTTGCAATAGAAATGGAACAGGGGTAGCTTAATCTATTTTTTCAAGAAAAAAACAGCCAGTTTGCACATTGAACAATTTATTTGAAGAAAAAATAAGAATAGTTTATAACCAAAATAGGGAGAAATCAGAGGACCTGCCCGGGGTATAGCTGGCCAACCGTGCAGCTCGGCACGGCCCGCCGGCGGCACGCTTCTAATCGTGTCGTGCCGGCACGCGGGCTCCAACTCCGGCGGAGGCACGGCACGAAGAGCACGGCAGCGGCACGGCGGCCCGTCGGGCACGGCACGGCACGCCGGGGAGGTGTGGGGCAGCGGCGGTTGGCGTTCGACGGCGAGGGGCGGCCGGCGATCTGGCGGCGAGGAGGATGACCAGGGTCGCGGGAGGAGAAGGAGGAGCGCAACAGGAGGAGAAGGAGCACGGCGGGGGGCGAGAGGCGGTGGTTGGCAGCCGTCGACGGCGGCACGCTTGTAATCGTGTCGTGCCGTGCCGTCTGCCGTGCTTCAGATGGAAGACGAGCACGAGCACGGCTGTGCCTCTTGCCGGCACGGCACGTTGACTCACGGGCCGAATCGTGTTTGGACCATGCCAAAATGAGTGTATCTCGGGCCAGCCCGTTTAGCACGGCCCATTTGGCCAGCTATACCGGGGGGCATTGCGGGGTTACAAACCCAAAGCAGCCAGGAATCAAGCAAGGATAGCACGAGAAAGCGCCGCCAACCAATAAAGAAGGGCACCGGCACACCCAGAACACATCGGACACCTGGCAGACCAGCTTCAGGCGCGACCACGATGAGAAGCCTCCCCATGGCCGTCGGCCGTGGAGCCGTCGCCTGCGCCACCCCGGTCGCAGCTGTCCCCCGGCGATCACTGCTCCTCTCCACCGCCGCCGCGGGTGCAGGTAAACTGACTGACTGGTGTTCACCAAAACAAAGTCTTGCATTGCATTTCGTTGATTCCATTTGTTGCTTGCTTCTCGGAACAGCGCTGCAGTGGGAGCCGATCAGGCTGAGCAGCAGGAGCACCAGCGGCACGCCGAAGTTCCGGGCCTCAGCGGACGCCGCGCAGGCCTTCGTCAGCAAAGAGGAGGCCTTTGCGTGGGCGAAGAAGGACAACAGGAGGCTTCTCCATGTCGTCTACCGCGTCGGCGACATCGACAGAACGATCAAGTCAGTAGCATCTTCTTCTGCTGTGTTCTTCTTTGTGCAGAGGACTCTGACGGGGTCACCGTCGATGCAGGTTCTACACCGAATGCCTGGGCATGAAGCTGCTGAGGAAGCGCGACATACCAGAAGAAAAATACACCAATGCTTTCCTCGGATACGGCCCCGAGGACGCCCATTTCGTCGTCGAGCTCACCTACAGTTACTCACATTACACATATTAATTAGAAGCATGTTTTTACTTCATAGTATTGCCGTTGCCGATGCACGATTCATCTGCAGACTATGGAGTCGACAAGTACGATATCGGCGCGGGGTTTGGTCATTTTGGCATCGCAACTGATGATGTAGGACGCTGGTTCATAGCCATCGATTTCGCTCAAGTTAATAACACGAGTGAATGTGCCTTGAACTTTGATTGTTGATCACGTGCCAAAGGTGTCGAAGACAGTTGAACTCATAAGAGCAAAGGGAGGCAAGGTTACCAGGGAAGCAGGACCCGTCAAGGGTGGCAACACCGTGATTGCCTTCATCGAGGACCCCGATGGCTACAAGTTTGAGATCCTCGAGAGGCCAGGGACACCGGAGCCACTCTGCCAGGTGATGCTTCGGGTCGGAGACCTCGATCAAGCCATAAGCTTCTACGAGAAGGTACGCAGCTCAACATCGTTGCTCATGACAATTACTCGGCTTCTTCCATCTCACCATAGTAGTGATTGTAGGCTTGTGGCATGGAGCTGCTTCGGAAGCGAGACAACCCTGAATACAAGGTGATTCAAGCGCATCTCCTAACAACTTCTTGTTTAGCAGTGCGGCATGCATTGAGCTTTACAAGTTCTTGTGTAGTATACGGTAGCGATGATGGGGTACGGACCTGAAGACAAGAATGCAGTTCTGGAGTTGACATACAACTACGGCGTCACTGAATATGACAAGGGCAACGCGTATGGTCAGGTGTGGATAGGTCGACTCCCTAGCCTTTGCAATTCACTAAATCTTGTGTGCCTGGGTCGGCATCCTGAGGCGATGTTGTGATATGTTTTATGTAGATGGCCATAGGCACCGACGATGTCTACAAGACCGCCGAGGTGGTGAAGTTGTCGGGAGGGCAGGTGGTGCGGGAGGCAGGCCCCTTACCGGGGATCAACACCAAGATAACAGCTATCCTGGACCCCGATGGCTGGAAATCGGTATCACCCCCTCATTCCCATCCTTAAACCTTTTGTTTCTTTCAAGGAACAGAAAATTGCTTGCTAACGGTTCAAAGACTGAAGCTCTCCGTCCATTTGTCCTACAGGTTTTTGTTGACAATATTGACTTTGCCAAAGAACTGGAGTAACCATAGAGAACACGGTTTGATTATTAGTTATTCCTTCTTGTCATCGCTGTAAACATGAGTACTGTGTTCCCAAAATAGTACGTGACACCAAAGAGAACCAACTACAGTTACAAAGTTGGCAGCTCCTATGTATATTTGAGAACTCAGTTGATATGTCTCCACAGGTTAGAATTGAAATCCAAGTCTTTGAAAGTAGTGACATTTCCTCTACTGAATGGATTTGTCCCAGATGAAACGAGCATAATATCTGAATGTAAGGCAGCTAGTTGTGCATCTAAAATGTGGAGGTTTTGGATACCAAATTGTACAGTTGTCCATATGAAATGGCCTGAAAGATAACACTGTTTTTTTTCATGGGAAAGGTAACACTGTTTTGTTTTCATGAGAAAGACTACACTGCTACTAGTCAAGAAAACAACTCAATGACGACAATGTGTAATGCACCATCCATACTCACCTCACTACCTCAGTGACATTTGAATGGTCTTATAACCAGTTAACCACACAAAAAGCACGCCTGACTTCATTTTAAGCTATATGACTGAAAACATAATAGAATTCAGCACTGATTCTATACAAAACTGCACTGTGACATATTCATTACACGTGAGAAACTAGCCAAACACAATTCATTGCAGTAACAGAGCAGGCTCAAAATAGAACAGGAAGCTTGGCTGAAATTAGTACAGAACTGGCAAGGCTTTTTGGTCTTATAAACTGAATATGTTATATCCTTCACTGAGCCAAGTTATGACAATGGTGATTGATTTCATCACCAGTTCTCACAAGAACAGAAAATCATTTGTATTATAATAAGGCAAATTGACCCCCAAGCAATCAAAATAATCATCCAAACACACCAATAGTAACACAAATTGATCATCCCACCTCATTCTTCATAATCCTTGTTGGGATCTGACACAAACAACTGACGCTAAAGCCCATCTAAGTTGAATCAGATGCTGCTTTCTGTGCAGATTGAGACCATCTGGTGAGAAAAATTAGTGAGAAATCTGACACCAGTAATTTGTGCTATGATTATATATCAAATACAACTCGAGTGAACTTACAAGTTAAATTAATCATAAGTTCAGAGGGAGATCCCAGTGAGTCGCCAAAAGCTGGGTGTACATCATTGCACCAGCGCTGATCCCTAATCAAAGCTACAGCTATTCCAACAAGCCACCAAGCTCACTTTCAAAGCATACAACGCCAGAATTGTTAATTGGCAAAGAAGCATTGATCAATGAGCCGAGATGAAGTCTCGCATTGTACATTCATGTAGAACACAAGGTTAATGCAATTCCTGTTTCCATGTATTATCCACATACTAACATGGAAAGCAACTTCTTCACCACTGAATGATAAGTGATGCTGATTTCCCACCAGCACTTCAACCATGTTTTTCTGATGGGACGTAACAATCACCTCATGCAATACAGAGTACACCCTAAAAACCTGACAGCAATTTACATGTCCGCTCTGGATTCTCAGCTGAAATCATATTCAGTGACCTGCATTACACAGAAAAAAACATAGAGGAGAGCAAATTTAAAAAAACAATCAGATTCCATGAGATTATCCAGGCTTGAAACCTTCGATTTGCAGACTGAAGTCATTAAAACATGCTGATGCAGTTACAGAAGGACCGCTCCTCAAATAGGAAATTTTCCAAGGACAGCAAATTATCACCAAATACATGTTTTTGGGTTTATTGCATTATATTTGTTAGCACTGTACTGAAAGGTAAGCATACTACAAAAATCATAAAACTGCTTGTATTGACCAGCTATTTTGGCAAAGTGTTCAGACAAAGTATATATCACCAGTCCCAAATGTGTCACATGCTTCCATAGTACAGCAGTCCCAAATGTGTCACATCTTTTCCGTACATCCAAGGTTCACCATGGACTAAAAGGGGATGTTTTAGGAGCTAGTCACTGCCAACATGATTTAGCACGAAATGCAGCTACGCATTGGGCAGCGTAAGTACAAGAAACAGACACAAAAGTGGACAAAATCAGCTTCAGCTTTAATCTCCCAGAAGACAACACCGTTGCTTGATGTCATACAAACAAGACAGGGCCATGTGCTTCAGGACATCGAATACCACACGAGGCATATCGAGCATTATTTCTCTCATGGCAGCAAGGCACACCACATCTTGTACAGCCCATTGCTCGCATGTTCAAGGCAGCCAGAGCCAGAATTATCTCAGGCTGTGAGACCTCGCCAGCCCCTTTTGTGCATTGATGCTCCATCAGTGTCCAATTTGGCAAAGCCCAGCTCAGGTAGACCAAGAACATTTAGTGGTCTCCTGTTGGTGCAGTAATGTTCCTTGTGGAAGCAGTCCAGATTTTCTGTAGTGTTCCACTGAATGCCGAACACGAGAGCTTCCACAATTTCTTACCTGTCTCCACCTAGAACGTCGTTCCGATAAGCTCACCATCTCCAGAGGAAGAAACTTGTTTTAAGCTCACCATCTCCAGAGAAAGAAATATGTTTTCAGTCGGCATTGCTTGTTAAATGCCAGGATATCCTTCACCATAGCGCTGGCAGAATGGCAGCTTAGGAGCTTCAGCTAAACAAACCATGAGGTTAGCCACAAGTCATTTGTGTTTAACCTCCTTCAACCACAGGAAAAGATGGCCAACATCTTCATCAAGGGGTTGAACAGGCAGATGGTGTCGATGATAAAGCCCGTCTGCAGACGTACAGCCAGAGAGGTGTACTGTTGTATGCAAACCGCCAGATGAATTGGTAAACACAACCATGGCATGGCTTCCACAGCACTTTCCAGTCAATCGCTGGTCTGCCCTGTACTTCCACTATTTCCGCCCTCAGAACACCATGCCACATGAACTTAGCAAGTGCTCTCTTACAGAGAAAATTCCTTTGGTGTCAAAGAATCAGACAATCGAGTCATCCTGCCCATCGAAGGTAGGGATATGCAGCACCTCTGCATTGCTTTACCGAAGAGTCTGTCGCACCAGTAGGCGCACCACAGGGCAGATCAATTCAGTCATAGTTGAAAGAAGGATTATTTCCCTGTGAAGCCTTGCTGACTCATGAGAAGGTGCTGGCAAAGAATCCCCACTACGCATCCTCAGCAACAGCACTAGAATTAGCCAAAGATAGGGAAGATGGTAGCCAATAATAAGCCTAATCTCATAACCTTGTTGCTAGGTTCTGCACTTTGTCTTTATTAGTTTATTATTAGATTCTGAATTTAAAATTGTCCCTTGACTTTTTAAAACTGCTATCTACTCCCTCCGTTCCAAACTGGATGAATTGCATTTATACAAAAGTGGATGTATCTAGACTTGTTGTTGTTACAAGTCTAGATACATCCACTTTTAGACAAATGTGAGTCATCTAATTTGGAATAGAGGGAGTAGTTTTTGGGCTTCAATTTATTTGTTTGATCTTCGGATGCTTTACTTTAGTGTGGACACTACCAGGTGATAATAAAAATCAAATAACCCAACCTGCAAAGAGTGAAAGACTACTAGGAGACGACCTTAGAGCCTATACCAATTATATTGTAAGAGAGTATTTGTTGCACACATGGTTTTTGAGTCGCGAGCCTTAGTCGAGTCGCCGAGGCCAAGACTCGTGACTTGGTGACTTGATTCAGCGACTCGGCATGATTAGTCGCCCCAAGTCACCCAGTACAGAAGCACAAGCAGCGCAGAGCAGAGCAAGCACGGGAGCAGAGCAGAGCAGCACAAGCACGGGAGCAAAGAGCAGCACAAGCAGCAAAGGGAGCAGACCATAGGGAGGGAGCCGTACTTGCCGGAATCAGCTGCTACCGGAAGAGACCCGTCATGGGAGCTTGGAGGCGGTGGAATCCATCCCCAGGGATGCCGAATTGAGGGCCCCATCCCCGCGGATGCCAATTCGTCCCCGCATATGCTCCAGGACGCGAGCAGAGGAGGCCCCTGTCCCCGCGGATGCCAAATCGCGACCGAATTGAGGGTCACGCGTCGCGGGCGAGGTGCGGCGTCGACTCCGGCCAGGTGCGCCATGCTTCCCTCTCTCTCCCGCGCCTGCCTGAGCTTAATTCCGCGCCTCTGCGCTCAATTTCTCGACTCTGCGCCCTTTCCCGCCCCTTCTCTGGCGCTCAATCCCGCGCCTTTGCGCTCAAAATTGGCATCTGCGACCAAAAAATTCTGGCAGCGCAGGCCACAGCTGACCAAGTCGAGCGACTTGCGACTGATTTCTGGCGACTAATCCGTCATAGCCGCCGGCGAGCCACCGAGGCGCGAGACTCGCTTCGTGAGTCAAGTCGCCTGGGCGAGTTGGCGACGCTGGGACGACTTGGCGACTATACAGCGACTATCTGGCGACTCAAAAACCATGGTTGCACAAACCGAAAAACAACAAGGTCAAATAGAAGAAAATTAGCAATATCACCATGCGCCAACATAATTTTTCATACCATATACACATGAAAGCTGCAAGTATGTAACAGAACCGAAGTAGTCTCACCCCTGATTTAATAAATAAACCATCATGAACTGGAGCCAACAGATCTGAGTACTAAAGGTGGTTTGAAGGCCCTTGACTGTTAGTTCCATGATTGCGGGAATCAGCAAGCCCCTGTGTTTTCGTGACTGGTATATTCTTTGTTACGGCGTCAGCATGGCCAAGTGATGTCGATTGCAGCAATGCATTGTCAGTGCTAGTGCTAGCACCCAACCTCTGCAGCAACAAAGAGAACAAATATTATAACCAAAAGGTAGACAGCATTGTCAGTGCTAGTGCTAGCACCCAACCTCTGCAGGAACAAAGAGAACAAATATTATAACCAAAAGGTAGACAACATACAAACTTTAGCGAGTAATGCACTATTCCATTTGGTTAAGAAACAGCGAGGTTGGAGAACAATGATGCCATTCTACAACTTAATGAGTAGTTAAATTACTCAGAGGTGAAAGAAAACATTCAGTTATAGAAGTTGCATATGTTTGTCCTCAACAAAGGATTACCAATTTATCAGAATGTCGATTATTTGAACGGCTGTTCTCAGCAGTAGATCTTATCTGCATTCTGATTGCCGGACGTTGTTCTGCTTCAAGCTGACCAGAAGCTTCAGCTACCCGTGAACCACTGACTGAAAACAATATAAAGCAACAACATGATGATGTAAAAGGTGTATTTAAAGGAAACTACATATGTGATCCCAGGCCCAGGATCACATGCTGCAGGTCAACGAACCCACTTGAAACTTAGTACATATATTTTTTTTGAGGGAAAAACTTAGTACATATATAGTCGCTATATCATCAAACAAATGGATATCTTTTCTCATAAAAAAAGTGCAAGTGCACATATTCCATAATGCACATCCAAAAAACTGTGTTTTTGCAATTATATTAGTAAAAAATGAGAATACATACAGATCATGAAAGTAATTTCTACTTAAAAGCATATGAATGACTGAGAAGAATTTTGTAGGGCAGGCAACCAGCCAATACTTAAACGCTTTGATCAAGTATCAGTCACTGCTGCAAGGGGGGAATAATATTGAAAAATAATGTTGATAGTACTGATACAAAAAAAAACTGCTACCTTGGTGCTTGTCCATATTCATCGGAGCCGGCCTGCTACTTACACCTGGATCTTGCTGTTATTGGGGGGAGAGAGAGAGAGAGAGAGAGAGAGAGAGATAGCAGTTAGCAAAGGCAATAAAAAGGTTTCATAATACAAGACAGAAGGGAAGAAGACTACTGTAATTCAATTCAATGCATCAAACATAGTATAACATGCATTATTTTCTAACAGTGTCAACATTCAAAAAAGCGGTAACCGAGCGGCGCTTACGCGAGAAAGCGAGCGCATCGGAGGCTCAATGCTTTGATTAGGACCTGAGCAGGCAGTTAAACGGACGGGACGATTAAGCGGTCGCTTAATTAGGAAGCGTACGCGGCGAGGAAAATGGCGGCTGCGCGCTGGAGCATCCCGAGTGGGAGCTGAAATTTTCAGGGAGAAAATTGGGCTGGAGCGGACATATACAAGGAGCTAGGGTTAGAAATTGACCCGATTCCTAGCCCGAGACAGAGTTGTTGCTGTCTGCTGGAACGCGAGGCTTGATTCCACCGCCGCCAGCACAGCTCCGACCGCCGTCCTCGACATCCACCTCATTCCTGCTCAGCCTTGCCACCGGGGATCTCCGCCCTGAAAGGGTCTCGAGCTCGATCTACTCGCCGCCGGCCGCCGTGTCTCAGATAAGGCTCTCAATCTCTCCCGAGCTGCTGCGTATGTGCTAGTTTTGCTGTGCTGTCGTATGTGCTAGCTGCCCCGTATGCGTTTGCTGCTGTCAATCTAGTGCTAGGACATGCCGAGCTGCTGCTGTTGAACACGCTTAAGCGGGCGTTCCTCTGATCGGAGGCTCACTGCTCGCTGACCGTTTTTTTGAACGTTGAACAGTATTGCATCATTTCAATAGAAAAATGAAAATGTGACCAACTCTATGACCATGTCATGAGAAAGAGATGTTAAACCAAAAAATACTACCATAGCGTACCTGTTGAGCCTTCACCTTCTGGGTTTGCTTACATTTCAATAATGTCCAATCGAAGACATGGTCAAACTGGATACCTGCATGTGTCCAAATATTCAGTAACTGAGCATAGAGCACAGAGTTCAAAATGAAGATGACATAAGTGCTTCTGATGCTATACCTTCACGGTCAGACAGATCTCTAAAGAGCCGTCGCAGAAATCCATAGTCTGGTCGTTGATCAAATGTCAATGAATGGCAATAGTGGAAATAAGAAGCAAATTCCACAGGATGTGATTTACATAAAACCTGTAATAATAAAACGGATGAGCACTTTCCAGCAATGGCATAAAAAGGTAGATATTTTCCAAAACTAAAACATGTAGGCTCAAACAAACCTCGATAGGTGTTGAAAGTTTCCTCTCACTTATTTTGTCATACTTCTGCTTCTTTGTGGCAGCTTTTAAACCCTGCCAAGGAAGACTGAAAAAAACCGAAGAGAAGTTAATAAGAAAATTGTAATGGTATGTCAAAATCCACATCAGAGCGACCCGGCATGTTGATCGCAGGAGTAATACCGACAAGATATTTTAGTGGTATGCAGTGCTTAATGCAAAGGATGTCAGCAGCGCATCCGTCTTAATAATGAACATGGATAATTTACAGTTATCTTTTGTTAATCTGCCACAACAAGGTGTTACAAACATATCAATACTTAAGTTGCCATTAATGTTGATCGTGACATTTGTGAATTGTCCACCAACTTGTAAGTTTACACCGTTGTCTTTGGAATTGTGTAGAGATACTGTTACTCGGTCACGAATTGACCCACACCTAATAGATGACATGTATGTGTTAACTATTTTAATCCTGCATCCAGCATTTTTCTAACCTTCTATATCTTATGGTAGTGAACGTATCATCTGGTTATTCCTAACAAACTACCTTTCTTCACAAAGAGATCATACACAAATTAATCAAGATCAAAGCTAGCTGACTTATTGTAATGATGCTAACACAGGGGTTAGATATATGTTGCTACTCAAGTCTTAACAGAAGTGTTGGTCACACATAGTTTTCAATAATGAACATGGGCAGACTTGCAGATCTTTAATCCAACAAAATGAGAAAGAAAAAATGGTGTATGTATGTTTATTCACACAGAAGAATCCTACCTTCCCCTGAGAAAATACAACAGAACATATCCAATGGACTCCAAATCATCCCTTCGACTTTGCTCTGGTATGTGGTAACAATACTAGGTTAAGTGATATACATCAAAAGATAACAATAAATGCATATAGTTTATAATGCAAAAGCACGGTAATGAGCCTGGTAATCAAAATAATACACATGTGATTCATGTATCTAGATTAATAGCATCAAGAAACAGAAAGACAAATAGTATTGTCATCTTGCTCACCAATCCCAAGATGAGTGTTGCAACTTGCATAACGAGCTGTTCCAGTCAAGTTTTTATTTTCTCTGAAAAAAGGTAAGTATGTTATGACTTATGAGCAATCAAAGAGCACATGCAATGGCACAGGTATTAAAAGCTGAATAAACAACAGAAGCAAAATTAAGGTGGCTTGGTTATCATTAGTTCACCTATAAGGTATGTGGCGATTGGTGGTTGAGTCACGGTATCTCTTTGCAAGTCCAAAGTCAATGATGTAGACCTAAGAGTTGGATTACAAATTAAGCATGATGAATACCAATAGCAACTGTAAGTGTCAGTAGCCACTTGTACAGACCTGATTAGCTTTTCGACCAAGGCCCATAAGAAAATTATCAGGCTTGATGTCTCTGTGCAAATACCCCTTGGAATGCAAAAACTCTATTCTTGTTATCTGCAGGGATAAATGAGTAAAACTAGTTACAAGTGAATCCAGACGATGCAATATGAAGGGTTCTGTGGGCTGCATAGGAACTCCACTCGATATTTCAGTGATAGAAAAAGTTAAAGCGAAAAATAGTTTGACTTGTAGTCAAGAACAATTTCAAAACGCGGATAAGAGTAAAAAATGTATCAGTACATAAAAGTAGCATAAGCAACAGACAATAACCATGTAAGAATATTTTTTAATGAAATCCTGGTAAAGTTTAAAAGTAAGAAATTTTAGCCTTGCCCATTTGCTGCAGATCTTTATTTTAACTATGTGCAGCAGAGTAAAATTATCATCATGCTACAAATGGAAGTCAACAGAAGAATTTTAAAATAATCACGACTGCATCACTGATTCACCATTAGCAAATAGAACAAGAGCTGAAGGCTAATTTTTGCTATTACCATCTGATCAGCTAACATCAAAACTGTCTTCAGTGAGAATCTCCGTCCGCAATAAACGAACAGATCCTCAAGGCTTGGCCCAAGCAGATCAATTACAAGCACATTTTCCTCACCATCAATGCCACACCATTTTATATTTGCAATACCAGCTACAAGAATCCACAAGTACTAAGAATATTGCATTAACTTTGGTGCAGTAATTCATACAATAAAAAACAGTCACAGTTTGAAGACATACTTCCTCCCTGAAGAGCGTTATACAACTTGGCCTCATAAAGCAACTGGGGATGATTAGTTTTGCTGTTTTCCTGAACATTAATTAATGCAACATATATCAGAACATGAGTGAGGATATGAAAACCAGACAAATGCGTTCATAAAATGTCAAAAATGTTTTCACTGTTGTTTCTACTCTCATTCCAGTGAAGAAATGTGAAGAGACCTATCTGTTCAGGACCAAATGACCAATCCAAAAAGGGAAAATGAAAGATACTGAACTGGCATCAAGAAGATACTGAAAATGAGAAGATACATTGTGCTCCGGCGAGTCAGAGTGATTTCCGGGCGGGGGAGGGGGGTGCCATGGAGAGAATTACATAGTGAAACATATGAGCTCCATTAGAACATGAACAAAGGATGAGTGCCCACTGCTTATTCGACCTAGTCCGTAACCGAAAAGTCAATCTAAGTCATGAGCCATGTATAGTTTTTCTTGACTTGTCTTGCTATGCACTCTCATTTTTCTTAAAAAAAGGTGCAGGGAGCGTCTAGGGACCAAATAGCAGGGCAATGCCGCAAGTTCGGTCAGGAAGGTGGTCCATGGGGAGCAGAGAAACTCATGACGTCATGTGTTAGGAGTGAACACTACACCTAAGTAGAAGAAATTAACTGCAGGAAATTATCTAAAAATACTAACCGGCGCAGCACAACATGTTACAAATTTATCAAGACAGAAACTTAAGTTGAAACTAAGACTCCAAAAAATCCTGACATTCTAACAAGCACGGCAATATGCAGGTTCAAACAACAATATCTATGGAGTTTCAACAACGGCTATAACTTCAGGTGATAAGTGGAACCAGACGCCACAATCCCAAACGGATTGAACAAAAACCTAACACGAGCGGCGGGATTAGGAGCTCACGATCTTGACGGCGACAATCTCGTACGTGTCGACGTGCGTCGCTGCAGAGAGAGGTCAACGAACCCCGTAAGATTCCTTGAACTTAATCGAACGACGGGAGAAGGAAATCGAAGGGTGGAGGGGTCGAGATCGAACCGAGGTAGATCTCCCCGAAGGAGCCGCTCCCGATCTTGCGGCCCAGCTTATACTTGCTGCCGACGATCCGATCCATGGAGCTGGAGACCCGCCGGGTAGCGGAAGCTAGGGTTTGGAGTTCGGGCCGACGAAAGAGTGGGAAAAGGGGCGAGGGAGTTGGGAGTGGGGAGCAAAGGAGGTTAAAGCTTCTAGAAGGGTCGGAGTGGATTAGATTTTGATGCTTTCCTTTCTTTGACGCGCACGGCATGATTTTTCCAAAACGCAAAAAAATCGTTGCTTTTTTGCTTTTTCGATCGATAGAAAACAGAGATGTATATCTATCTATCTATCTATCTGTATTTTTATAAAGTCATCATTAATTATTTTCTATTTACCACATCACCTACTATTTTAACTAATCAAATATCCATATCATCTCCACTCACACTAATTAATTATACTAGTATATTTTTCATGTAACCTATCCATATCATTTTTTTTCATCCATATAATTGTCCACATCACAAATATTTCGTACTCAAACACTTAACAGTTTCACATGAATTAATTTTAGTGTTTCGACTATTGCTACCAACCGCATCTTGACAACTGAATATTTCATACTCCCTCCGGTTCAAAAAATATTCTCGACACATTTTTCGGATCAGAGGTAGTCCATCTTATACCCATTTTATTAACAAGGTCTTAAATAGATTTTACCGGGTATTATTCTAGTATCTATATAGATATATAGAGGCAAGACATTCTTACATCCTGATCGATATGGCGCGATGGCCGGCCCAGATGGAGCCACGTCGGGCTCCAAACCTTCGTGAGTGTGCATGGTTATAGGCGCACGAGGCCTAATCGGTTAGCCGGTACCAACCGGTTGCGTCCTCCCGCTCCGCTCCTTCGACGTTGTGTCGTCGTCTTCGGCCGTCCCCGACGAATTGGAGCACATCGCCGGGACCGTCTCCTCCTCCTCTTCCTTCTCCCTGAGTAGCTCGAGTCGGAACGGAGCGAATCGTCTGAAATGGCCCCGCCTCCGGTCGTCGCACTCGCTTCGGCCGCTCTCGACCTCCTTCTCCACCGCCCAACATGTGTGCATCTCCGTGGTGGTCTTATGGTCCATGCCGCCATTTTTTCGTCGTCCTCGTGCTCTTTTGCGCCACCTAGGTGTGGCCCGCCATCCAACGCCCCCGAAAATGGTCTCTGTTGGCAGCTCCGGTGATCATTTGGTCAGTCGTGTTGCCCGTTCGTCTCCCCGTGACGTCCCTGTTTGAGCCAGTCACTTCCCGGCCTCGATGTTGTTTTCATGGAGTCACCATGGACGTCACGTCATTGACAGGATGTTAACCTACCACTGAAAGCATAGCACCGATTAAAACCTAAAAAATTCAAGAAAATGCGAGCACCCATGTCAACTTGGAGTTGAACCTGGGTGGGCTCCACCGTAAAATATACTTGTTCCCAAGTATATACTTGTTCAAATGAGGTAAAACTACAAATATTTGGGCGAAAAAGGAATAAAACTCCACCTCCCAACAAATATGTATTTGAACAAATTAAGAGATATATTTCTCATCCATGTGAATCTTACATAGCATCCGACTATGCAAGTGTATATGTACATGTAGATTGTTTCAGAAAGAATTAAAGTTGCTCTCTCCGTTGCAGAATCATGTCGTGCTTTTAGTTCTGAACCAAAATCAAGACAAGAATTATGTAACAGAGGGATCGATCGATTACGAAACGCTGGGTAGCAAAAGGGATATTAATCTAGGCGAGTATGTATCAAAAAACCAAATGTGACATTGGATACTTCATACGAAAAACGCTCTCGTCCCTCTCCCCCCCCCCCCCTGAGGGCGACGGGGGGGCGCCACCCACCAGGCCCGAAAGCTCCCTCTCCCCCCCCCCCACTCGTCGTCGCCGACGGGTAGGGCTGCCGGGTGTTGCCTGGCTGGCGTCGGCGGCGGCGGATTGCCTTTCCCCGACGGCGTGGAGGCGAGTCGGGGCTCTGATCCTCCGGGCGGCGGTGTACTCAGGGCGGCGGTGGTCCGGCGATAGCGTGACGAGGTCGACGGGGCGGCGGACTGACAGCAGGTGGTGCGGTGCACCGCAGACGAAGCGAAGGTGGCGGCTAGGGGTGGCTCGGCCCGGAACTGGGCCCATCCGGGCCTGATCTGGGTCTGGTGGGCTCTGTTGAGAATGGTACTACGGCAGGCGGCCGTGGTCTTTGAAAGGATCGGTATGACACCTAGAGGGGGGTGAATAGGTGCTAATTCAAATTTTAGTTCTTTTTCAAATTAGGCTTGACACAAAAGGTAAATTCTCTAGATATGCAACTATGGTGAATTACCTATATGACAAGCTAGCAACTAAGCAAGATATAATAAAGGCAATAAATAAGGATAGAAGTAACCGAAGTGAAACCACGAGACGACACGGATGTATTCCCGAGTTCCTCCCTTAAATGGGAGTACGTCTCGTTGGAGAGGTGTGAACCAACACAATGGTTCAACGGCCACTAAGGCCTTACCCAAATCTCCGGTGAACCGCACCACAAAGGTTTGGTCCACTTTCCACTATCGGAATCCTTCGAGGCGGAATCCGGAGCCTTTACAACAACGATATGGGGCACGACCCACAAAGAGCTTGGGGGCTCCCGAACAGCTACAATCTGTCACAAAGACAAGAAGGTAAGTACAACAATGGACTAGGTTTTCCTAGTGGAAACCCTAGCAAGTGTTCCCTCAAGTGAATGAGGGGGAAATGAAGAACGGCTCGGTGAAGATGTAGATCGGGGCCTTCTCCTTCAATCCTCCAAAGATCAACGAGTTTGGATGGGGGGATTGGAAGATCTTGTGATTCTTGGCTTGCATCAATGGAGTTCCTCTTTTTCTTGGTCAAGCACTTTTGCTGGAAGAAGGAGGAGGGGTATTTATACCCCTCCAAAGATGTAGCCGTTGCAGCCAATCACCAGGCCGGAAACTCCGGTCTGGGGCGGAAACTCCGGGCCCCACCAGGGGCTGAACACCAGTTTCTTCAAACTGAACTTGGACACCTTCGAGGTACCTGAGGCCGTAAAGTTTGGCCCTGGGCGGAAACTCCGGTCCACAGGACCGGAAACTCCGACCCCCACCAGGGGCTGAGCACAACTTTGGCAACCGAGGCTTTGGGAAAGATTCCGGTCCTCAGGGACCGGAAACTTCAGGCAGGGGCGGAAACTCCGGCCCCCAAGGCCGGAAACTCCGCCCCCCACCAGGGGCTGAGCACACTTTCAGTGCCGCCTCTTTTCCTCCTTTTTGGTGCTGATGCATCTGAAGAGTTCCTGAATTATCCTGCATTACTTAACACCAACTTAATACATCCACTTGTTGTTAACTAACACACAAAACACAGAGATCATAGAAATGTCCTTTCAATCTCCCCATTTTTGGTGTTAGATGACAACATATGGATTTGCAATAACAGTAATTTCACTAACATGTAATGATAGCTGAAAGAGCTCCCCCTATATGTGTGCATCAAGAATATTTGCTTTGGAATGCACGTGCACACATATAGAGGCAAATTCAAACAACAATTTGCAAGTATGATAGGTAGGCAATACATTTCATAAATAAGACATAGTATAGTATGGGTTGAGTTTTAGGAGATAAACCATATCTTGTGCATAAAACTGAAGATATTAACCCCATATAACCAAGGCACAATAGTAGTCTCAACCACATCATATAAGAAATCCAAATGTCTTACACACACATAGTTCATGACATAGAGAAGGCAAATAAGTTCGAAATCCAAATATCAAATAACATAACAAGGACACAAGCGCAATAAAATGATAGAGGCGCATGCTTGTGTCCCAACCCATGCAAATCCCAGAGAGAACCTAATAGAACTACTTCTCCCCCTTTGGCACCGAGACACCAAAAAGGGAAAAGAGCATAACTAATGAGCCCATGAAGATCACTCGGTGTCTTCATCCATGTCGTCATCTCCTTCGCCGTCGTAGTCCTCATCGGAGAGGTTCATGGGAGCCTTGCCGGTGTTGTGAGACGAGGTAGGAAAGGAGGTCACATCCGTATAATCAGCCCAAGGAAAGACATCCTGATTCCATTGGTCAATAGGGACCGTGTCAGACGAAGATGAGGAAATGATGGGAATGCCAGCTTCATCTCTTCCGGAGGAGGAGTAACATTTCCATTGTTCATTTTGCGCATCTCCTTGATCATCAAGTTTTGGTTGCTCAAAATATGTTTCTCTCTCACATAAGACCCATGATTCTCCTTGTGAATAGCAACGTCCATGCATAACAGTTTCCTCTTCCACCAAGAGAGCTTGCTAAATTCCGCGTTTACCTTGGCCTTCCCTTGAAGACTAGTGGGGGGATCGGCATTCTTGCTTCTTCTCTTAGGTAAAGGAGCGTCCTCTTCATCACTAGTTTGGGGAGGAGGTGCATGAGAGGATGAAGCTTGCTTTGTGTGCTTGGAGAGAGTATGAAGAGTACCCTTGGCATGCTTGGTGAAGCTAGAGTGATCAAGTGTGGGCACTTTGGAGAGAATGAGCTTCATCACATAGGGAGCATAGAGTGGGTTCTTGTGCTCGAAAATGGCCCAATGCATCTCGCACTTGATGAAATCCATCACATCCACCTCTTGGCCACGACACTCCGGATCGACTTGAAGGACCTTGTAAGCATGGTAGAGTAGGTTGACAAGGCCTCCTCGAATAGCATCCACATTCCCGGCTTGAGGAGCAAGGTTGAGCCGAACCATGCGGAGGAAGATGTTGAAGGTGGGAAGGAGGTCTTGATTAGAGCCCACTGAAGAAGCAACGGTGTAAAGAGGGCGCAAACGGCGCTTGTTATATGCAGTCCCTTCCACATGCATCATCATCCCAACTGGAGTAGTAGCCCCCTTGAAGTCATAGCCCAGAGCTGTCGCAAACTCCACAAAGTTGGAGGTGCACTTGCGCGGTCCAGTCATCCAAGTCATCGTGCATCATCATCGTTGTCAAACACCACTGTGGCAAAGAACTGCTGCACGAGTTGAATATCATAATCCTGTTGAGTGTAAGAGATGAGCTTCTCCATACCAAGCTTCCTAGCAATCCAAACAGCCTCCTTAAAGTATACTTTCTTGTTCAACACCTCAAGATCCAGAATCTTCTGTTCACAGACTGCGTGCTTCTCAATCTGGGCATAAATCTCCTGCATAATCAGCTACTGCTCCCTCCTTGGGAAATTGGGGTTGGTGGTGTTGGGAGGCAAGTCATAGAAATGGTGTGACCTCATACGACGGAACTCTAGCTTCCCCATACCCAGAACGGTGGTCAAAGAGTCAAAATGAGCTTGCTCGGCCTCTTCTTCATTATCAAAACCACCAAGTTCAGCTTGTCTAGTGGCCTCCTCATCAATAGTGCTCTGCTGTCTCATGCGGCCACTGCTGCTATCAAAGATAAGCTTGTCCCTTGTTTGAGCTCTTTCTTTACTTGAAGCAAGGAGCGGATTCCGGGTGACCACTTTTTTTTTCCGACCTGTGAAACATAGAGTACATGGATAGCATGGAGATAAGTTTGCATGTCCAAGAAAGCCAAAGGGGGAAAATTAAAAGTGTCAAAATTTCTCTCATATATGAGCTAGACCGGAGTTTCCGGCCACAGGGGCGGATATTCCGGCCCGCACCGGAGATTCCGGTGTATGAAGGACCGGAGTTTCCGCCCTGTGGCAGAAAGCTACAATCTAGTTCAAATCTAAGGAAAAATTGAGCCCAACTAATTTTCTAGAGATTAAAATGCCAACACTAGGGTTCTACACCATGCAGTACAGGCAGAACTTCTCTCAAAACAAGATCTAGAGTGAAAACCTAGAGAGAGAGAGAAGAGAACCTTTGCCCGACATGGTGGAGGTCAAATGCGAGGGAGAAGGATCCCCAGCACTTGTACGGAGGAGGGGCCGGTGGCACGGCGGATTCCGGTGGCGGGGAGCGGCCGGAGAGGTCCTTGGAGGCGGCGGCGGCGACTGGGAGAGGTGTGGGGGTCGGGGGTGTGTGGGGAGTTGTGGATCAACTCCTCACCCCGATCCCCTTTGAAGATCCCAGCGAACTGCCCAGACCGGAGTTTCCAGCCTTAGACACCGGAGTCTCCGGCCAAGGCCAGAGATTCCGGTTCTAAGGGCGGAAACTTCAGTCAGACCGGAGTCTCTGGCCTGGAAGACCGGAGTTTTCGGCCCCACCGATTCCAAATCCCAGATTTATGTGTTTTGGACATGCAAAAGGCAAGAGGAGCAGGTTTTTAGATGAGATAGGCCTGCGATAAGACAAAAGGTCACTGGAGATGGTACCATGCACTCAAGTTTGGTAAGAAACAACAAAAACGACATTAAGAAGCAACACTTGAGTGCATTTTTCATAAGAGCAAGAATAAAACAAAGAAATCAAGATAACGCCACAAGAGTATTAAATCTTCACAAGGAAGAAGTTGGTTGCCTAGGCCACCATGTATGAGTTTATGTGGTGTGATACCACGAAGATATATCTTGGGTTCACCGCCATTACTCAACATTTAGGCTCACAATTCATAATAATGAACAATAGGAGACGAAAACAATTCTTACTATTGGCATAATGGGGGGAGGAATAGTCCAATAGATTAGGACCACACTCCCCCTATGTCCTTGCCTACACCTAGACCAAATAGAGAGTTGAGATAGAGGTGTGTATGCAAGGTAGTCAACCAATGCTCCTAGAATCCACGATATTTAGCTCATGCCTCAAAAAGGTGAACCGTGCTTCGTCAAGTGGCTTTGTGAACATATCGGCAAGTTGAATCTTCGTTGGGACATAACCAAGCTCAGTGTCACCCCGGTTGATGTGATCTCGAATAAAATGATAGCGAATCTCAATATGCTTCGTTCTTGAGTGCTCCACCGGGTTGTGACCAATCTTGATAGCACTTTCATTGTCACACAAAAGAGGCACTTTGTCACAAAGGACACCGTATTCCTTTAAAGTTTGCCTCATCCAAAGTAATTGAGTGCAAGCACTAGCGGCCGCCACATACTCGGCTTCGGTGGTAGATAAGGATATGCAATTTTGCTTCTTGGAGGACCAACTCACCAAGGATTTCCCAAGGAATTGACATGCACCGGAAGTAGACTTCCTATCATCCTTGCAACCGGCCCAATCCGAATCCGTGTAACCGGCAAGAGAGAAGTTAGACCCCCTAGGATACCACAAGCCAAACTTTGGGGTATAAACCAAATATCGGAAGATTCGATTCACCGCTATCAAGTGACTTTCTTTAGGAGCCGCTTGATACCTTGCACACACTCCTACACTCAACACAATATCGGGTCTAGATGCACAAAGATAAAGCAAAGAACCAATCATAGAGCGATAGAGTTTTTGATCGACATCTTTACCCTTTGGACTAAGTTCAATATGGCATTTGGTGTCCATAGGAAACCTCTTCTCTTTTGCATCTTGCATCTTGAACCTCTTGAGCATATCTTGGATGTATTTGGCTTGAGAGATGAAAGTCCCTCCACTTAATTGCTTGATTTCAAAACCAAGAAATAATTTCAACTCTCCCATCATGGACATCTCGAACCTATCCGTCATAAGCTTTGAAAATTAATAATTGAAAGCTTTGTTAGATGAGCCAAAAATAATATCATCAACATAAAGTTGACATATGAAAAGCTCCCCTTTTACCCTCTTTGTGAAGAGAGTGGGATCGATTTGCCCTACTTCAAAGCCACGGTCTAGCAATAGCTATCTTAGGTGCTCATACCAAGCACGAGGTAATTGTTTGAGACCATGGAGGGCCTTATCAAGCTTGTAGACATGGTTTGGGAAGTGTGGATCCTCAAATCCCGGTGGTTGCTTTACATATACCAACTCCTTTAAGGGGCCATTAAGAAATGCACTTTTCACATCCATTTGTTGCAACTTAAAATTATGATGTGATGCATAGGCAAGTAGGATACGGATGGACTCAAGACGAGCCACGGGAGCATAGGTCTCTCCAAAATCAATGCCTTCAACTTGAGAGTACCCTTGAGCTACCAATCTCGCCTTGTTCCTTACAACCATTCCATGCTCACCTTGCTTGTTCTTGAATATCCACTTGGTGCCAATAACATTTCGGCAATCTTTTGGCTTCTCTACTAGATTTCATACTTTGTTGCGCTTGAAGTTGTTGAGTTCTTCATGCATGGCTTCCAACCAATCCGGATCTTTAAGAGCTTCAAACACCTTCTTTGGTTCAATCATAGAGATATGAGCTTGATGTTCACTAAAGCTTGCGAATTTACCTCTTGTGGAAACCTTGCGAGATACATCACCAATGATGGCTTCAAGCTTGTGACACTTGATTTCCAAATTTATCTTGACTCTTGCTTGACGGAGGGTTTCGATATCCCCATTGTTGCGTGGGATTTCGGCTTGATCACCTAGATCATTTGAGTCCCCGTCTTGGCCGACTTGATGAGCATTGCCATCTTGTTGCACCTTTTCAATGACGGGAGAAGATGGATGCTCTAGCTCTTGATCTGACTAGGGTTGAGAATAGGAGTTCTTGAATCTTGTGAGACCTCTTGGTCAACTTGAGGAGGAGCTTGTTCTCGTTCTTGGATAGGTGTCTCATTTGCTTCCATAGAGGGTGCCACTTCAACTTGTGATGATGGAATCTCCACTTGAGTGGAGCTTGTACTTCCTTGAGGAGGCTCATGATGAATCTCGATGGGGCGATGAAATCCAACACCCATCCTTTGTATTGCATCTTGAGGTTCCTCGTTATCTACATCACAAACATGAAATTGCGCCACTTGGGAGCCGTCATTCTCATCAAACCTCACACTACAAGATTTACAACTCTCCCTAAGGATTTGTCATAGACTCTATAAGTGTGAGAGTTCGCACCATACCCAACAAGAACACCTTCTAAGGCTTTAAATTCAAACTTAGAAAGATGTACACCTTTGATTTTGTAGAAACACTTACACCCAAAGACTCGATAGTAGGAGATGTTAGGCTTGTTGCCGGTAAGCATTTCATATGAAGTTTCCTTCTTCCCTTTACGAAAGAATAACCGGTTGGAGGAGTGACACGCCGTGGAGATAGCTTCGGCCCACAAGAAGAGTGGAGACTTAAACTCCGCCAACATGGACCTAGCCATATCCATAAGAGTCCGGTTCTTCCTCTCTGCTACACCATTTTGTTGAGGGGTATATGCGGTGGAGTATTGATGTCGAATTCCCTCGTCGCTAAGAAACTCATTTAGGGTGTAGTTCTTGAACTCGGAGCCATTGTCTCTTATAATGGCCAATATGGGAAGATTGTGTTGACTTTGAACTTCATTGGAGAAATCGATGATGGTTTGTTGAGTTTCATCCTTCGTCTTGAAGAAGAAAACCCAAGTGAATCTTGAATAGTCATCGACAATCACCAAACAATATTTCTTCCCACCAAGACTAGGTTGAGGAACGGCACCAAAAATAGCAACATGAAGAAGTTCCAATACCCTTGATGATGAGATGATGGTCTTGCTCGGATGGGGAGAATCATGCATCTTTCCTTCAACACAAGCCCTACAAAGACGATCTCTAGAAAAAGAAACATTCTCATTAAGTCCAAGAATGTGGCCACCCTTGTGGAGACTTTGCAAAGTTCTCATATTGACATGGGACAAGCGGCGATGCCACAACCACCCCACGTCGGCCTTTCCGAATAAGCATATTGCTTGAGTGTTGGTTGACCCCGAAAAGTCTACCACAAACAACTCATTTTCAACATACCCAACGAACATGACCTTTAGAGTCTTGCTCCTAAAGAGTACCACCATATCAAGAGTAAAGTGGACATCAAAGTTCATCCTATTAAGAGCACGAACGGACATAAGATTGTAACCTAGAGACTCAACAAGCATGACATTTACAAGGGTGATATCCCTTGCAACTACCACCTTGCCGAGACTCTTTACCTCGGCTTTGGACTTGTCACCATAAGAGACGGTTGAATGATTTAAATTTGGTCTCAACTCCGTCATGATCTCCTTGCTTCCGGTCATATGACTAGTGCATCCACTATCAACCACCCATTTAGATCCACCGGAAGCATAGTCCTCGGTGACATGAGCCATGAGGCACCGTGCGTTGTTGGTGGAGACATTGTCATTGGGGGATTCAAAGAGTGACGGTGATGATGGTGGAGTAGATACAATAGCTAATGTGGCAACCTCTTTATTAGGTGTGTCTTCATCGTCGGAGTCACTTGTGGCATATTCTTCTTGTGCCACCAACACAATTCTTGGCGCCTTCTTGAAGAAAGGCTTCTTTGGTCTTGCGGACTTCTTTTGAATCAACTTTGAGTGGTCCTTCGGGACAAGCTTCCCACCATTTTGCTCACGGTTCTCATAAGGACACTCTCTTATGTAGTAATTCTTGTCATGACAATTGTAGCACGTCTTTGTCCTTGAGGCAAGCTCTTTCTTGCCACTTGAGTTGTTATCTCGATCAACACGAGTTTTAGCACTAGCCGGGTCATTCCAAAACACTCTTGTGGCAAGTGCAATGTGACCATTGAGGGCTTGCTCAAGATCATGTGGAGCAATGTTGCTAGGACAAGCTTCAACTTTATCATTGGCATCTATGCAAGTCACCTTGGCCTTCAAGGCAAGAGAGGGACCTTGTCTCATTCCCATGGCCCTAGCACGGTTATCTTCGGCATTCTTGGTGGCAACCTTGGAGGCTTGGACTTCTTGCATAACTTCATGGGAAGACATTTGATGATAGTTGTATCTTCCTTGAATAGACTTCAACTCCATTGGTTCCGAAGGCAAGAGAGCATTCACATACTTCCTCTTGACCCAAGCATCATCAACATAAGTTGCTCCCACATCATAAAAGGCTTTGGCAAGAGTCTTGAGTCTCCCATACATCTCTTCATGGTTCTCGTTGTTAAGCATGTAGAAGCCTTCGGAAGCATTGCTCAAGGATTCATATCTATTTCTCTTCATGCTATCATTTCCAAGGAAAGCATGCTCAAGACAATCCCAAGCTTCTTTGGCGGTGGTGGCATGTAGAACATGATGCGTGTCGTTGTCGCTCAAGGAGAGTTCAATCATGTGGAGAGCGGAAGCGTTTAGTTGCTTTTCGGCGAACTCTCTCTTGGTCATGTTGCTTGGATCCTCCACCATGTATCCTTCTTCAATAATCCTCCAAAGCTCGATGGAGGCACTGTTGACATGAGATTTCAATGAGCGTTGCCAACTAGCAAAAGCTAATGCATTAAGCTTAGTTGGGGGACCTAAAGGGTTTATGCTGGTAGTGATAATTGGATCGTGAGAGTACCATCCCCGAACGGCATGATACCCTTCCTTTTCCTTATGCGAATTGGGAGATGACTTAGGCTTATCATTGGCTTTCACCTCCTTCTCTTTTTGCTCTTTATTCTCCTTGGAACCACCTTCATCGGAGTTACAAGCTTTTTCAAGCGGGATGATATCCGAGGGCTTGTTGTTAATGAGTTTATTGAGCAAGTCACGAAACTCGTTAAACCTAGCATCCATGGAAGATGTCAAAGTTGTTTCCAAAGCTTTGATATCGGCCATGGATGCCGCGGTGGCTTGGTCCTTTTTAAGGGACTCATTAGCCTCGGCAAGCCTTGCGGTCTCATCCTCACTTTGTGTCATACTTCTCTTAGGCGGTTAAACCCAACAAGAGAGCCTTTGCTTTGATACCAATTGAAAGGATCGGTATGACACCTAGAGGGGGGGGGGGGGGGTGAATAGGTGCTAATTCAAATTTTAGTTCTTTTTCAAATTAGGCTTGACACAAAAGGTAAATTCTCTAGATATGCAACTATGGTGAATTACCTATATGACAAGCTAGCAACTAAGCAAGATATAATAAAGGCAATAAATAAGGATATAAGTAACCGAAGTGAAACCACGAGACGACAAAGATGTATTCCCGAGTTCCTCCCTTAAATGGGAGTACGTCTCGTTAGAGAGGTGTGAACCAACACAATGGTTCAACGACCACTAAGGCCTCACCCAAATCTCCGGTGAACCGCACCACAAAGGTTTGGTCCACTTTCCACTATCGGAATACTTCGAGGCGGAATCCGGAGCTTTTACAACAACGATTCGGGGCACGACCCACAAAGAGCTTGGGGGCTCCCGAACAGCTACAATCTGTCACAAAGACAAGAAGGTAAGTACAACAATGGACTAGGTTTTCCTAGTGGAAACCTTAGCAAGTGTTCCCTCAAGTTAATGAGGGGGAAATGAAGAACGGCTCGGTGAAGATGTAGATCGGGGCCTTCTCCTTCAATCCCCCAAAGATCAACGAGTTTGGATGGGGGGATTGGAAGATCTTGTGATTCTTGGCTTGCATCAATGGAGTTCCTCTTTTTCTTGGTCAAGCACTTTTGTTGGAAGAAGGAGGAGGGGTATTTATACCCCTCCAAAGATGTAGCCGTTGCAGCCAATCACCAGGCCGGAAACTCCGGCCCTAGTGGCCGGAAACTCCGGCCTGGGGCGGAAACTCCGGCCGCAGGAAGCCGGAAACTCCGGGCCCCACCAGGGGCTGAACACCAGTTTCTTCAAACTGAACTTGGACATCTTCGAGGTACCTGAGGCCGGAAAGTTTGGCCCTGGGCGGAAACTCCGGTCCACGGGACCGGAAACTCCGCCCCCCCACCAGGGGCTGAGCACAACTTCGGCAACCGAGGCTTTGGGAAAGATTCCGGTCCTCAGGGACCGAAAACTTCAGGCAGGGGCGGAAACTCCGGCCCCCAAGGCCGGAAACTCCGCCCCCCACCAGGGGCTGAGCACACTTTCAGTGCTGCCTCTTTTTCTCCTTTTTGCTCCTGATGCATCTGAAGAGTTCCTAAATTATCCTGCATTACTTAACACCAACTTAATACATCCACATGTTGTTAAGTAACACACAAAACACAGAGATCTTAGAATTGTCCTTTCAGGCTTCCCAGTTGAGCTTGGTCCTCCGGCAAGGCGGATGTGGTCCTCCCCTGCTCTCAGTTTATGGTTCCTGATCCGGGCCAGGTGGGTCTGGATCGGGTGGCCGCCGGCAGGCCTCTTCATGGTACTGCACCTTGCGTCTCTGCTATCGCACCCCTGCCGCCCATGTTCTGCTAGTCTTGTTTGGTCTTATATGCACTCCTTATGCTGCTCCGGGTGTTTCTGGTGGTGATGGAGCGGCCGCTTGGTGACTGGGTGCCATGACGTCACCTCCGGGGGACGGAAGAGAAGGGATTGGCGCCGGGGGTGGTAGGGATGGTGGCATGCCTGCTGCAGTGCGGCGGCGGGGACTTTATGGGTCCATTTTGGACTCAGCCGGGCCAGGCGGGCCTGGTGTGTCCTTGCTGCTGCATCCGGTCGGCTACCGCCGTTGGTGGTGGAGGTCGTTCCCTCCCGCGTGTTACCGTACTGTTGTTCCCGGTCGGTGGTCCTTCTCCTTTGTCTTCCCGGCCTCGCCACTTGGAGCAAGGTGCGACGACAATGATGATTGCAAGACCGTGGTGGCGCGCGCTCATGGGTGGCAAGTTTGGCGGAGCACGACGAAGAGTCTGAGGGTCTGGTTCTTCGGGGGTCGGGAGAAAATCTCGGTCACTCTTGACACCGATGCGGCGACACCTGAGGGGTGTCGTCGTCCTTCCTGAAGGGCGTCGGTTGTACCCCCTTCCCATCCCTCGTGGCGTACCAGGGGAAACCCTAGGACGTGTCCTTTAGGTCCGTTCGAGCAGCAACGCCGTCATCGTCGCTCACCTTCTTGAAGGTGCTGCTTGGTTCGCGTGGCACTTTGGAGTGCTAGGATTGTGGTGGGGTTGTTCCGTAGGGTGCAGCGGTTGCGAGTCCTCTCTGTTTTTCGTCAAACCGTTATTGTCGGCGTTCTTTCTCTTCTTTTTTTCTTTTTTGTTTCTTTTGGGAGGCTTTGTGTTGTTTGCCCCAGCAGTGGTCTAATGCTTGTATCGGTTGGTTGCTATATTAATATAGCGGGGCGAAAGCCTATTTCGTGGTAGTATGTATCAAAATCAAATCAAGTGGATCCCTCCATCAGTACTGCTGCAGGAAGCACTCTTTGCCGGGCACCTTGCCGCCCCTGTAGTCGTCGCAGTAGTTGTAAATCATGTACTTCTTCTGCAGGTCCATCATGTCCTTCTGCTGCCAAGGGCTGAGGCCGACACAGGACTGCTGCCCTTGGCTGAACTCCCCCGCACAACGCTTGACGCATTCCTCGCGGCCGCCACACTCGCAGACGTCCACTAGAGCAGAACACGCTAAAGTCCCGGGCGGGAGGGCTTTTTGTCCCGGGCACGCGTCCGGGACAGCGTGTTCGGGACAAATAGCCTCCCCTATTTGTCCCGGGCACGCCACGGCCCGGGACCAATAGGGGGATCACGTGGCCAGCTGGGATAGCCAGAGGCTGGCTCTCATTTGTCCCGGTTCGTAATACGAACCGGGACAGTACGTAAGATTTTTTTTTTGTTTTCTTTTTTGTTTCCGTTTTTTTGTTTACTGTTTTCTATTTTACCGATTCTTTTACGTTTCTGTTTTTTATATTTATTTTTTATTTCAAACAAGATCGAGTTGCATATTATACATTAATATATACTATATATCATGAATACACAAATTTTTCCTCGGGATGGTCACATACTAGTAATACACGAGTTTAGAACCGTAAGATCATGTCTAAATATTTACAACCGTAAGATCATGTCTAAATAATTACAACAGTAAGATCATGTCTAAATATTTACAACCAGAAATAATTACATGACATAAGAGACATTCGACCCTATTTTTTCTTCGGGATGGTCTTTTTCGGCTGGATTATACTGCATTCTGCGCCTGACTTTATGACATAGTCAAGCAGAAAGCCCGCAATTTCCTCCGCAATTGGTAGTAGGCGGTATTTTGCATCTAGCATGTTCCGGATCGTCTCAAACTAAAAAGGGAGATCAACACCAATATATCAACCATCATGAAAATAATTTAATTTGAAAAGTGAACAAGTTTGAATAAATTGTTAACACCCGTACACCTTCTTCCCGCCACAATGTAAAAGTTTTTCAACTAATGGTCTGAGGTACACATCAAGGTCGTCGCCAGGTTGCTTCGGGCATTGGATGAGCAATGGCATCATAATGAACTTTCGCTTCATTCACAACGAAGAAGGAAGGTTAGAAATACATAGAGTCACAGGCCATGTGCTATGACTGCTGCTCTGCTCCCCAAACGGATTGAAGCCATCTGTACTTAGACAAAATCTTAAGTTTCTTGCGTCATCTTCAAATTCCGGGAACTCTCTCTCAATTTTTCTCCACTGCGACCCATCAGCGGGGTGTCTGCACATCGCGTCTTTCTTACGGTCCTCTTTGTGCAATCGCAACAACTTGGCATGCTCTTTGTTCGCGAACAGGCGTTTCAACCGTGGTGTTATGTGAGCATACCACATCACCTTGGCAGTAACCCTCTTCCGTGGACGCTCACCCTCAACTTCATCAGGGTCATCTCGTCTGATCTTATATCGCAATGCAGTGCATACCGGACATGCATCCAAATTCTCGTACTCACCGCGGTAGAGGACGCAGTCATTAGGGCAGGCATGTATCTTCTACACGTCTAATCCTACAGGGCACAAAACCTTCTTTGCTTCGTACGTGCTGCCGGGCAACTCGTTGACCTTTGGAAGAATCTTCCTAATTATCTGCAGCAACTTTCCAAATCTCTTGTCAGTCACACCACACTCTGCCTTCCACTGCAGTAATTCCAGTGTGGTACCCAACTTTTTTTGACCATCTTCGCAACTTGGATACAACAAATTCTTGTGATCCTCTAACATCTGGTCGAACTTCAACCTCTCCTTTTCAGTTCCGTACTCTCTCTTTGCATCAGCAATGACCCGACCAAGATCGTCAGCGGGCTCATCTGGTGCCTCTTCATCTTCAGCTTCCCCCGTTGCAGAATCTCCGTACTCCGGGAACATAGGATAGTTGTCATCATCTTTCTCTTCTTCATTGTCTTCCATCATAACCCTTTTTTCTCCGTGCTTCGTCCAACAATTATATCTGGGCATGAAACCATGCCGAATAAGATGACTTTGAAGGGTTCTCGCGCTTGGGTGATCTGTCTTATTCTGACAGTTGACACATGGACAACACATGAAACCGTTGGTACTGTGGGCCTGGGCTTTCTCGAGAAATATTCCCAAACCCGTCATGTACTCGGCAGTGCGTCGGTCACCATACATCCATTCACGGTCCATCTGCATTATATAATTAACTATATCAATAACCATTACAGACCATCGAGAAATAACCACTAAACATGCACGGTATCAATTAATGACAAATAAAATGAGAAAAAAATTAACCTCGATCGAAAAGAAGGATAAACTTCTTTAAGTGTACATCAAATCATTTCGTGCTCTCTCGGTCATTTCATCGAACACCTTGCATGCATACTTAAAAAAAATAGACTAGCACACACCCCCTCCTTCCATTTAAAAAAAAATGCCTCCAATGGTTTTGGGAGGGGCTGCTGATCAGTATATATAGGCACCCACCTTTTGTCCCGGTTCCAGCCACAAACCGGGACAACAAGGAGGCCCATTCGTACCGATTTGTGACTGAAACCGGGATATATGGGTTTTTTTCATTTTTTCTGTTTTTATTTTCTTTTTGTGTTTTCTGTTTTAAGTAACTTTTGCAAATTTTGGATTTTGGAAAAACTATGAATATGAAAAGTGTTTGAATTTGACTAACTAATAGAAAACCATTTTTTGTTTTCTGTTTTAAATAACTTTTGCAAACTTTGGAATTTGAAAACACTTTTGCAAACTTTGGAATAACTTTTGCAAACTTTAGATATATTTCGGTCAATACATGAGAACACACGCACACAGAATTTTTACGTAACGGAATACATAGATAGTCTACTCATCAACGACATTAAGATGATTATACTCAGTATTATAGCCGCGTAGACTATCCCACTTCCGTGCAATCTCGAAGCCAATGCGAGCGTCTAAAGTAGCATATACGACTTGATCTTAGCTCAATGGAACGTTGCCCCATCCGAAAATTAGGTCTTCTTCTAACGTGTCTTCCTTGTCGTCATCCGTGTTCTTCTTCTTGTATTTCTTCTTCTTCTCAAGATTTGTCCCAATGACCGCATTAGAGAGAGCATAGAGACTCAGAGTAAAATTGCCGGTAGGATTTCGACGATCCCTTTGCAGGTCGATCGCGGACCGAATAATAATTCCGTAGTAGGCTAGCATCTTCATGCCATTATGGATTGCCACGCCGTAGAATTTGATTGTCTCATCACCTAAGAAATCCACGAGGACCTGTGGCACCCGATCAGCTTCGCAAATTTGGAAGACAAGAGTCTCGGTCGCCACCGAGAGTTGAAGGACGGCGGCGCGCTGCGGAGTATCCTTCCGTCAAGGGTCGGTGAACTCGCAATCGAGTCCAACGGCTTTGATCGGAGCGGCGTCGAGCAAGTAGTTCTTCACGTCGCGGATCCACTTCTCCACGCGCCATGCACGAAGGGTGACCCACACCTTGAACCGCATGCCCTCCTTCTTGTAGTAGTACAACTCGGACCAAGTCGGACGCGCGAGTGGCTCCATAGGACCGGAGAAAAGAGAGGAGAGATGGTGTGTGGAGGAGCCGTATTGTGCATTTTATAGCGCCGGAGAGGTAGATGAATCGCCGGTCGGACAGAGGAATTAATCGCCGGAGGGCAGAGGAATCACCGGCGGCGCCGTAGTGCGCTCGTCTTCCGTGCGCGTCAAAAAACGCGGCGATGGCTCGGCTTCCGCGCACGCGTAACTGAAATCATGATATTTGTCCCGGTTCCAGTCACGAACCGGGACAAATAGGTGTACGCTGGAGCGTTCGACGGGTGCTACCTTATTTGTCCCGGTTCGTGGCTGGAACCGGGACAAATGGATGTTGCCTGGAGCGCTCGACGGATTTTAGGCCACATCTATCCCGGTTTACAGTACGACCGGAACAAATGGAGTTTTGGAGTTTGATCATTTAGCCTGTTTTCTACTAGTGGTCGAGGACGAGGTCGTTGTAGCCGGCGACGAAGGGTGCCTTGCTCCAGTCGGTCTTGACCCGGCCACCCTGCGTGGCCCAATCCTCCGCCGCCCAGATGCTGGAGTAGCCCTGCATCGGCCGGCTCGTCGGGTACGCGATGCCGTTGCTCTGCTGGTAGTTTCGGAAGACCCTGATGGGGGTGCCGTCCACGTACCAGACCACCATGCATGGCGTCCAGGAGATGGTGTAGTTGTGGTAGTCGTCCGTGGGGTCGAACCAGCTGGGCACGAACTGCATCTCCTTGTTGCCGGTGCCGTTGGCGAAGACGTTGGTGTGCACCGTGTAGGGCTGCCCGGTCTCGTTCCCCAGGAACTCGAAGTCGATCTCGTCGTGGTAATCCCCTACTGACGAAGTCTGGAATATATATATATTATGCACTACTTATTATACTTCAAAATCAAAAGCCAAAAGGTGAATTAATGCTGGAACAAACGGTGTAACTGATTTAAGTACGTAGTATGTGGTGACGGTGCCGGCCGAGTTGCCTGGGATGAGTTTGATGAGGGTGGACACGGTCCCGAAGATGAACTGCTTCTTTGTCCGAAGCAGGCAGCCTGAGCTGTTGCTCACTAGAGACATGGTGAGGCCGCGGCCGTCGTCCGAGAACACCGCGTTCTGAGGCTCCCACTCGATGGTGCAGTCGTCACGGAAGCTCGCGCCGGCGAGGCCGATGGCAGCCGCGACGACGACGGCGGCTAGGAGGTGCGCCCTCAAGCAACCCATCTCCTTTTCTGTTCGGCTTGTCGTTACTCGAAATTCAGTTATCTATTCTACTTGTGGAGTAAGAAGTGTATCCAGTGTGTGCCAACTGCCAACAAAGGCATGCCGAAAATGCAGAAGGATCTAGGGGGACTTATATGGCACCACTACTAGATGCACTTCTACGTGTTGGTGCAAATGTTGTTGATTGTTTCAAGTCACGGAGAGATGTTTTGGTACGCACGGCACGTAGGCTAGAGTCTGATGATATTAGTCAAAGAGAAATATTGCATGCCAGCTTGCGTATGTGCGATCTTGCTAGGCGCAGGAACGCGTCGCCTTGTATTTTCTTTTTGAAACAAGGCCGCCTTGTATTTTCTGGTATTTTGACATGGCAGTGCTCTGCGCAATGTCGATTCCTACTAGCTTTTGGCCATAGCTGGCCGGCAAAGAAGAAAGAAACCATCCGGTACTTCGTTAGTTTCCATTTGGCACTTAGTTTCCGTCCATTGACAGGGTAGTAGGAGCTCGCGATTTGATTAATCGATGATTGTTTCTTTCAGATCCGTGGGCACGTTCGAAGAAGAGAAGTATAAATCTTTATTCCTATTAAATGGTGTTTATAATATTTTTGGAAACACCAAATACAAGACAAATACATGATGCCGTATTGAAAACTGCCGTAAAGAGTTAAGATTAACTAAAGTCAAAGTAGACGTATGAAAACAACCCTCCATCTCAAAAGGATAATTTGGCTTGACAAGGCACACAACTCACAAATCACAATATAAGACGATCTCTCATGAGCTAGAGGTACATCCGCCTCTACTAACCACCCAAACATGTGGTTACTTCGTCCTTCTTTGTAAGTCACCTGACATTTGGAAATGTGTTTAAAATATGTTTGAAACAAAGGGTTCATAAGCATCCGAGAGGCAAAATGCTCCTCTCACTATTTAGCATGACTAATTGTGTTATAAACCTCTCGTGTTCTGGACTGATTAAACCTGTTGCATGTGATGCTTCTTTCTCAATGGTTGAATGTAACATTTGCATTAATAAACACCATCTTACAAGCTGAAAAGCTAATCAACTCATTTGACAAGAGGTAGTGGGCTTATATAGATTTAAATTGTATTTTAGATAGTGACCTTTTTTTGCGAAACAGTGACCTTATATTTAGAACCATAGAGAACAGCTGACTTGCTAGTTAAGGTTTTCCTATATCCATGCCTTGTCCTCTCCCGAGTGCTTAGGATATTCCTACATACCAATGCAATTATTGCTGATATCGAGATTGCGTTTAGCTTTAAGTTTAGAGAGCATAATTAGTTTTGTATGTACTCAATACTCTACTTTTATGCACTTTGCATTTAATGCACTGGTCATATTTACATTTTTTGTTTGCTAGAGGAATTACTACTGACTCGATGGCTAGAGTTTTTAGCATAAACCCATCAGTTTCCTTCTTAATCTGAGAAAAAAACCACAACTTGTTGTCAGTTTTGACGTCAATTTGAGATAAAACTAAGTTAGCGCACATTATGAAAAAGCGACCAAAATGATTATATCCCGCAAACGTAAAGTGGTTTGCAATATGAGCATGAAAATGATGGTTTTATGCTAACATCCCCCGTACGGATATACGTGGATAGCGAAAAAATAATTATGGCTTAAATCATGTCTCGGTCCGGGAATTGCGCAAGTGGCACGACGGGTCATCTAGTTCTAGTGGTGTAAACCACTCTCAACGACTGAAGATGTGCGGACTGTTGTGACCCATTAAGGTTTTAGATATCTATAAAATATTAACCTTATTTTTCGAAATGGGATAGTCCCGGCCTCCGCATCATATCAATGCATATGGTATACTATTAACTTATTTTAAAATATTACCAACGTACCCAGATGTAAAAACAAATTGAACAACGTAATCAGAAAGGTGGAGAAATCTTTCATGAAAGTTTCTATGAGGGGCAAAAGAAGAAAGAGAGGAATAGAAGGGAAACATCCGGTGGTTAATTGGTCCAAGAGATGTCGTTGATTCACGGTTGTAATAGGTAAGGGAGGTTGTTACTTTGAATGTTGCTTACTTTAGATCTTGCTCTATGTGATTGTGTGGGTTTCTACCTATAGTATTGTTGTTCGATCGTTGTATACTTTTTGTATGGTTTCTCCCGCTAATAAAACAGTTTTTTTTTCATGATTAGTAATTGAGGCAAACCTTTTGACTTTTTAAAAAAAAATGGTGGGTTTGTCTTGTACGTATGCAGCAGAGAGATTTCATATGTGTCTCTTGAGCATCGATCTCTCGTATGTGTCACGGTTGATAGCCTGCACACCCCTACCCGTGGAGCACAGGATGAATGATTCACGTCGGTCGCCGGGCAGCGGAACAATGATGCCGGTGGAAGGGGGCAACGACATGATGCCAAGACGTCCGGTACAAGTATGCCTTGGCCGGGATGTCAGGCACGTTGCCAAAGCAAAGTCTTGTGTCGGTTCCCTGAACTACGTGTCCGCGACACCATCACCTTTTGCTTTCCTCTCCTAATCATTCTACGCGCCTCCATCCTATCTCGATCGACGTGCGTGCATCACCGCTTGGAACATCTGTTCATGTACATGCATCTTCCATACACAAGTCATCTCTCCCGACAACCATCTATCTATTGTATAAATGTAGTCAACTGTTATCACCTGGAACATTCGAAGGCACTATATATATCCTCCTTTCTCATGCTCTGGAGAGGAAGAAGAAGAGAAGGAAGATTGATTCTAGAGGCGCGGGGTCAGCGTAGAGATGGCGAAGCTCGGAGCATTGATTCCAGTGTTGGCTCTTGCCTTGGGTTTCGGTCTCGTCTCCGGCGGCAACTTCATCGACGATTGCGACGCGACGTGGCAGCCCCAGAACTGCTGGCCATACGATGCCGGCAATAGCCTCTCCCTCGCCCTCGTTAGCAACTCCTCAGGTCTGTGAAATCACTCTCTTATTTCTTCCAGAAAACAAGTCACACGATCTTTATAATTTGTTCCCGAGACCGGTAATTTCTTCATGACTGTATTTTCGTGGTTGTCAGGCTCGGCGATCCGGTCCAAGAGGCAGTTCATCTACGGGACCGTGTCGACCCTGCTCCAGCTCGTCAAGGGCAACTCCGCTGGCACCGTCACAACATTCTATGTAAGTAATAATTGAGCCTTTTGTACTCATCAAGGACTGCATGAAGCGAGATCGAGATGATCCTCATATAGTATGATCGATCGATCGATGGATGCAGACATCGTCGGTAGGGGATTACCACGACGAGATCGACTTCGAGTTCCTGGGGAACGAGACCGGGCAGCCCTACACGCTGCACACCAACGTCTACGCCAATGGCGTGGGCGGCAAGGAGATGCAGTTCGTCCCCTGGTTCGACCCCACCGACGGCTACCACAACTACACCATCTCCTGGACGCCATGCATGATCGTCTGGTACGTCGACTCCGTGCCCATCAGGGTCTTCCGCAACTACCAGCAGAGCAACGGCGTGGCTTTCCCGATGAGCCAGCCGATGTACGCCCACTCCAGCATCTGGGCGGCGGAGGACTGGGCCACGCAGGGCGGCCGCGTCAAGACCGACTGGAGCCACGCGCCGTTCATCGCCAACTACCACGGCATCGACTTCGGCATCTGCGAGTGCTACGGCGGCGACTGCGTCTACGGCTGCGCGGGGGCCTACGGCGGCCAGCAATACTGCCCTGGGCTCAGCGACGACGACCGCTGGAAGATGCAATGGGTGCAGGACAACCAAAGGATCTACAACTACTGCGTCGACTACAGGGACGGCAAGGTGCCCGGCGTCGAGTGCAGCCTGCCCCAGTACTGAAATCTAAAGATAACAATCTTGCCCCGACCAGGACGCTCCTCAGCGATTTGAGCATATGGGCCGTAGATAAGGATCTCCGGACGATCCTCTCCGTCCGTTTCTACCGGTGCCGTCCACCAGGTTGGTTTCTACCCTTCCGCGCCGTGCCCGTGTCGCTATTTGTGGCCCAGGATTTCGCTGGCCCCGCGTGGATTGGTCCGCGAGAGTGGTTCTTTATTGGCCGGTGCATTTTTACACGCGACCAGGACGCACTCCGTCTCGCTGTAACCGGGGCCTCCCGTCTGCGGCCCCACTTGTCGGTGCGTTTGGTGACGTCTGTCTTCCATGCCTCCGCCCACGCGGTGCGTTGGGTGTGTGGGTGTTTCGGTCATTTCGCGTTTCTCACTCTCGGGCTCCGGCCGCCTCCCTCAGACGCAGAGTCGCCGTCGCGCCGTGTCGGCCGATTCTTCGTTCTCGGGTACGGCTACAGCGCCGCTACAGGGGAGTGGGTTCTCGCCGTGCCGCTTATGACCCTGCCGGTGCTCTTCTTCCCTTTTTCTCCGCACGGATACCCTTCCGAGAGAGAGAGAGAGAGTTTGGATCTCGCTGCCGTCTCCGCTGCTTCCATTTTTTCCCTTCCCATTCCGCCTGCCGTCGTTCGTTGCTCCGACGCTTCCTCAGCGATTCGTTGCTCGGACGGTGTGTGTACGATGGCGACGCAGGGATCTGCTGCTGGTTGAGGTCGCCTCGATGCTTCCACCTCCTTCATTTCCTGTTCCCTTTCCTGGTCCTCTATTTCTGATTAGTCTTGCTGTTTGTCTTCTTTTCTAAGGGTCTAGGGGTGTTTGCTTTGGATCTGGCCGTCGTCTCCGCTGCTTCCGCCGACGCCTGGGACCGCAGGATCTGACCGTGCTTCAGGTAGACTCCATGTTCTTATTAAATCGCTTTCTGCATTATGTTTACGTTCTTGGCTAACCATCATCCCGTTGTTCTCTGTTCTTTGTAGTGGACACTGTGATTTGCTCTCAGCTCGGATTAGGTGCTGTTTACTTTGGACCTGGCAGCCTTCGGTGATTTGGTCTGACTCTGCTTGAGGTAGGCTCTTTGTTTACTCTGTTTTCTTTATTGGCTGACCACCGATCCGTCACGTCCGATTGGTTACGACAAGCACACTGCCTCTTAAGCGCCTTATATCCTTTTCACCTGCTGTACAGGCTCCAGGCTTCATTTCCGTGCTGGTTGCTGCTACTGCTACGGGCAGTCCGTTCAGGTAGCTCTCTATCTCCTGTTCACCCTATCCTTCTTATATGCATATACATCTATGTTTGTGCTCCTTGCTTCCGTGCATGTCTAATGAAATTACTTGCCCGGGTGTGTTTTCTTTTTCTTGTGTTGGGTAATTTGTCTTATGTTTGCGCCAGGATGTTCGTTGTCTATTCGTCTTACCTGCGTTTGTTGGATGACGTTGCGTCTCGGTGTGGGGTTCCCTTCTATTCATGTGTCAGCGAGGTGGCTGATGATGGTGACGTCCTGGGAGGGGTTGAGCTCGAGGTTCCCGTTGCTAAGCATAACAGGTTGTTGCATCGTCACTTTTTCTGGGCACGTGCCTCTGATGGTTTCCCATGCCCCCATGACCAGGCTGCTCTAGAAGCCCTCTTTTTTCTTCAAGAGTATTATGGGTTTGTAATCTGCGATTACAACTATCACGCTATGTTAGCCTATAGGGAATTGGCTAGGTCAGCTGTTATTTTTGGTGCTTCTGTTCTACGTACGGTTGGTTTTAACCGTGTAGGTGCCACCGGCTCTGTTCGTGATGTAAATATTGCTGCCCAATGGCAGTTCCTGTACTCACAGTTGGTTTCTTCAGCGTCTAGGTTTTAGTGATTTGATTCTTTCGTGTTGTAGCTGTCACACATATGGCCTTGAGAGCCACTACATGAATCTTATTTACGGTTGCTTCTTTACTGTTGTTGTTCTGTTTCCCTGTTTTTTTTTCTATATTCGATATATGCTACTTTCTTATTTATGTCGATAACATCGATGGGGATGAATATTATCATGGTTATCCGCACCCGTTTCCGTGTCGGATTATTTCCTACCTATATAATGGACTTTCTTACATGGGTTGTTGCTGTTATCTGGACGTGGTTCATTGCCTCGCTTGTTTAACGGTGCTTGCTTCTATATGGTGGGCCGTGCACCTTGCGGTATGCTTTTGTGTTGGTTATCTAGGTTGGTTTGCTGTTGGTATCTTCTAACTTAACCGACCGGTTTTTCTTTGATGCTCTTATCGGACTGCCTGCCGGTTGCGGTCAGCTTTGATTTAATTGTGCTCAGCTGTAATTTATTGTGTGACATATGGTTCGATGGGCCTCTATGCTGGGTTGCTTATACTTACTGTCTATACTGTATGCTTGTGGCTTTGTTTTCCATGTTGTCTTGTTCTTGGTATTTATTAAACGATTTTTTGTGTTTCTGTTTTTCGGTCAGTGATTGACTGTTGTTTGCATCATTTACTTTCTTTCGTAAGGAGTTGTGGTGTGCTTTCTGTCAATTCTATTGTTCATGTTCCGATGTATCCCCGGCGCCGTCGTACCCGTTCAATGGGTGTTGGTGGCCTGGTTCCCCGTCCGTCCTTGACGGTACTGCCTGCTGCGGGGCCTGCCGGCTTGGTTCGAACTTCGGATTGCTTGCCGCCATGTCGTAAGAGAAAAAGTATGGTTGTATCTATTTACCCAATATTCAGTTAATTCTATGCTTCAGTGTACCTCATTGTAAGGGATATATTCTACTGTCTTCGTTACGAATACTAGGGGACAAGCGGTTGCCACTATTGAGCCATACTGTTACTACCTTCAATCGTAAGAAGCGCAGATTTCAGCTTGATCTGCTACGTTCTGGTTACGCAGGTGCATCTGCTTTTCTATGTTCTTGCGTGTCCTGCTTGTGTCCTGTCTTTTTTGTGTGTGTTTATCTGGTGTTACGTGTTTTTTGTATAGCACCTATGGTCGCTACTCCACTGCCCGAGAACTGGACAGGTTTTCCAGCTGCTTTCGCTGAGGTTTTAAAAGGTACTGGTAGGGTTCCCTTTCTGCTGCATTTGTCCCATGTTCTTCTGTGTTTTTTATGACCAACATTATAATCTTGGTTTTCCACGTGGTCTTTGTATAGCTTCTTATCAAGGCCGTTCTTACCATGGCGCTCCTGAGTATCAGTGTGCTCACTGTGGAGCCATCTTCTGGTTTGAGGAGAGGGTCAAGTCTGCGACATCTGTTGCAAAAGGGCGAGTTGTGTATAACCTCTGTTGCAAGGGTGGCAAAGTTTGTGTTCCGGAGTTTGTTGCGCCCCCACCTATATTGGCTGATCTTTTGCGTTTTGATGGTGACCGTCGTGCGAAAAAGTTTCTTTCCAAAATAAGACTGTACAATTGTTTGTTTGCCTTTACCTCAATGGGAGCCAATATAGATCGCTCGGTTGCCAATTCACGTGGGCCTCCGATCTTTAAAATTTGTGGGGCTGTCCACCACCGCTTGGGTTCTCTAGCGCGCAAGGAGGGTGGTCCTAAATTTTGTGAGCTATACATTTATGACACCACTAATGAAGTGACCAATAGAATCAATGCTTTGAACAAGGATGATAGGAATGGGAGTGATTTAGATCCTGAAATTGTAGCTGCCTTAATAGAGATGCTTAATGTTCATAATCCTCTGGTCCAGACATATAGAATGGCAAAAGAACGTTTAGAGGGTAATGAGGATGAGCATGTGGCTATCCGCATCATTGCTCCGTCTCCTGGTGATGGTCCACAGTTCAGCCTGCCCACTACTTCTGAATTGGCTGCTCTGGTTGTTGGTGAATTCACTCCTGACACGCCGTCTCGTGATATAGTCGTTGATAATAAAACTGATGGCTTGCAACAAGTGTCTTTCTTGCATCCTGCCTTCATGCCTCTCCAGTACCCTCTGCTATTTCCGTATGCTGAGCGGGGTTTCCAACTTGACGTTCCACACATTGGTTCTTCGTCTGTGTCCCGTAAAAAAATGACTATGCAGGAGTATTATTGTTTTGTTTGTCATTATAGGCCTGATCAGCCAAATCCATATCTTTGTTATGGATTGCTTTCTTCACAGGCTGTTGTTGATTCTAGGGCATGCATTGATGAGAACCGATTATGGTACATTCTTAAAAATCAAGATGATCTTAGGTCTGAACACCTTCAAGGTATTACTGATGCTATAGGACAGGGTTCTGTGGATGGTAGTGATGTTGGAAAGAGAACTATCTTGCCTTCAAGTCATATTGGTGGTCGGCGTTATTTTGTAGAGAATTTCCAAGATGGTCTTGCCATTTGTAGAGTACATGGCGCTCCTGACCTGTTTTCAACTTTTACCTCGAATCCAAAGTGGCCTGAGATTACTGAGGCTTTGTTGCTAGAACCTGGCCAGCAGCCGTCTGATAGGGCGGATATTGTTGTTAGGGTGTACGGGCTCAAGCTTGCCGAGTATATAGATGATATTAGGGCTGGTCGGATATTTGGCCCTGTAAAGGCTGGTATTAATTCTTTGCTCTGCATTGTGCTTCATCATTTGGTTGTGTACTTTATGCCTGCTTATTGGTTGTTAATGTGTTCTTCATTGTCTGTTGCAGTTCTATATACTGTCGAGTTCCAGAAGCGAGGTCTCCCGCATGCTCATATCCTTACTTGGCAGGACGTGGACAAGGATCGTCAGGTGAGTGCAGCCTTGATTGACTCTTATATTTCTGCTGAGATCCCAGACCCTATTGAGGATCCTTTAGGCTATGTCTTGGTTTCTGAGTTTATGATGCATGGACCGTGTGGTGATTTGAATGACAAGTGTGTTTGTATGAAAGAAGGTCAATGTTCAAAACATTATCCAAAACTGTTCCAGCCTGAAACAATTATTGATGAAAATGGGTTTGCTGTCTATAGACGACGTAAAAACGGTCGTTTCATTTACAAGAATGGTAAAAAACTTGACAATAGATGGGTTGTTCCATATAATATGACCCTTCTTAAGAAATATCAGGCCCATCTTAATGTTGAATGGTGTAATAAGACACAAGTCATGAAGTATCTGTTCAAATATGTGACTAAAGGGCCAGATTATTCTAAGGTCCTTCTAGAGAGGATTAAGGGTAAAGGTGTTGTTGGGGGACATCCTACCCGTGCTGTGGTTGATGAGATCGGTGAGTACATAGAGTGTAGATACATATGTGAGTATGATGCACTCTGGCGTGCCTATGGATACAGTATTCACACAAAGTATCCTGCTGTTGAGAGGTTGCCAGTCCATTTGTCTGATAAGAACACTATTAGGTTTCGTGCTGGTGCTATGCTCACAACTCTTATTGACACCGACTTTCTGAAAAAAACTATGTTGACAGAATGGTTTGTAGCAAACCAGACATTCCCAAATGCGCGGACTCTAACCTACTGTGACTTTCCCACTGAATGGACATGGGATGCTAAGAGTAGGTCTTGGCATGAGAGAGGCGGCGGTGAAAAAATAGGTCGTGTTTATTATGTGCAGCCTACCAGTGGTGAGTTGTATTATCTACGTTCACTGCTGATGATTGTTCAGGGAGCGACGTGCTATGCTGATCTCAGATCGTTTGAGGGTCGTACTTACCTTACCTTTAAAGAAGCATGTGCTGCTCGGGGCCTTCTTGGTGATGACTCCGAGTGGTACCGAGCTTTCGATGAGGCTTTGATTTGGGGTTTTGCCCCACGATTACGTCAGTTGTTTGTCACCATGCTTATTAATTGTGGGGTAAAATGTGAGCGGGAATTCTTTGATCGATATTGGCTACAACTTGCTGATGATTTTCAGTATGGGATTAGGAAGGCTCGGCGTGACATGAACTATGTTGTCCCTGTAGGCCAACTGAAAGATATGTTGTTGGATGAGCTTGCTGAGATCTTCCTTTTAAATGGTTCCAAAATTAATAGTTTTGACCTACCTCCTAAATCAACCTTTGAAAGTTTGTCTTATGAAAATAGGCTTCTTCAAGAAGAGACGTCTTATGATTTTGCACAGCTTCTGGAGGAGGCAGTTCTTTTATTTGCCAAGCTTAATACTGGTCAAATCTTAGCCTATAAACAAATTGTTGCTGCTGTTGTGGACAAAAAACCTGGATTTTTCTTTCTTTCTGGATCTGGTGGGACTGGCAAAACCTTTCTATGGCGTGCGATAGTTTCTTATCTTCGAGGTGAACGGAAAATTGTTCTTACTGTTGCCTCTTCTGGTGTTGCATCCCTCCTGCTTCCTGGTGGGAGGACTGCCCATTCACGTTTCAAAATACCCATTCCAATCGATGACATGTCGTTTTGTGACATCAAAAGAGGCACCAATTTGAGTAGCCTGATTCAAAAAACTTCTCTTATAATATGGGATGAGGCACTCATGGCAGACCGAAAGTGTCTAGAGTGTTTAGACAGGACCTTGCGTGATATTATGTCTACTGACAATCAATTGCTCGCTGATGTTCCGTTTGGTGGTATAGTTGTGGTTTTGGGAGGGGATCTTAGACAAATTCTACCTGTCATCGAGGGTGGTACCCGTCAACAGATAGTGGCTGCAGCTATCACCAATTCACCATTGTGGCAGCAAGTCACGTATTTGGAATTGACGGAAAACATGAGGTTATCCATGCCAGGTGCTTGTGCTCTGGTACAACAAGAAGTAGCGTTGTTTAGTAATTGGGTGCTGGAGCTTGGGGAAGGAAAACTTCCAATGACTATGAGAGATGGTGAGGTGACTCCAACTTGGATTCAGATTCCAAAAGATTTGCTAATTGAGACCGATGGGAATAGGGTTGAGGCCATTGTTCTGTCTACTTATGTTGATTTTGTCAATAACTTTTCAGACATCACCTACTTACAGGAGCGAGCCATTTTAGCCCCCACAAATGAGATTGCTGATCTTATTAATGAATTTGTGCTTTCCATGGTGCCTACTCGGGCTAAGGAATATTTCAGTTCGGACTCCATTGCTGGTTCGCCTGACGCCGTTCAGGAGGCGGATACGTTCTACCCTACTGAATATCTGAATGTGCAGTCTGTGGTTAATTTTCCGGAGCATAAATTGGTTTTGAAAAAAGGTGCACCCATCATGCTTCTTAGGAATCTAAGTCAGTCGACAGGTATGTGCAATGGCACACGCTTGATTATCACAGAACTTGCGAACTGTGTTATCCAAGCTGTTATTATGACTGGTTCACATGTGGGGCACACTGTCTACATCCCTAGAATTGAATTAACTGCCAAAAAAAACAGATGGCCTTTTGTTCTTCAGCGGCGTCAGTTTCCAGTTCGCCTTTGCTATGCTATGACCATAAATAAAAGTCAAGGCCAGACTTTAACCTATGTTGCTTTATATTTAAAGCAGCCTGTTTTCTCGCACGGCCAGTTATATGTTGCTGTGTCCCGTGTAAAGTCTAGGAAAGCCTTGAAAATACTTATTGAGAATTCTGATGGTACATGTGGGTCGGAGACTCAGAATATTGTCTATCCTGAGGTCTTCCGTTCTGTGGAGTCTCTTTGATGCTTCCTATTAGAAATAAATGTGTGACTTCTTTTGTTGTGTTTTGTATTAGAGTTTTTGTCATGGTTGGTCAGGTGATCTTTTGTCATACAGATTTGCTATGGTCACACAGATATTTTGAATGGTGCTGTCACCTGTAATTACAAATCCTTCTTATACTACCTACATGTCTGTTGGTTTCTCGGTAGTCTGCTTTCTTACCTGTTGGTGGCTTACTGTTTTACACGATATTGGGCCAGGCAACCTCTTTTGTGGTACTTACCTTGCATAACAATTCTATGCACATGAATCGTTCTGGTTTTGCTTACTCAACCATGTCTTCGTTATTCTGTATTCAGATGCCGATCAGTACGCTTGCTGAGGTGAACAAGTCTTCCAAGTACTGGACTGTTCGTGTGTATGTATCACGCTTGTGGCACCACCGTGGGGGCACTGACAATGGGCCGATCCAGCATACTGACATGGTGCTGATTGATGCACAGGTCTGAATTACCCTGTTCTGTTCACTTTACGGTTGTGTACCATGGTTCTCGCTTAGTATTTTGTGCTTATGTATTATGCTATTCTTCGTCCTGTGTAGGGAAATCACATGTACGGAGAGATTCCAACTGACTGTGTTCCAAAGTTTATGAACTTGATTGAAGAAGGAAAGGTTTATGAACTCGGCAAGTTCATGGTTTATGCGAAGAAGACACATTTCAGAGCAGTTGAGGCTCCTTGGATGATCAAGTTTGGTCGGTACACAAGTGTCCAGGAAAACTTTAATATACAGGAGGAGCTTCCATTCTGCACCTTTTCCTTAACCCCCATCACTGACCTCGCAAACCCTACAGATCGCCCTGTTCGGTTCACGGGTAATCTCTAAACAAATTTTCCTTGGTCTTGCATTCAGTATCAGTAGGTCCGTTCGGAATTTAAGTTGATACTTAATGTAATATAAGATTAAAGTATCTCGCTGCTATTGCTCTGGTGCCATCTTCCACTAGGAAATTCCTTACCAATTCTTTGTGGATTAATTGATGCCCCTTATATTTTTTCGTGTTCTTAAGCCATCACTCTATCTTCGAATAGGTGTCTCTTTACCATTTGTTGTGTCTGTTACATCGTGTCTCCTTTTCTTATCGTGTTTGGGATTGTTGTACTATTTTCAAGAGAACATTTCTCATGTCTTTCTATCTTTTTCTCCGTGCCCGTGTTTCTTACCATGATTTTGTTTCTAACTGTTATTATTGTGTAGATGTTGCTGGTATTATCACTGGTGTGTCGCAGGCTACTCAATATCATTCTGCCAACCGCTCAGAACCTTCTACTAAAAGAATCATATACCTATCTGATGTTTCGTATGTGTTCACTTTCATGCATCTGTACTCATAGTGTATCTGTACTCATAGTGTATCTACAAACTTCTTCTGCCTGTGTTTTGTTGATTTCTGTCTTTATTGCTACCAGCGGGCACCAGATCAGCATTGTTTTATGGGGGGAGAGAGCGATAGCCTTTGAAGGTGACTGGGTTCTTGAAACTAGCAAGGAGAGCCCTGTGATCGCCATCTTTGTTGGTACCCTGGTAAAAAGTTATGATGGTATGTGTACCGTGTCATGCTCTCTGGAATTAATGCTTAACACTCTATTGGTTCTAGCCTGATATAATGTCGCTGCACTTTTTTACCAGGCCGTAGGGGGGTTAGCGGCAGTTCTGCATGCCGTTGGTACATTAACGAGGACCTGCCAGAGATAAACGCGATACATGCAAGGTTCGTCTATACTGCTTTGTAGATTATAGTATGGTTGCTTACACTTGTTTGATCGGCCCGTGATGCTTATGCTCTGTCCCTGTGTTTTACTTTCTAGGCTGAAGGACAAAATACCTAAGGTGGAGACCATCTTACTTCCAAACCAAACTGCTGCGGAGATAAGTGCCCTGGTTGATCTTGAAACAAAAACTGTCGGTGAACTTATAGATCTCGACATTTGGCGCCACGAGGTTTGTTATTTCATACCTATGTATCACACTGTTTTTATGGTTGGTTCTTTCCACTATGGTTTCTTGGTACCTGACTTTATTGGCTGATTTTCATTTCCAGCACACAAAGTTCTTCTGCACTGCCACGCTTTTAAAGCTTAGTCCTTCACAGAGGTGGTGGTTCTTTTCTTGCAACACATGTCATAAATCGGCTGTTCCTTATGGAAATGCATATAAGTGCTCTGATCCAGGCTGTGGTGCCATTGAGGCATCGCCGAGGTAAGTTGGGTGTTACCAACTACCATCTGGATTTTGCCCATGTGTTTTAGACTCTACTGCAGGATGAAGGTCCTTATTTTCTTGGCTTTAGTATTTTCCACGTGTTAGTTATGTTTGCCTTCATAGCTCATAATTTCACCTTCTTTTCACACATATTTCAATGCTGAATAGGCGCCGTTGTTATACACGGTTTACCGATTACTGCTTTCAGGATTCTGCACCGTTTACACAAGTATGATATTGGTGGAAATTGTTTTGTACCGGTTTAGCCTGTCGACCGGCATTTTTTTAAGTACCTTACGGTCCATCCAACAAATCCACAGATAGATTACAAGACGTCTTCCTAACAACCTAAATATGATATTATGTCCATCGGGGATCTAAATGTCCTCATCTAATTAACAGGTACCGGCTTTGCTACATTGGTGGTGATGGTCAAGATGAGATTGAATTTGTGTTTTTTGATCGGGTGGGCAAAGAGGTGCTTGGCAAACCTCTCATTACCATATTGCGTGCTGGTCACTCAAACAATACTCCTCTTGAGGATATTGTCAACTCCACCAGGGGAGATGCGTCGATTCCAAGGGAACTTGCTGCTATTGTTTCCACCAAATACAGATTTGTTGTCCAGGTGACTTCTAAGAGCTTTGAATCCGAATCAACCAGACCATCCTACCAGGTCCATAGGATTGATACAAACTTTGGGAAGCAGCCACATTCTTCTGCTCTGAAGCATACAACTGCATTAGTTACCTCATCTTCAAGCCAGTCACCTGCTTGGCAATCTCCTCTGGTGCATGCTCATTCAGGCGGTGTTTCTGCGCCGGATGACTCATGCGACACAAATGTTAGTTCTAACTCTTTTGGTTACAAATGTACATTATGCATATACATGTTCTCTTGGCTTGGGTTCTATATTTTTGACGTTCTGTTCTTATGATTTCTCCAGTCTGCCTACATTTTACCAATTGAGACGACCCCTCCTTCCGTCAATAAGCTTCCAAGTCTTAGGTATTCATGGTATTTCACAGGGTGTATCCATCTAATTCTGTGCACTTCTTAAAATAATGATTCCTGCTTCGGTTACGCAGGAGGAAGAGTGTTTCAGGTTCTTCGGTTGCACGAAAGACTTTATTCCAGGGAGATGGATGTGTGGTTCAAACTGAGAAGGTACTTTAGTTTTGCATTGTGGGCTTATTTTTTAAATACCATCTATGTTGCTTACTCTTCAGAATTATCATCAGACATTATTTAATAAGCCATCGCACTGTTTAACTAGACAGGCTGCTTATGGATCTGTGATTTTGTGTGGTTCATTTGGAGATTTCCACTTATTATCCAGCAGCTTTTCTCATCTTCTGTTAGTCGTTCGCTGATATTTACAGTTGTATGTACCGATATCTTCTTCCAGGTTTTACCATCTATCTCAGATAAGGCTCTAACCTTGCCATTAGAAGCAGTTGGTACGAAGGTTGTCTCCACGGATCCAGATGTTCTTGCTGCAGAGTCTGAAAATATCAATAAGCCGGAGGTGGTTGAACCAAAGCTTAAAACGATAGCTGATGATAGCTCGGGAGGCGAATTAACCATGCTTGGGGCTACAGAGACAGATTCCACTGCACCATCCGTTAGTAACAGGTGCTTATCGTGTTATTGCTGCAAACCTCATTGGTGCTCTGCTTACCTTTTTCTGTCTATTTGTGTTTCGTTCTGATATCTTTCTACATTTTTCATCTTAGGCGCGCTCTGAGAGATGGAGGTGGTGGCGCATCCAAGAAACCTAAAACCTAGGTCACCCTATAGAGATGGTGTGCCTTAAGGTTAAAACAAACTGAACCTGTTGTTGGTTTATTAGTTATGGAAGCTGTCCATTAACTCAGATTTATTTTGCTGCAGGACAGACTTATTTTGCCTGTATAAAGTTCTGCTCATGAATTCCCGAACAGCCTACGCTTGGTGATATTTTGGTTCCACCGTCAAGGTCTTGCTTGGTGAATGTCTCATTGTTAATGCTGTTGAGACCAGCTCCTTCCTTTTGGATCCATTATTGGTTACATGAATCTTATCGGGTGTCTAAGATCGTGTTTCCTTATCCTTCTTAGATTGATGACTTGATCAAAACTTATGTATTTCATACTATTTCCATGCGTGTATGTACTGTGAGCACCTGGATGTGGTTTTCGTACAGCCATTTCATGTTAGGTCGGTGTGTATGAATCTATATGCTATTGTCCTCCTGGATTGTTCTGGTTAGATCCTTCTCTTGCGTTATGCCTATGTGATATGATGGTTGATTATACGGATGCGTGCTTTATAGTCGTGTATTCAGTGGTTTTACAGACCTTTGTCTGTTCTGCGGTGATGGATGTTTCTTATGAAAGCAACGATATTGACATCGTTTGGAGTGGTTGTTATTCGGGCGGTTCACTCGAGCAAGGGCAGAAAATACTGGGAGTGGATGGCGATGACGTTGACTCAGGGCTATGTTAGTTTTTGGTCTTCTAAGTGCGAGCACAAGCAATTTCTATGATGATGAATGATTTTCCTATTTACTAAGTCTTTACTTTCGGAACCAGCTGTGGCATCCACACAGTCCTTAGGACAAATTAGTGATTTTGAACTAAAAGACAACGTGAGGGTTCAAGTTCTATGGGTAACGGTACCTTCTTTCATATAAATAAATGTACAATGTCTTCTCTCTTTCATATTCAGATGTATTTGCATGTATTTTAAAAATGAGCAATTTTTTAATCTCACTGTTGAGGTTGTGGAAAATCAATGTTCTCCTTCCTCACGATGCGCAGCTGATTTCTGACTAGCTGATAATACGGCCCATTCAGTGGCCCAACTGCTGACCTTAGCCCATGAGGTTGTGCGGCTGGTCGTGCTCATAGCTGTTTAGAAGTTCTTGACCTAGACTGTGTTCCTTCTTGCTCCGTTCCTCCCCTCACCAAGCAGCGGTGCCGCCCCTTGATAATCTTCTCACTGCCATTCCACGGCCGAGGTGCTGCCGCACACACCGCGGCTCCCATGGGCACAAGAAGCCTCTCTAGCAACCCTGATCAACAGGTCAGTATTGTAATACCTGACCCCATGGTCCACTTTCTTGGCCTCTACTAAACACATCTGCTTCCACATTCCAGAATGATGCTGAAACAGGAATCATACCCACGCCCTTATGTGAGCACACGTCTACTAGGTAAAACGTCTAACAGTTCTGATTGCTTTATTGACTAAGAATATGACTGATTACGGTGACATTCTCTCTTGTGGTTGCCCATGTGCTGTTCAATGTTCATTTATTTATGCAGACGCTCAAAACAAAGGATGCTTCCTGATGGTAATTACAGTACTGCATGATTTCTAATATCACGGCCGGTAAATGTAGTCTCATGTGATAGTCTAATATTTCTTAACCTTCAAAGATCTCTTGGGATACACCGATGAAGACACGTCGGGGGTTGATGCAACTGGACAAGTCAATATTGGTTGGGCTTCAGCCAGCTCTCGCAGCAAGGATGTAGCTCTTTTAATACCCCAGACTCGATATGTTTTACCACCTAAGGCTACTCCCTCTTCCAGCAGGAAACTCCCAAATCTCAGGTAATCGCAGCGGCTAAAATACTGCAGCACTATATTTTCACAGGTCTTCCTTTAATGATGGGTCCAAACTCGTGTGTACAGGAACACAGATGTGCCGTTCGCCTCTGGTACACGTAGGGCTTTGTTTTTGCAACCTGACTATGCAGCTGATGGTGTGGTTGGTACACCTGACCCAACAAAAAATGCGGATAGGTATTACATTTGTTTATTTTTTTAAATTTAATATTATGGACAAATTTGATCCACGTTACTCCGTCGAATGTGGCCTCGCCTTCTATCTTGACTATAGGTGTGAGGTGTCGTCGCCGAATGATGGAAACAGCTGGCCAATGAAGAAATGCACGACCTAAAACGCTTCTCAGAGATGGTGCTACCGTAGGTATGGGGACATAACGCTGGCTACCCCCCCCCCCCCCCACCCCCCACCCCACGCAACTACAATCTAAACTGATTCTAAATGTTGCTCCTGCAGGAGGAACTTATTTGGCATGTACATATTGTTTGGCTGTGACTACCTAGCCAAATGTGACTTCCATAGTTTGGTCCTGACAACGATCAGCTCTTTGTACCCATCGCTTTGGATATCTTTTGAGATCACCTACATCTATCTTTCTGATCACTATCGGTAACATGAATCTCATTACTTATCTGAGATCATCTTATCGTTTCTTACCTTCGACAAGTGAATCGATCGAAACTTATGTATTTCGAGTTGTTTCCGTGTAGACATATGTATTATATATACTTCTAGAAGGTGCTCTTTTGAAACAGCCTTATGTATACAGTATGGGTCTCCTAAATGCAGCTCTCATGGTGCCACCTTATGGAATGTCTTCTTTTGCTTATTCATATCGACATTACTCATCTATATTGTAATCTGTAGAAGCTGAGATAACCACGGGCAAGAAATTTAAAGAACCAACAGATGCCGCGCGGCGAGCCGCGCCGTTCGAATCTAGTTAATTGACAAACACGCATCGATCTGGCTTAGCTTCGTGCAGGCCGGTCATGTTGATATTTCGACGTCCATGGACTTTTTCCTATCCTATTTCGAACTTGTTTATTTATTTTATTTTATTAAATAAGAGCTTGGAGCTTTTTCTACCAACATTTTACAGTACCACATTTTGGAGGCGTCTGTCGTCGTACATACCCCCTGTAAACATACATGATTTGTTTCAAAATCATTCTTATATATTCTGATGACCATCATCTTCAGGACCATCAGTTTTCATGATTGTTAATTTTGTATCCATGTTTAGCAAATTTTCTGCAACCTAGGTTATTAACTCCTGCCCGTGCTTATGCAAATACGGTTCCCTTTTCTAAAAAAATTGCAAATACGGTTTGCTGGTTTATACGGTTTGGGCCTAGTCGATTTTTTTAAACTAAACCTGGTGAGAATTTGGGCCATTGGACTGTTTGGAAAGAAAATGAACTAGATGATTAACTGGTTTGACACAGTTTGACCGGTTTGAGTTTTGCACACCCCTACCCGTGGACAAAATGCCACAGGGTTTCTCCTATCTTCGATCCTCCAATAGAAAATGAACCATATTTATTGGTGGTGAGCCCATAAGCAATGATCATCCATTACGTACTGTCGTCGATGTGCCATGTCCCACAGGGCCACAGTGGCACTTTTAAATTGTGGCTCTTGTGAGAATTGCTTAACTTGATTAAAGTCAATTTACAAGGGAAATGTTTAATTTGATTTAAAGAATGATTTATCTATTCAGGAAATCAAGAAGAACATAAATCGCACCATGTGAACGAATGTACATCCATGCAGAAAGGGTTTTCACATGTGGATGCATGGGCTCATACCTACTTAGCTAGTAGCAACTTACTTGGTGGAACTGATATTTTAACATGATATGAAAAATCCATCTTACACGTTAAAAAAAATCCATCTTAGATCTATGTATCTCTCATCAATGTAGGTCCATTATCCCCAAGTATCCAAATGACAACATCCATTATCCCAAGTATCCAAATGACAAATAATACTTGCACATAACTCCATTAAAATCTCAATAGACCATGCTGAACGGATAGACGTCGCCTAGAGGGGGTGTGTGTGAATAGGTGATTTAAAACTTTTTCGAGAAGCCGGATTATCCGATCCAAGAAAGACCCGGATATTCCGGTATGCATACAACCTAGATAAATAAACTAGGCTCACCTATGTGCACCAACAACTTATGCTAAGCAATACAAGTAACAAGGTGACAGCAAGATAGATAACTTTAAGCATGAAGGCTATCACAATGTAAAGTGCATAAGTAAAAAGCTCGTGTATAGAAATAACCGAGGCACGCGGAGACGAGCATGTATTCCCGAGTTCCACCCAAAGGTGTACGTCTCGTTTGGAGAGGTGTGCGCAACCATAACAGGTTAGCCGCAACGCCACAAAGGCTCACCTTCTTCTCCTGGTGAACTCAACCACAAAAGGTTGCGAGTTCACCTTCCACTATTGATCTCCTTTGTGGCGGATATCAAATCCCGTACAACACTCTTGAGGCACACACCCACAACTTAATTGAGGGCTCCCAAGTCTTGAGGCACACACACACAACTTAATTGGGGGCTCTTAAGATGACCATAAAAGGTCTTGACCACAAAAGGCCGGCCACAAAACGCGTCTAGGGTCTAAGGACCCAAGAGTAACAAGCTCACAAGTATCACCACCACAAATCCTCGTGGAGGGCTCAAACCGATGCAAATGCAATGGCAAGAGCACACAAAGTGCTCAAGTCCTTCAATCTCAAATTCTAACAAAGCAACAAATGCTTATGGGGGAATAAGAGAGGAAGAAAAAAAAAACCACAAAGGAGTCAAATCCTTCACTTCCAAATCCCACCAAAAGCAACTAATGCTTATAGGGAGAGAAGAGAGGAAGAACAAAGGAGAAGAACCACAAAGGAACTCCAAGATCTAGACCCACTAGGTTCCCCTCACTTAGAGGAGAGATGGATTGGTGGAAATGTGGATCTAGATCTCCTCTATCTTTTTCCTCGAGAAATAGCAAGAATCATTGGAGGGATTGAGAGATCTCAAAGCTTTGAAAGTCAATAATAGAGTAGGAGAGAGAGCACCAAAACTTGGGAACCATTGTGGAAGATGGCCCCTTGAATAGGTTTTTTTCCACTCGGGCCGGAAGTTCCGGGCTTACCCTGGAACTTCCAGACCCCCCAAACACCCCAAAACGCGCCCGGGAAGTGTTCTCTGGTCAAACCGGAAGTTTGGGCGGAAGTTTGGCCGGAACTTCCGGCATAGGGCCGGAATTTCCGCCCCTGGCAGAAACGTCAACACGAAAACGATGATATCTTGACCATACGAACTCCGTTTTCGATGATTTTTGGCTCGTTGGAATCACCACAAAGAGCTCTATAATCTATAAGATCATGCAGAGAAACAACATAGTTCAACAAGTGAGGTTAAAACCAAATGGGAAATGTAAAATCTCTAAATAATAGAACAACCGGTAAAACCTCAAACATAAAAAACGCAACATGTTTTCCAAAATAAACCCGTTTTCGATGAACTAGAGCTTGACATGGAGATGAACCAAACTCTAATCCTCACAAGGATAAAAGCCAAATAAGAACCAAGAAATATGATATGTCAAGTATGCAAAGGTTTGAACTCTTCACAACGATGCGATCAAGTTACTCACTTGAGAACCCCTCTTGATAGTACGCCTATCTATCCTATAGCCCTATCAAGATCATACATTTGTCTTAGCATTCCACTTGAGTTAGATGATGACTATCTTGATCTCTTCAAGTGGTTCATCTTTCTTGATTAGGCGTCCAAGCACATGCTTGATGAAGACTTCTCCAAATACTCTCTCATACCCATAATGAGAGAGTCTCGCTAGACTCCGTCTTCATGTATCCATAGCAAGCTCCAAGCATAGAAGATTTTCAAGAAGCTTATCTTGGTTTTGCACATCTCAACCTCGATGACGATCACCACATGACGTCATCCTCCATGAGCTATAATAAATCTTCATTTGTTGCAAGCCCATGGGAAGATACCTAACCTCATATAAAGATACCACACACATATATCATGGGTTAATTCACAAAGCTATACGGATAAGTGTTTTTACCATTCAAGAGATACAAGATCTCTCTTGGTACATCTTGTAGCTTTGTGTGTTGATCAACATCTTGATCAAACTTGTATCTTCCAACATTTCTTCCCTAGTATGATGTCTGGAATACTTCAACACATACTTGCAATATGCTCAACTCAACCCATGACCATCCATCATATACATCCGTGAATAGAACCTTGGTCATCAAATAAGCTTCTAGAGTGTCATCAAATAAGCTTCTAGAGTCCAACACATGAACCCCATTATTCCCATGGACACGGTCTATAAAGATATCTCAATGCAAACATTAGTCCATAGAGATTGTCATATAATTACCAAAACCACACATCCGGGAAAATGCTCTTTCACATGCAACTAGATTACTAATTAAGTATATTAATACAATGAAATGCCTTAACACATCTTGATATACCTTTGCATGTTGACTCTTGTTGTTAGGACGACGACTTGTCAACGTCTAGAAAATACCTTTAATGGTATGAAATGAGGTTGAAAATAGGAGATAAACTCATATTTGTTCACTCAAGTTATTTGAGACGAGTGAATTGGTCACTCAACTCACAAATTGTTAAATTGATCACTCAATACGAGTGAATTGGTCACATCGGAGATTTGGAAGAATTGGAAGATTTGGTCACGAGTGAATTACTCCAGAGATTTGGAAGAATTATCAAAATATATTTTAGGAAAAAAAATGAGCGGAGAATTATCTTTCTTAAACAAAGAGTCTGGAATTTTCAACCTCATTTCAGGTCAACATGCAAAGGTATTTTCAACCTCATTATATATTTTCCCGGTTAATGTCAACAAAGAGGAGAGTTTTCAACATTAACTCTCCTCTTTGAAAATAGGTCACAACGTATACAAATTACCCGGTTAATGTCAACAAAGAGGAGAGTTTATATTTCAGGTCTGGAATTATCTAGGATTGCAAAAATTTCTCAAAACGTCTATGTTGATTACAGTTCTGTATTGATAGCATTTAAAATGATTTCTTTCTTAAACTCCAGAAAACACAATGTTATGTGGTCATAATTCAGATTTCCGCGTTACGATTAATTTTTTCTCACCGTTCAATTGTTCCATTCCCATAAAATTACACATCACGGACAAGATACTCATGCAAACCATCATGTCCACTAAGAAGGGAAAGACAGTTGTATGATAGAACAATTATGGTATTGTCTGTAGATTCATATGCTTCATGAGTATATTACAACAAAGATAATAACAAATATATACTGCAAAACTATAGTTTCTCTACAGAGATTAGGAAACAACAACCAGCTTGTCTAAAGTGGAAGGAACGGAAGAAACACCATACTACATCGTTATCAGAAAAGGTTTAGGATACTGTAGAGACTAGATGATTCCCCACGCGTTGCTGCGGAGACATGTGGTCATAAATGGGTGTAAACTTTGCTTTACCATGAAAAAGTATAATTGACATTACTAATTACTTATTTCAAGGATTTTTATGGGAAGTTAAATAGTAAGCAGATCTTTCAAAAATGAACTCAACAAACATCATTAGAGATAGGTTTGTCAAAATGATAGAATGGTGTGTGCCGAATGTCCGGCAGTGGAAAATTTATAGAATGTTAGATTCTGTCTACAAGGGAAATTGTAAACTTCTTCTATAATGTCATCCGAAAAATCATAGGTGTCTCTCTAAGAAAGCATGGCAGGAAAAATATACATGCTTCCACCAACAAACTGTCCGATGAATCCGATCAGTACAATTCAACGTGTAGTATAAAGCAAGGGGGTAAGAAAACAAATTATTTTACATGATAAGAAAATGATTTTACCTCTTTCATTGTACAGTTTTATTTAAAAAATGCTAGTATTCTAGAGATAGCAACGTATGTAGAGCTAATCAAGAACTCCATAGAAATCGTTCTGGTTCAACCCAGATAAATATATATTCCGATAGAGGTAGATTAATCATTGATGTAAACAAAACAAAATATGATCTAACCTGAATGGTGCCACACACCCTCATGAAAAAGGGAAGCAAACATCAGGATTTCCTTTGTTATGTGCTCAGTTTCATAAAGAATTTGCAGATACGTATGATCTCATCCATCAATGCAGACCCATAATCACCCTTTCTCAGTATATGCAACATGATATAAACACCGACCAATAAAAAACCATCCTGAAAGATAAGCACAAAATACCCAGGTTTCTACTTTTCGCGGGTAGACACACATATCAATCTGTCCTGTCTGCACCCCTGCAAGCAAGTCAGCCGCGTCAAGAACCAAATAGACAGATTATTCTCCCACATAGACATAAGTTAAGTCACACCAATATTGAAAAAGCAGAAGAAAAACCAGGGCTAACAAAGCAGATTTTTTTTACCAGCAATAACATGAATGTCATCTGGAGAGGATTGATATTACCGATCAGAGCCACCTCAAGTAATACAAATATGGAAATTAAACGCCACTACTGAAAAATAATCACATGACATCTGAAGAATGGAGATTCGGACCAGTACTGGTCTAAACAAAATCATCACCACTCACCATGGACGTCACTGCCTGAACATCTTGAACGATTTTGTCCATGTCATCCATGGGGCTACAATATTGCAGGGCTCTGGGGTTTCACCATGGATGTACATGCATTGCTCGAAGAGAGCAGCCCGGGAGGAGAGAGTGAAGGAAACATGAGGGAAATAGGAGGGAAGAGAATCAATAGAACGTGAGAGACATGCAAGGAATAAATATTGCGCTAGGAGGTGAGCAGGTTTGCTAGTACTGGCATGAGGAGCTGAGAGGACCATGTATTGATTATTCATTGAAGACGACAAACGAAACTGAAGAAAACCCGACGGGGCTGCTGAGGAGCTGAGACGACCGTACATTGATTATTCATTGAAGAAGACAAACGAAAACTGGAGAAAACCCGACGTGGCTACTGAAGTGAACTGATTAGAGGATTGCTTATGTGTACAACCTTCAACCAATTAGATTGTTGCTGATGTGGATGTCTTGCATGTTAAGAGAAATAACCTTAGTGAGTTGCTCCCATTTATATACTATAGATTTCGCTCGTATAACTGTACTGAGTAATGTACAAGTACATAACCATTGCAAGTGACAGACCATTCTCTTTAAACAAGTAACCTTTGGACTCTACTAATATTCTCAATCCATGTTGTACTTGCAAAAATTATTCCTGAAAATAAAACGAGTATATAAATGGGAGCAACCCACTAAGGTTATTTCTCTCAACATGCAAGACGTCAACATCAGCAACAATCTAATTGGTTCAACTCAATTTTAACTTGCATGCAAAATGGTCCACGTATTGGGTTTAGATTTCAATTCCTTATGTGCGGGTTGCATCATCTTCCCCAAGCCCTTCTTCTCCACACGGAGACTCTCCTTTAACTCTCTCAATTACTCCTCTATCAATAACTCCATCAATTACTTCCCCTATAACAGATTCCCTCTTCATCTTCTATATCACCACATCTCATTCTTCTCCTGTAAACCGACGGGGAGTTTCTCTCCAATTAATATATATAACCAATTGGTAAAGAAACTGATGGATTTTCATCTTCCACAATCATCTTCTGCTGGTAACTGATGGGGAGAGTTTCTCTCCAATTTAAGCGTCGCTGCTGCTGCGTCCTCATTCTTGCCACACCTGGTGCTCCTGCCAATTCTCGAGAGCTGCTCCGGTCATGTCCTCTTGACACACCCTCATCAACCGTGTTGGCGAGACGCAACTGCAACACTCACCCTCAACAGCGACCCATTTCGGTGCCCAATCCATACCAAAGGATTTTTCCGCTTCCCCCTTTCCGAGTGTGTTTCTGTACTATGTTGTTTGATGACAATTATAATATCATGCACTTTTCCTGTTGACTGCGTTTGGCATGTTGATTAGTTTCCACTGCTTGCTTCAGCTGATTATTTTGACCGTTGCTTCCTTCACTATGTCATGTTTTGTTGTCATTTGGCTGCTACTTTACGATCAGCTGATTATTATTTTCCCGTGTTTGTTTGGTAAATTGCAGGTGTAACAAATATATTTCTTTTTGTATATGCCAAGTACCTCTCAGTCTGCCAAGTACATAATCAATGGTCCTTAGTTATTTGGATATTAAAGTTTCTACTCTACATGCACTCTGCAAGTGATTCTATAGGAATGATTTACCATGGATACCGATTGTGTTTTACCTGATGCCTTATTTTTCAGTACATGTGCATCCTTTCTTTGCTCTTTCTACCATTTTGTTCCTTTTTAAATTCTCAAAGTATTTCATCAGTGCTTAGGTCGATGGCTTTTTTTGTGAACCAGTCCCCACAACAATGTTTTTGATTGTATAATTGTGCGTACATGCTCAGTCTTGCTATGGACACAATATCAAGTTATCCCGGTGTTTGTTTCGTCAATTGCAGGTGTAATAAATAATTTTTTGGTATATGCAGTATTAAGTCTCTCTCTGACAGGTACAAAATCTATGGTCCTTAGTTATTTGGGTGTTAAAGTTTCAGCTGTACCTGCACTGTGCAAGTAATTTTGTACCAGGGATTTATATAGCTCTTTCTTTCCGAAAAACAAGGATTTAACTAGCTATCTTTCCCTTATGCTTTATATATTTATAAGGTCTTGGTAGTGTAGGATAGTCTAAATATAATAATATTTGTTTTGCTTTCCCTTTACCTGACTTGGTAGTGAAGTTACATCCAGAACAAAATTGGGATGTGCCCACACAAATATGATCTGTTCTTCCATCCATCTATGCTATTTATCCCTTTTGCTCCATGTATTAGCAGTCATGACACGGTTATAAATCGATCCACTGCTTTCTTTCTTATCCAAAAAGAATCTTCTTCAAATAAGGCGAGACAATGCTTTGAACTTTATAAAGTTTTGCTTGAGACTATTGTGTGTGATAGTCACAGTGTAAACTTTGCTATCAAGCACTTGGCAGGCCATTGTTCTTGGCAAGGTAGATGATGAACTCTTGGTGCCTTTATTTCTGCTCATCTTTTCTCACGACCATCTATATGGGCTCGACCATATCCCTACTTTTCTAAACTACGACATCAATCAACTCTCTCCTAATTACAACAAATCAACCTTTCAAATACTGTTACTTCCCTATAAAGTCGGTAGGTTTATTATTGGTTTGCTGCCTACCAATTATAAAGTAGGATGAGTGACCGTCATTTGTACAACTAACAACGGGATTAACATTGTTGTGTCAATATAATTTCTGGAGCATCTCATAAACACAAAGCTGCATATTTATGGCTTATGTGACATCTAATCAACATGTGTTACTAATTGAGATGTCTTGCTTTTGTAACATGATACAAATATTGCCATGCTTTTTCAAACTCTCAAAATCACAAATGAAAATCATTCATACTCGACAAGTCATGTAAAGATTTCACACTTAGCTCTTACCTTCCGGAGCTAATGTTGTTATTATTTTTATTTATGTACTATTTTAGTGACATTGTGCTTATATTCCCGCAGCAACGTGCGGGGCATCATCTAGTAACTCTTAATTGTTGCGGCACTGATAGACCCACTCTTGCACTTGCCGTCTGCCGCAGAATATGGATAGCTGGACTCCTTAGTGAGGCCTCCATTCTTGATAATGAACTTGAATGCGTCATCCATGAGACCTCCCTCTCACAGCCCTGATCCTCGCCCGTGAACATCGCAATCCACCAATTCTTGCTCAGAGAGCGAGATAAGATTGCCAGTACTTAGCTTTACAATGCCCTCTGTTGCAGCAACAGCAGAAAAGGCCCAGCAACAACCTGCAAATGATTTTATAAAGATATATGCAATCATACACAACATTTTGATGTAAAATACTCATATGTATGTAATTCACTTTTTGACCGGTGCGGCCGCTCGGGACATTGGGCTAGCGGGTGCCACTCCCTCCGTCACCGCGCGCCGCCCCCTACGGCACCGCCCCCGGCCCGATCTTCCTCCTCGCCGCAACTTCGCTCCCGTGTCTCGGCCGCCCCCCCGACTGCCATGGCCTTCCTGGGCGCTCCAAGCACGCGGGTGGCCGAGGCATCCTGCTTCGTCGCTACCTCCTACGAGCTGGACTGCGCCCGACTGGATTGGGAGAGCTCGGCGCTCGTGGTCTGGGTGCTCTCCCCTCCAGCGAACCTGGACCACGCCGACGTCGACACCGCCTTCCGCCGCGAGTTCAATCTCCGCCGCACTGAACTTATGGTGAGCAAGCACCTTCTGGAGGGTTTCCTCGTCAAGTTTACGGCAAGCAGCACCCGCGACATGGTCATGGGCACCCCGCGCTCCTGCTTCAAGTCCAACGGCCTCCAAATCCACTTCCGGCCTTACCGGGCCGTCGCACATGCCTAAAACGCAAACTTCTTCAACCGTGTGCACCTTGAGGTTGACGGCCTGCCGCCTTTCGCTTGGAGGCCTGACATAGTCGACGTCCTCCTTGGGCAGTGGGGCGCGGTGCAACGGCTCGACGACGGCTTCACCACCATGGAGGTCACATCTTCCTTCGGCTTATGGGCGTGGACTTCGGACCCGCACCACATCCCCAAGGTCCTGTGGTGCACCTTCTCCAACAAAGCACCCGGCAAGCTCTCATCCATGGTCCGCGTCTCCGAGGATCGGCCGGATCAGTGGAAGCGCAGCTCCACCTCCCGCGTTCTTCTTCGTCTGGATTGCATCGAGGACTACTCCGACGCGCCTGTGATCGACGGCGGCGCCCCGCCGACGGAATTCCGGCCATCCTCCAGGACTCTCCCGCCAACACATCCCGGGGTGGTTGATGGGGTGCCGGCCCCCGTGGCTCCCACCCCGCCCCCTGCCATCCCGCCGATCCGCCAGCGCTCGCGGAGCCATGGACGCGCACGCGACGCCGTCGACGACCACGAGCCCATCATTGGGCGCGCGCACCGACGGAGCGGCCCCCAGGCTGATAGATACACTAAGGCGCGTGCCATCTCTAAGGCGCGCGAGGATCGCCATCGCAGCCGCTCCCGCTACGGGTGGCGTTGCAAGCCCGTCCAACACCGTCGCCGCAATGACGAGGACTACGACGGCGCCGAACGCAACGGCGGCTACGGTGGCCGCGACCACCGCGACCACCGCTCGTCGCATCGGGCACCCAGCGCCTCCAGCCGAAACCGCTCTACGGGCACGCACAGGTACGCCGATGATTCGCATGGCCAGCACCATGGCCGGCTGCCGTCCATCATAATCGGGCGCCTCTCCGAGCTGCTCCCTGCTTCACCTCTATCGGGGCGCTCCCCTGTTTCGTCACCGACCTTCACTGTGGTGGAGCCTCTCCTCACCGACGAAGAGGTGACCTCACAGCTCCAGGACATGTTCCGTATCGGTGTCGCCAACATGCGCGCGGCTCTGCCGGCCATCCTCGGCATTGAGCCGGCCCCTCCCGCTCCGCCGTCGTTCAGCGATGTCTGCCGTGACTGGTCTCCGCAATCCGCGCGGCGCCCGAGGCCCTCGTATAACTGTACTGAGTAATGTACAAGTACATAACCATTGCAAGTGACAGACCATTCTCTTTAAACAAGTAACCTTTGGACTCTACTAATATTCTCAATCCATGTTGTACTTGCAAAAATTATTCCTGAAAATAAAATGAGATTTTTAGAACCTATGTATAACTTGAATTTGTACCTCCTGGTTTATATCATCATTTCCAGTCCAAGCAAACAGCCAAAATGAATATTTGTTCCTTGGATATATCTGTCAACACCAAACAACAAACACTTCTTTATCAGCAGATAATTACTATATATTGATGTCATTGAACAACATGTGGTACATGTATGGCAAAGTCAGCATGGAAAAATTATTCCTGAAAATAAAATGAGATTTTTAGAACCTATGTATAACTTGAATTTGCCCAGTTGGTTTAGAACATCATTTCCAGTCCAAGCAAGTAGCCGAAAGAAATATTTGTTCCTTGGGTATATCTGTCAACATCAAACGACAAACACATCTTTATCTGCAGATAAGTACTATATATTAATGTCATTGAACATCATGTGGTACATGGCAAAGTCACCATATCCGCTGCCAAGCAGCTCCTTTTAAGTTCCAAAAGAATGCAAACATGCTAAATGAAAAATAAAATGTCAACACCTGAATTTACTCCTGTTGGAATCACTCCACGCCTTACGGTCAATGTATGCGCAGCTCACGTACATCCAGGTTGTGTTAAAAGACCAAAATCCGCCTTGAGGTCAATGTATGCGGCAGCTCACGTACATCCAGGTTGTGTGAAAATACCAAAATATGTGTCAACTCCGCGGTCAGGTCCCTGCATTTCATTGAAGAATGTTAGTTAATCCAAATGGTCTGAAGACAATGTTTCAAGAAGTTGATCTTACCAAATATTATCATCAACTAACTGTAGGTAGAAAAAATTATTAATAACACAAACAAATCGTGGATGGGTTAGAAAAACAAATGGGTAGTAAGAAAAATCATGCATAGAATCATAACTAAAAAATACCGACCAAAAGAAGGCATCAACTGACGGTAGGTAGAAAAAATGCCACCAAAATGACATAAAATAGTTGCAGATTTTGTGTTACATGTACAGAGGCTAGGCAAACTCTAGAGTTTTACCCTTATTATCTGCATAATCCAAAGGAATAGATATGCTAAATTTTAATCCTCACTGTTTACATGCGGCATCAAATCAAGTGACTCTAATTTCTATGCAGTGGCTTATCACGATTGACGTCACAATTGTAATCTGGGGCTTGTACGAACAGCAAAACAAAAGTCGCAACTTTCGTCATGTGCGTCCCAAACCAATCAATCAAATGGAAGCTGCGCCCACGAATATGTGAATTCAAGATGAGCATAGCCCAATAAAACAATGCTCAATTTTTTAGTTGTCCATCTTCTATTGCATCCAAAACAGAAACAATGGACAATTATACTACATATTGATCATTTGGAGTGAAAACAGTTTAGTTGTTATGGTGCGAGATGGTTCCAAACTGAAGCCACACTTATGAAAATTTTATGGGTTAGTAAATATTAAGAAAACAGTGTGCTGATGTTATTGATAGGATAGAGGAAATTATGCACTGCAAAGCTAGATATCTGAAGCAAATATCTACATCACAGCACAAACTGCCGATCCCCCCTTGATATGCATTTAGAACAAATATATGTTTGTCAGTTGTCGTAAAAAAACATGTTTGGCATTGCAAGAGTACCTCATGGCCAAAGGAACATCATTGTCGTTGTAATATAGCTTGAATCTGCTGAACAACTGCTCCCATGCACCTCGTGAAACTTCTCAGTGGACTTGCTGACGCCTTGCATACATTACAGAAACTTCTAAGCACACAACACTGGAGAAGAAATGAACTAAAGATCTGTATAACATTAACTGGAAGGATAAACCAAATATTTACTTCCAAAATTTGAATTAGCTAGTTGAGAATCTAGCTATCTACCCTTTGTTCAGAGTTTAGACGCTATATTATTTGATTTTTCAATTATCCGTTTTATATGATTTTGCTAGATCAAGTGCAATCTATGTGTACTGTCTGCTTCATTAACCAACTTCTGAGCGTGATTACACTTAATCTCTAAAATAAATATGTACATCTTCCATGGAAAGGTTCTTTATCAATTCCGCCACGTCAATCTTTTAGCTCTAAACTTCTTATTGCTATAGCTTCTTGTTTGTGATACTAAAAGTTTCTGTATTACTTGTAAATTATTTCAGATGACAATCTCAAATTTTATAGCAGCTTAGCATCATGCAATTGTATAAGAGAGGCAACGTACAACAAGGGATAGACTGGTATATTGGTATACATAGCTTCAGGAAGTAAGCTAAAATAGCAAGTGTACAAAAGCACTCACAAAAGCCGACCCATTCTCACAGGTCTTCCTTTACAACAACGCCATAACCTGAGACAACAGAAACCAGATGTCATATAGATACATGCATTCTTTTTTTTGTCTTGGTTCCATTTGCTTGTTATTGTGTGAGCTAAGAAGAGACCCGCACCTCAACTGTTGCTATAATTCATGAACAAAACTAATTCAAAATTAGCAGTACCTAAAGTTAAAGGAAACTTTCAGTTAGCCTGATTAGCTTAGAATCCATGTAGCGAGGTACTGAATTTACAAGTAGAATCATCCGAGGCAACAAATCTGAACTGAATAAGGAATGGGATCGTAATTCCACGTCAAAGGCACAACATCATCGCAATGGGGAACACCATGGTATAGGGGTAAACCTGGTTGATCATTGGCTTGGTCCGCTGGTTCTCTTCTATGTAGCTTGTTGGTTGGCCTGGTCGCCGGTGCCCATGTTGGTGCCCGGATGATTGCCTCCCTGGTCAGATCTGGGAGGGGGTTAGATGGCTTGAGGTCGGTCGGCCATGGAGGTGGATTGGGAGTGGCGCAATCGACGGTGATGGCGGCCTCCCACAAGCAGCCCTCCCTTGCACGGATCCTCTCCTGCTCCGTCTCGCATCACCACTCGAGGCAGCACCACAGCCTGACGACGACGACAACAACAACATCTAACCGATGAGCTCGCGTAGGCGGTGAAGAGTCGAGGATGGGTGGGCGGGGCTGGTGGGTGGCGCCTGGTGCGGTGGGCTGGTGGCGGCGTCAGACGAGGAGGCATGACGATGATGGGGATCGAAAAAAAATGGGGTTGTAGAACCGGAAGATAGACGAGGCGGAGGAGCGGGGAGGTCCCACTTGTCGGCGCGCGATGAGTTGGATGAAAGGGTGGGCAGAAAGAGGAACAAAACTCTCTTTTTAGATAGGAGAGAAGATGAGCGGAGAATTATCAAGTGCTTCGTTTGGTCCATTTGGCAGCCTACGCGGGCTTGGGCCTCTTCTTCTTCTCGTGCATCCAACCCAAGCTCAGCCGCGCAGGCACCGTTCCAGTTCGTCCCCGTGCCGGAAGGCTGCGCCGTCTCAACCCCCGCCGCCTCTGGCCGTCCTACTCAGGTCCCACAAAAGCACGGCGAAGGTGGCCTTCCTACTCCTCCTCCCCTCCGTTGGGTACGCGTGCAGTGAAGATCCATCCGAGACGCTGTTCTTCCCTTGGTAACGAAACCCTAGCCTGCTCGGATTTGTGTTCGTTTCGGTCTGAACTTTTTTTTTTTCAGCCGCGAACAGTAAAATCCAGCCAGATCTTTGCCAGTTCTTTGATAATAGTTGCCGTGTTTGCAGCGGTCCTCCGAGAGCGCGCGCAGAGAGGAATCAGGTGACGCAACCATGTCTGTTGCGGCCGGGGTCAGCGATTCCGCCATCGCGGTGCGCGACAAGCTCCGTGGCAAGATTGGCCAGACCAAGGTGCAGCGCTACTTTGCGGGGAGGAAGCCCGAGTGGGGTGGGGAAGCCGAAGAAGACATCGATATCCGGACGGCTAGGGTTTCCCTCGATAAGGCATTCCCCAAGCATGAAGATGGCGACCTCCCCCCCAAGGATGATCGACGGCTCCGGCGCCTCGCGGAGACCCGTGCGGAGAACAAGGAGGAGCTCAGGGCCGATCACCGCCGCATACGGCAGGCTGAGATTGTGTCCACTGCGGAGGAGGAGAGGGACAGGCAGGAGGCTGAGTTGGAGGAGGAGGACGACGAGGAGGCCCAGGAGGAGAGGAGGAGGAGGATACGAGCGAGGCAGCTCTTGAAGGAGCAGGAAGAGCTGCTTCCTCAGGAGGAGGAACCGATAGAGGACGATGATGAAGACCCTGAGGAATCTGAGTATGAGACTGACTCGGAGGATGAGCAGATGGGCATGGCCATGGTGAAGCCTGTCTTCATACCAAAGTCGCAGCGGGACACTATTGCTGAGCGTGACCGGCTGGAGGAGGAGGAGCGACAGCTGGAGGAGCTAGTCAAGAAGAGGCTGGACGCTAGGAAAAAAGAGACTAAGCTGATTGTGGTGGAGGAGATTAAGAAGGCTGAACACATTGAGAAGACATCATTAAATGAGGATGCTAGCATTGAGGACGTCGATACGGATGACGAGTTGAACGAAGCAGAGGAGTACGAGTCATGGAAGAATCGTGAAATAGCACGGATTAAGAGGGACAGGGAGGAAAGAGATGCAAGGTTGAAGGAGAAGGAAGAGATCGAGAAGGTGAGGAATATGACTGAGGAGGAGCGCCGAGAATGGGAGCGCAAGAATCCAAAACCTTCTCGTAACTCCAACAAACAGAAGTGGAACTTCATGCAGAAGTATTACCACAAGGGCGCCTTCTTCCAGGAAGGCGTTGATGACGTTAGTCAATCAGCTGGTAGAGATGCAATCTACACCCGTGATTTCTCTGAGCCTACTGGCGAAGATAAGATGGACAAGAGCATCTTGCCTAAGGTCATGCAAGTTAAGCATTTCGGTCGGAGCGGCAGAACGAAGTGGACACATCTTGTTAATGAAGACACTACTGATTGGAATGCACCGTACGTACTCTTTCCTGTTGCATTGTCGTATTCTACCTGAAACTGTTCAGCTGGCTTGTTTAATTATCTTTCTATTGCTTTTTCAGTAAAACATGTGCTAGCCACTACTTTTGTTCTTACGACATTAGCCTAAATAAAAGACAGACTATGTATGCTGTTCAGCATGCCGCAAAAAAAAACCTCCTAGTTTTCTACCTTTCATGCAACCTAGTTAATCAAAGCCTGATGGATGATACATATATTTTTCCTGTTACCACAACCTAGTTAATCAAAGCCTGATGGATGATACTTATTTACCGCAACCTAGTTAATCAACCCTCCTAGTTAGTTATTTTTTTGTTTTCTGGGGGTTAACTTCTGATCTTATAACTAGGAAATCTTGACCCTTACTTATTTCTTGTTGAATTCCAGATGGTCTACAAATGGGCCGTTGCGAGCTAAATATAATGCAAAAATGGCGGGCATGAATGGACCTATTGCTAAACCAAAGGGAAGTAAGAAGATGAAGGATTGGGATACAAAACAAGATGATTAAACATGTTTTGTTGGCTGAGCTGGTACTACTCTCCTACTGCCTTATGAACACTAGCTGAAAATGCTGCTTATGCAGATAGTCTACTTCTTTATGTTGATCGCGTAAGACACATGCCATCATTTGTTAATGTAGCTGTGCTGTCAAAATTCTTCAATGACCACTAATGATCAATTAGTGGTCTTTAGTCTTGTACTATCTTGTGATGCTTTGTCGGAGAAATATTCTATACATATTTGTTACTTTTGACACAATTGTACGGGCACACTCTGCACTTGCGTCCCCCTCCCTAATAGTTTTTTTTTCGAATTTTCTTTTCGTTTTCCACCATTACAGAGTCACTGTCATCAGATTCTAGTGTCTAGTACTATGTTGTAGTGGTAGCTCATGCAGCCCTGATACTCATACACTCGTGGATTCACGACTAGGCATGCATATGGAATTATGGATGTGATTGTAGGTATGCCAGCCAGTTTCCTCATTTTTATGTGTTAGCAACTAGCACTGCTGTAATACCGATACACTTGCCTGTGGTAAGCAAACTTGGCAAGCATATGGAGAAGTGTAGATTGTTGTACTAATCTATGTCATTAATGTCGCATCATTTTGTTTCTTGAACCTTTTTTTGCTGGCTTTTAGCTACCAGATATATGCGTAAGTTATAATTCATGTTTGCTTGTTTATGGGGAGGGTGTATATATGGACAATAGGCAAAATTAAAAAAATCACCTTTTCGTATGGAAGTACAACACCAGAACTATGGAAAACTTGTAGTCAGGCAGGCCTGCTGTTTTCTTGACAACCTATGTTCTGTTAAATCTGTTGGATAGATGTCCAAGCATGCAAGGAAACCTTAATTTGTAGTATTTTAATGGAAGAAAACATTTGGCTGGGGCAGAAGAAAAGTAAAGTAATACCTGGATGCCGAAAAAGTTAATATTTTTCCTTCAGTTAGTCTACGATAGTCATATGTGGTTCAGTTTTCACCTTAGTATGCGTAAATTGTTTGAGGTTGACCACTGGGTAACCATGCAGGTAGAGCCTATGATTAGGATCAAATTAGGGGTGAAATTAAGTTATGGATGATCTTGTTAGTGAAAAGATTAAGTTGCTCAAAGATATGGACAAACTTTGTAAGAAAGTTAGAGATTACATTCTTAGGTGCCATGTCAGCTCTCTCTGTGAAGAAACTACATCGTATCTTCTCTAGTCAAGCAATGAATAGAAAACTATGCAGTTGGACATTAGAGCTTTGATGCCAGCATGGTCGATTCCATGGTATTTATGGCGGTTGGGGGGGGGGGGGGGGGGGCTCACCGCCTAGGCACTTAAAGTTCAAGGCGAGGCGAGGCCTTAGGACAGAGCAGAATAGACAGAAACGGGAGAAGGTGAGGGCGGAGAGGAAATGAACCATGGGGGAGAGATGGGACCTGCTGGCAAGCAGCCGTACATGAACACGCAGGCAGCACAGCAGAACCACCATGGGCAAGCAGGCAAGCAGCACCACGGGCATAAGCAGGCAAGCGGCACAGCAGAACCACCATGGGCACCACCAAGCAGAACAGATACAGGAGGATATCAGAGCGGAGAGAGGGGAGCCGTACCTTGTTGCCCTGCTGGGAGAGGGCTGCGCCAGGGGAGGAGAGGCCCAGAAGATTGGCCGGAGAAGGGGTGTCCGGCGGAGGTGGGCGGAAGCTGACCGAGGAGGACGAGGACGGAGGGCGAGCTGGTCGCCTGAGAAGAAGGAGCTCCCCTCTCTCTCAGCTCGATTCCTCTCACGGGTGTGTTTCCCTCTCTCTCCCTATCTATTTCCCCTCCAATTTGCCCCTGATAGCCTTCCCATCCCGCCCAATTTCTGGTTCCCGCTCCGTTTTCCCGCTTGACCTGCCAGAGATGACGAACGCATCCCAAATCGGCCAGAGCGACGCCTTCCCCACCTAGGCGACGACTTGGACGCCTCGAACGTCCAATCTGGATGCCTTAGACCGAATCCTAAGGCGACCACAACGCCTTCCCGTCTCGAGGCGCTCTGACGCTTAGGCGTCGCCTAGGTGACAACTTGGAGATGCCTTAAAATCGATTCCATTATTGTTGTCATCCTCACTGTTTCAGAAAAATCTCTCTGAATGGGTACTCAACTTAGCTTCTTTTGAAAGTAATGTTACATTCTTAATACCCGGATCCTGCAACTATTTCATCAGAAAATCGATCCAGTGATTTTATCTTAGTAAAATTGTGGGCTAGATACTTAGCATGCATGTATTGTGATTTTGAGCATGTGTGTGCCTTTTATTACATGATTTTCGGTTGATGTAAATAGTTTTTGTTACAGTTACTGCTGTGAATTAATTTTAAATGTGGGTTTCTACACCGCTCAAGGTCATTGCCACTCTATAATGGTATAAATGACAGTTATTAATGTAACAATATGTTGTGCTGCACAAAGAATTTTGTTATATGAAAAGTGAAGTCCGTTTTGTTGATCTATATCATGGAATGTGCGTTTGCATTGTCAAATATTTGCACGAGGTAATTCCTGTTGTATTTGATCTAAATATAGGACATGTACCATATGAGAGACTACAATAAACACTATCAAACCTTCACTTTTCAAACTTAAGATCAACACCTGAGTTGCCCTATGATTAATCTGAACAGAAAATTTCATAGTCAGCTAGCAATGCTTTTTAAAGAAAGTCCACTTTTTGTCTTCGAAGTTGGCTAAAAGTTCACTTTTAGTCCTCAAACTTATTTTTTGTCCGAAAAATAATCTTCAACTTCTTAAATTGATTACTGTCATGGTTTTTCCAATTTTGAGTCAACACCTGGCTGTTAATAGCTGCATATTGATCCAACCGAACAGAACCAACACCTATTTCAAAAATAAGATAAATAATCATCATCAATAATTACACACCATGTGAAATGTTAAACCAAAATTTGCAGCAAAGCAACAGTTTCTGATCTGCATAAATAAGTGACTGCCACCACTACATCAACATTGAACACACTTTTTTGGAACATACCCCTAATTAACTTTGATCTATTTAACAAATTAGTGTCACCACTGATCCATTGAATAGAAGACCATATCCAGTTTGAGTGCAAATAAAATTTAAAAGAAATAAGGGTGAGATACAAAGAATCTACATGCAGTTTTAATCCTTCACGTAGAGAAGCTTTGCACATGAATGGAAACCTCAATTCACCCTCTATCTCACAACATGCAAGCTCCTTCGATTTCGCTGCAAGTGACTCAGATCAGTTCGATCAGGTCTAGCATGACTGGGGCGTCCAGCGCTGCAAGGGGCAATACTAGTGTGTTAGAGACGAGATGAGATCATGACTTAACGAGAGCACTCAGGGTGTTCCTTTTTCTGCTTGAGATTGTGAGATTGGATTTGGTTTTTGTGTTACGTGTCGGTTGACACTAACGCTGCCCCAGTTTGGTCCATTTTGTTCTGGTAATATGTTGGTTTTAGTTACGGGGTGTCCTCGTCAACATGAAACTTGGTAAACCATGATAGTGACCGATTTTGGAAGTTCAAGGTATATTTTGTACCAGACAGAAGTTTTAGGACTAAAACTGAACTTTTTAGCAAACAGGACTAAAATTGAACTTTTTAGCAAAGTTAGGACGAAAAGTGGATTTTCTTCATGCTGTTTTTATTGTGTGAATCCTATGGGCAGACATAATCTCAAAGAAGTTTAAATACTGGATCAAGGCTCTGTTTTGATGTGTGGCAATAGGTTATTGATCTCCTTTCGGTTTGAAAACAGCAAGGTGGCAGAAATATCGACCGATGTGACCGATATGATCGATATAGTCCATATTCGGCCTGTTTCAGAGTTCGTTGTTGACTGAGACCTTTTCACCGACTTTGTACTTTGACTGTTTGACCCATCATTTGTTGTTAGGGGCCTAGGGGGTGTCAAATCGAGGTTCACCCTGAAAGTTTCATTTTTAACTTTTTTTGTTAATTTGGTTACTTTTATTTGCGTCAGCTTCAATTGACTAATATTTCAGTTCCTCCTTAAGGCCAAGCACACTTAAATCTCAAGTTGGTTGATCAGGAGTATTGATGATGTTTTTGGATGTGCTGAAGAAACTACCTATATGCAATATCTATAAAAGAGTTCAGCCCACAAGTATGCTGTAGATTGATGAAAAACCCAGCCATAACAGGTGGCACACAAAGTAAATTGGATGCTGCTAAATTCAATCTATGGTTCACTTCTCACCTATGTGGCGTGTAACCTGTAATCACTTCTTTGTTATGATGGGTTCTATCGTTTCAGAAACATCTCACCGGAGTTGTTACTGTTCTTATTTTCCTGTAAACTTCTTTCAAAACAATAAAGTGGAAAAAGTACTTGATATGTAGTTATGTACCCTTGTGTTGCTATTAGTTCATCAGAGAACTCGGCTGTGATTCACTTATTTTAAAAATAGTTGTTTCTTGTTGTACCTTGGTCTTGAGGCCATTATTCAAGCTTAAACCATGATACTGGCCCATGCTTATGTTAGGCTCCATATGCAACATGAGTACATGACATTGTGATACATTTGAGTGTGTGAAAACTGACTATGCGCATCAGCAGTGTTTTGAAGTGGCAGTACATGGACTGATGAAACTATAGAAGATATGATAGTACCAATTGCATACCCGTGGTTAGCCGCCAAGAAATAGCAACTTGTGCAGAAGAGCGGAAATTGTGTGTTAACTGTATTTGTTTTACTTATTTAGTGTGACGTTCACTCGGATGTGTGTCGCTGATTAATGCTGGTCTTTTCTGTTATTTTTCTCCACATATGCAGATGAGAGGATCACGCAATTTGGCGCAGCAAGTAGGATTGTCCTTATCACTATATTACGTCGTTGCCGTTGGCCGCTGCAGCAAATTGCCGTTGGCCGCACTGCTGCAGGTTTTGTGTTCCAGCATTCTTACTTTCAGTTTGGCATGTTCAACTATGTGCCAAAAGGCATCTTGAACTAGTAAGTGCCACTCTGTCAAACTAGCTAGCAGTGGGGCAACAATGTGGATGTCGAACTAGATCTAGCTTTCACACCGATGAGATGAAACTAGGAATCCAGGAGAGTTGTATTGCCTTGGATGCTCATACAGCAACTGAGCTGATATGGCCATGGCCAGGGGCAGTGTCCAATTTTGTAACTTGAGATACTTGTTGCCTCCTGACATAATAAATGTACCCATCTCAGATTAATTTTCTGGTGAGTTCATTAAGCTGGAGTAGTGTCGATCCTAGTACCCATATGCATCCTCGCGAATCTAGCTGGTTGTCATGGCTGAAAAGGTCGGTTCAACTGTATCCCGTCTGTACCTACAGAAGTGAGCAGCTGGAAGCTTGACAGCGAGAGATGCCACTTGATCGACCGGCCTTCCTGGGTTTCTGATGCAGGCTCACATCAAGGGGTATTTCTTTTGTGAGGTAATCTCGATCGTGTGAGGCAGTGCTGCTAGTCAGCTCAACTGGGGCACCTGGCATTTTTGCCTGTTTTGTTAGGAATCTGCCCACGCCAAGACCTGCCAAAGTCTACTTCTCCTGGCCGACCCTTTTGCGACGCTAATTGTCAATTCCCTGTGATCTAGATCAAGATGCTGTGCCTGTGCATGGAGAGCCGTGCAATCTCTAAAATGTCAACTAATCTGGCAGAGAAACGCAGTGGTTAGCACTGCTCTTATGGTGATTCTAAACAGCCGGTGCGCAGTACCGTCGAAGGCTTGTGCCGCTCTGATCTAGTAAAACTTGGGGCATTACTAAGACCACCAGTCCACCACTATAAATGGCTAGCACTGCTGCCTCTCTTGAACAAGCCAGTAAGCCAACAAAAACAGCTCTCTCTTAGCCCGTACTACCTCCGTCCAGCGTTCTCACACTATGAGAACGCTGCTCGTTGTAGTTCTGTCCCTTCTGATTTTCGTCCTTGCTGCCCGTGTATCCCGAGCCGATGACAACGGCTCGCCTGCCGGACATAGTAAGGGTTCTGATCACACTGGTGATCATAGTTCGAATGGTGTAGGGCCGGTGAAGAATCCACATTGCCCTAAGCCTGGACGTGGTCCGAATCCGCATGGCAATGACGGTCCTAACAACAATGGCCGTGGACCACCAAACAAGGAGTGCGATGAACCGTCACCCTCACCGCCCGATGGTTCTGCTGAACCTTCTCCGGACCATGGTAATGGTTCGCCACCACCACCTTCATCCCCTTCTTATTCGCCACCCATGGCTATATCAAGTCCTCCACCATCTTCATCGACCCCACCCATAGCTATATCAAGTCCTCCACCACCTTCATCGAGTCCACCAATCGCTTCATTTTCTCCCCCACCAACGTTGCCTAGTACCCCCGCTACACCACCATACCAAGCTAATGATCACCCCCCTCCCCCTCCACCGTCGTCTAATCCGCCACCAATAGCTCTAGCTAGTCCTCCACCTTCATCAAGTCCACCAATCGCTCCATCTTCTCCCCCACCAACATTGCCTAGTCCCCCCGCTACACCACCATACCAAGCTAATGACCAACCCCCTCCACCTCCACCATCGTCTAATCCGCCGCCAATAGCTCTAGCTAGTCCTCCACCACCTTCATCGAGTCCACCAATCGCTCCATCTTCTCCCCCACCAACATTGCCTAGTCCCCCGGCTACACCACCATACCAAGATAATGACCAACCCCCTCCACCTCCACCATCGTCTAATCCGCCACCAACAGCTCTAGCCAGTCCTCCACCACCTTCATCGAGTCCACCAATTGCTCAATTTTCTCCCCCACCAACATTGCCTAGTCCACCCGCTACACCACCATACCAAGCTAATGACCAACCCCCTCCACCTCCACTATCGTCTAATCCGCCACCAACAGCTCTAGCCAGTCCTCCACCACCTTCATCGAGTCCACCAATTGCTCAATTTTCTCCCCCACCAACATTGCCTAGTCCACCCGCTACACCACCATACCAAGCTAATGACCAACCCCCTCCAACTCCACCATCGTCTAATCCGCCACCAATAGCTCTAGCCAGTCCTCCACCACCTCCATTGAGTCCAACGACAGTATCTCCAATAACTCCCACACCACCGCCATTATCTAGTCCACCAACATCTATAGCCAGTCCGCCACCAAGTCCACCAATGGTCTCTTCGGCTAGTCCCCCGCCACCATCAATTGCTCAATCCCCACCCATGGCTAGTCCTATAGCTACACCTCCAATGTACCAAGCTAATGACGAGCCCCCTCCACCACCATCATCTAACCCCTCACCAATATATTTACCCAGTCCTCCACCACCATCATCGAGTCCAGCAACCCCTCCCTCGCCAACATTGTCTAGTCCACCTGCTACACCTCCGGCTTACCAATCTAATGACCAGCCCCCTCCACCTCCACCATCATCTAGCACGCCACCAATAGCCCAAGCTAGTCCTCCACCACCTCCACCGGGTCTAATAGCAATAGCTCCAACTACTCCCACACCACCGCCTTCATTTAGTCCACCTAGTCCCTCGAAATCAACTTCACCACCCGGCCCCCCTACGGGTACTAATGGATGGGTGAAAGTTTATAACTTCCATGACGCCTTGTATTGGCAAATTGGACGCTTTGCAGTGGTACAAATCAAGCTTGTAAACAAGAAGGACATTGCCCTAGTCGATGTGATCTATGCGAGCATGCAACCCGCGGGAATTGGCAGCAACTACTTTCTTGAGATAAAAGCCGCGGATGAATACAAGAAGGTTGGCAAGTATCACGTGCTCGTGTGGGCTGTGCCTGGGTCAACAGCACAACCATGGAAAGTATTGTCGTTCAAATTTGTAGCAAATTAAACCCACATGAAGGTATTGCTAGTCTCCTTGCATTTGCATGGCCGTTTAAGGGAATGATACGTATACGTTGTGTCGTCAGTGTGGGCATGTTCGTGCATTAGTTGTGTTGTCAGCGATACATGTACACACGAGGTACATCTTTAGAAACCTCGGACGCCATTTACATGCTAGAAGCATATCAGGGTAGCAAGCTTGGCTAGAGTATGAGCAACCATGTTTTCATATTTACATCAATAATTTCACAGTTGTGAAAACTTTGCTTGAGAAGAAGCTAAGCCAGCTTTGATTTATCATTTCATTTAGATTAAATAAAATTTCCCGATTCTGCTACTATGCTGTGCCTCTTGCATGTTCATTCTTGTTTTGGCATTACAGACAGGGTGGACCCACTTCAGTTGATGGGTATTCAAGTATTTTTTGCCAAAAGTATAAGTGTATACAATGCATATACACACGAAAAAAATGAAATTGACACAAACTAACAGACTACCAAGCATTTCAACTCCAAACAAGCAGTAGCATATGTCCCCACGTCCTCTTGTCCCGCTCACCGAGCGATCTGGCCCATTGGGCTTGTCCTCACAACCCAAAGATAACTTCAGGCTTATATCGCACAATACAACACACATCGGTGTCAGAAAACACGAAGCAACACACAACGCCTTCCTTCTCTGCCCAATTTTCATCCGGTAGAGGCGTAGAGCATAACAAGCCAGCATGGTTGATCACTTGATTGCACAGGTGGATGGACGCAATGGAGGGTGGCCGAGCAGGGTGCTGAACTGCTGATGCATACGATAGGTGTGTTGTTGGAAGACCCCAAGAGGAGGTGTGAAGTAGTGCAGCAACAAGTTTCACTCAGTATGAAATCAAGGTTATCAAACCAGTAGGAGATGAAAAATTTTCTCGAGGTATCAACGGCGGCAAAAAAATGCTTAACGTAGTTGACGTGGAATCTGCACACAACACAATCAAAGTTTCTTGCCCCAACTCAACGGTGAGGGTGTCAATCCCACTGGCTTGCTGTAACAAAAAGATTAAACGTATGTGTGAAAAGATTAAATAGCACACACATGATATATTATGAAGCAATGACTTTAGTACTCAATATTCATCGGATCCCAGCAAACACAACATGGAGAATTACATAAAGATGATCTTGATCATGATAGGCATCTCACAAGATCTAAACATGATAGCACAAGAGGAGAAGACAACCATCTAACTACTGCTATGGACTCGTAGTCCAAGGTAGACTACTCACGCATCAGTCCGGAGGCGGTCATGGCGACGTAGAAGCCTCCGGGGATGATTCCCCTCCCGGCAGGGTGCCGGGGAGAAGTTCCGATCTCTCCTGAAGTGGTAGTGATGACGGCGGCGGCTCGGGACCCGTGGAGAAAAAAGTGTTCAACCGTGCTGTATTTTTAAGTCGGGAGGGGGGGGGGGGGGGTTATATGGGTGAAAGACCTAGGTCGGTGGCCGCCCGAGGCGGCCTCCTCACCCCCTGGCGCGGCCATGCTGGGGACCGCGCCAACAGGTGGTGAGGGCCCCTCGCGGCCCTTCTTCGTCTCGTCTTCGGTTCTTCGCGACGCAAATATTCCAAAAATATTTCCTTGTTGATTTATTTCCAATTTGGCGGATATTTCTTTAAGTAGTTTTCTGAAACCAAAAACAACAGAAAACAGGGAACTGGCACTGTGGCATCTTGTTAACAGGTTAGTTCCAGAAAATGCATAAAACTATATAAAATGCATATAAAACATGTAATAATATGATATAACATAGCATGGAACACAAGAAATTATAGATACGTTGGAGACGTATCAACATCCCCAAGCTTAGTTCTACTCGTCCCGAGTAGGCAAGAACGATAAAAAAAGAATAATTACTAAAGCGACATGCTTAAACATAATCTTGATCATATAATAATGTAAGGCATGTAAACTGAGATAAATGAATAAGGACTGTAGTTTATATTGATATCAAACGAGTAATGAATAAACAAGTAGGTGAAGCAAGCAAAGCTTTCAATGATATAGCACTAGGTAGCAATCAACTGTGCAAAGTAGATATTAAAGATGATTTAAGCTTCAAGCACACCAATGAGATTCATCGGAAAAAGTTGGATGGGGTTTTGTTTAAAATATATTTTGAGAAGGCTTACGATAAGGTCAAATGGCCGTTCCTTCAACAGGTTTTGTGTATGAAAGGATTTGCACCACGTTGGTGTGAATGGATTGCCCGTTTCATTCAGGGAGGTAGTGTTGGAATAAGAGTTAATAATGATATCGTTCATTACTTCCAAATACTAAAAGGCCTTCGCCAGGGTGATCCTCTTTCGCCACTTCTATTCAATTTAGTTGTTGACATGTTGGCCATTCTTATCTCACGAGCTAAGGAGGATGGGCAAATTGGGGGCTTGGTGCCACACTTGGTGGATGGTGGGGTGTCAATCCTCCAGTATGCAGATGATACTATTTTGTTTCTTGAGCACGACAATGCGAAAGCCGTGAACATGAAACTTATATTATCCTTTTTTGAACAGTTGTCAGGGTTGAAAATAAATTTCCATAAAAACGAGATCTTCTGTTTTGGTAAAGTTAAGGAGGCACAAGACGATTATCGTCATATTTTTGGGTGTGAGGTGGGAGAACTACCGTTTAGATATCTTGGTATACCTTTTCATTTTAAGAGATTGCTTAATAAATATTGGAAACCTGTGGAGGATCGGTTCAAATCAAAATTGGGGTCTTGGATAGGCAAGATGTTGTCATACGAAGACCATCTTATCCTAATTAATTCGGTACTCACAAGTTTGCCAATGTTCCTGTTATCTTTCTTCCTTATACCTAAGGGTGTTCGGAAAAGATTAGACTTCTACCGATCTAGATTCTTTTGGCAAAGCGATAGTCAAAAGAAAAAATATAGATTGACTAAATGGAACATTGTGTGTAGGCCTGAAGATCAGGGAGGTCTTGGGATTGAGGTACTAGATATTAAGAATAAATTACTCTTGAGTAAATGGCTATTTAAAATGATGAACGAGGAGGGAGTGTGGCCGGAGATATTAGTTAACAAGTACTTAAGGAATAATACGTTATCCCAGGTACCAAGTGAAACCTACGGATTCACCTTTCTAGAAGGGACTAATGGAGGTTAAACAAGAATTCTTTTCACGGGGAACTTTTGTAGTTTGGAATGGGCAAAAAACGAATTTTTGGAAGGATACATGGAGAGGGAATGCGCCACTATCAATACAATATCCCTCATTATTTAACATTGCGGAAAAAAAAATGCCACAGTTACGGATGTGCTTAATTCAGTACCTATAAACGTTTCGTTTCAGAGAAATGTTCTAGGTACTAGGAGAACGACATGGCTAAGCCTTGTTGAGCGACTAATGCGAGTTCACCTCAGCAATGATGAGGACACTTTTAATTTAACGGCCAATGGAGTTTTCTCTGTCAAAACAATGTATACCGATATGTTAAATGGTCAAACAAGGTTCCTTCGAAAATTCCACTTAAGATTAAAATTTTCCTTTGGTTTATGCAAAGAAAAGAATTATTGATAAAGGATAATCTGAAAAAAAGAAATTGGATGGACGTATAGAGTGCGTGTTTTGTCATTCGGATGAAACAATACATCATCTCTTCATATCTTGTCCTTTTGCATAAAGTATTTGACGCTTGTTTCATTTCACCTTTAATTTGTACCCTCCAAATAGTATTACTAATTTATTTGGTAGCTGGTTGAACGAAATTGATAAGCCAACAAAAGGGAGAATTTGAATTGGTGTTGCGGTATTTTTATGGGCGATATGGAACTGCCGTAACGATGTTATCCTTAACAAAATCAATGCTATTCATTATTTACAGGTGGTCAACAAGGCGGTATACTGGATCAATACGTGATCCCTGCTACTTCCTGTCGACCAACGTGGACTTATGGATTCTGGACGTACCCGCATGCTGGCGGTCGTACGGGCTATCTTTTGCCGGGGTGGTTGGCTACATACTGGAAGAATAAATGTTTAAGCTTCGTGTTTCCAAGTGGCTGGTTTTTTTAGCAATGTGAGTGATGCTTGAGCTGTAAATTTTAAATTTGTGTTGAATGATGCTTTGCAATAATAAGCTGTGGCTGTGTGCATCATTTTGATGTAGAGGCCGGGAAGACCCTATTTTCTAAAAAATATAGATGTTGTAAGCTGGTTCGGAAATCAGATTGGAACAACTCTCTACGGCACGTTCCATCCGACAGCGTTAATCTCAAACAAATCAAATCAAAAGAATTAAAGTTAACAACAAACAACAGAGTGAAGAATATTTTGTCTAAGTGAAAACACTATCGTTAAATCTAGTGTTTAAACTCTGGTATGCTTGAAATACAACCATCGTCTTGACTGTTGTCGATCTTTCTCAAATCTCATCTAAATACCATTGCATCTGAACGCGTTTGTCCATAGGTTCGTGGTGGAAGGTCTAAAGTGCATGTCTCTTTCTCTCATGCGGCTGGCGACTATTTCCATCGCCGTCTGCATCATATCCATCATGGCGGTGAGCACGCGTTGTCGGGCCGGCCACTCTTAACCTCCCGCTCCAAACCTGAAGCTATAGGGAGAGCAGATTCAGGTTAATTTCGTCTCCTTCTCCAGAGAACGCGCGTGCATGCAGCCGCTGCTGCTTGTCTGCTAAGCCCCGCCGGCCGCCGGCACCGACAACGAGATAGATTCGATCGTTTTGGGTCGTCGTCGTCCGTCGTCTCCACCACGATCGGCCAATCAGAGCTGGCCATCCGGGTGCGGGAACTACATATTCCACTATCGCACACACGCACGCGCCACCACCCACCAACCGTCGATCGGCCTGCACCGCATACATAGTGAAAAGGGGTTTTGGTTCTGTTTACGCTATAATTTGGCTAGCAGTGTTTATAATTAGCCAAATTGATTTATTTACTGATCAACCGAATCTCTGCTGATATTTCTCAAGTATGCAACATGCCATCACGCAAATACGACGGCGACATATCAACCATACATGGCTAGCTATTTATCCAAGCCAAATATATGGAGTTTAGCATGCATTAGCAGCAAGCCAGGACAGTCCTTGCCGGATTCAGGTATAAGCAGTGCGTAGGATGGATAAATTCTAAAGAGCCTCGATTCGGATGCAGGCTATAAACGTGTGGATCGCAGACTTCTCAGCCACGTATGGGAAGTGAATCAAAGTTTCCATGTTTGTTACATTGTGCGTATACAGGTAAAGCAATTAAACTAGACCGGATCAATTAGAGATAGAAATATTTTATTTGACTTGCATGTCAAGGAAGCGATGATCCGTGTCCATGCAAAAACCAGGCTGCCTATATAAATTAGGTACATGGCCGGTTGACAACCCCCCAATCGACATACAAAAAAATACATCTATTCTTTTACGTATCTTTTAGTTCTTCTCCGCCGAATCCTAGCAGCCCTAGGGTTTGGTTGAACTTTGCCGTTTTGCCACTAGTAGAAAACGAGCCTTTTGTTCACCCCTTTAATCTCGGTTCAGTTTTTGAACCCAGACTAAAGGGGTGAGAGCCACACTGCTGGATTTGTGAGGGACCTTTAGTCCCGGTTCGTGTTACGAACCGGGACTAAAGGTTCACCGCACGCGGCAGCAGAGGTGGCCCCAGCGCCAGAGACCTTTAGTCCCGGTTCGTAACACAAACCGGGACTAAAGGTCCTCACTTTATCAGCTTTTTCCACCCCTGCTCACTCCATTTTTCCCACCGAATCCGAGCTCAAAATCATTTCCTCTCCATTTCTTCTCCATTTCCTCTCCCCAATACTAGATAATCCATAATATTTTACACCATTTGGCAAGATTGAAGCCACCCCACGGTTAGCCTCTTCATCCTCTTTCCGGCATTGCTTATTTAGCTCATTTTGCTCATTTCAATTTTTTTGTGCAAGCAAGGTGTTCGATGTAATGTCTAAGTTATGATCTCATTTGTGTATATGTGCAATTTGTTCTCAAACTAAAATAATGATTTATATGTTTTAGTGTGGTGAGGAGCCTTATCGACGTCGATCGCCCGCGCCGTCCCGTCACCACCTCGGTGAGCATCTATATTTTATTTTATTTTATTTTAAAAACATAGCTTTTATGATTTAGATGCATAATTACTACTTGTATAATTTTCTAACTTGTATTATATGTATAGTGTCATGGTTCTGATATCCGTCCCCGTCGGTCCTCGTCCGGTCTATGATTCAGATGTGGTATATTTTCAAAACTATTTATTTCATTCTATGTTTCTGACAATTATGGCGACCAACTTGACATAGAATTATTTTTATCTAGGAGGTAGTTGAACCAGAAATTGAACCTGACCCTATTGTCGAGTTTTTGGATAAAGAAAACAATGATTTGAAAGCAAAATTGAAAAGAAGTGAAGCTCTTTATCTTCAATGCTTAGAAGATAAGATGAAATTAGAGCTCAAACTTGCCGACGTGGTCGATGGTAACGAGATCAAGATGGATGCAATGCGCTTGAAGATAAAAAGGATTAGAAAATATGCCATTAATCAGGAGGCTTGGTATCATTATGCTGTGGGTTCAGTATTTACCTTAGTTGCGATTTTGATCGCATTTGTTGTTGGATTTAAATTCTTTAGATAATTTTTATATTTGTTTCAGTTAATGTATGTTTTATGAGAACTATGTATTACCGCTTGTCAATACTCTACTCTTATTTTAATGGATGACATTGTATTAATTAATTTGCTCTTACATATTATTTATGACAGTAGTGTAATAATGGGGTTCGATATACTTTTATGTAATACAGATGAACCGACAATGGATGTACGGTGACCGATGTTGTCCTGAGTTCATTGATGGCATGCATAATTTTCTCCATATGGCTGAGGCAAACAAGCCGAAGAACGGTTTTATTCGTTGTCCATGTAGTGCCTGCAAGAATATGAGTGATCACTCTACCTCAAAAGTCATTCACTCACACCTCTTGCATAATGGTTTTATGCCTGGTTATTATTGTTGGACCAAGCACGGAGAAACAGGGGTTATCATGGAAGAAAATGAAGAAGAGGAGGATAATGACAAGTATCCTTGGTTCAGTGATACTACAATGGGAGAAGACGAAACTGAAGAAGATCCCATTATTGATGAGCCCGACGATGATCTTCGTCGGGCCATTCGTGATGCACAAATGGACTGTGGAAGTGAAAACGAAAGGTTGAAGTTGGAGCGTATGTTAGCTGATCACGCCAAATTGTTGTACCCAACTTGTCAAAATGACCAGAAAAAGCTACGTACCACACTTGAATTGTTGCAATGGAAGGCAGAGAATGGTACTTCTGACAAGGGATTTGAAAATTTGTTAAAAATAGTTAAGAAGATGCTTCCAAAGGATAACGAATTGCCGTCTAGTACGTATGAAGCAAACAAGGTGGTATGCCCTCTAGGATTAGAGGTGCATAAGATACACGCTTGCATTAATGACTGCATCCTCTACCGCGGTGAGCACGAAAAATTGAATGCATGTCCTGTATGCGGTGCTTTGCGGTATAAGATCGGGCGAGATGACCCTGGTGATGTTGAGGGCGAGCCGCGCCCCAGGAAGAGGATTCCTGCAAAGGTGATGTGGTATGCTCCTATAATACCACGGTTGAAACGTTTGTTCAGCAATAGAGAGCATGCCAAGTTGTTGCGTTGGCACAAAGAAGATCGTAAAAAAGACTTGACGTTGAGACACCCCGCGGATGGGTCCCAGTGGAGAAAAATTGACAGAGAGTTCCCGACATTTTCAGATGACGCAAGGAACTTAAGATTTGGCCTAAGTACAGATGGCTTTAATCCTTTTGGAGAGCAGAGCTCCAGTCACAGCACTTGGCCTGTGACTCTATGTATCTATAACCTTCCTCCTTGGCTGTGCATGAAGCGGAAGTACATTATGATGCCCGTGCTCATTCAAGGCCCGAAGCAACCTGGCAACTACATTGATGTGTACCTCAGGCCATTAGTTGACGAACTTTTGCAGTTGTGGTGTGAGGAAGGTGTACGTGTGTGGGATGAGCACAAACTGGAGGAATTTGATCTACGAGCTTTGCTTTTTGTAACCATCAATGATTGGCCTGCTCTAGGCAACATTTCAGGACAGTCAAACAAGGGATACAATGCATGCACGCACTGTTTAGCTGAGACTGATAGTATACATTTAGATAACAAGAATGTGTACCTAGGTCATCGTCGGTTTCTTGTACCCAAGCATCCGTTAAGGAAGAAAGGCAAGCATTACAAATGTGAGGCAGATCATCGGCCGAGGCCTACCCGCCCTTCTAGTTCTGCTATACATGATATGGTCAAGAATTTAAATGTAATCTTTGGAAAGGGTCCTGGCGGTTTCACTGTTCCGAATGACGCAAACAACCACGTACCCATGTGGAAGAAGAAATCTATATTTTGGGAGCTGCCATATTGGATAATGCTAGAGATTCACTCTGCAATCGACGTGATGCACGTGACAAAGAACATTTGTTGCAATTTGCTAAACTTCTTAGGCGTGTATGGGAAGTCAAAAGATGGGAAGTCAAAAAAAGGTACACCGAAAGGAAGGCAGACCCATCAACGTATGAGCGAAGAGATGCATCGAGACGATACTCATTCAGAGAATCAGCCAGGTCCTGCAAGCTACGCTCTTACTAAAGAAGAGAAGAAAATATTTTTTGAGTGCCTTCGCAGTATGAAGGTTCCATCTGTCTTCTCATCAAATATAAAAGGAATAATAAACATGGCAGAGCAAAAATTTCAGAATCTAAAGTCTCATGACTGTCACGTGATTATGACACAATTACTTCCGGTTGCATTGAGAGGGCTTCTACCGGAAAATGTTCGAGAACCCATTGTGAAGCTATGTGCATTTCTCAATGCAATTTCTCAGAAGGTCATCAATCCACTAACTCTAAAAAATTTAGAGAAGGATGTGGTCCAATGTCTTGTCAGCTTCGAGTTGGTGTTCCCACCAACCTTCTTCAATATTATGACGCACCTTGTAGTCCACCTAGTCGAAGAGATTTCTGTTCTCGGTCCTGTATTTTTACACAACATGTTCCCCTTTGAGAGGTTCATGGGAGTCTTAAAAAAATATGTGCATAACCGGGCTAGGCCAGAAGGAAGCATCGTCAAGGGTTATGGAACAGAGGAGGTCATTGAGTTTTGTGTAGATTTTATTCCTGATCTGAAGCCGATCGGTGTTCCTGAATCACGTCATGAGGGGAGACTGCATGGAAAAGGCACCCTTGGAAAGAAAGCAACAATATGTCAAGACGGGGATTCTTTCACTCAACCACACGACACCGTTCTACATAATTCCAGTTTGGTGGGTCCGTATGTCGAGGAACACAAGAATGTTTTACGCTCCAAGTACCCGGAGAAATCTGAAGATTGTATTGATGGAGAACACATGAAGACTTTCAGCAGTTGGTTAAAAAGACGTCTCATTAATGACACCAATGTTGAAAAACAGCTATACTTGTTGGCCACATCACCAGCTTCAACTATATTGACTTTTCAAGGTACGAGATAAATGGAAATATATTTTACACAGCCAAACAAGATAAAAAGAGCACCAACCAAAACAGTGGAGTACGCTTTGATGCAACAAACTGCAACGGGACAAAGGACACATATTATGGTTACATAGAGGAGATATGGGAACTTGACTATGGACCTACTTTTAAGGTCCCTTTGTTCAAGTGCAAATGGTTCAACCTACGAGGCGGGGTAGAGGTAGACCCACGATACGGAATGACTACAGTGGATCTCAACAATCTTTCGTACGAGAATGAACCATTCGTCCTAGCCAGTGAAGTTGCTCAGGTTTTCTATGTGAAAGACATGTCTACCCTACCGAAAAAAAGAAAAGATAAGCAAGCGAGTACATCATACGATGAGCCAAAGCGCCACATAGTTCTTTCAGGGAAAAGAGTCATTGTGGGAGTGGAGGACAAGACAGACATGTCAGAAGATTACGATAAGTTTCATGACATTCCGCGCTTTAAAGTCAACACTGATCCAAGTATCAAGTTAAATGAAGAAGATTGTCTGTGGTTACGGCGCAATCGGAAGAACAAGTAAACACTGGAGAGGGATATTATTGTTGATGTGTAATATTCGAATGTTTTGTATCAGAAGAACAAGTGAACTGAAGTATTTTGTAGATGCATGGAACAAAACACACGATTTCACCTGCATACAGCCCAACGGTGGCTCGTGAGTGCCTGCATATGAAATGCACCGTTGGACGTATGCAGGGAATCCGAATGCTTTGTATTCTGTCGATGAAGTAGAATGAGGAGACAATGACTGCCGAACATGTTCAAGAGGGGGCTATATATAGGGTCATGTGGGTCACGAAGTGGTCATGATAGTGCCCATCCAACAGCTCAGAATCTCTCAAAAGAAACACATCTCTTCATCCAACGGCTCACAAGTGCTTAAAAGAAACACACGATCCATGTGCTTCTTTAGTCCCGGTTGGTGTTACCAACCGAGACTAAAGAAGCACATGGATCGTGTGTTTCTTTCTAGTGCTTGTGAGACGTTGGATCTGAGGTGTGTTTCTTTTGAGAGATTCTGAGCTGTTGGATCAGCAGTATCACGACCACTTCGTGACCCACATGACTCGGTTGTTGTTACCAACCGGGACTAAAGAAGCACACGTACCTTATATATATCCCCCCTCCCGGACATGTTCAACACTCAGTGTCTACTCATTGTAGTTCATTTTGGCAGCACACGGGTAGCAGAGAGCACTCTGTGAAGGCTGAAGGTGAACCCTCCCCTCGGCAGAGGCATCTCTGGGCAACCAGCGGCAAGACGTCTCTGATGATCTGCGACCGTTTCAAACGGTTGCAGATCATCAGAGATGTCTTGTCGGACGGTTGTAGATCATCAGAGATGTCTTGCCACGGTCATTTGGCTTGGCTTGAAATGACCATAACTTGGTCATTTGGCTTGAAACTTCTAGATGTTCAAGGATTTGATTTTTTGAGGTGTTTATCATTTTTCCTAGCAACTAGTACACATATAAGGAGCCCATGCCAAAGGATTTGATTTTTTGAGGTGTTTATCACTTTATAACATTTTTTCTTAAAAACGATCAAAACGGTCGCTACGACTAATCATCGGAAGAGGTGATATTTTCTAGAACTATCAATGTTTCTGTGATATAACCACTAGTTGTGTACCTTAAAATGATTTTTCCAAAAGTTTCAGACCAAACTATCAAATAGTTGTAGTTCAAATTTGAATTACTTTCGGTAAATCAACATAAACTCAATTAACTAGGGGAAATTAGTTAGAATTGTAAGAAAAAACTCATACTTGGGGATCATCCATCATATGTGCACCACTCTTAGTGAAAAATAGTTGGGTGCCATTTGGAATCATATTTTCTGTACTCACTTCACAAAAAACCTCATTTTTTGCACTCAAAAAAAGGAAAATGATATTTATGAAAATAATTTGAAGAATCCCTTTGGCATGGTTGTTTAATATACCAATATGCACCTATGTGTGGAGTATGAGATCTTTATCACAAACTATGTCGTCGAAATGACCATAACTTGGTCATTTGGCTTGAAACTTCTAGATGTTCATACATGATAGACCTTTTTGTGAAGACTTTTTTTGCAAATGTAGGAAAAAATCAAGTTTATCATTTTTCCTAGCAACTAGTACACATATAAGGAGCCCATGCCAAAGGATTTGATTTTTTGAGGTGTTTATCACTTTATTACATTTTTTCTTAAAAACGATCAAAACGGTCGCTACGACTAATCATCGGAAGAGGTGATATTTTCTAGAACTATCAATGTTTATGTGATATAACTACTAGTTGTGTACCTTAAAATGATTTTTCCAAAAGTTTCAGACCAAACTATCAAATAGTTGTAGTTCAAATTTGAATTACTTTCGATAAATCAACATAAACTCAATTAACTAGGGGAAATTAGTTAGAATTGTAAGAAAAAACTCATACTTGGGGATCATCCATCATATGTGCACCACTCTTAGTGAAAAATAGTTGGGTGCCATTTGGAATCATATTTTCTGTACTCACTTCACAAAAAACCTCATTTTTTACACTCAAAAAAAGGAAAATGATATTTATGAAAATAATTTGAAGAATCCCTTTGGCATGGTTGTTTAATATACCAATATGCACCTATGTGTGGAGTATGAGATCTTTATCACAAACTATGTCGTCGAAATGACCATAACTTGGTCATTTGGCTTGAAACTTCTAGATGTTCATACATGATAGACCTTTTTGTGAAGAGTTTTTTTGCAAATGTAGGAAAAAATCAAGTTTATCATTTTTCCTAGCAACTAGTACACATATAAGGAGCCCATGCCAAAGTATTTGATTTTTTGAGGTGTTTATCACTTTATTACATTTTTTCTTAAAAACGATCAAAACGGTCGCTACGACTAATCATCGGAAGAGGTGATATTTTCTAGAACTATTAATGTTTCTGTGATATAACCACTAGTTGTGTACCTTAAAATGATTTTTCCAAAAGTTTCAGACCAAACTATCAAATAGTTGTAGTTCAAATTTGAATTACTTTCGATAAATCAACATAAACTCAATTAACTAGGGGAAATTAGTTAGAATTGTAAGAAAAAACTCATACTTGGGGATCATCCATCATATGTGCACCACTCTTAGTGAAAAATAATTTGGTGCCATTTGGAATCATATTTTATGTACCTACTTCACAAAAAACCTTAAAACATAGAAAATAATATTTATGATATAATTTGAAGAAATCACCTTGGCATCTTAAAATGTTAGAAAATATAAAACAAAACATAAAAATAAGGTAGAAACCAAAACAATTCAAGAAATAAGTAAACCAAAATAAGAAATAGAAAAGTAAACAATTCAAACAATTTAAAAGAAAACAGAAACAAAAATCAGTAAAAAGAAATAAGGAAAAAAGAACCTTTAGTCTCGGTTGGTAACACCAACCGAGACTAAAGAGTTAAAGAGGCGCTCTGGGCTCCAGCCAGAACCCTTTAGTCGCGGTTGGTAACTCCAACCGCGACTAAAGACCCTTTAGTCTCGGTTCGTGGCTAGAACCGAGACTAAAGGTCCTTCCGCGCCGGTTTTCGTCGCCCTGCCGCTCAAATTTTTCTTATCTTTCCCAAATCTTCCAAAGCGCCGTCGCCTCCCGCTCCGCCGCGCCGTCGCCCTGCCGCCCCGCCGCGCCGTCGCCCTGCCGCTCCGCCGCGCCGTCGCCCCCCCAAACCCTACCCCATGCGACACAATCCTCTCGCGCGCCGGCGTCTCCTCTCGCTCGCATCGCAACTCGCCGCCGCCGGTCCTCCCGCCTGCGCCCTCGACGCCCTCGCGCGCACGGTCTGCCGCCGGCGCGCCTCCTCCTGCCCGAGCCCTCGACGTGCACTGTCCGCCGCTCCCGCGCCCTCGACGCACACGACAACTCCCCGAGGTGCTTCGCTCTCCCCCCTCCTTCCTCTCTCCATTACCGCACCGAAGGTGTATGTGAAAATGCTCAAGTGAATTTGTGCACTGTATTTTGTATTTTTTGTGTTGCAATTTAATTTGTGCTCAAGTGATATGTGTTGCAATTTAATATGTGAATTTGTGCACTGTTTTTGGCTTAGGGCATGGTATGTGTAGCATTTTTTTGCACTTAAGCAAGAATATGAAAGCATTTAATATGTCCAATATATGATATGTAGCAGTTTTTGCACTTAGCAAGAATTTGTGCTCATGTGTAACATTTGAAAGCACTTAAGCAAGAATGTGTTATTTAGTTTTGGTCGATGATTAAACATATGGTTGCGTGTTACATCTTTAGAGAGGTGTGAGTGAACCATGTTGTCTGAACATATATGCAATGTTCATTCCACTTTGTTCACTGACGCCATCTCTAAATGTCATATGTGACTGATCAATTCCACATGAGGCATTGCTTGTTTTTTAATTACATTTTACTTTTTGTACTATTTACCATCTTATGATATGCCGATGATTAAATGTTGTGATATAGGTTGCAGGGGTGGGGCTAGTGAGCCTTGTGATATGCATGAGTGCACAGATCTCGTGCATCCTACCTTGCTCACTAGCTCCATCCCTGAAGCATGTCACTTCTAATTATGAGTCCTTGGTTGTTTTTGTTGAGTGTTCTTTAACTTGCATTTTACAATCTTTTGTTATGTCGATGATTAAAATGCTGTGACGACATGTGTAACATCCTAGGATTTTTCAACTTCGGTCGACTCATGCGTTTATTTGCTAACTTGTTGTGTTTGACTCTTATATCTCTCTGTGACTCAATGCTAATTTGATTGATATACAATTCATTATACAACTTGCAGGAGGTCTGCTGCTCGGGTCCTTGTGTCCACGGCTTTTCAGGAGGTCTTGCTCCTTGCCGAGGCTGTGCCGCTCCTCCTCGTCGTTGCCTCGATTTCAGGTGTAAAAGACATGCCTATATGATCCAGTAGTAAAGAAAATCCGAACTATTTGTATATAAAGCTGATGGAATTCTAGATTCCTCGATATGTCTACAACATGTATATAAAGCTGATGGAATTTAAAGTTGTTGGAGAACTTGAGGTCTGAAGATGAGATATTGCCTTCATTATGTGTATGGAATTTGGGTTGCAGATATTTGTTTGAACTGTGATGTGAGTTAGCCGAGGTCTGAAATTAAATCTTAAACCTTTTGTGTGTTAGATATGCAAATTGAGATGATTGTAATATATATAATATATATGACCCAGTTGTATCAGCTGCTTCCTCCCAGTTTTATTTATGAGAATTACACTTGGGTGCATTAGTTTGACATGCTTGAGTAGTAAACAGGTACATTGTAATTTATAGAATATTTTAAACAATCATTCAACCCAATATTCATATTCTTGTAATTTATAGGATTGCATACTTGTATCTTTTTTAGAATAAATCTAAACTTGATTGCAAATTTGATTGATTGCAGGTACTTTTGAGCTATGGAGCACTTGCGAGACGAGCAGATAGAAGAAGCACAATTTCAACGAGACGAAGAGATGAAAGACCAAATGGAACAACTTATTTTTAATGATGCCCGAGCTGGAGGATATGTAGATGATTATGATTTCGACCAATTTTTGAACGACTTTGGAATCGAGTCACAAGACTTTGATGTGGTGATAGCAAACTCCGGCGGAGAGGTGTATATGTGTTTATAATAAATATGGCGATATGTTGTTGTTAACTACATGCATTTATTAACGACTTATTTTTCTTTTAGCCATCCGGATCGAGCCAATCTGCAAAAAAGCAGCCACCATGTGCTCCTCGAGGCAAGGCAAAAAGAATGACGAGCGAGGATCCAAAGTTACCGATTGAGGAAATTGCTGATTCCGGCGAACCGCTCGAACCAAAACAGAACCGCAACAAATTTATAAGTCAAGCTGGAGTTATTGTTAGGGACATGATCCCAATCAGCATACGCGAATGGAATAAGCCGGCGGTCGCAGATGTGGACGACCCATGTTATGTCCACCAAGTTCTTAAGGATTCGGTCTATAACACGCTGTTGTCACATTTCACCCTCCCGCCAGATCTCTCTAAAGTGAAGAAGGACAACCTCAAGAGGTGGACTCTTATTAAGATGGTGGAACAATTCCGGAACTGGAAGAAAAAGTTATGGAATCAATATGTAGAAACAAAAGAAGTGCCAGATTTCAGTGGAGCACAAGGGAAGAAGTTAGAATCTGAATGGGCGGCGTTTAAGGCGTATAGGGATTCACCTATGGCTGTGTCCCGATCGAAGATAAATAAATTGAATGCTAAGCTGAAGGAACACCACCATACATTGGGGACAGGTGGCTACAAGAGCGCCATTCCTAAGTGGTTAGCCTATGAAGAAAAACTGCTTCAATCGGGGGTCCGTCCACAGACACTTGACTGGCCCGAGAGGTCGAAATTCTGGTTGTTCGCGCATGGGGCAATGTTGGACCCTAAAACCGGAGAGATTGTTGGAAGGGGAAAATGGAAGGTTCTCGTGGAGCGTATAAAAAAGAAGCTTGAAGAAGCAATTAATGATGTTCGCAATGGTGTGTTCAAACCCGATAGAGAGGATGACGAGCTGACACGGGCACTGGGGAATCCTGAACATGTTGGACGAGCTCGAGGCTTTCCTGGCGGTGCTACGTTTAAGACTGCGTGGCCGGAATCCGCTCACACTTATAGAAGCCGTAGCAGAGGTAAGAAGAAGGAGGCCGACCGGATATTACAATTGGAACGTGAAATGAAGGAGCAACAGGCGGAAATAAAAGCATTGAAGGAGCAAAGAACGGAACCTCAGGAGCGGCACCAATTAGACCATGAAGCGCATGCCGCCCCATCTCAGCGTAGAAGCAGCGTTGGTTCCACGCGTCAGGGCGACGTTGGTGCCTACCCAGTGGATGACATCACAGAGCCTACAGGTTGTGAGCTACATATAGCAATGCGAAACATAACTTTGAAGGTGGCGGTGGGGCAAGCTTTAGTAATTCAACCTGGAGAACTCTACCATTGTGGTCAAATTCCAGGTGGCTACGCTCGTGTCGGGGTGGACGAAATTATGCCGGGATTTGAATCCTTGGAACTTGAGTTACCTGGAGGTGACGAGGAGAAAACGTTGGCAGACGTCAAGCATGCCTTCGCCCTATGGCCCAAGAAATACATCGTCCTTCCAGAACAAGCAAAGTCCACTCCTCGTTCTAGGAGTCCAGCTCACCAGCCAAGTCCACTCTTCCTCGAGAGGGATCAAAGACGGAGTCCATCTCCACCCCATCAGCAAAGCCCACACCTCCCCGATAGGGACCCCAGCCCGAGTCCATCTCCAGCTCAACAGCAAAGCCAACCGCCCCCCGAGAGGGTTCCTAGCGTGAGGCCATCACAGTCTGTGCCAGTCCGCCAGAATGTTAAGTCGCTCTCGAGTAGGCGCCAGTCTGGTTCTCCTGTTAGGAAGAAACCTAGAAAGCAGAAAACACCGCCGCCTACTCCAAAGTTACCTTGGGAGAGAACCGTCGAGGAAAACGATATCGCATGCAAAGAACATACGGATGCCTGGCTTGCTGGCGTGAAACATAAAGCGTTAGCGAAACAATTGCCTCCTGCAAAATTTACTGTCGGAATTCCTCAGGAAAAAATTGACCGTTGCATCGATGCCCTATACAACCCCCCACCATCGCCGCCAACAGACTATGATCGCAACATTGGTAAGTCATATGACGAAGAGATGGATGATCGATCGAAAAAAGGGAAACAAGTTGCCCAACTCGGAGAACAAGACGCACAGTCGGCTCCCCCGCTCAAGGTGCTTGATGACAGAGTTCTCAAAAACATCAATGTGCGGGAGCTGGTATATTCGGGAGATGATATCCCCTTCACGGATGTTGTGCGTACTTATGTTCACGGGGAGAATTTTATTGACGGCGACTTACCCACAAGAATGCGTCAATTTCAAGCCTGGTACAAGGATACCGTAAAGGAGACGGATAAAGTCGCTCTCCAGATGGCAGTTAAGGAAGAGGATTATTTCCAAGAATACTCCGTTGTCCTTTACTTCGCCGAAATCTTTCAGTTATACAATCTCCGGGCCCTCGACAAAAACATCATAAGTTCATATTGTCTGTAAGTCATCTATTCCTGTAATTTAATGTTTTAATTAGCTCTACTCGTTCATTGTCTGTGATAATCCTCTCTATAATATTTTGTGTGCTTTATTACGCAGAATGAAGATGCTCGAATGCAAGAAGAAGAAAATCAACCACATTGGGTTCATTGACCCCTCTATAATGCATAAAGATAACATAATTGATCCACTACTTAACAAGGATACACCGGGGAATTTGCTAATGTTTTTCAAGCGACAAGCTTACAAAAAATATATATTATGGCCTTACAACTTCAAGTGAGTGTTACTGCTTATTACACATTCTATTTTTCTCACCCGATGTTAAGTTTAATTGATTAGTTATGCATGACTATTTATAAACGTGTGCAGCTACCACTACATTCTTATCGTTATTGACTTGCGGAAAGGAGAAATTGTTGTCCTTGACTCGTTAAAAAGATGACCTAAACAATACAAGACCTGTTTTGATTTGGTGGCAAGGTACTTTCTTTTCTTATCGCCTCTTTCGTTCATTTCCTAATATCAAGGAATTTATGACTCATTCATTCAGTTTCTTGTCATGCAGCGTTTGGAAAATGTTCCTCGCGGAACATCCGAACAGTGGATGGCCAGAGAAACTGCGCTGGCGTACTAACGATGTAAGTAGTACTATAACTAGGCCCATGCACCATTATCATACTTTATTATTATTTGATTAAATTTTATTCTTCTATAGACTTGTCTTAAACAGCCAACCGGTACTGATCTATGTGGATTCTTCGTTTGCGAGTACATGCACACTGTGGTCAACGAGAGTTTGAAGAGCAAACGAAGTATCGAAGTACATAAAGCTCTAGTCACAACATTATTTTTGTATTATCAATCGTGATGAGTTTTATTCATTTCATATCTCATGTATTCATTGTGATATCATTTTTTTACAGTTGGCAAGAAAGCGCAACGAGCTACCAATAAAGACCCGCTTCAGGGCAATTGCAGAGGAGTTGACGGGATTTTACCTCACCGATGTCATACCGGAGACTGGAGAGTACCACTATGTTGACTAGTCCGGACATGTAATATATAGTGATCTCCATGTAACAAAATATTTCTAAGTCTCTGGAACCGGGAAACGTGATATTCATGTACCACGCGTACTTAAATGTGTATGTGTTATCAACACATGATCTTCATGTAATTGTATATATGCATGATGCAACTTCATCTAGGTTCGTATAATAATTTATACGTGTTTTTCGCCCATCGAAGTTGTAGCATCCGAAACCCCTTCCCCCGACGCATCGACATGGTACCATCCGAAACCCCCTACCATCACACATCGACTATAGTATCGACGTGGTACCATCCGAAACCCCCTACCGTCACGCATCGACGTGGTACCATCCAAAACCCCTACCCAGAAAACCGGTAGAAATAAAAAAAAGTAAACCCTGAAATGAAAAAAGCAAAACCCTGAAATTTTAAAAAAAATAAAAACCCTAGTCCCGGTTCGTATTACGAACCGGGACTAAAGGGTTCGCCCCCCCGCACGCCCTGCCGTGGCCACGTGCGCTGCGCTCATTGGGGGGGGGGCTCCGGTCCCGGTTCGTGTTAAACCGAGACCAAAGGGTCCGGGGGCTCTAGTCCCGGCCTTACAGTCCCGGTTGCTACACCGGGACTACAGGCCCTCTGGAACCGGGACTAGAGCCCCGATTTCCACTAGTGTGCACTGAAAAGCGGTCGTCTCTCCTCCACGAAAACGAGGGGATCTTTGTTGATTTGCTCGGAAAGCATCCGTTCGTCGTCACGAAAGTACGACAGGTATCGTGGTGCTGCGGGACAATTTTCCGTGCTCGAGCTCAAGCTCAAAAAAATTTCATCTCCATTTCTCCTCCATTTCCTCTCCCCAAGTCTAAATAATCCATAATATTTTGCCCCATTTGAAAGATGGAAGACACCCCACGGTTAGCCGCTTCATCCTCTTTTCGGCGTTTCTTCTTTAGCTCATTTCAAATTTCTAGTGCAAGCTAGGTGTTTGATGAAATGCCCAAGTTAGGATTTCATTTGTTTCATATGCAATTTGAGTTCAAACTAAATTATGATTTATGTGTTTTAGTGTCGTTCCTGTCGTTACCGTCGTCGATCGCCCGCCCAGTCCCATCACCTGCACCACCTCGGTGAGCCTCTTGATTTTATTTTATTTGATTTTTAAAAACTTAGCTTTATGGTTTAGATACATTATTATTTGTATAATTTTATAACTTGTATTATATGTATAGTGTCATGGTTCTGATATCCGTCCCCGTCGTTCCTCGTCCGGTCTATGATTCGGATGTGGTATATTTTCAAAAATATTTCATTTTGTGTTTCTTGCAATTATGATGACCAACTTGATATAGATTTATTTTTATCTAGGAGGTAGTTGAACCAGAAATTGAACCTGACCCTATTGTCGAGTTTTTGGATAAAGAAAACAATGATTTGAAAGCAAAATTGAAAAGAAGTGAAGATCTTTATCATTAATGCTTAGAAGATAAGATGAAATTAGAGCTCAAACTTGCCGACATGGTCGATGGTAACGAGATCAAGATGGATGCAATACGCTTGAAGATTAAAAGGATGAGAAAATATGCCATTAATCGGGAGCCTTGGTATCATGATGCTGTGGGTTCAGTATTTACCTTAGTTGCGATTTTGATCGTATTTGTTGTTGGATTTAAATTCTTTAGATAATTTTTACATTTGTTTCAGTTAATGTATGTTTTATGTGAACTATGTATTACGAGTTGTCACTACTCTACTCTTATTTTAATGGATGAACTTGTATTAATTAATTTGCTCTTACATTTTATTCATGACAATAGTGTAATAATGGGGTTCAATATAATTATATGTAATAAAGATGAACCAACAATAGATGTACGGTGACCGATGTTGTCCTGAGTTCATTGATGGCATGCATAATTTTCTCCATGTGGCTGAGGCAAACAAGCCGAAGAATGGTTTTATTCGTTGTCCATGTAGTGCCTGCAAAAATATGAGTGATCACTCTACCTCAAAAGTCATTCACTCCCACCTCTTACATAATGGTTTTATGCCTGGTTATTATTGTTGGACCAAGCATAGAGAAACATGGGTTATGATGGAAGAAAATGAAGAAGAGGAGGATAATGACAACTATCCTTGGTTCAGTGATACAACAATGGGAGAAGACGAAGCTGAAGAAGATCCCATTATTGATGAGCCTGACGATGATATTCGTTGGGCCATTCGTGATGCATAAATGGACTGTGGAAGTGAAAACGAAAGGTTGAAATTGGAGCGTATGTTAGCTGATCACGCCAAATTGTTGTACCCAACTTGCCAAAGTGACCAGAAAAAGCTGGGTACCACACTTGAATTGCTGCAATGGAAGGCAGAGAATGGTACTTCTGACAAGGGATTTGTAATTTTGTTGAAAATAGTTAAGAAGATGATTTCAAAGGATAACGAATTACCCTGTAGTATGTACGAAGCAAAGAAGGTGGTATGCCCTCTAGGATTAGAGGTGCATAAGATACATGCATGCATTAACGACTGTATCCTCTACCGCGGTGAGCACGAAAAACTGAATGCATGTCTTGTATGCGGTGCATTGCGGTATAAGATCGGGCGAGATGACCCTGGTGATGTTGAGGGCGAGCCACGCCCCAGGAAGAGGATTCCTACAAAGGTGGGTATGCTCCTATAATATCACGGTTGAAACGTTTGTTCAACAACAGAGAGAATGCCAAGTTGTTGTGATGGCACAAAGAAGCTCGTTAAAAATACTTGATGTTGAGACACCCCGTTGATGGGTCCCAGTGGAGAAAAATTGACAGAGAGTTCCCGACATTTTCAGATGACGCAAGGAACTAAAGATTTTGTCTAAGTACGGATGTCTTGGAGAGCAGAGCTCCAGTCACATCACTTGGCCCGTGACTCTGTATCAATAACCTTCCTCCTTGGTTGTGCATGAAGCGGAAGCACATTATGATGTCAGTGCTCATTCAAGGCTCGAAGCAACCTGGAAACGACATTGATGTGTAGCTCAGGCCATTAGTTGAAAACTTTTGCAGTTGTGGCGTGAAGAAGGTGTATGTGTGTGGGATGAGCACAAACTGGAGGAATTTGATCTACGAGCTTTGCTTTTTGTAACCATCAATGATTGCCCTGCTCTTGGCAACATTTCAGGATAGTCAAACAAGGGATACAATGCATGCACGCACTGTTTAGCTGAGACTGATAGTATACATTTAGGTAACAAGAATGTGTAACTGGGTCATCGTCGGTTTCTTGTACCCAAGCATCCGTTAAGGAAGAAAGGCAAACATTACAATTGTGAGGCAGATCATCGGCCGAGGCCTACCCGCCCTTCTAGTTCTGTTATACATGATAATGGTCAAGGATTTAAATGCAATCTTTGGAAAGGGTCCTGGCGGACTCACTGTTCCGAATGACGCAAACAACCAGGTACCCATGTGGAAGAAAAAATCTATATTTTGGGAGCTACCCTATTGGATAATGCTAGAGATTCACTCTGCAATCGACGTGATGCACGAGATAAAGAACATTTGCTGCAACCTGCTAAACTTCCTGGGCGTGTATGGGAAGTCAAAAGATGGGAAGTCAAAAAAAAGTACACCGAAAGGGAGGCAGACCCGTATGAGCGAGGAGATGCATCGAGACGATACCCATTTAGAGAATCAGCCAGTTCCTACAAGCTACGCTCTTACGAAAGAAGAGAAGAAAATAATTTTTGAGTGCCGTCGTAGTATGAAGGTTCCATCTGAATTCTCATCAAATATAAAGGGAATAATAAACATGGCAGAGAAATTTTTTTAGAACCTAAAGTCTCATGACTGTCACGTGATTATGACACAATTACTTCCGGTTGCATTGAGAAGGCTTCTATCGAAAAATGTTCGAGAACTCATTGTGAAGCTATGTGCATTTCTCAATGCAATTTCTCAGAAGGTCATCAATCCACTAACTCTAAAATATTTAGAGAAGGATGTGGTCCATTGTCTTATCAGCTTCGAGTTGGTGTTCCCACCAACCTTTTTCAATATTATGACGCACCTCCATCGTAAGAAGATCGACTTGTAGAAGTCTAAAAATGCACCTCGTAGTCCACCTAGTCAAAGAGATTTCCGTTCTCGGTCCTGTATTTCTACACAACATGTTCCCCTTTGAGAGTTTCATGGGAGTCTTAGAAAAATATGTTCATAACCGGGCTAGGTTAAGGAAGCATCGTCAAGGGTTATGGAACAAAGGAGGTCATTGAGTTTTGTGTAGATTTTACTCCTCATCTGAAGTCGATCGGTGTTCCTGAATCGCGTCATGAGGGGAGATGGCATGGAAAAGGCACCACAGGAAAAAAGGAACAATATGTCAAGACGGGGATTCTTTCACTCAAACACACAACATTGTTCTACATAATTCCAGTTTGGTGGGTCCGTATGTCGAGGAACACAAGAGTGTTTTACGCTCCAAATACCCGGAGAAATCTGAAGATTGTATTGATGAAGAACACATGAAAACTTTCAGTAGTTGGTTAAAAAGACGTCTCATTAATGACACCAATGTTGAAGAACAACTATACTTGTTGGCCAAATCACCAGTTTCAACTATATTGACTTTTTAAGGGTACGAGATAAATGGAAATATATTTTACACAACCAACCAAGATAAAAAGAGCACCAACCAAAACAGTGGTGTCCGCTTTGATGCAACAAACTGCAACGGGATAAAGGACACATAGTATGGTTACATAGAGGAGATATGGGAACTTGACTATGTACTTAGTTTTAAGATCCCTTTGTTCGAGTGCAAATGGTTCAACCTACGAGGCGGGGTAGAGGTAGACCCACGGTACGGAATGACTATAGTGGATCTCAAGAATCTTTCGTACAAGAACAAACCGTTCGTCCTAGCCAGTGAAGTGGCTCAGGTTTTCTATGTGAAGAACATGTCTACCCCACCGAAAAAAAGAAAAAATAAGCAAACGAGTACATCACACGATGAGCCAAAGCGCAACATAGTTCTTTCAGGGAAAAGAGTCATTGTGGGAATGGAGAACAAGACAGACATGTCAGAAGATTACGATAAGTTTCATGACATTCCGCCCTTCAAAGTGAACACTGATCCAAGTATCAAGTTAAATGAAGAAGATTGTCTGTGGTTACAACGCAATCAGAAGAACAAGTAAACACTAGATAGTGATATTATTATTGATGTGTAATATCCAAATGCTTTGTATTTTGTCGATGAACTGAAATATTTTAGTAGATGCATGGAACAAAACACACGGTTTCTCCTTCATACAGCCCAACGGTGGCTCGTGAGTGCCTGCATAGCGAATGCACCATTGAGCGTATGCAGGGAATCCGAATGGTTTGTATTCTGTCGATGAACTGAAGTATTTTAGTGGATGCATGGAACAAAACACACGGTTTCCCCTGCATAAAGCCCAACGGTGGCTCGTGAGTGCCTGCATATCAAATGCACCGTTGGGCGTATGCAGGGAATCCGAATGCTTTGTATTCTGTCGATGAACTGAAGTATTTTAGTAGATGCATGGAACAAAACACACGTTTACCCCTGCATACATCCCGACCATGGCTCTTGAGTGCCCCGCATATAAAATGCACGATCGGACCTATGCAGGGAACCCAAATGCTTTATATTCTGTCGAGGAAGTAGAATGAGGAGAATATGACTGCCGAACATGTTCGAAAGGGGGCTATATATAGGGTCATGTGACTCACGAAGTGGTCATGATAGTGCCCATCCAACAACTCAGAATCCCTCAAAAGAAACACATCTTGATCCAACGGCTCACAAGTGCTTTAAATAAACACACGATCCATGTGCTTCTTTCGTCCCGGTTGGTGTTACCAACCGATACTACAAATATAATGAGCTATATATAGGGTCATGTGACTCACAAAGTGGTCATGATAGTGCTGATCCAACAATTCAGAAGCCCTCAAAAGAAACACATCTTGATCCAACGACTCACAAGTGCTTTAAAGAAACACACGATCCATGTGCTTCATTAGTTCCGGTTGGTGTTACCAACCGAGACTACAAATATGAGATCATTATCACAAACTATGTCGTCGAAATAACCATAACTTGGTCATTTGGCTTGAAACTTCTAGATGTTCATACATGATAGACCTTTTTGTGAAGACTTTTTTTGCAAATGTTGTCAAAAATCAAGTTTATCATTTTTCATAGCAACTAATACACATATAAGGAGCCCATGCGAGAGAATTTGTTTTTTTGAGGTGTTTATCACTTTATTATATTTTTTTGTAAAAACGATTAAAATGCTCGCTATGACTATTCATCGGAAGAGATGATATTTTCTAGAAATATCAATGTTTCTGTGATATAACCACTAGTTGTGTACCTTAAATTGATTTTTCCAAAAAATTCAGACTAAACTATGTAGTTCAAATTTGAATTACTTTCGAACAATCATCATAAACTCAATTAACTAGGGGCAATTAGTTAGAATTCAAAACAAAAACTCATACTTGGGGATCATCCATCATATGTGCACTACTTTTAGTGAAAATTAGTTGGGTGCCATTTGGAATCATATTTTTCTGTACTTCCTTCACAAAAAACTTCATTTTTTGCACTTAAAAATGGAAAATGGTATTTATGAAAATAATTTGAAGAATACCTTTGTAAAGATTGTTTAATATACCAAGATGCACCTATGTGTGGAGTATGAGATCTTTATCACAAACTATATCGTGGAAATGACCATAACTTGGTCATTTGGATTGAAACTTCTAGATGTTCATACATGATAGACCTTTTTGTGAAGACTTCTTTTCCAAATGTTGTCAAAAATCAAGTTTATCATTTTTCATAGCAACTAGTACACATAAAAGGAGCCCATGCCAAAGGATTTGATTTTTTGAGGTGTTTATCACTTTATTATATTTGTTTCGTAAAAACGATCAAAACTGTCGCTATGACTATTCATCGGAAGAGTTGATATTTTCTAGAAATGTCAATGTTTATATGATATAACCACTAGTTGTGTACCTTAAATTTTTTCCAAAAAATTTAGACCAGACTATCAAACAGTTGTAGTTCAAATTTCAATTACTATCAAAAAATCAACATAAATTTAATTAACTAGAGGAAATTAGTTAGAATTCAAAAAAAAACTCATACTTGAGGATCATCCATCATATGTGCACTACTCTTAGTAAAAATTATTTGGGTGCCATTTGGAATCATATTTTCTGTACTTCCTTCACAAAAAATCTCATTTTTTGCACTTAAAAAATGAAAAATGGTATTTATGAAAATAATTTTAAAAATCCCTTTGGCAAGATTGTTTAATATACCAAGATTCCCCTATGTATGGAGTATGAGATCTTTATCACAAACTATGTTGTCGAAATGACCATAACTTGGTCATTTGGCTTGAAACTTCTAGATGTTCATACATGATAGACCTTTTTGTGAAGACTTTTTTTGCAAATGTTGTCAAAAATCAAGTTTATCATTTTTCATAGCAACTAATACACATATAAGGAGCCCATGCGAGAGAATTTGTTTTTTTGAGGTGTTTATCACTTTATTATATTTTTTTGTAAAAACGATTAAAATGCTCGCTATGACTATTCATCGGAAGAGCTGATATTTTCTAGAACTATCAATATTTATGTTATATAACCACTATTTTCGTATCTTAAAATGATATTTTTCCAAAAAATTCAGACCAAACTTTCAAACAGTTGTAGTTCAAATTTAAATTATTTTCAAAAAATCAACATAAACTCAATTAACTAGGTGAAATTAGTTAGAATTCAAAATAAAAACTCATACTTGGGGATCATCCATCATATGTGCACCACTCTTAGTGAAAATTAGTTGGGTGCCATTTTGCATCATATTTTATGTACTTCCTTCACAAAAAACCTCATTTTTTGCACTTAAAATAGAAAATTATATTTATGAAATAATTTGAAGAAATCACCTTGGCATCTTAAAATGAAAGAATATAAAACAAAACAGTAAAGTAGAAACCAAAACAATTCAAAAAAGTAAGTAAACCAAAATAAGAAACAAAAAAGTAAACAATTCAAACAATTTAAAAGAAAACAGAAACAAAACCAGTAAAAAGAAACAAGAAAAAAAAGCCATTTGTCACCAACCGAGACTAAAGGGCCGCTGGGTTTCGCGCGTAATTTTTCACGGCCCAAGCAGACCTTTAGTCTCGGTTGGTGTTACCAACCGCGACTAAAGACCCTTTAGTCTCGGTTCATGGCTGGAACCGAGACCAAAGGTCCTTTTCCGCGCCGTTTAGGGTGGTCGTCGCCAAAAAATGTCCAATCTTCCCCAAAATCCTCCCTCCTCCATGCGCTCTCTCCCTCGGACGAAGCCCTTCTCTGGCCGTTGTTGCGCCGCCGCCGTGCTGCTACCCAGCGTCTACAGCTCCGTCGCACTCCCCGCGGTTCTGCTGCGCCACGCTCCCCGCCGTCTGCCGCGCTCCCCGATGTGTTGCTCCGGTCCGCACGCTGCTCACCAACGCCGTGCTGCTCTCTGTCCTCGTCGCCCGATGTCGCGTCGCTTCTAGACGTCGTGCCGCTCGTCGATTTCGGTACGGATCTCCGCCGCCATCTCGTCCCCCGTCCGATTTAAACTCTAACCTAGCTATACCACCGGGTCTCATGCATTCGCAGAAACCCTAGGGTTGTCCCCCGCTGCTGCTCCGGCGGACGCTTGCCGCGCTTGCTCTGGTCTCCTTGCAGCTGTTGTCGCCTCCCTTGTGGCGTCCTTCCTCTCCTTCTTCGTGGCCATAAGTACATGCGTCGCCGTCACGCCGCGTTCCTCTCTGGCTATATCAGGTTAGGAAATTGCTCATTCTTATCAAGTTCTGTCTAGCTGTAGTATCTGTTAATTAAGTTTCAAAATAATAGAGCTGCTAGTCAATTTATTTAAGTTGATTATTCCAGGTAACTAAGTTGCTGATACCCTTTAATTAAGTTGTTTAGCACTCATTCTTATCAAGTTTTGTCTTGCTGCACTATCCAGCTAAGTTTCAAGTTAGTAGAGTTGCTAGTAAATTATTGGCCACCAAATTGTATTTGTTGTTTTATTGAAATTAATTTGTTCTCCCTGTATATTTTGCACTGATCATGTTTCTAATTTAAATAACTTTCTCTTACAAAGCTTAGTAAGTGCAATGCCTTCATCTTTTGGACAGAAAATCACTCATCTTTCTGAAGACATGATACTTAAGATATATGCAAGGGATATAGCAAGAAATATGGTTAAAAAAGATAAGATGTTGTTTCTGTATGTTACTTTATGTAATGCATGTTAAATTCATAGAAACGAGTCACTTGATCTTACTCAACCTTGACATGGAAATTATAGGTTTTGAAATTATAGATTGTCCATTTTGAATATGTTTGGGTAGTTGACTATGTACTCATCCCACTTGCAGGAGGTCTTGCTGCTCGGGTGTGTCCATGACGTGCAGGAGGTCTTGCTTCTCGCTGCCAAGACGAACCTTGACACTGCCTTTTAGGAGATTTCATATCAGCACCAAAAGGTCATAATTTTCTTTTTGGTCTCGCCTGAATTGCTTGCTGCCATGCTATCAAATATTTTCTGTATGGTGCTCGTGACACCATGTGAAAGATATTTTCTCCTTGGATCTTCTCTATTTTTGGCATGATCCTCTGTTTATCAAAGATAAGCAGTCTTTTAAATTCTTATGTGTTCCATTACATGACTGTAAGTGAGTTCTATTTTTTTTAGGAGGCAATGTTTGTTAGACAAATTGCTTTATTTTACCTACTTCATGGTATAGATGATTTTGTGTTAGATATGCAAATTAAGATGATTGTAAATGTGTATGAAAAAGGATGATTTTGTGTTAGATATGCAAAATTATAAAATATGATCCATATATTGTTTTGTGTTAGATATGCAAGATGAGCATACACTGTTTTTCTTCGCTGCCACCTTGTTGTGCTATATGATCCATACTCGTTGCAATTGTTGTACTTGTATGTTTTTCAGATGAATAAATGTAAACTTGATTATAATGCCCGAGCTATGAATTGCAGGTACATTTGAGCTATGGAGCACTTGCGAGACGAGCAGATGGAAGAAGTACTATTTGAACGAGACGAGGATATGGAAGACCAAATGGAACAACCAATTTTTAACGATGCCCGAGCTGGAGGAGATGTGAATGATTATGATTTCGATCAATTTTTTAACGACTATGGTGATGGAATGGAGTCACAAGATGTGGTGATAACAAACTCCGGCGGAGAGGTATATATGTGTATATAATAGGGCCATATGTTGTTAACTACATGCATTAATTGATTTGTGTTGCATTTATTAACGACTCATTTTTCTTTTAGCCATCCGGATCGAGCAAATCTGCCAAAAAACAGACACCATGTGCTCCTCGAGGCAAGACAAAAAGAATGACGAGCGAGGATCCAAAGTTACTGATTGAGGAAATTGCTGATTCCGGCGAACCGCTCGAACCAAAACAGAAACGCAGCAAATTTATAAGTCAAGATGGAGTTATTGTCAGGGGACATGATCCCAATCAGCATACGTGAATGGAATAAGCCGGCGCCCGCAGATGTGGAGGACCCATGTTATGTCCAACAAGTTCTTATGAATTTGGTCTATAACACGTTGTTGACACATTTCACCCTCCCGCCAGATCTCTCTAAAGTCAAGAAGGACAACCTCAAGAAGTGGACTCTTATTAAGATGGCGGAACAATTCCGGAACTTAAAGAAAAAGTTATGGAATCAATATGAAGAAACAAAAGAAGAGCCAGATTTGAGTGGAGCACAAGCAAAGAAGTTAGAATCTGAATGGGCGGCGTTTAAGGCGTATAGGAAATCACCTATGGTTGTGGCCCGATCGGAGATAAATAAGTTGAATGCTGGGCTGAAGATACACCACCATACATTGGGGACAGGTGGCTACAAGAGCGCCATTCCTAAGTGGTTAGCCTATGAAGAAAAACTGCTTCGATCGGGGGTCCGTCCAAAGACACTTGACTGGCCCGAAAGGTCAAAATTGTGGTTGTTCACGCATGGGGCAGGGTTGGACCTAGTTACCGGAGATATTGTTGGAAAAGGAAAATGGAAGGATCTCGTTGACATAGTCAAAAAGAAGTTTGAAGATGCAATTCACGATGTTCGCAATGGTGTGTTCAAACCCGATAGAGAGGATGATGAGCTGACACGGGACTTGGGGAATCCTGAACATGTTGGACGAGCTCGAGGCTCTCCTGGCGGTACTACGTTTAAGACTGCGTGGCCGGATTCCGCTCACACTTATAGAAGCCGTAGCAGAAGTAAGAAGAAGGAGGCCGACCGGATGTCAGAATTGGAACGTGGCCTGAAGGAGACACGGGAGGAACTGAAAGCATTGAAGTAGCAAAGAACGAAACCTCAGGAGCGGGTACAATTAGATCCTAAAGCCGATGCCGCCCCATCTAAGCATAGAAGCAGCGTTGGTTCCACGCGTTAAGTCGATGGTCCCAACCCAGTGGATGACATCATAGAGCCTACAAGTTATGAGCTACATATAGCAATGAGAAACATAACTTTGAAGGTTGTGGTGGGCCTTGCTTTAGTAATTCTACCTGGAGAACTCTACCATTGTGGTGAAATTCCAGTTGGCTATGCTCGTGTCGGGGTGGACGAAATTATGGCGGGATTTGAAACCTTGGAACTTGAGTTTCCTGGAGGTGACGAGGAGAAGACATTGGCAGACGTCAAGCATGGCTTCGCCCTGTGGCCCAAGAAATACATTGTCCTTCCAGAACCCCTGCCAAGGTCACCGACTCCTCGTTCTAGGAGTCCACCTCATCAGCAAAGTTCACTCCTCCTCGAGAGGGACCAAAGACCGATTCCATCTCCACCTCATCACCTAAGCCCACACCTCCCTGATAGGGACCTCAGCCCGAGTCCATCTCCACCTCATCAGCAAAGCCCACCGCCCCCCGAGAGGGTCCCAAGCGCGTGGCCATCTCAGTCTGTGCCAGTCCCCCAGAATGTTAAGTCGCTCTCGAGGAGGCATCAGTCCGGTTCTCTTGTTAGGAAGAAACCTAGAAAGCAGAAAACACCGCCGCCTAGTACAAAGTTACCTTGGGAAAGAACCGTCGAGGAAAACAATATCGCCTGCAAAGAACATACGGATGCCCGGCTTGCTGGCGTGAGACAGAAAGCGTTAGTGAAAAAATTGCCTCCTCCAAAATTTACTGCCGGAATTCCACAGGAGAAAATTGACCGTTGCATCGATGCCCTATACAACCCTCCACCATCGCCGCGAACAGACTATGTTCGCTCGATTGATAAGTCATATGACTAAGAGATGGAGGATCGATGAAAAAAGGGAAACAAGTTGCCCAACTCGGAGAACAAGACACACAATCGACCCCCCAAGGTGCTTGATGAAAAAGTTCTTGAAAACATCAATGTGCAGGAGCTGGCATATTCGGGAGATGATTTCCCCTTCGTGGATGTTGTTGCTACTTATGTTCACGGGGCGAATTTTGTCGACGGCGACTTACCCACAAGAATGCATCAACTTCAAGCCTGGTACAAGAATATCATAAAGGAGGAGAATAAAGACGCTCTCATGTTGGCAGTTAAGAAAGAGCATTATTTCCAAGAATACTCTATTATCATTTAGTTCGCCAAATCTTTCAGTTATACAATCTCCGGGCCCTCGACAAAGCTATCATCAGTTCCTATTGTCTGTAAGTGATATATTCCTATAATTTAAGTCTTTAATTAGCTCTACTCGTTCATTGTCTGTGATAATCCTCTCTATAATATTTTGTGTGCTTTATTGCATAGAATGAAGATGCTCGAATGCAAGAAGCAGAAAATCAAGCACATTGGGTTCATTGACCCCTTTATAATCCATGAAGATAACATAATTGATCCTCTACTTAACAAGGATACATCGGTGAATTTGCTAATGTTTTTCAGGCGACAAGCTTACAAAAAATATATATTATGGCCTTACAACTTCAAGTGAGTGTTACTGTTTATTACACATTCTATTATTCTCACCCGATATTAAGTTTAATTGATGAGTTATGCATGACTATTTATAAACGTGCACAACTACCACTACATTCTTATCGTTATTGACTTGCGGGAAGGACAAATTGTTGTCATTGACTCGTTAAGAAGATGCCCTAAACAATACAAGACCTGTTTTGATTTGGTGACAAGATACTTTCATTTTCTTATCGCCTCTTTCGTCCATTTCATAATATCAAAGAATTTATGACTCATTCATTCATTTTCTTGTCACGCAGCGTTTGGGAAAAGTTCATCGCGGAAGATCCGACCAGTGGATGGCCAAAGAAGCTGCTATGGCGTAGTAACCAAGTAAGTAGTACTATAACTAGTCCCATGCACCATTATCATACTTTATTATTATTTTATTAAATTATATTCTTCTATAGACTTACCTTAAACAACCAACAGGTACTGATCTATGTGGATTCTACGTTTGCGAGTATATGCACACTGCGGTCAACGAGAGTTTGAAGAGCAAAAAAAGTATTGAAGTACGTAAAGCTCTAGTCTCAACATTATTTTTATACCATCAATCATGATGAGTTTTATTCATTTCATATCTCATGTATTCATTGCGATATCCTTTTTTTACAGTTGACAAGAAAACGCAACGAATTACCAATAAAGACCCGATTCAGAGCAATTGTAGAGGAGTTGGCAGGATTTTACCTCGACCATATTATACCGGACACCGGAGAGTACCACTATTTTCCCTAGTGCGCACATGTAATAGTGATCTCCATGTAACAAAGTACTTCTAAGTATCTAGAATCGGGAAACGTGATCTTCATGTACCACGCGTACTTAATTGTGTATGTGTTATCAACATGATCTTCATGTAATTGTATATATGCATGATGCCACTTTATCTAGCTTCATATAATAATTTATACGTGTTTTTCGCGCATCGAAACCGTATCATCCGAAATCCCTACCCGACGCATCGACGTGGTACCATCCGCAACCCCCTACCATCACACATCGACGTCGTACATAAACCCCTACCCGGAACCATCCGAAACCCCCTACCATCATGCATCCGAAACCCCTACCCGGAAAACTGGTCGAAAAAAAAACCCTGAAATTTGGTGGAAAATAAAATAAAAACCAGAACGGTAGTCCCAGTTCGTAACACGAACCGGAACTAAAGGGTTCGCCCCCGCGCGCCCTGCCGCGTCCACGTGCGGATCTCTTATTGTGGGAGGGGGGCTCCGGTACCGGTTCGTATTGAGCCGAGACCAAATGGGGAGGGGGGGAGGGGGCTCTAGTCCCGGCCAGATAGTCCCGGTTGCTACACCGGGACTATAGGCACTCTGGAACCGGTACTAGTGCCCCTTTTTCCACTAGTGATATCGCATCCCAGGCCCCATCAGATCCGCGCAACATGAGGGCTCTCGAGCCTTTGACCACCCTGCGTCACTGCGTGTACGTGAGGATACGTGTTTGTGATGATTCAGTATTTTATTTTTATCAAATATGGTCTCCGAGCGAAAGTAATCTCATTTTTGGCTTCTTTTCAAAACTATTTGCAAATTTATCTCATAAGGTCGGTTCCATTCAATTTGATGCGGACCCGTTTTAAACCTTTTAAACCCTTAGGAAATTTATGACATTTTTTTAATGACATTGAATTGAACAAGTTTGACTCTCCCCTTTTTAACGCTGATCTCAAAAGACCAGATTTAAAAATAATCTTAAGTAAAGGTCATACAAGTGTTTTATGTTTAGTTGATAAAAAGCTACTCCCTTCGTTCAAAAATAAGTGTCTCAAGTTTACAAAAAATAAGATGTATATAGACATGATTTTGTGTAGATACATCTTTATTTTAACCAACTTAAGACACTTATTTATGTATGGAGGGAGTAATTTATCATAAAATACGACCGTGCCCACCACGCTACACGGCCTCAATCTCTAAGAGGGATCAGGTCGACCGTCAGCTTTCGAGCCCTCTTACGATTCCGAAGATATTTGATTCCTAGCTATACTTTATCAAGTTAAAATTTGCAGCTTGGTACATTTTTTTCTACACTTTAAAATTGCTTCATCTTAGAATCTATATGACTCATCTTACATAGAGTGTTTTTTCGCTAACTTTATCACAATTTGTGATGTCCAGTTTAGCAGCTACACGCCTGCCAAATTTAGCCTTCACATATTATGACCAGGAACCAAATATGCCCTGTGGACCCGCCTTCATATTTGCAAACGACCGACACCCACCCACCACGACAGCCGCCGGCCAAATCCTGACCAAATCGGCCGCCGTCGCCCTTCCATGTTCGCCTTCTGCCCTTGTCGATCCTCCTGAGCCTCACCGCCACATATCTTTTCTTGGAATCGCCGTTAGCGACCGCCGCCGCCGTGAATCTCCACACCGGCACAGAGCTTCTCCCATCGATTTCGGACCGCCATCTCTCGAAGCCGGTCATCTGCGGGTCCACGATTGTGCGTTGGTCGTCGATTTGGTCGCCCGTGAGCACAATGCTTCCCTCACCCCCCGCGACCTGGATGCTCCAGCCACATTGACCACCGTCGCCCTCCCGTGCGTGACCTCGACTTCACCTCTACCATCCACCTCCTCCCTTTGGTTGTGCACCTCTGTTGTACTACACCGCCTCCTCTACCCTGCTCCGTGGACTCCGATAACCTTCTCTCCTATCATTAGATTTCAGTGTGGTGACGTATTTACAACACCTGATATTTCAGCCGTGATTGCCTGTTGTAAATTTGGTGATGTAAAACATAAATAGTGGTATTGTAAAAACGAAAACATCTGACCTTATATCATTTATATCATCTGTTAGAGTTGCTCTAGCGATGCACACAATAATTCTTCTCCACGTCGCGTGCTTCCTACCCAGAGGATCCCAAACATTGATGAATCTGGACTGACGATACCATGATGTGATCGTATTTATTACTATAGTAAAATGACCGTGCGTTGCCACGGGCAAAAAAATCATATTTTTGTAAATAAATGTCAGCCCAACTCAAACTCAACTCAAAGGGACAACACAAGTACCGGGTGGCGGCGGAGTAGTAGCATCCATCCTCAACTCTAAGAGGTTGCTGAAAATTTAATTTGGTGTGTTGTTTAGCTGAATCGTGGTAATTGGTTAACATGATGTTCTTGCTCATACATATGTTAAAAATATCAACAAAATGTACACACACTTTGGCGAATAGAAAGGAATTTTATAAAAGGAACGACAACAAACTAAAGGATTCTAAAAGAGAACTCACTTATCGACAACATTTGCTTCTTCTCCAACTGAACTTGGGTACGATAGGTCTGAAAAAAGCAGAGAACACTTCTCTCGATTTTATAAGCTGGTCAGTTATCAAATCTCTAGACCATCAGTTTCGCGGTCGACGATTTCCTATTGGTCTTGACACTTTCCACATGTTCCTCACGCATAAGGGTAATATCAGATGAGCCGAGAGTTATGTTGAATAAATTTATGGATTTGCTAATCAAGAGAGCTGCGTAGGCTCCAACCTGGAGATCCTCTCCTGCTCTTCACCCTGTTGCTCCCTTCCGTGAAGTTCAGAAGCAAGCATCATCAGCAACACGGAAACTCCTCTCCCTGCCCAAGCTTGAAAGTATTACTACCATAAGTAACGCAGAAGCGCAAAGCTTGGCTAAGGAAATCGTTGAGTAAATTCAGTCTAGTGTTAGCTAATCTTTTAGAAATTATCAAATCTGCTAGTACAGTTTCTTCCAGATTCGTATGTCTGTTCTTTGTGTCCCTAAGCGTCAGGTTACAGACGGAATCAGATTGCTGCGCTTGCACTCTGTACTCGACAGGAGAAGCTACATCACTACGTGAGCCACCAAGTAAGCCATCTTCAAAACTGCGCCATCGTCCTGACTCATGAATCCACATAATCACCAGTGCCATAAGAAGGAGAACTGAGGAGACGACAATCACAAGAACGGGGATGGGGGCTCGGGTCGCGGGAGGGTCTTGTTTTCGGGACAGGAGAATTGGGACGCTGAGGTATCCTAATCCTTCTACTCGAGTGCAACGGGGAGGAGGTGAAGGTCGTCGCGCCAAGCCGATCACCCACAGTCGGGTGCCCCTGGTCGCTGCTGCCAGCCTGCTACTGCTGCTCGTTGTGCGCCGTCGCCGGCGCGCTGCCGGCGAGGAGGCGTCGTCGTGTCTGCTGCGCGTACGCATAGTGTCCTGGGTTGACCAGAGACCGCGGTTGTGTGCCTTCTTCTTCTCCCGGTACTTGCGCACGGCGGCGGAGTTGCCCGAGAGGCGGCACTTTTTGGAGGCGGCCTCGGCGGAGAGGGACTCTGCACCGTCGGAGGAGGCGGAGAGGACAGAGTCGGCGGCGGCGGCGGAGTTTCCCAAGCGTGAGCTTAGAAGAGGAAAACACTCAGTGTGTTCTACCAAAAAAAAAACGTTTTGCATTGTCTCGGGACTGCGGGTTGATTTCTGGATTTCTGAAGGGGTTTTTTGCGAAATGGCGCGACGTACGACCGGAGTCCCCAAGCCATATTATATAGTAGAGACTAGTAAAATGCCCGTGCGTTGCAACGGGTGAAAAATGTGAAAATAGAGCACTAGCGGGTAACATTAAGACCGTAAAGAGGTTTTGCAGCATTAAGACCACAAAGAACAGTGCATGGGATGGTTTTACGAGAATATAAACCAGACTGCATGTTTTTCAACATGTTCATGTGAGTACATTTAAAAGAGTTAGTTTTTTTTTGAGATTTAAAATATGGAGTTGCGAATGACTAAAGAAATCGTGAGCCCATCATACAAATCGTGTATTAATGTAAAAGAAACCGTACCGTTCACCTTCATAAGCATGGACATAAGCATGACCAGGTCGATAGAGTACTCTGATTCCTTCCTTCTCCCAAATGGTTAACCAGGAAATTTCCACCCCATTTCCTGAAGAGATACTCACTCCAATTCCCGAAGAGATACTCGTGCGTTGCAAAGGGTTTTATCAAAGAACAACAATGATCATTGGCTGAGCGAATGGCTGAACACAAACAAAACACACCATCGATGTTTTTAATCAAGTCTATATGTTATCTAACATTGTTGAATAAATTGGCTCAAGAAATTGTTTTTTGATATGAAATTGAAGGATTCAAAATCCAACACAAGAGACAAATATTGCAGTCAGGTACGTAATTAAAATACTTGGAAAACTCATTAAGCATAAAATATTGGGTTTCCTATTAATGATAGTGTATCCAATCTGTTCAAAATGATTAGCAGATTATTCAACACGACACCACCCACTCGAACTTGACCAGGCTATGCGCCGTCCTCAAGCCGAAGTCGCTTCTCTCACGATGTCGTGTGAGACTCCGGCATGCCGAGGAACTGCGACCAGGTCACGCGTGTCATCGTGGATTATGTACACAATGGTCCTCATCTGCTTGGAGAAGGCACCGCCGATGTGCTTGGTCTTGGGCTTCATGATCACCTCAGAATTCTTATTTATGTACACAGATAGCGGAGCATATTGTTGATATTGTTCTTCTGTTGGACTACTCGGTGCAAAATCTACATCAAAAGTATGAGAAGATATTAAGGTCCCCTTTGTTTGAGCTGCGCTTGTGGATTCCTAGATTGTACATGTTATGGAAGCTGAATTTGAACCAAGCAAGCAGCGGCCACGTCTAGCTTCCCTGGAATCGCTTCTCAGAAACATACACAAAACTGGGTAAAAGTCAGAAGCAGGCAAAACGATGATTCCCGAGATTCTACGCGAAGCGGTAAGTTTCTATTTCCCTCACGCCCCACGACTGCACTGCCCCCGACTCGATATTTCCCTCAAGCCCCGATGTCTCCTGCTCCCTAGGGTTCGTCAGCGCCGCCACCGCCGGCCACCACCGGCCGTTCTCGCCGTATGCGCCGGACCTGCTCGCTGCCCCTGCTCGCCCCTGCTCCGGCCCTTCTCCGCCCCTGCTCCGCCCTTCGCCGCCCCTGCTCCGCCTCTGCTCGCCGCCCCTGCTCGCCCCTGCTCCGCCCCTGCGTCGGCCCCTTCTCCGGCCCTGCTCACCGTCCGCGTTGGACCTGGTCGCTGCCCCTGCTCGCCCTCCGCGTTGGGCCTGGTCGCCACTCCCTGCTCGCCCCTGCTCCGGCCCTTCTCCGCCCCTGCTCTCCGCCGCTGCTCGCCGTCCGCCCCGACCCGCCGCCGGTGAGCTAAGGTAAGGACTCATCAGTTCCTGCCCCCCGACCCACCGCTCCGACAGTCCGATTGTGCCTTCCTTATGTATCAATTGCCTGTTTGTGTCTGAATGGTCTCATGTATAATTAGTTGTGTTAATATATTCTATACCTTGCATAAATAGATGTCAAAAGAAAAAGCAATCTGGGACGCAGAAGCTACTGCTAGTTTTTGCAAATTGTGTGTTATTGAAAAGGGAAAGGGGAATAGGCCTCTGAAATTTCTGAGCCCCCTTGGTTACAAGAATGTAGCTGCTGGTTTCTTGAGTGAAATAGGGAGAGACTATACCAAACATCAGTTTAAAAATAAATGGGACAATATGAAGAAGGAATACACCAACTGGCATATTTTCAAGAACAAAACTACAGGTTTAGGTTGGAATAATGAAGCAAACACTGTGGTAGCTGATGATGGGTGGTGGAAGAAGATGGGAGAAGTAAGTTCTACTAAATTTCGCAGTAGTTCTTTTGTAGTAATATTGCAATAGTTGTTCTAACGTTTGCCAACTATTGTGTTTCCAGGAAAACAAAGAGCTATTGGCTTTTCGTAAGCATGGGCCTGAACATTTGGATGAGATGAGTATGATGTTTGAGAATGTTCTTGTTACTGGAGAAAGTTCAGTCATGCCTGGTTCTGTTTCTGGTTCGGTGCTGCCGGAGGGTGCTGATGTTCATAATCTTGAAGATGAAGAAGATGAGAGTGAAGTGCACATTACTCCAGGACCTGCAAAGAGGGGCGCTGGACTGCTAGAGAACCCCAGAAGGAAGAATCCCGTGCAACGTGATTTCAAGCGTATGGTTGAGCATATGATTAGTGAGGATGCAGGAGTGGTAGATAGTAAAAAAACCATTGTTACTGACATTGAAACGATAATGGAAGAAGTTGTGAAATGTGGTGCAGCTGAAGGAACAGATGAGTACTACATAGCAACTAAATTGTTTGCTAAGCTGGAGAATCGTACCTTTTTTATGCTATGAAGACTACTGCAGGAAGGATGCATTGGCTTAGGAGGATGTATGAGGACCGTAGGAAGAACTAGATTATTTTCATGTTTTGTTTCTCATGTTTTGTGCTCATCGAAGCCATGTATCTTGACATGTTATTTTCTAGAAAATCTGAATATCTATGCTATGTTGTTTCAATTTATGGTTGTATTTTTATGACCCCATCTGTGGTTGTGAGCTCATTGTGAACATGTTTTGTAGATGAGCACAAGTAGTGATGATGACGGAGTAAATTCCGAAATGTTAGCGGCAGCAGCAAGAAAGGAAAGGAGGAAGCACTACATGCGAGCTGCACATGTTGCCGTGATGTACGGTGAGAAGTTTTTAACCAAACGAAATAGGAGAGTTCCTGTCATGACTGGTCAACAGTGGGTTACTGAAAATATGAGTACAAACAAAGATTGCTATGCCATGTTTAGGATGTATAGGCCGGTCTTTGATAGATTACACGCCACTCTTGTGCAAAATTATGGCCTCGCCTCAACGAGGAACATGAGTTCAGAGGAGTGTTTGGGTATGTTTTTGTGGATAGTTGGCAGTCCGCAGTCTATTAGCCAAGTGGAGAATCGTTTCAAGCGATCAACTAAGGTAATTCATAGGAAATTCCATCATGTGTTGGATTGCTTGAACAAGATGGCTGTAGATAATATTAAACCAACTGATCCAGATTTCCGAGTTGTGCATGAACGCCTTCGGGGTTCAAGATTTGCGCCTCACTTTGACAAGTGCATAGGCGCAATTGATGGGTCTCATGTTCCCGTGGTTGTTCCAAGTGAGGAGATAGTGAACCATGTTGGTCGTCATGGGTATCCGACCCAGAATATTATGGGAGTGTGCGACTTCGATATGAGATTCACCTCTGTTGTTGCGGGATGGCCAGGGTCGGCACATGACACCAGGATATTTAAGGATACTTTGGTGAAGTATGCGGACAAATTTCCACATCCACCTAAAGGTAACAATTTCTTGTAATTTATTTTAGTTATGGACATTACTATTATTTCTTTGTAATTTAACAATTTTGATCATGTTGTTTTGCAGATAGATACTATCTTGTTGACTCGGGTTATCCAAATTGTGAAGGATATCTTGCTCCATACAAATCGACCAAATACCATGTACCAGAATTTCTCCATGGTGAACCCCCAAGTGGTAAAAAGGAGATCTTTAACCATGCACATTCATCGCTACGCAATGTCATTGAGCGTGCATTTGGTGTGTTGAAGATGAAATGGCGTATTTTACTGAACATGCCATCTTACCCTTGTGACAAGCAAGCTTTGATCATCATTGCATGTCTCTTCATAATTTCATTAGGGACAACCACTTGAGAGATAAGGAGTTTGATAGGTTTGACCGTGATGAGAACTACATGCCAGGGAATCTACAACCCCCACCAGCTGGCCATGTATCTAACATCGTGCATGGTGATGATGCTCTCATGAAAGAAACTCGTGAGAGAATAGCTGATGGTTTGTTTGCAGCTGCAGGTGGAGTATAGTTGTAGGTTGGTTCATTTATATTTTGAATAATGGTTTGTTAGTTTTGTAAGTGATTGTTGGTGACTATGATCTATTTTATAATATCAAATATATTGGATGTCGTACTCTTCGTCTCGTCTAAATTACGTGCACGTTTTTCATTACACTGAAAAACTCGAACAAAAACACTCACGAGTCAAGGACGCAGTAGACATTTTGCAGCAATTACACTTCCCAGAGCTGTCCAACAGCAGGATAAACAAACATACAACTTCTAATTCTCAGTTTTAACAGCAGGGTAAACAAACAGACAACTTCTGATTCTCAGGAATCCAAAATCACATCTGATTCTCAGGAATCAGAATTCTCAGCTGAATCTCAAAATCCGCAGTCCAAACAAAGGGGCCCTAAGTCATTGAACAAATAAGAAAACATGAAACATGTAACATTGATCATCAACAAGATTATTTTGGAATCAATGTACCATAACTATGTCTATGAACCGGTGGGCCGAATCCTTCAACAACATCCATCCATTGTTTCTCTACTAATAGAGCTGAACTGTCCAATAGGGACCAAGAAACAATGCTGGATCTTTAAAAGCAGCGAATTCGAAATTATTCCTTTTCTATAGCTTCAAATCTTCATCACGATCTTTTCGCCTTTTTGTAACCTTTTGTGGGTATGTCTTTTCTTCTGATACAATTGAACTGTGCGGCAATTGGCCATCCTGAACAATTGGCAATCCAAAATCACTTAAGCACATTGCCCTGCAAAAAATATTGTGTGTTCAGTATGTGTTGATGATTAGCAGTCTTATAGCAACAGGTAAAACGCTAGCACATAATATTAAGTCCCATATACTCAGAACTCCTGAGATAAGTTACATAGGCATAAAGCATGTGGATTAGTCGGCTCATAACATTAAAACACAGACAACATAAGCGAAGAAGACATAACACTTCAGCAATAGAGGTTACCAAATTAGTGAAACACTTCATCTATTGATGATTACCTTGCACTGCATACCACAACTGAAGATGAACATAGTGGAGGAAACGAGAGGCCAATGACCTCTCCAGGAAATTCCTAGAATCTTCTGGGTAAATGATGTGTGTAGCGCTTAGACCATTCACCTAATTGCTTTGCTTCTACATCAAATACATATACATCATTTTTTGAGGTAGTTACGACGAGGGAAAAAAACCACCAGATGTAACTGAACCATCATTCATTCTCGGTATGAACAAATGTTGCCTGCAAATAGTAGAAAGATTCATGTAAAAAAATAGTAGAAAGACTACAAGAGTGGACAAAAACATACCTCTGATGCATAATCACGTAAACTAAATGCAATTCTGCCAAGTCACATGGAAACTTATCAGGTTTTTTTGACCAATCTACCGTAAGGAATCCCCTACGGTGTATTTTTTTTATATAGCAAAAAGAAGGGCAACAGTCTGTTACAAAAGAATTACATAGAGACACATAGTCAAGGAGAGATGACTCAGCAAACATGAGAGAAAAGCTAACTAAAAAGCTGAAAGATTAAATTTAGGTACTGTTGTACTTGCTCCGGTTTAATTCTGAACTGATGGATCAGCAGATCCTTTTTGAGGTGCACCTTCCAGCTATCCAAAGATGGTGGAATTGCTCTAAAGATCAAATCATTACGTTGTTTCCAAATATTCCACCAGGCACAGGAAAAGAAGATCCAAACATGAATATTTGGAAAACTGACTGTAGCAGCGGCTATCTTGTAGTAGAAAAGAGGCAGTGAGAAGACACTGTTGGGATCCTATAGCAAAAAATCAATCTTACTGACTGTCATATCATCTTTTTCCACAAAAGAAAACAACCTTGGATATTTATCTGACATTAGTTCACCATGTGACCAGAAGTCTTTCCAGAAGAGAACAGTGGATCCATCTCCCACATTACATGATGTTATACTACTGTACACCTCAACAAAGCTAAATACATCTCTCCACCAGAAGGAGCCTCTTTTAGATTTAGTTTGTGGTACCTCACCTGCGTAGAAGGACAAACCAGATTGACCCATGGTATGTTTGCTTTGGTAAAAAATTTGTGAAGCTGCTTAAGTAACAAAGCCATGTTTTGGAGCTCTAGATTAATAACTCCCAAACCACCATGTTTTTTAGGACGACACACCATATCCCAAGCTGCCAGACCAGCAAAAGAAGTAGAATCTTCTCGTTTGTCCCATAAGCAGTGCCTTCGGGCTCTATTAACTGACTTGAAGAAAGTTTTGTGCAGTTTTGTGTTGCTTTGTCTGATCTTCTCAATGAAGCTGACTCATATGGGAAATTCACCTGCGACAGACCAACCAAAGAAAAAATATATAAGGAGATGAAAATTGTTAGATCAACACAGCTAGGGGGATTCGTTGGCAAAAAAAGAACACATATAAGAGGAAAGGAATTCCATGGCCGACCTTGGGACCTGAAGATGCACCAACAGAGGATCTTGGCAAGCAGGTCCAACAGTCCAGCGTGAATACCAGCCTGCAGTGTTGTGCACGACGACGGTGTTTCCGGCCGCCGCAGTCGAGTATGCGACGGACCTCTGATCCCCATCTTCTCCTACGTGTTCCAACTCTTCGACAACCGGCCTCCCCTCCCCTTATTATCGTCCCTGCTCCATCCTTCCCTGGTTCCTCTCCTCCCCACCATCGAGCTCCACGCGTTGGGGGTACACGACCTACTTGGACGGCGGCAGGCTCGGGCACGGATCTTGCGCTCGAGGCGGGAGGCGAACTGGGCGAAGAGGGTGTCGAGCTTGTGGCCGACTGGGCGGAGGCGGCGTTGCACGCGGCGGGCGAAGGCGAGCTTGTACCTCTCCATCTCGTACAGCTCGGGGCGCTAGAGTGGTGGGGCGTGGGTGGCGGCTGGAGTCGCGGGCCAGCGTTGGCGACGGTGGAGTTTCCGTGCAGATTGAGGATTGAGGATAACGTTTCTAGGGACAAAAACGGTACGTTTAAGTTACGGACTGCGGGTTAATTTCACAGAACCTAAGGTTTTTTTTTGCAAATTCACCAGGACGTACGACCGGAGTCCCCAAGACATATTATATAGTAGAGATAGCCGTATAGGGTTGAAGATAGAAGAAATAGACTAGCTATTCCCTACTAGGCTTGTAGTGATCATTAGCTAGCGCCGACGAGCTATTAGCATCGGAGAACGAAAAAGATGAACAAAAATGATCCATGAGCTCAATTTATTAGGGCATCTCCAATGTAGACTTAAGCCTCGGTCTTAAGAGGAAAAGTGAGTTTAAGACCCGCCCACATACATAGCGAGCCTCGGTCATAAGCAAAAAAATCCTTGTGGTTGGCACACCGGTGTGGCTCGGCCATAGAGAATAAACAAATAATGTTTTCTCCCTCTTCCCGTCAGAGCACGCAAGTCCGTGTCTTTCCCGCGAGCTCACGGAAGACGACCACCAAAACGATGGGGCAGGGAGTAGCGGCGGTGATACCGAGCAGGAGAAAGCCGCAACGCACCTGGACGAAGATGAACTGACGGCTTCGACACCTAGAAATCATGGCGGAGATGGCCGCCGCCACGGTCAAATTTCCCTACATATCACCTTCCGGCACCCACGCCACCACTCCCGCCCACCTCCGCATAGCCACGACGTGGTGCGTAGCCCGGCGTGGTGCATAGCCACGGCGTGGTGCTTGAGGCCTCGCCGCATCAACGCCGACCATCCCGCATCAACTGCGTGTCATCTCGCGCCTCGCCAGCGACCAGATCGCCATGCCTAGCGGCTGACGCGGAAGCGCCCGATCCAAGGGACACTATGCTGCAGGCTGCCGCCGTATTCTTCGTCAATCTCGACTGGGTACAGAGCTCTTGAAGGATTGGGGATTTCTGGTCCGGATAAGGTTTCACGTAGGAAGTCAGGTTCGGTGGAAACAAATGATAGAAAAGGTGGGCTCTAGCTTATGGACCGTTCCGGTCTTAAACATTGGGAGAGTTTTAACCTGCTATAGCACATTTGTTGGGGCCCACCTTATAACTGGGCTGGAAATTAAACATTGGAAACACCCTTATAGCTAGAAATCACAAGTACTCACTCCATCCGGGTTTATTAAGCAACAATTAGCAAATCTTTAGGACCAAGAGATGAATATATTAGGTGAGAAAAATTACTATATCTTGTATTTATTACACAAATACCCAATGATTAACACATGCCCTAGAACAATTAATTGAAGTTATAAGTAAAACTCATGAATATTGATGGAGGGAAGTATCATTCGTAATTAAAAGGGGTATTAATTGACTAAATTGCATCTTCTTTTTGGAAAAATTTACTGCTCCTTTCATTCCGGTTTTTGAAATTGCATCCTATAAACCGGAATGAAGGGAGCAGTAAATTTCTTGAGGTGGTTATTTTACGAAATTGATGTGACCTGTCTAAATCCCTCAAGATTCGAGGGAAGCTTAACACATCGAGTGACAAATTAAACCTTGATTATCTAGTACACACTCTCTATAAAAACACTTCAAAATCACAACAAGCAAGGTAGATAATGGCCAAATCAGTGTACTAATCATTTTTGCAGAAAAAATACATCTAAGAGCAAGTGTAATATTTCCAAATTTCAACATGTTTTCAATAATATTTTATCTAGTTCCCATTTTTTTTCATTTCTATGTATATGTAATTTGTTAAGTTTTCATGATCTTTAGAATATTTAACATTAATTTATCAAGTTCCCCATTTCCTGTTTTCCACTTTATAAGGATCATGTTTCCGTAAGTTTTGGAAGTTATGACTAAGCAACACTTGTGCACACGGATATTACATGAGAGAATAGTTAAAATACCTAGGAGGGGGAGGAGGGAACGTTTTCACCGACGTGTAATTAGACCCGGTCAACAAAAAATATGAGCATTTCATACCATTACGGAACGCCACATTCAGCACATGACACTCACATAATAAATGGATATAGCACTTGTCACTACAATTATGTTGAAGACGAAGGGCATCTCAAGGACCTCGTTGTAATTTTTGTTTTTCTTGGGTTGTTTTGTACCATTCGATGTTTCTTTTAATGCGATTGTCCTTAACACAATAAATAAATAAATTATGGCCCTGTTGTGGGACGCATATCGGCATGTAAACCAACTGAAACATTTGTGAGAGGTGTCAGATAATGGATGCGCTGGTATGCTTATTGCCAATATGCCCACACATCGGACAATATCCACTATGAAAACCAACTTAAACTTTTGTACATAACTGAATCTCTATGCGAGTTATCAACTTCTGTATCCAGAACAATTATTAGAGTGTAACCTAAATGTGTTCCTTTATTAAAATACTTCTAAGGTATCAACCCAAAACTAGAAAAGGCATAAGTATTTATATAAAAACTTTGTCAGAGAAATTTAGATGCCATACCGGTATGCAGTTTCCAAACCCATACCCAGCTTGAAATGATATATCTTGAAGTGACATCTTAATTCCTAATAAACTTAATGCATGAAATATGTATTTTGATAGTTGGAACTGTATAAGAAACTTTCACAAGTGCGGAATGTACATTTAGCTAGATTCATAGAATTCAAACAAAACTACATATTGCCTAGATACACATTTACAATCAGTGTCATAGCCCGAGTCTAAATTTTAGGAAACCAACTAAGTTGGGATAAACACATGACTTGCTTTAAAAGATAAAATGGAGAGCTGATTATAACTACACTCGTAGGGATAGCGTTATTAGGAAATAGTTAAATAGTAAGAACACTATGCAATTATATTTAGATATTTCATAGGCATAGGACGCTCAATCGTCTTATTATAATAACAACATAAGTTTATACTAGTTAAGATAGTAGGTTTAATCATGTGTGTCGGGTTTTTCTAAGGGTTAACGAGCATGTATAGTTTCTTGGTTCCAACGATAATAGTTAACCTTGTTTAGCCATTTTCTTACAGGCCCACCATAGATAAAGAACACCATAAATATCACTGGTCGATGTGGGTTGCCCATGTCGGTAATTCGTCTATTTTTATCCTTAGCCAATGTGGATTTCCTCTCAATCTAATTGAGACATCCCATGCCTTTTGCCTCATAAAAGAGTACTCCCCCAACCCAAAATGAAAGGTTACTCCTTTCCCCCCAAAATTGCAAAAACATCCTTTAGTATGACCACTCGTAAAGCCTGGATGAAACATGCAACTTTTCCTTACCCATTTCTTCACCAAAGCAAAAGTAGTAAATTAGAAGAAATGAAGGGAGCAGAAAAAGGGCGGCCCGGACAAAGAAAACAAGTAAAGGTATACACCGAGAAGTGGCAAAATAAATCACATGACTTATTTCAAGCCTTCTTGCTCTCCACTAAGTATAGCTCTCCTCTTCTCGTGCCATGAGATTCTCTCACTAGTGGAAATTGGGGCTCTAGTCCCGGTTCCAGAGGGCCTGTAGTCCCGGTGTAGCAACCGGGACTACCAAGGCGGGACTAGAGCCCCCCCCCTTTCGTCCCGGCTCAGCACAAACCGGGACCGGAGCCCCCCCCACCAATTAGATCTCCGCACGTGGAGGGGGCAGGGGCGCGCAAGGGCGAACCCTTTAGTCCCGGTTCGTGTTACGAACCGGGACTAGGGTTTTTTTTTTACATTTCAGGGTTTTGTTTTTATTTTCATTTCAGTGCTTTGCTTTTTTTTATTTCGACCGGTTTTCTGGGTAGGGGTTTCGGATGGTACCATGTCGATGCGTTGGGGGTAGGGGTTTCGGATGTTACGGCTTCGAGTGCGAAAAACACGTATAAATTATTATACGAATCTAGATAAAATTGCATCATGCATATATACAATTACATGAAGATCATGTGTTGATAACACACATACACATTTAAATACGCGTGGTACATGAATATCACGTTTCCCGGTTCCAGAGACTTAGAAATATTTTGTTACATGGAGATCACTATATATTACATGTCCGCACTAGTCAAAATAGTGGTACTCTCCGGTCTCCGGTATGACATCGGTGAGGTAAAATCCTGTCAACTCCTCTACAATTGCCCTGAAGCGGGTCTTTATTGGTAACTCGTTGCGCTTTCTTGTCAACTGTAAAAAAATGATATCACAATGAATACATGAGATATGAAATGAATAAAACTCATCACGATTGATGATACAAAAATAATGTTGTGACTAGAGCTTTACGTACTTCGATACTTCTTTTGCTTTTCAAACTCTCGTTGACCACAGTGTGCATGTACTCGCAAACGAAGAATCCACATAGATCAGTCCCGGTTGGCTGTTTAAGACAAGTCTATAGAAGAATAAAATTTAATCAAATAATAATAAAGTATGATAATGGTGCATGGGCCTAGTTATAGTACTACTTACATCGTTAGTACGCCAGCGCAGTTTCTCTGGCCATCCACTGTTCGGATGTTCCGCGAGGAACATTTTCCAAACGCTGCATGACAAGAAACTGAATGAATGAGTCATAAATTCCTTGATATTAGGAAATGAACGAAAGAGGCGATAAGAAAAGAAAGTACCTTGCTACCAAATCAAAACAGGTCTTGTATTGTTTAGGGCATCTTCTTGACGAGTCAAGGACAACAATTTCTCCTTTCCGCAAGTCAATAACGATAAGAATGTAGTGGTAGCTGCGCACGTTTATAAATAGTCATGCATAACTAATCAATTAAACTTAACATCGGGTGAGAAAAATAGAATGTGTAATAAGCAGTAACACTCACTTGAAGTTGTAAGGCCATAATATATATTTTTTGTAAGCTTGTCGCTTGAAAAACATTAGCAAATTCCCCGGTGTATCCTTGTTAACTAGTGGATCAATTATGTTATCTTCATGCATTATAGAGGGGTCAATGCACCCAATGTGGTTGATTTTCTTCTTCTTGCATTCGAGCATCTTCATTCTGCGTAATAAAGCACACAAAATATTATAGAGAGGATTATCACAGACAATGAACGAGTAGAGCTAATTAAAACATTAAATTACAGGAATAGATGACTTACAGACAATAGGAACTTATGATGTTTTTGTCGAGGGACCGGAGATTGTATAACTGAAAGATTTTGGCGAAGTAAAGGACAACGGAGTATTCTTGGAAATAATGCTCTTCCTTAACTGCCATCATGAGAGCGTCTTTATTCGTCTCCTTTACGGTATCCTTGTACCAGGCTTGAAATTGACGCATTCTTGTGGGTAAGTCGCCGTCAACAAAATTCTCCCCGTGAACATAAGTACGAACAACATCCGCGAAGGGGATATCATCTCCCGAATATACCAGCTCCCGCACATTGATGTTTTTGAGAACTCTGTCATCAAGCACCTTGAGCGGGGGGGCCGACTGTGCGTCTTGTTCTCCGAGTTGGGCAACTTGTTTCCCTTTTTTCGATCGATCATCCATCTCTTCGTCATATGACTTACCAATGTTGCGATCATAGTCTGTTGGCGGCGATGGTGGGGGGTGGTATAGGGCATCGATGCAACGGTCAATTTTTTCCTGAGGAATTCCGGCAGTAAATTTTGCAGGAGGCAATTGTTTCGCTAACGCTTTCTGTTTCACGCCAGCAAGCCAGGCATCCGTATGTTCTTTGCATGCGATATCGTTTTCCTCGACGGTTCTCTCCCAAGGTAACTTTGGAGTAGGCGGCAGTGTTTTCTGCTTTCTAGGTTTCTTCCTAACAGGAGAACCAGACTGGCGCCTACTCGAGAGCGACTTAACATTCTGGCGGACTGGCACAGACTGCGATGGCCTCGCGCTAGGAACCCTCTCGGGGGGCGGTTGGCTTTGCTGTTGAGCTGGAGATGGACTCGGGCTGGGGTCCCTATCGGGGAGGTGTGGGCTTTGCTGATGGGGTGGAGATGGACTCCGTCTTTGATCCCTCTCGAGGAAGAGTGGACTTGGCTGGTGAGCTGGACTCCTAGAACGAGGAGTGGACTTTGCTTGTTCTGGAAGGACGATGTATTTCTTGGGCCATAGGGCGAAGGCATGCTTGACGTCTGCCAACGTTTTCTCCTCGTCACCTCCAGGTAACTCAAGTTCCAAGGATTGAAATCCCGGCATAATTTCATCCACCCCGACACGAGCGTAGCCATCTGGAATTTGACCATAATGGTAGAGTTCTCCAGGTTGAATTACTAAAGCTTGCCCCACCGCCACCTTCAAAGTTATGTTTCGCATTGCTATATGTAGCTCACAACCTGTATGCTCTGTGATGTCATCCACTGGGTAGGCACCAACGTCGACCTGACGCGTGGAACCAACGCTGCTTCTACGCTGAGATGGGGCGGCATGCGCTTCATGGTCTAATTGGTGCCGCTCCTGAGGTTCCGTTCTTTGCTCCTTCAATGCTTTTATTTCCGCCCGTTGCTCCTTCATTTCACGTTCCAATTGTAATATCCGGTCGGCCTCCTTCTTCTTACCTCTGCTACGGCTTCTATAAGTGTGAGCGGATTCCGGCCACGCAGTCTTAAACGTAGCACCGCCAGGAAAGCCTCGAGCTCGTCCAACATGTTCAGGATTCCCCAGTGCCCGTGTCAGCTCGTCATCCTCTCTATCGGGTTTGAACACACCATTGTGAACATCATTAATTGCTTCTTCAAGCTTCTTTTTTATACGATTAACGAGAACCTTCCATTTTCCCCTTCCAACAATCTCTCCGGTTTTAGGGTCCAACATTGCCCCATGCGCGAACAACCAGAATTTCGACCTCTCGGGCCAGTCAAGTGTCTGTGGACGGACCCCCGATTGAAGCAGTTTTTCTTCATAGGCTAACCACTTAGGAATGGCGCTCTTGTAGCCACCTGTCCCCAATGTATGGTGGTGTTCCTTCAGCCCAGCATTCAATTTATTTATCGTCGATCGGGCCACAACCATATGTGATTCCCTATACGCCTTAAACGCCGCCCATTCAGATTCTAACTTCTTCCCTTGTGCTCCACTGAAATCTGGCACTTCTTTTGTTTCTACATATTGATTCCATAACTTTTTCTTCCAGTTCCGGAATTGTTCTGCCATCTTAATAAGAGTCCACTTCTTGAGGTTGTCCTTCTTCACTTTAGAGAGATCTGGCGGGAGGGTGAAATGTGACAACAGCGTGTTATAGACCAAATCCTTAAGAACTTGGTGGACATAACATGGGTCGTCCACATCTGCGACCGCCGGCTTATTCCATTCGCGTATGCTGATTGGGATCATGTCCGTAACAATAACTCCAGCTTGACTTATAAATTTGTTGCGGTTCTGTTTTGGTTCGAGCGGTTCGCCGGAATCAGCAATTTCCTCAATCGGTAACTTTGGATCCTCGCTCGTCATTCTTTTTGCCTTGCCTCGAGGAGCACATGGTGGCTGCTTTTTTGCAGATTTGCTCGATCCGGATGGCTAAAAGAAAAATAAGTCGTTAATAAATGCAACATAAATCAATTAATGCATGTAGTTAACAACAACATATCGCCATATTTATTATAAACACATATACACCTCTCCGCCGGAGTTTGCTATCACCACATCAAAGTCTTGTGACTCGATTCCAAAGTCGTTCAAAAATTGGTCGAAATCATAATCATCTACATCTCCTCCAGCTCGGGCATCATTAAAAATAAGTTGTTCCATTTGGTCTTCCATCTCTTCGTCTCGTTGAAATTGTGCTTCTTCTATCTGTTCGTCTCGCAAGTGCTCCATAGCTCTACCTGCAATCCATAGCTCGGGCATTATAATCATGTTTACATTTATTCATCTGAAAAAAATATACAAGTACAATAATTGCAACAAGTATGGATCATATAGCACAACAAGGTGGCAGCCAAGAAAACAGTGTGTGCTCATCTTGCATACCTAACACAAAACTATATATATGGATCATATTTTAGAATTGTGCATATCTAACACAAAATCATCTTTTTCGTACACATTTACAATCATCTCAATTTGCATATCCAACACACCATAATATATATACGGATCATATATTACAATTTCATATCTAACACATTTACAATCATCTCAATTTACAAAACAAAGATAGCCACTGAAGCAAGACCTCCTGAAAAGTCGTGGACACAAGGACCCGAGCAGCAGACCTCCTGCAAGTTGTATAATGAATTGTATATCAATCAAATTATCATTGAGTCACAGAGAGATATAAGAGTCAAACACAACAAGTTAGCAAATAAACCCATGATTCGACCGAAGTTCATAAAAAGCCTCATCTGATACATACACAAACAGTAAGTACAGCAAAGACATATCATGAGTTGATTCTAAACATTAGCTATTGTTACTAAGGTTGTGTATTGCTCCTTGATCAAAAGAACCACACAAAACACAAGTAATGAGAGTAATGCAAAATAAAGACATAATATGTCAAAAACTGGACAACCCGTAAAGAGTGAATTTTCAGAGGCACTTACGGTGCTCAAATCAGAAAACTTTGAACTAATGAAATGTGTATTAATAACTGAATATTTCGGTCATAAAATATCAAGTTAATTTTCCTTTTCTGTGATTTTATACCTTTTTCCCAGTAAAGATCAGGAATCTGTTTTCTAGACGGCCATGATAGTTTTAATGATGCTCACATAGGAATAATGATTAAAACGCAAAAGAGAGCATCGAGGGGAAATATGAAACATATTTGATTCTAACCCACTTCCTATGCATTGGGATCTTGTAAGAAAATAAATCATTGGAACACAAAGCAAGTAGCATAGGAAGATAAAAAAAGAGCAATTTCCATACTTTCAACTTAAAGAGAGGGCATGTAATAATATTGAAATATTTAGAACCATGTTTTCCCTTCTCATAATAACTTTCAGTAGCATCATGAATAAATCCAGCAATATAACTATCACATAGAGCATGTCTTTCATGATCTACAAGCATAAAAGTATTAATACTCTCCACATAAGTAAAATCCTTCTTATTAGTGATAGTGGGAGTAAAACATTCATAACAATCATTATAATCATCATATATTGGATGCATATCATAATCATAATAAACTTTATCCTCAATAAAATCAGACGGAGAGGACATAACGTAGATAAAAAATTAAAGATGGGCATAACGTTGCTGCAAGACACAGTTGATACCAAATAAGAGTTACGGACCAGACACATTGGTTCCCTAATGCAAGTGAAATGCCACAGTGCGAATGAATTGCAACAAACAATGACATGTAAATAGCAAACAGAGAATTGATCACCAAAGATAGTACCTTCATTAGTTCAGGAGTAGTAAAAACATAGATAGATAGATACATGGATGGTTCGATAACATAGGCGGGCATAACTTAGTCTATGAGTAGAGCCAACTTAGATACATAGATACATGGACATGGATTGGATAACAGCTACAGTAAAATATCTCGTAGTTGATCTCAATAGCTGTGCCGAATTAATCTGGTAGCACATTTAAATTTTTGATAATTTAACTAGAATAACCGGATAGGTGTGTAGCTGCATCTAAAACTTGATAATTGAACTAGAAAAGCCTGATAGGTATGTCAAATTAAGCTGCCCGATGCATTTAAAGTTCTAACAATTCAACTAGAATACTTGATAGGTATGTCAAATTAAGCTGCCCGATGAACTCTATAACCCTAGCTAATGCGCCGGAGGGCGGCGCGGAAGGAGGCGCCGGAGCCCGAGGGAGGGAGGCATACCGGCGTTGTAGGGGCGTCGCGGCGTAGCAGACGACGCGGCGGCGCGTCGGAGCGACAGGGCGACGGCGTGGCGAGCGGCAGGGCGACGGCGTGGCGAGCGCGAGGCGGAGCGGCAGGGATTTGGGAAAGATAAGAAAAATTTGAGCCACGACCACCCAAAACCGGCGCGGAAGGACCTTTAGTCTCGGTTCTAGCCACGAACCGAGACTAAAGGGTCTTTAGTAGCGGTTGGAGTTACCAACCGCGACTAAAGGGTTCTGGCTGGAGCCCAGAGCGCCTCTTTAGCTCTTTAGTCTCGGTTGGTGTTACCAACCGAGACTAAAAGGTTCTTTTTTCCTTATTTCTTTTTACTGATTTTTGTTTCTGTTTTCTTTTAAATTGTTTGAATTGCTTACTTTTCTATTTCTTTTTTTGGTTTACTTATTTTTTGAATTGTTTTGGTTTCTAGTTTATTTTTATGTTTTGTTTTATATTTTCTAACATTTTAAGATGCCAAGGTGATTTCTTCAAATTATATCATAAATATCATTTTCTATGTTTTAAGTTTTTTTGTGAAGTAAGTACATAAAATATGATTCCAAATGGCACCCAATTATTTTTCACTAAGAGTGGTGCATATATGATGGATGATCCCCAAGTTTGAGTTTTTCTTAGAATTATAGCTAATTTTCCCTAATTAATTGAGTTTATGTTGATTTATCGAAAGTAATTCAAATTTGAACTACAACTATTTGATAGTTTGGTCTGAAACTTTTGGAAAAATCATTTCAAGGTACACAACTAGTGGTTATATCACAGAAACATTGATAGTTCTAGAAAATATCACCTCTTCCGATGATTAGTCGTAGCGACAGTTTTGATCGTTTTTAAGAAAATATATAATAAAGTGATAAACACCTCAAAAAATCAAATCATTTGGCATGGGCTCCTTATATGTGTACTAGTTGTTAGGAAAAATGATAAAATTGATTTTTGCCTACATTTGCAAAAAAAGTCTTCACAAAAAGGTCTATCATGTATAAACATCTAGAAGTTTCAAGCCAAATGACCAAGTTATGGTCATTTCGACAACATAGTTTGTGATAAAGATCTCATACTCCACACATAGGTGCATATTGGTATATTAAATAACCATGCCAAAGGGATTCTTCAAATTATTTTCATAAATATCATTTTCCTTTTTTTGAGTGCAAAAAATGAGGTTTTTTGTGAAGTGAGTACAGAAAATATGATTCCAAATGGCACCCAACTATTTTTCACTAAGAGTGGTGCACATATGATGGATGATCCCCAAGTATGAGTTTTTTCTTACAATTCTAACTAATTTCCCCTAGTTAATTGAGTTTATGTTGATTTATCGAAAGTAATTCAAATTTGAACTACAACTATTTGATAGTTTGGTCTGAAACTTTTGGAAAAATCATTTTAAGGTACAAAACTAGTGGTTATATCACATAAACATTGATAGTTCTAGAAAATATCACCTCTTCCGATGATTAGTCGTAGCGACCGTTTTGATCGTTTTTAAGAAAAAATGTAATAAAGTGATAAACACCTCAAAAAATCAAATCCTTTGGCATGGGCTCCTTATATGTGTACTAGTTGCTAGGAAAAATGATAAACTTGATTTTTTCCTACATTTGCAAAAAAAGTCTTCACAAAAAGGTCTATCATGTATGAACATCTAGAAGTTTCAAGCCAAATGACCAAGTTATGGTCATTTCAACGACATAGTTTGTGATAAAGATCTCATACTCCACACATAGGTGCATATTGGTATATTAAACAACCATGCCAAAGGGATTCTTCAAATTATTTTCATAAATATCATTTTCCTTTTTTTGAGTGCAAAAAATGAGGTTTTTTGTGAAGTGAGTACAGAAAATATGATTCCAAATGGCACCCAACTATTTTTCACTAAGAGTGGTGCACATATGATGGATGATCCCCAAGTATGAGTTTTTTCTTACAATTCTAACTAATTTCCCCTAGTTAATTGAGTTTATGTTGATTTATCGAAAGTAATTCAAATTTGAACTACAACTATTTGATAGTTTGGTCTGAAACTTTTGGAAAAATCATTTTAAGGTACACAACTAGTGGTTATATCACAGAAACATTGTGAAGGGGATCGTGTGCAGAAAACAATAATTTTCCTAGCAACGATATCCTTAAACTAGCCAAGATCTATTCTATGCAGATATAGTAGTACGAACGGAGATCGGAATACATACCCTTGTAGACCGAAAGCGGGGATTACGTTCCCGCACAAACGTTGTCGATGAAGACCGACGAAGCCGACCTCAAGGTCGTGTAGAGGAAGCAGGCCTCCGAGTACCGCTAGCGCAGCACCTCGCAGGGAGTCGCACACGTACGGTGGAGACGACGCCTCCGAAGCTCCAGTCCAGGACGAGCAGCAGAAGACTTGGACCGGAACACCAGCAGCGCGGCAGCGGGCTATGGTGGAGGAGATCCCCGACTCCTCTTGCTCGGCGCGGCTCCAACTTGGGAACCACGAGATCGAGAGAGAAATCAGGAATTAATTGGTGAATTAAAAGGCTGGGGGTGCCCCTTCTTATATAGGCTCCCAAGGGGAGCCAACCTTGCCAGCCAGGCAATGTGGGACTAACCCCCCACAGCCTGGTTCGGCTTGGGAGGTGCGCCGGCCCCCTGGTGGGCCCCTTGTGGCCCACCTAGGCCGGCCCTCCTGGCCCCCACCGAATTCCCCTAGGGAATTTTCCCCTCTTGGGCCTTCTTTCGTCCGGAAGGCCCATTTAGGGAAATCTGCCTTAATAAATTCGAAATAAATATATAAAATCATATTTGCATATTAATAACACTAATTAATATCAAACATAATATATATAATATTTCCTAGCTCCGAAAACTCTTTCGGCGCTGCCCGATCTCCATCGGACCTCTCCCGGGACGTTCCCGGTGATCTCCTTCCTTTCCGGTTGTCTTGTCGAAACCCCTTAAGTGTGTTACCCTAGCGGTTCGATATAATATCAGGTATGATCAAGACTCCTCAATGATCAACGACTAATCCGTAGGCCTGGACCCCCTGAATTAATCCCTGAGATATAACGAATGACTTTCATCTATCAAACCTGAACGTGAAGTCTTAGACCTTTTGCCATAGCGATACTTAGCACGTCCGAGTGTCGTTCCATAGATATCTCCATACCTAATCCCGACCTCGTTACCGACGATGCCATCTTCTACTCGTTCATGATCTCATGTCTCCGTGACCTAGTCACATGCTTGCAAGCTCATTAGACAAGATCTCACCGAGTGGGCCCGAGAGTATCTATCCTGCTACGCGGACTGGCAAATCCCGCTCTTGACCCCTCGTCTCAATACTCCTTTCCAATACCCAAAAGTATCACCGTTATTGTCATACTAAATAAGATACGACGTTTGGTGCAATCAAAGTATCTTCGGGGAATATAGATAAGAGTTGATCTCACGGTCAAAGGTGTAATGACTATGTTCTCCAAATCTGGGTATGTCCATCACATCACTCTCCAGCGATATGACTCTCATTGCCGACCGGCACCATGCCCCATGACCGGGAAACCTCGATCATCAATCGCGCAATGAAACTAGTCTTAGTAGAGGCTACTAGGGACCTGGTTGTTTGCATATCACACCCGCATTAATGTTTCCGCTTAATACGGTTCTAGCATGACACAAAAACCTATTATGAACAAACGAGATATGATAAAGAATACACTTTATTAATTGCCTCTAGGGCATATCTCCTTCAGTCTCCCACTTGCACTAGAGTACAACTTAATCTAGATTACAACTTGGTAAAAGCCTAACACCCATAGCTAATTGGTGTTGTTCATGCTTATCAAGCGGGAGAGGCTTCGTCAGCGGATCTGCCACATTCAGATCCGTATGCACTTTGCAAATCTTCACATCGCCTCCTTGTACGTACTGACGTATCACATGGAAGCGTCGGAGAATGTGTTTGGCGGTGGAGTGAGACCTTGGCTCCTTGGCGTTCGCAATGGCACCCGTATTGTTGCAGAAGAGGACCACGGGGTCTTGCACGCTTGGGAACACTCCAAGTTCGATGACGAACTTCCTCAGCCACACAGCTTCATTCGCGGCCTCGCAGGCAGCAATGTACTCGGACTCCATTGTAGATTGTGCGACTATGGGTTGCTTCCCACTTCTCCAGCACACGGCGCCTCCATTCACCTTGAACACGTAACCTGTCTGTGACTTACAGTCATCGGGGTCTGAGCAGAAACTTGCATCTACGTAACCCGTTACGCCAAGTTCCTCATCGCAGCCACCATACACAAGGAACATTTCCTTTGTCTTATTGAGATACTTAAGAATGCTCTTAACAGCTATCCAATGCGGCATTCCAGGATTATTCTGGAACCGGCTTGTCAAACTTAGAGCTAATGCCACATCCGGTCTAGTACTCAACATTGCATACATGATCGATCCTATGGCTGAAGCATAAGGATGTTTCGTCATTTCGGCCTTACCCAGTTCCGTCACCGGACACTGCGCCTTACGCAATACCTTATTCTTGATAACCGGCAGAGAACCCTTCTTTGCCTTCTCCATATGAAAACGCTTCAATATTTTATCAAGATAAGTACTCTGACTTAGTGCTAATAGGCGCCTTGATCTATCACGGTAGATCTTTATGCCTAAACCATACGCAGCTTCTCCTAAGTCCTTCATGGAAAACTTACTGTTTAAATATTCCTTCACGCTATTCAGAAGTTCCACATCATTCCCTATTAGCAATATGTCGTCAACATACAGTGCTAAGAACACAACCGAGATCCCACTCATTTTCTTATAAATACAGGTCTCTTCCACATTCTGGATAAATCCAAAACCTTTGATTACCTCATCAAAGCGAAGATTCCAGCTCCGAGATGCCTGCTTCAATCCATAGATGGATCGCTGAAGCTTGCACACCTTGTTAGCACTTCCTGGATCGACAAAACCTTCCGGCTGTACCATGTACAACTCTTCCTCAATGTTTCCATTCAGGAAGGCCGTTTTGACATCCATCTGCCAGATTTCATAATCATAGTAGGCAGCTACCGCTAACAAAATCCGAATAGACTTAAGCATCGCTACCGGTGAAAAAGTTTCATCGTAGTCAATTCCATGAACTTGTCGGAAACCCTTTGCGACAAGCCGAGCTTTATAGACGGTCACATTACCATCAGCATCAGTCTTCTTCTTAAAGATCCACTTATTCTCGACGGCCTTGCGCCTTTCGGGAATGTCCACCAAAGTCCACACTTTGTTATCATACATGGATCCTATTTCGGATTTCATGGCTTCAAGCCATTTCTCGGACTCTAGACTCTCCATTGCCTCCTTGTAGTTCGTAGGTTCGTCTTGCTCGACTAGCATGACGGTGCAAACCATGTTGCCATACCATTCTGGTGGGATCCGAGATCTACCAGACCTACGAGGTAGAACATCTTCCTCGACAGTTTCTCCCACTCCTTCCACGGAGGACGTTTCCGGAATTGCTTCCGTTGCGCCACTCGGAATCTCGAGTTCAGGATCAACGATTTCATCGAGGTCTACCTTCCTCCCACTTACTCCTTTCGCGAGAAACTCCTTCTCTAGAAAGGCACCGGTCTTTGCGACAAAAGTTTTGCCCTCAGCTTGGTTGTAGAAGGTGTACCCAACGGTTTCCCGCGGATATCCTACAAAGACGACTTTCTCCAACTTCGGTTCGAGTTTGTCGGGCTGTAGTTTCTTAACGTACGCCTCACAACCCCAAACCTTCAGAAACGATAACTTAGGCTTATGGCCATACCATAATTCATACGGCGTCGTTTCAACGGACTTGGACGGAGCCCTATTTAAAATGAATGCGGCTGTTTCTAACGCATAACCCCAGAAGGACACTGGCAGATCGGTAAGAGACATCATAGATCGGACACTATCCAGTAGAGTACGATTACGTCGCTCGGACACACCGTTACGCTGTGGTGTTCCGGCGGGCGTAAGTTGGGGCACTATGCCACAACTCTTCAGATGTGTGCCAAACTCAAAACTCAAGTACTCTCCACCGCGATCGGACCGGAGATGCTTGATTTTCCTATTAAGCTGATTCTCAACCTCACTCTGGAATTCTTTGAACTTTTCAAACGTTTCAGACTTGTGTTTCATCAAATAGATATAACCGTATCTACTCAAGTCATCAGTGAAGGTGACGAAGTAACGATAACCATTGCGTGTCGAAACACTCATTGGTCCACATACGTCTGCATGTATGATCCCCAACAAATCCGACGCCCGTTCAACGAAACCTTTGAACGGTGTCCTGGTCATTTTGCCCATGAGGCATGGTTCACATGTATCGAGGGATCCGAAATCCAACGAGTCCAAGAGTCCATCGGAGTGGAGTCGCTTCATGCGCTTTATACCAATATGACCAAGACGGCAATGCCACAAAAACATGGCGGTATCGTCACTACACTTAATTCGTTTGGCCTCTATGTTATGGATGTGAGTACTACGATCGAGATTCAACAAGAATAAACCGTTATTCTCGGGAGCATCAACATAAAAGATATCATTCATATAAATAGCACAATTGCTTGACACTGATTTAAATGAATAACCGTCTTGTAACAGGCAAGACCCACTTATAAAGTTTACACTCAAGGATGGCACAAAATAACATTTATTTAAAACCAAAACTAATCCCGACGGTAGATGCAGAGGGAGCGTGCCGACAGCCACCACGTCGACTCTCGATCCGTTGCCGATGCGCATCGTCACCTCATCCTTCGCCAGCCGCCTTTTATTCCGTAACTCCTCCTGAGAGTTACATATATGAGCAACAGAACCAGTATCAAATACCCACGTATTGCTCCGGGCGGATGTAAGGTACACATCTATAACATGTATATCAAATATACCTTTCTCTTTGTCGACCGTCTTGCCAGACTTCCTATCCTCCAGATACTTGGGGCAGTTGCGCTTCCAGTGACCCTTCCCCTTGCAGTAGAAACACTCCACGCTAGCTCTGGGACCAGATTTGTTAGTCCTGGGCTTGGCAGCCAACTTTGCCTCCCTCCGAGACTTCCAGCTCTGCTTTCCCTTGCCACCGGACTTCTTGAAATCAACGGTCTTGTTGACCATCAACAGCGTGTGCTCCTTCTTAATCTCTACCTCAGCAGTCTTGAGCATCACGAACACTTCACCCAGGGACTTAGCCATGCCCTGCATGTTGTAGTTCATGACGAAGCCTTTGTAGCTTGGTGGCAACGATTGCAACACCCTGTCAATCGCCAGCTCATCGGGAATCTTGCACTCCAGAGCATTCAGGCGTTGAACGTAGCCAGACATCTTGACTACATGCTCGCTCACACTGCTATGCTCTTCCATCTTGGCTGAGAAGAAAAGCTCAGAAGACTCATATCTCTCAGCCTTAGCCTGCGGCGCAAAGACAGCCTTAAGATCTGAAATGATCTCAAAGGCGCTCATCTTCTCAAAGCGCTTCTGCAGGTCGGCTTCCATGGCGTAGAGCATGCCACTCTGGACAAAAGCAGAATCCTCCGATCGGGTCTGGAAGACCTTCTTCTCATCCTCAGAGGCATCATCTGCAGGAGGGTCACCTAAGGCGGCCTCAATGACGTAGGCCACCCTATGAGGAGTGAGGAGGATCCTCAGGTTGCGGAACCAGGCCATGAAGTTTGACCCATTGGTCTTAAGCTTTTCTTTATCAAGGAACAGACCTAGGTTAAACGAGGGGCGAGACATCTACAATGGAATTTGCAACAACATAAGACTTTGTTCATAATAATTTTGAGTTATAGTATTTTAGAAAATAACTAACATAACTCCCACTCAAACGAACATCCCTCCTGGTCGTTTAAGCGATTACACGACCCCCATCCATTGCACCACCCCTCATCATCAAAGCCGGCGGCGCAACTTCAAGAGTAGACAAAATCGTCCGTCACACCAATTTTGTGACTCGTGCTCGACCTTTCGGTCTTCCTGTTCCGAGGCCATACTTCTGAGTATGCTAGGCTCGCCACCAAAGACCTCCACGCTAACGCTTGTGCAACATGGCTTACACCCACCGTATGCGAACGGAGATATGTCTGACACCCGATCATCACGGCCTGCCTCATAACGTAGAACTTTATTGGTGGTGCGCGTTGGAGGGAGAACACTAGTGGTATTTTGAAGGGATCATCTTATTCAGCTACCGCCGTGTAACACACACAATCACACAAAATAAGATGCACACAAAACATCAAATGTAATGCAATGTGATATAGTCCATCGCGCCATGGTCTTCTCGGCGCCCGCAGTTTATAAACAATTTAATAAACCTACCTTGACCATATCACATAGCCCCTGCAAAATAAAGTTAGACGCTTCTACTTTATCTTTTGCATATTTTACGTGGCTTGGGGCTTTCGTAAATAGAACCGCTTCATACCTACGAATCTTATGACCACAACAACGATCCAATAATTGCATGTTTAAGCATCCCTTTCGGGCTCTCCATTGAAAATGCGAAGACCAACTAAAGAGAGAGAAACTGTCACCCGCCAGCCACAGATACGATACAAGCCGTATGTCAGTAGTGGAACCAGTCTCGCGTAAGTGTACGCGTAAAGTCGGTCCGGGCCGCTTCATCAACTCAATGCCGCTGGAATACACAAGTGCACGCTAGAGGGTAGCAAATAACAGGAACGGTGCCCCCGTGCAGAGCACGGTTTCTAACAGCGTACAGCTAAATCTTATGATAGATCGGCTCTGATACCACTGAAAGGGATCGTGTGCAGAAAACAATAATTTTCCTAGCAACGATATCCTTAAACTAGTCAAGATCTATTCTATGCAGATATAGTAGTACGAACGGAGATCGGAATACATACCCTCGTAGACCGAAAGCGGGGATTACGTTCCCGCACAAACGTTGTCGATGAAGACCGACGAAGCCGACCTCAAGGTCGTGTAGAGGAAGCAGGACTCCGAGTACCGCTAGCGCAACACCTCGCAGGGAGTCGCACACGTACGGTGGAGACAACGCCTCCGAAGCTCCAGTCCAGGACGAGCAGCGGAAGACTTGGACCGGAACACCAGCAGCGCGGCAGCGGGCTATGGTGGAGGAGATCCCCGACTCCTCTTGCTCGGCGCGGCTCCAACTTGGGAACCACGAGATCGAGAGAGAAATCAGGAATTAATTGGTGAATTAAAAGGCTGGGGGTGCCCCTTCTTATATAGGCTCCCAAGGGGAGCCAACCTTGCCAGCCAGGCAATGTGGGACTAACCCCCCACAGCCTGGTTCGGCTTAATACGGTTCTAGCATGACACAAAAACCTATTATGAACAAACGAGATATGATAAAGAATACACTTTATTAATTGCCTCTAGGGCATATCTCCTTCACATTGATAGTTCTAGAAAATATCACCTCTTCCGATGATTAGTCGTAGCGACCGTTTTGATCGTTTTTAAGAAAAAATGTAATAAAGTGATAAACACCTCAAAAAATCAAATCCTTTGGCATGGGCTCCTTATATGTGTACTAGTTGCTAGGAAAAATGATAAACTTGATTTTTGCCTACATTTGCAAAAAAAGTCTTCACAAAAAGGTCTATCATGTATGAACATCTAGAAGTTTTAAGCCAAATGACCAAGTTATGGTCATTTCAAGCCAAGCCAAATGACCGTGGCAAGACATCTCTGATGATCTACAACCGTCCGACAAGACATCTCTGATGATATGCTACCGTTTGAAACGGTCGCAGATCATCAGAGACGTCTTGCCGCTGGTTGCCCAGAGATGCCTCTGCCGAGGGGAGGGTTTACCTTCAGCCTTCACTGAGTGCTCTCTGCTACCCGTGTGCTGCCAAAATGAACTACAATGAGTAGACACTGAGTGCTGAACATGTCCTAGAGGGGGGATATATAAGGTACGTGTGCTTCTTTAGTCCCGGTTGGTAACAACAACCGAGTCATGTGGGTCACGAAGTGGTCGTCATACTGCTGATCCAACAGCTCAGAATCTCTCAAAAGAAACACACCTCAGATCCAACGTCTCACAAGCACTAGAAAGAAACACACGATCCATGTGCTTCTTTAGTCTCGGTTGGTAACACCAACCGGGACTAAAGAAGCACATGGATCGTGTGTTTCTTTAAAGCACTTGTGAGCCGTTGGATGAAGAGATGTGTTTCTTTTGAGAGATTCTGAGCTGTTGGATGGGCACTATCATGACCAGTTCGTGAGTCACATGACCCTATATATAGCCCCCTCTTGAACATGTTCGGCAGTCATTGTCTCCTCATTCTACTTCATCGACAGAATACAAAGCATTCGGATTCCCTGCATACGTCCAACGGTGCATTTCATATGCAGGCACTCACGAGCCACCGTTGGGCTGTATGCAGGTGAAATCGTGTGTTTTGTTCCATGCATCTACAAAATACTTCAGTTCACTTGTTCTTCTGATACAAAGCATTCGGATATTACACATCAACAATAATATCCCTCTCTAGTGTTTACTTGTTCTTCCGATTGCGCCGTAACCACGGACAATCTTCTTCATTTAACTTGATACTTGGATCAGTGTTGACTTTAAAGGGCGGAATGTCATGAAACTTATCGTAATTTTTTGACATGTCTGTCTTGTCCTCCACTCCCACAATGACTCTTTTCCCTGAAAGAACTATGTGGCGCTTTGGCTCATCGTATGATGTACTCGCTTGCTTATCTTTTTTTTTTCGGTAGGGTAGACATGTCTTTCACATAGAAAACCTGAGCAACTTCACTGGCTAGGACGAATGGTTCATTCTCGTACGAAAGATTGTTGAGATCCACTGTAGTCATTCCGTATCGTGGGTCTACCTCTACCCCGCCTCGTAGGTTGAACCATTTGCACTTGAACAAAGGGACCTTAAAAGTAGGTCCATAGTCAAGTTCCCATATCTCCTCTATGTAACCATAATATGTGTCCTTTGTCCCGTTGCAGTTTGTTGCATCAAAGCGTACTCCACTGTTTTGGTTGGTGCTCTTTTTATCTTGTTTGGCTGTGTAAAATATATTTCCATTTATCTCGTACCCTTGAAAAGTCAATATAGTTGAAGCTGGTGATGTGGCCAACAAGTATAGCTGTTCTTCAACATTGGTGTCATTAATGAGACGTCTTTTTAACCAACTGCTGAAAGTCTTCATGTGTTCTCCATCAATACAATCTTCAGATTTCTCCGGGTACTTGGAGCGTAAAACATTCTTGTGTTCCTCGACATACGGACCCACCAAACTGGAATTATGTAGAACGGTGTCGTGTGCTTGAGTGAAAGAATCCCCGTCTTGACATATTGTTGCTTTCTTTCCAAGGATGCCTTTTCCATGCAGTCCCCCCTCATGACGTGATTCAGGAACACCGATCGGATCCAGATCAGGAATAAAATCTACACAAAACTCAATGACCTCCTCTGTTCCATAACCCTTGACGATGCTTCCTTCTGGCCTAGCCCGGTTATGCACATATTTTTTTAAGACTCCCATGAACCTCTCAAAGGGGAACATGTTGTGTAAAAATACAGGACCGAGAACAGAAATCTCTTCGACTAGGTGGACTACAAGGTGCGTCATAATATTGAAGAAGGTTGGTGGGAACACCAACTCGAAGCTGACAAGACATTGGACCACATCCTTCTCTAAATTTTTTAGAGTTAGTGGATTGATGACCTTCTCAGAAATTGCATTGAGAAATGCACATAGCTTCACAATGGGTTCTCGAACATTTTCCGGTAGAAGCCCTCTCAATGCAACCGGAAGTAATTGTGTCATAATCACGTGACAGTCATGAGACTTTAGATTCTGAATTTTTTGCTCTGCCATGTTTATTATTCCTTTTATATTTGATGAGAAGCCAGATGGAACCTTCATACTGCGAAGGCACTCAAAAAATATTTTCTTCTCTTCTTTAGTAAGAGCGTAGCTTGCAGGACCTGGCTGATTCTCTGAATGAGTATCGTCTCGATGCATCTCTTCGCTCATACGTTGATGGGTCTGCCTTCCTTTCGGTGTACCTTTTTTTGACTTCCCATCTTTTGACTTCCCATACACGCCTAAGAAGTTTAGCAAATTGCAACAAATGTTCTTTGTCACGTGCATCACGTCGATTGCAGAGTGAATCTCTAGCATTATCCAATATGGCAGCTCCCAAAATATAGATTTCTTCTTCCACATGGGTACGTGGTTGTTTGCGTCATTCGGAACAGTGAGACCGCCAGGACCCTTTCCAAAGATTACATTTAAATCCTTGACCATATCATGTATAGCAGAACTAGAAGGGCGGGTAGGCCTCGGCCGATGATCTGCCTCACATTTGTAATGCTTGCCTTTCTTCCTTAACGGATGCTTGGGTACAAGAAACCGACGATGACCTAGGTACACATTCTTGTTACCTAAATGTATACTATCAGTCTCAGCTAAACAGTGCGTGCATGCATTGTATCCCTTGTTTGACTGTCCTGAAATGTTGCCTAGAGCAGGCCAATCATTGATGGTTACAAAAAGCAAAGCTCGTAGATCAAATTCCTCCAGTTTGTGCTCATCCCACACACGTACACCTTCCTCACACCACAACTGCAAAAGTTCTTCAACTAATGGCCTGAGGTACACATCAATGTCGTTGCCAGGTTGCTTCGGGCCTTGAATGAGCACGGGCATCATAATGTACTTCCGCTTCATGCACAACCAAGGAGGAAGGTTATAGATACATAGAGTCACGGGCCAAGTGCTGTGACTGGAGCTCTGCTCTCCAAAAGGATTAAAGCCATCTGTACTTAGGCCAAATCTTAAGTTCCTTGCGTCATCTGAAAATGTCGGGAACTCTCTGTCAATTTTTCTCCACTGGGACCCATCCGCGGGGTGTCTCAACATCAAGTCTTTTTTACGATCTTCTTTGTGCCAACGCAACAACTTGGCATGCTCTCTATTGCTGAACAAACGTTTCAACCGTGGTATTATAGGAGCATACCACATCACCTTTGCAGGAATACTCTTCCTGGGGCGCGGCTCGCCCTCAACATCACCAGGGTCATCTCGCCCGATCTTATACCGCAAATCACCGCATACATGACATGCATTCAATTTTTCGTGCTCACCGCGGTAGAGGATGCAATCATTAATGCAAGCGTGTATCTTATGCACCTCTAATCCTAGAGGGCATACCACCTTCTTTGCTTCATACGTACTAGACGGCAATTCGTTATCCTTTGGAAGCATCTTCTTAACTATTTTAAACAAATTTTCAAATCCGTTGTCAGAAGTTGGGTACAACAATTTGGCGTGATCAGCTAACATACGCTCCAACTTCAACCTTTCGTTTTCACTTCCACAGTCCATTTGTGCATCACGAATGGCCCGACGAAGATCATCGTCGGGCTCATCAATAATGGGATCTTCTTCAGTTTCGTCTTCTCCCATTGTAGTATCACTGAACCAAGGATACTTGTCATTATCCTCCTCTTCTTCATTTTCTTCCATGATAACCCCTGTTTCTCCGTGCTTGGTCCAACAATAATAACCAGGCATAAAACCATTATGCAAGAGGTGTGAGTGAATGACTTTTGAGGTAGAGTGATCACTCATATTCTTGCAGGCACTACATGGACAACGAATAAAACCGTTCTTCGGCTTGTTTGCCTCAGCCATATGGAGAAAATTATGCATGCCATCAATGAACTCAGGACAACATCGGTCACCGTACATCCATTGTCGGTTCATCTGTATTACATAAAAGTATATCGAACCCCATTATTACACTACTGTCATAAATAATATGTAAGAGCAAACTAATTAATACAATGTCATCCATTAAAATAAGAGTAGAGTATTGACAAGCGGTAATACATAGTTCTCATAAAACATACATTAACTGAAACAAATATAAAAATTATCTAAAGAATTTATATCCAACAACAAATGCGATCAAAATCGCAACTAAGGTAAATACTGAACCCACAGACTAATGATACCAAGCCTCCCGATTAATGGCATATTTTCTAATCCTTTTTATCTTCAAGCGCATTGCATCCATCTTGATCTCGTTACCATCGACCACGTCAGCAAGTTTGAGCTCTAATTTCATCTTATCTTCTAAGCATTGAAGATAAAGAGCTTCACTTCTTTTCAATTTTGCTTTCAAATCATTGTTTTCTTTATCCAAAAACTCGACAATAGGGTCAGGTTCAATTTCTGGTTCAACTACCTCCTAGATAAAAATAATTCTATGTCAAGTTGGTCGCCATAATTGACAGAAACATAGAATGAAATAAATAGTTTTGAAAATATACCACATCCGAATCATAGACCGGACGAGGACCGACGGGGACGGATATCAGAACCATGACACTATACATATAATACAAGTTAGAAAATTATACAAGTAGTAACTATGCATCTAAATCATAAAAGCTATGTTTTTAAAATAAAATAAAATAAAATATAGAGGCTCACCGAGGTGGTGACGGGACGGCGCGGGCGATCGACGTCGATAAGGCTCCTCACCACACTAAAACACATAAATCATTATTTTAGTTTGAGAACAAATTGCACATATACACAAATGAGATCATAACTTAGGCATTACATCGAACACCTTGCTTGCACAAAAAAATTGAAATGAGCAAAATGAGCTAAATAAGCAATGCCGGAAAGATGATGAAGAGGCTAACCGTGTGGTGGCTTCAATCTTGCCAAATGGTGTAAAATATTATGGATTATCTAGTCTTGGGGAGAGGAAATGGAGAAGAAACGGAGAGGAAATGTTTTGAGCTCGGGCTCGGTGGGAAAAATGGAGTGGGCAGTGGTGGAAGAAGCTGATAAAGTGAGGACCTTTAGTCCCGGTTTGTGTTACGAACCGGGATTAAAGGTATCTGGCGCTGGGGCCCGCCTCTGCTGCCGCATGCGGTGAACCTTTAGTCCCGGTTCGTAACACGAACCGGGACTAAAGGTCCCTCACAAATCCAGCGGTGTGGCTCTCACCCCTTTAGTCTGGGTTCAAAAAATGAACCGAGACTAAAGGGGTGAACCAAAGGCTCGTTTTCTACTAGTGTCTCTCTTCTCCAAAGGCTTGCAAGCTTTGTTCTCTCTCTAAAGGTTGACATCAGGGAGTAGAGAATCGTGAAGAGGATTTAAAAGGGAGCGAGAAGCACTACGTGAGTGGGAGCTTGGTGTTGCTTGTGTGGAAGAGAGAGCTAGCTAGCATATCAGAGAATATGGATAGGGGGCTCATCCACAAATCATCACCTGTAGTGCGGGAGATGGGTGAAGGCCATGGATGGTGGAGCGTGAATAATTTGAGACCCCCCTTTGAGCAGCACAATCCTTCTGTTTTATTGCCGTCCGCCACTACCTCGTCCTCCTCCTCCCCCCTATCAGTTCTTTCTCTTCTCTTCTGCTATCAAATCACTATCCACTGCCTACCACTTGCACTGCACCTTGGCATGACAGCAGCAGCAGTAACCAAGGTCAGCAGCTCCAGGATCCATGGAGCCATCTCTTCATGTATGTAATTCTTTCTCTCCCCCCCCCCCCCCCCCCCCCCCCCGATCATGCACAGTGATATGTTCTTGATATCTATAATTTGTTTTTTCATCTATTTCCGATGGAATTGTTTCAAATTTAGTTTTGCATGCATACGCAATACTACAATTAACCATTGTGTCTGTTATGGTTTCGTTGACAGGTCAACCGGTGCAAGTGGTGGATTGACCAATGGTGAGGAGACGTACAAAAACTGGGACGGCCAGGCCCTGTTTCCAGGTACAGCCACCGCCGGGGGAGAAGGAGATGATGGAAGTAACGCCGGCTACAGCTACAGAACCACAGCTGGTGATGAGATCCAATTGGCAATGTCCTCTCCATCTCCATGGGCCAGAGGTATTCACCCCCAGCAAGCAACGTCCTCTGGGTCTTCCTCTATTACCTCCACCACCTCCCTCGGAAGCAACATGTTTGAGTTCTCAAAGAACGGTTCGCCACGCGAGGTATATCACTAGCTCAAATGTGAAATTAAGGTGAATTTAATCCGGTCATTTGAATCATGAATGCAACTTTAACTACTTAGAAATAATATGGTAGCAAGCCATTTGCTGATGACTAGTTAAGTTTGTGAAAGCGAAAGCTTAGTAACTTTGTTCGATCCTTTTCTGTACGTTATACCCCCAGAGTCTCACCACAGCATCTGGAGCAGCTTTCAAGAAGGCTAGGACCCAAGAAGCCTCCCCGGCTCAATCTACTATTAAGGTACTGTTCTCTCTCGCTCAATGAGCATGGGCCAGCCGCCCAGAGCAAGCTAGCTTTGAAGCATATGCATGCATGCATGCTGAAATGGACAGGCATAGAATCATTGTGGAGTGAGAGAGAAGGTGAGATAGGCAGGGGTTGGGAATTGGGATGATGGCATTCTTAGTATCTCTTGCTTGGTCTTTTTCTCAGGTGAGAAAGGAGAAGCTAGGGGATAGAATAACTGCCCTTCACCAGCTTGTCTCCCCATTTGGCAAGGTATGTATCATCAATATCCTCTTCAGGTCTACAAGTTTCACCATATTAGTACAGCCTTGCTACCCTCTGTCTATAACTATTATTAATGAATGAGCGGAAATTAGCACCAGACCATACATAATTTGAGTTGTATAAAAAATGTATTTTTATGCGCAAGTTATTGGCGGTATATGCTGTAGCTAGATATTTTCTTGTCCATGAATATAATCCAAGCGAAGGAAAGACAACCTGACAGATAAATATTGTATGCCGTGATCCCATGATGTATAGTTGATTAGAAAGCCCATTTTGGCCCTACACAGATCCATTGTTAATTGTGCAAATCTTGATTAGACCATGTGGTATGTAAGATCAAAACTAGGGCTCCAGCTCATATTAAGACATGCCCATCTATACACCACGAACTCGTTTTATGCAAGCTAATCAAATCAATCTAACGATATAGGAATGTGAATTCATTTGTGTGACATGAATAAAATAAGTAGCTTACTTTAAACCATATTTTAAAAATTCAAAAATCATATTCTAAAGTTCACTTTTCTGAAATAAACGTAGATGTATTCAATGATGTATACGGCAAGTTTGCAATAATGGGAATACTTCGTATTCTTGAGTACAAGTGCATCTTGAATAGTGCACACATTTCACAACTATAAAAAAATTCAAAAATCATATTCTAAGGTTCATTCTTTATGTAGACTAGAATACAAAGATTTCACATTGATGGTTTGCAACCTTTTAGGAAAATTCATTGACTACTTCGAACTTTTTTTCAGAATTTTCTGAAACTCATATTTTTTTTAATTTTATGAAAGTGGCTCACTGGAGCTCGGCCTCCATTTGTCTGCACTCAGTTTAAACCACATGCTATTTTGAGTTTATGCTAGATTTCTGTTGGCACCTAAGATTATTAACTAGATTCAGCAAATTAGCAGTCGAAATATAATCTTGTAAAGAAATGTTTTTACAAGATTAAACCCAAAACTAAATCCTTGGAGCAAGACGGGCCTATAAGAGAATGCTTTCACAACAAAACTTAGGATAAATTCTAATTAAAGCAAACTCAAAAGAAATTAGAGTCCAAGGAGTAGACTGTAAATGTATATTTGGGATTGCATGTGGCCTCCCCTTGACAATGTAAATCACAAAACTAGAGTTTTTGCATAGGCAGTAAGAAATATATTTGTGATGGAAGCTTTGTGCTCTGTATTACTTCTTGTTATCCATCAAGGATACATAGAACAGGCACCTGTAAGTCTATTGTCGTAAGATGCATACACCCAAACGGCTGAGCATCAGAATATTTTTTCCAAACGAACTATATGGTGTTGTCTTGTTTATAACTTTGTACTATCTAGCTTTTATGCTGGACACTGTATTGGTGTAAAAGAAGATCCAGTATCCTGGAGAAAAATACAAAAAAGAGATCCTGACATGTGCTAACCTCTCTTTTGTGGCAGACTGACACTGCGTCTGTGCTCCTTGAAGCCATTGGGTACATCAGATTCCTACACGGTCAAATTGAGGTTCCTCTCTCTCTCTCTCTACATCCATATGCATGCAGCTCCCAACCAATACTCCTACATCCATAATCCATCACACACATGTATGCATTTGTTCCTTGTTGGTTTCATGCTTAATTTTCGAAGACATCTCAATCGCATATACAAACATACTTCAGTCTCCAGTGTACTCCTCGGTTTCATATTAGATGTGTCTTTCATTTGTATAAAAATGGATGTCTATCTAAATAAAAGTCATATAATTTGGAACGGAGGGAGTAGTAGCTAGCGCCTATGCTGCGCCAAGGAGCAAGCCATGCAAGTGAAACAAATCGAGGCAGATACATAATTTGTGCGTCAGTGCGTGCTGGTAAAGCAGCGTGCCTCCGCCTTGCACGCATATGCGCATGCGATAGTCTGGTCGTCTCTGCGAGCTGCGCTCGCCAAGATGCAGATCTCTTTAGCAACAGGGTGCAAGGCATTTGGAAAGAAGACAAATATATCTCAAGGGCACACAATTTCTTAGCCTCCACATAGAGGTTTCCATTGCGTGATTAATCTTTTCGGAGTACTCATTAATCTCTTGCAGGGTCTGAGCTCGCCTTACCAGCTGGACGGTGGCAATGGCACTGGGGGCTCCGTCGTCTCCAAGCAGGAGCACGAAACCACTGTGAGTAGTCTCCTAGCTAGCCTCTCCGGCCTGCTCGTCACTTAATTCGATTGCGTTTGTGCCCCACGCAGCACGCCCTCTGCGTGTCCAGACACAATTCCCGACGCCATTGCATGTAGATGCAGGTGCAGGTGCAGGTGCAGGTGATGATCGTCGCTCATCATATCTGCGCGCCTTCATGCGCATATCACATCGCAACGCATCTTTCCCTCCCCGAGGCCCTGCCTTGGTCAACAGCAGAGAAAGCTATCTCTCAATATTGGCATTTGCATGCATGCGATCTCGATCGTAGCTGGGACTGTATTACGTACTGTACGTAGGTCCCTAAGCTGTCTGCAAGAGATCGGGATTTTTTTGAGGGAGCAAGGGATCGGCGTTTGACTGTTTTTTTTTTGCTAGTGCGTAGAATCGTTAATTCCCGGTTTATGTATCAACCATTCAACCCCGGGTGCAGTTTGTACGTCCCAGCTGATTTCAAGCCAACAGATAAAAACAAGTGGTTGGTGCTGAAAGTAGGTGCATACGTTGTCAACTACCATTTGGCATGCATACTTTGTCCGGATCTAAGGCTCTACAGTACGCACTTGTTGTATCTATGCTCTTGGCAGCTCTACATGGTACTACTACCGGCTTAAGTTTGCAGTCGTACATGGTTCACAGCGTTCTGAACCATAATTTGCATAACTTGACTAACCGGCCCCTTTGGTTTTATGTTACCTATAAGGCTATAACTATACGTACGTGCCTGCAAGTACGGCGACGCGAGCATTAGAAAACCTAACTATCATTGGCCTCACTTAACTAATATTTGGTTTTACTTTTACCTGTATTATTCTTGTGACCCATGAATGGAGACACAGACACACACCGACAGTCTGCAAGACTGCAGATTAGATTACATCAGGTTAGCTGCTAATGGCAGAGCAAGCACATTAGAAAAGCCTATGCACATGCTATTTATACAAAGCACCATATCTTTGTGAGATCTTTCGATAAAAGCATTGACAGATGCTTTATGCCTGACCAACCAATATATATTCCTATCGATGAAAAAGGTGGCCGATTCCCTTAAACCCGTCAATTTTTACAGGTGCAACAAGGAGAAAGGAACAGCATATTTCCAGAAGAGCCTGGTCCTCAGGTATAATTAACTACTCATTTATTCCGACTAAGCATTGTGTGGATCTATAGTACTACCCCAGCTGATCAGGAAAGTAAAGCACAAAAGACGATTCTTTTTCCTTGTTGTCAAAGGGGGCTTTAGTTTGTCTAAAAAAGATTGCTTTAATTTGGCCCATAAAAGCATCCGGAAAAGTTAATCATGCAGGGGGGCAGTACTTGTCTCTAGCTTTACTCCTTTAACTATTTCACAGCAAGTATATAGTTTTTGTTCACTAACACTACAGTACTACCTTTTGACGTGGTTAATCAACCGGTTACTTGCAAGCAGATGTTACATGATAAAGCCACGAGGAAGAGAGGACACCCTGACCATCTGGTACTCTCATCAGTCATCACTTCATCATGTGCTTAATTTGTATATATAGTTCATGCATGCATATATATAGTTCGAGATTATTCCACGTAAAATGCATGGATTCCCGGCTGCTAATCCATAATTTGCTGCGACCAATTTAGGATGGAAGCAGCGGCGAGGAAGCAAAGAAGGATCTGAGGAGTAGGGGGCTGTGCCTTGTCCCTGTGAGCTGCACGCTGGACCTAGGCGCGGACGCCGGCCCGGCGGACTACTGGACGGTGGCGCCGCCTTTTGGGATGGGATACGGCCGGTAGACGCACACCCAACAATCGATCATGCGACTGGTTGTCGGAACAGGCAGGTGCTTAATTAAAGAACCGAGATATAAACATGTACAAACAGTGTCGAAACAGGCAGGTGCGTTACATGATAAGTATGTGTGCATGAGCTGCATAACATCAAGATTAACCATCCTGCTGGATAGATCTTTGAGGCTGGTTGCCTGGTTCCTCTTGACGCATGCACAGACACATCATAGGTAGTGTGTGAATGATGGGTCCAAAAGAGTATATAAATGTTAGCGTGTGTGTGTTCTGGTCGAATTAGATATTGGTGAGTTTGGATGCACTCCCGAGTATATAAATGTTAGTGTGTGTTCTGGTCGAATTAGAGATTGATAAATTGGGATGCAGCGGAGGAGTTTAGTGCTAGAATTTTAGTGTATTGGGGCAAGACCTAGCTAAAACCTGAAATTCTCTTAGCACATTCTGATTTCTGATTTGCTGGTTGTGTGAATGAGATTAATGTTTAGTCTCATAGATACTGCCAGTAGGGACTGGGCTGCACTTATATAGTGGAGTGTTCGGTGCCACACGCGCTCCTCCTCCTCCTCGCTCGCCTCGCCACGTCTCGGCTCGTCACGACGCGCCGCGGGAATCTTGTTGAGCCGATGCCTATATTTTTACAGTCAAGAAAATTAATGAGTGGTAGATTAATAATTAACGGACGCGTTAATTACTCTGCCGTTTCCGATTATTATGGAATTGTGGAGCGTTACAGACTTGATCAGGGCATTACTGCCCACGGCCAACCCAACCAAGCTGTATATTCAGGCAGAGAAAAACCCTAAACGCCATCACCCTACATATGCTATCGCACCGTTCCAGAACCTTGCGGTGTCGTCTTCCAAATCTTCTCCATCCCGTCTTCCGGCGTGCACCGATTAAAAAGGCAATAGGTCTCCAGAACCCTGTCTCTTGTGATCCTGTACGGGAGAGGGGCAATCAGGTTTTTGGGGAGCGCACTCGCACGGCTAATTGATGTGAGTTCTTCCACAACATGACCAACCTCTTCATCAAGGACATGGGCGACACGGTGAACTCCCGTGGTACTGCTGCCGCTGCACTGTACGTGTTATTGATCTTCCTTTATGATGTTTTGTTAGAGTTCCTAATTGTAGTATGTGCTCTAGATTTAACCTGTTTATCTATTGTTTTAAAAGATTACATGATTAGTTTAATTTTTACTACTCTAGTCATGAGATGTTCACTGTTTTCTGTTTTCGCGAATTAAATCATCTGCTAAATTATCAACTTATTCAACATGCAGTGCCTTCAGCAAAGGTATTGTCGGCATAGATGAAATTTTTCCCTACTTTTCTGAAAGTTTTATTTATTTATTCCCACATTTGGTCATATATTTAATATGAGACTTCAAACTTAATCAAACACCAAAGTACCTACTCTTGCACAAACTTCCTAGTCGGTCACCAATCCTCAAATTGCTCCAACCCAAACACGTTTAACTATTCAGTTTCTTCCAAATAAGATTCCAAGTAAGAAGTTTTTATATCTTAATGATATTACTATCTTATCAATCATATTAACACATAGCTCATGATGTTACCCTTCTTAATTGTTTGAATTCCATAAAATTATTTGAATAAACAACAATGATTATGCAATAATAACTTTTGAATAAATAACAATAAAATTGTTTTTGCTTTATTTTTTCTTTTCCATTTAATAAAGCATAATTCATATCTTTAAATCCGTAAATCAGAATTTTACAAATAAAATATCTAAGTCGATAAGAACAATGAGAGGAATTCAAATATGACATCCATGTCATATTTTGCATTATGAATAATATATTTTCAAAACAAACAAGAACCACCATAACATTGGCATAAAGTCAATTAACTAGGCGAAATAAGGTAGAAATCGAGATACGTCTCCAACGTATCTATAATTTCTTATGTTCCATGCTATGTTATATCATATTCTTGCATGTTTTATATGCATTTTATATAGTTTTATGCATTTTCTGGGACTAACCTATTAACAAGATGCCAAAGTGTCAGTTCCCTGTTTTTTTGCTGTTTTTGGTTTCAGAAAAGTACTTAGGGAAATATTCTCGGAATTGGAAATAAAAGATCCTGGAATTATTTTTGGAAAAGGAATGTTCAAGAACACCGAAGACGAGATGGAGAGGGCCCACGAGGCGGCCTCACCACCCCGTGGCGCGGCTCCCTTCCTGGCCACGCCAGGAGGTGGTGTGGGCCCCTCGGGCGCCCACCAACATCGCCCTTTCGCCCATAAATACCTCCTGACCTATAAACGCACGTATGGTGTTCACTTTTTCCTCCACGGGTCCCGGGACGCCGCCGTTAAAAACACAAATTCGGGAGAGATCAGAACTGCTCCCCGGCACCCTGTCTGGAAGGGGAATCATCCCCGAAGGCCTCTACTTCACCATGACCGCCTCCGGACTGATGCGTGAGAAGTCTACCCTTGGACTACGAGTCCATAACAGTAGCTAGATGGTTGTCTTCTCCTCTTGTGCTATCATGTTTAGATCTTGTGAGCTGCCTATCATGATCAAGATCATCTTTATGTAATTCTCGATGTTATGTTTGCTGAGATCCGATGAATATTGAGTACTAAAGTTATTGCTTCATAATATATCATGTGTGTGCTATTTAATGATCTTGCATGCTCTCCGTTACTTGTGTGTGCTTTGACCAAGTAGATGCTCGTAACTCCAAGATGGGGTATTTCTGCTCGATAGTGGGTTCATGCCTCTATTAAATCTGGGGCAGTGACAGAAAGATCTAAGGTTGTAAATGTACTGTTGCTGCTAGGGATAAAACAGTAGTACTTTGTCTAAGGATGATGTTACTTACTTACTTTACACACATTGCTTAAGGCGATAATCTGTTGCATGCAAGTTAATACTGAAATGGGTGCAGACGCTAGCCGGAAGGTGGATTATTAGTCATAGATGCAGTTGGAACGGTCTATGTATATTGTTTAATGCCCGAATGAATCTCACACTAGACATCATAACGTTAGTATATGCATTGGTTTGCTCATCATTATTCTGTCAATTGCCCAGCTGTAATTTGTTTACCACTCATGGATGAATGTTATTATTATTTATGGAGAGACACCACTAGTGAACTATGGACCCCGGTCCTTCTCATTAATCCGATAAAATCAGAACTGCAAACCTGTTACTTTTTGCAAACAAACAACTTTCTTCCACACATACGTTTAATCCTTTATTACAGCAAGCCGGTGAGATTGACAACCTAACTGTTAAGTTGAGGCAAAGTATCTTGATTGTTTGTGTGCAGTCTCCACGTCAACCACCAGGAAGCTCTTTTCTGGCGTCGTTCATACCTCGGGGGAATTCTTCATCTCCTGCTGGTTCGATAACCTTGGTTTCATACTGAGGGAAATTTGCTGCTGCACTACTTCATGCCTTCCTCTTGGGTTCTCCCAACAACACACCCACCGTGTGCATCAAGCGAATTTCTCGCGCCGTTGTCGGGGATTTGAAGATTCACTACGAGGGGAGTTTTCACACTTCCAATATTTTTATTGCGTTATTGTCTTGCTTAGTTTACTTTTATTACTGTCTTGTTTGCTCAATATAAAAACATAAAAAAAGTTACTTGCATTACTTTTGTTATTTCGGTTTTGTCATTTATCAGTTTTGTTGCTTTTGTTAATTTCGGTTTAGTATTATTTTCTTAATATTGCTATTTCGGTTTTAGTTTTACCTTCATTAAAATGTTGCTTCCGAAGTACACATTTGAGGATCTTTCAGTAGGTAGTGGTTCTATGATTGGAAAAGAAAATATTGGAGAATTCTTCATATTAGTAAGAATAGTTATATTGAGGAGAAATCCACAGCAGAACTTGCCTCAAACTATGAAACTGCTGCGACTTCTTTAGTTCACATGTTGGAAACTAGGTTAACCTTGCTTAAAGAATTTGGTGATGTTGCCATTGAAGCTAGGAAAGTTTTTGATTGTTTTAATATGCTAGGCTCATGTGTAGATGTTATTAATGCACTTGAAAAATTAGGGAAAACCTAACCTATAAAGGGGGGAGAAATGAAAGTGCCAATACCGGTTAAACTTGTAGCTATGCATTAAGCTTTGGAAGAAAATTTTGATTGGATTGTCCCTCAAAACCCATTTGATGAAAGTAGTAAGCCTAAAATAAATTAAAGGGGCACCTCTGAACCTTAAATAGATAAAATACAATGCATAGTTGAAAGGGTATCTATTCTTAATCTTGATAATACTTGAGTTTTACTCTTTGTGCCTAGCTCAAAGGGGTTAAACAAAAGCGCTTATGGGAGACAACCCACTTTTATTTCCTGTTATTTTATTTTATTTTGCTTATGTCAAGGACTTGTCCTACCTCTGTAGCAACTCCTTTGTATCTTTATACTATTGCAATGTTGTGTCAAGTTAAGCCTCTAATTGAAAGTTTATGCTAAATTTCAATTCCTGCAGATAAACAGATTTCTGCTGTTCACCGTTAAATTCATAACTCTTTACTGGAACGTCAGAAAAATCTGCTCTTGTTTGTGCATAATCCTCAGATGCATACGCAACTTTCATTAGTTTTGCGTTTTCTGATCTGATCAAGTTAAGTTCCTAGACAAAATTCGTTTTTACGGACTGTTCTGTTTTTGACAGATTCTGCCATTTATTTTACAATGCCTCTTTTGCTATTTTGTTTGGATCTTTGTATCCTATTAAGTATCAGTTGATGTAGCTAATGTCAAGTAGAATTGGTATCAATTGTGTTCCTACATAATATCATATTTTTTGTGCACTAACCCTCTAATGAAGTTTACTCTAAGTTTGGTCTGGAGGAAGTTTTCAAGGATCAAGAGGATAGTAAAGCCAAAGCTTGGTGATGCCCCGGTGATTCACCCCAATATATTCCAAGAAGACTCAAGCGTCAAAGCTTGGGGACAAACTATCAGGTCCTTTCTAGTGAAACTTTATTTAATTCTGTCACATCTTATGTGCTTGCTTGAAGCATTTGTTTGTTTTTTGTTTTTATTTTTGTTATAAAATGGATCCTAGAATTCTTTTGTGTGGGAGAGAGACACGCTCCGCTTTTTCTTATAAATACACGTATTCTTCACTTATATTCGTTGAGTATTTTTTTCATGTTATTGTTTGCTTCCTAGCTGTTGTTTTTCATGCATCTCTTGCTAGAGTTGTTAGCTTTGTCATATCATACTATCATATCTCATTGTTTAATTACTTGGAGAAGTTTATCTTTTAAATAAGTTGATTGGTGTTTGGTTGAGAACAGACAATGCTAAATGTGGTAGATGGTATAATTAAATGATACATAATCTTGTAGATCATTAAATTGTGTCACTTGAATCATTGATGTTGTTTTGAGATATTAATTTTCTTAATGGTAAACATGATGGTCTAGTAAATTGGAATGATTAATGGTTGGTTTAAAAAACTTGAAGTTGTGTCACACTTAAATTTCAAGTTGATTGCATAATGGTATATGAATTCTATTTGCCTAAAGAAACCGTAATGACTTTATGTTATGTGCAACGGTCGGGGAAGCCAACGGTGACTTTGTCATTCGCCACGATCCCTCTAGGAGTAATTTTCATTATGCCTTGTATGATCATATTTTTATTTGGAATCTTTTTACTTTTGAGTTCTAAAACTGCGATTTTCAAGGCACTTCCACCACCATATTGCTAGCCTCTTCGGTCTTTGCATTGCCCTCTCTCACATTGAGAGTTGGTGCATTTTTCGTGGGTACATCCAAACTCGTGGGAGATCTTCATCTTGTTCTCCTATACATAAGCCAAATATCTTCCTCAAAACATCCACCATACCTACCTACTACAGCATTTCCATAGTTGTTCCGAGAAATATTGCCATGCAACATCCATCTTACATTACATGACTTGTTGTCATTTATTACTTATTTATTGCTTTGCGTGATTCTATAAAACTGATGTGTGGTTTTACCCATGTTACCCTAGATCATTGCATAACCTGCTACACTGACAGAGGCACTGTTGTCATATGCATTATTATGGCACATTCATATTAGTTACTTATATCATCAGTATGTTGTCATATCATTATTAGTGTGTTGTCATATATCATATTAGAATGCTTGCCCCTAAAAGTGAGAAGAGTCATGGAGGCCATCGAAAAGAGAAACAAAAAAAATAGAAAAAGAGAAAACAAGAAAAAAAAAAAGGGGCAACATTATTATTCTTTATCACACACTTGTGATCATTTTAGCACCATATCATTTGTGATCATCATTTGTGCTCATGTTTAGCACATTTACTCCATATGAGAGAGTTTTCATGTCTTAGTTGCATAACTATGTGGGGAACTTTACACTATAGAACTTGGCTTGTATATTACAATGATGAGCCTCCTCAAAATTGCTCTAGGTCTTCGTGAGCAAGCAAGTTGGATGCACCCCAACTAGTTCCATTGGAGAGCTTTCATATACTTATAGCTCATTGTGCATCCGTTGTGTGGCAATCATTACTCCTTGCATAGCTTCGATTATAAGACTTTCTCTTGTCTAATGATCACTTGCTGCTTTGTGAGCCTTTCTTCCGTTGGCCTTCCAAACCTCCATTAACATTCTCTTAGCCATAACATCCTGGTGCCAGGAACCAACATTGAACGCTTGCTTGTTTCTTTTGAACAAATAAACTATTGATCTTCTACGTGCATATTAATATTGCTTGATTTGATCCTTTCATTAAGTTGTCATGTTTGTTGGAAGCATTAAATGATTATATTGTTGTGCTTGAACCTTAAATCATCTTTAATATCTACTTTGCACGGTTGATTGCTATCTAGTACTATATCATTGAAAGCTTTGCTTGCTTCACCTACTTGTTTATTTATTACTCATTTGATATCAATATAAACTACATCCCTTGTTCATTTGATCTCAGTTTACATGCCTTACATTATTACATGATCAAAATTGTGTTTCAGCATGTCACTTCAGAAATTCTTCTTCTGTTATCGTTCTTGCCTGGACGAGTAGAACTAAGCTTGGGGATGTTGATACGTCTCCAACGTATCTATAATTTCTTATGTTTCATGCTATGTTATATCATGTTATTACATGTTTTATATGCATTTTATATAGTTTTATGCATTTTCTGGGACTAACCAATTACCAAGATGCCAAAGTGCCAGTTCCCTGTTTTCTGCTATTTTCGGTTTCACAAAAGTACTTAAGGAAATATTCTCGGAATTGGAAATAAAAGGTCCTGGAATTATTTTTGGAAAACGAACGTTCCAGAACACCGAAGACGAGACGGAGAGGGCCCTCGAGGCGGCCTCACCACCCCGTGGCGCGGCTCCCTTCCTGGCCGCGCCAGGAGGTGGTGTGGGCCCCTCGGGCGCCCACCGACATCGCCCTTTCGCCCATAAATACCTCCTAAGCTAAAAACGCACGTACGGTGTTCACTTTTTCTCCACGGGTCCCGAGCCGCCGTTGTCGTCAACACCAATTCGGGAGAGATCAGAACTGCTCCCCGGCACCTTGCCGGGAGGGGGAATCGTCCCCGGAGGCCTCTACGTCGCCATGACCGCCTCCGGACTGATACATGAGTAGTCTACCTTTGGACTACGGGTCCACAAAAGTAGCTAGATGGTTGTCTTCTCCTCTTGTGCTATCATGTTAAGATCTTGTGAGCTGCCTATCATGATCAAGCTCCATGTTGTGTTTGCTGGGATCCGATGAATATTGAGTACTAAAGTTATTGCTTCATAATACATAATGTGTGTGCTATTTAATGATCTTTCATGCTCTCCATTACTTGTGTGTGCTTTGGCCAAGTAGATGCTCGTAACTCCAAGAGGGGGTATTTATGCTCGATAGTGGGTTCATGTCTCTATTAAATCTGGGGCAGTGACAGAAAGCTCTAAGATTGTAGATGTACTGTTGCTACTAGGGATAAAACAGTAGTACTTTGTCTAAGGATGATGTTACTTACTTACTTTACACATAGTGCTTAAGGCGATAATCTGATGCATGCAGCTTAATACTAAAAGGGGTGCGGACGCTAACTGTAAGGTGGATTATTAGTCATAGATTCGGTTGGAACGGTCTATGTATATTGTTGTAATGCCCGAATGAATCTCACACTAGACATCATAACGTTAGTATATGCATTGGTTTTCTCATCATTATTTTGTCAATTGCCCATCTGTAATTTGTTTACCATTCATGGATGAATGTTATTATTATTTATGGAGAGACACCACTAGTGAACTATGGACCCCGGTCCTTCTCATTAATCTGATAAAACCATGACTGCAAACATGTTACTTTCTGCAAACAAACATCTTTCTTCCACACATACTAATCCTTTGTTACAGCAAGCCGATGAGATTAACAACCTCACTGTTAAGTTGGGGCAAAGTATCTTGATTGTTTGTGTGCAGTCTCCACGTCAACCACTAGCAAGCTCTTTTCTGGCGCCGTTGATACCTCGGGGGAATTCTTCATCTCCTACTGGTTCGATAACCTTGGTTTCATACTGAGGGAAATTTGATGCTGCACTACTTCATACCTTTCTCTTGGGGTCTCCCACAACACACCCACCGTGTGCATCAATTGCTAAAATTCCTAATATTTTGGGATTACCCATCAAATATTTATACTCTTTAAGAAAATTAGATGGGTGTCATTTTTCACCATATCTTGTTGATACCCATGCGTATAGGGGATCACTTAAATCTTTGATGGTAAGTATTACCCAAATTTATACTTCGACTAAGGGGAACACAAGAATGTTAATAAGACTTTAGCAATTGAGATGTCACTCTTAACCACACATGTGTATCAACAAACTCAAAAGAAATATGGTGATAGAAGTGATTTAATTCAAGCAGGAAAATGAAATCATAGCAATTGAAACGGTTTTCCAGTTTTCACCGGAAGTAGTGAACGTGTAACTTTCAGAAATTAAAACATAGGCATGAGATGATAGCGGGGTGTTGCATGAATAAGATTGATCATATAATAAAATACAACTAGCATGGTTTTTCTCTACTCCGATGTGTGTAGGTATGTGCTCCGAAAATAGTTATGCATACTAACCAAGAGAATTTGTACAACATCTATTGTCCTACCTGCCCATTTCACCTTGGCCAACTTAGAACTTGAGGTAATTAAGGTCTATCCTTTCGAATAGCCCAAAACAACGCATTAACAGTTCATGACCATATAAAATCCTCAAACTAAAACATCTTCCCCTTGTTTTCCCTATATGTCACTTTTAGGTTTCGCGGGTTGAACATAATAACTTGCATACACTTTACAGATAGATATCAAATTGCGACAGGGAGTTTAGCAAGATCTCCGAGTCCTAAGTTGCTAGGCACCCGTAGAAAGAATACATGAAAAATCATTACCGTACAATCCTCTTTTTTGCACTGGCGAACCTATGGGATTCTTGTGTTAACAAAATATTCTGTTACCAAAACAAGAAACATAAAAAAATGTTATAAATTTCCACCAATTCATGGAGTTAACCAATTTGTTCCTGGGTAAACAATCTTGTTAACACAATAATCTTAATGAGGCAAACAAATTATGTTCATGCATAAATATTTTTAATGCATAAAATGAAAAATCTTCTTTACACAAGAATTATGTTCATTAAGGATGTCAATATAATCCGGTCACCAATATAATTGAATGATCAGAACATCTACGACGAGGGCCGCATCGTCTGCTTGCGCGTGCGGCGGTGCATCATGATTCGTGAAAGGACACCGAGCATTCCTTTTTTTTCTTCTTTTTTTTGTTCTTAACCATTCCCTTCTCACCTCTCGACTCCTCCTGGTTCCTGCTGTCGGGGGGCTACCCCCGGGTAGGGTAAAGACCCGGGCAAGTTGGCCCCAGTGACAGTCAGATTGGCCCTTTGACTAACCTCAAGAGTCGCTTGACCTTTAGAGTTACAGTAAAACGGCCTTTGAAGCAGAGCAAAGGGTGACCTTTGGAATAAAGCTGGAGCCGTCCCTTGGAGGAGGCAAGGGGCAGGTGGGAGCACTGTAAATAGACCCCCAACCCTTCATTCTCACTCAAGTAGGAACAAGGAATTCTCCTAAGCACCAGCTTCTCGAAGATGTCTTCGGTAGTAAGACTAAGACATCTTCGAGTAGCTGGGCCTAGGGCTACTCTCTTGGGCAGCACCTTATACACTTATGGGACAGAGGCAAGAGCAGAGAGTTCTTCTGAGAACCAGTTTCTCGAAGATGCCTTTTGGGAGGAGACCTAAGACATCTTCGAGGAACTGGGCCCATGATTGCTCTCTAAAAGACAAAGGAGAGTTAAGGTCAGAGAGTCCAGGGTTCGTAGAGTGTGACCCTACTTACCAATATGTCGGGACTGGCCGACATTCGTGTACCGTGTTATATCTAAACCGACTTAACCAGACCGACATTGCCATGTCGGCACCATCCCCCTGTTTGTTGTGTGCAGGTTGGAGGCGTCGGCTTACTCGTGTACAAAATCGAAAGAAGTTCCCGACAGTGCAGGTCCGACACAAGAGTGTCGGGCTGCGGATGATGATCCGGCATACCTCTGCCGGGCCAGGAAAGATACTCCGACATACTTTATGTTGGGAAAGAAGTCAAGGACAAGGACAATCATATCTCTGACATAGAAGCTATGTCACATCCCGGCTGACACGGAAGCGGAATAGAAGGCAAACTACCGCACAGACGTGACTATTCCACTGTAGCACTGACGTGCTGACAGGGGACACGGCATGGAGAAGCCAAGTCTCGTCTCTGACACGAAGACCATCATCAACTAGCTCAGCGCTACCAAGACTAGGTCATGACGACCTGACAAATGCTACCCGGATAGCTCGGCGGCTAGGTCCGCTAGGCCACTTTGGCATTGCCGTTAACCCGGTGTCACTGCCAAGTGGACCCAGGTCAGTTAGGGTTTCCGGTCAACCCGGCCAGAAGTCTATAAATATCGCCATAACTCCTCCTGCAAGAGGGACGCTCACATTCTGTTGAGAGAGTTATTGCTCTGAGTTCTACTCCCTCCCATCCTCTGGCAGTTAGTGTTCTTGGAGGAAAACAGCTCAAGTAGCACCTTTGTAGTTCTTATCATACACATATAAGAGAGAGACAAGGGCAGGAGTAGGGGTGTTACCTCCCCACGAGGGCCCCGAACCTGGGTACATCGTGGTGTTTGCGTGTTTGTGTTTGTGCTTCTTCGGTGTTGAGTGTTTGTTTGGAGTTCTTCTGAGTTCTTGAGCTCACTCGCGCATGTTTTGCAACATCTAAGCCCTCCCCGGATCCCCCAGCGCACGTCCGGCCCCCAACGTTAGCCACCCTGTGTCATATGCCGTGACACCACCACGACATTTGGCGCCCACCGTGGGGTTAGAAGCGCTGGCTGGGGTTTCCATCCGGACGGGTTCCGTCACCGACTCAGGAGAGAGGGTGCTGTGTGGCCTCGTCTGCAACATCGGCTCTTTCCACTTAATCTCCGACAACGCCGGCTACTTCGCCGACAGACCGTTCCCGACGAACGGCTGCCTCGTCATGTTCGAGAGCTTCGTCACCTACGTCGCCACCGAGGTGGTCTGCGAGTACCCGGCGCAGGTGCTCGTGGCCACCGACCCGCCAGCGAGTGTTGAGGCTCGCGGCTGGCGTAGCACTCGCCTCGAGAGCTACCAGGTCATGATGGCTGGGACGACCGAGATCCCCGCCGAGGAAGAAGCTGCACCGCCCGAGCCCGAGAGGAGGGGCCGGCACGCCAAGCAGAGAATGGAACGTGAGGTTCCCGAGACATCGCAGAGGCCGGTAAGACCCGAGCCTTTGACGGAGATAGCGTAGAGGTTAGCAATGCCGGTAGCAGAAGTGTCGGATGCGGCAAAGGCCGTAGCCGAGTTAGAGGCTCAGAGGCAGTTTTTGCTTAAGGAAGCCAATACCATGGCCGAGTTGAAGGCTCAACTAGATAGAACCCTCCAAGAGTATAACATAGCTAATGGATTTACACCACTGGTAGATCATAGAGCTCGGATAGATAACTTGCGCAGGAGAGGCAGAGCCCTCAATGTCGAGTTAGGAGGAGAGGAAAGGGACGGTGTCACCAGTTCCAACACTGCACCCACAGAAGTGTCGGCTGGAAAGCCGATATACAACTCGCCTGCCAAAACTCTTAGGGCGGTAGAGGCTGCAAGGGCTGAATTGTCTGGGTTGACAGGAGATGTCCGGAAGAAGCAGCAAGACAGAGTCAACGTGTTAGTCGGCATGGCAACTCGGCAAAATGAAGCTCTACGCCGGGCAAACCCCAATGCCGGTGGTTCCCATGTGGTTCACTCAGTCGGGCAGCGTAGTGGCTCCAATCGGCAGACCTCTTCCCCGCATGTCGGAGGGGACCGTGCGCAGAGTGTGAATTCCGGAAGAGACCGGCAGATGCTAACTTATGATCTGGAGTATGCCCACCGACAGTTGGCGGGACAAGTTGGAGCAGGCAGAACAAGAAGCAACCCTGTGCCGGGTAATCCTATTCAGCGGCAGGCAAACTCGGCTGGACGAGGTCAGTCCCCGAGATATCCAGTGCAGAACCCGGCACATAGGCTGCCGGAGGTGGTTTATGTCCAGGAGCTACCCAATGTCAACCCGGTGGTAAACTGGCACGAGGATGGCAACTCGGCAATGGTAGAGGCGGGCTACCAAGCACAGAACAACCCCTTGGGATCTCGGCAGCTTATCCCGGTAGATGCTCGGCATCGTCTGGACAGGATTTACATGTCGGAAGCACTGGAAGAGCAAGGCCCACCTGGCCCCAAGTGTTTTGGGCCCCGGATTATGAACGAGCCACCTGTTCGACACTTCCACTTGAGCAGAGGTGCCAAGACGTATGACGGCAACACTAAGTCGTAGGACTGGCTAATAGACTATCTGTCGGTCGTGAACATTGCCGGTGGGAACACAAGATGGGCGGTGAGGTATATCCCGCAGATGTTGGAAGGTTCAGCTTGGATCTGGCTCAACAATTTGAGATAAGGAAGTGTGGACTGCTGGTTAGACTTTGAAGATGCTTTTGTAAGCAATTTTTCAAGCACATACAAGAGACCGAATAGACCTCAACAGCTTGCGATGTGCAAGCAGAGAGACAACGAAACTGACCGAGATTACTTAACTCGGTGGAGTACTGTACGTAATTCCTGCGAAGGAGTTGTGGAGTCGCAGGCCATTTCATGGTTTGCGCAGGGATGCAGACATGGCTCCATGTTATGGCAGAAACTGCAGAGGGAAATGTCGGAAACTCTTGCCGTGACAATCCGCACTGCGGACAGTTACGCACTGGGAGACCCAATGCAGCCCCTGCTTAACTTGGGAGAGTCGAGTAAGAGGTACCAGGGCAACAACAGGACCGGACCACCCCGGCGAGACGAGAATTTTGGAGTCAAAATAAGAGACTAGAGTACAGATTTGAAGCACAGCATGTCGCTGCAGTAGCTCCAACACAGACAGAAGCTAGCGCACCACAGCGCCCCAAAACGGATGGTCCGACATGGACACAAAATCAGGAGGTGAAGCAAGCATGGGCAGGACTGAGTAAGCAAGTAACATATGAGTCAATGTTGGATGGACCGTGCAGTTTTCACACCACCGACGTTCGCAAGCCAGCGAACCACTTCACCCGGAATTGCAGCTAGTATTAGCGTGCACAGAGGGAAGGAGCTGGATCAGGCGGATACCAACCAAGAGGACCACCGAGACCAGCATCTCAGAGGCCACCGGTGCAACTTACCGGGGCAAATGCAACTCGGATGCTACCGCCACTACCAAGAGCACCCCCTCCAAGGCCAGTAAACGTGGTGAATGTCAGAGGCAACTCGGTAGACGCAAGGCAGCGGGAGAGGGAGCAGTATCCTCAAGGTGATTTCAAGGAGGCTCCCCAGTCCTACATGATATTTGTATCGGAGCCGACAGACAAGAGAAGCTTACACAAGCGCAACATGGAAGTAAATGCGGTAATGTCGGCAGTGCCGAATTTCATGCATTGGTCCGAGCGAGAGATTACATGGAGCAGAAGGGACACTCCCCGACTTATGCCTAACCCGGGAGGGTATGCTCTGGTTATGGACCCGACATTCATTGGTCCGACATTGAACGTGAGGTTCAGCAAAGTGCTAATTGACAATGGCAGTGCAATTAGTATTATGTACCAGGACACGATGGTGAAGTTGGGAATCAGCTTGAATATGCTCCAGCCAAGTACCACCACTTTTCACGGCATTGTGCCGGGAGTGTCTTGTGCTCCAATGGCAAAAATTTGGGTGGATGCGATGTTCGGTACAAAGGAAAACTGTCGGACTGAGAGCATACAGTTTGAGGTGGTGGACCTGGATAGTCTGTATCATGCTCTGATTGGTCGACCGGCACTGGCCAAGTTCATGGTGTCAACTCATATGGCTTACCTGAAGATGAAGATGCCGGGACCCAATGGAATTATTACCATCTTGGGGGACCACAAGCGCTCTATAGATTGTGCCTCGGCGGGCTCTTGTTTGGCGGAGTCACTGATCATTGCTGCTGAGAAGACAAAAATGCACCAGGTGGTGGCCATGGCTCAAGCTGCGCAACTCGGCATGCCGGGTATGGCGAACCTGGAGCAGAACGCATCATTTCTGCCGCCAAAGGAGACAAAGAAGGTGAGCATTGACCCGGACTGCCAGGAGCACAAGGCCATTATCGGCGCGGATCTGACCGAGATATAGGAAGGCGAGCTCCCTCAATTCCTCCGTGAGAATCGAGATGTCTTTGTGTGGTCGAATCAAGACCTACAAGGAGTCCCGAGGGAGTTGGCTGAGCACTCTTTGTTTGTCAGACCGGATGCTAAGCCGGTGAAGCAACCAACACATCGACTGTCGGATGAGAGAAGGGCGGCGATACTGGATCATCTGGATGTACTGCTAGCGGCCGGGTTCAATATGAAGGTACTACACCCGGACTGGATGTCTAACCCGGTCCTGGTAGAGAAGAAGAAGGACGAACCTATGCTGGCCAAGGTGTAGAGGATGTGCATCGACTTCACCAACCTGAACAAGGCGTGCCCGAAAGACCCATTCCCGCTACCTAGGATAAATCAAGTGATCGACTCCACTGTCGGATGTGAATTGTTGTCTTTTGTAGATGCTTATTCTGGTTTTCACCAGATTCCTTCGAACCCTGCTGATCAATTGAAAACTGCCTTTATTACCCCGTATGGGGCTTATTGCTATCGTGTCATGACATTTGGGTTGAGAAATGTCGGTGCGACTTATCAGAGATGTATGCAAAAATGTTTGCACAACCAAATAGGCAAGAATGTTTAGGTGTATGTCGATGATATTGTGATAAAAACAAAAGAAAAATCCACCCTCGTTGAGGACTTCCGAGAGACATTCACAAACCTGAGAAGATTCCGGATGAAACTTAACCCGGATAAATGCACCTTTAGTGTGCTGGTAGGAAAATTGCTCGGTTTCCTCGTGTCAAGCTGAGGTATCAAGGCCAACCCGAGTAAAATTCGAGCTATCGAAAATATGAAGTTGCCAAGATCACTTAAAGATGTGCAAAAATTTACCAGGTGTTTGGCATCCCTAAGTCGATTTGTAAGTCCGTTGGGTGAAAAGGCTTTGCCTCTATATCAACTCATGAAGAAGAGAAACAAGTTCGTATGGACTCCGCAAGCGGATTCGGCTTTTGAGGACTTAAAAAGAATGTTGGCAACCGCTCCTATATTAGCCTCACCCTTGCCGAAGGAACCAATGCTATTATATATTGCAGCAACCAACCGGGTTGTCAGCTTAGTCATGGTGGTAGAAAGGGTAGAAGGAGGCCAAACCGTGCAGCGACCGGTATATTATCTGAGTGAGGTGATATCGACATCCAAGCAGAACTACCATCATTATCAGAAGATGTCATATGGTGTATATCTGGCGGTCAAAAAATTGAAACACTACTTTCAAGAGCACCCAATCACTGTAGTGTGTGAAGCTCCACTGTCGGAAATTCTTGGTTGCAAGGATGCTAGCGGCAGGATAGCAAAATGGGCCATCAAATTATCTCCTTATGCCCCGACTTACGAGAGAAGGGATGCCATCAAGTCACAAGTATTTCCGGATTTCCTTGTGGACTGGGCTGAGATGGAGTATGAGCCGCCTGTGTCGGATTCCAACTATTGGAAAATGCATTTTGACGGATCCAAGACAAAGATAGGGCTGGGTGTCGGGATAGTGCCGACGTCACCAAAACAAGACCAGTTGAAATATGTGCTACAGATACACTTCACTGCATCCAACAATGTGGCCGAGTATGAGGCATTGGTGCACGAGATCAAGGTGGCCAAGGAAATTGGCATTCGGCGAATAGAGTGTTTTGGTGACTCAGACTTGGTCAACATCAAGTCTCGGGGAATTGGGATGTATTAGATGCGAACATGGTGTCATATCGGTTCCATGGTCTCAGGATGTTTTGAGGGGTGCGAGTTCAATCATATACCTCGGGCGGAAAATAAAGCGGCCGACATTCTGTCCAAGCTCGGTTCATCAAGAGATGCAATTCCACCCGGTATAGCCTTGGAACATTTGAGGAAACCGTCAATCAAACCCTCACCAGAGTCTGAGTCAATCTATGTACCCAAGGTGTCAGTATCGGAAGCCACACCAATGGAGGTAGATGTCGGATGTGTAGCGGAGAGCTTGGGGATTGTGTCGTATTACCCGGGGATTGTTGTATCACCCGGGGACTACTTCATATAACCCGGGGACTGCACAGTGGATCTCCGACAATGTTATGTCAGAACAACCTATGGAGATAGACGAACCACTATTCCCAGCACGACCTGTGTCGGAATGGGCGCAATCTATTATGACTTGTCTGTCGGAAGATACCTTACCCGACAATGAAGTAGAAGCCCGACAAGTATTTAGAAGAGCAAAGGCATACACAGTGATCAATACGGAGCTATATAAAAGAAGTGTGACGGAAATATTGCAACGCTGTGTGGGGCCCGAGGAAGGAGGATAAATGTTGTTGGAAATACACCAAGGTGAATGTGGGCATTACGTGTCGTCAAGGGCTTTGGTCGCAAAGGCATTCCGACATGGATTTTATTGGCCCAGTGCGCTGCAGCAGGCAGAGGACATAGTCAGCAAATGTGAGGGATGCCAAAGATTTGCTCACAAGATACTTGTGCCGGCATCAGCACTCAAGACAATCCCCATCACATGGTCGTTTGGAGTATGGTGCCTGGATATGGTAGGGCAGTTTAAACCGGCACGAGGTAACATGACACACATATTGGTGATGGTAGACAAATTTACGAAATGGATAGAAGTCAAGCCAATTTGGAAGTGTGATGGACATACAGCTGTGGCATTCCTGAAGGATATCATCTTGAGATACGGCTACCCACATAGTATCAACACCGACAATTGAACCAACTTTGCTGTCAGAGAGTTTGCTCGGTTTTGTGCAGAAAAAAGGATCCGACTTGACGTTGCATCGGTAGCACACCCGGAAGCAAATGGGCAAGTGGAAAGAGCTAATGCACTAGTGTTGGTCGGCATCAAGGACAGATTGATCGAACCATTAGTAAGAACACCAGGATGTTGGATAGAGGAACTACCAGCGGTACTATGGCGATTGAGAACAACACCGAACAGATCAACCGGGTATACACCCTTCTTTCGTGTATATGGAGCGGAGGCAGTGCTCCCAACCGACATACAGTATGAATCGCCAAGGGTTGCCATGTATACTGAAACCGAGGCAAAAGAGGCAAGAGAGAATGATGTAGACTTACTAGAAGAGGTGTTGGGGATATATCAACTAGGGGTATCACCAACATGGATCAATCCGGCTAGTCCAGGGTGGCCCAAGGATGGTAAGGCTGAAGCCTGCCGGGCGGCCCAGATAGCTGACGTACAAGGAAGTAGGCGGACGGTCCAAGGAAGGCGGAAGGCCGAAGCCCATGAAGCCACCAAGTCCAAGACGGAAGGCGGCAACTAAGCCGGCTAGGTCTAGGACTCTGATTACTTGCCGGACAAGTACTTGCCTTGCATCCTGGGGTCTGGCCGCCTATATAAGCCGGCCACCAGGGAGCCTTTAGGGCACGCTTCAATACGCATCATACACATTGTAACCTGTTCACGGCTATTGCCTCATAGTGAATTATAGCAGCACGTAGGATCTCGCCACCGCTGTGGGATCCGAAGCTGGGTAAACTCGCCGTGTTCAATCCCGTCCTCGACGACACCAACCATCTTCCCCACAATCCATACGTAGGCTAGAGGACCCCCGTCTCCTATCAATTATGCCGATACCACGACAGTTGGCGCCCACCGTTGGGCATAAGGTTCCTGGCGTCACGTTCCAGGCGGGAACACTTGGTGGAATGGGCAAGCAGATCGCCGTCGGTCGCGTCACAAGGTATGGCGGCCACAGCTACGTCAACTCGGATGAGTCCTGGCTCCCGGCGGACGACTACCTTATCGGATGCGCAATCGTACCGATCGGAGGGATCGACGTCTTCATCGGGTATACGCCAGAGGCGTACGGCCTACCGCGTTTCTACAACCCCACCCACGAACCCTTCGACCAAGCAGTCGACCGACAAGATGGATCTGAATCCGCCTTCTCCCAGGAGTCGGCTGAATCTGATTTCCACTTCGTCGGGGTTGTCGGACTGGGATCAGACTCCTAGCCGGAAAACAACGATCCTGAGTCAATCCTCCCTGCTCTCCAGGAGGATGCGATGTCAGATGCCGGATCCAGATCTACCGTTCAAGTCAACGTAGACTCTGACTCTGATGATGATGCTAGTCTCTTCGAAGAGAAGATCAAAACCCGCTTTTCCAGTGGTAATCCGACTCCTTCAGAGGGCACATCGGATACTGACATGCCTGACAAGCTGGCTATGATGGTTGTCGTCGGTCACGGTACAACCACAGTTGCTCCGGAAGCGCAAAACAAGCCGGTGGAAGATGCCGGCGACACCATTGCCAGTCAACTCATTGAAAGTTCCGACAAAGTGCGCGCGAAGAAGAAAACTGGCCTCGAGAAAGGCGGCAGCAGCAAACCCACGGATTTTCTCTCCATCATCAAAGAAGTAGACGAGATCATGAATACTCCGGTGCATAAAGACACCCCACTCGACGAAGTGGAAGAGCTTAGAATTAACATGCTCAAGCACTCTGACTTCCTGCGAAAAAGAGAGGAGCACGTTGAGAGCCTTGCGAAGAAGATCGAGAAAGAACAGGAGAATATGTCGGCCAAAGCAAGCCGGCAACTCTTTGAGGAAAAGAGGTGATAAAAAAACCGCCGTGGCAAGGAGCCGCCAACACGCGCAACGACAGCGGCTCAAGATCTCGGGTTCGACTGGCGTACGGCACCACAGCGTGTGGACAGAAGAGGAGATGTTGTTTTCTGCACCCCCATCCTCAACGCGGCTGCCGCGCTAGATACCCTGGACGACAACACTTACACGGCGGAGGAAAAGCTGGCCAATGCAAGACACTTCGTGAGCAAGGCCCTAGAACAACAGGCTCGCGCTGATTCCTACGGCCACATGGCGGATGCTCGCGGGGGAGACCTAGAGTCTAAGTCAGGAAAGTGCAAAGCTGCACCTGGCGATGACCCCGAAGGCCCGTCCGGCTCCAGTAGCCATGGCGACAAAAGGAAGGCAACGCCACCTCCAAAGAAGACGCCACCGCCAAAACCAAGGCGGGACGAGAATTCAAGGACAGGAAGCAGGGGAGACCTGCCGCCTCCAGCCCAGCCAAGACGCGACAATGGCGGTAGCCGGAACAACAGACTGTCGCCTAGGAAAGATGCTGGTAATGACCCTCCCAGGAGAGGTCGAAGTCGGTCTCCGCAGCGTAGCACCGGCAGCAAGAGGAAAGAGGAGGCAGAAGGGCCCAGGCGCAGCATAAGCCGGGCAGCGCAGGACGAGCCAGACGCAAACAGCGGCGCACGGCAGCTCGATCCAAAAGACACACGACACCGCCTACAAGACATAGCAAGAGGAAAGGAGCCGCTATATTCTGGACCAAAGTGCTTCGGCGACGCCATCCGCAGAGAGCCGTTCCCTAAGGACATGACATCAGTGTCAAAAAATTGTTCTAGGTACAACGGCCTCGTTAAGCCGGATTCTTGGCTAGCCGACTATGCCATGGCCATAGAAATTGCCGGCGGGAGCAGCTTTATTGCCGTCTGTTACCTACCTCTCATGTTGGAAGGCACGGCAAGGGCTTGGATCGACAACCTTCCTGAAAAGTCTATCCATAGCTGGTATGACATGGAAAAGGTTTTCTCTCAGCACTTCCAAGGAACATACAAGCGTCCAAATACCTACACGAATTTGCAACGCTGTATCCAAAAGCCGGATGAAACCATGACAGACTTTGTCAGCCGTTGGATATCCGAAAAAGCCAACTGTCATGGTGTTTCGGACGCACAGGCTATCCACGCCTTCTACACGGGCCTGCAGAAGAAGTCCTTGCTCCGTCATCGGCTCATCCGCGAGCAAATCACGGACCTTGGTGAGATGCTCAACCTAGCTGCCCAATACGCGGCGGCGGATGACGACGCCCGGGACAATGACCCAGACGTCAACATCATACCAAAACGGAACAACAAGCACAAGCAGGCGGCGGATGACAAAGCCGGACCTTCCAACGAGGTAGCTGTCGCTTTCCAAGGGAATACCGGCAAAAAGAAGTGGAAGAATAAGAAAGATGGTCGCGACGCCGGCTCAGGGCCTAAAGCGGCGCGAATCACTTATGAGCAGGCAAAACTTTTGCCGTGCCCTATACACGCCTCACTTGGCGAATGTCGTTTCATGGACGACTTCAAAAAGGACCCCACAGTCGGCTGGAAGTCAAAGAAGAATGACAAGAAAGACAACAAGGAGGATGAGGAGGACGACGACATCTCTGTCTCAAGCGCGGATGACGCGGCCGCCAAGAAAAAGAAGCCATATCCGAAGGTCAAAGAATCTCTTGTATGCTTTGTCGGCACGCCTTCGGCTAAGGCGGATAAGGCGGAAATGCGCGAACTCAACGCGACAATGCCCGACGTCCCTCAGTATTTGAACTGGTCGGAAGCAACGATCACTTGGGACCGGTCCGACCACCCTGATCACGTGCCTCACCCAGGCAAGTACGCCCTCGTCGTCGATCCCATTGTCGACAACTTCAGACTCACAAAGGTACTCATGGATGGCGGCAGCAGCCTCAACATCCTGTACTACGACACACTAAGCCGCATGAACCTGTCAGAGGATCAGCTGGACCACAGCAACCTCACTTTTCACGGCATAGTGCCCGGCAGGCAAGCAAAGTCAATGGGGAGCATTAGGCTGAAGGTAACTTTCGGACCAAAAGAGAACTACCGCTCAGAGTTCCTCCGGTTCGAAGTTGTCCCCTTCAAAAGCGCCTATCATGCAATCTTCGGACGGCCGGCTTTCGCCAAATTCATGGCAAGGCCGTGCTACATATACAGCAAGCTTAAAATGCCGGGGGAAAACGGAACCATCACGGTTTCCGGCAACTTCAAGAAAGCCAAGGAGTGTGAACGTGGTATGGCCGCCTTCGCAGAAGCCGTCATCCACAAGGAAGAACTCGCACTACTTGAGGCGGATTCAGACAACTCCATGCCCAAACCGAAGATTGATGTCAAGAAGACCTTTGAAGCTTCAGAAGACACCAAAAATGCGGACCTCATCCCAGGTGATAAGTCTAAGCAAGTCGTCATCGGCTCCAACCTTGACAGCAAATAGGAAGGCGCGCTCGTCGAGTTCCTCCGTGAGAGTGACATCTTTGCATGGTCGCCTTCCGACATGCCTGGTGTACCGAGGGAACTTGCCGAGCACTCACTCAATGTCATAAAAGGATCCAAGCCGGTGAAGCAAGCAACAAGACGCTTTGGAGATGAGAGACGCAAGACTATAGGAAAGGAGATAAATAGGCTGAAGGCCGCCAATTTCATAAAATAAGTTGTGCACACCGATTGGGTGGCAAATCCTGTACTTGTTCCAAAGAAGAATAAAGAGCTGAGGATGTGTATTGACTATACCGGTGTTAACAAGTGCTGCCCAAAGGATCCCTTTGCGCTGCCTTGAATTGACCAAGTCGTAGACTCTACAGCAGGCTCCGAGCTGCTTTGTTTTTTGGACGCCTACTCAGGATACCATCAAATCAAGATGAGAGAGTCGGATCAGCTGAAAACATCTTTCACCACTCCATACGGGACTTTCTGCTACATCACAATGCCTTTTGGCCTGAAGAATGCAGGGGCAACATACCAGCGCTGTATACAGAATTGCCTGCACGAACAGATTGGCCGCAATGTTCACGTCTACGTAGACGACATTGCGGTGATGTCAAAAAAGAAGGCAGATCTCCTAGAGGATTTGGAAGAAACTTTTCAGAATCTCCGGAGGTATCAGATGAAACTCAACCCCGCCAAGTGTGTTTTCGGCGTTCCAGCCGGCAAACTACTCGGGTTTATCGTCTCAGAACGAGGGATTGAGGTTAATCCGGAGAAGATCAAGGCCATCCAAAACATATCCAGACCTACTTGTCTGAAGGACGTGCAACGTCTAGCCGGATCGGCAGCGGTCGTCAGTCGTTTCATAAGCCGCCTAGGGGAAAAGGCAATGCCTCTCTACCGGCTATTGAAGAAATTCGACAACTTTGAGTGGACAGCAGAGGCAGATGCCGCCTTACAACAACTTAAGGAGGCCCTCATATCCGCTCTGATATTGGCAGCACCTCGATCACAGGAACCAATGCTGCTATACATCGCGACAACAGGAGCTGTTGTCAGCGTTGTCTTGGTTGTGGAAAGAAAGGAGAACGAAGCCGCGACGTATGAGCAACGACCGGTCTACTTCATCAGTGAAGTATTCTCCGCCTCCAAGCAGAGGTATCCGCATTACCAAAAGCTGGCTTATGGTGTATTCTTCGCCGCCAGAAAGCTTAGGCATTATTTCCAGAAGCACACAGTGACAGTAGTCAGCAAGGCATCGTTGGGAGACATAATCAACAATGCAGAGGCAACAGGTCGAGTTGCCAAATGGGGCATCGAACTTGCCGCCTTTGATATAGTCTATAAGCCACGGACCGCCATTAAGTCTCAAGCGCTTGCAGATTTTGTCGCCGACTGGACAGAAGCCATGGAGGAAACGACACTCCCCGAATCAGAATATTGGGTCATGCACTTTGACGGATCAAAGATGCTCAAAGGCTCGGGGGCTGGAGTCGTTCTACGCACGCACGTGGCAAACGACCTTGGCGTCAAAAGAATCCTCTGTTATGGCGACTCAGATTTGGTCGCACACCAAGTAAGCGGAACATGGGATGCGAAAAGCGCAACAATGGCAGCATACAGAGCCAAAGTTGACGAATTCGCCAAAAACTTTGCGGGCTACGAAGTCCGTCATGTTCCACGAGCTGAGAACGAGGCGGCAGACACACTTGCCAGACTAGGGTCAGAACGCAAAAAGGTACCAAAAGATATTTTCCTGGAATATTTGCACAAGCCATCCATTAAAGGCGCCGATTTGATGGACCCTGATGCAGAAGAACCGGTAGAAGCGGCAAGTCTCGCTGTCTACTTGACACAGCCGGATTGGACTGTCCCATATCTCGATTTTCTAATCGACAGCAAGTTGCCGGAAGATGATGAGGTGCTAAAAAGGCAGATCATAAGGCGAGCCAAGGCATTCACGATAATAAAAGGCGAGCTATACAAGCGAAGCACGTGCGGCATCTATCAGCGGTGCATACAGCCAGAAGAAGGCCGAGAAATTCTGAAAGACATACATATTGGCACCTGCGGGCATCATGCTTCCGCCAGGTCCATTGTATCCAAAGCTTTCCGCCAAGGTTTCTACTGGCTTACCGCCAAAGAAGACGCCGAGAACATCGTAAAAACATGCAAAGGCTGCCAGTTGTACGCTCGTCAACCTCACTTACCGGCGTAAGAACTAAGGACAATTCCAATCACCTGGCCGTTCACGGTCTGGGGCTTAGACATGGTGGGTCCCTTCAAGAAGGCGCGTGGTGGGTATACCCACCTATTGGTCGCCATCGACAAGTTCACCAAATGGGTCGAGGCTAAGCCGATCAGCAAACTTGACGCACGAACAGCCACCAATTTCCTCTGGGGAATCATCTCTCGGTTTGGAGTTCCACACAGCATTATCACTGATAATGGCAGCAACCTATCTCAAGGCGACATAGAAGAATACTGCAGTGATCTGGGTATCCGGCTTGATTTGGCATCCGTGTCACACCCTCAATCCAATGGACAAGTAGAGCGTACAAACGGCCTAGTCTTATCAGGACTTAAGCCTCGTCTCGAAGCTCCATTACACAGGGCAGCCGGAGCTTGGGCAGATGAGTTACAGCCGGTACTATGGAGTTTGCGCACAAAGCCAAACAGGTCTACCGGCTACACTCCTTTCTTCTTGGTATATGGCGCTGAGGCGGTGCTACCTACCGACATGAAATACGATTCCCCAAGTGTCGGGGGGCTGCCCCCTGGGTAGGGGCAGATCTCGGTATAATCCAGTAAATATCAACAGTACTTAACCTTTTGCGACAGCAAGGGACACCTCCTGGTGGGCCGAAAGGGCAGCTTGACCCTTGGGCACTAGAAGAAGGCAAAGTGCCTCCTGGCAGCCGCAAGGGTCAGCTCTAGCAGCTATAAATAGACACCCCCGGCCCTCACAATCGCAGCACAAGCATGAGCGGGTGGTTCCTCTAAGAACTAGCTTCTCGAAGATGTCTTTGCTGGTAGGCTAAGACATCTTCGGGAGGCTAGGCCTAGAGATACTCATCCTGAGACGAGCTCGGACGTCTCCGGGAAGGATCCCGGATCTAGGACTCCGGGGAGACTCCCGGGTGGAGGTGTACTCGGCTTTACCGGATAGGCATTCCGGGTAAGTACTAACCGGAGTGTGTATCTCGGTCTTGATCTTATGCAGAAGAGGCTCAGTGGCAAGCAGGGAGGTATCCGGAGTAAGGGCTTCCGGTAGGCCGTCAACGGTCCGTAGCAGGCTTTCCCGTCTATAGCGGGGGGAAGTACCATTCCGCCTGACACGGAAGCATGGTCACCTCCCGCCTGACACGGAAGCATGGTCACCTCCCGCCTGACACGGGAGCACGTCAACCGGTACGATCGTGCTACGACAAGACCTGACATGCCTAGCCCGGCAATCCGGAAAAGGCTATCCGGGATGGGCAAAGACATGTCTTGTCTCTGACAAGGGGACAATGATGATGTAGGACGGCGCCTGCCGTACTTAACGAGATGATGACGAAGGGGCTACACCGGATAGCCCGGCGACTAGGCCGCACTAGCCGGTGACGGCATGCCGGCTAGGCCTGTCCGGTGGGGCCAAGCCAAGTTAGGGTTTCCGGCCCTCCTGGCCGGACCTCTATAAAAGGCGCCATAACTGCTCCTGAGAGGGAGAGACCAACTTCAGAGCCAAAGCTATAGTCGCATTTACTCTTAGAGCAGTTACTCCTTCTCACCTTGAGTTCATCTAGTTCTCTGTACTCCTTCCTTTGACAGATCTTGTAGCAAGTTGTAGTCCTTGCACCACCAATATATAGAGAGGAAAGGCAGGAGTAGGGGTGTTACCTCCTCACGAGGGCCCTGAACCTGGGTATATCGTGTGTGTGTTGTGTACCTTCGTGCATTTCTTCGTATTTGTTAGATCTTCCTCTTTGCACTTTGGTCTTATTCCTTGTTCTTGGGAGATCTCGGTTTTACCGGGATCCTCCCCGTGTGAGCTCTTCAGCTCGCTATCCCTCCCCGGATCCACCAACGTCCATCGGCCCCACAAATTAGCCATCCTATGGCATCTGCCGTGACACCACCACGACAGTTGGCGCCCACCATGGGGCTGATAGAGGCGTTGGCTGGTGTACACATCCGGACGGGCTCCCCCGTTCATTTCGACGTTCGGGTTCTCTCTGGCCTAGTCGTAAGGCTAGGGGAGATGGACTTCGTGTGCGACAACGCAGGGTGCTTCCGGAACAAACCGTTTCCGGTGAACGGGTGTCTCATCGATTTCGGTGGTTTCACCACCTACGTGGCCACCGAGGTTGTATGTAGCTACCCGGACGTAGTCCTGGAAGCTGAGGTCCCTCCCATGCTCTGCGCTGCTCGGGGTCTGCGTGCCGGTCGCCCTTCGAGTTCCGTCGCAGTGATGATGGTCGGGGCAACCGAGGAGGAGTATCAAGATGCTGACGGCGATACCGACGGCCACCCCCGTTTGGCCAAACCCCCGCAGGAGAGGCCTGCTGCCCGGGATGGTGATCCGCAGTCATCCCATCCGCGACGCCGTCCGGATCCCCTCTCGGGACTCGTGGCAAAGTTGGTTGTACCGGTAGCTACCGGAGCAGATGCCCAGTCTACTTCGGCAGAGCTAGAGGAGCAGCGGAAGTTGCTACTCGCTGAGGCGCAGGAGATCGCCGAGATCCGCCGCGAGCTCAGCGCTAGCCTCCGGGAGTACAATGCAGCTCACGGATTCCCTAAGATTGACTCCCGGGAGAAGCGCATTGCAGATCTGCGCAAGAAAGGAAGAATAGTGAATGAGGAGTTGGCTGGTGGAGTCACCACCAGTAACACTGGAAGTCGGATTTCAACAGGGAAGCCGGTGTACAGCTCACCGACGAAAACCCTTAGGGCCGCCATGGCCGAGTTGGTGGGGCTATCCGGTGAAGCCCTGCGCAAGCAGCAGGAGAGGGTAAACGAGTTGGTGATTGAAGCCAATCGTCAGAATCTGGCCTTCAAGAAGAAGAACCCTGGGGCAGGATCCCAGGTGCACTCAGCCAGACCCGACAGCCAGAGGTCGGATGGGGAGGCCTCTTCCCCGCATCCGAGCAGAAGCAAGAGAAGAGCAAGAGCCGGAGCCGGAGTCGAGGTTCCAGAAAGAATAAGCAGCTGCAGACCTATGATCCGGCCTTTGCCGGTATCCAGCAAGCCGGGCAGGTCGGACAGCGTAACTCGGGACAGGCGGGAAGTACCCGTGGGGATGGTAACCGAGGTGTAGGAAACAACAACCCGGTTGGCCGTGGTAATCCGCCCCGGAATCCTCTTCACGATCAGGGAAACCCGCAGAGGGAGGTCGTCTCCGTTCCCCAACAGGCCCTGGTTCCTGCACAAGACAGGCTCAACGATGGCAACTCGAGGTTGCAGCAACTCGGATATCAGCCAGACGAGAACCCTTTGGGATCTCGGATAGGAACCAGGCAGCTGAATCCGGCAGACGCCAGATTCCGGCTCGACCGGATCCACCAATCCGAGTTGGTGGAAGAGCAAGGACCTCCGGGACCTGCCTGCTTTGGACCTCGGATCATGCGGGAACCTCCTGTTCGGAACTTTCAGCTCAACCGAGGTGCCAAGACCTATGACAGTAGCAAGAAGCCGGAGGACTGGCTGACCGACTATGTAACTGCAGTAAGCATAGCCGGTGGAAACAGACGATGGGCGGTACGCTATGTGCCGCAAATGTTGGAGGGACCAGCCGGATCTGGTTGAACAATCTGAGAACTGGCAGTATAGACTGCTGGTTAGACTTTGAAGAGACGTTCATCAGCAACTTCACCAGCACGTACAAAAGGCCCAACAGGCCTCAGCAGCTCGCCATCTGTAGGCAAAGGAGCAATGAGACTGACCGGGAGTACCTTACCCGGTGGAGCAATATTCGCAACTCTTGCGAAGGAGTAGTGGAGGCACAGGCCATCTCCTGGTTTGCGCAAGGATGCCGGCATGGCTCTATGCTGTGGCAGAAATTGCAGAGAAAGATGCCAACAACCTTGGCAGAAACCATGCGCATCGCCGATACCTATACGCTTGGAGATCCCATGCAACCCCTGGTGGATGTCGGAGACTCCAACAGGAGGAATGCGGGACCTCAGCGTTCAGGACCGAGCAGGAGCCATGATCGCCAGGAGTTCGGCCACAAGAGGAATCAGCCCGAGTACCACCATGCAGTGCAGCATGTCGCAGCAGTGACCCGGGAGCAGGAGGATGCCGGCAACAGCCAGCGTCAGAAGACAAGTGGCCCGGCTTGGGGTCAAAGTCAGGAGGTGCAAAAGACTTGGGTGGAGCAGAAGAAGCCCCTGACGTATGAGGAAATGCTGAACAAGCCATGCTGCTACCACACTCTGGAGGCCAACAAGCCCGCAAACCATTCTACTCGGCAATGCAGCTGGTATCAGCGCACGTTGCAGGAAGGCAGCTCGGGAGCTATTCGGCAGAGTGCTCCGGCATCTCGGCCCAATATCCCGAGACCCCCTCCTCCGACTTCGGGGGCCAATGTTGTGCGACTTCCCCCTCCTCCGAGAGGACCCCCACCTCGCCCAGTGAATGTGGTGCATACCCGGAACGACAACGGTAATCAAGCCGGACATCAGCAGAGCAACTACCGGGAGGCACATCAGAGTTATGTGGTCTTCGTAACCGAGCCCACGGACCGAAAGAGTGTGCGGCAGCGTGCCCTGGAGGTGAATGCTGTGATCCCGGCGGTGCCCAAATTCTTGCACTGGTCTGAGATGGAGATCACCTGGAGCCGGAAGGATCACCCCCGGGTTATGCCCAAGCCGGGAGCGTATGCCTTGGTGGTGGACCCAACTTTTGTCGGACCCAACCTCAACGTCCGCTTCAGCCGACTTCTGATTGACAATGGCAGTGCCATTAACATCATGTACAAGGACACGATGCTGAAGCTGGGAGTATCCATGAACACCCTGCTGCCTACCGAGACAACCTTCCACGGCATTGTGCCCGGAGTCTCTTGCTCGCCCATGGGAAAGATGTGGGTGGAGGTGCTATTCGGAACTCGGGAGAACTACCGAACCGAGAGCTTGGAGTTTGAGGTCGTGGACCTCGAGAGCCCGTATCACGCCTTGATCGGCAGACCAGCCCTCGCCAAGTTCATGATCTCGACTCACGTGGGCTACCTCAAGATGAAGATGCCGGGACCCAACGGTGTGATCACCATCTCGGGAGACCACAAGCGCTCCATGGAGTGTGCCTCGGCGGGATCGTGCTTAGCTGAGTCCCTGGTGATCGCGGAAGAGAAGAAGAGGATCCAGCAGGTGGTGGCGATGGCCAAGACCTCCCAACTCGGAATGCCCGGGATGGTGAACCCGGAGCAGGGTGCATCATTTCAGCCCCCCAAGGAGACCAAGAAGGTGTGCGTGGACCCCAGCAACCCGGAGCGCCAAGTTATCATTGGCAGCAACCTGGACAGCAAATAGGAAGGCGAGCTCGTCGACTTCCTCCGTGAGAATCGGGATGCCTTTGCGTGGTCGAGTGACGATCTGCAAGGCGTCCCGAGGGAGTTGGCTGAGCACTCTCTATTTGTTCGACCGGATGCGAAGCCGGTGAAACAACCAACTAGGCGCCTCTCGGATGAGAGAAGAGCTGCTGTCATGGAGCATCTGGCTATACTGCTGGCCGCCGGATTCATCATGGAGGTGCTGCACCCGGATTGGATTTCGAATCCGGTCCTGGTGGAGAAGAAGAAAGATGATCCCCTCCTGCTTAAGGTGTGGCGCATGTGCATCGACTTCACCAACCTCAACAAGGCGTGCCCGAAAGACCCCTTTCCGCTGCCCCGGATAGATCAAGTGATAGACTCCACTGCCGGGAGTGAGCTTTTGACTTTTCTAGATGCTTATTCTGGTTTTCACCAGATACCTTTGAATCCGGATGATCAATTAAAAACTGCTTTCATTACCCCTTATGGGGGTTATTGCTATCGTGTTATGACTTTCGGGTTGAGAAATGCTGGTGCTACATACCAGAGATGCATGCAGAAATGCTTGCATGACCAGATAGGACGAAATGCCGAGGTCTATGTCGATGACATAGTCATAAAAACAAAAGAAAAAGCCTCATTAATAGATGATCTGAGGGAAACATTTAAGAACCTAAGAAGATTCCGGATGAGGTTGAACCAGGATAAGTGCACATTTGGTGTGCCAGCAGGGAAGTTACTCGGTTTCCTCATCTCCAGCCGAGGAATCGAGGTCAACCCGGGTAAAATTCGTGCTATTGAGAGCATGAAGTTGCCGGTGCGCCTCAAGGATGTGCAGAAGTTTACCGGGTGTCTGGCATCCCTAAGTCGGTTTGTAAGCCGACTTGGGGAGAAGGCCTTGCCTCTGTATCAACTGATGAAGAAGAGCAAGACATTTATTTGGACCCCGCAAGCTGATGCGGCGTTCAACGACTTGAAGAGAATGCTCTCAACAGCACCTGTGTTGGCATCCCCATTACCCAAGGAACCTATGCTGTTGTATATTGCCGCAACTAACCGGGTAGTCAGTGTGGCGATGGTAGTAGAAAGGGAAGAAGGGGGCAAGCTGATACAGAGACCAGTGTATTCCCTCAGTGAGGTGATCTCGGAATCTAAGCAGAACTACCCGCACTACCAGAAGATGGCATATGGGGTGTACATGGCAGTAACCAAGCTCAAGCACTACTTTCAGGAACACCCGATCACAGTGGTATGCGAAGCTCCTCTCGCCGAGATCATCGGTTGCAAGGACGCTAGCGGCCGGGTAGCCAAATGGGCCATCCAGTTGTCTCCGTACGCTCCGGCATACGAGAGACGAGATGCCATCAAGTCGCAGGCGCTGCCGGACTTTTTGGTAGACTGGGCCGAGATGCAGTATGAACCTCCAATGCCGGATTACAATTTCTGGAGGATGCATTTCGATGGCTCGAAGGCTAAGATCGGATTGGGTGCCGGAGTGGTCCTCACTTCCCCAAAGCAAGATGTACTGAAGTATGTGCTGCAGATCCATTTTCGGGCATCCAACAATGTCGCAGAATATGAGGCCTTGGTTCATGGACTGAACGTCGCCAAGGAAATCGGCATCCGCCGGATAGAGTGCTTTGGTGACTCGGATCTCGTAGTACAACAGGTGTCGGGGAATTGGGATGCCCTTGATGCAAACATGGCCTTGTACATGTTTCATGTGCAGAAAACTTCCGGATTTTTTGAAGGGTGCGAGTTCAAACATGTACCCAGAGGAGAAAACGAAGCAGCGGATGTCTTGTCCAAGCTAGGGTCATCTCGGGATGCCATCCCACCCGGGATAGCCCTAGAGCATCTGAGGACGCCATCTATTCAACCATCACCCAAGTCGGAATCTATCTTCATCCCCAAGGAGTCTGGTTCAGATGCCGTACCCATGGAAGTAGATGTCGGGAGCATAACATCGAACCCGGGGACTGCGTCCCAGTGCTCAGAGAGGCAAAGAAAGATGATGATAGAGGTGATGTCGGCAGAGCCTATGGACATAGACGCTCCCGCATTCCCGGTTCGACCCATCCCGGAGTGGGCACAGCCCATTATGGCTTACATCTTGGAGGGAACTCTCCCGGAAAATGAAGTGGAAGCCCGGCAGATATTGCGAAGATCAAAAGCATACACTGTCATCAATCAAGAGCTGTACAAGAGAAGTGTCACTGAAGTACTCCAGAGATGTGTGGAACCGGCAGAAGGACAGGAGATGCTGGTAGAAATACATCAAGGGGAATGTGGACATCATGCATCATCCCGGGCCCTGGTGGCAAAGGTGTTCCGGCATGGGTTCTACTGGCCCACTGCGCTGCAGCAAGCAGAGGATATTTTTCGGAAGTGTGGAGGATGCCAGAGATTTGCTCACCGGATACACATGCCGGCGTCAGCACTGAAAACAATCCCCATCACTTGGCCATTCGCAGTGTGGTGTTTGGATATGGTCGGGCAATTCAAACCGGCAAGAGGCAATATGACACATATACTGGTGATGGTGGACAAGTTCACTAAATGGATAGAAGTCAAGCCAATCCGGAAGTGCGATGGACACACCGCTGTGCAATTCCTGAAAGACATCATCTTGAGATACGGATACCCACACAGCATTATCACAGATAATGGAACAAACTTTGATGTGGGGGAATTCGCTCGATTTTGTGCTGAGAAGGGAATCCGGATGGATGTAGCATCAGTTGCACACCCGGAAACAAATGGGCAAGTCGAAAGAGCAAACGCCTTGATCTTGGCCGGTATCAAAGCTCGCTTGATCGAACCACTGTTGAGAACTCCGGGATGCTGGATAGAGGAGTTACCGGCAGTGCTATGGGGTCTCCGGACTACACCGAATAGATCTACCGGGTACACGCCATTCTTCATGGTATACGGGGCTGAGGCAGTACTCCCAACCGACATACAGTATGACTCCCCGAGAGTAACAATGTTCACCGAGACTGAGGCAAAGGAGGCCCGAGAAGATGATGTTGATTTACTCGAAGAGGCCAGAGAATTGGCACTATCTCGGTCGGCAATTTATCAACAGAACCTCCGTCGCTATCATAGCCGGAAAGTACACCCGAGGGTGTTCCGGGAAGGAGATCTGGTGCTGAGGCTCATCCAACGCACGGCCGGAATGCATAAGTTGTCACCTCCATGGGAGGGACCTTTTGTGATAAGCAGGGCATTGCACAATGATTCTTATTACCTTGTAGATGCACAGGAGGCTAGGAAAGGTGTAATGGACAAATCCGGTGAGGAAACCAAGCGTCCATGGAATGTAGCTCTACTTCGCCCCTTTTACACGTAAAAGGTTCAGTGTATGTTGTATCTCAATTTTCAGTATTAATGAAAGTAAGGCACCCCGGGAGGAACCCGGGGACTGCCTGGTTATGAGCTTATGTTGTTATTTTTATCAAATTCATTTACTATTTTTGTACCGGCATCTCGGGAAGGAACCCGGGGACTGCCGGATAGCTGTTTTCTACTTTTCTTTTGTATGCCGGGAAAGTTCCGAGTTCGACTCTCAAAGTCAAAGTAATGTATGTCATATGAAATCATCTTGTGACTCGACTGACGAACGCCGAAATGGTAGTCAAGAGCAAAGAGAGGGAAGGTGGGAAACACGAAAACAGTCTCGGGGACTCGGAGCGGGAACTTATCCGGCATGCTTGTTTTTTATTAACTTAGTTGTTTTTTATGTCGGGAACTCGGTTAGTAGGAACTCGGATTGCTTTGAGTAATGTATGTTGTACGTGGAGTTTCGTGACTCGACTGTCGAACGCCGAAATGGTAGACAAGAGCAGAAATTACCTAAGTACGGTAAACATGAAAGGCAATTTGGGAACTCAAAACAGAGTAAATTGGCATAAGTGGTTCGAGTAGATGGTTCACTGAGAAACGAAAATAGTATAACTGTATATTACATGTGCCACCCGGCATCCCGGGGATTTAACGAATCTGCTAAGTTTTTCAAACGGTAGGGGAAGTCGGCTTCTCGGCGGAGACCTCGGGAGCAGCGACCTCGGGAGCAGCGGCAGCAGCAGCAGCAGGAGCGGCAGCGGGAGTAACTTCAGCTTCACCTCCGGCAGCACTACTCGGGGCCTCGGGACGCACCTCGGTCTCGGGGGCCTCGGCTCTTGGCGAAGTCGCTGCGTCCCGGGGAACCACCTTCTCGGGCGCATCACCGGAAGCAGCGTCATCTCCTTCCAGGGCCTCATCTTCCGCCTCGCCGGAGGCAGCATCATCTTCTTCGTCGTCTTCGTAATCTGATTCCGAGTCGGAAGGAATGACGCTAGAAGTGAAGGCGCGGATGCTTGCCCACGTAGCGATGCGGTGCGACACCACTTGTCAGCGCTGGACCTTCTCCGGATCGGTGACCCACGGAGAAACCGTCCGGAGGCGCAGGATCGCCCCCAGATCGAGACCTTCGTACCAACTGAGTACTTGGGTCAAGACCTGGTCGGCGCCAGCCCGCGCGCCGGAACGCTTCCAGGCGTGGATGCGTCTCCCGGCACCCCGGAGTGCACTCGCGAGCTCGGGAATCGAGAGCGTCCCCCGGATACTCGGCCACAGTGCGCCGTGGACGTGGACCGCAGCGCTGAGCAGATCCGTCCCGATAGACCGGAGGGGTACTATCCGGGCCTTCAGGGCGACGAGGTGATCCTCAATGTCCCAGGCATCCGAGATGGGACCCTTCCCGGCGCGCTTCTCGCGGAAGGCGGCAACAGCTTTGGCGGCAGCCTCGCGGGAGTGCTCGAACTCTCCTTTAAAAAGAAGAGCTGTCAAGCGACTAGGTCATAAGAGTAGCAGCAAGAAAGAAAGCAAAAAGAAGACAAGAGGGATGTCGGTCCACTTACTGTTCAGATCCAGGTTTAATACTGTGAGCTCCGAGAGCCAAGTATCATACCGGGAACGGAGAAGAGCAAGCTCAGTCTCGGCAGTGTGCGCGCGCTCCTCGGATTGGTCCAGGGTCTCTTTCTGCTTCTTGGTTGCCTCGATGAAGCGCGTCTTCATCTCGGCCGTAGCAGCTTTGACCTTTTCGAGCTCGCCATTGAGCCGCGCGATCTCGGATTGCGCGGTGGCGAGAGCGGTCTTCTGGTCCACCGAGACCTTGCGCGCCGCATCTCGCTCCTCTCGGAGGCGCTCCTCGGATTTCTTGGACTGCCCGAGGTCAGCAAGAACCCGGTTGAAGATATTGCGGCGTTTCTGGCTGCACTCCTGATATCAAGACAAAGAAGAAATTAGTCGGGAAAAGATATAAGGAACCCAGTTGGGAGGATCTCGGGGACTCGGTGTCCGAGTCCTGGATTTTTTCTCTAAGATTGGAACCTAGTGATCTGCTATTCGGTGGAATCTAGAGCACTAAGTACCAATCTCGGGGACTAGTGGTGGAGCAAATTTTGAAGCAACCTATCCGGTTGGGAGGATCTCGGGGACTCGGTGTCCGAGTCCTGGATTTTTTCTCTAAGATTGGAACCTAGTGATCTGCTATTCGGTGGAATCTAGAGCACTAAGCACCAATCTCGGGGACTAGTGGTGGAGCAAATTTTGAAGCAACCTATCCGGTTGGGAGGATCTCGGGGACTTGGTGTCCGAGTCCTGGATTTTTTCTCTAAGATTGGAACCTAGTGATCTGCTATTCGGTGGAATCTAGAGCACTAAGCACCAATCTCGGGGACTAGTGGTGATAGAAGGAACAAGTATTTTTCAATAAAAGAAAGAGAACAAGCTTACCTCGGTCACCCGGGTAACATCCAGTGCGGCCACTTGGAGAGCGTGCAGAGCTTGGGCGTTGCGGCTTGAGCCTGCAGCGTGCAAGTCTCCTGCGATCTCGGAGGCATCGGCGGCGAGCCAGGCATTGTTGTATTCATCAACAACCCGTATGCCGGAGCCGCCGGGCGCGCGAGTAGCGGCAACATCCCGGGATTCTGAAGGTGCAAAGGAACTGACGGTTGCTCGCAACATCCGCAAGGCAGCAGTAGGGATCTCGGCGGGAGGCGGTGGTAAAAATGAGAACGTACTCGTGCGCGGCACCAAGTCGCGGGCCGAGGATGTCGGGGCAGCTGCGGGTGGGGCAGAATGCGTTTTCTGCCCAGCAGTCTTGCCGCGAGACTTGGGAACTTGATCTGCTGGCCGGGAGGAGGCTGTACGCTGCTTCTCCGGGATGGTCTTGGTCGCGGCTGGCCGAGAGGCGCCACTTGCCGCAGGTTCCCGGCGAGGGCTGAGGATCTCTGCCTCCAGCCCGGGAACCCGGCGCGGGCTCTCCGGAAGAAGCACTTCTCCCGAGGTGGTCGTGGCCTGCACCGGGGTCTCCTCGATCACCGGATGTGCTTCCGGGGTCGCAGCGGTAGACGGTGCGGCACCGGAAGCCGCAGGCTCACTTCCTCGGGTAAAAGGGCGAGGAGGTGAATGAGAAGCCCGAGCCGGGCTGGGAGTCCGAGTCCCGGGAGGAGGAGGAACAGCAGGTGACGGGAGCTCGAGTGCATCCCTGAAAGGAAATGTCTTAGTAATAGTTATGGAGAAAGCAAAGTCAGATAACATAAGGCAAAGAGGACGTACCCGGAATCCACAAGGGGAGGACCCCTTTGCCGGCGCCGAGCAGGCTTCTCGGTTGTCTGCTTACTCGGTTTGTTCTTCTTGGGGGGGTTGCCGGGGTTATCGGCCCCCTCGGTGTCGGAAGCCGCACGCTTCCGGCTCTCGGCACGTTTGGTCCCGGTTGTCGGTTTCGGAACCACAGCTGAGGCCCAATTCAGAGGGAGAGCGTCAATAACATCGAGAATCTGGCAGTTAATCTCATCCTCATCATCCGAAGAAATGAAAACTGCCTCTGGAGTTGAAGGATTACCCGGGGCCTTGACGAAAGGGATGGCGAGGTGGTCTTCACCGTCGGGATCCTCTCTCGGCATCACGTCCGGTTTCGGGAAGTCCGGCGTGTAATTCCCATTGACGTGGACGGCGTCTTCTTCGTGTTGACGCTCGAACAACTGCGCAAACAAATTAGGCCGTGTCGGTGTCCAGGTGAACGCATGTACGAAGGCGAAGGCACGAAAGACTGGTATAAGCACCTGGTCGCATGGTTTTCTCCGGCATCCCCCAATGACCCCCCAAGAGTAGTCCTCCGTCATCTCCGTCCGGGCAATAGCTCGAACGCGACGGACGACCCCGGCATGGCTTAGCCCAAAGATACTAGTCCTAGTGGGATCATAGTTCCCGGACATGTGGCACATCTTGTGCACTCGGTTTTGAAGGGGGCAGACACGGCGAACAATGAAGCACCGCAAGAGATCATCCCCGGTCATCTTCTGGGTCAGCACGTGCAGAACGTCGTGCATGCAACTGATCTCCTCATTATCCGGAAGCTTCTTCCAGAGACGGAACTCGCGCGGAGGACCGATGACGAACTCCGGCAGATTGATGAAGTCCGGGTTCGAGGATCCCAGACCATCTCCCGAGTGCTCCCGGTTCTTCACATAGAAGAAACTCCACTGCCACTTCCGGCAGGACTCTAGTCCCTTAACTATGGGGAATCCGGAATCCGCGCGGGGAATGATGGTGGCCGCTCCACAATCCACTAAGTCTTTAACCTTCTTATCCGGATTGGGGATGGCTTGGCGACGGAGAATAAAGTACTTGGCCCAGAGATCCAAGAAGGGTCAGATGCCGAGGTATGCCTCCGCATATGTGGTGAAGACCGAGAGCATCATTATGGCGTTGGCGGGAAGATGGTGAGGTTGAAGGTCATAGAGGTCGAGGAAGTCGCGGAAGAAGGGGTTTGCCGGAAGCCCAAACCCTCGCTCGAAGTGCGCAAGGAATACTACGTATTCCCCGGGTTGGGGTTCCGGTGCAATCTCCTCTCCCGGGAGACGGCTCTCGACTTCCGGAGGAATCCGGTGAGTCCGATACAGCCAGTCCAGATCGGACTGCTTGGTCTCGGACCCATCCCAGCATCCCCGGGTACGTTCTTCGCCCATGTCGGAGACGTACGCAGGGGTATCCGAGCTACTCTGCAGACGCAGCGGCGGTCAGTCGGAGTTAGTCTATCGGAAACTAGGATGTCGGAGCGCAAACTGCTAAACACTACCGGATTGGTGGGAAACAAGATCTACCGTGGGCAAGATAATCAAAACAAATGTGAGGAAAAAAGGGGCAGGCTAAAACTCTTACGAAGTGCTGCAAGTGAATAATCTACGCCCTACCGCGGCAATGCATCAACACCGTGCGTCTTGTGCGCGCCGCTCAAGTGGTGCTCGCCGGCGGTGGCTCTACCGGACTTGCGCTACGGCACGGCCGGGCTCAGGCGGTTGCTCTACGGAGGAAATCGTCGGAGCAAAGAAGAAGAACTCACCGGAGAAGAGAAGGTCGCCGAGGGCGACGGTGTCCGGGCTCCGGCGAATGACGACTGTGACGGTGTGCAGGCTCCGGCGGACGGCGACAAAGGCAGCGGCGGCGGGGCGCTCGAGACGGCGAGGGAAGAAAGTACGAAGGAGAAGAAGAAGGGGAGGAGGCCGTTCCGGTCCCCTATTTATGGGGGGGATTCCGGAGCGGTTTCCGATTTTCCCGCCCACGATCTCCACGATCGTGGGTGGAATCTGTTTTGTGCCGCAGGGCACGTGGCACTATCCGGAGCGCCCGATCCGGCCACACCGAGGGCCACACGGCCCCAACGGTTGGATTCCGGATCGGATGCGGCTCCCCGGCGCGGGAACCCAAGCGACGCCGTGCGTGCGCAGAGGCACTCGAGTGCGTCTCTGCGCAGACGGGACGTCGGGTGGGCCCTGGCTCAGTGTCTCGAATTCATCGGGAGATCAACGGTCGAGATTCACTGGGATGGTACTATCCGGTCGCAAGCTTCGCCTCCCGGTTAAGGCAATCTCGGTGGGAAGATCTCGGTAAAAAGATCTCGGGAAAAATCGACCTCGTCATGGAACAAAAGGATGATGTAATTTGTTCTCGGAAAATTGTTGTTTAAAGCTGATCCCGCACATCATCCGAGGTCGCTGTGTAGCACCAGCTTCGGGGACTAGTGTCGAGGGGCTGCCCCCCGGGTAGGGGCAGATCCCGGTATAATCCAGTAAATATCAACAGTACTTGACCTTTGGCGACAGCAAGGGACACCTCCTGGTGTGCCGAAAGGGCAGCTTGACCCTTGGGCACTAGAAGAAGGCAAAGTGCCTCCTGGCAGCCGCAAGGGTCAGCTCTAGCAGCTATAAATAGACACCCCCGGCCCTCACAATCGCAGCACAAGCATGAGCGGGTGGTTCCTCTAAGAACTAGCTTCTCGAAGATGTCTTTGCTGGTAGGCTAAGACATTTTCGGGAGGCTAGGCCTAGGGATACTCATCCTGAGACGAGCTCGGACGTCTCCGGGAAGGATCCCGGATCTAGGACTCCGGGGAGACTCCCGGGTGGAGGTGTACTCGGCTTTACCGGATAGGCATTCCGGGTAAGTACTAACCGGAGTGTGTATCTCGGTCTTGATCTTATGCAGAAGAGGCTCAGTGGCAAGCAGGGAGGTATCCGGAGTAAGGGCTTCCGGTAGGCCGTCAACGGTCCGTAGCAGGCTTTCCCGTCTATAGCGGGGGGAAGTACCATTCCGCCTGACACGGAAGCATGGTCACCTCCCGCCTGACACGGAAGCATGGTCACCTCCCGCCTGACACGGGAGCACGTCAACCGGTACGATCGTGCTACGACAAGACCTGACATGCCTAGCCCGGCAATCCGGAAAAGGCTATCCGGGATGGGCAAAGACATGTCTTGTCTCTGACAAGGGGACAATGATGATGCAGGACGGCGCCTGCCGTCCTTAACGAGATGATGACGAAGGGGCTACACCGGATAGCCCGGCGACTAGGCCGCACTAGCCGGTGACGGCATGCCGGCTAGGCCTGTCCGGTGGGGCCAAGCCAAGTTAGGGTTTCCGGCCCTCCTGGCCGGACCTCTATAAAAGGCGCCATAACTGCTCCTGAGAGGGAGAGACCAACTTCAGAGCCAAAGCTATAGTCGCATTTACTCTTAGAGCAGTTACTCCTTCTCACCTTGAGTTCATCTAGTTCTCTGTACTCCTTCCTTTGACAGATCTTGTAGCAAGTTGTAGTCCTTGCACCACCAATATATAGAGAGGAAAGGCAGGAGTAGGGGTGTTACCTCCTCACGAGGGCCCTGAACCTGGGTATATCGTGTGTGTGTTGTGTACCTTCGTGCATTTCTTCGTATTTGTTAGATCTTCCTCTTTGCACTTTGGTCTTATTCCTTGTTCTTGGGAGATCTCGGTGTTACCGGGATCGTCCCCGTGTGAGCTCTTCAGCTCGCTATCCCTCTCCGGATCCACCAACGTCCAGCGGCCCCACAAATTAGCCATCCTATGGCATCTGCCGTGACACCACCACGACAACCGTCGCTTCTCAGACTCCAACCGCGCGCGTGCCGGCGGTGGTCTCCTCGGCTCCTCCACCTTCCACCGCGGCGACGGCGGCGAGAGGCGCTCCCGTCGACGAGGAAGAGGAAGCGGCAGACCTCGGGTCCCGCTACTAGCTCCCCTCCATAGTCGATGAAGACGCCCTCCAAGACCTGGAGGCCGTCGGCTATCTCCCCACTCGGGAGGACTGCCAATGGAGATCCGCCTTTGGAGACGTCATCCCGGCTCCAAAAGCCGGGGAACGGGTAATCCTCACCTCCCATCTAGTTAGGGGAATGGCTCTGCCGCCTTCCGCCTTTTTTAGCGAGGTCTTAGATCACTATGGGCTCCAGCCCCACAACATAGCGCCCAATAGCATTTTAGTCTTAGCCGGCTTCACAGCTCTGTTCGAGGGCTACCTAGGTATTAGGCCTAGTTTAGACTTCTTCAGATACTGTTTTCGTTGCCGGCGTCAGACCGTGCCAGACGGCGGGCTGGCAACCTGCGGCAGTGTTACTTTTAACTGCCGCCAGGGCCGCCAATGGTATCCTAAGATACCATACCTCGAGTCCGTCAAGGGCTGGACGTCCACCTTCTTCTACTGCCAAGACATGGCAGCGCCTGGGCGCCAATTTGGCATCCCGGAATTTGTCAACGTGCCGCCTATGCCAAGGCCATGCTGGGACGAGGCGGTGCCCAAGCTGACGGAGGAACTCCGCCTTTTCCAAAGGCCGATTGAATTCCTCACCCGGACGATGGCGCCCCCTCTGCTGGACGGGGTCGACACCGTCATCTGCTGGCTCGGCCGGCAGATTCTCCCCCTGCGGTACAGCCCGCACAAAATGTGTCAGTATTCGCCTACTGCCACGGCCTCTCTCCGCGTAAGCGAAGAGAGGCCGCCGGTTGCCGACCTGGCGTTCCGGCTCCGCAGCCTCGTCAAGGCGGGGCTGGTGAAGGCGGTGGAGGGCGTGCCCATGCACACCCACGACAACCCTCCCATCGAGGTAGATATCTTGCTCCTTGCCCCTTTTTGACAGCTTCGCCGGCTAATCTTGAGTTCCATTAATACTTGTCTTCTTTTTCAGATCTCCGACTTGGGGGAGGATGACCTGGCACCCGACTTCTACGAGTCGGAAGCCGGGAAGACTAAGAAGCGCAAAGCATCCGGCGCCGCTTCATCCACGGCGATCGCCGAGAGGAAGAAACGGATCGCAACGGCTACCGAGCTGGCTCTCGTCAACATTGACGAGAACGCGGGGATTAACATCCCCCGAAGGTACTCAATTTTTCCTTTAACAGTTCAACGAGCTTCTTTAATACTAGCACCCAATTGACTGTGCTTGGTGTTTATTGACAGGGAAAGAGTCACAACTTCCCGGTTTACGACCAGGCTTCTTACCAAGGGTAAGCGGCCTCAAGGCAGCTCGCCTGTTACCGTGCCGCCAACTCCCCAGCCCCGGGCCGGCAACTTTATGGGCGACGCTCGTCGCTAGCCCCTGGCTCCGGCTTCTGGCACGCCGCCAAGGACCTCCTCCACTGACCGCGCACCCAAGACTCCCCACCTTTTGGCTGAGGCTACGGCCGATGAAGCCGCTCAATCGCGCGCCGCCAAGGAGGAGTTACTGGAGGCGGCTGCCAGCGGGTCCCAGAGGGCAGCCCCGACTGCAGGAGGCGGCAAAGTTAGGGACCGTTGGTCCACCTTCACGAAGGCCAAAGAGTCAGCCTTGGCTTTTGCCAACTTCACCTCCCAGGCCTTCGCCGATTTGGAGGGCGGCCTGTCTGTAAGTTTTTATAACTCCGGCATATACATAGTCTTTCCCCCGAGCACTTAGATGGCAAGTCAAAAAAAAAAATTGGCTGCCGGCTTAGTGGTTATTCGACAATATGTTTTATGCCTTTGCTTTTTCCTGCAGGGCCTTGTGTCCGCCAACGTTGAGCTTGTCTCCTCCCGATTCGAGATAAACCAGCGGTGCCGCGACCTGAAGAAGGATTGCAAGGCCAAGGACCTGCGGATTGCCGAGTTGGAGGCGGCTCGCAAAAAAGATGAAGGTAGGGTTGATCCTTTTTGCCTTCAGCTATCTTTTCGACTTATGTTGCCGTCAATCATTTAGTTAGCGAATCCATATTTGTAGAACTGCTAGACCATGCCCAGGATATACTGAAGGCGTCCACTGATATGTAAGCTCTTATGAATGAAGCTTCCGATTTGGCAGCCGCCAACTTGGCGACGAAGGAGGATCACCAGAAGGAGATGGAGGCCCAACAGCTGAAGTTTGCGCGGAAATCTAGCCAGCTCACTGGTGAGCTGGAAAGCCTGCGCAAGAAGTTGGCGGAGGCGGAGAAGACGGCTGCCGAGGAAATCTCCAAACAGACTTCTCGCGCCCAAACTGCTGAGGACGCGTTGACGGCTCATATGATTGAGCTGTCCGCTTTCCATAACTCGGCCCTTGGTAATTTCTCACTCCTTTCTTGATTTTGCCATTTTGCTTAGCCTGAGCCAAACTGATGGTTTTATTTTTGATGCAGTTCCCGCCGGTTTGGGCGACGACAAGGTTGTCAGCCCCCGCCTGGATCGCCTTGCGCGTCTATGCGAGCTGATCACCGAGACTTTGGCAGCGTCCAAGCGGTTTGCCGCCAAGTTCTTCATCTCCTCTGGCAGCCAGGAACCGACCGAATTCAGCGACGTGCCCCATATGTTGGAGCAGGCTACCAAGCTACACAAGAGCTCGCTGAAGTCAGCGGCGCGGGGTGGTGCCAAGACTGCACTTGGACTATTCATGGCGCACTACCCCGAGGCGGAGATAGAAGCTGTCACCGAAGGCATGCCGTCTACATATGAAGCCGGCAGCGAGGTCGAGCCGCCCGCTGTTCCGGACAGTGTTGCCAGCTACGCCACGCGTGTTGCCGACATGGTGGATACTTCAATCTTCTACCGGCGCCATCTTGTGCCTGCCGCAGGAGAAGCTGGAGCTACCGGCACGGCCGAGGCGGAGGGGAGTGACAGTTCCGGGGCTGAAGTTGTCAGCACTCAAGCCTGATGTAGACGCTCCCCCGAGCCATAGTTTCCTTGCCTTCTTCTGACATGTTTCTTCAGCCCATGAAACAATGCAACTTTAACTTGTAATATTTGTATATACTTTTGTTGCTGCTCTGCTAAGCGAGAAAACTAGCTGACAAGTTTTTATTTTGCCTTATTTATATGGCCCGCCTTAATTTTACCCTGACTTATATGTTTGACTTTTTGTATGTTGACGAACCTCAGCCGGTAACTTTAGCTGAAACAACCAGGGCTAAACCATGCGTTTAGGATCAAAAACCAAAGCCAACATGTTGGTGCCAAAGACATACTACTAGGCGAACCACACATAAGTAATCAGAGGTAAAGGAATTAGGCGGCGCAAAAAGTTTATTTTTGCTTTAGGTTGGCTCGAAAGCTGCAAGTATCTACCAGTTTGAACCTTTGCACGGAGCTAGAAAAATAGGTAACTTAGATACATAGGGGAAATATGATTGCAAGAAAAGACAAAAGATGGCATGCTTCTCAACACAGATGAGGAACCATAGACTTTTATTTCATAATCATATATAACTTATTACAATTATAAATTGCTAAGTGTAGAAAGGACGTAGCTGCTCAATATTCCAAGGCCGTCTTGTTTGTTCGAACGGATCGTCAATGCCTCTTTTGCGATTGGTTCCCCTTTTTCCTGCCGCCTTCTTGCGCCTCTTCTTTTCATCTTCGTCGCGGATGTCGGCCAGGTAGTAGGAACCATTGAGCAGCGCCTTTGTGACTATAAACGGTCCTTCCCATGGCGGGGATAACTTGTGCAAGCCTTTTCTGTCTTGAATTAGGCGGAGAACCAGGTCACCTGTTCTGAAGCTTCGCTTCCGCACTCTCCGGCTATGATAGCGGCGAAGTTGTTGCTGGTACAAGGCAGAGCGATGTAGAGCGACGTCTCTTTCTTCGTCTAGCAGGTCTAGGCTATCCTGTCTTGCACCTTCTACGTCTTGCTCGATGTAGGCTTGAACTCTTGGTGTCGTGGTGGTGTCACGGCAGATGCCATAGGATGGCTAATTTGTGGGGCCGATGAACGTTGGTGGATCCGGGGAGGGATAGCGAGCTGAAGAGCTCACACGGGGAGGATCCCGGTAAAACCGAGATCTCCCAAGAACAAGGAATAAGACCAAAGTGCAAAGAGGAAGATCTAACAAATACGAAGAAATGCACGAAGGTACACAGCACACACACGATATACCCAGGTTCAGGGCCCTCGTGAGGAGGTAACACCCCTACTCCTGCCTTTCCTCTCTATATATTGGTGGTGCAAGGACTACAACTTGCTACAAGATCTGTCAAAGGAAGGAGTACAAAGAACTAGATGAACTCAAGGTGAGAAGGAGTAACTGCTCTAAGAGTAAATGCGACTATAGCTTTGGCTCTGAAGTTGGTCTCTCCCTCTCAGGAGCAGTTATGGCGCCTTTTATAGAGGTCCGGCCAGGAGGGCCGGAAACCCTAACTTGGCTTGGCCCCACCGGACAGGCCTAGCCGGCATGCCGTCACCGGCTAGTGCGGCCTAGTCGCCGGGCTATCCGGTGTAGCCCCTTCGTCATCATCTCGTTAAGGACGGCAGGCGCCGTCCTGCATCATCATTGTCCCCTTGTCAGAGACAAGACATGTCTTTGCCCATCCCGGATAGCCTTTTCCGGATTGCCGGGCTAGGCATGTCAGGTCTTGTCGTAGCACGATCGTACCGGTAGACGTGCTCCCGTGTCAGGCGGGAGGTGACCATGCTTCCGTGTCAGGCGGGAGGTGACCATGCTTCCGTGTCAGGCGGAATGGTACTTCCCCCCGCTATAGACGGGAAAGCCTGCTACGGACCGTTGACGGCCTACCGGAAGCCCTTACTCCGGATACCTCCCTGCTTGCCACTGAGCCTCTTCTGCATAAGATCAAGACCGAGATACACACTCCGGTTAGTACTTACCCGGAATGCCTATCCGGTAAAGCCGAGTACACCTCCACCCGGGAGTCTCCCCGGAGTCCTAGATCCGGGATCCTTCCCGGAGACGTCCGAGCTCGTCTCAGGATGAGTATCTCTAGGCCTAGCCTCCCGAAGATGTCTTAGCCTACCAGCAAAGACATCTTCGAGAAGCTAGTTCTTAGAGGAACCACCCGCTCATGCTTGTGTTGCGATTGTGTGGGCCGGGGGTGTCTATTTATAGCTGCTAGAGCTGACCCTTGCGGCTGCCAGGAGGCACTTTGCCTTCTTCTAGTGCCCAAGGGTCAAGCTGCCCTTTCGGCACACCAGGAGGTGTCCCTTGCTGTCGCCAAAGGTCAAGTACTGTTGATATTTACTGGATTATACCGGGATCTGCCCCTACCCGGGGGGCAGCCCCCCGACAACGGTGGCGACATTGCCCGTCGCCGCCGCCGCAGGGCGTGAGGTTGCGCCGCCCATCACTGCCGCGGGGATAGTTTCGGTCGCCGGAGCGCCGGAAGCCGTGGAAGCGATGTCTTGGCCGGTGGACATCGCCGTGCTTGGAGGTCGTCGGAGGAGAGTGCTCGCCGGAGTTCGCTCGGAGCAAGAAGCGGGAAAGTGGAAGAGCAAGAGGTCGAGGAGAGCAAAGGCAGGGGTGCAAAAATGAACCGTTCGGTTCCCTATTTATAGGTCCAGGCATTGCTCCCTGTGCAAACGGCGTTTTTAGTCGGACACGTGTCCAGCAACCGCTGCGGCGCATGATCGTACGATCTCCACGCCTCCTCTTTTCCCGCGATTCGTGATCATGGCGAGATTCCCGCCTAGGCCGTTTTCAAACTGTCGTGAGCCGGCTAAGTGGAATCCATCAAGAAGAACGAAGTAGCCGTCTTTTCCCATGTTGGATAAAGGCGGCCGCGTGTCAATATCAAGACACGCATGCCTCGTTGATTTTCAGAATGGTTCAATTCCTGCAGCCGCCAACATTGGCAAATGAAGAATCAAGAAGAAGTCGGCGCCTGGAGAACTCCAACCTTTCTGGGGGCTAATGTTGGGGATATATCAACTAGGGGTATCACCAACATGGATCAATCCGGCTAGTCCAGGGTGGCCCAAGGGTGGTAAGGCTGAAGTCTGCCGAGCGGCCCAGATAGCTGACGTACAAGGAAGTAGGCGGACGGTCCAAGGAAGGCGGAAGGCCGAAGCCCATCAAGCCACCAAGTCCAAGACGGAAGGCGGCAACTAAGCCGGCTAGGTCTAGGACTCTGATTACTTGCCGGACAAGTACTTGCCTTGCATCCTGGGGTCTGGCCGCCTATATAAACCGGCCACCAGGGAGCCTTTAGGGCACGCTTCAATACGCATCATACACATTGTAACCTGTTCACGGCTATTGCCTCATAGTGAATTATAGCAGCACGTAGGATCTCGCCACCGCTGTGGGATCCGAAGCTAGGTAAACTCGCTGTGTTCAATCCCGTCCTCGACGACACCAACCTTCTTCCCCACAATCCATACGTAGGCTAGAGGACCCCCGTCTCCTATCAATTATGCCGATACCACGACAAGAGGCAAGAGAATTGACACTGTCGAGGTCGGCAATATACCAGCAGAATTTGCGTCGGTACCATAGTCGGAAAATCCACCCACGGGTGCTCAGAGAAGGAGACTTGGTCTTGAGGTTGATACAAAGGACTGTCGGAGGGCACAAATTATCACCTCCATGGGAGGGGCCATTTATCATTAGCAGGGCCTTGCACAACGATTCATACTACCTTGTAGACGCATAGGAAGCCAGGAGTGATGGACAGGTCGGGAGAGGAAACCAAGAGGCCGTGGAATGTAGCTATTCTTCGCCCATTTTACTCATAAAAGGCGCAGTGTATGTATCCGAGTTATAAATGAATGAAATGCCGGCACTCCAAGTTGAACTCGGGGACTGCCATGTTTGTCTATACTTATGTTTTTTCTTGCAGTGTTTTTCTTTATTGCTTTTGTATGTCGGCACCCCGACTTAAAACTCGGGGACTGCCTGGAATGTTATGTGCATCCTATGTTTGTATCGTCCATATGCCGAATAAAACTTGACCTTGTTTTAACCAACAAGTAATGTATGTTGTATGAGGAGATCTCGTGACTCGACTGACAAACACCTAAAAGGTAGGCAAGAGCAGAGATTGTTAAGATAGTGAACACGAAAACAACCTCGGGAACTCGGTCCAGGCTATATTCGGCACATGTTGTATCTTGCTATCCTTGTCTTCCATTTATTTTCCTGGATGTCGGACGACTTTAAACCAAACCTCAAAAGTTTACAAGTACTGTATGTTGTAAATGGCGATTTTGTGACTCGACTGTCAGACACCGAAATGGTAGACAAGAGAAGAAATGGCCAAATACAGTAAACATGAAGCAAACTCGGGAACTTGGGGCGGAGAAATTCAACATCATAAGATTGTTCGGTAACTTAGCAAAATAAGCGTGACTGTTTTGAGCATCTACTTAAGAATGTGTATTACATGTTGCACCCGGCATTCCGGGGATTTGATAAGTTTGAGCTTAAGATTTATGCAGCCGAGCCAGAGACACCAGTATCGGCAGCAGGAGTCGCGGAAGCAGGAGTCTCGATAGTCGAGGTTGAAGGCGCGGCGACAGTACCGGACATCGGAGCGAGTGGAGTCTCGGAGGCGGCCGGCTGGGCCTGGCCGGTAGCTTCTGGGATAGGAAAGTCGGTAGCGGCCGACAAAGGAATGTCGGCTGTGGCCGGCTCGACGACGACGTCGGCATCAGAAGGGGGAGTCTTAGCGGGCGCAATAAAGGGAGTGTCGGGAGCTCTTGACTTGGAAAGCTCGAGAACTTGCTCGGCACCTCAAGACGGAGTCAGGATCACCGGGGTCTCCTTGGCAGCCTCGGGAACTTTGGCGGGAGTCTCGGGGACTTCATCTTCGGCAGTCAGCTCGGCGGCTTCTTCTTCATCAGACTCGGCCTCCTCGCCATGCTCATCAGCCTCATAGTCCTCATCGTTGGTATAGGTGTCGCCCTCGACATATTGATGGGGCTGAGAGTAGCGCGCCATATAATCGGCAAGTTCTTGGCGCAGCGTGATCTTGGCGGGGTCGGTAATCCATGGAGATCCTTCACGCTGTGTCCGCACTTTCTCTAGATTAATACCTTCGTGCCAAGACGGCACGAAGGCCAAATCCTGGTCAGCACCAGCGCGGGACGCAGAGGATCACCAGGCCCGGAGCCGGCTCTCAGCATTTCTCAGTCGGTCGGCCAAGTCCGAGACATTGCTGGGCGGGACAGTGCCGGGCCATAGAACCTGGTGCGCGTTAATGCTGGCATCCAGCAACTCGGTGCCAGTTAGCTTGAGAGGGGTAACTCAGGCACTTAAAGCACCCAGGTGTGGTCGTCGACTTCCTAGTCAGACGAAATCGAACCTGCTTCAGCGTGTGACGAGGGTGTAACTCGACAAATCCCAGGGTTGTCCACCCTGGGTTGATTGAGGGGGAGAGAGAGCGTTGGTGATCACGACGGCTGACAAGCGGGGCGATTTACCCAGGTTCAGGCTCCCGGAGGATAACACCCTACTTCCTGCTTGTCTGGTATTGATTTCGAGTTGAGATTACAATGGAGAGATGTCAATCTCGCTAGGGTTTGTGGTGGCGGCTATGAGCGTGTCCTTGGACGAGCAACCCTCCTGGCCTTTATAGGTAGGCCAGGTCTCGGGTGAACGGTGTCGATGGCATTTACAGATATGGTAAGCCGCATGACCTAACCGGCTAGAACTAGGTCACACCTTCGTAACCTTGGCGTGGCCCAGGTAGCCTCATCGTGGGGTAGTCGAAGAGTAGCCCCACGTCAGTAGCCCCCGAGTGCTTGGTCGAATCGTAGAGTCGAGCAAAGGACTCATTCCTTCTGGGCACGCCACCATGTCGCTTGTGCTTGAGTTTGGACTCGCTTTCTTCAGTCGAAGAGCACGCTCCCGATGGGAGTAAATTGTGCAGTCGAAGTACTTTGTCTTGGCTTGTATGTAACTTGTTTCTATTCGCCCTGCTGGCTTACTGTATGTTGATTCGGCCGGCTGGGCTTACTGTTTTTTCTTTGTCACCCGGATAAATTCTTCGAGTGCTCGGTTGGGCGCCATGTCTGGTTTATTTTCAGCTGTAAAGCTTACTTCTCGAATCATGCGCTCGAGTTCTTCCTCATAAGTGTCTGAGCTGCCCGCATAGCAGTTGCCTTGCCGACGTCATTGATGACACTTCGTAGCACGTCTCTGCTCCTGATGGGACGTGACGAACGGGCCCCACTGTCAGTGTTGACTCTAGCCAGCAGTTGCCGCTTATCTCTAATTTTGGGCGCGAAATTTTCGCGGCGTGATGATGGCGCCTTGATCCCCGTGCGTAGTGGGCGGAGTGGGGGGCGACAGTTAGCCTCTCCGTGTGACACGTGGACGGCTGGATGCTTTCGCTGGGAACGGTTCCTTCACGAACGGCTGAGATGGACTGCTCTTCACGGCATAAGTACTGCGCCGCGGCGCAACAGCAAGTCATCTTCCCCAATCGTCCTTGCCTCCATTCCTTGCGCCATTCTTGCCCTCCTCCAAGCTCTTTGCCATTTGTCCTCTCATCTTCCGTGAGCGCCCAATCTCGATGGGGAAGTCGAAGGCTACTGCCAGCACCGCCGCCGCCGACGCAGGGGTGATGAAGAAGCCGGACGGTGACTGGCAGAAGTCGTCGGTGAAGAAGGCTGATCTCGAGGTTCTTCGCACGCAGGGCCTGCTGCCCCTGACGGACCAGGCCACGGTACGTGTTCCTGGCAAAGAGGTCTACCCTGCTCCTCGCGAGGGGGAGCACGTTTGCTTCGTGGATTTCCTTCCACGGGGCTTCGGGTTCCCTCTCCACGATTTTGTTTGTGGTCTTCTGTATGCCTATGGGGTTCAAATCCACGATCTGACCCCCAATGGCGTCTTAAGCATCACGAGCTTTATCGTGCTCTGCGAGTGCTTTATGGGGATCACTCCCCACTGCACTTTATGGAAGTCGCTCTTCCTTGTTCGGAAGAACGTTGGGAAGAGCGGGTTGACATACCAAGTGGGCGGCTTCGGCATCCAAGTGCGCGGCGACACCGCGTACTTCTAGATGAAGAAGTCGGATTCCGTCCAGGGGTGGCGGAAGCGGTGGTTCTATATCAGGTGCGACCAGGAGGGTCTCGCCGGATTCAACGGCGATCGCGAGTTGCGGAAGACGCACGTCTGGGCGCACCCGCTCACTGAGGAGGAGAAGGAGGCCGTGAGATCGTTGTTGGGCCTTTTGCGCAATCTGCTCAAGTCCCTGGGACGCGAGTCGGGCGGCGTCCACCTTATGGCAACTTTCTTCATGCTGCGAGTCCAGCCGCTCCGCGCTCGTCCCCACCCGATGTGGGCAGTCGAGGGCGCCGGCGACCCGCCACTTGACGACGAGGAGGTGGAGACCAAGGTGAGGGGCATCACAAGCCTCGGATCCGCAGACCCCTGCAACGTCAGATGTCTTGTCGCCGTGTACGGAGCGGCGAACCCTGTTCCTGGGTAAGCTTTTGCGTTTCTCTTTTCCTTGCTTGATTTCTTGATCTTCTGTTTCTTGATTCGACTTGACTTTGTTTGTTGCAGGGTCGCTCTCTTCTGGTCAGCCTTCCTCCACTCCCAGAAAACGGACCTCACAACGAGGCGACGTATGTGGAGGAGGAGGGTGACGATGAAAACATTCCACCCGACGTCTCTCCGAGTGACGAGGCGGATGAAGAAGAGGAAGAGGAGCCCGCGCGGAAGAAGCATAAGATGCGGAGTGGCGGCGACTCTGCGACTGCTTCGTCGCCCGCGAAGGATGCAGCTGCTGACTTGGAGGAGGCTGGCATGTCTTCTTCGGGTGTGCGGTCGCAGGACAACTGGGACGAGCCTTGGCTGATCCTCCTGTCAGCTCTGCGCCACTGTGCGCGTTTGCTCGGATGCCGTCTGTCTCCCTGGGGAGCGATGATGAACTCGAGACCACCAGGTAAGTTGTTCTTTCATTTTTGTTGCGTCGAGTTGCCTTCATGAGATTCAGGCTTCGAGTTGATTTTGTTTGAATCTTGTGCCAGTTACCGCTCTGGCGGCGTCAGCTCCCCTCCACGCGAAGTGGAGCACACGTCTGCTCCCTCGACCGAGCTAATTATGCGGGTGGCGGTCGAGGAGCATGCGCAGGCTGGTGGCTCTGTGGCGCCGAGTGGCACTGCCCCATCGACTTCGGTGGACGTCGACCTCCTGGACCACGTAAGTACTTGTTCTTGTTCTTGTTTTCCTGAAGTTTCATCGGGTGCGCGAACAGCGCTCCCGATGGAAGTAGCCCCCGAAGGTGTGGGTGACTAGGATAGTCGCCTGCAACTTTATAATTTTTTGCTTGTTTTCCAGCCATATTACCGCCAACAGCTTGAGGCAGCCACTGCCTATGTTCGCCTGGAGAAGGAGAGGGATCAGCTGCGCACCTCTCTGGACCAGGCTACTAAGCGGACTGCAGAGTTAGAGCTGAAGCTTCAGGCTCAGGCTGAGCTTGAGAAAGCGCTGCACGAGTCTCAGGAGCGTGAGCGTGTGCGGGTCGTCCAGGAAAAGACCCAGGTCGACCGCCTGCTCGCACTCGCCGGTGCCCTTGGAGGTGAGCTTTTCGTCTTAACGCCTACTTTTGTCTCTGCTTGATTTGCTTTTTGTTGACCTTTGACCCTTTGTCCAGAGAAATGCGGTGGCACTCCTCCGGAAGGCTCGTCCAGTGATGACGTCGACTTGGCCACCGCGATCGGGTTTATTGATCGCGTCTACGCGTATGCCTCCGCTGCACTGCAGAAGTCGACGGCGGCGCTGTAGAAGTCGACAGGAGTGCTGGCGACTGTGCATCGGAGCATCTTTCCTAGCACGCCGCCACCGACTGCCGTCGATGCCCTCAAGGCGCCGTTTGAAGACGATGCGACCACCCTCGCGGACTTCACTCGGACGCAGACGGTACGCGGCTCTGAGCTCACCTTCCAGCTTCTGCTTGGTCACCAGGTCGCTGGTGACTTCGAGAAAGTTGTTAGCGGCTTCCCTCGGAGCCTGATGGCAAGACCGCGTCCCTTAACGGGGTGAAGGCTCAGGCTACACAGCTGGCTTTGAAGCTTGTGGCCACCTTCGAGAAGGGGATCGCCAAGGCAACCGAGGCGGCTGCTGCTCGGAGGAGTCGCTCCCGGTCGGAGTCAATAGCATAGGGACCTTGTAGTTTAGGATTTGAAACTCGTAGTAGTCTGTGCTTGTAATGACTTATATTTTGTCGGGTCTTCTGGCCTTGAACTATCTTTTGTGCTGAATTATATCTTTTTCACTTCAACTCTGCTTTGGTTGAGAAGTCGTCTTTTCTGTATTGACACTGCATATTCGTGACAGACTGGCCTGCATGAGTCCACTTCCGTTGCTCCGACGGCTGGCGCGAGTGGCGAGGGAGGTTCTCGTTCGACTACGGCGGTACGCCGTCGTCGATCAGCACCAGTTCCTCAGCGAAGCACGAACGACCAACGGTTAATCACCTATATGAGGAACAAGGAGGTTGACCTCGAGGCGAGGTTGAAGCGTGCCGAGTTGGAGTTGGAGCGCTCTAAGTCGCGCCCTGCCGCGGAGTTCTCTCAGCGTGAGGACTTCTTTCTTGGCGAGATTGATCTGATCATTCGATAGCTGCAAGGTTGGTAGCATTTTGCCTGTGACTTCCTCCTTGCGATTTGTGAGTTGTAACGCTTGCGGTTTCTTGATGCAGATGTGAACCCTGATTGGCAGGCCGAGCAGGCTCGGGTTGAAGAGCGGGTCACCTGGGAGGCAACTGGCGATTCACACGAGGCGCGCCACTTCTGGTCGAACAGATCGAGAGGGCGGATTCTCGCGTGTATGCTTGATCGTAGCTGGCGGGCTGCTTTTCTCCCGGAAAGTTGCAGGAAGACCCTCTGGCACATCCATTGCGTGTACTTCCCGCACAATGCTCAGCCCCACGAGTTGGCCATGTTGCTGGAGGGCGACGGTGACGCGTTGAAGGAGGTTGTCGACGCCCAACTCGTCGCCGGGGCGAATGTGGCGCTGGCGTATGTCCGACTGCACCGGCCAAATCTTCCTCTGGAGAGGCTGTTGGGTGGCCTGCCTGGGGATGACGATTACGCCGATACCTTGCAAGTTGCCGCCAAATGATTCAACGGGTCCAAAAGCTGAGTGAGCGCGTCGTAGGGCCACTCGACGCGCAAAGGACGAGCCTGTAGATTAAGGGTAGCAATCTTCTGTTGTATAGGGTTAGCTATGGAAGGCGAATTTGCCAGATGTAAATATCAATGTATGAGGTTGAGGGAGCCCTCGAGTAAGCAAGTTGAAACTGTTTGCCGTTACTATGCGAGTGTTTGTTGTGCCCCCTCGAGTGTACTTAGTGCGACTTAGGCCTAGTTCTTGTGCGACGTGGCCCGAGTGCATCGAGCGCGAGTCGTGAACCTGTATGGCGCAACCCCCAAGTATGTCGAGTGGCGGCCTAGGATTTCAAGTGATACCTCTGAAGCGTAGCCCCCGGGTGCATCCGGCGGCAGCCAAGGATTCTCTGACTTGACCTGTGCGGCGCAGTCCCCGAGTGGTGCGGGTGATGGCCTAGGATTTGCTAGTAGGGCCTGTATGGCAGCCCCCGAGTAATTCGAGTGGCGACCTAGGACTTCAAGTGATACCTGTAGGGCGCAGCCCCCGAGTCTGTCGGGTGGCGGCCTAAGATTTTTGTACTTGACCTGTGCGGCGCAACCCCCGAGTGGCTCGGGTGGTGGCCTAGGATTTCTCTAGTATGGTCTGTATGGCGCAGCCCCCGAGTAGTTCGAGTAGCGGCCTAGGACTTCAAGTGATACCTGTAAGGCGCAGCCCCCGAGTGTGTCGGGCGGCGGCCTAGGATTTTTGACTTGACCTATATGGCGCGACTCCCGAGCGGATCAGGTAGCGGCCTAGGATTTTGCGAGTAAGGCCTGTATGGCGCAGCCCCCGAGTGGTTCGAGTGGCGGCCTAGTCTTTTGACTTGACCTGTTGGCGCTGCCCCCGAGTGGTTCGAGTGGCGGCCTAGGCTTTTGACTTGACATGTTGGCCCTGCCCCCGAGTGGTTCAAGCGGCAGCCTAGGTTAGGAATCACCTTGACTGACAAAGTAAGGGGGAGAACTTGTTCCGTCAATCACTTTATTGATTCTTGCGAGCAGGCCCCCTCGTTAAAACTCTTCCAGTCCCCTTAGGTACCCTGGTAAGGGAAAGAGTGCGTCTGAAACCTGCCGCCTTGACATGCTTTCTCTGGTACAATGATTTGGTCTACTAGGCGTAGAAACGACGAAGTTGTGCGACATTCCACGTGTTGTTGCAGGCTGCTCCCGTCTTTGAGTCCTTCAGGCGGTAGGCTCCATTGCCGATTGCTTCTATCACAATGTATGGGCCCTCCCATGGGGAAGCAAGCTAGTGCACCTTCTTCTGCTTGCGCCGGAGGACTAGGTCGCCTGCGACGAACGCTCTTGGCCGCAGCCTTCGTCCATGGTAGTTGCGGAGGTCTTGCTGATACACGGCTGATCGTGCCAGAGCGATGTCGCGAGCTTCATCCAGGATGTCCATGCTGTCTTCGAGTGCTTCTTCTACATCTGACTCGTCGTAGGCGACCACCCGTGGAGCGTCGAATTTGATGTCGCACGGTAGTACTGCCTCTGCTCCATACACCATGAAGAACGGGGTGTATTGGGTGGATCTGTTCGGCGTGGTTCGCAGGCTCCAGAGGACTGATGGCAGTTCTTCGACCCATGCGCCCGCGGCGCGTCTCAACGGTACTCGCAGGCGCTTCTTGATGCCGTTGCAGACTAGACCGTTGGCCTTCTCGACTTGCCCATTGAACTGTGGGTGTGAAACGGATGCATAGTTGATCTTGATGCCTTGATCCGAACAGAAGTCTTTGAATTCTTCGGCTGTAAAGTTCGAGCCGTTGTCCATGATAATTCCGTTTGGTACTCCGAATCTGAAGATGATGGATCTGATGAAGTTGACTGCTGATGATACGGTCGAACTCGTGATAGGCGCGGCTTCGATCCACTTGTTGAACTTGTCGACTGCCACCAGGAGATGAGTGTTTCCTCCAGGTGAGGATTTCTTCAGCGGGCCTACCATGTCCAGTCCCCATTGGGCGAAGGGCCAGGCTATTGGTATTGTCTTTAGCGCAGATGCGGGTGTGTGTGGCTTGTTGGCGAATTCCTGGCATTCGGGACACTTCCTTACTAGATCTTTGGCGTCTTGCATAGCTGTTGGCCAGTAGAACCCGGCTCGTAGCGCTTTTTCCACCAAGGCCCGACTGCTGGCGTGATGCCCGTAGTCGTCGGCGTGAATGTCGAGTAGGATAGCTTGGCCGTCGACTGGATCCACGCACCTTTGTAGGATTCCTGAGATACTTCTCTTGTATAGCTCACCATTGATGACGGTGAAACTTTTGGAGCGCCGAATGATGCACTTGGCTTCGACTGGATCGGTTGGCAGCCTTTGGTGCAGTATGTGGGTCAGATATGGTCCCGTCCATGTGGCTTCCACCAGCATGACTTCCATGGGTTCCTTCTCCTTGCTTGGCGGGTTGGCGGTGTTTGTTGCCGGTGTGGAGGGGATTGTTGCGGGTCGATTCTTGATGGACCTCTACGTTATGCGCTCAAGGAACACGCCGGGTGGAACTGGTACCTTATCTGACCCCATGTTGGCGAGAGCGTCGGCTTCCTCGTTGCTGTCGCGGCCAATGTGGCGCAGCTCACAGCCGTCGAATGTTCTCTCCAGCTAGTTGTTCAGGTCTCTGTAGGCGATCATGTTGTCGGCGATGGCGTCGCAGGACTTCATGGTTTGTTGCACGACGAGGTAAGAGTCTCCGTAGATCATGAGGTGTGTGGCGCCGCAGTTATTGGCCATCCGCATGCCGTGCATCAGGGCTTCGTACTCTGCTTCGTTGTTGGAGGGTGTTGGGAAGTCCATCTGCAAAACGTATTTCGGTTTGTCTCCTTTGGGGGAGATGAGGACGACTCCTGCCCCTGCCGCTTTGAACCTCTTGGAGCCGTCGAAGTAAATTGTCCATGCATTGGACAAGTCTGGGACATCTGGTAGCTGGGCTTCTATCCACTCGGTGGTGAATTCTGGAAGAACTTGTGCCTTGATCGACTTCGGGTGAGCATACTTCAGCCCCGAGGGTCCTAGTTCGACAACCCACTTGGCGACTCTTCATGTCGCGCGCTGGTTTGTGAGCATGTCTGCTAGCCCAGAGGAGCTTACCACCGTGATCGGGTGTTCGGAGAAGTAGTGGACGACCTTTCTGGAAGTCATGAAGACCCTATAGGCCAGCTTCTGGTAGTGCGGGTAGTTTTGCTTGGACAATGTCAAGACTTCGCTGAGGTAATAGACTGGTCTTTGTACAGGGTGACTGTGACCTTCTTCTTCTCGCTCCACTATGAGTACGGTGCTCACCACCCTATTAGTTGCTGAGATGTACAGGTATAGTGGCTCGTTCTCCAGTGGTGCTACCAGGACCGGGGAAGTCGTCAGGGTCTTCTTGAGCTGGTCGAATGCCTCTTGCGCTTCTTCTGTCCACTCGAACTTGTCCGTCTTCTTCATCAGCTGGTAAAAGGGCAGGGCCTTCTCACCTAACTTACTTATGAACCTGCTCAGAGCTGTGACTCGGCCAGCCAGTCGTTGTACCTCACGGAGTTTGGTTGGTGCTGGCATTGTAAGTATGTTCTGCACCTTCTCAGGGTTTGCTTCAATTCCTCTCGCAGAGACGAGGTTCCCCAGCAGTTCTTCGACTGGCACGCCGAAGACGCACTTTTCTGGGTTTAGCTTGATCTGATATTCATCCAGTGCCGCGAAGACCTTGAGGAGGTCGGCGACTAGGGTGTCTTCCTTTCGGGTCGTGACGACGATGACATCGACCTAGACTTGGACAATTTGCCCGATGAGCCCCTTGAGGCATGCTTGCATTGTGCGCCGATACGTGGCGCCAGCGTTCTTCAACCCGAAGGGCATCGTCTGGTAGCAAAAGAATCCATCAGGTGTGATGAATGCAGTTTTTTCTTCGTCGTCGACGTTTAGTCTGATCTGCTGGTAACCTGAGTAGGCGTCCAGGAAAGACAGGCGCTCGCAGACTGCTGTCGAGTCGACGACCTGGTCTATCCGCGGGAGCGGGAACTGATCTTTGGGGCAACATTTGTTGACGGCGGTGAAGTCGACGCACATGCGTAGCTTCTTCGTCTTCTTCTTCTCTACTAGGACAGGGTTTGCTACCCAGTCCGAGTCTTTAATTTCTCGGATGAACTTGGCATGCAGCAGTCGGTCGATTTCCATGGTGATCGCGCCCCGTTTGGGCCCGGAGAAGCGTCTCATGGCTTGCTTGACGGGTCTGGCGTCTTTGTGAACTTTTAAGGAGTGCTCGGCGAGATTCCTAGGTATTCCAGGCATGTCAGAGGGTTGCCATGCAAAGATTTTCCAGTTCTCACGTAGAAACTCGACGAGCGCGCCTTCCTATGCGGGTGTCAAGCTTGATGACACTTTGACCGTCTTGATGTTGTCAGTCGGATGGACCTGGTGAGTCGTTGTGTCGTCGTTCGTGTTGAAGGCGGCATCCTTGGCTGGCTTCTTTCGGGGTGGAAAGACGGTCTTGTCATTGTCGGCTGATATGGCCTTGAAGTGCTCTTCGACCCCGAAGAACTCAGAAATCCTGCTGAACTCGCGGTCGCTGCTGTTAGAGCGGTCGAAGTCGCCATGCACCGTGATTACTCCTTTGGGCCAAGGCAACTTGATCATCAGGTAGGCATAGTGTGGTACTGCCATGAACCTGGCGAAGGTTGGGCGCCCAAGTATGGCATGGTATTGTGACTTCCAGTCGACGACCTCAAAGTCAATCGACTCCTTCCTGAAGTGCTCGGGTGTGCCAAGTATGACGTCGAGTGTGATCGTTCCCATGGGTGTAATTGCTTGCCCTGGTACTATGCCGTGGAAGGTTGTTTCAGACTCCGACAGCTTCTCTATCGACTTGTTCATCCTTCTCAGGGTGTCGGCGAATATGATGTTAATGCCACTGCCTCCATCCATGAAAACCTTCTTCAGGTTGTAATCTCTGATCAGGGCTTCAACGACTAGGGCGGCGTGCCCGGGTCAAGGTACGTATGACGGGTGGTCTGCCCTGGAGAATGTGATTGGTGTCTCTGACCCTCTCAGGTAGTTTGGCACTGCACGCGGGCAGGTGGTAGCCTGAAGGACTTGGCGGGTGATGAGCTTATGCGCCCTGTTTGAGGGGCGTCCCTTCTGTATCATGTTGAGTTGTCCCCGCGCAGGTGGGTACGCGTCGTGTGCCATTGGCTGGGCTTCTTGCTGTTGCTGTTGTTGGGGGAAGGCTCCTGCGGCCTGTGTCGGGTTGTTGTTCGCGGGTGCTGCCTGAATAGCAAGCTGTGGGGCTGGCTGCAGCGCCGGCACAGGAGTGATGATATGCTGCATAGCCTCGTAGATCTTGCGTGCTTTGCGGCAATCCTTCAACAGGTGGTTGGCGCCCCACTTGCCCGTCTCCGGGTTGCGGAACATGTGATGCTTGCAGGGTTGCGCCAACTCCTCGGCTGGTGTCAACGCGCGTCTCCAGTCGCGTTTCTGGCCTCCGTCGTTGCGGTTGATGCTACCACTACTGCGGTTGTACTGCCCTTTGTCGGACTGTCGACCGTGATCGCTGCTGCGACTGTATTGGCGACCCTGATCATATTGGCGATTGCTATCGCGCGCGTCATCACGGGGGGTTTGATATCCCGCCGCTACTAGCTCGATCGAGTCGAGGTTGGTGAAACGTGGTTTCTTCTTCTGGCGTCCATCCCGCCAGTTACTTGTTCCGGCTTCGTTCTTCGGAGAGGTGTCGCGGACGTAGTCCTCTCCTTCGGCCCACTGGTTGGCTATCTTCATGAGATCGATTGTGGTCTTCGGCTGGAGCCTACCGAACTCTTCGCGGAGGTCGCGGCGAGCGACGCCATGCATGAACGCATCCATCACCCGGTCTTCGGAGACGGCTTCCATGGTATTGCGAAGAAGTGTCCAACGTTGGATGTAGGACCGGAGCGACTCATCTCTTCCTTGCTTACAGGCCTGCAACTCGATGTAGGTCGTCGGCCTCGCGTATGTTCCAAGGAAACTTTTGATAAAGGTATCTTGGAATTCTTCCCAGGTCTTGAAGGAGTCCTTGGGTTGGCTGGTGAGCCACCCGCGTGCTGAATCCGTGAGCACGAGCTGGATGTACTGCATCGCCGTGGTCGATGTTCCGCCTTGACAGGTGCAGGCGATGAGGTAGTCTTCGAGCCTGTAACATCCCAAATTTTGGAACCAATAAAAACTTACTTTTACTAGACCCAAAATTCAGAACCAACAAAAACTTTTTGAAATGTTTCACTAATGATTGTGTTTCCCTTCCCATTGCTATGTTCGAACTTGTGTGACTTTCTATTTGAATGGTGATATGATTAATTCTAGGGTTTGAATGTTGTGGCCTTGATTGTGATGATTATTGTATTGTTTGCTTGGGTTGAATAATTACACCAAAATACTTTAAGTGTTAAATTAAAGACACACTTGACAAAAAAGTTGGGTGAGACTTGAATAGGAACAAACTCCTCAAATTAATCAACAAATGGGAATTTAAATTATGAGCTAAAGAAATGATCTAAATAAATTAATTTCCCTATTTAAATATCGATTTTCTTCAAACAAATACTTTCTTATGAGAATAAAATCTAATTTAAGTTAATATATTTGTCAAGGAAGTTCCAAGAGTTCAAATTAATATTTGGACTTGCTTAAAAATTTCTAAAAGATTATAAAAAGGGTTTTGAGAAAAATGTTATATTCAAACTCTATGAACAAAAAGTCTTCCAAACATTTTATTTTGCAACACCAATTTTTGTGCAGCTTCTACATATATATAGGAAGCATCATGAATATTTTCAAATTTTTCTAAAATATTTTAGTGCCTCAAATAAATCCTTGAAATGCTACTGGATTTAAATGAATTAATAGAAAAGCAGAAAAGGACTGGTTTGCGGAGTGGAAAAATATTGTCCAGGGGTTTTTTCAGAAGATGTTCATCTTCTGTAGAGAGGCATGGCGACAGTGGCCGGTGTCGCCGTGCTCCCCGCGCCGCCGTCGCCCCCCCCCCCCCCTCGCTGCAACGTCGCCGCCCGGACCCCCCCCCCCCCCCCCGCCTCTCCGCCTCGCTCCTCTGCTCCCTGGACCAGCCTCCGCGCCACGCCCCCTCCCTTTGGGCACGCGCCCGTGCCACCGCGCGGCATGTCCGCGGGCGACACGGCGACGTGCGCCTCCCGCCGTGCCCCTCTCCCAAGCGTCCCCTGCCGGACCCCCCTCCTCTCCCCTGCGCGATAATAAGCCCCGAGCCGCTCCTCTGCTCCCCGGCCCCTCTCCCTCTCTTTCCTCTCTTCTCCTCCCCGCGGCACCGAGCTCACCGTCGCACACCGCCGGCGACTGGAGTCTCCCCGAGCCCAATGGAGACCTCCTCCCGATCCGCCTCGTCGTCCTCGTGCGAGGAATCGCCGCGGGCCGCCCGGAATCGCCGTCGCCGTCCTCGTCTTCCCGAGCTCCGGCCGCCGTGCCTCGAGGATGATTGCCGCCGTCTCCGACCGAGCCGAGCCCACCCACGCATCGAGGGTGAGCACGCCGTCCTCCGGGACACCCCCTCCTCCCTCCTCCTGCCTTGTATCCTCGCCGTCGAGCGAGAGGCCGCTCGGCCGTCCGCCGTGGCCGTGCGTGTCGAGCACGGGCGCGACGCCGTGCGTCCTCCCCTCGGGCCCCCTTCACGCGCACGAGAACGCCCGCACCCGCGCACCCCTTTTTCACCACACGCACCGCGGAGCGCCGCCAGAAATTGGTCGTCGCCGGCGTTTTCCTCCGTCGGGCACGGCCACCGCGCTCCGTTCTTCAGTTTCGTCAGTTAAAATCCCGCGTATAGCTTATACTCGATCCAACCCTTAGTCTAACAGCAACACAGCACTAGCCCAGTGTCTAGCACACAGCGCGCGCGTCTGCAAGGTCTCGAGTTCGAACCCCAGCCGCGCCCTTTTTCATTTTATTTGCGCACTGACATGTGGCCCCCACTGGTCAGTGACCGGGGAGGCCAGCACAGCCGCACCCAGCCCAGTCAGCGCCAGCGTGGCCGTGGGCTCCACTGGTCAGTGACCCTGGGTTGCCTGCGCTGTGTATAAAACTTTTCTGGCCTTTTTCTTTAAATACTAAAAATGGCAGGAATTTGATTAATTTTATAAATTCAATAACTTGAGATTTATAACTCCAAGTAAATCAAATCCAAATGTTCTGGAATGCTTATGAAATTATCTAACCAACCCAATTGGTTTCACCTCATTTAGATATATAATAAAAAAAGGTATTATTCAAAATGCCATAAAGGATTTAAAATCCAAACTTGTTTGTTTCTGATACTCTGTTAGTCCAAATTGGTTGAGACCAATTATATTGAGTCACATTTAGTAATTGTTAGCCACCCCTAAAAGGATTTAATTTTTAGAACAACAGAACTTAATTGATATCCAAAACTTGATTATTAATCTTCTGGATTGAAACCATTATGTAGGGAGTTTGGTCACTCCAATTGACCCAAATCCAATTGTGTTGTCTCAGACACATCAGTAGCTTTCTGTATAATTTTATTTTGTATTTTTATGACCAACAGAACTTAAGTTATGCAATAAAACATGTTCAACTAGTTTCTGCCCTAATTAAGATGTAATTGAATAATGGCTAATGCAATTTAAATGAGACCAAGTTGTGCTGCTTGATATATGAAGTGGTTATTTAGAGCATTTGAGGTTGTATTGCTGTAATGGTGGTTGTGTCACAATTACTTTCTAGATGTTATTGTTTAGTATGTTATAATATGTTAGTACTGTTAGTGGAATTTGATGGGAAAATTGGTATGAGTAAAATATTGCCTAGCTTGATGAACTTGAAGGACTTAAGTTGAGTATTAGATTAAATATCTTGTTAGTGTACCCACCTTAGCTTGGTGAGGTATTTAAATTATAAAGATGAATTGGTGACTTAACTTTTGTTTGAAGTATTTCCTAGTTAGGAAAAGGGGTTTGTGAATTACCTCTAATTGAGGGTGTCTTTGTGCCCTCTTGTTTTGGCATGTCTATGGTGTTATACTTCTGATTAATATAATGCCCTTGTAAATATATATCTTAGTTGGTTGCTTGGTTAAAATAGTGCTATGATGTGGTTTGATTACCTTTTTGTATACCACTTGTGGTATGGTTTGCTTATTGTGTGTTGTTCTATTTTTATGTTTGCGACGCTAGATATAAACGCTACCGAAGTGGTATTTGGAGAGGATTTATCGGAGGAGGATGATATTTATTTCTTGATCAGTGAGGAGAAGTCCAAGAACATTATGCTAGAATCAGGCAAGCTATCCTCTGAGCTTGCATCTACATACCTCTATTTTGGTTCACATGTTTTACTTATAAGGAGCATATATTATTTATGTGGTGGTGGCCACTAAAGCTATGAGTTTTAAAATCCCTTTTGTTTCCAAAATAAAAGTATCTTATTTTGACACCCTATACGGGGATACTAGATGGAGATTATTTTTCAAACTATATGATGGGAAAAGTTTCGTTTAATCAAAACCCCTTTTTGAAAACCCTGTGTGGTTATGAAGCACCGAGAGGTTGGTGTTGGAATGGAGAAAAGGAGAATGGTGGTTTTGATAAAATGCACATTGTGTCTTTGTACTTACGTCGATCAGCCGATACTCTGTGCGACCACATTTACCCACATATGGGAAAGGGCTTAGTCATATAATTTGCTCATATTAGTATGGGATACCTCATCAACGGAGATGACTCCGTTATGCATGAGGGGATGGTTTGGTGACCTACCCCTGACCTGGGTCCTCGCTCAAACTCTATGAGTAGATAAGGAGGAGGATAGAAGGATGTCCCCTATACACCGCCAGATAAAACCTATGAGTCCTCACACTTAGATTCCGACGGGCTGGGTTAAGTGTCGATGGAAAGTATCATATGGGCAGGATCCTATACTAGCATGAGCAAAGGACAGACTAGGGTCGGTGACTCAACGTCGCATACCCCTGGTATGGCGAGACGTGGCAGACACGATGAGTTATCGGATGGGTGTGGGAAAAGCGTGCTACCTCTGCAGAGGGTTAAAACTATTCGAATAGCCGAGTCCTCGGATATGGACAGTTGAGAGGCCCTACTTTGACCATGTGCAAGTTTTGGAAAGGATTTGAGTTTTAAAAAGAAAATGAAGTGGAGAATGATCCATACACTATACCAACGGATCGGTATGAGGTTGTTGGAGATAGTCTTGGAAAAGGTTTGATTTTTAAAAGAAAAAGGAAGTGGAGAATGTTCCCTACACCTATACCAACGGATCGGTATGAGGTTGTTGGAGAATATGTATCATGACGGTTTATGGTCAGGAAAAGGAGGAGTTTTGGAGAAACAGATAAAATGGTGATTTTTCGATAAAATGTTTATTAAAGAGACTTCTTACCGTTTTCAACAAAGATGCCCCTTTTGGGAAAAAGTTTTAAAGAGACTTCTTACAAAGGCAGATTTATGGGAAAAGTTTTGAAGACTTCCTTTCCTTTTCAATAAAGATATAGAGTTTTCAAGGCAAACCAAGTTTTATTTAAACAAATAAAAGAATAGCGCATGCTCATTTTTGGGTAGTTTGCGAGTACGCAAAAGTACTCATGGCTGTGTCCCTGGATATTCCCATGTCCAGAGTTCAAGAAGAAGTATGATGAAGACCGAGAGACCGATGACGTCTTTGCGAACTAGGCCGTCTTCCCAGTCAGCTGCCTGTAGGTGTCTTGGCAAATGACTCGGGCCCCACGTTGATTGGTGTTTTCCGCTGCAATAACTTATTGAAGATTATGGCTTCACTCAAGTAAGTAATTCTTTTGGTAATTATGGATGTTCTTTTTGATACCAGTCGATTGTGCCCAGCGACAGACTGATCACGGGATCGCTGATGTTGTAGGCACAAGGGTATTTCGGACAGCTAGTCCGAGGTCCCCACAGAGCCAGAGGCGCGGGTCTTGTTTCCCGTCGTACTTGGGTGTTCCTGCTGCCAGCTTGAAGCCTTTGGCATGCGGGCGTCGCGGATGTTGAAGCTGAAGCATGCGGCACCGCACGGCTCGAGATCGGCCTGGTCGTCCGGGTTCGTCGTGTCAGTCGAACGCTGGGTGCGGTTGTGGTCCACCGTCCTTTGCACGATGACATTACGAAGGTCTTCGCCCGGTTGTTGCTGTCGTAGTGGCCTTGCTGCAGGACCATCTAGAGTTGTCGGCTCTCGTGCTTGATGTTCTTACTGCTCGCGTGCCCGGCTGCTTGGCGCCTTGTTCGACAAGGCGTCCTCGATTGCCTTCATGGACATGATCTGCTGTTTGTGGAGAAGGGCGCGCGCGTCTCCCTCCGGTGGCTGAGTGAGCCGAAGATATGTTTCGACTGCCATGATAGCAGCATTCGCCGTTTTGGGGACGGGTATCCCGTTCTCGTCCTCGGTTATGAAGGAAGAGTCGAGATTGCGGGTGACTCTGGCCCGATCTGCCTCCGTCATAAGGGGAGCGCGGGCTCTATGTCGGCGTCCTCCTTGGTTAACTTCCGTGGAGGAAGTAAACGAGTAGGCAGCCCGTCTGGCGCTTGACGCGTCGGCATCCCTCTTGCGCCGGAGTAGCTCGGCTTTTTCGGCGCGAAGTCGCTCGCCTTCCTTGCGTAGCAAGTACTGGACTGCCAGCTGATCTTGCCGAGCTGCGTCGGGTGGTGGAAACGTACCGTCATCAACGTGCTTCATAGCTCTGATCGCCATGTCGCGTGTGATGGTGAGCCGCGTCACCTGATCCGGCATGACCACCTCCAATGGATATGCGGGTTCATCGTTGCCTTCTGGAGGCATTGTGCCAGCCATGAAGACTTGCACGGGGTAAACTTGGGTTGGGGGTGTTTACGCTGCCGCTGCTGCTTCCGTCGTCCGAGCCTTGCTCGGGATCGAAAATTGCTGCCACGTTATAGGCAACATAGCCGTCATTGCGCCTTCTCGCGATCTTTATCGCGGTCGTGGAGGGTGATTTCGCAGTCGCCGGAGCGAGTGTGATTGGCTTGGGGAAGACTTGATCGGTCCATGAAGATGGACGATCCGGCTCCCGGCAGCGTGATCTCGGTCGCACGCGGGGGTGCGGTTGCCACAGTCGAAGTCGGAGCAGATCTTGGCTTCATCAGCCGTGCGATCGAGATGGTCGACGTAGACTCGATCTGCATGGCCGTTGTCGAAGTGGTTGACGTAGTCGAAGTAGAAGCGGTTTGATCGGTCGGAGACGCGATCTTCACGCTTGTGGCAAGCGCGGCTTCCTTGGTAGGCGACGACGAGTGCGGCGCGACGATAGCCGATACAGGTGTCACCGCCGCGCGTTGCGCGGTCGCCGTGGACCTGAGTATTCCACGACTGTCCACGAAGTAATTGAAGGGGTTACGGTGCAGAAAACAATAATTTTTCTAGCGAACGAAACCCTAACTAGCCAGGATCTATCTATCTAGTACATGTGATAACGGTGGCGGAACGGGTCACATTACCTCCATGTAGACCGATAGCGGGGATTACGCTCCCGCACAAGCGTTGACGATGAAGTCGTACGTAGCCGACCTCGAGGTCGCGGAGAACTTGCCGCGATGACGAAGACGACGACGGCGGGGTGTCGACGATGATCTGCGTCGACGGGCGTCGGGCGGAAGAAGGCGGGGCGCCGGCACCAGGGGTGGTGCACCGGCAGCAGAGGGGGAGGCGGCGCGGCGGCTGCAAGGGGGAGACGACGTCGCCCAGGCTCCTCAAAAGAGTTACCTACGAGCACTCACAAACATACGGAGCTTAGCGACAACCCCCGATCATTCAGATCCAGCTGAAATCGCAGGGGTAGATCTTATCTGGAATCCCGTAGGGCAACGGTGCCCGGCAGTATATCTTAGGTGGAGAGAGGGGGCAAAACGGGCGGAGAAACAGCTCGGCCGGCCTGCAATACAATTAATTGTATTTTCCAGTGAATTAATCCAATTAATATGCCTTGCTATATAAAGGGGGAAGGGGGTGTGCAAACCCCCTGGCTCCCCCATGTGGGACTAAAGGAGGAGAGGGGAGGGGGGGTTCAGCCGAACCCCCCATGGGCCTTGCCCTCTCCTAGTCCAACTCGGACTAGGGAGGGCCCAAGCCTCCCTTCCTTGCTTGGTGCGGCTCCCCCTTCTTGGGCCCTCTTAGGGCCCATGTAGGTGGGAGCCCCCTTTTTCCTTTATTTAATTAATATTAAATTAATATAAAAATCCCATTAATTCATAATTAATATATTTATATATAATTCAATATCCCATGACTCTGAAACAATTTCGGAACCACCCGAACAACTTTCGGACATCCCTGGAACCATTCCAGACCTTCCCGGAACTCCTTCCGGACCACCGGAACTCTTTCCGGATCATTTCTCTCTCTCTAACAAACACCTATATTATTCCATAACTTATCTCCTAGTGTCGCTAAGACCTTAAGTTTGTTACGCTACGGTTCGAGAACACTCCAGACATGGTTGAGACACTCCGCTCACCAATGACCGTCAGTGATACCTGGATGTATATGACGGCCCCTGTGCATTCTACGAATATCGTCGTTGAACCATAAACATGATATTCCTTCCCTTTGTTTCTGCGATACTACCTTGTCCGAGATATGATCGTAGACATACCGATGTCTTTGTTGTATCTCGTTACCGACGAAGGTTATTAACTCGTCTGTGATATTACATCTCCATGACCTAGTCACAAGCTGCGCAGCTATATAGATGTAACCTCACCGAGTGGGCCCAGAGTATCTTTCCATTACAAGAATGAACAAATCCCGCTCTTCATCCTTACGTCTCGATGCTCTTTCGGAATACCCAAGATGGATACCGTTATTGTCATGCTATATAAGACACAACGTTTGATGCTCTCAAAGCACCCCTACGAAGCATCAATAAGTACGGTCTCACGGTCTAAGGAATAAGCTATCATATTCTTATCTATTGCAAATGACAAACATCGTAATACGATCTCATTGCAATACTTTGCGTATGTCCATCACCTTATTCAACTAACAAGATGACCCCATTGTCAACCGACGTTATTGTCCTTGATCGGGAATCTCGATCAACTGTTGCCCAATGGACTAGCTCATATAGAGGCTTGCTAGGGACCTGGTTGTCTATGTATCACACATGTATCAATAATTCCGATTAATACAGTTATAGCATAATACACAAATCTATTATAAACTTATGAGATAATGCAATAAATACTACTTATTTATTTGCCTCTAGGGCATATCTCCTTCAGTAATGTATGGAACCAAAGGTGATGTGTATACCTCCGTACAGATCAGCGTACACCGAGCAGCAGGCCGGTGGGTGGAAGGCGTACTCGAAGGAGCCGAACCGGATTGGCTCCCGGGTGGTGCAGACGTTGGTCTTCTTCACGGATGGAGCCGGTGCGACCATGATTCCAACGCTCGTTCTTTCCCACGGACGGCGCCAATTGACGAGGGTGTAACTCGACAAATATCAGGGTTGTCCACCCCGGGTTGATTGAGGGGGAGAGAGGAGCGTTGGTGATCACGACGACTGACAAGCGGGGCGATTTACCCAGGTTCAGGCTCCCGGAGGATAACACCCTACTTCCTGCTTGTCTGGTATTGATTTCGAGTTGAGATTACAATGGCGAGATGTCGATCTCGCTAGGGTTTGTGGTGGCGGCTATGAGCGTGTCCTTGGACGAGCAACCCTCCTGGCCTTTATAGGTAGGCCAGGTCTCGGGTGAACGGTGCCGATGGCATTTACTGATATGGTAAGCCGCATGACCTAACCGGCTAGAACTAGGTCACACGAAACCCCTAGTGGGCCTTCTACGGGCCTCCGTAACCTTGGCGTGGCCTACGTAGCCTCATCATGGGGTAGTCGAAGAGTAGCCCCACGTCAGCGCGCTTGCCTCGGGTCTTTTCTACAGCTTTGAGGGCAGCGGCCTAGGAATGCTCGAAGTGTTCTGAGCGAAGAGCTGTGACAGAGTTAATTCACATCGCGACATAAGATCGATGTGTCGGTCAAGAAATTCAAAGATACAAAAAGGGGTGACTTGGGAAACTTATTGTCCATCTAGGCATTGAGCTTCTTAAGCTCTGCCAACCAAGAGTTGCACCGAGTCTTCAAGGTGCTCAACCGGAGCTTGGCAGTATTGGCTCGCGCCTCAACCTCCTCTATCAGCTGAGTCTGGGTTTCTTCAGCGGCACTCAACCGAGATTCCAGTGTGGCCTTGGCAATTTGCGCATTGCTTAGCTCGCGTTGCAGGCGGATCGCCTTATCCTTCTCCTCATTGTATGTAAGCTTTTGAGTGACAAGTTCCTGCTCAAGTTGCTGATGTTTTGCGATGACCTCTCGGTGGGATTTCTTGAGATGTCTGAACTCATGTGTCGCGCGCCGGGAAACCTTGCTGCGCGCACGCATGACGTCCTGCAAAGAAGCAAGAAGGAGTAAGTGTCGGACAATTTAAGTCGGGAAAAGAAAAAGCAAAAACAAGAGAGTTTATGGAGAAACACGGAATTTTTTTGAAGATTCATGCCGAGTAAACTTCACTCAAGATAATTTGGTCACTCGGCAAGAATCTCGGGGACTGGGTATCGGAGACAATTTTTTTTTGAAGATTCGTGCCGAGTAAACTTCACTCTAGAGAGTTTGATTGCTCGACACAAATCTCGGGGACTAGTGGAATGGAGAGTATGATAAGTTACCTCGGTAGTTTGCGTGGCTTGGAGGACCGCGACATGCATCTGGTGCATAGCTTGAGCAGTCTTGCCTGGCCCAGCAGGATGCATGGTGGAGCAGAGCTCGGTCGAAGTGGGCCCGACGTCGGCGTTGTTCCAGTCAACGATCAGCTGATCGACTTGGCTGTACGGGCGAGCATCATGGGCGACCGGCACTCCAGATTGGCTACCCTCTGGAGCGGCAATCTCCTTGCCCGCAGTAGCTTGTAGCATCTTCAGTGCGGCAGTTGGAGGAGTGGGTTGTAGAGAAGTGATGGCCTTCCGTTTCTTGACTAAGGTGATGCCACCAGAAGCAGAGGAGGAGCTCTTGGCCAGTGTGGTAACCGGCCCTTTACCCTGGACAGTTGGTGTTTTCTGGGGCACCAACTTCTTACTCGGAGGGGGAGCAGCCAAACTGGACGGTAATGTTGGAGCCTTTGTCGGGGGGAGTACCGGCAAAGAGGCAGACTTCCCCCTTGTGCCTGAGAAACCTTCTTAGGAATCTCGGCAGACGAGGTGTTGGGGCCAGAGGTCGAGGTGGCAGTAGGGCCCGACTTGGACAGTGTCGGGGGAGTCGGCGGCAGGTCGGGCACATGAGTAGAGCGGGGAGGTCAGTCGGGCACCAAGATCGGAGATGAATGCCCTATGGGGTTTGAGTCGGCAGCGGTGGGCTAAGGTGCGCCCGAGTCAAGTTCGAGGGCAGCACTGCAAAGTTTGATACATACAAGTTAACTCAAGGAAGAGATGTGTCGGGCAGGAATGGAAAGGAATCAAAATGAAAGTAGAATGGAGACATACCCAGTGCATGTCGGGGGTTTCTTCCTTGGGGGCTTCTTGCCCACGGCGTTGGATCTCTTGGCCGCAGGGGCGGCACCTTCCGAGTTGGTTGAGGTGGAGGTGTTGGCGGCAGCGCGTTTGCGCGTGGCTCCCGCGACGCAGCTGGTGTCGAAGAAGCCGGGTAAGCAAAGGCCAGAGGAGTGGCAGCAATAATCTCTAGCATCACATAGTCGTCATCATCTGACCAATCTTGTAAGACGGAGCGGGATGGAGGCTTACCCGCGGTGGCGGCGCGAGGCGTCGGGATGGGCATGTTATCCTCATCATCCGGATCTTCGGTCAGAGGAGTTTCCGGAACGTGGAAATCGTACTTCCAAAGGCCCTCATTGTACTGAGCCGCTTCCTCTTTCTGACGCTCGAAGCGCTAAAGGAAAAGCATATAATATCAGTAAGGAAGTGTTAAAAGCAAGAAACCGACTTAAAGTTGTCCGAGATAAATGGTATGTCGGAAGTTATGTAAAAGGACTTACTTGTGTCGGAGGATTGGCCCGGTCATGTGGAACCATACCCATTCCCACTCATCACCCATGTCGGAAGTTATGTTTTGGCTGGTTGCCTCCTATTGTCATCGTCCTGACATTCATGTATGTGTCTGGTTATGTTTTGGCTGGTTGCCTCCTATTGTCATCGTCCTGACATTCATGTATGTGTCTGGTTATGTTTTGGCTGGTTGGGATAGCGATGATTTTGTTATTATGAATTAATCACATAGTAGTAGCATCTATGCAATATGGTAGCTGTGAAGAATTAATCTCATGTTTCTCCAAAAAAAAAAGAATTAATCTCATAACTCCTATTAGGATAATCTGATAATTGTGAGTTATGTGAGTATGTAATATGGTAATTGTGACTAGGTAATCTGATAATTGTGTCTGTGCAATAATATGGTAATTGCCACACGCCTATAACTTGATACTTGTGCTTTTTTTTTTGCAATTCATGTTTAAGTATACTTCAGGTTGGTTTACCCCGTTTCTAAGCTAGTTGTTGGCCTGATGTGAGATTGGGTTATGCTGTGACAGGTTAGTTACCGTTAGGACGATTTTTCCTGGATGATGCATGTTCATTATAACCATTTTCTGAACGTCATTTATCCCGATATCTATTATTTATCGAAGTAATAGCCATCATAAAAGAACTTTTTTTTGGGGTCGTTGGCATGCATCAACTTGATAGGTATCATCATGATAATTTTACCCCTGCTATCTACCATGATAATCTAGCATGAACTAAGATCATAGCTACCTTGAATTCACCTGGTAGCCAATTTTATTTTTAAGTTGATAGCTAGCATCATGATAGGTAACTTAAAAAATGCATGACTTAACAATGGTCAATAATGATAGCTAGCATGTATTAACGTCATAGATAGCTTCAATTAACCTGATAGATAGCATGAATTCACATGGTAGAATGCTTAAACAAACCTAATAGATAGCATGAATTATCCTGGTAGGGAGCTTTAGAAAACTTCTTTTGCGTCATTTAACATGATAGGTAGGAATTTATTAATCTGGTAGCTAGCTTGATTTCAAATGATAGCTAGCCTGAATTAGTCTAGTAGCTAGTTTTTTTTTTGGATCAGCTAGCATTGTTCATGCGAACAAAATGCGAAGTATAAACTTAATCATAATTTGCCAACTGTTAAGTAATAATCTGGTAATGTCACCATAGTAAATGAAAATTACAACATTGGCAGCTACCCAATGATAATATGACAATCTAACAATTAGAATGATAGCCTATTCCTTTTTGTGCAATAAACTGGTAGTTACACTAAATTTACCTCGTAAATGTTTCTTGATAACCTAATAGTTGCGTTGAATTAATCTGGTTATAGTTTTGCGGATAACTTGATGATTGCTCCATCGAAATACTCGTGCAAGTGTTTTTTCTATCTGGTAGTTACATTGAATTAATGTGATAATATTGGTGGATAACCTGATAGCTATATTGTTTTTATTTGGTAATTATCGATTGATAGTTGCATTGAATTATGATAAGTATTTAATGGAACTTGGTAGTTGCATGAAATTAATCTGGTAATTTCTTGTGTACAACTTGGTAGTTATATAAACATAATCGAAATTTCAACTCGTTAAGTAACATTTGGTGGTTTTATCCAAATAATCTAGTTCGTGTAAATTTGTTTTTCATTGTTTTGTAAAATATCCTTGTAATAAACGAGTTCAGGTTGTTTTTAGTTGGCCAGTTAGTTATTGTGTTTATACTTTTCATATGTTTTAACTATTTTTGTGTTTCATCTTATAATTAAATATGGAAATCTGATAATTAAAATGTTGTGCTTTTCTTCTTGTGGTTAAACTGGTTGCTGCACTAAATTTACCTGGTAATTGTTTTGGGGATAACCTGATAGTTGTTGTCGATAACCTGGTAGTTGTATTGAACAAATGAGGTAAGTATTGGTGAATAACCTGATAGTTAAATTGATTTTATCCGGTAAATATTGGTGGATATCCTCATAGTTACATTTATTTTATCTGATAAGCATTGGTGGAAAACCTGGTAGCTGCACTAAATTTATCTTCTAAGTGTTTAGTGGATAACCTGATAGCTGCATGAAATTAATTGGATGGTTTGCTAATTGGAATTTAGTGGAGAATTTGAAATTTGGATAACCTGATTGTTGCATTGATTTTATCTGATAGGCATTGGTGGAAAACCAGGTAGCAGCACTAAATTTATTTGCTAAGTGTTTAGTGGATAACCTGATAGTTGCATGAAATTAATTGGACGGTTTGCTAATTGGAATTTAGTGGAGAATTCACAATTTGGATAACCTAGTAGTTGCATTGATTTTCTGATAGTGTTTAATGAATTTATCTTTAATTTCCTGCATCTAGTGAAATTATCTTTAGAACATGTAGATGATGGTTGGTATATCTTTGAAGAATCAAGCCTCCGGGTGTACATGATCTTGTACTGCATGGCATCTCTATGTTCTTCGAGACTTATGTATGTAAATTCAGTACTCTATGCAACATCCTTTGCCATTTGTGTGTTTGTAAGTTACGTGCTACTTTTTGTGTGAAAAACATCAAGTATCACGTCTCCTGATCGAGTTGTTCGTGGGATGATGTTATTCTAGTTTCCTTCTTATTCCCGGAGGGAACGGTCTGATTGTTACGGATTTGAAGATCTTAAATTATTATAGTTGTTTTGCTTACAAATTTTCAGGACCATAGCAGGTTTTGTTTGTGATCTACAAATTCTTGCGATGGCTGAAACTTGTCTATCCTCCTCTATTTCCTGTTATTGTATAAGAGCAGATCACGTGGCAATTTAATTTTTCACTGGTAATGGTGCTCACCCTGTAATCCTGGGGAAGAAGAAGCTATGAGCTGTGAGGTTTTATATACGGAGTAGGAAAAAAATACGGAGAAGGTCGAGATGAGTGAATGGGACATATTTGTTGCTGACAAGTTTTTTGGTCTAGTTTGGCTACCGGCCCATATAGGATGAGGCCCAGAACGAGACATCATGCAACCACTGTAAGAACGGGGCGCTCCTAGAGGACGTGGTCGTGGACTAGCAAAGGTTGCTCTTTGGAAGGTCTATTTCGTGGTCCTGCGCGTGAGCTGCTGCTGTCAGTGAACACGTAAATTGAATATGTTGTCTCGTGCATGTATATATCTAGATTCAAATCTAGATCCAGATATAGATCTATTATTAGATTTGTATAAAATACAAACTAAGATAGTACATCAACGCACAACGCGATGTACAGCAACGTAGACCGGATTGTACAACAACACAGACCGGGTTATACAACAACACAAATCAGTTTGTACGTACAACAACACAGACCGGGTCGTACAGCAATCCAGACCGCGTTGTACAACAACGGAGATTACATTGTACAACAACAAAAACGGGTTGTACAGATATACACAGACCAGATTGTGCAACAACACAGACCGGGTTGTACAGCAACACATAACATGTTGTACATACACTTACATTTGGGTTGTACGAATAGTTACACCTACCATGTTGTATGTACAACTACGAAATTCAGTTTGTACGTACTACGACTACACTTAGCTTGTACAAACCGTATTTCAAAAAACGAATCTCGTTTTAAATGCATGCACAACCTCTACCCACCACCAGGGAGCCGTCACTTGTCACCGTGTGGAGAAAATATGGGAGTAAGAACGAATAAAATTGCGACACTTGTCAGCACCAAAGCGCACACGCGTGGAACTTCGTAAAGGGAACCCTTTTTTAAGAATTTCCTGGTCGTGTAGTTGTGCGCACCGCACACCCCACCATTAAATTGGCCGACCCATTATGCTTCAGTAGTTATCTACTTCACATGGAACTTTTTTTTTATTTGTTTTTTAATTTGGAACATATTAGTGTATGATAAATTTTTGGATGTGAACAAATTTTAAATTTGAACAATTTCTCAGATCTGAAACTTTTAAATTTAAATAATTTTTAAATGTGAACATTTTTCAAATTTGAATAAATTTTAAATATGAACATTTTCAGATTTGATTTTTTTCTAATGTCAACAAAAAAATCCTATGAACATAAAAAATAATAGAGCAAAAGAATTAAAAATCGTAAAATAATAATTGAAAATTTAAACAAAATAAGAAATATTTTACAAATAAAAAACAGAAAAGAAAGCGAAAAAATAAACATCCAAAAAAATAAAACGAAAAAAGAAAACATAAACAAGAAAAAAGGAAGAAAAAGAAGAAAAAATTCAGGTCGTGCGCTATTGGGCCGGCCCACGCCCCGGAAGGGTGGGTATGCGCTAATAGCGCACGACCTGGTCGTGAAATAAGATCCGCCGATGATGAAAGTGTGCGGGAGCCAATCAAATGCCTATAGGGTACCGCACCAAGCCTTCTTGTAAAATCGGGTGTATAGCTCAGTTGGTAGAGATTTCTTTATTTCTTTACTATATTTAGTACAAGGTCCGACGGCACTGTGTAGTGCGGTCCTTGAATGTTTCCTTGTTAGGCCAGTCGCTATGTAGGTTCGGTTCAATAAAAATATTGTGAGAGTTTGAATCAGCGAGCATACACCTGCTATGTATAGAACCACATCAAACAAGTATGTGGAGCCCACGTCTCTTCTCTCTTTTACTTCACAATTCCACTGAATGGCCCACTTGTGCATGCAAAGAAGCAAACCAAGAAGTTGATTCGCTTTTGTTGTCATATGTTTTGTTGCGATGCTCTACAATGTACTGAGCCGATTCAATGAGAGGAGATAGAAGGTTAGGAACCGCTTTTACACAATGCATGGTCTTAGAACCTAGTATAGGCCATGCAGAGCAAAGATTCAGACCGAGCAGATGAAAGAATAATCTACATAGATCTCCGCTCTCTTCATGATGTTGTCTTTCAACTCCTTTGAATTTATCCATACTCCTAGAGACTGCAACAAAGTAGCTCATGTTTTAGCAGCCTACGGTTTAAAACGGCAAGACACTAAATTACTTTGGCCGAATTTGCTACCGAATAATGTTAGTGTGTCGGTGGCCAGCGCTATGGCTGTGCCTCGTATCTAATGGAATCAAGTGGTTTCAGTTTAAAAAAAAAACTGTGAGGACCCACCTCGTATCTAATGGAATCAAGTGGTTTCAGTTCAAAAAAAACTGTGAGGACCCAAACTGTAAAATCGTTCTGAGTGGGGGTACTTTATTACAAAACAATTTGCACGGATCTCCAACTCCCTGAACGCCCTAGATAGCCGGTGAACCCCCAACTACTTGCGAAAAAACCATTCTCATGGAGAAGAGCTAAGCTGTAATGGCTGCGACGGCGGCAGATCAGAATGAAAGTGGGGAGCGGGGAGGGGCACGAGTGGGTGAAAATCCCCGGCCTGGCTGCAGCAGCCGGTGGCGGAGCAATGAACCGTCGGCGGTGGCAACCACGCCGGTCGGGCCTCGATATGTGGCCTCGCCAGCTCGCCGCGTCGTGCTCTGGCGCCAGGTGCGAACGATCCTTGGTTCCTTCGTGCGGCTACAGGCAACGGGAGAAGAATTCTCTCTCTCTCTATATATATATATATATATATATATATATATATATATATGTTTGAGATTTGAATTCTATATTTTCTTGACGGCTTCACCCGACGCCTCGTCGTGCGGCCCACGCATAACTGGCGTGCGTCCCTCGCGGGAGTTCAAAGCCTATTTTTAACGCCTCCCTCCCAGTTCCCTCCATTCCTCCTCGCCATCTCCATCTTCCTCACCTCTCCTCCTCCAGCCTCCGCCCGGAGGTAAGCCTGCCTGCCGTCTTCTGTTACCCTGCCGCATTTTCCCTTGTTGGCTCGATCTTGGTAACCCGTAGTGGCCTGGCCTCCTCTGTCACTGTTTTGCTTTTTGGTTTATGCGTCTCTTTTCTATTCGATGCTGCGATTGCATCATTGTTACGCACACATTCAGATTTTGTTTTGTCAGATAAAATCGTCAGTTTCTTTCGTTTCTTATCCTTTTTTATTAGTAGCCACATAGATAGATATTGTCAATAGCAACCTTTCTCATGTTTAACCATATCATATATACGAGCATCATGGCATTCACGTTTCAAATATCTTTGGTCATTTCGTCCGATCGAGCGTGATGGCATTCACGTTGAAGGAGAATCAGCAACAGAGACTAATCCTATATTGTTTATTCCACAAACCTTTCTAATTAAAATTAGGGAACAAATAAACCTTCCTTGAGAGGGCGGGTAGTGCTAACGGGTCCGAATTTGTTTCACTGCGCATACACAAAGTGAAATATTATTGTGCGGCAAATTAATTTTAAGTTCTTATTATTACTTGCAGAAACTTAGCCTTTTATTTTACCTGAACAAATAATATCGTGCAGAAATATATAAACAAACCTATTTTCTGTCTTGAACAGGTCCAGATAGGGCGTACTAGACATGACAGAAGTCCTGTCAGGACCTCCCGAGCACCATCTAAGCTCTGGTATGTGAGAATGCAAATCATTGTATTAATCGTATTCCTTCTATGTAAAGTGGAATATCATGATAATTTCACCATTTCTCTTTTCAGCGTATAACAAGGGGTTTTCCTATTAGTATATCTCTTTTTTGTTTTAGAAAAACAACTTGATTTTTCAAAACCAAATTAGGTCTATGCATAATCAACTAATGTACATATGATGGTACCACCAGCCTTAGATGCACATTATGAAGAGAAGAGGAAATCCAATGTGGAATACTCAGAAGATGAAAAGAAAGCAAGGATTGCCTCGCTGAAGAAAAAAGCGATGAGCGCCTCACAAAAACTGAGGCATTCCATGAAGAAGGGGAGGAGGAGCAGCAAGGTCATGTCCATTTCAATTGAGGATGAGCGCGACCCTGAGGAGGTGCAGGCTGTAGATGCCTTCCGCCAGCTTCTTGTCCTCGAAGAGCTTCTACCATCGCAGCATGATGAATACCACATGATGCTTAGGTATTTTATCTGATAATTGCACATCATGTTGCATATATGACTGCATTTTTCTTGTGGAGCTGTATTACTGAATGATGCGATGGTGTAGGTTTTTGAAGGCAAGAAAATTTGATGTTGAGAAGGCAAAGCAAATGTGGGCTGATATGCTGCAGTGGAGAAAGGAGTTCGGCACAGATGCCATTCTAGAGGTAATTACAGCTATCTTATAGTTCGTGATTTTAGACTCTATTTTGATAAAACCCATTTGGATTGAAACATACTATGTTAGTTTATGAACTACAGTCACACTTTATCCTAAATCTCTTGTTAGGGTTTCGAATTCGAAGAAGCTGATAAGGTTGCAGAATGCTACCCTCAAGGTTACCATGGGGTCGATAAGGAAGGCAGGCCTGTCTACATTGAACGGCTTGGACAGATTGACGTCAATAAGCTAATGCAGGTTACCACAATGGAACGTTTTGTCAAGAACCATGTCAAGGAGTTTGAGAAGAACTTCGCCGATAAGTTTCCAGCTTGCTCAGTAGCTGCCAAGCGCCATATTGACCAGAGCACTACCATACTTGATGTCCAAGGAGTGGTATGTATCGAATCAAAGGTGCTCCGTTTATTCGATGTTGCAGTTTTACTATGGCGTTTTAAGGGGAGGAGCATTTTCAGGGGATGAAACAATTCAGCAAAGCTGCAAGGGACCTCATCGGCCAGCTTCAGAAGATTGATGGTGATAACTACCCGGAGGTACCAGACCTCCAGATGACAAACAGTTCATTACGCTCATGCGAAATAGTTTGAGCTGGGCTTTTTCTATCAAGTTCTTACTTTGTTCGGTTCTATAATTCTTGTCCCAGACACTGTCCCGGATGTTCATCATTAATGCAGGCCAAGGGTTCCGACTCCTCTGGGGTACAGTGAAGAGTTTCCTTGACCCAAAGACCACTGCAAAGATTCATGTAAGTTTTCATCTCTGATAATTTTGTTCCATAACTATGACATTATTTATCCCATCTCAGTTAATAGAATTGTTTCCTGGACTGCGCATTTCTTTAGGTATTGGGTAACAAGTACCAGAGTAAGCTTCTCGAGGTGATTGATGCCAGGTTCGAAGCAATTCTTAAATATTTCTGTATGGCATATCGATCTTATTAAACTGTTAAACTACTTCTAATACCATATATTTCCCATATCTTCGGTTGTTCAGTGAGCTGCCAGAGTTTTTTGGTGGAACTTGCCAGTGCGAAGGTGGTTGCATGAAGGCTGACAAGGGCCCATGGAAGAATCCTGAAGTCATGAAGGTAAACTCGAACTAATCCTCTGGCATCGCCGTGTTATTCTTAAATTTTGTACATAAATATGTTACTCTTAAATAGAACATCGAATTACAAAAGACAAGGAACTAACTCGGTGCTTTATATGATACTTTGATGTGAAGATGGTTCAAACTGGTGCCGGGAGGTGTGGGAAGATCAATCTGGAATCTCTTGATACTGAAGAGAAAATGATTTGTGCAGATGACACCATTTACCCAAAGGTAGCAGAAACAACATCAATCTGGCAGCATGACAAGTCATATTAACATATTTTTCAATTTATTAGAAAATAGTACTGATCCATCAGATTTTGATTTTCTATAAAGAAGCAAGATCTTTTCAACGGGGAAGACGATCGGTGGACCCTATCACACAAAGCCTCACGTGCCCGAATTGAGCATCCTCAGTTGTGACCTGTTCATGAGGAACATCTTCCTGCATTCTTTCCTGTAAGTCACGTTGCTTCACTGATATGAAAGATATCAATACCTTAATTAATACTCCCTCCATTCTGAATTAGTTGACTCAGATTTAGTACAACTTGCACTAAATCCGAGTCAATTAATTCAGAACGGAGGAAGTAGGTGTTAGTGTTGAATCATGTGAATAAGAAATTTTCTGGTGAATGAAACTAGAATAGGGCTTTTACCATCTGAACTTAGGTGCATTTCTTAGTTCCATCTCTCATAGAAAGTTAATTGATTGTTATTCCAATTTTGTCAATTTAACTGTAATCATGAGCAGCTGTCGTGTTGCTGATTTGTTAGTAGTAGGGAGGTTATGGCTCAAAATGGTCCTAGAGAGTTTTTTGTTTTGATACAACTACAGTAGGGGAAAACCCCTACTGCTCCATTTTCCATTTATTTATCGGGGGGGGGGGGGGGGGGGGGGGGGGTAATTACATGGAACATTATATATCAAAATGGTCCTAGACTTAAAAGTAGGATGAACTGAGCTCTTCCCACATATATACACAAATTTCACTAAAAGTTGTCATATAAAATTTCAGACTCCAGGTTCACCATATTCTTGTGATGTTCAAATGGTTGAGAAGGCCATAGATGCCATATGCCAGGGCAAGGGGTTACCAGATGAGAAGATTGCCCTCACTAAAGGTCAGTACCACCTCTTCACCTTGTCTAACCTTGTGATGAAAAAACTGCTACTCCCTGTACCTTACCTTTCCACTGACGGTTGATCAAAACAATGCTCTTCACCAGCTGCTGCAAACGCCGCTAATGGATCCAATCCCCCACTATTTGGTGGCATCATGACCCTTGTGATGAGCATTGCGACGATGCTCCGTGTGAGTCATAACATGCCCAGGAAGGTAATTGGCGCTGCCATAGGGACTGCTACCATTGCTGCCCAAAGCACGCCAAAAACTCACGCACGTCAGCAGTCCAAGGTATCGGCTGAGGCTGCATACGCTGCTGTTTCTGCAAAGCGCTTTGCTGATCTTGAGGAGAAGGTCCTTGCACTCCTTGCAAAGCCAACGGAAATGCCCGCGGATAAGGATGAAATGCTGAAGGCTGCAACCAGCCGGGTCAGTGCATTGAAAGAGGAACTTGCACTGACCAAGAAGGTAATTTCTTTTCCACCTCGCTGAAAAGCTATTTCTTACTGCATACTACCAATTTTCCGTGTTTTCTTGTTAAATCCACTATCATTCTGTATTTCTTTAATCTGAAACACCGTTGAAATGTTTTGAATAAAGCAAGATGCTTTGATATGTTTTTGCAGGCTTTGCAGGAGACTCTTGAGCGGCAAGGGGAGATCCTTGAGTACATTGAAAAGAAAAAGAAGAAGAAAAGCAAGGTAATAAAGAAAAATACTCCTGAAATGCAGCATTCTTCACTGTAGTTTTTTTACATTTACCTGCTGACAGACTTCTCAATTGATTTTCTGTATTTCTTTCATGTATTGAAATTAATACTGCGACTCGAAATTGTGCAGCGCTTGTTTCGTTGGTAGATGCAAAGAAGAGAATGATAAGTGTTCGCAAGAGGCTTTGGTTTGATGGAGTGAGCTGGTGTTTTCATCTGTCAGCAAAACACGATTCTAAGTGCAACATGATGTGTTTTTGTTATTTTGCCTGTGTTGGTATAATTCATTGGTCTGCGAGCTTCTCGGCCTTGATGTACATTTTGCCTTAACCATGTGATGTCATTCCTTTTCATATTCCTACTGTCAATGTGAATGGCCTGATACAAGTAAAAAAGCGCTATGACCTCAGTTACTTGATATAATATGTTTTGGCAATTTCAGTTCAACTGCCAAAATGTTTTATATTTGGGAACGGAGGAAGTAGATAAGTTCTACTCCCTCCGTTCTAAATTAGATGACTTTGTTTTATATAAAAGTGAATGTATCTAGACATTTTACAAGTCTAGATATATTCGTTTTGTATAAATAGAAGTCATCTAATATAGAACGTGGTGACTAGATTATTAAGAATGGTTTGTTCGAAAACAAAAACATGCTTTTGCATTGATAACTCTTCCATGTCATGCAGCATGACGACATGCATACACCAGGCAGTAACTAGCGCCTCTGCATAATCTTTGTACTCCTCGATGAAATGCGTATATTTTGGTACATGTACGTCACGTAAAATGAAACATAGAGTCATGAAGATATCATCACTATCAGTAGGTTTATCCACCATAAAATGCATGCCATCACGCCGTATCAGACATACTAACTTGATGTCCCACTGTTTGTTTCTAATGTTTTTTAGGATAAAAGGGGATTGGGTGAAACCAAAATCTTCATCCAATCCCACCAATCCTCAAAACTCCAATCCACTAAGGAGGGGTAGGGTTTTGTGTATTGAAAAAAGTACACTAGAGTTTAGAGAATTGTGGGAAAAAATGTGGATAAAAACCGATCAAAAACATTAGAAACAAACGGTTTTTTGGGATATGTCGGATTTAGGATTTGACCGGGATAATTCCCACCAATGTCCACAAAAAAATTAGAAACAAACAAGGCCTTATGGAGGATGGAGCCAAGCGCGGGTGCTTTATTGTGGTAGTAAAAGTAAAGCTTTAATTTTCACGACGCTTGTCATATTTTATTTTATTTTGGAACGGGGACAAAATAATTGCCCAATCCAATAGTTAAGAAGAAAAGAATGCCCAGTAAATTTATGGAAAACTAGACTAAAACCGTTACAAAACACAAGATGACAACTCCTATAGAATGAAACTCCGCGTCCACTTCGACACAACAACGGGAGTACTCAACAAACAAGTGACACGTGGAATAACATGTTGCAAACTGGCATCATAATCATATGAACGATGTTAGGCCTACAAGTACCAGTCCTATTGTGAAGGGAATATGCCCTAGAGGCACTTAATAAACATAGTTTATTGGCAATATCCCAATCGTTCATTATATGTTTTACACCATGCTATAACTGTATTAAGCGAAAACATTAATACAGGTGTGGTTGATAAACAACCAGGTCCCTAGTAGCCTCTACTAAGACTAATTTCGTTGCGCGATTGATGATCGAGGTTTTCCGATCATAGGGCATGGCGCCGGTCGGCAATGGAAGTCATATCGTTAGGAGTAACGATGTGATGGACGTACCCAGTATTTATAGGACATGGTCATTACGCCTTAAGATCGTGAGACCAACTCTTATTGTTATTCCTGCAAGATACTTTGATCGCACCAAACGTCGTATCTTATTTAGTATGACAATAACGGTGATACTTTTGGGTATCGGAAAGGAGTAGTTGAGACGAGGGGTCAACAGCGGGATTTGTCAGTCCGCATAGCCGGATAGATACTCTAGGGCCCACTCGGTGAGATTATGTCAAAATGAGTTTGCAAACATGTGACTAGGTCACAAACTGACATAATATCATAGACGAGTAGAAGATAGCGATGTCGGTAACGAGATCATGCTAGGTATAGAGATATCTGAGAATGATGCTCGGACACGCTAAGTATCGCCATGACAAAGGGTTTAAGACTATACGTCCAGATTTGATAGATGAAAGTCATTCGTTACATCATAGGGATTAATTCATGGGGTCCAGGCCTACGAGTTATTCGTTGATCATAGAGGAGTCTTGATCATACCTGTTATTATATCGAACCGCTAGGGTAACACACTTAAGGGGTTTCGACAAGACAACCGGAAAGGAAAGAGATCACCGGGAGCGTCCCGGGAGGGGTCCGATGGAGATCGGGCAGCGCCGAAAGAGTTTTCGGAGCTAGAAAAAATTATATATATTATGTTTGATATTAATTAGTGTAATTAATATGCAAATATGATTTTATATATTTATTTTCGAATTTATTTAGGCTGATTTCCCTAAATGGGCTTTCTGGTCGAAAGAAGGCCCATGGGGGGGAAAACCCTAGAGGGAACTTTGTGGGGGAGGCTTGGCCGGCCTAGGTGGGCCAAATGGGGCCCACCTAGGGACGGCGCATCAGACTTGGCCGAACCAGGCATGTGGGATAGTCCCACATTGCCTGGCTGGCAAGGTTGGCTCCCCCTGGGAGACTATATAAGAAGGGGCACCCCTGGCCTTTTAATTCACCAATTAATTCCCAATTTCTCTCTCGATCTCGTGGTTCCCTTGTCGGAGCCGCGCCGAGTAGAGGAGGGGGATCTCTTCCACCATAGCCCGCTGCCGCGCTGCTGGTGTTCCGGTCCAAGTCTTCCGCTGCTCATCTTGGACTGGAGCTTCGGAGGCCGTCGTCTCCACCGTATGTGTGTGACGCCCTGTGAGGTGCTGCGTTAGCGGTACTCGGAGGCCTACTTCCTCCACCCGACCTCGGGGTCATCTTCGTCGTCTTCGTCGCGCCGAGCTCTCCGCGACCTAGAGGTCGGCTACGTCGTCTTCGTCGTCAACGCTTGTGCGGGAGCGTAATCCCCGCTATTCGGTCTATGAGGGTATGTATTCCGATCTCCGCCGTACTACTATATCTGCATAGTGTAGATCATGGCTAGTTTAAGGATATCGTTGGTAGGAAATTTTTTGTTTTCTGCACACGATTCCCATCAGTGGTATCAGAGCCGATCTATCGTAGATATAGTTGTACGCTGTTAGAACCCGTGTTCTACACGGGGGCACCGTTCATATTATTTGCTACCCTCTACCGTGCACTTGTGATTCCAGCGGCATCGAGTTGATGAAGCGGCCCGGACCGACTTTACGCGTACGCTTACGCGAGACTGGTTCCACTACTGACATACGGCTTGTACCGTATCTGTGGCTGGCGGGTGCCTGTTTCTCTCTCTTTATTTGGCTTTGCATTTTCGATGGAGGGCCCGAAAGGGATGCTTAAACATGCAATTATTGGATTGTTGTTATGGTCATAAGGTTCGTAGGTATGAAGCGGTTCTATTTACGAAAGCCCCGAGCCACGTAAAATATGCAAAAGACAAAGTAGAAGCGTCTAACTTTATTTTGCAGGGGCTATGTGATATGGTCAAGGTAGGTTTATTAAATTGTTTATAAACTGCGGGCGCCAAGAAGACCATGGCGCAATGGACTATATCACATTGCATTACATTTGATGTTTTGTGTGCATCTTATATTGTGTGATTGTGTGTATAGTATACATTAGTTACACGGCGGTAGATATATAAGATGATACCTTCAAAATACCACTAGTGTTCTCCCTCCAACGCGCACCACCAAGAAAGTTCTACGTTATGAGGCAGGCCGTGATGATCGGGTGTCAGACATCTCGTCGTTCGCATACAGTGGGTGTAAGCCATGTTACACAAGCGTCAGCGTGGAGGTTTTTGGTGGCGAGCCTAGTATATTCAGAAATATGGCCTCGGAACAGAGAGACCGAAAGGTCGAGCACGAGTCACAAAATTGGTGTGGCGGACAATTGTCTACTCTTGAAGTTGTGCCGCCGGCTCTGATGATGAGGGGTGGTGCAATGGATGGGGGTCGTGTAATCGCTTAAAACGACCAGGAGGGATGTTCGTTTGAGTGGGAGTTCGGATAGTTATTTTCTAAAATACTAGAACTCAGAATATAATGAACAGAGTCTGTTTTGCAAACCTTTGTAGATATTAACCATTGTGATAGCATCTTTTCAAATTAGGCGCATTCCTGCGATTGAGAAACTTAAAAGGTTGGGTCCAAACTTCATAGTTTTATACTTTAGCTTGAGGATACTCCTTGTTTAAACCGTTAGCTCTTTGTGTTACAATACCCGCTAGGAGATAAACCCGGAGATTCCGCTAACAAAAGATAATTTTGATTATCGGATTTTATGCGGATGATATCATCATAGTCCAGTGTATGGTATGATCTCTGCCATAAAGAACCAACGGTGGGTACGAGTTTTTAGATCGCGAACATATGATATGGTCGCTAAACTCGGGGTACCTCTATAGTTGGGTTGATGAAGTTTATCAGTACGTTGACTGATTGTCTTCTCAACCAAGATGGAAGAGAATACACACATTGAGGGAGCACGTGGCGGTCATACTTAATGACATATGTTCATGATTAATGAACATTGAGACGCCTCGCTCAGCTCAATTACTGGATGACAGACATCGTTGCCAAGTGCAAATCCTCTGTCATAGACTATGTCATGCAAGGGGAATCGTTCACCTTCATGGTTCTTGATTACGGTGGAAGTATCAAGAAAATGAAACAGATCGCCGGAAGTCATCAATGATGATGGTGTATATATGATATACATGTTATGAATGTTTTAGCTAAGCAAGTACTCGCAGTAGTGACTAAGTCTTGAACTAGTCATGTTTTGTGAAAAACCAGGTTTACTGCTTGAGTAGCTTAAAAGGATGAGGCGACATTGCGTGTTGATAATGGCAATCAAGTTGTTGTGATGGCCATAGACACTCTCCCTCTAGATCTACCATTTGGGTAAATTCTTTATGATCGGGTGTTGGTATGATCGTTACAAGTGTGTCTCCTCTAGCGAGACACTTGTTCATACATGATAGTGACAAATTGGTGTCCTATGTTTATGAAGTAATGATCATATGCCGATTTGAATTTAGATGGCAGAAGCTCCCACATTCATAATATTAATGCCAAAGGATACAAACTTAATATAGACACCACATATGTGTGGCACTACCGTTTAGTCATGTCAATGTTATATGCATTAGCTCCACACTGGTTGGACCTACAAGTCCTAAGATTTGATCTTTTGACACTTGCAAAATAACTGTGACACCGTTTTCGGAAAACGGGCATATAACTTATTGATAGTCATACATGGAGATGTATGTGGTTCAATGAAGTAATTGACGGGTAGTGGAGACCTTTATTTCGTGAACTTCACTGAACGTTTTGAGTATAGCTTGTTGAGAATCATGCATATGGGTGTATGTGAATCAATGAAGTATTTTAACGTGTAGTGGAAGTATTTATTTCATAGACTTCATGAACATTCGAATAGATATATGGATATCCACTCGGGGAATGTTGGCCTGGAAATTTTGATTCAATCAAACAAGTCCAGAATGAAGTAGGAAATAAACTTAACAAGAAAATCAAATTCCCGCGATGCATATCCAGGAATGAAGATTTGAGTTATAATGTTGGCACATCATTGGAAGACTTGTGAGAAGAGTTCCACAAATTACGTCGCATGGAACACCATAGTTTTATGGTGTGTTAGGACGTCGTAATAACACCCTATCGGATAGTGTGTGGTAAATAAATCTCTTACCGAATTATTGTGATCATTAGAGTCATATGGTAGAAACGAAAACACTCACGTTAGCAAATAGGGAAACCATTTGAATCCATGGAGACAATACCATACGAGTGATGGCATGGCTTTTGAGCCTGGATTGTCGTTTCAGCAATTTAGTGTTTCGATGTAGTCGGACCTAAAATGGATTAATCTTTGTAGTATACCCTACCTAAAGAGTTAGCTGGGTACATGTCTCACGACATAGGCAAAAACTTTTGCCGGGATATACCTTGCGAAAGAAATAGTTTCTTGTCCGAGGGTATAAGTGAGAAAGAAAGTAGAGCAAGACGAAGTTGGTGAACTTCCTCTCCAGACATCAGAGTGGCGCAATCGAAAGTGTTTTCGGTGTCAGGCTCCACAGCTTGAAAAAGCTGATGATTCAAGATCATGATGTTCTGAGCTCATACTAAGAGCGTAGGCATACGAGGTTGTGTTCCACACTGTGTGTTACGACAATCTTGTCATGAAGGTCATATTAATGGAATATGATAGACCTACGAACTACAAAGAAGAGATGGTGGACCTAAGTCCGAGAAATGGCTATGAGTCATTTATGATCCGAAATAAAATCCATATACGATTACCAGGTATTGACTTGGGAGATCTTCTTGATGGCATCTAGGATGTTAATAGTATATGGAATTTTATGAGAGAGTAGACATTGAGTAGATTCGATTTGTCGTGAAACAGTTCCGACAGACCACATGAGAGTTTGTCTCAAGTGGCGAAGCCTAAATCTATTCTGGGTCGTTTAGCAATTACTATAATTTCGAATGAGAAATTGATAGATGGATGAGAAAACCATGATTCTTAATAGTGTCATTAAGAATGGTTTGTAATCCTGAGGATGCTAAACATGTATGCAAAATTCGGTGGTCCATTCATGGGCTGAAGCAAGCATATCGGAGCTGGAATCTTCACTTTGATAATGTGATCAAAGGATTTTTGGAGTTGTCCAAAATAGTTGAAGAAACCTACATTTGCAAAGAAGTGAGTGGGAGCAAAGTAGCTTTCCTTGATCTTATATGCGGAAGGCATATTTGAGTGGGAGCTAAGTAGTTTTTCCTTGATCTTATATGCGGAAGGCATATTTGAGTGGGAGCTAGGTGTCATTTGTGATTCTGTATGTAACGACATATTGAATGACACAGATCCTCTAGTATAGTGTAAAGGGTTATTTAAGTGATTTAATTTTCTATGAAATGAAGTTAGGAGTATTAGGCATCCGATTTATAATTGTATAGATCAGAGGGGGCTTAATAACATTAAGTCGGAGTATTTCCTAAGTCAGGATTCTGAAATGTTTCAGAAAAGGACAAGCGAAGAAAGAGGTTCTTGCTTGTATGACTAGGTAAAAGATTAAGTTAATCTTGGCTTTTTCAGTGATAGAAAATGATGTTCGACATTCTCTATGTATCACACATAGAGTCTATCCGGCTGAAAGCTCGACTTGGTGTGACCCGAGTTCTTGGTTCAAGAACAGGTTCTAGAGTGATCCTTGTGTGGATCAATGAACAAATGTTAAGTTTATTCTTCAGTGTCTATGAGAACTGAAGATAGGTTTTCTAGTAACGGGTAAGAGTGGAATGGCAACTTGCCGTAAAGCGGTTACGATGTTGCAAGTTATTACACTGACCCATACGACTAGAAATCTCATATAGGAGATGTCCTTTATTTTGAAGATAGACATGGTTAGTTTGCGAAGTCGCATATGAATGCACTGTCGCACAATCTACATAGGTATAGAAATATATCGCGACTTTAGAAGTAGTAAGTGTGATTGGACTGAGCAGTTTTCGGAGCGTAGATGGTCCCCTTAATAGATCTCTTAGACTTTTAAGGCGCATGCTACGCGAATGCTCGAGTCTCACTCCATCCACTGAGATATATTTCACCGTCATCATAAGATACGGGTTGATGTCAAACTAGGTGACATAGAAGTGTTGCAAAGCACATATAGGTCTCAATGTGTGAGATCTGTTGACTGTATTCCTCTTCCACGAGGCGAGCAGGCACCAAGATGCTATGGGTGTTGAGTTTTTACCAGGTTGTAAACTAGATTAAGTGTTACTCTAGTGCAAGTGGGAGACTGAAGGGAATATGCCCTAGAGGCACTTAATAAACATAGTTTATTGGCAATATCCCAATCGTTCATTATATGTTTTACACCATGCTATAACTGTATTAAGCGAAAACATTAATACAGGTGTGGTTGATAAACAACCAGGTCCCTAGTAGGCTCTACTAAGACTAGTTTCGTTGCGCGATTGATGATCGAGGTTTTCCGATCATAGGGCATGGCGCCGGTCGGCAATGGAAGTCATATCGTTAGGAGTAACGATGTGATGGATGTACCCAGTATTTATAGGACATAGTCATTACGCCTTAAGATCGTGAGACCAACTCTTATTGTTATTCCTGGAAGATACTTTGATCGCACCAAACGTCGTATCTTATTTAGTATGACAATAACGGTGATACTTTTGGGTATCGGAAAGGAGTAGTTGAGACGAGGGGTCAACAGCGGGATTTGTCAGTCCGCATAGCCGGATAGATACTCTAGGGCCCACTCGGTGAGATTATGTCAAATGAGTTTGCAAACATGTGACTAGGTCACAAACTGACATAATATCATAGACGAGTAGAAGATAGCGATGTCGGTAACGAGATCATGCTAGGTATGGAGATATCTGAGAATGATGCTCGGACACGCTAAGTATTGCCATGGCAAAGGGTTTAAGACTATACGTCCAGGTTTGATAGATGAAAGTCATTCGTTACATCACAGGGATTAATTCATGGGGTCCAGGCCTACGAGTTAGTCGCTGATCATAGAGGAGTCTTGATCATACCTGTTATTATATCGAACCGCTAGGGTAACACACTTAAGGGGTTTCGACAAGACAACCGGAAAGGAAAGAGATCACCGGGAGCGTCCCGGGAGGGGTCCGATGGAGATCGGGCAGCGCCGAAAGAGTTTTCGGAGCTAGGAAAAATTATATATATTATGTTTGATATTAATTAGTGTAATTAATATGCAAATATGATTTTATATATTTATTTTCGAATTTATTTAGGCTGATTTCCCTAAATGGGCCTTCTGGTCGAAAGAAGGCCCATGGGGAGGAAAACCCTAGAGGGAACTTTGTGGGGGAGGCTTGGCCGGCCTAGGTGGGCCAAATGGGGCCCACCTAGGGACGGCGCATCAGGCTTGGCCGAACCAGGCATGTGGGATAGTCCCACATTGCCTGGCTGGCAAGGTTGGCTCCCCCTGGGAGCCTATATAAGAAGGGGCACCCCTGGCCTTTTAATTCACCAATTAATTCCCAATTTCTCTCTCGATCTCGTGGTTCCCTTGTCGGAGCCGCGCCGAGTAGAGGAGGGGGATCTCTTCCACCATAGCCCGCTGCCGCGCTGCTGGTGTTCCGGTCCAAGTCTTCCGCTGCTCATCCTGGACTGGAGCTTCGGAGGACGTCGTCTCCACCGTATGTGTGTGACGCCCTGCGAGGTGCTGCGCTAGCGGTACTCGGAGGCCTACTTCCTCCACCCGACCTCGGGGTCATCTTCGTCGTCTTCGTCGCGCCGAGCTCTCCGCGACCTAGAGGTCGGCTACGTCGTCTTCGTCGTCAACGCTTGTGCGGGAGCGTAATCCCCGCTATTCGGTCTACGAGGGTATGTATTCCGATCTCCGCCGTACTACTATATCTGCATAGTGTAGATCTTGGCTAGTTTAAGGATATCGTTGGTAGGAATTTTTTTGTTTTCTGCACACGATCCCCTTCATATTGTTCATGGAACACCTCGTTAGGCAGTAAAGAGGTCGATAGACTTTGTCAGAGCCTCTATCTCCATCTAAATAGGCGACATCTCTGTCAACGCCTGGCATGTCATTCTTTCCCCTAGTGAATTTGAAGATGGGTTGTGCTAGTGTTTGGTCTTATAGTGTGGACAGATATAGTGGCAGACTTAATTAGGGTTTATCGAGTCAATAGATGATAAGTGAACCTCTTGGCTCCATCTAGCAACATCTAGATAAAAGTAACAAACTTTCTTGCTATCCCCGATATAGTTGTCAATATAATGGTATCATGAATCTTAACAAGATACTCCCTCTGTTCCTGAATGTAATAGCTATAGTTTTCCGCACGGATATTAAGACATGAGTATTTGACATACTATGGACTTACATGTTTTAGACAAAATTCAGAAGAGAGGACTCCCTAATAGACAACAAATAAAAACAATCCATATAATCACTCCGTTGGAGAATGAAACTCACTTTTTCATCGGTAAATTCATCCAAAAATCGTTGTAAACCATATATTTTGCATTTTTTCTTAAAAAACTATAGCTCTTACATTGAGGAATGGAGGGAGTATATAAGATAAATAATATTTTAGGATTTAAATAAAATATTAAATTGTCCTAGAGATTCTTAAAGTATGTATGTTGTGCTAGCCAAGTATTAGTGTTTTCTTCGAGAATGTACGTTTGTTGTGGTTGAGTCGTCCACCACTGGTTTGACCAAATGAGTCAGGACATGTGATGGACAACTCGCACACAATTAGAACTCACATGTTCATTTTGAAATAACTTGGGCCGGGCTAGCACACCACAAAAAGTGATATTTTTAGATGTAAATATGTGGCATGGTTTACTTTTGTCACGCAAAATAGTATACCTACCATGAAGTGTTAAGAATGAATATTGCAACTGTTGTTTAACTCGATTTCTTACAAAACTTCCGTGGGGAGGTCAATCTTAAATGGAACGCTGAATTGGAATCATTCAATATGTCGATTGATGCAAAGGAGATATACAAGGTGACATGCTTCAGATAATCCCTCATTGTTGGCCGCTGAAGTTTAGGAACCATAGGAAAGAAGCTATTTTTGAGGATCGGCCTATCGATATTGAACTTTGTTTCCTTTCATTCAAAGAATCTTTTGAGCTTGAGGTTTAACTTAGTCCTAACTCTTAAGAATTAAGAAGAGGGTATGTCCTAATGGATGGACACTTTGTGAACTTTTAGGTGGACACTTTGTGAACTTTTTTGATGAGTAAAATGTTGTAGCAGGGACACTACTTTAATTTGCATTAAATAAGAAAATAATTCGATTGTCTCAAAATCCTTAGTGTGAAACGTTCTTTAAATCAACATGAAGGGAGAGAGAATGGTGATAAAAAATATAGAAATAATCAAAATTAAATATAGTTTTAGGATCATCTTGGTGCTTATTTATAAACCGGTACTCTTCTGATTTCGTGAGGTGTACATTTCAGTTGTATGTGGCAGTACAGTCCTAACGTCATTTAATCGGATCAGAGAGAGTAAATTTTTATTTATTTATGAGAGGCCGCCGTTTTTTAATAACTTTTTAAAAGACATATATGATGTGAGTTCTCTTTGAGGCCCCGCTTGGATTCCCAGTAATTGGACCGGAACCAGCAGCTCCGTATTTTCCGGAGGGAGAATCTAAACGCTGAACCAAGCGCGGCCTGAGTGAAAAAACAGACACACATCGTTTTGTGATTTTGTCCAAGCTGAGTATTCTTTCTTTCCAGGAGGCCATAACTTTTTTTTTCCTTTTGAGATTAGGAGCCCATAACCTGACGTGCAACGACGACACTCGGGTGTCCCCACCTTGCCCCCGTTGAGAGTCGTAGGCGACTTGGCTTCATGCCCGACCCAAGCTCAGATCTCCTCCGCCGCCGGCGCTGCTGACCGGAGAAGAGATGAGGGAGGAGCGCGTGGCCTTCTGTATATACTAGTTGTAGGATTCCTTCTTGGTTTGTTGAGCGGAGAGTTGTCCCATGTGGCGTTTCGCGGCATGCCTTCTCCTCTGTCTCCAAGGTCTGGTGCTTCGGCGCTCTGGTGCGGCGCCGACCCTGCCATCGTGATGCGCTTGAAGGGGATCGTGGGCAGAAATCAAAAAATTTCCTAGCAACGATATCCTTAAACTAGCCAAGATCTATTCTATGCAGATATAGTAGTACGAACGGAGATCGGAATACATACCCTTGTAGACCGAAAGCGGGGATTACGTTCCCGCACAAACGTTGTCGATGCAGACCGACGAAGCCGACCTCAAGGTCGTGTAGAGGAAGCAGGCCTCCGAGTACCGCTAGCGCAGCACCTCGCAGGGAGTCGCACACGTACGGTGGAGACGACGCCTTCGAAGCTCCAGTCCAGGACGAGCAGCGGAAGACTTGGACCGGAACACCAGCAGCGCGGCAGCGGGCTATGGTGGAGGAGATCCCCGACTCCTCTTGCTCGGCGCGGCTCCGACTTGGGAACCACGAGATCGAGAGAGAAATCAGAAATTAATTGGTGAATTAAAAGGCTGGGGGTGTCCCTTCTTATATAGGCTCCCAGGGGGAGCCAACCTTGCCAGCCAGGCAATGTGTGACTAACCCCCCACAGCCTGGTTCGGCCAAGGGAGTGCGCCGGCCCCCTGGTGGGCCCCTTGTGGCCCACCTAGGCCGGCCCTCCTGGCCCCCACCGAATTCCCCTAGGGAATTTTCCCCTCTTGGGCCTTCTTTCATCCGGAAGGCCCATTTAGGGAAATCTGCCTTAATAAATTCGAAAATAAATATATAAAATCATATTTGCATATTAATAACACTAATTAATATCAAACATAATATAATAATATTTCCTAGCTCCGAAAACTCTTTCGGCGCTGCCCGATCTCTATCGGACCTCTCCCGGGACGCTCCCGGTGATCTCCTTCCTTTCCGGTTGTCTTGTCGAAACCCCTTAAGTGTGTTACCCTAGCGGTTCGATATAATATCAGGTATGATCAAGACTCCTCAATGATCAACGACTAACCCGTAGGCCTGGACCCCATGAATTAATCCCTGAGTTATAACGAATGACTTTCATCTATCAAACCTGAACGTGAAGTCTTAGACCTTTTGCCATAGCGATACTTAGCACGTCCGAGTGTCGTTCCATAGATATCTCCATACCTAATCCCGACCTCGTTACCGACGACGCTATCTTCTACTCGTTCATGATCTCATGTCTCCGTGACCTAGTCACATGCTTGCAAGCTCATTAGACAAGATCTCACCGAGTGGGCCCGAGAGTATCTATCCTGCTACGCGGACTGGCAAATCCCGCTCTTGACCCCTCGTCTCAATACTCCTTTCCAATACCCAAAAGTATCACTGTTATTGTCATACTAAATAAGATACGACGTTTGGTGCAATCAAAGTATCTTCGGGGAATATCAATAAGAGTTGATCTCACGGTCAAAGGTGTAATGACTATGTTCTCCAAATCTGGGTATGTCCATCACATCGCTCTCTAGCGATATGACTCTCATTGCCGACCGGCGCCATGCCCCATGACCGGGAAACCTCGATCATCAATCGCGCAATGAAACTAGTATTAGTAGAGGCTACTAGGGACCTGGTTGTTTACGTATCACACCCGCATTAATGTTTCCGCTTAATACGGTTCTAGCATGACACAAAAACCTATTATGAACAAACGAGATATGATAAAGAATACACTTTATTAATTGCCTCTAGGGCATATCTCCTTCAGTCTCCCACTTGCACTAGAGTACAATTTAATCTAGATTACAACTTGGTAAAAGCCTAACACCCATAGCTAACTGGTGTTGTTCATGCTTATCAAGCGGGAGAGGCTTCGTCAGCGGATCTGCCACATTCAGATCCGTATGCACCTTGCAAATCTTCACATCGCCTCCTTGTACGTACTGACGTATCACGTGGAAGCGTCGGAGAATGTGTTTGGCGGTGGAGTGAGACCTTGTCTCCTTGGCGTTCGCAATGGCACCCGTATTGTCGCAGAAGAGGACCACGGGGTCTTGCACGCTCGGGAACACTCCAAGTTCGATGACGAACTTCCTCAGCCACACAGCTTCATTCGCGGCCTCGCAGGCAGCAATGTACTCCGACTCCATTGTAGATTGTGCGACTATGGGTTGCTTCCCACTTCTCCAGCACACGGCGCCTCCATTCACCTTGAACACGTAACCTGTCTGTGACTTACAGTCATCGGGGTCTGAGCAGAAACTTGCATCTACGTAACCCGTTACGCCAAGTTCCTCATCGCAGCCACCATACACAAGGAACATTTCCTTTGTCTTATTGAGATACTTAAGAATGCTCTTAACAGCTACCCAATGCGGCATTCCAGGATTACTCTGGAACCGGCTTGTCAAACTTAGAGCTAATGCCACATCCGGTCTAGTACTCAACATTGCATACATGATCGATCCTATGGCTGAAGCATAAGGATGTTTCGTCATTTCGGCCTTACCCAGTTCCGTTACCGGACACTGCGTCTTACGCAATATCTTATTCTTGATAACCGGCAGAGAACCCTTCTTTGCCTTCTCCATATGAAAACGCTTCAATATTTTATCAAGATAAGTACTCTGACTTAGTGCTAATAGGCGCCTTGATCTATCACGGTAGATTTTTATGCCTAAAACATACGCAGCTTCTCCTAAGTCCTTCATGGAAAACTTAATGTTTAAATATTCCTTCACGCTATTCAGAAGTTCCACATCATTCCCTATTAGCAATATGTCGTCAACATACAGTGCTAAGAACACAACCGAGCTCCCACTCATTTTCTTGTAAATACAGGTCTCTTCCACATTCTGGATAAATCCAAAACCTTTGATTACCTCATCAAAGCGAAGATTCCAGCTCCGAGATGCCTGCTTCAATCCATAGATGGATCGCTGAAGCTTGCACACCTTGTTAGCACTTCCTGGATCGACAAAACCTTCCGGCTGTACCATGTACAACTCTTCCTCAATGTTTCCATTCAGGAAGGCCGTTTTGACGTCCATCTGCCAGATTTCATAATCATAGTAGGCAGCTACCGCTAACAAAATCCGAATAGACTTAAGCATCGCTACCGGTGAAAAAGTTTCATCGTAGTCAATTCCATGAACTTGTCGGAAACCTTTTGCGACAAGCCGAGCCTTATAGACGGTCACATTACCATCAGCATCAGTCTTCTTCTTAAAGATCCACTTATTCTCGACGGCCTTGCGCCCTTCGGGAATATCCACCAAAGTCCACACTTGGTTATCATACATGGATCCTATTTCGGATTTCATGGCTTCAAGCCATTTCTCGGACTCTAGACTCTCCATCGCCTCCTTGTAGTTCGTAGGTTCGTCTTGCTCGACTAGCATGACGGTGCAAACCATGTTGCCATACCATTCTGGTGGGATCCGAGATCTACCAGACCTACGAGGTAGAACATCTTCCTCGACAGTTTCTCCCACTCCTTCCACGGAGGACGTTTCCGGAATTGCTTCCGTTGCGCCACTCGGAATCTCGAGTTCAGGATCAACGATCTCATCGAGTTCTACCTTCCTCCCACTTACTCCTTTCGCGAGAAACTCCTTCTCTAGAAAGGCACCGGTCTTCGCGACAAAAGTTTTGCCCTCAGCTTGGTTGTAGAAGGTGTACCCTACGGTTTCCCGCGGATATCCTACAAAGACGACTTTCTCCGACTTCGGTTCGAGTTTGTCGGGCTGTAGTTTCTTAACGTACGCCTCACAACCCCAAACCTTCAGAAACGATAACTTAGGCTTATGGCCATACCATAATTCATACGGCGTCGTTTCAACGGACTTGGACGGAGCCCTATTTAAAATGAATGCGGCTGTTTCTAACGCATAACCCCAGAAGGACACTGGCAGATCGGTAAGAGACATCATAGATTGGACAATGTCTAGTAGAGTACGATTACATCGCTCGGACACACCGTTACGCTGTGGTGTTCCGGCGGGCGTAAGTTGGGGCACTATGCCACAACTCTTCAGATGTGTGCCAAACTCAAAACTCAAGTACTCTCCACCGCGATCGGATCGGAGATGCTTGATTTTCCTATTAAGCTGATTCTCAACTTCACTCTGGAATTCTTTGAACTTTTCAAACGTTTTAGACTTGTGTTTCATCAAATAGATATAACCGTATCTACTCAAGTCATCAGTGAAGGTGACGAAGTAACGATAACCATTGCGTGTCGAAACGCTCATTGGTCCACATACGTCTGTATGTATGATCCCCAACAAATCCGACGCCCGTTCAACGAAACCTTTGAACGGTGTCCTGGTCATTTTGCCCATGAGGCATGGTTCACATGTATCGAGGGATCCGAAATCCAACGAGTCCAAGAGTCCATCGGAGTGGAGTCGCTTCATGCGCTTTATACCAATATGACCAAGACGGCAATGCCACAAAAACATGGCGGTATCGTCACTACACTTAATTCGTTTGGCCTCTATGTTATGGATGTGAGTACTACGATCGAGATTCAACAAGAATAAACCGTTATTCTCGGGAGCATCAACATAAAAGATATCATTCATATAAATAGCACAATTGCTTGACACTGATTTAAATGAATAACCGTCTTGTAACAGGCAAGACCCACTTATAAAGTTTACACTCAAGGATGGCACAAAATAACATTTATTTAAAACCAAAACTAATCCCGACGGTAGATGCAGAGGGAGCGTGCCGACAGCCACCACGTCGACTCTCGATCCGTTGCCGACGCGCATCGTCACCTCATCCTTCGCCAGCCGCCTTTTATTCCGTAACTCCTCCTGAGAGTTACATATATGAGCAACAGAACCAGTATCAAATACCCACGTATTGCTCCGGGCGGATGTAAGGTACACATCTATAACATGTATATCAAATATACCTTTCTCTTTGTCGACCGTCTTGCCAGACTTCCTATCCTCCAGATACTTGGGGCAGTTGCGCTTCCAGTGACCCTTCCCCTTGCAGTAGAAACACTCCACGCTAGCTCTGGGACCAGATTTGTTAGTCCTGGGCTTGGCAGCCAACTTTGCCTCCCTCCGAGACTTCCAGCTCTGCTTTCCCTTGCCACCGGACTTCTTGAAATCAACGGTCTTGTTGACCATCAACAGCGTGTGCTCCTTCTTAATCTCTACCTCAGCAGTCTTGAGCATCACGAACACTTCACCCAGGAACTTAGCCATGCCCTGCATGTTGTAGTTCATGACGAAGCCTTTGTAGCTCGGTGGCAACGATTGCAACACCCTGTCAATCGCCAGCTCATCGGGAATCTTGCACTCCAGAGCATTCAGGCGTTGAACGTAGCCAGACATCTTGACTACATGCTCGCTCACACTGCTATGCTCTTCCATCTTGGCTGAGAAGAAAAGCTCAGAAGCCTCATATCTCTCAGCCTTAGCCTGCGGCGCAAAGACAGCCTTAAGATCCGAGATGATCTCAAAGGCGCTCATCTTCTCAAAGCGCTTCTGCAGGTCGGCTTCCATGGCGTAGAGCATGCCACTCTGGACAAAGGCAGAATCCTCCGATCGGGTCTGGAAGACCTTCTTCTCATCCTCAGAGGCATCATCTGCAGGAGGGTCACCTATGGCGGCCTCAATGACGTAGGCCACCCTATGGGGAGTGAGGAGGATCCTCAGGTTGCGGAACCAGGCCATGAAGTTTGACCCATTGGTCTTAAGCTTTTCTTTCTCAAGGAACAGACCTAGGTTAAACGAGGGGCGATACATCTACAATGGAATTTGCAACAACATAAGACTTTGTTCATAATAATTTTGAGTTATAGTATTTTAGAAAATAACTAACATAACTCCCACTCAAACGAACATCCCTCCTGGTCGTTTAAGCGATTACACGACCCCCATCCATTGCACCACCCCTCATCATAAAAGCCGGCGGCACAACTTCAAGAGTAGACAAAATCGTCCGTCACACCAATTTTGTGACTCGTGCTCGGCCTTTCGGCCTTCCTGTTCCGAGGCCATACCTCTGAGTATGCTAGGCTCGCCACCAAAGACCTCCACGCTGACGCTTGTGCAACATGGCTTACACCCACCGTATGCGAACGAAGATATGTCTGACACCCGATCATCACGGCCTGCCTCATAACGTAGAACTTTATTCGTGGTGCGCGTTGGAGGGAGAACACTAGTGGTATTTTGAAGGGATCATCTTATTCAGCTACCGCCGTGTAACACATAATCACACACAAAAATAAGATGCACACAAAATATCAAATGTAATGCAATGTGATATAGTCCATCGCGCCATGGTCTTCTTGGCGCCCGCAGTTTATAAACAATTTAATAAACCTACCTTGACCATATCACATAGCCCCCTGCAAAATAAAGTTAGACGCTTCTACTTTATCTTTTGCATATTTTACGTGGCTTGGTGCTTTCGTAAATAGAACCGCTTCATACCTACGAATCTTATGACCACAACAACGATCCAATAATTGCATGTTTAAGCATCCCTTTTGGGCCCTCCATTGAAAATGCGAAGACCAACTAAAGAGAGAGAAACTGTCACCCGCCAGCCACAGATACGGTACAAGCCGTATGTCAGTAGTGGAACCAGTCTCGCGTAAGCGTACGCGTAAAGTCGGTCCGGGCCGCTTCATCAACTCAATGCCGCTGGAATACACAAGTGCACGCTAGAGGGTAGCAAATAACAGGAACGGTGCCCCCGTGCAGAGCACGGGTTCTAACAGCGTACAGCTATATCTTACGATAGATCGGCTCTGATACCACTGAAGGGGATCGTGGGCAGAAAACAAAAAATTTCCTAGCAACGATATCCTTAAACTAGCCAAGATCTATTCTATGCAGATATAGTAGTACGAACGGAGATCGGAATACATACCCTTGTAGACCGAAAGAGGGGATTACGTTCCCGCACAAACGTTGTCGATGCAGACCGACGAAGCCGACCTCAAGGTCATGTAGAGGAAGCAGGCCTCCGAGTACCGCTAGCGCAGCACCTCGCAGGGAGTCGCACATGTACGGTGGAGACGACGCCTCCGAAGCTCCAGTCCAGGACGAGCAGCGGAAGACTTGGACCGGAACACCAGCAGCGCGGCAGCGGGCTATGGTGGAGGAGATCCCCGACTCCTCTTGCTCGGAGCGGCTCCGACTTGGGAACCACGAGATCGAGAGAGAAATCAGGAATTAATTGGTGAATTAAAAGGCTGGGGGTGCCCCTTCTTATATAGGCTCCCAAGGGGAGCCAACCTTGCCAGCCAGGCAATGTGGGACTAACCCCCCACAGCCTGGTTCGGCCAAGGGAGTGTGCCGGCCCCCTGGTGGGCCCCTTGTGGCCCACCTAGGCCGGCCCTCCTGGCCCCCACCGAATTCCCCTAGGGAATTTTCCCCTCTTGGGCCTTCTTTCGTCCGGAAGGCCCATTTAGGGAAATCTGCCTTAATAAATTCGAAAATAAATATATAAAATCATATTTGCATATTAATAACACTAATTAATATCAAACATAATATATATAATATTTCCTAGCTCCGAAAACTCTTTCGGCGCTGCCCGATCTCTATCGGACCTCTCCCGGGACGCTCCCGGTGATCTCCTTCCTTTCCGGTTGTCTTGTCGAAACCCCTTAAGTGTGTTACCCTAGCGGTTCGATATAATATCAGGTATGATCAAGACTCCTCAATGATCAACGACTAACCCGTAGGCCTGGACCCCATGAATTAATCCCTGAGTTATAACGAATGACTTTCATCTATCAAACCTGAACGTGAAGTCTTAGACCTTTTGCCATAGCGATACTTAGCACGTCCGAGTGTCGTTCCATAGATATCTCCATACCTAATCCCGACCTCGTTACCGACGACGCTATCTTCTACTCGTTCATGATCTCATGTCTCCGTGACCTAGTCACATGCTTGCAAGCTCATTAGACAAGATCTCACCGAGTGGGCCCGAGAGTATCTATCCTGCTACGCGGACTGGCAAATCCCGCTCTTGACCCCTCGTCTCAATACTCCTTTCCAATACCCAAAAGTATCACTGTTATTGTCATACTAAATAAGATACGACGTTTGGTGCAATCAAAGTATCTTCGGGGAATATCAATAAGAGTTGATCTCACGGTCAAAGGTGTAATGACTATGTTCTCCAAATCTGGGTATGTCCATCACATCGCTCTCTAGCGATATGACTCTCATTGCCGACCGGCGCCATGCCCCATGACCGGGAAACCTCGATCATCAATCGCGCAATGAAACTAGTCTTAGTAGAGGCTACTAGGGACCTGGTTGTTTACGTATCACACCCGCATTAATGTTTTCGCTTAATACGGTTCTAGCATGACACAAAAACCTATTATGAACAAACGAGATATGATAAAGAATACACTTTATTAATTGCCTCTAGGGCATATCTCCTTCAGCGCTCCGTCGAGCCTCCAAGGCGGGGGAGAGGCGGGATTCGCTCATCGACGGTGACCTTCTTCAATAAGCGCCATCGTATCCAATCTCGGTTTGATGTTATTCTTCTTTTATCTGACCGTGGTGGTGAAGGAAAGAAGTATGGTAGCTCGCCGGAGAGGATGTGCTGCAGGTATCTTGTGGGGTTCATGTCGTCGAAGCTTACGAGCGGCTTCTGGCGTACGGTGGTGGAGGTGAGGCAGTCCGTCAAGCTCCAGTGGTGGGAGGCGGCGGCTGGTTTTGTTTCTTCGGCAACCTCTTGCATAAAGCTTGGTAATCATGGTTCCAACGGCGGCAGCTGTGAGCGTGGTGATTCCCTTGTTCCTCGTTTTGGTGGCGTTGGAAAATGGGAATCCCATGTTCTTGCTTCTTGTTGTTTGGTTCTACACCAGGGGAGCATGGAAGCGGCTCCTTGGAGGTCATTCATGGCGGCTACTCTTTGGCAGCCATCTCTAATGGTTGAAAGGCAACCCCTCCACCCATTCTTCGTCGGCTTCAGCTTCCTCAGGCTGGCGACAAATGGTCTTATCAACCTCCAGGCTGTTATGCCATTGCGGAGGCTCTTTGGCTTTGCTGCAGCTGGCTCCCGGTACCCATCTCCAAGTGGTTCGTCCCCGGCGGTGGTGTGCTTGGCTGCGCTGAGCTTCTCTCGATGCGGTGGACCGGTGGTGATGGAGCCGGACCCAACTGCGTTCCTCAATTTAGTTGTAGGGTCCTTGATGCAATTTACAAGGACGGTGTTGTAATTTCTATTTCTTTTAGTCCATTGTGTACTCTGCCACTGCTATGAATATATGCTTCTAGGTCCCTTTGGACCGTCCCCTGTTTAAAAAAAAAACCTGACGTGCACGCGCCACGGAACGAGGAATTCCCTTCCCACGTATGAACCACGTGGCAGGACCATTCCCGCATGCGGAAGGCAATCTGTCCAGCCACCCCGTCGCCCACGAGGCCACGACAACAGTTCAACACTTGGACTGACATCAAAACCAGAGCCGGAACAGAACAAGCGGCAGCAGGCAGCAGCACTCCCCCCCTCCACACACCATGAACGTCGCCGCCACCGCCGCCGCCGTCGTGCCGGGCGCAAGACCAGTGTCCCACGCGCCGCGACCGCGGGCCCTCCGCAGCCTGTGCCCGCGCGCTGCGGCCGAGTCGGCGGCCTCCTCCGCGGCGGCGGCGCCCGTTTACGCCCCCACCCCGCGGGATCGGCCTCTGCGGACGCCGCACAGCGGGTAAGCGATCGTCTGCTAAATGCTCATGTCTTATTGGGGTTCCCGTATCAGGCGCCGGGCGATCTGAGTCACCTGCTGCCGCTATTTTTTCTTGATTCGGGTAGCTCACAGATTCACCCCCCGTCCACATGCCTGGCATGCGGTCGCTGAATTCAACCCCCATCCCGGTATTACGCAAATCTTGAGCCTCCAGCGGGCGCTGAAATTCCGTAGAATGTTTCGAGCCCGTTACTCTGCGCTCACAAATTTGAACTGTGATGTGAGTGACACTACGTTCATGCCCGCAGTGGCATGGGATTCAGAAGCTAATGGTTGTGACGATTTTTTTTTTTTTTTTTGCAGCTATCACTACGACGGGACCCCCAGGCCCTTCTTTGAAGGATGGTACTTCAAGGTGGCCATTCCCGAATGCAGGCAGAGCTTCTGTTTCATGTACTCTGTTGAGAACCCATTGTTTCGTGATGGGATGACTGCTCTCGACCGGGCATTACACGGTTCAAGGTTTACCGGGGTGGGAGCGCAGATTCTTGGGGCGGACGACAAGTACATATGCCAGTTCTCTGAAAAATCAAACAACTTTTGGGGGAGTAAGATACTTGCCCAATCCCATTTCATCAAAAAAAAAATCCTTATAAATTCTCTGTTCATGTCAATATTATTTTCCTACAATCATTTTTGTTTTAGATTAAGTTGACAATATAAGATTGTGGCATGCATGGTACTGTGTTTCTATCTGAGTTGTAATCACGGGAAGCGTCTGTGTTTAATTGGTAGAGCTTTATCCTTTCCAAGGGGTTTGTAGAATCAAATGTTCCAATCAGATTTTAAGATATGGGAATTATGTCATCTTATTCACTTCTGTTTTCAAAGAAAGCTCTAAGGGAAGCCCCTACAGTATAAATAGGAACATAAATTCATGCCCGTGTGGATTGAACTCATGTGTTGGGGTCGTAAAAAAATACTTGAGATCTTATGTTCTGCATCTGGTGAAAATACAAAAATGATGGATACCCCTTTTATGGACTGTACTGCATATTCTTGGAAGCTACGGTTATTTACCTGCAAGGAGTTACTGCAGGTTAAAAACCAAACAGACAAACTAAACCATGATGATGCAAAGATTTTTTTACTCATTTTCTGGTGTCAGTTAGCAATACTTTCCCTGTTTGCTTGAACAAACTTTCATGATTCATCACTGTGTGTATTTCCCAATTAACAAGCTGCAGTTTGATAGGTAGGCATGAGCTAATTCTCGGAAACACATTCATTCCCAATAAAGACTCAACTCCACCGGAACGGGAGGTCCCTCCTCAGGTAGATGTTTTATGGTTTATTGTGAAATTCAAGAGCCAATTCAGTGTTCTAAGGTTTTCTTTGCTTAACATCATTTCATACTACAATGCATCGAATGGCATGTGCCGACCTGCTCATATCTACTTGCTATCCAATGATTCATTCAAAACAGTTTATTTTCTATTTTCTTGTTTAATTAGGGGTTACAACCTGTTATTCTCTGTCTCTACTCTAGTTTTTTATTTATGTATTACACGCATCCATTTTCATCTAACTTGCTAGATGACATGTGCGGTTTTCAATTGAATTAACAAATATTAGTATTGTAGGTACTGAAGCTTTATACTTGGTCAATGATTTATCTATCTTGATTCTAGCATATATCATTGTACTATGTATGAACATTGATTTACTCGTACTTCAGATGTATTGCTTTACTTGCCCTTCAATATTACCTTAGCGTGCTTATTGAACATCTTGTGATAACATCTCTTGTCAATAGTTTTTTTCTGCTTCTGCTGTTAACTATATGAAAGTGAAAAGAGTTCCCGTGAAAGAAAGTTTCTAGTATAGATGCATATATTTTTCGCATGAACCGGAATGTAATTTTTATTCTTGCGCTTACACCTGCTATCTAATATTTCATGCATTTTAAGTTTTCAAAATCTCATGAGCTGCGAAGATTTGTTCAGCTAATGAACAATTATCTATGTTTTATGATCTAGGAATTTTCCGATCGTGTTTTGGAAGGGTATCAAGCCACACCAATTTGGCACCAGGGTTCGATACGTGATGATGGAAGGTAAGTGAATCCAATGCTTGTGAAAGACCTGTGCTTTTAGCGATTAGTGGGTTACTTGTTTAAAAATTAAAAAGATTACTATGGTTTTTGCTAAACCTTATCGTCCTACCAATGTGCGATGATTGCGTCATGTAGTGAAAATTTATCTATTGTAAGAATCAAGGATTTAATATAATATACCACAGTTCTGGACAATACTAAGAAATATCTCTATCATTTTTGTGTTGTATCTTATTGCTTGTATGGAGCAATATTCTTTAATCTCTACCAGTTATTTATTTCGAGATGTTGACGTAGTGTTAAAATCCTAGCAATCTGCCTCCATGACTGCAGCAAAATATGCCATATAAGTTCTTGAAATGGACATTAGATAAGCAATAGATGCACACTTTTTGCTAGTGTAATTGGATCTAGTTGTTGTTCCTCATAGGTCAAAGTATGTGCCAAATGTTCAAACAGCTCGTTGGGAGTACAGCACTCGCCCGGTTTATGGCTGGGGTGACATTACATCTAAGCAGAAGTCAACAGCTGGTTGGCTTGCTGCTTTTCCATTCTTTGAACCTCATTGGCAAATATGCATGGCTAGTGGCCTGTCCACAGGTTTGTATCTGACACCCTGAACATAGAAACTTCTTAAGCTGTTATGATTGAAATGCTATTTTAATTTCACCCTAGATATATGACATATGTACCATTAAAAAAATTACTGAAGGAGATGTTCTGCGCAATATTATCTCAAAGATGACGCATATACTACTGTTAAAGTTATTGAAGGATATCTTCATCCCTCATATGTCAAATTACTATGTCCAGTGGAAACATAATTCTTAAATCGGAATAGGAAAATCGGAGGTGACAAAACTTCACTTCATCTTCCCCTTTCATAATGTCCACAAAAACCCTAGCTGCACTTAGAACATATTAGGATTTTCTGCTAATCTACGAGGCCAGTTTGTATCTTTCATCGAGGAACTTCTTCTGGCTCTTAGTTAACAGGGTATTTTTTCGGCATTTCTTTCATGGTTGTAACTGATATTTACAATTTTATGGGACATCACTCATAGCAGTAATATATTATTATGTGACGTAGTCATATCTGCTTCAACAGTTTGTAGGAGGTTCAAGATGCAAAACAAACTGATTTGCTTCATGTGTTGTATGACAATGTACTTATGTTCATGATATCAATGCTTGTTTGTAGCCTTGGTGTAGCATTTCAACAGTAATAGCCTAGCACTTTTTGAACCGGTTTTTACTTTCCAGGATGGATAGAATGGGATGGAGAACGGTTTGAATTCGAAAATGCTCCCTCTTACTCCGAAAAGAACTGGGGTGGGGGTTTTCCAAGGAAGTGGTACTGGGTGCGTTTATCTATCTTCTCTCTGAGCTTTGATCTTCTGTTGGTCTTGATGTCATATATGTATTATAGTATGGGGTGTATCTTAAATCATTCAAGGTTTAGAACGTGTTCCTATTTTCCATTGTTTTGGTTCTGTATTGCGAGTGGTGTTCACCCATGTTTTCAGTTGTGGTGCCCAAATTTACCATTGCAAAAATCTGTCAGCCTGCTGTTGCCCAAATTATTGCCAACTGATGAACAAAAAGGCTCTGGCCAATGGTTAACAAAAAGTGGTAGTGCACGCTATAGCATCAACCAACCATACTCGTAATTCCATTGTCTTGAAGTTCAATGGATCCTGGGCCAAGATGTGGTAAAAAATAATTCTTTCCAACATTCATGCTTTTTTTTTATCGAAGCTTCTCCTGTATAGTTTTGTTCATGGATTATCGAATACAAAGAATTAGTGCCAAAACCAAGGGGGGATGGGCAAGCTAGCCAAACTTGGGTATAGCCCAGCTGACCGAAGAACCAAATGTATCCTTCTTATTTTTAATTTGACTTGTATAGCACTGTAGCTATGTTAAGCATGACCGGTTCTTTTCAGAATTAGTTGTCTTGATGACACTAAGTGGTCTGTAGTTGTATGTTGTCGATCATGTGTATGTTATTTATTATCTGTAGCCAAGGTTGCACGTATTCATGCAGTTGGTCAATGTTAATGTGGTACACTGAAAATGACCTTCTGTAGACATAGTATTAGACATTATTTACCCTTCTAGTCATACTATCATATGGATTATTGTGAAATAGATTATTTGTTATAGTTGGAAAGTTTTGGTTTACTTAATTTCATGCATATCTAAAGTGTAATCCCTTTTGCTCCTGTAGATCCAGTGCAATGTCTTCTCAGGCGCACCTGGTGAAGTTGCTTTGACTGCTGCTGGTGGACTGAGGAAAATTGGATTGGGAGATAACTATGAGAGTCCTTCACTGGTCCATCTCTGATACTTCCAACTTAATTTGGTAGTTTGCATTATAAGCTATTTAGCTCCATGCAAGCATATGCAACCTTTATCTGTGGATATCTTCCCAAAAAGAAGATTGTTGTAAGGCTTATTATTTCGAGAAACCTCGAAAGGGCAGGGTATCCCTGCAATTAGTGAAGAATAGTAGAGCTTTTCTGCATCACATGGGTACCCGAAAATGATAGAAGGCTGCAGTTTTAAGGCTGCAGTTTTTACACGCTTTGTTAGTTACAAGTATTTTACACAACTTTATTAACATACTCCCTCCATTTCTAAAAAGAAGGCATACAATTTTTTTTTAGTAACAGTATAAAGTTTGACTGTGTTTATAGAAAAAACTATCAGCAACTATGATATCTATAGATATTTGGCATTATAAAGGTGATAGTTTTTTCTACAAACTTGGTCAAACTTTACATTGTTTGACCATGGAGAAAGTATATAGACCTTTTCAGGAACGGAGGTAGCAATGAGTACTAAATTCCATTCTAGGTAAAATGTGAAACTTGAATCTTGCAAATGTGCTAGTGAATAATATTCGCTGTTTGTTTCTCTTCAGATTGGCATCCATCACGAGGGAAAATTTTATGAGTTTGTGCCATGGACTGGGACAGTAAGCTGGGACATTGCTCCTTGGGGTCACTGGAGGATGACTGGCGAGAATAAAAGTCATCTGGTAATTATTACCCAATTTTGCTTCAGTGTTTACAGTTCTTGTGTTGGCTGCCTTGACTTAGATTCACAACAAATCAATATGCAAATTAAACTCTTTTAGCTGTATAATCTTAAATGTCTCAATTCGCAACAGTCTCTATTGCAGTTAAGCTCACTTTACTCTCACATGTATTGTAGATTTTTTGAAGTTGTGGGGACATTGGCATTATATGCCGTACCCTGTCATAACATGCACTCCTACATTTCCCACAGGTGGAAATAGAGGCAACCACCAATGAACCAGGCACTGCTTTGCGGGCTCCAACAATGGAATCTGGGTTGGTACCAGCATGCAAGGACACTTGTTATGGAGATCTCAAGCTTCAAATGTGGGAGAAGAGATACGATGGGAGCAAGGGGAAGGTATGCGATATTTTTTTTTGACGTTTTAAGGTATGCGATAATGGCTGCACTAGTCTAGGGAACTTCTTTCCTGTGCTGGAAATTTTAATTTTTGTTGCAAGTAACTTGCTTGTTACTCCTGTTACCTGGTTCTGTTTGGTTCGCCAGTCTTCAAAATTGAACTTTGATAATTAGTATGTTTAATGACATATGCTTGGTTAATTAATATTTTTATATTAACTCTTTTAGCAAGAGTAGTACGTGCCAGTAACATGAGCTTGTTTGCTCGCAGATGATTCTTGACGCCACGAGCAACATGGCAGCGGTGGAAGTTGGAGGAGGTCCCTGGTTCAACGGGTGGAAAGGCACGACTGCTTCAAACGAGCTTGTGAATAACATTGTTGGTACTCAGGTTGATGTGGAGAGCCTCTTCCCGATTCCGATCCTCAAGCCCCCTGGTCTGTAGCATGTAGGTTTATTCATTCAGGAGAAATAAGAATAAACTGGAAAGATGAAGGCGCTTTAGGTTCTCTTGGCTTAGGTTTTCTAGTGAACTAGTCCTCTTTGACCATGTTTGCTCAGCGAGGTATACAGATTGGAGAACAGCGCCATCTGCACCTGTTGGCTTAGTGTCCAGTATATTACCGAAAATATGGGTGAAATGTATTCAGGAGAAGAGATGTCTGTTGCAAGAAATTTGCAGTGTCAATCTTTGCTGGACGATCAGTCTGCTTTCAGCAAAAGTAAAGAATATACCTTGGGTTCTTGTCTAAGGCCTATAAAAGTTATGCAAATTCTACTGTTGTAGTGTTGTTCCTCGGAGCAGTTCACCCTGACGTTGCATTTGGAATCTCCAGATGTGCGATTTGCTTGCTCGTGGAGATTTTCATCCATAACTTGGTCCTACCAAGTGGCTGTGGCTCGACCCGACCGTAGGGCGTATCCCATTTCGCTCTGCACTTCCTTTTCTCGAAGATGCACCCAGATACGTGTCGTTTTACTACACTCCATATTTCCTGTTGGTGAGGTATAGTTGGAAGGCATGCCTGCCAAAATTTCGTCGCCTTCGGCCAGCTGTTGCAATAATTTGGCAGGCCAAAATAAAATAAAAAATCAAGGAACCATATTTCATCAAAGTATTTAAGGTAAGGGACAATATTCATTGCCAAAAATGTCAATCTTAAACAGATCACTGGCATTTTTCCTCCATCGCCGTTACAACTTTTCAACATCCCTGGACGACAGCCGGTGCACGCCAACTCTTCTAACCAAACTCCAGCCATCTCTCTGTCTCTTTCTTCATCACGCGTCCAAAATTCTCTCCATCAGGCATCAGCCTGCGGTGTCCTGCCACAGAAATCCATTTTTACAAAAATCTTTGAAACAGTGCTCCTGAGGATTAAATTAAAAAAAAAACCCGGAAAAATCTTACCGTGGGAGGAGAGGCTGCGCTTCGGATGTGATTTATGCCATCGCATCTCGCGTTGCTGTCGTGCCTTCTGGTGCTGGTCCTCTCCCTCGACAAGTTCCTCCTCCACTACCTCAGGAAGCGCTGGCTCTCCGGAGGCAGCATAATCCCCAGGATCCCCGCCAGCCCCTTCAGGTCGCACCCGCGATCCATGGCGGCCGCCGCGGGGAAGTGGAGCGAGACGGCCATGCTCGTCATCGACATGCAGGTCGGTTTCTTTCTCGATTTGCTCGACGGCGCTTTCCTTCTTTTGTTGTGCTAGATGAAAATTCAGTTCTTTCGGGGACTGATCATTTCCTTTGGTGGGTTACCTACTGCTGCTGAATTTTTGCTACGGTTTCATGCCTGTGCAGAAGGACTTTGTGGACCCGGCCATGGCTAGCCCCATGCTGGTCGCTGGCGGCGAGGCCGTGATCCCCACCGTCGCTGAGGCCGTCGCCGTGGCCCGGGAGCGCGGCATCTTCGTCGTCTGGGTAATCCCCTTCGTATTCCCACTACACTACTACGGAGTAGTAATTTGGTACTTCAAATGAACCAACACCAGTTTACTGTTGTTTTTGTTGTTTCCATGAAGACGAGTCTCTGATTTGTGTTCTAAGTTCTTGGCGAGCTCCTGCCGTTTCTGTTTTTGCTGTATTTTCGTTCGATTAGCCTTGCAATTTTCAGTGTAAAAGGAGAAGAATTGACACTTGCGCGTACCTTTGGAACAGACGAGCTACTATTTGTTTTTGTCAAATTCAACAAAGGCTCTGCCACAGGGCGAGACCTAAATAATTTCCTGGACCAGTGACCAAGGTCTCGTTCTGTCAAAAATCCACTCGATTGGTTTGACTTCCTGCTTTTCAGAACAACACTCCAACATTTTTTAGTCATAAAAATGTTCAGCAGTTAGTATCATTGTTTGGGTCTCCGACATGGCAACATCTGTCAGCAATTGACGTCTACCCTCGTTGGATTACAATTTGTTTTAATGTTTCTTTTAGGGACAGCTAGGACCAAGTTCTGTGCACAAAATTACATGATCACACTACAAATTTCACCACCTATAGTACAAAATTTGATGCGGGGGCAATAAACATTTTTTTCTATCTGTAATCGATGTTAGCAATCAGGTCATCTGATGGTCGCTGGATTAGGTGGCTGCTGGCATGCTTTATTTGTCCATGTAAGACGAGTAATCCAGCTAGCATGTATTGCCCATTTCTGGCACTTCACCTGCTTGAACTGAGACTGATATACAGTGCACACTTCGATGTTGGAATATCTTCTCCTTTTGCTTAGATATGGTGTATGAGCAACTTCCGCAACAATTTATTCTTGGTTGTTGAAGCACATGCATTCTAAATTGTGCTAAACATGCTTTTGGGAATTTTATTTTTCGACCTGCGAGCTGACCTCTGCTAGTATAACCTACACTTTCCCCCTTTCTACACAAAGTTATGTTCTTCAGAAAGCACTGCCACCATTCCGAGAAGGTACTAATTGATGATGAACTACTATGCAGGTTGTGAGAGAGCATGACCCTTCTGGAAGAGATGTTGAACTTTTTCGCAGACATTTGTACTCTGGAGGAAAGGGTCCAACAGTGAAAGGTCTGAAAGGTGCAGAACTGGCTGATGGGCTTGTTATGAAAGAAGGCGACTATAAGTTGGTGAAGACAAGATTTAGTGCTTTCTTTGCGACACACCTCGATTCTGTCCTTAAAACACTAGGAATTAAGAACTTGGTAATTGTTGGTAAGCACTTATACGGGTTGATTGATACTATAGAAATTACAACCTTTTTGTTAGCTCTACAATTGATTGCTCTAAGCCTGTAATGTAGGTTCTGCAGTTTAAGTGTGCCATTCCTTATTTCTTCTGGCTACTTTTGTAGTTTATAATGTTTTAAAATTGCATGTGATGGCAATATCTCTCCTAGTATGAGCGGTGGAAAGTCGCATATTGGAGAAACCTGTACAATGCAGCAACCTTTATAAAAATCGTATGGAATGGCGGTTGCTTCCATTTTTTCTACTGTAGAGTTCCATGTTAGGAAAAACCTTGTTTAGAACAAATATCGATTCCTTTGCTTATTCTTTATGGTTCTGTACCACATTAGGCTGCATCATTTACTGTGTGTATATATGTGATGATTTTCAGGTGTTCAAACACCAAATTGCATTCGTCAGACTGTCTTCGATGCTGTAGAGCTGGACTATGAGAAAGTTACAGTCCTTATTGATGCAACAGCTGCTGCTAGGCCAGATATCCATTTGTGTGAGTGCTCATATTTCATGCTATCCCTTCTATCCTACTCTCCAAATGAAAATACATGCAGAGCTGACTCTTGGCATACGTTGAACTAATGTTGAACATCTTATTTGACATTAAACATGAAAAGCTTGAAACCTAATTCCCATATTTATAGAATTCACCTTATAAGATATTTTTTCTTCTCTCATGGGGAACAATTTACTGGATGCACCAGAGCTACACTCAGTTGAATATGTAGTCTGTAGGGTAGCATCGTGCCATTTCAAATTGTTACTGCATCGATGTTGTGTGTCCAGGTAGCGCACTCAAAGATTTTCTTTAAACCAGAACACAACCAAAAAATCGATCTGCATCAGCATATAATTTATTAAACGCCATTTGAGTTGTTTGATCTAAAATTATAAGCTGAAATGTTTTTCCAACATAAAAAACATTAGAATATCAAAATTAACACTCATGCTGCATCTTGCTTCATCAGAATCATGAGTTCAATACCTGGCTTTGGTGACGCCACGTATTAAGTAATCTGGCAAACAAGGTTATAGAAGGTGTGTGATGTAAGTTTGAACAGTAGAGGTACAATTGGATACTTTTCTCGAAAGTTATGTGGGATCACGAATCATTAGCTACAGATCATGTTGGTGATTGCAAGGCTGTGCTCTTTCACAGTTGATAATAATTTTTGGTTATCTCATTTGATTCCTGAGATTAAATGATTGGCTGGTAGATCATTGAACCTTATATTTCTTTACTTTTATGGATTACAAGGTAAAATAAATTATGAATTGAAGGACACGAAAAAGTGCATTCCTTTTTCAAGTAAGAAATTCAACTCATGCTGCAATCATATTCATGATAAGCATGTACCTGGCTTCGACATATATAAAAATCATGTGGCTCCCTACGGTTTGCACATTGCATGCTGTTGAATATTTTTAGTGGGACAGTTTGATCATCCAAAAGAGAAATGTACAATTTACCTTGTAAAGAACAGAACTGCAGTTATAGCTCATGTTGCTCAATGCAATCCTGGATAGTTGAGACACAATCTATTTTTTTTGTTGATTCTCTCTACTCCTTTTGCTGTGATTATTTGCTGACTGACGGCGGTTCTGTATGTTAACCAGCAAATATCAGAGATATGAAGACTATCGGCGTGGAAACACCAACCTTGGAAGAGTGGCGCCGTTAAGCTTGTTGGATTCTTGGCACCAAGCAAGATCCTTGGGTGCTCAGAGACAACAGACGTGCTACCTCTTTTTTTTTCTCCATTCGGTCCTGGCAAATGTAGTTATATCAATCTTTTTTTTTGAATTTAGTTATATCAATCTTTGCAAGGTTGCATGTATACAACTTCTAGTCTGTTCTATGTACAGTCAGTTAATCGTACATTGTCCAGGCGGTTTCTCTTAATATGTTGAGGGCTTGTAGTATGGAGCGTGAGGTAGAAGCCAACTCCAGAACGAAAAGAGGGCAATTGAAAGAGGCAGGTATTCAGATTTTGGTTCTTTTTTCCCGAATTGCCATACCACAGTCGACTTTTTGTTAAAGTCTCAGTCGATTGCCTGGATCATCCGGTCGGTGATATCGTCCTGTGTCTATAGTTTTTGTTTGGTATAGCGAGGGTATTGTATGTGTGGCTGTGTTAAGAGAGACGTTTTGTTTTAAAAGGGGATAGGCCCCGAAGGTTCTGGATACTGCATTAAACTTCAAGCGGTGTTGAACAATTTACAAAAAGGACCTCCACATAAGGAACAATGCGGAACATGCCCTTGACAATAACAAACCAGACCCTAAAAGGAAAACTAGAAACACAATCGGGTCCTTGACAGCCGCTGAAGAACGACGACCTCAGACCATGGCCTTCGCCATCTGCACCAGGGACGAAGCCACTGGGTGGAGATGGGAAGATGGATGCCGTCACGAGATCGGAGAGGGACCTCCGAAGGAGGTTGCAGATCACCTGACGCAACGCCGGCATCAGGGAATGGAGTTGCTGCCCGCCAGCATCAAGGGTCGATAGCCAGACAAGGGCCACCAAGGAAGAACTCCAAGAACACGAGATCACCCGACCCCTGCGCATCTGATGGTCACCACCAGGAACGTCCCCTTCTTCGCGACCCCATGGCCATCTAGAAGGGAAGAACTGAAGGACCTCCAGCTGCAGAGGAGGCATATGCACGGTTATTGAACGAAGCCTCCACCAGACGCCTCCTGATACATCTCAAACGTATCTATAATTTCTTATGTTTCATTCTTATATTATACCAATTGCTACATGTTTTATATACACTTTATATAGTTTTATGCATTTTCTGGGACTAACCATGCTACAGCGCCAGCTCCTGTTTTGTGCTGTTTTTTGTTTCAGAAAAGTTGTTAAGCAAATATTCACGTAATTGCACGAAACGAAAATCAAATCCCCTATTTTTCTCGGAAGGATCCAGAACACCGAAGAGGAGACGGAGAGGGGCCACGAGGAAGCCACATCACATGGCGGTGCGGCTCCCCCTCTACCGCCCCAGCACATGGTGTGGGCCCCTCGGGTGCCCACCGACGTTGCCCTTTCGCCTATAAATACCCCCCGACGGAAAAACCCTAAGGACCCGAGCAATTTTCCATGAAAAGTTCTAGAGCCGCCGCCGTCGTCAACCCTATTTCAGGAGGGTTCAGAAGCTCTTTCCGGCACCCTGCCGGAGAGGGGAATCATCACCGGAGGGCTCTACATCACCATGCCCGCCTCCGGACTAATGCGTGAGTAGTTAATTCTTGGACTATGAGTCCATAGCAGTAGCTAGATGGTAGTCTTCTCCTTATGTGCTACCATGTTTAGATCTTGTGAGTTACCAATCATGATCAAGATCATCTTTATGTAATGCTACATGTTGTGTTTACTGGGATCCGATAAATATTGAGTACTATGTCATTTGCTTCATAATATATATGTCTGTGTTATTTATGATCTTGCATGTTCTCTGTTGCTAGTAGATGGTCTGGCCAAGTAGATGCTTGTGACTCCAAGAGGGAGTATTTATGCTCGATAGTGGATTCATGTGTTCATTTAATCTGGGGGAGTGACAACAACCTTTAAGATTGTGAACGTACTGTTTGCTACTAGGGATAAAACAGTAGTGCCTTGTCTAAGGATAATTGTAATACTGAAAGGGTGCAGACACCAACCGGAAGGTGGATTATTAGTCATATATGAAGTTGGAACGATCTATGTATATTGTTATAATGCCCAAATGAATCTCATACTAGACATCATGACTACAGTATATGCACCATTATGCAGTTCTTTGTTTTTTCAATTGCCCAGTTGTAATTTGTTTACCCGTATGTATGCTATTATTTATTTATAGAGAGACAGTGAACTGTGTACCTCGATCCATTCTTTTACATTGACAATACAACCTACTGCAAACCTGTTCTTTTCATTCTTTGCAAACAAACATCATCTTCCACACTATATGTCTAATCCTTTGTTACATAAAGCAAGTGAGATTAAGTCGGGGCAAAGTATTTTGGTTGTGTTGTGTGCATGTTCCACGTTGATGATCGTAAATGGCGTCACCAACAACCTTCAGATGAGCCTTTATCTTCTACTGGATTGATAAACTTGGTTTCATAACTGAATGAAAGACTTGCTGCTACACTCATCACACCTTCCTCTTGGGATTTTCCAACTGCTGAGAAGAAGAACATCTCACTCATAGCATCACCTCCCACAAACCTTCCACCATGGAAGCCTGTCGGAAGCACAAGGCAGATCCTGCCCAGCACCGCGTCGTGGCACTGAACAGGCGAGCTCGAGGGAAACGAAGAGGTAGCCTTATTTGCGGAGATGCCATGGCTCAGCTCCCCCGCCTGTCTCACCCCTTGCCACCGTAGAGGGACATCAGAGAAGACCAACACCAGGACGCACCAGATCCAGCTGCGGGGATCCAGTAGCCTACTCCAAGACACCGCCACCAAGGGACCAAAGCTACTCCTACTATACACAGAGGCTGGCCAGCCTCCTCTCCCCCATCCCCTCCGACCGACAAAGCTGTCGGAGGTGAGAGAGAGGAGTCGGGAGGAAGTTGCCGATTCTCAATGAAGAGGGGAAGAGAGAGGTGGGATGGGAGGGGAAAGTATGTTCGTTTAGAGGGACGTTGTTGAGTTGGTCTTTTCTAAATTTTGATTGGACCATATTTGCATGGGCTTGTTTCACTTATACACTTCAATAAATATATAGAACACGGATACATGTGATCTATCTGAACCCTCTTATTTGAAACATGCATAGGTGGTGCAAAACATATCAAATTTGTTGAAAAAACAAAATTCATGCATTGGTGATGCAAAACATGTGCCTTGCGCATGAGTTCCGTGACGAAAGTACTATTTACTTTACCATCGTAAAAAAGAGAAAACTTCAGTGCTAGCATTATATATGTGATGTACTTTTGTCTTTTTACATAGGTCAAGCAAAAAAAGTCATTTCTCCGTGAAACTTCGTATGCACACATGGAACCTGCAGATGTACGCATAAGTTTTTTTTTTCAGAAAATTGAAACATTTAGAACCGGAATCATATATATGTACCCTTGTTCAACGTAGTATTTTCCCTTGTTTGCTATATATACACGCGCGCATTGCAGTGAGTTGGTGCTGCACTAAGGGATGAAGTCTACGGGTCTGATCCATCTAGGCTCCCATGAGAATCTCATGAGCACCCAAGGTCGATCTGAGAAAACCATGTCCCCGCTCCTGCGACGCGCCGCTCCGGCCGCCGCAGCCACCTCCTGCGCCACCCCTGCCGCCTTGGGCTCCGCTGGCCCCGCGTTTGCGGCCTCGTCCCTGCTGTGCCCCCCTGGCTTCATGACCCCGAGGTACGTCTCCATGTCGCAGCTGGATCTCGTCGCCGCCTCGCCCATCGCCGAGCTTGGGGTCTACGGTGGTGGCGGATAGCCTGCCGCTGCACGGATCCGAAGCCTTCGTCCCCGACAACCTACCTGCGTCCAAGATCCCCGAGCGCCGCGTCCACTTCGCGGAGATCCCGGCGTTCAGAGCTCCAGCTTCCTCCACTGTGTCTGCGGAGGTGCGCACCTTCAATGTGGCCTTCAATGCCATCCTCCCCTTCACTGCTGCTCAGTTGGAGGGAGGGAGGACAACCTTTCGGAGACAAGACCCGCCGCCATTAATTGGGGTGTTCAGGGGGAGACGGAGCTGGCTACCTCCTCTGCGGCAGAAGCGGCCTGGCAGACGGTGCGCCCCAAGCATTGGTGGCGCCTTCAAGACGCTCACCGACCTCCCCCTCTGCGGCATTCAAGCATCGTCAACCACCGGCGTTTCCCCTCTGCCAAACTCAGCTTCAAAGAAGACTCAACCTGCTGTGCTTCAAGTGCTTCGACAAAGGGCACTTCTCCTACGAGTGCACCAACCAAGAGAAGTGTTCTTCTTGCCGGCTCGTGGGACACCACACTCGCGGCTGCCCTGCCCGTGCTGCGCACCAGAAGGACAAGGAGGTCCTTCGCCCCGCCCCGCCATCTGCTGCTGCCATGCCTACCGATGGGGACCCGCATTCGCGCCCGCTGGAGTCCCGCATCGTCTTCGTGTCAACGCCGGCCATGGATGGCCGCACCTCGCATCTACAAGCGCACGCGGCTGTCGTCTGGCTTGGCGGGAGCCGGCCCTCGCGCGCCAATGCGGCCGACATCGCGGACGCCATCCACGCCACCACAAAGGTGCCGCATGAATTCTTCCGCATCGTCCCCACTTTCCAGAGGAATTCCTTGTTCTGTTCCACCAGCGAGACCAAGTCATCGCGGCTCCGGGCAGGATCCACCACAACGGCCTCGACGTCCGCATCGCGGCTTGGAGGCTAAACGGCCATCAGGACCTCTCCAAGTGGCCACACCATGTCCACCTGTGCCTGGAGGGTGTGCCCCTCAACTGCTGGGATGAAGAGCTCGTCTCGCGCATCATCGGCGACGACGCCGTCATCGACTACTTCGACATCGCCACGGTCAGGCAGGAGGACGCCGCCACGCTCAACATGTGGGCTTGGACGTCGGACCCAAAGAAAATCCCGCGCATCTGCTGGCTGACCGTGCGACGGGCTCACTTCATCCTTCGAGGTGCGAGCCGCCCCGCAGGAGCACGGCAGGGCCGGGCTGGAAGGCCGCGTTCTCATTCACTTGGTGAACGGATAGACGTCGCCTAGAGGGGGGGGGGGGTGAATAGGCGATTTAAAACTTTTTCCGAGGAGCCGGAATATCCGGTCCAAGAGTGACCCGGAAATTCCGGTATGCTTGATAAAGGCGGAATAAAACTAGAAGTTTACTTTAACAAGCATACAACCTAGATATAAATACTAGGCTCACCTATGTGCACCAACAACTTATGCTAAGCAATACAAGTAACAAAGTGATAGCAAGATATATGACTTCAAGCACGAAGGTTATCACAATGTAAAGTGCATAAGTAAAGAGCTCGGGTATAGAAATAACCGAGACACGCGGAGACGAGGATATATTCCCGAGTTCCACCCAAAGGGTGTACGTCTCGTTTGGAGAGGTGTGCGCAATCACAACAGGTTAGCCGCAACGCCACAAAAGCTCACCTTCTTCTCCTGATGAACTCAACCACAAAAGGTTGCGAGTTCACCTTCCACTATTGATCTCCTTTGGGGCGGAGATCGAATCCCGTACAACTCTTGAAGCACACACCCACAACTTAATTGGGGGCTCCCAAGTCTGGAGGCACACACCCACAACTTAATTGGGGGCTCTCAAGTGACCACAAAAGGTCTTGACCACAAAAGTTCTTGGCCACAAAAGGCCGGCCACAAAAGGCGTCTCGGGTCCAAACACCCAAGAGTAACAAGCTCACAAGTATCACCACCACGAATCCTCGTGGAGGGCTCAAACCGATGCAAATGCAATGGCAAGAGCACACGAAGTGCTCAAGTCCTTCACTCTCAAATTTCAACACAACAACAAATGTTTATGGGGGAATAAGAGAGGAAGAACAAAGGAAACCACAAAGGAGTCAAATCCTTCACTCCCAAATCCCACCAAAAGCAACTAATGCTTATGGGGGGAGAAGAGAGGAAGAACAAAGAAGAAGAACCACAAAGGAACTCCAAGAACTAGATCCACTAGGTTCCCCTCACTTAGAGGAGAGATAGATTGGTAGGATTGTAGATCTAGATCTCCTCTCAACTTTCCCTAAAGAATATGGAAGATTCAATGGAGGGATTGAGAGGGAAGTGAGCTTTCCAAGGTCAACAATGGAGTAGGAGAGAGGGAAAAGTCGTGCTGCCTTAGATTTTCTGGGGAAGAAGAAGGGGAGGGGTATTTATACCCCTCCAGAAAATATAGCCGTTGGCTGTTTCGACACTCGGAAATTCCGGTATAAGTGAGACTCGGAAATTCCGGTTATCCGGAAATTCCGAGTCCATGAAATTTCCGAGCTGAAATTCCGGCTAGAGTCAGAAGCAAAACCAAACTTTTCCTTAGCCATTTCTGGAGGACTTTTCTAGGGGCACTCGGAAATTCCGGTAGACGGTAATTTCCGAGCACAATTTCCGGTTCGAGTCAGAACCAAAAGTCCTTCTTTCCTTAGCCGAAACTGGAGGGCTTTCTGGGTGCACTCGGAAATTCCGGTAGACGGAAATTTCCGAGCACATTTTCCGACTGGAGTCAGAACCCTTTTTCTACTTTCCGTAGCCGTTTTCTTGGATGAGCTGGGGAACCAGAAATTCTGGTAGAGAGGAATATCCGGCCCCAATAATCCGAATCAGCAAAACACCGAAACGAAAACTGCTATAACTTTCGCGAATGAACTCCAAATGAGGTGAGACCAATTTTGTTGGAAAGATAGCGACGATGAGTACCCAACAATATTTGCGAAATATTGCATCACATAAATAGAGTAAAATCACCAAACATGGCAAGGTGTGGGACTTGGGAACCACGAGACTTGGGAACCACGAGATCGAGAGAGAAATCGGGAATTAATTGGTTAATTAAAAGGCTGGGGGTGCCCCTTCTTATATAGGCTCCCAAGGGGAGCCTACCTTGCCAGCCAGGCAATGTGGGACTAACCCCACATAGCCTGGCTCGGCTAGGGAGTGCGCCGGCCCCCTGGTGGGCCCCTTGTGGCCCACCTAGGCCGGCCCTCCTGGCCCCCACCGAATTCCCCTAGGGAATTTTCCCCTCTTGGGCCTTCTTTCGTCCGGAAGGCCCATTTAGGGAAATCTGCCTTAATAAATTCGAAAATAAATATATAAAATCATATTTGCATATTAATAACACTAATTAATATCAAACATAATATATATAATATTTCCTAGCTCCGAAAACTCTTTCGGCGCTGCCCGATCTCCATCGGACCTCTCCCGGGACGCTCCCGGTGATCTCCTTCCTTTCCGGTTGTCTTGTCGAAACCCCTTAAGTGTGTTACCCTAGCGGTTCGATATAATATCAGGTATGATCAAGACTCCTCAATGATCAACGACTAACCCGTAGGCCTGGACCCCATGAATTAATCCCTGAGATATAACGAATGACTTTCATCTATCAAACCTGAACGTGAAGTCTTAGACCTTTTGCCATAGCGATACTTAGCACGTCCGAGTGTCGTTCCATAGATATCTCCATACCTAATCCCGACCTCGTTACCGACGACGCTACCTTCTACTCGTTCATGATCTCATGTCTCCGTGACCTAGTCACATGCTTGCAAGCTCATTAGACATGATCTCACCGAGTGGGCCCGAGAGTATCTATCCTGCTACGCGGACTGGCAAATCCCGCTCTTGAACCCTCGTCTCAATACTCCTTTCCAATACCCAAAAGTATCACCGTTATTGTCATACTAAATAAGATACGACGTTTGGTGCAATCAAAGTATCTTCCGGGAATATCAATAAGAGTTGATCTCACGGTCAAAGGCGTAACGACTACGTTTTTCAAATCTGGGTATGTCCATCACATCACTCTCCAGTGATATGACTCTCATTGCCGACCGGCACCATGCCCCATGACCGGGAAACCTCGATCATCAATCGCGCAACAAAACTAGTCCTAGTAGAGGCTACTAGGGACCTGGTTGTTTGCGTATCACACCCGCATTAATGTTTCCGCTTAATACGGTTCTAGCATGACACAAAAACCTATTATGAACAAACGAGATATGATAAAGAATACACTTTATTAATTGCCTCTAGGGCATATCTCCTTCAGTCTCCCACTTGCACTAGAGTACAACTTAATCTAGATTACAACTTGGTAAAAGCCTAACACCCATAGCTAATTGGTGATGTTCATGCTTATCAAGCGGGAGAGGCTTCGTCAGCGGATCTGCCACATTCAGATCCGTATGCACTTTGCAAATCTTCACATCGCCTCCTTGTACGTACTGACGTATCATGTGGAAGCGTCGGAGAATGTGTTTGGCGGTGGAGTGAGACCTTGGCTCCTTGGCGTTTGCAATGGCACCCGTATTGTCGCAGAAGAGGACCACGGGGTCTTGCACGCTCGGGAACACTCCAAGTTCGATGACGAACTTCCTCAGCCACACAGCTTCATTCGCGGCCTCGCAGGCAGCAATGTACTCCGACTCCATTGTAGATTGTGCGACTATGGGTTGCTTCCCACTTCTCCAGCACACGGCGCCTCCATTCACCTTGAACACATAACCTGTCTGTGACTTACAGTCATCGGGGTCTGAGCAGAAACTTGCATCTACGTAACCCGTTACGCCAAGTTCCTCATCGCAGCCACCATACACAAGGAACATTTCCTTTGTCTTATTGAGATACTTAAGAATGCTCTTAACAGCTACCCAATGCGGCATTCCAGGATTACTCTGGAACCGGCTGGTCAAACTTAGAGCTAATGCCACATCTGGTCTAGTACTCAACATTGCATACATGATCGATCCTATGGCTGAAGCATAAGTATGTTTCGTCATTTCGGTCTTACCCAGTTCCGTCACCGGACACTGCGCCTTACGCAATATCTTATTCTTGATAACCGGCAGAGAACCCTTCTTTGCCTTCTCCATATGAAAACGCTTCAATATTTTATCAAGATAAGTACTCTGACTTAGTGCTAATAGGCGCCTTGATCTATCACGATAGATTTTTATGCCTAAAACATACGCAGCTTCTCCTAAGTCCTTCATGGAAAACTTACTGTTTAAATATTCCTTCACGCTATTCAGAAGTTCCACATCATTCCCTATTAGCAATATGTCGTCAACATACAGTGCTAAGAACACAACCGAGCTCCCACTCATTTTCTTGTAAATACAGGTCTCTTCCACATTCTGGATAAATCCAAAACCTTTGATTACCTCATCAAAGCGAAGATTCCAGCTCCGAGATGCCTGCTTCAATCCATAGATGGATCGCTGAAGCTTGCACACCTTGTTAGCACTTCCTGGATCGACAAAACCTTCCGGCTGTACCATGTACAACTCTTCCTCAATGTTTCCATTCAGGAAGGCCGTTTTGACGTCCATCTGCCAGATTTCATAATCATAGTAGGCAGCTACCGCTAACAAAATCCGAATAGACTTAAGCATCGCTACCGGTGAAAAAGTTTCATCGTAGTCAATTCCATGAACTTGTCGGAAACCTTTTGCGACAAGCCGAGCCTTATAGACGGTCACATTACCATCAGCATCAGTCTTCTTCTTAAAGATCCACTTATTCTCGACGGCCTTGCGCCCTTCGGGAATATCCACCAAAGTCCACACTTGGTTATCATACATGGATCCTATTTCGGATTTCATGGCTTCAAGCCATTTCTCGGACTCTAGACTCTCCATCGCCTCCTTGTAGTTCGTAGGTTCGTCTTGCTCGACTAGCATGACGGTGCAAACCATGTTGCCATACCATTCTGGTGGGATCCGAGATCTACCAGACCTACGAGGTAGAACATCTTCCTCGACAGTTTCTCCCACTCCTTCCACGGAGGACGTTTCCGGAATTGCTTCCGTTGCGCCACTCGGAATCTCGAGTTCAGGATCAACGATCTCATCGAGTTCTACCTTCCTCCCACTTACTCCTTTCGCGAGAAACTCCTTCTCTAGAAAGGCACCGGTCTTCGCGACAAAAGTTTTGCCCTCAGCTTGGTTGTAGAAGGTGTACCCTACGGTTTCCCGCGGATATCCTACAAAGACGACTTTCTCCGACTTCGGTTCGAGTTTGTCGGGCTGTAGTTTCTTAACGTACGCCTCACAACCCCAAACCTTCAGAAACGATAACTTAGGCTTATGGCCATACCATAATTCATACGGCGTCGTTTCAACGGACTTGGACGGAGCCCTATTTAAAATGAATGCGGCTGTTTCTAACGCATAACCCCAGAAGGACACTGGCAGATCGGTAAGAGACATCATAGATCGGACAATGTCTAGTAGAGTACGATTACATCGCTCGGACACACCGTTACGCTGTGGTGTTCCGGCGGGCGTAAGTTGGGGCACTATGCCACAACTCTTCAGATGTGTGCCAAACTCAAAACTCAAGTACTCTCCACCGCGATCGGATCGGAGATGCTTGATTTTCCTATTAAGCTGATTCTCAACTTCACTCTGGAATTCTTTGAACTTTTCAAACGTTTCAGACTTGTGTTTCATCAAATAGATATAACCGTATCTACTCAAGTCATCAGTGAAGGTGACGAAGTAACGATAACCATTGCGTGTCGAAACGCTCATTGGTCCACATACGTCTGTATGTATGATCCCCAACAAATCCGACGCCCGTTCAACGAAACCTTTGAACGGTGTCCTGGTCATTTTGCCCATGAGGCATGGTTCACATGTATCGAGGGATCCGAAATCCAACGAGTCCAAGAGTCCATCGGAGTGGAGTCGCTTCATGCGCTTTATACCAATATGACCAAGACGGCAATGCCACAAAAACATGGCGGTATCGTCACTACACTTAATTCGTTTGGCCTCTATATTATGGATGTGAGTACTACGATCGAGATTCAACAAGAATAAACCGTTATTCTCGGGAGCATCAACATAAAAGATATCATTCATATAAATAGCACAATTGCTTGACACTGATTTAAATGAATAACCGTCTTGTAACAGGCAATACCCACTTATAATGTTTACACTCAAGGATGGCACAAAATAACATTTATTTAAAACCAAAACTAATCCCGATGGTAGATGCAGAGGGAGCGTGCCGACATCCACCACGTCGACTCTCGATCCGTTGCCGACGCGCATCGTCACCTCATCCTTCGCCAGCCGCCTTCTATTCCGTAACTCCTCCTGAGAGTTACATATATGAGCAGCAGAACCAGTATCAAATACCCACGTATTGCTCCGGACGGATGTAAGGTACACATCTATAACATGTATATCAAATATACCTTTCTCTTTGTCGACCGTCTTGCCAGACTTCCTATCCTCCAGATACTTGGGGCAGTTGCGCTTCCAGTGACCCTTCCCCTTGCAGTAGAAACACTCCACGCTAGCTCTGGGACCAGACCTGTTAGTCCTGGGCTTGGCAGCCAACTTTGCCTCCCTCCGGGACTTCCAGCTCTGCTTTCCCTTGCCACCGGACTTCTTGAAATCAACGGTCTTGTTGACCATCAACAACGTGTGCTCCTTCTTAATCTCTACCTCAGCAGTCTTGAGCATCACGAACACTTCACCCAGGGACTTAGCCATGCCCTGCATGTTGTAGTTCATGACGAAGCCTTTGTAGCTTGGTGGCAACGATTGCAACACCCTGTCAATCGCCAGCTCATCGGGAATCTTGCACTCCAGAGCATTCAGGCGTTGAACGTAGACAGACATCTTGACTACATGCTCGCTCACACTGCTATGCTCTTCCATCTTGGCTGGGAAGAAAAGCTCAGAAGCCTCATATCTCTCACCCTTAGCCTGCGGCGCAAAGACAGCCTTAAGATCCGAGATGATCTCAAAGGCGCTCATCTTCTCAAAGCGCTTCTGCAGGTCGCCTTCCATAGCGTAGAGCATGCCACTCTGGACAAAGGCAGAATCCTCCGATCGGGTCTGGAAGACCTTCTTCTCATCCTCAGAGGCATCATCTGCAGGAGGGTCACCTATGGCGGCCTCAATGACATAGGCCACCCTATGGGGAGTGAGGAGGATCCTCAGGTTGCGGAACCAGGCCATGAAGTTTGACCCATTGGTCTTAAGCTTTTCTTTCTCAAGGAACAGACCTAGGTTAAACGAGGGGCGAGACATCTACAATGGAATTTGCAACAACATAAGACTTTGTTCATAATAATTTTGAGTTATAGTATTTTAGAAAATAACTAACATAACTCCCACTCAAACGAACATCCCTCCTGGTCGTTTAAGCGATTACACGACCCCCATCCATTGCACCACCCCTCATCATCAAAGCCGGCGGCACAACTTCAAGAGTAGACAAAATCGTCCGTCACACCAATTTTGTGACTCGTGCTCGACCTTTCGGTCTTCCTATTCCGAAGCGATACCTCTGAGTATGTTAGGCTCGCCACCAAAGACCTCCACACTGACGCTTGTGCAACATGGCTTACACCCACCGTATGCGAACGAAGGTATGTCTGACACCCGATCATCACGGCCTGCCTCATAACATAGAACTTTATTGGTGGTGCGCGTTGGAGGGAGAACACTAGTGGTATTTTGAAGGGATCATCTTATTCAGCTACCGCCGTGTAACACACATAATCACACAAAATAAGATGCACACAAAACATCAAATGTAATGCAATGTGATATAGTCCATTGCGCCATGGTCTTCTTGGCGCCCGCAGTTTATAAACAATTTAATAAACCTACCTTGACCATATCACATAGCCCCTGCAAAATAAAGTTAGACGCTTCTACTTTATCTTTTGCATATTTTACGTGGCTTGGGGCTTTCGTAAATAGAACCGCTTCATACCTACGAATCTTATGACCACAACAACGATCCAATAATTGCATGTTTAAGCATCCCTTTCGGGCCCTCCATTGAAAATGCGAAGACCAACTAAAGAGAGAGAAACTGTCACCCGCCAGCCACAGATACGGTACAAGCCGTATGTTAGTAGTGGAACCAGTCTCGCGTAAGCGTACGCGTAAAGTCGGTCCGGGCCGCTTCATCAACTCAATGCCGCTGGAATACACAAGTGCACGCTAGAGGGTAGCAAATAACAGGAACGGTGCCCCCGTGCAGAGCACGGGTTCTAACAGCGTACAGCTATATCTTACGATAGATCGGCTCTGATACCACTGAAGGGGATCGTGTGCAGAAAACAAAAATTTTCCTACCGACGATATCCTAAAAGCATGCCAAGATCTATTCTATGCAGATATAGTAGTACGGACGGAGATCGGAATACATACCCTTATAGACCGAAAGCGGGGATTACGTTCCCGCACAAACGTTGTCGATGAAGACCGACGAAGCCGACCTCAAGGTCGTGTAGAGGAAGCAGACCTCCGAGTACCGCTAGCGCGGCACCTCGCAGGGAGTCGCACACGTACGGTGGAGACGACGCCTCCGAAGCTCCAGTCCAGGACGAGCAGCGGAAGACTTGGACCGGAACACCAGCAGCGCGGCAGCGGGCTAAGGTGGAGGAGATCCCCGGATCCTCTTGCTCGGCGCGGCTCCGACTTGGGAACCACGAGATCGAGAGAGAAATCGGGAATTAATTGGTTAATTAAAAGGCTGGGGGTGCCCCTTCTTATATAGGCTCCCAAGGGGAGCCTACCTTGCCAGCCAGGCAATGTGGGACTAACCCCACATAGCCTGGCTCGGCTAGGGAGTGCGCCGGCCCCCTGGTGGGCCCCTTGTGGCCCACCTAGGCCGGCCCTCCTGGCCCCCACCGAATTCCCCTAGGGAATTTTCCCCTCTTGGGCCTTCTTTCGTCCGGAAGGCCCATTTAGGGAAATCTGCCTTAATAAATTCGAAAATAAATATATAAAATCATATTTGCATATTAATAACACTAATTAATATCAAACATAATATATATAATATTTCCTAGCTCCGAAAACTCTTTCGGCGCTGCCCGATCTCCATCGGACCTCTCCCGGGACGCTCCCGGTGATCTCCTTCCTTTCCGGTTGTCTTGTCGAAACCCCTTAAGTGTGTTACCCTAGCGGTTCGATATAATATCAGGTATGATCAAGACTCCTCAATGATCAACGACTAACCCGTAGGCCTAGACCCCATGAATTAATCCCTGAGATATAACGAATGACTTTCATCTATCAAACCTGAACGTGAAGTCTTAGACCTTTTGCCATAGCGATACTTAGCACGTCCGAGTGTCGTTCCATAGATATCTCCATACCTAATCCCGACCTCGTTACCGACAACGCTACCTATTATGAACAAACGAGATATGATAAAGAATACACTTTATTAATTGCCTCTAGGGCATATCTCCTTCAGAGAACCCCTCTTGATAGTACGCCTATCTATCCTATAGCCCTATCAAGATCATACCTTTGCCTTGAGCATTCCACTTGAGTTGGATGAAGACTATCTTGATCTCTTCAAGTGGTTCATCTTTCCTTGATTGCGCGTCCAAGCACATGCTTGATGAAGACTTCTCCAAATACCCCCCCCCCCCCATGCTCACAATGGGAGAGTCTCGCTTAGCTTCATCTTCATGTATCCATTGCAAGCACCAAGCATAGGATCTCTTCAAGAAGCTTCTCTTGGTCTTGGTCTTGCACATCTCACCTTGATGACGATCACCACATGACGTCATCCTCCATGAGCTATATGAAATCTTCATTTGATGCAAGCCCATGGGAAGATACCTAACCTCATATAAAGATACCACACACACATATCATGGGTTAGTTCACAAAGCTATGCGGACAAGTGTTTACCATCCCAAGAGATACATGATCGCTCTTGGTACATCTTGTAGCTTTGTGTGTTGATCAACATCTTGATCAACCTTGTATCTTCCAACATTTCTTCACTAATATGATGTCTTGAATCCTTCAAGACATACTTGCAATATGCTCCACTCAACACATAAGTTTCAAGAGTCCAACACATGAACTCCACAATTCCATGGACATGATCTATAATGATATCTCAAAGTAAACATTAGTCCATAGAGATTGTCATTCAATTACCAAAACCACACATGAAGGAAAATGCTCTTTCACCTGGACATTGTCGATGCCTACCACGCGGCCGCGGACGGCACCCTCCCCAAGCACCCCGACATCTCCGGCCCGTTCCCGTGGCGGCTGGCAATTATGGACGGCGAGTGCGAGCCACGTGACCGCCAGACGAGTGGTGCGCTGCGCGCGTCCCGTCGCCGCGACGACCACGACCGCGACCGACGCCGTGAAGACGAGGACCACGATCGGCATCGCGACCGCGACAACGACGATAGGAGGGGGCGACAAGACAACCGCAGCTGGGCGCAGCGGCTTTTCCGCAGCCGCTCCCGCCCGGGCAATGGTCGCGATGGTGACAAAGGGCATGACCGCCATGGTGGAGGACGCGATGTCCGCGACGGACGACGACGCCGTCACAGCATGGGTCCTGCCGCAAGGGTCCGCTCCGTCTCCACCACTACGCCCACGGCCACCCAAGGTGCGACAAGCCTATCTCCGACACGCACCTCTTCGACGGGATCATCATGCGCCTCTCCGAGCTGCTCTTACGGTCCAGTGGCCCTCCCCTCCCCGCCGCCGTTCTCGCCACCGGCTGCCACGGTGGTGGAAGCACGCTCCCGGACGCGTACGACGTCCACCCCAACGGCGCTTCTTCGACGGGATGTGGCTGGCAAGCTGGTGTGGCGCCGCATCCCCGACGTGGTTGTACCTGCTCGCCCACGCGCTGTGCCTGACACCGATGTTGTGCGTGGCAGACGCGCCACCAGGAGCCCTTCGCCGGCTACCTCCAGATGCCGCTCCCGCTCTGCGCTATCGCCGCATGCCTCGACGACAAGGCCTGCATCGCCAGACTCCGTCATCCCGTCCACTGCTCGTGCTGGGATGGACTCGGAACGCCTGCAGCTCTCCAAGGACGGGCCATCAATTCAGTTCATCTCTCCGTCCTCTGCGTTTACAAGTGAAGAGGCTCGTCGTGCTCTACAGGCCATCACCGCCCCCGACGTCTCCTTCTCCAGCACACCGAGCCACCCTCTGGGCTTTGGGGGAGGCGCTTCTCTCGGGTATGACACTCCGCCGAGCGACCAAGCGGTGCAGAGCGACCACATCCGCGCAGACCCTCTGGCGCCCATCTTTGCACCCAGCCAACAAGCCCTCCTCGACATCCCGATGTCCTCGCCGCCCCAGCGCCCCTCCCGCAGGAGGATGACGCTTGCTGGAATGTCTATTTGCAGGAAAGGGAGCAAGAATGTGACCTTCTCCCTGAAGAGGAACAGCAGGAGGAAGGCGATGCCAGTGGCGAAGACCGCGGAGACCATTGTTTGCCACAGTCTGGGCATCATCCGAGACGACGAAGTCATCACCGAGCGTGCGCTGGTTGAGTTCGCGCGCCGTTTCCAAGGGAAGGTTGATCCGGAGGTGATCCTTGCCCTCCGCATCCTCTTCAAGCTCGGGCCAGACGACGACGAGGAGGAGGTTGACGATGCTCTCATCAACCATGGAGGTGGCACAGCGCTGGACCACGTTGTGGAGGGAGAGGCGGCGACCAGCGCTGCTGTCTGACCCAGCCACCTGGGAGTCACCTGAGCATCCTAGTTTCCAGATGTTTTTACAACTTCCTTATGTAGTTCGGCCAGCGTCTCTGCTAGGTGTGCAGCCCCATGTTGGGGTGTTTTTGTTGTTACACTGCTACCGTGGTTTTAATCTGCATGTACCTCCTGTTGATGGCCTGTGTTTGGTTGGCCTGTGGAGGATGCGCCTGTTTACTTTCCTTGTCGTCGCCTTGTCCACTTCCTGCTATGAGCTGCAATGTTCACCATGTTAGACAAACCGATCAATATCTTGAGCTGGAACCCGAGGGGTCTAAACGATCCAGACAGGAGAACAACTGTGCATGAAACCATCGCCTCTTCTTCCTGTAGTATTGTTTGCCTCCAAGAGACTAAACTTGCAACAATAAACTCCTTTGATGCGTGCTTCCTTGGCGGAAATCGTTTGAGAAACTTCATTGATCGCCCGGCAACCGGAACTAGGGGGGGAATACTCATGCTTTCGGACGACAACGTCGTCTCCGTGTCAAATGTCAAAGTCGACGAGTTTTGCCTCTCCGCGACCATTCACATGATCAACTCCGCGGAGGAGGGGGATTTCAAGTTAACAACGGTCTATGGCCCTACCCTTTCATCTCGGAAGGATGATTTCTTCACGGAGCTCCTCTCGCACAAACCCGCCAATGGAGAGAGATGGTTGGCCCTTGGTGATTTCAACGAAATACTCCGGGCTAGAGATAAGAACAACACAGACATCAACCAGAGTAGAATAAACCGTTTCCGGAATACCCTACAAGCTTGTGAGCTGCAAGAAATTCATCTCCAAAATTGTAGGTTCACTTGGAGCAATGGACGAACCGACCCAACCCTTTGTAAACTTGATGGTTTCTTTTGCAACACGGAATGGAACATCCGCTACGGCACGCACATCCTTCATGCCCTTTCGCCATCCCTTTCGGACCATTGCCCTTTGCTTCTCGCCGATGACCGTGGCCCTCATCGACCTAGGACGTTTAAATTTGAGAACTTTTGGCTTCGCATCCCCGAGTTCAACGAGGTGGTGAAAAAGGCGTGGGAGGCCCCCACTACTCACTCCGAACCTTACCATGTCCTATTTCACAAGCTCCAACACACCGGCAAGTGCTTATCCAAATGGAGTTGTGGCTTATTCTCCAACACCAAAGTAATGATCCATGCGGCCCTCCTTGTGATCCTTCATTTTGACTTGGCCGAGGAAGGGAGGGCTCTCTCGAGGGAGGAACATAATCTCCGCAAAAGACTTAAGAAAAAGGTCATTGCTCTATCGGTGGTGGAAAGAGCTAGAAAGAAGCAATGTGCTCGGATATCAAATATCAAGGAGGGAGACGCAAACACAAAGTTTTTCCACCTTCGAGTCAATGCTAGGAGAAGAAAGAACCACATTCACCGACTCAAGCACAACCAAGGGTGGGTCACCGACCATGAGGCAAAGGAGACCATTATCAAGAACCACTTCTCGGAGGTCATGGGGAGAGGACAACAAAGAACTAGAGATTTCAATTGGGAGGAGCTACATTTCCAAGAGGTTGACTTCAATGGCATTGATGCTCCCTTCACCGAGGAGGAGGTTAAAAAAGCAATTAATCAAATGCCCGTTGACAAGGCACCCGGTCCGGACGGCTACACGGGTGCCTTTTTCAAGCGGTGTTGGAGCACTATCAAGGGGGACGTTATGCATGTCATCAACCGTTTTGGGGACCTTCATGTTGCTAACCTTCATTGGGTCAACTCCGCCAACATCACCCTCATTCCTAAGAAGGATGGCGCCGAGGATATCTCGGACTTTAGGCCCATTAGCCTCATCCATGCAATCGCAAAAATCATCACCAAGACGCTTGCCCTCCGTCTTGCCCCTTTGATGAATGAGCTTGTTTCAAATTCCCAAAGCTCCTTCATCAAAAAGAGAAGTATACATGACAACTTCCTCTATGTCAAAAACCTCGCAACACGTCTCCACAAGAGGAAAAACCCATCCCTTCTTTTCAAGCTCGACATTCGGAAAGCTTTTGACTCCATTCGATGGGACTGCATTCTCAAGTTGCTTCAACAACGTGGGTTCCCTAGCCGGTTTCGCAATTGGATCGCCGCACTTCTCTCCACATCCACATCTCGTGTTTTGCTCAATGGGGTGGCCGGCCTCCCACTTCATCATGGACGTGGCTTCCGGCAAGGAGACCCCCTATCACCGCTTCTTTTTGTTCTCGCAATTGACCCCCTCACGCAAATCCTTGACATCGCCACCCAAAATGGCCTTCTTCACAAGATTGGGGGGAGGGGTACAATCTTGAGAACCTCCCTTTACGCGGATGATGCGGCCATCTTTGTGGCTCCTATCAAAGAGGATATCTCCAACCTTGCCGCCATTCTTGAAGGCTTTGGAGAAGTCACCGGTCTTTGCAAAAATTTCCAAAAGAGCTCCGTCGTGCCAATTAGGTGTGCAAATATTAACCTCGATGATGTTCTTGAGAGCATTCCGGCGGCCCGCACCACTTTTCCTTTGCGATACCTAGGGCTACCCCTTTCGGTTTGGAGCCTTAAGAGGGTGGATTTTCAACATTTTGAGGACAAGGTTGCCGGAAAACTCCCTCCTTGGAGCGGTAACCTCATCACCACGGCCGGCCGCGTCGAACTCATCAAGTCCGTGATCACCGCACAAGCTATCTATTTTTTGACGCCTCTCATTTTGCCCGCCGGATGGTCCACCTTCCACAACAACATCGAAAGAGCCTTCCTTTGGGCGGGCAAAGACAAAACAACCGGGGCTAAATGCAAGGTGAATTGGAAGCTTGTGTGCCGCCCCAAAAACCTTGGGGGGCTCGGGATCCTAAACACCGAGAAGTTTGCAAGAGCTCTTCGGTTGAGGTGGCCTTGGTTGGAATGGACGGATGCAACAAAGATTTGGATTGGTACGGGAAACCCTTGCACCAAAGAAGACATGGATCTTTTCTACGCCGCTACCTCCATTTCGGTGGGAGATGGAGCCAAGACTTCGTTTTGGGAGGCCCCTTGGCTTGAGGGCAAGAAGCCTAAGGACATCGCCCCCCTCATCTATGAGATATCCACTTTTAAAAAATGGAGGGTCAAGAAAGCGTTAGAAAAAAATAATTGGGTGCGCAAAATAACTAAATTTGAAGAGCTATCCCTTTTCCACATTGCCCAATATGTGGAGCTTTGGTTGTGCCTCTCCAATGTGCAACTTGAGGAGGATAGGCATGATGAGATAACGTGGAAGCTTACGGCTAACGGAGTATATACGCGGCCTCCGCTTATAAGGCACAATTCTTCGGTTCTACTTCAAATTGAGATCACCACGAAGATTTGGAAGACTTGGGCTCCTCCCAAAGTTAAATTCTTTGCTTGGCTTGCCTCTCACAATAGACTTTGGACATCAGATCGTTTGGCTAAGCGTGGATGGGAAAATTGCGGTGATTGCCCCCCTTTGCAAGAGAACCCCCGAGTCTACAAACCACCTTCTTGTCAATTGTCGGTACACCCTTCGGCTTTGGGAGAACATCCGACATTGGCTTGGCCTTCAAGATCTTCATATCAACAATTGGACAACGATGGACATCCACGATTGGTGGCTACAAGTCTCCCGGAGAAAGTCTTGGGCTTCTCTTTCCCTCCTTGTCTCTTGGGAAGTTTGGAATGAAAGAAATGCCCGTGTGTTTCAACACAAGCACACCCCGATTCAAGTTTTGTTAGACAAGATTAAGCGTGAGTGTCGCCTTTAGGTAATCGTCGGCGCAAAAAAGTTGGGCCAAATTATGCCGGGAGAGTAACCCTGTTTGTATCTTTGGCATGTACGCTGTAAAACTCCTTATTCAATTAAATGGGGAAAGCTTTTGCCCCCATAAAGTTTCAAAAAAAAAAAGTCTACGGGTCTCAGGTCAATCCAACGTTCTCTGCCAATGGACAGAGGGTGTACCGTGTAAGGTAAAAAAACAGTCAGTTGCGTTACAAAACTGATAAATACTATAGCAGACGAAGCGATCCATAAATAGAGAGGCGGCCGCTAGCAACAGGCAAAGTAAAACGGATTTTCTTTGCCATTCTTCCTAGTACAGTACGTTCTCTATCTGGAACAAGGAGACGTACCGCAATGGTTGTAGCAAGTCCCAGAAGCCAGTCCGAAACCATGGTACGTACACTCCAAACAACACGACGGCTCTTCCGATGACCCGCCAGCTGCCTAGCTCCACCCCCTAAATAAAGGGAAGAGGGCGGCGGTGCGATCGAGAGCTCCAAAACAGTCCCTGTGGCGGCGAGGGATCATCAGCGAACATGGACGTCGAGCGAAGTAGCATCCCGACGCCGCCGTCGTCCTTGCAGCTGCAGTTGCAGGCCGGGCTGGAGGCCTTAAAGAAGTGGCAGCGGATTCGGAGCCGCGCGAGGAGGGCTTTGCCGGCCGCCTGCGTCCTGGCGGCGATCGTGCTCGCAATCGTCGTGCTCTCCGCCGCCGGGGACGGATCGCCGACGGTTCCCAGAAGCCGGTTCTCAGTGCAAGGTACTCCGTACGTAAAACGTTGATTAATTTGCTGTCTCTCTTTGTTTCGTCAAGTGCATGTGCTGCTTGTTGATAGCTAGATAGAATTGTCATCCGCCGCCATACATTTTTCTGATAAACAACCACGCCGGCCGTAGGTTAGGTGTTTCATTACCTTGGAACGGTTACTAATGTTCGTGGTGGTAAATGTCTCCTTGAGTCTTGAGTCTTGACAACGACATGCACCTCCGAATTGTACGTTAGCTTTCGCGGCCGTCGACCCAAAACCGGCCTCCCCACTCACAAAATAGAGACTAGATATATGAGGCCTGTGTGCAAGCTGAGTTGTGACCCAACCAAAGTGAGATATACCACCCTCCAGTTATCCACCGAGCACTACTCTACCGGAATCGGAGACGGAATATCCAGCGAGCACTTGCTCGTGCGAAAAACAATCACCGCCACTACCAGCAGTGGCGGCGCCAGTAGGGGGTCGAGGGTAGTCGGTCGACCCGGCTCGAATCCGGAGGAGAAAAGATTACTTACGACGAAAAAAAGGAGTCATCCCGAGTTCCCGACCACGAGCGCTCTCCTTCCCTGCCCGGCCACATCTCCCGCCGCCCCCCGTCCGTCGCAACCCCACTGGCCACCGCAAGGTCTCCCCGCCGCCAAGCTCCGGCCGCGTCGTACCTCATCTTTCGGCGTCGCGCTCCGCCCTCTGCGGCTCTGCGCCTATACCGATCTCCACGCGCCGCCACCGCCCGCCCTTGCCGCGCCTCGGCCGGCCACCACCACGACCCGACCTGCTGGCGGCTGGCCCACTGTCTCCCGCCGCCAAGTTCCACCCGCGCCGCGCCTCATCTTCCTGCAGCGTCCAAGGAGGCAAGCACCTGGAGGAGCTCTGGGCGTGGTGCTGGGGCTTGAGTGCATGCCTCTGTTCGTGGCTGTGCTGGAGTGCCGTTGTTCAGGATATTGAGCCAAAGGTGAGTTACGTTCCCTTCGTCACTGTATATTGAAAAATCAATTTGACCATAATTTTATAACCTACTCCTCGATTTTAGATGTAAAGTACAGAACCAAGAACCAAATTATGGTTTACTTCCACGATTTTAGATGTAAAGTTCAGAACCAAGATCCTAACAAAAGCTAAATCAGAACACAAAATTACCTTAGGGAGAGGGACAGAAAGCTACAGCACATCCTTGCGCACCGGCGGCAGTAGGAACCTGAAGATTGTCTGCTGACCACTGCTCATATTTCTCGACAATTTAGTGATAGTAGAGGTCATCTTTCTCGACAATTTCATCTTGCCAATATGGCTTCAAGTTAATGGTATGATACCATCTTATCAAAATGTACCACTAGTTTGTATGTAGTTTTCTTGTTTTTGTAGTCAGTCTGTAGTTGTGCTATGAGATTGAATCTATTTAAGCATTTCTTTTGTTGAATACACTTGGCTTTGTGTGTAAAAAAATTAGATCTTTTTGTTCGACCCGGCTCAGTTCAATTCCTGGCTCCGCCACTGACTACCAGCTCAGTTTTCTTCATCTTGGATCTAATCTCCGATCTGATCTACGTCGTGAGTTCCGGCCGGACGACGGTCATCCAACAAGTCCATGCGGCGTGCTCTGCATATGCACGCATGTGCATGGCCTTGTTCACCTGGTGCCTCTGTTCCGGCCGGTCGGCGGCCGTTCCGTGCGTACTTCCATGGAGGTCGTTGGTGGCTACCCTGACTTGCATGATCCGATACAAAGGAGCAGCGAGATGTGGAGTCAATTCACGTAAGATCTTTCGACACCTGTTCTCCTCAATCTAGCTAGAGTGTCGGGTTCCGAAAACACCGTCAGAGATCTCATATGGACGTTTATGTCCAGAGAATGCTGAATCGGCTGAGATTCGGTCGCGCCGGAGGTAGCGGCGTGAAGCTCAATTTTCGTTGCCATATATCATGAGAAAATCCATGGTGAAGTCGGAAGTAGAGAATTTCACGAAGGCCAAGATTGGAGGACTAGTAATGAGGACTGGGGCTTTTGACGATGATGAGGAACTTGCTTGGAGCTTCAGCAATAGTAGTAGTGGTGTGTAAGTGGGGACGGCAACACATGTGAAGTTCAAAGTCTTGTCTGTCAGGATGAAAATCCAAGATCTGACCTTAATTGGTTGTGTCTGGCAATGACCTTTCTGAAGGCGTTTGTTTTGAGAGCAGAATTATCTCCAGGGTGAAAACCCAAGATCTATGATCGGGTGACGACGATGCTTGTGCATTGTTTCCTTCTTGTAGGCGTTACTTTTGGAGAAATTGGACGTCAGGTGTTGTCTTTGTGGTGGTTGTGCCGTTGCTACAAAAACTGTAACTCTATAGCGAGCCTTTTTTTCTTTTTTCTTATTGTTTATCGGCTGTGTGCATCCGTAATACTTTGGTTATTACGTTGTTGCAGAGGCTGGGTGTAATTGATATCTTTGCGATGTTAATATATACTCTTTATCTAAAAAGCTCCTAGCGCTAATGCTTCACTCCCTAACTCTGACTTCCCACCGTGATCGGAGACGGAGATTGACATAAGAGCATATCTCTATCAGTCCCCGTTAAATCCGAAATCATAAAAGTACGAGTAAGGGAACCAAAACGAGTTTGTAGTTCATGTTGCTATTGTTGAGTATATAAGCAATTTTTTGATTATATTAATCCAAGTATTAACTAAAATCATGACGCATATGTTGCTAATGACATACTGAATCTTAATAGTGTAATCGTGTACTAGACATATAGTGGATACATCTACGCAAATCGCTAGTACAGTAAACAAGTAAATGTCTAGGAGAGGTATACCGACGGTTGGCCAATTGGCCGAAGCGGAAGCAGCTTCGTCGGCGATCCTCTTCTCTGCAGCAGCCTTCTCGATCTCGACGTCGGTGCTCATGATGACGATGAAGGTGACGCGACATACGTAGAGGAAGTAGGTGAAGTAGCCGACGTAGTGGATGAATATTGGCGAGCAGAAAACAGAGAGGCGGGGTTTCGGAGGCCTGCTCTTTCGTCGACCGTGTACGCGACGGACGGGATGGGATCAAAAATGGCAACTACAGCGAGATGGAACGACGGTGGCGGCTGTGGGCGGATGGTTCCGTCGTCTGGTATGTCTTCGGAGAGGAGCGACCTCTCCTTTTATGCACAGACGCGGGAGACAAAGGGTCCAAGCGAAACGCACGTAATGAATAATCGTTAAGACTAAAAACGCACGTACTTAAGAGCACTTAAGACATGACGTTTCAGCTAGCAATCAATCTCCATTACCGCAGAGCGTTTCGTGACTGTTGACATTTTATTTCTGCGTGACAAAAAGAATACATCGGCTCGGCGAGATTCCCGCGGCGCGGCGCGTCGTGACGAGGCGAGGCGTGGCGAGGCGGGCGGAGGAGGAGGAGGAGCGCGCGTGTGGTACACAGTCATTCTCCTCATACCTCATACCAACTCATACTAGTAGTAGAGTGCCTCAGTATATAAGCTGATGCACATCTCATCCAACTAGCAGTATGGGACTAAACTCCCACCACATGCCATGACAACATGGGCCTTAGGGATTTTCAGGAATTGATAATGGGCTAAAAGACCCAATATTTCAGCAATCCCCCACCAGATCCCAAAGACCCATGAAGTTGTCGTCCGTTCCAAACACTGTTTTGATATACCAGTATTTTCAATAGAGACTTGTTAAGGTTGAACTCTACCTAGAGCAATTAGCTACACTCCTTCACAACTAACAATGGAATAGGTCTTGAATTGTCAGTTTGGTGTAAAGTAGTTTCACTAACTATCTTACCACTACTAGGCTGCCGAAGGCTGACCCCTCGGGTGGAGCATATTAGTCACTCCTGACATTTTCATGAACTTACTAGAGATCACCCTAATCTCATAGACTGTGACCAGCAGTCAGGTTCATATAGGTGTGTTCCTCCAAAGATCACTCTGTAGGATAGCGTCTTGCTTATGCAAAGATTTGGAACACATTAAGACATACGTCAACCTGCCATACAGTTACCGAGAGTATTGCATCTCCAACGGAGTGGGTTAGTAAAGGTTTTACTCTATTCAGTTAACCACTAGCTTGTTTTCCCAGGTCCTAATTCACGGGATCTCCGATCAGATAGGTTGGGTTACTACCATGGCAACTCATGTGGGTTTCATATCCATCTCGCTCGATTCATTTTCTATCACAACACGTGATAGCCCTTTAGTAAAGGGATCTGCCAGATTCTTGTCCGACTGGATATAATCCAACGCTATAACTCCGGAGTTTTTTTAAATGTCTGGCATATTTTAATCTCATTCTTATGTGTTTATTGGACTGCATGTTGTCCTTTGAACTCTTCATCTTAACAATCACTGTTTGGTTATCACAGTTCATAAGGATAGCCGGAACTGGCTTTTCAACCACTGGCAAGTCCATCAAAAGATCTCGAAGCCATCCTGCTTCGACACCAGATGTGTCCAATGCTGTTAATTCTGCTTCCATTGTCGATCTCGTCAGGATCGTTTGCTTGCAAGACTTTCAGGAAACATCACCACCTCCGAGGGTAAACACATACCCTGTTGTGGCTTTCATCTTATCAGCATCAGAGATCCAATTCGCATCACAATACCCTTCAAGCACTGACGGACTTCCAGAATAGTGAAGTCCGTAGTTCTCAATACCTTTCAGATAGCGCATAATTCTTTCAACAACATGCCAATGCACATCACCCGGATTGGAAACAAACCGACTAAGTTTGCAAACCGCAAACATGATGTCAGGCCTTGTCGCGCTAGCTAGATACATGAGAGAACCTATTACTTGAGAGTACCTCAGTTGATCCTTAGCTGTGCCAGTAAACTTTCGAATCTGCACAATAGGATCATAAGGCGTTGGAGAAGCTTTGCAGTCCGAATATCCAAATCGACTGAAAATCTTCTCAACGTAATGGGATTGCAAAAGTGTTATCCCACCCTCATTATCTCTCAGTAGCTTGATTTTCAGAATAACATCAGCCACACCAAGGTCTTTCATCTCAAAGTTTTAAGATAGAAAAGACTTGACCTCCTCAATGACTTTGAGATTGGTCCCAAAAATCAGAATGTCATCAACATACAAGCACAATATAACTCCTTCGCCCCCACCATGGCGATAGTATACGCATTTGTCAGCCTCATTGACAACGAAACTAGTAGAGGTTAAAGTTGTATTGAATTTCTCATGACATTTCTTAGGCGCTTGTTTCAGGCCATATAAAGATTTCAATAACTTACATACTTTTCCTTCCTGACCATCTAATACAAAGCCATCTGGCTGTTGCATATAGATTTCCTCGTCTAACTCTCCATTTAGGAAAGTCGTCTTAACATCCATTTGATGGACAAGAAGACCATGCGAGGCTGCCAAAGAGAGTAAAACTCGTATGGTGGTCAGTCTAGCCACAGTGAGTAAGTATCGAAGAAATCTTCCTCTTCTTCCTGGGCATAGCCCTTGGCCACAAGCCTAGCCTTGTACTTTTCAATCGTACCATCGGGCCTAAGCTTCTTTTTGAACACCCACTTGCATCCCAACGGTTTACAACTGTAAGGACGTTCAGTAATTTCCCATGTCCCGTCCATCTTGCTACGGACTGCTTCTTTCTAGTAATCAACATCCGAAGATGCATAAGCCTCTGAAATAGAAGTGGAAGTGTCATCCACAAGCTACACGAGAAAATCATCGCCAAAGGACTTTGCAGTCCTCTGTCGCTTGCCCCTACCAAGGGTTCCTCATCCTTCTCTGGATTTTCATCATGGGTTTGTTCATAATATTCCATAGGAATGGCAGGCTCAGGAGTTTCTTCAGATTCCTGTATAGAAGTGCTTTGCATATCTCTCATAGGAAAAACATACTCAAAGAAAGTAGCATCTTTAGACTCCATAATCGTACCGACCTTCACGTCAGGTAAATCAAATTTCACTACCAAGAATCTATAGCCAACGCTATTCTTAGCGTAGCCCAAATTAACACAGTCCACGGTCTTAGGTCCAAGCTTACGCTTTTTAGGGATCGGCACATTGACTTTCGCCAAACAGCCCCAAGTACGTAAGTATGAGAGTGTTGTCCTTCTCTTTTCCCATTGTTCATAGGGAGTGAGTTCATTATGTTTTGTTGGAACCTTATTTAGGACATGACATGACGTCAATAGCGCCTCTCCCCACCATGCCTTAGATAATCCCCATGTATCTAACATGGCGTTAACCAAATCAGTTAGAGTACGGTTTTTCCGTTCGGCAACCCCATTTGACTGGGGAGAATAGGGAGGCGTCCTCTCATGAATAATTCCATGTTCCATACAGAAAGAGTCGAACTCATTAGAGAAGTACTCTCCACCACGATCAGACTGGATGTGTTTAATTTTCTTTTCAAGTTGGTTCTCAACTTCTGCTTTATAGATTTTAAAGTAGTGTAGATCCTCATCTTTAGTACCTAATAAATATACATAGCAAAATTTATTGGAATCATCTATCAGTGTCATGAAGTATCTCTTTCCACCTTTAGTCAAAACACCATTCATCTCACAAAGATCAGAATGTATAAGTTCTAATGGTGCCAAGTGTCTTTCCTCCGCAGCTTTATGAGGCTTACGAGATTGCTTTGCTTGAACACACGAAAGACATTTAGAACCTTTGGCTAAAGTGAAAGATGGGATTAAACTTAGTTTTGCTAGCCGCGTCATACAACCGAAACCAATGTGACAAAGACGTGAATGCCAAACTTCTGTTTCATTAACATTTGAATGAATATTGTTCACGACTTTATTACAGAAATCAGCAAGAGAAAAGCGGAACATGCCTCCGCATTCAAAAGCTTTTCCAACAAATAGTCCATATTTCGTAACAACTACTTTATTAGACTCGAATACCAACTTAAACCCCTCTCTACATAGAAGGGAGCCACTAACGAGATTCTTCTTGATGGCGGGGACATGCTGAACGTTCTTGAGCTGCACGATCTTTCCCGAAGTAAACTTCAGATCGACCGTGCAACACCAAGAACAGAAGCACTCGCGCCATTCCCCATCAATACGGATCCGTTCCCTGTGACCTGATAAGAAGAAAACAATGAAATGTCAGCACACACATGAGTATTTGCACCAGTATCAATCCACCATTCGTTAGACTGAAAAACTGAAAATACAGTAAATAAATTACCGTACCCGGATGCACCATTCTCATTGTTGCTCACGATCATGTTGACAGACTTGGGGTCTTGTCCTGGTTTCCTGAACTTCTTCGGGCACTTAGGAGCCCAATGTTCCTCTGAACCATAGGTGTAGCATGCACCTTTCTTCTTATCCTTCTTGAAAGGTTTGTTACCCTTCTTCTTGAAGTCGGTATTCTGTTGGACGACAGTTTTTCCCTTATGCTTGTGGGAGTTGAAGTTCTTATGTACCATATTGGCAACAGAAGCACCTTCGCCTTTTCCATGCGAGTCTTTTGCTCTTGAATTCTGCTCAACACTCAGATGGCCAATGACATCCTCAACAGAGAATTCACGCCTCTGATGTTTCAGAGTAGTAGCAAAGTTTCTGCAGGAATTGGGCAGCTTTGCGATTATGCATCCCGCAACAAACTTGCCCGGTAACACACACTTTAGAAGCTCAAGCTCCTTAGTGATGCACTGTATCTCATGAGCTTGTTCCAATACAGAACGGTTATCAACCATCTTGTAATCATGGAACTGCTCTATAGTGTACATCTCGCTTCCAGCATCAGTTGCGCCGAATTTAGATTCGAGCGCCTCCCACAAGTCCTTGGCAACCCGCACATGTAAATATGCGTCAACCCTTATCTCCGATCACGCTCAGAACGACTCCAATAAAGACGACGGTGGCATCCCTAAACGCCTTCTCCTGTTCAGGAGTAATCGTTTCAGTGGGAGTGACACCGGTGACCCAGAACACATTCATCGCAGTGAGTCATAAGATGGTTTTGGTTTGCCAACGCTTAAAATATGTCCCCGTAAACGAGACTGGTTTCAGTGCAGCAGCAAAACCATTCACCAAAAATTGCCTACGCAGATTAGGTTTTTGGATTGTTGAGTATATAAGCAATTTTCCGATTATATTAATCCAAATATTAACTAAAATCATGAGGCATATGGTGCTAATGACATACTGAAACTTAGTAGTGTAATCGTGTACTAGACATATAGTGGATACATCTATGCAAATCGCTAGTATAGTAAACAAGTAAATGTCTAGCAGAGGTATAAACATATTATACCCGACGGTTGGCCAATTGGCCGAAGCGGAAGCAGCTTCGTCGGCGATCCTCTTCTCTGCAGCAGCCTTCTCGATCTCGACGTCGGTGCTCATGATGACGATAAAGGTGACGTGACAGACGTAGAGGAAGTAGGTGAAGTAGCCGACGTAGTGGATGAAGATTGGCGAGCAGTCGCGTAGGAGACGCTCCCCAAAAACCTAATCGCCCCTCTCATGTACAGGAAACGGAGAGGCGGGGTTTCGGAGACCTGCTCTCCCGTCGACCGTGTACACGGCGGACGGGATGGGATCAACAATGGCAACTACAGCGAGATGGAACGACGATGGCGGCTGTGGGCGGATGGTTCTGTTGTCTGTTGTGTCTTCGGAGAGGAGCGACCTCTCCTTTTATGCACAGACGCGGGAGACAAAGGGTCCAGGCGAAACGCATGTAATGAATAATCGTTAAGACTGAAAACGCACGTACTTAAGAGCACTTAAGACACGACGTTTCAGCTAGCAATCAATCTCCATTACCGCAGAGCGTTTCGTGACCGTTGACATTTTATTCCTGCGTGACAAAAAGAATACATCGACTCGGCGATATTCCCGCAACCCGTGGTGCGGCGCGGCGCGTCGTGACGTGTCGTGACGAGGCGAGGCGTGGCGAGGGGGGCGGCGGAGGAGGAGGAGCGCGCGTGTCGTAGACAGCCATCCTCCCCATACCTCATACCAACTCATACTAGTAGTAGAGTGACTCAGTATATAAGCTGATGCACATCTCATCCAACTAGCAGTATGGGACTAAACTCCCACCACATACCATGACAACATGGTGAAAGAGCATTTTCCCTCATGTGTGGTTTTGGTAATTGAATGACAATCTCTATGGACTAATGTTTGCTTTTGAGATATCATTATAGATCATGTCCATGGAATTGTGGAGTTCATGTGTTGGACTCTTGAAGCTTATTACAAGTATGTCTTGAAGATTCAAGACATCATCTTAGTGAAGAAAAGATGAGTTGTGCAAGACCAAGAGAAGCTTTCTCGAAAAGATCCTATGCTTGGTGCTTGCAATGGGTACATGAAGACGAAGCTTAGCGAGACTCTCCCATTGTGAGCATGGGGGAGTATTTGGAGAAGTCTTCATCAAGCAAGTATTTGGACGCGCAATCAAGAAAGATGATCCACTTGAAGAGATCAAGATAGTCATCATCCAACTCAAGTGGAATGCTCAAGGCAAAGGTATGATCTTGATAGGGCTATAGGATAGATAGGCGTACTATCAAGAGGGGCTCTCAAGTTAGTAACTTGATCGCATTCTTGTGGAAAGCTCAGAACATTGTGATAGCATAATGAACAGAGTCTGTTTTGCAAACCTTTGTAGATATCAACCATTGTGATAGCATCTTTTCAAATTAGGCGCATTCCTGCGATTGAGAAACTTAAAAGGTTGGGTCCAAACTTCATAGTTTTATACTTTAGCTTGAGGATACTCCTTGTAAACCGTTAGCTCTTTGTGTTACAATACCCGCTAGGAGATAAGCCCGGAGATTCCGCTAACAAAAGATAATTTGGATTATCGGATTTTGTGAGGATGATATCATCATAGTCCAGTGTATGCTATGATCTCTGCCATAAAGAACCAACGGTGGGTACGAGTTATTGGATCGCGGACATATGATATGGTCGTTAAAACTCGGGGTACCCCTAAAGTTGGGTTGATGAAGTTTATCAGTACGTTGACTGATTGTCTTCTCAACCAAGATGGAAGAAAATGCACACATTGAGAGAGCACGTGGCGGTCATGCTTAATGACATATGTTCATGATTAATGAACATTGAGACGCCTCGCTTAGCTCAATCACTGGATGACAGACATCGTTGCCAAGTGCAAATCCTCTGTCATAGACTATGTCATGCAAGGGGAATCGTTCACCTTCATGGTTCTTGATTACGGTGGAAGTATCAAGAAGATGAAACAGATCGCCGGAAGTCATTAATGGTGATGGTGTATATATGATATACATGTTATGAATGTTTTAGCTAAGCAAGTGCTCGCAGTAGTGACTAAGTCTTGAACTTGTCATGTTTTGTGAAAAACCAGGTTTACTGCTTGAGTAGCTTGAAAGGATGAGGCGACATTGCGTGTTGATAACGGCAGTCAAGTTGTTGTAACGGCCATAGACACTCTCCCTCTAGATCTACCATTTGAATAAATTCTTTAGGATCGGGTGTTGGTATGATCGTTACGAGTGTGTCTCCTCTAGCGAGACACTTGTTCATACATTATAGTGACAGATTGGTGTCCTATATTTATAAAGTAATGATCATATGCCGATTTGAATTTAGATGGTAGAATCTCCCACATTCATAATATTAATGCCAAAGGATACAAACTTAATAAAGACACCACATATGTGTGGCACTACCGTTTAGTCATGTCAATGTTATATGCATTAGCTCCACACTGGATGGACCTACAAGTCCTAAGATTTGATCTTTTGACACTTGCAAAATAACTGTGACACCGTTTTCGGAAAACGGGCATATAACTTATTGATAGTCATACATGGAGATGTATGTGGTTCAATGAAGTAATTGACAGGTAGTGGAGACCTTTATTTCGTGAACTTCACTGAACGTTTTGAGTATAGCTTGTTGAGAATCATGCATATGGGTGTATGTGAATCAATGAAGTATTTTAACGTGTAGTAGAAGTCTTTATTTCATAGACTTCATGAATATTCCGAGTAGATATATGGATATCCACTCTGGGGAATGTTTGTCTGAATTTTGATTCGATCAAACGAAGTTCAGAATGAAGTAGGAAATAAACTTAACAAGAAAATCAAATTCCTGCGATGCAAATCGAGGAATGAAGATTTGAGTTATAATGTTGGCACATCATTGGAAGACTTGTGAGAAGAGTTCCACAAATTACGTCGCATGGAACACCATAGTGTTATGGTGTGTTAGGGCGTCGTAATTGCACCCTATCGGATAGTGTGTGGAAAATAAATCTCTTACCGAATTATTGTGATCATTAGAGTCATATGGTAGAAACGTAAACACTCAAGTTAGCAAATAGGGAAACCATTTGAATCCATGGAGACAATACCATACGAGTGATGGCATGGCTTTTGAGCCTGGATTGTCGTTTCAGCAATTTAGTGTTTCGATGTAATCGAACCTAAAATGGATTAATCTTTGTAGTATACCCTACCTAAAGAGTTAGTTGGGTACATGTCTCACGACATAGGCAAAATCTTTGCCGGGATATACCTTGCGAAAGAAATAGTTTCTTGTCCGAGGGTATAAGTGAGAAAGAAAGTAGAGCAAGACGAAGTTGGTGAACTTCCTCTCCAAACATCAGAGTGGTGCAATCGAAAGTGTTTTTGGTGTCAGGCTCCACAGCTTGAAAAAGCTGATGATTCAAAATCACGATGTTCTGAGCTCATACTAAGAGCGTAGGCATACGAGGTTGTGTTCCACACTGTGTGTTACGACAATCTTGTTATGAAGGTCATATTAATGGAATATGATAGACCTACGAACTACAAAGAAGAGATGGTGGACCTAAGTCCGAGAAATGGCTATGAGTCATTTATGATCCGAAATAAAATCCATATACGATTACCAGGTAATGACTTGGGAGATCTTCTTGATGGCATCTAGGATGTTAATAGTATATGGAATTTTATGAGAGAGTAGACATTGAGCAGATTCGATTTGTCGTGAAACAGTTCCGACAGACCACATGAGAGTTTGTCTCAAGTGGCGAAGCCTAAATCTATTCTGGGTCGTTTAGCAATTACTATAATTTCGAATGAGAAATTGATAGATGGATGAGAAAACCATGGTTCTTAATAGTGTAATTAAGAATGGTTTGTAATCCTGAGGATGCTAAACATGTGTGCAAACTTCGGTTGTCCATTCATGGGCAGAAGCAAGCATATCGGAGCTGGAATCTTCACTTTGATAATGTGATCAAAGGATTTTGGAGTTGTCCAAAATAGTTGAACAAACCTACATTTGCAGAGAAGTGAGTGGGAACAAAGTAGCTTTCGTTGATCTTGTATGCGGAAGGCATATTTGAGTGGGAGCTAAGTAGCTTTTCCTTGATCTTATATGCGGAAGGCATATTTGAGTGGGAGCTAGGTGTCATTCGTGATTTGGTATGTAACAACATATTGAATGACACAGATCCTCTAGTAGAGTGTAAAGGATTATTTAAGTGATTAAATTTTCTATGAAATGAAATTAGGAGTATTAGGCATCCGATTTATAATTGTATAGATCAGAGGGGGCTTAATAACATTAAGTCGGAGTATTTCCTAAGTCAGGATTCTGAAGTGTTTCAGAAAAGGACAAGCGAAGAAAGAGGTTCTTACTTGTATGACTAGGTAAAAGATTAAGTTAATCTTGGCTTTTTCAGTGATAGAAAATGATGTTCGACATTCTCTATGTATCACACATAGAGTCTATCCGGCTGAAAGCTCGACTTGGTGTGACCCGAGTTCTTGGTTCAAGAACAGGTTCTAGAGTGATCCTTGTGTGGATCAATGAACAAACGTTAAGTTTATTCTTCAGTGTCTATGAGAACTGAAGATAGAATTTCTAGTAACGGGTAAGAGTGGAATGGCAACTTGCCGTAAAGCGGTTACGATGATGCAAGTTATTACACTGACCCATACGACTAGAAATCTCATATAGGAGATGTCCTTTATTTTGAAGATAGACATGGTTAGTTTGCGAAGTCGCATATGAATGCACTGTCGCACAATCTACATAGGTATAGAAATATATCGCGACTTTAGAAGTAGTAAGTGTGATTGGACTGAGCAGTTTTCGGAGCGTAGATGGTCCCCTTAATAGATCTCTTAGACTTTTAAGGCGCATGCTACGCGAATGCTCGAGTCTCACTCCATCCACTGGAATATATTTCACCGTCATCGTAAGATACGGGATGATGTCAAACTAGATGACATAGAAGCGTTGCAAAGCATATATAGGTCTCAATGTGTGAGGTCTATTGACTGTATTCCTCTTCCACGAGGCGAGCAGGCACCAAGATGCTATGGGTGTTGAGCTTTTACCAGGTTGTAAACTAGATTAAGTGTTACTCTAGTGCAAGTGGGAGACTGAAGGGAATATGCCCTAGAGGCACTTAATAAACATAGTTTATTGGCAATATCCCAATCATTCATTATAGGTTTTATACCATCCTCTAACTGTATTAAGCGGAAACATTAATACAGGTGTGGTAGATAAACAACCAGGTCCCTAGTAGCCTCTACTAAGACTAGTTTCGTTGCGCGATTAATGATCGAGGTTTTCTGATCATAGGGCATGGCGCCGGTCGGCAATGGAAGTCATATCGTTAGGAGTAACGATGTGATGGACGTACCCAGTATTTATAGGACATAGTCATTACGCCTTAAGACCGTGAGACCAACTCTTATTATTATTCCTGAAAGATACTTTGATCGCACCAAACGTCGTATCTTATTTAGTATGACAATAACGGTGATACTTTTGGGTATCGGAAAGGAGTAGTTGAGACGAGGGGTCAAAAGCGGGATTTGTCAGTCCGCATAGCCGGATAGATACTCTAGGGCCCACTCGGTGAGATTATGTCAAATGAGTTTGCAAACATGTGACTAGGTCACCAGCTGACATAATATCATAGACGAGTAGAAGATAGCGATGTCGGTAACGAGATCATGCTAGGTATGGAGATATCTGAGAATGATGCTCGGACACGCTAAGTATCGCCATGACAAAGGGTTTAAGACTATACGTCCAGGTTTGATAGATGAAAGTCATTCGTTATATCTCAGGGGTTAATTCATGGGGTCCAGGCCTACGAGTTAGTCGTTGATCATTGAGGAGTCTTGATCATACCTGATATTATATCGAACCGCTAGGGTAACACACTTAAGGGGTTTCGACAAGACAACTGGAAAGGAAAGAGATCACCGGGAACGTCCCGGGAGGGGTCCGATGGAGATCGGGCAGCGCCGAAAGAGTTTTCGGAGCTAGGAAAAATTATATATATTATGTTTGATATTAATTAGTGTAATTAATATGCAAATATGATTTTATATATTTATTTTCGGATTTATTTAGGCTGATTTCCCTAAATGGGCCTTCTGGTCGAAAGAAGGCCCATGGGGGGGAAAACCCTCAAGGGAATTTTGTGGGGGAGGCTTGGCCGGCCTAGGTGGGCCAAATGGGGCCCACCTAGGGCCGGCGCACCTGGTTTGGCCGAACCAGGCAATGGGGGATAGTCCCACATTGCCTGGCTGGCAAGGTTGGCTCCCCCTGGGAGCCTATTTAAGAAGGGGCACCCCTGGCCTTTTAATTCACCAATTAATTCCCAATTTCTCTCTCGATCTCGTGGTTCCCTTGACGGAGCCGCGCCGAGTAGAGGAGGGGGATCTCTTCCACCATAGCCCGCTGCCGCGCTGCTGGTGTTCCGGTCCAAGTCTTCCGCTGCTCGTCCTGGACTGGAGCTTCGGAGGCCGTCGTCTCCACCGTATGTGTGCGACTCCCTGCGAGGTGCTGCGCTAGCGGTACTCGGAGGCCTACTTCCTCCACCCGACCTCGGGGTCATCTTCGTCATATTCGTCGCGCCGAGTTCTCCGCGACCTAGAGGTCGGCTACGGCGTCTTCATCGTCAACGCTTGTGCGGGAGCGTAATCCCCGCTATTCGGTCTACGAGGGTATGTATTCCGATCTCCGCCGTACTTCTATATCTGCATAGTGTAGATCTTGGCTAGTTTAAGGATATCGTTGGTAGGAAAAATTTTGTTTTCTGCACACGATCCCCTTCAAGTACGCCTATCTATCCTATAGCCCTATCAAGATCATACCTTTGCCTTGAGCATTCCACTTGAGTTGGATGATGACCATCTTGATCTCTTCAAGTGGATCATCTTTCTTGATTGCGCGTCCAAGCACTTGCTTGATGAAGACTTCTCCAAATACTCCCCCATGCGCACAATGGGAGAGTCTCGCTAAGCTTCGTCTTCATGTATCCATTGTAAGCACCAAGCATAGGATCTTTTCGAGAAGGCTTCTCTTGGTCTTGCACAACTCATCTTTTCTTCACTAAGATGATGTCTTGAATCTTCAAGACATTCTTGCAATAAGCTTCACTCAACACATAAGCTTCAAGAGTCCAACACATGAACTCCACAATTCCATGGACATGATCTATAATGCTATCTCAATGCAAACATTAGTCCATAGAGATTGTCATTCAATTACCAGAACCACACATGAGGGAAAATGCTCTTTCAGACGCGTCCTGCTATATTCAACCCCATACTGCATGGAGGGCGTCTGTTCCAGCAATGGGCGATGGACATGTACTTAAAGATCGAGGGGTGTAGGTTGAACTGGATTAGGAAGAACCAACCGCGGATACGTGTTGATCTATATAAAGGAATTGTCGATAGCATCACGGCCGGAGAGACTCAAGCAAGCGCTGTTGGCACAAGGATTGTGCTCCCTTGGAAATTCCAGGGGTGTTTCCGTGACATGAAGTGGAGGCATATGGACGCCATGTCATTGGTACAGACGTACGGAAAACCTGACATCTTCCTGACGATGACGTGCAACCCAAACTGGCCGGAGATACAGGATGCCCTGCTTCCAGGCCAAACCCCACAGGACCGACCAGATATTGTGGCTCGAGTGTTTAGAGCTAAGCTGGAGACGATGAAATATATGCTGACCAAGAAGAACACCCTGGGCGTTGTGAAGGCGTGGGTCTACGTGGTCGAGTTCCAGAAGAGAGGCCTCCCACATGCCCATTTCCTATTGATCATGGATTCAAATTATAAGCTCGTTGTGCCAGAGCAGTATGACCGCCTAATATCAGCGGAGCTCCCAGACAAGGATAAGTACCCGGAGCTACACGCCATGGTTGTGAATCATATGATGCACGACCCATGTGGTGCCCTAAAGCCAAACAACGTGTGTATGCCAGATGGATCGTGCAAGTGAAGGTATCCACGAACGTTCAACCAGACCACCATACAGGGGAAGGACTCATACCCTATTTATCGGAGACGGAAGGACGGTCGTTCGGCGACGGTCCGTGGTTCGACGCTCGACAATAGATGGGTCGTGCCTTACAACCCTAACCTCCTGCGGATGTTCAACTGGCACATAAACGTGGAGGTGTGCTCCAGCATAAAGGCAGTAAAGTACCTATATAAGTACATATACAAGGACACGATCAGACTTCATACAACATCGATAAACCCGACGATAAAGGTAACATAGACGAGATCAAGAGATACATTGACGCAAGATGGATCACACCACCCGAAGCTATGTGGAGGATATTTGGCTTCAATCTCTCTAAGATCCACCCGTCTGTACTACAGATGCCGCTTCATCTACCAGACATGCAAAGAGTAATGTTCAAAGAAGGAGACAACCTAAACGACGTTGCTGCCAGGGAGAACACATCCATGCCGACAGAGTATTTTATGGCTAACCAGAACCACGAGTGAGCTCGAGATATTCTCTACAGGGATTTTCCAGGACGGTTCATGTGGCAACAAGAAAAGTACTGGAAGAAAAGGAAAAGGGATCACCAAGTAGGCCGTATCGTGACAGCCAATCCCGCAGAGGGGGAGCGTTACTTTCTTAGGGTGCTTCTGAACCATGTACCAGGCTCGACGTCCTTCGAAGACCTGAAAACCGTTGATGGTGTGCTATGTGGTACGTTTCGTGAGGCCGCGGAGAGGAAGGGTCTAATCGAGGCTGATAACACGCTCGATGAGTGTCTTAGTGAGTCGGAGCAGTTCGCCATGCCGACCTCACTCAGGAGTCTATTCGCAACGATCTTAGTATTATGTGAGCCTGGCGATGTACGCGGTCTTTGGGATCGACACCTTGATGTAATGTCAGACGACTACCGGCGACAACACACATGTCCAAAAGGGGTAGAGCAAATGGTGTTGCATGATATAAGGGGAATGCTACAATCCATGGGAAAAGACATAAAGTCGTTCCCTCTTCCGGCCATTGACGAGACGTATGACAACACCGGAGGAGAGTCCAGAGAGGTAATCGAGGAAACAAACATCATGGTTGATGAGGAAGACGCTTCTCTGGCTGCCTTCCTAAACAACGAGCAGAGGCTTGCTTATGACGAGATACTAGAGGCAGTCGATGGCGAGGATGGGGGTGTATTCTTCGTCGATGGTCCGGGAGGCACAGGGAAGACATACCTTTATATGGCACTGCTCGCTACTGTTCACGGACAGGGAAATATCGCGCTAGCAACAGCAACTTCCAGTGTCGCCGCTTCAATAATGCCCGGAGGAAGGACAACACACTCGAGGTTCAAGATCCCACTAAACCTTGAAGAAGGGGCATCATGCAGCTTCACTAAGCAGAGTGGGACAGCCAAGCTCCTGAGGATGGCTAAACTAATACTAAGGGATGAGGCCACCATGACGAAACGACAGGCAATTGAAGCATTGGACATAAGCATGCGAGATATCATGGACCGCCAGGACCTACCATTTGGGGGTAAAACTGTCGTGTTCGGTGGGGACTTCAGGCAGGTTCTTCTGGTAGTGAGGAAAGGGTCACGGGGTCAGATCATCGACGTGAGCCTACGGAGTTCAAACCTATGGAAGGGCATGCGCCAGCTAAGGCTCGTAAAGAACATGAGGGCGCAAAACGACCAGTGGTTTGCTGATTACTTGCTAAGGATAGGTAACGGCACTGAGGAGACTGACGTGGAAGGAAACATAAAGCTTCCAGAAGATATATGTGTTCCGTCTATGGGCGACAAGTCTGACATAGAGAAGCTCATCGACCATGTGTATCCTGACCTGGACCAAAACATGAACAACACAGATTACATGACTTCGCGAGCAATCCTCTCCACAAAGAACGACAACATGGATGGAATAAACAAGCGCATGATTGAGCGTTTTCAAGGAGAGGAGATGATCTACCATAGCTTCGATAGTGCGGAGGACGATCCGCATGGCTTCTATGCTCAAGAGTTTCTTAACTCGCTCACTCCTCCTGGGATGCCCCCACACGCGCTTAAACTGAAGATAAACTGCCCCATTATACTGCTGAGGAACATTGACCCAGCTAATGGGTTGTGCAACGGCACGAGGCTTGTGATCCGTGGGTTCCAGAGGAACGCGATAGATGCGGAGATCGTGGTGGGACAACACGCTGTAGAGAGGGTGTTTCTACCTCGGATACCTCTATGTCCATCTGATAGTGACATGTTCCCGTTCAGATTCAAGAGGAAGCAGTTTCCGATCAGGCTTAGCTTTGCCATGACGATAAACAAGGCGCAAGGGCAGACCATCCCGATTGTAGGCGTGTACCTGCCGGAGCCGGTATTCTCTCATGGACAACTATACGTGGCGTTTTCCAGAGCCACCGCGAGAAGAAACATCAAGATCCTCGCCGTCAAGGTCGAAGAAAGGGATGAAAGTAAGAATTCAAAGAAGAGGAAAAGAAATGAGTCATTAGTAACGACCACAAAGAACATAGTCTATAAGGATGTCCTTACTATTTGAAATATATAGACTAGACATGATCAGATTAATTCACGATTAATATATCTAACAAAACTGGTATGTGAGATGATCCATTTTTAAGTAATATTTAGATTGTTCACATATCTATTTTCTTCTTTGTGTTACAATGAGCATTGTATATTAAAGAAATGAGTCATTAGTAACGATCACAAAGAAAATAGTCTATAAGGATGTACTTACTATTTGAACTAGCTAGTCATTCACGATTAATATATCTTACAAAATTGGTTAGCCACTTTAATCCATTTTCAATCCAATTTTTAATAATATTATAACTGTGATGACAATGTTTTCTCCGCCCGTGAAGTGGGCCTAGCTCAACTGGTTGGTTCCTTGTGGTGGAACCAGCCCATCCAGGTTCAAGTCCTAAACTTGACATGGGTGGTCACACTTTTCTGGATTTTCCAGGAATTAACCGGCGTTTTACTTTCAGTGGTAGGTGACGTGTCCGTCAACAGCGAGGCGCATGTGGTGACTTCGTCAACCTCAATATCTGCCGGACCAGTCTCTCGGAGGTGCTCATAGGGGTAGGGTTTGCGTGTGTACGTTCATAGGGGTGTTTGTACGTGTGTGTTTGTGAGCGTCTGCGTGGTTTCTAAAAAAAAAGTTTTCTCCGCCCATTGCAACGGACAGGCATTTTATTAGTATTATACTATTATATACGAATAGTGGGGGTCAAAATCTCTCGCTCGGGTTCTTCCCGTCTGACGCAAAACTCTCCCTCGCTCGCTCGACCCAGACGGCGGCGCCGCCGGCCAGGTACGGCCCTCATCTGTCCCCCCCTCTCTTCTGACGACCGCCCTCCTCTCTCCATCTCTCCGTTCCCTTCGTCTCCCAGCGCGGCCCTAAACCTAGATGGGGACGGCGCTGGGATAGGGACGGCGGCGGGATGGGCATGGCGGAGGGAGCTCCCTCTATCCCTGGCTGCGTCCGAGTCGCGCCCTCCTCTCTTCCTCTCTCCCTGGCTGCATTCTATCCATTGGACGGAGCTCCCCTTCGCGGCGGTGGCGAGGTGCTGCACCGGAGCATCTCCCTCCACGTCAGGTGGAGCTCCTCCTCCACGGATTCCCGGAGCTGTGGCTCTCATAACGCCACCAGATGGCCTCCCTCGCTTCCGACCTCCACGGTTGTCCAGTTGTCCTGCTCCTCGACCTTGTCTGCCTCCACCAGGTGCGGCACCTAATTTGTTTCTCCAATCCAGTGTATATGATCCATGATTGCCTCCTGTTTCCTGTGCACGACAATTTTTGGTTCGGCTTGGTGATTGTTTGTAGCTTCTGTGCCCTATGATTCCACTCATAAATTCCATTCACAACCAAACAGCGGATTTCGAATTAGAGCCCATGTCCTTGCCATCTTGGAAGTGGAATTGCTAGTCCAATTCAATTTCCAGCAAACTTTCCTACATCCAAACACACTGTTAAGAACAATCACCAGCCGAGCCTAAACGCTCACAACACACAACCAGCGATCAGCGGATGGGCCGCGCTTCCACTGCCAAGCTTCCAGCTACTGTCCCAAGTGCTGCATCCTCACTTGACGCCTCCTGGGTCCTCTTCCTCCGGTTCTGCCGGCGCTCTTCCAGGATCCAGCTCTCCGCCTCGGCTTCCCGAATGCCGCAGCCTGCTGCTCCGCTCGACTGCTCCTTCCTGGCTTCCTCTGTTTGTCAAACCGCTAGGTTATCTTTGGACTAAATCTAATACCCTCGGCCACAACTGCTCTGCTCGACTGCTCCTTATGGATTATACTGGCTTTCTTGCTCCGTTTCTGGATCCGCCACTGGAAACAAGTTTATTCTACCAACATTATATGTACTGCACATAGGGGAAATAAAGTTCACAGTCTGTATATTTTCCGTGTGAGAAATATTGTAGATTATTCCTGGAACAATAGTATTTTGTGTGTCATGTCGTTTTGGATCAACATCTGCTACAGTTTCCATTCGGCACTACAGAAAAATCTGACTAATTTTCGTTCTGGTAATATTGTGTGTAAATCTTTGTGACCCCAGCAGTATAAGCAGAGTAAAACTCTGACATGCTTACTTGAGCTTCAACTGCTTTAAGCGTTTTAAATTTACTGTCTTAGTCTGGGATGCTAGATTGTTCATCCAATTAGAATGCCACGGTTCTTGCTTGGTAGTTTAGTCACTTCCCATACTACCTTAATCTTAATAATGGCTGTGGTATGTTTAATTTTTATAACCTGGGTTTGTACTGTTTTGTAGACTAAGGACATAAGTTATAACTGTATTTCTTCAGGGTTTAATGTTCATACATTTTGTTACATTTAAAACAGAGCACATTATCTTGTATCATGGCCAGTGAAGAGGCTGTGAAGCAGCGTCAGATAGTCGAAGACCGTGCAAGAAATATTAGCCACAATGTCCGGTGCACTGAATGTGGCAGCCAGTCCATTGAAGATTCACAAGCAGATGTTGCAGTTCTCCTTAGAAGGGTACATTTTCCTGGGATATACGTTGCAAATTGCAATAATTAGTTGATTGATCATCTTGGTTCAGTTACTGGTCAAACTTTTAGTCCAGAGCATCCAACTTTTGGTTTGTTTTTTCTCTTGATCCGAACTATACCGAACTAAGACTCAAAATTTGTAACACTTGTAACTGAGGTAACAAATGTAATTACAACCTTGTGCTGATCAATGATGCTGTAAAATAAATGTGTTTAATTTAACCATTTGACTAGAAACGGACTAGCCATTTCTTGCAATTTAAAGATGTTCACTGACACCAATTATTTCACTGCAAAATAACATTGAGAAACTTGAAATCACGATAATTTATGTTGGTAAGGCACAAGTTATTTAGTTCTTCGATTGTGCGTCTTTTTTTCTACTTAGACTAGGTTTTCAATGATTCGGATTATGTTCTTGCACTGGTATGCCTTTATAGCTATCTTGTAGTTACACTACTTTTTTGTGCGCCAGAACACTGTTAGTTCATCCACGGACATTTGTTTGCACCTACACATGAACCAAATTAATCTCGACATAAATCAGTGCCCAAGGTTGACATATGCTTTTAAGAATTGAAAATTTGATTGCCAGACAGTTTATTCTAATGTCATTGGAAGCTTCACTGCCTCAATTACTTAATGTGTGACATTTTTGCAGCTAATTCGTGATGAAATAAAATCTGGAAAAAGTGATAAGGAGATCTACAAAAAATTAGAGGACGACTTTGGAGAAACAGTTCTATATGCGCCTAAATTCGATCTTCAAACTGCTGCTATATGGTTATCACCGGTGAGCCTTGCTTATGACTTTTCTTGCGGGAGGATTAATTAGGAATTTAAACATTCTGTTCATTTTTTCTAATTATGATCTTCAAATAATTATGATTTGATCTTCATTTTCTATATATGTACTAGAAGTGTTATCATTCGCACATCTTTAGGACATTATTTGTTCGTTTTATGCATGCATTGCATGTCTTGGTGAACCAAGCATAATCCATAATTGCATGTTTTGCAACAAGAGGTATTTAATAAATAATAATAGGTAGCATTTAGGTAAATCCTGATGATTGTCATTCAGATTTATCGGGATAGTTTGAAAGTACTAAAAACTCAATTTCTAAAGAAGCTAAGCAGATCATTAGTCTAAACTTACAGATGATTCCTTGCCATCTGAACTGCTTTTGTACATACAGTCAACCATAATTTGTGCTGCGGCTGAACATGATAAAAGGACACTTCCTCCAAGTACTTAAAGTATCTAGTTCCGTGTATAAAACATTCCAGGAATTCTATCTAGAATTGGTAGTTCAAAAACTGATATAGTAAATTGCGTGCAGGTCATTGTGGGTGGCGTAGCAGCTGGTATGTGGGCTTACCAAAAGCACAGGCAAAGGACTAACGTTCACATTATGGCTCTAAACCTCGTCCGAGGCGTTCCGCTGACTCCAAGGGAGAAGGAGACCATGATCGATATCCTTACACCCCCTCCGCCCCCAAGGAGGTGGTGGTGGCCTATCAAATGATGTTCATGTCTTTGGCTGCAACATAGAATCCTCATTTCCTGTGGAACCAGTATGCGCATAATTCAGGATGGCTGATTTTACCGCACAATTTCGATTTACATCTCACGCACTTGAAGCTTTGGTTTAACCAAATACTTGACTTAGCAATTGTAATGTATGAACCTAGGTGTGCATGTGGGATATCCAAACTGAAAACAGCCTGCTATTGGACGGTAGGTTTTTCTGAGGTGTGCTGTTGAACTGACAAAACGTGTCGACTCATCCTCATGTACTAGCAGAGCTTTATTTCCGAAATAAGCTATTACTAAAAAAAAATCTTCTCTTTACATGTAAGTTGTTCATGTGCTCCATGTACTGAAATTGTGCATGCTTCTTTGCATGTCTTGTTTGTTTCGTCTGGACTACATACATCTAGCTATAACCTGTGTTATCTTCCTGTCTGAACAGTGATATACTCCGTATTCCTTAGGGCTGCCCTCGCCGTAGGGCATCGCAGTGCGGCGGCGGATAGGGTGCCGCTGCTTGGCGTGGAGTCTGTCGAACTCCTCGACTTCGCGCCGATAGAATCCCCTCGGCACTGGCATGTTCCGGTTGCTGAAGTGGCGCGCTCCGCGCTTCCGGCCGCCGTCGCTGGACATCGCTTTCTTGCGATGCTGCTCGGAGTAGTCGCCGTCGAATGGGTCTCCATCCCGCGGTGGGGTGGAGCTCTCACGCTTGGGGGCCATCGCGGAGGAGGCGGAGGCGGTGGAGGTTCTCCGGCTGCGGAGTATTTCTCGCCGGAGAAGAAGGTGTGTGTGTGGGGGGGGGGGGGGCGGATTGCTCGGCGGCGGATAGGGTTTGCGAACTGCGAAACGTGGGATCCTAGCATATATACCGACTCGTGGAGAAAATCTACGGTCGCCCTTATCACGTTCACGGGCTCTGCTATGGGCCCAAAAAACGCAAGCCCTTAAACTCGCCGGAGTTCTAAGATTTTTCGCGGGTTTGAATTCTCTGTTAGAGATGCTCTTACAAGGTTGAGTTACCGGTGACTGCTCTCGTTGGCGATCTTGATCCCCCAGCTCACATCCTCGCAGCGCCGGACGTACGGCAGCACCTTCCCCACGTCCACGTCCTTCCTCGCCGCGCAGTCGTAGTAAGACGGGGAGTGGAAGCAGGGCTCGACGGAGATGGCTCGCATGCACGGCGGGTCCGGCACCTCCCCCGTGTCCGGCGACCACATGGGCGTGGCCGGCATGATCCATGACCTTACCCCGCCGAGCCCCTGCGCGACGTAGCCGAAGGTGGAGAACCCGGTGGTGACGAGCACGTGGCAGGTGCTGAGAAGGTACATCTCGCTGAGCGCCCGCCCATTGTGCGACGCGTCCCCCCATTTCTGCCGCCCGTCGTGGCTCGGCTGGTACACCCTGCCGCCGTACTCGTCCCTGATCCTCTCGTAGTACCATGAGCTCAGAGAGGTGACCAGCACGGCCTGATCTACGGACGACGCGTTGTTGGACTTGGACGGGGGAAGCAGCTTCTCCCTGCGGACGCACGAGAGGACCTGCTCCAGGACGTGCTGCAGCGGCTTCTGCTTCTGCGTGAACACCCGGATCTGTATGCCGACGCGTTGCCCGGCGCCGGCGAGGTGGGCGACGTAGTACCTCGTGAAGGTGCGCCAGACGTCGTTCACCGGGTGGAACAGGTACCGCCCGAGGTGATGGAACGCGGCGTTCTTTTCCGGGAACATCCGGCCCAGCTCGTCTTGGAAAGACGGGACGAGAAAGAGCCCCGGGACGAGGTAGCTGTCCGTCTTCATCAGCAGCCACGGCGCGCCGCGGAGCAGCCGCTGGTGCTCGTCGCAGTAGAAGAGCTTGTCGTGGAAGCCGTAGCGGCCCTCCAGGTGCAGGTACACGTACGGCGGCCGGCCGCCCGAGTCCGACCACGACGCCTTCCCGTCGCCGCCCCCCACGGACAGCACGCCGGTCTTGAGCATGTTGCCGAGGCTCTCCTTGGAGCCGGTGCCGTAGCCCTCGAGGCAGCCGCCGAGCGGGAAACCGCCGCCTGACCAGAACCAGAAGCAGAACCAGCGCGAGGCAGGGAGCAGCCACGTGGTCCCCGGGAAGGGCTCGCAGAAGAGGGCGCCCACGTCGTGGCTGACGAGGAGGGCGCGCTCCGTGAGCACGGCGTAGAGAAAGGCCGACGCCGTGGCGAGCATCCGGTTGCCGAGGCCTTGGTAGCTGATGGAGACCAGGTAGCGACAGCCTTCCGCGTCGGCTGCGACGGCGCCATTGCCGGACTTGAGCTGCCGGATCGCCGCCCTGTACGGCGCCGTGCCGGGGCCGCACCGCTTCTGGAGGGCTTCGTGCCTCCGGAGCTTGGCGATCAGGTAGGGGGATGGTTTGTGCTTCTTGTTGTGGTGGTGGTAGCTGGCGAACTCGTACCGGCTCCGGCATGAGCGTGAACCAAACTCCGCAGTGAGCAGGCCGTCCAGGAGCTGGTCGGCGGTGAGGTTGGACGGAGGTACATCTGGAGATAGAGACATTTCATTAGCAACAAGTTCCTATTACAGATATCAATCACCACATTAGTATTTGCATGCTATTGCTAAAGCTAACCTCTCCATGCGAGCCGCATCCGGCCAAAGTTCTACTACCTCTGTTTTCTAATATAACTGTTTTTTTCACGTTCTTATGTCTAAACTTGTATCTAAGCATATTTGAACATTGATATTCACTCATTTTTGTGTATCCAAACAACATCTTATATTAATTTTCACTTGTCTCGTCTCTCCCCCTCGCGTCGCCCCCCAGGCGGCGCTAGAGGCGCTCCAAAAAAAGCTGCCGGGCCGCCTCCTCTGGCCACCCCTGCCGCTGCCGTCGCCGGCCCCGGCCGCGGCGGTGGTGGCACCCCTCTGCTGCCAGAAGGTGGCTGGGGGAGGCCCTCGTTCAAGCAGGCGGCGGACCGGCCCGTGGGGGGAGGCGGCGGTCGGGGAAGTGGAGGCCGAGCCGGCGGGCTCGGACGGAGACGGCGATTGGAGCGCGGGTGGAGGGAAGCGGTTGTTGGCAGCGGCGCCGCCTCACGCGCTGCGGGGAGGGCGAGCGGACGATGGGCTTTTGCGGGCCCGATCTGGGCCCGTCGGTCCCTGATGGCTGCGACCATCCTGCGCGTCCTCGGCGGCGGATGAGTCCTGCGCGTCCTCTTCGTCGTCGTCTCCAAGGGTGGCGGTGATTGGTGGGCTCGCCGGCGCCGGTGCGTGACGTGCTTGGAGGTGGTGTGCGGCTAGGGTGAGCACCCTGCCTCGGCCTTGTGACTTGGCCGGTGATGGCGGCGGCTGAGGCTGTCGTGACCTTCATGGAGGCCTCACCGTTCTGTTGCTGCCCACCTCCTGCACGGATCCGGCCAGCTTGGCTCTCCCCGGGGAAACCCATGATCTCGTGATCGGACGATGATGGCGCCTTGGTGTCGTTTTTCCCTCCTGGGGGCTTCGTTTCGGAGACCGGCACCGGCAAGAGGGACCCGAGGTCCGCGGTGGGTTGTGTGACTGGCGAAAGCACTCTCGATATGCCGTTGGCATCAGGCGTGTGTTGGGGGTCTTCTTCTCCGGACTGGAGGGTGTCTCTCCGGTGTTGTAGAAGACGGCGAACAACCTCGTGGCGGATGTGTCGCTTTCCCGGCGACCTTGGTGATGTTGCGAAGAAGTCGAAGTCACTCCATAGTAAGCACTATGGTTGTTGATGTACGATCACGTCGCTCGGCTGGCCTTCTGGTGCTCTGTATGCGTTGTAGTGCTTGCGTAGATGTTCGGGTTTTTGCCCGGTTTTCCTCGAATAAACCGAGCAGTCCGGGTCTATGTACCTCTCTCTTCTATCGCGATTAATATAGCAGTTCTCTTGTTGTTTAAAAAAAATGTTTAACGGAGGGAGTAGCTATAAGCCTATAACACACCCATACGACGGATTTTCAGCGCTGCTCGAAATCAACGAAGGGGTTATACATTTACTTGTTTTAAAATATCAAGCCTTTTATCCTTAGTGCGCATCGATCCACTGTCAAATTGGTGCACGGTGTGGAAGTGTTAACAAGTGGAGGCGTGGCGGCAACATGACCACGAAAGAGCGATCATGTAAGGATAGTGGCGTTGTCTGTTGTGGGCAGATCCAACTTGGCGCGCATGCTATGAACCTTTTCAAATCTGGATGCTTACCATATTGCCTCCCAAGTCCCAACACCCCCCAGGACCACAATTTCGGCTGCCGTGCAAAGAAATTTTCAGTCAGCGCTCCAAAGTCTCATTTTCGCCAAAATTTAATCCGGTAATTTCAAAGGGCTCCCGCCGAAGTGAAAAACATATGGGCCAACTCTGTTGACGACAGGAGCTGAGTTTCCCTCCATTTGTTTTCCCTTCCCTCCATTTTCTCTCCCCATATACTCCTCTCCTGATGTAGTTGGCGCTATTTCCCCCTCTCCTATATAGAATTCGCCATGGCGTCCAAGATGTTTGTTGGCCCCCGGTCCACCACCGTTCCAACGCCGGCGACAAAGAAGATGAGGAATCCGAGGTTGCCAATGAAGAAGCCAGAAGGGATGAGCAACACCCTCTGGGTGGCAGACATGACGCGTCGAGCTCGAATCGAAGATCCGTCGGGAAAGGGAGATGAGGCAGAAAGCGAGGGAGCTTGAGGAGGCTAATGCGGAGGAGGAGGAGGAGGAGCAGCAGAAAGCGCCGAGGGTTATGCCTAGCACCACCGTGTTGGCAGCGAAGAAGAGGTTCACGCCGGCCCGATCGGCTACATCACCTCCCATCAGTACCCATCTCTATCGTCGTCCCCTCGCTGGCAATACCACTCGCCGTCCCAATAAACGTCGACATCGAGACTCACGGCGGCTTCAACTTCAACATCGCCTTCCCACACTGCCCTGCCGCTCGCCTATAAAGCCAAACCTACCCTGGCATACTTGGGCCGCTAGAGCGGGGGGGGGGGGGGGGGGGGGGGGTGAATGGCCGGAGATACTCTTAGTAGCTAATCACGGTAGGCGGATCCAAGGTTTTAGGCGGGAGGAGCACGTTGGAGTCATCCTCCAGGCGAGAAGCTTCTTAGGCGTTTGTATGGAGTGAAATCATTGGTCTTTTAACCTTTACACATGTCATCGGTACCACCTTCCTCGGTCTGCATATAGGATTGACGACCCGGAGCATTAGGCAGACAACCTTCTTCGATGATAGCTTGGTGTGATCGGCATCGGGACCGGTGGTTCTCCAAGGCGATGTTTCCGGTCCTTCTCGATAGGTCGCCTCGTTCTAGGTGTTGCATCTCCCATATTCATGTTCGGTTTCGAATTGGTGGCTCGCCCTTCTTAGTCGTCGTTTTTTTGTTTTTTGAATTTTCTTGTATCGGGATCTCCCCATCGTTTTGAATCGTTTGGCCGGCTAGACTTCAATTGTAAAGCGAGACGAAATACTCGTAGTTAATCATGAACGGGGAATCTTTCTTAATTCACAGTCAGAGCATCTCTAGCAATCCCGTGAAAGGGCAGAAAACCATATAAGTTCGGCGTTTATATGGTTTTGACCAAAAATCTGCATCAATCAGAAACCCATAAACGCGGCCCGGCCCATAAAACGTTTTACGGCCCCCGTAGTCGTGGCACCGAGACCCACATATAATGATCGGAGGGCGTTTTATGGGTCGCAAATTCTACTCCTCCAGCCACTCTCCTACCGCTCCGCCTCCCACCGCCGCTATACTCTGGTGACAAATCGCCGCCGTTCCCGGCCCCAATCGGCAGATCAGCCACCACCGATGGCATCCCAGTGCCCTGCTGCAGGTCGTGGTGGTGACCTTGACGACCGAGCGGCGCCGGAGACAAAGATTTTAACAAGCGGCGGGCGTGCTTCGTCCGCTCCGAGGCGGCGAAGAAGCGCATCGTGCACAAGTACACCAATCGGGGCTTGACGCCGCCGCCCTCCCTCGCTGCGTCTGCAAACTACGGCGAGACCTGGCCGTCTTCCTTGCACCGTTGCCGCCGAAGTCCGACCCCCCCTCCTTCCTCCGACGAGGCCGAGGAGGGGCGCGTCATCGGCCCCGAGGACTATGTCTAGGACGAGGTAGAGGAGGTACGCGCGCTGGCGGAGACGACCAATACACATATGGTGGTTGAGGAGGCGGGCCTTCGCGCCGCGTTACGTGTCGTTATGTCCTTCTAGGCGAGGGAGGCCGCCCGCGCCCAGAGGATGGAGGAGGCCTCCCGTGCCCAGATGTTCGACGTCTCCTCCAGCGAGTCCTTCTAGGTCTGCGCCACCGCCGTAGGCATGCCCCGGTGAGTTCTCCTGGGGCCGCATTTTGTGTAGTATGAATCCGCATGCCATGTACCGTGATGAAATATGTTTCAATTTCAGTAATTTCAGTGAAATGTGATTGTTTGTGATCGTTTGTGATGAACTACTCGTGTACTGCGAGGCTACAGGTTCTGATCTGCGTGAATAGCTGCTGAAATATTGGGCCTTTTAGCCCATTATTAATTCTTGAAAATTCCTAAGGCCCATGTGAACGGATAGACGTCGCCTAGAGGGGGGGGGGGGGGGTGAATAGGCGATTTAAAACTTTTTCGAGGAGCCGGAATATCCGGTCCAAGAGTGACCGGAAATTCCGAGTAGCCGGAATATCCGGTACACAAATGACCCGGAAATTCCGGTATGCTTGATAAAGGCGGAATAAAACTAGAGGTTTACTTTAACAAGCATACAACCAAGATATATAAACTAGGCTCACCTATGTGCACCAACAACTTAAGCTAAGCAATACTAGTAACAAGATGATAGCAAGATATATGACTTCAAGCACGAAGGCTATCACAATGTAAAGTGCATAAGTAAAGAGCTCGGGTATAGAAATAACCGAGGCACGCGGAGACGAGGATGTATTCCCGAGTTCCACCCAAAGGTGTACGTCTCGTTTGGAGAGGTGTGTGCAACCACAACAGGTTAGCCGCAACGCCACAAAGGCTCACCTTCTTCTCCTGATGAACTCAACCACAAAAGGTTCAAGTTCACCTTCCACTATTGATCTCCTTTAGGGCGGAGATCGAATCCCGTACAACTCTTGAGGCACACACCCACAACTTAATTGGGGGCTCCCAAGTCTTGAGGCACACACCCACAACTTAATTGGGGGCTCCCAAGTCTTGAGGCACACACCCACAACTTAATTGGGGGCTCTCAAGTGACCACAAAAGGTCTTGACCACAAAAGGTCTTGGCCACAAAAGGCCGGCCACAAAAGGCGTCTAGGGTCCAAAGACCCAAGAGTAACAAGCTCACAAGTATCACCACCACGAATCCTCGTGGAGGGCTCAAACCGATGCAAATGCAATGGCAAGAGCACACGAAGTGCTCAAGTCCTTCACTCTCAAATTCCAACACAACAACAAATGTTTATGGGGGAATAAGAGAGGAAGAACAAAGCAAAGCACAAAGGAGTCAAATCCTTTACTCCCAAATCCCACCAAAAGCAACTAATGCTTATGGGGGGAGAAGAGAGGAAGAACAAAGAAGAAGAACCACAAAGGAACTCCAAGAACTAGATCCACTTAGTTCCCCTCACTTAGAGGAGAGATGGATTGGTAGGATTGTAGATCTAGATCTCCTCTCAATTTTCCCTAAAGAATATGGAAGATTCAATGGAGGGATTGAGAGTGAAGTGAGCTTTCCAAGGCCAACAATGGAGTAGGAGAGAGGGGAAAGTCGTGCTGCCTTGGATTAGCTGAGGAAGAAGAAGAGGAGGGGTATTTATACCCCTCCAGGAAATATAGCCGTTGGCTGTTTTGACACCCGGAAATTCCGGTATAAGTTAGACTCGGAATTTCCGGGTGACCGGAAATTCCGGTCTAGAGAGACCCGGAAATTCCGGTCACCCGAAAATTCCGGTCTAAGAGAGCTCGGAAATTCCGGCTGGAGTCAGAAGCAATACCAAACTTTTCCTTAGCCATTTCTGGAGAACTTTTCTGGGGGCACTCGGAAATTCCGGTATATGGAAATTTCCGAGCACAATTTCCGACTGGAGTCAGAACCCTTTTCTCCTTTCCTTAGCCGTTTTCTTGGATGAGCTGGGGAACCGGAAATTCCGGTAGGGCGGAATATCCGGCCCCAATAATCCGGATCAGCAGAACACCGAAACGAAAACTGCTATAACTTTTGCAAATGAACTCCAAAAGAGGTGAGACCAATTTTGTTGGAAAGATAGCGACGATGAGTACCCAACAATATTTGCGAAATATTACATCCCATAAATAGAGTAAAATCTCCACACATGGCAAGGTGTGGGACTTTCCTCAAGGTAGAACCGGCAATATTTCCGCCACCGAAAACGCAACAAGTTGTCCAAAGTAAAACCGATTTCGATGAACAAGAGCTTGACATGGAGATGAACCAAGCTCTAATTCCTCAACAACATAAAAGCCAAATAAGAACCAAGAAATATGATATGCCAAGTATGCAAAGGTTTGAGCTTTCCACAAGAATGCGATCAAGTTACTAACTTGAGAGCCCCTCTTGATAGTACGCCTATCTACAAAGGTTTGCAAAACAGACTCTGTTCATTATGTTCTGAGTTCTAGTATTTTAGAAAATAACTATCCGAACTCCCACTCAAACGAACATCCCTCCTGGTCGTTTAAGCGATTACACGACCCCCATCCATTGCACCACCCCTCATCATCAGAGCCGGCGGCACAACTTCAAGAGTAGACAATTGTCCGCCACACCAATTTTGTGACTCGTGCTCGACCTTTCGGTCTCCCTGTTCCGAGGCCATATTTCTGAATATGCTAGGCTCGCCACCAAAAACCTCCACGCTGACGCTTGTGCAACATGGCTTACACCCACAGTATGCGAACGACGAGATGTCTGACACCCGATCATCACGGCCTGCCTCATAACGTAGAACTTTCTTGGTTGTGCGCGTTGGAGGGGGAACACTAGTGGTATTTTGAAGGGATCATCTTATATAGCTACCGCCGTGTAACTAATGTATACTATACACACAATCACACAATATAAGATGCACACAAAACATCAAATGTAATGCAATGTGATATAGTCCATTGCGCCATGGTCTTCTTGGCGTCCGCAGTTTATAAACAATTTAATAAACCTACCTTGACCATATCACATAGCCCCTGCAAAATAAAGTTAGACGCTTCTACTTTATCTTTTGCATATTTTACGTGGCTTGGGGCTTTCGTAAATAGAACCGCTTCATACCTACGAACCTGATGACCACAACAACGATCCAATAATTGCATGTTTAAGCATCCCTTTCGGGCCCTCCATTGAAAATGCAAAGCCAACTAAAGAGAGAGAAACAGGCACCCGCCAGCCACAGATACGGTGCAAGCCGTATGTCAGTAGTGGAACCAGTCTCGCGTAAGCGTACGCGTAAAGTCGGTCCGGGCCGCTTCATCAACTCGATGCCGCTGGAATCACAAGTGCACGCTAGAGGGTAGCAAATAACAGGAACGGTGCCCCCGTGCAGAATACGGGTTCTAACAGCGTACAGCTATATCTACGATAGATCGGCTCTGATACCACTGAAGGGGATCGTGTGCAGAAAACAAAAAATTTCCTACCAACGATATCCTTAAACTAGCCAAGATCTACACTATGCAGATATAGAAGTACGGCGGAGATCGGAATACATACCCTCGTAGACCGAATAGCGGGGATTACGCTCCCGCACAAGCGTTGACGATGAAGACGCCGTAGCCGACCTCTAGGTCGCGGAGAACTCGGCGCGACGAAGATGACCCCGAGGTCGGGTGGAGGAAGTAGGCCTCCGAGTACCGCTAGCGCAGCACCTCGCAGGGAGTCGCACACATACGGTGGAGACGACGGCCTCCGAAGCTCCAGTCCAGGACGAGCAGCGGAAGACTTGGACCGGAACACCAGCAGCGCGGCAGCGGGCTATGGTGGAAGAGATCCCCCTCCTCTACTCGGCGCGGCTCCGTCAAGGGAACCACGAGATCGAGAGAGAAATTGGGAATTAATTGGTGAATTAAAAGGCCAGGGGTGCCCCTTCTTATATAGGCTCCCAGGGGGAGCCAACCTTGCCAGCCAGGCAATGTGGGACTATCCCCCATTGCCTGGTTCGGCCAAACCAGGTGCGCCGGCCCTAGGTGGGCCCCATTTGGCCCACCTAGGCCGGCCAAGCCTCCCCCACAAAATTCCCTTGAGGGTTTTCCCCCCCATGGGCCTTCTTTCGACCAGAAGGCCCATTTAGGGAAATCAGCCTAAATAAATCCGAAAATAAATATATAAAATCATATTTGCATATTAATTACACTAATTAATATCAAACATAATATATATAATTTTTCCTAGCTCCGAAAACTCTTTCGGCGCTGCCCGATCTCCATCGGACCCCTCCCGGGACGTTCCCGGTGATCTCTTTCCTTTCCAGTTGTCTTGTCGAAACCCCTTAAGTGTGTTACCCTAGCGGTTCGATATAATATCAGGTATGATCAAGACTCCTCAATGATCAACGACTAACTCGTAGGCCTGGACCCCATGAATTAACCCCTGAGATATAACGAATGACTTTCATCTATCAAACCTGAACGTATAGTCTTAAACCCTTTGTCATGGCGATACTTAGCGTGTCCGAGCATCATTCTCAGATATCTCCATACCTAGCATGATCTCGTTACCGACATCGCTATCTTCTACTCGTCTATGATATTATGTCAGCTGGTGACCTAGTCACGTGTTTGCAAACTCATTTGACATAATCTCACCGAGTGGGCCCTAGAGTATCTATCCGGCTATGCGGACTGACAAATCCCGCTTTTGACCCCTCGTCTCAACTACTCCTTTCCGATACCCAAAAGTATCACCGTTATTGTCATACTAAATAAGATACGACGTTTGGTGCGATCAAAGTATCTTTCAGGAATAATAATAAGAGTAGGTCTCACGGTCTTAAGGCGTAATGACTATGTCCTATAAATACTGGGTACGTCCATCACATCGTTACTCCTAACGATATGACTTCCATTGCCGACCGGCGCCATGCCCTATGATCGGAAAACCTCGATCATCAATCGCGCAACGAAACTAGTCTTAATAGAGGCTACTAGGGACCTGGTTGTTTATCTACCACACCTGTATTAATGTTTCCGCTTAATACAGTTAGAGCATGGTATAAAACCTATAATGAATGATTGGGATATTGCCAATAAACTATGTTTATTAAGTGCCTCTAGGGCATATTCCCTTCAGTACTATCAAGAGGGGCTCTCAAGTTAGTAACTTGATCGCATTCTTGTGGAGAGCTCAAATCTTTGCATACTTGGCATATCATGTTTCTTGCTTCTTATTTGGCTTTTATGTTGGTGAGGAATTAGAGCTTGGTTCATCTCCATGTCAAGCTCTAGTTCATCGAAATCGGTTTTACTTTGGACAACTTGTTGCGTTTTCGGTGGCGGAAATATTGCCGGTTCTACCATGAGGAAAGTCACACACCTTCGGTGTTCTGCTGATTCGGATTATTGGGGTCGGATATTCCGCCCTACCGGAATTTCCGGTTCCCCAGCTCATCCAAGAAAACGGCTATGGAAAGGAGAAAGAAGGGTTCTGACTCCAGTCGGAAATTGTGCTCGGAAATTTCCGTCTACCGGAATTTCCGAGTGCCCCCAGAAAAGTCCTCCAGAAATGGCTAAGGAAAAGTTTGGTTTTGGTTCTGACTCCAGCCGGAATTTCAGCTCGGAAATTTCATGGACTCGGAATTTCCGGGTGACCGGAATTTCCGAGTCTCTCTTAGACCGGAATTTCCGGGTGACCGGAATTTACGAGTCTCACTTATACCGGAATTTCCGAGTGTCAAAACAGCCAACGGCTATATTTCCTGGAGGGGTATAAATACCCCTCCCCTTCTTCTTCCCCAGCCAATCCAAGGCAGCACGACTTTCCCCTCTCTCCTACTCCATTGTTGACCTTGGAAAGCTCACTTCCCTCTCAATCCCTCCATAGATTCTTGCATATTCTTTAGGGCAAGTTGAGAGGAGATCTAGATCTACAATCCTACCAATCCATCTCTCCTCTATGTGAGGGGAACTTAGTGGATCTAGTTCTTGGAGTTCCTTTGTGGTTCTTCTTCTTTGTTCTTCCTCTCTTATCCCCCCATAAGCATTAGTTGCTTTTGGTGGGATTTGGGAGTGAAGGATTTGACTCCTTTATGGTTTCCTTTGTTCTTCCTCTCTTATTCCCCTATAAACATTTGTTGTTGTGTTGGAATTTGAGAGTGAAGGACTTGAGCACTTCGTGTGCCCTTGCCATTGCATTTGCATCGGTTTGAGCCCTCCACGAGGATTCGTGGTGGTGATACTTGTGAGCTTGTTACTCTTGGGTCTTTGGACCCTAGACGCCTTTTGTGGCCGGCCTTTTGTGGCCAAGACCTTTTGTGGTCAAGACCTTTTGTGGTCACTTGAGAGCCCCCAATTAAGTTGTGGGTGTGTGCCTCAAGACTTGGGAGCCCCCAATTAAGTTGTGGGTGTGTGCCTCGAGAGTTGTACGGGATTCGATCTCCGCCCCAGGAGATCAATAGTGGAAGGTGAACTCGAACCTTTTGTGGTTGAGTTCATCAGGAGAAGAAGGTGAGCCTTTGTGGCGTTGCGGCTAACCTGTTGTGGTTGCGCACACCTCTCCAAACGAGACGTACACCTTTGGGTGGAACTCGGGAATACATCCTCGTCTCCGCGTGCCTCGATTATTTCTATACCCGAGCTCTTTACTTATGCACTTTACATTGTGATAGCCTTCGTGCTTGAAGTCATATATCTTGCTATCATCTTGTTACTTGTATTGCCTAGCTTAAGTTGTTAGTGCACATAGGTGAGCCTAGTTTATATATCTAGGTTGTATGCTTGTTAAAGTAAACCTCTAGTTTTATTCCGCCTTTATCAAGCATACCGGAATTTCCGGGTCATTCGTGGACCAGATATTCCGGCTACTCGGAATTTCCGGGTCATTCGTGGACCGGATATTCCGTCTACTCGGAATTTCCGGGTCACTCTTGGACCGGATATTCCGGCTTCTCGAAAAAGTTTTAAATCGCATATCACCCCCCCCCCCCCCCCCCCTCTAGGCGACGTATATCCGTTCAGCGTCTGTAGTCGGTAACAGTAGTAGTCCCTGACGGATACGCACATACTTCCACCTCCATCTGTGACAGGAAAAAAGAAGGTTATGCAACATATGTGAAGGATAGATAAACTTGCATAATTATTCGAGATAGCCAAACCTGGATCTTCTTCACGGTCTTCTCTTTGTAGCTGCGCAAGGTCCCAAGACTTATTACGCTTAGGTATATTCGGATGCCAACCGAGCTCGCCCTTTGGGAAGAATAGGGGGTATGAGAGCGGGTCGTAGCATCCTTGTGTGGCATGTATACTGTGCCTTTGATTGTGGGCCGTAGAGGATAATGTTGCGTTTGAACCTTTGCAAGGTCGCTGCCTTCGACCTAGATCGCAGCCACCTCAGATGATACTGGTGTGTTGTATCTCCGTTGGTCTAGCTTTTTGTCAGTGTTCAGTTCTATACGGTAGTCCTCGAGGTTATCCTTGTGTGCGCCCAAACTCCTAAATTGCTCGGAATAGAGGTTATCTCAGTATGTCTACAACCTTACGGACGACCTCCTGGTCTAGTTGTTTGGAGGCTTCCTTGCGGTGGATCAGGCTGGGATCGTCGTCGTAGAAGTAGAGTTGTAGATGTTCCGGGCGAGAGCCTGGCCCGAACGAATGCACGTTGTGGTACATGGAGCCTTGTGCTCGGAATGTGTACACCCCCGATCTCATGTTGGTGCAGTCATTGCCGAGGCTGACGCCAAGGATTGTGAAGGAGAAATGGCTGTTGAAGAATCGTATGCTCTCCCAAAAATGTCGACAATCCGCATCCGAGCTAGACCATAGCCTCACATATGAATAGAATTAAGAATCAAGCTGGTGATGAAGAGGTATTGCTTCTATGTAATTTTTTCTCTTAAAAGGACTTGACATAAGAATTTGAATACATCATCTCTACTATATATCATAAATAAGCTACTGATGGGTACATACAAGAATCTAAACATGGACAAAAGGTAAGATGGAACGTCCCTTTTCTTTTAGAATCAAGTATTGAAGTAACACATACTATTTGCCAACTTATTTCAAACTTCTGATGTTAGATACTTTCAAATTGTAATGGGTCTAACAAATGCACACATTTAAATTAAAACATTGTTCTGGTCTCTATGAGTAGCAGTTAGTTCTACAAGGATCCAAGTGACAAGAGAAGTGATACAAATCTAGCTATATGTTTCTCTGTAGTGCAGTAGTCTTAAATTACAGAAGTAAGGAGAAAAGGAATATGGCGACCACACCAAATAATGGTAGCGCAAATTGTCAGAACCGTTAACATTCTACCATAGGGTCTCCCAACTGGACTGGAAGGAGCCATGCAATAATAAGAAAAAAAGGGCCTACATCAGCTGTTACTCCTGCAAACAATTTTTTTTAAATTTTTGGACCTCAGGAAAACATTCCGATATACTAATATGAGTTGTTCAAATATGAACTATGCTGGTCACCAAAAGAAAAACAAAGTGTGTCATGAGATGAATTCTTCCCCATCATGGTTTGAACTGCATCACCTAACATAACAATCTTGTCTTAGACTGATTGCCTCGCATGCAAGGGATCAATAGCACCCTCAGCAAGTCTATTTGCCTTGTACGCAAGAGATCAGCAGTATCGTCAATAAGTCTAGGTATTAAATATTTAAGCCTCTGAACTGAAAATCTAGCGCTAATCTTCTTTTATGGCGACCACACCCAACAATGGTACTACTCAAGTTGCTGATCAGTTATAGCTACTAACCCATCCCAGCTATGTTGCAGTAGCATCAGCCTTACCAGCCCAGGACAAAAACGTATGCAAACAGATTTTGATAGGAAAAAAGGGAAAGGAAAGAGTAGTACTCGTACGTTCTTTTGGCGAGACGGCGGCAATGTCGATCTTGGGACGTGGCGATTTCGAGCTGTGGTTGAGTCTGTTGTGTTGGCGAGACGGTGTCAATCGATCTTGGGGCGTGGCGATTTCGAGCTGTGGTTGAGTCCTTTTTATGGAGGCACCCATGGCTGCGTTGTTGTCGACTACAGCCCGTGTAGGAGATGTTGTTGGAGAGACTTATCAGAGTCCATGTCGACTTAGCAGAGTCCATGTCGGAGCAGAGTTGAGTCAATGTCGGAGCAGAGTCGTGTCGGAGCAGAGTTGAGTCCATGTCGGAGCAGAGCGGTGGGGAATGGGCGGCGGCGGTGTGCGAAGGAGACGGGCGTGACGGCCGCCGGGCCTCACGGGCAGAGGCCGCGTGCGGAGGAGACGGCGGAGGCGGCGCGACGGCGGCGAGGATGGTGGGGAATGGGGCAGCGGAGGCGGGGCGACGGCGGAGATGCGGAGGAGAGGGACGTGACGGCCGCCGGGCCTCACGGGCCGAGGCGGCGTGCAGAGGAGACGGCGCGGCGGCGGCGAGGATGGTGGGGAATGGCCGGGCCGGGCCTCACGACGATGGAGGGATTTGCTCCGCTATCGAAGAAGATGTACCAGGGGGAAGAGCTATGGACTTATTTCTTTCGTTCGAGAAGAAGGAACGAACCGGTATATGGAGGGATTGTAGGTTGATTTTTATAAACTTCACAGACTAAAACGCAAAAAAATCAGGACGTACCATCCTCACGTTAGTGGATATTATATAGTAAAGATAATATAATCTCTACTATATAATATTGGTTAAGGTGAGGACGTACGTCCTGATGGTTTTGCAATTTAGCCCCCTAACTTCTGTGAAATCAACCCGCACTCCACCATATCTCTTCACTTTTGCACGAGAAAATTGCACACAACACCATGGTTTGGTGACATTGTTGCAAAGAACACATAAACAAAACCAGTTTTACAGCAAACCACAAGTGTTCGTCTAATGAGTTGCGGCAAGCCCAAATTACTTATTTAGAGTCTAAAGACGTTGCGACATGTGGGTCACCTTCTAACCTCTCGTGTACAATGTACTGTTGGGTACGTGAGCTATTCATTTTACTGGACCCACAAGAGAAACAATTAGAACGCTAATCTCGTAAAAACAAAACTTGCGCGAACCAAATTTTGATTCAAATAAATTGACTAATGTAACCCGTAAACCTACCCTCAGTTACCATTATGTCTCTTCCAGCGAAGCACCAGTGACAACGATTAAACCCCCATAAGGATCATATCAAATTTCTCACGTTGGAGCCTCAGTTTATTTGAAGCAAAATTTAGGTCGCGCAAGTTTTTCCTCTAAAAAATTATTTTCTTTTCTCACGTTGGCACATCTGCTAGTTTTTTTTTAAAAGAGCACAACCTGATCTCATCTCACGCCCTTGTGCGCTACTGTCCGATGGCTGCTCGTTCTGTTTGTTACGAGATTAGCGTATTAATTGTTTCTTGGGCGAGCCGAATGGAATGAATAGCTTACGTACCCAACAGTATACAAGAGGTTAGACGGTGACCCCACGTGTCAGGCAATGATTTTAGCCTCTAAATCAGTAATTTGGGCTTGCCGCAACTCATTAAACGGACACTTGGGGTTTGCTGCAAAACTGGTTTTGTTTCTGTGTTCTCTGCAACAATGGCACCAAACCATGGTGTTATGTGCAATTTTCTCCTTTTGCACTTTCACCCTCCAACAAACCGGTACAGATTGACATTTTTTTTGGCTGAGCACCTTCTCGTCCCACCCCTCTTACGATTAGGAGGCGATAGATCTCGGAGGCAGGGCGGCAGCTAGATTTTGCAAGCTACGGTAGAGCCAGGTCGACGGGGACAAGGATAGATCTCGCAAGCTGCAGCAGAGCCAGGTCGACGGGAGCCAAATTTCGCGAGCTGCAATAGCTCTCGGAGGTGAACGAGCCCGGCGTCGGGGATCGCCCTGGCTGTCGACGGACGCACCTGAGATGATGGAGAGGCCGAGGCCGCGTCGGCTACCAGGGAGGGCACAGGGGGCGTCGGGGCCGGGGCCGGAGCAGCGCAGCCTTCGCCAGGGATCAACGTGGCTGGCGGCGGACGCAGCTCAGACGAGGGCGAGGCCAAGGCCACCGTGGTTGGCAGCGGCTACCAGGGATGTGCACGATCAACCAGTTTTGTGGGCAGGACGTTTTGTGAATTTTACATCTTCAATCTTCTCAATAACCTGATCCGATTGTCTCCTTGTTGGTGGTTCTAGCAGGGTGGTCAACTCCCTTCATCCTCAGCCTGAGACGATGGAATGGCTTTGTAAAGACTAGAGCCCTCACATCCCCTCAGTTCTCCATCAGGAGCTCAATTACAATGTGCTTCTCACGGACATGGCACTTGAGGACCCTATTGATCACTAATATCTGATCTCCATGGTTAGGTTTTGTTCGATCGATCGTCAGTTACCAAGGTGCAAAGGAGGGAGGAGATGGGGATCGGAGATTAGTCGCTGGAAGAGGTAGAACTGCATAGGGGTTACTGCTGCTTACTGTGGCTGATTGTTGCTGCCGCTGTTTGCCGTGTGCCTGGTCTGCTGCTAGCGAGAGATGAGAGATTACGCAGAGAGATTGGTGCCGCTATGTGTGATCAGGTATTCAGGTTGCTGATTGCTACCTCTTCTCACTTATGCTGATGCTTGGTAGCCGTGTGTGTGGTTTGCTGCACTCTGATGCTTTCCTGGTTCTCTTATATTTTGTGTCACTGATAGCATGAACTAAGCACACATGCTTAGGATATTAATTTCATCTGATCATTATCTCCCTTCCGAAATTAAACTGTTCAAGCTATATCTCTTCGTTCAAAAAGGGTTAGCAAGAAGAAAATTTATATTTCTAAATCTTCTATTGGTATAAGAAGGTTCTATCAGTACAAATCTTTTAAGTCTAGAGTGTCCTTATTATAATCCGAAATACAAATCTTTTGAGTCTGAACTCTGAAGTGTCCTTTTTATAATCTGACGTATGAATGTATTTGACCATTTAAAACTACTGAATAGATTGCAATAAGTGATTACAGATTTACATGTGCTTGATAATGACAATCTCTGTAGTGCATTTGCTAGCCTTTCATACTTGTTCTGTCGGGTATGCGAACCGTGGAAGCTGGTTTAGTGGGTCATTTGTATGTTCAAACATAATTGTGCATTCTTATTTAGTTCAGGGATGTTGCCTTACGTATTACATTTATACTTACCACGTAGTGAGCTGAAGAATAGATAACTCAATGTTGAAACTGTTTGTTGTTGTCCTAGGCTCCCAGAAAATTGAGATGAGTCATCAATTATTTGGTTCATTTACCTCTTATTTAGCATACTTAGGTTATTGAACGGTTCGAGCCACCTGATGAGGACCCTGAGCAACATCTCCTTGCTGTGCTCCTCGGGCCTCTTATTTGGTTATAGAATCACCAATGCCTTTTCTATATAAACCCAGTATTTAATGAAAATCTTATCCTATTCTTATATGTGGAAATAAGATGAAAATAGATTGGCAAGACTATTTAATAGAAATTAACCTGTAGCAACGTACGGTCATTTTGCTAGTATCACTCCCAAACCTAATCTCTCTAGATATAGAGGCCTGGTGCGTTGCTGGTTTGGCCCCGCATGTCATGCTCGCTGGGATATTTTCGTGTAGGATTTTGTTGTTTGCTTCGCTCTGGCCCATGTGTCTGTCTGTTTCTACGGCTCGTTTATGGTGGGCGGTGGTGCCGATGTAGGACCTGAGGGGAGGCGGTTTGGTTTAGTCGGTGTGCTCCTCCCACCACCAATCCATCACGTCTTCCTTCTCCCCCAATCCGGTGTGCTCCTCCCACCACCACCGCCACCACCGTCCTCCTCCACCCCCTCCCCGCGCTTTCTCCTCTCCCACCATGGAACTGCCATCATCATCTTCACACCATGCCGCATACTCCTTTGTTCCCGTCTCCAACAAAAATCTCGGGAGATCAGAACCAAGATTTAGATCGAGCTTAGTGTGGGGGCGAATCAGGGATGCAGTCGATCAAGGCTGGATGGAGTGGATGTAAAAAAGTAGGCATGGTGGAGCGTTGGAGCGGGCTCGATCTGGGAGGACCAGACGAAGAAGATGAAGAAGGGCGGGGAGAGGGGGAGCAGTCAGAGGGTGTTGTTGAGCATCACTCGAGCACCGCCTTGGGCACCGAGGCCGCCGATGGACGAGGGCAGCGGAGTGGTAAGCAAGGGCTTGGGACGGTGGGTTGTTAGACACCATGGTGGCGGTGGATGATCCACGGGAAATGGTGCGGGCGAAAGTGACGAACTGGGACCGAACAGGAGAAGGCTCTCAGGAGAGAAGATGTAGCGGCGGTTTTGTACTCTGTCTGGTAAGCTAATCATCCTTCATTAGTGCATTTTTTGATAAAATGTGGTGTACTCCAGACGTAACTTTGTGGCTGCTAGATATTACTAGGAGAATGTCCCCACAATTATCGGTAGAACAACAAAAAAAAGATGCAAATATGTGTTCTAATGGCTGTACATTGGCTTCAAACTTTGTTCTAACATACTCGCTGGAGCATATGTATGTGGTCGTTGTGGCTGTAGGCCTTTATGAGGTCTTGTGCCTTGGTTGCCAATGGTTCGGGGTTATTAAGAAGTATGACGATGGTTCCTGGATGCTGATCTTGAAATTTGATTCAAGTTCTTTACTGAAATCTATGTCTCATCTAAAGATAGAGAAGAAAAAATGTGTTAAAGTGAGAATCATGTAGAGAACCTTTCATTGCGCTATAAAATAATACGGCTAGACAATTCAATTGAAATTTACCTAATTAGAACAATGATTCTTGAAAGATCTAGAATAAGAAAAAAACGTCGAGATGAAAAGTTGCTCAAGACGCGGCTTTATTGCAAGTTCAAGAGAACACATGACTATGTAACTGTAAGTGATTTGATTTAGAAAGTGAGCTGCAAATGGATGCAATACTCCAAGGAGTCATCTATTAGATTGGTTCATCAGTTTCTTTGATAGTTTATTGTTTGATCTGGTGATTACAAAACTTCTAACCTGGTTTCTATATCGGCATGATTATTTCTTTCTGAGCTAATCCGAAGCGTCGTTTCTTCATTTAAAATATGTATAATTTCTCCAGTTTCTTCCGTTGTTTGTTATCAATAAGTTCCCTTTTGTTAATATGCCCAAATTCTTATACGGACCAGACATGATATTATTTTGACTAAATTGTTAATAGCAAACACCTGTTTAGTTACTAACATTATTGGCAGGTTCTTCAAATATGATTTTCGTCAACAAGTGTAACTACTGTATTCATTTTTTCGAAGTAGCATTGCCGCTTGGATACTAGGGAGGGGAAGATTAACTAGCTGATATGTGTGTTGTTCCTTGTTGGAATGAAATCACATGTATTTGAACACCCCAGTCTTGCTTATGGAATTAACTATTTCTAATGTAGTACCAAAGTCTTTCTCAACTCATATTTAGATATTCACTTCATTATGTCATATCATCATGCCAAAAGTGTTAAAAACATGAAATCCTATGATCCATTTAAAATCAACCACGGCAAGGTGTTATGCACCAAAGATTGTTTCAAGTGTAGGACTAATGAGAGTCTGGTTTTATGAACCTGGAAAATTCTTTCTTTACTACTTTCCCTTACTTTCTTAACACTTCAATATGGGGATTGGTTGAGTTTTGGGTTTTCGCGACCATCTTTTTTGCAGAATTTTTGATTGTTTCTGTGAGCACGGGCGTTTTTCTACGATATGTTTCTTTAAATAGTACATAGTAGGGTACTATGCCACACAATTTATGGGCGCAGTCAATTATGAGTTCATTGCACCTGATGTGCTGGATGACACTTGATACGTTAAGATGTGCATCAAGTAGCCGCATCATGTTGCATTTGCACATCTAGATGTTATAGGAAACAACAAATATATCTCAATACAGCTATAATGTTGCTGATGTATTGTATATATTTCTTATATGGTTGTAACAACTATAATGCGTATTTCTTACCTGATTGGTCGCCATTGTTACAACCTGCAAGCACCCTAATAAGCAGTGCAGTTCTTTTTCTTTGCTTTCTAATGAATATGGGTGTTTCTAGCCTTCCAGAGTGAGCATGTAAGCTTTTCTGACTGTGTTCAGGATTTTTAATAAATACAATGTATGGTCAATACATAATGAAAGTCTATATTATCAGCGTGGATAATCTAGGTTGCAATCAACTTAGGGTGTTTATTTCACTTTCAGTTTTATTAGTGATATGTCAGTTCTGTAGTATCCCACATTTACCTTTTTTTCTCCATTGAGAGTTGCATTTTTTCCTGCTGGCTGCTATTGCTCTGTTCTAGTCACTCATCAAGCTTTCATCACAAGTTTCTTCCATGTTCTTCAAGGAAGTTGTTATAAGCTCATGGCCTCATTTAGTGGTCGACATTTTAGAATATAAATGGACATGCATGTCACTCATGTAATTAAAAATTCTCAGGAAGTTGCATTTCTTGCCTTTAGTTTTTACAGTAAGGATACCCATAGTAAAATGCAGACATGAAGTTGCATTTCCTTTGCATTGACATCCTATTTGATTCAGTAGGTGTGTTTGATCCTGAAAACTTGTGATGTCCAATTTGATTAGAAAATTTCCTTGTTATATGTAGATTGTTTGATTAAAGTTTTGTGGCATGAAAACATCATTTTAAGTGCTTGAAGCACAGGTTAATTATTCTTGTTTTAAGACCATATGTAGACAACCTCCATCATGTGATATATGTAATCTATGTTCTTTAAGTTAGCAAGTTCTATCTCTTGAGAAGAAAAGGTAAGCAAGCTTCAGGAGAAATAGCCCATTGATCAATGTGTCTGACCTATACGCTATAAAGCTTGTTTAGACGAGTTCAGAATATTTGTATGATATGCCATATCCATATGCACCTGACCATTATTTGTACTCCAAAAGGCTGACATATTGAAATTCAAGTGCATCAATTCACTATAGGTTTAATATACGGATTAGAAATGAATAAGCATAACATATGAAAGGTAACCTATTTATTTGATACTGTATTAGAGTTCACATGACACTTATCTGAGTTTTTTGTGTGCCGATTGAACTAGAGGAAATCCAAAAGAACTCGAGTTTTTTATTTGTATTCTTTTTAATGGCAGTGGATCTCAAATGGCAGATGTTTTCTTTGTTTAACTAAAACATATGAACCTCTTCTCCGATATGACATATGGACACTCGTAAAAAAAATCAAAGATGGCTAGAAGTTTAAACCAAATGTTAATTGTATGGGAATGGACACAATATCATCTTGGGAATTTGACCAGACGGCTGACATGGTTACAATTGATGAGCTGCGTTCTAAAATTGTGGTGAATGGAAGTTTGTAATAGGTTTTTGTATGGTATAATCTATTTCTCTATAATATATCAGAGTATCTGAATTGTGCTTAGATGATTGCTCAATTTCATTGGCTATAAATAACTACTTTACTATGGGTGAACAAATGTAGCAGAAAACATATTTTATTGTACGTCGGGAGTTTAGGATCAGCTATGTAATATTTTATTATAATCTGGGTCTACCAGTTATACTCATTCCCTTGTTGGTGCTTTGACACCGTATAGTGAGGGGAATGAAGTTCGTCGCATACAACTTAATATACTACGGATAAAATATAACCGCATTATACTACGGATAAAATAAAACCGTATTGTAGTCTTTTGGGCGCGGCAAAGTGAGCCTTTCACTTCTAGTAATATATAATAGCTCCCAGGAATCCCCTCCAGTCCTGCCTCCACGTCATCAGCATTTTCTCAGCCGTTCGATCTGGCCACTGGACGGCCTAGATTAAGCCACGCCTCCCTCCAAACCGGCCGGTACTGTTCATTCACTATTTTAGACCAATCAGCTCACGTCACCACCCGGTGGACTCCGGCTCCGCCGGTCGCTGTGATATTTTGCGGAAAAGCATCTCGCATAACAGCACCTCAACCCCCAGTCCAACTTTTTACCCTGCCAAGGACCCATTCGTAAATAGGAAAAAGATACAGGCGTTTTTTGCAAAAAAAAACTTCCCGCAAATCCCCCTCCTCTCTCTCGCGCGCGAGCCGGGCATCGCCGGCGCCGCCCGGCCCGGCCGCTAGGAGCCTCCCCGCTGGAATCCGAGCACGCCGTGATCTTTGCCGGCTCGCCCACTTCAATTCCACTGGAGGAATGCGGCTGGGACGGCCGGAGACGCCGAGGAGCTGCCATGCTCCGCCGCCATCATCCTCTACAACCGCCGCCGCGGGATCGGTCGCCGGCGCCGACTCCTGCGACCATTCGGTGCGCGGCGCCGCCCGGTCGACACGTCGATGTCTCCTCCACCGAATGCACACCATCTCCGCCCCGTGCGCGTGCGTGGCCGTGCGGCGCGAGCTCCGCCGCGCCGGCCGGTCGCCGCCCGCTGACGTCAAGGGCTGACGTCAGCGGGGTCAGGCTGACACGCAGGGCCCACTTGTCAGGGAATTTTAATTTCAGATGAAAACAAACCAAAAAAATCATATCTTTAAAATACAACTCGGAAAAACACAAAAAAGATACAAAATTCACATAAAACAAATGTCCTTACACTCAACATATCCCCATGCATGTTTGAACAACTTTTCAAAAATAATTACACTACACAAGTTTTACCAATTTCAGACAAAAAAAAGATTTTTTATGAATTTCAACTCGGAAAAAATCAAAAAACATACCCAAATTTGCAGAAAAGATATACCTTCGCTATTACCACATCCCTATGCATGGTTAAACACATTTTCAAAAAAAAATACTACACATTATAATTTTTTTACATTACATATGCAACTTATATAAAATCGTCCCGAATATTATATAACTCATTTGCACAAAAAAAATATACCCTTACTATTAGCACATCCCCATGCATGTTTAAACACCTTTTCAAACAAAAAAAATATACTACACATTATAATATTTTCACAATAAATATACAGCTTACATAAAATCATCTCGAATTATTGATTTTAATAACTACAAAACATACTTACGACCAGCACATTTGTAACTTCTGAACCGTTAATTTGTATAGATATATAAACATCAAATTCTAACTCGACTATAGAAATACAATAACTAAATGTAACTTCTCACTATAACTCACTGTCGGTTTAAAATGGTTACAACAAATATCCGGATCCCCAAAATTTGTTATGTTCAACCTACGATTTAGAACAAGCAAATAAAATGTAAAAATATTCGAAACAAAGATGTATTTACAACTAATTACTTTCCTCTCAAAAAATTACAATAAACATTATACCTTCTCATATTTTAAATTACATTTACTCCATGGACGCGGCATGACCACGCCAAGCTTCCATTAGTAGACCAATAATAATGCTAGACCTACGGAAATAACCTACGGAAAAGATAGCTATGGGCTGACGTGGGAAAACACCTGGAATCCAAAGTCGCGACGTCGATTGGAATTTTAAAAAAAAATCTTCAATTCCCCATCCTTCTCTTCCAGGCGGACTGCGACGCGAGAAGGCCGCAGCGAGCTCCCCCGTGGGTCATGCTCTCGGTCGTCGGCAAACCGCCAACCATCTCACGACCACCTACAGCCGCGCCGTTCGCAGCGTCAAATACTTGCGGCTTTCCGGTGTCCGCTTCTCATTCTTGCCGATGTCCAGCGTCCACCGTCCTCAATTGTCTGATCAAGCGGAGGCATGGACACGAGCAGGTTTAGAGCACCTCGCACAGGTACGCCGTGCGCACATCACAAGCTTGACGATTTCAACTACTCGTCGTTCATCACACGGACATAGCTCATTAACGGGTCAAACGGAACGACCATCCTAGCGAGCGACTCACCTGCGGGTTGCGGGCTTCAAACTGGACGAGGACAATGGCCGGAGGCTCCCGGCGCTGGTTAAACGAGGGGCCGATGTCGGCAGCGACGCCGTGAGTCGTCGGAAGAGACATGGTTACCAACTAGAAACCCAAACCTCTGTTTTCTTTTCTGATTTTCCTGGATCGCTGGGCCGTCAGGTTCCACGTATCACTTCACATCAGCGTGTAGCCTCTTTTCGTAAGTCATTTTCTGTAGGTGTAGCATTACTGTTCGTAGACCCCTTGTTCGCTTCGCATGCGTTGCTCTGAAAACCCCGGTTCTGTCTACATGTTGCTGAGAAACCCTTTGACCTGGTTAACAAATGTGTGAGCACATAAGCATCAAATAGAAATAAGAATAGACAAATATAGCCCCTCGCACTCAGAATCACCACGTCAAACCCGACGCCATGTTTAGGGAGGTTGGGCCGCTCGATAAGGCGATGAGTGCACATCCACCGAGCCTGCAGTGAAAAACCAAGTTAGGGTTTGGTGCGTGGGTCAATACCCCGCACGGTGCTCCACTTATATTAACATAACATGACCAGGTTAAATACGTATACGACTAGTATACGTGATACACGACAAGAGGAGTTAGACTCTAATTACAATTCTAACACTCCCCCTCAATCTAAACCATTTCATATAAGATTGGACTTAAATCTATCTAACATCTTTCGTGTAGCTGGTTTAGTAAATACATCAGCCAATTGGTCATGAGTGGAGATGAACCTGACGTCCAGTTCACCGGCTGCTACTCGCTTTCGCACAAAATGGAAATCGATCTCAATGTGCTTTGTTCGAGCATGAAAGACTGGATTCGCCGTCAAATAAGTAGCCCCAAGATTATCACACCACAATACGGGGGTACGCTGCCGAGTCACACCCAACTCCTTGAGTAGAGAATCTACCCATATGGCTTCAACAGCACCATTAGCCAATGCCTTGTACTCTGCCTCGGTACTAGATCTCGAGACGGTGGGTTGTTTCTTCGAACTCCATGAAATCAAGTTCGGACCAACAAATACTGCAAACCCACTAGTAGACCTTCTATCGTCCACACACCCGGCCCAATCTGCATCTGTAAAAATGCTCACAAGTGTCGATGATGACTTGTGAATGCGCAAGCCGGTCTCCAATGTTCCTCTGACATAACGCATGATTTTTTTAACAGACTCCCAATGAACATGAGTGGGCTGTGATAAGAACTGACAAACCTTGTTCACTGAAAACGAAATATCTGGACGAGTGAGTGTCAAATACTGCAGTCCTCCCACAATACTGCGATATCGAAACGCATCATCTGAGCTGAGTTGTGTGCCTGAGTCTCGAGCTAAAGTCTCGAAAGGAAGTGGAGTAGCGGTAGAATTACAATTCTCCATGTTGCATCGAGGTCAAGCGCATACTTCCGCTGAGTCAACATCATCCCCCCTGAATTGTAAGTCGCCTCCAATCCAAGAAAGTACTCCAACCGCCCCAAATCCTTGATGGGAAAGCTGTCGGAGAGACAACGAACCAAGCGATCCACAACTTCCGAAGTAGAGCCAGCAATTACTATGTCATCCACATAGACCAACATGAAAATCTGCACTCCATCCTACGAGTATATGAACAATGACGTGTCCGCTTTGGACGAAATGAAACCAAGCTGATGGAGGAGCTGACTCAAGCGAGCATACCACGCACGCGGTGACTGTTTCAGTCCATAGATAGATCGCTGAAACTTGCACACATGAGACAGGTAACGTGCATCCTCGAAACCAGGAGGCTCCTGCATATAGACATCCTCAGCCAGAAAACCATGCAAGAATGCATTGCTGACATCAACCTGCCGAAGGCTCCACCCACGGGAAACAACAAGAGACAGGACGAGACGAACGGTGGCTGGCTTCACCACTGGGCTGAACGTGTCGCCATAATCAATACCATGTTGTTGTGTAAAACCACGCGCCACTAATCTTGCTTTGTGTTTATCAATGGACCCATCGGGAAGATGCTTGGTCTTGAAGATCCATTTGCTGCCGACAATATTCACTCCAGGAGGTCGAGGAACCAGTGTCCAGGTGCCGGTTTGCTGTAACGCAGCAAACTCAGTCATGGCATTATGCCATGCCGGCTCAAGTAGCGGCTCCCTATGCCACGAAGGAGCAGCAAAGAATGCACGGCGACGAGGATCATACCGGACACATCCATCCTTGTACTCTTTCTCTCGCCGGGTATTGTCACGATGCCTTGTTACCATCACGTGTTGTGGCGCAGCAGCAGAACCAGCCGGAGGCGTCGCGGCTGGTGAAGCGGCTACAGGCGACGCGGGCTGGTCAGTACCGAACATGGGCTGGAGCCCAAGATCTGCCGCACGCATATGGAGCGGATTGGGCACAGCACCCGAGGCCGGCCCAACATGCATGGCGCCCTCATGCACGTCGATCGGATGATCATCGATCCCTGGCGGGGACGAAGGAACCTGCAGGGAAACACCATCACCTGCTCCATTGGCCACCTGGACCTGGTCCTTCCCATCGTAGCGCTCGTGGGTGTGAAGACGCGCCAGCTCGCTCGTCAGGTGATCGGTCGCGCCTGAATCCATGATCCAGGGGTTGTTGTTGTTGGGATGTGTCGTGGCGGCGTGGCCGCCGCCGCGTGATTGCTGTGGAGGCTGGAAGTTGGAATCGAAGCGATTGGGACAGTTTACCGAATCGTGTCCCCAGATGCCGCAAAGTTGGCAGCGAGGTCTCCAACGGCGATTGCCACAGTTGCCGCCTCCATTGCGACCACCATCGTTGCGACCACCGTTGCCACCTCCCTGGCGACCACCATCATTGCGGCCGTAGGCGCCGTTGCCGCCTCCCTGGCGGCCAGCATCATTGCGGCCGTAGCCGCCGTCATTGTGGCCATAGCCACCTCCTCCTCCATCATTGCGGCCGTAGCTGCTGTTGCCGCCTCCATTGCGGCCCTGCCCCTGCTGGCCATCATAGCCGTAGGGCTGATACGGAGCGCCATCACCTTGATTGGGGCGCATCACGATGTTCGCCGAGGACGACCATCCCTCGGCATGTGTCTGTTGTGCCTGGAGAGCTTCAAAGGACAGCACATGCGAGTAGAACTCGGAGTAGGACACGGACTTGTTGCCGACCGTGTAGTTGGCGGCGATGGCGTTGTACGCGGATCCAAGTCCAGTGAGGAGGTGATCGACGAGCTCGTCGTCGGTGATGGGCGCACCGGCGGCTGCCATGGTGTCGGCGAAGCCCTTCATCTTATGCATGAAGACGGCCGCATACATCTCTTCCTTCCTCGTGCTCTACAGAAGGCGGCGAATATGGCACACATTGGCACGTCTTTGAGCACAATACATGGTGAGGACCGCCTTCCACACGGCGGCGGCTGTCTCGCAGCCGATCATCTGGGTGGCGATAACGCCATCCATGGAGCTGACGAGGATGCTCTTGACCCTCTGGTCCTGAACCCACCATCGGTGGTACTCGGGGTTGGCGTCGGTGACGCCTTTCTCGGTGACGGTCTTCTCCGGTGCAGCGACGTCGCCGTCGAGATGCGCATGGAGGTTGCTACCAGCGAGATGCGGAAGCATGAGCCCCTTCCACAGGGGAAAATTGCTGCTGCCGAGTCGAACGGCGATCCCGGTCGAAGAGATCATGGGCGCCATGGAGGACGACGCGGCAGCGACGGTGTTCATCACGCTGGACAACTACAGCGCGGAGGAGCCCATCGCGGCGGCGGCTCGGATGACTCGAGCGGCGGCGGCGGCTCGGAAGGCTCGAGCAGCGGCGGCGGCGGCTCTGATACCAAGTGAAAAACCAAGTTAGGTTTTGGTGCGTGGGTCAATACCCCGCACGGTGCTCCACTTATATTGACATAACATGACCAGGTTACATACGTATACGACTAGTATACGTGATACACGACAGGAGGAGTTAGACTCTAATTACAATTCTAACACCTGCATCGGGGCTGCACAGCGCCGCGCGCCGCCACACAACATTTGAACACATGCCTACAAGCAATCAGGCCACTAGAGGGGTTCATAGCAAGGTGTGCGAACAAGGGGGTTTAAAAGTACACACGAGCGAACAAAGGCGGTCAAATTCAATTCTCCCCATTGAACGAAAGTCGGTGCCAAATGCCCCTTTACACTCTCTTAGCACTCTTCCCCTGAAATGGTCTAATTTCACCATTTGGTCGTTTGGTGTGACTACAGAATTAAGGACTATAAACGTCGAGCCAATTCCGTGCGGAGCGACTGAAAACGCTTGCTTGGCCCAAAACTTTTCGAGGCTGGAAGTTCAGAAAACGTGGGGTCTTCGTCCTATTTTGCGGAACGAGATCGTCTGACGTAAAACGAACTACTGCAGAGGGACGTAGATTCTTGTCGTCCGTTCGTCGAGCATCCGACGACGCCCCGGAAACTGCAGCCCGCCCTTGTTAGTTACGCTAGAAAACAGAGTAAAAGGCCCATATGGCCCAGTTACGCTCTCGCATCGGCGCCGTCATTGTCGTCAACCAGTGGATCGATTCGCTCCCTAAGCGTGCCTCTTCTCAGTCAGGCCGCAACGCCGGCGGAAGGGAAAGAGCAGAGCCCTGCTCCGTCGGGGCGTGGGAAGACGCTGCCTAAGCGTGGACACTGGAGATGGCGGAGCTAGGCACTGCTCCGTCAGAGTGACGCTGCCTAGCCGTAGAGGCGGCGCAGCCTGCCCATGCCGGCTACCTGTACAGCGTCGACGCCGACCTTTGAGCCGCAGACCCAGCGCCATGCACTCCGCCGAATAGTGGAGTCTACGAAGCCGACACCACCAAGTCTTAGCTGTGCTGCTTGCCTTGATGTGTTGTACGACTCTTGTCAGTTTCAGTTATATTCAGTTTCAGTTGCACACAAATAGGACAGAAGCAGTGGCAGCAAAAGGATACTCGAAGAATTGGTTCACTCAACAAAAGAGATGCAATGCTTGCTTTGATTGCTGAATGTACAATGAGCTGGTTCACTCAACAAGTGAACCTGACAGCTAGTTCCCAGAATTTACCCAAAACAAAAGTTATAACTAAATGAAAGCTAGTTCGTAGAATTGATCCATAACAAAAGTTTCCAGAATTAATCTATATGAGCAACGTAGTAAAAAGGTCATCTGTGATTGGTCCCTGTAAATAAAATAAAGAATTCATATTTTTAAGAACAATTATGATCTTTAATTTGTAATCTGACTATATGAGCAATATTACCATCAGTAGTTGAGTGAAGCTGAGGTTGGCATCATGATGTGCAACTTGTACTTGTGTGTGTGCTTCTGATTGTGCTTGTGCACTGCCACTACTAGCAGCTACTCCAACCTCCTATACCTTTTTCTGACCTCAAAACCTTTTTGCCCACTGTAGCTCAACCAAAATGCCCAAGCCTCGTCTGAATTTCGAAATTCCATGCCAATATGAGGTACCAAACCAGGCAATACAGTTCTACAGCGTAAAAAGAATGAGCATGAGACTTGTGCAAGATGCGGAGAGAATATTATAATTAGCAATTACAAGTTCTTGCAGTACCTAAGGACCCCAAAAAAAATGCACAGGTCATTTACAAAATCGGTGAGATATGGGACAAGAAAATTACTTGTTGGAATCTGGGGCATAGTGCGTTGTACCCTCCTCTTCCATCTCCCTTGTCTCTTCCATAACAAAAATGAGATACTTGATCAAGCTTAATCAGCTGTTCCATGAGATGAGAAGAAAAACAATCAAATTCCAAAGCAATATGAAGGTTGGAGTTCTATTCAGAAGAGAAACAGAGAGAGGCAATCTTACGGGAGATTCATGAGTAGAGCAGTACGTCAGATTGAAAAGGAGAGCAGCGCATCCCTTCCAGGTTACTTCCAGCGATCTGTTTCTGTGGAGATCGCGCCAATTCTGTCAGTTCTCGCGCCAAAGGATCCTTTCCCGCGCCTTCCGTCGAGGCGAGAGCACCACAACTGGGCCGTACGGGCCTTTTACTCTGTTTCAGCGGAACTAACAAGGGAAGAGCTGCAGTTTTCGCGGCATCGTCGGATGCTCGACGAACGGACGACAAGATTCTACGTCCCTCTGCAGTAGTCCGCTCTACGTCAGACGATCTCGTTCCCTATTTTGCATCGTGGAGTGAATTAGACAAGTGGCTTACAAGTTGGAGTTGCCGCCATTGAGGTGCGCGGTTCAATTTTTCATGTTCTTATCTCCGGGCACTAGTCCCGTGCAATGCGAGAGGGTACGCCAACATTGTTTTCGTTTAGATTCATGTATGTGTTGTGCAGCGACGAGAGAGAGGGTAGTAGCTGGATCTTACACAAGCGGTGTTCCATACATCGGATTAAGGCGAGTCTAGCTCAAAAATATACAATAAAAGAAATGGATAAGTTTAAAAGAAAACTGACCAGAGTGTCCATGGAGAAAAATAACAAAATCTCAAAGTTCTCAAAGCACAAACTTATATGAAATTTTGGATGTACACTACCGAGAGGTTTAAGACCAACATAGTTTCCATTTGGCTTCCATAGTTTGTATCTTATTTTCTCCCTATTCCCCGCCCCCAGTTTTTACCTTCCTACTACATGGTATGCCTAGAGACAGGTCGGTATAAGAGATTCAGGAAGGCATAAATTAAGGAGGATTCACCCAGCTTAACTATGTTATAAACATGAGACTCTGAGCTTTAGGTGGTTATCATTTTTGGCATATGCCGGTGCTGAGATATTGGGCCTTTAGCCCATTATCAATTCCTGAAAATCCCTAAATCCCATGTTGTCATGGCATGTGGTGCGAGTTTAGTCCCATACTGCTAGTTGGATGAGATGTGCACCAGCTTATATACTGAGTCATTCTACTACTAGTATGAGTTGGTGTGAGGTATGAGCATAATGGTTGTGTACCACACGCGCGCTCTTCCTCCGCCGCCCGCCTCGCCACGCCTCCCCTCGTCACGATGCGCCACGTCACGCCTTGCGGGAATCTCGCCGAGCCGATGTATTTTTTTTTGTCATGCAAGAATAAAATGTGAACGGTCAGTTGTTTCCTTAATGGAAAATGAATACGAAGTTGAAACGTCTGTCTTAAGTGCTCTTAAGTACCGTTTCCATAATTCATTTGTCTTAACGGAATTAATTGTGCGCGTTTCTGTGCTCGTATGTTGATGACATACTGATTTTTTGGACCAACCTCAAAGTCATTGAGGAGGTCAAGTCTTTTCTTTCTCAAAACTTCGAGATGAAAGACCTTGGTGTGGCTGATGTTATTCTGAACATCAAGCTATTGAGAGATAATGAGGGTGGGATAACACTTTTGTAATCCCATTATGTTAAGAAGATTTTGAGTCGATTTGGATATTCGGACTGCAAAGCTTCTCCAACACCTTATGATTCTAGTGTGCAGATTCAAAAGTTTACTGGCACAGCTAAGGATCAACTTATGTACTCTCAAGTAATATGTTCTCTCATGTATCTAGCTAGCGCAACAATGCCTGACATCATGTTTGTTGTTTGCAAACTTAGCCGGTTTGTTTCCAATCCGGGTGATGTGCATTGGCATGTTGTTGAAAGAATTATTCGCTATCTGAAAGGTACTGAGAACTACGGACTTCACTATTCTGGAAGTCCGTCAGTGCTTGAAGGGTACTGTGATGCGAATTGGATCTCTGATGCTGATGAGATGAAAGGCACAACAGGGTATGTGTTTACCCTTGGAGGTGGTGTTGTTTCCGAAAAGTCTTGCAAGCAAACGATCCTGACGAGATCGACAATGGAAGCATAATTGACAGCATTGGACACATCTGGTGTCGAAACAAGATGGCTTCGAGATCTTTTGATGGACTTGCCAGTGCTCGAAAAGCCAGTTCCGACTATCCTTATGAACTGTGATAACCAAACAGTGATTGTTAAGGTTAAGAGTTCAAAAGACAACATGCAGTCCAACAAACACATAAGAATGAGATTAAAATTTGTCAGACATTTAAGAAACTCCGGAGTTATAGCGTTGGATTATATCCAGTCGGCTAAGAATCTGGCAGATCCCTTTACTAAAGGGTTATCACGTGTTGTGATAGAAAATGCATCGAGTGAGATGGGTATGAAACCCACATGAGTTGTGCCATGGAAGTAACCCAACCTATGTGATCGGAGATCCCGTGAATTAGGACCTAGGAAAACAAGCTAGTGCTTAACTGAAGAGAGTAAAACCTTTACTAACCCACTCCGTTGGAGATGCAATACTCTCGGTAACTGTATGACAGGTTGACATATGTCTTAATGTGTTCCAAAGCTTTGTATAAGTAAGACGCTATCCTACAGAACGGTCTTTGTAGGAACACACCTATATGGACATGACTGCTGGTCACAGTCTATGAGATTAGGGTGATCTCTAGTAAGTTTATGAATAGGTCAGGAGTGACTAATATGCTTCACCCGAGGGCCTAGTACTGGTAAACTACTTTACGCCAAACAGACAATTCAAGGCTTAGTTCATTTTCAGTTGTGAAGTAGTGTAGCTAATTGCTCTAGTTAGAGTTCAATCTTAACATGTCTCTACTAAAAATACTGGTATATCAAAACAATGTTTGCAACGGATGACAATTTCACGGGTCTTTAGGATCTGGTGTGGGATTGCTGAAATATTGGGCCTTTAACCCATTATCAATTCCTGAAAATCCCTAAGACCCATGTTTTCATAACATGTGGTGTGAGTTTAGTCTCATACTGCTAGCTAGTTGGATGAGATGTGCACCAGCTTATATACTGAGCCATTCTACTACTATTATGAGTTGGTGTGAGGTATGAGGAGAATCGCTGTGTAGCACACGCGTGCTCCTCCTCCTCCGCCGCCCCGCCTCGCCTCGTCACGACACGCCGCGCCGCGGGTTGCGGGAATCTCGCCGATCTGATGTATTCTTTTTGTCACGCAGGAATAAAATGTAAACGGTCATGAAAGTTTTTTTCTTAATGGAAAATGAATACGAAGTTGAAACGTCTGTCTTAAGTGGTATTAAGTACGACCGTTTCCATAATTCATTTGTCTTAACGGAATTAATTGTGCGCGTTTCTGTTGGACCTCTCGCCTCCTGTGCTGCGTGTATAAAGGAGAGGTCGCTCCTCTCTTACGAACACCAGAGAACAGAACCATCTGCCCACAACCGCCACCGTCGTTCCTCCTCGTTGTTGTTGCCATCGTTGATCCCATCCCGTCTGCCGCGTACACGGTCGACGGGAGAGCAGGCCTCCGAAACCCCGCCTCTCCATTTCCTTTACGGGACTGCTCGCCAATCTTCATCCACTACGTCGGCTACTTCCTCTACTTCAACTACGTCCTCGTCGCCTTCGCCATCACCATGAGCACTGACGCCGAGATCGAGAAGGCTGCCGCTGACAAGAGGGCTGCTGGCAGGAGAGCTGCCGACGACGCTGCTGCTTCCGTTTTGGCCAATTGGCCAACTGTCGGGTATGATATGTTCATATCCCTCTTGATTATTTACTTGTTTGTTGTACTAGTGATTTGCATAGATGTATCTACTATATGTCAGTACACGATTACACTGTTAAGTTTCAGCATGTCATTAGCACTATCTACGTCATGATTTTAGTTTATACTTGGATTAATATAATCGAACAATTGGTTATATTCTCAACAGTCAACTCTCTCGCTCTGTGTCTATCCCTCCCTCCCTCCCTCCCTCTCTCTAGTTTTTTTGTGGGCATGTTTGGCATAATTAGCACCTTCACCCATGCAAAAGCATAAAGTAATGAACTTCCGACAGCTGTGGAAATTACACATTAGAAAACATATAACATGGGTAAGGAATAAAGGAAAAAGACACCAAGAAGGAACACATCTGAAAAAAGAAAAAGATCATCTTTGGAAAAAGAAAGGAGATACAAAGAGAGGAAACGTCACATGCAAATGTACTAGCAAGTCAGTTCGTTATATATCCGTGCTCTCCTCACAAACCAACACAAACAATTATAGGAAGGAGCTTATATTCAAATCTGCTCTTTATATTAGAGTATTGACTTTTACATCTCAGCTCCAAAGGTAAATTCCTTAAATTATGCGCCCAAGTTCTTACACGATTTGGTATTGCTACTAGCTAGGACCATTTGCTTTACTACGTATGTAATTTGACATGCTTTTTCTCTGCTTACTTAGCTCTTTCCATTTCGCTTTTTTTGGCACGTAGATTGTATTGAGTTTGTGGTAATTGTGTTTGTAACTCTGTATATATGCATCTTCAAATGCAGATTTCGAAGAAGATTTGTTTTACATATTGACGATGATACAATCCTTCATTATTTAGCATATTTTCCTTTGGAGACCTTACTTCAGCATGCACATTTTGAGAGCACACAGAGTATCACATTCTGTAATTACCTAGTGTTTAAATTTGACATGCATTCAACTGATCATGAACAAACGTTCAGTTATATGCTTTCACATGGTGGTAAACTAGTACATCCAGGATTTTCAGAAGATCTTGCCGTGCTCGAAGGATCACTAGTTCACTACCTAGCTTTAGCCTTTAGTTTCCTCTATTATTCGAATTAAAACATGGGCGCGTGCTTAACTTACTGATTACGTCATATAACTGTGCTTAATTTATTGCGCCAACTGATCTAGATTTGTTGGCTGCTTCTTACTTATTCGAGCTCTTGAAATGTGGCACCGTTCCAGCAGAGCGTGTATCTATACGTACGTGTTGTATCTGTGTAAATAACTTGCACTAATGTTTCAGGTTGATCAATCATGGACGACGGAGATGCCGGAAGTTGCTCGCGTAGAGCACTGCATGAGTTCTCAAAGGCCGTGAAAGGGCAGATGCTGCGAGTGAATATTCTCCTGGTAGTGAACGCCATCTTGGCAGCAGTCATGGTAGTGATAGGCGGCTATGGCCATCGCTATCGCCACCGTCGAATAACTAGCTTCCTCTTCCTAAGTGCCACCACGCTGTTTCTACCCATCATCTCCTACATTGTCTCCTCCATTGACAATCATTATGCCATTACCATTTTCACCGGCCATAACGAAGTCATTCCAGCGCAGTGCGACACAGATATCCACTTCTTCATCGTCATGATATGGACTGCTCTTGTTCAGATTGCTGGTATCAATACCTTTGCAGTAGTTGCCCGTGATTCTAGAGAAGGTCCAAGTGTCGCCCCTCCTTTGGTACCGCTTGTTCAAGCAATATGGACTTTCTGCCTTGCCTGTGTCGCCATTGTAAGGACAAACTTCAGAGCCTACAATGAAGATCCATCTGGATATCTTTCAAGGTTCCTACAGATTGAAATCATGCTGGATGGAGCATCATTTGTTCTTTTTGCACCATTTGGTATAATCCTTGCCAAGTTTGGTTTCAAGTATCTTGGCTGGTACATAGCACGACAATCAATAGAGCTTGGCCGCATTCCTCGTCTTATTGTTGGATACATGGAGCAGCTTCAAGATGGTAGCCACCATACCGAGCTGACTACAGGTGAGCATATTCATATGCCTCCACCCCTTATAGTCATGGGAGAGGATACTGTACCCAAGAAGATGCAGCCTTATGGTTACACCTACAAATGGACGATGCCACCTGTCAGAGTATATAGGTTCTTATGGAGCAATACTGGTGCATTAGTGACACTTGACAGAATTTGGCAACTGAATGACATGCTTATTCAGATGTCACCACCACACATAAAAGATTTATGCTTGTCATACGCTTTATTCAAGCTGCTTCGATGTCGATTTGCAAGGTACACCACTGTTGAGGCTGGCTTCAGGAAGGCATGTAACTTTCTATGGCAGATTTTACTTGAGGATCGTGATGATGAAAGGCTACTTGGGATGATCTCTGACGAGCTTTCCTTTCTTCATGATTATTACTATTCATCTTTCCCAATCTTATATTCCACTGGCATGCCCGCGGCGAGCCTCTTTATTTCGGTCTTAAGCATCGGTAACTGCTTATTACTCATCATAGTTGCAGCTGCAATGTTACTAAGTTCAGAGGTTTAAAAGGCGACACATTTTCTTAATCAACAGATGGTGTGTGAAGTGCAGTGCATTTCAAAGAACCAAAATTTTCATCAGATAACTGGAACTGATGAACTTCATTTTGGGAGTATGTACTTTGATTTTGTGATGTTACTTTCACTTGTTGCACTGGTATTGCTTGTGGAGGTGAGGGAGATTGCTTCTTACCTCTGGTCCAACTGGAGAAAAGTAGGCCTAATCTGTTGCTACGTAAATCATCCATCATGGCAGCGGTGTCCTATCATGCATACAAAGATGCATTGCCAGAGAACTGCAACGCCAATGCAACCTGTTCAGGCATTGGGAAGGCAAAATGAACCAGTGCACGATCCTGGTGCTGCACCCAAGGCGAACACTAATGGCTCGTCTTCGGCACCTCATTGCTATGCCCGACCATAATAAAATGGTACCAAGTGCTGAAATATTGGGCCTCTTAGCCCATTATTAATTCCTGAAAATTCCTAAGACCCATGTTGTCATGGCATGTGGTGGGAGTTTAGTCCCACATGGCTAGTTTAGAGAGATGTACACCAGCTTATAAGGTGAGCTCTTCTCTACCATGTATGAGGTGTTGGCTGTGAAGAGAAAGGAGGCGTTCCACACACGCGCTCCTCCTCATCCGCCGCCGCGCCGCGCCGCGCCGCGGGAATCTCGCCGAGCCGAGCTTATCTTTTTATACACAGGAAAAATGTGATCACAACCGAAACTTAATGGCGTTAATGGAGAATGAATGTGAGCTGAAACGTCTGCCTTAAGTACGGCCGTTCCCAGTCTCTTAATTCTCCCTTAACTATACTATGTGCGTTTCCGTTGGCTTTCCGTCTGCTTCTGTGCCTATATAAGAGAGGTCGCTCCTCTCTAGCACACAGACCAGAGAAGATCACATCCGCTCGCGCCGCCACCATCGTTCCTCCTCGCTGTTGCTGCCTTCGTTGATCCCATCCCGTCCGCCGCGTACACGGTCGACGGGAGAGCAGGCCTCCGAAACCCCGCCTCTCTGTTTCCTGTACGGGAGAGGGGCGATTAGGTTTTTGGGGAGCGTATCATACGCGACTGCTCGCCAATCTTCATCCACTACGTCGGCTACTTCAACTACGTCCTCGTCGTCTTCATCATCACCATGAACACTGACGCCGAGATCGAGAAGGCTGCCGCTGAAAAGAGGGCTGCCGACAACGCTGCTGCTTCCGCTTCTGCCAATTGGCCAACTGCCGGGTATGATGTGTTCATACCTCTCCTAATTATTTCCGTGTTTGTAGTACTAGTCACATGTGTAGATGTTTCTACTATCTGTCTAGTGCATAGTCTTATCATCAAGATTCAGTATATCATTAGCACTGTTTATGCCATGTTCATGATTTATTATTGGATTAGTTTCATCGAACAATTGCCTATATACTCAACAATCCAAAAACCTAATCTGTGTAGGCAATTTTCGGTCAATGGTTTTGCTGCTGAACTGAAACCAGCCCCGTTTACGGGGACATATTTTAAGCGTTGGCAAACCAAAACCACCTTATGGCTCACTGCGATGAACGTGTTCTGGGTCGCCGGTGTCACTCCCACTGAAACGATTACTCTTGAACAGGAGAAGGCGTTTAGGGATGCCACCGTCGTCTTTGTTGGAGCCGTTCTAAGCGTGATCGGAGATAAGTTGGTTGACGCATATTTACATGTGCGGGTTGCCAAGGACTTGTGGGAAGCGCTCGAATCTAAATTCGGCGCAACCGATGCTGGAAGCGAGATGTATACCATCGAGCAGTTTCATGATTACAAGATGGTTGAAAACCGTCCTGTATTGGAGCAGGCTCATGAGATACAATGCATCGCAAAAGAGCTTGAGCTCCTCAAGTGTGATCTACCGGGCAAATTTGTCGCGGGATGCATTATCGCTAAGCTGCCTAATTCATGGAGGAGCTTTGCCACCACTCTGAAACATCAGAGGCGTGAATTCTCTGTTGAGAATGTCATTGGCCATCTGAGTGTTGAGCAGAATTCAAGGGCAAAGGACTCGCATGGAAAAGGTGAAGGTACTTCTGTTGCCAACATGGTACAGAAGAACTTCAATTCCCACAAGCACAAGGGGAAAACTGGTGTCCAACAGAATACCGACTTCAAGAAGAAGGGTAACAAACCTTTCAAGAAGGATAAGAAGAAAGGTGCATGCTACACCTGCGGTTCAGAGGAACATTGGGCTCCTAAGTGCCCGAAGAAGTTCAAGAAACCAGGACAAGACTCCAAGTCTGTCAACATGATCGTGAGCAACAATGAGAACGGTGCATCCGGGTACGGTAATTTGTTTACTGTATTTTCAGTTTGTCAGTCTAACGAATGGTGGATTGATACTGGTGCAAATACTCATGTGTGTGCTGACATTTCATTATTTTCTTCTTATCAGGTCACAGGGAACGGATCCGTATTGATGGGGAATGGCGCAAGTGCTTATGTTCTTGGTGTTGGCACGGTCGATCTGAAGTTTACTTCGGGAAGGATCGTGCAGCTCAAGAACGTGCAGCATGTTCCCGCCATCAAGAAGAATCTCGTTAGTGGCTCCCTTCTATGTAGAGAAGGGTTTAAGTTGGTATTCGAGTCTAATAAAGTAGCTGTTACGAAATATGGACTATTTGTTGGAAAAGGTTATAAATGCGGAGGCATGTTCCGCTTTTCTCTTGCTGATTTTTGTAATAAAGTCGTGAACAATATTTATTCGAATGTCAATGAAACAGAAGTTTGGCATTCACGTCTTTGTCACATTGGTTTCGGTTGTATGACGCGGCTAGCAAAACTAAGTTTAATCCCATCTTTCACTTTAGCCAAAGGTTCTAAATGTCTTTCGTGTGTTCAAGCAAAGCAACCTCGCAAGCCTCATAAAGCTGCGGAGGAAAGACACTTGGCACCGTTAGAACTTATACATTCTGATCTTTGTGAGATGAATGGCGTGTTGACTAAAGGTGGAAAGAGATACTTCATGACACTGATAGATGATTCCACTAGATTTTGCTATGTATATCTGTTAAGCACTAAAGATGAGACTCTGCACTACTTTAAAATCTATAAGGCAGAAGTTGAGAATCAACTTGAAAAGAAAATTAAACACATTCGGTCAGATCGTGGTGGAGAGTACTTCTCGAATGAGTTTGACTCTTTCTGTATGGAACATGGCATTATTCATGAGAGGACGCCTCCCTATTCTCCCCAGTCAAATGGGGTTGCCGAACGGAAAAACCGTACTCTAACTGATTTGGTTAACGCCATGTTAGATACATCGGGATTATCCAAGGCATGGTGGGGGAGGCGCTATTGACGTCATGTCATGTCCTGAATAAAGTTCCAACAAAAGACAATGAACTCACTCCGTATGAACAATGGGAGAAGAGAAGGACAACACTCTCATACTTACGTACTTGGGGCTGTTTGGCGAAAGTCAATGTGCCGATCCCCAAAAAGCGTAAGCTTGGACCTAAGACCGTGGACTGTGTTAATTTGGGCTACGCTAAGAATAGCGTTGGCTATAGATTCTTGGTAGTGAAATCTGATGTACCTGACGTGAAGGTCGGTACAGTTATGGAGTCTAAAGATGCTACTTTCTTTGAGGATGTTTTTCCTATGAAAGATATGCAAAGCACTTCTAGACAGGAATCTGAGGAAACTCCTGAGGCTGCCATTCCTATGGAATATTATGAACAAACCCATGATGAAAATCCTGAGAAGGATGATGAGGAAACCCTTGGTAGGGGCAAGCGACAGAGGACTGCAAAGTCCTTTGGCGATGATTTCCTTGTGTACCTTGTGGATGATACTCCCACTTCTATTTCAGAAGCTTATGCATCTTCGGATGCTGACTACTGGAAAGAAGCAGTTCGTAGCGAGATGGATTCCATCATGGCCAACGGGACATGGGAAATTACTGAACGTCCATATGGTTGTAAACCGTTGGGATGTAAGTGGGTGTTCAAAAAGAAGCTTAGGCCCGATGGTACGATTGAAAAGTATAAGGCTAGGCTTGTGGCCAAGGGCTATGCCCAGAAAGAAGAGGAAGATTTCTTCGACACTTATTCACCTGTGGCTAGACTGACCACCATACGAGTTTTACTCTCGTTGGCAGCCTCGCATGGTCTTCTTGTCCATCAAATGGATGTTAAGACGGCTTTCCTAAATGGAGAGTTAGACGAGGAAATCTATATGCAACAGCCAGATGGCTTTGTATTAGATGGTCAGGAAGGAAAGGTATGTAAGTTACTGAAATCTTTATATGGCCTGAAACAAGCGCCTAAGCAATGGCATGAAAAATTCAATACGACTTTAACCTCTGTTGGTTTTGTTGTTAATGAAGCTGACAAATGCGTATACTATCGCCATGGTGGGGGCGAAGGAGTTATACTGTGCTTGTATGTTGATGACATACTGATTTTTGGGACCAACCTCAAAGTCATTGAGGAGGTCAAGTCTTTTCTATCTCAAAACTTTGAGATGAAAGACCTTGGTGTGGCTGACGTTATTCTGAACATCAAGCTATTGAGAGATAATGAGGGTGGGATAACACTTTTGCAATCCCATTACGTTGAGAAGATTTTGAGTCGATTTGGATATTCGGACTGCAAAGCTTCTCCAACGCCTTATGATCCTAGTGTGCAGATTCGAAAGTTTACTGGCACAGCTAAGGATCAACTGAGGTACTCTCAAATAATAGGTTCTCTTATGTATCTAGCTAGCGCGACAAGGCCTGACATCATGTTTGCGGTTTGCAAACTTAGTCGGTTTGTTTCCAATCCGGGTGATGTGCATTGGCATGCTGTCGAAAGAATTATGCGCTATCTGAAAGGTACTGAGAACTACGGACTTCACTATTCTGGAAGTCCGTCAGTGCTTGAAGGGTACTGTGATGCGAATTGGATCTCTGATGCTGATGAGATGAAAGCCACAACAGGGTATGTGTTTACCCTTGGAGGTGGTGCTGTTTCCTGGAAGTCTTGCAAGCAAACGATCCTGACGAGATCGACAATGGAAGCAGAATTAACAGCATTGGACACATCTGGTGTCGAAGCAGGATGGCTTCGAGATCTTTTGATGGACTTGCCAGTGGTTGAAAAGCCTGTTCCGGCTATCCTAATGAACTGTGATAACCAAACAGTGATTGTGAAGGTTAAGAGTTCAAAGGACAACATGCAGTCCAACAAACACATAAGAATGAGATTAAAATCTGTCAGACATTTAAGAAACTCCGGAGTTATAGCGTTGGATTATATCCAGTCGGCTAAGAATCTGGCAGATCCCTTTACTAAAGGGCTATCACGTGTTGTGATAGAAAATGCATCGAGGGAGAGGGGTATGAAACCCACATGAGTTGCCATGGTAGTAACCCAACCTATGTGATCGGAGATCCCGTGAATTAGGATCTGGGAAAACAAGCTAGTGGTTAACTGAAGAGAGTAAAACCTATACTAACCCACTCCGTTGGAGATGCAATACTCTCGGTAATTGTATGGCAGGTTGACGTATGTCCTAATGTGTTCCAAAGCTTTGCATAAGAAAGACGCTATCCTACAGAGCGATCTTTGGAGGAACATACCTATATGAACCTGTCTGCTGGTCACAGTCTATGAGATTAGGGTGATCTCTAGTAAGTTCATGAACAGGTCAGGAGTGACTAATATGCTCCACCCGAGGGGTCAGCCTTCGGCAGCCTAGTACTGGTAAGACAGTTAGTGAAACTACTTTACGCCAAACTGACAATTCAATGCCTAGTCCATTGTTAGTTGTGAAGGAGTGTAGCTAATTACTCTAGGTAGAGTTCAACCTTAACAGGTCTCTACTGAAAATACTGGTATATCAAAACAGTGTTTGGAACAGATGACAACTTCATGGGTCTTTGGGATCTGGTGGGGGATTGCTGAAATATTGGGCCTCTTAGCCCATTATTAATTCCTGAAAATCCCTAAGGCCCATGTTGTCATGGCATGTGGTGGGAGTTTAGTCCCACATGGCTAGTTTAGAGAGATGTATACCAGCTTATAAGGTGATCTCTTCTCTACCATGTATGAGGTGTTGGCTGTGAAGAGAAAGGAGGCGTTCCACACGCGCGCTCCTCCTCCTCCGCCGCCCGCCTCGTCACGACGCGACGCGACGCGTCGCGCCGCGGGTTGCGGGTTGCGGGTTGCGGGAATCTCGCCGAGCCGAGCTTATCTTTTTATCACACAGGAAAACTGTGATCACAACCGAAACTTAATGGCGTTAATGGAGAATGAATGTGAGCTGAAACGTCTGCCTTAAGTACGGCCGTTTCCAGTCTCTTAATTCTCCCTTAACTATGCGCGTTTCCGTTGGCTTTCCGTCTGCTTCTGTGCCTATATAAGAGAGGTCGCTCCTCTCTAGCACACAGACCAGAGAAGATCACATCCGCTCGCGCCGCCACCATCGTTCCTCCTCGCTGTTGCTGCCTTCGTTGATCCCATCCCGTCCGCCGCGTACACGGTCGACGGGAGAGCAGGCCTCCGAAACCCCGCCTCTCCGTTTCCTGTACGGGAGAGGGGCGATTAGGTTTTTGGGGAGCGTATCATACGCGACTGCTCGCCAATCTTCATCCACTACGTCGGCTACTTCAACTACGTCCTCGTCGTCTTCATCATCACCATGAACACTGACGCCGAGATCGAGAAGGCTGCCGCTGAAAAGAGGGCTGCCGACAACGCTGCTGCTTCCGCTTCGGCCAATTGGCCAACTGCCGGGTATGATGTGTTCATACCTCTCCTAATTATTTCCGTGTTTGTAGTACTAGTCACATGTGTAGATGTTTCTACTATCTGTCTAGTGCATAGTCTTATCATCAAGATTCAGTATATCATTAGCACTGTTTATGCCATGTTCATGATTTATTATTGGATTAGTTTCATCGAACAATTGCCTATATACTCAACACCAAGGGTGGTGAAGGCTGCTATCCTCCGTGCACTGAGATGCTTCGATGAGGCAAGCCGAAGCAATGGAGTGGTGCCTCTACCTAGCAGCCTACGAGTCGAAGACAATCTTATTTGGGGTTTCAATGACACCAAAGGTACGGTCCACACCTTGCTAGTGTGTCACATTGCCACAAGCATCCTCGAGGTGAGAACAAGGACAGAGCCAAGCCAGGCTCTCATCGACTATAAGATTGTTGCTACCTATCTATCACGGTATGGCGCCTACTTGGTGGTCCACTGCCCCGAGCTACTCCCCGGGGAGAGAAAATTACAAATAACCACCACAATTGTGGCTAGGTTTTCGTAAAACCACCGCGATTCCCAGAAATTGCGCGTGGCCACCGGTCCAGCGCTAATTATTTTCAAGAAGCCACCACTCGTCAGTTAAGCGGCCGCGACGCTCACTTAAGCCTTATTATGACAGGGGGGCCCATTTGTCAGGGGACACGTGGCAGTCCTGACACCCTCCCGTTAACGTTAACGGCCGCAACTGCTGAACTAAATGGAGCAGTTGACTTCGTCGTTCCCATTTCAATTCGCTCAACCGTTCCCCGCTGTGCTTGGCCGATCTTCGCCGCCGCCGCCACCGCCGACGTAGATCCGCGCCGCCGCCGCCACGCAATGCCGAGTTGGAACGACAACGAGTCGGATGAGTCGTACGTTTGGCCGGTGAGTACTATATTTCTTGTCCGAGTTGGGGAGTTTTAGGGTTTGCACTCTGTGATTTGAGATTTTTTCGATCTGCAGTACAATGGGGTAGAGTACTCACCAGAGACTGTCGATGACCCTGATTTCTGCGGCATTGATGATGAAACTACTGTTGTTTGTCGTCTCCACGAAGCAAAGCCAGAGAGGCGTGTTTGTTTCGAGGGCACCAGCACTGGGAGAAGATTCTATGGTTGTTCAGTGTACCATGTGAGTGAAATTTGCTTCTTTTTAGTAACACATTCAGTTACTTTGCATATTCAATTAAGAAAATTCAGTTTGAGGTGGGAGAAGGTTCAATTCTGTATATTGTAGCCGTAAAATTCAGTTAAGCATCACATTCAGTTAAGCATCACTACAGTTAAGGGTTCAATTCAGTAAACTGTAGCTGTAAAATTCAGTTAGGCAAGACATTCATTTAACAGTAGCTGTAAATTCAGTAAAATTCATTTAACAGTAGCTGTAAAATTCAGTTAGGCAAGACAATCATTTAACAGTAGCTGTAAAATTCAGTTAACATGTAAAATTCAGTAAAATTCACATTTAGTTAAGCATTACTACAGTTAAGCCACACATTTAGTTAAAAGTATGTAGAAACTTCAGTTAACATGTTGTTAATTTACAGGCTATCACCAACAGTGGATTTGTTGCATGGATTGATCCAGAGTGGCCTATCCAGCTAAGGAAAGCCCTTGGCAAATTGTGGGGAATGTATGAGGGCTCAGTTAGTCTCAGAATTGAGGAAAATCATAAATCTGCAAAGGAGATTTATGATTTACAACAGGATAAACTTAAGATGCAGGAGAAGTATGATGCCATGGTTCAGGATATTAACAGGTTCATTGGTCAAAATGTGAAAAAGACCATGAGAGAGAACTACAAGCGTATAATGGAGGGAGCTAGTGCAAGTGTTGCAGGACTTATAGATGAGGGGTCACTTGAGGAGGAGGCACTGCTAGAGGTTGTTAAGCTCAGGAAAGTCAATGAGGATTTGGCAAAAGAGAATGAGGAGCTCAAGAAATCTCTGCAGGTGATGAAGGAGGAAAAGAAGAATCTGGAGTACAATCTGTTTGATCTTTTGAAAGCAAGTGACCAGAACAAGCAGAAGCTGAAGGATATCAAGGCAATATGTGAAAGGGTAGACATGAATTCCTGATTAGTTTGTAGTTGAGTAGACTGATGGTATTATCTATGTATCTAAATGTGTGAACTAAGTTGCAGCTGAGGCTGGTACTTATTATGTTGTATTGTTTGAATTGTGTTGTAACTGAATGTTTTCAAATTATCTGAATGTCTGTTGCTGTGAACTTCTTCAAGATATGTGTGTGCTGCTATCTTCAGTTTTTTATCAGAAACCACCAGTATTCAGGTGAATGGTTTCAGTAAACCACCAGAACATTGGGAACATCAGTGTGATCTGGCAGCTACTGATGCCCCAAACTGCAGTGGTATATTTGCCCAAACAATGAAACTAGTACAACAAGCAGATGTCAACATAGGTCCACATCTTAATATAGGTTCAACATATTACAGAGCAAAGTTGCACAATTAAGCTAGGTTCAGTACACAAATTCTTGAACACACCAGTTGGAACAGACCAACTGGGGTTTACATCAGAAAGAAAACACTGTTTGGACCCAGATAAATTATATTGTTCAACTGGATCATCTGATACTCCTAGTGGTGTTGCCTACCCCTCCTTGTTCTGGTTCTGGATATCCTTCATTGTTATCTTGTCTATTCCTGATGCTGTGAAGTAACCATAAAGCCTGGAGTTTGTCTTTCTCTTTCTTGCAGGCCTGATTGCATTGCCAGATGTCCTTGGAGGCCTGAAAGCCTGTGCAGCTGAGGCTTGTGCTTGAGGAGCAGATGTAGTAGGGGCCATTCTTGTTGCAGCAGCTGTAGCAGGTGTAGCAGATGGAGTTGTTCTTGCAGAAGAAGAAGGTGTAGCTGATCTCCTGGGTGGTGCTGGTGGTGCAGGTGGTGCTGATGGTGCTGGTGGTGCAGGTGGAAGATCAGTTGCCCTGTTTTCCTGCAATTAACCAAGACCGTTAGAACATAGAAGCTAGGTGTTCTAAGTAAATATTAATTATAATTCAGTAGAGGACCTGATGCTGATTTTTTCTGCTTTGCAATGATGGCTTAAGCCTAGTTCCACAGTTTGTGTACCTATGCCCTAGCAGGCCACATTTGCTGCAAGTAATTGTCCCCATTCTTGATGTTTGTGGAGGTGCTGGGACTTCAAATTGTCCTTTTCTTCTCTTTGTTTGCTTCCTACCAAGTGAAGCTGAAAATACTGGAGGATCTATGTCTGTTGTATCTGTTTTGGTCCACTGGTCTTGACCTGGAACTGGCTGAATGACTGGTGCATATGCCTCTTTGTACATGTCTTTCTTGAAAAAATCATGCACAAAGTCCTCTGGATGCTGGTAGGACTTGTAGATTGCTGAAATTGCATGACTGCAAGGAATTCCTGTCATGTCCCATCTCCTGCAGCCACAAGTCTTATCCAAGATGTTAACAGCATATTGCCTGTCCACACTACTGCTAACCTCCCACAAACCATCGACTGCTTTTCTTGCTCTGCATAGCCTTGACCATCTCTTATTTTCTTCTATTTTCTCTGTGTAAGTAGGGGTGATCTCCTATCTTGCTTTCTCTGCTCCAGATCTTTTCTCTTCATTCCTAACCATTAGCTTCTTCCTTATGCTGTCAAACATGGTTTGCACTGGTTTGCCTCTGATATCAAGTATCATCCTGTTGAACACCTCACTGAGATTGTTGACCACAAGATCAGTTTTACGGTTGACATCCATGGCATACCTAGCCCAAGCAGAAACAGGAATTTTCATTATCCACTCCCAAGCAGGTTCACTTTCCTCCTTCATCTTGGCCATGGCAACATCAAATCCATTTTGTGTGTAAGAGTAGCTAGCTTGGTCCATAAACTTTTTCAGTTCTTCCCCTCTATAACCAGCTAGCTGAAAATTGGCATAGATGTGCCTCAAACTGAACCTCTGTGGGCAGTTGGGAAACACTTGGTTGACTGCATTTAGTAAACCCTGTTGGCAGAAAAAAATAGTACATGTAACATGATGTAGACATTCGATAAAGTTGTCGACAGTCGACAAAGTTGTCGACAGTCGATAAAGTTATCGACATTCTCGACAGTCGATAACTTTATCGACTGTCGATAACTTTATGGACAGTAAATGCAAGAACTAGAAATGCACTAGGCTATAAATGCAAGAACTATAAATGCACTGGACTTTATGCACTGGACTACCTTTTGCCTATCAGAAATTATGGTGTACAAGCCAAATTTTCCTGACTCTCCACCAATAGCATACTTCAGCTGTGTAAGAAACCAAGCCCAGCTAGATGTCTCCTCCTTGTCCACCAAACCAAACGCAAGAGGAAAGATATTATTGTTTCCATCTCTGCCAGTGGCTGCTAGGATCTGTTGCCCAGTTGTTAGCTTCACAAAACAGTCATCCAATCCTTCAAGAATAAATGAATATATTACAAATCATGCATAAGAGTAAGAGAATAGTCACAAAGTAAAAGAAATCATGTACACTTACCAACGAAGGGTCTACACCCATTCAGAAATCCTTTCACAGAGGATCCAAGGCAGTAGAACAACCCATGAAATCTTGGGTTGTTGCTAGGATGCTCTGCAACCATCTTTGTGGTCACAATGCACCTAGAGGCAGGGTTTGTGTCCAGTACAGTCGAAGATAATCCCTCAACCTTCTGTACTGTTTAACTTGATCACCTAATACCACCTGCATTGCTTGTTTCTTTGCTCTCCAAGCCATCATCTTGTGCACTTGAACTCCATATTTCTCCTTTGTTGTTTCCCTAACAGCCTCAATGCCTGTCCTAGGGTCTATTCTTATACTTGACTCACACTCCTTGGCTAGCCACTTACCTGTCACCTTGCATCCTTCACCTGATGTGGCACATGTATGCTCCAGTTGCATTTTCCTGAGACAGAAAGTCTTCTCACCCTTAATGACTGACCCAACCATCATAAAAGGGCATTTCTTCCTTGTCTCCAGCTGCTCACTATCCTCTGTCAAATCCTCCATCTCTATCTCTTTATCTTTCTCTTTCTTTGTCTTCTTACCAGTAGAGCAAACAACAATGACCCTATCTTTGCAATTTCTCTAGTACTTGAAATTTCTGAGTTGTGCAATGTGCAGTGTCTGCACTGCCCTTCTAAACTGATATACATCAACAAAACACATCTGGAAGCACAAACCTTCCTCTGGATGCAGTCTAGATTCATCATACCACACCCTTGGTTCTTTCTTTTTGGCCCTGCTTTTCTTTCCTCTTGGCAGAGCCCAAGACATCAGCTTTGCACCATCATCATCATCTTCATGCAGCTCCCACTGTTTGCCTTCATCATCAGAAGGCACATAATCTGCTGGAGTTGTGCTCTGCTGACTGCAATGAGATCTTGTGCTGGGTCCTTCATGCTTACTCTTCTTGGTAGGTGCTTCTTCCTGCTCACTGTCATCACTGTCATCAGATGTACAGTCATCTAAATCCACAAACAGCTCATCTGGCTCATCTGAATCTTCAGTTCCAGTTGGCTTATTTCTCTTCTTCTTCTTCTTCTTCTTCTTCTTCTTCTTCTTCTTCTTCTTCTTCTTCTTCTTCTTCTTCTTCTTCTGCTTTATATCACATAACTTCAGTCCCAAATCTTCATCTGAATCAGAGAGCTCAGTAGCATCTGTGTCACTGTAAATATCCTCTACTTGCACTGGTTCTTTTCCTTTGCTGCAGCTTTGTTGAGTGAACAAATATTCTAGCTCTGGCTCCTGAACAGCTACTATGCTCTGCTCTAAATGGATGTTGCAGCTCAGTTGTGTCTCCAAATAAAGCATCTCTGAATCTTCAGATAGGTTAACACATTCCTGGCTAGGAATGATTACACCATCTTCATCCACTGCATAGATAATTGGCACACCAATCTCTGCAATTGGCAATTGTTCTTCAACAGTTGGAGTGTTCAAGTCTGAAGGAAGCCTGCTACTTGCTGCAATTACAGTGACACTTACACACTTCATCTCCTCGTACTGCTCCACCATCTTCTCCACCTTTGCCATTCCATCTAACAGTTCCATCCCACTAACCCCTTTATCCTTCTCTCTCACGTAGTACATGCTGTCAGTAATTCCGTATCCCTCTGTCTCGATTAGAGCTAAGAAATTCAGATAGGTTATATCAGACCTGCCGATTCTACGCTCTAAATTGTCTCTGCCTTCGAAATGGAATCTAACATCCCATATCTCGTCATCCAGGCTACAGAAAGAGGAAAATCACACTGTTGATTCGCAACCCTAGATCAAAATTGAGCAAGAAACATAGAACAAGATCTGAAGACTTACTAGCAGCCGCCGAATCCGCTGGTGAACTGGTGGCTGCTCTCCGGGTTCGCCTTCCACACTTGGGCCAAAGATGTCGCCGCCATCATCGCCAGCGAAACCTCCGTCACCGCCGACGGCTTCGCAAGCGAGCTTTCTTTCCCATCGCGAGCGACACCTCCTCCCCTTACGGCTCCGCCCGCTCCGTCTCCGTCCGCGCCGCCGCCGTCTCTGTTGCTGACGCCGTCGGGACAGCTCGTACCGGACGAACTCGCCGCCGACATTTCTTCACTCTTTGCGCGCGATTGAAATGGGAGAGAGAGAAGATGGATCGAGTCAACTGCTCCCTTTAGTTCAGCAGTTGCGGCCGTTAACGGACGTTAACGGGAGGGTGTCAGGATTGCCACGTGTCCCCTGACAGATGGGCCCCTCTGTCATAATAAGGCTCAACTGAGCGTCGCGGCCGCTTAACTGACGAGTGGTGGCTTCTTGAAAATAATTAGCGCTGGACCGGTGGCCGCGCGTAATTTCTGGGAATCGCGGTGGTTTTACGAAAACTTAGCCACAATTGTGGTGGTTATTTGTAATTTTCTCCCCCGGGACGATGGCTAGTGTAAGAGCTTGTACAAGGACGTCAAGAAGAATGTTCGTGATGTAAAGATCAGTAGCATTGCGAAGTAGACACCTGAAGAGGAGTATCAGCAGTTGGTTGAGCTGTTGGGCACAAGCTCCGAGCATGCATGACGTGCTCAAGAATGGCGTGGATCTCGGGAGGCGATTGGCGGAGCTGGCAGAAGGAGAAGAGGCGGCGTGGAGGGTCCTTGCCGGCTTTTGGTCGGAGATGATCCTGTATGTAGCCCCATCCGATAACCTCAACGGCCACGCCGAAGCCATCGCCCGGGGCGGCGAGCTGATAACGCACCTGTGGGCGTTGCTAGCCCACCTCGGGATCGACCGTCAAGCCGACAGCACTGCCGCCGCCAGTGCTCCTGGTGCTGTCTAAGTGGGCTATATATACTCTTGGTTCCTGCGTGCCTCTCTACGTTTTGCTTCCTGTTCTTTGATTGCGGTTGCGGTGTGTGAGATTTTTCATTTTTAAGGTATGTTGTACTACCATTATGATCCATGTGTTATTCTTCATGTAATTTAAATTTTAGAAACCATTTCATCCTGCCTATGGCTCTGACACTACCGGAGATCCTGAGGGCGCTGACGACCTGCCTACGCTGGGCTGGGAAGCCGAGTAAACGGGCCGTCAGCCCAACATAGCCGTCGGCGTCACGAAACACCGAGGGAAATTCTTAGAAAAAGGGTTCGCTTCGCAAAGGTCTACGCGCGTGCGCTCCGGTGCTGACAAGTGTCGCAATTTTATTCGTTTTTGCTCCCACCTTTTCTCCACGCGGTGACAAGTGGCAGCTCCCTGGTGGTAGGCAGAGGATTGTACATGCATTTATTTTGAGATTCGTTTTTTAAAAACGAAATATCTTGAGAACCGTTTATCAATTTACGAACCGTTTTCACTTTTAAACTCCTCGCGTCGAGATCTTCAAAACTAGATCCCATATTGATAGGTTTCGACAAACTTTTTTTTGTACTTTGGATTGTGTATGTTTTGTACACACTAAGTGTAGTCGTACGTACAAACTGAATTTTGTAGTTGTACGTACAACTTGCTACGTGTAGTTGTTTGTACAACCCGAATGTATTTCTACGTACAACATGTCCTGTGTTGCTGTACAACCCGGTGTATGTTGTTGTACAACCCGGTCTGTATGTTGTTGTACAATCCGGTTTTTGTTGTTGTACAACGCGGTGTCCGTTGCTGTACAACACGGTCTCCGTTGCTGTACAACCCGGTCGGGGTTGCTGTACGTACAAACTGATTTGTGTTGCTGTACAACCCGGTTTGTGTTGTTGTACAGCCCGGTCTGCGTTGTTGTACATCCTGTTCTGTGTTGATGTACTATCATAGTTTGTGTTTTGTACAAATTTAATAATAGATTTAGATCTAGATCTGGTGAATCTAGATCTGTCCATACGCGGAACCGTCTCAATTTACGTGTCCATGTGGCGGCAGCAGCTCACGCGCGGGACCACGAAATAGACCTTCGCGCCGGTGTAAACCCACCTGGGCCCATCCGCGTACAAATCCCGTCTTATGGATATGAGTAGGGCCTAGATATGAGCATAGTACAAGTAGAAACTTCTCAAATAAAATATACACGTAGCTTCCATAATCTAATTCTGTGTGTAAGGCGCAGGATATTTTGTGAACTGGATCGGCTCATTACTGACAAATATTGATGAACGATATCTCATTGTTCAGGATCAGACTTCGGCTTGCTTTGTGGGCGTACAGGAGGACACCCTGGACAATCTACTGCTCCAAATGTGATATCGGTGTGCTCAGGAGCTGGCGACGCCGGTGACGATGACAGTCTAGAGCCATGGTGGGAACTGGGAAGCAGCCAGAAACGGGGTTCGGAGGAGAGTGTCAGAGGATGGACACCCTAATCATTCTAGTATGCTGGAATCTTTGTAAGCATAAGAACGCTTGGGCTGCCAACCGAAAAAAATCGATGCAATACGGCCTCCATGTCCGTCAGTAGTCAGATAAGGGGCTTCCGGAGTAGTTTGCCAGTCCTACTTGTTTGCAAGTATGGGTTGTATTATTGCAACTAATTTCTCTCCTCGTAAATATATGGGTACGCTATTGGAGTACTCTAGGAGAAAAAGGACTGTTGATGGCTTGATGCATTTCACTCACAGTACATCTCAAACGGAAAAGAGGTGAAAGCAAATTACCACCGTTGAGCTCGCTGCTGCTAGGATCGGTCCACTCCACCCAACCCCCGGTATTATTTCCGTACGACCAGCAAAGCCAGGTTAAAGCTCAGAATACATAAGCTACCGCTGAGGCATGTACTGTTGTTATACCAACAAACGTTTCATCTGCTTTAATCAGTAACCAAACTCCAATGTTCGGTTACTGACGAACAGTTCAACAAGAAGACAACATGAATACAATGAGGATGCGAGCTATCAGCCTATACAGAACAGACCTCACCGGTCTGTCTTGTACGCGTAAAATTGTATGCCGCTCAGGTGGGTCACAGGTGCATTGCCAGAGGCTTCCTTGGGACCAGCCTGTAGGGCACATTTTGTCCGCAAGAGATGACCGGTTTACTTCATGAGTAGCCCAGCTTGTACTCACCAACAAAATTTCGTTGAATTCCGATCATACCAACGAAGATACTGCCTGGATAAAACCTGCAATAGCATGAGCATGCTCGTGTCAATTCCAGATTGTGCCGCGCTCGTAATCCATATGTCTTTATTACAAACTTCTCAGGCAACGAATCTTCTGCTGAATAAGTTCACACATTGTGTTTCGGAATATACATATATACTGTAACAGTCATTGTATAACATCACCGCTGCTAATAATAAATGCAGGTTGATAGACAGATGGATGGTCTGAAATGTGTTGTGTCAAGAGAAGGAGCAGACAAACGAACCTTTATTGTGTTTGCAGAAGTGAAACTTCAATCTCCTGCAAAGTTTTTCCCTTTGTTTCGACCACATGGCGGCGCACAAATATCGCTGCCACCACACAGGCTGATGAGAACATAGTGTACAGAACTTGTGGACCAAGTTTCTCCAGGAGCCGCAAGAATAACAGACTAACAAAGAAGTTCACAACCTGCCCATTACAGGGAAGTTAACAAAAGAACACATGATTATAATTCAGGGAAGTACAGCTATAACCAGGGATATCTAGTGAATTCTTGTCTTTTGGTGTTCTGACTATTCACCAATAAGTTCTACAAAAGCTATCCGCAGAGATTTAACCACTGGGTAAATTACACGTATGGTAGCAAACCATATACACGACCTTGGGTGCATAATGAGATTGGCTACATAGGCATTTTATCTGAATCGTGTCAGAAGGTGTTCGCAGTTATTTATGTTTCTCCTCTCAATAGTATATACACAGTAGAGAACTTTTGTAGCAACAGGCTAAAGCCTACAACGTCTAATAGTTCATGGCCACAATAAAACTACCAATCTTCATGAATATGCCCAGGGTTAGTAAAACAGGTCTTGCAGTCTGGTGACTGCACTTGCTGGCTTACAACCCGAAAGCATGTCAATTTGCACCATAATTTGTTATAGTTTGGCATGGCTCCCATGAGTGACAGAAAATAAGTTCTTCAATTACTCACAGTAAGGAAACTGGATATACGACCATAGAATTATGTCTTGCTTCCCTGTTCCTTTTAAAGGGTGAGCATGTCTAACTATTAATCAAAATTTGAACACATCTAGACATTGCAAGGAAATTTTCGTTATTTTCCAGTTTATGCATTTACCAATCAAAACAAAGCACAAGGCAAGCTAGCGTACAAATTCGAAAACTCCGTATTTCCAGATTTCTCTTTTGTTCTGATGAAAAATATACAGCATACACTAACTGTTGTTCCATGCTGAGAAGGGAGAACTCTTACCCAATGCACAGACATACACAAAGCCATAGCTTTGGCCCGAATTTTGTTTGGGAAAATCTCAGGCAGAAGAAGTCCTGGAACTGGGCCTGCTCCCAACGAAAATGACAAGACAAACCTGCCAAAAAATGCTCAACTGTAACTAAATGGCATAAGTACCACAATTCTCTTGTAATTACAAGAAAATAGAGTACAACTGTGAAATAAGTTCATGAGTCCTACCACGAGCACATAGGTAAAATGCTTCATGTTCTAGATACTACTAGCATAGAAGTTAACAATTAGAAAGTTACTGTGATGGACTCTAACATACAAGTTAACCAATTAGAAAGTTACTGTGGTGGATTCCTTGACCTCTCTGGTGAATATGTAGTGTGGCTATGCATTTGGAGAGAGATATAGAGGGTATCACGGAACAATCTGACAGGTGGGGCCCAGGCATGCATGTCGCATGTGCTGCTCACATGGCAAAACTTTAAGCCACGCTAGCGCTCACGGGTGGACTTAGGATGTAAGATTTCATGTCAACAGACCAAAGCGGGCTATTTGGTTCATGTGCTGCATTCTATCCAAATCAGTGGTTTTGTAAAAAGAAAAATCAGAGTGGTCAGCAACCCCTGAAGTAGTGGTTTTGGGCATCATACCTTAACATAGATGATATGGAAGACCAAAACTAAGGTCACGAAATGCATATTAGAACGAAACAACTGAATGGTATAAAATTCCAAGACTTACAGCAGTATGCCACCAACTGAAAAATACACACTTGCAGAACCAAGGTGGTGACGATTTGCTCCAATAGCCTGAAGTCCCATTGTGAAGGCCTACACCAGCAAGGAAGCGCATCAGTAATATATATAGTGGCTAACTAACAAATTGACAGTTACACTAAATGCTCACCATGCCAAAGAAGCTTCCCGCAAGAAGAACTTTTCTCCCTAGTCTGTCCATAAGAAGCATAGCTACAATAGAACCTAGTAGCGAACACACCATAATAAAGATCCGTAAGCACATATAAGTGAGCAGAAGAAGAACATAACAGCTTCAATGGGCTCACCGGATAAATTTGCAATCCCCATGCATATATTGGCAAGGCTAGAGGGTACGCCCACACTTTTGAACACAGTTGATGAGAAATAGAACACAGAGTTTATGCCCGATAACTGTTGTAAAGCAAAGAGCGTTGTGCCAATAAAAACAACTGTAGCAAAAGAGGGGACTTGTAATGAACAAACTTCGAGGAAGAGCAGTAATAAGGTTACGATGAAGCACAAAAATGTAGCAGAATGATAGAAGACCAGCTTGTACCATTAAAGTGACGACCATAAAACAACTCCGAGAATTTCACACTTTCTCCATCATCTCCTCTTTCAGATCGAGAAAGTTCTGCCATAGCAGATTTTACATGAAGAGGGCCTAGAAGCTTCTCAAACTGCATTTCTGCTTCATTTGTTCTTCCACACTGCATACACGAACAGGACATCGTAAATCATTTAGAAAGGGATGTGCTTGTGTGTTGAGCCAAAGAAACAAATGAATAAATAACTGACACACAGTGGGGCATAATCTATGTATCGTGGTACAAACACAATATTGGGTGACCTAGACGCTCAATGATCTATCCCGGAACATATATATGTGATGTACCTGAACTTATATGTTTCAATGGATCAGTGCTTATTTTAATTTTTTAGCAGACTAACGCTAGCAATAATTTCCTGTAGGGACGGAAAGCCGTATGGTGGTTGGGCAAAGATTGCAACGAATAGCCCATTAGACTATACAGATTGTTTGATTCAAGTTCAACACAAACCCAGTTAAGGGAATAACATTAAACGACCTGTGAAAAGACCTCCAGAAGGAAATCACATACAGTTTACCAAACTAAACTGTTTCTAAGAAAAGTAAATCAGAATCTCAACGCAGCAATGTGGTATCCATATTCTGCTCCAAACATATAATAAAAGCACATTCAGAGAGAAGCAGGCACTTCCAAGGGTTAAAGCTTAACTGAAAGATGTGATAGGTGGCATAGAAGACAAGTAATATTCGAAATTAAGGGCACCTTATATAGCCACTGGGGGCTCTCAGCACAGAACTCCATACCAATAGCTTGTAAAGCTGCTGGGACTACTGCAATCCAGAAACACACTCTCCACCTGCCATTGAAAGGATGATGTCAGAACAGATCGGTTTCGTAAGCACTGATTGAGACACAACGTAAAGATTGATGAACTACAACAGAAGCTTCTAACCATCTATCAATGTCCTTGACAGGTGTACCAATTAGGAGAGAAAATAAGATTCCAAGACAGGTCGCGATCTGAACAAAGCTGCCATATGTACCCCTCACGGAGGGAGGAGAAACCTATATTCAATCAGAATTCAGAAGTGAAAATGATCACGGCTGAATTGTGTTGATATCTGCTGTTAGAAATTATACATTGGCAGGAAAACCAAATACATACCTCAGTTATATAGAGTGAAGCCACTGGCGGACCCAACCCCATTCCTATTCCAACCAAGAATCTTCCAAAGAGCATACCTTCCAGACTATTAGTGAGAGCACTGCAAAATAGTTTTGCTTCAGAATGGACCGATGAACACAATAAGGAATGATCCGTATCAAAATTATGAACAAATCCCAAACAGGCATGGTTCCTTCCAGCTGTAGATTAAGTAGAATAAGGAGTACTCACCAGCCACCAATCTATCTAATAGATTATATGTACTTTGCATCAAAACAATCTTAATAATCGCGAAAAATATCATACTAAATTCATGTGGAAATTTTCGAGGCTTGTTTCGTTGTCGATGGCACATAGTGGTATTTTAGTTCCTGGTTTATATGCTTGGTGAAAGTAAATTTCGAGTACATGGATCCTTGTGATTTACCCGTCATCAAATTTATTTGTGGCTAGTAAAAGTCAATTTAAATCCAGATTATTTATGCATAGAAAATAAATAAATTACTTTGACAGTATCATCTAATGCCTTCATGTCTATGTTGTTACGTGCGACTAGCCCCTCGCCCCTCGCCCAGTTAGAGAAACAAATATAAATTTCCTGGTGACAAGACAATGGACCTAATATGTACCTCATGCATGGAAGTTATAAATAAGCAAGTGTTGCATGATCACCACACTAACTTCCTGAACTAGAGCTGAATAGAGAGGTGATTCGCTACTCTAGCAGTCTATTATCATATTAATAAAGAGGGTAACTTTTCAGCAACTATAAAAATCTCCCAGAAAATGACCAGGTAGGCAACTAGATGTAATAATTGTTTAATACTGTACCCAGGCCCAGCGATCGACTACTCACCACCCAAAAAAAAAGGAATAATACATGCAAGTTGCAATTAAATAAAGGTGTTATCTGAAGAAACTGCAGAGACAAGGATTGAGTAAAAAGACTCGAGTGGTCATAGTAGATTAGTAGATAGAGATTTGTAAATAATTACCTTATGGCAGCCCCGACGATCATGGGCAGTGCACTAAGTTGAAAGGCGCGCCGCCGACCGATACCATCAGCAACGGAGCCACTGAAGAGGCATCCGAGGAACGCTCCCCCCAAGCATATGCTCACCACAAGCCCTGCATCCAGCAACAAATTTGAACACCTCCCGTCCTCCTGGGCAGAAGGCCAAATTAAAATGAGAGGTAAAGAATCGGAGAAAGTCGCGGTTACCTTCGGCGAGCGTGTTCCCAGCAAAGCCGAGGTCGGCGGAGATGCTCTCGAGCGGCTCGTTGACGACGCTGCGTGGCATCCACAGAACAAACGTGAGCACACGCGTGAGAGTTCGTGGGGACCAACGGTAGTAAGCACGAGGAGCACGTACCCGGAGTGGTAACCGAAGAGGAAGGATGTGAGCGTGGCGACGCACACGTGCGGCAGCGACATGCGCCACGACGGGCCGGCGCCCCCGCCGCCGTCCGGCGTCTTGGCTGCCGAGACCAATACATATCGGCATCAGAGAAAGAAAGAAATTACGGAACGCACCGGGGGACGAATGGATGAAGGAATGGAATCGGACCTTGCGTCTCGACATCTGGATCCATGGCGGCGTCCCTGGACGGCACGCGCTTGTAGGCGGAGGTGTTAAGCTTCCACCGCATCGCCGCTGCCAAAGCAAAATCAGAGAGCCCCGACCCGAGGGATTTGTGATGATTCGGAAATGGGAAGGTGAGAGAGGAAAAGGGATCTGAGAGAGAGGAGGGGCAGCGCGTGTCCTCTACTGTTATTAATAGGAGGATCGAGCGTGGCGGAGTGAGCAGCTAGCGTACAAAGGTACGTACCTCGTCGCCGCGTGCGCGCGCATCAGATCGGCGGCCTGCTGTGCTGGGATCTGGGAGGTGGGAGCACGGCGACGCTGCCGCTCGATTTGACCAGGTTCTGGGTGCGTTCGGTGGCGTAGCACGGAGACCCGCGGAACGGCGGTGGGCGGTGGCGGAGGAGAAGGCGAGGTGCCTTTGCTTTCTCTTGTTCGGAGAAGACACACGTCGGCACCCGGAGCAGGTGTCGTTAATGCTGGTAATTATTTGCGTTTGGGCCCTTGCGGACGTCGGCAGCTCGCACAAGGTTGTGTGTGCACTTTTGCGTGACGCGAAGCACGCCAGATTAATATCGCAGGGAAGTAGGGGTGTTTGTGCGAACGAAACGAAATCTCCTGTGTCGCGACGTGTGGGTGGTCGTTAGGCTAGGCCGCGGGCCAAACGGCGACGCGTGGCCGCGAGAATCTAGGACCACCCGTTGCGCTCGCTGAACCAGGTCCACACTCGCCGTTCGCGACAGCGTCTCCTCCGTCCTCACCAAATGATTTTTAAAAATCATTTATTTTTACAAAGGAGACCTCAAAAGAAAAGGAAAATACAAAGAAGCCCCTACATCTAACAGATAAGGCCTTTGACAAGGATTGAGGAACACAATCAGATCCTTTGCTACCCCAGATAGGGGCGTGAACGGATAGGATAATTTCTGCACCATATCCGATTCCGAAAACGTTTTCAACGATCCATATCCGGTAAGGAATTCGACGGATAAGGATATCCGATTTCAAACTTGACACCCATATATGGTATGGAAAATAGTCTAAAATATAGATTATCTGAAATTTAAATAGGATTATCCGATGATTTTAATCCGAATAATCCGATTTTCTACCGAAATATCTAGTCTAATATAACATAATTTGCAACTAGTAAGTTATCGACTTCGTTAGTCGAATAACATCTCACTTACATAGTCATTGTAAAGATTATAAATTACAAATTTGTTAGTTATTAGGTTATTGAACAATTATTTTTGTACGTATGGTTTGACAATTTACTTGTACAAGTACATATCCGATTAATTTTGTTACCGCTCTGAATCTGTAACATCCCAAATTTCTCAAAAATTTAAAACCTTGCATTCATGCATCATGCATCATATAGGCATGACATTGAAATCACTTAAAGAGTAAATTGAATTTTAATTATAAGTTTAAATAAAGTTGTTTTCAATAAAGAGGTCTATTTGAGCTCTTTATAAAAATCTGTATTTTATTATTTTATTTATTTAGCAAAATGATATCAAAAAGTTCTAAATTAAATTAGCTTTTCAAAACATTTTTTTATGATTTTTTCTGAAATGTTTTGATAAGTTTTAAAAATCAATTTGTTTGGAAAAGGTCTAAACAGAAAAAAATGTGTTTCGGGCTAACTGGGTCGAGCCCCTTTGCTATCTGCCGCGCGCGCACGAAGGAACGGCCCAGCAAACCAACCGCGTAGCCCACCTCCCTCCCTCTCTAACTTCCAGACGGGACCCACTTGTCATCTTCATCCCCAAGCCGTGAAGAACATGTAACGCCCCGGGATTTATCCCCTTTTTGATTGTGAGTTTTTCTTTTTTTGCATCGACATGGCATCGCATTGCATCTCATTAAATTTAATTTGTTGCATTTAAATTCAATCCCCGCAATTAAATTCAAATGCATTTCAAATTAATTAAAAATGTGTTATTTTTTCAAATCTTTTAAAATGTTAAAACCTAGTTTATTAAATTGTCTATCCAAAACTAAAAATATTTTGTATAGGTTTTGTATTCAAATTCCTTTTCTATTTTGTTTTAAAAATATAAAACTGAAAAGAATAAAAAAAAAGGGAGAGAAATAAAGCCCAAGCCCATCTAACCCCAAACCCTAGGTTTTGTCTCCTGAAATCTTTTCCCACCCCCTGGCATTTTGCAGCCGCCCCCTTCCACTCTTTTCTTTTTCCTTTTTCCACTTTCCCCCTCCTTTTTCTTTCTTTCCTTTTTCTTTTTCCTCTTTTCCTTTTTTTTCTCTTTCTTCCTCCTTGCGCACGGGAGAACCCAGTCCCGAGCCCGTCCCCAGCCGAGCGTGTCGAGCTCGCCCCGCACGCCGGCCGCCCCACCCGCACGCAGCTGCCGCCGGCCAGCGCTCCTGCGCCGCCGCCACATCCGCCCGCACGCGAGCGCCCCCGCGCCGCCCGCGCACGCCTCTCCTCCGGCCCCTGCGCCTGCGCCGCCACGCACGCCACCGCGCGCGCGCCCCGCGCGCCGGCACGCCTCCCCGCTGCCCCAGCGCCCGCGCCTCCTCGGCTTGCTCCACGCCGCACCGACCCGCCGCCAGCTCGCCGCGCAGCCTCCCGCCTCCGGCCGCACGCGCCTGCTGCCGCGCCGCCGCCTGCCGCCGCCGCGCCGTTTCCTGCCGCCGCCGCGCCGCGCCAGCCCGGCCTGCTCCTCCCCAGCGCGCCGGCCGCTCCCCACGCTGCGCGCCTGCCTGCGCGCCCCCGGCCGCGCGCGCATCCGGGCGTCCACAGCCGCGGCCGCCGCCTCCCACCACGCGCCGCCGTCCGCCGTCCGCCCTCGCCGTGTCGCTGCACCCGTTGCGCCGCTGCGCTCCACCTCCGCGCCGCCCGGCCTGCTCCCCTGCTCCGGCCCGTGTGCGCCCCGCGCCGCCTCTCCCCGCCGCCGCGCGCGTCCTCCCATGCGTCGCCTCCGGCCGCGCCCCGCGCCGCTCCGCCGCCGCAGCACAACCGCCGCCGGCGCCGCCACCCGCGCGCGCCGCGCTCCACTTCAGCCACGCGCGTCCGCGCCGCCGCCGCCCACGCAGCGCCTCCACCCGCGCCGGTCGCCCCCGCCGTGCACATCCGCTCCGCGCCTCCCATTCGCCGTTTTCCTCGTCCGGTGACTTCCCCGCATCCGGCGCTCGCAAGGTGTTCGACAAAATGTCCGCAAGAACTTCGTCGCCACTTTTGTCTGAGTTGTCCACCCTTCGTGGTGTTGCTACGTGCGAGTGCTCCTTTCGGTGCCGCGTTGCCGCGACTGCCCATGTTCGTGTCTCGGTGCCCGCCCGTGTGCGCCTCCTTCCGGTGTCCATTTGCCTTGCTCCTCCGCGCCCGCGCCCGTCAACGAGATTGACCGAGTACGACTACTTCCCGCCCACTTCCACGACACCGACAAACGACGATGCCCCTGTTCCGCGACGACTACTTCCCCGACGGCGACTACTTCATCTACGGACCGAAGACGTCGGTTTCGAACCCTATCTCTCCCGATCCAACGTGCGAACCCAAACCCTAACCCTAAACCTATTTTTTATTAAATGTCATCTATCTTGTGCATTTCGCATCATAATTACATGTTTTGCATCTCTTGGGTTTGCGGGTGTAGCTTTTCACCTAAATAATAAATATGGAATGTGTGGGGCAAATCAATATATGTATTGCCCCATTCCATTTAATTTGACTAGATCATCTTTGCCATGTCCTGCCATGTTAATGAACATTTAATTTGTGGAGTAGATAAATAACTTGCACCTAATATTAATTGTCAGAATCCCGGTTCCGCTTAATTTGGATTAAGTGCATCTCGCATTGCATCTTGCCATGTCATTCATCTGTCGCATGATCATGCTGGATCTTTTGCCGTAGTTGTAAAATGCATCTGTTACGCTTTCCAGTGTTTGTTGCTTCTTCGCGGATACGACGTTGAGATGCGTGAGTAACGACAAGATCTGCTTCCATGCGGGATTCCAGGCAAGCAAAATTTGCTTGTTTACCTATACATTGTCTTTCATTCCTGCCGTTGATCTCTGCTACCCTTGTTATCGATTCTTATCGCGATCCCATCACATGTTTATCCTGCAGCCCATACAGCTTTATTCTCACAACCTAATACCCGTTGCATGTTTATCTGTTGGCCTTGCGAGTCGTAGCGCATGCTTAGAGTTGATTGTGCGAGTCGTCTGTTGGTCTTATGTTTCATCTGCTTAGTATGATATATTATTCTACCTTAATAAAATGTTGTATTATATTGGGGTATCATAATTAAAAGGTAAGGCACCAGGCGGAAGGCCTTGCGAGGTGTTTTGTTCTGCTCAGTGTCGACCTAGGAACTGAGATTTTGTCCTCGGATCCAATTTTTGAGCGCACTAACCACTTGTGGGAGGCCCAATGGAGCCCCCCTCGACTTTGAACGGATCTACAGCTTGTCCATGGGCCGCAACTAGTTCGGGTTTTCCATTTGCTCATATGCATGTGCGTGATGAGGATGATGATGATGAGAGGGTATGTGATACGGGGGGTCATATAGGTGTGGTGCGCGCGAAGCGGACAGTTCCTACTGTGGTTTGAGCCGCATGGCGCGTGGACACAAACTAATGAGTCCGCAATTGAGATTCGGTCGGACTCCTGACGCGTGTAACAACTCATATGGGTGGCACTTGGACTTGCTGTAGTGAAGGAATAAGTCGTGTTGAGAAGCCCTGATGCTTGCTTGGGTTGATCATACGAGTATGGGTACTGTAGTGCACCCCTGCAGGGTATAATCTTATCGATGAGCCGTGTCCACGGTTATGGACGACTTTGGTGATGATGCTGGCTAACAAGATCTAGACAACTTGCACCTAATTAATGTTAATTAATTTGATTAGTAACATAGAATTACTTTCACAATATATTATAAATAAAAACTGTTCAATGTGTGAGTTTCCCGAATTGCTTCCTCATATTTGGTTGAGGGGGTTAATTCGAGAATGGGTTATGTTTGGTGTTAGTTGTAGATGTTTACTTTATGCGCTCTCTTATCCCTCTCTGATTAGACGGAAGTTGTAGCGTGTCTCTTTAGGTTGCTAGTGCTGCTGCCGCTAAGTCCACCTCCCCTATATTTTGGGAGATGGTGTAGAAAGTAGGCAAGTCGGTTTTGCTTGCCAGGGAGTGCCCTGACCCTCTTTTGAGATGTGCTTTATGTGCAGTCAACAGGTTTGAAGTCTGACGACGTTAGCTTGGGAATCCCTCCGGCTTGGCTGGGTAGGGATATGGCGCCATTGCTTATCTTCAGGACTCTTAGTCCAATTTGCATCTTATCCGTAGTCGGATACTATTCTGCTTCCGCTGTCATTTGTATCTTTGTATTGTATTATTTGTATCTTGACTCGTTCGAGTCGTTGTTGTAATTTATCTTCTGTTGTATTTGTGGATGTATCGGAACTGTTGTAATGTTATCACAATTCCACCCACATAATGCGCATGTTTCGGCGTGCACATTATGTCTGGTGGGCGACCTAAAATCGTTATTATGCGGATTTCGGCGGGAACGCTTAAATCTACATAGTACCGATTTTAGGGCGTCACAGAACACGAACTCACCGAAACCTAGTTTGTTACGGATCAAAATCCGTTGGAAAATCGCGATTAAATCGCTCCCCTCCTTCCCCATATAAACCCCCTCTCCGCCGCCGTTCCCCGCGCCCAAAAACCCTAACCAATACTCGCCGAAATCGCGGGAACGAGAGATTCCATCTCCGACATTGCCGCCGCCGCGTTTCGCTCAGTTCCGGTGAGTACGGCACCCGAGCCCCACCTCAACACCCCCTCTGCGACTCCCTGCCCTCGTACGCACCTAACGGGCTTGCTCCGGCCTCCTTTTTTGCACCAGGGCGACGTATCCGTCGACGACCCGACGCCGCCGTCCGCCGCTCATCTCCGACGAGCACGCAAGGGGAGGAGAAGGCCACCTCGACCGCACCTACCTCGCCATAGAGTTCGCCACGACGATCCGCTTCAAGTGGTGAGTAAAACCCCCTCCGATCGTGCGTCTGTTAGCCTTAGCCGCAACTCCGGCGATGGCGCCACCGCGGGCAGGAGATCGCCGGCGAACCGCGCCGCCCGTCCGTTCCCTTTCTATCCAGGCCGTCGGATCTAGATCCAATGGATCTAGATCGGATTGATCTGGAGCGCTCGTTTTAAAGTAGATCGGACGGTTCGCGTTCGCGATCCACGGCGAACCGGTATCGTCCAATCGGAGCGCGCCGCGTGGCCTCTTTATTTTCTATTTCGGCTGAAAATTTGTTTTAAAAACAGAAAACAACACAAACTTACAAAATTCATAACTTTCGATCTGTTCATCCAAATTTGATGAATTTTATATCCACGTGAAGCTCTGCTCGTGTAGTTTAGTATGGTTTCATTAGTTTATCCTTTTAGTGTATATTAAATTGCGGAATTTAATTGTTTAGCTTTCGGATATTAAATCTATAACTTTATTAATAAACTTTCTTTTCAAATAAATCCAATTGTTTTAGAGATTTATTAATGTCCTCTGTCCAGAGAGTGCAACATGAGTTTTATTTGAAACCTCTCATAATAGAATTAAGGAAATTGGTTTTAGAACTTAAAACTACTATTATGCTCAAGATTTTAAATGATTAAATAAAATATTAAAATATTAATCATTGCATTTCATGCATTAATAACAGAGGAATTAAAATGGTAATTAATTTTGTCTTGTCAAGTTCATTGCATAGCAAGCATGCATACATATTTTGTCTTGATATTTTTGTGTTGTGTTGTTTGTTTATTTAGTTTTATTATTTGTCTCTAGATTGTGAAGAGGAGGAAGACCCGTGTGATTGTTATTCTTGCTGTGGTGCACTCGGGCTTCATCCCTTGGTGCCAAGTCTTTGGGAAACAAAAGTGTTTTACAAAAGATAGGAGAAAACTGGCTTTCTGCAAAATAGCCTACAACTCCACCAAGCCAAATATGCATATAGAATTAGACTTGTCATAATTTATCCACCATAGTCACTTGCCAATACTTCATTGTATTGACCTCCTACGGGGGCTGCATATTCAAATGTGCAGGTAATTCTGATGATGAGTAAGTTTGGACTCGATTCTACACCCAACATGTCTGCTTGTGGCGTATGCTAGAAGAGGAGGCCCATTGCTTTTATTTTTGTTGTGAACTCTGAATATTTTAGCTAGTCTTCATGACTATGCACTTTGTAATAAAGCTATACTTAGCTATTTTTGGATCTCGTTGTAGTATTTTGATACTTATGCAATGATACTATATATTTTGTATTGTGGTGTTGGCAGTGATCCAGGGACTAGCACATAACACAGGTGTTCCATCTTTATTTAAAAGATGGGGCGCTACAAAATGGTATCAGAGCAAAAGTGTTGCCTGTAGGTTCGAGCCCTTAGGATTGGTTAAGCCTCTTTTTGATCATAATATTACCATCTTTGAAGTATGTTGGATCCTAGCGGCATAGTGGGATGAAGCGGCCCGGGACTAACCTTACATGTCCGCGTACATGAGACCTGTTCCACAATTATAAGTGGCTGGCCGGGTGTCTGTCTCTCTCACTATAGTGAATATCCGACTTACAAAGAGTTGATAATAGTGTTGATCACCTGTTAGAAAAGAACTTCTTTTTCTCTAAGTACTTAAGTACACCACAATTAGTATATCTTACCTTTGTCTTGTTTTAACAAACTCTACCTTCATCACTTAAGGATGTCCTTCTTCATGTATCAAACCGCGGAGGACTTCAAGGACATGCGCTTTGGGAGATATCTTCTAGAGTTGGTAGAACTGTTGGCACTTCCAACACCCATCATCAAGGCAAGCCAGCTGAAGCACTTCCACAAAGAAGACTTATGGGGAATTCGCCTTTACCAACAAGGGCGCCAGACTGAACCCAAGACCAAAGACATCCAGTACAAGTCGATTAGTGACTCCTTGGAGAAAGGGCTGAATCTCGTCACGCAGGAGCTAATAGGACGTCTTTGCTGGCAATTCCAGGAGGAGTTAAAAGACCACTACTTTTCTAACCTTGGCCAACGTGACGAACATGGGATTCCTTACCTTGTTAGCGAGGAAGATAAAAACAAACCAGAACCTTTGTACCCATATCTCCAAGACTTAGAACTTCACCTCTGGCAACTCGAAGAGGATAGGCGCAACGAGCTGTTGAAGAATGATGAAATAATGGCACAAGTCAAGGAGACCCAAAAGAAGATCGAAGCCCAAGAAGAGGTGGCCAACGCTCAAGAGGAGAAGTTCCGAGCTCAAGAGAAGAAGTTCCAAAATCAAGAAAAGAGAATTAGAGACAAGAACAAGAAGATCAAGACCTTGAAGGATGAAATTCTGAGCAACGACGTCGAGTTCGAAGCTGATCGAGATTTGATCGAGACTCTACGCCGTGAGAAAAGAATGCTGCAAGAGAAGATTGAAGCCCTGGAGAAGGAAGCAATCGAGACTCTGCACCGTGAGACGACAATGTTACAGGAGAAGAACGAGGCCTTGGAGAAGGAGGTGAATGATTACAAGGAGATCCTTACGAAGGAAGGCATCACCATCGAGGAAGTCGAAGAAGATGAAGGAGACGTCATGGACAAAGTTTAGACTTAGTAGTTGGACCACCATATTCTCCCTCGTTTAGTTCGTCGTTCTTTTTAAAACATTGATCTCCAACTTGTGGTGTGACAATGATAGAATGTTTGGTTTGCAGACTCTGTTGTTTTATTAAATCAACTTAGATTACTTGTTTCGTTTTGCTAAGTAGACTTTTTCTTTTTAAGTTGTCTTATGAGTGTTGATTGTGTTGACTTGGTTGCTTTGTGCATGGGTAGGATTTTTCTTCTCTTAGTTCTGTCTATCTTTCACTCATCTATGCTGAAAACCCCTACAGATGCCTCCTCGTCGTGATACCAACAACGATGATGCCATGCAACAACTGATGGCCGCTCAAGCTCAGTTGATGAATATGATGACTCAATTCATTGCAGCAACAACAAACAACAACAACAACAACAACAACAACAACAACAACAACAACAACAACAACAACAACAACAACAACAACAACAACAACAACAACAACCACAACAACAAAAACCCGCCACCTCCACCACCACCCCCCAGTGGACAGACTTGCTAGATTCCTAAGGCTTAGGCCTAATAAGTTCTCCTCTGCTACTGAACCAATAGTGGCGGATGATTGGCTCCGTTCAGTCAACAAGGACTTAGTAACTTGCGAATGTTCTGAGGCAGAAAAAGTGAGGTTCACTGCACACATGTTGGAAGGACCCGCAGCATTGTGGTGGGAGAATTATCAAGTGACTCATCCTTTGTATGGCATGACTTGGGATGTGTTCAAGGAAGGTTTCCGGAATGCTCACATCTCCTCAGGTATAATGAATCTGAAGAAAGAGGAATTTCGCAGCTTGAGGCAAGGAGGTAGAACTCTGAAAGAGTATATGGATGACTTCTGTATGCTATCAAGGTATACGCCAGAGGACATAGACACTGATGCAAAGAGGAAGGAAAAGTTCCTCAATGGACTTAAGGGAGAACTGAAGATACCTTTGTCTGTGGCATATACTCCAAACTATCAAGCTCTGCTGGATCAAGCTATCACCCTGGACAACAACATAAGAAAGGAAGAGAATAGGAAGAGGAAGTTCAGTGCAAGTAAGGTTCATTCTGAAGGGACATATAAGAAAAAACACACCTCTGAAGTCAGTAGCCATAAACCCTGGCATCACTCCAACACGGGTAGTGGCCAAAAACATCATGGTCATAACCACAATGGAGGATACAAAGGAAATAATGGAGGATACAATGGAAATAATGGTGGATCCAGGGGAAACCATCATCATGGCCATAATCATGGGAATGGTAATCACCGTCCTAACTATGAAGGGAAGAAAGACTTGTCTAATGTGACCTGCTTGAAGTGCAAGAAGACAGGACATTATGCAACTGAATGCCCAGAGAGGAAAGCTGATGATAATTCCAAGCCCAATCCTTTCCAGAAGGGACAAGTGAACCACATCAATATGGAAGAAGTTCATGATGAACCTGATGCTGTGATTGGTACGTTCTTGCTCAACTCCTTTCCAGCATTAGTTTTATTTGATACTGGAGCATCTCATTCATTCATATCAAGAGCTTTTGTTAACAAACATGGGTTAGCTGAGGAAAGTCTAGGAAAACCTATTAGGGTAAGTTCACCTGGAGGAGAGATGATAGTAAATTCCGGGTGTAGGCAGTTAGACTTGCAAATCGGAAAACACACCTTCCCAACAGACTTAGTCATCCTAGAAACCCAAGGATTGGATGTTATCATCGGAATGGATTGGATGACTCTTTTTGAAGGAATCATAGATTGTGCAAATAGAGCAATCACCCTCACCACCCCAGAGAAAAGGAAGATTAAGTTCAGATCAACTTTCGAACTTAAGAAGGTTAGGCTAAATTCTCTTAAGGGGGTTAGCCTTGGTGATGTGCTTATCGTCAAGGAATACCCACATGTTTTTCCGGAGGAACTACCGGGAATGCCACCCGATAGAGATGTAGAGTTTCTCATCGAACTGAAGCCGGGAACAGGGCCAATAGCTAAAAGACCTTATCCTATGGCCGTCGATGAATTGAAAGAGCTCAAGAAGCAATTAGAGGAACATATCCAGAAATGATTCATTCGTCCAAGTTCATCGCCATGGGGAGCACCAGTCTTATTTGTTAAAAAGAAGGATCAAACCCAGAGGCTAGTCACGGATTATAGAGATATAAACGAGCAAACTATCAAAAACAAGTACCTGTTACCCAAGATAAATGAACTATTTGATCAACTGGAAGGTGCTTGTGTTTTCTCAAAGATCGATCTTCGATCGGGGTACCTCCAAATGAAAGTTAGAGAAATGGATATACCCAAAGCTGCATTTGTTACGAGATATGGCTCTTATGAGTACACAGTAATGCCTTTTGGATTAACCAATGCACCAGCCTATTTCATGAATATGATGAATAAAGTGTTCATGGATTTTCTGGATAAGTTTGTGGTAGTGTTCATAGATGATATTCTAATCTACTCCAAGAGTCACAAAGAACATGAAGAGCACTTGCGTCTGGTATTGCAGAGACTACGTGAACATAAGTTGTATGCCAAGTACAGCAAGTGTGAGTTTTGGTTAGAACAAGTCGGATTTTTAGACCATGTGGTGTCCAAGGAAGGTATAGCGGTGGATCCTGAAAAGTTTCAGCTGTAACTAATTGGGAACCGCCGAAGAATGTTGGTGAATTATGAAGTTTTCTGGGCCTAGCAGGATACTACCGACGATTCATTGAAAACTTCTCCAAGATTGCCAAGGCCTTGACGGAATTATTAAAGAAGGAGAAGAAATTTGAGTGGACGGAGGCATGTGAAGCCAGTTTTCAGGAGTTGAAGAAACGTCTGGTTTCAGCCCCAGTTCTATGCTTACCTGATTTGGAGAAGGAATTCCAAGTATACTGTGATGCTTCACGCCAAGGCTTGGGAAGTGTGTTGATGCAGGAAGGTAGAGTGGCATCTTATGCCTCTAGACAACTCAAGAAACATGAAGCAAATTATCCAACTCATGATCTCGAGTTAGCATCAGTAGTCCATGCCCTAAAGACTTGGAGACCCTACCTGATGGGAAAAGGATGTGAGGTATTCACGGACCACAAAAGTTTGAAGTACATATTTACACAGAAGGAATTGAATATGAGACAAAGAAGATGGTTGGAACTTATTAAAGATTATGATCTAAGTCTCCAATACCATCCGGGAAAAGCTAATGTGGTAGCAGATGCTCTGAGTCGTAAAGTGTATGTGAATGGCCTTACGGCAGGAGAATTACCCGAGGATTTATGCAAGGCATTCAAGGACCTCAGATTGGAAGTAGTACCTGAAGGGTTTGTAACCTCATTAGTTGTACAAACCACTTTGATGGACAAGATACGTGAAGCTCAGAAAGGAGACAAGGAAATAGAAGAGATCAAAGTCAATTTAAGAGCTGGAAAAGCTAAAGGATTTCATGAGGATGAGCAGGGGATTTTGTGGTTTGAAAAACGTGTATGTGTGGCCAATGACCCTGATATTAGGAAGTTAATTCTGCAAGAAGCTCATGAAACACCTTATTCAATTCATCCGGGAAATACCAAGATGTATATGGATGTGAAAGAGAGATTTTGGTGGAATAATCTGAAAAGAGAAATAGCAGAATACATCGCTAAGTGTGATGTATGTAGTCGAGTAAAGGCAGAACATCAGAAACCAGCAGGGCTCTTACAACCTTTGAAAGTACCGGATTGGAAGTGGGATTCCATTGGGATGGACTTCATCACCGGATTACCAAGGACCAGATCGGGTTATGATTCTATTTGGGTTATTGTTTGTCGCCTAACCAAAATAGCTCACTTCATACCCGTGAAGACCACTTATACTAGTGCAAAACTAGCCGATATTTACATGAAGAGAATTGTGTGCCTTCACGGTGTTCCTAAGAGTATCGTGTCTGATAGGGGGACCCAGTTTACTTCTCATTTTTGGAAGCAGTTGCACGAATCTTTGGGAACCAGATTGGAATTCAGTACGGCTTTCCACCCGCAAACAGATGGTCAGACTGAAAGAGTGAATCAGATTTTAGAAGATATGTTAAGAGCTTGTGCGCTCGACTATGGATCTAGTTGGGATGATAATTTGCCATACGCTGAGTTCTCCTACAACAACAGTTACCAAGCCAGCATTGAGATGGCACCGTTTGAAGCCTTATATGGAAAGAAATGCACAACCCCACTGTTGTGGAGTGGTGTAGGAGAACGGAGTTTCTTTGGGCCTGATATAATACAGGATGCTGAAGAGAAAGTCAGGCTGATTAAGTACAGATTGAAAATCGCACAGTCACGCCAGAAAAGCTATGCAGATTCCAAGCGTAGAGAAGTCACCTACGAAGTGGGTGACAAAACTTATTTAAGAGTGTCACCACTACGGGGTGTGAAAAGGTTTGGGATCAAAGGAAAGTTAGCACCTCGATTTATTGGACCATTCAAAATTCTTTCTCGCAAAGGTGAAGTGGCATATGAGTTAGAACTACCTGAAGTGCTGTCTGCTGTTCATAATGTGTTCCATGTCAGTCAGTTGAAGAAATGTCATCCCGAGATGATGGGAGTTCTTTTAAAGGATACTGTACCCCTCGAGGAGGTACAATTGGAGAGTGACCTGACATACGAAGAGAAGCCCATCAAGATATTACAGACAGCAGAAAAAGTCACCCGTACCAAAATCACCAAGTTTTGCAAAGTCCAATGGAATCATCACACTGAGGACGAAGCCACCTGGGAACGAGAGGATGACCTCCGAGAAGACCACCCACAACTTTTTGCTGACCTTTCCGAAGCTCGAGGGTGAGCTTCTTCTTAAGGGGGTTAGTATGTAACATCCCAAATTTCTCAAAAATTTAAAACCTTGCATTCATGCATCATGCATCATATAGGCATGACATTGAAATCACTTAAAGAGTAAATTGAATTTTAATTATAAGTTTAAATAAAGTTGTTTTCAATAAAGAGGTCTATTTGAGCTCTTTATAAAAATATGTATTTTATTATTTTATTTATTTAGCAAAATGATATCAAAAAGTTCTAATTAAATTAGTTTTTCAAAACATTTTTTTATGAATTTTTCTGAAATGTTTTGATAAGTTTTAAAAATCAATTTGTTTGGAAATGGTCTAAACAGAAAAAATTGTGTTTCGGGCTAACTGGGCCGAGCCCCTCTGCTATCTGCCGCGCGCGCACGAAGGAACGGTCCAGCAAACCAACCGCGTAGCCCACCTCCCTCCCTCTCTCACTTCCAGATGGGACCCACTTGTCATCTTCATCCCCAAGCCGTGAAGAATACGAACTCACCGAAACCTAGTTTGTTACGGATCAAAATCCGTTGGAAAATCGCTATTAAATCGCTCCCCTCCTTCCCCATATAAACCCCCTCTCCGCCGCCGTTCCCCGCGCCCAAAAACCCTAACCAATACTCGCCGAAATCGCGGGAACGAGAGCTTCCATCTCCGACATTGCCGCCGCCGCGTTTCGCTCAGTTCCGGTGAGTACGGCACCCGAGCCCCACCTCAACACCCCCTCTGCGACTCCCTGCCCTCGTACGCACCTAACGGGCTTGCTCCGGCCTCCTTTTTTGCACCAGGGCGACGTATCCGTCGACGACCCGACGCCGCCGTCCGCCGCTCATCTCCGACGAGCACGCAAGGGGAGGAGAAGGCCACCTCGACCGCACCTACCTCGCCATAGAGTTCGCCACGACGATCCGCTTCAAGTGGTGAGTAAAACCCCCTCCGATCGTGCGTCTGTTAGCAGTAGCCGCAACTCCGGCGATGGCGCCACCGCGGGCAGGAGATCGCCGGCGAACCGCGCCGCCCGTCCGTTCCCTTTTTATCCAGGCCGTCGGATCTAGATCCAATGGATCTAGATCGGATTGATCTGGAGCGCTCGTTTTAAAGTAGATCGGACGGTTCGCGTTCGCGATCCGCGGCGAACCGGTATCGTCCAATCGGAGCGCGCCGCGTGGCCTCTTTATTTTCTATTTCGGCTGAAAATTTGTTTTAAAAACAGAAAACAACACAAACTTACAAAATTCATAACTTTCGATCTGTTCATCCAAATTTGATGAATTTTATATCCACGTGAAGCTCTGCTTGTGTAGTTTAGTATGGTTTCATTAGTTTATCCTTTTAGTGTATATTAAATTGCGGAATTTAATTGTTTAGCTTTCGGGTATTAAATCTATAACTTAATTAATAAACTTTCTTTCCAAATAAATCCAATTGTTTTAGAGATTTATTAATGTCCTCTGTCCAGAGAGTGCAACATGAGTTTTATTTGAAACCTCTCATAATAGAATTAAGGAAATTGGTTTTAGAACTTAAAACTACTATTATGCTCAAGATTTTAAATGATTAAATAAAATATTAAAATATTGATCATTGCATTTCATGCATTAATAACAGAGGAATTAAAATGGTAATTAATTTTGTCTTGTCAAGTTCATTGCATAGCAAGCATGGATACATATTTTGTCTTGATATTTTTGTGTTGTGGTGTTTGTTTATTTAGTTTTATTATTTGTCTCTAGATTGTGAAGAGGAGGAAGACCCGTGTGATTGTTATTCTTGCTGTGCGTGTTCCTCTTGCTACCAAGGCAAGTGACATTCATAATCTATCATATGTTTTATATATGCATTATTAGTAGATTTTGAGTAGTATGCATGATAGGGAAATTTTGAACTATCTTATAATGCAAAGTTAGTTTACACTTTGAAAATATCCTAGTAGTGTGTAGCCATCCCTCTCCATGCAGCCACCAAAAGTTTTATTAGATGCTTAGCTATGCTATAAAAGTGTTTACTTATCATGTTATAGAAATATTGCTAAGTGTTAAAACTCTAAATGCACACCTGGGTGGAATTGGTTGCTTGGTTTATGTTGAGTGGCTTTTGGGACCATGCTTGTGGTTGTCTTTGCCTAGGATGAATCTCTATTCTACTTAGGGCCATGAGTATGGTGGTTGTCACCCAGAAGCGCACTTGTGGACGGCCACCCAGGAACAAAGAGATTTCTAAGTCCCTCCAAGTTTAGAAGCTTCCCGTGCAGCCTTTTGACAATGGGCTCTGTCTAGAATTACTAAGTTGTGAGAGTGCAACCTGTCAGCTTGACAATCAGATGTAGAGTTGGTAGGTGGAACGGGTCTTGCTAGTATGGTTGCATTCTTCTTCTGAAAGTTCTTGTCTCAATTCTCTCCTTTCCTTAATGCATTCCGCGTGTATAGGATGTTTGGGTTTATTGAGTCTTAAGGTGAAAGTGCACAACCTCCGCAGAGTCGACAAACTGAGTACTCAGCCGTGTCCCCGGTGATGGACTACTTCGAGCAACTGGACAAGGATGGACGGAAGAATCTCATCATAGTTTTCATAAAGTAAAAAATTTGACTAAGGAAAGAATTGTTGGTGCACTCGGGCTTCATCCCTTGGTGCCAAGTCTTTGGGAAACAAAAGTGTTTTACAAAAGATAGGAGAAAACTGGCTTTCTGCAAAATAGCCTACAACTCCACCAAGCCAAATATGCATATAGAATTAGACTTGTCATAATTTATCCACCATAGTCACTTGCCAATACTTCATTGTATTGACCTCCTACGGGGGCTGCATATTCAAATGTGTAGGTAATTCTGATGAGGAGTAAGTTTGGACTCGATTCTACACCCAACATGTCTGCTTGTGGCGTATGCTAGAAGAGGAGGCCCATTGCTTTTATTTTCGTTGTGAACTCTGAATATTTTAGCTAGTCTTCATGACTATGCACTTTGTAATAAAGCTATACTTAGCTATTTTTGGATCTCGTTGTAGTATTTTGATACTTATGCAATGATACTATATATTTTGTACTGTGGTGCTGGCAGTGATCCAGGGACTAGCACATAATACAGGTGTTCCATCTTTATTTAAAAGATGGGGCGCTACAGAATCCGCCCCTGAATCCGCCATCACGGATATCCGCATCCGAATCCGCATCTGGTACTTATCCGACCCGCTCCGAATCAGATGAAAACTTATGGTAAAGGATATGATAAAGCCAAAATCCGATCCGGTCCGATCCGTTTTCACCCCTCCGCCAGAGAACGACAAGCTCCAGCCACGACCATCTTCACCAGAGCCAGGAACGAAACCACTTGGGCTCGGGAAGAAGGAGACTCAGAATAGGGCCTCCACCTTGAGATTGAAGAAGCGTCCGCTTGCATCCCGCTTGTATCGCTGGTGACAAAGACTGAAGGGGATCGGGTGCAGAAAACAAAAAAAATCGTAGCAACGATATCCTTAAAACATGCCAAGATCTATTCTATGCAGATATAGTAGTACGAACGGATCAGAATACATACCCTTGTAGACCGAAAGCGGGGATTACGTCTCGCACAAATGTTGTCGATGAAGACCGACGAAGCCGACCTCAAGGTCGTGTAGAGGAAGCAGACCTCCGAGTACCGCTAGCGCAGCACCTCACAGGGCGTTACACACGTACGGTGGAAACGACGGCCTCCGAAGCTCCAGTCCAGGACGAGCAGCGGAAGACTTTGACCGGAACACCAGCAGCGCGGCAGCGGGCTATGGTGGAAGAGATCCCCCTCTCAACTCGGCACAACTCCGACAAAGGGAATCACAAAATCAAGAGAGAATTGGGGAATTAATTGGTGAATTAAAAGGCCATGGGTGCCCCTCTATATATAGGCTCCCAGGGGGAGCCAACCTCCTCACCAGGCAATGTGGGACTATCCCCACATGTCTGGTGCGGCTATGGCTGGTGCGTCGGCCCCCTGGTGGGCCTCTTGGCCCACCTGGGTCGCGCCCCCACCGAATTCCCTAGGGAATGTTTCCCCTCTTGGGTCTTCTTTCGACCAGAACGCCCATTTAGAAAAATCAGACTAAATAAATTCGAAAATAAATATATAAAATCATATTTAGACATTAATTACACTAATTAATATCAAACATATTATATATAATTTATTCTAGCTCCGAAAACTCTTTCGTCGCTGCCCGATCTCCATCGGACCTCTCCCGGGACGTTCTCAGTGATCTCTTTCCTTTCCGGTTGTCTTGTCGAAACCCCTTAAGTGTGTTACCCTAGTGGTTTGATATAATAACAGACATGATCGAGACTCCTCTCTGATCAATGACTAACTCGTAGATCTGGACCCCATGAATTAATCACTGTGATATAACGAATGACTTTCATTTATCAAACCTGAACGTAAAATTTTGAACCTTTTGCCATGGCGATACTTAGCGTGTCCGAGCATCATTCATAGATATCTCCATATCTAGCTTGACCTCGTAACCGACAACGCTATCTTCTACTCGTTTATGATTTCATGTCTCCGTGACCTAGTCACATGCTTGAAAGCTCATTAGACATAATCTCACCGAGTGGGCCCTAGAGTATCTATCCTGCTATGTGGAATGGCAAATACCACTCTTGACCCCTCGTCTCAACTATTTCTTTCCGATACCCAAAAGTATCACCGTTATTGTCATACTAATTAAGATAGACGTTTGGTGCAATCAAAGTATTTCCCAGGAATAACAATAAGAGTTGGTCTCACGGTCAAAAGCGTAATGACTACGTCCTACAAATATGGGTATGTCCATCACATCGTTCTCCAACGATATGACTTCCATTGCCGACCGGCACCGTGCCCTATGATTGGGGAACCTCGATCATCGATCGCGCAACGAAACTAGTCTTAGTAGAGGCTAATAGGGACCTGGTTGTTTACGCATCACACCCGTATTAATGTTTCCGCTTAATACGGTTATAGCATGACACAAAAATATATTATGAACAAACGAGATATGATAAAGAAATACACTTTATTAATTGCCTCTAGGGCATATCTTGTTCAGTCTCCCACTTGCACTAGAGTACAAATTAATCTAGATTACAACTTGGTAAAAGCTTAACACCCATAGCTAACTGGTATTTTCATGCTTGTCAAGCGGGAGAGGCTTCGTCAGCGGATCTGTCACATTCAGATCCGTATACACTTTGCAAATCTACACATCACCTCCTTGTACGTACTGACGTATCACATGGAAGCGTCAGAGAATGTGTTTGGCGGTGGAGTAAGACCTTGACTCCTTGGCGTTAGCAATGGCACCCGTATTGTCGCAGAAAAGGATCACAGGGTCTTGCACGCTCGGGAACACTCCAAGTTCAATGATGAACTTTCTTAGCCACACAGCTTCATTCGCGGCTTCGCAAGCAGCAATGTACTCCGACTCCATTGTAGATTGTGCGACGATGAGTTGCTTCCCACTTCTCGGGCACACGGCGCCTCCATTCACCTTGAACACATAACCTATCTGTGACTTAGAATCATCGGGGTCTGAGCAGAAACTTGCATCCACGTAACCTGTTACGCCAAGTTCTTCATCGCAGCCACCATAGACAAGGAACATTTCCTTTGTCTTATTGAGATACTTAAGAATGCTCTTAACAGCAATCCAATGTGCCATTCCAGGATTACTATGGAACCGGCTTGTCAAACTTAGAGCTAATGCCACATTAGGTCTATTACTTAACATTGCATACATAATCGATCCTATGGCTGAAGCATAAGGATGTTTAGTCATATCGGCCTTATCCTGTTTCGTTACCGGACACTGTGCCTTTCGCAATGTTTTATTCTTGATAACCGGCAGAGAACCCTTCTTTGCCTTCTTCATACCGAAACGCTTCAGTATTTTATCAAGATAAGTACTATGACTCAACGCTAATAGACGTCTTGATCTATCACGATAGATTTTAATGCCTAAGACGTATGCAACTTCTCCTAAGTCCTTCATGGAAAATTTACTGTTTAAATAATCCTTCACGCTATTTAGAAGTTCCACATCATTCCCAATCAGCAATATGTCATCTACATATAGTGCTAAGAACACAACCGAGCTCCCACTCATTTTCTTGTAAATGCAGGTCTCTTCCAAATTTTGGACAAATCCAAAACCTTTGATTACCTCATCAAAGCAAAGATTCCAGCTCCGAGATGCTTGCTTCAATCCATAAATGGATCGCTGACGCTTACATACCTTGTCAGCATTTCCTGGATCGACAAAACCTTCCGGTTGTACCATGTACAACTCTTTCTCAATGTTTTCATTTAGGAAGGCTGTTTTGACATCCATCTGCCATATTTCATAATCGTAATAGGCAGCAACTGCTAACAAAATCCGAATAGACTTCAGCATTGCTACCGGCGAAAAAGTTTCATCGTAGTCAATCGCATGAACTTGTCGGAAACCTTTTGCGACAAGCCGAGCTTTATAGACGGTCACATTACCATCAGCATCAGTCTTCTTCTTAAAGATCCATTTATTCTCGACGGCCTTGCGCCCTTCGGGAATATCCATCAAAGTCCACACTTTGTTATCATACATGGATCCTATTTCGGATTTCATGGCTTCTAGCCATTTCACGGACTCTAGACTCGTCATTGCCTCCTTGTAGTTCATAGGTTCGTCTTGTTCAATTAACATGACGGTGCAAACCATATTGCCATACCATTCTGGTGCGATCCAAGATCTACGAGGTAGAATACTTTCCTCGACAGTTTCTCCCATTCCATCCGCGGAGCACATTTCCGGAATTGCTTCCGTTGCGCCACTCGAAATCTTGAGTTCAGGATCAACGATCTCACTGAGGTCTACCTTCCTCCCACTTACTTCTTTCGCGAGAAACTCCTTCTCTAGAAAGGTACCGGTCTTCGCGACAAACGTTTTGCCCTCAGCTTGGCTGTAGAAGGTGTATCCAACGGTTTCCCGCGGATATCCTACAAAGACGACTTTCTCCGACTTCGGTTCGAGTTTGTCGGGCTGTAGTTTCCTAACATACGCCTCACAACCCCAAACCTTCAGAAACGATAACTTAGGCTTCTTGCCATACCATAATTCATACGGTGTCGTTTCAACGGATTTGGACGGAGCCCTATTTAAAAGGAATGCGGTTGTTTCTAACGCATAACCCCAGAAGGATACGGGCAAATCGGTAAGAGACATCATAGATCAGACACTATCCAGTAGAGTAAGATTACGTCGCTCGGACACGCCGTTATGTTGCGGTGTTCCGGCAGGCGTAAGTTGGGGTACGATGCCACAACTCTTCAGATGTATGCCAAACTGAAAACTCAAATACTCGCCACCACGATCGGATCGGAGGTGCTTGATTTTCTTGTTGAGCTGATTTTCAACTTCACTTTGAAATTCTTTGAACTTTTCAAAAGTTTCAGACTTGTGTTTCATCAAATAGATATAACCGTATCTACTCAAGTCATCAGTGAAGGTGACGAAGTAACGATAACCATTGCGTGTTGCAACGCTCATTGGTCCACACACATCTGTATGTATGATCCCAATAAATCCGACGCCCGTTCAACGAAACCTTTGAACGGTTTCCTGGTCATTTGGCTCATAAGGCATGGTTCGCATGTATTGAGGGATCCAAAATCCAACGAGTCCAAAAGTCAATCGGAGTGGAGTTTCTTCATGCGCTTTATACCAATATGACCAAGAAGGCAATGCCACATATACATGGCGGTATCATCACTACACTTATTCCGTTTGGCTTCTATGTTATGAATGTGAGTACTACGATCGAGATTGAACAAGAATAAACCATTATTCTTGGGAGCATCAACATAAAAGATATCATTCATATAAATAGCACAACTGCTTGATACTGATTTAAATGAATAACCGTCTTGTAACAGGCAAGACCCACTTATAATGTTTACACTCAAGGATGGTACAAAATAACACTTCTTTAAACCAAGACTAATCCCGATGGTAGAAGTAGAGGGAGCGTGCCGACAACCACCACGTCGACTCTCGATCTGTTGCCGGCGCGCATCGTCACCTCATCCTTAGCCAGTCGCCGTTTATTCCGTAACTCCTCCTGAGAGTTACATATATGAGCAACAGAACCAATATCAAATACCCAAGTGTTGCTACGGGCGGATGTAAGGTACACATCTACAACATGTATATCAAATATACCTTACTCTTTGTCGACTATCTTGCCAGCTTTCCTATCCTCGAGGTACTTGGGGCAGTTGCACTTCCAGTGACCTTTTCCCTTGCAGTAGAAGCACTCCACGCCAGCTCTGAGACCAGATCTGTTAGTCTTGGGCTTGGCAACCAATTTGCCCTCCCTCCTGGACTTCCAGCTCCGCTTTCCCTTGCCACCGGATTTCTTAAAATCGATGGTCATGTTGACCATCAACAGCGTGTGCTCCTTCTTGATCTCCACCTCAGCAGTCTTGATCATCACGAACACTTCACCCAGGGACTTAGCCATGCACTACATGTTGTAGTTCATGACGAAGCCTTTATAGCTAGGGGACAACGATTGCAGCACCCTATCAATCGCCAGCTCATCGGGAAACTTGCATTCCAGAGCATTCAGGCGTTGAACGTAGCCAGACATCTTGACCACATGCTCGCTCACACTGCTATGCTCCTCCATCTTGGCCGAGAAGAAAAGCTCAGAAGCTTCATATCTCTCTGCCTTAGCCTGCGGCACAAAGACAACCTTCAGATCAGAAATAATCTCAAAGGCGCTCATCTTCTCAAAGCGCTTCTGCAGGTCGGCTTCCATAGCATAGAGCATGCCACTCTGGACAAAGGCAGAATCCTCCGATCTGGTCTGGAAGACCTTCTTCTCATCCTCAGAGGCTTCATCTGCGGGAGGGTCACCTATGGCGGCCTCAATGACGTAGGCCACCCTATGGGGAGTGAGGAGGGTCCTCAGGTTGCGGAACCAGGCCATGAAGTTTGACCCATTGGTCTTAAGCTTTTCTTTCTCAATGAATATACCAAGGTTAAACGAGGGGCGAGACATCTACAATGGAATTTGCAACAACATGAGACTTTGTTCATAATAATTTTGAGTTATAGTATTTTTAGAAAATAACTAACATAACTCCCACTCAAACGAACATCCCTCCTGGTCATTTAAGTGATTACACTAACCCCATCCATTGCACCACCCCTCACCGTCAGAGCCGACATCACAACTTTAAGAGTAGACAATTGTCTGTCACACCAATTTTGTGACTCGTGCTCGACCTTTTGGCCTCCGTGTTCCGATGCCATATCTGCATATGCTAGGCTCGCCACTATGACCTCCACGCTGACGCTTGTGCAAGATGGGTTACACCCACCGTATGCGAACGACGATATGTCTGACACCCGATCGTCACGGCCTGCCTCATACGTAGAAATTTCTTGGTGGTGCTCGTTGAAGGAAGAACACAAGTGGTATTTTTGAAGGAATCATATTATATAATTACCGCCGTGTAACTAATATATATAATCACACAATATAAGATGCACACAAAACATCAAATGTAATGCAACGTGATATAGTCCATTGCGCCATGGTCTTCTTGGCGCTCGCAGTTTATAAACAATTTAATAAACCTACCTTGACCATATCACATAGCCCCTGCAAAATAAACTTAGACGCTTCTACTTTATCTTTTCCATATTTTACGTGTCTTGGGGCTTTCGTAAGTAGAACCGCTTCATACCTACGAACCTTATGACCACAACAACGATCCAATAATTGCATGTTTAAGCATCCCTTTCGGGCCCTACATTGAAAATGCAAGACCAACTAAAGAGAGAGAAACAGGCACCCGGCAGCCACAGATACAGTACAAGTCGTATGTCAGTAGTGGAACCAGTCTCGCGTAAGAGTACGCGTAAAGTCGGTCTGGGCCGCTTCATCAACTCGATGCCGCTGGAATCACAAGTGCACGCTAGAGGGTAGCAAATAACAGGAACGGTGCCCCCAGTGCAGAACACGGGTTCTAACAACGTACAACTATATCTACGATAGATCGGCTCTGATACCACTGAAGGAGATCGGGTGCAGAAAACAAAAAAATTCCTAGCAACGATATCCTTAAAACATGCCAAGATCTATTATATGCAGATATAGTAGTACGAACGGAGATCGACATACATACCCTTGTAGACCGAAAGCGGGGATTACGTTCCCGCACAAACGTTGTCGATGAAGACCGACGAAGCCGACCTCAAGGTCGTGTAGAGGAAGCAGACCTCCGAGTACCGCTAGCGCAGCACCTCGCAGGGCGTTACACATGTACGGTGGAAACGAAGGCCTCCAAAGCTCTAGTCCAGGACGAGCAGCGGAAAACTTGGACCGGAACACCAGCAGCGCAGCAGCGGGCTATGGTGGAAGAGATCCCCCTCTCAACTCGGCGCAACTCCGACAAAGGGAATCACGAAATCGAGAGAGAATTGGGATAATTAATTGGTGAATTAAAAGGCCATGGGTGCCCCTCTATATATAGGCTCCCAGGGGGGAGCCAAACTCCTCACCAGGCAATGTGGGACTATCCCCACATGCCTGGTGCGGCTATGGCTGGTGCGTCCGCCCCCTGGTGGGCCTCTTGGCCCACCTGGGTCAGCCACCCAAGCCCCCACCGAATTACCTAGGGAATTTCCCCCCTCTTGGGCCTTCTTTTGACCAGAAGGCCCATTTAGGGAAATAAGCCTAAATAAATTCGAAAATAAATATATAAAATCATATTTAGACATTAATTACACTAATTAATATAACACATATTATATATAATTTATTCTAGCTCCGAAAACTCTTTCATCGCTGCCCGATCTCCATCGGACCTCTCCCGGGACGTTCCCGGTGACCTCTTTCCTTTCCGGTTGTCTTATCGAAACCCCTTAAGCGGTTCGATATAATAACAGACATGATCGAGACTCCTCTCCGATCAATGACTAAGTTGTAGGCCTGGACCCCATGAATTAATCCCTGTGATATAACGAATGACTTTCATCTATCAAATCTGAACGTAAAGTCTTGAACCTTTTGCCATGACGATACTTAGCGTGTCCGAGCGTCGTTCATAGATATCTCCATATCTAGCTTGACCACGTTACCGACAACGCTATCTTCTACTCGTTTATGATTTCATGTCTCCGTGACCTAGTCACATACTTGCCAGCTCATTAGACATAATCTCACCGAGTGGGCCCTAGAGTATCTATCCTGCTATGCGGACTGGCAAATCCCGCTCTTGACCCCTCGTATCAACTACTCCTTTCTGATACCCAAAAGTATCACCGTTATTATCATACTAATTAAGATACGACGTTTGGTGCAATCAAAGTATCATCCAGGAATAATAATAAGAGTTGGTATGACGGTCAAAGGCGTAATGACTACGTCCTACAAATCTGGGTATGTCCATCACATCGTTCTCCAATGATATGACTTCCATTGCCGACCGGCACTGTGTCCTATGATCGGGAAACCTCTATCATCGATCACGCAACGAAACTACTCTTAGTAGACTAGGGACCTGGTTGTTTACGCATCACACCCGTATTAATGTTTCCGCTTAACACGGTTATAGCATCACATAAAAACATATTATGAACAAACGAGATATGATAAAGAAATACACTTTATTAATTGCCTCTAGGGCATATCTCCTTCAAAGACCACCTCCTACACGAAGGGCGTCAAGAATGTACTACGAAAATCTGCGGCATCACAACTCCAGGGCAGCTGAGCCTCCGACCACGCAACGCTCCACGAGCTTCCTCTCCAACACCACCATGGCAAGTTGAGTAAGCTGGATCAGCTTCGCCGCTAGCAGAACTCAAACCACCTGATCTCAAGCTAATACCACACTACCGTAATAAACACGAGCCGCCTTCGGACTCCAGACCCCTGCCACGATCCAGAGGAGGCAACCAAAGATTGCATAGGGGAAAGCTCGCCTGGATCGTATTCCGAGAGTGAGCGGTGGTCTCCTGTGGCGCTATCTCCCACCATGGAAGCATCCTCGCCGGAGAGAGAGAGAGACCGCATCAAAATAGAGGAGATCCAACGCCTCAACTTCGAAGCACCCAAAGCTGACCTTATTAGGAGGAATGCCCGCTCCCCTCCACGTCGGAGAGCCACAGAGCAGAGGAAGAACAAGGAGTGGAAGATCTGGCCGTCAAAGATCTTCTTACTACCCTCATACGCCACAGGGGGCAAACACCACGAAGGCAAAACTACTCTAGACCTACAGCTAATATATACATACCGAGCTGCGCATCCACATCCACACCGAGCGGTGGCGCCACCGGAGAGGAGCGGCGAGCGAGCCGGCGGGGAGGACGGAGAGCTTGAGACGACTCTCAAAGCAAGGGCGATGACCACCTTGTGACCTTCATCAACCTCAACGTCCAGAAAGTTGGCACAGCTGATGATTTTGCAATAGGCCACGTGCTTGAAAAATGTATTTCATTATCAGCAGCAAGAACACTGCTCCTAAAAAAATAATTTGTCGACCTTTTAACTCTGGGTCAACGTCGCGTCATCAGACCTGGCTGACCCCCCCTCGCCCACCCTCCTCGTCCTCCTATGCGGCCCCTATCGATTTGCAATGCCCAAGCCGCCTTTTCTCGGCCTCCGGCAATCTCAGTGGACGAAAGCAAGCTCGTTACCCGGTAATTGCTAGATGCGCCTTCCTTCCTCACTACAGTTGGGTCTATTTTTTTTATAAACACAATACAACTTAAGCACTCATATACACGTGCACACTCACCCCCTATGAACGCACAGACACCCTACCCTATGAGCACCTCCGGGAGACTGAGCCGGCGGGTTAGGTCTTGAGATTAACGAACTAACCACATACGCCTCGGTGTCGATGGGAACGTCGCCTCGCACTGAAAAATATTCCACCTAAATGAGAAACACCAGCGTCAAACTTGGAATCTATTTTAGTCACTCAAAGCTCAAAAAAATTATGATACCTAAAATAAATCATCCCCGGAGCAATGTTGTATAACCCTTCTATTGGATATGGTCTTACTCACAATGCCGCTCATGCCACATAATACTATTTTTTATTATGATCTAATTCAGTTAAGATAAAGCCTAACTTCTGTCGGAGCGAGTGAGATCCCTCGTGGTATGGTATGGATTGTTACCGATTTAGATTAGGTGATCACCACTATAAATACATCATGTAAATCATCGGTTGAGATAAGTCGCAAGTTGTAAATTCGCACGTTGTAATCTCTCCCGAAATAGTGACGGTATGTTGATTGGCACCTGTAATTTTTTCCCTTCTCACTTTCCACGCAAAAATCACTTATCCCTATGTTGATCTTACTTTTCACATCGTTTATTAATTGTTCGGGGTATAACAATTCCACTTGTTTGGGGACACAATGTGTTGGCTCGTGGGGTATAGAACAAAATTTAAATATTTTCAAAATGTCAAATAATTCTAAATAAAAATGTCGGTGTGCATCGCTACATTTTCTATTTATATCGGCACACACATGGTGTAATGTTTTGTTTAGATTCCTTTTGAAGCAGAAAATATATCTTTTTTACATGATTTTTTTCTGGGAACATAGAATATCCAGCGTAGTTTTGATTTTTTTTTGTATTTTATTAACCTCTAAAATATTCTTTTTGGGTAATGGGTGCATCTCACATATGTTTCAAACATGATTTCCACATGAAAACAGTGGTTTGACTCGTGGATGTAGATGTACTTATTATGAAAAATAAAATTCAAATATTTTTCAAAATATGAAAAAAATTCTGAAAAAATGAAAGTTGTACAACAATTATATATCTGCACACAACATTTTTATATTTTATTTATCATCCGTGAAAAGAAAGACAAATACATTTTTTGTTTAAATTTATTTGGAAGCTCCAAAATTTGTCTTTTTACACATGTCACAAAAAATGGCATGTCATTGTTTTTAACAATTGCTTTGAATTCTTTTTTTGAAATACCATTATTGGGTGCATCTACAAAGCCAAACATGATTTCCCAGCATGTTTTGGCGGCTAGTGGGGTAGTGTACCTAATATTAAATATTTTTCAAAATGAAAAAAATTCTAAGTGACATGTCGGGTGGACATACGCACACAATTTTCGTGAGAAATGATATTTTTTATAGTCGCTGTAAAAAGACAAATAAATGTTTCATTTGTGATTTTGAAGCACCGAAATTTGTCTTTTTGTGCCTATGAGCCAAACATGATTTCCCCACCAGGCACCAGAAGTTAATTTCTCAATGCAAAATGCAACCCCCTACCCTCCAGAAATTCCAAGTGACTATTACATGTGGCATGATTCAATAAAACATGTGTGCATATAAACTGACAAAGACGCCATTGTTTAGCAAAGGAGGTAATCACACCATGTGAGGATGCTGCATTACATCATTTTCCCACAAGACGCCATTGTTTAGCAAAGGAGGTAAGCACACCATGTGAGGATGATGCATTACATCATTTTCCCACATCCCAACACTAAGATGCTTACTGTACATCTTTTGTTTTCAATACAAAGAATACATACATTGAGGTTGTTTGTCCAAATCAAGGAGATTTTGGCCCCTGGAACTTGAGCAAATGCTTAAAAACCCATAGAGCACAGCTCGCCATCTAGTTCAAGGATTAGGCCCGCTTGTTTCCGAAGGTCCAGCACGCTCCACCATAATATCATAGAGTTGCCGGCCGTTCTGTGTTGGGACGATGAATTAAATCTACTATGTAAGAATGAAGATGTTGAGCTTATAGTTGACCAGTGGGCTTACGAAAATCACAGGGAAGAAATGAATTTGGCCTTCAGGTTTTGTTTGTCTCTCTTTGAAGTAAACCAGGATAGGAAACTGTGGCCACCATAGTTCCCAGTTCACGAATGATGAGTACCTATGCATATGATCAATCGTTAGAAAATATTGTAAGGCTTTTACTGGAGTACGATTGATTAATTGGACAAAATAGTTCCATCCTTGGTCCCTGATAGTATGTAAAATAAAAATATATCCATGGTCCATATTAGATGCCACTCTAGTTCTATGCATATCGAAGCAGGAGCTAATACCCTTTTTTTACAGACTTGATAAATAAACAGCTGTGCTTTACAGCTTTACTACAATTGTTTTTGATTTTCTTGAGCTTTTAAACTCTTGTGTCATCACGGACCCTAACTATATGAAAAATAAAAAAATATCTAAAAATAAATACATAAACCAAAACAGTTAACAGGAAGTTCATCATACATATATCTACGCCAATAAACAAGCAAAGTCGCATGTTGGAGACTGCCCACAACCCAAAAACAGTATATTTACGAATGAAGGAACTAAGTACCACTAAAAATTGAGGAATTCAACAGAAATATTGCCACAAAAAACAAAACTATAAATACTTCCAAGCCAAAACCAACTTGCTAATACATCTATTTTGGACAGAATGTACTGTACTAACATACAAGATTAACAAGTATGCTTACTTCCAACGGTTCTTGCCACCAACAAATACGTTTTCGCCTGACTCCTGCAGCTGATTGCCCACTTTTACTTCCTATAATAATATAAGCATACACGTTCAGGTAAGAAGGACAAATAAGATCATCTGCGACAACAGAGCATTGAAACAATTCTATCTTCATGGCATGGAAAAGAGAAGCAGCATACAAGAAAAAGTTATTAATGGTCCAGTTAGTAAAATCGCTTTTGTGCTTGTACTTCTGTGTAACTTGGGGGTGCAAGTCTGCTACACTGTATTTCATAATCAAATAAAAAAGCATCCTTCAGATATCAATGCGATAGCCAACAAGTGATTCGTAGAATGACAGCTTATAAATAACAGATTTACTCAGATTAGTTGTGAGTGTACTCCTACATATTTTTTCATGATTAGTTGTGAGTATACTCATACATATTGTGCATATTCCTGTCGTATACCTTAAATATAGTCCAGCAGCCAGATATGGAAGACATTTACATAAGTACCTTGGGATACTCCTACATATTTAGTTTACTCCAAAAGGTAGAGTGGACTAACCAGGGCCTCATCATCAAAGACGAATCTAACTCTAGTAGTCTGCAAAAACAAATGAGTGGATACATATGTGTTAGTATCAACTCAGAAACGGATCATCCATACAAAATGACCAGGATAGTTTCACAGATATGATGTATTACTATCATTTTCCCCCACATTATGTGTAACATGATAAGCATATGTCGACAGTGCTCCTTTGTGAGGAATATATTGGTAATATTGAGCAGGGACGAAAAATTAGTGTCAATCTGATAATGGTGGAGCTCACTGTCTCCATTGTCTAGCTAGGTTTGAGCTGAAATGTGGTTACTATGCTCTCATAGCAGTGTCTGTACAGTGATAGTATAGTGTTTTTTCGAGAACCGTGACAATATGTTATGATCCATGACTTTAGACTATTAATAACATCTCCAGCCGTGCCCCCAGAGCCCCTTTTTTGGCTGCGGATGGCGAAATAGCGCCATCTTCGCCCAATCGCACCCCCAGGAGCACAAAAAGCGCCGGATTGGGCCGGACATACATCTGACGCACCCATGCCGAACCCAACACGCAGGGCGGCGACGGGGGGCGGTGCGGAAAGAAAGTGCGCAAAACGCCGCGACATGTCATGTCAGCGACTAGGCGAGAAGGCGTGCGACTACAGCCGTCTTCCTCATCTCCTCGGCTCCTGCGCCGGTCAAAGGACTTCGACCTCACCCGGTCGAGGAGGGAGCACTAGCGCGAGGAGCGGGGGCGCCAGCAGCGTCTCCTCGACCAAGACACGCACCGCCGGCGTCATCATCCTCGACTCTGACGAGGAGGACGGAGCTGGCCGATCCCGTGCCCCGGACACGCCGCACAGCGACGATGACGAGGAGGGCGGCGACTACACTACACGGCGTTCTACAGCCAGCTTAAACGCCTAAATTTAGTTTAAATTTACTTTTTTATAGTTTTTATATGTATTCCCTACGAATTTCCACTATAGTAATGAACATGAGTATATGGTCAGGTATAACTCAAACAGATGGTCTAAAAGCAGAGCAGTCGGACTGACCTGAAACAAGAGAAGCAGCCCCAATAGGCCTACAGGTGCAGCAGCAAGAAGGTTGTCTGCATATGCAAACGCACCAGCTATCCCTGCATTTTGACAATGTAATGGTCACTGGATGAGAACTGAGTGCTAGCTCAGTGGCAAAGGCAACAAGTGTGCGCCTAGCCGGCCCGGGTTCGAGTCCCAGCAGCGCCTAAAATGGCTGTGCTGAGGCACACTCAGTAAAACGGGCATCTCACCTACCTAACAACATAAAGTCAAGGGAGGTATCATTCCCCCGTTGACCACGTTTGTAATGGTCACTGGATGGAGATATTACTGTGCTAACAGATACCATATCTTCTTTAATTTCCCCGCAAGGAAAATTTTCTTTAGTTGATGTAGAACGGTACAAGTACATGCCCAGAGAACAGAGATGTTCTACTTACTACCTCCAAAGCTCACCAAGTATAGCAATCGGTAACCGATAGTCGGGTTCTGGCACAACTGTTTCTCTGGTGGTCTTTGCCTTTCTCCCAAACTGCGAAGAAGGATTCATGTCAAATGGTTAATGAAAATAGACGATCGCAAGAAGGATACAGGTGACCACCATAAGTTTGTGAACCAACCACGGATACTATCGATGTGTTTCGTTGTTGCTTCCGGCCATGCGCCCTGCCAGCAAAATACCCCTTGCAGGGCAGATTTTCAGCGGTCCATGATGGAGTAGCTGAAGCCGCTCCACACGAAACCACATATCTAGCTGAAGAAACAATTAAAATTCATGTATCTTCATGCCAATTGGAAGTGTTCCACTACTTCCAAATTCGACCGCCTTCATTCAAAATGCATAAATGTGAATCATGAACGAATTACGATTTTGCTCCAAGAAAAAATAACCACCTTATGTGGAGTACTAGATTCGAGTTTATGGAGCAGGTCTTTTCAGGATGCTACTGCAGTACTACAACATCATACCGTGTCTTGGAGAAACTAAAGGTTTACTAGTGGTGTGCATCAGTGCATGAGTGATGGTTTAGACACCCAGTGTGATTTCAGATGTACCATGTGCCCAAAATAAGAGGACCAAGAACACCCAATCCATCCTAATAACCAAGCCGAAGTTAACACACTGAGAATGGACCTCTGAGAATTACTAGGTGGGCACACGTACGTGCTACCCATGGATGGCAAGAACATGAGTGAGAGAGGAGGAGTTCTTGGAAGGTACCTTTGGGCGGAGCGGCGAGGAAAATGGGGGAAGATAACGAGAGAGTGGTCGCCATGGCTGTTCCTCTCTCCTCTCCGCCTCCTTCTCGCCCTCTCGGTTCGTGACGCCCCTGAGTTGGCACGTGTACAAGGTCCAGGCTAGTTTGGAGGCCCAGCACGCAACTTCTTGGGTTGCTTTTAGGTGGGCTCTGGAACTGGGCTTTTTAGCAGAGAACTCACCAAGTCACCAAGCTTTGTTCGAATGATGCGGCCTAGCGCTCTTGGCCTTCCCTCGAATACACGGCTGCGAGCCTGCGATTTTTTTTCCGGGAACCCACGCCAGATATGAGTTTCTTTTGTAAGTAATTAAGATGGAAAAAGTAGATAAGTTAAAGCATCTCTACCAGATTCAGACAAGCCCTCCGGTTCAAAAACAAAAGCAGCCAATATACGGTTTAACCATTTTTATGGCCCAGGCACCATATATCAGCCTCGCCCAAAAAAATCATTCGGGGAAAGAAATAAACAATTACTCCGACACTATATATTTGATCAAAATTCTAACTTAAAGTTCCTTTTCGAAAACTGAAGGTAATTTGGTGTATCTGTGTCGTGAGATTATTTTACAGTAAAACCAATTTCGAAATGGTTTGGAGTTATGTGAACTCTACTAGAGATGTTCTCACACATGATTGGGATATGAGTTACACATAAATTGGTAGAATCAGTCAGTCACAATTTTTTTTTGTTATGGGTTTGAGATGTAAACTACGAAGATCTTGATCATCCGGGCCAAAATTCGGAGCCGCAAAACAGAAGGAAATATATTGAAGCAGGAATAAGTAATAAATGCATAAAATATTTCGGATTCAAAAAACTGCGAAGAGACCAAAGCCTCCATTGCCAATAGCTTCTTGTCCCCCCCACCTCCACATTCTCCCCCTCACCCTCCTCCTCGATCCCAAATCCCCAAAAGACTTCGCCTTTTCTTCTCTCATGTCCTCCTGGAATCCGTCGTGTCCTAATCTCTGCGTCCCCGTGCCAAATTTGGCTTCTTGGGGTTGATCCCTCGACTTGCTCCATTGTTCTTCCCTCCAGCTTTGCGCTGCTTCGCGAGTCTGGACGAGTCCAAGAGCTCGCTCTGTTCTGGAGTTTCTTGATCCAATTCCTGGAGCTCGCGGGGCGAGATTCGGTTCTTAGCCTCCGCGTGGTGGTCTCGCTCCGGGATTGCAAAGCCCGCCTTTTGGATTTTGCTGTCGATGACCTAATTCGGTGGGCATTCTGGTTTGATGATGGAGCAGGAGAGGCAGCAGCAGCAGCCGCCGCAACATCAGCTCAACCCGGTCGCCCCAGTCTCTGCGGGCGAGTTGAAGGCGCCGGAAGTGGCGCTGCCGCCGCAGCAGATGCCAGCGGCGACAACGACGCCTGTGCAGCAGATGCCAGCGGCGACTGCGACGCCGGTGCAGGTGCCGAGGCCGTGGCCGGTGGTCTTCATCCCAAAGTGAGCAAGCTCCTCAGCTTGAGCCCTTAACTCCGCTTTTGGTTTATTGGCATGCGGTTTTGTTCATTTCCTCCGCTCAAGGATGGAGTTCAGTTTGCGTGTTCAAATTTTTGTTTCTTGTGGTTCATTCTATTTAAACGAGTTGGTGATATGACAATTTACTTCTTAACTGAAACTTGAAAGCAGTGATAAGTATCCGTTTGATGGTCTCATAGGTAGCAGCACTCTGTCATTGATTTGGTGAGTATTTGAACTTGTATTATGTTTTAGAGTTGGAGGAGCTCTGACATGGTTCACAATGTTGTGACAGTCTATACAGATGTGCATGCACATAAGAAAATTAATGATATGAAATGAAATGTTAGTTGTAGGTTAATGTGCTTTGCACTTGATGAGCATTGATGTTAGCATTTGATAAAACTGAACCTTTGGAATTTGGAAATTCTGTTGGAAATGCATATTGATAATTGATTGTTCTGAAATTTGCAGTGATAATTCCATACTGTATTAATTATGTTGGTTGCTATTCACAAAACAACATAGTTTATGTAGCACATAAAAGGAAAATATGTCTGGAATCTTGATTGAGCTTACACTTCATATCATAACTGAAAAGGAATCTCCGGGCAGGCGATAGAATCAGGAATCGGACGCTCTGTTGCAACACCATGATACTCCGTTCCCTTTTCTTGGTGATCAGATTCTTGTTTTCAATAATTTGTTCCATCCACCATCCATGTTCTTTTCAAAACCATTGCGAGGAAATATGAATCGTAGGTCAGCTGGTTGTTTGAGAGTTTTTCCTGGAACTTGTTATTGTCACTTTGAAAACCAACGCGTATTCTCAGTCGTGCCCAAAATAATTTAATATTGCTAATTTTATATACAGAGAACGCTTTTTTTTTGCTTGTGTTATGATTTTTCCGCTTTCTAAATCAGTAGCATTTTCTTGCAAAATCGTTTCTTTTTTTTTTACTTAGTGTATGCTTCTTTTAATCTTTTCTCAGGGACCCTGCTGAAGTGAAAAATGTTACTACAAAGAAAAGGAAGCACTGTAACTGTAAAAATTCACGATGTTTGAAGCTGTGAGTATTTTTTTTTGCACATGCACTATCTTGTTAATGGCATAAAGCAAATATACCATTTGAGAAAACAGAATAATTGATCCTTACATGTTATTTGCCAAAAAGAGCAGGCACACCGTCAGTTATTAACAAGACCTGTTCTCAGTTAAATGTTTAGTACCATATTTATAGTGTTGATAAGAGCTCAAATAGGATTGGAAATTGGTGCAATCGATTTCCCTCCATTACCTCTTCATTAATGGTAGGTAAATGGCTAGATATATTATATGTATGTATCTTATGAATGCACATATAAGACTATAAGAGTTACATTGGGCTCGTAGAGAGATGGCTGTTTATAATTCTAAGTGTTTTATCATATTCTTTTTCCATTTGCACTTTCAGTTTTTGTGCACTTAGCCACTTACATGATATTCTCATTATAGCTGTCCCACTTCATTGCATTGATCAAGTAATATTTCCAGTCTATGTAAAACAAGGTGTGCCTTCTAGTTTGTGGTGTTTGTAATCAGTTGATCGTTTTATTTGTGAACACATTAATGATGAACCACTCTATCATGATTATAGAAGGTAAAATAAACTCACCGTCTGTTTATTTAGGTACTGCGAGTGTTTTGCAGCACGTGTAAATTGTGATGGCTGTAATTGTGCAAATTGCGGAAACACCACCGAGAATGAAAAAGTCAGGACCAGAGCTATTGAAGCGACTCTCCTCCGTAACCCACTTGCTTTTCAGCCTAAAATTGCAAATGGCCCAAATACAGTCAACACTCGAAAGGTATTTCCTGTTTCCTGCGATAAATTTTCTTAATAAATGTTGGCTGAACTATATGATACTACATATTATGTACATCAGTTAATAACCTTTAGTCAGAGTTGTGTTGTCATTGTTTAGCATGAAAATTTATAAGTTCTGCTGACAATATTTTTTCTGCTCTCTGTAAATGGGAAACGGAATAAAATCCAGAAACATCCCCGAAATGTTAAAGGTAGATTATATAGACGACACACTCATTTGCAACTTCATTTACAGCCTTTGACGAGCTTCATGAGCTTTAACAATTCTCCTCGGCCATCATGTGACTCGGGACAGCATTATCCCCTGTCCCAGCGGATACTATGCCTCGGGTGTTAACCATGTTCAAGCTCCAGCACCATCACGAGCATTTAGAAATATAAAAATCCGTTCCATTGCTTCTCCTGGATGACAGCGCCAGAGACATGGTCCAAAGCATAACACTGCAGACTCGGATTCTGTGCTCTGTAATTCTCAGGTTTTAAACTAGAGATCACATTTTCTGCCATTGGCTTACCTTTGGACGCCAGAGCACACACTCATTATCTCCTTTGCACAGCCAAGTCCTACTTCCGCAGACCTTTCTTCATGGAAGTCTTCATTACTGGGGCCTGGAGCTACGAAACACCGATACGCCAAAACCCAACGTATCACCGTCCTGTATGGCTCCGATACGTCCGATACAACATGGCATCTACAGGCAACCCATATTCATGGATTGCTGAAATTGATGTTCATTTAGATAGTAGAGGACTTGAAAATACTAACAAATGGGGCAATATTCTGATCTCATCTCATGCATCCAATTATTTACATGTCCTTTTATTATTTTTATATGTATACTCGCCGTATTGCTGATTTCTGAAATCGCCATATCCTGTATCATAGTATCCGTATGGCCGTATCCGTCTAGCCGTATAGGTGCTTCACGGGCCTGGAGTATATGGAAGCAGAGAAATGCCTTATTTTTTGACAATAAAATCCTAGAATATAGTTGGTTTTTATTCGAAAGGGATCTTTATCTCATTTCCTTCATGATGGAGGAGCCTGCAGCTCCTCGTAATGGCCTGTTTAACTCCCTCAGTTGAGTAGCGCTGTTTTCCCCTACCTTCCTCCATCTTGTACATTCTTTCTCCAACTTGTATTTATTTCATTTTTCTCTTTTAATTTACTATTGGGGCCTCCCGTGCAGTTTTCAACTTGAAAAAAGATTTACACAAGATGTTAGTACAAATTTTTGTGAATATGGTGTCTACTTTTTTTTGAAAAGTCTAGTAACAATGTTTGGACATGACAAATCCAAACCGTTTGGATATTACGTTTTACAAGATTGACTCCACACAATGTAAGATAAAATCCAAGAAAGAACGGAGTGAGCACTTCATTGTCTCCTGTACTGATTACATGAATGTACTAAAGTGATGTGGGTATCGTTTTTACTTGACTATCGGGACAATATTTCATGTGTTTCAGTTGCGTATGTCTGAACAGTCTTGCTTGACTATCAGGATAATTCTGGAGCAGTACCTGTTCGACCAAAGCACAATAAAGGCTGTCATTGCAAGAAGTCAGGATGTCTAAAGAAGTACTGCGAGTGTTTTCAAGCAAATATCCTTTGCTCCAAGAACTGTAGATGTATGGATTGTAAAAACTTTGAAGGAAGTGAGGAGCGCCGAGCTTTAGTTCAAGGAGACAATGCATCTGATAGAAATAACATTCAACAAGCAGCTAATACAACTCTGAATGGTGCCATCGGATCCTCAGGATACCAATGTTCTCCAGGGCATAGAAAAATATCTCCAGAAGATTCACTATCCGAAGCGCAGTTTCAACAGGTATGCTCTAAATGGAATGATCAGCGCCCAGTAGGAATTTGATTGGATACTGAATTTCAAGGGACTTAATTGAATACTGAGTTGACTATAAAAATTGAGTTGACTATATAATTCCTTCTCTTGTTATTGGCACAATTATTGGATTGATGTGGAAAAACACATCATTTGTTTTATTCTCTTTTTTGTTGTTGAGAAACCAAGTACAATGTAGACACGCGACATGCGCACCACCACTCACACATCGCATGTTGAAGACACTTTACATTGCTGCAAGTTCTACTGGTGTTGTCTAACCCAAAACTTTTGTGACTGTTCTTTTGTTCTAGGTGAATCTTTCAGATGTTTCACGACTTACACCTTCTTGCACAGGATTTGGAGGGCATAACAGTGGTTATTCCCAAAGTAATTCAGCTAATATGATTTATAGGTAATTGAACACTGTTTTATTTTAAATAACCAGTTGAAAAAACTAGTCCAGTGTGCAACTAAATGATGTAGGTAGCTCAATTCCCCAAAAGAAGCCAAGACCAAATAAAATGCTGTGGAATGCATGTAATCCAATTTTATTAAGGCGTTAGCTTTCTGTAACTAGTGCATTTCACATGGATCTGTCCGCATGATTTTATATCTGACAGTCCTCTCTGAGTTTAACTGCAAGATAAAAAACAGATTATTATCTACTTGAACATAAAGATTCTATGATTGTCAAACAATTTAACCATGATGCTATTATTTCTGCTTACATTTATCATATTTTGATGAAATACACTTATGTTCTTAGGTCTCCACTAGCAAACGCTATCCATCTTAGTGATGTCAATGATCTAGTCAAGCATGTGGTGACTGCATGCGCAAATGCAGCAGAAGTATTCCCGACAATAGCTGGTAACGGTTTCATCTTTCTCTTATCGCTAAATTATTCAAATGAGCCCGGGTTCTGAATAAACAGTAGTGCTGTGTAAACTAGTACTCCAGTAGTGTGCATTGGCAATAAAACATGAGATGAAACTTAGATATCACTGTGTCAGATGAAACTTAGATATCACTGTGTCAGTTATGCATCTTTTTTCTTATTTTCAGAAAAAGAAATGATACAATGCCGGTTGTTCATATTTTATGAATCACAGGCATCAAAAGATAGTTTGCAGCTTTCTAATTATCTTGGCTTTCGCGCTGCAGTTTGTTTCTCCGTCCTTAACATGATATGAATGCAAGTGCCAGGCACCAATGTGATCAAAGAATTTAACGAGTCATAAAGAAGAGGGAAACATGCAGATGTTTGTGTAGCACTAAATGAACCATAGAACCATGTCAGTGCTAGAGCTAAAACAGAAAAAATACACCCTGATTTCTAGTTTTTGTTTTCAGTTACGCATCCATTCCATAATTTTTGTTGTGGTTTTAATTCAGCGGAGGTAGTAGCATATTACTGTTGGTAGTGGACATGGATGACTTGAGCTCATCTACTAAATTTGTATTGTATCATATCCTTCTGCTTTACAAGGAAGAGCTTAGTGAATATGGCAATCGCTGTCACTGTACGGTCTTTTTTTAGACCGGGTAGGGCTGTACACAGTAGCCAAAGAATCTTGCCCTTCCTTAGTCGACACACTCCAGTAAGGACAAGATACTGGTCCAGCGTTGGCAAATGAATAGACTGCGAAAAGTTGGAAATTTTCTTGTGCTAAAAACATATAAGTACTGCAACTCATACCAACATACAACATACACCCCAACTAGAACTTGTGCAATATGAGTGTTTTAACTCCAGTTTATTTGGCCATGTTTACAGACAATAAAGTGGACGAGAAAGAAGTGGGGAGAGAATTTCACACAAGTAATGGCTTACAAAATGGTAAGAGCAAAATGCAAAACTCGAAGGAAGCTTCTCCAATGGATAGTCACAGTAAAGCCTGTACAGATCAGCAGAACGTCAATGAATTGAAGTCCTATATCTCTGACGATTCCAAAGATTCTGAGCCTGCATCCCCAGGAACACAAGCGCTAATGTGTGATGAGCAGGATACTACATTTGGAAATGATATTTACAGAAGTTCATTTATGGCAACTTCGTGTGATCAGGATATTTCTGAGATAAATGCTGTCCAAGAAAACATAGTATTGACAGGGTTGCGAGACTATCTCCGTGTGCTTATCACGCGTGGAAAGATAAATGGTGAGTAGAACTAACATGAATGTGTCATATTATGTTTGTTAATTACATGTGGATGCATTTTACTATTTTAGCTTACATGTCATGGCGCACAAGTGCTACTTGGTCATCAAATAAACATGGAAAAATTATAAAAACATAAATCGAGGTAGGACTTAATTCATCAAGAATATTTTCAATGACAATCGAAAAATCATGTTTGTTGGATAAATGGAAACAAAGTCACTGTCACAGCATATTTCTCCTTTTGTTTCTCAGAACAAAATGAATTTTACCGGAAACTATGAGGAGATGTTTGATGGATTAACTACCTCTTTAGTTTTACGTTGCAATCCAGTTTGATCATGTGAATGCTACTAAACATTGGAGAAAGATCATTTTCTGAAACTAGTAGAGGCCTATGCTTATGTGAAAGGTTGCCTGAACAAACTTTCTTAAAGAACTAGTATAGAGGGATTATCAAGGGAATTAGTAAAAAAAAAGGGATTATCAAGGGATGCTTAGGCCATGTACAATGTAAGGTGCTTAGCTAGGTGCTTACCAAAATAAACCAAGCACTTAAATAAGCACAGGTGCCTATTTCTATAGGAGGGGTGCTTAGCTAAGCATTTGTCTAGTACAAATAAGCACCGGTGCTTACATAAAAACCGGGTTATTTTCTTAGCACCTCCCATAAGCACTTTGCATTGTACATGCTCTTATGTGAAAAGTTGCTCTGTTACATCCACGTAAATTAGTAGAGGCCTATGCTTTTCCATGCTTGCATCTTTAAATTTCTGGTATAACTGCATGTGCTAGTCGAAGTGTTTAAACTGCCAAGCTAGTATTTTTTGCTTATTTTTACTGGTGGAATGTGTTGCTGCTTAAATAACAGAATGCAACTTTTTTATTGGATTACCTTACTAAACTTTTCTGTCAACGTCACAGAAGCCAAATCCTCGTCAGAGGCGGCCTTGGAAATGAATGTCCGGAGGTATCCTGGAGCAACACCTGTTTCCACACCTTCAAAGGCTGAAGAAAATTGTATTTCTGCCGTCAGCTCTAGGACCCTTGAGAATATTAAACTACCTGTACCGAACGCTGAATCGAAAGAAGAGAGCACAAGTTAAGATTAGGTACAACTTTAGTTGTCTGCGGCTACGTTATAGATGGACACCTCTGTGCATATAGATGGATAAAAGATAGATAGTATAGTCCCTGTTGCCGTTTCCGGCAACTGGTGTTGTAACAGCAATCATTCATGAGGTGTAGCCAGCAACGGTTTTTCCTGCTACTCATGTAGTTCATAGTCCAATCAATTGTACCTTGTGTTGTCTTCAGTAGCCTGTCGGGGATACTGTAAAATGATGGTGTCCATTTGTTTCATTATCCATAATAATCCTGAGAATGTGTATTGGTGGTCTATGCGCATAGCTTTGATCCTATTTGAAACAGAGAAGCTGTTATGTCTGCACAAGTTTGATTCTTGATGGTGACAACACTAATTGTATTGTTACATATGAGTATGAACTAAGCTTTTTTGTCATCCGCACACCTACTATTTAGGATTGTCTTACATTTTTGCTTCCTAAATAGAGAAAAAGATTTGAAAATCCAGCGGTGTTGGGTTGAAGTGATGCGAATGTACAAGAGTTATGAACCAGACGTGATTGGACTTTATTTGACTAGTCCCCTAGTTCTCCACAATAATTTATGCAGAGCAGGTTAAACTATACCCAAAATGGCTTCATAGTACAATAACCATATGGTGTTCCATACTGTGGCGCGGGTCGTGTGGCCGATCATCTGGTGCGAGATCTTCTCGGCCATGGAGGAGAGTAGATCAGCGCTTAGGACGTCTTGATCTTTCGTCCACCAGGCCCAGGCGTGGTATGCCGGGTTGGGAACCTACACGATGTCATCGCCGGTCCTTTGAGTGATCCTTGCCGGCGGTGTAAGGGTGGTGCTGTTGACGTAATTGTGGTCGGATAAATTGGAAAGTAGCCACGGTATGAAGTTCGTGCGAGCTAGCCGCATCGGGTTGCTGCATTGTTGCCGTTGGGTGAACTGGGCGATCGACGGTATTGGAGAGTTGCACGGCGAGGTGGTAGTGCTGACCGCCGCGCGGGGGCACTGGAACGAGTGCACTTAAAAGCAGTGATCATTACAAGTGTTACGTTGTTGGATATTTACCATTTTTTCTTTGAAATGAAGCATAGCCTCAGCCTCTACATCACGATGATACACAGTAGTGGATGTTTACCGAGTATCTAACCTAACCCTAGCTAGTCCGTTACAAAATATGTTTTCGATGACAGTAATGAAACAGTTTTTATTTTATTTTATTTTATTTTATTGGGTGGGGGTTACCACCGTCTGTTTTCTATGACAGTAATGAAACAGTTTTTATTTTATTTTATAATGAAACAGCTCAGAGTAGTTATTAAGGGTGTGAGCGCTTGTGTAATATGGTCCATGTGGCTAGGTATAAAGGCTAAGATTTTTAATGATAAAAAATTATCAAGTCTCCAACAGCCTGCTTCCCTTTGCCATCGTCTCTATCTATAGGTGCTGCATGCAGATCTTGATTTGATGACAATGATCCAAGATACCAGAACTAGATACTCATTATCCTTTCTGATGGAAACCATGATCACTGGGTGTTGGAGTCTATGGGAACAAAGAAATGATGCTATCTTCAAAGATATTGACCCTGATGTCAATAGATGTATTGCTAAATTTAAAAACTTTCTTTCTTTATCCATGCATAGAGCAAATCCTAGTCTAAAAGAGGGCATGAAATCATGGCTTGATACTCTATGAACTTTTTTTTATGCAATGTTCCATGTAATTATCCCCCCCTTTATATAAATGAAAAATGGAGCGGTAGGGGTTTTCCCCTACTATAGTTGTATCAAAAAAAAAAAAGTGCTGCATGCTCATACCTCCTCTAATTATACAAGGTAATGTGCAAATCAGTTCAAAACAAAAGAAGTAAAGTTGAAACCGTAGTGGTTTCAAGTAGAAAAAATGGCTCAAAGGCAGGCCACCACGCCTCATCCTCCCTCTAAAACAAACTCACTTTACATCCCTATAAACAGAAACAACAAACTTTCACTCATTTACTTTTTGAGTATTTTTCACACAAGCAGGTGCACTTAGGGTAGGATGTTCATGAGATTCCTGGATTTATTTAGTTGTAAGCATATGGAGACTCCCAATAGTCACGCCACATCCGATGCCCAACTATAAGTTGTGCAACAATATTTATACTACGCTATTTGATTAACGCATCATACACTTTATTCTACTTGTGAGAACATCACTGTACCATATAGATACAGTTGGGAAGCATGAAAATTACAATCAGAACACAGTTATTACTCTGATTGTCATAGCAGACAAGGTAAGAAAAAGGGAACATGATAGAAGATCCAAGACGACGCTCCCTGGAGCTCCGACCAATGTGTCTGACAGCAGTTTCCATGTTCAAGCAACAACTCTACCAAATGCTCAACGGCAGCACCTCACATGCGTGACCTCGTCGAATCCTGCTGAGCCGTGCGGGGCGCACCCTGCAGAGGTAGCGAAATGGTTAACAAGTTAGGCAAAAATTACTGTGATGCACAGTACATGACAAATTTGACATTCCAGTTGAGAGAGAGAGAGAGAGAGAGAGAGTGTGTGTGTGTGTACCAGTGTCCGGCCGCTTTTTGCTCTCTCTTCCAAATATGATGATGGTTTAAAGAAGTCACCATACGTTTCATACCACTTGATAAGCTTTGAATGTATATACGATGCTCCGACAGTATCAGCCCAGAAGATGAGGCCACCCCTTCATTAAGAGAGTAAAGATTACAACTAATACTCCAAAGTAATCACTATACCTCCTCCAGAAACAATATTAATAATGATGAAATACATTGCTGCGAAGAGAACTACGACTAAAAGGGACTGTATCCTAGACCAAGTTTAGCTGAGTGTTGTGTTTGGCACTGAGTGGATTATGATTATCTAGCTTTTCCAACAAGATTTTGCCTAACTTTTCATTTGGCTAATCAACCTTTTCTGCTTTTGTGGCTACTTTTCCACAGCTGACAATATAGTTCAGCAACTGCAAACTCAGCCTTAGAAACCATTCTGATATATGACAGAAAGTGCCAGCCTATGTAAGGGTTAAATTAGGTTCATAAGTCGTACAATATATAACCAGCAGCAAAATCACTGTTTATCTAATTTAATCATATTTCGAGAGAATGCAAGTTGTCACTGGTTAGTTAGGATTGAAGACACAATGAAAGAAAAGCAGTAGACACCTACCTGTACTTGGGAAAGCCCATCCCAAGGACAGATGCAATATCAAGATCGGAAGACCTGATCACAACATTTTCATCCATGACCCTGCATGCCTCATTAACAACTGGAAAGAAAACCATCTCCACTATTTCTTGATCCGATAAAGTAACAGCCTGCAAGCAACGTAATGTGTCAATATATTACTCCCTCCGATCCATAAAAAGTGTCGCTCATCTAGTACAAAGTTTGTACTGCCTTAGTATAAAATGGGCGACACTTTTTATGGATCGGAGGTAGTAGGAAACATTCCAGAAACAAAGGACATAGCACGACAACTCTGTAAATACAGAAACAGTGTTGTACACAGTTTGAAAGAGGTAGAGAAACCTTTCCACCCGGCATTTTCTTTGCACGTGTTCTGTACTCGTCAATCACAGGTTGGATACTAGGGTCGGGCTTTGGCTTTGCACCCTTCTCATACAAGTAATAACCTTTGCCATTAATCTTTCCTGTAAAATAACAATTGTTAAAAACAATATATAGTGAAAAGGTGCGGTAACAGTTGTTCTCATCTCATTCCATCCTATCAATTGTAGCCCATAGCAGAAGAAAAAGTAGGTTCAAAGCATACCCTGTCGCCCATCTTTCGACATCAAATCCACTAGACCGGACTGGAAATTGCGTGTTCCAAAGGCAGCTGCATAGATATCCTTTACTGCCAAGGCTACTCCATATCCAGCTAAATCTTGGAGTCTGCAGGGGAACAGAAACGGCCGAACATACGAACGCATGTGAATCATCATTACAGAATCTGAAAAGTTGATAAGTTTTTTTGACACGAAATACTCAATGAATGATGCCTGAGCACTGAACTTAACAAGCTAGTTTAAGGCACAGCAAGCATATCTGGAAGATACTTGAATGTCAGTTTAACTGATTTCCAGATGGTAGTTAAATAAAACTTCAGAAGGCTCAAGAAAGTGATTTATCATATGGTTATACTAAGTTATTAACCCTTGGATGATGAGAATATTAGCAAAATTTCATGTATTGACGTTGACACGGTCTCTAAAGTAAAACACAGCTCCAATAGCAATGAATCACCACCTGACCGAACTGGGATTTCAGTACCCAATTTCAGCTGATTGATTTATATTTAATGTATTTATAATTGTTTTACAAAATTATAGTATTGTTTGAGGAAAAACAATGTTTGATATTAAATGTTTGTTAAGATATCATTAAAGCCCAAATTGTTTAATTGCAAGCATTCCAAGAGATTGCAGAGGCAGTACTATTATCATAACTTAATGCTCAAGTGGACCATAACATAACACTTAACAAAAAGCGCTCTGAACTGGCTTGGATCTGATTTAACTCAGAAATTGAACAAACAATACATGATGCCGGAATTTCTTTTTATCAAAAAAAATATAAAGATATATCTACAGTTGACTGGGAGAACTTTCCTTGATCATGCACGAAGGGAACTTAAGTTGAAGCAATCGGCAGTGGTTGCAGATAAACATGATAACAGAGTTCTGAGCACTTACTGAAAAGGTCCCATTGGCATGCCGAAGCTGTTTATCAATCGATCGATTCTGAAAAGGTCAATGCCAAGACTAACTAGAAGCTGAGCACCTTGTGTGTAAGGAAAAAATGTACGATTTACTGCAAATCCTGTGCAGTTGCCAACAACAACAGGGACTTTCTTTATTATTTTCCCAACTGTGATGAGGTCAAGGATAGCTTGTGCTGATGTCTTCTCTGTCCGGACAATCTCAAGCAAGGACATGATATGAGCAGGGCTGTAAATATCGTAAAATTAGCAAGGTGCCTTCTCCATAAGCAAGTAAAATGTGAAGGTCTGCTATAAAATCGAACAAGTAAAGTCCAAGCATAGTACTATCTCCATGATTCAACGTCCATAATACAAGTGGTCCAACATTTTGTTTCAAAGTTCAATAGAATCAAACTCAGGAATGTGCGAATTCTGGATATTTTAACTGTCATCAAAATCCCTTCTGCGAATATTGAATTCGATTTGTCAATTAGATGCATGCAGTTCAACTGGTACACTGCTAGTATGCGCTGTTAACGAATTCCACCGATGTACTGAGGTGACATGTTGCAGCAACCATGAGTCCATGACACATAGGTCCTAAGTGCACTCCTAATGTTGGTACACTACTAGTTTTCAGGACGCGCTACAATCATAGCTTAAGAGAAACAACAAACCTGAAAAAATGTGCCCCTATAATTCTATCTTGAGAATTTGTCTTCTCGCCAACAACATTCAAATCGATGGTGGACGTGTTCGATGCAAGTATGCAATGCGGCGGGCAGAATTTCTCGATGTCAGCAAATATTGATTGCTTCAAAGGAATCTTCTCTATAACAGCCTACAAAAAGAGAAGATATGTTGTGTAAGAACCTAACAAACAAGTACTCCCTTTGTTCCACAATATAAGATGTTTTAGGTGCAACACGTGTTGTCTAGATTCATACTAAAATGAGTTGATGGGTACACTAAAACATGTCTAGATAGATGTGTGTACATATGAATGTGGAAAGTGGCTATAACATCTTATAATGTGGAACAGAGGGAGTATGTGCTAAACAAAATTATATATTACAATTCCCAAGATTCATTTTTTTACGGTAACCTTCAAAGATTCATAATTGCACAATAATCTCATGAGCATCTGCTTTTGGACACTAGCATTCAAAGGTTTATACTTTGCACAATACTTTTGTCGTTAAAATTATAAACTCATACGAGGACTACCTCAATAACCATATCAACATCCTTGAAATCTGCATAATCCACAGCACCCTTGAGAAGTGATATTGCCTTGTTCATCTTATCCTTGGTCAATGAGCCTCTTTTGACAAGGCCCTCAAGATTTCCTGCACAAACAATGATTGGCGCTGGTCAGTAACAATGTTGATGACGACTTCATGTTTTAATAATACATTAAGGAGGAGATAAATTCACAAGAAATGCAGTAGAAATTTAACAAAATTGACCTGCTATTGTTTTTTGCCCCCTTTGCAAGAATTGAGAGTTTACTTCCTTGAGGACAACAGATATATTGCCAACAAGAAGGGCTGTCGCAATTCCGGAACCCATAAGACCACCACCAATAACAGCAACTTTTTTTATTTGCCTAGGTTTGAGTTGAATATCAGTAACACCTGGCACCTACAACAAATCAACTGCAAAGAATCAGACAGCGGTAGCAGGCTAAATATCTAATGGAGCAAATTGAAGATAACACATTAGATTACGTTCTTGCATTAATTTAGCTTCAGTGCCGTTCACATGGAGCTTATTGAAAATTGAGGATATTTACTTAAGATCGTGCATGATACTGAGGATCATGGTCTGCTTGCAGGGTAGTATAATTAACGACAAAGTTAGACACCTTCACAGATAAATGGATCTGAAGCTAATTTGGTTCAGGAAGAACATAAGGGGAAATGATTGCACTAAGTATGGAAGCTAGAAAAAATCTCGTGTTCTCATTGGTGTACATAAAATATTAGCAAGGATTTGCAGATAGGCATCATAACCATGTATAGTCAAAATCAAAAGCATTGGAACTACTTCCACATTCGGCTACTTATTTGGCACAAAATCAAGACGGTGGTAACTGGTAACACATGAAAGTAAATCAGGAAAAGAAAAGGTAAACGGAAAATTATACTTTAGAAATACAACCTTTGTGGTGGAACGTTGGGCAAAAAACACATGGACAAGTGACCTTGATGTTGTTGATACCACCAACTCCTTGAAAACATTGGCTTCCTGCGTGAGGTATATTCAGCAAACACATGTACAAGGAATAATGAATAACAGAGCAAACAAACAATTATTCTTCATTGCTAGATGGAAGTCTGTTATTGTTTTCAAGTCAGGCATAAAACCCATACTAACGTAACGGTCGCAAATGTTGGCTGAAAAGTGTTCATACCTTCACAACACCAGCATGGCCTCCAAACAGTACACCTTCTTCAATGACATCTAGGCAGGCCTGGTGCTGTGGCATGTTTACAGCAACCTTCTTTGCCTGCTGTCTTGCCATACTTAACACGCCACGAGCTTCAGACAGTGATCCAAGCTTATCTGTTCTGCCAAGAGATCTTGTCCAAGGTTTACGATAATTTGCAATCTCCAGAGCCCAAGAGCGTGACATTTTTATCAACTCGTCAGGGGAACAAAGCGCATCAATAAGACCACGTTCTTTGCCTTCCTTCGCAGTTATGAATTTTGATTGCTGCAGAAATCGTAATGTACGCCTCAATATGAGGATTAAGAAATAAAAATGGGTGATACTTCATTCCAGCTGATCATCCATTTACGCTCATGGTTTAAGCAAATTGTTGGGTACCCGATATGTTCAATGAGACATACATGTACCAGGCTTTTAACATAAACAAGGGGATTCTTATCATGGTAATATGGTTTACTTTTTTATCATTGTTCTTTGACAGTCCTATAGCTATTGCGAATGGATATGAATTAATACAATTCAAGCCACTCAAAGAAATGTAACGAGTGAAATTAATTTTCATTATTAGCTGTATTCTTGTCAGTTTAGTTCATACATATTTTCAAACTTTGGGCACAAAATTTACATGGTGTCACTAGTTAGCGTAACAACTTACGAATAGATTAGACTCACCAGCATCATTTCTATTGCTTTGGGCAGACCTACAAGCCTCGGCAGACGCTGGGTTCCTATATGATAAGTAAAAGGAGTTCAGATACATGAAAGAACCCAACACAAAGCAAGTGAACAAGATCAGTAGTTCAAGCTTTCACGAGAAGATGTAGCCCTAGTTCCCTACCTCCAAATCCAGGAATCACTCCAAGAGTTAGCTCCGGTAATCCAAGTTGAGTTTCAGGGGTAGCTATCCGAGCATGACAACCCTGAACAATATTTCATTCACATTATACTCAGAACTTAGGTTCGCAAGGCTAAGAGACCACTGTAAAATATTAAACAGGACAGCAACAAAAATGACGGACCATAGTCAGCTCGAGACCACCACCGAGAGCAAGGCCCTGAATGGCAGCGACAGAAGGCTTTTTGCCCCCTGCATACAAACAGGCTTTTACAATCAGGTCCAGATCTCATGATCTCGATATCGATACAGACGATAAGTCTAATGAGATCCATCATACATAAATACTAAGAGAAACTACAACAACATTAGAAACAACAATGCCAAACCTTCCATCATATTTGACACGAGCTCAACAGATACATCAGGCATAAGTGACACGTCTCCTGCCAAACCATGTTGAATGTGTGAGAAGCTAGGTTGTGAACAATCAATCTACTAACTGTACAAATAAAACGGCGCCCCCTTACCAGTCGCATGAACTTTTGTGAAGACATTGATATCAAAGCCTCCGCAAAACTTCCCCGCGGCACCTATAGAAGTTTAAAGTAAATAATGACAGCAAGTGTCAGAAGTCAGAAGTGGCCAGTTTCATGGAAAGATTTTTTTTAACCCGTTACTGAATCCCTCAAAAGCACAAGTGTGTAGTAGTCCCCTCTATGCAGTGACAAAAGAAGAAGCATGCCTTTAATTGTGGTAAGTTAAGTTTAGTACCATATACGTCTTCCACATATGTACAGAGTCAGGATATATGCTTCCGATAGAAAACTAAGAGCACCCGCTCTCCATTTGTTGGTCATGTTCAGAAGCAGAAGCAGGGGAGTAGCCGAAAAACTAGAAAAAAAAATAGCGAACCTACTTGAGCAAATATTTTAGCGAGGTTCCCAGATTGAGGCCACCAGCCAGCATCTTTCAAAACAACGATCAACCCTTACCTAGAAATAAAAACTCAAGCAGCCCAGTCACGAACGAAATGACACGATGGCGACAGCTCCACAACCACAACCATCCTATAATATACACTAGGATGACCCCCAAAACAAATTTTAAAAAAGAAGGATGACCCCCAAAACCCTGAAACTGCTGGGTGCTCTTCGAATTTCACAGCTAAGAAAACAAAACAAAGGCGCTGCCTGGTAACTTACAAACATGAGTTCGTGTATGTAACAATCATCAGATAAAAATAAACAGCAGTGATTCGGGCCCCGATAGAGAACCAAACAAAGGTCCATCGTCTTTTTTGTTTGTTTTTTTCTGGGAGCGGAGAGGAGAGGGGGATCAACTCAATGATGCAGAGGGAATTCTCACCGGTGAGCACGATGGCCTTGACGTCGTCCCGGCCCATGGCTTCGGCGTACTTCTCCTTGAGCCCCTGGATGACTGCACACGGATCGGGGCACGGGATCAGACTAGTAGCGAACCCCCCGAAGCAGGGAGGGGAGGGGGAGGGGGGCGTGGGCACTTACTGATGGGGTGCAGCGCATTGACCGGCGGGTTGCAGATGGTGATGAGCGCGACGCCGTCGGCGCCGACCTCCATGGTGACGCGGATCGACCCCGCCATGGGCTGGGTCCGGCGCGAGGAGCTCGGGATCGATGGCCGGGGGAGGGGATTGTTGGAGGATCCCAGAAGCTGCTAGCCGAGTAGTCGCAGCGCAGGAGTAACTTGCACGGCTTTATTTATGGAGCTCGGAAGGAAGGAGGGAAGACGACTAGCGGAGAGGACTGTGAACGCGGGTCGCCGTGCCCGGTGGCCGGTGGGTGGATGGATCGGATCGGATGTGTCCGGTGAGCCGGCGCTGGTTTTGGTTTGTAGTAGCACAAAACGTGTCAACCCAGCCTTCCACGTGGGGGTTTGGTTCGTACTTGCTCCCTTCTAATTTGTACTGGCCAGGTTCATTTTCAGTGACAGTTTTCATGCATGAAGCTCTAGCGGTGCTTGATCTTCCGAAAGAGTGTGCCAAGATTTTACCAGGCTATGGCTGGTGTCCACCTAATGATGGGCGGATCAAGATTAATACTGATGCTGGAGTGGATGAGCAATCGGGGAAGAGTGGAGCTGGCGGAATTGAAAGGACACCTTCAAGTTTTCTTGCGGTATGGATCATGAAGTGTCTGATCCGCTTGTGGCCGAGGCGCTTGCATTGCGCGATGGAGTTATCTTTGCGAAGCTCAGAGGGTTTTCACAGGTCCTAATGGAGGTTGACTGTCTCGATGTTGTTACTCATTTTATCTGAAGTTAAAGAGCTAGCTAGTAGTTTCAATAAGTTTGATATTCAACATGTAAAGAGATATGCTAATTGTTCTGTCCACTTGTGTGCTAAATTTGCTTGCACACTTGAGGTGTCAGAATGTTGGATGTACTCTCCGCCTAGCTTTCTTGTAACCAACATTTTTGCTGAGTTTCTGAAGTTCATGAATAAAGTCTGAAGTTCCCTGAAAAAAAAACATACAGATTTGGTGTTACAAAACTTTTACAGCACAATTACACAGTGTGTTGCGTATTTGCGCCACCCAGTTTACTGACGCATATCTTAACCACACGTGTGTATCCAATTGCCCTGAAAATCTCTTGTCATTGTCTTTGGCCGCACTGCTCCTCTGGCCACATGCCATAGGAACATCATAGAAGGCCACCAAAGCCATCGGAATCCCTACCGCCGATGAATTGCCTGCTCCCGCACCGTCGATGACAACCTCTATCGACGAATTGCCTGATCCCGCACCGTCGACGACGACCTCTGCTGCTACGGGAAACCCTATGTTGCTGCCCACCCACCGCGGGAACTTCGTGCAACCCCGACCGGTCACCGCCACGCCGAATCAGAGCAAGGCTGAAAGTGCATTCTATGCACTCCCAGATTTTGGTGACTAATGACAACAGAAAAAGTATTCTAATGTTTGTGATGAAGCATGCAGGGTCTTTTACAGGTAGATTGATAAAGAGGAACACTTATTTTGACTAAGTTTCAATTCAACTACACTTGGTCTTTCTTCAGAAATTCAATCAGGAAATTTCCGGGGTTCGGAGATTTCCGGTCCCCAGACCGGAGATCTCCGAGCCATCCATATTTTTCACTAAGTCTGAATTGAAATGCGTACTGACTCCAACTCAAACTGAGCCGGAAATCCTCTCGGAGATTTCCGAGCCCCAGTCCGGAGATCTCCGAGTGACAGAGGGATTTCGACCAAGTCCAGAAATCAAAATGTGTACTGACTCCAAAACAGTTTTAGCCGGAAATGCTCCCGGAGATTTCCGGGCCCCAATCCGGAGATCTCCGAGTGACAGAGGATTTTCGACTAAGTCAAGAAGCCCAACCAGTACTGATCCAGATTCAAGCTCAGCCGGAATTTGCTCCGGAAATTTCCGGGGTCCGGAGATTTCTGGTCCTCAACCCGGAGATTTCCGGGCTGGCGGTTGTACAACGGGCAGATTTTGGGGAGGGGTATAAATACCCCTCCACCTACCTCCAGCATTTCAAGCTTCTAGATTTTCTCTCTCCTCCATTGGTGCTGAAGCTCGTTTCTCCCGGATCTCCCAATCTAGCCACTCAAATCCGTTGATACTTGGGGATTTGAGGGAGAAGCCACCGATCTACATCTCCACCGAAGCGATTTGACTTCCCCCCTCTATTTCTTGAGGGGCAACGAATCTAGGGTTCCTTTGTGGATAGCTAGGTTCAACCTTGTGTGTTTTGATCCTTTGTGGATTCCTTTGTGGAAGTGACCTGTTGTGGTCTTTGTGGGAGCCCCCAATTCAGTTGTGGGTGTGTGCCTCACGAATTTGTACGGGACCTTCTCCGCCCTTAAAGGAGTCCTTAGTGTAAGCGTGGGTTCGCACCTTTGTGGTCGAATTCACTGGAGAATAGGGTGAGGCCTTTGTGGCGTTGAGCAAACCTTTATGGTAGCTCACACCTCTCCAACGAGACGTACACCTATGTGGTGGAACTCGGGATAAAATCTTGGTCTTCGAGTTCCTACGGTTGTTTCGTTCCACTCTCCTTTACCGCATCTTTATTTCATGTACTTGCTTAGCCTCCTTGTTGTTTATCACTTGTGTCACCTAGTTGCACATCTAGACAACTTACTTTCCGCTAGCCTAAAACTGTAAAAGACATAAAAAATGGTCACCACCTATTCACCCCCCCCCCCTCTAGGTGGTCAACTGTTGTTCAATTGGTATCAGAGCCAGGTTGTCTCTTAAAAGCTTCACCGCTTGAAACCAACCTTGGACAATGCAAGTTGACCCAAAAGAGGGTTCCGAAACGGACGCCGCGACTTTGGCGGCAATGCAAGAGAAAGGTGCCACTATGGCCGATATCAACTCTTTGGAAACAAAGTTGACATCGTCCATACAAACCGAGTTCAAGAAGTTTCATGATATGCTTGAGTCTCTCAAGACATCTAAGGAAACCTCTCTTGCATTGCCCTCAAAGCCTCCGGTGCTTCCGGGCATTACTCTTGATGTGGACCCCGAATTGATAAAGGGAAAGCAATTGCCTTTGGATGGGAAGGGTGATGCTAGTAGTTCCTCAACCCATCAAAACACTCCATCATCCAATGATGAAGTGCCTAAAGGCTACAACGCCACTCCTCCCCCATCCCAATACCATACCCCCGATCCCATTATTCCTCACCCGCAAGTTTCTCATAGGGGTGATCCCCCGTTGCTTAAAGACTATACTTTTTCTCAATGGCAATACATGATGAAGTCTCATGTGTGCAGCTCTTCAATCGAGTTGTGGCGCATCATTCAAGTTGGTTACAAGCAGCATGATCCGACCAACCTAACAAGAAGAGAAGTGGTGGAGGCTCAACTTGATGCCACCGCTCTCTACATGATCCAAAAGGCGGTTGGGAACAAGGACATGCCTCGCATCCAACATCTCACCACCGCCAAGGAGACATGGGATGGGTTATCCGAGTTGTTTGTTGGAAATGATAGCATGAGAAGGAACCGCTATGACTCTTTGAGCAATGAAGCCGAGGGCTTTTTCAAGATTGATGGTGAAGACCATGAGATGATGTATCAAAGATTGGTGACCATATCCACAAGCTTTCGAGAAGTGGGTGCCTCTCATATTGATGATGCTTGGATCAAGAGGAAGTATGTTATCTCTATGATGGCTTGTGAGCCTACCGACGTCAAGAGTCTTCAAGGAAGACACAACTACCATCTCATGACGTCTAATGAGGTTATGCAAGAGATGGCCGCATACAAGGTGGCCACTAAGAATGCTCAAGATGAAAGGGCAAGGGCTCTTGAAATGCAAAGAGGCACAACCAACCTCGCTTTGAAGGCTACCGTTGAGGAAGACAACGATGATGATGATCTTGGAAGCTTTGCCGCTATGTCCGAGGAAGCACTCAAGATTGCTTACAATGATCATCTCGCTCTTGCGGCTCGCACCTTTTGGAACAATCCCTCAAGAGGCAAGATGCGTTTTGACAAGAATGCACCTCAAGCCGATAGGGTCTCACCCTCCAAGTCAAGGACATGTTACAATTGTCAAGAAAAGTTCCATTTCGTTGCCGAGTGCCCTTATGAGAAAAGAGAAGAGCATGGTGGACGTCTAGTGCTCAAGGACAAAACCAAGATGCCTCCCAAGAAGGCCTATGGAAAGAAGAGGCTTTTTAACAAGAAGCCTCGCATCATGTTGTTGACTCAAGAGGAGTATCCCACCGATGATGAAGAGTCGGAGGAAGAAACGCCAAATGAAGTGGCGGCCCTTGCCACCACCTCGATAACTACCATCTCTCCATCAATGACAAGAACTCCTTCAACTACGACAAGCTCTTCATCGTCTCTATTCACATCGCCTAATGAGAACTCCATCACCAAGAGCTCAAAGTGTCTTATGGAAAAGGCATTGGAGGTACCTTCATCCTATTCCTCTCTCATGAATGAAATGAATGAGCTTGATGATGCCTCTAGCTTTCAAATCAAGCAAGAGCTTGTGGCGTTCGACTCCTTTATCACTAACTTGCAAGGTGATAGCAAGAAACATGTTGGTGCCCTCATGGTTCGAATTGGTGAGCTAGAGCATCTCAATGAAGAGAAGGGTAAGATAGAAAGAGAAGACGCTATTTCTCTATCTTATTTGAAGTCCTCTCTTGAGGAGATTGAAGAGTCTCATGCTCGTCTTGAGGAGCAACTTGAAACTATTGAGGAAACTCATAACTCCTCACATGCTAAGCTCATTAATGAAGGGGTTACGGTGCAGAAAACAATAATTTTTCTAGCGAACGAAACCCTAACTAGCCAGGATCTATCTATCTAGTACATGCGATAACGGTGGCGGAACGGGTTACATTACCTCCATGTAGACCGATAGCGGGGATTACACTCCCGCACAAGCGTTGACGATGAAGTCGTACGTAGCCGACCTCGAGGTCGCGAAGAACTTGCCGCGATGTCGAAGTCGATGACGCCGGGGTGTCGATGATGATCTGCGTCGACGGGCGTCGGGCGGAAGAAGGCAGAGCGCCAGCACCGGGGCTGGTGCGCCGGCAGCAGAGGGGAGGGAGGCGCGGCGGCTGCAGGGGGCGAGACGACGTCGCCCAAGCTCCTCAAAAGAGTTGCCTCCGAGCACTCACAAACATACGGAGCTTAGCGACAACTCCCGGTCATCCAGATCCAGCTGAAAACGCAGGAGTAGATCTTATCTGGAATCCCGCAGAGCAACGGTGCTCAGCGGTATAGCTTAGGTGGAGAGAGATCCCCCTTTTCTCAGCTCGGCGCGGCTCCAACTTGGGAACCACGAGATCGAGAGAGAAATCGGGAATTAATTGTATTTTCCAATGAATTAAATCAATTAATATGCCTTGGTATATAAAGGGGGAAGAGGGCGTGCAAACCCCTTGGCTCCCCCATGTGGGACTAAAGGAAGAGAGGGGAGGGGGGTTCGGCCGAACCCCCTTGGGCCTCTCCCTCTTCTAGTCCAATTCGGACTAGGGGGCTTGAGGCCCCCTTGCTTGGTGCGCCACCCCCTCATGGGCCCTCTTTGGGCCCATGTGGGTGGCAGCCCCTTTTTCTCCTTTATTTAATTAATATTAAATTAATATAAAATATAATTAATTAATCATTAATATATTTAAATACTAATTAATATCCCATGACTCCGAAACAACTTCGGAACCACCCGAACAACTTTCGGACATTCCCGGAACCATTCCATATCTTCCCGGAACTCCTTCCGGACCTCCGGAACTCTTTCCGGATCATTTCTCTCTCTCCAACAAAAACCTATAATATTCCAGAACCTATCTCCTAGCGTCGCTAAGACCTTAAGTTTGTTACGCTGCGGTTCGAGAACACTCCAGACATGGTCGAGACACTCCGCTCACCAATGATCGTCAGGGATACCTGGAAATATATGATGACCCGTGTGCATTCCACGAATATCGTTGAACCATAAATATGATATTCATTCCCTTTGTCTCTGCGATACTACCTTGTCCGAGATATGATCGTAGACACACCGATGCCTTTGTTGTATCTCGTTACCGACGAAGGTTATTAACTCGTCTGCGATATTACATCTCTATGACCTAGTCATAAGCTGCGCAGCTATATAGATGCAATATCACCGAGTGGGCCCAGAGTATCTTTCCATTACAAGAATGAACAAATCCCGCTCTTGATCCTTACGTCTTGATGCTCTTTCGGAATGCCCAAGATGGACACCGTTTTTGTCATGCTATATAAGACACAACGTTTGATGCTCTCAAAGCACCCCTACGAAGCATTAATAAGTACGGTCTCACGTTCTAAGGAATAAGCTATCATATTCTTATCTATTGCAAATGACAAACATCGTAATACGATCTTATTGCAATACTTTGCGTATGTCCATCACCTTATTCAACTAACAAGATGACCCTATTGTCAACCGACGTCATTGTCCTTGATCGGGAATCTCGATCAACTGTTGCCCAATGGACTAGCTCATATAGAGGCTTGCTAGGGACCTGGTTGTCTATGTATCACACGTGTATTAATAATTCCGATTAATACAGTTATAGCATAATACACAAACCTATTATAAACTTATGAGATAATGCAATAAATACTACTTATTTATTTGCCTCTAGGGCATATCTCCTTCAGTCTCCCAATTGCACTAGAGTACAAATAAACCAGCTGCATTTTACTTTATCAAAAATCCCTTATCAAATAAGAATCATTCGATGATGCTTGCTTGTGGAAGAGTGTTACTCTAACAATCTGCACAACACACGATTTGTGCAAACTTTTGCGATTCACTGATATCAACTAGCTTGATATCACCATGTTGTCCAACAACATATATGCAAATACCGTAACTAAGTGAGACTTCTATTTCCCAACGCTTACTCTGATTATACTAACCAGATAACTGCCCTGAAAAACACACTCAGCCATGCAGAGCCCCTTGTAACAATTACAAACTCGCGATATCTACATACTTTCACACCAATGTAGAAAACTTGACATTCAAATGTCAATCCCTTAACTAACGCACTTCTACTTCCAGTAAATTCCAATTTTACTTTCATAACTGCTCTTATTCCAAGAACATCGGTTATATTTCATCGAGCAGATAATATGGTTTCTGTATGATGTCTAATATTACATAATAGACCCACATGTCATACAACCATTACTTTCATGCATCATTACTCTTAATGATCAATTGGATTTCAAAGGACCATCCTTTTGATTCTAATCTGACTCCTCAGATATAATCCAAAACAACTCAACTAACTATTTTAAAATTCCCGTTCTATTTCAAAATAGACACTGACTTTCAAATAGTTTCACAACTTCATCCTTCTTATCTATTCTACTGGTACAATTTCACAATGTGTCATTTACACAAGATGAATTCGTCTCCCACTCAAATTATGTCTCCACATATTTGAGAACACACGCTCCCACTCAAAAACATGTCATCCACATATTTGAGTTCCTGAGCTCCCACTCAAAAATATGTTCTTCACATATTTCACCTGAGTGAACTAACTATGACTCCCACTTAAATCGACATTTTGGTCAAACCAAAATCATTGATCTACTATCAATTAGAATTTAATACAAACTACAGTATTACATTAATACAAATCCCTCAGACTTCAAGCATGTCTACATAAATGTAGTCAACAAATTTGATCTTGTCCAAGACACATTTCTTGACAAGACATGCTACCGCGTCTTTCTTATAGTCACATTTCTCATATAACACCTTATATGACGATTAAACAATCTTATTCCTCTAATAAGAATTGCAGCAATAATTACTCTCTTAATCCTTTCAAATGCAACTTTGGATTTCCAGGCTCAAAAAGCCTTTGTTCGTATTCCGATATTTTCTCAACTTTCTTTGTATTCGTATAGTGCACCTTGATCTGTCAACAAAATCTGAAACACTTAATACAGTGTTGTGACCTGACAGCAATATTAAACATAACAACACTTTATTTAGAAGTTTCTTTCATGAAAATATTATGATCTTTATGAAGAGGATTGCAAGCAGAAAACAATTTTCTAGTCTCCCTCACTCTTAATCACTAAACTTTCATTAGTAGACATATACTCTTTGGAACACCTTCCAACATAAGTCTGACACTTTATTTCAAGCTTCTAATTCCAATCCATAAACCATAATTCGAAAAATCGTATTTTCCTCGGAATTACATAGACAACAAACTAAGTTTTGTTTCTTTTTGGTTTTGGAATACACTCTCATCCAATGCGAGCAATCTACAAAGAACCACTCATGTATATTCCGAATTATCGCATAATCATATACATGTCGACACTACTGTCGAGCCTACGAATTCTCGTTGAAAAAAATATCTATTTTCTAAAGTGGACATTGACTATAATGTTTCGAACATATTAGGAGATTCTAAGACAGATTCTGACAGACCACACTTTATTTAAAATAGAGCATGATTATAATTCCCCACATATCACCATATATGACATTATAATATTGTGAAACGAATTTCCACAAGTCGTTTTGTGTTGAAACCATAATTCAAAAATATTGTCCTTTGATCGAATTTTGTGAATACAATATTCACTAATCTTTCTTCTGAAAAACCCCATTTGATCTATTATCAAATTAATTTCAGACTCCATAATTTATCGGGCAAATACTCCTATTTACCAAAATCATGGAAGAATTCGGATCATGCAATAACACCATTGATTAATCATTAAAAATGACTCTCAATCAATTTCCTCTAGTATTGCAACTTCAATACTGCATTTCAAACTTAATCAATTTTGGCACTCGAAATACTTAAATGGACCAAAAATATCCATTACTTCTTTCATTGCCTTTATGACTAAATTCGATGGTGTTTGTTCTTTGGACACATAATTTTATCATTCCCGCTATTATAAATGTATATCATACGCATAATGTAATTGAGATGTGATGCAAATTACTCATAACATGAAACAACTGCTTTGTTTCATAACATAAAACAATTGATGTGTTCTATATGAACAATTATGTCTTGTAACATTCAAGACACCAAATTAGATCACATTCTCACTATTACAAAATGTCTTATCAAAAACTATTGATGATAACTAATATGATATCTCGAGGGCGTGAGCACTACTGGCCATGAACTTGCCATCACTCGTGCACTGTCATGTCACCCTTCGCCATATACTTGTGATAATCAGGGACTGTTTCACAAACAGAACAAGTATCAAATACTTTTTATCAAGTATGAGAAAAATACATTTATATCTTCGTATATCAAATATACCCGTAGCGTCGAAGAACTCTTCTTCGATGGAATCAACTTTTAGAGATTTGAACTTGTTCACAAATGTGAAGAAGCTCACCGTGTCTCTATAGCATATTCACGCACATGCTATTCACAGCTAGGAGGTAAAGCACAATCTGTATTGCACTGGAGTTCGCTATCTAGAAATCGTAGATATTCGTAAGCCTGAAGTAGATGTCACACAACTTCTTCAACTGAGTCTCCAGACAGGTATGCTCCCCATGTGAATGGTCCGGAACTTTCTAAGCTGTCTGAACCGCTCAAGACTCAATTCATCTTTGAAGTGACCTCTGATCGCATCAATCACGACATATGGCTCCATGTGTTGAAACAACTTTCAACTCAGGTGCTAGGCATACGCTCATGACGATCGTCACTTCCATGAACATGTCATGATGCTTACGGAACTCATCATCTTCCTCCTTGCTATCAGAATCATCTGGTCTAACTTCTAACTAATGTTCTAGGACATATAGGATGTTTGTTGTGTTTGGAGAATGTTTCTAAAAACAATGCACCAGCTGATGAAGTTGGACCCGTCGGCTTCTAATGTAGAATCCAAGTTCTTGAAGAAGTAACCGAAGTGTAGTTCCGTAGTCTCCAGATGTGATCGCAAAAGAGGTAAGATAAGTTTATAATATATAGGTGAGTTTTAGTTCTATAATCTCATTATCAAAAACACACCACACCAAGATTATTATCCCTAAAAATAATAATGGCGATTACACGACCCTCATCCACCACACTACCCCCGATCATCAAGGCCGGCAGCACAGATTCAAAGGTGGACATAACATGTCGATCACAACAACTCTGTGACTCGTGCTCGATCTTTCGATCTTCCCGTGTTCCGAGGCCATACCTCTGAGTATGCTAGGCTCGCCAATCAAACCTCGAAGACCCTGCGCGTGCAACATGGCTTACACCCACTGTATGCGAACGACGAGATGTGTGACACCCGATCATCACGGCCTGCCTCATAACGTAGAACTTTCTTGGTGGTGCGCAACGAGGGAGAACACAATTTTGGTATTTGTTAGGGATCATCCTATTTATGATGCTACCGTTGTATATCTAGCATATAAGCAATCAATAGGATGCACACACAACATCACACAATAATGATGCAATGAAGTGCGATGTGACATGGTCGATGCGCCTGGACCTTCATGGCGCCATGTGCCTGGCCCCCGGCGCCCTGGCATGGCTCCGAGTCTACAGAGCTCTCCTTTGCCTCCGATAGTATGAGTAATATCAAAACTTACCGTAACCATGTCACATAAAATAACGCCTCTGCAAAACAAAGTTAGACGCCTCTAGCTTTATTTAGTTTTGCAAGTTTTACGTGGCATATAGGCTTATTCGTAAGAGAATCGCTTCCCTACCTACGAACTTTGTACCACAACGTCGATCGTATAATTGCATGTTTAAGCATCCCTTTCGGGCCCTCCATTGAAAATGCTTTGCCGACTAGAGAGAGAGAGAAACAGACACCCGCCAGCCACAGATACGGTGCAAGCCGTATGTCAGTAGTGGAACCAGTCTCGCGTAAACGTACGCGTAAAGTCGGTCCGGGCCGCTTCATAAACTCAATACCGAAGGCATCGCAAGTGCACGCTAGAGGGTAGCAAATATAAGAAAGACGCCCTCATTCAACATGATTTCTAACCGTACCAGCAGTACTACGCATAGATCGGCTCTGATACCACTGAAGGGGTTACGGTGCAGAAAACAATAATTTTTCTAGCGAACGAAACCCTAACTAGCCAGGATCTATCTATCTAGTACATGCGATAACGGTGGCGGAACGGGTTACATTACCTCCATGTAGACCGACAGCGGGGATTACGCTCCCGCACAAGCGTTGACGATGAAGTCGTACGTAGCCGACCTCGAGGTCGCGAAGAACTTGCCGCGATGTCGAAGTCGATGACGCCGGGGTGTCGATGATGATCTGCGTCGACGGGCGTCGGGCGGAAGAAGGCAGAGCGCCAGCACCGGGGCTGGTGCGCCGGCAGCAGAGGGGAGGGAGGCGCGGCGGCTGCAGGGGGCGAGACGACGTCGCCCAAGCTCCTCAAAAGAGTTGCCTCCGAGCACTCACAAACATACGGAGCTTAGCGACAACTCCCGGTCATCCAGATCCAGCTGAAAACGCAGGAGTAGATCTTATCTGGAATCCCGCAGAGCAACGGTGCTCAGCGGTATAGCTTAGGTGGAGAGAGATCCCCCTTTTCTCAGCTCGGCGCGGCTCCAACTTGGGAACCACGAGATCGAGAGAGAAATCGGGAATTAATTGTATTTTCCAATGAATTAAATCAATTAATATGCCTTGGTATATAAAGGGGGAAGAGGGCGTGCAAACCCCTTGGCTCCCCCATGTGGGACTAAAGGAAGAGAGGGGAGGGGGGTTCGGCCGAACCCCCTTGGGCCTCTCCCTCTTCTAGTCCAATTCGGACTAGGGGGCTTGAGGCCCCCTTGCTTGGTGCGCCACCCCCTCATGGGCCCTCTTTGGGCCCATGTGGGTGGCAGCCCCTTTTTCTCCTTTATTTAATTAATATTAAATTAATATAAAATATAATTAATTAATCATTAATATATTTAAATACTAATTAATATCCCATGACTCCGAAACAACTTCGGAACCACCCGAACAACTTTCGGACATTCCCGGAACCATTCCATATCTCCCCGGAACTCCTTCCGGACCTCCGGAACTCTTTCCGGATCATTTCTCTCTCTCCAACAAAAACCTATAATATTCCAGAACCTATCTCCTAGCGTCGCTAAGACCTTAAGTTTGTTACGCTACGGTTCGAGAACACTCCAGACATGGTCGAGACACTCCGCTCACCAATGATTGTCAGGGATACCTGGAAATATATGACGACCCCTGTGCATTCCACGAATATCGTTGAACCATAAATATGATATTCATTCCCTTTGTCTCTGCGATACTACCTTGTCCGAGATATGATCGTAGACACACCGATGCCTTTGTTGTATCTCGTTACCGACGAAGGTTATTAACTCGTCTGCGATATTACATCTCCATGACCTAGTCATAAGCTGCGCAGCTATATAGATGCAATATCACTGAGTGGGCCCAGAGTATCTTTCCATTACAAGAATGAACAAATCCCGCTCTTGATCCTTACGTCTTGATGCTCTTTCGGAATACCCAAGATGGACACCGTTATTGTCATGCTATATAAGACACAACGTTTGATGCTCTCAAAGCACCCCTACGAAGCATTAATAAGTACGGTTTCACGGTCTAAGGAATAAGCTATCATATTCTTATCTATTGCAAATGACAAACATCGTAATACGATCTTATTGCAATACTTTGCGTATGTCCATCACCTTATTCAACTAACAAGATGACCCCATTGTCAACCGACGTTATTGTCCTTGATCGGGAATCTCGATCAACTGTTGCTCAATGGACTAGCTCATATAGAGGCTTGCTAGGGACCTGGTTGTCTATGTATCACACGTGTATTAATAATTCCGATTAATACAGTTATAGCATAATACACAAACCTATTATAAACTTATGAGATAATGCAATAAATACTACTTATTTATTTGCCTCTAGGGCATATCTCCTTCAATTAAGGATCGTGATATGTACTTTGCTAAATTCAAGGTGGCTCAACAAGATAAAGCCGAATTTGTGGTTGGGCATGTTCGACTCATTGAGGACATGGAGAAGCTCGTCATAGCTCACAAGGCTTTGGAGAGTGAACATGCTCTTCTAAAAGAGTCGTATGCCCAACTCCAAACTCGGCTAACTAACCTTGATTCTCTTCTCTACCTCTAAGTGTTCTTGTGATAATGCTAATCTTGTGAAGGAGAATGCTAGGTTGAAGAGTGAGATGACTAAGGCCTCCACATCCAAGATCATCCTTCTCAAAGGTAAACAAGTTGTTGAGACTCTCATCGTGGTGCCTCACACTCGACAAGGAAAGGAAGGTCTTGGATATGTGCCTCCAATAAAGATGAATGCCAAGAAGGGCATTCCCAAGAGCATCAACCCCATCCAAGCCAAGAAGGTCGACTCCATTCAATCCAAGGAAGGTTTTGCGAGTAGGAATGTCACAAGGGGCAAGCCTACTCGTAAAGATCACGCCGGGGACAACAACCCTAACTATGCTTTATATGTCGATTATTATGGGAATGTTTGTGCTCGTTACATTGGACCCTACTATGGTTTTATTTCATATGCTATTTGGGTTCCTAAATCTCTTGTCGCTAACCATAAAGCACCCATTGTGAAGCAATGGGTTGCTAAATGCAAGAATTGATCTCTTGTAGGACCTTGCTCCCGGTGGTTCAAAATGGATAATTGATAGTGGATGTACAAGTCATATGACCGGGAGCAAAGATCTCGTTACGGAGTTGAAACCTAATGAATATCAAGTAACCGTAACTTTTGGTGACTTATCAAGGTCTAAGGTAACCGGGTTTGGCAAAGTGGTAGTTGCCCCCGACATTTCTCTAGTCAATGTAATGCTTGTTGAATCTCTTGGCTATAATTTGTTATCGGTTCGTGCCTTAACAAAGATGGGAATCTCTCCCTTCTTTGATAAGGACATTGTGGTTCTCTTGTGGAGCAAGTCGCTAAGAGTGGCTTTCGTGGGACACGTGGAGCATGAGCTCTATGTGGTGGACTTCTCCGGAGCCACCACTTCTCAAGCCATGTGTCTCTTCGGAAAAGCCGACGTGGGTTGGCTTTGGCATCGCCGACTAGCTCACGTAAACATGCGTACTTTGCAAAGTCTCCACAAGGGTGGCCACATCGTTGGACTAAAAGATCATGTTTCCTTTTCAAGGGATCGAATTTGTAGAGCTTGTGTGGAAGGCAAGATGCATGATATTCCTCATCCAAGCAAGACCATCATATCCTCGTCCCGGATTTTGGAGCTCCTTCATGTTGATCTATTTGGACCAATTTCGGAGATAAGTCTTGGTGGCAAGAAATATTGTCTCGTGATTGTTGATGACTATTCAAGGTATACTTGGGTCTATTTCTTCAAGACCAAGGATGAAACTCAACAAGTCTTCATCGACTTCTCAAAGGAAATTCAACGCCAACATGACCTTCCCATTTTGGTTGTTCGAAGTGACAATGGGTCGGAATTCAAGAACTACACTCTTAACGACTTTCTTAGTGAAGAAGACATTCGCCATCAATATTCCGCTGCTTACACTCCTCAACAAAATGGCGTTGCCGAAAGGAAGAACCGGACTCTCATCGACATGGCGAGATCTATGTTGGCGGAGTTCAAGTCTCCCATCAACTTTTGGGCGGAGGCTATTTCCACCGCATGTCACTCATCAAATCGCCTCTACTTCTGCAAGGGATTGAAGAAGACTCCATATGAGATCCTCACCGGCAATAAACCCAACATTGGCTACTTCCGAGTGTTTGGATGTAAGTGCTATTATCTCTTCAAGGGTGTCCGGTTGGGTAAGTTTCACTCTAAATCTCTTGAGGGGATTTTGTTGGTTATGGTAGCGAGTCCAACACTTATAGAGTCTTTGATAAATCCTCCCGGATTATCATAGAGTCTTGTAGTGTGGAATTCGATGAAAATGATGGCTCCCAAGTGGAGCAAGTTGGTGTTTGTGATGTAGGTGATGAACAACCTTTTGATGCTATTAAGAAGATGGGGGTGGGCTTTCTACGCCCAATTGAAGTCCATCAAGAAGTTGTTCAAGATGACTCAAGTTCTCCCATCAAGGAAACCTCACCATCACAAGAACCACAAGGTGGCTCACTCATAGAAAATGATGATTCCCTTCAAGAACAATCTCAAGATCCTCCTCAACAAGGGCATGCTATTTCTTCTCAAGATGAAGCTCATGATGAATCTCAACAAGATCTTCATCAACAAAAAGATCATGCCTCCTCCACCAAGATTATCGAAGCCAACTCCACTTCTCCAAGTTCTACTCAAGGGCAAGATCATCCTTCTCCACCTCATGAAGAGACTTCTCATGATGATCAAGGCCCTCAAGAAGGTCAAGACGAGGATCCAAAGGATCAAGATGGTCAAGAAATTGTCCCCACCACAAGGGCGGCAATTGAAACTCGTCGTCAAGCTCGCTTTGCAAAGTCTTTGGAACTTAGAGCATTATCTCTCGACAAGGTCATTGGTGATATTCGAGCAAGGGTCTCCACACGAAGTCAATTAGCTCACTTTAGTGAGAATCAAGCACACATTTCCATGGTCGAGCCCAAGAAAGTCTTTGATGCTCTTAAAGATCCCGATTGGCTAGGGGCAATGCATGAAGAACTTAACAACTTCGAGCACAACAAAGTGTGGCGTCTAGTTGAGAAGCCTAAAGATTGCCGCAACGTTATTGGCACTAAGTGGATCTTCAAGAACAAGCAAGATGAACATGGTATCGTTGTGAGGAACAAGGCGCGGTTAGTGGCTCAAGGTTTTTCTCAAGTCGAAGGCATCGATTTTGGAGAAACTTTCGCGCCGGTCGCAAGACTCGAATCGATACGTATTCTCATCGCTTTTGCTTCTCACCATGGTTTCAAATTGCAACAAATGGATGTAAAATCTGCTTTTCTTAATGGTCCATTGCAAGAACTTGTTTATGTTAAACAACCCCCGGGTTTTGAAAACCCCAACCATCCTCACCACGTCTATGTCTTGGACAAAGCTCTCTATGGCCTTAAACAAGCCCCCCGTGCATGGTACGAGCACTTGAGAGAGTTCTTGGTAGACCGTGGATTTGAGGTTGGGGTAATCGATCCCACTCTTTTCACTAAAAAGGTTAATGGTGAACTCTTCATTTGTCAATTATATGTCGATGACATTATCTTCGGTTCTACTAACCGTGTGTTCAATGATGAGTTTTCCAAGCTAATGACCGACAAGTTCGAGATGTCCATGATGGGTGAACTCAAGTTCTTTCTTGGCTTTGAGATAAAGCAATTGAGGGAAGGGACTTTCATTTGTCAAGCCAAGTATATTCAAGAGATGATCAAGAAATTCAAATTGCTTGGACTTAACGGTGTGACGACTCCTATGCAAACCAAGTGCCACCTCCAACTCAACCCCGACGGTAAAGAGGTAGACCAAAAGGAGTATCGTTCTATGATTGGGTCTCTTCTTTATTTGTGTGCTTCTAGGCCCGATATCGTTTTAAGCGTTGGAGTGTGTGCCCGTTATCAAGCCGCGCCTAAGGAAAGTCATTTGATGGCCGTGAAGAGAATCTTCAGATATTTGGTTCATACCCCTTGCTTTGGGTTGTGGTATCCCAAAGATGGCACCTTGTCTCTTTGTGGATACACTGACTCCGATTGGGCGGGCGACATTGATGATTGGAAGTCCACATCCGGGACGTGTCAATTTCTTGGAAGATCTTTGGTGAGTTGGTCCTCGAAGAAACAAAATTGCATCTCATTATCCACGGCGGAGGCCGAGTATGTCGCTGCCGCAAGCGGATGTACTCAACTTCTTTGGATGTGGCAAACTTTAAAGGATTACGGTGTCCTCTTGGACAAAGTGCCGCTTTTATGTGACAATGAGAGTGCCATCAAAATTGCATACAATCCGGCGCAACATTTAAGGACCAAGCACATTGAGATTCGTCATCACTTCATCCGCAATCACGTGGCACGAGCAGATATTGATCTATCATATGTTGGTACAAGGGATCAATTGGCGGATATCTTCACGAAGCCCCTTGATGAAGCCCGCTTTTGCTACTTGAGGAATGAGCTCAATATCATAGATTCTCGGGACTTGGCTTGAACTCCGTACACACACTCCAACGTTTAAGGCTTTATAAGACCTAGAGGTACGCATGGACTTAGGGGGAGTGTTTTCCTAATACATTGGACTCTTCCTCCCCCTATTATGCATATAGTGACATATCATTGCTAAAACTTCAAATTAAATCTAATTTGTGAACTTCAATGTTGAGATGTAGTTATGTACCCAAGATATATCTTCGCGGTACCATGCTACAACTCATACACGGTGGCCTCGGCCACCAACACTCTTTTTCTTTGGATTCTATTTGGTTTTATTGTTTGATTCTCACTTGCATTGTCTTTGGTTCTTTTGGGAAAACACACTCTTGTTGGTCTTCTTTTGTGTTATATGGTTCTTGCAACTTGAGTGTGTCTTCTTTATTCAGTTTGAGTGTCTATCCTAAGCCTTTCACTATCCTGTAAACATGCTTTTCCCCACTCATGTCCCCTTTTTAATTTCTTGTTCCTGGAGTTTTTGGGTTTGAACGGAAATCTCCGAGCCTTACTCGGAAATCTCCGGGCCACCAGAGAATTTCGAGACTAAGTCCATTCAAAAATCAGCACTGACCTGTGATGATTATTGACCGGAAATAGTCCCGGAAATTTCCGGTGTCCGGAAATTTCCGAGCTGAGACTCGGAAATCTTCGGCCCCTGCGATTTTTCGGCACCTAACTCTTTTTCAAATTCGGCACTGACCTCAGGCGAAACTGCAACGGAATTAGAGCGTGCCAAAGTTTTCCAGGGCTAAGTTCTATCCGGAAATAGCCCCGGAAATCTCCGGGGTCCGGAAATCTCCGGTCCGATGTCCGCAAATCTCCGAGCGTGCCAAAGTTTTCCGGGGCTAAGTTCTATTCGGAAATAGCCCCGGAAATCTCCGGCACTCGGAGATCTCCAAGCCTCAGTCCGGAAATTTCCGGTTCAAATATTCCTGTCTATATGAGGGCACGGGTGGACCGGCCGGTTCGGCCAGTTCATCCACCCCGTGCCCTAATCCTCTCTCTCCTCCGAAAATCCTTATATCTTCCGTTCCTTGCTGTGGGTGGATCGTTCGAGGGTTTCTTGCGTGCTTCGGGGATCTGCTTCTCCTCGTCAAGGGCTTCGTTTCCATCCGCACGCTTTTCGCAATGTCTTCCAGTAACTCCTCTTATTTCAAATCTAGGATGAAACTTGTTTTCATTTAACCTAGCCGATTTAGGAGGTTGTTGTTTGTTTCCTTTGGTAGAATTGCTCCCCTAGGCATGTTCTACCTTCCACATGCACATATCTGTTTTTCATCCATAGATTTTGTTCAAATCTGTCAAAATTTCGTGCAGACCGGAAATCTCCGAGTCAGACTCGGAAATCTCCGGACCCCGGAGATCTCCGAGTCAGACCCAGAAATCTCCGGCCTGCTCAGAATCAAAACAACTAAGTCCAGAAACTGTGTTTGTCAAAACTTTTCTAGTATGTTCCATTTTCAATCTCGGACATGAGTGCTTACCCCATATGCTTTCCATCCTCTCTATGTTGTGTATTTGCAGGTTCCAACCCTCGTGGCCGCTTCAAGCAAATTGCTACTCGCGGAAGAGCCAAACCAGTTCACTCACGCCCTCCCAGTGGGTCCTCAAGTGAAGACAACTCACAAACTGAGACCTCAGCCATCCTCAGGAAACCTATTGGTGCTAACAAGAAGAAGAGGACCGAGCTCCGTCTTGAAGACTTCAACAGAGGCAATTTTCGCAAGTGGCGAAGTGACCTCTCCTATAATGTGGAGTCTGATGATCCCACATACTTTTGCACTGAGATGGCATGGATCTACAGGGAAGTCTATCAGAAGTTCTCTGTTGACAAGCCAATCTGCCCCATGAAGTGGATTGACTTTGACAAATTAATGAAGAAGGTCGATTATTTTGGTGGTGCTGTGAAGGTTTGTGGACTTCTGGGTTTGGAGCAATTGATGAGAACTGAGTGCAACTACAGCGTCTCTCTTATCCATCAGTTCTATGCCACTGTGGTGTTTGACTCCTCAGAGGATATTGGGATGACCTGGATGTCTGGCAGGCATCGCTTGACTTTTTCTTTCAGAGAGTTTGCTCAGATTCTTGGATGTCCTTTCCGTGGTCTTTCTACTGCAGCTGGTGCCCGCATGCATGTCCATGGCGTGTCTTACAACAAACACGTCATGACTGATCTTTACCAGCCTGGAGGGAAGATTGGCTCTCAGAATGGCCTCCTCCCCACTTATGATATACTGCTTCGCATGTTCCGTTGGACCATTGCTCCCATTGCCGGCAATGCAGATAATATTGCCGGGGCTCAAGTAAACTTGATGGCCAAAGCTCATGATGCCTATCTTGGGGAGTATGCGGTTGAGCAGGAGGTCTATAAGGTGGATGTCATGGACTTTATTTTTCAGGAGATGTCACTAGTAGTTTTTGAGAGGAAAGTTTCTCCATATGCTCCTTATATAATGTTGCTCATCAAGAGCCTCTACAAGCTTTCCGAGCAAGACGGTGATGACTTTGATGCAGCCTTTGCTACTCAGCCTCACAAGCCAGCCCTGCTTGTCCAGAAATCTGCTCACTTGGTTCAACAACAAGCCACCATGCATGAGATCAACGAGGATGACATTTTTGGTGGTCCTTCTCGCGTTCCCTCCAATCCCAACATCAAGAAAGCTGCCAAGAAAAGTCGCCCCTGGGTAGTTCGAGCAATTGAGAAAATCATGAACATGAACGGTTGCATTCACAGTGAGAACTACTCCATCTACTCTCAGAACCATCGCATTATGCAGCGCCAAGAAGCAATGATGGCTCACTTGAAGTTGCCTGCTCCGAAGCACCCTTTGAAGCCTCGGGTTCCTTTCAAGGATTGGAATGCAGATGTACTCACATTTGATTGGGATGATGCTGTGCCAGAGGACAGGGATCTTGAGAATGCTGACACTGAGGAGGAGGAGGAAGATGATCAGGACGAGGGTTCCGACTCTTGAGTCATGGGACGTTAGTGGAACCTCCTCCCTTTTTGGTATCTTGATGCCAAAGGGGGAGAAGTATCTATAGGCTCGGGATTTGCATGGGCTAGGAGCACTTCTTTCTTTTCGTTTTGTTTCCTTCAGTGCTCCTTTATTTCGTGACTGTTTTTGTTCGTCATGTGTGTGAGACATGAGTACTGTTAAATTCTCTATTGTAATAACTCTTTATCTAAGTTTGTTGCTTCTATTGTGTATTTGTGTGTTTTATAAAATCTAGGGGGAGTGTTGATCCTAAGGAATGTGCACTTTGTATTCCAAAGACATTCTTAAATAGTGCACTCACTTAGGGGGAGCTCCGTCTATATTTTGCAAATCCGTTTTTTTTGTGTTGTCATCATTCGCCAAAAAGGGGGAGATTGAAAGTGCATTCTATGCACTCCCAGATTTTGGTGACTAATGACAACACAAAAAGTATTCTAATGTTTGTGATGAAGCATGCAGGGTCTTTTACAGGTAGACTGATAAAGAGGAACACTTATTTTGCCTAAGTTTCAATTCAACTACACTTGGTCTTTCTTCAGAAATTCAGTCAGGAAATTTCCGGGGTTCGGAGATTTCCGGTCCCCAGACCGGAGATCTCCGAGCCATCCATATTTTTCACTAAGTCTGAATTGAAATGCGTACTAACTCCAACTCAAGCTGAGCCGGAAATCCTCTCGGAGATTTCCGGCGCTCGGAGATTTCCGAGCCCCAGTCCGGAGATCTCCGAGTGATAGAGGGATTTCGACCAAGTCCAGAACTCAAAATGTGTACTGACTCCAAAACAGTTTTACCCGGAAATGCTCCCGGAGATTTCCGGTGCTCGGAGATTTCCGGGCCCCAATCCGGAGATCTCCGAGTGACAGAGGATTTTCGACTAAGTCAAGAAGCCCAACCAGTACTGATCCAGATTCAAGCTCAGCCGGAATTTGCTCCAGAAATTTCCGGGGTCCGGAGATTTCCGGTCCTCAACCCGGAGATTTACGGGCTGGCGGCTGTACAACGGGCAGATTTTGGGGAGGGGTATAAATACCCCTCCACCTACCTCCAGCATTTCAAGCTTCCAGATTTTCTCTCTCCTCCATTGGTGCTGAAGCTCGTTTCTCCCGGATCTCCCAATCTAGCCACTCAAATCCGTTGATACTTGGGGATCTGAGGGAGAAGCCACCGATCTACATCTCCACCGAAGAGATTTGACTTCCCCCCTCTATTTCTTGAGGGGCAACGAATCTAGGATTTCTTTGTGAATAGCTAGGTTCAACCTTGTGTGTTTTGATCCTTTGTGGATTCCTTTGTGGAAGTGACCTGTTGTGGTCTTTGTGGGAGCCCCCAATTTAGTTGTGGGTGTGTGCCTCACGAATTTGTAAGGGACCTTCTCCGCCCTTAAAGGAGTCCTTAGTGGAAGCGTGGATTCACACCTTTGTGGTCGAATTCACAGGAGAATAGGGTGAGGCCTTTGTGGCGTTGAGCAAACCTTTGTGGTAGCTCACACCTCTCCAACGAGACGTACACCTATATGGTGGAACTCGGGATAAAATCTTGGTCTTCGAGTTCCTACGGTTGTTTCGTTCCACTCTCGTTTACCGCATCTTTATTTCCTGTACTTGCTTAGCCTCCTTGTTGTTTATCACTTGTGTCACCTAGTTACACATCTAGACAACTTACTTTCCGCTAGACTAAAACTGAAAAAGATATAAAAATTGGTCACCACCTATTCACCCCCCCTCTAGGTGGTCAACTGCCGTTCAAAGGCTACCACCTCCATGCCCACAGCAAAGTGGAGGAATTCCAGCGCCGCCACGAAGCGCCTATGGCTGTTGTTGCCGGCAGAAGGGGGAGAAGTCGAAGGTCGTGACAACCCGTCGAAGGCCAGAATCATGCAAAGATCTCTTGCCTGCTTTTGAAAGGAAAAAAAACTACAGAAATAACAATATGATATCACCAAAATCCGCTCGTAATTAAATTATAAAGTCTGAAACAATTTGTAAATTGCTTGATGAAATGAATCGATCGTAATGATGTCTTCCAGGTCGAGGTACTTCTCCCGTTGAAAACAACCCCTACATTGCATTATACAGATAATGTTAAAACATGGGCAACGAAAGAATGAACGAGATAGACGACGGTCTGACTGTCGAGACCCCATCGCCGCTAATGTCCAATCGTCTTCCTTGCCTCGGTCAAGTTACTATAACTAATGCTGGAACCGTTTTAAAACCAAACTGAACAATGCCAAATTTGTATAAGTGCACGCCCACCTACCAGACAAAACTTAGATTTGGAACCCAACCATCCAAACTTTATTTGCTTACCAACCCAAAACCGACCCAATTAATTCTCCACTTTTTTTTTGAAAATAATTCTCCACTTTCTATTTGAACCTATAGTATCAAACGGTGGATACGGAGAGTGCTCGGCCGATGGCAACTCAAAACCGTCACGGTGAGACGAATCGAAAAATTGACGGTTTAAAAACAACAACGAGATTATAAGCCGGCAGCATGGGAGAGGGGAAGGACGTGACACCATGACAGGAGCTCGCCGGGCCGCGGTGGTAACGCCGTGGGAGATCCAGCATATTGCGTCCCCGTAGCCCTAGTTCCTAGTTCGGCCCAAGATGCTCCGCGGAATAGATTAAATTAGTGCTCCAAAAGGATGTGTGATGCACTGATGCTCAACAATCTCTTCAGATATTTCTTTCGATGTTTTACTGTTTATTTTGATATTCTTTTATTCAGCTAGAGCATAGATTGCGTGATACGTTGATGAACTTTTTAGCCCAAACTATTCCCAGCGCTAAGCATGACGGAAAAGGCAAGTTTGCTCCATGCCTCCATCAATATCAGCGTAACGGAAATGGCGAGAAGAAAGATACGGTGCGATCCGATCCGTGAGGTGATGGGCCGACACGTAAGCAAGCAACCATCGTTTATTTTTATCGTTTTGAAATGAAACTCGGCGAGGACAAGGATGGACGTACTACGTTTGCTTTGCTCGCGGCGCACGCATCCCGACCCGAGCACTGGATAACCGTCGTTTGTTGTTGTACTTGACGTCGTCACAAAGAACAGATCCGGAGGCTTCCAACAATGTCATGGATGACGACAGGGAAATTTCTCTCCCCGTTCGGAAGTAAAGCGGCAGTACAGGCTCAGGACGCCGTTGCAACTTGCAACTGCATAGCTAGCAGCCTTGCTAATTTTTACTTGACCCAAGATGGATCTAGTCTAGGTGGAAGTAAGAACAGACGATACTCAGGGTCAAGAGTCAAGAAACGCACTGACACACGACGGATCTACGTCAAGAAAAATAAGACAAAGGACCAAGACGAGAGCATTTCCCCGTAGAAAAAGACGAGACCCCAAAGCAATCCGGTCAGTCAGCCGTCCAAGCTGTTCGAGTCCTTGGAATTCAGACGGGAAGTTATCATGAACCCACATCGAAGAAGCGGAGTTGACCCCCACGGACTTGTTGGTCATCGGACGTGCTTTTCAGACAAACATAATTACACAAGGTCTTACATCAGAAGCATCAATGAACATAAATCATTTATTTCCCCTTTAACTCACTCCCCGTAGGCTGTAGCTGTTATGGCTGTTAGTGCTTTGAGTAGGAAAGAGAGAGCTGCGAGTGCTCGAGAGAGCCGGCCGTGAGGTCCTTTCCCACAACGGTGGAGCCGGGGGACCAACAGGGGCCCGGGACCCCCCCACCCCAACATGCAAGATTTTGTTTACTACGCACTGATTTCTTACCCTTAAAATAGTGTATTTCATGTTTATAGAGTTTCCTGACGTAGAGAATCCTTACTGCTACTCCAAATCAGTGTACAACCAGGCAGGCTAGCGCCACATTATTCTATGCATGCAACATGATCACCCTCTTCTTCCCTAGTTTTTTAAGGTTCATGATAATAAATAGTGGTATAATAAATAATGGTATGATCAGCAAAAAACTGCATTTTTTTCACTATCACCGCTCATTTGTTAGCAAAAAATTTAAACACGAGAGTTGTCTTATTTGCTCGGCCTCACGCATAAAAATTTCCTGGCTCCGCTGTTGCTTTCCCACGGCCAGGCAAGAGGGAAAGATTTTTCCTTCTTAATTCTATTCTTGCATGGTTAGATTGATACATTCCTCTCCATATATAGAGAGGCTTACTTGACTCCCAAACAAGCATTACTTGACCACTAAGCAAACCCTAAGACTAACGGGTCCAGGCCCATCACATACTATAACACTACACCCCACCTAAACATGCAGCTCGTGCTCGACTTGCAACCTAACGACGATTCGACCCCACATAAACCTAATGCCTAAAAAATACAAGCCTTTTATATCTCGGCCTGTTATATTGACATGAAATAAGCTAACCCGAATGAGACTCTGACTTTATTTTTGACTCCAAACGACAAGGCGAGAATCCTCCACGCGCCGAACTTGTGCGTTTGCAGCCCCTTGGATCCCAAGGATACCATCGGGACCAAGAGAGCCCTCGCGGCGCCCCGCGGTGGAATGCAGTGGTGCTACGCGGTGCGCTCCTGTCGGTGACACCATGTCTTCTCCCCGCCGGCTGACTGTCGATGTCGCAGACTTGAAGGTCGCTACCCGCAGAAAAACAGCATGCCCGCCGCCCGTGGGGGAAACCGCATGCCCAAGATCCCCCATGCCACAGACGAGATCGTGGTCCGTTGCGGCGCGAAGCGCAACTTGGAGGAGCTGGAGCTGCAAATCACGCATCTCCCGCACATGCCGACGCGCTAGGAGGCCGCGCGCAGCAGCCTGCAACCTCACCGCCGCCGACATGTGGTGGGTAGCGATCCAAGCCGGAAGCGGCGACAGCGACGGCTGGAACTTGATCTGTTGGATGGGATTGTCCTGGGACGGCGGTGACACTGCAGGGAACGAGGTCGTCGCAGTCCCGTCGTAGGGCATCCCATGCTGGAACATGATGAATGGCGCCGTGGTCGCGGCCGAGAGCGGCGGTGGCGGCCGTGCAGGGGTCGGCTCCGATGCTGTGACCATGGAGGACCGCCGTGGAACGGCGCATCGTCAGGACCGGCATAAGGACCGGTGAAGCGGGAGGAGCCGTACTATTGGGGAGGCGCCGGTGGCGACTGGGTATGCAGCGGCGCCCAGGACGCCGTATAGATTGGCTCGGAGATGGACAGCGGCAGCGGTGGCTGCAGCAACCTAACATCGAGTGGCGGCGACGACAGCAGCAGCGTCGGCTGCCGCGGCCCAACGATCGCGGCGGAGGCCACCTGGTGCGACGGCTGCCATGGCAGACGCGCCGGCCCGTAGGCGGCGGTCCGTGAGGACCGTCCAGGAAGAGGCAAATCTCTTGGACGGCGGTGGTGAGATCGCGGATTGCTCCGGCGATCTCCTCCGGGGTGAGGGCGACAGGAAGCGGCGACGGGGTGAACATGATCGAGACTGAGAAATCTGATACCAGATGTTATGGCTGCTAGGGTTTGAGCAGGAAAGAGAGAGCTGCGAGGGCGCGAGAGAGCCGGTCGTGGGGGTCCTTTCCCACGGCCGGGCAAGAGGGAAAGAGTTTTCCTTCTTAATTCTTGCCTGTTTAGATTGATACATCTCCTCTCCATATATAGAGAGGTTTACTTGACTCTCAAACAAGGCTTACTTGACCCCTAAGCAAACCCTAAGACTAACGGGCCCATGCCCATCACGTACTCTAACAGTAGCAATGAGCCGATAGGGTGTTTGGTTAGACTTTTTTCTTGTCTTTTACTTTTGGCTTATAAGTCATAAAAGCACCTAAATATATGCTTTTGGCTTTTGGCTTTTAACTTAGATCATAGTATAACATAAGTCAAAAGCCAACTAAAAAGCCTAACCAAACACCCTCTGAGAAAGCCATTATGTTGTTGCTCTCTTCCCTAGCTCACCGGAGGTGGATACACTTTGAGTTTGAGCCAGCTCGATAGTCTTGGCAACATCTCAGGCGTGCAAATAAGAAAATAAAATAAGAGAAATAAATATTCGGAGCAATTCAGCGAAGAAAGAGATTACACAGGGATTGTACTTAATTTTAGTTGCATATCAATGATATCCACCAAAGTTGGAACACTTATTGTAAAATGTGGACATGTGGTCCTAGTACTTTCAACTGTTGTTTTATGGTGATCCAAATTCATATGACGATGTGAAGTGAGCGGCTAACTTCAGAACGAAGCGGAGGCCCGTTGCCGGGAGGCTCGCGGGGGTGAGGATGAAGATCTAGCCCTCTTACTCCTAGTTTCGCTGCCAAATTCCTATGCAAATTTCCGTGATACCATATTGCTTAGTCGTGATGAACTAACCACTTCTGAAGTTTATGAGACCCTCATGACGAGGGAAAAGATGAAGGGTATGGTACAGAAGGAGGAGTCATCCTCTTTGAAGGATGATGCTTTGGAGGTCCGTGGTAGGCCTCAGCAGCGAGACAACAACAACTACAACAACAACAGAGACAAGAGCAAGGGCGACCGAGGTCGCTCAAAGTCTAAAGGCTGTGATAAGTACTGCAGGTATTGTAAGAAGACTAACCACATCATTGATGACTGTTGGAAGCTGCAGAACAAGGAGAAAAGAAAAGGTACTTACCAACAGAAAAATAATGAAGGTAATGATACCGGTGAGGCTGTTGTTGTTGATGGTAGTTCTGATGGTGAATGCCTAGCTGTTTTAGCTGCATGTGTTTCACGTCAGGATGAATGGATTTTAGATTCTGCATGTTCTTTTCATATTTGCTGTAACAGAGATTGGTTCAGTTCTTATGAGTTAGTGCAGACTGGAGACTTTGTGTGTGTGGGGAACGACCAGCAATGCACCATTGCTGGCGTTGGATCGGTTCAGATCAAGACCCATGATGGCATGACACGCACGTTGACGGACGTGAAGCACATACCAACCATGGCGAGAAATTTGATCTCGCTCAGTACCCTTGATTGTGACGGGTACAAGTATACCGGCGGGAACAGATTTCTGAAGGTATCAAAAGGTTCTCTCATTACTATGGTTGGTGATATGAATTCTGCTAAGTTATATGTTCTTGGAGGCAGCGTTTTATCTGGTACTGTTGCTGCTGTTTCTCATGATGACGCAAATAAAACTAACCTCTGGCATAACCGTCTTGGACACATGAGCGAACTTGGTATGGCAGAATTGATCATGAGAGAGTTGCTGCATGACTGCAGTTTGGGTAAGATGCAATTCTGTGAACACTGCATATTTGGTAAGCACACGAGAGTTAAGTTCAATGCTTCCGTTCATACCACCAAAGGTACACTTGATTATGTACATGCTGATGTTTGGGGGCCGTCACGCAAGCCCTCATATGGTGGTGCTCGTTATATGCTTACTATTATTGATGATTACTCTAGGAGAGTTTGGCCTTATTTCATGAAAAATAAGGATGATTCGTTTGCTGCTTTTAAAGAGTGGAAAGCTATGATAGAAAGGCAAACTGAGAGGAAGGTGAAAATTCTTCGTACTGACAATGGTGGTGAATTTTGTTCGAATGCTTTTAATGATTTTTACAGAACAGAAGGGATTGTCAGGTACCTCACCATCCCATACACGCCCCAACAGAATGGAGTAGCGGAGCGGATGAACAGGACTATCATGTCTAAAGCTCGATGTATGATATCTAACACTCGCATGAGTAAGCGTTTTTGGGCTGAGGCGGCTGCCACCGCATGTTACTTGATAAATAGGTCACCATCTATTCCCCTCGACAAGAAAACTCCCATTGAGGTATGGTCTGGTACTCCTGCGGATTATTCACAGCTTAAGGTTTTCGGTTGCACTGCTTATGCTCATGTTGATAATGGAAAGTTAGAGCTGAGAGCTATTAAGTCTGTTTCATTGGTTATGATTCGGGAGTAAAAGGATATAAGTTGTGGAATCCCGAAACTAACAAGGCTTTCATGAGCAGGAGTGTTGTTTTTAATGAATCTGTTATGTACTTTGATAAGTTGTCCTCAGATGTTTCAGATAGTTCTGATGAGGAACAGGTTCGTGTCGAGGTGGAGCACCCTGTGGAAAATGATAATGTCATTGTTGACAATGATGGTGACACGTCAGATGATTCTGATAATGATATTGTTCAACACTCACCTCCTGTTTTGCAGCCAGAAAATCAGTCCATTGCTGATCGCGGAACAAGGAGGAATATTGCTAAACCTACACGGTTAATTGAGGAGTGTAACATTGTTAATTATGCTCTGAGTTGTGCAGAACATGTGGAGCATGGACATGAGCCGTCCACGTATACTGAAGCTATTGCCACAAGTGACCGTGATAAGTGGATCTCCGCTATGCAAGAGGAGATGCAGTCACTTGAGAAGAATTGCACATGGGATGTTGTGCGCTTGCCTAAACAAAAGAAGGTTGTCCGCTGTAAGTGGATCTTCAAGAGAAAGGAGGGTTTGTCTCCAAGTGAGCCTCCAATATTCAAGGCAAGGTTAGTGGCAAAAGGTTTCAGTCAAATTCCTGGTATTGATTACAATGATGTTTTCTCTCCGGTTGTCAAGCATAGTTCTATTCGGACATTTTCTCCATTGTGCTATGCGTGATCTTGAGCTTGAGCAGTTAGATGTTAAAACTGCGTTTCTGCATGGAGAGTTGGAGGAGGAGATATACATGGACCAGCCAGAAGGGTTCATAGTGCTGGCTAAGGAGGATCTTGTTTGTAAGTTGAAAAGGTCTCTCTACGGTTTGAAACAATCCCCTCGTCAATGGTATAAAAGGTTTGATTAATTTATGTTGTCACATGGCTTTAAGAGGTCTGAATTTGATAGCTGTGTGTACATTAAGTTGGTTGCTGGATCGCCTATATACTTGCTGTTATATGTCGATGACATGTTGATTGCTGCCAAGAGCATGAAAGATGCCGCTGCTCTCAAGTCATAGTTGAGTAGCGAATTTGAGATGAAGGATCTTGGTGCTGCTAAGAAAATCCTAGGTATGGAAATTACGCGTGACAGAAAGTCTGGATTCTTATTTCTTAGTCAGCAAAGTTATATTAAGAAAGTTCTTCATCGTTTTAACATGCATGATGCAAAGTCTGTTAGTACTCCTATTGCTTCTCATTTTAAGTTGTCATCTACTCAATGTCCTACTACTGATGATGATATGGAGTACATGTCTGGAGTTCCCTATTCTAGTGTTGTTGGTTCCTTGATGTATGCTATGATCTGTTCATGTCCTGATTTATCATATGCTATGAGCTTGGTGAGTAGATACATGGCTAATCCTGGTAAAGAACATTGGAAAGTTGTTCAGTGGATTTTCAGGTACCTCTGTGCCACGTCTGATGCTTGCTTGAAGTTTGACAGAGCTGGTGAGGGACTCGTTGGCTATGTGGATTCAGATTTTGCTACCGATTTGGATAAGAGGAGGTCCCTCACAGGTTATGTGTTCACCATTGGTGGTTGTGCTGGAAGGCAACACTTCAGCCGGTTGTTGCTCAATCCACCACGGAGGCTGAATACATGGCCATTGCAGAAGCAGTTAAAGAAACTGTTTGGTTGAAAGGTTTGTTTGCTGAGCTTTGTGGAGTTGATACTTGCATTAACCTGTTTTGTGATAGTCAGAGTGTCATTTACCTTACTAAGGATCAGATGTTCCATGAGAGAACAAAGCACATTGACATCAAATACCATTATGTGCGTGATGTTGTTGCACAAGGTAAGTTGAATGTATGCAAGATTAGTACTCTTGATAATCCAGCTGATATGATGACAAACCCTCTTCCTGTATCTAAGTTTGAGATATGCTCAAGCTTAGTTGGTATCACTGTTTAGCCCAAGAGGCTATTTGGCGTCGAAAGTGTTCTCTTTGTTGTTTCAAGGGTGAAGGTTCTCGTTCATACTACAAGATGGAATTTGTCTCAAGGTGGAGTGTTGTTTTATGGTGATCCAAATTCATATGACGATGTGAAGTGAGCGGCTAACTTCGGAGCGAAGCGGAGGCCCGTCGCCGGGAGGCTTGGGCCGTAGCGTAGCGAGCAAGTTAGCCCACCGGCCAATTCTGTGCTCGCGGGGGTGCGGGGGCGGCAGGCCCCGCGGTACGGTACGGATCGTATCCGAGTCGGATTTGACTTAGGGTTTCTACCCTCTATAAATACATCTTGTAAGTCGCCTGTTGGGGTAAGCCACACATTGTAAACCCACGGCGTTTGTAACCTCACCCCGATATAGTGAAATATTGTTGGCTGGCGCCCGTGGTTTTTTCCTCTCCTTTGTTTGGAGGGGTTTTCCACGTTAAAATCTCGTGTCCCCGTTGGTTTGATCGTTTCGCTCTTCATCGTTTCTTGCTATCTTCTATAACATCAACACGGTGCAAAACAGTTCCAAAATCCAAATGATAGGTGACGTCCTTTTTTTGCAAAAAAAAACGCACATGTACTATTTCTGAATAGTACATACGATCTTACTATTGCTCAGTTAGGTATGTCCCACTGGTTTTCAAACTCTGTATTTGGGATCCATAAAATTAGAGATAGCTCTACATGCAGAAATCTTGGCAAAAAGAACACATTTGTATGTTTCGTAAAATTTAGAAAAATATTTAATCTGTATTTGGGATCCATAAAATTAGAGATAGCTCTACATGCAGAAATCTTGGCAAAAAGAACACATTTGTATGTTTCGTAAAATTTAGAAAAATATTTAATTTGGAACTTAGCCATTCAATGTTTCGTCAAATAATATATTGACTGCCATGTTTTTAGTAACAAATGAGAAAGTAACTTTTTAGACACTATTACTTGACACCCATTTGTCTAGGCACGGATGTATCTAGACACTAAACAAGTATAAATACATTTATATTTGAACAAATGAAGTCAAATAATTTGAAACAGATGGAGTAGATATGTAGGTGAGTTTTAGTTCCTGATGTGAGTGAGTGTGATGTGAGTTCAGACTCTTCAGACATTATGTAAGCTATAGTCAGAAGACTCATACGTCGGATCGATTCACGAAATGATCCACGGCTAAGATATGGAGACCAGTTGCGCTCACGTTTGAAAGATCCGCTCTAGCTTAATGCGGTTCTCCTCAAGTGTGTGCAGCTTATCTTCGCTGCTGCCTGTCCCAGCACCAATCCTTCCGAGAACCTAAATATAAGATGCAACATAAATTCTCCAAGTGATAAAAAAAAAATATATGCATGCATGACTCGCACAAGGGGTTTGCTTGGGTACCTTGTGAACCATCTTGCCCAGGAGATGCAGACCAACGGCTCCTGCAAGGAGACCCATCAGAATCGGATCGTGATCGCCTGTGATCCTCCTCACGGCGTGCTGGCCTACGCGTGGTGTTTCCTCCAGCGTGAACATGGACTCGTAGGACGCTTCCTCGTCCAGCATAGCTCTCCATGATGCAGACGCCGCTGTGGATTTGGAAGCGACTACCGGCGTGATCGCTGGAGTGTGTACCGCTCTTACACCAGGGTATGCCGGCAACGTGTACCTCTTCGCCGTTTTCTTCTTGGGAGGAGGAAAATCGGGGTGTCTCATTTTTCTGTCAGAGTCTGTTTGGAGCAAGGTTCCTACTATGACTAAAAATGCAGTCCCACAGCCTGCATTATGCAAGAGCGAAATCAAGAGAAGAAACATTGGAGAGGTGCTTCCTCAAATGAAAAATTAACTTCAAATCTAAGAAATCCATCGATATGTAAGACTCTAATAAATACGGATGTTTTTTTTTTGAAGCTGTCACCCGGGGGGAGGGCATCCCCACCTGAATATATTGCATCAAAAAAGGTTACAAGACCAGGCTCATGTCCACCCAGGGGTTGACATCGGTCAGGATACATAAGAAATTTACAGAGGGGAAGATGGGTCGCCTGCGAGAGGCGGCCATCTGATGCTCTAACACTACTGCAGAAAGAAAAACATGAGCCCATTATCTAAAAAAGCTAGCCGACTGAAGGTCCATCGCCGTGAAGGCACAAGTAGATGAGGGGCGGTGTCGAGGATCACAATACCAAGTCTCAGCAAGCATCCTAGCGCGCCGAACCTGTGTGCGTGTCGAGTCCCAGGCGCAACTGAGGAGCAAACCCGATCAACGAGTGCCAAACCTAGCACCGAGCACGAACCTTGATTAGGAGTTCCGCCACGAGAGGTCGAAACGATTAACAGGTTGGGGAGGCCACATTGCGTCGTCATTGAGCAAAGATGAGGATAGATCACACCAAAAGCCTGAAGCTTCCTCAACACAGTACCGGTCATGGGAGGATCTTGAGAAAACAGAGCAAGTAAAATCAGCACAAGGGCAATCTGGCACAGGACCTTTCACAGCAGCACGGAAGAGCCTTCACAGCATATCGAGAACGGGGAACCAAGGTAGCAGACGGCAGCTCTGGGAGACAGGACGCCCTGCCGCCGAGGGCACCTCCAAGAAGCAGCCAAGGCAGATTGCAGTCACCAGCAGCCTCTGAAGAGAATGCAACAGGCAAGGAGAGACGAGGGCAATGCCGATGGTTCATCAAAGATGAAGTCGTGGAGCACCACAATGCTGCATCGCGCCACCACGGCAGCCTGCAACCTCTCATGCCCCAGTCAGAGAGCAGCATGAGTTCCATTACGACGCCCCAAGGAGGAAGAACCACCGGCGTCGTCGTCGCTGAGCTTTCGCCCAGAATCAGCGTCCTCACCGGAACCTAGCTAGGGGGTTGGGAGCACTGAACAGCTCAAGAACCATGCCTCCATGGAGGCTAGCGACGCCGCCGTGGTATGCTCACGCACAGAGCGTGAGCACGGGTTTCCCCGCGAGCAGGCAGAGGCTGCCGAACCAACCCTGGCGAGATGTGCATCCGGAAGTCGGAGGTGCAGCACTCCGCCTGCGTGCAGTCCTGCACCGCGCACCATGCCCGTGCAGCCGACCCCGGCCGGCGAGCCAGGTCGAGGCCGACAGAGAGCCGCAAAGGCAGAGGTCTGTGCACGCATCGAAGGTTCCCCGAGGGGAGTGAGATGCGGAGGCGCGGGGAGCAGCAGAGGACACCACCGGAGCGTCGCCGGACACCACGGGGCCAGCGGCCGAGCAGCGAGCACACGGGGTGGCAGCAGATCGAGGCAGGCGCGGAGGATTTGGGGAGCGATTTAGGTGTGGATTTGGATTTTCGAGGGGAAAACGACTAGGAGAAGCCTCCGCTGCCGCCGTCCGCCAGTCCGCCGTGGGATGTTATACCTTATTTTCTAAACTTGACTAAAACTACCATTGCTTTTGGGATTGAAGATTATTTTCGAAAAGGGTTATCCCGGCCTCTGCATTCTGGGATTGAAGTATGATTTGGAGGATAAGAATATCATAATTTGTTTTGAAACAAGGGCAAAATAGTCGTTGCCCAGTTTTCAGTAATTAAGCAAGACAGGTTCAGAGAAGTACACCAAACGCTCCGGCCCAAAGGGCAACATAGGAACTTCACACATATTAATCCTCTATATACACGTCATCATAGATAAAATTCAGGCATTCAGAGCAAAGCCCCGAAACTTTGTTCTATTGGCTTGGACATAAAGACTTGCGGAACTCCAACCATAATATTTCAAAACATGGCAAATTACGGTTCAGTAATGCGCAAATTATCCTGGAAACCAATAAGCTAGGTTTTCAAACTAAATTAATTTGATATAGTGTTCGAACGCAACATCTAGAGATAGGCACTAGTACTATCTAGAAAACAATCTCACCACTCCATACAGATCATGAACTGATTTTAGTTTTCCAGATCCTCCCACACAGAACAAGGACAATCAGAAAAAGCTGCTACCATTCGCACATTACACTGAAATTTATCTCCACGGAGATGGTGGACAGAAGCTTTTATCATGATGCAGGTTGATGGGATGAACCAGAGAATGGCAAAAGATCAAAGGTTTTTCGCGCACCTGCAACCTGTACTGCATTTAGGGTAGGGCAGCTGGTGCAGACTTCGGCGCAGACTTGGAGGAGCGTCTCCTCCAGTGTTGGTACCCCGGCAAAGTACAGCCACCGGCATGATGATGTTTGAATACACCTCCAACAAAACTGTGCATGAATGCCAGATAATCAGATTATCAACACGAAGGAAGGCACACTAAGAACTTTGTGCCAAAATTAAGAGAAACTGAAGGATAAATATACATGAAAAATCAATCTGCAAATTTGCGATGCTTATGTAAAGAGAATTTGCGCCAAATTTTACCTGAGCTGAAGGCACAAGAGATCAGGACGAGAAGACTCACGCTCCAAAACCCTCGGGGCTAATCGTGCCTGAACCAAAAATCTCAGCAGACGGATAGGCGGTCGTTGGCGGCGGGGCGTGAGGGGTCTTCTTGTTTTTATCCAAGTTTCTTGTCGATATGCATCCGGTTTCCTCTTCCTGCAAGTCTTGGTACATGTTCGCTACATCATCTCGGCCGTACACGTGGCTGCTGTTGCATCGGGATGGTTTTGTGGAAATCTCACACATCCTTGCAATCAGAAACCAATCTCATTTACTCACTAAATAGCGGCGTTCGTCAAAAACAAAAACAAAAACGACGCATCATGCGCTTGTTATACGTACGCCCATACCAGGTTTGCTTTGTCCAAGATGGACCAAAACATGTTCAAGTGTGAACCGAGCAACCGACTACACTCAGTTTCGTTATATTTGCACCATAGTTAGTTATTGCTTGAAGTAACTCGAACCAAATCCTTACCAACGATTTTCATCAATCGGACCAAAAGGTCATAAACATCAAGGACAAGAATGAGAATCACTAGTAAAATCACAGACCCTCCATTTATCAATGGAAAGCAGCCAAAATCAGGATTATACTACACACTGCTTTATGTTTCCAGTACAGCAGCCAGATGACTAGGAGTTTCAGAATCTGGGACAAGATTCCATTGATTTCCTCAGACTAGGATAGCTAGGATAACCAAACAAGGCAGTTATCTGATGCAGTTCTAGGGACACCCATGAAAAACCATGTGGATCAAACGCTAGACAGTAGTGCGGATAAGACTCAAGATGATTGCCCTAGCAGCCCACTACTCTCGTCATCATCCCCACCATGAAGCCTTCGAGCAAGCAGGTACTTCTCAAACTCCTTCAGGTAATCCAGGAGCAGCACAATGGTGAAGAGAAGGAATCCACCAAAGTAGCTGTTGCCACCTCCGCCCCCTCCACCACCGCCGCCTCCTTTGCCGAAGCGGAACGGAGGGAACCCACCACTTCCATCGTCCAGTTTGGGTACTTGAGCTTTCCCTGAGAAATAATATACCACAGGAAGTGAAATCAGTAAGTTCTTGTCAATTTGCCCGCTACCATGAGTAGAACATAATTCAGTTACATGCAGTATGAGAACTACATGAATAAGCACCTTTGGGATCAGACCGTTTGACAGTCGCAGTTGAAGATTTGCGCTGAACACTTTGGGTTTGAGCAGCTTTGCATCTTACACTCTGCAGCAAATAGAGTTGCCACAAAAGAGGTAGTCAAATAAGGGATCTATACTGAAGCAGGTCATAGGCAATTATTCCCTTCCAATTTAGACACTCACAACTGAAGGAAAACATCACCGTTCACCTGATGTAGTATATTACTGTACTTCAATGAGCTCTAAAATCACTAGGTAGAAAGTGAACCATGACAGGCCTATGATCTGTTCTACTGCCAACTTCACATTTTGGACAAGAAAATATCATAATAGTTACTTCTAATTCTAATACTCCCTCCGATTCAGAAAGTTGCGGGAGAGTATAGCGTGTCACGTACAAAACGTTTGTATGAGCTACGACAGTTATTTTGTACTAGAGGGAGTAAGAAATTATAAAATTCTAATGTTAAGCTCTCAACGTCAAACACTCGATTTATGTATAGGCTGATCCAAAAAGATAAGGTCCCATCAAATAATCTAACTTACCCTCAGTGTTGCTTCAGTAGAAAATTCCTGTTTAAATGAGATGCGGTTAACTTGAGTTTGCTGTACTTGTGAACCTACACAAACAGTAATATATTCATAAGCATTTCAAATGACACAAGTAGGGAGACGAAGAAATATCTAATACAAACATGCTAAGTAAAACAATATTCGGAAGTCATGTTCTCATGTGATAAGACTTGTCATTGCTCAGAAGGGAAACCATCTTAAGCTTTTAATACCATAAATCCATAATGCCGTACCAAGTTTCCTAAACAACATCAGCAAGGCTGTCAAGTTTTGAACGAAGTAATAGAAAGAATGAAAGTAAGATAACATGGTATTGCAAAATAGCAGATAATGAAAAGTTTTTCCAAATGTGGTAACCAAATAATTTTCCCAACAGAGAGAAGAGCGAAACCACCAATACAGACACTGAGTAAGGGAGAGGAAAACTGTGCAATCACTTAACAAAGTAGTGATCTGAGATACATAAACTAGTTTGAGGACAGCCTGAACATAATGCCTCAAACATTAGTGACTGTTTTCCTTAACAAAACTACACAAAATTTCGTACTTTACACAAATAGTTTAATCCTTGCAAGATTCAGGAAGTTCTCCATGGTTACAAAAAATGCAGAAGTACCAGATTCATTATCTTTATGATTATTAGGAGTCATGCTGGATGATGCAAGTCAAGTCAAAACTTTCACACTGAGAATGGAAGATGTAACGGCACAGAAGCCACAATATGGAATCAAAATATACTAGCATTCAATAGTCATCAGCTAAACAGGGACAAAATGGAAAATAACAAATGACCTGTGTATTCAACATCCAATCATATGGCAATCTCTCCACAGGTTCAATGATCACAACAACTGAGTCAGAACGTGACGAAAATGGAAAAGCAACTTTCAAGTTGAAAAACCAAATAATAGATATGAGTAAGCAATTGATGGATGCATACACATTAAGCGACCTAAATTCTTACAAATATTACCTTGAATTCTCCTAGTTAAGCCGTTCGTAATTACGGTTCCTGGCAACAAGCCTGTGGCAAGTGCTGACATGGTGGCCACAAATGAAGATCTATAGTGTTTAAGTACATGAAAACATTGTTAGATATGACAAAAGAAACAAGGTGGTGCTCTGGCTCAATAAACTGTAATCTAAACATAACACAGATCGCATAACAGAGGATCTGGTGGTGTAACGACAGGGGAGAACCAAGATTGAGACATAGGTCAGTACAATATATGAAGATATCATGTATAACAGAAATAGCACATCGATACATGTTTGGCAATAACCCAATAGTATTATCTGATTATAAATGACCTCAAACATTAAGACTGATAAGCAGATCGATATGTGTTCGCCTAATTTTACACAAGTTCAAATATAGCTCGAGTGTCCCAATTCAAAAATGACTTTCTCTTTGTGTTTTAGCTTTCGTGGGGTCTGAAGAAATTTGTGCAGGCCTAGGAGTGGTTCCCCGACACTAATATCGAGCCGGAGGTAGTTGTAGATTCTTCCCCATCCTAGGACCAAGGCATGCCAACAGATTGAATAAAACTGTTCAATCTTCAGGGGTACGAATTCCGCACAAACGCTACACGTACTAGCAGCAGGAAACTACAGTATATGATGTCTCGACCACGGATCACGTACTAGCGATATGAGAGGCGAGGGCACAGCTTATCGAATCAACCCAGAAAAATCAGAGAATCATTAACTCGAAAAAGACAGAGAGGGGGGAGCGGTGGTACGCACGAACGAGGGCCGCCGCGGTAGACGCGCTGAATCGACGGTATCCCAGCGGGAATCGGGAGCTCTCTCCCGGCGCCGGCGGAGAGGAGAAGCTTCGCGTCCGGACAAGCGACGGATCACGGCGAAGCCTGTAGGTGGCGGCGTGAGAATTGAGAAAGCGTCTTGGGGCCTCGGTGACCCTTCGGATGGGCTTTCTGGGCCACGACTGCGGCCCAATAAGAGCCCGGTAGGTCATCCGCGGCTAAACGCCTAAACCCCAGGCATCTATTCTCTTCCCCTGATCCTCAGCTCCTCACCCATCCGCCCCTGCCTCCCCTCCCCTCGCACCTCCGCCTGCAAAAATGGCGATCTCGGCCGTCGGCGCCCGATCCAGGGTCATCGCGCGCGCACTCTCCTCCACCCTCCTCGGCCGCGCCGGCGTCCTCCCCACCTCCCGCCGCGCCACCTGCCTCAACAGGTAAGGCCCCCCGTCCAGACTCGCCGCCGGCCATGCGAGCCGTGCCCCATCTGACCCTGTGCACTCTAACGTGGGGCGTGCTGCAGGTTACCTCTGGTGTCCGGGACGTTGCTCTCCGCGCTTCCCCTCCACAGCGCCATCGCGTCCGCGCGGTTACGGTCCGCGATCGCGCCAGAGTCCCAGAGCTGGGGCTTGATCCCCCAAGGTGCGCCTCTTTCCTCTACTCTTCCTTCTTTTTTCTGAGCTGGAATATCTTGAAAGAGAGAAATTGTTCACCACGTTTTTATTATTCTTGCAACATTGCTACTGCCTACTATACTAGGTGACTTCACATGTCGAAACTGGAAAGGGTTTGTGTTTTAGCTCTGTAGTTAATTGTTATTTTATTGCCTGGACGCTCTTTAGTTCTTAAATAATGACGAAGGGATTAATAATCATTGTAATTAAATGATTGCGATTGTCAACCTCTTAGGCATTTTCCCTAGCAAGCTCTGGGAACTACAGTGTATCTGATTTGGTGGAAACGTTGGTCTCTTTGCCAGGCTTCATGGGACATGGCATGTGGAGTGACCAGAAATGTTATAAGCACTTCAGTTGGGCGCCATATTTTCTGAGAGCTAGTTAAACAAACAAAAAAGTATTCACTTGTAATTCTGTACAGAGAGTTAGCACGACTTAGAATTTCAATGTTCCCAGACAATTTGTACATAGTTCTTGGTGATGAAATATGCTAAAATTAGGTTACACTGATATTTGAGACAAGTAGAACACCATTTTCGGAAAGGACATTGCACTAGCTGCAACAAATTTGAAACATATGTGTAAACATGATCGGAACCTGTAAGGTGTAGGTTCTTATGCCAACTGCAGTATTGTCTTTGTCAATATGTGTTGCATATGGCGGAGGAAATTCTTCCTAACCTTTAGGCAGAGAGCAACTAGTGAAAGAATGATATAGCACTGTTGAGTGTGTTCAGTTCTACTTTTCTTGTACCATGTAGTGGCATGATTGGTTACTATTTTGTCAACGCTAGATTATAATATGTACTTCATCCATCCAAATGAAACCGTTCAGGAACAGAGCAATGTTACTTGTAGATATGCCTTACCAGTTACCAGCGAAGTATCTTTAGGAACTACTTATGTTAGTAATATATCAACCTTAAAGCCAGTCCTTTATTCGAGTGTTGGTTGTGAAATTAGCTAATTTTGTAGTGAAGTTATATATGTTTTTCTTCTGTGCTATTCCATGTTGGATTAACAAAATATGTGTCTGTTATTTGACAGATTAAGCCTTGCTTTGCATAACCAATAAACTGTACTACTACTACTACTACAGCCTAATTGAAGAATGTTTTCATCTTTTTTTTTGCAGGAAACTGCATGCCTTTATGAAAGCACCGTTTCCCCTTCATGTTGTAACCGTTTAAACATTTGGCAACTTTTTGAATTCTCATTTATGTTAGTTCTGCAATCAAAACCGTGACTGAGCTTACAAGAAGCTGTCTTTCCATGAATTTAGGAATGCAAGCTGTCCTGCAGTGACGTTAACACATCAATGGATAAATCTGTGGATTATATTTCGTGCTATGTCGGACTGTTTAATTTCATGCTCACATAATACGTTTATCACTGTAAATGCTACCCTGCGTAGCATTGAATTGTCTCAACTTCTTCGAGATGTCTAGTTGAGTATTTTTAACTGAAGCATCACTCGTGCTCCACTAAATTGGCAAGTTAATTCATCTAAGCAATAGTTGTTTGCCAATCGGCAAGTGCAACACCCCATACTTGTCTTCTGTCGTCTTACCATTTGGTTGACTACAGGCTTCTGGCCATAACACTGGCAAAATGGTAGATGAGGCGATCATCTGAACATCCATTTTGTTCTGTGTAAGTTGTGTTGTGTCGAAACCATACTTTGCCTTGATCAAGGGTTCTTGCGTAGTCATTCTCCGTGCATTGCCTCAATATTATTGTGCTCATTGACCAAGCCTCAAGTTTCATGCTGTATTGGAAAAGCTGTAACGTTCTCATTTATGGTACCGTGTGTTTGTACTGCTGCTCTATATATCCAGTTCATCTGCCAATAAAGAAGTGTCATAGGTCGTTGCTGTTGTATTTTCTCTCAGTGTCAATGCTCAGAAATTTCAAGCCTAGACCCAAGGGTGTAACTTTAATGGCAAATATACATGATATTTGAATCAAAAATACGATCATAATTTGACTAATAAAATATATGGCATTACCACCCAGACCCGAGGGAATATGGGAGGCATAGAGATGAAAGCAAAAGAAGCGAGCCTAACTTAGTGAAGTGGATGTATAACCCAACAACTTAAGTTCAAATCCGCACGGATGAGAATTTGGATTCTTATTATTTACAAATAAAAACCAATGTAGGGCCTTCCCCTACCACATTCCTTATAGTAAAATAGAGATGTAAGCGGATATGGTAATTTCTCGTCAAATTTGTTTGCAAATGCATTTAAAAATCCATATCGTATTTTGAAAGAATTCGACGTATAAAGATATATGATCCCAATCTAACATTTGGATATGTTGTAAAGTATAACATGTATAATAGCATCCTGATAGTATTATCTGAAAAGTAGCTTATATTATCTAGTTGTTTTAAGCTGAACAATATGTTTGTTATTGCGTATACATTTTTTCCCCTTTTATTAATGAGTCAATCTACCTTAGTATTCCCCTCCGTTTAGAATTACTTTGCATTTTAGTTTAGTCCAAGTCAAACTTTATGAAATTTGACCAAATATATAGAAAATATATAAACATTTACAATAATTTTTTATATTATTAGAATCTCCATAAGCTATATTTTCATATGGTTAAATGCTTTCTACTCCCGGGTGTAACTACACCCACGTCTAATATACCACCTTACAGAAGTATTTGTCACACTTTATCGGTTTGAGTATGTTCATATATTATATCTAAGATACCCCAAAACACTGTCCTAATATTTTACACTATATACTCAAAAGATCATCATACGTGCATATAAAAGAGATTATGTGATTTTTTTACATACTACTAAAAAATAAGTATCTATAGTACTAAAATAGCATTATATACTCCATACTACCTGTTACATACCTCCCGGTATGATAGATACTCCATACGTGTGTGAAACACACGTGAGTATAGTTACATATGGGTCTAATACATGTATTGATATGTTTTGGTATATACTTGGTCAAACTTTGAAAAGTTCGACTTTTAAACAACTCAAAACGTGAAGTAAATAAAACGGAGGGAGTAGTTAGTTAGTTGCAAAGTTCATTTGTTTAATATAAGAACTCGCTTAATAGTTAATAGTCATTGTATCAACAAAGGAGCAACGTTTGAATAATTTTTTAGATTGTCTCGTATGTTGATACACTTATGTGTTTACTTATCTTATTAAATTGTATTTGCTTCAATTCCGTTTTGAATTTTTTGGATAAGATAAATCCTAAACTTATCCGACCATCGATGGCTCGATCCTGTATCTCCTTATCGCTGCTTTGAAAAAGCCCCCTTGTCCACACGACTGGCTTCCCTCCCGCTCTCATGGCAGCGAGCCATGGCGTCTCTCTTCACACCTCACCCTCTCCCCACCACCCGCCTCTTCCTCTTCTCCGCCGCCTCCTCGTCCTCTGTCGCCCTCAGGCAGCATGTACTTCCTACACTTGCATGCCACGCTCGCAACCTGTTCGACGTATTGCCGCAAAGCGACGGCAGCTCTGACGAAGTTGCAAACGGCAACCCCCAAGGCGCCTCACGTAAAACCGTGCAGGGTGGCATGCCACGGGAGGCGAGCCTGTCGGTGCGGCAGGCAAGGAACCGTGTGGCAAGACGCTGGATTAGAGGGGGTGACACTGACAGGCTTGTGCCTGAACAAGGCACGGATGGGGAAGTTGTAAAGAAGGGTTGGAAGGGAGGACAGGCTAGTAATGGGGATTCTGAAGGGCGCAAGCGGATGCAGGTGCAGGAACCCGGGAAGGCTAGAAATTTGGCAACAATTGGTGAAGATAGAGGAGGAAATGTGAGTAAGAGGGGGAAGCGATCGAAGGGCGGTGGTGAGAAGGGAGGCAAGCTGAGAGTTGAGCTGGATATGTGCTCAAAGAGAGGAGATGTAATGGGAGCCATCGACCTGTATGATTCTGCGGTGAAGGAGGGGATCAAGATGGGGCAGCACCATTACAACGTGCTGCTTTACCTCTGTTCTTCTGCTGCCCTTGGAATTGTCCAACCGGCAAAAAGCGGCACCAATGGTAGATTGGATTCTTCGTCGGCTGAAAGCTCGGGGTATTCGGATGGCAACGATATGGGTGAAGACGGTGATTGTGACCAGGAGAGAAATAAGATCAATTTGTTTTGTTTGGAGGAAACAGCTAGCAGCATACCAGTAACTGACGAGATCAAAGACTATGCACGGACTCGAGGGTTTGAGATATTTGACAAAATGTGCTCGGAGAAAGAGAGAATTCCGATGAGTGAAGCTGCGTTGACTGCAGTTTCCCGTATGGCGATGTCCATGGGGAACGGTGACATGGCCTTTGAAGTTGTCAGACAAATGAAAGAGCTGGGTATAACTCCGAAGTTGCGGTCATATGGTCCTGCGTTGTCAGCATTTTGCAACAGCGGCAATGTTGATAAGGCATTTGAAGTAGAGGCCCATATGTTGGAGTCTGGGGTCACACCTGAAGAGCCTGAGTTGGGGATGCTTCTTAGGGCTTCTGTGGTCGCCAGGCAAGGTAATAGGGTATATTATTTGCTGCATAAGTTCAGGACTAAAGTAAGACAGGTATCTCAATCTACAGCCGAATTGTTAGAGGCTTGGTTTAGGAGCTCAACAGCATCCAAAGTGGGGAAGAGAAAGTGGGATATCTGTGCTTTAGCAAAATCAGTTGAAAACAATGGAGGGGGTTGGCATGGTTTGGGTTGGTTAGGGAGGGGGAAATGGATCATAACACACTCACACATTGATACGAAAGGTGTCTGCCTTGCTTGTGGAGACAAGTTGGCTATTATAGACCTTGATCCACAAGAGACAGAAGATTTTGCCACAATGGTGGCAAAACTAGCTCTGAATAGAGAGAAAAATTCAAACTTTGAGAACTTTCAGGTAATATACCTCGGATTGCTATATTTTGGTTTTTAACGATGTGGCTACCTATGTGTTACTCATATGATACAGAACTGATAACGGCCAGATATGTGGATGCTAAATAAACGTGCATTGCAATGAGTTAAACGAACTAAACTACGCAACAGGTTGGACCACTGGTGATGCCAATGTTGTCCCGCTACAGCCTCATAGTAATTTGATCCCAACTTTGGTGGCAAACAGAACCGCAATCTCAAACGCTTGCAGCAGATTTAACTGATCACAACAAGAGGGGAGGAGTAGAATGGAATGCCATGAGTCCATCATGACCGATTGCCATCTTTGTAGGGGTAATGAGATATAGTTTTCAATTCAAAGAGAATTTTGAATTGTGTGTAAAGTAAATATCCAATTATAATGTGATAAGAAAATACCAGCATGCAGAATTGTTGTAACTTCTATCTAACAGTTCTCCATCTTGTTTATATATGTTTTTTTAGAACGAATTGTGGAAATGAATTTGCAAATATTCTAGAATATCTTAATTCTGAATTGTAATGATTTGTTTTTCAGCAGACCTGATACTTGCTACATTTGAATAAAAAATCTTAAAATTGGAACTAGTTTAAAACTAGTGTCAGCCCTGTTTTGTATATCTGATACATTGGAAGTAAGTGTGCCACTTGTGTATCCACTCAAGTTTCCATATAATAATTGTGGTATAATGAAGCCTACCGTATATGGTTTCTGCTTCTAATTTGGTATCTATCTTACCTTTTGCACCTTATTGTTCCCTATTCAGAAATGGCTGGAAAAGCATGGCCCTTTTGAAGCAGTTATGGATGCTGCCAATGTTGGTCTTAGCCAGAGGCATCTTTCCTTGAGTAAGGCGAGTATGTTGCCATAAACAGTTTCTATTTGGGAGAAAAGTAATACACTTTGTTTATTTTCGCTCGTCACCTTACTGGCAGGTTAATGCTGTTGTCGATGTCACACAGAAAAGATTTCCATCAAGAAAGTGGCCTTTGATAGTTGTGCATAACAGACACCTCACTGGAAAGCACATGAAAAACCCTGCTAATCAGAAGTTGGTTGAAAAGTGGAAACAAGCAAATGCTCTATATGAAACCCCCACTGGCTCAAATGATGATTGGTAAGCTTTTGAGATGCCTCTAGGAACCTGTACAGTTACTTTCCTCTGAAGATAGGTCCTTCAAAAAGCTCAGTGTTTTATTCATGTGTAGTATTTATTATCATTTTCGAGTTATCAATGTTTTCAACATTAATGTAACAGAAAATAACTTGTTTGTTATAAACCATGTAATGTAGTATGTATTGTTTCTTACCGACGTGTTTTAATGTTGGTCCTACATGGCCAAAGTATTCAAACATTCTCGCTTTTGCCTATTGCCTTATTGCTATCCATAAATTATTTGTAACAGTATATCCTACTCTGGTGAAGTAAGCAATATTGTGGGCATGTATTTCAGGTACTGGTTGTTTGCTGCTATTAGATGGAAATGCTTGATTATTACCAATGATGAAATGAGAGACCACACGTTTCAGCTCCTGGAGAAAGATTTTTTCCCCAAATGGAAGGAAAGGCATCAGGTTTGGATCATGTATTTGACAGAATAGTGCTTCAACAGCCTAGGAAAATTGTGCTTTTCCTCTGTCAAGTACGACAATGCATTACGTTTTTTTTAGTGTGGATCTTGAAAATAACAAGCTACATTTTGGGGAAATAACACAAGTTCATCTGAATGTCTGAACATGTTGAAGATAAGGATGAATGTTAACAACTTGAGGTGACATGTACTCAACATCTAAAGAAACTAGAAGCTCACGGAATAACATGTGTTAGCACAGCCTGCTATACAAAACAAATACAGATACAAAGAAAAATCATTACCTAAAGAATAGTAACAAATATGACAAGATAAACTGCTTGCTCATTCACAGTATCATCTTCACTAACAGGTACACTTCACTTTTGGGGAAAATGGCGTTACGCTTCAGATGCCACCTCCTTGCTCGGTTGTAATTCAGGTTTGAATTTAGCTTATTGAATCTTACGGCATGTAGCCATAGCCATCTACTTGTAGTCAGATTGTAATTTTTTGATTCGTTCATTGATTTATCATCTTAATCTCCTCAAGATGGTTAAGGAGAATCTAGGAAGATTATTATTGCTATATGAGCTCAGATCCCGAGATATCCCCGTCTGGCAGTGATAAAAGGATCATGTTGAAATTTGAATGGGTCTTTTAGGCAGTACGACTGTAGCAGCTGTTGTTCTAGCTTCGACCTTTAGCTGGCAGGAATGGGTTGAACATATAATTATTGAATTATGCACAGACACAATTTTCCTTTGTTTTCAATTCTTTAATCAGATTCTTCTATCCGTTTGACCTTATAATTGTTCTATGCATTACCTGTAAAATCCAGGAATCAGAGAAAGGCCATTGGCATATCCCTGTCAAAGAGGAAGGTTCGCCAGATGCAGAACGGACCTGGTTATGTATGACACGACGCAATCACATGCAGAATCTAATAGACCAGGAGTCGATTCAGAACTGTTGAATGAAACACAATACCAATTGGCATTCTTCTAAAGCTAAATGTTGACCATTCTGTTCCAAACTATCAGGTCAGTATCTCATTTGCCCTCTATTCATCTGTTACCTGTGCATGGGACATCACGGAATTTTTTAGATCCTAAGCGTGAGGGTAACGAGATTTCAGGGACCAATCACATTATCTTTTCGGGATAACAGACCAACCGTATTATCTGGCTAAGTTTATCTGTGCTTATATAAGCAATGTTGTTGATGATTGCCTTCTGCTTATAACAGGATCTCTTTTAAAGAGGTAGCATTTGCTGGTCTGCCCTTCTAATTGACACTGCTAAACAAGTGCCCTTCCCACATAATAGGAAAAGGACTATGAGTTATTGTGTTGCTATACTGTAGTTTCAGGTTGCACGATTATTTTATTTCCAAGTGTAGATATTCATATGACTTCATTCGTCTCACCATGTTTGTCCATTTTCTTGGGAAAAGGTCATTTTACAACATTTATTCCTTAAGATTTTAGCTGCAATTACTATCAACTCCTTTGTTCTTTGACCAATGGACTCCCTGCCTCCGCTTGCCAATCTGATTTCTGATATGACTAGGGCAGGCTGCATGTTTCTATGTCGTGGTGTTGCATCGTTAAGCTTAAGGTGTTGTTTTTCTCCTAATATTATGCGATGCAATTTAAAATTGACTAAATGCACAACTTACCCACCTTCATGGTGTCATAATTTTGTTCCTGGAAAAGATAAATTTCCTCAGCATAACATCGCCGGGACAAACTGGTAGGCATATGTACTACAAATGTTGATGTTAATGAAATGTGAGAGACTTTAACTTCATTTGCACCTCTGGTTCTTTTTTTTTTGTTGCTTTGATAGCTCTGTGGACTAGCTTTTCGTTTCTATTTGCTTGGCTTGGCTTCTTTCTTGACAGTTTTGTTTGTAACCTAAGGGGCATTTTGTCATTCTTCTAATATAAAGGACACGTTCTGGCACATTTTCAGAGAAACAAAGTTTGGCCTGTTCATTGGTTGAATATGCAGGGGTATGCAGATATATCAAAATTATATAACATGAGTTTGAACAGAAACCACAATGCTAATATGCCGATGTCAATAAAAGAGATTCCACTAAACAAGTTGATAAAAGATCAAGAGTATCAAGATGACAGCTGATATCTCTCTTGCTAGAAAAAGATGGTGAAAACAGAACTAGAGATACTTAAAACTCTTGGTATCTGCCTGATTTTTATACAGATGGATGTTGGCAACACACTTGCTAAGATATCACACAGGAATCATAAATCTCATGATCTACTTCGTTCCAAAATATACCCTACCTAAAAGGGAATTTACATCAATAATCTATCTGCCATTGTACAAAAAATGGCAAAAGGAATTATTTCTACGAGATAGAGCTTTTGCTGCTGACAAATGAAGCGAAACCAATCATCTAGTCAACCATTCTTCTTACAAGCCACCAACCTTACCAGCTGCAGGTTTGTTCTGCTTCATTTTGGCAATACTAAGAAGATCGCCAAAGAGAGCATCTTCTGGTCTGCCTGATTTATTCTGCTGCTTCAGGGAAAAGGATGTTGCTGCTCCATTGGAAGTACCATCTTGAACAGAAAGCCCATTCATTCTCTGAGAAAGTTCATTTGCACTGGTATACGCGTATGCAGCATTTGGAATATAATAGCCTCCAGGTTGCTGTCCATACCCATAACTGGCCATCTGAACGGCATATAACTGCTGATGGTTCATCCCATAGAACTGTCCACCAACAGTCGGTTGAGAATACATGCCCATGCCTTGGTTAAACTGCATCGAACGATACACGCCCCCATGTTGCATGTTTGGCACAGACTGTTGTGATTGTAGAGCCCCATGCTGCATGCCGGGCACTGGTTGCAAGTGTATTCCTCCTGGTTGCACCCTCGGCATTTGTTGTGGCGAAATGAAACCTTGACCAAATTGGCCAGTTTGGGTTGATTGAGTTTGCATGGTGACAGGTTGCAATGGTATTGCACCAAGCTGGCTGTGCTGGGGATGATTACCCACGGGCTGCTGAATTTCCCAGGGTGGTGGTGGAAGGTCTCCGTTTTTATCCTCTACACCTGTTAATAGGAGATTGTCAAATGCTAATGGAGCTATTTGAAAATGGAAATAATGAGCAGAATTTCTGGACCAAGCGGAAGAGATAAAAAGGTAACAATGCCATGGTTTTCAAGGCGTCCAGGCAGCCCCTTAGAATTTTCCTGCGGCGCTTAGGCGCCCACTTAGGTGTTAGAGTGGGGGTAGAACGCCTTAGGACAACTTACCGCCTTAAACATCATGAACAATGCATTAGCCCTAGTAGTGCGGTGTGCAGGCACATACTGAACTACTCCCTCCGTCCCAAAATAAGTGTCTCAAGTTTGTCAAAAAGAAGATGTATCTAGACATGATTATGTCTAGATACATCTTTTTGACAAACTTGAGACACTTATTTGTGGACGGAGGGAGTACATTAAATGAAGACATAGGCACAATGTTCTTGTTCAATGTGAGAATTTTTTACACGTACCCTGTGCTACTTTTGTATGCACTACTTAAAAATATAAAAAATCCATTAACCAAGGAGAAGGCGAGTGTTTTGCCAACAAGTTATGATAAATAGACACATAATACTATTGTAGACCTAGCAAGCACTGGTAAAGTGGTGTACCATAATTTAGTGCCTGATGTTGGGAATTCATTCCATAAGCAGGTTGTCCATCCCATGAACTTGTGGAGTTCAATTGAGGTTGTTGATCATACGGCACAATGGCATTTGAATAGGCAGTGGGGTGCTGAGGCGGTATAGGTTGCATTGGAGCAGGATTTGCTTGAGATGAATGGAAAGTAGAGTTTGGAGTCAAGGAGTTTGTAAGGTTATGCCTGCTATTGTTGGAAGCGGCACTGTTTTGTTGAAACATGTCTGTGAAGGATAAAACATTCTGGTCTGAAGCTGAATATTCACTGACTGGAACGAGCGCCAGAGAATTTGCAGGTTCAGGTTTGATGTACTCATCTCCACTAAGGAGGTCGATGTTAGGAGCTCGTGTCGCGACAGCTTTAGGACTGACAGATGATGGAGGCGCAGGGAGTGCTAGTTGCTCAAAGGGTGACGGCTTGCTTGCACTTGTACTTGCTGAAGACCTGAAAAGCGAAATAAAAACCTGATGGTTAACTGTATGTAAGATTACAGAAAAGTTGAGTACTAAAATAATTTTGCTTTCAATTCCAACTGTTCTTGAGAATTTTCTTAACTGGTGTGTATTTCTAGTACGTAGAATATGTTGAACAAAAATGATTGACATAATGTGCCAACCTTTGAACTGGTTCTTTAGTAGTCTGAGAATGGTCAATCTGGCATTGGAGCGATCTTGGCTTCTCCACACGAACTGCTATGCCTGCGGCAATAGCGTCATGTTTTCCTAGAACACGCTGCAAATCATCATTCAAAGAAAGACCCTCGCCCAGCAACCCCTCATCCCTGTATCAATTAAGTATCTAAAGTAAGAAGCTTTATACTGATACGGGACATAATAGGTCACAAAATGCTAATGATAAAATCAGCCGCAGTTGACAAGCAAGAAACATACGAGGAACTGTTGACAAGCTGTACCACTCTCTGCTTGTAAGAACGACACTGAGCCACAAGGTCAACGATGACCTCCTGCCGAAGTTCCTGCATATTCACGGTAACTTAAATTTACTGACCTGCTAGCAGATAGATTACAGCTGAAAAAGTTGAAAGATTACAAAGGCACCAGTTTTTGTTGTTGTTGATGTATGAGTGGTAACTTCAGGTGCATCAGGAATGTACCTCTTTTTTGCTAGGATCTAAAGCATTCAACATCTCTGAAAGAACATCCATGATACTTCGTGCATTCTGCATTTCTGGCAGGCTGGTGAAACGACAATCGACATTCCAAGAGGAGCAGGGATTCAAATTTCAAATAGTTAATGACAATTAAAAATTAAAGTACACAAACTTTTCACTTAGAAAAAAGGGATAGGAAAACAGAAATCATAGCGTACAGAACAACAAGAATACAAACTGAGATAGATATATACGATGAAAGTAGGAGGGAAATAAAACCCAAACCACCAAAAATAGATACATTCTCAAAATCTTGAGTTATTCACTATGTACAGGAGAGAAAACGACGTGGCATGGTTAGCCCTTGTTAGTTTTTGTATTATTGACAAGTTGTTAGAGACAATTCACAAGGAAAAAACTGTACATCGTAAAAGAAATAAAGAATAGTCTTGACTAATCACCAACTTACAGAAAAAATCCTAATAATTAAGAAGATAAATACCTTTCAGATACACAACAGATTTAAAGAGAGAACTGTATTTGCACTACCTAAATTGATGAATGTATTTCGCAATGTTCTTCAGATTTGTTCTTAGCTCTTCAGTAGTTAAACATGTCAACTGTATGCTATATGATTCATAAGTTGGTACACACCTTATGGCAGGAAAATCCTGCACTGACGATTCAGGGCCCTCGTGGTCAGCATCACGTACAGCAGGAGGATAGTTTTGTAGAGGCTGAGTCTGTGGAGGAGTAAATATTGGCACCGAACCATCTGATCTCTGAGGAAATACAGCTCCAGCACGCTGGCATGTAGATGGAGGTTGGAGTAAAATCAGTTCACAATTTTTAATAGTTTCAGCAACAATAGAACTAGTCTCTTGCATGATCAACAATTGTAAGCTTAAAATCAAAGATATAGCTTATTTCTGTTACCACCATCATTTTGGAAGATGGCATTTTTTTCGATTTTTAATGGGGAAATTGGGATTGCAACAATCTCAGACTATTTAAAAATCACAAGATATTCGATGCATGTAATATTACCAAGAGCTCCTGGTATGCAGCATAGTATTGTGGATATCTTGCGCGTACGCCACCAAAAACTTCTTGCCAAGTGTCTATCAGCATGAGAATCTTCTCTTTGACGTGATAATCAGGCTAAAAACACCACACACACACACACACACACACACACATAAAGGCATTAAGAGTTAATACTGTAAACCAGCACATTTAAAAGTTTCAACTGCTCATACATACCCTTTTCTTAACTATTTTCACTATTTCATGAAGTATGTCTCTCTCAGCAACATGCATATGGACAATGTCCCCGCAATTTTTAATCATTGTCTCCAGCAACTGAAATAAGTAAACCAATGCACTGATTAGTAATTGAGTAGACGATTACTTAAACATTCCAATTTTCAGTATTAGAGCATTCCAAAATGCCAGTATGCAAAATTTGTGTTTATCCGCAGTTTAGCACAGTTCAAAAATAAAGAAAAAATTGCAGGCATCATCAGGCGGTCTCAATAATAGAAGTATAAAAGGACAAAAGAACAACTTAACGACCGAGCAGTGTGTTAACTATATGCTTTATTAATGTAAAAAAATGCTTTATTCGCCGCTTTTCTCAGTTTACTAAGTTCTGTCATTCACTTCCAATCTTGCAACAACGTGAAATAACCAAATCCTTCTGACCGTGTCATAAATCTCCCTTATGGTGTGAAGTAATGCATTGCTAGTTTGCTACATAACTATATGGCATACATGTCCATGTCTCAAACTGGAAAGAACATCAGGCAACATTCAAAGAAGACAGTCAGAACAGAGCTCATCATGGCTTTTGAGAAGAAACAACTTAGTTACAGAAAATAAGCTTCAACTGAATGTGCAAACGTAATGGATGGACACACTACATCAAATCATCTTGGCATGGCCCCTACACATAATAGTAGTTAATGAGTCGAATTCATGCGCCAAAATGTTGGGTTTTAGAATCGTGCTTACCGTGAGAGCGAGAAGCTGGACCTTGGAGTTCTTGTGCGTGATGCGTTTCTTGAGGGACTTGACAACATCTTTTGTTTGCCTATGCATATAACAATACGAAGAAATTTAACAAAATTGAGATAATAGCACATCAAAAGTACTTTGCTGAGCTGACTAAAGGTACAACAATACAGCTCCAGTTTCAGCAAAGTTCTGCATGTCATCTATATCATTTGTTATAACTTTATAGAGGAGATAATGTGTTCATGTCTATTAATACAGGATTATACATTTTTCAGCTTGATATGGAATGCTATCTAAATAGGTAGGGGAGTTATTTAAATAGGAAGAGATCAGAGTGGAGTTAGCGATGGGATCCGTATCAATTGGATTACTAACTAGGTAGTGGTCAATTAAGTCCGACAGCATGTGTATAAAAGAACACTGGGAGTTGATCAATTGTTGGACGAACTTCCACCGTACTTTCTTTTCAAGGCTAGCTTAAGTCGCAGAATCATAGACGAGACCTATCAAGAACATCGATCTGTCAACCCAAAAGTAGCATGCATGAACCTGTCGAAGCCGTGTAGAAACTAATTACGGAATAAGTGAGTCGCACAAACAGAATTTGGTGCACGTATACAGAAACTGAATTTGTAACTATGCGCAGTAGTAGAAATCAAACGTGAGTCGCGAAATGTAACTAGAATTAGGGGATTCGAAAGTAAAATCAGCAGCAAGAACAGATGATGAGAAATACAATAGGAGAGGGCGAACCGCTCACCCTGGGTCGCGGTTGATCGTGTCGCAGATCTCCAGGTTCATGGCCCAGTCGGGACCGATGAGCATGTCGCTCGTCGCGCGGACCACCGGCGACGACGGCATCTTCTCCGCCTCCGAGAATCAACCGAGGAATCCGTCAAAACCTGGCGTAGGCTAGCTACCTCCGTCCGCACTCCGGACCAGAGCCAAGAAATGGAAAACCTTTTCGTCCCTCGGGCGGGCAGAGGAAAGGCAAAGGTCGTGGAAAGGATCGGCGCTTCCTTGGAAGGCGGCGACAACGATGATTCGATGATTCTGACGCTGTTCGTCCTCTTCCGTTTGGTTCCTTGTTTGTTTGGGTGGTTTGCCTTCATGGCTCTCGTCTCTCGTGCTTTTCCTTCTTTTTCAACTGCCAAGTGCCAACGAAAATGTATGTTGACCAATCATGTAGCGATTAGCCAAAAAAAAGTATTAATGCTCCTTGCGTACTAGGTCAGGGAGTTGATTTTTTGGGGTGTTTTTTTTTTCATATTTGTCAAGTGTCCCTAATAAGCACCCTTCGGTTGCAAACATTTTGGGATCGGTACATCCGAGTGTAAAGGCCTTGTTTGGTTCAAAGGAAAAGTGGAGGAATAAGGTACGTATAAGAATTTTTTGTAAGGTGGCACTAATCATTTGTTTGGTCCAAAGGATTTGAGAACAAGACCGACATCTCTAGTGGCATGATAACATGCTAATTATACTTTCTCATGTGGTTTAACTTCGATTTGACAATGGTTATTAGTAATCATATGTTTTCCTATCCATTCATTGAACCAAAGAACCAAGTTTATATATGTTTTCCAGTCCACTATTTTGCCCATGTATTCTTATTTCTTTTTCATGTTTTTGTTACTGTGTTTTTAGAATCGTACGAACCAAACATGCCCCTTAATTTGGCTCATGGGGTGGTACATTAATTGGGATGAGACATTCCTCAAAATCTTTGATACCTGGCTCGGCACCAAGACACTTTTATACGGAGTTTTTTTGGAAGGGAGATCTCAGCCCAGCCTATGTATCGAAGCGATGCACACAACTGATTTATTGCAAAGTTTTAGGTATCAAGTTTACAAATCATAGGTCACTCAAAGTAGCGGCATGAATAAGCTAACGAAAATATACATAACGCCTTTATGCATCTTGTATTCTCTTAGTGAGCCGGCATCCACCCTGGTTGTAGATAACCCGAACAACCGCTATCATTCGAGAGCATCCATAAATCAAATGCCTCGCTGCATGTAGAAGGAAGGACCACATGTGAATCCTTACGCCATTGTGCATGACCCGTAGGAAAGTAGCATTTGTAGAGTTGTTAAAAACCACATCATTGTGGCAATTCTAAATTGCCCAAAGTATAGTGCAAACACCAATTCCAATAAGCGCCTTGGTAACTTATTTACCCCATTAAACCAATTACTAAACATATTGATTACATTAGCAGGTAGAGAAATATTAAAGGTTAATTGAACAACCATCTATACAAAGCGAGCCAAGCGTACAAGAAATAAAAAAGATGGTCAATCAATTCCGACAAATCACAAAATAGACACTTAGTGCACCTTGTCCATCTCTTTTTTATAAGATTATCTTTTATAAGTATTACCTTTCTGTAAAGAAACCACATAAAAATCTTTATCTTTAGTGGAACCTTCTGCTCCCACTAATATTTTTGTGGAAATGGAGTGTGATTATTCATTAAACCCACGTACATAGATTTAACCATGAATAACCCTGATGTGGTTAGATTACATAAAAACTTATCTGTTTCATAAGACAAGATAGCATTCATCAACATCTCCACAAGATATATGTCACTTTGTCGATTTTGCTACGTGTGATGTGGGTTTTGACATAAAAACTATTAAATCGGGCGAGGTCCGTCGCTCTCTCATAAAAAACTATTTACTCGAGTGTACAAGTTGGTTGCCATCATATCCTATGCTACAGCAACCACAAGACAAGGGGTCGATGAAAAATGGCACCAAGCGAGTGTAGTGGCACGCCAGAGAGTTTATGTCGCCTTTGACTGAAGGACATGGAGTAGGCGGTTGACGACGACAGGCAAGCGAAGCTACTCCACACGGCGGCGGCGACGACCTCATGTTTGTTTAGCGCCGGCCATGACTAGGAACGAATATTGGAGTCCAGCCTGCCGTTTACTACCAAAGTTGGCTGCACACAACCACTCCCGGCCACCCACTGTTTCGGCACTACTAGTAGATGGCATTCCTGTCCTTTTCAGCGGCGAGCAGAACAAAGGAACTGAAAATGCAAGGGCCAAAGAAAGCCCCAAATAATTGATGAGAGAATGATCTTCTTTCTCAAACACTTTAACATATTTCATGGCTGGTGAAATATATTTGAGGATACTGTGAGGAATAGCTTTAGATGTCATAGTAATATCAAAGAACGACATGAATGTCCTTGTTATTTCATAATATGCATGAATTTTCAACATGGCAAACAATAACCTAAAAAAAATCCCATATGTATACATAGTTGAATATTTTCTAAACATAATTACAGACTGTTTCTTGAAACTGGATTTTATGCACGTAAATCATAACCTCAATAATGTCATGAATATATGCTTAATAATTTGCTAGACATACTTTAAAAAAATGAGTAAAACAACTGGACATGAAATCTGACGGCTGAAAGCAGCGAAGACGTGAGAGGGCTGCAGAACTGCCCAGATATCCTAAAGAGAATAAGTGTAGGACGCACATGTTATAAAGTTTATACCCTAATAAATCTTGTTACAGTTTAATACTTGTATGGTGGCTAGTGTTTTTTTGGGTCAATTTAGCTACGTCGTAATGATGCGTCTTTGTATAGAAAAAGTAAGTCTTGTACACATACTAGCAAAAGGTCCTATGTTGCACCGGATCTAAAATAATAGACATGTGTTGATAATCATTTGAACATGTAAATGCTTCACTCCAGAATTAGTTCCCAAGTTTCTGTACAAAACAATTCTCTCAAAAGAGATTCCCTGGGTAAAATTTGTTAAATCACTCGAATTGGTAGGGCAGCTAGGAAATTTTGCTCCAAGGAATGATGGCTCTCGCGACCGAGACCGCACCTAGTGCGTCCGCGCCGCCGCCATCGCCGGCACCACCGACGCCTCTGCCGCCGCCCCTTCCTCCACCCCACCCCCACCGCCTCGAGAGTCGGTGAGCCTCGTCTCGCCGAACCGGCCCAGCCCTGTGGTTGCGTCCACGGTGGCCTGCGGGGGGAATGGAGAAGGACGGAGAAGGTCGCAGCCAGCAAGGCAGCATCTCCGATCCCCTTCACCGTGTGCGCGACCGTTCCCATCTCCGATCAGGCGATGCAGCGCGAGAATGGTGAGGGATCGAGGTTTGAATCACGGAACCCCACCTGCCAGTGTATGTGTTCCAGTGGTGGTTGAACGGATAGACGTCGCCTAGAGGGGGGGGGGGGGTGAATAGGTGATTTAAAACTTTTTCCGAGGAGCCGGAATATCCGGTCAAGAATGACCCGGAAATTCCGAGGAGGCGGAATATCCGGTCAAGAATGACCCGGAAATTCCGGTATGCTTGATAAAGGCGGAATAAAACTAGAGGTTTACTTTAACAAGCATACAACCTAGATATATAAACTAGGCTCACCTATGTGCACCAACAACTTAAACTAAGCAATACAAGTAACAAGATGATAGCAAGATATATGACTTCAAGCACGAAGGCTATCACAATGTAAAGTGCATAAGTAAAGAGCTCGGGTATAGAAATAACCGAGGTACGCGGAGACGAGGATGTATTCCCGAGTTCCACCCAAAGGTGTACGTCTCGTTTGGAGAGGTGTGCGCAACCATAACAGGTTAGCCGCAACGCCACAAAGGCTCACCTTCTTCTCCTGATGAACTCAACCACAAAAGGTTCGAGTTCACCTTCCACTATTGATCTCCTTTGGGGCGGAGATCGAATCCCGTACAACTCTTGAGACACACACCCACAACTTAATTGGGGGCTCTCAAGTCTTGAGGCACACACCCACAACTTAATTGGGGGCTCTCAAGTGACCACAAAAGGTCTTGGCCACAAAAGGTCGGCCACAAAAGGCGTCTAGGGTCCAAAGACCCAAGAGTAACAAGCTCACAAGTAATACCACCACGAATCCTCGTGGAGGGCTCAAACCGATGCAAATGCAATGGCAAGAGCACACGAAGTGCTCAAGTCCTTCACTCTCAAATTCCAACACAACAAAAAATGTTTATGGGGGAATAAGAGAGGAAGAACAAAGGAAACCATAAAGTTTGTGAGTCAAATCCTTCACTCCCAAATCCCACCAAAAGCAACTAATGCTTATGGGGGAGAAGAGAGGAAGAACAAAGAATAAGAACCACAAAGGAACTCCAAGAACTAGATCCACTAAGTTCTCCTCACTTAGAGGAGAGATGGATTGGTAGGATTGTAGATCTAGATCTCCTCTCAACTTTCCCTAAAGAATATGGAAGATTCAATGGAGGGATTGAGAGGGAAGTGAGCTTTCCAAGGTCAACAATGGAGTAGGAGAGAGGGGAAAGTCGTGCTGCCTTGGATTGGCTGGGGAAGAATAAGGGGAGAGGTATTTATACCCCTCCAGGAAATATAGCCGTTGGCTGTTTCGACACTCGGAAATTCCGGTATAAGTTAGACTCGGAAATTCCGGTCATCCGGAAATTCCGGTCTAGAGAGACCCGGAAATTCCGGTCACCCGGAAATTCCGGTCGAAGAGAGCTCGGAAATTCCGGCTGGAGTCAGAAGCAAAACCAAACTTTTCCTTAGCCATTTCTGGAGGACTTTTCTGGGGGCACTCGGAAATTCCGGTATATGGAAATTTCCGAGCACAATTTCCGACTGGAGTCAGAACCCTTTTTCTCCTTTCCTTAGCCGTTAATATTGCATCCCATAAATAGAGTAAAATCTCCACACATGGCAAGGTGTGGGACTTTCCTCAAGGTAGAACCGGCAATATTTCCGCCACCGAAAACGCAACAAGTTGTCCAAAGAAAAACCGATTTCGATGAACTAGAGCTTGACATGGAGATGAACCAAGCTCTAATTCCTCACCAACATAAAAGCCAAATAAGAACCAAGAAATATGATATGCCAAGTATGCAAAGGTTTGAGCTCTCCACAAGAATGCGATCAAGTTACTAACTTGAGTGCCCCCCTTGATAGAACGCCTATCTATCCTATAGCCCTATCAAGATCATACCTTTGCCTTGAGCATTCCACTTGAGTTGGATGATGACTATCTTGATCTCTTCAAGTGGATCATCTTTCTTGATTGCGCGTCCAAACACTTGCTTGATGAAGACTTCTCCAAATACTCCCCCATGCTCACAATGGGAGAGTCTCGCTAAGCTTCGTCTTCATGTATCCATTGCAAGCACCAAGCATAGGATCTTTTCGAGAAAGCTTCTCTTGGTCTTGCACAACTCATCTTTTCTTCACTAAGATGATGTCTTGAATCTTCAAGACATACTTGCAATAAGCTTCACTCAACACATGAGCTTCAAGAGTTCAACACATGAACTCCACCATTCCATGGATAAGATCTATAGAGATATCTCAATGCAAACATTAGTCCATAGAGATTGTCATTCAATTACCAAAACCACACATGAGGGAAAATGCTCTTTCAATCTCCCCCATTTTGGTAATTGATGACAATCTCTTTTGAGAGGGTTTATAATATGAAATTTAACGAACAAGAATGGTTGCACTAACATCAAATACTACAAAGGTATGTGATGTTAGTCCATCCACATATATAGAGCAAACTCCCCCATAATTTATGCACGTGTGTATGAACATGAATTCATTGCATATATTATCGACCATTACCGATGGTGGAGTTTCCACTATATATAAAAAACCAAGCAACGAATGCAAAGGCAAGGAAGGAAAATAGGCAAATACTTAAGAAGATACCAAAGTAAACAGCCAATTCCATACAACCCTCCAAAACTTCTCCCCCATTGGCAACGATTGCCGAAATGGGCGAAAGGCTTTGTAAAGGTAACATAATAAGATCTCCTTCATGATTTATGCATTTCTCGTGATATGAGTGAAATCAAATGCACTTATCCAATGGCGAATAGATGAAGGGGATCAAACTATATTTAGGATCCAAAAATTGCGCAAGAAAGATACCAATTGAAATCCACTGGAAGGATACCAATTGCAAAAGGGGGAAAGCATTCACAAAGAAGCAAGCAATCAAGGGATCCAAAAACCAATTGAGCACAAGAAGATGTTATGATAAGATCAACCAAGTGTTCTAACAATCACGAGGGAACTCCCCAAGGTACATGCACAATGAAAAGATTTGTATTTCAATATGGTGTGCATAACATGGAATCCTCACTCCCTCCTAGATAATTTTGAACACAAAAAGGTGCAAGATTGAATAAAGGCTTGCTCAACCGGGAAAGGATGGGTGTGACAAGGAAATACAATTTAGGAGACTAAACAAGGATGAGCCTAAGCAACATCAGTCTTTCAAATTATGAGGCACATAGTGCGTATCATGTATTTTGCAAACAAGCACACCCAAGATGATAAATCAAATAGGATCACAAGCTTATTAAGAGGCAATGTGAAACCAATAGAAAAAGAAAGCTTGTGCCATTTAGAGATCACCAAACAATCAAGAAAGTAGTAAAAGGTGATCACTAAAGATTTTGAATACCAATTAAATATGTAACTACCCTCATGTGTATAAGTTTCTAAGTGGACACTAAGTCCTCAAAGAAACATGCACACACAATGTAGGTACAAGGTCAAGCACATGATATTCAAGAGGAAGTCATAAATACACCGATAAGATTTTTTGCTTAAAAGCAAAGCACATAGCTCAAATTATTCTTAAAGGGTATATATGAACTTCCAACACCAAGTTCTCAAAGCATCACAAATACCCACATAGGATAAGTGATAGTTGGGATACTTCGAGACACAAAACAAATATCACATAAGGCAAATGATTTATGAGAATTCATCAATATTGCATATTAGAGACTTTGAAATGAATTTGCTAGATTAACATATTGGGGATCCGTGAATCATGAAAATGATTATATATAAATATATATTCCCCTTGATGTTTAATTATCCCGGCTAACTCACATTTGCAATGAAGATGTTTTGAAAGAAACTTTGCAAAAACCAAATCAAATGCAACTTAGTGGAACTCATGCCAAAGAGCAACCTACACAAGGTTGAGAGCTAGAAGTAAATGCATGAGTTAGATACTTGTTACCGAGATAGCATTGATGGTGTAGAAGATGAGAGTTCACAATCATCCAAGCTTGGCTCCAAGAAGCACATGGTGAAGACATCTTCTTTAAATAGAGGCAAGCTTCCAATGCATCTCTCATGTACATAAAACAAATCAAGTACACAATGATACCCAAACTAATTGGGTCCAAAGTAGTTAGTCCAACTACAATACATAGGACAAACTCCACATAAATATGTGCATATTGATATGAAATAGAATTTCATGCACATCTTAGCCATTTAGGATTTGATGGAGTTTATCCTATATATTGGATCAACGAAAGAAAGCATGCCACAAGATATACAAATAGTAAATATGCATGCACAAAACTTTCAAGAACCAAGCGAGATACAATTTGGACAAAACACCAATTAAATCAAAGAAGCTACACAAAAGTGTGGCAAGAGAAGGATTTGTCCTCATTGTATCAAAGACTCAAACCAACACATGATTGGAGAAACTAATTTGAAAAGATATCAAATGGAAACAAGGTCAAGGCTAAACCAATGAGCATAAGAAATAAATCAAACAAGCAAACATGCTCGAGGGTTTCATCTCATCAAAGAAGGTACACTAAGAACCGTGGGATGAGATAGCCAACTCCACAAAGAAGAGTAAGGTTTCAACAAATAAACCAAGCCCTCTACACTTTTCATGATGGCACAAAGTACCAAGACGAAAAATGTTTGTCTTTCAAAGAGACATGTCATCGGGAACAAAAACCAATTGAAGACGACTAATGTTGAATAACATATAGGATTGCTCCCCCAAGATTTGTGCATTACTTATGATCTTGTATTTGAATACAAAATGCACAAAAATGGGATCATCACTTTCCATATATATTGTTAACCAATTAGTCATGTTCAAGAAGAGCAATAAGATACAAAACCAATTTAAAAACCAATTTAAAGAATAGTGTTCTAAAGAGTATAGAGTAGCTTCCCCATGATTAGTGCATTTTTAAGATCTTGTATGTAAATTCAAAATGCACACAAGTGGGATCATTACCCTCCATATATCTTTTTGAACACAAAGTTCAAGAAAATCAATAAGACCCGATAACAATTAAAAGGATGATGTTCTACTCAATGTAGGATAGCTCCCCCAAGAATAGTGCATTACTTAGAATTAAGTCTTCGAAAGTAAATGCACACCAATGGGATCCTTGCTTGTCCTAACTCAAGAAAGCACAACACAAATTATGAGTAGAGCAACAAAAAGATCCAAATGAAGCAAAGAAGACAAATGGGTGGTTAAACCAACACAAACTTGGCGATAGAATAATACAACTTAAGAACAATAGCCAATGTAAATATGATCAATACATTTACCACAAATATAATTATCACTTGTCAAAGACAATGATTGTATGGAGACATTTCTCGGTGGTATATGACATATATGTATTCAAGATCATATTCACAAAACGTAAGCATGTGGCAAAATAAAAGAATTGAGAAACATGCTTATCTAGATATTCTTGATGACTTCACATATTCAATGATCATTCTAAGCATCAAGAAACTTTCTCACAAACAAGATACCAAAAGATGGTTGATCAAAATGCATTTAAGCAAATATGAAACTTGTTTGAGTACCATGCCACCTAGGAACAAGATAATCAACAATATCAACTCTAGGTGACACTACCTCTCATGTTCACATTTTCTAGGCTTGTAATATGCACATAGCTTATTACTCCACCATAATGTGATAATCCATTCTTTGTAACAAGAGGAAAAAGAAATCCAACAAGAGATAATTAATGGACATTAGAATTTGAATTTCTCATGGGTATACCACAAAGAGAGTAGATAATATTGAAATATCACTACTAAGTGGTATTCCTCATGAATACACATTTTAAGGGGGTGAGTTACCAAAAAGCACATCACTCCCCCAAAATGGGATAGTCCATTAAAAATCCCTAAAGAGAGCCAATTAAGATAAAAACAAATAGACAAGAGGCTCAAACATACATGGTGTGCAAACCAACATACACAAGCTTGATTACTCAACATAAGTAAGTAGAGTGCACAACACATATGAAACACTAGTAAGGCACAAAACCAAACACATGTAAGGGTGCAAGTAACTTTCAATGTATACATATGAATTAGATACAAGTTACCGCAAGGAGGAGCATTGGATATATGCTAAGACAATATAATCCACTTGACTTGACTTGAGATAATATGGATGATGAAGATCCCTTAATTCTTCATGATGTAGTCAAGTCTCCAATGTCCTCCACTTACACCTATTGATCAAGTTTTACCTTGTTGGTCCCCAACCAAGTTGGGTCCTAAGAGGTTAGTCACAATAGGTTTGGCAACCCAAATGGTTCTTTTCTTGACACCACTTTGAGTACCAATAACTTTGGCAAACACAATGCCAACCTTATCCTTCCGAATAGAATGAACAATATCAATAGTAGAAGGGTTGGATAAGGTACTATGAGTGCATGAAGAAGCAAAGTGATCCTTCCCACGACATTTGTAGCAAAGGCGGCTTTTACCTTTCTTCTTGGGAAGGGAAGGTTCTTCAACTTGGGAAGCTTGAGTTTGAACTTGAGGTTGCTTCCCTTGTTGCTTCTCACTAAGAGGCTTCTTTTTCAAAGGGCAAGATCTCACATGGTGCCCTTCAACCTTGCACTTGAAGCACACAATCTTGGCCAAATCAATAAGTTGTTCATGGCCCTTCTTCTTGACGAACTTGTGCTTCATCTTGTTCTTGGACTTGTTCTTGTTGTTGGAGTTGAATCCAAGTCCACTCTTGTCATGAGGAAGTTGTTGTGTTGAGTTGTCGAGGGTGGACTTTCCTTCCTGACATTTCTTCAAGTCTTTCTTCAAAGAAGTGACTTGTGCCTTGAGCTCTTTGAGTTCCTCTACATGGTTAGTTTCAACACAAATACAAGAGGAAGTAATATCCACATTGTTAGAGCAACAAGGCAAGGAAAGTAATTCATCACAAGATGTAGCAATTTTATGAGTGGATGAATTACTAGAACTAGCACATGGCAATAATGCATTAGTAGTAGAGTTTGTGCTAGTGACCATAGGAGGCTCACAAGATTTTACCTTCGTTGTGACCGCCTCATGAGCTAACTTTAGCCTAGCATGGGATGCTAGAAGATCCTCATTAGAGCTTGAAAGTTTTTCATGATTTTCTTCCAATATCCCATACTTGCTAGTTAGCAAATCAAGTTGAGCCCTTAGCTCAACATTCTCCTTCAAAATAGATGCTTCACACAAAGCGGAGTTAGTAGCACAAGCATCATTATCATTAGAAGTGGAAGGAGACAACATGACAAGCTCATTATTTAACTTAGCATTTTGTTTACTAAGCACATTACATTTAGCAATAGCATGTTCATGTTCTTTAGTGAGTTTAGCAATTTTGGAGTTATGAGACTCCATGATAGTTTCAAGTTGCTCTTGAAGGTGAGCATTAGTTTCTTGTTCATCTTCTAGAGATGATTGAAGAGATACCTTTTCATAGGCATCTTCTCTCTCAATCTCACCTTTTAGCTCAAGAACATCCTCAAGCTCACCTATACGGCTCATAAGAGAGCCAAAGTGTTTCTTGCAAACTCCTTGCAAGTTAGTCATGAAATGATCAAAAGCAATAATTTCTTGTTTGATTTCAAGACTAGTATCATCATCAACATCATCATCATCATCATCACCATGAGATATATTGGAGTGCACGGTAGGACCTACCTTATACTCCTTAGCCATAAGGCAAAGGTGAGTAGTGGATGAAGACGAGGAAGAGTTACTTGAAACACCATTGAGGTCCAAGTCTTGTTCCAACAATTGTTGGAATTCCTCTACATTGTTAGCCAAACAAGTACTAGAGGAAATAGAAGCACTTTGATCATGGCAACAAGACAAGGAAAGCATATCATCATGAGATTTAGTTAAGCAACTACTACATGATATGCAAGAACTATCAACACTAGCATGTATGACATTTTGAGTGCTATATGTGCTTAAGTCCAAAGATAGAGCATTGCAAAAAGATGAGTGTGAAGTATAGTCAATAGTAGGTTCACCATCAAGATTGCAATTTCTATCACCACTCACCATATCATTACCTTGTGGCACACCACATGTAGGTGAAGTGGAGGAAGTCGTGAGCTCATCACGACCGGAAGTGGAAGGAGGACAATCATCCTTGGAAATGTTGGACACCTCATATATATCTTGAAGTTTTGTCCATAATTCATGAGCGCTCCGAAAAGGCATGATTGACGCAAGCACTACATCGCTCAAAGCACATATGAGACCATTAGATGCTAGAGTATCGAGATAAGAGTTTTTCTCATCCTCTAAAGATAATTCTTGAGAATCCTTTGGAGGAGAAAAACCCATATCTACAATACTCTCTAAATTAGAACCCATGTCTCTAAAAAGATTAAGCATGCGAATTTTCCAAACATCATAATTTGTGCCATCGAATCTATAAGAGGGATTGTGCACTAGATCTCTAAACGACATCTTTATCTCTAGGCGGTTAGTCCTAATAATGAGATAACCAGGCTCTGATACCAATTGAACGGATAGACGTCGCCTAGAGGGGGGGGGGTGAATAGGCGATTTAAAACTTTTTCCGAGGAGCCGGAATATCCGGTCAAGAATGACCCGGAAATTCCGAGGAGGCGGAATATCCGGTCAAGAATGACCCGGAAATTCCGGTATACTTGATAAAGGCGGAATAAAACTAGAGGTTTACTTTAACAAGCATACAACCTAGATATATAAACTAGGCTCACCTATGTGCACCAACAACTTAAGCTAAGCAATACAAGTAACAAGATGATAGCAAGATATATGACTTCAAGCACGAAGGCTATCACAATGTAAAGTGCATAAGTAAAGAGCTCGGGTATAGAAATAACCGAGGTACGCGGAGACGAGGATGTATTCCCGAGTTCCACCCAAAGGTGTACGTCTCGTTTGGAGAGGTGTGCGCAACCACAACAGGTTAGCCGCAACGCCACAAAGGCTCACCTTCTTCTCCTGATGAACTCAACCACAAAAGGTTCGAGTTCACCTTCCACTATTGATCTCCTTTGGGGCGGAGATCGAATCCCATACAACACTTGAGGCACACACCCACAACTTAATTGGGGGCTCCCAAGTCTTGAGGCACACACCCACAACTTAATTGGGGGCTCTCAAAGGACCACAAAAGGTCTTGACCACAAAAGGTCTTGGCCACAAAAGGCCGGCCACAAAAGGCGTTTAGGGTCCAAAGACCCAAGAGTAACAAGCTCACAAGTAATACCACCACGAATCCTCGTGGAGGGCTCAAACCGATGCAAATGCAATGGCAAGAGCACACGAAGTGCTCAAGTCGTTCACTCTCAAATTCCAACACAACAACAAATGTTTATGGGGGAATAAGAGAGGAAGAACAAAGGAAACCACAAAGGAGTCAAATCCTTCACTCCCAAATCCCACCAAAAGCAACTAATGCTTATGGGGGGAGAAGAGAGGAAGAACAAAGAAGAAGAACCACAAAGGAACTCCAAGAACTAGATCCACTAAGTTCCCCTCACTTAGAGGAGAGATGGATTGGTAGGATTGTAGATCTAGATCTCCTCTCAACTTTCCCTAAAGAATATGGAAGATTCAATGGAGGGATTGAGAGGAAAGTGAGCTTTCCAAGGTCAACAATGGAGTAGGAGAGAGGGGAAAGTCGTGCTGCCTTGGATTGGCTGGGGAAGAAGAAGGGGAGAGGTATTTATACCCCTCCAGGAAATATAGCCGTTGGCTGTTTCGACACTCGGAAATTCCGGTATAAGTTAGACTCGGAAATTCCGGTCTAGAGAGACCCGGAAATTCCGGTCACCCGGAAATTCCGGTCTAAGAGAGCTCGGAAATTCCGGCTAGAGTCAGAAGCAAAACCAAACTTTTCCTTAGCCATTTCTGGAGGACTTTTCTGGGGGCACTCGGAAATTCCGGTATATGGAAATTTCCGAGCACAATTTCTGACTAGAGTCAGAACCCTTTTTCTACTTTCCTTAGACGTTTTCTTGGATGAGCTGGGGAACCGGAAATTCCGGTAGGGCGGAATATCCGGCCCCAATAATCCGAATCAGCAGAACACAGAAACGAAAACTGCTATAACTTTTGCAAAAGAACTCCAAATGAGGTGAGACCAATTTTGTTGGAAAGATAGCGACGATGAGTACCCAACAATTTTGTTGGAAATATTGCATCCCATAAATAGAGTAAAATCTCCACACATGGCAAGGTGTGGGACTTTCCTCAAGGTAGAACCGGCAATATTTCCGCCACCGAAAACGCAACAAGTTGTCCAAAGAAAAACCGATTTCGATGAACTAGAGCTTGACATGGAGATGAACCAAGCTCTAATTCCTCACCAACATAAAAGCCAAATAAGAACCAAGAAATATGATATGCCAAGTATGCAAAGGTTTGAGCTCTCCACAAGAATGCGATCAAGTTACTAACTTGAGAGCCCCTCTTGATAGAACGCCTATCTATCCTATAGCCCTATCAAGATCATACATTTGACTTGAGCATTCCACTTGAGTTGGTTGATGACTATCTTGATCTCTTCAAGTGGATCATCTTTCTTGATTGCGCGTCCAAACACTTGCTTGATGAAGACTTCTCCAAATACTCCCCCATGCTCACAATGGGAGAGTCTCCTTAAGCTTCGTCTTCATGTATCCATTGCAAGCACCAAGCATAGGATCTTTTCGAGAAAGCTTCTCTTGGTCTTGCACAACTCATCTTTTCTTCACTAAGATGATGTCTTGAATCTTCAAGACATACTTGCAATAAGCTTCACTTAACACATGAGCTTCAAGAGTTCAACACATGAACTCCACCATTCCATGGATAAGATCTATAGGGATATCTCAATGCAAACATTAGTCCATAGAGATTGTCATTCAATTACCAAAACCACACATGAGGGAAAATGCTCTTTCAGTGGTCAGATGTGCGACACCTGGCGAGATCCATGGATGAGCTCCGTTGGACCGCCATGGCAGGGAAGCGAGATCTAAGGATACGCCTCCTAGTCCACATCCAGAACCTGCGGGCGGAGATACGAGAGCAGGGAGAGAGGTGGGGAAAAAATCTAGGGTTCGTGAGCAAAATCTCGTCTGGATCGCGAAGGATTTGCTGGAGAGAAGGTCGTTCACTGCCGCGGATTGCTATCCTGCGGGTGGTGGGAGACTACCTATCCCGAAGCTCTTCAGCTTTGCAAAGGATTGGTGGAGCAAGGAGGAGGGGCGCGAGACGTACGCGTCGATCCTGATGGCCGGTGCTGGCAATGGAGGGAGATATGGTGGCTATCGAGGGAGGAACCACCAGAGGCCGGCTCGCCCTCCAATTCCGGCAAGCCTGGCAGGTAATCGCCCCATCCAACCTCAGCCGCAGAAACAACCGCCGCAGCAGCAGCAGTCGTAGCAGCATCCACATCAGTTCCCTCTGCCATTTCTGCCTAATCAACATGTGCAACCGGGAGGGTTTGATCCCAATCAGATGTTACAGTTCATGTAACAGCAAGGGATGTATCCTCAGTTCCCTTTGGGGCCTTGGCCGCCATACCTGGTGTTTAACCCACAGGTGAATCAAGGGGCTCTGCCAGCGACCAACTTATTATTGAACCCTCTGCGGGTGACTGTACCGCAAGCACAAGGCAATAGTCATAAGTTCCCATCAGAAGGGTAAAAACAAGAAGAAGGTTGTGACAGGAGGTGTGAGCACTCAGCAAGCACCTGACAAGCCAGTGAATGAAGGAGAAAAAGAAAGCAAGTTGCTCTTGTGTTTGATCCAAAGTTCAAGTATGTCATCTGTTACAATTGTGGAGAGTCGGGACACTATGTTGGGCTCTGTGCAAAGCCAAAGAGTTGCTTCATCTGCAATAAGCCAGGGCATCATATGGATGCTTGCTCAGAGTGGTACAAACCCTTGCCTATGGCACAGTATTGGGGGAGTGCTAATGCTGGGCTTGGCTTTTTTCATGTGGAGGTGGAGGGGTCTGAAGCTACTAAGTGGTTGAACTTAGATAATGTGGGGATAATCACAGTTATTGAAGGAGAGATTAATGAGCAGGAGCTGGAGCATAATCTGAGTTAAATGTGGAAGATAAACTGGTACTGGCAGCTCAGACAGATAGCATCCACAAAGTATCTGCTTAGGTTACCACCAACAAAGAAGATTGAAGATCTGGTGGAGTATCCATCTATCAATCGGAAGAAGAAGGGGGGTTAGCATTGCTTTCTCTACATGGAATGGAGATGCTGATCCTTTTGCTGAGCTGAAGGAGACCTCGGTAAACACTGAAGGGATTCCCACTAAATGGTGCTCTTGGAAAACTATCTGTCAAGTGGCATCATCACTTGGTGTGCTCGTTAATGTTGATTGGCATACCATCTTCAGAAGCTTTTTTAGGATCATAAGGTTAAGGTATTTGTGAGAGATGGAGAGAAAATCCCAAAGGATAGGCTGTTTGAGATGGAACAACAACTATACCTGATCTTCTTCACTGTTGATGACCCTGATCTGGCGAGAAGATAGTGGTGGTGATCAAGGAGGAGATGGTCATCATGACCCAGAAGATGATGGGTTGGGAGATGATTTCCAAGAAGTACATGAGAAGGGAGAAGAAGGGGCTAACCCCATGGAAACTGACAAGGAAAATGCTCTAGATAACACACTTAATTATGGATCTTATGAAGGAGATATGCCCTAGAGGCAATTAATAAAGTGTATTCTTTATCATATCTCGGTTGTTCATAATATGTTTTTGTGTCATGCTAGAACCGTATTAAGCGGAAACATTAATGCGGGTGTGATACGTAAACAACCAGGTCCCTAGTAGCCTCTACTAAGACTAGTTTCATTGCGCGATTGATGATCGAGGTTTCCCGGTCATGGGGCATGGCGCCGGTCGGCAATGAGAGTCATATCGCTAGAGAGTGATGTGATGGACATACCCAGTTTTGGAGAACATAGTCATTACACCTTTGACCGTGAGATCAACTCTTATTGATATTCCCCGAAGATACTTTGATTGCACCAAACGTCGTATCTTATTTAGTATGACAATAACGGTGATACTTTTGGGTATTGGAAAGGAGTATTGAGACGAGGGGTCAAGAGCGGGATTTGCCAGTCCGCGTAGCAGGATAGATACTCTCGGGCCCACTCGGTGAGATCATGTCTAATGAGCTTGCAAGCATGTGACTAGGTCACGGAGACATGCGATCATGAACGAGTAGAAGATAGCGTCGTCGGTAACGAGGTCGGGATTAGGTATGGAGATATCTATGGAGCGACACTCGGACGTGCTAAGTATCGCTATGGCAAAAGGTCTAAGACTTCACGTTCAGGTTTGATAGATGAAAGTCATTCGTTATATCTCAGGGATTAATTCAGGGGGTCCAGGCCTACGGATTAGTCGTTGATCATTGAGGAGTCTTGATCATACCTGATATTATATCGAACCGCTAGGGTAACACACTTAAGGGGTTTCGACAAGATAACCGGAAAGGAAGGAGATCACCGGGACAGTCCCGGGAGAGGTCCGATGGAGATCGGGCAGCGCCGAAAGAGTTTTCGGAGCTAGGAAATATTTTATATATTATGTTTGATATTAATTAGTGTTATTAATATGCAAATATGATTTTATATATTTATTTTCGAATTTATTAAGGCAGATTTCCCTAAATGGGCCTTCCGGACGAAAGAAGGCCCAAGAGGGGAAAATTCCCTAGGGGAATTCGGTGGGGGCCAGGAGGGCCGGCCTAGGTGGGCCACAAGCGGCCCACCAGGGGGCCGGTGCACTCCCTTGGCCGAACCAGGCTGTGTGGGATAGTCCCACATTGCCTGGCTGGCAAGGTTGGCTCCCCTTGGGAGCCTATATAAGAAAGGGCACCCCCAGCCTTTTAATTCACCAATTAATTCCTGATTTCTCTCTCGATCTCGTGGTTCCCAAGTTGGAGCCGCGCCGAGCAAGAGGAGTCGGGGATCTCCTCCACCATAGCCCGCTGCCGCGCTGCTGGTGTTCCGGTCCAAGTCTTCCGCTGCTCGTCCTGGACTGGAGCTTCGGAGGCGTCGTCTCCACCGTACGTGTGCGACTCCCTGCGAGGTGCTGCGCTAGCGGTACTCGGAGGCCTGCTTCCTCTACACGACCTTGAGGTCGGCTTCGTCGGTCTTCATCGACAATGTTTGTGCGGGAACGTAATCCCCGCTTTCGGATTACAAGGGTATGTATTCCGATCTCCGTTCGTACTACTTTATCTGCATAGAATAGATCTTGGCTAGTTTAAGGATATCGTTGCTAGGAAAATTATTGTTTTCTGCCCACGATCCCCTTCAGTGGTATCAGAGCCGATCTATCGTAAGATATAGCTGTACGCTGTTAGAACCCGTGTTCTGCACGGGGGCACCGTTCCTGTTATTTGCTACCCTCAAGCGTGCACTTGTGTATTCCAGCGGCATTGAGTTGATGAAGCGGCCCGGACCGACTTTACGCGTACGCTTACGCGAGACTGGTTCCACTACTGACATACGGCTTGTACCGTATCTGTGGCTGACGGGTGACAGTTTCTCTCTCTTTAGTTGGTCTTCGCATTTTCAATGGAGGGCCCGAAAGGGATGCTTAAACATGCAATTATTGGATCGTTGTTGTGGTCATAAGATTCGTAGGTATGAAGCGGTTCTATTTACGAAAGCCCCAAGCCACGTAAAATATGCAAAAGATAAAGTAGAAGCGTCTAACTTTATTTTGCAGGGGCTATGTGATATGGTCAAGGTAGGTTTATTAAATTGTTTATAAACTGCGGGCGCCAACAAGACAATGGCGCGATGGACTATATCACATTGCATTACATTTGATGTTTTGTGTGCATCTTATTTTGTGTGTGATTGTGTGTTACACGGCGGTAGTTGAATAAGATGATCCCTTCAAAATACCACTAGTGTTCTCCCTCCAATGCGCACCACCAATAAAGTTCTACGTTATGAGGCAGGCCGTGATGATCGGGTGTGAGACATATCTTCGTTCGCATACGGTGGGTGTAAGCCATGTTGCACAAGCGTCAGCGTGGAGGTCTTTGGTGGCGAGCCTAGCATACTCAGAGGTATGGCCTGGCTACGTTCAACGCCTGAATGCTCTGGAGTGCAAGATTCCCGATGAGCTGGCGATTGACAGGGTGTTGCAATCGTTGCCGCCAAGCTACAAAGGCTTCGTCATGAACTACAACATGCAGGGCATGGCTAAGTCCCTGGGTGAAGTGTTCGTGATGCTCAAGACTGCTGAGGTAGAAATTAAGAAGGAGCACACGCTGTTGATGGTCAACAAGACCGTTGATTTCAAGAAGTCCGGTGGCAAGGGAAAGCAGAGCTGGAAGTCCTGGAGGGAGGCAAAGTTGGCTGCCAAGCCCAAGACTAACAAATCTGGTCCCAGAGCTAGCGTGGAGTGTTTCTACTGCAAGAGGAAGGGTCACTGGAAGCGCAACTGCACCAAGTATCTGGAGGATAGGAAGTCTGGCAAGACGGTCGACAAAGAGAAAGGTATATTTGATATACATGTTATAGATGTGTACCTTACATCCGCCCGGAGCAATACGTGGGTATTTGATACTGGTTCTGTTGCTCATATATGTAACTCTCAGGAGGAGTTACGGAATAGAAGGCGGTTGGCAAAGGATGAGGTGACGATGCGCGTCGGCAACGGATCGAGAGTCGACGTGGTGGCTGTCGGCACGCTCCCTCTGCATCTACCATCGGGATTAGTTTTGGTTTTAAATAAATGTTATTTTGTGCCATCCTTGAGTGTAAACATTATAAGTGGGTCTTGCCTGTTACAAGACGCTTATTCATTTAAATCAGTGCCAAGCAATTGTGCTATTTATATGAATGATATCTTTTATGTTGATGCTCCCGAGAATAACGGTTTATTCTTATTGAATCTCGATCGTAGTACTCACATCCATAACATAGAGACCAAACGAATTAAGTGTAGTGACGATACCGCCATGTTTTTGTGGCATTGCCGTCTTGGTCATATTGGTATAAAGCGCATGAAGCGACTCCACTCCGATGGACTCTTGGACTCGTTGGATTTCGGATCCCTCGATACATGTGAACCATGCCTCATGGGCAAAATGACCAGGACACCGTTCAAAGGTTTCGTTGAACGGGCATCGGATTTGTTGGGGATCATACATACAGACGTATGTGGACCAATGAGCGTTTCGACACGCAATGGTTATCGTTACTTCGTCACCTTCACTGATGACTTGAGTAGATACGGTTATGTCTACTTGATGAAACACAAGTCTGAAACGTTTGAAAAGTTCAAAGAATTCCAGAGTGAAGTTGAGAATCAGCTTAATAGGAAAATCAAGCATCTCCGGTCCGATCGCGGTGGAGAGTACTTGAGTTTTGAGTTTGGCACACATCTGAAGAGTTGTGGCATAGTGCCCCAACTTACGCCCGCCGGAACGCCGCAGCGTAACGGTGTGTCCGAGCGACGTAATCGTACTCTACTGGATAGTGTCCGATCTATGATGTCTCTTACCGATCTGCCAGTGTCCTTCTGGGGTTATGCGTTAGAAACAGCCGCATTCATTTTAAATAGGGCTCCGTCCAAGTCCGTTGAAACGACGCCGTATGAATTATGGTATGGCCATAAGCCTAAGTTATCGTTTCTGAAGGTTTGGGGTTGTGAGGCGTACGTTAAGAAACTACAACCCGACAAACTCGAACCGAAGTCGGAGAAAGTCGTCTTTGTAGGATATCCGCGGGAAACCGTTGGGTACACCTTCTACAACCAAGCTGAGGGCAAAACTTTTGTCGCGAAGACCGGTGCCTTTCTAGAGAAGGAATTTCTCGCGAAAGGAGTAAGTGGGAGGAAGGTAGACCTCGATGAAATCGTTGATCCTGAACTCGAGATTCCGAGTGGCGCAACGGAAGCAATTCCGGAAACGTCCTCCGTGGAAGGAGTGGGAGAAACTGTCGAGGAAGATGTTCTACCTCGTAGGTCTGGTAGATCTCGGATCCCACCAGAATGGTATGGCAATATGGTTTGCACCGTCATGCTAGTCGAGCAAGACGAACCTACGAACTACAAGGAGGCGATGGAGAGTCTAGAGTCCGAGAAATGGCTTGAAGCCATGAAATCCGAAATAGGATCCATCTATGATAACCAAGTGTGGACCTTGGTGGATATTCCCGAAGGGCGCAAGGCCGTCGAGAATAAGTGGATCTTTAAGAAGAAGACTGATGCTGATGGTAATGTGACCGTCTATAAAGCTCGTCTTGTCGCAAAGGGTTTCCGACAAGTTCATGGAATTGACTACGATGAAACTTTTTCACCGGTAGCGATGCTTAAGTCTATTCGGATTTTGTTAGCGGTAGCTGCCTACTATGATTATGAAATCTGGCAGATGGATGTCAAAACGGCCTTCCTGAATGGAAACATTGAGGAAGAGTTTCACATGGTACAGCCGGAAGGTTTTGTCGATCCAGGAAGTGCTAACAAGGTGTGCAAGCTTCAGCGATCCATCTATGGATTGAAGCAGGCATCTCGGAGCTGGAATCTTCGCTTTGATGAGGTAATCAAAGGTTTTGGATTTATCCAGAATGTGGAAGAGACCTGTATTTACAAGAAAATGAGTGGGAGCTCGGTTGTGTTCTTAGCACTGTATGTTGACGACATATTGCTAATAGGGAATGATGTGAAACTTCTGAATAGCGTGAAGGAATATTTAAACAGTAAGTTTTCCATGAAGGACTTAGGAGAAGCTGCGTATGTTTTAGGCATAAAGATCTACCGTGATAGATCAAGGCGCCTATTAGCACTAAGTCAGAGTACTTATCTTGATAAAATATTGAAGCGTTTTCGTATGGAGAAGGCAAAGAAGGGTTCTCTGCCGGTTATCAAGAATAAGGTATTGCGTAAGGCGCAGTGTCCGGTAACGGAACTGGGTAAGGCCGAAATGACGAAACATCCTTATGCTTCAGCCATAGGATCGATCATGTATGCAATGTTGAGTACTAGACCGGATGTGGCATTAGCTCTAAGTTTGACAAGCCGGTTCCAGAGTAATCCTGGAATGCCGCATTGGATAGCTGTTAAGAGCATTCTTAAGTATCTCAATAAGACAAAGGAAATGTTCCTTGTGTATGGTGGCTGCGATGAGGAACTTGGCGTAACGGGTTACGTAGATGCAAGTTTCTGCTCAGACCCCGTTGACTGTAAGTCACAGACAGGTTACGTGTTCAAGGTGAATGGAGGCGCCGTGTGCTGGAGAAGTGGGAAGCAACCCATAGTCGCACAATCTACAATGGAGTCGGAGTACATTGCTGCCTGAGAGGCCGCGAATGAAGCTGTGTGGCCGAGGAAGTTCGTCATCGAACTTGGAGTGTTCCCGAGCGTGCAAGACCCCGTGGTCCTCTTCTGCGACAATACGGGTGCCATTGCGAACGCCAAGGAGCCAAGGTCTCACTCCACCGCCAAACACATTCTCCGACGCTTCCACGTGATACGTCAGTACGTACAAGGAGGCGATGTGAAGATTTGCAAAGTGCATACGGATCTGAATGTGGCAGATCCGCTGACAAAGCCTCTCCCGCTTGATAAGCATGAACAACACCAGTTAGCTATGGGTGTTAGGCTTTTACCAAGTTGTAATCTAGATTAAATTGTACTCTAGTGCAAGTGGGAGACTGAAGGAGATATGCCCTAGAGGCAATTAATAAAGTGTATTCTTTATCATATCTCGGTTGTTCATAATATGTTTTTGTGTCATGCTAGAACCGTATTAAGCGGAAACATTAATGCGGGTGTGATACGTAAACAACCAGGTCCCTAGTAGCCTCTACTAAGACTAGTTTCATTGCGCGATTGATGATCGAGGTTTCCCGGTCATGGGGCATGGCGCCGGTCGGCAATGAGAGTCATATCGCTAGAGAGTGATGTGATGGACATATCCAGTTTTGGAGAACATAGTCATTACACCTTTGACCGTGAGATCAACTCTTATTGATATTCCCCGAAGATACTTTGATTGCACCAAACGTCGTATCTTATTTAGTATGACAATAACGGTGATACTTTTGGGTATTGGAAAGGAGTATTGAGACGAGGGGTCAAGAGCGGGATTTGCCAGTCCGCGTAGCAGGATAGATACTCTCGGGCCCACTCGGTGAGATCATGTCTAATGAGCTTGCAAGCATGTGACTAGGTCACGGAGACATGCGATCATGAACGAGTAGAAGATAGCGTCGTCGGTAACGAGGTCGGGATTAGGTATGGAGATATCTATGGAGCGACACTCGGACGTGCTAAGTATCGCTATGGCAAAAGGTCTAAGACTTCACGTTCAGGTTTGATAGATGAAAGTCATTCGTTATATCTCAGGGATTAATTCAGGGGGTCCAGGCCTACGGATTAGTCGTTGATCATTGAGGAGTCTTGATCATACCTGATATTATATCGAACCGCTAGGGTAACACACTTAAGGGGTTTCGACAAGATAACCGGAAAGGAAGGAGATCACCGGGACAGTCCCGGGAGAGGTCCGATGGAGATCGGGCAGCGCCGAAAGAGTTTTCGGAGCTAGGAAATATTTTATATATTATGTTTGATATTAATTAGTGTTATTAATATGCAAATATGATTTTATATATTTATTTTCGAATTTATTAAGGCAGATTTCCCTAAATGGGCCTTCCGGACGAAAGAAGGCCCAAGAGGGGAAAATTCCCTAGGGGAATTCGGTGGGGGCCAGGAGGGCCGGCCTAGGTGGGCCACAAGCGGCCCACCAGGGGGCCGGTGCACTCCCTTGGCCGAACCAGGCTGTGTGGGATAGTCCCACATTGCCTGGCTGGCAAGGTTGGCTCCCCTTGGGAGCCTATATAAGAAAGGGCACCCCCAGCCTTTTAATTCACCAATTAATTCCTGATTTCTCTCTCGATCTCGTGGTTCCCAAGTTGGAGCCGCGCCGAGCAAGAGGAGTCGGGGATCTCCTCCACCATAGCCCGCTGCCGCGCTGCTGGTGTTCCGGTCCAAGTCTTCCGCTGCTCGTCCTGGACTGGAGCTTCGGAGGCGTCGTCTCCACCGTACGTGTGCGACTCCCTGCGAGGTGCTGCGCTAGCGGTACTCGGAGGCCTGCTTCCTCTACACGACCTTGAGGTCGGCTTCGTCGGTCTTCATCGACAACGTTTGTGCGGGAACGTAATCCCCGCTTTCGGTCTACAAGGGTATGTATTCCGATCTCCGTTCGTACTACTATATCTGCATAGAATAGATCTTGGCTAGTTTAAGGATATCGTTGCTAGGAAAATTATTGTTTTCTGCCCACGATCCCCTTCATCTTACAGGGGTGGGGTTAGTAGGCCGGTGTCTGTGGGGTTTGCTCAAGTCTCTCTGTTGGGGAAAGCTCCGGAGGCTAGTGTGAAGCAAAAAATGGCTGGAGGTCCAAGTGCAATGATGAGATCGCCTATGTCTGTCAACAATAGGCCTGAGGAAAATATAGTTGTTAATTTGCTCTCACAGCTGGAAGACTCTGATGCTGAAGACCCACATGGTGATGTGCCTGAGCCCATGGTGGAAGATAAGAACAAAAAGAAGAAATGGGGGCTTGTCCAAGCTACTAGGATGAGTACAAGAAAGATCTCAAAAAAAAAGGATGAGTACAAGAATTAGAAACGATGGCAAGACTGTGATGGAGAAAGCACATGAGCTCAAGGAAGCAAAGAATAATGGGATGTCTAAAGGTAATATCCATGGACTTGCTAATTCTTTTGCTGCCTTAAGTGATATTTCCCTAGAACACACTGCCAGAAATGCTGGCATTAGCCTTGGCAGTTCTGACAGGGTGATCTCCTCTAATATAGAAACTATCAAGAATGTGGAAATTGGGAGATTAATAAACTTTCATAAAAATAATCCTGATATGTTTCTGCCAAGTAATATTGATATTACTGGGGAAGAGATGTGTGGACCTCCCACAACAAGTATGGTGGGGGAGGGGCCATCTAGGTGTTCTTCCACATCAAGTATGATGGGGGCAGAACCATTTGACTGTCATCACATTAGTGAGGACAGTGATGCTGAGTCACCTTGATTTTATTTGGAACCCGAGAGGGTTAAACAGGCCTGATAAGCTATCTAGAGTGCATGATCTCTTTAGAGAACATAGCCCTGATTTAATTAGTCTCTCTGAGACTAAGAAAACTGATTTTACTGTTTTTCAATTGAGAGCCTTAGATCCTACTAGTAAATATACCTGGAATTGGTTGCCTGCTAATGGCACTGCTGGTGGCATTTTAGTAGGTATCAATTTGGATCTTTTTTAGGTGATCTCCTGGGATATTCACAAATACAATGTTGTGGCTCTGGTTAGAAATAAGGGTGATAAGATTGTTTGGAGGTATATCTCAGTGTATGGTACTGCCTATGAAGAGCATAAATTGGAGTTTATTAATGAACTTCATAATGTTTTCTCTGGCTGGGCAGGCCTCACAGTTATAGGTGGGGATTTTAATCTCATTAGAGATGCTAGTGAAAAGAGTAATGGTAATATCAATCAGCATTGGGCAGATTTGTTTATTGATTGGATCAACAGATTTGGCCTTATAGAAATTAAGAATGCTGGTAGAAAGTTTACTTGGGCAAATAATCAGGATAACTTGATCATGGCCATTCTAGATAGAGTGTTTATCACAACTTGCTGGGATCAAATGTATCCGACAAGTAATGTTAAAACTCTATCTAGACTTGGTAGTGACCATACTCCTCTTGTTCTGGACACAGGAGCCATTAGGATCCCTAGAGATAGAATGTTCAGATTTGAGCAATGGTGGTTGCAGGTGGAGGGTTTTGAACAAGTTGTCATTAGATCCTGGTCCAAGCCTTGTCACCTTAGGAAAGCCATTGATAGATGGCAATTTAAAGTTAGAAATTTTAGGAGGGATGTAAAAGGTTGGAATATCAATGTAGAATCTGCACAAAACAAACTTAAGCAACAATTAGTTGCTGAGTATGATATTCTGGATATTATGTCTAAAACTCAAAACCTTTCTCCTAATGCTAAGAACATATTGAAAAGTATTTCTTCTGAACTTACAGATATCTAGAAGAAGGAAGAGATTAAGGCAAGACAGAGGTCCAGGGAAAAGCAGGTTCTAGAAGGGGATAGGAATACTGGCTATTTCCACTCTATGGCCAACCAGAGGAGGAGGAAGAAGCAAATTTCTTCTCTAGAAGGCCCAAATGGTTTAGTGGAGAACAACCAAGGTATAATTTACATTGATGTTCAGTACATAAAACTTTATTTGGGCATGAAGAGAAAATTGGGGTGGATATTCTAGATGATTTTTGGGATCAGAATGATAAAGTCTCTGATGAACAGAATGCATCATTAGATGCTGAGTTTACTGAGCAGGAAGTTAAAGATGTTGTTTTTAGCTCCTATGCTGAAGGAGCACCTGGCCCTGATGGTCTTTCTTTCCTGCTTTACCAAAAATTCTTAGGGCTAATTAAAGTAGATTTGCTAGCTCTGTTCAATGATTGGAAAAAGGGGAACTAGATCTTTATAGATTAAATTTCTCCTTGCTCACTTTGATTCCAAAAGAGGTTGATGTTGTAAGTATACAGAAGTTCAGGCCAATTGCCTTAACCAATTGTAGCTTTAAAAAATTTCCCAAATGTGCAACCAATAGGTTGGGGGTGATTTGTGAAAAGCTAATCTCTCCTAATCAAACAGCCTTCATTAGAGGGAGGTACATTTTGGAGAGTGTAGTGTCTGCGCATGAAATTATTCATGATGTAACTAAAAATAAAAAAGATGGTTTTATTTTCAAGTTGGATTATGAGAAGGCCTATGATAGAATTGATAGGTCTTTTCTAATTAAGGTCCTGGAATCTAGAGGCTTTAGCCCTAGATGGATCTCTTTAATTAAAACCCTTCTTGATAATGGATCAGTAGGGGTTAGGATTAATGACATTAACAGTGAGTACTTTGTGGTTGGGAGGGGTGTAAGGCAAGGGGACCCGATTTCTCCCCTGCTTCTTAACCTAACTGCAGAAGTTTTCACTAAAATGTTAGTTAAATCTGCTAGCTGTGGCCAGATTACTGGTTTGCTAACTAGTTTTAATCAATCTGGTGTAGTCCGTATGCAATATGCAGATGTTACACTTCTTTTTATGTCTAATGATGTGGAGAAAGCTAGGAATCTCAAGTGGTTGCTATCTTGCTTTGAGCAAATGTCTGGTATGAGAATAAATTTTCATAAAGGTGATCTTATCCCTATTAATGTGGATGAAGATACAAAACAGATTTTTGCTCAAATCCTGAGTTGTAAGATTGGTACTTTTCCCTTGAAGTATCTAGGGGTACCTTTGCATTACAAGAAACTTAGGAAAGAGGATTTACAACCTTTAATTGATAAGATCCTTAAACAGGCAGGAGGCTGGAGAGGGAAGCTACTCTCTCATGCTGCAAAACTTGAGCTAGTGAGGAGTGTGTTAGCTAGTATCCCAGTGTATTTGATGAGTGTGATAAAATTCCCCAAATGGGCAATAGCCTTGATCAATTCCCAAATGGCTCACTGCCTATGGGATGATTATGAGGGACATTTTAAGTATCATCTAGCTAACTAGGGGCTAGTAGCTCAGAAGGAGTTTGGGGGCCTAGGAATCCCCAACCTAGCAGATATGAATATGTGTTTGCTAGCTTCTTGGGTTAAAAGGTATGAAAATGATAGTGATAAGCTGTGGAAACAGATTGTGGATCATAAGTATATGATAAACAATCCTAACATATTCTGCTGCAATGCCAATGAAGCATCTCCCTTTTGGAAAGGTGTGATTTGGGCTGCTCAAGCAGCTAAGTTGGGGTATAGGTGGAAGATAGGTAATGGGAAGAAGATTAAATTCTGGGAGGGCCATTGGTTTGGTACTTCTAGCTTGGCTATCCAATACTGGGAGGTTTATGTCATGGTTAATGAAAAGACCATTACTATTCATGAGGCCTAGGATGGGGTACAGGTCAAGGTAACCTTTAGGAGATGCTTTGATCAGAAGTTACTCCAACAATGGCAGGAGATCGTCCAGATTGCTCAAACTATTCACATTAGTGATGAAGTTGACTGTCTGTTGTGGAAGCTTGAGTCTAATTGTGTTTACACAGTTAAATCTTTATATGATGTGGTAAACTTTAGGGGGATAACCCCTGTAGATACTGCTTCAGTCTGGGACATTAAAGTTCCCCCAAAAATTCACTTCTTCCTTTGGCTTGTTACTCACAACAGGTTGCTCACTAGAGATAATCTGAAGAAAAGACAACACTTAGATAATTTAGAGTGCCTCTTCTTTAGTGAAGAGGAATCAATCAATCATCTTTTCTTTGAATGTGTGGTAGCGAAAGAAATTTGGGTTTTTTTGGAAAGAATTTTAAATGTGGATATTTGCCCTGTAAGCTTGGATAAGATCACTAGTAAGTGGCATGATAACAAGTTTATAGTGGATAATATGATCTTTGCTTCTGTTTTGTGGACCTTATGGCTGACCAGAAACAGTAGTTTCTTTAACAATGATCAGTGGTGGGGTTTGTAGGTGATCTGGAGGAAAGCAGCCTTCAACCTTGCTCAATGGGGCGTTCTGGTCTCGGGAAGAGACAAAGAGAGAGTATTGGAGGTGGCGAGAGCCATGGAGCATCTAGCTCGGGCACCTCCACAATTATCTTGGGATCCTGGCTGAACCTGAGGGAGTTGACTGGAGCTGAGATTATTCTTACAGAAGACTCTCGTCTGGTGGTCGAGAATGAATGGAGGACCACCGAGGAGGAGCTGGAGAAGAGGCTGGATGACCACTCCCTGATGCTTATTTGAGATGGCCAGCTGTGCAAGGTGGTCAAGCGTTAACTCCTGCTGATTCAGGCTCCTGAACCAATCTTTTGTGTAAGTGGGAACTTAAGTGTCTGCTGTAATGGACTCTAGTCTAAGTTTGTGTCTGGAGCAGGCGCTCTCGCTGTCTCCCGAATGCTGTAAAACTGAATTGGTGTTGTGGTTTCATTTTAATGGAGCCAGGTCTGGTCCCTTTATTTCTAAAAAAAATAGTTAAATCACAAAGTACATATTCTTGAATCATAATAGGATCTCAGCTCACATGGAAAATGACAGGATCCAGTATTTTAGAGTGCATCACTACCATCCGGTCCGACCTCAAATGCTCATAAATTTATCTAAGCCCTGAAGCCATTAAATCATAATATTCAAAAGGCGGAGAAGCAGATTATTTCATTTGGGCATGTCATACGCTTTCCATAAAATTATCTTATTTGATACACAATGTGTGTCCATCGACAACAGGTCCCTGGTCTCCCCTTCCTAATTTATACGGTGCCTTTACGGTTGATATTTAGGATTTAGCTTGGCGCTCCATGTAATTTGACGATTGTATAGCTATTTCTCAGCAGAATTGCTTTTAGAAAGATCAGAAAAAATGGGGAATCTACTGGTAGAACAAAATGGATTCTTTTTCAAATTATGCTGGGACTCTGGGAGGCGAGTGCAGTCTGTAAAGTTCCATGATACACATTTTCCTGATACACAAATATATGGGATCTGAGAGTTTGCAAGGTGAAAATGAATTTCCGAGGAGAAAAATGTCGATGATACCACAGCCATGGCTGGTATGTCTGGGAAAATGCTCACAAAAGCCTGCACAGTATAAGAAAGAGCGAAACGATCAAGTTTTTGGGAGGAGTAACCTCTTTTTTAGGTCTAAGCTTGCAAAACAGGCTAAGTGTTAAAGTATAATACCTAAGAAGCCAATTTGGTCTATCTAGAGAAATACAACAGCTCACCTCACGCGATTTTTGTCGTCGCAGAAGAATGGTGTTGATGATTGATAATCATCTGTTCCAAAGTACCTGTCTCCGAACTCACCCATCCCAGGGATGACGCGGAAATCATCATTTAAACCAAACTCAATCTCTGATGTCACAATCTTAAGTCTAGGAAATTTCTTGCTGACGACATGTACCCCTTGGGGAGCCTGGGATCATAGCTAACAGCTTTAGTAAGTAGTTAACTGGTTTTCAACTACCTTAAGACCATGTATGAACTGTAGAGGGACACCATGTAAATATGATGGTCATGGACAATAATTGATGAGAAATACTTGAGTGACCAGATTTATGTTAAGAGATTCAAAGCGTACGAAATACAATTAGAGCATAGCAAGATCAAATAAGTTTTAGTGAACCATGATCCTTTCACAACAAAATATTATTCCTATTGTATTGGCACAAAAGTCTACATGAAAATTGAAATACTTATTATTTTTTAACTTATCAAAATTTTGTCAAATACTCATCATGTTTTCTTCTCTTTTTTTACCAAAAGTTGGAAAGCAGAAATTTGTCAAATGTTTGACCAAAAGTGAGCTAAAATGGCTGCAGTGGCATACGTAGATTATTCAAAAATTGGAGTGGCATTTTTCAAAATTTGAAAATTGCAATGGCGTTTTTCGATTTGGCATGAATTACAGTGGCATTTATCCAATTAACCTAATACAATACCCAAGACTCCAGAAGACATACCGATATAAGATTAAGGAAGATAATATTTGCTTCCTGGACACCCTTATTCAAGAGCAGGGATATAGCTTGAACAGCTGAATTTCCTGATGATGATGACAAGGGAGAATATGAGAACGTGAGATGAATATCCAACAGTTCAAAAGGGGTGCCTACTGGACAAACATTATCTCTTGAAAACTCAAAATATTTGAAATCTTGAAAGACTCGGTAAGTCAATATGAGAACACGCAGAACATGTATATGGAATCATGGATTGGTATGAGAAGATCAATGGATCATAAATACCAACTTGTAGAACAGCTACATTAGCTTATTAACTGAGTCATTGTTTTTTACACCAACAGAAGAGAGAGCTACAAATATGGGGGGAGTCAAGAACTAACCTGTTCCCAGTATGGGGTCCAACAACAGAACATGCCTGTTTGCAATATCTTTTGGCAAATTGTGATAGATGAGCTACAAAGAAAATAAAGAGCTTAATAGTTTAACTCCCTCTGACGCCTAATGCAAAATTAGATAGTAAATGTAACCACACCTGTTGCCCATTATCTCCCTCCCTATGAATAAGAATCTTCCCAATCTTTATCCCTTTACAGCACGCCCGCAGTGCATTCTCCATACTTTCACCACTGGAAAGCGATCGTACCAAATCATTAACATGATTATTCAAGGATATACTAATGATTTAACACGTTTAATGGTCACTAGGTAACCACAGTATCTATAGGAAGGGAGCCCACACAGCAAAGCAAAATGATATTCAAAAGTACAAGATCAAATATTTTGGAAAAGTTTGTACCTCCTAATCACTGAGATACCACACAACCTTTTAGAGAACTCCACCCCAGTGTACACAGATCCTGCATGCATAAGTGCACAAGGGCAAACTATAAATTACTTGCACGAGAGAGTAGACGTGCAGATACTACAGTAAACAGGCTTATTACAACAGAAGAACTATGGTGGTAGATAAACTGATGCTCCTATCAGGGCAAACAATGAAACTGCCTGTTTGCAACAACCATGCAGCTGTTTCCCTATCATGCTAGACCATGGAATTTTAAGCATGCAAGCAATCCCAAACAATAAAAAAAATCATTTGTGCAAAATCTCGAATCTTTTGAAGGTTAAAAATAGAAGCTCAACAGTTGACTTGTTAACTACTACTTCCATTCCATAATATAAGATGTTTTAGATATTCCAATATTGACTACATACGGATCGAAATGAGTGAATCTACGCACTAAAAAACGTCTACATACATCCGATTCTACAAAAAACTACCACATCCAACAAGACCGGGCTGCAGGAACACTGTCAGAGGTTACCACCAAGTACAACCAAACAAGAAATCTTCTTCTCGCGGAAACTGCTGCCCTGGAAATCCCATTGACCACTAGTGAACCACGACCTCAACAACATGACATGACCATCGAGAGCCAAACTAGACACCTGTGAGAGCCAACACAGGTAAGGAGAAGGACAAAGAGGGGGCGGGAACCGCCATCGGCGTCGGTGGCAAGAAAGCCAGGTCCCTCCAGGGTGCTAAACCACCATGGACTGAACCACTGTCCTGACCCATCTCACACACACCACAATAGCCTTCGCCGGTGCCAAGCTGGACAGAAGTGCAGGACATGCAGAGCCGGCCAGGAGGAGGGGAAATGCTGCCGACGCACCAAACGGAAGACACTATGAGCAACACAGCCACCACCACCGGAACTGTACCAGCCCGCGCCGGCCCAGCCCAGATCGAGCATCTGCCCCTGCAAACGCCAGATCTGGCCGAGGGACACCTTGCACTCCTCCAGAGGGCGGAATGGAGACCTGCTTGTCTAACTCATGCCCAGATCAAGGGGGATGCTTTCTTACTCTTTATGACTTTAGTCTTAGAATTTTCACTTCATGACAAAGACAAGTAGATGCATGTGCACAGTACTAAATGCACAAAGAAATACAGAACCAAGGTACGACATTTATCCAGTTCAAGCAGAGTAAGGTGCCATATTGAAGTATATACAGTACATTTATGATTAGAAACACTATAATATGAGATACTGTAAAAGCTAAGTCGAATTCGACAGGGAAAATATTAGGACATGACACTAATCCAATCATTCATTAACTTAACGTGATTAAAAACATATGAAATCCAGGAGAAAATATGCAAAAGAAAAATACTACTTACCAGTCGGAGTTATAACCTGCCTTTCTTTAAAAGGAAGATGACCGAGACCATGCTCCACAACCTATTTTCCACAGTGAAGTTTAAGCCACCATGGAAAATCATATGGACAAAAAATAATCAGCACATACAGGTGTATACTGACCAATCGAATCAACCGATCAGCATAAAATATGAAATCATGTGTTGTGGTGGCAGCATCTCGTATTATTGTGTGCATGCCTCGTATCTGAAAGAAAGCAGCATAAGGAAATCAATAATGAACTGATGAATATACAAAATCACTTGAAAATTATGTTCAATTACTATGACATTAAACAATATGTTATTAAATTTGCAAAAAAGGATGGCAAGAAAATCATGTTTACATTATATACCTGATAATTAGTTTGGATGACATACAAATTGGGGTGTATTTTGCAGAGATCATGTTGACCAAGCTTAGTGCGAATATGCTGAACGATTAGGTCAATTGCCACATTGTTATCTCCGCCTCGTGGGATGATAATATCAGCATACTTCTTCGTTGGGAGGATAAAATCGTCAAAGGCAGGCTTAACAAATTTTGAGTACTGTTAAAAATGAAGTTGCATTAAATGTTAGAACTATCAAAATAAAGAAAGGACATGTGTATATAATAAGTTGCCTTTTGGAGTAAAAAAAAGAATTGATTTGAATTCTTTGGTGATGAGAAACTAGAATTACAGCTGGGCTGAATATTGTCCAAACTGAAAAGAAAGAAAACAGACACTAGATGGGGGCTATGTAACCTGATCCAATACTATTTTGATATCTCTGCTCTTCTCAAGAGTGTCACGGCGGATCCTCCTTGTTAATCTTACATCAGCATCTGGAAAGGTAATAAGAATTGAAATCAGTACCCGAACATGACACAATCTCAAAATGCAACGCATATGGTACAAGGGAACTTTCTTAGTATTCAGAGCCATGGTCAACTGACAGTACTTGTTTTTGAAACATGAGGCAAAAACTTTGCCCGTTCCATTGATCCGAAGAGAGATGTCCGGTTAATTATGGAAAACTAGGCAAAAACCAGTACATCAGCAAACACACACGCCGTCCCGAGTTCATGCACCCGCTGAGCTACTAGCCCTGCCACCCTAGTGACCGGAGCCGCCACTCGGCACACACACCAGCTCCAACCCCAAGGCCATGCACCCCCTGAGCTGACAACTCTGCTGCCCAAGCAACCAGAGCCACCGCTCCGTTTACGACATGAGCAAAGCGCAAACGCCAACCCCGAGGCCGCCCATCGAATTAGTCGACGGGTATGCCGCCCAGGCGGCTAGACCCGACACCCACGGATAGAGCCGCTGCTCCGAAAACCAGGCGACCCTGAGGCCGTGCCCCTGTCTAGCCGATGCAGAGTACCTCGCCGCCGCCCACCATCACCACCTTCTTCCACTTCAAAGATGAAGCCCCCAATAGGAAAAAATAACACCGAAATGCCGCCATCAACCGATCACAAGTATCTATGTTTCCCAGAAGTTGACCCTGGGGATGGGACGAGAGCTTCACCTCAACGGCGCCTCCAGGAAGGGAACGTCGCCCAAAGGCATCGACGTCGCAAGGCTCCGGCTACCACCACCGGAGATAGGGTTTTTGCCCGGATCTTCCTCGTGAACCTTCACCCCATGCCTCCACCAGACCCACCACCACACCCCTGGTTGATGGCTCCGCCACACAAGCAGCCGAAACACACACCATTGCGAGCCGCACCTCACTAACTTCAGTGTCAAAAATTAAGACAAATGTACGTGAAAATTAGAAGGATATCCCTTAAAATTTATCATTCTGGATGGATGCAGAGTATTAGGGCCTCTTTGATTTGCAGGATTTCAAAATCCAAGGAACTGGATGTCATGGCCAATCGGATCTTGGATCTAGAAATTGAAAGGAATGTCTACTAGATGTTGTTTGGTTGCATCATGCTAAAAATACACACTTTCTTGAAGGACTTGGTACTCGGCATAGTTGTCTTAGAAACAAATAAAACATGGAAACATTCCTATGGTTTTAAATCCTGAACACCAAAAAGCCTCTACAGGATAAGATCCTATAGAATAGAATCATCCAAGAAATTCTTGAATTAAAGAGGCAATTAATCTTGATTAGGTCTACTGCTGCAGTTCAAGCAACACACCATGAAATATTTATAAGTTCAAAACTGACAGACCAGCAAGATTATAACAAAAAAATTATATGAAGAGAATGACCCAAAATCTGCTGTGAATTTATTACAAAAAGAAAAGAACTTGTAAGTGAGAAGTATCCTTCCAGGCAAACTATTACCTGTATCCACAAATATCTTCATGTTCATCAAATCACGGACACGCGAATCATGGAAAACTAGAATTCCTACCAAAATTATTACATCTGAAGGATTAACCTGGCATTCAGTAGTAAAATTAGGGTTGCTCAACATTATAGCAATAGTCCAATATAACAAAGTTAATTTTGAATACTTTGTAAGCGGTAAACTGGTATTCTTGGAGAAAACATTGCAAGATGAAATCATGAAGCAAAGAGCAGTTTAATGTTATACAGAAGTGTTTTGGCAGCACACACCATATTTTAAGATGATGATTGTTACGTTTGAGGAAGCTATCATTAAAAGAGACATAAGTACAATGGACATATATGGGTTGGATTCGGAAACATGAGGCTACAAAATCCTACTAGGGGACAGGAAACGTTCAGCTTACCAGGTCCGTAAATCATGAATAGCACAAAAAGTAAAGTTATACCTTCCTCGCGTCTGGGACACTCTTATATGTTTTAAAGCTGTAAGTAGGAATATCAACAGCTTTGCCATGTTTCAAATTTTCCATACAAGAGAGTAGCAAATCCGTGTCGAATGCATCTGAAAATAGGACAAAGCGCCAGTGATGATGGCAAGATCAGTTTGCATCTCTTGGCAAAGTCATACTAAGACATTAAATTCTAGTGAAAGCATGCACTCTACCAGGATGATCGAAGTTATAATCATGAACATGGACCAATTCCTCATCAGACAGTCCATAATAAAAAGACTCCTGTGATATATCAGATAGGCAATATTATTGCTTGCACAGTTGAACATAACATATGGTGAGATAGGATATTTAGAATTTAGAGGTATGTTTGTTGTCCAGAAATATAGCATGATATATCGATTGGTAATATTTGAACTTGCATGTTATCAAATCAAAGTATTTTTTGTAGTTTCAGAAACTAGAGATGTTTAAGAGCATGTGTTGTGCATATTACCATATAACAACAGTTATCCAATAAAAATGCGTACATCATATACTACATAAGATCATCACAAGTAGCCCGTAACGAGGTTTTCAAATAGGACTAATTCCTCAGATACAGCATCAACGAAGGCAAGCAAAGCTCAACATTGCTGGTACAAAGAAGTAATAAAGGAGCATCTGGAAATAGGAACAATAGAGTCCTAACTAATTGATGGACATGTTTGCCAACACAGAATACAAGATATCAAGAATTTTTGTAGCTATGATGGATGAAACTGGAAACAAAGAAAAAGAACAGTGTTGATGATGTATTTCATCTCAAATTCTCACTACTGCACGGACATACAAATTAAATACATGAAGGTATTAATCATTTGCATTTTATATAAAATAAAAGTGGTTTTGTAACTAGCATAGGAGGGAAACTGCAACCTTAAAAAAATCCGATGTAAAATGCAAACCTGGGTAACAACAACAACGCGCTGATCACGCAGCTGATCAATGATCATTTTGCATACGGTACTTTTACCTGAAGATGCACCCCCAGCAACACCTGCAATCCGAAACCAAATCAAGGTGCGGCACAAATAGGCCAACAGTACACACATCAGCCCAGATTTATCAACTTCCACGAAGCAGATAAGCAGATAGGCAACACTCAGCACTACTGACCAATAACAAATGGCTCCTGGTGCCCATTCTCCAGGCCTGATGTGGTGGGTTGTTCCACCCCGGACAGAGAAGCTTGGAGGTCCAGCTCTTCTAAGCGGAATGCTGAGTAGTGAACCCCGGCGGCGGCGGCATCCAACACTTGGTCCACAGATTTTGAGCCCATTCCACGAACCTGCTACAGTCACCAGGATATCAAAAAAGGGGGATCTTACGGAATGGCAGCGAGTCACAATTAGGTGAATTAGATAATCATAATCAACGCATCCAGCCACAAAAGCGGTCGGTAGAATCGAATCGTGATGGTGACCGCTGCCGGGGGCGGATCTAAGTGACGTGCCATGTGTGCAGCGAAATTTTGTGGAGGCCAGTTTGGGTTTAAAGTAATCACCGGATGGCTTAAGCTCGTACCTGAAAAACCAATTTCGAAGTGGGAGCGGCGACGGCGGCGGCGACGCGCGTGGGAGGCGGTGAGGCGTCGGCGGCGACGCTAAGCGACAGCGCGGCGGCGGCTGCTCTGGGGCACAGCGGTGGAAGAGTATGAGAGAGTTTATAGCCGCATTGAGAGTGGTGTTGGAGCTTTGGAGATCAGACCATGGGTAGATGAGGAGAGGAAGAGGGAAAGTACGGGATGGTGGAGAGGGAAAATCGCTGTGGAAGAGATGGATTTTGACGGAGAGCAGAAAAACATACTGTCCTGTTTTTCTCTTTTAGATAGAACTGAAACTGATTTAGACATTTCAGAACAGTTCCACAAAACTTGATATTTCAGACAAGTACAAAAACTAGAGATTTTTACAGTTTTCCCGTTTCATAGGTCATGGCCTTTTTGGATTCATTATAGCCTTTTTGGCCTTATAGTTCATTATAGTCTTATACTGTCGCTAGATTGGGAAGGAATCGAGAGTACAAATTTTATGACTATTGAGGTGGCGCTGATTTTTAATAATACATTTTTATAATTTCCAGAAATAAATACACATAGGCATTTCCACAAATAATACATACTCCGCTACTATAAACCGAGCAGGCCCTGTCAGCCGCTTCCAAACCGACTAGACTCTTAAAAATAAAGCCGTGTCGCTCCTCTTCCTCATCCGCGTGTTTCTCTAGAGCTTGTGTGTGTCTCGCGGTTCACTGGCGATTTAGTCCAACCAACCACCAAATCTTCGTCCTAGAGGTAGCAGAGAGAGGAGCAACGTCGAATCTAATGATGGGATAACTCATGGAGGTGATTTGGTGGTGCTCGTTTTTGGTCCACATGGAGCTTGGTGTAGGTTTAGCCCGATGGTGGTGGACGTGGTGGTGTTGCTCAGATGGTGGAGCCGTTGGATGGAGGCTTCAAGGGTACATGTGTTTGGTTAATTAGGTTTGCTGATATTTAGTTATTTATTGGCCTGGTAGTAATATTTATTTGGTCGTATTATTTAGTTGGTCTAGTCATAACTTTTATTTCAGTGGAGTGAATATTATAGACACTACTATTATCTGGTGTTGATTAATAGTTGATGAGTGTTAATAATTTTGTAGGTCTGCAGAGATGTCTAGTGTAATGAAGTGTACTTTTTCACTATGGTGTGAAGATGTCTTAGTTAAATCATTTTATATTAAGAACGAAGAGTAGTATATATGTATAGGTTTATGCAAAGTTTGTTAGCAAATCCTGTAGGCACGTGGTGATGGAGAACTAAAATCATGTCGTTTAGCGGCAGGGGCAAGTCAGACCAAAACACTAGCGTATTGAGATGTGCGTAACACGTGTGAAATAGTGAATCATGTCCATGCTGCCCGGCCCGATCCTCGGCTGTCCGCTATGAGGACCCGTGACGATCAGTGAAAACGCGGTCGGCGGACATCCTGGTGCGCCGCGTCTGCATGCGGCGGGATCCCATACGATCATTACAGGTTGCTGAGTCAGCCCTGGCGTGGCGCTACTGGAGTGGAGTGTACTGATTCGCCTTGTTCTGCGTGCGCCGGTCGGCCGGTGTCAGGTCTCGCTCTTTCGCTCTGTTTCGGCGCACTGTACTGTACGTGTCCTGGGCAAGGACCACAAAGGTCGATCGAGACGACCCAACGTGCGTCCTACCTACGGATTCTTCATTGTTCCATGAGACCATCCACCAATCCAATGCAACCGCCTGCTTTGCCCCACGCCACCATAGTTTGCAAGCCATCTCCATCCGTAATGACGGACCAAGGGTCGCGGGAAGTTGTCGCAACGGTTTGTGTCGTCGATGACCGGCCTACCGAAAGTGAACTGTGAGGGCGGCACGGCGGACGTCGAAACACTTTGAGGCGGGGAATAAGGTAGGGGAAAAGGTCGAGGCGACGGCATTTCAAATCATGACGGTAAAAGCGGTGGGAATAAATCGACCTAGAAACAACAATATGGTATATATTTCACGTCTCAATGACAGCATGTCCGCGCGTCGGAGTACGACTCGAGGCGTCACACTTCTTTCTGCACAGCGTATCCTACCAATCGTCCAAACAAAGGGTGTGGGTTGGGTGTGCCGAACAAAAAATTAAACTGTGCCAGAAAATAAAATTAGACGACACGAATAGGAGTGAAAATCTATTCGGCACGCCACAAATATCTTTAGGCAGCAGTTTAGACTCCCGATTGGAGAAGCCAGTCCCAGGTTCCACGCTTTATTAAACAAATGTTTCTTTTATATGACAGTAAATAATTACAAATCTGATAATTTCTCTTTCGTCCTGTGTACTCTGTAAAAGTGCAGGAGATTTCAGTAATGGACCGGGATTCGAACTGAAGGCGGGCCGGATCTCATGTCCTCAAGAATGAGGTTGAATAGTCTCTGGGCAATTGGGCCTTCTTTGCCTGTGAAGGAACATGTGATGCAATCAGCGTTTTTTTAATCCTTTTGTTGCAACAAGAAAGTTGATGTTATTAGAGCTAGTAAACGGAATTTGAAGATAGGAATTCTCCTTACCAGAGCCAATCATTTGATCATCCCACTGAACAACTGGTTTGACAAGAATTCCACTCCCAATGAGCATCATTTCATTGGCCGTCTTCCCTTCCTGGACACTCACATTCCTTGAAGATATCCCACTGAGCTCTCCATTCTCTACTAGCTGCTCAGCAAGGGCTAGTACCCGTTTTGCCGTGCACCCGCTCAGGATCTTGTCAAAGCGGGGCATGACAAGTTCGTTGTTCCGTGTCACAAAGCCAACATTCATGTTCGAACCCTCAGCGACAAAACCCTCATCGTCCAACCAGATGCCGGTAAATCCACCATTTTCCTCACCTTCCACCTTGGTGAGTGCATTCGGCAGGTAGTTTACATTTTTCATGACTGCAAACTGTGGAGACTTTACCGGTATGGATGATGTGATCACTTTGCAGCCTGATGGTACTGGCATGGATGGACTATCAATGACAATAGCATAGAGGGCTGGGTTTGTACAGCCGGATGAAGACAACTGGAAATCTCCGGGGCCAACAGACAACCAGTACCTAAGCGAACCTTGAGTACATTTTGATGAACACACAGTTCGAATAAGTATACTTCGAATTATTGAACGACCAAAAGGCAATTGGATTTTGGCCATATGTGCAGACTTGAGAAAGCGGTCAAGATGCTGTTCTAACTCATAGAGATGACTGCCAGTAATACAACAACAAAGGAAACAGGTTAAAAGAGTTCATACTGATGAAATTTCGAGCAAAATTTGAAGGAAACTGAGCAGACAAATATTGCTACAAAATTGTTATCGATGATCGTATATCATGCTTTCTGTCTTTTTGACAAAAAAACATGCATGCCACACATTTTTATAAGATCCATGTCACTCTTATTTGATAGAAACAAATTTCTTACCCATCCATAATAGCAGCAGTATCAAAAACACCATGTCCTCTATGGACCATGTGATCGTCAATTGGTATCACCATTGCAGAGGGATCTGTGGTAATTCCACCAAAAATACTAGAGTACATGGCCATATACGTTTGATTTCTAGCACCAGATGCTTGGAATGCATCAAGCCTTTCGGCAACCTACAGGGACAATATTCATTTTAATTTTCTGTTGCAAAACCACGTTTCAAGAGAAAATCATACTTCATCGACCAGTTCCCTGAGACATCTAAAACACATATTAAACTGGTTACAGATAATTATCGTCCAACTCCAAGTGATGGGAATAAAGTAAATATCCAGTATAGATACTTATTTTCAAGTTTCTCGTTCTTCTATACAATCTGATACTCTGCTCAGATACAAGATGGACCTTAAGAAATGCTCGAAAGTAGTTTCTACCTTCATGATGTGAAGTACCAGGGCATGCCTTTAGGTAGAATTTCTGGTAGGTCATTACTTTCTTTGATAAAATATGATGTTAGGATAAAGTTAACTTTAAATCCAATACAACAGAAATCCTAGAATTTTGTAACTCTGCAGGCTATATAATCCGGCTAGCTCAGAAGTCAATACTCTCTCCATTACAAAATACTCTACATCCTAGCTCCTTATTAAGTTCTAAAATACTCTAGTATGCAAATTGGATGGTTAACACTAATTAAGCTATTGGTAATTGGTACAAATGCTTTGTTTTCTGTGATTAGTTAATGCACTGCATGGTTGGTGCCTGGCTCAATATAGCACTAATAAAGGCTTTACTAATTTGTCTGATTTTTTCTAAGATGTAGAGTACGGAGTATATTGGAACGGAGGGAGTATAAGACAGTGCTTTGAGATCGGCCGGCTGGTCATACATTGGTTGCAACAAACGGTTCTAAAGAAATTTAATCCAGAGGCTACAATGTCCATCTAAGACTAGTCATAATGGGTAGTAACATCGTAGTAACATAAGTGCCACATAGGCTAAAAAGATGATGTGGCATGTAATTAATGAGGAGAGAGGCAAATGGAGTAACATATCTAGTTACGATCATATCACAGTTTTCAAGACAAAATGTGTGTATAGAGTAATAAATGAGACTACATATGATACTATCTTTATGTTACTTTGTATAGTGAGGGTAGTAACATAGTTTAGAAACACGTGTATGTTACCAGTTGAAGTTACTCTCAATTGTGACTAGTCTAAAACTACTCATAGTGGGAGTAACATAGGTAGTATCATGTATGCCATGTATGCAAAAAGATGATGTGGCACTGCAATCAATGATGAAAGAGAGTATAGTGGTATCAACGCATTTCCAGACAACTTGAGTCTACAACCTAATTAATGCAACACTATATGATACCACTAGCTAATTTTTTTTAAATAATACTTTTTTTTTAGAAATTATGGGAATATTGCGCAGTTTGAGTTATTTTCAAAAATATTACGCCCTAGGCCCGGAGGAGGCCGACTGGAGCTCGTCGGCCCGGAGCAGGCCGACTGGGGCTCGTCGGCCCAGAGCTGGCCGACCAGGTCTGGTCGGCCGCATCTGCGCGCCTGCAGGACCTGGCGTACACCTGGTCGGCTGGGAGGTGGCCGACCAGCCCTGTCGGCCCAGAGTAAGCCGATCCTTGCATGCAGCAAACCCCCCCCTTTCTCCGCACGATTAGCGCGCGTTTCTCCCGCCAGACGTTCCCGCCTTTTTCTCCCGCCACCGTTTCCCGCCCGTTTCTCCCGCCAGACGTTCCCGCCTTTTTCTCCCGCCACCGTTTCCCGCCCGTTTCTCCCGCCAACCGTTCCCGCCTATTCCTCCCGCCACCGTTTCCCGCCCGTTTCTCCCGCCACCATTTCCCGCCTGTTCCTCCCGCCACCATTGTCCTATAAAAACCACTCTAGGCTAAGCGGGGTACTCTCACAGAGCGCCAGCATGGTGTGTATTGTACCTTGTGAGAAGTGTGTGCCGGCTTTCATATAGCCGCATCCGAGCAGCTAGCTAAGATGGTCACATATTTGAAGGTAGATGGTAGGGAAATTCCACTTGAAGAAATTGTTGGTAGTGAGAGACATCTCGCTTTGCTAGGGGCGAGGCTATGCCGAGATGGGTTTCCGTATAGGACCCCAGAACAAATCCGTGCTGAAGTCTTGAGGCTTGCGGATAAGTTCGATAGGCATGTTACTAATGCGCCGATTCATCGAACTCAAGACATACGTGAGAGGTACGGTCGTTCATTTCTCTGGGTATACTCCAGCGATGATGACGACGATTTCATGCCGTCGTCAAAGGAGAAGCGGGCTGAAGCAGTGCGTAAGGGCAAGGAGAAGAAGGCAGAAACATCGAGGAAGGGTGCGGGTAAGAAGCCTGAATCATCGTCAAAGGGCAAGGGTGCTAAATCTGCGGATGGTGCAGGCTGCATTGATGGGAGATAGGTAGAATCTTAATTTGAGTTATGTTGTATCTTTCTTTGAGTATCGATTAATTAGTAGTTTTACCTGCATTTCCGTTTGTTGTGTGGTGTGATCGGTATGTAATCGAGGTTTGTTGTATCTTATCTTAATCGAATCAATGTCTACCAGTTACGGACATATCAAATATTGCCACATAGATCGTACTAATAAGTTCAGTACATAACGATACATAAGTCTAGTACTCATACATAGGTCTGACGGTACATGGAAAATAGCGAACATAAGGTCTCTGATACATAAGTAGAGTCTCAGTCATCGCCTCTGCCACGACGTGGCGGATGTGGCTGAGGAGTGCTCCATCCAAACCGATGGGGTGGGCGGGTGACTCGTGGAGGAACTAAGGACCCGTCATCTGCCTGCTGTGTATCCTGTGTGGGTTGTGGAGGAGGAGTGTTGTACATGTTGAGCCACTGGGTGTCCGCATCCGCACCGAGAAACACGTCCGACTGACTCTCCCAACCAGAAGCACCCGAGTAATGCTCGGAGATAGTAGGCCCCAAGTCGAAGTCGAATTGTGCTAGAATCGAGAAATTTTATGTAACATGTTATTTTGTAAATAGTTTGAGTACATGATAATGTAGTAGTACGAATCGACATACCGTGTGGTCCACGAGGCTGGAAGCCGGTGAAGGGGCTCTGCTGGTACTCCGAAGAGGGTCGCTGCTGGTAGCCCCCAGTGGGGCTCTGCTGGTAGCCCCCCTGGTGGTAACTCTGCTGCTGCCAGCCCGAACCTCCTGGCTGGTCAGGTGGAGGTGGTGCGACACGTGGACGCGGGTGCTGTCGGTGTGCCTCCGGAGGTGGCGGCACGTCACGCCGTGCCCGCCGTTGAGGCAGCTGCGTGGACGGATGCGGTGGCCGTCGTGCAGCATGTGGGAGAACGTCAGACGAGCGGACACACGTGATAGCCTCGTAGATCTGTCGCACTCTCTGAGCAGCGGACTTCAACCAAGACCGATGCTGTTCGCGTGTAAGCAAAGGCCCGGTCGAAAGTGAACGGTCTAACTGGTCTATATCATTCCCCAGATCCCACGTCAACTCAGCCTGAAAGTGGTACAGACAGTTAGGAAATGAAGGATAATATAGATAAGGGTAAATGATTGTAGATAAGTTAATTATTTGTACCGCGTGTTGCCGTGAGCCAGACATAGACTGGCTGGGGTACATATCCCACGTAGCAGGGGCCGGCATCACATCTGGTTGGGCGTGATGAACGAGAGAAACCCTTGTGGAAGTGACGTACCACTCTAGGTACTCGTCGTACTCCGCCGGATCGAAGGGTTGCGCCTCGACCCAGAGACGAGTCAGCGCATCAGCCCACTCGGCCACGTAAGGTTGCACTCTTTGCAACCATTGTGTCGCAGTCCTGTTAGTTCCCTTCCTGCTCCATCTGCAAGACAAGAAACATTAGCATAATTGTGGATGACAAGTGTTAAAACAAAGATGTGTGGTTAAGAAATGGAGGTACCGGTGGACGATGTCTGGTAGAGGCGCATCAATAGGCGGGGGGGCCGAGATCTGGCGGGGGGACCACGTACCGTAGCATCACCATGTCCAAATTCCGGACAGTTCGTATCCCTATGGCCAAATTGGTTGCATAGAAAACATTGCCTGGTAGGTCCTCCAGCTTCCGATTCATCCATATCATTACGTATGCGTCTACACTGGCGTCTACCTCTACCCGGACGAAGTAACCTTGGATCAGGAATGTACCTCCTCTCACCTGGCTCAACGGTGTTGAAATTACCAATGGCTCGGAATCCTTGCATCTCACCTGTCCATGTGTTCAAGACAGCTTCACGACTGAAGTACGGTGACACAAACGAGATTGCTTCCAAACCAAGCTGCCCACAAGCAGCAAGTACATGCGAGCATGGAAGGTGAAACAATTTCGGTTTGTTGCATGTGCATTCACAGGTTGGCCATGCTTCATTCCCAATCTTCACCTCATGCGTTCTCAACACATTTCCACAACCGAACTTGTCGGTAGGTAAGCGGACCTCGAACCTCCTTTCCTGATTTCCGATGGCAACCACTTGGAAAGTTCGTGCCTTCTCCATCTTAGCATCCATGTACTTCGTAATCTTTTCACACCAGGGTGAGTTTGGAGTGCGAAGTATATGCATTTCGGCTTGCTGGCGTTTGACTCTGAAGTAATTAACTATGCCTTGGAAAATTCCCTCCACAAGGGCAGTTAATGGCAAGGCTCTGTTCCCTCGAAGGACAAAGTTGTATGTTTCGGCAAGGTTTGTAGTCATGACGCCATACCTGGCTCCGTATGAGTCGTGCAACAATGACCACCTCTCCACGGGCTCATGCTCAATCCACTGCTGGAAATTCTTAATCAACCGTCCACCCTTTCTCCTCGTGCCCGGTGGGTCAAAGCCTGGAAGATCACACAGACCGATCGGTTCTTCTTCTTGCGATGCAGGCCCTGTAGCTGCTTGTGCCGCTACTTGGGCTACATGAAACGCCACTGCCGCATTACGTGCAGCTTTCCTCTCCCGAACATGTTTGTTCGTGAACTCATCAAGCTTGCCACGGAGAAAATTGTACTTCCATTCCTGGTTCTGCTTGCAGAGTTTTTTGAACAGATTCATGAGACTCTTATTTCTGAACTGTGAGAAGAAGTTAGCACCTAGATGGCGCATGCACCAACGACTCTGAAGATCCACCCACGGTGTTTCTTCATCTGGTCCAGGGTTTGTTAATGCCTTTATAGCGTTGAGTATACCCGCATGTCTGTCATGTAGAACGCAAACATTCTGCTTATCCTTGACAACAGCTTTTTTCAACTGCCTAAAGAACCACGTCCAACTTTCCGTGTTCTCGCTCTCAACAAAAGCGAAAGCAAGGGGCAACAGTTGGTTATTGCCGTCTTGGCCAATAGCAGTCAGTATCTGACCCTTGTACTTGCCGGTCAAAAATGTGCCATCGACACATAACACTGGTCGGCAGTGGCTGAAGGCTTCGATGCATACACCAAAAGAGAAGAACAAATGGTGCAACACCCTAACTGTAGGGAACTCTGGCATGTAGACGTCTTGAAGATCAACATATGTGCCAGGATTCCTCGCCTGAAGCGTGCGGAGCAACCGGACAACAGAATCATATGAGTCAAAGAATGACCCAAATCTGGCCTCCAGCGCGCTCTGCTTAGCCCTCCAGGCCTTGCCATAAGAAATGTTGAAATTGAATCTTGTGAAGACTTTGTTCCTTATTGCCTTCACTTCCATCGCCTTGCTCTCCACTATCTCCGTGTAAAACAAACGAGCAATAAGCGTGGATGACAGATTACGGTGATCCTGAAGGATGCTGGGAATACGACATGTATGCATTACCATGTCACTCACAACCCAGTTTGTATCATACTTGGGGACATATGCGTGCACCCTACCCGGACAATCTATCCTCGAGCATTCCATGGTCAGATATTTCTTACTCGACACAGTTGTCTTGAAAACCCTTGATGTCGACATTGCCCACTGTATGATTGCTTCCTGCAGATGTTGCTTGTCAGCGTAAATTGCTCCCACAGCCATGCTGCTCTGGTGATATTGCCAGGAAGAATCATGACCATCCTCCAGAGTCATGCCAGATGAGAAGTCCTGAGTCCATGAAGCTGGATAAGGCACCTCCGGCTCGTACTCTGTGTCATTCGATGAATCAGAATCACTGCCATCACCGCAATGACCCTCAATATCTTCATCTTCCATCTCGTCCTGCATTCGGCCATCTTCCTCATCCCCATCTGCCTCCACATTTTCACCGTCATCATGCCCTCCAGCCATACTACTCTGCCCTGATTCATAAGCACTGCCTCCTTCGTAACCATGGCTGTCATCATGTTCAATTTCCATGGTTGCTGCACTGCTCTGCCCTGGATCGTGCCCACCCTCGCCTTCAGGAGGATTGACATTTACCTCCTTAACGACAGGAAGCAACAAGGCAACTGGGTGGCTTCCCCTGTTTTCGCAACCTTGCAACCAGTTCACCCACTAAGAATCCCGATCAATCGGCCTCAGAGTGTACCAAATTTTTTTACTGGACCTTGACCATAACGCGTGCACCCCGACAGTGTGTGTTTCTGCATTTAATCCCAAACACTGTGCCAACCAATCTTTTAACTGACTAACTGACGTGGGGCTACCTTGCGGGTAGCCCACGATGAGGCTACCTGGGCCGCGCCAAGGATGGAAAGGCCCGCAGAAGGCCCACTCGGGGTATCTCATATCCTAGTCCAACTCGGTTAGGACTTGTAACCTACCGTATCTGTACCAACCACCCGAGACCTGGCTGCCTATAAAGCCAGGAGGGTTGCCCGTCCTAGAGGACACGCTGAGAACCACAAACCCTAGCGAGATCGCAATCTCGCCATTGTAATCGCTACTCGCATCAATAACCAGACAAGCAGGAGTAGGGTGTTATCCTCCGGGAGCCTGAACCTGGGTAAACCTCGCTTGTCAGCCGTCGTGATCACCTTGCACTCTCCTCTCTCCCCATCAATCAACCCGGGGTGCACAACCCTGGGACTTGTCGAGTTAACACCTCGTCAATTGGCGCCGTCTGTGGGAAATCCAACAAGTGTTAGGATGATGGTCGCACCGGCTCCATCGGCAATGAAGATCGGCGCATCCGCCGTCAGGGAGTCGATCCGATTCGGCTCCTTCGAGTACGTCGTCCACTCGCCAACTCATCAATCGGTGTACGCCGATCTGGACAAAGGTATACACATTACCTTCGGCTCCATATTCTGCTGCATAGATAGTCGTGGTATACTCAGGTCTACGACTGCTGCGCTACGCGCGACGGCGTCCCCAAAATCGCCGACCATCGCGCCCGCTGGACCCGTTGAGATCGCATCTGCCGCACCCGCGGAGATCGCAACCGCTGGACCCGCGGGGATCGCATCTGCCGCACCTGCGGAGATCGCGACCGCAGCACCCGCAGAGATCGCATCTGCCGAACCCGCGAAGATCGCATCTGTCGCACCCGCAGAGGTCGCGCCAGTTGCACCCGCGAAGAGGACATCTACAACGACAATCTCGGCAACGACCGCGCGAATCGAGTCCGCTACGCCAACCTCGGTCGTGCGGTCGATCAAGTCAAGATCCACCCCCACCGTCGCACCCGCGCGGCCAACCAGGGGCCCGCGTCCGACAACCATGTCACGCGCGCCCCCGTCTTCATGGAGATACCAGGTCTACCCCAAGCCAATCGCACTCGCCCCGGCAAGTGTGAGCGCTTGGACAATCGCGAAGAGACGCGACAGCGGGTGCGCCGCGCGCCACGTTGCGGCAATTTTCGACCCCGAGCAAGAAGCCGGTGACAGAAGTAGCAGCGGCAGCACCAACTCTCCAATCCATGCCTACCCCAAGCAAGTCTTCATGGCCGGCACAACGCCGCATGACGACGAAGACGAACCCGCATACCCACTGGAGGTGGACATGCCGGACCAGACGAAACTTGTCATCACGCGTGATATGGCGATCCAAGACATGAAGCATGTGGACGAGGGCACGTTCCCGCCACCCAACGCACCTCGAGACGATCACCTGGCGGTCCAGTACTTGCTACGCAAGGAAGGCGAACGAATTCGCGCCGAAAAGGCCGAACTTCTCAGGCGCAAAAGGGACGCGGATGCATCGAGTGCCAGGCGAGCTGCTCTCTCCTTCACATCCTCCACAGAGGTGAATCAGGGAGCACGGCGAACCAGAGCCCGTGTCCCCCACATGGCAGAAGCTGATCGAACAAGGCTCACCCGCAACCTCGACTCGTCCTTCGTCACCGAAGACGAGAATGGGATACCCGTCCCGAAGACGGCGAATGCCGCCCTGATATCAGTCGAGACATACCTCCGGCTCACGCAGCCACCGGAGGGAGACGCGCGCTCCCTTCTCCACAAACAACAAATTGCCTCCATAAGGGCAATCGAGGAGGCTCTGCCGGCCAAGGGGCCAAGCAACAGAGCGACTGAGCCAACGACGTCGGGCGCAACAACGGCGCAGCGACAAGCAATCAAGGACCTCCGTGACGTCCTGACGCAGAAGACGGTGGACCGTAACCGCAAGGAACGTTCGGCTAGCGTGGCACACGCAAACGACCACGCCGACCGCGACTTCGAGCCGTGTGGCGCAGCATGTTTTTCCTTCAACATCCGCGACACCCGCATGCCTAAAGGCTTCAAGTTGACGGCGGGCACACCAAAATACGACGGGAAGCAAGACCCAAAGCTATGGCTCGAGGACTACCTCATCGCTTGCACCTGTCAAGGCGGAACATCGACTACAGCCATGCAATACATCCAGCTCATGCTGACAGACTCGGCACGCGGGTGGCTCACAAGCCAACCCAAGGACTCTTTCCGAACATGGGAGGAATTCCAAGATAACTTCATCAAGAGTTTCTCAGAAACATTCGCCAGGCCAACGACCTACATTGAGTTACAGGCCTGCAAGCAAGGGAAGGACGAGTCGCTCCGCTCTTACATCCAGAGGTGGACACTCCTCCGCAATACCATGGAACCCGTATCAGAGGATCGAGTGATGGACGCTTTCATGCATGGCGTCGCTCGCCGCGACCTCCGGGAGGAATTCGGTAGGCTCCAGCCGAAGACCACAATAGAACTGATGAAGACAACCAACCAATGGGCCGAAGGAGAGGACTATGTCCGCGAAACTTCACCCAAAAAGAAGGTGAGACAAGCAACTGGCGCGAGGCACGTCAAAAGAAGAAGGCACGTTACACCCACGATTCAATCGAGTTAGTAGCGGCAGGGTACGAAACCCCCCGCGAAGACAAACGTGACAGCAGCCGACAATACGAGCAGAGTCGGCAGCCAAGCCCGAGTCAGTACAACCGTGGCAGCAGCAGCATCGACCACAATGAGGGAAGTCAGAAGCGCGAGTGGAAGCGCCCGCTGACCCCAGCAGAGGAACTGATGCAACCCTGTAAGCATCACTCGTTCCGCAACCCCGCAACAGGAAAGTGGGGTTCAAACCACTTGTTAAAGGATTGTCGCAAAGCAAGAAAAATCTACCACGCCATGCAGCAAATCATCGCCCCAGTACAGGCCATACAATTGGCACCGCAGGTAGCCATCCAGGCAGCACCCGCAAACAACAATCAAGTGCAGGCGGCAGGAGCGTTCCCCCAGCCGCAGCAGCAGCAACAAGGTCCGTCGGCAGCAGCCGACGCGTACCCAGCCGCACGGGGACAGTTGAACATGATCCAGAAGGGACCCCCGTCGAACAGGAGGCAGAAAATCATCACACGCCAAGTACTTCAAGCCATCAACAGCCCGCGCGCGGTACCAGACTACCTGCGCGGGTCGGAGACACCAATCACATTTTCCAGGGCAGATCACCCAGCGGAGGTAGTCCGACCAGGGTACGCCGCACTCGTGATTGAGGCTTTGATCGGCGACTACAGCCTGAAGAAGGTGTTCCTGGACGGGGGCAGCGGCATCAACATCATATTCGCCGATACCCTCAGGCGAATGAACAGGTCGACAGAGAAATTGCCGGAATCGGAGACCACCTTCCACGGCATAGTACCAGGGCAAGCAATCACGCCCATGGGAACAATCACACTCGACGTCATCCTCGGTACACCCGAACACTTCAGGAAGGAGTCGATAGACTTTGAGGTCGTCGACTGGAAGTCACAATACCATGCCATCCTAGGACGCCCAAGCTTTGCCAGGTTCATGGCGGTACCCCACTACGCCTACCTGATGATAAAGCTACCCGGGCCAAAAGGAGTAATCACCGTCCGCGGTGACTTTGGGCTCTCCAACAGCTGCGACCGCGAGTTTGCCAAGATCTCCGAGTCCTTCGGCGTCGAAGAGCACTTCAAGGCCATATCAGCCGACAACGACAAAACCATCTTCCCGGCTCGCAAGAAGCCCGCCAAGGACTCAGCGTTCAACACGAATGACGACACCGTCACCCACCAAGTCCATCCGACTGACAGCGGAAAGACAGTCAAGGTCTCATCAAGCCTGACACCCGCATAGGAAAGCGCGCTCGTCGAGTTCCTACGTGAGAACTGGAAAATCTTCGCATGGCAACCCTCTGACATGCCGGGGATACCCAGGGAACTCGCCGAGCACTCTCTGAAAGTACACAAGGACGCAAGACCTGTCAAGCAATCCATGCGACGCTTTTCGGGGCCCAAACGAGACGCTATCACCATGGAAGTCGACAGATTATTGCACGCCAAGTTCATCCGAGAGATCAAGGACTCGGACTGGGTCGCTAACCCGGTTCTAGTTGAGAAAAAGAAGACGAAGAAACTACGCATGTGCGTGGACTTCACCGCAGTCAACAAATGCTGCCCCAAAGACCACTTCCCGCTCCCGCGGATAGACCAGATCATCGACTCGACTGCAGGTTGCGAACGCCTATATTTTCTGGACGCCTACTCAGGTTATCAGCAGATCAGGCTGAAGGTCGAGGACGAAGAGAAGACAGCTTTCATCACACCCGACGGCGTTTTCTGCTACCAGACGATGACGTTCGGGTTAAAGAACGCAGGTGCCACGTACCAGCGGACAATGCAAGCATGCCTCAAGGGGCTAATCGGGCAGATCGTCCAAGTCTACGTCGACGATATCGTCGTCACTACCCGGAAGGAGGATACCCTAGTCGACGATCTACGCAAGGTCTTCGCCGCACTGGACGTGTACCAGATCAAACTCAATCCAGAGAAGTGCGTGTTCGGCGTGCCAGCCGGAGAGCTACTAGGGTACCTTGTATCCGCAAGAGGAATCGAAGCAAATCCCGAGAAGGTGCAGAACATACTCACAATGCCAGCACCAACGAAGCTCAGGGAGGTGCAACGATTAGCCGGCCGAGTCGCAGCTCTTAGCCGGTTCATTAGTAAGTTGGGAGAGAAGGCCTTACCCTTCTACCAACTGATGAAGAAGTCAGACAAGTTCGAGTGGACGCAAGAGGCGCAGGACGCATTCGACCATCTCAAGAAGACACTGACAACCTCTCCGGTCCTCGTGGCACCACTGGAAAACGAGCCGCTCTACCTGTACGTCTCAGCAACAAACAGGGTGGTGAGCACGGTGCTCGTAGTCGAACGCGAAGAGGAAGGGCACAGCCACCCGGTGCAGAGGCCCGTCTACTACCTTAGCGAAGTGCTCACCTTGTCCAAGCAGAATTACCCGCATTACCAGAAGCTGGCATACGGAGTCTTCATGACCTCCAGAAAGGTCGTCCACTACTTCTCCGAGCACCCGATCACGGTGGTAAGCTCCTCCGGACTAGCAGACATCCTCACAAATCAGCGCGCGACAGGACGAGTCGCCAAGTGGGTTGTCGAACTAGGACCATGGGGGCTGAAGTATGCTCACCCGAAGTCCATCAAGGCCCAAGTCCTCCCAGAATTCACCACTGAGTGGATAGAAGCCCAGCTACCGAACGTCCCCGACTTGTCCAACGCATGGACAATGTACTTTGATGGCTCCAAGAAATTCAAGTCAGCCGGGGCAGGAGTCGTGCTCATTTCCCCCAAAGGCGACAAGCTCAAATATGTCCTACAGATGGACTTTCCGACGCCGTCCAACAACGAAGCCGAGTACGAGGCCCTGATCCACGGCATGCGGATGGCCAAGAACTGCGGCGCCACGCACCTCATGATCTACGGCGACTCCTACCTGGTGGTACAGCAAACCATGAAGTCCTGCGACGCCATCGCTGACAACATGATCGCCTACAGAGACCTCTACAATCAGATGGAAGGAAACTTCGACGGCTGCGAGCTACGCCACATCGGCCGTGAAAGCAACGAGGAAGCCGACGCCCTAGCTAACATGGGCTCTGATAGGGTGCCAGTCCCACCCGGCGTTTTCCTCGAGTGCATCACACAAAGATCCATCAAGACTCAGGGTACAGCAAGCACTGCAACCACAAAAGGCGATGCCAACCCGCCAAGCCAAGACAAGGTCCCCATGGAAGTCATGCTAGTCGAAGCCACATGGACAGGACCATACCTGGCATACATACTGCATCAGAAGCTGCCAGCTGACCCAGTCGAAGCAAAGCGCATCATCAGACGCTCCAAAAGTTTCACCGTCATCAACGGGGAACTCTACAAAAGAAGCATATCAGGAATCCTGCAAAGGTGCATAGATCCAGTCGACGGCCCAGCCATCCTACTCTACATTCACGCGGGTACATGCGGACATCACGCAAGCAGCCGGGCACTGGTGGCCAAGGCGCTACGAGCCGGGTTCTATTGGCTCACAGCCATGCAGGACGCCGAGGAGCTGGTGAAGAAATGCACAGGGTGCCAGGAATTTGCCAACAAGCCGCACGCCCCAGCATCGGAGCTCAAAACAATACCACTAGCCTAGCCCTTTGCCCAATGGGGCCTGGACATGGTGGGCCCGCTGAAGAAATCCTCACCCGGAGGTCATACCCACCTCCTGGTCGCAGTCGATAAATTCACAAAGTGGATCGAAGCCGTGCCCATCACAAGTTCGACTGCGTCCACAGCGGTCAACTTCATCAGGTCAATCATCTTCAGGTTTGGAGTACCTAACGGGATCATCACCGACAACGGCTCGAACTTCACAGCCGAGGAATTCAAAGACTTCTGCTCAGAGCAGGGGATCAGGCTCAACTACGCGTCGGTCTCGCACCCGCAGTCCAACGGACAAGTAGAGAAGGCCAATGGCTTAGTCTGCAACGGCATCAAGAAGCGACTGCGCGTACCCCTAAAACGCGCAGCGGGCGCATGGGTGGAAGAACTTCCATCAGTCCTCTGGAGTCTGCGAACAACGCCGAATAGATCTACCCAGTACACGCCATTCTTCATGGTGTATGGTGCAGAAGCGGTCCTCCCCTGCGACATCAAGTTTGACGCACCAAGAGTAGTCGCCTACGACGAGTCAGAAGCAGAGGAAGCACTCGAAGACAGCAGAGACGCCCTGGACGAAGCACGCGACATCGCCCTGGCACGATCAGCCGTGTATCAGCAGGACCTGCGTAATTATCATACTCGGAGGCTGCGACCAAGAGCGTTCGTGGCAGGCGACCTGGTTCTTCGACTCAAGCAAAAGAAGGTGCACAAGCTCGCTTCCCCATGGGAGGGCCCGTACATCGTAACAGAAGCAATAGGCAATGGAGCATACCGCCTAAAGGACTCGAAGACAGGAGCGGACTGCAGCAACCCGTGGAACGTAGCACAACTCCGCCGGTTCTACGCCTAGTTCAAAGCAAGCATTGTACAAGAAAGTCAGCGCGGCAGGTTTCAGACGCACTCTTTTCCTTACCAGGGTACCTGAGGGGACTGGAAGGTTTTTAATGAGGCGGCCTATTCGCAAGAATCAATAAAGTGATTTGAAGAAAATCTGTCTCCTTTTTCCCGTCACTCAAGAAGCTCAAAAATCCTAGGCCGCCACTCGAACCACTCGGGGGCTGGCCACACAGGTTGAAATAATAGCTTAGGCCGCTACCCGAACCACTCGGGGGCTGCGCCATACAAGCACGCCAAAAATCCTAGGTCGCCACCCGAACCACTCGGGGGCTGCGCCATACAGGTTGAAATAAAAGCTTAGGCCGCCACCCAACTTACTCGGGGGCTGCGCCACACAAGCACAGAATCAAAAATCCTAGGCCGCCACTCGACCGACTCGGGGGCAGCGCCATACAGGTCAAGTCCAAAATCCTAAGGCGCCACCCGCAACCCACGGGGGCTGCGCCACACAGGTCACACTTGTAACCCTAGGCTACCACTCGACTTACTCGGGGGCTACGCCAAACAGGCTTCAGAAAATTCCTAGGCCACCACTCGACAGACTCGGGGGCTGCGCCATACAGGTCAAGTCCAAAATCCTAGGGCGCCGCCCACCACACACGGGGGCTGCGCCACACAGGTCACACTTGCAACCCTAGGCTACCACTCGACTTACTCGGGGGCTACGCCAAACAGGACTCAGAAAAATCCTCGGCCGCCACTCGAACCTACTCGGGGGCTGCGCTGCACAGGTCAAGTTCCAAATCCTAGGTCACCACCCGACATACTCGGGGGCTGCGCCAAACAGGTAACACTTGTAATCCTAGGCCGTCACTCGACCTACTCGGGGACTGCGCCAGACAGGAATTATTCAAAATCCCAGGCCACCACTTGAACGACTCGGGGGCTGCGCCGTACGGGTCAAGTTACAAATCCTAAGTCGCCACCTAATAAAATCAGAGACCGCGGCATACAGGTAACACTTGAAAAACCTAGGCCGCTGCTTAGCACACTTGGCAGATGCGCCACACAGGTCGCAAATCGAATCAGGCACCCTCACTTTCGAATAAACAGATCAATTCTCATTACTCGAAAAAGAACTGTAATCTGTTACATTATATTTACACAAGCATACTTGCCCTCTATGGCTAACCCTGTGCATCAGACGACAGCTACTCTAAACTGCAGGTTCAGCCTTTGGCGCATCGAGAGGACCTACAAGCCGCTCGCTCAAGTCCTGAACTTGCCGGATAATCCGGCGCGCATCCGGCAAGGTCTCGTCGAAGTCGTCGTCACCTGGCAGGCCTTCAAGCACCCGCTCAAGCGGAAGATGTGGCCGGTGCATCCGAACGTACGCCAGCGCCGCGTTTGCACCAGCCACAAGCTGAGCGTCGACAACTTCCTTCAGCCCTTCGCCATCGCGGAACCTCTCCAGCAAGGCAGGCAACCCGTTCGGCTGCGCATTATGCGGGAAGTACACGCGGTTGACGTGCCAAAGTGTCTTCCAGCAGCTCTCCAGAAGAAAGGCAGCGCGCCACGTACGATCAAGCATGGTGGCAAGGACGCGCCCCCTCGACTTGTTCACCCAGAACTGGCGAGCTTCATAGGAGTCGCCGGACGCCTCTCGAGTGACTCGCTCTTCAACGCGAGCCCGCTCGGCCTCCCAATCGGGATTAACATCTGCGCACACGAACTGCAAGTCAGAACGAGAAGGACAAACAACGGTGATGGCAGCCGCCAACATGATACATACCCTGCAACTGCCGACTGATCAGGTCCATCTCTCCAAGTAAAAAATCTTCACGACGTGAGAACTCCGCCGTGGGATGCGACTGGGAGCGCTGCAACAGCCGCTCCGTATTCTTCAGGGTCGCCTCAAGCTCCACCACCTTGTTCCTCAAATAGGTGATTACCCGCTGATCATTTGTACTGCGCGGAATAGCCGGCGCCGCCCGACGACGGCGAGCACCCGAAGAGGAAGCCGCGCCACTCGGCTTGGCCAAGGGAGAAGGTGGAGCATCATCGCGCACGGCACTCTGTCAGGAATACGCAGAGTCAATACAGAAATGCGACTGCCAAACACAGTTCAACTCAGAAGACAGAAAAGTCAGCAAAATCAATACTGAAGAGCAAAAGACCCGACAGGGCAATATTCATTACAAACAGGAAGTTCAAAATACAGGTCACAGCGACTGCCGCATCCCTACAACTATGCCTACTCTAAGGCCGTGGACTGCGACCGGGAACGGCCCTTCCGAGCAGCCGCCTCAGTCGCCTTAGCAAGGGCCCTCTCGAAGAGTGCCACAAGCTGCGCAGCCAGCTGCGAGGCGCGCTCCTTCACGCCACTCAGCAACGCGGTCCGGCCATCGGGTTTGCGAGGAAAACCGCTGACGACCTTCTCGAAGTCACCTGGAACTTGGTGGCCTAATAGGAGCTGGAAGGTGAGCTCGGAGCCGCGTACCGTCTGCGACCGCGTGAAGTCGGCGATGGTGGTCGCGTCCCCAAACGGTGCAGCCAGAGCGTCCACGGTCGCTGGCGGCTGGTTGCCCGGGAAAATGCTCTGATGCACCACGGCCAGAGCTCCGGTCGACTTCTCCAACGCGGCGGAAGACTTCTTCAGGGCATCCGAGGCGTAGGCGCAAACCCGGTCGAAGAAGCCAACCGCGGTCGCCAAGTCGACCGTGTCACTCGACGCGTCTTCTGGAGGAGCTCCACCGCAAGTCTCTGCGCCGAAATTCAAAGTCAGGACAAGAAAAGGAACGAAGACTCAGTAAGCGTCAAGCCGACACTCACCCCCAAGAACAACGGCGAGTGAAAGGAGACGACCGATTTGAGTTTTCTCCTGGGCGACCCGCGCCAGCTCCCGCTCTCGAGACTCACGAAGAGCCTTCTCAAGCTCATCCACCCGGCCAGTAGCCTGATCCAGCGAAGAACGCAGTTGGTCCCTCTCCTTCTCCAGGCGAACATAAGCCGCGGCTGCGTCGAGCTGCTGGCGATAGTATGGCTGAAAATAAAAAAGAGCAAGGTGTCAATAAATTTGCGGGCGACTATACTAGTCACCCACACCTTCGGGGGCTACTCCCATCGGGAGCGCTGATCGCGCACCCGATGAGAAATCAGAAATACAAGGAAAACACGAGAAGACTTACGTGGTCCAGGAGCTCAAGGTCCTCGGCAGCCGAAGGAGGAGCCCGGCTAGACGAGGCCAGGCCGGCGGCCTCAACATGCACCTTCTCCACCACCACAGGCGTCTCCAGCCCAGTCGAAGGGCTAGAAGTAAGCCCCGTGTCCCGAAGGGGGGAGCTGACGTTGTCAGAGCGGTGGCTGCAGCAAAATCAAGAACACAAGTTAACTAAACGGCGAACCTGCAAAGTACTACTCGAAGAACATGTTGCAAAGAAACTAACCTGGGGGTGCTGGCGTCGTCGAAGCTCGACAGAGAAGGCGAGGGCATCCGCGCGAATGACCGTGGCGCTGCAGAGCTGACTGGAGGAACGTTGAGAGGTTCCTCCCAGCCACCCGAAGATTGCGCACCCGGGGACGTCGCCACGGTCTCCTCCTCAGCAATATCCACACCCCTGGCAGGCGACGACGCGGTGGCAGACTCGCCGCGACTCGGAAGCTTCCGCTTCTTCTTCGCGGGTTCCCCCACTTCGTCTTCCTCCTCCACCTCATCGCGGGGAGAATGTGCGGAAGGGATTTCTTCGTCCTCGTCCTCCTCCTCGACGAACTTCGATTCATCGTCGGGTCCGTTCTCAGGGAGAGGAGGATAGCTGATGAACAGAGCCCGACCCTAAAGCAAAGTAGACGCAAGTCGAATCAAAATGCAAAGTAGACTCAAGTCGAACAAGTACAAAAAGAGAGCAAGATCAGACTCACCTCAGGAACGGGTTTCGCGGCCCCGTAAGGAGAAATCGGGCACTTGACGTTGCATGCGTCCGCGGCTCGGAGGTTGGTGATGGACCTGACGTTGGCCTCCACCTCCTCATCATCCAGCGGCTTGGCGCTAACGCCTTCGGCGGCCCACATCGGGTGAGGCCGGGCGCTGAGTGGCTGCACCCGAAGACGGAAGAAGGTGGCCATCAGAAAGACGCCACCCGCATCACGCCCAAGGGTCTGAGTCAGCTCGTGCAGCAGGGACAGCAGGGGCCGCACAGCCTCCTTCTCCACGGCAGACAGCGGGTGCGCCCAGGCGCCGGTCTTCCGCAGTCCGCGCTTGCCGTCGAATGCGTCCAGTCCGTCGTCGTTCGACTGGACGTAGAACCATCTCCGGCGCCACCCTTGGACGGAGTCGGACTTCTTCATCTGAAAGTACGCGATATCACCGCGCACCTGGATTCCGAAGCCGCCCACTGGGAAGGTCAGCCCACTCTTCCCCACGTTCTTGCGAACGAGGAAGAGTGACTTCCACAGTGCCCAGTGGGGCGCGACGCCCAAGAAGCACTCGCATAGCACGATAAAGCCCACGATGCTCAAGACGCCATTGGGGGTCAGATCATGGATCTGAACCCCATAGGCATACAGGAGTCCGCGCACGAAATCGTGCATGGGGAACCCGAAGCCACGCGGAATGAAGTCCACGAAGAAAACGCGCTCCCCATCGCGGGGAGTGGGAAACACTTCTTTGCCAGGGACTCGTACCTGGACTTCGTCCGCAGGTGGCAGCAGGCCTTGCGCGCGGAGCAGCTCCACATCGGGCCTCTTCATCGACGACCTCTGCCAATCGCCCTCGGGCTTCTTCATCACCCCGGCGTCGTCGGCGGCGGCGGCGGAGGAGCCAGCAGCGCCCTTCGGCTTGCCCATCGCCTAGGTCGCAGGGTGCGTGGACAGATTGCTTTGAGCTCGGGACGGCGGCGGAAATGGCAGAGCGCAAGGGGAGAGGGAAGGCAAGAATCGATTGGAGAAGATGACATACCAAAGGCCAAGGCGCAGTACTTTTCCTCGAGGATCGGCATCTCAACCGTCCATCAAGCAAGGGCTCCGAGCGAGAGCATCCAGCCGTCCACGTGTCGCACGGAGAAACCAATCGTCGCCGCCAACTTCCTCCACTACGCACGAGAACCGAGGCGTCGTCATCGTGCCGCGCAAATTTCGCGCCCACTTCGGAGACGTGACAACTGTGGACATGGTCAGCTCTGACAGCGGGGCCCACCACGTCACGTCCCATCGGGCGCAGAGGCGTGCAGCAAAACCGTCATCAATGACGTCACCAAGCCAACGGCTCCGAAATTAACCGAAGAAACTCGAAAGATTCATTCGAGTGGTAAGCTTCACAGCTGAAATCAACAAGGTAAGATCAGCTAGTGATCCGAGCACCCGAAGTAACCTTTCGAGTGGCAACACAGTAAGCTCAAGCAGCCGAATCCATCCAACAAGTAAGCCAAAGCAGGCTGAATAGAAGCAAGCTTCACAAGAAGAAGTCAAAGTAATTCGACTGCACAGATTACTCCCATCGGGAGTGGCTGGTTCGACTGAAGAAATTCGAGTTTAAGCTCAAGATCAAGCAATCCAATGGCGCGTCCAGGAAGAAGGAGTCCTTTGTCCGACTCTGAGATTCGATCAAGCACTCAGGGGCTACTGACGTGGGGCTACCTTGCGGGTAGCCCACGATGAGGCTACCTGGGCCGCGCCAAGGATGGAAAGGCCCGCAGAAGGCCCACTCGGGGTATCTCATATCCTAGTCCAACTCGGTTAGGACTTGTAACCTACCGTATCTGTACCAACCACCCGAGACCTGGCTGCCTATAAAGCCAGGAGGGTTGCCCGTCCTAGAGGACACGCTGAGAACCACAAACCCTAGCGAGATCGCAATCTCGCCATTGTAATCGCTACTCGCATCAATAACCAGACAAGCAGGAGTAGGGTGTTATCCTCCGGGAGCTTGAACCTGGGTAAACCTCGCTTGTCAGCCGTCGTGATCACCTTGCACTCTCCTCTCTCCCCATCAATCAACCCGGGGTGCACAACCCTGGGACTTGTCGAGTTAACACCTCGTCACTAACAGACCAGTTTTCAGGGTCGGACAGATCCAACTCGACGTGCTCAAACTCACTCAGGTCCATCCCATACTCATTTTGCTTTACTGAACCGACACCGTAGTAGAAATCAAACTTTACTACATTCGACATAATTGCTCACCTAAAAAATATTATAATGCATCAAATATTAATATCACATCGTACCTAAAATTCTACCGAAACTACTAATACAAACTAAATCCTAACCCTAACCCTAACCCTAACCCTAATACATGGAAAAGTCTTACCCTTGAAGCGTGTGCGGCCGGCAGGTGACGGCGTCTGCGGCACCGTCGTGGGGCTCGACGTGTCCGGCCTCCTCCTTCGCGGCCTCCTCCGCCTTCAACGACTCCCTTCCGTCCGCGCTCGCCCGCCTCCGCGCCCTCACCAGCCCGCCTCCGCGCCCTCACCAGCCCGCTCCCCGTCGCACCCTCCGCGCCCTCCGCGCCCTCCCCGTCCTCTGCTGCTCGTGGATAGGAGAGGAAGAGGAGCAAGAGAAAGAGAGAGATGAGAGGAAGAGAAAACCGTGAGATGGGAGGAAGAAGATGGCTCGGGCTGTTAAACAGCACCTCGTCGGCCAGGAGGTAGCCGACGAGCCCAGTCGGCCGCGACGTGGCCGAACCGTGGCCGATCGTTGCCGATCAGGCAGTCGGCCGCGCTCGTGACTCTCTCTCAGCGCTGGTCGGCCTGCTCTGGGCCGACGAGCCCAGTCGGCCACCTCCGGGCCGACCAGCCCCAGTCGGCCACCAGCTAGCCGAGGCCGTATTATTTTTACAAATAACTAAAACTGCGCAATATTTCCATAATTTCTAAAAAAAAAGTATTATTCAAAAAAAATTAGCATACCACTATGACTAGTCTAACAGTGTGTACTGATCAAACCATTACCTAAGACAAGTGCAAGAGTAATGAACAGATAGGCAATTTTCTGATAAAACTTTAGGTGGCACCTAACTTCCTTGTTTTACTAATATTGTAACAAGATGCCAATTGAACTAGTGCCAGCAAACAACACAAGAGACAAGGAAGTCCACCTCGGAGAAAGACAAGAGAGGGACATCAACTGGATTGACAATGGTGCCGGCCTGTGCTGCATGACAAAGTAGCTGATTAGTTCGGTATTATTGAAAAGAAAGGCCCTCCTAAGAGCACTTTTTGTTATTCTAAGTACACGAAACACAATTCATGTACGCCATACAGAGGGGATAAGGATTATGAACATTCCAAGATTATCTAAAACAATCAGGCAATACTGCAAGAGATGCAAGAGATTATCTAAATCTAAAACAACCGATTTGTGTTCAGTTCACGTTGTGTTAGATAAAGATGCAAGATATTGGAGGTCGTCACAAATTGATAGATACATTTAATTATGAATTCCTACGTACGTAGATGGCAGCCGCTGCCGATCACCACGGAGTTGGGCACAAAACGATTGTAACGAACAAATAGGAATCAAAGGAGGAACTGCAAGGCCACTAACCTGCACAATTGGAGCTCGTGGCGGCTCTGGAAACCGCAGCTCTCAACGAATGGAGACCCGCAGGCGCGGCAGCTCCACGCAACGACGGCGCGATCTTCTTCATCAAGAGGGAGGGGCGATGCGAAGGGGAGACGCGGTGGCCGGCGGTAGCAGCCGGGGCGGAGAGGTGGGCCATCGGAGAAGAATTGTGTAGGAATGGAGCCAGCGTCCTTCCTTTCCCGTTCTGTTTCCTGCAGACGTTTCGGGTAGTATATACACTTGTGCAGAGTCAGCGATGGCGCGGCGAAGGGTATGGCCGCATTTTACCAGAAAAATCCAAGTGTACCTTTTTTTTTTACAGCAATCCAAGAGTACCTCGGGCTACATGTAGCCTGTTTTTTCAAATATAAATTAATATCTAAAGACATAAAAAATCTATCAAATTTTTTTCAGGGTGTGGTGCGTTGTCGTTCCAGCTCTGTCTCCTTGTCAAAGGGTCTAGAAGTTTCAGGAAAACTCTAGATCTATATCTTTCGGATCGGACGATGACGACATTGTGGGTGTCGTTCTCCCTCTTAAGTGTTTGGTTTTGGCGCATGTGTTAGATGGACGGGTCTACGGTGGAGTTTCCTCTACTACATTGTTGACGGCGAGTCTCGGAGTCTCAGTGGCGTGCCGCAACAGAGTATCGACTTTGTATGCATGATGATGGACACACTTAGGGTGGTGGCGCTCTTTGACGTCATGGTAACGTTGATGTCAGGTTTGTAAAGGTTATTCACTTCGATCTACAAGTTGGAAATGGGCTGATGGAAGATGGTGGAGACGACTTTTTTGAAGTGTGCACAATGTGGTATATTTGGAATTTGGTATGAGGCACCTTGTTTGCCCTATTCTTGTTTCTGCTAGTTGTGTCGTTACTCTTTGGTGACCACGGCTTGTATTTGTGTTGTAGATTATAAAGCTCTTTTGTTTGTCTATTTTGAATAAATGAAACAAATAATGTATGCATCTACTCGAGGCAGAGTTGCTCCCTCCGGTCTAAGATTATCATCTGGCAGGTCCGTTTACTATATTTTTTTGTTGTTGTTGTTGAGAATTGGGTCCGTTTACTATATGGGTCTATTTAGCGCTTAGCTGACTAATAATTAAGCTGACTCGGAATTCAGGTTTCGTCATCAAACCAGTTGCAAGTCAAGTTGCAACTCATTACTATTAGAAGCGGTTGTAAATCCACTTAGAACTCATGAATCACGAAGCAAATCAAATGGTTTGAAGCGGTTGTAAATCCACTTACAACTCATGTGACCGAGAATTAGCTTAATTCTCATTCACATGATGTCATCAAATTCCAATTGCAGGTCCACTTATAACTGATGCACGATTCACGAGGCAAATCAAATGGTTTAAAGCAGTTGCAAGTTCACTTGCAAGTGATGACGTGATGACGTCACGTGACATTGGGAATTAAGCTAATTCTCAATCGAGATTTAGCAAAACCGTTACTAAAACATGCTTAGCAACCGTCGTCGGCAATGACGCAAAAGCGATTCGACGATGTCGCCTCTGGTGTACGTACGTGACGGAACTCACGACGGGATAGGAGCACCGGATGGCGGCGCCGATGAAGCGCTTCTACCGGCCGGAACGAAACTCTGCGCGGTCGACCGCGGTCATGACGGCGATCGCGAACTTGCAAACTATGTGGTATATATGGATCAAGCCGATCGATGGATCGATGTGGCGTGGTAGATCAAGGATCATATGATTGATTTAGCCGCCTAGGCGGGTTGGGGAGATGCAGGATCGAAGTCGGCGTGATTTCGGAAGCGCGTCATCACTCCCTTCCGAGTCCGATTCAACAGTGCCACCGTTGCGCGCGCGTCACGAAATCATCGTCGGCAAGTGCCTGCCACCCCCTGTACATATTCAAGGCCAGGCCACCTCTCCTTGCTTCAGTTGCAACTTGCAACCACGCACCGGCACTACCACCAGTCCACCACCCCATGGCCGCCACGCTAGCCGCTGCTGCCGAAGACGCCATCCGCGCCATGATCGACGACCACGCCGCCGGTTCCTGCAAGAGGCGGCGCATCGGGAGCACCGACGACTACGACCTCACGCGCATGCTCGGCAAGGGAGGCTTCGGCGTCGTCGTCAAGGCGCGCCACCGCGGCACGGGTATCGACGTCGCGCTCAAGTCCCGCCTACGCCGCTCGCCGGCGCGCGCCATCCACCGCGACCTGCTGCGGGAGGCCTGCTACCTTGCCGCGTGCCGCGGCCACCCCGCCGTTGTCGGGATCCACGGCATCGCGCGCGACCCGCGCACGGGCGAGTGCAGCCTCGTCCTGGAGCACGTCGGCCCCAGCCTTGCCCACGTCCTGCGCCGACGCCGGAAGCCGTTCACGGAGGAGGAGACGCGCCGCGTGATGCGGCAGATACTGAGCGGCGCCGCCAGGATGCACGACCGCCGCATTGTCCACCGGGACATCAAGCCCGGGAACATACTCGTCACCATCGACGGTGGCGACGTGGTGGTCAAGATATGCGACCTCGGGCTGGCCGTATCCATGAACGAGACGACGCCTCGCGGCCAGGCCGGCACGCTCTGGTACATGGCTCCGGAGATGCTCCTGGGGAAGCCGGACTACGACGAGCTCGTGGACGCTTGGTCACTCGGCTGCGTCATGGCAGAGCTGCTTGCCGGCGAGCCGCTGTTCCGTGGCCATGGCAAAATCGACCAGCTCCTCAGGATCTCCAGCGTGCTCGGTAGCGACCATGGCATCCGGCTCCGCGACCTGTTTCCCCAGGAGCGCCTGTCGCAGGACGGGTTCCAGGTTTTGAACGGGCTCCTCACCTGCGACCCCGGCAAGCGTTTGCCGGCAGCCACAGCACTCCAATGCCCGTGGTTTGCTGCTTCCGGCGACACCCCTGCTTCTGTTGCTACCGTGGCCCGCAAGCCGACGTCGCCCCAGCTCCTCAAGGATACCTGCTCTACCATCGTTTCTGGTGCTGATTGTCGCGTTGCCGCCTACTGAGATTCTTTCATCATCTTGGAGTGCAATTTTAGTCCTCAAGATCACGAGCTGATTTTTGTTGTAATGATCGTTCTTTGTTGTTCTGTTGGGTTGGATTTTCCTGTACAGTTCGGTACCAATTATTCCAGTTTGTAAATTGCATCACTAAAGCATGTACTCCACATGTACTAACATGATGAACTTAGTGCCAGTGAAGGCGTGCTTACATGTATACAAATTTTACTGTTGAAATGAAGTTGCAAGTAGATTATTTCAAGGAGGGAATGGAAATCAGCCATGCAATTCACTGCACGTCTTTAGCAGTTTCCGTAGCTCAACCCATCCATAAGTCTAGTTCAAATAAAGATGAACTGAAATGCTCTTCAAAAATATCTCACAGCGATTGAAGGCAAATGCAATTGTTTGACTCAGGCAATGCAAGTGCTAGTATTAGATGAAAATCTTGGTCAAAAGCCCCAAGTATCCTGAAGGGATATGATTAAGTACTTTTTTTTGCCATGAATAGATTATAAACTATTTAACTGAGCGTAGGTCTGACAAGATCTTGTGCCTATCCAGATAACACTAAAATCATCTCAGAAGCAACATTAACAACCCAACATAAGGGCCTCGATTCTCACGGCCACATTTTCGCACGCGTTTTCACAAGCCACTAATGGCAAAATCACTAAATCTACATGTTGTCCTCGTACATAGATACAAATAAGCTGACGAGGAAAATACAATGCAACGAGCATCATGCAAGCGTTAGCTGTTAGACTGTCAATGTTCGTGCTCGGTTAATCTCTGCCCTACCATTCGCCAGGAGTACTGCAAGGTCACCGCAGCCATCACACATAATAAAGGTGTACCAATAAGGCAGCCTCCTGGCGCAAGGTTAAGTAGTGTCTGAAATGGACAAATCACACAAACAGGTTAGGCACAAATTCTGCTGTACGTACTGCAGTTTTTTAATCATATGGCCAGCTAAAAAGCACAAGATACGGTAGTAGCTTCATTCACAATGTCATACCATATGCTACTTGATAACATACATACTTGATACTATAAAGTATAGGTGAAAAATGATGCCACAACAAAGTAATAATGTAAATTAAAAAAATACGTCAATGTTTCAGTCATCATCTGTTTACAGTTAATGTGGAAACATTCACTGTTTGTTATATCACTGTTGTTGTACAAGATCATAAAAGTATGGGACGGACATAGATATGTTAAAGCATTGTCAGGTCAGTTGTTAAGGGGCAGCTAGACACTTCACCAAACAAAAAATACTGAAGACCACCTAGCACTTACCATTACAGCAGCAATCAGATGAACAACTGGAACAAAAATTTGGTCACTCTTCTTTCTCTCTCCATACCCATTAAAAGCAATAATCATTGAGAAGGTATGGATGACCAAGAATCCAAGTGAGATAATTGCTGCCAATAGCACATAGGGTTTAGCAAAGGACAAAACAGGAGAGAGAGAGAAATTGTGAATACAGTACAAAGGGTCTTGGAGAAACAAATTACTCCTCTGTCCCACAATATAAGATGTTACAACCGATATACTCTTTGGTTGTAATAGCATCTTACACTATGGGATGGGGAGTATGAAACAACATAACATTAAGTGCATTATAACTATAACCAACAGAGATATCTCACAAATTTGTCTACCAGTCATCCAATTAAAAGGAAGGCTTATTAACTTCCTTGTTGACACATATTATGTAGGGAGTAACAAAACTCAGACTTACCCGACACAAGGAAAAATGGCATCCTTGAGCACCTTTCAACATAAAATGTTGCTTGACCAAATGCTGGAGTTAAGAGGCTGAGACAGAAAAAGACTGCATGAGCCAGTCCATGGCCTAAACCACCAGCTGCACGAGCATACAAAGCTTAAATGACCAAACAGTGGCATTTTATAACTTGTGATATCCTGGATATAAGGAAGAACAAATGCTCCCAATGAACAATATTTGAATGCACATCCTTGGATTGTCTACGATTATATAGTTCCGGATAAAATTATGAAGAACCATCAGCCACATAAGCTATGCGTGTGTATGATGACTACATAAATTATTAGCACACGAAAAATACTGTTCTAGTGGATGCTTGTAAACAGTATGACGGGCAATTGGTGCCATGATTTTTTTTTCACAATGCATGGCCATCTCAAAATCAAGGTTTGATTCAGCACATGCCCAGTTAGGATATGCACATGATTCATTTCCAATTAAAATCACGGGAAAATATTGCACATTGGTAGCTTGTTTTTTTTGTAAATGACAGATGAAGAAACACTTGGCCTTCTTTGACTTTGGAACTTGTTTATGTATCACCTCAAAAACTTACCCAAAGAGATTAGCATCTTGTCTGTCGAAGAGAGACGTGGTTTAGCTATTCGATCGGCAAAGGCATCTAGCATCTCTTCCACTTTCCTGGAAAAAAACAGTTATCCCCATATATCACTACGAAAGAAATCAACCACATATTCCATATTTGCTTGAAAAGATAAAACTGAGAGGACAGAACTCCAACATTTTGTATTGTTCACCTACTTGTAAAACGTCCAGAAGACAAGACGGACGCCTTCTTGAAACGCAACAGATGTAAGGATCAAAATTACATATGGCCACCACACTCCTGGTTTCAGAGGAAGAAACCCCCTCCATATTGCCGAGAGGACAATCAAACTTATAAGCCAAAACAGTGTGCTGCACGAATAAATTTTGACAAAGGTTAATATTTTAAATCACAATAATGCATTCCATTTAAATGGTTATAAGAGAACACCTAACAGAAATAGGGCTAAGGAATCACACAACTTAGTTGTGGAGTTTGGACAGAACAAGATAGCGACTATGGGGAATTGTGTGCTTGTCCTCTTGCTACAGACAGGGGTCATTGCTTTCTGTGACAACCAAGGTTCTGAAGACAAATGTAGATAAAGATAGAAATGGGTTTTACATTATTTTGTGTGCAAAATTTGTTCAATACTAATCCTTATATATATATATGGTGGAAATTTTAATTATTTTGAAAATATGGAGCTGAGAAAGAGATGATATCGGAATTCTGACTTTGAGATGACCAAATCACTAACTTTTTGTTTTTTTAAGAGGATCATGCAGATATTTCAATTAAGTATTTCCTTTTTCACCTACAGTAGTTCTCTATCGGCTGCAAAAGATATTCCAATCAAGTAAGATCATTGCTACGCTCTGCAAAGTCATAGTGTCAAACCAAGCAGTTCGATAAATCATACTACCTCTGTTTTTAATATAAGACGTTTTAACCTTTTTCCACATTCACATATCCAAACTTGTATCTAGACACACTCATTTTTATGTGTATCTAGACAACATGTGCAATAGCTAAAACATCTTATATAAAAAAACAGGGGAGTACATCACATTATAGCCTTAGGCCCTTCAGCTTCTCAATGAAGAATGTTAGCCAGTTAGCAATACCATCATGTACTGAGCCTTTGCATATTCTATGTCTTCAAAACCAAGAGCACATTGAAATACTGTAAATTAGTTTGAAATGGCCAGGTTAATAGTTTTTAAACGTCATACTATGCTGCTACCTCTGCGTAATTTGCACATTTCAAAAAATATCTTAGCAAGACTGGGAGCTAAGTCGTGACATGAAATTATTGATGACGGTTGCAGCACGAAATCAGTCTCCTCCCCATACTACTAAAATCCCATATAACAAATAAGTTCATAGTCCCACACATAACTGAATCCATCACTAAAATAATTTCTAAGATCTAAACACACAGATTCGTTTCACAGAAGTAGGTCTAAAATACATGACAGACCAGATGATAATGGCAACTGAATTTCTAAAAAATGAGCAAAAAAATAATTAAGAATTTCAACAAAGACCATTCATCATTCTGTACAGTTTACTCTGCAACTCAGCTAAAGAAATTGTGTATCACTTCCTAATTGTCCTGTAGTGTCAGAACTAGTGAGTAACGTCTAAATCATATAAGCACTAACGTACATCCTGTGAATCCTACACACTACTAACAGATGGTATGATGATGAGAAATATGAGCAATACTTTCAGGACAAAATAATGTAAGCTATTCTAGAAGTGACAAGCTCGTTCTCAACCAGATCCACAGTTACGCACAACGAAAAGGTACATCGAGAGTTTCGAACCATACAACTAAAACTAGCAGCGTGCGATCTCACAAAGTCGCAAGCCGGGGGGAAATAGTCGAATCCGCAAGGAACTGCAAACCCTAGCACAAGCAAACCCTCACACCAGCCGAACTTCACCACATCTCTTACGCGAACCCGAGAACCGTACTCCCGGCAAACAAATAAGAAACCCAGAGAACCTCGCTACTGTACGAGAACGTTTCGAGCGAGACGGGTGGGTTTTGGGGGGAGACCTGGAGAGGAGGGTGAGGACGAGGAAGGGCTTCCTGGCGATGACGCCGGCGAAGAGGGAGAAGGCTGGGCCCAGAGCGATAAGCGCGTACCCCACCCCCGCCGCCACCGTCATCTCGTCCCGCCGCGGGTCCTGCGGTAGACGGCACCGGCGATGGGGAAGGAGGAAAGGCTGGCTAGGCTAGATTCCGGGGGAGAACGCTGTGGGGAGAGGAGAGAGGTCCACGTTTCTTTTTCGAAATCGATTTGAGAAAACCGATTGAGTTGTAACCATCAGCTTTGAACTGATCAAATTATGCTAAATCTATGAAGCGCCTAAGAATCATGCTAAAAAGAGTTTGTTTAAATATCATCTCTCAGTACTGTACTCTTTTTCGGTGCTCAGCTAGGTTTCTTCTTTTTTCAGGATGAAAGTTGTAATCATTGTATTGTACTTTACTTTGATGCCTAATAACAGTGATGCTTGTGTTGTGTTAAAAAAATCATCTCTCTAATCAAGCATCTTTACTACCAAATCTCCCTGGACAGGGCTTCAGCTTGGCCGAATTTGTGCGGCTAAAGGGCTAGTTCTTTTCAGCTTATTAGAGGGCTTACTTATGAAATTAAGCCTAATCTAAAAAGAACTCAAATTTTAAGTCGGGCTTAGTTTTTCAGTCACCGCCTATTCTGTGTAGTCGGGAGAGGCGACCCGAGTGTCGTTTCCCACAACTTGCCGAGTTTCTTCTTTTATGAAAATGTTGAGATGCAAAAATAGCCCTAAAAAATCTCAAACAAATCGTTATTTCCTAGGGAATGCCACTCTGCTACCTCTCTTTTCATATCTTAACGAACCGTTTTCGTTTCTCCTTCGACACACCCTGACCAGTGGCGGAGCTAGAGCAGAGACGGCCGGGGTGCCATGCTAGATAAATAAGTGCGTCAAAAATCTTAATTTCAGGGGTGCACATGTGGTAAAAATCTAGATTTATACAAAGAAACTAGTATCTTGGGGGTGTCCTGTGCACCCCCAAGCTCTACTTGGATCCGCCGGTGACCCTGACCGAACATCCCTAGTTTTCTGAGCCAGCCGCCGTTAAGTCGCGGCTACCAAATACCATATGCTGAATTAGCGACTCACGTGTGTGTATTAGATTGTGAATAAAAGGACAAGATGTGAATTACCTAAAATGGAGAACCGAGGCATAGCCCGGATGGTCAAGAGGTGCTGATACCTCTCTACGCCCGCGAGGTCTTGAGTTCGAGCGCCAGCGCCCGCTCCCTCGTGCGTACTCACCGAATTTATTCTAACTAAGTTGTTTGGAGGGCTGTCTAACCCTCCAAACCGCATTTTTTTTTGAATTACCTAAAATGTCTTATATTTTAAAATGGACGGGGTAGTTTATGTATATAGAAAAAAAAACCCAGATGTAAGCCCCAACAAAAGGTGTAAAATGCAAAGGCTTTAAATCCTCTAGATCTTAGGGCATCTCCCAAATGATCTATACTATAGTAGCTCGATTTTCGTTTTCTTCCATTGTAGTTGGACGAGCCGATGAAATCAAAAGTGATAGAAGTTTGAAGTTTCTCTTTCTTTTAAGAGAAACACAGTGATTTCTGTTCCCTAATGAGCAACAAATGGGTTGGGGTGTGGTATTGCGTGATCACATTGTTCATTCTTTTATGCTTAGAGGGAATTGACGAGATGGCACACTTGAGTTAGTCGAAGGTATGGCTATTCGGCACGCCTCATCAGTTGTGCGGGAGCGTGGCTTCGCTCGGTGCATTCTGGAGTTTGATTGCTTGTCCATGATCCATCGAATTACCTCTCCTGTACCAGATCAACTCCCAGGTTGACATCATCGTCAGTGACATCAATAACCTGGGGACGGAGTTTCTATCATGTTCTTTTAAGCATGTGAATCGTCGTTCAAATGTCGCCGCTCATCGTTTAGCTCACGCCTTTGTGCACTCAGTTTGTAATTTTTCTAGACCTGATTCAGGCTGAACAATGTAATGTGATTATTTGATCAATATAAAGTGCGATATTCTCTTAATTAAAATCCTCATCAAAAAGAAAAGAAAAAGAGAAACACGAGGTGATCAAAGTTGGACTTTTCCGACCAAAGAAAAGAAGAAATCGCACCCTATTCGCGTTCTCCTCACCGAAAAGCCCTCTCCCCCATTCTCCCGTTCCGTGCCCCCGAATCCCCGCACCTACTGGCAACACCGACGCGTCTCCTCTAGGGTTGTAGCCCAACGATGGCGTTCCTCGGCGACGCGCTGCGGCAGGCCATCATGCCGCGGGGCGCGTACGAGGCCCTGCGGGACGAGGAGCGCGCGCTGCCGCGCCTCCGCCGCCCGCTCGCGGTCGCGGCCGCCGCCTGCGTCGCCGTCGCCGCCGTCGCCGCGGCGGGGGTCAGCCTCGGGATTGTATTCCCTGCCGAGCCGGCCGAGCGGCCCTTCTGCCGCGAGCGCCGCATGCTCGAGGCGCTCCCGGCGGCCGCCAGCAGCCGGGAGGAGGAGCCCGAGGCGTACCGGTACCGGGGCGGGGCCTTTTACATGACCACGGCCGAGGCCGCCGACTTCTACTGGATGGTCGTCTTCGTGCCCTCTGCCGTCCTCTTCGCCGCATCCGCTGCCTACCTCGTAGCAGGTAGACTCCGCTCGCCTTCGCCCTACTTGTCATAATGCTCTGATTTGGCTAAGGTACAGTCAGTGGCGAAGGACGGAAATTTTTTGTGACATATAGTAATTTATAGTATGATATTATTTATTATCACTTAGTACAATGGTACTAGCAACATATGTAAATCGTACTAAAATTGTTCTTTAGGTAAGAAAATCTAACATCTTCTATAACATCTGGGCAAACCAATCGATTTGAATGTAAAGTTCTTAAACCTCAAGCTTCTAATATCCAACATTCTCTTCATGGAATTTTCCACTTGTTCCGTGTCGGCGACCATAGAATCTTCATCGCTCCTCCACTTCTTGCTCTTGCTTTTGTTATGCCACAACATTTGTACTTTCATGAGTGCTCGGTTTAGAGCTATTGCTACTAGCAATTGACACAAAGTATCATTTAAAGTCTGCAATTGATAACATTCAAAAACTTGAGTAATTTGTCATTTTAACATCTCACAATTCGCATATACAAAAACTCACCTAATTCATCACAAAATCCAGAAATTTGACTCCCCTCTTTAACTTTAAGACCGTTGCCCGTTCTGCCAATCTCCGCCGTGAAATCGTTGCCGGGCCGGAGCCCAGTGGGCCAGTCGACAGCCTAGACGCAGCTTCGCCGGTGGCCGGGTCGATCTGGAAACAAATCAGAGATGAAGCGACCAGGGAGGGTTGCGGCCGAACGAAGCCTTCTCGTGTGCCTGTAAGGCCCTCCCCCCCCCCCCCCCCCCCCCCCTCGCGTGCGGCCTATGCTGAGGCAGCTCCTAACAGGCCCAATTGGTGTTTCTTCTTTTGCCCTGCTTTCAAAACCAGCAGATAATAGTGCATATATTAAAAAATGTCTATGTATGTGTGGTTTTCTGCCAAAACTCAAGGTAGGGTGGCCGCCCTACCTTGCCCTATGGGGAGCTTCCCCCCTGGTTACACTGTTAATTCACTTATGTAGTTATCTGTATTCGACAAGTAGTGGTTCCAGTTCCACGCTTAACCGCTCCATAGGAATTCCAAAAGTCATGAATCACCTACCGTATTTGATACAGAGTTGCTGCGCAGTGATGCATTTAGTGGTAAATACACGAGATATGTTTGTATTGGATGTTCAAATCACTAGTCCAGTATTCTGCTTTGCACTATGAGCCTGGGTATTGTTTTATGATGCTGGGTCATACATTTTACTCCAATAGACATCAAAAGTCTGGTTTGTTTGTGTAATACATACCTTTTGCTGGTGACATAAAGCTACCGATACGGGTATACTTGCAAAACAAGTATGTGGCTGCATTTTCTTCTTCTTTCAACCATGCTGCAGGGCATCATCTATTATATTAAGGACATGATGAGATAAAGTATTCCATCTGTCCCATAATTTAAAATGTTATTACAACAAATATGGGAGTTTTGTTGTAATAACACCTTATATTATGGGACAGGGAGTATGGGATCTAAAACGACAGCTAAAAGTTAGGATTACATCATAAAGCAGATATGAGTAGTGTAGATCTTTTAGCACCAGTGCGCCCGTTGAAGATCCTGCTTTCAAACTTGTCCAAGCTGCCAGGATAGCTGTTAACAAGGCTTTTTATATACTTGATGGAGATGAGACTGGGGTCTGAATTTCTCCAAAATTATGAAATTGGATGATGTTGTAAATTTTTCGAAAGTTTGTTAAGGCATGATATAGAAGGCTTCGTATCGTAGCATTACCTTTTTAGAATCTGATTCTAACTATGGATCTGTTTCCAAAACCGTGCATGTTTTTGATCTTTTCACAGTACCTGTTCTCAACCTTTATCCTTTTCCGTTTAGAATCTCAAATTTCATTGCTCAATCATTTGAAAAGTCACATCCCCTGTAAACACTAATATCCATAATCCTTCATTATGCAATGATAATTATTGAAGAGTAATTTGTTTAAACGAATATGGAAGAGTAAATGAGTTATATGCAGATTCAAAGTTCTGGCAGCCTCTATCACTCTATTGTTTGTACCATACCTCTATGCTTCTTTGACAAGCTTTTGGTTAAATTTTCATGAATTTTCTTATATCATCAGATTGCAATGTTTATCTTTTTGTTTCATATGCCCTTATTTTTAAGATCCTTTCCCAGCGTCCTAAAATGAATAAGTGCTAGGCGGGTGGCAGGTGGTACCTGTTGCCCACAGACAAGGCTGTGGACTAAGTGGCCATTTTTTATATCGCTGTGTTATTTTATACTCTGCATGTATTGGACACTAATGTAAACTACTTCCTCCGATCCATAATAGGTGTGGCAGTTTTGAACTAGTTATATGGATAGATGCAACTAGTTATGTGACGAAGTTTCGAGTCTAGGCTTTTATTTTTGCATAATTCATGTTTCAGATTGGCGTTTCGTAGCTTCAGGATTCTTAGTTCCTGAAAGTAACCAGGGTAAATGAACACCAGCCTTTAGAATGGATAATATGAACAAGCAATTATTAATATATGTGAGACAATGCATTAAAAGCTGATGATATTTAGACCTGATTGTTTTCCTGTTTGCGCTCATGTTTTGTATACCTTGTAATGAAAGAATTAATTTGCATATATTTGCAGTAATTTTTTACAAACTATATAAATTCCACAGCCGGAAATTCTCTTGTGAATGCTCCTATCTCCCGTGACTGAGGGAGTATGTATAGTAAATTATAAGTTTCAGTTTAGATCAACACCAAATTGTCAACCTGTCAATAGTGGTATGCATACATATGCTTCTTACAGTTTGGTTTTCTGAAAATAATATGACACATCCTTGCGCTATAACTATTTATGCAGTTTATGTTTAGCATATCCTCAATGGAAATATAGTCTATAGAACCTATAGAATTTTAATAAAATGTTACGTTGGATTCTTAGATATTCTGTTGTACTTTAACACAATTATCTCTAGATGATTCATGTTGACATTTTTTTCACTTGTGTATATTCCTTCATTTTTCCTCTCAAACTAAAATTGCTTATGTATATTCTGGATTAGGTGATCTATCTATTTTTGTTTTGTGTCCATTTTTCTGTGCGTTCAAGTATAATTTTGCTATCTTGTGTTAATGTTAAATCAATATGTACTTTTTAGGAATATCTGTTGCATATGCAGCTCCAAGAAGGCATCCGTTCATCTGCATTGTCGAGAATAACTTCTGTGCTTCTAGAAGAGGTGAATTAACTTAACATAATCATATTTCTTAGATATCTGTACAAGTGATATGTCTTGTTTCTGGCCTTCCTAGATGCGTAGTTGTATTGAGAAAGTAAGAAGAGTTTTGTATATTCTATTCTGTTAGTTTTCTGTAAACTTGTATTTTCGTAACCCTTTAGGTTGCTGCTTTACACCTACTGGGAATAATGTATATCTCTAACTTGCTTTACACCTACTGATTTTTGGGTAATAGTTTGTATCAGTGACTTCATTGGTTTGTAAAGCCACTGCTTCAACGAGACCAAGAGGAGCTTGAATGAACATACGAGCATCTAATGATACTAGTTGCATTAAATGTCCTAAGAATGGTGATAAATGGGGAGCCAACTATTTTGGATGCCTTTGTATCATGAATCTTGTTTAGCATTAGATGGCCTGATTGTAAAACATAATAACATGTCGCGGCATAAGTTATAAATAGGCATAATACTCCCTCCATTCTTAAATGTAGGACTTTCTAGCCTTTTTGACTTTGTCCTGGTTCGTTACTAAAAGAGTGAATCAACACACCAAAACATGTCTATGAGGCTGTGGGGGGCTCCCCCACAGTAGAAAAGTTTCAAAAAAAAACATGTCTATGCACTTACGAATTAGGACAAAGCCAGAAAGGGTAGCAAAGTCTTATATTTTGAAACAGAGGAAGTAACATATAGCTGATGGATTGGCACTATTGTCTATACTTCAGTCTTTTTCCAGTGGTCAGTTATTAATATCAACCTGGAACTGCAGGTGGTGTGCGTTGCCTGGCTATAATGAATGCAGTTTTCGCTGTCACATTTGGTCTCATGGCAATAATCCTTGGATCAACACTTTTAGCACTTGGAAGCAGTTGCTCTGTTCCTCTCTTCTGGTGCTATGAAATTGCAGCCTGGGGCTTGGTAATCCTATATGGTGGCACAGCCTTCTTCTTGAGAAGGAAAGCAGCAGTTGTACTTGACGAGGGAGATTATGCTACCCACAGTGTGGGCCTTGAGATGCTGGAGAGCACAGTTGAAGTGACTCCAGAGATGCAGAGGCGTGTAAATGATGGCTTTAAAACATGGATGGGTTCATCTCTTCTATCTTCAGACGATGAGGAGGAAGCTTCGGATGACTATATAGAGCACAATGCTCCTAGCCCGAGAGCTTTGGTCCAACACAGGCAGGACAATGATTTAGAGAGCTGACTGATTTATAGACAGATGTACATAGTGCTAGACTTGCTTGTTGAGGTTTGGTGATGTTGTAAATTCTTATCTCGGGTTCTATGTCTAGAAGCTTGTTATTTCGTTCTTTTTCCACTAAAGAGCAATGAAAAGGGAGGTTAGTTAGCAAGTCGTGTCCTTTGTACAGGGCTTCTTTGTATCAAGCTTCAACCATTTATCATTATCTGGGGGTGTGAGAGTAAATATGAAAACTTGCTCCATCTGTTGCTCATTGTTTTTCCCTTTATTTCATTATAGTCAGCACGATGGAGTCGGAATCGATGTATTGCTTAAAGATGAGGTCAAGCAAATTGTGTTACCGTGTAAAGGCCTGAGCTGTCTATCATTTCCCAGTTATATTGCCAAGACTTAATTTATGCACCATTTCCATAGTTTTGTTCTACTCCACTTACCTGAGACGTTACCTCTTGTGTATGCTGTGACTATCGTTTGGTTGGAGAAGTACCGAGGCAGTTTCTGCACTATTTCAATCCATTGAGCAAATCAAGTGTGCTTTGAGTTTAAAAGATTAACAATAATAACCAGGCAGGTAGCAGTATGCATTCAAATAGAAGACCCGAGTCTAGAAAAGATTAGCTTAAATCAAATCAATGAATACAATGTTTTTGCCCGCCTGGTAGTAAGTCGCATACATATACCCCCAAAGTTTAGCGTCTCCTGTTCCGGAGAGTCAATTCAGAACTACGTACAAAAAATGCATACTAGTGTGTGTGAAAATCAGTAGCTACGTACGTACAACAGCAACCCCAGCAAGCAGGTTCTTGCATGTCGGACAGAGAGCAAATGAAGATTTTTTTGGAAGTCATCCTGTTCGCTCTTCCTTCTCCCATTGTCTAGAATTAATCAGTCTATATGAGAGGGAAGAACGAGGCTGATGGGATCGAGCTGATGATGGCGATCTCTGCACTCCACTGTCGATCTGGCATGTACGAAGCATGTGTGTGTGCGCCTCAGATATGTACATAATCATGGCACCTTGGATTCTTGGGTCTCCGTTGTTGTCTTGATCGATTCGTGCTTGCTCTTCCTCTCGTACCGCGACATTGATGATCAGTGGCGCGCGGAGGGGCTCCTCATGCCGCCGGCGGCGAGGCTATCGACGTAGGAGAACTTCTTGGGCGCGAGGCTTGGCGCCTTCTTGAGCAGCATGGCCTCGCCGGCCTCGTCCAGCGTGCCGTCCTCCTTCTTCCTCATCAGCTCGTCCTGGTCGAAGTGCCACCCCATGAAGTCGTAGAGCGTCATGGACGCCGGCGCCTCGTTGAGCTTCTCCAGCTCCTCCCTGGCGTCCAACTTCCTCGGCGCGTTCATCTCCATCTGGCGCCGCGCCGCCTCGCTCGCCGTCAGGTTCGTCGCCGCCGCGTCCGCGCCCAGCACGTCCTCGATCCTCGACATCACGCTGTACGCCAGGCTCTCCAGCACACGCGAGTAGCTCTCCAGGAGCGCGTACCCAACATCCTGCATGAGGATCATGGATGCATCATGAATTCGTTCATTCATCAACAACGATCGACGTACAGCATGCACAAATTAATCCAAACCAGAGTATTGAGAAGAAGAAACTAACCCGGTTGTACTGGATCTTGGAGATGTCGAGCTGCGACTGCGGCGTGCCGGGGAACTGGAGCTTGAGGAGGTGGAGGATGGTCTCGGCGCGCTCCTCGAACTGCTCACGCTTCTCGAAGCTGATGATGGAGCCCCAGGAGGACTTGGTGTCCTTGGTCTGCATCTTGCGCTTCCAGATGATGGTGGAGGCCTCGATGCGGTTCTTGAGGTCCAGCACCTTGTGCTCCGTCGACAGGTCCATCCCTTCCAGGAACTCCAGCGGGTCGAAATCCTCGTCGGTGATGCTCCGGTAGATGGCGTCGCCGAGGCTCGTCTTACCCTTCTTGGGGAGCGACTCGATGTAGATCTCGGGTATCTCCATCTCCACCAGCACCTGCGCGTTGATGGCCATGGCCGCCTTGAGCACCTGGTTCACGCACTCCTTCTGGTACTGCAGCCACCTGCGTGTCACCTCCGACAGGCCCTCCGCCGGCACCTTCACCGTCGGCATCCACCACTTGTCGTCGTCGCGTTTGTTGTCGCCGCCCTTCTCGTACCAGAACTCGGTTTGGTCCGCGAAGTTGTCCATGTAGCCCTGAAAAGAAAACACGCGTCTCTTCAATTAATCACTGATGAACTCGCGTCGATCGAAGCTCCAGAGATCAAGTTTAATTTGTACTCACGATGAGCATGGCGTCGAGCTTGCGCAGCGCGGGGATGTTCATCTGCAGATCGCGGCGCTGCGACGTCGACATAATCTGCCAGTGCCAGGGATCAATAGCTACGATTAATCACGCGCAATTCGATGGAGACGAAGCCACGAAGGAAAAAAAAAGTGTTTGCTACCTCCATTGTGGTGCCGTTCTCGGCTGTCTGCCGCGTCGGGACGAACTCGACGATGTGGTCGGTGACGGACAGCAGCCAGCCGACCTCTTTCTTCCACCGCTCCTTGGTGTCCGGCGCCATCGGCTCCAGCTTGCGGTGCTCGCCGAAGACGGACGCTGCTAGGTTGGTGGTGGCGTTCGACAGCGCCAGCGCGGACGACACGCCTTTCCCGGTGCCGGACATGTCCTCTCCAAGCAGAAGCTTGGCAAACTTCTCCTTCATGATGTCCAAATCTAACCATTGGGGAATGATACATATAACGTGTCAAAATTAAAGTTCAAAATTAACGTGATGAATGATGTTAGCAATGTACCCGAGGGTGGTCCATCGCGTGCCAGACGGGAGCGAGGCGGCGCCCGGCCATTGGCCATGAGGGGCTCGTTCATCTCCGCCGCGTCGCTGTGTGTGCTGCTGCCGCTGCTGTCCTGTTGCCGCTGCGAGTTGCTCCTGTCAAGGCTGTGCCGCCGGAGGAACCGCACCATCACCCAGCCCACCGCCTGGAGCTTGACGCGCAAGGCGTGGGCGCGGTCGTGTACCGCCGCGGCTTCCCGGACGCTGGATCAGCAGCAAGCCGCCGCCGTGGCGAGCAGCAAGATCAACGACCAACACAGCAGCACCCAAAGCCAACGACACAGACCCAGCAGGCAAGAAAAGAAAACAAGAGAAAGCAAAGAGTCAAGAAACAATGGAGATGGGCGACGACAACATGCCGCGCACTACTACGACTACTGCTACGGCCGGCATTGTACGTGGCGGAGGGAGGGGAGGGGGAGGGGGAGAAGGCGAATCCGGCCCCCGGAGAAAATTAAAAATGGGGCGCGGCCGGGGTCGCGCGGCGCCTGCCTAATTTAAGCAGGGCTGGGCGCGAACGTGGGGTGCATGTCGACGGGGGTGGAGGTCCGGGGGGAGACGACGATTATATCCTTGGCGTGCGCCGTCTAGTTTCTCGCCCGGGTGGCCGGCGTTGCCTTGCCTTGTTTAGAGAAACCCCGGAGAATGCTCCCGCCCACTCCTTCTTTCCATTGCCCCGCCCTCCGGGGATAGCTTGATGATTTGCTTAGCTGGTGCTGGCTTCCTCGTGTCAACGGAAGGATATGCCCCGGAGAAGATCTTGGTCGTCCCATTGTCAGCCTCACGAATAGGAAAATGCTGCAAATGAATGGTGCCATTCTCAAGTCATGCATGTGGTCAAACCTATTTCCTTTTTTTTTCTCCAACAAAGAAAAAGGTGTTTTGGGATAATGGATTTGTCACATGAAGACGACCCCTTAAATTGTGATAACGTAATTTACTTGTGTTCGGAGTTTTCTTTGTGGACTAACAAAAAAACACACCATAGAAAATTTAAGAAGAATTCTTGAGATGAAATTGTCTAACCATTACCGCAAACAACAAAATATGCTGATTGTTAAGAAGTGTTAAGATGTGTTCACAGCCGTGTCACCCTTGCCAAGTGTCTAATAGTACAAAACATGCATTTGGCGAACCCTTCATCCATTCGTGTAAGACGTGTGTTTTCCTGTGACGTTCAACAATTTATTTTTGAATTTTCTTTTACTGTTTTGCGTGAATTGTTATGTAAATACCACTTATTGAGTTGATCGTTTGGCTCTCATACCCTCTCTCATTCTCGTCCTGTCTCTTCCATGTTGTTTCTTTCTTTCCCTTTCTTTCAATCTCTCTTTCCCGCCATCTCTTCCCCCCACATTTTCCTACACTTTTTCTTGTGCCATCACGACCCTATATATATTCCGTCACCTGAATGTTTTGTTGCATCGATGTTCAAGTGATCCTTCTATTCGTAAAATAACGTGATAACATGGAGGTTCTCTTCAAATTACATCGTCATACAAGGATTGAATAACACCGCCTAGGGAGTTTCTCACGGTACTTTCGTCATTTCACTATGATGCTCTCCATGGCCTTTACGAGTCTCTGTTGGATGATTTGTTCCATTGGCGTTTAGGTGATCCTTGTGCACCCAAACTAAGTGATAAGGGGTTGCCCGATCTTCTCAGTGAGCGATGGTGGAGGGATGATAACTTGAACATAATTAGTGAGATGCTCTCAAACTCTCAGGTTGTTTCCCCGTTTCAATGCAACAACTCTCATTCCAATGGATACTCGCAACACCACACGATTGCGCAACATAGCCGCCGACCACAAGCGGTATGCAATCTACCAATTCCCAATGGAATGACACATCACACTCCAACTTAGGTAGCGCAAAATCCAAATCAAGACAAAATGGAGAGGTTCTATTCTTGAATGCAACAACAAAGAATACTAATATAGATGAATGCTTCAGCATTCCGGTCGAGGGTATTATTTAAACATGGTCTAGAAACTGATACGTATCTATAATTTTTTAGTATTACATGCTACTTTTATGTCTTTGACACTTGTTTTTATATTAAATTTATGATTTATTTGGACTAACTTTTTAATAGTTGCAAAAGTGCACAATGTTCTTGTTTTACACTGTGATGTAGGAATTACTTGGAAATTGACAAAAAATAGAGTAAAAAGAGCCTTGTTGGAGGTGAACTATGACTTTCGTGAAATTTGTCTACCCCTACAGATTCCAGAGATCATCAGTTTTACCATAGAACATGACGTCAACTGAAAATCTCGTGGACTACGAAGTTGTTGGAAATTTCCTTACCTTTAATCAAGTCCAAGAGCAGCTCAATCAGAGTCCCGATTCAAAATGTATACTTGTTTGCGAACTTAGTCGGTTAGTGTCCAACTCGGGAGATGGTCATTTGCATGCTCTTAGAAGAGTGATGCACTATCTAAAAGGAATGATGGGCTATGGAATTAAAGACAATGTCCACAAGTACATATGTATTTGAAGGGGATCGTAGGCAGAAAACAAAAAAATTCCTAGCAAAGATATCCTTAAAACAGGCCAAGATCTATTCTATGTAGATATAGTAGTACAACGTAGATCGGAATACATACCCTTGTAGAACAAAAGCGGGATTACGTTCCCGCACGAACGTTGATGATGAAGACCGACCAAGCCGACCTCAAGGTCGTGTAGTGGAAGTAGACCTCCCAGCACCGCTAGCGCAGCACCTCGCAGTGCATTACACACGTACGGTGGAGACGACGACCTCCGAAGCTCCAGTGCAGGACAAGCAGCGGAAGACTTGGACCGAAACACCAGCAGCGCGACAACGGGCTATGGTGGAGAGATCCCCCTCTCAACTCGGCGCAACTCCGACAAAGGGAATCACAAAATCGAGAGAGAATTGGGGAATTAATTGGTTAATTAAAAGGCCAGGGGCGCACCTCTATATAAAGGCTCCCGAGGGGAGTGAACCTTGCCAGCCAGTCAATGTGGGACTATCCCCCACTGCCTGGTGCGGCTAGGCTGGTGCGTCGGCCCCATGGTGGGCCCCATTTGGCCCACCTAGGCCGGCCATCATGCCCCCAGCGAATTCCCCTAGGGAATTTTCCCCTCTTGGTCCTTCTTTCGACCAGAAGGCCCATTTAGGAAAATCAGCCTAAATAAATTCGAAAATAAATATATAAAATCATATTTAGACATTAATTATACTAATTAATATAAAATATATTATATATAATTTATTCTAGCTCCGAAAACTATTTTGTCGCTGCCCGAATCGGACCTCTCCCGGGACGTTCCCGGTGATCTCTTTCCTTTCCGGTTGTCTTGTCGAAACCCCTTAAGTGTGTTACCCTAGCGGTTCGATATAATAACATGTATGATCGAGACTCCTCTCCGATCAACGACTAACTCGCAGGCCTGGACCCCATGAATTAATCCCTGTGATATAACGAATGACTCTCATCTATCAAACCTGAACGTAAAGTCTTAAACCTTTTGCCATAGCGATACTTAGCGTGTCCGAGCATCGTTCATAGATATCTCCATACCTAGCTGACGTCGTTACCGACAACGCTATCTTCTACTCGTCTATGATTTCATGTCTCCGTGACCTAGTCACATGCCTGCAAGCTCATTAGACATAATCTCACCGAGTGGGCCCTAGAGTATCTATCCTGCTATGCGGATTGACAAATCCCGCTCTTGACCCCTCGTCTCAACTACTCTATTCCAATACCCAAAAGTATCACCGTTATTGTTATACTATATAAGATACGACGTTTGGTGCGATCAAAGTATCTTCCAGGAATAACAATAAGAGTTGATCTCACGGTCGAAGGCGTAATGACTACGTCCTACAAAATGGGTATGTCCATCACATCGTTCAACCAAAGATATGACTTCCATGCCGAACGGCGCCATGCCCTATGATCGGAAAACCTCGATCATCGATCGCGCAATGAAACTAGTCTTAGTAGAGGCTACTAGGGACCTGGTTGTTTACGCATCACACCCGTATTAATGTTTACGCTTAATACGGTTATAACATGACACAAAAACTTATTATGAACAAACAAGATATGATAAAGAAATACACTTTATTCATTGCCTTTTGGGTATATCTCCTTCAGTATTCACTCTTAGAGGTGATGTTGTTTTGTGGAAGTCCTTCAAGAAGACTATCATTACTAGGTGAACAACCGAAGCATAACTCACAACATTAGACACTGCTACTATGGAAGCAAAATGGTTAAGAGCTTAAGAGGAGTTTAAAGACTGTCATAATTCTAAAAAACTTCAGTGTTACATCATTGGATTATATGTTCCAACGGCTAAGAACATGACCGATTGTAGTGTACCTGCACTTTAAATAAGGCAGATACCTGTGTATAGTGCAAATCCCTGGATCGTTTCATTTGCACACACAGTTTACGATGTAATATCACAACAAAGGTCAATTTTATTACATCGATGATCCAGAATTACAAAATATTTATACAAGTTGCATAGCATAAAGCTAGCATTGAAAAAGTACACAGCGGAAAATACAATAGCAGAGAGCCTCTATAACTTTCATGCTGCCACAGGTGAAAACATGTTGGTTGTAGACTCGAAACCTTTCAACGAAACCTCACTCGTCATCTGATCAAATCTGCAATAAGAAAAATATTGCAACAACGTGGGTCAGATTCCATTAAAAATGGAGTCTGGCAAGTGACACTATGGTGGACACTTATGGAATAACTCTAAAGCCTATATGCATATTTGGCTGGTGGAGCTCAAGGCTAATTTGCATAAAGCCAATTTTTCCTACTCTTTTGAAATACACTTTTCTTCTATTCGAGACATCCGTGGCATGAAATCCACTGTCTCACTCTACCCTTGTTCACCCATCAAGTTTTACTTTTGAAGTTGGAATGGTGGAATCCTCCGTTGACGTCCTTGATCAGCTGCTCAAAATTGTCCGTAACCGGGGACACGGCTAAGTACTTAGTTTTACACTCTGCAGAGGTTGTGCACTTTCACCATTGTACCCATTCAACCCAAGTATCCTTTACACACCATTTGTGATAAGGAAAGGAGAGAATGAGACGAGATCTTTCAGGAGCATTTTCCCTCCCACCTGGCTTGACCCGTTCCACCTATCATCCCCTACATCTGCTTGTCAAGCCGGAGAGAGTCCACGCAACATAATTGATCAAGGCAGAGCCCATATGGCAATGGCTGCACTGGAAGCAATCGTCACTTGGAGTTCTTCAGATTCCTCTGTTCCTGGGTGGCCGTTCTCAAGTGTACATACTCGCCATAGAAATGGACATGAGTAGCCACTCAACATAAACCATACAACCAATTACCACCCAGGTGTTTCATTCTTAGCTTAGTAGAATTTAGATTTTCACAAAACAACATTTGCATAGCAACAATAATTCTACTAAGTATTGCATAGGAACCTAGACCCAGGAATAAGGGATTCTACAGGTTTAGCATAGCAACACATGCATATAAAAATACACTAAGTAATGCATAAAAATAGGAAGTTTATGAGGTGTGCCACTTGCCTTTGAATGTTGTCGTTGTTCACAACTCTTTTCAACGATACTCGGGACTCTCCGTTCAGTCTAAACAATACAAACAAACAACAATACAACAATCATAAAACAACACAACACTTACAAACAGGTTTCTTAAACTTCTAAGGAAAACATGACATGCATGATATGCAAGTTATTTCTAAGGACTAGAGGTGCATGTCATGCCATGAAAAATCTTTTAAGTTAATGCAAGGAAAATAGGTGGGTCAAGAATGACTAAGAACTAAGGTCTTAAGTTGGATAAAAATACTTTGTTTTATATCCTCTTTAAACCAGCACTCTCATGGCTTAGCCATGATGTGCAAAATACTTAGAGAAAAATACTAAGTCATTTGTTCAAGATGATCACAATTATTATCAACTCTTTGTACGTTGGACATTCACTGTAGTGAGAGAGACAGACACCCGGCCAGCCACTTAAATTGTGGAACATGTCTCATGTACGTGGACATGTAAGGTTTGTTTCCAGGCCGCTTCATCCCACTATGCTGCTAGGATCCAACAACATCAAGATGATAACATCATGATCAAATTTTGTTTAAGTCTAGAAGACAAGATTAGGTAAGAGGGAAAAGCTAGAAAGAAAGATGTAGTTGTCCTCCAGGCTTCATCTCTAGACTTGTAATATTCTCCTTGATGATGTCTTGATTGAATTCTTGGTAGACTTGAATAATCTTCAGACTTGATGATTCTTGTATCCTCGAGGCTAGTCTTGGATTTACTTAGTCTTCATGAAGTCTCAGAGAAAAGAAAAGACAGAGAGAAAGACTTAGAGAATAAAAGGAGGTTGGCCTTCTTGAACTTCTTCTCACTTTTCATCTAAGTGCTTGACATCTTGAGGATGCTTCCAGAGTCTGTTTTCTTCTAAGTCCTTCATGAAGTTTCAGAGAAAAGAAGGAGAGAGAGAACAAGACTTGGAAAATATTTGCTGGTTGGTCTTCATGAACCTCTTCTTGATTTTCTTCTAAGTGTTGCCTCTTGAAGATACTTCTGAAGTCTTGTTTTTGGCTAAGTCCTTCCATGGTCTTCTAGCTCCATCTTGAAAACTACTAAGTGTCTAGTGCATAGCACTTTTCACAAAATACTAAGTTTGAAAATAATTTCCTAACTTAGAGAAAACTAATGAAGAGGGGTTTTTTCTATGAGAATAAAATATGCTATGAATGAAATGAAATTTTAAATCACAAGAAACATAAAAATAACTTTTGTGATTTCTTTATAAATATGCATGAATTTATAAATGCGAATTAAATAAATTCCTAGTTTTGGAAAATAAAATTAAAAGGAATAATTATAATATTACAGTTTTCCTATGATTAAATTTCTATAACAAAATGTTATAATTTGTGTTAATAGACAGAGAGCATTTAATTAAATCTATTGCACTTGGATTTAATCAAAAATAATGTTTCTATTAAAAGTTATTTCAAAATTAGTCAAACTATTCAAATTAAACACACAACTATGAAATCATTCAAAAATTACTCCAAAATATTTAATAGCAGTGGCATAAATTTACATATATTTCAAAGTTTCTAAAACATATTTATTTGCAATTTTTGGATTTATTGATTTAAAGTTATCACAAATATACTCAAATTCACCATTGGAAATTTGAATATTTTATACTAAGTCCAATTTGAATTCTGTCAGATCCAAATTATTCTACACATCCAGAGCTTTCCAAATATATAAAAATTATTAAATTTGGAGTTGTGGTTGAAAAGTTGTGAGAGATCTAAGTGACAGGGGTGTTTCTGCAAAACCGCCGATTAAATTTAATTACGAAATTGATTATACACGTCAGCGCTGACTGTGCGCTGACGGGGCATGCCACGTGGTGCTGACGTGGATAAGTGGAGCGATCTGGATCGTCAGATCCAGATCCAACGGATCAAAACGGATACCGCTTCGGATTTAAACAGATCTAATCCTAGCCCTTGATCGCAGATCGGACGGTGCTGGGGGCGTGGACCTTACCGGGCGGCGCAGCTCGCCGGAGTTGGAGCGGACGACGGCGGTGCTCTCGGGCGAGGACGCTCCGGTCGATCCCGTACTTCCCCGGATGAACGGAAGGCAGCCCCGAGCGCGGCGCGTCGCGGGGAGGGCGATGGAGGTGGCGGCGTCTTCGATCCTGTCCTAGAACGGCGATGGAGACCGGCCGGAGTTGATGGAGCGGCGGCAACCTCGGCTATGCACGGGCTGCTCGACCTACTGCACGAAACACCCGAGCGAGAGGTTGAGGAGGAGCGCACGACGATGGGGAAGCGAGGGGGAGGAATGAGAGGGCTTCGGAGGCTCGGGGCTCACCGGAAACAGCAGAGGACGGCGGCGGAGGAGGCGAACTCCGGCGTGCTCGTACGGCGGCCTGGCGGCGTCCTTGGGCTAGGGTTTTGGGGCAAAACACAGAGGAGAACGCGGGGGTTTATATGGGCTCATCCATGGTAACGAATCCCGCACGAATCGCTCGGATTTGAGATCGAGATCGGATGCGGATTTCTCGGCCGGAGGTTGAAGATGGGCTGACGTCAGCATGACGTCAGCAATTTTTCTTTTTCTATTTTTATTTGTTTAATTCATATCTTTTGATTTAAATGTCCAAATGATGTCAAATTAATTTCTAAAAATTTGTAAAAATAATATCTTGCTGTTAAACCAGTTGTGGGTATGTTTTGAATATTTTTGAAAATTAGTATTTTGAAATATTGCTTAATTACAAATTTGACACTTAAAGTCAATTTTGAATTTCTATCTTATTTAGATTTTGTTTTGGCTAAATAAAATTTGTAAAATACCCACATTTCAATATGTTTGATTTTAAGTTATTTAAACTTGTTTTACTGAAATCATTCATCTTTATTTTGGTATATTATTAAAGGACAAAATATAAAAATGTTTAGGAAATGTGAAATATAGGGTATTCATTTTTAATTGGAAATAATTTGTGCAGCATTATATTCTATATTATGATAATTCATTTGAAACTTCATAACAACTTTGGAAAGGATTTTTGTTTTGATTTTATTCTTATTTAGAATCTATTAATCATTTCATGCTTTGAAAAATAGATGAAATTCCTTTAAGCAATTGAAATGTTTATTTGGCTAATTTATTAATTTAAATTCTATGAAGTTTTAAAGTTATACACTAGGCTTATAATTTCCAAACTATAATTTGAACTTAGTTAAAGGGATGAAAACCATTTAGTAATTATATAACCTTTTGAATAATCTTGTAATTAAGTGGTTTAATTCAAATGCTTATAAAGAACTAATTCATTTAAAATAAAATGAATTGTAGTTTGTAACATTTTTGTCAAATTATATTTTAAGGTTTTGAATTACATGGGATAATAAAATGTTTTAAACTGTGACATTTGAAATATTAAACTTTTGAAGTCTTTCATAGTTGGTTTCCTTATGTATTTAATATTTCATTTTAATAAAAAGAAAAGTTTTAAATTTTAGTGATTTTTGAACATTCCAAAATGTTGGGATGTTACAGACTACCACCCTTAAAAGGAATCTCGTCCCCGAGATTCGGAGAGGCTAGAAAAGAAAGCAAAGGCTTGAATGATTCTGATAACTCGAGATGTTTTGAGAAATGAAATTTCTGACATGGAAACTTGAAACTTGACAGTGAATGGTTTTTCTGATTAGAAGGATGAAAAGAAAGATAGTTTGAGATCTCTGTGTTTAAGCGACTGGGTTTGAATTCTCTAGGTGGCTACCACCCTTAAAAGAAATTTTTGTGGTCAGTCTAGAAACTTTGTGAAATCTTGTTTATTCCTCTGGTGTAGAGCGTACAAGTGTTCAAAATACAATGGCATGTGGTGGATACAGAAAACTTTTAGCACTCACGCTTTCCACTCGGTCCTTGGAGAGATTGATCCTTTTTCCACTCTGGGCAGCCACTGACATAGTGTCCTGTTGCTCCGCATTTGCGACATGTCACGGGACTGATGATTTTCTTGTGTGAGCGGGTAAGGCATTTCTCCTTCATCTTCACTGGGCACTTATCAGCATAATGTCCTTTGTCTTTACATTTGTAGCAAGTTACGTCACTTAAGTTCCTCTTCTTCTTCTTAGATGTTTTCAGGGCTAAAAGTTCTTCCAAATCTTGTTTGCTATATTCTATCTCAATTAAAGAAGTCCTGTCTCGTTTGATGGGACAATTTCGAGCTAGGTGATCTCCTTCACATTTATAGCAACACTTGGAGGTACTTTTGGATTTCTTCGGAAGTGACCTTACTCTTATCTCATTCTTCACCTTAGTATGACCCACAGTCTCATTTTGATGAAGATTTGGTTCAGTATCCTGACCAGTCCTTTTCTCTTTGCAGCCCCATGAATAATGTCCTAGTTCTCCACATGTAAAACATGTTATATGGCTAGTATCTCTTTTGTGTTCCTCCTTGTTTTCTTGTACTTCCACATGCTTCATGAGATTTTGTTGTCTCCCCCTTTTGGCTTGCTGACTGACTTCTTGCACCACGGGGTAGAGTTGATGTTGAGTTGGAACGTGATTTGTTGCTTCACAAAAACAGCAAGACATCTGACTTGTGGGGCATTCCCTAACTGGATGTTCGGTATGACCATGGGGCCACTCATCAGTGCATTCTTGGGACGTATGTCCTATCTCTCCACAAGTCTTGCATGCCTTTGGTTTGGTCATAAGGTTCTCTTCAAAATCACTATGGTTTTGATCAATCTTAGGCAGTTGGTCATTGATCATCTTCAACAGCAGACTCTGGTTCTCTAATAGTAGTCGCATAGTTGAATGCAAATCACTGGTGTTGGTATTGGGGTGAGACATCTGTTTGATTTAGAAGGCAATGAGTTGAATTATTTGTACTATGGAGGAATCCTAGTTCAAGAAAACAAAACAAGGCAACCAACATAATCAATCAACATCTAACAAACATCAAGCAACAAGGTTCACAACAAACAAACAATCTAGTATTGTCATATAGCTAATTTGATATGATCAATACTCTAACACGATATCGTCATTCTATTTTTGGTGGTGGTCAAATCTACCTCCTTCATGACTGCTTCAAGTTCTTGTTCAACTTTCTTGGATATCTTAGATGTGTTGGTCGAAATTTGGTTCTTCAGTGGTCTTCCATACATGCAGAACTTCATGATTAATCGTAGCTTTTCCATATGAGCCAGCAAAATCAGACTTAGACTACACGAACATGGTCATCTAGAAAAAGATAAGAGGTTTTTAGAAGGTTGATAGTAGATGAGAATACGAGAAAGACATAGTGAAAAGATTTGTTTTTAGAAAGGTGAAGAAAAATAGATTTTCAATCCTATGGTCAAACCTATTTCTATCCAGACTTAGGGGTTTCGAACCTACAGGCAACACAGTGCTCTGATACCATCTGTAGTGTACCTGCACTTTAAATAAGGCAGATACCTGTGTATAGTGCAAATCCCTGGATCGTTTCATTTGCACACACAGTTTACGATGTAATATCACAACAAAGGTCAATTTTATTACATCGATGATCCAGAATTACAAGTACACAGCGGAAAATACAATAGCAGAGAGCCTCTATAACTTTCATGCTGCCACAGGCGAAAACATGTTGGTTGTAGACTCGAAACCTTTCAACGAAACCTCACTCGTCATCTGATCAAATCTGTAATAAGAAAAATATTGCAACAACGTGGGTCAGATTCCATTAAAAATGGAGTCTGGCAAGTGACACTATGGTGGACACTTATGGAATAACTCTAAAGCCTATATGCATATTTGGCTGGTGGAGCTCAAGGCTAATTTGCATAAAGCCAATTTTTCCTACTCTTTTGAAATACACTTTTCTTCTATTCGAGACATCCGTGGCATGAAATCCACTGTCTCACTCTACCCTTGTTCACCCATCAAGTTTTACTTTTGAAGTTGGAATGGTGGAATCCTCCGTTGACGTCCTTGATCAGCTGCTCAAAATTGTCCGTAACCGGGGACACGGCTAAGTACTTAGTTTTACACTCTGCAGAGGTTGTGCACTTTCACCATTGTACCCATTCAACCCAAGTATCCTTTACACACCATTTGTGATAAGGAAAGGAGAGAATGAGACGAGATCTTTCAGGAGCATTTTCCCTCCCACCTGGCTTGACCCGTTCCACCTATCATCCCCTACATCTGCTTGTCAAGCCGGAGAGAGTCCACGCAACATAATTGATCAAGTCAGAGCCCATATGGCAATGGCTGCACTGGAAGCAATCGTCACTTGGAGTTCTTCAGATTCCTCTGTTCCTGGGTGGCCGTTCTCAAGTGTACATACTCGCCATAGAAATGGACATGAGTAGCCACTCAACATAAACCATACAACCAATTACCACCCAGGTGTTTCATTCTTAGCTTAGTAGAATTTAGATTTTCACAAAACAACATTTGCATAGCAACAATAATTCTACTAAGTATTGCATAGGAACCTAGACCCAGGAATAAGGGATTCTACAGGTTTAGCATAGCAACACATGCATATAAAAATACACTAAGTAATGCATAAAAATAGGAAGTTTATGAGGTGTGCCACTTGCCTTTGAATGTTGTCGTTGTTCACAACTCTTTTCAACGATACTCGGGACTCTCCGTTCAGTCTAAACAATACAAACAAACAACAATACAACAATCATAAAACAACACAACACTTACAAACAGGTTTCTTAAACTTCTAAGGAAAACATGACATGCATGATATGCAAGTTATTTCTAAGGACTAGAGGTGCATGTCATGCCATGAAAAATCTTTTAAGTTAATGCAAGGAAAATAGGTGGGTCAAGAATGACTAAGAACTAAGGTCTTAAGTTGGATAAAAATACTTTGTTTTATATCCTCTTTAAACCAGCACTCTCATGGCTTAGCCATGATGTGCAAAATACTTAGAGAAAAATACTAAGTCATTTGTTCAAGATGATCACAATTATTATCAACTCTTTGTACGTTGGACATTCACTATAGTGAGAGAGACAGACACCCGGCTAGCCACTTAAATTGTGGAACATGTCTCATGTACGTGGACATGTAAGGTTTGTTTCCAGGCCGCTTCATCCCACTATGCTGCTAGGATCCAACAACATCAAGATGATAACATCATGATCAAATTTTGTTTAAGTCTAGAAGACAAGATTAGGTAAGAGGGAAAAGCTAGAAAGAAAGATGTAGTTGTCCTCCAGGCTTCATCTCTAGACTTGTAATATTCTCCTTGATGATGTCTTGATTGAATTCTTGGTAGACTTGAATAATCTTCAGACTTGATGATTCTTGTATCCTCGAGGCTAGTCTTGGATTTACTTAGTCTTCATGAAGTCTCAGAGAAAAGAAAAGACAGAGAGAAAGACTTAGAGAATAAAAGGAGGTTGGCCTTCTTGAACTTCTTCTCACTTTTCATCTAAGTGCTTGACATCTTGAGGATGCTTCCAGAGTCTGTTTTCTTCTAAGTCCTTCATGAAGTTTCAGAGAAAAGAAGGAGAGAGAGAACAAGACTTGGAAAATATTTGCTGGTTGGTCTTCATGAACCTCTTCTTGATTTTCTTCTAAGTGTTGCCTCTTGAAGATACTTCTGAAGTCTTGTTTTTGGCTAAGTCCTTCCATGGTCTTCTAGCTCCATCTTGAAAACTACTAAGTGTCTAGTGCATAGCACTTTTCACAAAATACTAAGTTTGAAAATAATTTCCTAACTTAGAGAAAACTAATGAAGAGGGGTTTTTTCTATGAGAATAAAATATGCTATGAATGAAATGAAATTTTAAATCACAAGAAACATAAAAATAACTTTTGTGATTTCTTTATAAATATGCATGAATTTATAAATGCGAATTAAATAAATTCCTAGTTTTGGAAAATAAAATTAAAAGGAATAATTATAATATTACAGTTTTCCTATGATTAAATTTCTATAACAAAATGTTATAATTTGTGTTAATAGACAGAGAGCATTTAATTAAATCTATTGCACTTGGATTTAATCAAAAATAATGTTTCTATTAAAAGTTATTTCAAAATTAGTCAAACTATTCAAATTAAACACACAACTATGAAATCATTCAAAAATTACTCCAAAATATTTAATAGCAGTGGCATAAATTTACATATATTCCAAAGTTTCTAAAACATATTTATTTGCAATTTTTGGATTTATTGATTTAAAGTTATCACAAATATACTCAAATTCACCATTGGAAATTTGAATATTTTATACTAAGTCCAATTTGAATTCTGTCAGATCCAAATTATTCTACACATCCAGAGCTTTCCAAATATATAAAAATTATTAAATTTGGAGTTGTGGTTGAAAAGTTGTGAGAGATCTAAGTGACAGGGGTGTTTCTGCAAAACCGCCGATTAAATTTAATTACGAAATTGATTATACACGTCAGCGCTGACTGTGCGCTGACGGGGCATGCCACGTGGTGCTGACGTGGATAAGTGGAGCGATCTGGATCGTCAGATCCAGATCCAACGGATCAAAACGGATACCGCTTCGGATTTAAACAGATCTAATCCTAGCCCTTGATCGCAGATCGGACGGTGCTGGGGGCGTGGACCTTACCGGGCGGCGCAGCTCGCCGGAGTTGGAGCGGACGACGGCGGTGCTCTCGGGCGAGGACGCTCCGGTCGATCCCGTACTTCCCCGGATGAACGGAAGGCAGCCCCGAGCGCGGCGCGTCGCGGGGAGGGCGATGGAGGTGGCGGCGTCTTCGATCCTGTCCTAGAACGGCGATGGAGACCGGCCGGAGTTGATGGAGCGGCGGCAACCTCGGCTATGCACGGGCTGCTCGACCTACTGCACGAAACACCCGAGCGAGAGGTTGAGGAGGAGCGCACGACGATGGGGAAGCGAGGGGGAGGAATGAGAGGGCTTCGGAGGCTCGGGGCTCACCGGAAACAGCAGAGGACGGCGGCCGAGGAGGCGAACTCCGGCGTGCTCGTACGGCGGCCTGGCGGCGTCCTTGGGCTAGGGTTTTGGGGCAAAAGACAGAGGAGAACGCGGGGGTTTATATGGGCTCATCCATGGTAACGAATCCCGCACGAATCGCTCGGATTTGAGATCGAGATCGGATGCGGATTTCTCGGCCGGAGGTTGAAGATGGGCTGACGTCAGCATGACGTCAGCAATTTTTCTTTTTCTATTTTTATTTGTTTAATTCATATCTTTTGATTTAAATGTCCAAATGATGTCAAATTAATTTCTAAAAATTTGTAAAAATAATATCTTGCTGTTAAACCAGTTGTGGGTATGTTTTGAATATTTTTGAAAATTAGTATTTTGAAATATTGCTTAATTACAAATTTGACACTTAAAGTCAATTTTGAATTTCTATCTTATTTAGATTTTGTTTTGGCTAAATAAAATTTGTAAAATACCCACATTTCAATATGTTTGATTTTAAGTTATTTAAACTTGTTTTGCTGAAATCATTCATATTTATTTTGGTATATTATTAAAGGACAAAATATAAAAATGTTTAGGAAATGTGAAATATAGGGTATTCATTTTTAATTGGAAATAATTTGTGCAGCATTATATTCTATATTATGATAATTCATTTGAAACTTCATAACAACTTTGGAAAGGATTTTTGTTTTGATTTTATTCTTATTTAGAATCTATTAATCATTTCATGCTTTGAAAAATAGATGAAATTCCTTTAAGCAATTGAAATGTTTATTTGGCTAATTCATTAATTTAAATTCTATGAAGTTTTAAAGTTATACACTAGGCTTATAATTTCCAAACTATAATTTGAACTTAGTTAAAGGGATGAAAACCATTTAGTAATTATATAACCTTTTGAATAATCTTGTAATTAAGTGGTTTAATTCAAATGCTTATAAAGAACTAATTCATTTAAAATAAAATGAATTGTAGTTTGTAACATTTTTGTCAAATTATATTTTAAGGTTTTGAATTACATGGGATAATAAAATGTTTTAAACTGTGACATTTGAAATATTAAACTTTTGAAGTCTTTCATAGTTGGTTTCCTTATGTATTTAATATTTCATTTTAATAAAAAGAAAAGTTTTAAATTTTAGTGATTTTTGAACATTCCAAAATGTTGGGATGTTACAGACTACCACCCTTAAAAGGAATCTCGTCCCCGAGATTCGGAGAGGCTAGAAAAGAAAGCAAAGGCTTGAATGATTCTGATAACTCGAGATGTTTTGAGAAATGAAATTTCTGACATGGAAACTTGAAACTTGACAGTGAATGGTTTTTCTGATTAGAAGGATGAAAAGAAAGATAGTTTGAGATCTCTGTGTTTAAGCGACTGGGTTTGAATTCTCTAGGTGGCTACCACCCTTAAAAGAAACCCTAACCAATACTCGCCGAAATCGCGGGAACGAGAGCTTCCACCTCCGACATTGCCGCCGCCGCGTTTCGCTGAGTACGGCACCCGAGCACCACCTCCACACCCCCTCTGCGACTCCCCGTCTCCGTACGCACCTAACGGACTTGCTCCGGCCTCCCTTTTTGCACCAGGGCGACGTATCCGTCGACGACCCGACGCCGCCGTCCGCCGCTCATCTCCGACGAGCACGCAAGGGGAGGAGAAGATCACCTCGACCGCACCTACCTCGCCATAGAGTTCGCCACGACGATCCGCTTCAAGTGGTGAGTAAAACCCCCTCCGATCGTGCGTCTGTTAGCCGTAGCCGCAACTCCGGCGATGGCGCCACCGCGGGCAGGAGATCGCCGGCGAACCGCGTCGCCCGACCGTCCCCTTTTTGTCCAGGCCGTCGGATCTAGATCCAATGGTTAGATCGGATTGAATCTGGAGCGCTCGTTTTAAAGAAGATCGGACGGTTCACGTTCGCGATCCGCGCCGAACCGGTATCGGCCAATCGGAGCGCGCCGCGTGGCCTCCTTATTTTCTATTTCGGCTGAAAAATTGTTTTAAAAACAGAAAACAACACAAACTTACAAAATTCATAACTTTTGATCTGTTCATCCAAATTTGATGAATTTTATATCCACGTGAAGCTCTGCATGTGCAGTTTAGTATGGTTTCATTATTTTATCCTTTTAGTGTATATTAAATTGCGGAATTTAATTGTTTAGCTTTCGGATATTAAATCTATAACTTAATTAATAAAATTTCTTTCCAAATAAATCCAATTGTTTTAGAAGTTTATTAATGTCCTCTGTCCAGAGAGTGCAACCTGAGTTTTATTTGAAATTTCTCATAATATAATTAAGAAAATTGGTTTTAGAACTTAAAACTACTACTATGCTCAATATTTTAAATGATTAAATAAAATATTAAAATATTGATCATTGTATTTCATGCATTAATAACAGAGAAATTAAAATGGTAATTATTTGGTTTTGTTAAGTTCATTGCATATTAAGCATGCATACATATTTTTGTCTTGATATTTTAAGTGTTATGCTTGTGTGTTTATTTAGTTTTATTATTTGTCTCTAGATTGTGAAGAGGAGGAAGACCCTTGTGATTGTTATTCGTGCTGTGCGTGTTCCTCTTGCTACCAAGGCAAGTGACATTCATAATCTACCCCATGTTTTCTATATGCATTATTAGTAGATTTTGAGTAGTATGCATGATAGGGAAATTTTGAACTATCTTATAATGCTAAGTTAGTTTACACTTTGAAAATATCCTTGTAGTGTGTAGCCATCCCTCTCCATGCAGCCACCAAAAGTTTTATTAGATGCTTAGCTATGCTATAAAAGTGTTTACTTATCATGTTATAGAAATATTGCTAAGTGTTAAAACTTTGAATGCACACCTGGGTGGAATTGGTTGCTTGGTTTATGTTGAGTGGCTTTTGGGACCATGCTTGTGGTTGTCTTTGCCTAGGATGAATCTCTATTCTACTTAGGGCCATGAGTATGGTGGTTGTCACCCAGAAGTGCACTTGTGGACGGCCACCCAGGAACAAAGAGATTTCTAAGTCCCTCCAAGTTTAGAAGCTTCCCGTGCAGCCTTTTCACAATGGGCTCTGTCTAGAACTACTAAGTTGTGAGAGTGCAACCTGTCAGCTTGACAAGCAGATGTAGAGTTGGTAGGTGGAACGGGTCTTGCTAGTATGGCTGCATTCTTCTTCTGAAAGTTCTTGTCTCAATTCTCTCCTTTCCTTAATGCACCCCGCGTGTATAGGATGTCTGGGTTAACTGAGTCTTAAGGTGAAAGTGCACAACCTCTGCAGAGTCGACAAACTGAGTACTCAGCCGTGTCCCCGGTGATGGACTACTTCGAGCAACTGGACAAGGATGGACGGAAGAATCTCATCATAGTTTTCATAAAGTAAAATTTGACTAAGGAAAGAATTGTTGGTGCACTTGGGCTTCATCCCTTGGTGCCAAGTCTTTGAGAAACAAAAGTGTTTTACAAAAGATAGGAGAAAACTGGCTTTCTGCAAAATAGCCTACAAACTCCACCAAGCCAAATATGCATATAGAATTAGACTTGTCATATTTTTCCACCATAGTCACTTGCCAATACTTCAATGTATTGACCTCCTACGGGGGCTGCATATTCAAATGTGCAGGTAATTCTGATGAGGAGTAAGTTTGGACTCGATTCTACACCCAACATGTCTGCTTGTGGCGTATGCTAGAAGAGGAGGCCCATTGCTTTTATTTTCGTTGTGAACTCTGAATATTTTAGCTAGTCTTCATGACTATGCACTTTGTAATAAAGCTATACTCGGCTATTTTTGGATCTCGTTGTAGTATTTGGATACTTATGTAATGATACTATATATTTTGTACTGTGGTGCTGGCAGTGATCCAGGGACTAGCACATAACACAGTGTTCCATCTTTATTTAAAAGATGGGGCGCTACAAAATGGTATCAGAGCAAAAGTGTTGCCTGTAGGTTCAAGCCCTTAGGATTGGTTAAGCCTCTTTTTGATCATAATATTACCATCTTTGAAGTATGTTGGATCCTAGCGGCATAGTGGGATGAAGCGGCCCGGGACTAACCTTACATGTCCGCGTACATGAGACCTGTTCCACAATTATAAGTGGCTGGCCGGGTGTCTGTCTCTCTCACTATAGTGAATATCCGACTTACAAAGAGTTGATAATAGTGTTGATCACCTGTTAGAAAAGAACTTCTTTTTCTCTAAGTACTTAAGTACACCACAATAAGTATATCTTACCTTTGTCTTGGTTTAACAAACTCTATCTTTATCACTTAAGGATGTCGTTCTTCATGTATCAAACCGCGGAGGACTTCAAGGACATGCGCTTTGGAAGATATCTTCTAGAGGTTGTAGAACAGTTGGCACTTCCAACACCCATCATCAAGGCAAGCCAGCTGAAGCACTTCAACAAAGAAGACTTATGGGGAATTCGCCTTTACCAACAAGGGCGCCAGACTGAACCCAAGACCGAAGACATCCAGTACAAGTCGATTAGTGACTCCTTGGAGAAAGGGCTGAATCTCGTCACACAGGAGCTAATAGGACGTCTTTGCTTGCAATTCCAGGAGGAGTTAAAAGACCACTACTTTTCTAACCTTGGCCAACGTGACGAACATGGGATTCCTTACCTTGTTAGCGAGGAAGATAAAAACAAACCAGAACCTTTGTACCCATATCTCCAAGACTTAGAACTTCACCTCTGGCAACTCGAAGAGGATAGGCGCAACGAGCTGTTGAAGAATGATGAAATAATGGCACAAGTCAAGGAGACCCAAAAGAAGATTGAAGCCCAAGAAGAGGTGGCCAACGCTCAAGAGGAGAAGTTCCGAGCTCAAGAGAAGAAGTTCCGAAATCAAGAAAAGAGAATTAGAGACAAGAACAAGGAGATCAAGACCTTGAAGGATGAAATTCTGAGCAACGACGTCGAGTTCGAAGCTGATCGAGATTTGATCGAGACTTTACGCCGTGAGAAGAGAATGATGCAAGAGAAGATTGAAGTCCCGGAGAAGGAAGCAATCGAGACTCTGCACCGGGAGACGACAAAGTTACGGGAGAAGAACGAGGCCTTGGAGAAGGAGGTGAATGACTACAAGGAGATCCTTACGAAGGAAGGCATCACCATCGAGGAAGTCGAAGAAGATGAAGGAGACGTTATGGACGAAGTTTAGACTTAGTAGTTGGACCACCATATTCTCCCTCGTTTAGTTCGTCGTTCTTTTTAAAACATTGATCTCCAACTTGTGGTGTGACAATGATAGAATGTTTGGTTTGCAGACTCTGTGGTTTTATTAAATCAACTTAGATTATTTGTTTCGTTTTGCTAAGTAGATTTTTTTCTTTTCAAGTTGTCTTATGAGTGTTGATTGTGTTGACTTGGTTGCTTTGTGCATGGGTAGGATTTTTCTTAGTTCTGTCTATCTTTCACTCATCTATCCTGAAAAACCCTACAGATGCCTCCTCGTCGTGATACCAACAACGACGATGTCATGCAACAACTGATGGCCGCTCAAGCTCAGTTGATGAATATGATGACTCAATTCATTGCAGCAACCAACAACAACAACAACAACAACAACAACAACAACAACAACAACAACAACAACAACAACAACAACAACCACAACAACAACAACAACCCGCCACCTCCACCACCACCCCCAGTGGACAGACTTGCTAGATTCCTAAGGCTTAGGCCTAATAAGTTCTCCTCTGCTACTGAACCAATAGTGGCGGATGATTGGCTCCGTTCAATCAACAAGGACTTAGTAACTTGTGAATGTTCTGAGGCAGAAAAAGTGAGGTTCACTGCACACCTGTTGGAAGGACCCGCAGCATTGTGGTGGGAGAATTATCAAGTGACTCATCCTTTGGATGGCATGACTTGGGATGCGTTCAAGGAAGGTTTCCGGAATGCTCACATCTCCTCAGGTATAATGAACCTGAAGAAAGAGGAATTTCGCAGCTTGAGGCAAGGAGGTAGAACCCTGAAGGAGTATATGGATGACTTCTGTATGCTATCAAGGTATGCGCCAGAGGACATTGACACTGATGCAAAGAGGAAGGAAAAGTTCCTCAATAGACTTAAGGGAGAACTGAAGATACCTTTGTCTGTGGCATATACTCCAAACTATCAAGCTCTGCTGGATCAAGCTATCACCCTGGACAACAACATAAGAAAGGAAGAGAATAGGAAGAGGAAGTTCAGTGCAAGTAAGGTTCATTCTGAAGGGATATATAAGAAACAACACGCCTCTGAAGTCAGTAGCCATAAACCCTGGAATCACTCCAATACTGGTAGTGGCCAAAAACATCATGGTCATAACCACAATGGAGGAAACAAAGGAAGCAATGGAGGATACAAAGGAAATAATGGAGGATACAATGGAAATAATGGTGGATCCAGGGGAAACCATCATCATGGCCATAATCATGGGAATGGTAATCACCGTCCTAACTATGAAGGGAAGAAAGACTTGTCTAATGTGACCTGCTTCAAGTGCAAAAAGACAGGACATTATGCAACTGAATGCCCAGAGAGGAAAGCTGATGAAAATTCCAAGCCCAATCCTTTCCAGAAGGGACAAGTGAACCACATCAATGTGGAAGAAGTTCATGATGAACCTGATGCTGTGATTGGTACGTTATTGCTCAACTCCTTTCCAGCATTAGTTTTATTTGATACTGGAGCATCTCATTCATTCATATCAAGAGCTTTTGTTAACAAACATGGGTTAGCTGAGGAAAGTCTAGGAAAACCTATTAGGGTAAGTTCACCTGGAGGAGAGATGATAGTAAATTCAGGGTGTAGGCAGTTAGACTTGCAAATCGGAAAACACACCTTCCCAACAGACTTAGTCATCCTAGAAACCCAAGGATTGGATGTTATCATCGGAATGGATTGGATGACTCGTTTTGAAGGAATCATAGATTGTGCAAATAGAGCAATCACCATCACTGAAGGAGATATGCCCTAGAGGCAAATAAATAAGTAGTATTTATTGCATTATCTCATAAGTTTATAATAGGTTTGTGTATTATGCTATAACTGTATTAATCGGAATTATTAATACACGTGTGATACACAGACAACCAGGTCCCTAACAAGCCTCTATATGAGCTAGTCCATTGGGCAACAGTTGATCGAGATTCCCGATCAAGGACAATGACGTCGGTTGACAATGGGGTCATCTTGTTAGTTGAATAAGGTGGTGGACATACACAAAGTATTGCAATAAGATCGTATTATGATGTTTGTCATTTGCAATAGATGAGAGTATGATAGCTTATTCCTTAGACCGTGAGACCGTACTTATTGTTGCTTCGTAGGAGTGCGTTGAGAGCATCAAACGTTGTGTCTTATATAGCATGACAATAACGGTGTCCATCTTGGGTATTCCGAAAGAGCATCGAGACGTAAGGATCAAGAGCGGGATTTGTTCATTCTTGTAATGGAAAGATACTCTGGGCCCACTCGGTGATATTGCATCTATATAGCTGCGCAGCTTATGACTAGGTCATGGAGATGGTAATATCACATACGAGTTAATAACCTTCGTCGGTAACGAGATACAGCAAAGGCATCGGTGTGTCTACGATCATATCTCGGACAAGGTAGTATCGCAGAGACAAAGGGAATGAATATCATATTTATGGTTCAACGACGATATTCGTGGAATGCACAGGGGTCGTCATATATTTCCAGGTATCCCTGACGATCATTGGTGAGCGGAGTGTCTCGACCATGTCTGGAGTGTTCCCGAACCGTAGCGTAACAAACTTAAGGTCTTAGCGACGCTAGGAGATAGGTTCTCGAATTCTATAGGTTTTTATTGGAGAGAAAGAAATGACCCGAAAGAGTTCCGGTGGTCCGGAAGGAGTTCCGGGGAGCTATGGAAGGGTTCCGAAATGACTCGCTAGAAAATTATTGTTTTCTGCACCGTAACCCCTTCAGTGGTATCAGAGCCGATCTATGCGTAGTACTGCTGGTACGGTTAGAACTCATGTTGAATGAGGGCGTCTTTCTTATATTTGCTACCCTCTAGCGTGCACTTGCGATGCCTTCGGTATTGTGTTGATGAAGCGGCCCGGACCGACTTTACGCGTACGCTTACGCGAGACTGGTTCCACTACTGACATACGGCTTGCACCGTATCTGTGGCTGGCGGGTGTCTGTTTCTCTCTCTCTAGTCGGCAAAGCATTTTCAATGGAGGGCCCGAAAGAGATGCTTAAACATGCAATTATACGATCGACGTTGTGGTACAAAGTTTGTAGGTAGGGAAGCGATTCTCTTACGATTAAGCCTATATGCCACGTAAAACTTGCAAAACTAGATAAAGCTAGAGGCGTCTAACTTTGTTTTGCAGAGGCGTTATTTCATGTGACATGGTTACGGTAAGTTTTTGATATTACTCGTACTGTCGGAGGCAATGGAGGGCTCTGTAGACTCGGAGCCATGCCGGGGCGCCGGGGGCCAGGCACATGGCGCCATGAAGGTCCAGGCGCATCGACCATGTCACATCGCACTTCATTGCATCATTATTGTGTGCTGTTGTGTGTGCATCCTATTGATTGCTTATATACTAGATATACAACGGTAGCATCTTAAATAGGATGATCCCTAACAAATACCAAAATTGTGTTCTCCCTCGTTGCGCACCACCAAGAAAGTTCTACATTATGAGGCAGGCCGTGATGATCGGGTGTCACACATCTCGTCGTTCGCATACAGTGGGTGTAAGCCATGTTGCACGCGCAGGGTCTTCGAGGTTTGATTGGCGAGCCTAGCATACTCAGAGGTATGGCCTCGGAACACGGGAAGATCGAAAGATCGAGCACGAGTCACAGAGTTGTTGTGATCGACATGTTATGTCCACCTTTGAAGCTGTGCTGCCGGCCGTGATGATCGGGGGTAGTGTGGTGGATGAGGGACGTGTAATCGCCATTATTATTTTTAGGGATAATAATCTTGGTGTGGTGTGTTTTTGATAATGAGATTATAAAACTAAAACTCACCTACATATTATAAACTTATCTTACCTCTTTTGCGATCACATCTGGAGACTACGGAACTACGCTTCGGTTACTTCTTCAAGAGCTCGGATTATACCTTGGAAGCCGACGGGTCCAACTTCATCAGCTGGTGCATTGGTTTTAGAAACATTCTCCAAACACAACAAACATCCTATATGTGCTAGAACATTAGTTAGGAGTTAGACCAGATGATTCTGATAGCAAGGATCAAGATGATGAGTTCCGTAAGCATCATGACATGTTCATGGAAGTGACGATCGTCATGAGCGTATGCCTAGCACCTGAGTTGAAAGTTGTTTCAACACATGGAGCCATATGTCGTGATTGATGCGATCAGAGGTCACTTCAAAGATGAATTGAGTCTTGAGCAGTTCAGACAGCTTAGAAAGTTCCGGACCATTCACATGGGGAACATACCTGTCTGGAGACTCAGTTGAAGAAGTTGTGTGACATCTACTTCAGGCTTACGAATATCTACGATTTCTAGATAGCGAACTCCAGTGCAATAGAGATTGTGCTTTACCTCCTAGCCGTGAATAGCATGTGCGTGAATATGCTATAGAGACACGGTGAGCTTCTTCACGGTTGTGAACAAGTTCAGATCTCTAAAAGTTGATTCCTCGAAGAAGAGTTCTTCGACGTTATGGGTATATTTGACATACGAAGATATAAATGTATTCTTCTCATACTTGATGAAAAGTGTTTGATAATTGTTCTGTTTGTGAAACAGCCCCTGATTATCACAAGTATGTGGCGAAGGGTGACGTGACAGTGCACAAGTGATGGCAAGTTAATGGCCAGTAGTGCTCACGCCCTCGAGATATCATATTAGTTATCATCAATAGTTTTTGATAAGACATTTTGTAATAGTGAGAATGTGATCTAGTTTGGTGTCTTGAATGTTACAAGACATAATTATTCATATAGAACACATCAGTTGTTTTATGTTATGGAACAAAGCAGTTGTTTCATGTTATGAGTAATTTTCATCACATATCAATTACATTATGCGTATGATATACATTTATAATAGCGGGAATGATAAAATTATGTGTCCAAAGAACAAACACCATCGAATTTAGTCATATAGGCAATGAAAGAAGTAATGGATATTTTTGGTCCATTTAAGTATTTCGAGTGCCAAAATTGATTAAGTTTGAAATACAGTATTGAAGTTGCAATACTAGAGGAAATTGATTGAGAGTCATTTTTAATGATTAATCAATGGTGTTATTGCATGATCCGAATTCTTCCATGATTTTGGTAAATAGTAGTATTTGCCCGATAAATTATGGAGTCTGAAATTAATTTGATAATAGATCAAATGGGGTTTTTCAGAAGAAAGATTAGTGAATATTGTATTCACAAAATTCGATCAAAGGACAATATTTTTGAATTATGGTTTCAACACAAAAAGACTTGTGGAAATTCGTTTCACAATATTATAATATCATATATGGTGATATGTGGGGAATTATAATCATGCTCTATTTTAAATAAAGTGTGGTCTGTCAGAATCTGTCTTAGAATCTCCTAATATGTTCGAAACATTATAGTCGATGTCCACTTTAGAAAATAGATTTTTTTCTCAACGAGAATTCGTAGGATCGACAATAGTGTCGACATGTATATGATTATGCGATAATTCGGAATATACATGAGTAGTTCTTTGTAGATTGCTCGCATTGGATGAGAGTGTATTCCAAAACCAATTAGAAACAAAGTTCAGTTTGTTGTCTGTGTAATTCCGAGAAAAGATGACTTTTCGAATTATGGTTTATGGATTGAAATTAGAAGTTTGGAATAAAGTGTCAGACTTATGTTGGAAGATGTTCCAAAGAGTATATGTCTGCTAATGAAAGTTTAGTGATTAAAGAGTGAGGGAGACTAGAAAATAGTTTTCTGCTTGCAATTCTCTTCATAAAGTTCGTAATATTTTCATGAAATAAACTTCTGAATAAGGTGCTATTATATTTAATATTGCTATCGGGTCACAACACTGTATTAAGTATTTCAGATCTTGTTGACAGATCAAGGTGCACTTTATGAATACAAAGAAAGTTGAGAAAGTATCGGAATACGAACAAAGGCTCTTCAGCCTGGAAATCCAAGTTACGTTTAAAAGAATTAAGAGAGTAATTGTTGCTGCAATTCTTATTAGAGGAATAAGATTGTTTAATCGTCATATAAAGTGTTATATGAAAATGTGACTATAAGAAAGACGCAGAAGCATGTCTTGTCAAGAAATGTGTCTTGCACAAGATCAAATTTGTTGACTACATTTATGTAGACATGCTCGAAGTCTAAGGGATTTGTATTAATGTAATGCTATGGTTTGTATTAAATTCGAATTGATGATAGATCAATGATTTTGGTTCGACCTAAATGTCGAATTAAGTGGGAGCTCAGGAACTCAAATATGTGGATGACACGTTTTTGAGTGGGAGCATGTGTTGTCAAATATGTGGAGACATAGTTTGAGTGGGAGTCGAATTCATTTTGTGTAGTTAACACATTGTGAAACTGTACCAATAGAATAGGATGAAGTTGTGAAACTATTTGAAAGTCAGTGTCTATTTTGAAATAGAACGGGAATTTTTAAATAGTTAGTCGAGTTGTTTTGGATTAGATCTGAGGAGTCAGATTAGAATCAAAAGGATAGTCCTTTGAAATCCAATTGATCATTAAGAGTAATGATGCATGAAAGTAATGGTTGTATGACATGTGGGTCTATTATGTAATATTAGACATCATACAGAAACCATATTACTTGCTCGATGAAATATAACCGATGTTCTTGGAATAAGAGCAGTTATGAAAGTAAATTTGGAATTTACTGGAAGTAGAAGTGCGTTAGTTAAGGGATTGACATTTGAATGTCAAGTTTTCTACATTGGTGTGAAAGTTTGTAGATATCGCGAGTTTGTAATTGTTACAAGGGGCTCTGTATGGCTGAGTAAGTTTTTCAGGGCAGTTATCTGGTTAGTATAATCAGAGTAAGCGCTGGGAAACAGAAGTCTCACTTAGTTACGGTATTTGCATATATGTTGTTAGACAACATGGTGATATCAAGCAAGTTGATGTCAGTGAATCGCAAAAGCATGTACAATCATGGATTGTGCAGTAACACTTTTCCACAAGCAAGCATCATCAAATGATTCTTATTTGATAAGGGATTTTGATAAAATAAAATGCAGCTGGTTTATTTGTACTCTAGTGCAAGTGGGAGACTGAAGGAGATATGCCCTAGAGGCAAATAAATAAGTAGTATTTATTGCATTATCTCATAAGTTTATAATAGGTTTGTGTATTATGCTATAACTGTATTAATCGGAATTATTAATACACGTGTGATACATAGACAACCAGGTCCCTAGCAAGCCTCTATATGAGCTAGTCCATTGGGCAATAGTTGATCGAGATTCCCGATCAAGGACAATGACGTCGGTTGACAATGGGGTCATCTTGTTAGTTGAATAAGGTGGTGGACATACGCAAAGTATTGCAATAAGATCGTATTACGATGTTTGTCATTTGCAATAGATGAGAGTATGATAGCTTATTCCTTAGACCGTGAGACCGTACTTATTGTTGCTTCGTAGGAGTGCTTTGAGAGCATCAAACGTTGTGTCTTGTATAGCATGACAATAACGGTGTCCATCTTGGGTATTCCGAAAGAGCATCGAGACGTAAGGATCAAGAGCGGGATTTGTTCATTCTTGTAATGGAAAGATACTCTGGGCCCACTCGGTGATATTGCATCTATATAGCTGCGCAGCTTATGACTAGGTCATGGAGATGGTAATATCACAGACGAGTTAATAACCTTCGTCGGTAACGAGATACAGCAAAGGCATCGGTGTGTCTACGATCATATCTCGGACAAGGTAGTATCGCAGAGACAAAGGGAATGAATATCATATTTATGGTTCAACGACGATATTCGTGGAATGCACAGGGGTCGTCATATATTTCCAGGTATCCCTGACGATTATTGGTGAGCGGAGTGTCTCGACCATGTCTGGAGTGTTCCCGAACCGTAGCGTAACAAACTTAAGGTCTTAGCGACGCTAGGAGATAGGTTCTGGAATTCTATAGGTTTTTATTGGAGAGAAAGAAATGACCCGGAAAGAGTTCCGGTGGTCCGGAAGGAGTTCCGGGGAGCTATGGAAGGGTTCCGAGAATGTCCGAAAGTTGTTCGGGTGGTTCCGAAATAGTTTCGGAGTCATGGGATATTGAATTATATATAAATATATTAATTATGAATTAATGGGATTTTTATATTAATTTAATATTAATTAAATAAAGGAAAAAGGGGGCTCCCACCTAAATGGGCCCTAAGAGGGCCCATGAGGGGAAACCGCACCCCACAAGGAAGGGGAAGGTTGGGCCTCCTAGTCCAACTCGGACTAGGAGTTGGAGGGCCCATGGGGGGTTCGGCCGAACCCCCCCTCCCCTCTCCTCCTTTAGTCCCACATGGGGGAGCCAAGGGGGTTGGCACACCCCCTTCCCCCTTTATATAGCAAGGCATATTAATTGATTTAATTCATAGGAAATTCAATTAATTCCCAATTTCTCTCTCGATCTCGTGGTTCCCAAGTCGGAGCGCGCCGAGCTGAGGAAGGGGGTCTCTCTCCACCTAAGCCATACCGCAGAGCGCCGTTGCTCTGCGGGATTCCAGATAAGATCTACTCCTGCGATTTCAGCTGGATCTGAATGACCGGGAGTTGTCGCTAGGCTCCGTATGTTTGCGATTGCTCGGAGGCTACTCTATTGAGGAGCTTGGGCGACGTCGTCTCGCCCCCTGCAGCCGGCGCGCCTCCCCCCTCTGCTGCCGGCGCGCCAGCCCCGGTGCTGGCGCTCTGCCTTCTTCCGCCCGACGCCCGTCGACGCAGATCATCGTCGACACCCCGGCGTCATCGACTCCGACATCGCGGCAAGTTCTCCGCGACCTCGAGGTCGGCTACGTACGACTTCATCGTCAACGCTTGTGCGGGAGCGTAATCCCCGCTATCGGTCTACATGGAGGTAATGTAACCCGTTCCGCCACCGTTATCGCATGTACTAGATAGATAGATCCTGGCTAGTTAGGGTTTCGCTCGCTAGAAAATTATTGTTTTTTGCACCGTAACCTCTTCACTCACCACCCCAGAGAAAAGGAAGATTAAGTTCAGATCAACTTTCGAACTTAAGAAGGTTAGGCTAAATTCTCTTAAGGGGGTTAGCCTTGGTGATGTGCTTATCGTCAAGGAATACCCAGATGTTTTTCCGGAGGAACTACCGGGAATGCCACCCGATAGAGATGTAGAGTTTCTCATCGAACTGAAGCCGGGAACAGGGCCAATAGCTAAAAGACCTTATCCTATGGCCGTCGATGAATTGAAAGAGCTCAAGAAGCAACTAGAGGAGCATATCCAGAAAGGATTTATCCGTCCAAGTTCATCGCCATGGGGAGCACCAGTCTTATTTGTTAAAAAGAAGGATCAAACCCAGAGGCTAGTCACGGATTATAGAGATATAAACGAGCAAACTATCAAAAACAAGTACCCGTTACCCAAGATAAATGAACTATTTGATCAACTGGAAGGTGCTTGTGTTTTCTCAAAGATCGATCTTCGATCGGGGTACCTCCAAATGAAAGTTAGAGAAATGGATATACCCAAAACTGCATTTGTTACGAGATATGGCTCTTATGAGTACACAGTAATGCCTTTTGGATTAACCAATGCACCGGCCTATTTCATGAATATGATGAATAAAGTGTTCATGGATTTTCTGGATAAGTTTGTGGTAGTGTTCATAGATGATATTCTAATCTACTCCAAGAGTCACAAAGAACATGAAGAGCACTTGCGTCTGGTATTGCAGAGACTACGTGAACATAAGTTGTATGCCAAGTACAGCAAGTGTGAGTTTTGGTTAGAACAAGTCGGATTTTTGGGCCATGTGGTGTCCAAGGAAGGTATAGCGGTGGATCCTGAAAAAGTTTCAGCTGTAACTAATTGGGAACCGCCGAAGAATGTTGGTGAATTACGAAGTTTTCTGGGCCTAGCAGGATACTACCGACGATTCATTGAAAACTTCTCCAAGATTGCCAAGGCCTTGACGGAATTATTAAAGAATGAGAAGAAATTTGAGTGGACGGAGGCATGCGAAGCCAGTTTTCAGGAATTGAAGAAACGTCTGGTTTCAGCCCCAGTTCTATGCTTACCTGATTTGGAGAAGGAATTCCAAGTATACTGTGATGCTTCACGCCAAGGCTTGGGGAGTGTGTTGATGCAGGAAGGCAGAGTGGCATCTTATGCCTCTAGAAAACTCAAGAAACATGAAGCAAATTATCCAACTCATGATCTTGAGTTAGCATCAGTAGTGCATGCCCTGAAAACTTGGAGACCCTACCTGATGGGAAAAAGATGTGAGGTGTTCACGGACCACAAAAGTTTGAAGTACATATTTACACAGAAGGAATTGAATATGAGACAAAGAAGATGGTTGGAACTTATTAAAGATTATGATCTAAGTCTTCAATACCACCCGGGAAAAGCTAATGTGGTAGCAGATGCTCTGAGTCGTAAAGTGTATGTGAATGGCCTTACGACAGGAGAATTACCCGAGGATTTATGCAAGGCATTCAAGGACCTCAGATTGGAAGTAGTACCTGAAGGGTTTGTAACCTCATTAGTTGTACAGCCCACTTTGATGGACAAGATACGTGAAGCTCAGAAAGGAGACAAAGAAATAGAAGAGATCAAAGTCAATTTAAGAGCTGGAAAAGCTAAAGGATTTCATGAGGATGAGCAGGGGATTTTGTGGTTTGAAAAACGTGTATGTGTGGCCAATGACCCTGATATTAGGAAGTTAATTCTGCAAGAAGCTCATGAAACACCTTATTCAATTCATCCGGGAAATACCAAGATGTATATGGATGTGAAAGAGAGATTTTGGTGGAATAATCTGAAGAGAGAAATAGCAGAATACATCGCTAAGTGTGATGTATGTAGTCGAGTAAAGGCAGAACATCATAAACCAGCAGGACTCTTACAACCTTTGAAAGTACCGGATTGGAAGTGGGATTCCATTGGGATGGACTTCATCACCGGATTACCAAGGACCAGATCGGGTTATGATTCTATTTGGGTTATAGTTTGTCGCCTAACCAAAATAGCTCACTTCATACCCGTGAAGACCACTTTTACTAGTGCAAAGCTAGCCGATATTTACATGAAGAGAATTGTGTGCCTTCACGGCGTTCCTAAGAGTATCGTGTCTGATAGGGGGACCCAGTTCACTTCTCATTTTTGGAAGCAGTTGCACAAATCTTTGGGAACCAGATTGGAATTCAGTACGGCTTTCCACCCGCAAACAGATGGTCAGATTGAAATAGTGAATCAGATTTTAGAAGATATGTTAAGAGCTTGTGCGCTCGACTATGGATCTAGTTGGGATGATAATTTACCATACGCTGAGTTCTCCTACAACAACAGTTACCAAGCCAGCATTGAGATGGCACCGTTTGAAGCCTTATATGGAAAGAAATGCACAACCCCACTGTTGTGGAGTGGTGTAGGAGAACGGAGTTTCTTTGGGCCTGATATAATACAGGATGCTGAAGAGAAAGTCAGGCTGATTAAGGACAGATTGAAAATAGCACAGTCACGCCAGAAAAGCTATGCAGATTCCAAGCGTAGAGAAGTCACCTATGAAGTGGGTGATAGAACCTATTTAAGGGTGTCACCACTTCGGGGTGTGAAAAGGTTTGGAATCAAAGGAAAGTTAGCACCTCGATTCATTGGACCATTCAAAATTCTTTCGCGCAAAGGTGAAGTGGCTTATGAGTTAGAACTACCCGAAGTGCTGTCAGCTGTTCATAATGTGTTCCATGTCAGTCAGTTGAAGAAATGTCATCCCGAGATGATGGGGGTTCCTTTAAAGGATACGGTACCCCTCGAGGAGGTACAATTGGAAAGTGACCTGACATACGAGGAGAAGCCCATCAAGATATTGCAGACAACAGAAAGAGTCACCCGTACCAAAACCATGAAGTTTTGCAAGGTCCAGTGGAATCATCACACCGAGGACGAAGCCACCTGGGAACGAGAGGATGACCTCCGAGAAGACCACCCACACCTATTTGCTGACCTTTCCGAAGCTCGAGGGCGAGCTTCTTCTTAAGGGGGTTAGTCTGTAACATCCCAAATTTCTCAAAAATTTAAAACTTTGCATTCATGCATCATGCATCATATAAGCATGGCATTGAAATCACATAAAGAGTAAATTGAATTTTAATTATAAGTTTAAATAAAGTTGTTTTCAATAAAGAGGTCTATTTGAGCTCCTTATAAAAATCTGTATTTTATTATTTTATTTATTTAGCATAATGATATCGAAAAGTTATAAATTAAATTAGCTTTTCAAAACATATTTTTATGAATTTTTCTGAAATGTTTTGATAAGTTTTAAAAATCAAATTGTTTGGAAAAGGGTTTAAACAGAAGGAAAAAAAAAGTGTTCGGGCTAGCTGGGCCGAGCCCCTCTGCTATCTGCCGCGCGCGCACGAAGGAACGGCCCAGCAAACCAACCGCGCAGCCCACCTCCCTCCCTCTCTCACTTCCAGACGGGGCCCACTTGTCATCTTCATCCCCAAGCCGTGAAGAACACGAACTCCACCGAAACCTAGTTTGTTACGGATCAAAATCCGTTGGAAAATCGCGATTAAATCGCTCCCCACCTTGACCATATAAACCCCCTCTCCGCCGCCGTTCCCCACGCCCAAAAACCCTAACCAATACTCGCCGAAATCGCGGGAACGAGAGCTTCCACCTCCGACATTGCCGCCGCCGCGT